>OX465597.1:350771015-353271015 GCA_950022295.1 Bromus sterilis
AACGCGGCCTCTAGTACGTATGCCATCTTGATGGGAACGAGGATAATCCTCAGAGTACGGAACCAGTTGGTGAAGTTTGACCCATCGGTTTTTAGTTTATCTTTGTCTAGGAATGTCCCTAAGTTGAATGAGGGGCAAGGTGCAGCCATCTACAATGGTTATTTGCAAAACACATATTTGGACTTTGTTCATAATTGGAGTTCAATTTTAATTAATTCTAAAACTCCCACTTAGTTAAACATCTCTCCAAATTTACTAAGTGATTAACATAATCCTAGTTTGAATGATCGTCCTCGAATATCACACAGCCGACGACACATCTCCCTAGGTAGGCCATCATGCCAATCATATCCGTTATATGACTCATGCTTAACCTTTCGGTCATCCGTATCCCAAGCTCATCTCTACATATGTCAAGCCTGCCAGTCGAACCTTAGTGTATGGCTGTTTAGCAAGGCCATATCTTCATATGCTAGGCTTGCCAAACCCAACCTCATGCGATCGCTAATGTATGTATGACACCCGATCGTCACGGCCTTCCTATCATAAAGATATCCTTCCAGGCGGTGCCCACTAAGGGAGAATACAATCATGGTATTGAGAGAGATTATCCTATCATGCTACCGTCGCATATCAAGCATATTAGCAAGACAGGAAGTAAAACTGTAAATCATACAAGCTATGATCCCCCCTTACATGCAAATTAAAGTTAAAACGCCTTCTACTTTATCTTTTGCAAGTTTTACGTGGCTGCTAAGGGGTTTCGAGAGTGAACCGCTTTCTATCCTGCGAAAACAAGCCACAACACCAATACTGCAATCGTCTCTATTACACCCCTGTCGGGGCACTCCGTTGCAAACGTCTTCGCGTCGCTAATGTTAGAGAGACAGACACCCCCCAGCCACTTATATGGTACAAGCCATATGTCAAGCGTGGAACCAGTCTCGCGTAAACGCGTAAGGTCGGTCGGGGCCGCTTCATCAGGACATTGCCGCAACGCTAAACGAGTACACGTGGGAGGGTAACAATTGGAGAATTGATGCCCACATCCTAGATGTGTTCTACCCGTACAATACATCTACGCATAGCCTTGCTCTGATACCACTATTAGGGATCGGCGCAGCAAAAAAATTCCTACCTACGAGTCCCGAACCCAAGATCTATGCTATGCTGATGTATGTAACGGAAGGAATCGGTGTTCATACCTTTGAAGACCGAAAGAGGGAAACGTTCCTCGAACGTGGTTGGCGTAGACTCTGAACCTACGACCTCCCTGTCGTGTTGAAGAACCTCCGACGATGAAGTAGCACCACACGTGTAGTGCCTCGCGGGATTACACACGTACGGTGCAACCGACGTCCCTCCGGTCTCCGAACCAGAAGAGCAGCGGAAAGAAGATTGATCTGGATCCCGATTACGGCACCGCGACGGCGTCCGGATGATGGTGAAACCCCCAACCAGGTACAAACTCCAAACCAGGGGAGTCCGCTCTAGGTCGGAGAAAGAGAGAGAGAGAGAGAAACTCAATGTTGTGTTGAGAAAAGGCACCCCCCACCCCTCCTTTTATAGGCCAAGGAGGGGGGAACTCTCCTCCCCTCCCCATGTGGGACTAAACCCCACAAGGGGGGGGAGTGCGCCGGCCATGGGGGGATGGGCCCCCTCCCTTGGTGCCTAGCCAAAGGGGGGAGGCTCCCCCTTCCCCTCATGGGCCTTTTAAGGCCCATATGCCTTTTTCTCCTTTTTAATTAATTTTTAAATCATTTTTAATATTTAATTCTGTCAATTAAATAATAAAACATATTTAAACATCAATATATATTATTTTGAACCTTTCAAAATATCCGGAACAGCTTCCGGCACCTCCCGGTACATTTTCGGTGTTTTCTCTCTTTTCACCAATGATCCCGAATCAATCCTTAATGCATCGATTGCCCTTAAGTGTGACACCCTACGGTCCGGGAAATAGTAGACATGATCGAGACACTCTCTGACCAATGACCATCATGTGGGATCTGGTTACAATCCTTGATGTGCCCCTACGCTTCCATCGAATAAACTTCATCGTTGTTGAACCGTTGACAATATGACTTGATCCCTTTGTGCTTCGGTACTATGTTTATCCGAGGTATGATCGTCGGTATCCAATACCTAGTTCTTCCTCATCTCCGACATAACATGTTTACTCGTCTGTGAATATTACATCTCTTATGACCTAGTCACTTGCTTGCAAGCTATTGATGCAACACCACCGAGTGGGCCCAGAGTACCTATCCGTCACTCGAATTGACAAATCCCGCTCTGATCTATTTCATACTCCTCAACATATCTACTTCGGAATACCCAAGATACACCTTTTCAGTTACCATGTTTCAGTGTAACGGTTAATGCACTCAAAGCATCCTAATAGATAGCAATTATGTATGATCATCACGGTCTAAGGATTCAGTCACTATGTTATTAAGTCATCGCAATGCTGAACTTATGTGACTTGATCACAACGCAATGCTTAAGGTGGGTGTGTGTCCATCACATCATTCTCCTAATGATATGACCTTATTGTCAATAGACTATTATGTTCTCATGATCAGGAAACCTTGATCATCAATTGCCCAATGAGTTAGTATGCCTGAGTTTAACTAGGGACCAGGTTGTTATATATCACACGTGTATTAATGTTTCCGCTTAATACAGTTCTAGCACAATATATAACGTATTATGAACAAACAGATATGTGACAAATATCTTTATTAATTTGCCTCTAGGGCACATATCCAACATCTCCCACATCGAAAAACACAAGAGAAGATGCATATGAAATCCGTTTTCAATGAACAAGATCTTGTCATGAAGAAGACCACAAACTCCAAAACTCACAAAGATAAAAACCAAACAAGAACCAATAAAGATGATGCCAAGGATGCAAAGGTTTGAGCTCTCCACGAACGATGCGTCCTAGCCTATAACCCGGTCTCCGAACTAGTACCATGAGACCGGTAAACTAGAAACCTATCAAGGCCAAACCTTTGCCTTGTGCATAATCCACTTGAGCTTGATGATGACGATCATGCCCGCCTCAAGTTGGAAAACCTTTCTTGATCTCGCCGTCTTGATGAAGACTAGTAGATTGCCCCCCCCCCCCAATGCTTCATTATGGGTGAGCCTCTTTTAGGCACATCTTCATCCTTTCAACCTTGATTCCGCGACGTGATGAAGACTAGTAGATTGCTCCCCCATACTCCATTATGGGTGAGCCTCTTTTAGCCACATCTTCATCTTTTTAACCTTGAAGCCAACATATGATCTTTAAGCCTTGCCTATGGAAACACCTTAAAGTAAAACTCAAGGAAACCATTAGTCCATATATATTGTCATTAATTGCCAAAACCAAACATGAGGGCACATTCCCTTTCATCTGGGTATGTGTCCTAGAAGTTCTCTGGAATCTTCAAGGCTCGTGTCCCTCTTACAATCAAGATCTTCTTGTCGCGGGCCATTTGTGGGCGCCTTCCGGTGGTGGACTAAGAAGTTGTCTGGAATCTGCAAGGCTCGAGTCCCTCTTACAATCAAGATCTTCTTGTCGCGGTCCATTTGTGGGCGCCTTCCGGTGGTGGACTAGATCAGAAAGCACCATGGCCCTGCTTCAGTGTTTTGTGCCCTCTATGCGCGTTTGGAAGACACGAAACATATCATATTTTTGTGCGATTTAGTAAACTTGTTGTGGTCTTGCACCCTGACACGACTTGGGGTTAGCAGGAATCCAAACTTTTTTCATGATTTTCTGCTTTTGGCAAACTCCCTTTCAGGTTAGCATATGTGTCTTTTCTGGTTTGGCTTTGCGGTGATGTATTCGACTCTTTGGACTGTGCGGAATAAGTTTACCATTGATCATTCCTTTCCCACCGGTGTCCTTTTTAATAGGACTATTTTCATGCAACAGTGGAATCCACTCATTAAGCCAGACGACTCTGATGCTACGTAGCAGCTGATTGCCAAGGTGCGGGAGACGCTGAATAGTCTGGTTCATCCTCCGTCGTCGATTGTGTGATTTGTCTCTCCTAGTATTCCTTGTTCGTTGTTGGTCTATTGTTTGTTGTCTTGCATGCCTCATGACTTCTTTCAATCCATTTTGAACTTCCTGTAGGCCCTTTGGTTGTTGGTATGTGCACCTCCTATGTGAACTTATTTCTTGTGGATTTATATATAAGGTTGGGCTCCAACTTTTTCTCTAAAAAATCAAAACGAAGGCGGGAGGAAGGAGAATGTCCATACACAAGTTTCTAGTAGGCAACAAAATTTTAAATGTTTTTAAGTAGGATACAAAGACTCAATTTTTTAATGTTTTAAGACAATACAAACATCAATTTCAACATACTTATACAAATATATTCATCTTTATGAATTATACACCCATGCACTTTCTATTCCTTATGAACACCTTTAAGAGATTGAACCAAAAGATCTTGCGATTGCCGAAGTAACCATAGATGGCTCATTATCAACGGGCACATCCGCTTACCATTGATAGAATTAGTCACTAAATCCTAGTTCTTTTTACAAAAATACCAACATTCGTTCCAAATATAAGACTTAAACTCGAATAGACAGGTTTCACAACGAGGAAGTCTAACCAACTAAGGTCACAATTATAATCCTTTTATAGTAGAGGACTAAGTCAAGGAAAGTTGGCGATTAGCCATCAGAAACAGGTTAAGAGCTACGGTAAGTTTGTGACAGGTGATGTTCTCGATCAATTTGAGTGGCCATGGTCTTGAAGCAAAGTGTCAAAAAGATTCTTGGTTGGTTAAATGACCTTGATAGTCAAATCTAACTTTTCTTACTCTATCAAGATAATAATACTCTTTCCGATCGAAAATACTTGTCTTCAAATGGCTTCAACTTCAAATGGCATTTGAAGCCATTTGAACACAAGTATTTTCGTATTTTCGATCAGAGGGAGTACTAAATTTGTAGTACTCTTTTCGATCGAAATTACTTATCATTCAAATAAATGTATCAAGCACTACCTAAATTACTTGTCATTATTTTATTGACAAATAATTTCGATGAAAGGAAGTAACATGTCTACAAATCGTCTAAGCAACACCTGAATTCCCAGAGTTTTTTTTTGGAAAAAAGTATTGAGAGGAAACTAGGAAGGCAACAAAATGAATCAACTCTATCTCTTTCATTGATGATGTAGGTATATATGCAGATGGAAGGACACCATGAAGAGGTGCCTCTTCATGAAGGGGTGGAAGTTACAAGGGTAGATTTACCCCATAATTAACACATGTTAATTAATTCTAACACTCCCCCTAATCTACACTTGTCCATCCAAAATCATCATCTTGATTAGAGGCTCCTCCAAAAACCCTGTGGGAAAAATATGAGGAGCATAGTGTTTGATATGTTGCCAAAACTCCTTTAAACCCAGTGGGAAAAATAAGGAGAAAATGCCGCAACATATAAAGCTTATTGTTTGTTTTTAACTCTATATGAGCAAAACTCATAGAATTAAAAGGACAATAAATATGTCGTATATACTTTCTTAAAAACCCCGATGGGGAAAACAGAAAGTATGACATATGATCTTGTGTTGATATTACCTCATTAAAAACCTTGATGAGAACCTGTGAAGTAAACTCATAAAGGGAAAAAGAGTATAATATGATGCATTGAACAGGAATAATTCAGGAAGATACTCCCCCTGATTCTTGCGTATCTCAAAGTCGTCAAATACCAATTCTAGGTGCATTTTCTGGATGTCGAAGTTGGTAGAGACTTTGTGAACAAACGTATGAGTTTGTTGTATGATGTGATTTGCAAGATGAGCAGTATAGTGATATTGCTTGTTAGGTAACCTGTTTACATCCGGGCAACACAAACAACATTATCTTTATAGATAATAGTTGGTGATTCGATAGAACCAATTCCACATGATTTTTGTATGTGGTTCATCATTCTGCGAAGCCAAACACATTCACGTGATGCTTCATATAATGCAATTATCTCAGAATGATTTGTGGACTTTGCTACCAAAGTCTGTTTCGAAGACTTCCATGATATAGCAGCCCCATCATGAAGAAAACACAAAGCCAGTTTGTGATCTGGCATAATGGGGGTCAGATAGATAGCCAGCGTCAGTGTATCCAATCATATTGGAGTCCAGATTAATCTAGAACTGGGTAAAATAGTTTAAGATCCTTAGTGCTTTGGAGATATCGAAAGACATTCTTCACACCTGACCAATGGCGCTTGGTAGGTGATGCGATGTGTCTAGCAAGTAGATTCACTTCAAAAGCAAGATCTGGTCTTGTGCAATTTGCAAGATACATAAGCGCTCCAATAGCACTGAGATATGGAACTTCAGGTTTCAAAATCTCTTCTCCATCATCCCTCGGTCTGAACGGATCTTTCTCTACGTCTAGAGAGCGAACCACCATAGGAGTTTTTGATGAATAGGATTTGTCCATATTGAATTTCTCCAATATTTTTGGATATAGGCAATATAGTATACCATAATGAATGAATGAAGGTGCTCAAGTTGTAGTAACGAGCGGTATTTTGGTTTTACCCAAATCCTTCATATTAAACTCCATCATTTAGATGATTACATGTGTAGTCATTGCAGGAGTAGTCACTGTGTATGACACACAAACATGGATAATCATCATTGTAGGAGTAATCCTTGTGTATAGGGAACTCACTAAGTCGGTTGTACCATATGTACCGACAACAATAAGTCTTATGGTGACTTACTGATTTTTACACAATGTATGTTGCATTTTGTAATTCGATTCAGAATTGAGATTCCATCGGAAATCAATCATATATGTCTGAATCTAGTGAGCCACATGGATATGTGATCACTACATCTATCAACTGCATAGATAGATGATTTTATACTGCCAACTGATATAAGTTATCGAAAAGAGGTTCCACCTCTGGAGATTAGTTGGGTATCTGCGTAAACCCTTGTGCTACAATACTTGCTCGATGTTTCACCACCTCGGTGTTCTCATTCTGTTTTCAGAAGAAATTGGGTGTAGGTATTGCTTTGTGAATACCTTCCCTGTATTGAGCAAGATTCTTTCTACCTAGGATTGCATCCTTTTGCTTGAGTTCAGTCTGAGTGTTGTTCACACTTTGCCATGGCCATGGTCTTTAGACATGAATCATTTGAAAGGTTTTTGCAATCTAGTTGAGAAATGTATGTCGAAAATTGTAGACTTCCGGCTAAATGTTTCTCCAGAATATATATGTTTATATATAGTTGATGGAAATATCGTTACCCATGATGACTGCTCACGGTTTCCCAATGCGGTTGAGTCGGGTATTCCGATGTCCCGGTCATTGTGTGCACTATGACCTGGGTTTGTGGAGGTTTCCCATCCACTAGGTGTATACTACCCATTAGGTGTCTATCAACGTGAAGTTGACTTGCATTTACTGATTCAATGGCCTTAATATCCTTGCTTGCGAGAAGCTGAATCCTGATGTACTTTTGCCATGCTTCTCCCCCTGTTGCTTTGAACGGGGAGTGGAGTGATTTTTGTTGGTA
Source organism: Bromus sterilis (assembly GCA_950022295.1). Taxonomy (NCBI): domain Eukaryota; kingdom Viridiplantae; phylum Streptophyta; class Magnoliopsida; order Poales; family Poaceae; genus Bromus; species Bromus sterilis. The sequence goes on from OX465597.1 coordinate 350,778,577, forward strand.
CCTTCACTCTTTCAGGCATATTTTTGCAGGATTGTAGGATTGTGTGACACCTTTATATTCAGTAAATGAATTTGGCAGGTTATTTGCAATGTATTGCAAATCTTCTGAACACATGGTTCAGATCTTTGAGTACGTGTATTTGAGGTAGGAATGTGTTGAACATTCCAATAATTTCCTGGCATTATGCATGGTACTTGAATTCTCCCCCTAATGCCTGGAAATATTCCTCGGTGTAGCAGCATACTGGCCTAGAATAACTCCCCGTGAGAGGGGCTTGAGGTATTGATGGAAATACAGTTATTCCTCACATAGATCCCACGTATATGTTGAGGGGCCAATCATGTATGCCGGAGTGGTGATATCGGTGTATAACCGAATTATCGCAGATGGGAAATGCTAGAGAGATTTCCACGTATCAAAGATAAAGGGGAATAATATTATGCAGTTTGCCATGAGCGTGTAAAACTGCATGACTCCAACGTAAAGTTGGTAAGTTGCAATTTTAAAGTAAAGAGCATGCAATGAGCTTAATTATTTGGATAAAGGATTCTACCAAACCATATTGAGTCTAGACACATAGGACAAAGTGCTAAAATTCAATTCTAGGGCCATATTAAAGGCACACAAGAAGAATTTTGTGACATTGTCCATTCGATTTGCTTGAAAACAATGTTCAGTATAATGAGCCAATGGTTTTAGTGTGGCTAAATGCACACATGAGACATCATGTAAATGTGTCTTTTAGAACCATGGAATACCTGAATAGTCTAGTCAATGGTTGAGAAGAGTCACGTACCTCGACTTCATGAATACAAGGAGTTTGAGTGGTTCAACGTAGAATTTAAGGTGTACAAACCTTAAAGTTAGCTTCCTTGCATTGCACGTAATGCACATGAAATCCAAATATGTTAGAATGTAGCGTCATTTTAGTCATGATTAATACAAATTGCTGGTAGTTTCAGTTTCAACCCAATGTCGAAATGACCAAGGCGAGTATGCCAAGTTTGTCATGTATAAGACATTATGGAAGCTATCATGTATGCAACAAATGCTACGGGTTTTGTAGTATGTATAGTGCAATCCAGACGATAAGAAGATAATGGTTTGCCATATCCGTATATGGTGAAGAGAATTCCTTTCTCTTTGTTGTCATCACAAGTTTCTCTATGGAAACTATTTTGACGGATATCTCTATAGTAGTAGGGTACGGGTTATATCGAGACACAATAGAGCATCTTTTATAACACTCGAGTACCCATAGGGATAGTAAATATGACTCGAGTTGAGTCGATAGTTACATCATCGCGTCCAGCGATTATTGAAATATTTCCAGACCTCTTAATAAGAGTGGAAACATTATATTTCCCCGAATATAGAGTTTGTGGTGCATATGTCCACAAGGCACATATCATATTTCATCTGATTGACCCCGTAGAAATCTATATATAGACCTGAAGATTTCCAGTATGAAAATCTCTATCATATATGTAGAATACATACAAATGTATTTGTACCAAAGTGCTGATACAATATATTGTGATATACAATATATGATGACAACAATAATCATGTTCTTAATAGAACATCATAAATTGACATAAATAAATAGATCACTAAGGAGACTAAGGGACTAAATGTATAGTCTCCAAACATGTTGGTTGATGCATATTCAATCATCATGCTCTCCATGCTCATAGGGTCTCATGACAGCTTGATGGTGTCAAGTTGAGGGTTTGAAGTGAGTTTCAAACCATTACCCTTGACGTCCTTTGCATCCTCGTGGTGTGGCTTTTGCACGCGGTATCCCATGGGATGCAAGGCTGATCTTGATGTCCATTACCCGCTTAAATAAGTTGTGGCCAGTGAGGGCAAGAGCCTCAAATTTTTAGCCATCAATTACTTATAGGGGCAAACCAAAAATAATTAATTTACCAGTAGTAAATTAAAAACCATTATGGTTTGTAATAAAAATGCAAAAATTTGACTCAAGTGTATAACTTGAAAATGCTCAACCTCAATTGTGGGAACATGACACGTTGAAGATCATATAGATCTCACAGTAATAGGTTGCATAACCTGACAATGTCAGTAGGTGCACATGGTTTTATTACCTTGTGTATGTCACAATTTATATAAGGGAAAAACACGTTGGAGGTAATCGTTTGTCGAGATTGACAAAACGTAGGCCTCTCCGTAAGAGTGATAGTCTGCACATGGGCAGTAGATCAAACTCATTACCTAGTGTTTTCCTAATATAATAAGGGAGATGTAATTGTCAAAATTTTGCAAGTCTATAGTGCGGGAGAAATCAATCTCGACCGTTATGACATGTTCGTGAAAAATAACAATGTGGTAAACACATAGAACATATCATATTTTGTGCGAGAGAAATAAATCTCGACCACTAAGACATGTTCTTGAAAAATGGAAGTGTGGTAAACACATAGAACATATCATCTCCGGTGAAAAACCGGTAATTTCTTTATATTACAGATTGCGTAATATAAATACATCTTAATATTGCCAAATTAATACATTTCAAGGTGGCTTGAAATTATTAGTGTGAATCTCAAATTGCTAAGGATGACTCCTTGAAGATAATCTCCAAAATGGAGTAGATCTTGCAGCACTAGGAAGTATAATCTGATGAAATCAGTAGATACTATCTTCTAATGCCTTATGTCATGACTTAGTAAAATGTATGGGAGAGCACTTTGTAAAGCAATCATAATGTCGATACGATAAAATGTAGACTTTATCAGTAGTCAACGGTAATCTGCGTATGTAGTAGATCCATATGACTACCTTGTGATCCTAAGCATCAATTTGATGAAATCACCTTGAATTTTGCATATGTATTTGCAAGAAATTGAGAATCTCAATTGCAAATAGACGTACTCAACGTACATCATAGAAATATTTCAGAATACATCGTACTCAATGGGAAAACAGTACTGTAGAAGTACTAATTTATCTTTGCACAAGATTGTAAAAATCTCAATTGCAAATAAAATATATAAATAATCTCAACATTTATGAGCATGGAAATTATTTATATCATAAATTTCTGGAGCATTATACTCAACAGAAAAATGTTTGAAACAACGGGGGTCTAAAACAGGTAAATACTAGTAAATAGTATTCTTATTAGGACCGAATTGCCCCATGTTTCTGTCTATTTTGCTATTTCCTGCATATGAGAGGATCTTAGTGCAAAATGGCCAAGGGATAAGATTTCCCCGTCTTCTCCCGTGCAGTTACTGCAACTGCTGGCTGGGAAGAGCGCGGCCATGGGAACGGCCGGCGCGTCCATGCGGCAAAGGCGGGCGGGCGCGGAGGCCGGCAGACGCAGGCATGGCCGGACGGGAGGGCGCGTCCACGGCTGGCTGGATGGCGCGGAGGACGGCTGGAGCGGCGCATGGCCGGCCACTGGGCGCGGCGCATGCGGCCGGGTTTGGACGGGCGAGGACTGCCACGGGCACAGCCGGGAGGAGGCCAAACGACCGGGGCGCGGACGCAGCGCGGAGGCCGGGCGAGGGGCACAGTCGACGACGCGGAGGCCGGGCGGAGGTCACGGCGCGGAGGCCGGTCGGGGGGCGCGGCGCGGAGGCCAGCCGCTGGAGCGCGGCGTGGCGCTTGGCCGGGCATGGCGCGGAGGCCGGGCGGAGGTCACGGCGCGGAGGCCGGTCGGGGGGCGCGGCGCGGAGGCCAGCCGCTGGAGCGCGGCGTGGCGCTTGGCCGGGCATGGCGCGGAGGCCGGGCGACTGAGCGCGGCGCAGGGCATGGTCGTCGGGGCGCCAACTGCCACGGGCGTAGCCGGCGCGAGGCACGGCCGGACGACGAGGACGTTGGAGCGGCCGGCGCAAGGCAGGGCCATGACACGGGCGCGGCCTGCGGCGTCGCTGCGCGGGGCGTAGTGCAGGACGGCGAGGCCGTCACTGCGTGGGGCAGCGTCGGCGTCCATTGCTCGATGGAGAGCAACGTGGTTGATAACGTATTGAGAGGAAACTAGGAAGGCAACAAAATGAATCAACTCTATCTCTTTCATTGATGATGTAGGTATATATGCAGATGAAAGGACACCATGAAGAGGTGTCTCTTCATGAAGGGGTGAAAGTTGCAAGGATAGATTTACCCCATAATTAACACATGTTAATTAATTCTAACAAAAAGGTTCGCGGCGAGTAACGGATGGCCTGGCTGGCAAAGGGCAAAGGACGTATATACGTGGCGCATCTAGGTTGGATGAGATCTGATCCAGCCGATATATGTTCTCTTCCATTATTATTTTTGGTTTGCAGGAAAAAAAAATCAGCTGTCGGATAAACAACCTGGCATACTCCCCGACGAGCACCTTTAAAACCCCCACCCATCCATCCAACCATTGCATTCAGCAGCGAGCGCACACAAGAGACTAGAGAGAGACTACCTACAGCACTCAACGCCGTCGTCGTCAGTCGTCACCATCCGTTGAGTGTCTCAGGTTCTCACCGAGCGTGCCTGATCTGATGGCGGCACCGGCGGGAGACTCCTCCGGCGGCGATAAATACAGGTCTCACCTGGCCGGCGAGGGCGAGAAGAGCACCGTGTGGCGGCACGGCGCGCCGCCCACGTACGACGCCGTGAACAGCCTCTTCGAGGCCGGGAGGACACAGGTATTAATTCCATCTTCAGTTCTTCACATGTCCCATGTCCCCATGTCCGTCATGCTTTAATTTTTCGTGGCCGCCCTCATGGCTAACCGAAATCCATGGCCGGATCTGCATGCATCGGTGGATCACACGCGTGTTTCTTGTCCGCTTGCTTGCTGCAGGAGTGGCCGAAGGGGTCGCTGGAGGAGACGGTGCAGAACGCGATCAAGACGTGGGAGATGGAGCTGTCGCACAAGGCACGCATCCAGGACTTCAAGTCGGTGAGCCCGGGGCGGTTCACCCTGTCCGTGAACGGCGGCCGGGCGCTGACCGGGGAGGAGACGCTGGCCATGGGCAGCTACAACGCGCTACTCGCCAGCCCGATCCTGGCGGGCACCGGCGCGTACGACGCCGCCGCCGAGACTTTCGAGTCCTCGCACGACCTCTTCCGCTCCGCCTTCCCGCGCGGGTTCGCCTGGGAGGTGGTCAAGGTCTACTCCGGCCCGCCGGTGATCGCCTTCAAGTTCCGGCACTGGGGCCACATGGAGGGGCCCTACAAGGGCCACGCCCCCACCGGGGACAAGGTGGAGTTCTACGGCGTCGCCGTGCTCAAGGTGGACGAGCAGCTGCGGGCGGAGGACGTGGAGGTGTTCTACGACCCAGGGGAGCTTCTTGCGGGACTTGTCAAGGGTCCCAAGGAGGAAGACGGGGAAGCGGCGGCGCTCGCCGGGAGGCTCCGGGAGGCGGCCACCGTGTCGGGGTCAAGTGCTGACGCGCCGCCGCAAGCCTGCCCCTTTCTTGGCTCTGGAAAAAACGAGTAAATCGAATCGAGTGGCGTGATCAAATAAAACGTGTCTAGTCTCCGCTCTTCAGGGAGTTGCTGTTGCGCTGTTTCGCAGTCACAAAGATCTTTTGCGTCAGCTTTTGAAACCACCTGAAAGCTCAGTTCAACGTGTAATTGTACTGTTAAGTGAAATGGAAGGTGTCGTCGATCTCTCGTGGGAATGCATTCGCCTCACCAGCTTTGTGAAAAAGGGACCCGTGATACGCTGTATAAGATTTCGTCGATCTCTCCTGTGAACACTCACCGAGCAGGGCTCCCCTCCCCTCCCCTCCCCTCCCTCCTCGCCTTGAGAGTCCCCCGCCGTAGATCCCGCCGCCCAGCCCTCCTCCAGGGCCTCGCCGCTGGCGCTGCCGGTCGGAGGGGTCATGGATGGAAGGTGTGGTGTGTGCTAGTCGTTTTGTCTGGCCTTGTGCCGTTTGAAGAGGGGATCTGGTCGTCCACGCGCACGGGCCGCGTTGGGCGGTTGCCGGAGAGTTTCGATGCGGCGGCGGCGTGGTGCTGGTTGCTGCTGGCGAGGCCTTCTCCGTCTACCCTGTAAATAAGCTTCGTGAATCGTCTCCTTCCTCTCCTCTTGGTCTTCACCACGGTGGTGAATCAAAGGGGTTCGGGACAAGAGGAGATGCGTCGGTTCCTGTTCTGCTGCTTCAAGGACTCCAGTTCTTGCGAGGTTGGAGGTCCTCCTCCCCTTCGTTGGGCACCTGCAGATCTTCCCCGAGCCATCGGGATCCAAGCTCATGGCGAAAGCTCTTGTGACGGGGTGGTGGCTCCTCCTCCGCTGAGCTTACGCATCCTATGGCTGAAAGGCAGCCGCTAAGTTTACCTTCACCGGAGGCAGTCCGTCTCTTGCCTGGTAGCCAGCTCCATCGGCGCTCTCGCCGCCCCAAGTGGCTAGTTCCCCGGTGACAGCGAGCAGATTCCAGCAAGAAGACGGAGGACCCGATTGCTTTTTATTTTACTATCCAGGGTCTTGTTTGCAAAAGTCCAGGGACTTTAATGTATTTTCATGCTTTCCTAGGGGTCTTTCGCATGTACTGGTGTTTTTAGTCAATAAAGCTTATCTTTTATGTTAAAAAAAAATAGGGAGCATTCGTTCCCGGACATGGTAAATGCAAACATTTTTATATGACAATCGATGTAGATATGAGTGACAACTGCCAGCACGCGCGTGACAATCGAAAAAAAAGCTACATCGAGTTGTCATGTGCTATACATTGTAGTTGTTATCCGCGTCTACGTTGGTTGTCATAAAAAACGTTCGTGCTTTCCATATCGAACGTTTGCTCTAAATTGACGTCCTAAGATTTTTGTCTGAATTGAACTGTTTCTTTCAACAATTCTTATTCCATATTTCCTTCAAAATATTTCTTTACTAAAAGGGGCATTGCTGATGTTCTTAACCTATTTTTTTTCAAAAAGGGGATAAGTCCGGTATCTACATCATCATGATGCACACAACCATGACTTATTAAAGGGCGACGCTACGCATCAGTCGGTCGAAATATGTGTATTATCCGCCGCATGCGAAACCGTCCGATCAAGGTTGTTGAAGTTAGATCGCTAGCGTGTGCCACACGCGCTTTGCAACATCGTCTACGTTGCGCTCGTACTATTGCAACAGATCCTCTGTTGCAAAGCCTCGATGAGTTTTTTTTCCATTAAATCATCAACGCACGTCAACAATAACTTTGCAACAGAGGATTTAGTGCGATTGAGCCATTGCAACATGATCTTCTTGCAAAGCTTTTGAAATGTTTATTCATGTTTTGTTTTTTTCCTGATCTGATAAATACTTCCCCGTTTCTAAAATAAGTGTCTCAAAATACTAGAGTTGAGACACTTATTTTAGAACGGAAGAAGTACATTGTAAGGATTTGCAACATACTCCTTGTTGCGTTCCAGCCATTGCAACAAGAGTCTTGTTGCAAAAGCGAAGCGAAGCGTTTTGGGCGTGTTCTTAACTGTGTGATTATGATTCATCTGATGGTCGCAAAGGCGGTCGACGCATCACGCGCGATCCGTTGGCTGAAGGAGATATTTTCCCTTTATTAAAGTGCAATTGCTTTACAAAGTCTTAGTAGAGATGTTTTTATCCTATGATAGTTTCAATGCACTATATCTTAAATTATATTTAATGACATTAAGGTGTGTAGAGATAACAATATCAAAAAATTATTAAATCAAGATTGCATAGACATGACACTAAGAGATAGTGCACTTTATCGCTACACCTAACATGTATTCAATATCATCATATATGGTTTAAAAATAGAGTGAACTCCACTTTTTTTGTGCATTTGTGACACCAATTACCCTGTCTAATGAACATTCATTGAAATTACTCGATTTAAGATACTTCGAATCATCTATATATATATATATATATATATCACTTGAGTTAGGTGTGAGCTGTTAATCGAGGTTAGAAGATATGGGGAGGACGATGAGTATTGCAACAAATGGAGAAGAGAATGTTGGACATGATCATCCATGATGCCCTCCAAGATTTACATATCTTTGGCCCCATATTGATCTAACATTCCAGTCTTGCCTAATATAATGAGCAGAATGCTATAATGTAGTGGCCCCATAATGTAATGGATTTCGAATATTCTTACCACTGGACAAACTGCGATCCTCCTTAATGGCGTCCCCGGCAAATGGATCAAATGTAGGAAGGGTCTCAGACAGGGAGACCCTCTCTCCCCCTACCTCTTCCTTATTGTTGCGGATATTCTACAGCGTATGATCCAAACGAACTTTACCCCAAATGCTTTCGGTAACCCCTTATCGTACAATGAACCACCGGTTACAATTCAATACGTTGACGACACCCTGATTATTGCTAAAGAAAACCCTAACGCGGCTAGTACGCTTAAACAAATCCTCGAGTCCTTTGCAAGGGCCACAGGTTTAGCTATCAACTTTTCAAAAACAACCTTTCTTCCCATTAGAACGGACGCTCAAACTACCATTGATATCACCACTGCCATGCAATGCTCCACTCAAACCTTCCCTCTCATCTACCTCGACCTTCCTCTTTCTCCTTCTAAACTTCATGTCTCAGTCTTCAACCCAATCATAGACAACTTTAGGAAATTCCTGTTTGGATGGCACGCGCGACTTCTCTCCCGAGGAGCTAGACTCACTCTCATCTCCTCCACCCTAGACGCGCTCACTGTTTATTCTATGTCAGTTTTCAAGTTGCCTACTAAAATCTTAAAAACCCTTGACGCTCTACGTCGCTCGTTTTTCGGGTCTAATGAAGAAACGTGTACCGGGTCCAAGTGTCTAGTGGCTTGGAAGAATGTTTGCAAACAAAAGAAATTTGGTGGTCTAGGCATTAAAGATTTAAACTTACAAAATAATTGTCTTCTCATGAAAGTAGCTTTCAAACTTTTACAATGGACAAGCCTTTCCTGGGTTCAGTGGTTCCAACAAAACTTCTCCTACGACTTCAAAAAAAACCTACTGCCCCGTCCTTCCTTTGGAAAGCAGTAAAAAAGCAAATACCCCTACTGATTAATTGCTCCTTTTTCATCACCTACAATGGCCTCTCAACCTTATTTTGGCTTGACACTTGGCTACTTAATAAACCACTAAAAGAAGCCTACCCAAACCTATACTCCCATTCTACGGATGACAAGATTTTAGTTGCTACTGTCTGGGAAAGTGGTTTATTAGCTAACCTGCAGGACCGCCTAACTGATGTGGCTACGCAAGAACTTGCCGGTGTGATCTCTCTCTTGCGGGATTTTCCCTCTTCTGACCGGACGGATGATTGTGCCCTCATGCATGGCCTCCCCTTCTCCTCGAGGAATGCCTACAACACCATCTCCTCGGGAAGCTGTTTAGACGCCAATCAAGACTACTTCTGGTCCTCAAAGGCGCCAATCAAAGTCAAGGTATTCGCCTCGCTCCTCTTAAAGATCGGCTCAACACCAAGGGGAACATGAAAAACAAACATATGGCTGTCGAGGCAGCTTGTCCTCGTTGCGGTGACCCCTTTGAGGATGCTACTCACTTGATTCTTCGATGCTCCTTCTCGGTCCAGCTGTGGAATGCCATCGGCCTCCCCATTCCCCATTCCATGGAGCAAGTTTGGGAGACAGTCACCCCCAATGGCCTATACCCCACTGTCTGGCCAACTATGGCGCTTCTTATTCTCTGGAAGCTCTGGGACGCAAGAAACGCCCTACTGTTCAAACATGAGTCTCTCTCGGCGAAGCAAATTCTTAAAAACATTGTCGATGACTTATCTCTCTGGTCCTTTCGTTTCCAATGTAACTCTGATAAAAATGCCGCTAGGGCATGGCTAGCTTTCCTCTCTGCTAAACTACAATCTCTACCCTGATGTAATGGAGGCCTTGTCCTCCACGTTTTGATGCAATATATTCAGGTGGGGAATCCCCCCCCCCCGGTGATCGTTCAAAGAAATAATATAGTGGACAAGATTTAATGTTTCTTATAAGAGGTATTGCGGTAGAAATTTTACTAAATTGGATAATATGTATTACAAATGTATAAATAAAGGATAGAAAATGGAATAATATGTATTAATAAAGGATAGAAAATGGGGTAATATGTATTAAAATTACCCTAATTAAAATGATGATACTACAAAATGAGAAGCACACAACAAGAATTTTTCGATCGGTACTTCTCAACCAGACAACTTTGATGGAAGAGATGGCCCTAACTATTGCCAAGGTGTGTTGAGAGCTTTACCACTAGGCTAGTGTTGACATGGCCCTAACTATTGCCAAGGTGTGGCTAAGAATATCTCTAGCCTTTCTCTCAAAAGGTATTAACTCCCTATAAAAATTAATCTTAAAGAATAAAACACTAATTAGACCTTGCCTCAAATCTAACTACTGGAATATTTGAGGAGTTACTACGTTAACTTGTCTTTCTATGCTCAAATTTGTGCATCCCCGAGAAACCGCTGAAAGAAATAATAGAGGGTCACATTCTTACTCTCTCATGCGGCTCTCCCCGACTGGTTATATTGCCGTGATAAATGGTTGTGTGGAGGCTTAGGATGGTCAGATGCAACATGGTAGTTGTGGATTGGCGAAATGAAGCTTCGTGTTTAGTGCAGCGAGGTTTTGTGACCGACGACATCAATAGTTTCGTCAGGTAACCGATATGTGGGTGAGGCCATGTGACGACATATTTGGTCTTCGACGGCTAGGCGGCGTCATCTATGGTGATGCAGCTGCGGGAGCTAGCGGTAGTGAGGCGTTCACTATGGTTCTTGGTGTCGAGTTCCAACTTGGGAGGAAATAGGCTTTAATGATGGGGGACATGTGTGTGACTCTGAATTTGCGGTACCTTGTTGGGGAACATGTTACACAATAAAAAATTATGCTAAACAATCACTTTCAGGAACACTATGAAGATGTATGTTTGCAATCACATTACAATCAATGATTTTTCACACAATAGAACTAGGCGAACGAGAGTTGATGTAACGAGTCGGTGTTGTGACGGTTCCTGCTTATACTCCCCTCTTCCAGTCATGAGAATTTCTCCATATCGTTTCGTTGATCAAGATTCAAATAGTCGACCCCTCTAATGTATCCGCACTAACCGATGCAGTAATTCAACAATTCTTCGTCGTCCAAGAAAAATATCTTTGAGAAAACTCAAAAAGAAATAACCTAGCGACATCCCAAACTAATTAGAAGTCTAATCCAACTAGATGGTTCTAATATAATTTGAAGTCTAATCCGATTATATTGTTCAAATGAGAAGACTAATTATGTAATTAGACCTATAATTAGATGGATTTAATTGGATAAAAAGAATAAGCATTTTCCATGTCAAAGGGAGGTTGCTCTAAAGAATTTATGTACTATAGTGGGGTCCTCACAAATGTATATGTAGGTGGCCAAGGGAGGAGGGCCAGCCGACTTGGGGAGGAAGTCCTCCCATGGTTAGATCGAACCAGGGAGGAAGTATTCCCTCCCTCTCCCCTTCAATTCGGTTTGCCCCTACCATACTTAGGGAGTGTCACCCCTTTTCTCCCATGTTTGTGTTGCCCTTTTTGGCCTAGACAAAGGGGTATGCACCCCAGAAACTTTCGAAAGATTATAAAGGTTTATAAAATCCGTACCTTTCATAAATAAATTGAGACCTTCTCAAACACTTCCCAGACACTCCCCAAACTCATGTGACACTCCCGAGACCATCCAAAACACTTCGAGAGCCTAATTATCATAAATTGATATCCTAGTTCTTATAAAAATATTAGTTATTGAATGTGTGACCCTGGAGGTCCAAGAATAAGTGGACATGACCGGGAACACCTTTTAGTCAATAATTAATAGCGGGTCGGAACATCCTTATTAATTCCCACATATTCACGAGTATATTAATCTAATGAAATATGTGTTGATGCATATAGCTTCCTTTGCTTTGTGACACATCATAAAACCCAAAGTGAGATATTATTGACATTCCCAATTTCCCATGATCAATAACTTAATCACTGTATTGGTTATCCTCGTTAGTGATCTTGTTCTTTTTACCCATTTCTGTATTTCGGAATCCCCGCGATCTCAATCATATGTGTCTACCAAGACAATGAAGATACCATAATACCGAGTGAATCCATAGAGTATCTCTATATTGTCGAAGGAGCAAAACTCAGTCTTGAACTATCGATGCATAGACATACTTTTTCGATATACATGTAAGTTCTTTTTAGTACTACTCAGTTAGGTCTGAAGTTTGGCAACGATAAAGTAAAAAATTCAGAATGTTGGCATGCGACATTATCTTGGTGTAAGAGTGTAAGTAAACATTAACCTATTATATGAAATATATCGAAAACATAAAGACGATATGGTATCGCAGTAATTCATAAATTGTGTTGTTCAAAGACCATTGTTTTGATAACAATATGTTCTCATTATTATTGGCATCTTTGTTACTTTATAAATGTTCATGGTAAAAAATAAGATCATCATCCATAGATGAGTTAGTCCTAGAGTCGTGACTAGGGATCAGTGTGTTGTTTATGTTTCCACACACAGTTGACTTTTCCTTTAAATAATATTTAAGAATCAATGTAATTATATCACACAAATATAAACTTAACTATGAATATAAAATATAATAATAACTTTATTATTGTTTGTAGGACATTTCTCAACATTCTTTCATTTGTACTAGAATCAATAATCTAGTTACGTAAGTTTGTTGATCCCAATGTCATTTTGGTGTTTTTCACGCTTTGCTCGTGAAACTTCATCAACAAATCTGACACTTCAATTCCATGTGTGTTAAGTGGTTGTGCCAAGAACAAAAATGTAAGGCTACTGGCACTTCCTCGTTGGCATTTAAGCCTTTGGATGTTGGATCGTTTCTCCCAGCATCAAACATCAAGATTTCCCCAATAAGAAGTTTAAATATGCACCCATCCGCTGGCTTCCTAATAGAAAATAAAAAAATAGATAGAGATTTTACATCCTTTTTCATGATAAAATATTTATGTGCATGATTGCTTCCTTTTTTCTTTCGTTTTATTTCAATTTCTACAAATGTGTATATACCGTTTTATTGGCGTGGGTCATAGAGGAAATGTAAAGTATATACACAAACACATTTTTAACCAAAAAAATTTTTAAATTGCAAAAATGTACATGTGTTTTTTTCTTATAGGGAAAAAAATGTCCATGTGTTTCGAAAGACAAGTTTGTATATTTAGGGGAGGGAAGTGCTTGTTGGTTTATGAAATATTTATGTATTACAAAAATGTCAACATGTTAAAATATGTCCGAAAGTGTAAAAATGTTCATGCAGTTTAAAAATATTCATGCATTTTAATAATGTTCAAAAGATGACCATGCAATTAAAAATGGTTCATATTTATGTGTTTAAAAAAATCCCACACATTCAAAATATTTATGTATTTCAAAAATAGAAAAGACCAGAAAGGGAAAAGAAAAATAAATCAAATAAAAAATGATAAGTGCAATGGAAACACGAAAGAAAGCCCTAGGCATGTGGCTAACGTGATAAAACGTCGGAATTATATAGGCAAACCTTTGGATAGTTTGTATGTTAGATTAGACTTCTATTTTCCGCCTTATCCGAAGAATAGGATTAGTCTAGGATATACATAAACAACAACCCATCATCCACACGTACCTAAAATCATACTTATGGACGTGGATATAGCCTGCCAGAGCGGAGCGCGTCCTCCAAAGGCAAACGCCTAAAGAAAATAAACGAACAAGATCAAATAACTGATGGTCATAATTAAATAATTGACTTCCGTATTTGCATCAACAAATGTGTTAAAATATATTCATGAACAAATAATGAGTTCAATTTATAACCCGACATTGAAGATTCCCCGAGAGACCAAACACACATTTCACTCACTTTTCTCACATGTTTTTGCACTAAGCCAAGGTATTTAACTCGTCGTGGTGCATGAAGTGAAGAAACACGCTTCCTAGAAAAAGAGAAGAAATATGTATTTTTTTTGTGGGGAGAAGAAACTTGTCTTTTGTTTAAGAAAAAAGTGCACTATGATGCTTTACAAAAATAAGATGTTAATAATTAGTCATGCCATTTTAATTACTCCCTCCACACTTCTTTACAGGGCGTGCGCGTACCCCTAGGCCATCAATTTAATTAACATAACACAACATATATAACATAAAAAATCATACAATTTAAAAATATGATATTTGAAGTTTATAATGATATTGTTTTTTATTATATATTTTTATATTATGTTGGTTAAATTAATGACTTAGGAGTACGCACACACCTTATAAACTGTGAAGAATGTAGTAAAGTTTTATAACTTCACAAAGTTAGCATGACCATAAAGGAAAACTATCATGAAGAAAAGAAAACCACAAAATTATCAAAAAATGTCATCAAATCAATCGCGATCAGACGGTTGCGAGGTTGTTGAACCTCCTTCCCAAAGAATGTTTCCGGTTATCATTTTTCAAAAATATGATATACTCCCCCTATCCAATAATATAAGATGATATTATATTATATTATATTATATTATAGAACCGTTGAAGTCTATGATAAGCAATTGTATATTTAAAATCCTCTATTGTGATACCTACAAAAGGTGTATTACGATGCAGATAGAAAACAAAATTTAGAGAAATGGCTTTTGTAAAGAGAGAATGACACCACCGCATCGGCGCCAGCTATACCCGCACCGGTTTTTGTTGGCTAGCATAGCCACATTTGACAGGCCGACACGTCCACCTTCCTCCTCCATTCCTCCTCCTGCTCCGCTTTCGGTTCTCAGTCCACCTCCCTTTCCTGCATCGACCCTGCAGCCCAGTCCAGACGCCACGCGTGAGCCACCTCCGCTTCCAGTAGCAGCTTCTCGAAGGGAGTCTGCCGATGCCCGCCTGATCGTCCGTCGCCATGGGCTGCGCCGGATCCACCCCGAAATCTGATGGTCTCTACTTTTTACCCTGTCTTTCTCGATTCTGTTAGTGCTTTCTTTGGTGGGTTAATTGTTGAGATCTTGGGCAATTTGGTCCCCGGAACCGCGATCAGAAGCAAACTAACTAGTTGGATTAGCATCCTCGGTTCTTGATCAAGGCGCCTGTAATTGATATGTTGATTTAGCCCTGCCTGCTATTGGTTGTTTAGCAGATTGGATTGATGATGCGTCGCTGCGATAATTCAGCTGGAGGTAGCAGGGAGGGGTGTTAGTGCTGCTTATGTAATGCTATATCATATCCCATGTTATATTTGGTCATAATCTTATGTGATTGGTCTGCTCTTGTTGGCAGTTAGCACAATTCTAAAGGCCAAATTGAACAATTATTGACTGTATTTTTATCAAAATTGTTGACTGTATTATGAAAAAGGTATTGATAGTTGATCTCTTCTCCATCTGCACTGTAAGGTAAAAGGTATAACATCCAGTTAGTGAGGAGAAAAAATATAATTATCGAGGAAGGCGATGGGACTGTCGATTTATTACACCGCAGGACAGAGTACCTTACAAAATTATTAGAGATGTGACACGACGATAGGCCTATTGAAATGTCGCTTGTTTTTGCTGTAAGGGGAAAGACATTCCTTTTTGGGGTTCAGTAGTAGGAAATGTGTCTGTTTTGATTCAGCAAAATGGCCATAAATTAGTGTTAGTTCATGAGCATGTTTAAATGGGAGTGAGATGACAATAGGAAAAGGAGACACTCTTTCCTTGTGCGGTTTCTTTTCCTTCCTCATCCAATACTGAGCACGCCCACCTAGTTTTCTGTAATAGTGGTTATTAGTGAAATGGCATGATTTAATCGTTTGCCTGATCCTGGTACGCAACCTTCGTATTTCTTACACTAAGTTTAATTCAGGAAGCTGTAAACTTGATATGTCTCAAGGAGGTGAAGATGAAATTTGTACTGTACGGTTCAGCAAATGAAAGATGTTAAATCACTACTGTAAAACAAACCCCTAAAAATCAAACTCGCTGCTAAACAGGCTTTCAGACCTGTAGCTTTGCTGAAAAGCTTTGTTAGTAGTTCTTGGAAGCCAAATTATATACTTTCATTACTTTGTGTACTTATGTGGTGCTTAAAACAATGTGCAGCCTGATTTAGTTTAAGATAAACACAGGGCTTACTTACAGTGATATCCTGTGACTGCATTTGGATTTATTCGGTTAGGAACGCACAGTTCAGCAAACAAAGGGTGTTAACTACAGTAACTGCTATAAAACAGGCCTCTAAAAAAATAAATTCACCGATAAAACATGTGAGTAGATCAGGTAGCTTTTTAAATCCAAATTGTGTGCTTCATTACTTTGTGCACTTATGCGGTGCTTAAAGCAATGTGCAGCCTGATTCAATTCAAGATAAACACAGTGCTTACTACAGTGATATCTCCATTGGATGCATTTAGATTTATTCAGTTACTAATGCTTAACTCGTTTTGTTAATATCAGATACCAGTAAGAAGCTAAGAAAGCCAAAGCCTTGGAAGCACACTCAATCAATAACACCAGCACAACTGAAACAGATGCGCGAAGAATTCTGGGACACTACTCCTCACTATGGTGGACAGAAAGGTATTGTGCAACTCTATTTTTGTACTGTGAACATTTATCTGCATTCTGCAACCATAACCACGTTTCGAGATCTTATGGGTTTCAATTCTAGCCTACCCCAACTTGTTTGGGACTGAAAGGCTATGTTGTTGTTGTTGAACATTTATCTGCAATTGATTTATATTGCTTGCTGGACCAGTGCTTTTTTCCTCCTTCAAATTTTTACCTAACTTTACTAAACCTGTATGCAGATTTGGTACACTGAAATCTGTACTGAATCTGTGTACAGTTTGTTACATTAAAATTTTGAAGCACATGTACACTTGTAGTGTTGATTTCCTGTTTTGGTAGTTTAGTCCACTGTTGATGTTAAATTTGACATGTTAACCTACAGTCCTTGATTTGCCAAAAAAGCATATTTTGAGGAGGACACAGATAGTAATGGTTTGCAAAACAGAAGTTGGCATGTGTCCTTAATTTTATTGATGCAAATATCCCTGTACTGTTTTTTTTTGCGGGGAAAATATCCCTGTACTATGAATACTGCTGCAAGTTTGTCGTTTGTATAGACCTTGCAAATTTGTTAAAATTTTGCTTAGCAATTAATTAGCATATTTGGTATTTATTTGGTCCAACGAAGGGTTAGTGTGAGGCATTTTTTTTTTGCGGGTGATAACACTAGTGTGAGGCATAACTTTTGTCTCATCATATACAAGGAATGCATGTTTGTTGTTTTAACCCTTAATTTGCTTACGAACAAATAGTTGAAGAAACACCAGATGTTCTAATTCACGTTCAAAACTACCATATGTTTCCTTTCAGAGATCTGGGATGCACTTCGGGCCGCTGCAGAAGCTGATTTATCTCTTGCGCAAACCATAGTAGACAGTGCTGGCATCATCGTCTCAAATGCTGACATGACACTCTGCTACGATGAAAGAGGTAAAAAATACGTGCATCTCATGTTGTTTCTTCTCCACCGCCCATGCTTCCAGAACCAAAATCAATGCCTGGGAAACTCTGCTGCAGGTGCCAAATACGAACTACCAAAGTACGTTCTGAGCGAGCCGGCTAATTTGACCCGGGAGAAATGAGTTCATAGACCATGAAGGATTTGTGTAAATTGTGTAAATCTCATTGGTTCAGCGAATTTAGTCTTTGCTTGTTCAAGACTTCAACTGAGATACCCCGCAAAAACAAGACTTCAACTGTGATACTACACTTAGTTTGTAATTCTGGTCTGAGTTGCTATGTACTCGTAGTACTCTCATCTCACGCTGGGCTGACTCGTAGCCGTCGACATTTTTCGGAGGAAAACATCAGCCCAACGGGCCTCCCTGAAATGCCCTCTTTTTCTATTACCCGGACCGTCCCAAATCCATCTCATATTTATTGGAGGATATGGACTGTCTGGACGTACCCGCCATGTCTGACCCAACATGCTGGCCTTATTTTTTCTTAGAAAGAAAATACAGACGTAACTGCTTACAAATACGAACATACATACACTAATTTCTATGATATATTCTATTTTTATGAGCATCTTTAAGAGATCTGTTGATAGGAGTGTCCTTTCATCGAGAGAATATTTCATTTGTAGTAAAACACCAAAGCGTTTAATTTAGGAATGTGACGTTTTTGCATCCGAGGGCATATGCTTTCGATTTTTAAAATACATTTTTAACATATTGGAAATATCAAAAAAAATGGATGTACATCTTCATGTTTTATGTGTTCACTATTTCGTTTGACGGAAAATTGATATATTTTGTGTCGTGCGTCGAAAATCATTGCTAAAAAGGCTTTTTATAAGATATTTTTTGTCTTTTTTACAGAGGTCATAAACACTATCGGTTTTCCATGAAATTCGATGTGCGCACATAGAACGTTAAGATATACATGTTAAATTTTTTAGTTCATATTTATTAATATTTCAAAATATCATTTTTGGGAATCAGGAGCATATCTGCCAAATTGCATTTCTGTTAACTTAGGATTTGATCTCTGGGGAAGGGATACCATTATCCTTCTAACCATCCAACTGTAGGTTCAACGTCAAATCAACCCATCCATCCCCTTTTCCCACTTGCTTTCTTCCTTCTCTCATTTGCTTCATATGCATCCTCCATGTTATTTCCCCACCTGAAGCATTGCCCTTGGGCGCCAACCCGATACATCATAGTCCGCCCGATCGCTGCCACCAAACACTCAGCTTACGATATGTTTGACCAAATGTTTGGACATGTTTTTCTTGCAAATTTGTAAGGACATACGATGGAGTCGGATAGTGGGTTTGTTGTTTCTGGATGATGAGTTTGTTGTCATGTTTTGGAGGACGAATTTACTTGCAACTAGGTTTTGCTTTATCGTCATTGACCAGCGATGACAACGACTTTGAGATGATGATGAGCATCCTCAAAGCAATGTAGAAGAAAAAAAAGTGGTAGAAAGGATGTGTAGAGAGTATTTGAAGTGCTTCTAACTGGTTGGGCTATTGTTCATGGACTTGCAAGCATGTGGAAGGTGATGACTTGTTGTGTGGGGATGAGGGCAATGATATACATAATATTAATTTTTAGGCGTCTAAAAAGTATGTCGATCTTCCGAAACAAGAGGCAAAGAATATTGTAATTTATTTAGACATGCATTGACAACTTCAAGATCAAAAAGTGTATTTACAACTATCTCATGTTCTTGTGAAGCATTTATGAATTCATCATGAAAACCATTAGATTCGTGACATAGTTTGATTTTTATGTTTGAACGATATATTTGAATAATATATATGTCTGCATTATGTATTTTAAATTTTAAACTACTTAATGTATTTTTTAATTTATACTACTTATTATTATGTTCAATTTGTATCTTTGTAGTATTCAACAAGTTTGATTGGGAAAAGCCAAATAAGGGCAAATAAAATGTGAAATGCCAAAATCAGTAACACCATTATACCACTGATGGTGAAGGATATATAAAAAAAGGCTTTCACCCCGCTTTATATATAAAGCAAGCACCGAACCAAATACAGAGTCGAACGTTACAAGATGGTGAGGAAACCATCTAGAACGTCGATCCCAAGATACCAAATCACACAGGACGCAAACGATTATGCTACCGAAAGAGAACATAGGAAGAACATGATACAACACCACTCGACACCCTAAACACCTAAGCACCACGACAAAACCCCAAGAGGGAGAACGACGCAAAGTGTCACCATTGCCGAGTTCAGAAGGACAAATCTCTTCACCTGGAACACTGACACGGGGAGTACAACGAAGATGTCTTCAGGAAAAGAGCGGCGTCCGCGAGCGTCACCGTTGTTAGCGGCAAAGCACGAAGCTTTCGCTCGGTAGATCTAGCGTGACACCACGAAGTCTCCAGGACATGTGTGACGAGATCTGATCAGATCGGGGCGACGCCACTGCCAAAGATAGAGCCCAAGCCCAAGTCCACACCGCTATACCTCTTGTTGTACACATGACCAAGAGAAAAAGGCACCACCACTAATAAAGTGCCTGCGAGAGAGCCAACCATACGGACCACCCTCTAGAGCCACAAAATTACTAATTATCCTTGGAAATGCTCTGAGTTGCACGGAAAGTGTCTTTTGATCCCAAGCTTAAATGAAGCTGCATGGACAGTAAATTAGATGAAAAAAATCTATTTTTTTGTGGATGAACATCAATAAATGTTTTAATATTCTACCCGTATAAAATTTCGCCACGAAAAGACATCTATAAAGGTGAAAAAAATAAGTGTTTCAAATGTGTTCTTTTGAGTCCTGATTTTTTTTGCTACATGCCTCCGAAAATATCTTTTCAAGATAAAATTGTGTACGGTGTTAGGACATTTGTTAATGTTAATCCATGATTTAAAAAAACAGTTTTTTCTTGAAAAAAAAATTAGAATTTAATGTTTACAGGGCTGCATTTGAGCTCAGGATTATATACACCATATCCGAGTGACAGTAGTTTCTCATAAATTTTCATTCCAGTTTCCAAACCAACTGAACAATAGCTCTGTTTGTTTCAGCTTTAAGAAGCGGGTTCTCGTAAAAAAAAGCTGAAGATGAAACAAACAGCTATTAGGAATCAGCTTTGCTAGTGAAGCTGAAGCTGAATTTAGATAATTTCTAGTGCAATTGTTTGAAGCACGTTCAAGTGCACTTTAGTGGTAAAACTAATTCGTAGAATCAGCTTTATCAATGAAGTGAAGCTAAAGCTGAAACAAACAAGTTCAATATTTGATGCTTGTTGACATACTGCTCGAGAGCTTCATCATCTAGCATCTAATGAATCAGATCTCCCTCTTGCGCCTTGACCCACAGTCCTGTCCTCCCATGTCTGTTGCTGCCATTAAAACTGATACGGGACTTTAAATCATTGCATCGCTCAGTCCATAAATGATCAGTACGGTTGTACCGACAGCTTCACATTTACCAACTGTACGTCGACGGCAGGCGCTTCTTTCAGACTCTGAGCGACCAATGAATGAACCCACGGTGATCGCTGCATTTCACGGGCGGCGATTTTTCCGATCTCCCGTCGTCACGGTTGGGGAAGGGAAACCAAGAGCAGGTGTGCGTGCACGCAGACGCAGGATGATCGATCATAGCCGGAAATGGCCAGAAAAAGTTTGTGATTTTGAATGCGTGAACCGCCAGAGTAGTGCTGTAGAGTGCGTAGTAGGACCACGGTTCGAGCGGTCTATCTGTCTGTCTGTCTAGGATTCCGTGGATCCGAGATCTGGGCAGGACTCCGCCGATTTTGATCACATGATGATGATCTCAACCTTTTGGGCTCGTGTGTAATGTAAAGGACCAGCTGGTATAGAAGCTTGGTGGTTAGTTGGACCCGGGTCCACTCTCCTGAATGCTTCCTGATGTGTTTAGCTGGGCTCTACCCATTGTGTGATTGCTAGTATTTGTCTAAAAAGAATTGATCTCCATTTTTTTTACTGAGTTGGATAGTATACACTATACAGCAGAGATCTTTGGAACTCTGGACACACAAGTTTTCACTCGTCCTATCTCAAGTTCCAGGAGACCCATCTTACGGCAGCCTCACGAACTCATTGCACTTGTTCTCTACATTCGGAAACAGTAGTAACAAGGACAATGGTATACAGTCAATGCACAAACACATTGCATGTCCTACCATAACCACATGTCAATTCCCAGCAGGGCATCTCCACCCCCCCCCCCCCCCCCACACACACACACACACCACCACCACCATCACAACAGACCCTCAAAGCGGCATTATTATCGTCGGATGCAACTTTTTTCCCCAGTCGCGCCCCCAAAACCCCAAAAATTATCCGATTGGGCCAAAATTGGATTCGGCGAACCCAAGCCGGACCCAACGCGTTGGAGGTCGCCTGTGGGCGCCGAGGGAAAGAAAATGACGTGAAGACACTAGTGGACCGCCGAGTCAGCGACTTCACCGCTTCGTCGAACAAATCTCTTCACCTTGGCCTTGCCGCGCGAATCAGACCTGCCGCTTGTCAGCCTTCACAGACGAATCAATGCTAACGCCAAGCGGTCCAATCGGCCACGCGACGCACTAGTGGTCGTCGTCGCCGCGCGTTCCCGCCCTTTCGCGCCGCGCGTCTACACCCCTCCCGCCATCTCGCCGCTATAAAAGGCCATCCTCGCCGCCGTTCGCCGCACAACTCTCTCTCTCTCTCTCTCTCTCTCTCTCGCATGTGCTCCATCTCTTGCCCAAGAATGCGAGGACGACGCTCAAAAAGAGGAGAACTGCCTTGTAGGGGAGAAACGGAGGAAGAATAAGAGGAACACCCCACGGGGCAATTCCCCTCTTTTTTTAGGAGTCCTCCTCGCACGTCGTGTCCTGGTTGCCGCGCCGAATGGAGATGGGGACCTCCTCGGCCTTGCGCTCTTCCGGCGCCGCTGAGGGATGAGGAGGAGGAGGAGGGCGCAGGATACAGCAGCAGTGCCACGTCGAAGGACGAGCCGCCGAGCGATGGCGGAGGCGACTCCACCATTGGGATTTATGAATTCGTCTATATTTCGCACAAATTAAGTAAATTTTGTTAAGTTTCGCCGTTCGTTTTTTTACTCACCCGATCCATCGGTACGCGACTGAGAAACAAATTGGCCTTAGGTCAAAACTTCCGTTGGCGAACTTTCAGGTGACGATAAAATCACCAGAAAAACGCCAGCCGAACGACTGGAGATGCTCTTACCGCCACTATCTACTCCGGAGTATTTGTCATGTTACTGCGAGCGGCAGGGCACGGTGCGGCAAAATCAACATTTCTAACCTTTTTACAAAACAAATTCACAATCTGAACCTAGTGACAAACTATTTCAAAATTCTAACCATTTTGTCTAGCGCCCAACCACCAGGCGCTATACACACGCATCTAGCGCCCCCGTCAGAGGCGCTAAGACCCTGCCAGTGTGTCAACATGGACCCCCACCGGGCCCCACCCTGGAAGTCTAGCGCCTGATGAAGAGGAGCTACACATATAGGCTTAGCGCCTGATGGTAAGGAGCTACACAATTCTGTAAATTTTAAACTTTTGTGCTGTTGTAACTTTTATCTTTTTTGCGATGGCGATTGCATTAGATGCGTTGCTCGGATGAGGTCGACCCCAAAATAAAAATTTCTCTATGTGATGTGCTCTACAATATTTATTTAGGAAGTTTATTTGTTTGAGCTCGTTTGGATGGTGGAAATGCTTGTTAAACACTGCTACTTTATGTTACTGTTGAAACTTTTATTTTGTGCAATGTTTGCTTGATGATGCCATCACATCCGTGCATCTTTTGCATATGTTTTCTTCACATAGATTGCTCAGCAACATGTGTACTTTAATATCATGTACTTGTTTGTCATGATATCTTGATGTGGCTTGCTCATGTGTTTTTCGAAAGTATTGTACTTGTTAATCTGTTTTCCTTAGTCGCATATAGTTGCATCTTGCTAACTTTGTATCTTTTGATCTATGTCTCCTATGTTTTTATCTCAATGGAATACATTGCTTCTTGACATGTCTATTATCATGCTATGCACTGCTATGTCATGTTATCTTTTCTGTACATGAATATATTGAGGTCTCAAAGTGACTACTTGCTGTTTCTGCCAACATCACTGAAAATCTGCTAAGTCTGGAGTATATTTTACCTGTCTTGCATGCTTGTTATATAATTTTATATGGGTATTTTGAACACAAGTGTTATATATGAATTGCTGAGCATCATTTATACTCCATGTTCATGTATTGTATTGTCATGTTGTTGTGCGTACTTTAAATATCACTTTTGCTACTGATTAGGGAGCATGATAATAACAGTTTTCCCTGATTCCTGGTTTCCACTAAGTCTGTAACCTGAAGTAGCTCTCTTGCATCCTTGTTATATCTTGATCCATGGTTCTTTTGAGCGTAAGCATAATGTATGGACTCATGTTCATCATGTAAGCTAGTTGTAGCTATATTGCATTGTCAATTTGGTGTTGGTTTGATATTGCTTTACCTGCTATTTAGTGTACTTGAGAGCAATGAAACAACATGCTACATATTGCAAACATGCACAAAGATGATATGCATTTACAGTAGACATGACAAGCAAGACATGGAACAAAGATTTCATGTACAGAAGCAACATGGTTAAATAGATATAAGCCATGCAAAAAAACTAATTTACAGTACTGATTTAGGACTTAGTGATATTCAGGAAAACATAACACAAAGGTTAATAAGATGCTCACTAAACAGCAGGTAAAGAAATATCAAACCACCACAAAATTGAAAATGCAATATAGCTACAGCTAGCTTACATGATGAACATGAGTCCATACATTATGTTTACGCTCAAAAGAACCATGGATCAACATATAACAAGGATGCAAGAGAGCTACTTCAGGTTACAGACTTAGTGGAAACCAGGAATCAGGGCAAACTGTTATTATCATGCTCCCTAATCAGTAGCAAAAATGTTATTTAAACTACAACAACATGATAATGCAATACATGAACATGATGTCTACATGATGCTCAGCAATTCATATATAACACTTGTGTTCAAAATACCCATATAAAATTATATAACAAGCATGCAAGACAGGAAAAATATACTCTAGACTTAGCAGATTTTTAGTAATGTTGGCAGAAACAGCAAGTAGTCACTTTGGGGCCTCAATATATTCATGTACAGGAAAGATAACATGACATAGCAATGCATAGCATGATAGTAGACATGTCAAGGAGCAATGTATTCCGTTGGGATGAAAAACATAGGAGGCATGGATCAAAAGATACAAAGCTAGCAAGATGCAACTATATGCAACTAAGGAAAACAGAATAACAAGTATATTACTTTCGAAAAACACATGAGCAAGCTACATCAAGATATCATGACAAACAAGTACATGATATTAAAATACACATGTTGCCGAGCAATCTATGTGAAGAAAACATATGCAAAAGATGCACGGATGTGATGGCATCACCAAACAAACATTGCACAAAATAAAAGTTTCAGCAGTAAACATAAAGTAGCAGTGTTCAACAAGCATTTCCACCATCCAAACGAGCTCAAACAAATAAACTTCCTAAATAAATATTGTAGAGCACATCACATAGAGAAATTTTTATTATGGGATCGACCTCATCCGAGCAACGAGGGAATTGCAGTTTCCACCATGCTCTCCTCCATTTGTTGCGCAAACCACCAGGTTTTCATATCTTTTGCACTTTCCACCATGTATATAAGTAATCTATTACTACTCATTCTAAATAGTCCATTATCAACTTTGACAATAAAATTGACAGCCAGGTCTCACATAATAAGCTGATACGCGGTGCATCCAATGTCACCAAAATATATATGCAACCACCAAAATATGGATGCAAGTTATAACATCCAAGTCTGCCATATTGCCATTATAAAAACCATTCTTGCTGGGAATTCTGTGCTTGGTAGTTTAGACCAGGAGTAAGGTAAGAATACAACCCCGTGCCTTCATACCCTCCACGCACTCCTAAGCATGAACCATTTTCATGTGGGACCCAGCCATCAGTTTATCAGTCAACGTTGATTAGTTGGGATTGCAACGAATTAGGCGTAAATGTGGGGGAGAGTGCAAAAAATACGTAGGTATGGTGGTTTGCGCAACGGATGGAGAAGAGCATGGGGAAACTGCAATTTTCTCTCCGAGCAACGCATCTAATGCAATCGACATCGCAAAACAGATAAAAGTTACAATAGCACAGAAATTTAAAATTTACAAAATTGTGTAGCTCCTTACCATCAGGCGCTAAGCCTATATGTGTAGCTCCTCTTCATCAGGCGCTAGACTTCTAGGGTGGGGCTCGGTGGGGGTCCACGTTGACACGCTGGCAGGGTCTTAGCGCCTCTGACGGGGGCGCTAGATGCGTGTGTATAGCGACTGGTGGTTGGGCGCTAGACTAAAGGATTAGAATTTTGAAATAGTTTGTCATTAGATTCAGATTGTGAATTTGTTTTGCAAAAATGTTAGAAATGTTGATTTTGCTGCACGGTGCAGACTGGAGTCAGATAGGGAGGCAAAAGGGTGGGCAGGAGGAATAAAAAGTTTACGGCTGGTGTCACTTGTGAATGAAGTGAAGCGCCTGTCCGCGGAAAGCTACTTTTAGCTCGGCCGAGGTGCATGTGCATCTGCATGGGGGTGCGGTGCGGTGTGGCCGGAAAGCGCGGGCTTCTGCGGTGCACACGATGGATGATGCAGAGCCGGAGGCGGGCATCGAGCATCGTCTGATTGGAGCACCAGTTTTCCCCCCAAAGTCGTGGCAGAAACTGCTAGTTTAGGCAGAGCTACTAGCTGGGATTAGGCAGGAATCTGCCTAGTACTACGGCTAACTTGTTTATGGTATAGCCCACAACTTATCCATATGTAGATTATGTTATCATGCTGCCAACCTCTAATCATAGTAGTCCTGGATTTGGCGTTGCTATATGGTAATCCAGATGTAGCTAGTAGACTGCTAGATAGATAGGAGGGCGTGCCTCTACCAGCAACGTTTGTTACTCTCTTACTAGAGAGAGAGAGAGAGAAAGGGAATTCTCTCTTACTTATGCCTACTGTTAGATTATGGCGTAGGATGGTGGTTACGATTCCATGGAGAGGATGTCGCGGTCAGGAAATCTTGTGACCTAAGAGCTTTTACATTTGACTCGCGGGCCGGCAGGTAAATGTATCATCAACGACGTGCATCAAATCAGATACACCAAAAGTTTAAGGGCATCAGACGTGTGGGCAAAACAACGTTGGAGCATCTTCAACACCGATCTCTAAAGTGGATATCGTATCCGTCTACGGATCGAGAGAGACAAGCTCGTGAACATTGATGCAAGAGACGGGTAATCAACCATCGTTGTAAGAAATCACGAGAAAATTGTCGAAATCAGATAAACTCAAATGAATTTCGTTGAAAACCGGATATAATTTACATAAACGAATGATACTTCATCCGTTGAATTATTTTAATATTTAAATAAAAATAAAAAACTAATCAAACTCCACGTCCATTTTCACACCATCGTGGTCCACCTTCGTCTCCTCGGCCGTCTCCTCGTTGTCCTCCAGCCCGGTAAAGATCTCGTCAAGCCTCGCCTCTTACTTAAGAATAAGGCGACGATTTGCTTACGTCTTGTGCTTCGATTGAATGGAGTCGAGAATCTCCTTTAGTCCCGTCGTGACGGAATTCGTCAAGACGGATGCCTAGATGACTCATGTCGGGGAAATGACCCCCGGGTAGGGTCACCCAGGCGAAACAACCTTTCAAGACGAGGTGCAAACTCAGAAGGACCATCAGGGGCACCTGGTCCGAGCTAACCAGGATGGTTGCCGATTTCTCAGGAGAGAACAATCGGCGATCACCTATGAGCAACCGGCCCAGACGCACCCGGCCTGCCCCGAGCAGTCGGCCCTGGCGCAACCGGCCCGTTCTGAGTTGACACCAAGAGTTGACCCTGGTTCAGGTCGGCGCACCCGATCCAGGGTCACAAATGCTCGATCCCGAAAGATCTGGATGGCAGGGAAGCTAGGTCTATTCGCCGACCTGTCATCTACGTGATGTCCCCTCCAGCGCCGATCATGCGGATAGGCGGACAAGACTAAGCTCCTAGCTGCACTGTTCAATACCGAGGGCCTAAAAGCTAGCAGCATGGTGAGCCGCGAGCCTATCCCGGGTCAGTCGGAGAGCGGCAGTCGTGGAGCCCCAGCCAGTTGCCTAAGGCTTACAGTCGGGTCCCATTGTACCTGTAGTTACCTTAGCACCCTGAGCTCATACTATAAGAACCCAAGGCACCCCTCCTGTGAGAGGGGACGACCTCATTTACTCCATTTCCACCTACTAGCAGAGCCGCAGGAGAGAGCAAAGCCAGTGGCCTCTTTCTCCTTCCTTTGAAACAACTCCAGGAGCATTGATTGTAGCTCGAGTTATTGCATCAGTATAGCTCGGCAGGAGTAGGGGTGTTATCTCTACGGAGAGCCCCGAACCTGGGTACATCGTGGTGTCTCACCGTGCATGTGCCCAACCCCGCTTCCGGCACCATCGTCACTCTCCTCGGATCTTTCCCCCTCTCTTAGGCATTCCCATGGCATCTGTCGTTACTAAACGACGACAACTCACATGTCCTAAATCTCTCGGGCGAGCTGACGCCGGTGCGCCGGAGTCAGTTCCTCTTCCTCCTCACCAGCATCCTGGTGCGTCGACACATCGTCCTCCTGGCGCACCTCTTGCTGTGCCAGCACACCATCCTGCCTGTTCATGCACTGTGTGCCTCCTGCTGCGCAAGCACACCATCCTGCGCAAGAGTAGAGATTAAACTTATGGGTGTTGGTACATCTCAAACATATCTATAATTTTAATTGATCATGCAATGTTTAACAAAACATATCTTAACGAAAGACTGATATGGCGCAATATAGCAGAAAGAACCTGTCACTATGGTGTGGTGGAAGGAACTAGTGTCACTGCACGAGCTCTTTGCCATAGGGTACGACAGAGAGGAACATGTGTCGTGATGTTGTTCTTTTCGCCACAAGGTATGGTGGAAAGGGACAAATGCCACCTAGCTATAGAAAATTATTATATTATCAGATTTGCTAGGGCACATCTACATGTGCCCTAAGATAGAGCACATCTAAATCCTATACTATTGATTTTACATAAAGATTCATTTAGGTATATTTATTATATTTTTTCTTTTTCTTTCTAGTTTGATTG
Organism: Bromus sterilis; assembly: GCA_950022295.1. Lineage (NCBI taxonomy): Eukaryota > Viridiplantae > Streptophyta > Magnoliopsida > Poales > Poaceae > Bromus > Bromus sterilis. Next base: position 350,807,342 of record OX465597.1, read on the forward strand.
AACACTTAGATGTGTGCCCTAGACAAATCCAATTATTATTTGTCAAATTCAAAAAGAGTAAAAATATCTTCTTCAGATTATTATTTTTCCTATAGAAACTATCTATAGATAGAATTCGAACAAAAAACTATTTCAACAGCCTTCTTTTCTTTTAAATTTTAGAAGTAAAGCACCTATAATAACTAGACTCTCTTCATATAAAAGAAGAGTTTGATCTCTTTCAATAATTTTCATTAGACTAACAAAAGCTAACGAACACATTTTTCACCATGTTCGACTCATCAACCACTTCTGCAATGCCACACAACAATCAACATCATCACTACGGCGCACGTCGTCGATCGCTCACCGAAGCTCAACTACGGAAATAAGATTAAAAAAATTATTCCACTAACATATGTTATGCAATTTTTGAATTGGATATAGAGAGAGATTTATAAAACTATAATTAAAAATATTTGTATCGAGTTTAAATGGTGTTTTAGAGGTAACATGGGAAAATTGCTCTAATTATATCAATTGTGTTTACGAGAATGAATGATACGAATGTAGTACAAAAATCCCAGGTGACCAGGCAAGCACGTGCAGTGCTTTTCCTGAGTCCTGTGGATGGATGGGGTCCCTGCCTCTTTGTCGCCGTTGTGTGCCGATTTGAGACATCCTCCCACCGTCCCGCCTTGTCCCCGAATCATTGCCGTCGACGTTTCACCCGCCGAGCGTGATTACTGTCCGGTGTCCTCGCCCTGGCCGGCTGGCCCCAGTCCATGTCGGAGCCTCCCAGCTTCAGCAGCTCAGCTATTTGGCGACGAAGGCCGCGTACGCTACACAGTAAATTGTTGGTGCGCTACCCCTAAAAAGATAAAACTGTTGGTGCAAAATGCACAACACGTCATGTGCTTATTGCACACGAACACGTTATCATGTACCCTTGATGTCGAAGATGATACACCGTAGCTCACGATCGAAGGAGATTCGTCCCGATACGCGGTACACAAACAATTTGACAGGCGCTTGTCGTCGTTTAGTAACAACAGATGCCATAGGGATGGCTAAAGAGAGGGGAAGACTCGAGGGAGAATTATATCGATGGTGCCGAAATCGGGTTGGCCACAAGCATGGTGAAGGACACCACGATGTACCCAGATTTGGGCTCTCCGGAGAGATAACACCCCTACTCCTGCCTGTCTGCTTGCTATAAATGATGTCACGAACTACAATCAATGCTCATGGAGCTACTCAGAGGAAGAAGAGACCTGCCGTGGGCATGGCTCTTCTCTGCTTCTCTACGGGAACTACTGTGGAAAGTAAATGCGAATGGGGCGTCCCTCTCACAGGAGGGGTACCCCGGGCTCTTATAGTGTGAGCTCGGGGTACTACGGTCATTTCAGTCGGGTGCTGGCCCCAGCTGTCATCCTCTCGTCGGCTGGGGTCCACCGACTGCAACTCTTCGGTTGATCCGGACTTGTCAAGCGGTTGTCCATGTTGTAGCTTCTAGGTAATGATGGTGAACAGTGGAGCTATGATCTCTGGTCTTGTCGTCATGTCTTCGGATTCAGAGGAAAAGGGTGAAAACACTCCTCTGACAGATCGGCGAAGTGACTTAGCTTACTGCCACCCGGATCTCTCGAGATCATGCATTTATGACCTTGTACCAGAGGCATCCGATCTGGACAAGGTCAACTCTTGAGCCGATTGAAGGGTGGGCCGATTGCGCCTGGGCCGACTGCTCGCATTCGGCATGGTCGATTGCTTGAGGGCAATCGGCCATGCGACTGCCTAGCTCGGCCCAGCAGCAACCCAATCGGCCTCATCCTTGTCTTGAAATATTGCTTTCGTCTGGGTGACCCTACCCGGGTATCGTTCCCCCAACACTAGCCCCTAAAGTTCTAAAGGTCTCACGGTTGCTTGACTGCGGGGCCTTTGCCGTTTTTTCCTTTCTTCTCTTCGTGCTTTGCCTGCTCTGGCCTCATCGGGTTCCTCAATCCGAGCGGAACGCTCAGCTCGGAGATTATGCCCGGCCAACCAGATCAGTAATGGTTCGATATCATTTCTCCGACCTCATCCACAACCTTGCCGACTGCTCTCGTGCTCTTCTAAAAAACTTTTCTTGCAACACTTTGGCCGAGCTGAGATCTAGCTCAACCGATTGCTTCTCCAACGGGTACTTTTGACCAACATCTGACCAACCCACGTCGCACATCGTTTCCGATTCACCGGGGCAGTTAATGCTCCAGGCCCCACGACCCACGCGCGACGGGACATTACTGCACACGCCTCGCCTTCTGCGCCACGATCCTCTGTGCCGAAACCGCCGATTTGTCTCTTGATACACGCGGCCACACCGGGCCACACGAGCCGCACCGCGATCCCACTCACCCCCGCCGCCCATATAAGCCAAAGGGGGGGGGGGTTCCTCGAGCTCATCTCCCCCACTTCTTCTTTCTCGTTCTCACTCTCCTCCTCGCGCCGCCGCAGTTCTTCTGCTCCGGCGACCTTGGCTTCACGTGCTCGTGGCGCCACCGCACCGCACCGCCTTTCTGTGTTCCGCTCGCGCACTCCGCCGCCGCTGTGCCTCCACCTGCTAGCGCTTGCTGCCTGCCTCCTCTCGCCCTTCTCTCCAGATTCATTCTCCGCCGCTCTGGGGGACGCCATGGCCGCCGCGGACGAGAAATCCGCCGCCAGCCGTGGATGGTGGAAAGGCTCCACCGTCAACGATGGCGAGATCCGCCAATTGCTTCACGCGCGCAAGATGCCGGCCGGCATCCAATGGCGTGACCCCGGCGAGGAGATCGTGCAGGAGCCGCGCGCCGGCGAACGCGTGGTCTTTGCTGCGCACTTCGAGCGCGAGCTCGGGCTGCCGGTGAGCACGTTCTTCCGGGAATTCCTGGACTTCCACCGACTGCAACCGCACCACCTCGCCGCCAACTTCATCATGACGATGTCGGGATTCGTCACTCTCTGCGAGGGCTATCTCGGCATCCAGCCGAGCATCGGGCTATGGAAGCGCATCTTCCACCTCCGAGGTCACATGGCTCGGACCGGGAATCTGCTGCCGAATCCAGATGGCGAAGACAAGCCGCCGATCCACAAGACAGCCATGACCGACTGCGGCGGCTGCATTCTCTACTCCAAAAAACAGGGCTATGAGTCCCCTGCCATCATCCAATCGTTCAAGGACTGGCAGACCACCTTCTTCTATGTCCAATCTCCCAACCAAGGCCCCGACCTCACCAACCTGCCCGAATTCCAGCTGGCTCCGCCGGTTGAGAGATACCAGTGGTCGACCAAGCTCGGAGTTGGCGACTGCGACATCGACTCCCATGTGGCTCGGATTGCCCAACTGGAGAAAGATGGCCTGCAGGCGTACGACCTCATGGCCACCTGGCTTCAGGTCAGAGTGCTCCCGCTTCAACGCCGAGTGCACCGCATCTGTGACATGGCAACTTGGAGGGATCCCACTCGGATTTGCACCAAAAAGCTGAGAAATAGAGCGCTGCACCTCCAAGTAAAAGCACTCACCACCATGCCAACGCCAAAACCATTTCAATTCGGCCTGAAGTGCCTTCACCGCGGAGTTCATCCTCCAGAGGTATGCTCCGATTGCCTTCTCTTTTCGCCCGATTGCTCGGCTGCTCATTTGCTTTTCTGATGCCTTGTTCATCTTCTAGTACTTTGTTGCGACTGCCGTGATGCAAGACGGTCAAGTTGCCAGAACCTTCGCCCCTGACCGCGAGGAGGAGGACCCAACCGACCTTGAGTACGATGACTCGCCCACTTCCGACTCCGACGCCGAGGACGACCCCGCCGACGCCGACGCGGCAGACCAAGGGGGTATGCATGACTCCTCATTCGAACGCTTTCTGGATGAGTGGAGTGATGATGACAGTGCCTCAAAAGTTGGAGGTTCCGGTGCAGATTCGCTTCCTGACCCCAAGAAGGCGCCGCTCAAACGACCCCGAGATGATGGCTCGTCATCTGGCGCTGCACCGAGCAAAGGTGTGAAGACCGCGGTGGCTGTTCCGAAAGGGAAAGCTCCTCAGACAGGGCGCACTCGGGCTCAGCAGACTGGGAAAGCTCCCTGTGCCAAGCCCAAGGTCGGCCCCGTTCTGCAGGAAGATCCTCTGGATATCCCACCCCTGCGCTTCCGGATGCTCCGAGGAGCGCCGATGTCTGTTGGGTAATTATCTGTCCTTCCTGCTCTTCCTTGACATTTTTATTTTCTTTGTTGCTTATCTCTCTTTTCTACTCAGGGCTGCTATTTACCTAGACGACATTGATCGGGACATTCCTGCCTTCACCGGCCCAGCTCCTTCTGCAACCTCCATCCATGCCGACAGCACCAGAAAACGGCCGCCGATTGCTCCTCTCTCGACGAAGGACACCGAGCCCAAGGCCAAGAAAGCCCGTGCCGACCTCACCAAACCTCCCAGCAAGCCTCCGAGCAAGCCTCTGCCCAAGGCCTTTGTGGCCCCCAAAGACATCGTCGACCTGGAGGCAGCCGACACCGAGGGATTGCAATCGGATCCTCCGATTGCTCATTCCCCGCCGCGGTCCTCCGATCGGGTCCCAACTGCCATCGTCACAACCACTCCGCCGATTGTCACGGTGTCTCTTCCTTCAACAACTACACTAACACCGAATGCTACTGCCCCGCCAGCCACCTCGGCGCCGCCCTCGACTGCTGCTGCTTCCAAGGCTCTGATCCTTCAGCCGACGTCGACGACGACCTCCTCTGCCGCTCCTGAATCGCAGATGCATTTGGTGGAGCACTTCCGCGTGGCCTACTCCCGCACCAGTCCTACTGGCCTCGAGCCCGATGCCTCGCGCCGCTTTCCTTTGGCCTCCCATGGCACCATGGCCTCCGCCTATGACCGAGTGAAGGCGCTCTCCACCGGCGTGCTCCAGGAGCTCAAGCTCGCCGACCGCAATTATACTGTAAGTTCTCTTCTCTAAGTGGGGGCGCGCAAGCGCACCCACTGGGTGTAGTCCCCGAGATTCGGGCCGATTGCTTGCAATCAGCTCGGATCTTCTTCTGACTCTTGTTTTCTCGCGCCGTCCTCAGATCGGTGGATCTTCCCTCGAGTGGGTGCGTGCAAGCGCACCCACTGGGTGTAGTCCCCGAGATTCGGGCCGATTTCTTTGTAATCAGCTCGGATCTTCTCTCGACTTTCGATCTCTTTTTTTAACTTTATTTTCATGCATAGGCTGCCTCTGAAGAGAAACGCAAAGTCTTTGAAGCTCTGCTCGAGTCCTACTCTGCCAGCCTGCGACTCCTTGCCCCCGCTAAGCTCCAAGTGAACCAACAGACCGCAAAGGTCGCCGAGCTGACAGGTAATTCTGCTAATTCCCTGCCCGATTGATCTCGTTTTCCGATTCTGACTTTTTCTTCTCAACCACATTTGATACGTCCCAAACGTATCTATAATTTCTGCTTGCTCCATGCATGTTTTGTGTGACTTTTCCATGTTTTGCTTGAACTTTCATACACTTTTGAGCATATTTAGACTAATCTATTAACTCAGTGCATCCAGTTGCCAGTTGCTGTTTTCTGCTGTTTTTGTATTTCAGGTTTTCCGGCCATTAAAAGTGCTCCAAAAATTCCGGAAAAATTATATAAAAAATCAGCGTCCCGGAAGCTTCCGTAATCACCAAGGAAGGAAGGGAGGGCTACCACCAGGCAGCCAGGAGGGTGCCTGGCGCGACCCAGCCCTAGGCCGCGCCACCTGCCCTTCTGACTGCCTCGTGGCCCCCCTCGGTGCCCCCTCTGGCTCCTATTTATTCTCCCGTGGCGGAAACCCTGATTCCAGACCCCTTTTCTCCAGAAGCAATTCCGATCTCCGCCGCCATCGCCATCAAGTTTCGGGGGGACAGAATTCCTGCGTCGGCACCCTGCCGGGACGGGGAAGTGCCCCCGGATTCATCTCCATCGATGTTGCTTCCCTCCTCCATGAAGCGGGAGTAGTTCCTCCTCGGGGCTGAGGTTTCTACCAGTAGCTATGTGTTCTTCTCTCTCTCCCATGATGTGATATTCGTTGTGATCATAGGCTATGTTAATCTAGGGTGATCCCATGATATTTCCCCTTCCTCTATGTATTGGATTGATGTACTCAATTGATCTTATCTAGTATAATCCCCGAGACCAAGGTAACAACGGTCTATTGGACATGGATTAGAAGAATATTATCATGAGTGATTTCCTCTTTTGTGTGTGGATTGAAGATTGAGAGTCTCTTGGTGCTTGTCTTTGACTATCCTTTAGATATGTTGTGGTGATTGTGGTACTCTCTTTGGATGGCCGCGGTGACATTGGGAAATCCATAGATTGAGAACTACGAACTCTGAGGTGTGCTTTTGTATCCCTACACAATTCTCGTCCTCTCTTGACCACAAAGGAATGACCTTCGAGTACGTATCCATTGCATGTTTTATGGGAAATATCATGTGATTAGACTATGTTAATGTTGTTGGGAGTTGCCACTAGTGAAAGTATGAAGCCTAGGCCTTGTTTCCATCATTGTTATACCGTTTGCACTCACTTTTGTTACTTGTTTCTTTGCTGCACTTTTTATTACAGATTTATATTACTTCGTTTTATCACACCTATCACCCATATTTTACCATCTCTTCGCCGAACTAGTGCACCTATACAACTCCTAGTTGTATTAGGTGTGTTGGGGACACAAGAGAATTCTTGTATATTAATTGCAGGGTTGCTTGAGAGAGACCATCTTCAACCTCTACTTCCCTGAGTTCGATAAACCTTAGGTCATCCACTTGAGGGAAATTGCTGCTGTCCTACAAACCTCTGCGCTTGGAGGCCCAACATAGTCTACAAGAATAGAAGCGTGCGTAGAAATCAAGCTATTTCTGGCGCCGTTGCCGGGGAGGTGAGTGCTTGAAGGTATATCTTTAGATCTTGCAATTAATTCTTTTTGTTTCTTCTTTTTATTGTCACTAGTTAGGCTTTATGGAAAAAACCAAAAATATTATGAGAGAGCTTTATGAGCTTTACCTTGAGTTGGGACATGAAGTGTTTGAAGAGAAAATCAAAAAGCCTATGGAGCTTCATTATTTGCACAACACTCATGTTAATAGCAATGTTACTAGTATATCTTCTTTGAATACCTTTGATGCTAATGATATGCAAAGTTATAAGCTTGGGGATGCTACGTAATATGAAGATGATCTTTGTAGCCCCCCAAATTTTGATGAGGAAATTTATTTTGATGATACTTTGCCTCCTATCTATGATGATTATTGTGATGACACTTATGCTATGAAGAATAAATGTTTGCAAGTGTATCATGATAAGAATGATTCATGTGATAGCTATTTTCTTGAGTTTGCTCCCACTATTACTAATGAGAAGGATTTCGCTTATGTGGAGAGTAACAAATTTTCTATGCTTGTGGATCATGAAAAGAATTTTTTATGTGATACTTATATTGTTGAGTTTATTCATGATCCCACTGAAAATTATTATGAGAGGGGAACATATGCTTATAGATATTTCAATAATATCAAGTTCTCTCTCTTTATGTTGAAGGTTTTGAAGTTGCACTTATTTTGCCTTCCTATGCTAATATATTTATGCTTCAATGAGTTATTTCTCTACAAGATCCCTTTGCATAGGAATCATGTTATACTTAAATGTGTTTGATATTTGCTTCTTGATGCTCTCTTTTGTTCTTCAACTCTTATTCCTTATTCCTATGAGAGCGTCATTAAAATCTTAATCCTATCTTTATGGCTATAAAGAAAGAGCTCTAGGGAGACAACCCTTGTTATCTTTAGTTTGAGTTTTTACTTTCAGGTTTTAGTGGTCTTGATGATTGTTACTACTGTAGCAACATCATTGTATCTTTATTTTCAAGCTTTGTGCCAAGTCTAGCCTCCGATTGCAAGAAAGTTCAAAAGTTGTGACATGCTGTCCAGAAAACAGATTCTGTCCTTGGACGAAACAATTAGCCTAAAATCACCAGATCTTCTTTTTGATCTGAATTTTTTTTGACAGCATGCTCCATACAATTAACTTTCGAGCGTCTGTTCTGAGTTTTTTTATTCGAGTTGCATAAGGACCCCTAAAAAATTCTTTCCTACCTGCTGTTCTGTTTTTCACAGATTCTTCCACGTTTTGTCTCTCCTAACTTTTGCAAACCTTAAGCTTGCTTTTTATTTGCAAAAACCATTTGGAAATCTTAAGAAACAGTAGATCTTCAAGAATATCTTTATATCCAGTGGAATTTTTTTATTTATTAAGGGTACTAACCTCTCTAATCAGCTTATGATGAATTATTTATGAAGGGAGTTTTCAAGTGTGCGATGGAAGATGATGAAAGAAGATTCGGGAGTGTCAAGCTCTCAAGCTTGGGGATGCCCCGATGCATCCCCAACAAATATTCAAGGAGACTCAAGCGTCTAAGCTTGGGGATGCCCCCGTGCATCCCCTTCTCCATCAGCAATCATCAGTTCGTCCTTCGTCTCACTATATTTTTATCACTTCATGCGTCATGTGCTATGCTTGGAGCGTCTCGCTCTTAGGTTTTATTTTTAGTTTTATTTAGATTTTCTTGCTGTTCATAACAAGTTAGATCCCGTCTTACTTTGTGTGGGAGAGAAACACGCTCCACTTTCAAAATCTAGAACACATCATAGGATTTTTCATGCCTATCTTTTTTCTGTTGTGTGTTCTTTATCTTTTCGTAGCTACTGCCATGTTTAGTTCTAGTCTTAGTTTGTCTTTAGCAAGAGCCTTGGATTTTGTTTAGTTTGTTGCTTGAACTGTCTTTAGTTTTCATGTTTATCTTGTTAAGATAGTTGGTTGTTGCACTGAGTTATGTCTTGTCTTGAGAGTAGGTAATTGAGGTTGCTATTTAATTTTAGTAGTAACTTGCAATAGTTTTGAGGTATTGATGTGAGTAATGTATGAACTTTTGGTGTCAAGAGATCTAGCCTATTAGTGATAGGTGTCGTATTTTGGGCAATCCGTGTGTTTTTCGAAAACCCAAAAACCCCTGTTGATAACTCTAGCTACTAGATGGATCACTAACCTCTGGAGGGTTCGAATATTAGAGTACACTCACGTACCATGAGTCGAGGATGCGCAAGGATAACCAAACACCCATACACTCCTCCTCGGGGTACTTGTCTCTTTGTGAACCTCCTAATTAGATTGAGAGTTACCGATAATAAGTGCATGAGTTCTTCGTACTAATGTGAGTATTCGAAAGTTGACACTTCCAGCTCCTCATATTTGCTAGCCTCTCCTGTGCCGTGCAATTCCTTCTTCTCACTCCGAGAGTTGGCGTCCACCTTCGCCCGTACATCCAAACACTTGGCATGATACGCTCTGTCATCATAAGCCTCCTTATATCTTTCCTCAAAGCAGCCACCATACCTACCTATCAAGGTATTTCCATAGCCTTTCCGAGATACATTGCCATGCAACATCCACCTCTTCATGACTTGATCTTCATGTCATACATGTTCCTGCTACACTGGCAGAGGCATACATTTGCATACTTCATGATAGTTACATTTTCTTTATGATTTGAGTACTTTGTAAAGTGTGAAAGATCTTCTATACTTTTTGTAATATATAGAGTGTTGCCCTTAAAGTGAGGAAAAGATCCCAAAGAGGACAAAATCAAAAGATCCCAAAGAGGACAAATGAGAGTTAAATAGAAAGAGCCATTGAGGCCACCAAAAAAATACAAAAAAATAGAAAAAAGAGAAAAAGAAAAATAAAAAGAGAGAAGGGGGCACACTACTATTCCTTTTGAGAGATCCACACTAATACTTCATCCTCTATCCCTTGTACTCCATAGAGATCATCATCATGCATATACCTATGTGGGGACCTTCACACTATAGAACTTGGCTTGTATATTCCAATGATGAGCCTCCTCAAACGAGCTCTAGGTCTTCTTGAGCAAGCAAGTTAGATGCACCCCCACTAGTTTCCTTGGAGAGATTTTAGCTCACATGTGCATCCGTTGCATGGCAATCCCTACTCCTCACATCATATCTATCATATGGCCTTCTCTCGCCTATGATTGCCCTCATTGATGTGAGCCTTTCACACCTTTTTGTCTTCCTCCTCCACCTTCTTTCTGTTTCGCCTTTTAGGTGTCAACTTTCTTTCTCACGCTCATCCATTGCATGAGTGCTCAAAATATCGAAAGGGACTGGATCAGTTTGACTTGTACCTGACTAGTGGTCTAGGGACGAGTCCAGATAAGAATCCAAAGGAGACTAAGTGTGAAACTTTAGTAGATAGTAGTTCTCAACAACCTTTTTTCTCTCTTTTTCCTAGTCCCCTGCTTGCACGCAAACACCATTTGGAGACATTCGAGTCACGGACAGCGAGAGCTCTTGCACCTTTTGTTCTTTTGTTGCTAGTGTCAATGCTAATATAGACTCTTTCTTGTTAAGACTTGAATTGAATTGCATGCTTTGATTGCTTTACTTAAAAGTCCTTATATGGTTGTGTGGCATGTCACCACAGAAATTATGCTTGTTATCATTTACCTACTCGAGGACGAGCAGGAATTAAGCTTGGGGATGTTGATACGTCCCAAACGTATCTATAATTTCTGCTTGCTCCATGCATGTTTTGTGTGACTTTGCCATGTTTTGCTTGAACTTTCATACACTTTTGAGCATATTTGGACTAATCTATTAACTCAGTGCACCCAGTTGCGAGTTGACGTTTTTGTATTTCAGGTTTTCCGGCCATTAAAAGTGCTCCAAAAATTCCGGAAAATTATATAAAAAATCAGCGTCCCGAAAGCTTTTGGAATCACCAAGGAAGGAAGGGAGGGCCACCACCAGGCAGCCAGGAGGGTGCCTGGCGCGGTCCAGCCCTAGGCCGTGCCACCTGCCCTTCTAACTGCCTCGTGGCCCCCCTCGGTGCCCCCTCTGGCTCCTATTTATTCTCCCGTCGCGGAAACCCTGATTCCAAACCCCTTTTCTCCAGAAGCAATTCCGATCTCCGCCGCCATCGCCATCAAGTTTCGGGGGGACAGAATTCCTGTGCCGGCACCCTGCCGGGACGGGGAAGTGCCCCTGGATTCATCTCCATCAATGTTGCTTCCCTCCTCCATGAAGCGGGAGTAGTTCCTCCTCAGGGCTGAGGTTTCTACCAGTAGCTATGTGTTCTTCTCTCTCTCCCATGATGTGATCTTCGTTGTGATCATAGGCTATGTTAATCTAGGGTGATCCCATTATATTTCCCCTTCCTCTATGTATTGGATTGATGTAATCAATTGATCTTATCTAGTATAATCCTCGAGACCAAGGTGACAGTGGTCTATTGGACATGGGTTAGAAGAATATTATCATGAGTGATTTCCTCTTTTGTGTGTGGATTGAAGATTGAGAGTCTCTTGGTGCTTGTCTTTGACTATCCTTTAGATATGTTGTGGTGATTGTGGTACTCTCTTTGGATGGCCGCGGTGACATTGGGAAATCCATAGATTGAGAACTACGAACTCTGAGGTGTGCTTTTGTAGCCCTACATAATTCTCGTCCTCTCTTGACCACAAAGGAATGACTTCCGAGTACGTCTCCATTGCATATTTTATGGGAAATATCATGTGATTAGACTATGTTAATGTTGTTGGGAGTTGCCACTAGTGAAAGTATGAAGCCTAGGCCTTGTTTCCATCATTGTTACACCGTTTGCACTCACTTTTGTTACTTGTTTCTTTGCTGCACTTTTTATTACAGATTTATATTACTTCGTTTTATCACACCTATCACCCATATTTTACCATCTCTTTGCCGAACTAGTGCTCCTATACAACTCCTAGTTGTATTAGGTGTGTTGGGGACACAAGAGACTTCTTGTATCTTAATTGCAGGGTTGCTTGAGAGAGACCATCTTCAACCTCTACTTCCCTGAGTTCGATAAACCTTAGGTCATCCACTTGAGGGAAATTGCTGCTATCCTACAAACCTCTGCGCTTGGAGGCCCAACATAGTCTACAAGAAGAGAAGCGTGCGTAGACATCATTATTGAAGTTGCTGCCGCATCCTTGCCTACTATCACTGCTCTTCAAGGTCGGGTAGCCGAGCTGGTGGAGCAGCTCGGCCGTCAAGGCCCCTAGCTTGCCGCTGCTCAGCAGGAGCTTGATCGCCTTTGAGCCGCCGAAACCGATTTGTCTCGCACTGCCGAGCGGCTGCGAGGTGAAATGGTTGCGCTTAGGACCAGCCACAAAGCCGAGCTGGAGGCGGTGATCTCGGCTCACGCCACAACTGCTGAGGTTCTGCGCTCGGAGCGTGATGCCACGGTGACAGCTCGGACCACTCTGCAAGCAGAGCGAGATGACGTCGTGGCCAAGCTAGAGGCCATGACGCTTCGCCACAACGATGAGCTAACCAAGGCCCGACGCGAGGCCCGAGCTAATATCGAGGGACTGCATGAGATGGATTCTCTTCTTTCTGGTGAGCTATATTTCTTGTCTCGGTTTTCCTACCGATTTCCTCTCTTTTGCATATGCTCATACATAACTTTCCGATACAGAGCATTGGCCTGCCTACGAGCCCGCCGCTCAGCACGCAGTTTCTGAAGAAAGGCGAATCCGAGCCGAAGAGGTCTGACCGGCGAGGACCGAAGCTGAAGGGTGGAGTCCCCGGGAGTTCATCATTGCCACCGAGTGATACGTCCCAAACGTATCTATAATTTCTGCTTGCTCCATGTATGTTTTGTGTGACTTTGCCATGTTTTGCTTGAACTTTCATACACTTTTGAGCATGTTTGGACTAATCTATTAACCCAGTGCACCCAGCTGCCAGTTGCTATTTTCTGCTGTTTTTGTATTTCAGGTTTCCCGGTCATTAAAAGTGCTCCAAAAAATCCAGAAAAATCATATAAAAAATCAGCGACCCGGAAGATTCCGGAATCACCAAGGTAGCGGAGGGGGGCCACCACTAGGAGACCAGGATGGTCCCTAGCGCGGCCCCACCCTAGGCCGCGCCAGGAGGCCTCCTGGCTGCCTGGTGGGTCCCCTCGACACCCCCCTCCGCATATATTTAGCCCTCGGGGTAGAAACCCCTAAGATCGATCTCTTTTCTGCGAACTCGCCTCTGTATCGCCGCCACCGCCGTTTCAAGATCGGGGCTGCCTAGAGAAGCTGCCCCGACACCTTGCCGGGAGGAGGAACCCCCTCCGGGAGACCATCCATAGCCATGGACGCCTCCCGGATGTGCCGTGAGTAGTCCCCCTTGGACCATGGGTCCGTGACCGGTAGCTTTGTGATGTACCTCTCCCCTCTTTGTGCTTCCACTTTTGAGACCTCGTGATTTGCCTCACATGATCGAGGCACTTTTGTAATTTCTGTTGTTGCTATGCTGAGTTTGCTGGGATCTGATGGATTATGAGATTATGTTCAGATTGTGATGAGTAATATATTTGGTTCTTCTCTTTTATATTTTGTTCTTGAGTAAATTCTTGCATGTTCTCCGTTGCAGTATTTTGCTTTGGCCAAGTAGTTTGTTTGCAACTCCAAGAGGGAGCGTTATGCTTGATTGTGGGTTCAGCCCCCTGATGTCTAGCTTGAGTGACAGAAACATGAGACTAGGGGATGTGTTGTTGCCACCAGGGATAAAGCAACAGTGCTTGTACCCGCGGGTGCAAGGATTGTTTACTTTATGCAAAGTTCTTTTAATGCAGTTGTCTGTTGCTTTGAGTTTACACTTTGGGTGGGATTCACAACTTAATACCAGCGAGATGTTATGGATAGATATCTCAAGGTGGATGATTCGTAGTAGATGCGGTTGGATTTCGGTCTACTTACCTTGGCGTACTGCCCATTGCTTTTGAGCCCTTCCTTTCTTTGCAACATAGTTAGCATTGCGGTGCCTTCATAATTCTGTCAATTGCCCAGCTGTGATTTTTTTACCTCGCTAGCACTTTTATCGTCTTTTGGGAGAGAGACATCACTAGTGAAAATCATGGGACCCCGGTCCACCTTCACATCACTGTTTACACCCTTAGTTTACTTTCAGTCTTTACTTTCAGTTGCCACTATTATTATCTCTTGCGTTGATCCTTTGTAAACAGCAAGGGCGGAGGAATTGACAACTCCTCTGTACTCATTGGGAGCAAAGTTATTTGTATCTGTGTGCAGGTCCACGTCAAGTGCCGTGACACCTACTTGTATCTCTTGGAGTCCTACTGGTTCGATACTCAACCTTAGCATCTTTGCTAAGGGAAACTTGCTGCTACACTGCATCTCACCTTCCACTTGGGGTAACCAACGAGGAGAGTTGCCACTCTGTATCACCGAGGCTCGCATCCCTGTGATTCTTGGCAGCGTCTTCGCATTCAAATTGGGCGTACAGAAGCTCACCGAGCTGCTTTGGGTGCATGTCGAACTGAAACAGGCACTTGGGCACCTGCGCCATGGTGAAGGATCCTTAGCCGGCACAAATGAATCTGACGAAGAGGACTCGAAGCAAGGAGATGCCCCTAATGCCACCCATGACCAGGTGCTGATGCTACCGAAGGCCGCTCCCCGCCGAGTCGAGGCTTTGCTTGACTCAGCTGCTCGGACTGGCGCCGAGATGGCGCTTCAGACCGTGCTGAGCTGGTATCCCAAGCTCAGCCTGGCTCGGCTTTACACCATGTGAGACGGGGCGGCCGACCTCCTTGAGAGCGCCTATGCCCAGGTGAACCGCCTTGCCACGACCATGGCTGGGTGGTTCCCTCATAGTGAATACACTCCCGTCCTTGATGATGCTTGGATGCCAGTTGCTCCGCTGTCAATAGCTGCTCTGGCCGACGACAGCCCTTCTGCTGGCGGTCACACCCGAGGAGGGCAGGGCAGTCAACCAACGCGCTCTTCAAGTTCCCGTATGTATCATAATGACTTATCTGATAGCAGCTCGTCTCATACTTCGCCCAAAGCCACCTCGGGATGGACGAGTGCCAAGCTAGCTGATGCCGAGCCCTCCAAGGCGAAGGAAGATTTGACGGGGCCGAAGAAATCGGAGGTGGCTACTGTGCCAGAGGGTCCGACTGTGCCGGAGCAAACAGTTCCGGCCGTTACACAGGCGCTGTCCACTGCTCTGACTGCCTCGGCTGCGCCGCCGACAGCTCCGACCTCTACCGTTCCCAATGCGTAGCTGGTGAATTTTATTTCCTTTACCGCAACTTTCAAAAGACTTGCAATATTCCTAGGACACCCACTTGGGGTGGTTTGATGTAATGAGCCTATTTGGCCTTGAGCCTCATAGCTTTGCTTATTGCACCACTTTCTTATGTGATCGACTTCCTGCTGTTCGCTTTTTCGCTTTTGCTCTTTGCCCTTTTTCCTTGGGGACATGATTCCATGTTCGTCGACGGCCGACATGCGGTCTGGCGTCGGCTCACAGGATCATGCACCACTCGGATTTGGTTATTGAGTCTGAGCTGTTCTAGCGTTAGCGCGGAAGGATTCTGCATAGACTTATTTAGCCGATTGCTCGGTGCATCGATCGGGGACGCAATCGGCGTATGGTGCCGTGGGCCATGGTCCTCTTTCTAGAGTATTTTTAAGTTCGAGATGTGATACTGCGGGTCCGACCAGTTGTTGCTTCATCGTTGCCATAGTCAACTTGTGATCTGCGCTCGTGTCGCATGCTGGCTTGGTTCTGAATCTGCCGTTCTCATGGTTTTTCACCTTATACTTTGTGACCGCATGGTCGGCCAGTCTCCGAGTGAGATTTTTCGCACATCTCGGGAATGACAAGGCTTTGCCAACTGAGGCTTGCCCAAAACAAAATAATCATATAAAGACAATCGAATGCTATCTCTCAGACGCATGACAACTTTACTGATTGAATGCTTGATAGCACGAATACATTCGTATGACTCAACTGTAAAACGTGCATAACAGCTCGGCGTTCCAGGGACGCTGCATCTCAACTCTTGAAGTGTCCTTGTGCCGAGTGCCTTGTGTGCAGTCGACAAGATAATATGCGTTGTTCTTGAGTGCTCGGCTGATGATGAAAGGACCCTCCCAAGGTGAGGATAACTTGTGCCGACCATCTGACTTCTGGATTCGGCGGAGCACCAAATCGCCCTCACAGAAAGCGAGGGGCGGATCTTCTTGCTGTGGTAGTGCCGCAGCCTCTGCTGGTAAATTGCCGACCTTCCTGGACAGAGCCAGCAGGCAGGCTTCTTCCTTTAGATCAACACTGTCTTCTCGCGCTTCCTTGGCTTCTGCTTCAGTGTATAGGGTGCACCGAGGTGAGTCAAACTCAATGTCGGTTGGGATGACTGCTTCTGAGTTGTACACTAGGAAGTATGGGGCGAATCCGGTTGATCGGTTGGGTGTGGTTCTCAGGCTCCACAAAACTGCCGGAAGCTCATGAATCCATGCTCCGGGTGCTCTTTCAAGTGGCTCAATCAGTCTGGGCTTGATGCCTGCCAGAATGAGGCCGTTTGCTCTTTCTGCCTGGTCATTTGACTGAGGGTGTGCCACAGATGCCACATCGATCCGAATTCCGTACTCGGATGCACACCGAGCCAATGCTCCCTTTGCAAAATTCGTGTCGTTGTCGGTGATGATGCTATTTGGAACTCCATATCTTCTTGCGACGTCGGCGATGAACCTGACTGCTGTCGGACCATCCAACTTCTTGATCAGACGTGCCTCAATCCACTTTGTGAATTTGTCGACTGCAACTAGTAGGTGGGTTAAACCACCCCTTGCTCGCTTAAACGGCCCAACCATGTCCAGCCCCCAAACTGCAAACAACCATGTTATTGGGATTGTTTTGAGTGCCGACGTCGGGAGATGACTCTTGGCCTTGAACCGCTGACAACCATTGCAGTGCTTCACCAGATGCTCTGCCGCAGCTCGCGCTGTCTGCCAATAGAAACCATGGCGAAATGCCTTGGCTACTATTGCAGTTGCTGATGCGTGGTGACCGCATTCGCCTTGATGAATGTCCCGGAGCAGCTCGAGCCCCCTGTCCTCTTCTACACATTGCTGGAGAACTCCAGTTACACCTTTGTGCATCAGCTCGTTGTTGATGATGGTGTATGCACCAGATCGGCGCTGTATCTGCCTAGCTTCAACTTCATCTGGGGGAAGAGTCCCGTCGACCAGGAAATCTCTGATCGGCTGCGCCCAAGTCGGAGCGGTGACGACTACCATGACCATTGTCTGCTGTGGTGCGACTGCTTCTTCTGGCTCGGCCTCTTGTGCATTTGTCATCTCAGACTCAATCTCTGAGCTAACAATTTCAACATCTGGCTTGCCGTCGGCAGCCCCTGGCTCTTCTCTTGGACTCAGCGTCTCTGGATCACAATCGGCAGCCCCTGGTGTCGATGGCTCGGATGAGTTCCCGACACCTGGTACCGCTGCTGCTTCTGCCTTGGACTTCTTCTTTTTGCCGAGATCAGCAGCCCCTGGACCGTAATCGTCAGCTCCTGGATCTGCTGGATTTTTCAAGGCCACAGCTCCCTGGGCGTTCGACTGCTTCTTCAGAGTCGGAATCTTCATTGGCTGAACCAGCTTTGCTTGCCTTAATGCCTCCAGGTCGGTTTCTGATATGAAAATGGACTCGGACTCTGGCGAAGGCGTGATGGAGGGCTTCTTGATATGCTCCAATGATACCCCTGGTGGAATACTTTGCCTGGTGGAGCCGAGATTGGACAGGGCATCTACTGCTTCATTGTTTGCTCTGGGCACGTCATGAAATTCGCAGCCTTCAAAATACCCGCTGAGCTGCTGCACCAGGAAACGGTAGCTCGCCATACTTGCATCTTTGGCTCCCAATTGCCTGTACACTGCTGCACCACCAGGTCGGAGTCGCCGAAACACTCTATGTTCCGAATGCTGATCTCCTTGGCCAGCTTGATGCCATGCACAAGGGCCTCATATTCGGCAACATTGTTTGACGCTGCAAAGTGGATTTGCAGTACATAGTGCAGTCGGTCTCCTTTCGGTGACGTGAGAACAATGTCAGCCCCTAGGACATTCTTCATCTTGGACCCATCAAAATGCATTCTCCAGAAATCCGATCCTGGGACGGCTGGCATATACTGAGTTTCAGCCCAGTCCACCAGGAAATCGGCCAGCGCCTAGGATTTGATTGCTGTTCTCGGCTCGTACTGGATGCCGTGGTTGGCGATCTCAATTGCCCATTTGGCCACTCTGTCGGTTGCATCTCTACTGCCAATGATGTCGGCTAGTAGGGCCGATCTGACCACCATAACCGGATGAGCTTGAAAATAGGGCTTCAATCTTTTGGCCGCCATGTAGACTCCGTAGCACATCTTCTGGTAATGGGGGTAATTTTGCTTGGATGTTGAGAGCACCTCGCTGATGTAATATACTGGCCGCTGAATCGGTTGCGCTTTGTCCTTCTCAGGACGCTCTACCACCATCACTGCACTGATCACCCGATTGGTTGCCGTGATATATAACATCATCGACTCCTTCTCAATCGGTGCAACTAAAATCAGCGCAGTGGAGAGAATACGCTTCAGCTCCTTGAATGCTTCATCTGCTTGTGGAGTCCATGTGAACCTCTCCGTCTTCTTCATGAGCTGATATAGTGGGATTGCCTTCTCTCCCAGCCGACTGAGAAATCGACTGAGTGAAGCCAAGCAACCGGTAAACTTTTGCACTTGTTTCAAATTTTTTGGCCGATCCATTCGCTCGATTGCGGCTATCTTCTCGGGATTGCATTAGATTCCTCTTTCAGAAACGAGAAATCCCAAGAGTTTGCCGGCTGGAACATCAAACACACACTTCTCTGGATTCAGCTTGATCTGGTAGGTGCGCAAATTTGCGAATGTCTCCGTGAGGTCGTCCAGGAGTGTGACCCCTTTGACCTTCTTCACCACCAAATCATCTACATACACATGCAAGTTTCCGCCGAGCTGAGAATGCGTGCATTGCTGGATGGTGCGCTGATAGGTAGCACCTCCGTTCTTCAGACCAAAAGGCATGGTGATATAGCAATAAGCCCCAAAGGGGGTTATAAAGGCAGTTTTTATTTGATCTTCCACAGCAAGTTTGATCTGGTGATAGTCAGCAATGGCATCCAGAAATGACAAAATCTCGCAGCCGGCCGTAGAGTCAATGACTTGATCTATACGGGGCAGAGCAAACGGATCCTTGGGGCATGCCTTGTTCAGGCAAGTGTAATCGATACACATACGCCAGGTCTTGTTCTTCTTCATCACGAGGACTGGGTTTGCCAGCCACTCGGGGTAGAACACCTCCATGATGAAGCCTGCAGCCTTGAGCTTGGCGACCTCCTCGCCGATTGCTCTTCTCTTGTCTTCGGAAAAATGTCGAAGGGGTTGCTTGACCGGTTTAGAACCTGGCCGAATGTGGAGCTTGTGCTCGGCGAGTTCCCTCGGCACTCCAGGCATGTCTTGTGGAGACCATGCAAAGATGACCCGGTTCTCACGGAGGAACTCGACGAGCTCGCCTTCCTATTTGTTGCTAAGTCCTTCTCCGACCACAACAAACTTGGCTGGGTCGGAGGGATCTAGAGCAACTTTCTTGCTGTCCTTGGACGCTTGGAAAGTGGTCTCCTCATCTGCTTGCTTGGCTGGGCCGACTGGAAGGGGAACCTTGCTTTGAGCCTGGGCCATTGCCACCACCTTGTCGAGCTGACGCTTCTCTTCGACCACCACCAAGGAATCGGCCAGATTTGCACCGGCGGATGAGCACTCGAGAGACTTCCTGAAGTCCCCGGCGACAGTGATGATGCCGTTTGGACCTGGTAGCTTCATCTTCAGGTAGGGCTCATACGAATTAAGCATGAACTTGGCGATTGCAGGCAATCCCAAGAGGGCATGGTATGGACTGCTGAGGTCGGCGACCTCGAACCAGATCGGCTCTCTCCTGAAGTTCTCATCTGTCCCAAAGATCACATCCAGCCGAATGCGACCCATGGGAGTGCATGACAAACCAGGGACAATCCCATGGAACGTCGTCCGACTGCGCTCCAGGTCCCTCTCCGTGAGTCCCAACTTGATCATCGTATCTCTGTACAGAATGTTGATTGTGCTCCCTGGATCAATGAGTAGTCGGGAAAACAAACATGAAAACTTTGGTGCCGCAAACAGGGCATCCACCACGAGCAGATAGGCGCCTGGATTCGGCATGATGCTTGGGTGATCCTCCCTACCCCAAGTAATCTTGCAATCGGACCAATGCATGTACTGGGGAATCGGGGGCATGGTGGCATTGACCTCCTAAGCTCGGGCTCTCCGACTACCCTTGTCACTTGACTCACTGGTGAAAATCATATATGCGGAATCTTGCCGCGGAAGCTGGTTCTGCGCTTGGGGTTGGTCTCTGTTCTGAGGTGGTGGTGGGGGTGGAGGTGGTAATGCTTCTCCCTTTGCTATGCGCTTGAAGAAATCACACTGCCGAGTGGTATGCGCCGCTGGCTTGCCTGGACTGTTGTGCATTTTGCATGGCTGGTCCAGCATGTCCTCAAATGTATACTTGGGCTTCATTGGCCAATGCGGCTTCGCATTCGGCTTCATCTTCCGACTGCCTCCTGCAGCCCCTTGTTCCTCTTGATCTTGGACAGCGGCCACCTGCCGACTGCCATACTGAGCGTCTGGCTGCTCATCTTTCCTCTCTCTGCTACTTTGCTGGTTGTTGTTGTTGTTCCGATTTTTTTCTCTGCGCTCTCGCCGACTGAGCCCCTGGTATCCTGTCTCTGCCGCTTGCGCAGCCCCTTGTGTCTGAATCACACCGTCGACGCAGAGCTGGATGGGCTCGCGCATTGCGGAGTCAGAGACAGCAAACGCATTGGCAACCTTCATGAGCTCGGCCAGTGATGAAAAATCCTTGCGGAGCAGCTTGTGCTTCAACATTGATCCCGCCAAACATCCATCAGTGAAATACTGGATGGCCTGTATCTCATGGACTCCTTCACATGAATTCTTCAACTTGATCCACCGAGCTAGATACTCTCGGAGTGGCTCGTCCTTGCCTTGCACACAAAGGGCAAGCTGCCGAGGGAGATGCGGCCGATCGTATGTGTCAGTGAAATTGCGAATGAAAGCTTCCGAGAAATCTTCCCGGCAGTTAATGCTATTGCCGGGCAAACTGTTCAACCAAGTCCGAGCTGACCCCTGCAGCATCAGAGGAGCGTAGCGTACAACTACACGCCGACTGCCGCCGGCGATGCCGACTGCGGTCATGTAATCTGTCAGTCAGTCCTCTGGCTTAACGGAGCCATTGTACTTGGGGGTATCTCTGGGCAAGGTAAACCCTTTGGGGAACTGCTCAGTCCGAATGCGGTGTCCGAAACACGCTGGGCTGGCTGCTCCCTCCTCTTCCTGCTGTGCATCTCTTTCCAACAGCTCAATGCGATGCCTGGCATCGTTCTCGCCGATCTGACGAGCACCGAGCCGATTGCTGATTGCTGGCCTTGCTTCTGTCTGGCGAGGTGGGTCGTTGCGCTTGCTGCTCACAGCTGGCTCCTCTGCTCTTCTGTTCATGACCGGGGGACCCCGGTTGCTCCTGACCCTGCTCTCACGTCGGGACTGGCCTTGCTGCCTGTTCCGCCGCGACACATTCGGCCGCTGACTGGCCTCTGGAGCCGGCCTCCCCAGTCCTTCTTGATGCTTCAGGGCCTGCACCCGGATTATCCAATGCCGCCTGCTGCTGTTGCTTTGCCGACGCCAGCAGCTCGCGCATTCGGCGAGTTTGCTGACGCCGCTCTTCGCCTTCCAGATCCTCCAGCTCGTTCGCAATCTGCTCGACAGCTCGCAAGTTCTTGTCGGGTGTGCTGTATGTTGGTCGCTGGACAAATGCCGATGCTGCCGGCTGCTCGGCCCCTGACAGCTCTCTGCCTACAGCACAAACTGTACTCCTGAGATCTTCTAGGACTGTAGGTGCAATCGGCCGCCGTTGGCTGGCGTGCGCTGCATTGTACTCTCTGGTGATGCCTCCCAGCCTGCGCTCTTCTGCCAGCACGTGCTCGGCCCTACGAGCAAGAGCAAGCCGTGCCGTCTCCAGATCAGTGTGAACTTGATCGGGATCACCATTCCTGTTCACGAGTGTGTGCAACACATCCCGCAATGCACCGGTGCCGACTCTTTCCGCGGCATCCGCCGCCTCCTTGGCTTTCCTAGCCGCACTCGCCGCGCCTTGATTGCTTGACGCAGTCGTTTCCGCCATCATGACGGCTGCATGCACACGCGACTCCACTCCACCGGGAGCGGATCCGTGGCATTGGAGAAGACGCGCACCTCCCTGGGATACGCCTCAGGGAAGCAGCTGATGAAGAGGCGGTGGTTGCCGATCTGCAGCGATACACCGGGCGGCAGGGGTGCGCCGAACCCGAACCGCGCAACGTAATCTACCACAAAGTCCACTGCCCCACGTCTAAAGGTCAGGCTGGAGGCGTGGCTCATGCTCGACGACGAGGAAGATCCCGTCCGGATCAGAACTCCAGTCGACGCCTCGGTCTGCCCCACGGTGGGCACCAACTGTCGTCGTTTAGTAACAACAGATGCCATAGGGATGGCTAAAGAGAGGGGAAGACTTGAGGGAGAATTATGTCGATGGTGCCGGAATCGGGTTGGGCACAAGCACGGTGAAGGACACCACGATGTACCCAGGTTCGGGGCTCTCTGGAGAGATAACACCCCTACTCCTGCTTGTCTGCTTGCTATAAATGATGTCACGAACTACAATCAATGCTCATGGAGCTACTTAGAGGAAGAAGAGACCTGTCGTGGGCATGGCTCTCCTCTGCTTCTCTACGAGAACTACTGTGGGAAGTAAATGCGAATGGGGCGTCCCACTCACAGGAGGGGCACCCCGGGCTCTTATAGTGTGAGCTCGGGGTACTATGGTCATTTAAGTCGGGTGCTGGCCCCAGCTGTCATCCTCTCGTCGGCTGGGGTCCACCGACTGCAACTCTCCGGTTGATCCGGACTTGTCAAGCGGCTGCCCATGCTGTAGCTTCTAGGTAATGATGGTGAACAGTGGAGCTATGATCTCTGGTCTTGTCGTCCTGTCTCCGGATTCAGAGGAAAAGGGTGACAACACTTGATACGGTGAGGATAGTTCTCTCACTCCTCGTTGGTTAGTCCAAGTGGAAGGTGAGATGTAGCGTAGCAGCAAATTTCCCTCGGTGAAGATACCAAGGTTTGTCTCCAGTAGGACTCGCAGAAATACAAGAAGGTGCCAACTACGCCAGAAATTAGGCGGTTGTCGGGAGTTGACAGGACCTGCACAAACTTTTCTCCCAACGAGTACAGAGGAGTTGTCAATTCCTCCGGCCTTGCTGTTTACAAAGGATCAACGCAAGAGATAATAATAGTGGCAACTGAAAGTAAAGACTGAAAGTAAACTAAGGGTGTAAACAGTGATGTGAAGGTGGACCGGGATCCCGTGATTTTCACTAGTGATGTTTCTCTCCCAAAAGACGATAAAAGTGCTAGCGAGGTAAACAAATCGCAGCTGGGCAATTGACAGAATTATGAAGGCACCGCAATGCTAACTATGCTGCAAAGAAAGGAAGGGCTCAAAAGCAATGGGTAGTACGCCAAGGTAAGTAGACCGAAATCCAACTGCATCTACTATGAATCATCCACCCTGAGATATCTATCCAGAACATCTCGCTGGTATTAAGTTGCGAATCCCACCCAAAGTGTAAACTCAAAGCAACAGACAACTGCATTAAAAGAACTTTGCGTAAAGTAAACAATCCTTGCACCCGCGGGTACAAGCACCATTGTTTTATCCCTGGTGGCAACAGAACATCCCCTAGTCTCATATTTCTGTCACTCAAGCTAGGCATCAAGGGGGTGAACCCACAATCAAGCATAACGCTCCCTCTTGGAGTTGCAACAAACTACTTGGCCAAAGTAACATACTGCAACGGAGAACATGCAAGAATTTACTCAAGAAACAAAATATAAAAGAGAAGAACCAAATATATTACTCATCACAATCTGAACATAGTCTCATAATTCATCAGATCTCAGCAAACTCAGCATAGCAACAACAAAAATTACAAAAGTTCCTCGATCATGTGAGCCAGCTCACGAGGTCTCAAAAGTGGAAGCACAAATAGGAGAGAAGTACATCACATAGCTACTGGTCATGGACCCATGGTCCAAGGGGTACTACTCACGGTACATCCGGGAGGCGTCCATGGCTATGGATAACCTCCGAAGGGGGTTCCTCCTCCCGGCAGGGTGCCGGGGCAGCTTCTCCAGGCAGCCCCGATCTAGAAACGGCGGCGGCGGCGGTACAGAGGCGAGTTCGCAGAAAAGAGATCGATCTTAGGGGTTTCCACCCCGAGGGCTAAATATAGGCGGAGGGGGTGTCGAGGGGACCCACCAGGCAGCCAGGAGGCCTCCTGGCGCGGCCTAGGTTGGGGCCGCGCCAGGGACCCTCCTGGACTCCTGGTGGTGGCCCCCCTCCGCTACCTTGGTGATTCCGGAAGCTTCCGGGTCGCTGATTTTTTATCTGATTTTTACGGATTTTTTGGAGCACTTTTAATGGCCGGAAAACCTGTAATACAAAAACAAGAGAAAACAACAACTGGCAACTGGGTGCACTGGGTTAATAGATTAGTCCAAATATGCTCAAAAGTGTATGAAAGTTCAAGCAAATCATGGCAAAGTCACACAAAACATGAATGGAGCAAGCAGAAATTATAGATACGTCTGGGACGTATCAACATCCCCGAGCTTAATTCCTGCTCGTCTTCGAGTAGGTAAATGATAACAAGCATAATTTTTGTGGTGACATGCCACACAACCATATAAGGACTTTTAAGTAAAGCAATCAAAGCATGCAATTCAATTCAAGTCTTAACAAGCAAGAGTCTATATTCGCATTGACACAAGTAATAAAAGAACAAAAGGTGCAAGAGCTCTCGCTGTCCGTGACTCGAATGTCTCCAGATGGTGTTTGCGTGCAAGCAGGGGACTGGGAAAAAGAGAGAAAAAAGGTTGTTGAGAACAACTATCTACTAAAGTTTCACACTTGGTCTCCTTTGGATTCTTATCTTGACTCGTCCCCAGACCACTAGCCAGGTACAAGTCAAACTGATCCACTCCCTTTCGATATTTTGAGCACTCATGCAATGGATGAGCGTGAGAAAGAAAGTTGACACCTACAAGGCAAAACAGAAAGAAGGTGGAGGAGGAAGACAAAAAGGTGTGAAAGGCTCACATCAATGAGGACAATCATAGGCGAGAGAAGTCCATATGATAGATATGATGTGAGGAGTAGGGATTGCCATGCAACAGATGCACATGTGAGCTAAAAGCTCTTCAAGGGAACTAGTGGGGTGCATCTAACTTGCTTGCTCAAGAAGACTTAGAGC
Source organism: Bromus sterilis (assembly GCA_950022295.1). NCBI lineage: Eukaryota > Viridiplantae > Streptophyta > Magnoliopsida > Poales > Poaceae > Bromus > Bromus sterilis. The sequence goes on from OX465597.1 coordinate 350,832,665, forward strand.
TCATTTGAGGAGGCTCATCATTGGAATATAGAAGCCAAGTTCTATAGTGTGAAGGTCCCCACATAGCTATATGCATGATGATGATCTCTATGGAGTACAAGGGATAGAGAATGAAGTACTAGTGTGGATCTCTCAAAATGAATAGTAGCGTGCCCCCTTCTCTCTTTTTATTTTTATTTTTTCTATTTTTTGTATTTTTTTGGTGGCATCAATGGCCCTTTCTATTTAACTCCCATTTGTCCTCTTTGGGATCTTTTGATTTTGTCCTCTTTGGGATCTTTTCCTCACTTTAGGGGCAACACTCTATATTTTACAAGAATATAGGAGATCTTTCACACTTTACAAAGGTACTCACATAAAGAAGATATAACTATCATGATGCAAATGTATGCCTCTGCCAGGATAGCGGGATATGCAATGATACTAGCGCGTCATCTAGCAATGATTAGGGCAAGGCCTAACTAGCATGCGGCTCATCGATCAAGCAAGTAGCATGTATGCCATGAGGATCAAGTCATGAGAAGGTGGATGTTTCATGGCAATGTATCTCGGAAAGGCTATGGAAATGCCTTGTAGGTAGGTATGCTGGCTGTTTTGAGGAAAGATATAAGGAGGCTTATGATTACAGAGCGTATCGTGCCAAGGGTTTGGATGCACCGGCGAAGTATGCGCCAACTCTCAAGGTGAGAAAGGGCAATGCACGGTACCGAAGGCTACATAAGTATAGGTGGGTGGAAGTGTCAACTTTCGAATACTCACATTAGTCCGAAGAACTCATGCACTTATTATCGGTAACTCTCAATCTAATCAAGAGGTTCACAAAGAGACAAGTACCCCGAGGAGGAGTGTATGGGGGTTTGGTTATCCTTGCGCATCCTCGACTCATGGTACGTGAGTGTACTCTAATATTCGAACCCTCCAGAGGTTAGTGATCCATCTAGTAGCTAGAGTTCTCAACAGGGGTTTTTGGTTTTCGAAAAACACACGGATTGCCCAAAATACGACATCTATCACTAATAGGCTCGAGCTCTTGACACCAAAAGTTCAAACATTACTCTAGTCAATAGCTCAAAACTATTGCAAGTTACTACTACAAAGAGAAAAGCAACTTCAACTACCTACTTCTAGTCAAGACACAAAACTCAGTGCAACAGGCAAACTCTCTAACAAGATAAAACATGCAACCTATAGAAAGTTCAACCTTAAACAAAATAAAAGCTTCTAGAAAAACTAAAGCACTACAACTAAACAGAGCAACAGCTAAGAAAAGAAAAAGAACAACTCACAGCTAAAAGAATTAAGCATGCAAATCCTATGAGGAGTTCTAGTTCAAGTGGAGCGTGTATCTCTCCCACACAAAAGAGTAAGCTGGGGTCTAACTTGTTACTACAGCAAACAAAGCAAAAACAAACCTAAGAAAAGTATTGAGCGAGACGCTCCAAGAATAACACATAACGCATGAAGTGATAAAAATATAGTGCAACGAGGGACGAACTGATAATTGTTGATGAAGAAGGGATGCACGGGGGCATCCCCAAGCTTAGACGCTTGAGTCTCCTTGAATATTTCTTGGGGGTGCATGGGCATCCCCAAGCTTGAGCATTTGACACTCCAAGATCTTTTTTCATCATCTTTCATCGCGCACTTGAAAACTCCCTTCATACATAACTCATTGTAGACTGATTAGAGAAGTTAGTACCCAACTAAAATAATTTTTTCTCTACTGGAAATAAAGATAATATTGAAGAGCTACTGTTTCTCAAGATTTCCAAAAAGTTTTTGCAAAGAAAAATCAAGCTTAAGGTTTGCAAAACGAAGAAAAGGCAAAACAGGACAGAATCTGTGAAAAACCGACCAGCAGGTAGAAACGAATTTTTTAGGGATACTTCTGCAACTCAAATAAAAAAACTCAGAACATACGAAAGTTTCGTAATTGTATAGAGCACGCTGTGTAAAACATTCAGCTCAAAAAGATGAACTGGGATTTTTCTCTGATTTTTCTAGTCACGAGGACAGAATCTGTTTTCTGGACAGCATGTCACAACTTTCACTTCCCTTGTCGTATGAGGCTATAAAAGGCACAAAGCTTGAAAAGTAAAGATACAATGATGTTGATATAGTAGTAACAATCATCAAGACCACTAAAAACAGAAGAAAAACAAAAAGGAAAACCTAAATTCGTTGCGGGCTGCCTCCCGAAAGCGTTTCTTTAAAGCCATTAGCTAGGCTTAATGCAAATAGATCAAGTCTTTTCAAGAAAATAACTAGCCCGTGTAACGGACTCAAAAGGCAACTTAATCTTTTTCCTAGGGAAGTGTTCCATCCCTTTCTTGAGAGGGAATTGGAATTTTATAATCCCTTCTTTCATATCAATAACAACACCAACGGTGCGAAGAAAAGGACGTCCCAAAATAATTGGACAAGAAGGTTCACATTCAATGTCCATAATAGTAAAATCAACGGGAACATAGTTGTCATTGAAAATGATAAGAACATCCTCTATCTTCCCCAAAGGCTTCTTTACGGAAGAATCAACAAGACGAACACCAAAAGAACAGGGATCAAAAGGTTTCAATTCAAGCATATCATACATTCTTTTGGGCATAACACAGGTACTTTCTCCAACATCACAAATATCAGAACAAGAGAAGTTATTCAATTTGATTTTTATCATAGGATCCCAACCATCTTCTAGCTTCCTAGGTATGGAGGCTTCTAGTCTAAGCTTCTCCTCCCTAACTTTGATTAGAGCATTGGTGATATGCTCTGTGAAGGCAAGATTAAGTGTGTTAGTGTGGGGGTCTCTAGACATCTTGTGTAGGAAACCAATAACTTCAGGTAAAGTGCAGTTGTCAAAGTCTAGGTCACTACTATCTATCAAGGAGTTAGTGATATCATTTAGGCTCACTTGTTTGAAAGCCTCTATGTTCATAGAGGTTTCTTCATCTATGGTTGAGGTGGTAGCATCACCATTGATAGGTCCAGTGGGACTAGGGGTGTGATGGGTGCTAACTGTTTGGAAATCCTCAACTACTTGGATAGTAGCTACTGTGTGGTAGGTAGGAAGGCTCTTAACTCTCTCTTCTTCCTTGGGAATGACTTCTGGTTTGGCTGCCATCTGGTTTATCAAGGTAGATTGGGTGTGAGACATGTTTGAAACATAGGTCTCAATGGTAGTGAGTCTAGCTTGGAGGCTGGAAATGTCACTATTTAGGCTCTCAAGTTGTTTGCTAATGTTTTGCAGGATAGAGGAGTGCTCATCTAACTGTCTGGAAAAGGCCTTGTTTTGTTCAAACTGTGTGTGCATATAGCTTTTGGTGCCTTTTTCTATTTCTATAAGTTTCTCATAGCTGGGTAGGTCTCTTTCCCTATAATTCTGGCTATAGGAGTTGCTATTACTGTTCCCATAGTTGTTGGATGGGAAAGGCCTAGGGTTGTTGCTACCAAAATTCCTCCTATAAGCATTATTGTTGAAGTTGTTTCTAGAGACAAAATTCACATCTACTTGCTCTTGAGCAACCAAAGAATTTAAGGGAACATCATGAGGATCAATAGGAGCTTGCTTGGTAAGTAGAGACATGATAAGGTCAACCTTTTCATTTAGAGAGGAGATCTCCTCGACAGAATTTACCTCCTTACCAGTTGGAGATCTTTCGGTGTGCCACTGAGAGTAGTTCAGCATCATCTCATCAAGTAGCTTTGTGGCAGCACCAAGTGTGGTTGACATAAAATTTCCTCCCGCGGCCGAATCTAACAGGTTCCGCGAGGTAAAGTTCAAGCCTGCATAAAAAGTCTGGATAACCATCCAGGTAGTCAGTCCATGTGTGGGGCAGTTCTTGACAAGCGTCTTCATACGTTCCCATGCCTGGGCAACGTGTTCATTATCCAATTGCCTGAAATTCATAATGTTACTCCTCAATTGAATAATTTTAGTAGGGGGATAGTACTTCCCTATAAAAGCATCTTTGCATATGCTTCAAGAATTGATACTATTCTTGGGTAAGGATTGCAGCCACTCCTTGGCTCTTCCTCTCAGAGAGAAATGAAAAAGCTTCAGATTGACGATGTCTCCATCCACTTCCTTGTACTTTTGCATATCACAGAGCTCGATAAAATTGTTTAAGTGCAAGGCAGCGTCCTCTCCAGCACCTGAGAATTGATCTTTCATAACAAGATTAAGCAGAGCAGGTTTTATTTCATAAGAAGGTGCTGAAGTGGCAGGTGGAGCAATAGGAGTGCAGATAAAGCCACTGTTGTTGTGACTAGTGAAGTCACACAACTTGGTGTTTTCATTGGAACCCATGGTAGCAGCAGGTATTTTTGGTATTTTTTATAAGGGACACAAAAGTAAAAACTGAAAGGTAAACTAACAAGACTAAAAATCGAAGATAAAAGATAGTGTGCAACTCCCCTATCTTGTAGACTGGAGTCCCCGGCAACGGCGCCAGAAATTAGCTTGATACGGTGAGGATAGTTCTCTCACTCCTCGTTGGTTACCCCAAGTGGAAGGTGAGATGTAGCGTAGCAGCAAATTTCCTTTGGTGAAGATACCAAGATTTGTCTCCAGTAGGACTCGCAGAAATACAAGAAGGTGCCAGCTACACCAGAAATTAGGCGGTTGTCGGGAGTTGACAGGACCTGCACACAGAAACAAATAACTTTGCTCCCAACGAGTACAAAGGAGTTGTCAATTCCTCCGGCCTTGCTGTTTACAAAGGATAAAACGCACGGGATAATGATAGTGATAGCAACTGAAAAGTAAACTAAGGATGTAAACAGTGATATGAAGATGGACCGAGGTCACGTGATTTTCACTAGTGATGTATCTCTCCCAAAAGACGATAAAAGTGCTAGCGAGGTAAACAAATCACAGTTGGGCAATTGACAGGATTATGAAGGCACCGCAATGCTAACTATGCTGCAAAGAAAGGAAGGGCTCAAAAGCAATGGGCAGTACGCCAAGGTAAGTAGACCGAAATCCATCTGCATCTACTACGAATCATCCACCTTGAGATATCTATCCAGAACATCTTGCTGGTATTAAGTTGTGAATCCCACCCAAAGTGTAAATCCAAAGCAACAGACAACTGCATTAAAAGAACTTTGCGTAAAGTAAACAATCCTTGCATCCGCGGATACAAGCACCGTTGTTTTATCCCTGGTGACAACAGCACATCCCCTAGTCTCATGTTTCTGTCACTCAAGCTAGACATCAAGGGGCTAAACCCACAATCAAGCATAACGCTCCCTCTTGGAGTTTCAACAAATCACTTGGCCAAAGTAAAATACGGCAACGGAGAACATGCAAGAATTTACTCAAGAACAAAATATAAAAGAGAAGAACCAAATATATTACTCATCACAATCTGAACATAATCTCATAATCCATCAGATCCCAACAAACTCAGCATAGCAACGACAGAAAATTACAAAGATGCCTCGATCATGTGAGGCAGCTCACGAGGTCTCGAAAGTGGAGGCACAAAGAAGGGAGAGATAGATCACATAGCTACTGGTCACGGACCCATGGTCCAAGGGGAACTACTCACGGTACATACGGGAGGCGTCCATGGCTATGGATAGTCTCCCGAAGGGGGTAGCTTCTCCCGGCAGGGTGCCAGAGCAGCTTCTCCAGGCAGCCCCGATCTAGAAACGGTGGCGGCGGCGGTACAGAGGCGAGATCGCGAAAAAGGGATTCGTCCTAGGGGTTTCCGTCACGGGGGGTAAATATAGGCGAAGGGGGCACCGAGAGGGGCCACAGGACAGCCAGGAGGCTCCCTGGCGCGGCCTAGGGTGGGGCCGCGCCAGGGACCCTTCTGGAGTCCCTGTGGTGGCCCCGCTTCCCTCCTTTGGTGTTTCCGGAAGCTTCCGTGTCGCTGATTTTTTATCTGGTTTTTTCGGATTTTTTGGAGCACTTTTAATGGCCGGAAAACCTGAAATACAAAAACAGCAGAAAACAGCAACTGGCATCTGGGTGCACTGGGTTAATAGATTAGTCCAAATATGCTGAAAAGTGTATGAAAGTTCAAGCAAATTATGGCAAAGTCACACAAAACATGCATGGAGCAAGCAGAAATTATAAATACGTTTGGGACGTATCACATGGGCACGTTTCTGTTAACGAAGAAAGTTTGTAAGAGTATTACTTCTCCAATGGCCAGATATTTTTTGGGAAGCTCTCTCGACAAAAGAGTTATGCATTGGGTGTCATGGAAAGATATGTCCAAACCCAAGTGCAATGGGGAATGAGATTTAGAGATTTACATCAGTTCAATATCTCTCTCCTTGGGAAGCAAGGATGGTGTCTCATGACGTGCCCTAAATCTCTTTGTGCAAGGGTGCTGAAAGGCCGCTACTATCCTGATGCGGAGTTCCTACAAGCTATTGTACCTCGTTCTGCTTCAGCGACCGGGAAGGCAATCATAGAAGGCAGACTGCGATAGAGGCCGGCCTCATCAAACGGATCGGCGATGGTACGTCCACCGGAGTGTGGACGGAAAGATGGATCCCGGGAACTATTTCTATGAAGCTGATATGTCCCAAACGTATCTATAATTTCTGCTTGCCCCATGCATGTTTTGTGTGAATTTGCCATGTTTTGCTTGAACTTTCATACACTTTTGAACCTATTTGGACTAACCTATTAACTCAGTGCACCCAGTTGTCAGTTTCTGTTTTCTGCTGTTTTTGTATTTCAGGTTTTCCGGCCATTAAAAGTGCTCCAAAAATTCCGGGAAAAATATATAAAAAATCAGCTCAACAGAAGCTTCCGGAATCACCAAGAGAGGGAAGGGGGGCCACCACCAGGCAGCCAGGAGGGCAGGTGGCGCGGCCCCACCCTGGGCCGCGCCAGGGATCCTCCTGACTGCCTCGTGGGTCCCCTCGACGCCCCCCTTCGCCTATATTTACCCCTCGGGGTGGAAACCCCTAATACAGACTCCTCTTTCGCGATCTCGCCTCTGTTCCGCCGCCGCCGCCGTTTCAAGATCGGGGCTGCCTAGATAAGCTGCTCCGGCACCCTTCCAGGAGAAGCTACCCCCTCCGGGAGACCCTCCATAGCCATGGACGCCTCCCGTATGTACCGTGATTAGTTTCCCTTGGACCATGGGTCCGTGACCAGTAGCTATATGATCTATCTCTCCCCCTTTTGTGCTTCCACTTTTGAGTCCTCGTGAGCTGCCTCACATGATCGAGGCATCTATGTAATTTCTGCTGTTGCTATGCTGAGTTTGTTGGGATCTGATGGATTATGAGACTATGTTCAGATTGTGATGAGTAATATATTTGGTTCTTCTCTTTTATATTTTGTTCTTGAGTAAATTCTTGCATGTTCTCCGTTGCGGTATTTGCTTTGGCCAAGTATTTTATTTGCAACTCCAAGAGAGAGCGTTATGCTCGATTGTGGGTTCAGCCCCTTGATGTCTAGCTTGAGTGACAGAAACATGAGACTAGGGGATGTGCTGTTGCCACTAGGGATAAAACAACGGCGCTTGTACCTGCGGGTGCAAGGATTGTTTACTTTACGCAAAGTTCTTTTAATGCAGTTGTCTGTTGCTTTGAGTTTACACTTTGGGTGGGATTTGCAACTTAATACCAGCGAGATGTTCTGGATAGATATCTCAAGGTGAATGATTCGTAGTAGATGCAGATGGATTTTGGTCTACTTACCTTGGTGTACTGCCCATTGCTTTTGAGCCCTTCCTTTCTTTGCAGCATAGTTAGCATTGCGGTGCCTTCATAATCCTGTCAATTTCCCAACTGTGATTTGTTTACCTCGCTAGCACTTTTATCGTCTTTTGGGAGAGAGACATCACTAGTGAAAATCACGGGACCCTGGTCCATCTTCACCACTTAATACCAGCGAGATGTTCTGGATAGATATCTCAAGGTGAATGATTCGTAGTAGATGCAGATGGATTTTGGTCTACTTACCTTGGCGTACTGCCCATTGCTTTTGAGCCCTTCCTTTCTTTGCAGCATAGTTAGCATTGCGGTGCCTTCATAATCCTGTCAATTTCCCAACTGTGATTTGTTTACCTCGCTAGCACTTTTATCGTCTTTTGGGAGAGAGACATCACTAGTGAAAATCACGGGACCCTGGTCCATCTTCACATTATTGTTCACACCCTCAATTTACTTTCAGCTTTTACTTTCCTTTGCACCTTTTATCTCTTGCGTTGATCCTTTGTAAAACGACAAGGCCGGAGGAATTGACAACTCCTTTGTACTCGTTGGGAGCAAAGTTATTTGTTGCTGTGTGCAGGTCCATGACAACACCCTAGTCAGGAAGCAATTTCTGGCGACGTTGCCACCTACTTGTATCTCCTGAGTCCTACTGGTTCGATAACCTTGGTATCTTCACCGAGGGAAACATGTTGTTGCACTGCATCTCAAACCTTCCACTTGGGATAACCAACGAGGGGCGAGAAGCCATCAAGCAAATTTCTGGCGCCGTTGCCGGGGACTCAAGTCTACAAGAAAGGGGAGTTGCACACTATCTTTTATCTTTGCTTTTTAGTCTTGTTAGTTTACCTATCAGTTTTTACTTTTGTGTCCTTTATCAAAAATACCAAAAATACCTATTACCTTGCTTGCTGATGCTATCTTTACCATGGGTGTTGAACCACCCAAATATGGGAGGATGGACATGTTTCACTTGGCTCGTCTTCGATCAATTTGTGCTCGCGCTAAAAACCCAACCGACTTGGTTGAGGGAAAATCATTGAATGAGCATGCTCATTACAACCGGCCTTGCTGTTTACAAAGGATCAACACAAGAGATAATAATAGTGGAAACTGAAAGTAAAGTCTGAAAGTAAACTAAGGGTGTAAACAGTGATGTGAAGGTGGACCGGGGTCCCGTGATTTTCACTAGTGATGTGTCTCTCCCAAAAGACGATAAAAGTGCTAGAGAGGTAAACAAATCATAGCTGGGCAATTGACAGAATTATGAAGGCACCACAATGCTAACTATGTTGCAATGAAAGGAAGGGCTCAAAAGCAATGGGAAGTACGCCAAGGTAAGTAGACCGAAATCCAACTGCATCTACTACGAATCATCCACCTTGAGATATCTATCCAGAACATCTCGCTGGTATTAAGTTGCGAATCCCACCCAAAGTGTAAACTCAAAGCAACAGACAACTGCATTAAAAGAACTTTGCGTAAAGTAAACAATCCTTGCACCCGCGGGTACAAGCACCGTTGTTTCATCCCTAGTGGCAACAACACATCCCCTAGTCTCATGTTTCTGCCACTCAAGCTAGACATGGAGGGGCTGAACCCACAATCAAGCATAACGCTCCCTCTTGGAGTTGCAACGAACTACTTGGCCAAAGTAAAATACTGCAACGGAGAACATGCAAGAATTTACTCAAGAACAAAATATAAAAGAGAAGAACCAAATATATTACTCATCACAATCTGAACATAGTCTCATAATTCATCAGATCCCAGCAAACTCAGCATAGCAACAACAAAAATTACAAAAGTGCCTCGATCATGTGAGGCAGCTCACGAGGTCTCGAAAGTGGAAGCTCAAAGAGGAGAGAAGTACATCACATAGCTACTGGTCACGGAACCATGGTCCAAGGGGGACTACTCGCGGTACATCCGGGAGGCGTCCATGGCTATGGATAACCTCCGGAGGGGGTTCCTCCTCCCGGCAGGGTGCCGGGGCAGCTTCTCCAGGCAGCCCCGATCTAGAAACGGCGGCGGCGGCGGTACAGAGGCGAGTTCGCGGAAAAGAGACCGATCTTAGGGGTTTCCACCCCGAGGGCTAAATATAGGCGGAGGGGGTGTCGAGGGGACCCACCAGGCAGCCAGGAGGCCTCCTGGCGCGGCCTAGGTTGGGGCCGCGCCAGGGACCCTCCTGGTCTCCTGGTGGTGGCCCCCCTCCGCTACCTTGGTGATTCCGGAAGCTTCCGGGTCGCTGATTTTTTATCTGATTTTTCCGGATTTTTTGGAGCACTTTTAATGGCCGGAAAACCTGAAATACAAAAACAAGAGAAAACAACAACTGGCAACTGGGTGCATTGGGTTAATAGATTAGTCCAAATATGCTCAAAGTGTATGAAAGTTCAAGCAAATCATGGCAAAGTCACACAAAACATGCATGGAGCAAGCAGAAATTATAGATACGTTTGGGGCGTATCAACACTCCTCTGACAGATCGGCGAAGTGACTTAGCTTACTGCCACCCGGATCTCTCGGGATCATGCATTTATGACCTTGTACCAGAGGATAAAAAGATGTATATATGTTTGTTTGATTGTGTGTTGTTCAATCGGCCGTGACCTCGTTTATTTATGAAGAGGTGAACTTTTCGTACATTTTTCTTTTCAAACTTTCGTCCAATTCGTCAAAATATGAAAAAACTCGGATTCCCCGCGAATAGGTCGGCCCGTCCGACGCATGGCCTGAGAATGGGTCGGACGGTCCGATGTATGCTCAATGTTTCTGTAATCTGCGAACTTAACCCGAACGGTCCAGAATGCATTTTGGATGGTCCGACCTTGTATTGTACCAGTGCATAAATTTGGCTCTAACTTTTTATACAAACTCAGATTTGGACGTTTCAAATCTTAAAATCAATCGATTCGACAAAAAAAAGACAATCCATGTAGAATATTTTTCGATTTAAGGTTGTCTCGAAGGCTTAATTGAAGAATAGTACCTTAAATGGCAGGATCTTATTGTTTCAAACATAGTTTTAACCCTCGAAATGAAATTGGATGGCGATGACTCGAACTACAAAGATGTTTATATTGACCTTATAGAATTTTTTTCATGTAAAGAACACCTTTTTATTTAAGGTCATTTCATATAAATTTATTGGTTCTGTTTGCTTTGGCTGTGGATTTCTGAAAATCTGCTGCGAAAAATCGGAAACACCTCCCAGATAGATTACGATTTTCCGCAGCAAATTTTTAAAAATCGTTCGAAGATTCGCTTTTTGGTTCGTTCATACAGTGTATTTTCCGGCTGCGCTTTGATGAAATTCGACAGCAAAATCGTTTAAAGACTCACTTTTTGATAAAACCTTATTTGATTTAGTTGTGAATTTTTAAAATCTGACGGACAAATTTGAACCAAACAGTTGGCCATGCATATCCAAGAGTTAAAAAAAAAAAAACAGTTGGCCATGCCCTAACTGATGTCAACAGTGCTCTCGAAGAATCAGCACGGCCATGCCCTAACTGACCGGGCACTCCACCAGAGCACGCCAGCACGGTACCTCGGTACTGCCACAGTGTCACAGAGACGCAACCGAACTGCCGCCGATGCATGCCCACGCCCCAAGGCCGATCCATTCTACTCCCACCGGTGTCGTGGCCGTGGGCAGATCTCGCACCATATGCTCTCCCCCTCCTGCCCCGGCGACGCGGGCGCGATCCCCGAAAGCACCGCCACTTCCCACACACGGCACGAGACCAAGCCACCCACCCCCTCATCCCCATTCCCGTGAAATCCTGCAGCCTCCAACCGAAAAGGCGAAATCGCCGAACCATATACCGCGATAACCCATAATCACTCGCAGTCGCCGCGCACACACCCATATGGCATAGCGCAGGCGAGTCAGCGACACCTCAATCCCAGCCCAGTGCCGCCGCGCTCGCGCTCGCACCGTACTCGCAATGCCGGCCCCGGACCGCGCCGTCGCGGCGGGGGGCGGCGCCGGCGCAGGGCACCTCCGCGGCCACGCGCACCTCACCAACTGCATCCACCTGCGCCACCACCACGCGCACGCCGGGCCCGCCTCCTCGTCTAGCCGGAGGCGGAGCCCCGCGTCGTCGGCGCTGATGCGCGACCTCCTCGCGCTCCAGCGCTCGCGGACGCTCCGGGACCCCTCCACGCGCCGCTCCGTCGAGTCCTCCTCCAAGGTGGCGGCCGACCCCGACCCCTACACCGACGACGACGTCGACCCCCCCGCCAAGTCCCGACGCAGCGCCAAGGCCAACGGCGCGCTCAAGACGCTTCTCGACCAGCTCGCCGACAACCCCCACCCCAAGCCCGCCAGGCGCCCCCGCCGCCGCTTCAAACGCGGGGCCGGCCGCCGCGCCGGCAGTAAGGCCCCAGATCGCGCCTCGGCCGCGCTCTCCGTCCACTCCAGCTCCCAGGAGGCCGTATGCGGCAACAAGTACCTCTTCCGCGACGGCGGCGACGAGCTGCGGCAGCATGGTGCGCCGCAGGACTCGCGCAACGTCTGCGGCATTCCGTGGAACTGGTCGCGCCTCCACCACCGCGGCAAGTCCATCCTCGACTTGGCCGGCCGCAGTCTCTCCTGCGGGCTCTCCGACCCCAAGTCGGCGGCCGGGCGCGAATCTGAAGGAGCAGCGGCGGCCGCCTCGCGCTCGCACTTCAGCGGTTCACACTCTCTTTTCCCGGTCAAGTCCGAGAGGCTGGCTTCCTCCACTAGCTCCGACTCCGACGCTTTGCCTCTGCTCGTCGAGGCGGCCACCTCCGGTGCACGTAATGGCATTGCCGCCATGTCTGGGAGCTACTCCGGGGAGCTCGGGATATTCTCTAACCAGAGCAGCGAGATGGATTCCGACCTCTTGTCCCAGGCGCGGTCTCGGCAGAATTCAAGGGGCTCTCTGCAAAGCCGCAGCCGGCACCGGAGCCTGACACAGAAGTTCGCGCCGAGGACGTTCAAGGACGTGGTCGGGCAGAGCTTGGTGGTGCAGGCGCTGTCCAACGCCGTCCTGAGGAGGAAGGTTGGCTTGGTGTATGTCTTCTATGGGCCGCACGGTACAGGGAAGACATCCTGCGCCCGCGTCTTCGCCAAGGCGCTCAACTGCCACTCCGCAGAGCACCCGCGGCCCTGCGACTCATGCATTTCCTGCATATCGCACAATGTTGGCAAAAGCAGGAACGTGATGGAGATTGGGCCAGTAGGCAACATCGACATGGATGGAATCGTGGATGTTCTTGACAATGTCATGCTTTCACCAGCACCATCACACTATAGGGTATTCATATTTGATGACTGCGACACATTGCCACCCGACACTTGGAGCATCATCTCGAAAGTCATTGATCGGTCACCTCGCCGTGTGGTGTTCATCCTTGTTGGTCCCAACCTCGACCTTCCTCATATCATCCTGTCAAGATGTCAGAAGTTCTTTTTCCCCAAGTTGAAGGAGTGTGACATCATCAACACATTGCAGTGGATTTCCACCAGTGAAAGTCTAGATGCAGATAGGGATGCACTGAGGTTAATTGCATCCCGTTCAGATGGATCATTGAGAGATGCTGAGATGACTCTAGATCAGCTGAGTTTGTTGGGCCAAAGGATTTCTCTGCCTCTTGTGCAAGAACTTGTAAGATATTTCGCAAGCATCATTATACCATCAACCTTTTTGTTTTGAAAAGCAATTTCGCAAGCATCATCATACCATCAACATTTGTGTTTTGAACAAACAACCTGTATAATGTAGATTCAATACCTGGCTTCCTTCTAGTTCAAATAAAAGGTATCATCAAGTAATAATTTGAGTTTTTGTTTAGTCCTGTAATTTTTCCAGAAGTTAAGTAGACCTAGAATGACAAGTTCAGCTTACATGTATAATTGAAATATCACATGTCTGGAATAATCAATATGGGTACTGAATGGTACTGTGTCTCCTTAGTATAACTTTAGTAATTGAAATATCACATAGTTGGATTACAGTTAAGGAAGTGATTGACTTAAGCCCCTGTCAGAATTATAATGCTCATCAGTTGCAATTGATGTTTTGATAATAATACAACTTTGCTGGTTGTTTGTGTTCAGGTTGGTTTGGTATCCGATGATAAGCTGGTTGATTTGCTTGATTTGGCACTATCTGCTGACACTGTGAACACAGTGAAGACATTACGAGACATTACAGAAACCGGAGTTGAGCCTTTAGCACTGATGTCTCAACTTGCCACGATAATTACTGACATCCTGGCTGGTTCCTACACATTTGCAAGAGAAAGACCACGAAGAAAGTTCTTCAAACGTCAAGCCTGTAAGCATCAACCTTTTCAACCATAGATAATTCAAAACAAACTGACACTATTTTTGTATCCTTGTTATCTTTGCTAAGACTATGAGGTCAATCATGGTTGTCTGGTTGATCTGCTTTCCTCCCTGTTGCCTCATGGTAAATATTTTGCAACCACTTAATGTAGTGTTCTGGTATACTAATTTCAGTGTCAAAAAATGATATGGAGAAACTACGCCAGGCCTTGAAAACACTATCGGAAGCTGAAAAGCAGTTGAGAGTCTCTAATGACAAGGCAACGTGGCTTGCGGCTGCTCTTCTTCAGCTTGCTCCTGATAAGCAGTATATGGTGCCAAGTTCATCAACAAGTATGAGTTTCAACCATGGTGTATTGGCTGGTTCCCTTCCTGATAAGGATGTAGCAAGGCACACTTCTTATGGGGAAAGGAGAACCATTGAACATACATCAAATCTCCATGGTTCCTCCACTGTTACCAAAGCAAACGAGCGATCTAAACATAGTAAAACGGAAAATGAAATGATCTGGCAAGCAGTGCTTGAGAGTATTCAGTCAGATACACTGCGAAAAATGATGGCCAAAGAAGGAAAGCTAAGATCTGTCAGTCTAGGCACTGGTATGATTCGAAATCTGGCATCCATTTGAATTTTTAAATCACAAGTTTTTCTTTTATGCTAAAAGATGAAATATATTAGCTTCAACTCGCAAAACAGATATGGCAAGTTCCTGTAGTGATGACATGATAATAAGACAATAGAACATTTTCAAGAAAATGATTTGCTCTTTGTTGAAGTCAGTTGCAGTATAATGGATAACTTGCTTCTAGGCTAAGTTAACATTTTCTTTAAGCAAGATAGACAAATTTTTTTTCCTTATGAATCCTTACGGTTATAGGTAGATTTTACAATTTTCTTCAAGTCACAAAGGATACCCGTGGAAGTAGCAATATATGAAGGAAATCATAGATAAACTGATTAGCTCACCAGCTTATAGTTAGGGATGCAAGTGTGTCAGTCCATTGGACCACATCCTTTAGTTAATGATTCAGTTCCAAGTCAATTGGTTTTCCATTTTGTGTACAAACGAATGATTCCATGTCAACCAAATGAACCAGGATGGGTCAACGCTGCCTTGCCTCCAACTTGTAGTTCTGCTATGTTGAATTACTATCTCCTTGCACAAGTATGTTAATGATCAGCTTGTTGTTCTATCAGATCATTTTTTGACATCAGCATCTTTTCTCCCTACAGCACCGACGGTGCAACTGATATTCAGCTCACGTGTAAATAAGTCCAAAGCTGAAAGCTTCAGGGGACAAATTCTGCAGGCATTTGAATCTGTTCTTCATTCCGCTATAATACTTGAAATCAGATATGAATCCAAAACTGATGCGGGAGCAAGTCATGATCCATCTACGTCTACTTACCCGGAGAATGACTCTGACATGATACTACGGAAGTCCTTCACTAAACATAGCCCACTTTCTTCTGGAGGTGAAAATCTCATGAGGAGGCTTAAAAAAGACAGGGTTGTCAAGGGAACTACCTCTAGTAAGACCAAATGGATGCAATCTGATCCCCACATATTAACAGAAGGTGAGATAATAGAAGTTGGACCTTCTCACATGCATCGGCATGCTGAAACAGATAATGGTGTTCTTAATATAAATGAAAGAAGAAATGATAATGTATGGGAAGAGGCTTTGTCATCGCCAAACCAGGAGGGCATGACTAATCGAGGAGGAATAAATGGAAATAAACAGCGTCGACAGAACAGCATAGTAAAACGAAAGGTATCACTTGCTCATGTTATTGGTAAGGCAGAGGCTTGTTCTCAACGAGGAGGCTGGTCTAGACGTAAAGCTATGTCAATTGCAGAAAAACTGGAACAAGAGAATATGTAAGTAACATCATCTTACATCCTCTTCAAATAGCCTAAAATATATGAGTAATACTTCAGCATCTGTCCTTTACTACGTGTATTTTAGATTAAAAGAACGTAAATTTAAGATTTGCAAAGCTTTCGCATGTTCCCTAAAGATACATTTTTCAAGGAAGATAAAAATGGTAATATCACCACTATTGTTGGTAGTAACCGGCTGTCATGCATGGTGATCAATTGATACTCTATACCAGCATGTATCATGAGAGCACTAAGAAAACATTTTTGTAACAACATAAAGTGGCGCTCAATATTCTATGTTTGATTTGATTTACCAATTATAGCTTTAGGATTTGTACTGCTCTGAGAACCATGTTTCATCGTGATATTGTTTATGCACAGGAGATTAGAGCCTAGATCGAGGAATATACTTTGTTGGAGAACATCAAAGACCCGACGGAAGGTAATCTTAATGTTTTAGTTATGGTGGAAACTGTGTGCAACTAAAGTGCCTGTGGTATTTTTGCATCACTGAATACAATTTGGAATGTTAACCTGTATCAGTTTTCCCCTTTTAACTACTCATTTGCATATTGCTGCGAATAATTGCTTGTGTTTGTGTAACTACACAAACAAGCCATGTACCTAAGTACCTTAGTCCAGACTGCAATAGATGAGGAGTCTCTATAGCTTGAAACATTTAAGTTGGCCCCTTTCGAGCTGACACTGCGTTGATGCTCTCCTCTGGCCTTCTAAGAATATAGACCTTTAAATAGATTTTTCTGATACATTCTTGTGTGATTCTCTGTATGTTTGGAATGGCTGTAGATTTTCAAGTGAATTAGCAAGTGTGTAGTATTAGAACCCTTGGCTAATAGTGATACGGTACTGGAGCGCAGCACAGCTGTGGTGTTTTGAGCACTGGTTATGTGTGCGACAAGTTAGCGGCAAGAGTTTCTGAGCCCTGCTTAAATTACAGTTTTTGTTCTTATGCTTCTCTTATTATATATATGTTTCTATCAATGCTAATACAATCATTTTTCCACAGGTCTCGTCGTTTAGGGTCAGAACTGGAAGGTCACGAGCTATATCACGGCTTATCCTGTGTGGAAGATGCATTTCCACACAATCCCCACGATAAAAGAACACTAGAAGTTGTAGTTTTAATTTAGCATCCATCATTTGTTCACTCTGTACGTTGTAGGCCTTAGCTGTGTCAATTTTTAGGTTTTCTATAATCTGTATATTGTTTGCCATGTAAAAGAATGATAGAAGTGGTATAGCAAATTCTTTCCTGTCAAATATTCTTTGTAATTCTTTTTGAAAGCCAACAGAGTATGTACCGGAGGCTTCGCTAATAAATGGCTTTCTAGTCGGCATACAGTTCATCCTATGCTGTGAACGAAGTGTCTTTGTAAGGACAGTCACTTAACCATGTCAGCATTAGATAATACTAGTAGAATGCCCGTTGCAACGGGCTTTTTAACTTTTTAATTTATTATATACTAAAATCAAAATACGAATCAAAATAAATAAATATTCTAGAAAATCCCATGTTAATCAAAACATCTGGCCATCCGTTTAACTCATGATAAAACATCAACCTTTTTTTTTGAAACGGTGGCAAAAGCTTTGCCACATCTATTAAATAAGAAGAAGAGAGTTGCTCAGTTAATTAACGGAAAACCGAGCGAAAAGCGATACAAATTAGCCACATGTGAACTACTCACAGAGCATGCGTATACACATTAAGACCCCGACAACCATACTCAACACGCGATGACCCTCAACCCTTACACTGCTACAAGACAAAGAAATCCACAACAGAAAGACCTCGGCCAAATACCACGGGCACCCCCCCAAAACCATGAGCACATCCTAAGCCAAAAGGACACCCCAAGAGACAGATGACCAATCATCAAGCAGCTGCAGACGCCTTCCCTGTGGCGTCACTCTTTTTACTTTTGCCCTTGAGAGCCTCCTCCACAATCGTCTTGCCAGATCCAGGGCTAACCCTCTCCAAACGCTTGAGCAAGCTGTGAATCTCTAGCTCGAAGAGAACTCGTTAAACTTGTCACACGCGGCTGCCAACCCAAAGGTCACGTGCGATTGAGAAGTCGCGACGTTGGATCCTTCATGATCCACATGGGCGAGCGACTGACAGAGCTCCGAAGGATCAGGCGTCAACACACCAGCCTCCTCAATATCACCAGGATTCACTCATCTTCAGCTGCTCACATGTCTTCATCGCCTCATTAGCCTCAACACCAGGATCAACAGCCAGAGGCGAGAGAGCAATAAGAATTGACTCCATTCTCAAGCCAAGCGACACGGACGGGATAGGGATGGCTCCCGCGACGCAGCGTCCGCGGCCGGCGGCGACGCCTTGATCTCCTTTCTCCGGCCACCGTCCCAGCTGCTGAGGCCAGATCCGAGCTGCTTCCAGTGTCCTCTGTCGGCTGCACCCCATCTCCCTCCTGATCTCCCGCTGTGCAGCAACCGCCATGGCTCAAGCATCCGCGCCACAAGTTCCGGCTCCGTCGTCCACCTCGGCCTCCGCCGCCACCGCGCTCGCCGAAGCCGCCCTTGCCTCCCGCAAGGCCGCCCCGGCCATCTACGGACGGGTGAGCACGACGACCGACCCAGCTCCGCCGCCTGTCGCCACCTCGGTGTCGCGGCCTTGCGACCAGGCCCCTCCGCGGCCTTCCGCTGCCTCGGCTCCGCGGCCAGGAGACCACCCCCCTTCGACAGTGACCACCCGAGCTTCGCCGCTGCCTGCCACTGCATCGGCTCTGCGGCCTGGCGACCAGCCCCCTTCAACGACGGTCGTCCGGGATTCGCCGCCTTCTGTCGTTGCCTCGGCTCGACCTGGCGGCCAGCCCCCGCCAACGGCGCCCGTCAGAGCTCCGCCACGCGCCGCTGCCTCGTCAGAACTCCAGTCCACTTCGGCGGCGGACCATTGGGCGGAGGCGTGTGACGGCTGGCAGCTCGTCAAGTCACGTCGAGCTCCGCTCAAGCCAGCTTTGGCGTCGTGGGCTTTGAAGACAGCCATCCCATCCTGGCTTGATGGCCGCTGTTGTCGTTGCCTCGCCCCCGGGCACATGGCAGCCACATGCCGCGACCCCCTTCGCTGCTCTCGGTGTCTACAAAATGGGCATCGCGCTCGTGGATGCAACAATCACTGGAAGCCGCTGAGCTCTTTGTCGTGCCTTGTCCTCGTCCCTCCACCGCCACTACCGCCACTCACTCGACCTGCTCCAACTCCGCTTCAGCCTCGGCAAGCGACACCTCGTTTCGGCGCTGGAAGAGGCTGGCAGCTGCTCCGTCCACAACTGCAGACGCCCGGAGCTCCTGCCATGGCTTGGTCGGGTGTTGTAGCCCCGGCCACCCCAGAGATGCAAGTCGAGCCGGCGCAGCTCTTCGCGGAGCAGACCGAGCTCCTTCGAGCTGAGCTTCGCGAGTGCATTGCGCGTGTGAAGAGTGTGGAGGCCTCTCTCGCCAAGCTCCAGGTTGAGCCTGCTGTGCCCCTGTTGTCTGAGATCCAGGTTGGTTCGGTTGACGGGGATGCAAGCATGTATGGAGACCTTTCCCCTCGTGCTACACCTTGTCTGTCGTCGCTGCCTGCTGTGTCGATTACTGCTGAGAGTGAAATCGCTATCGACATCGTTGCTTCGGTGTTACAGATTATGCCTGAGTTTCAGAAGCTTTGTGGGGAGTCCGCTCCACCTATTTCGATGGTGCTTCCTAAGGAGTTGGGAACGCTTGGAGGGGCCTTGGTGATGTCGTCTGCTCCCTCGCCGCTATTGTTGGAGCCCAGTCAACCGCTCTCCTTTGTGGACCGTGGAGGTTTGGAAACATCAACCATTGGATTTCAATAATAACCCTTTAGCATTTAAGTTGGCAAAAACAACCCACCTATGCCATTACAAGCAAAACGATTCATCTCTTTCACGGCTCTCTTTTGTCAAACGGTTTAAAAAGCGGCGGATCCTTTTTAAATTATGTCCAGTCGACGCGTAGCGCTTGCCTTTTTATTTTTGATATATAAAAGTGAACTTATAAACATATAATAAAATAAAATCATACACAATATATATTGATTGGTCAGTTGCTAGATGCAAGAAGATTACTGTTTTTACTTGATTGACTCGCATCTCCATTTTAATAAACTATAGGCTCACTTGTAAATAAATTGTTGATAATTATTCATAAGAAATAATTTTTTAGGGTAATGTGATATTTTCAGAATCACAAAAAAGTATGTGGAATTTCAGTCGAAATAAGATAGGTTGGTTCCCTTAAAAACCCAATGGCTGCTGCGCATGTTTTGAAGACCTGTTGACCACCTCTACTTGTAGAAACACTAAATTTGAGTTGCAAGAAATCTAAGTAAATGTGACGAGAGTCAATGTTTTCTTGTATTTCTTCAGAAGCTAAATTAAACAGATATATAGCTGATATTGATTTTATTTTGACACTATTTCTGCACCTAACTGATATTTTTTCTCTCTACTCTTGCCATGAGAAAAAATATATCAAATTCTCTTACTGTTGGGTCTACCGCTAGCTCCACTAAGATGTTAATTCGCTCCCCAACAGTAAATTCAATTTCACTCACAATAGATAGGTGTGTTTTCTCTAATAAAACGACACGATAATTGAACAATTCAATCCGGTGCATCCGGATGAAAAGCACATTTTTCTTTATCGTCTGCACTTCCATTCATCTATTGCTCTGGTCCATTGACTCCACACTGCTTTCATCTTTCAACCAACTGCAAAAGACAATACATAAGTTATTGTGTATGCAAGAAGAATCAAAATACTGAATTGCTTCCACATATTAGATCAAACAAGAAGTGTAATATTGTTATATCAGAAGATCTCAAATGAGACACACATTGTAGAGGTCTAACAATAAACCTAATAGCACAGAAAATACAAGACTAAAAGAAATAATCATAGTTGAAGGGTAGAACGATGCCTGATTTCTTCAGGCATCCTGTCGGGCTTCAACCTCTAACTATTAGTTTACAGGACTTCAATTTCTAATTGCACTTAAGACAAACGAGTTGAGCTTACGTCAGATGTAAGATGCACATGATTCCCAGGCTGTAATACCAATATATTCGGAATACAAGATTCAACACGTCAACACGTCCAACGCCATGGACCTGGGCGGCCAAGCTGCAGCCTGCAGCTGCACTTCTTCCCCGTCCCATCTTTTTGACACATTATGGATTTGTTGCCGCTCTACCTGGTGTTCCTCCCGTCCTCGCCATCGCCCCACTCGCATGCATCAGCCGCCGTCGACGGCTATTTGTCTGCCACTGTTGACGTGGTCTCTCTCAATGCTCAGCCACCTCCACCACCTCTGCGGCGACCTGCCGCACCACGGGCCGGTCGTCATGCTGCGCCTCAGTGTGCTTCTTGTCTCCCACCACGTGCGAGGTCATGTTTTCCGGCGACGTCGACTTCGTCTCCCACCACATGGTCGCATCGCATGTTCCGCCTGTCCATCGTGTCACACGATCATGTCCATCATCTTTGCGGCCTACAGCGACTACTGGCGCCAAATCTGTAATCCTTCCGCCCCCTGCGGGACGCCAGGAGAAGGGCGATCGGCTACTCCACGCTATGGCGGTGTCTGTGTCCCAGGGCGAGGTGAACGGACCTAGCGTTGGGACAGTGCAGGATCCCTCGCCCCTGTCGCTCGTGCTTTGCCCCGTAGCCGGCTCCGGCGGCATGGGCATGTGGATGGATCGAATGTGAGGAAAATTGATCCTGGCAACATTTTGCGCATGTAATTGAAAGGAAAACTACCTTTTAATCGGGGCCTAAAGAAGAGATGCGGGGTTCAGTTCGAAAGAAATCAATAAGAAAACGGAAGGTTGGGTTCGGTTGGAAAGAAATCAATGCCAAAATCGGAGGTGGGATTCAATAGCAAAGGTGGGATTCGATGGGGGGAGGGGGGAGTTGGTGTTCAACGGACGACGTACCAACTCCCCCTTTAGGAGTAGAGATTGTTAAAGATACTGAAACTTGCTTCGATCTTCATTTATCCTCAGCACATTGAAGCTTAATTGTCATAAACAGAATTCACATTCCTGGAGAAATGCACTTACAAAACTGTATTCAGAGGCCTGCACTAATGTCTTTGTCATAGTAGTTATGGCCACTGAACAAAAGATACAAAGTACAACACTTGCGCTGTCAAACTAGAGCTACATGCTCATAGATGTTTAGACAACTGTAATTTCTCCATGGACCGTACCCACATGCTTTTGGGTCATCTGCAATAATTCCTGTCAACTCAAGAGACCATCACCAGAATTGTGCAAGCCACCGCCGCCATAGGCCATACTACATATAAGGCGGGCCCCTTCAGGATCCTCCTCTGTTGCAGTTGAATGAATCTAAAAAATAAGACCGTAAACAATAATATGAGCAGATGTTTAACATGACAATGAAGCTGGCACATAGCGTATTACAATTATGTCAAATTGTATGGCAGAAAGTCCACATAATGAAGGCAGGAAAAGTTGACGGCAAGAAATGCAGATCTTTTCAAACGAAAACGGAATATATTTTTAGTTAACTACATATTATCATCGGAGTTAACTAAATACTACCTTTTTGGTTTTGCATGGGGCATACAAAACGTCTTACAATTTGTTGAGGAGGGAGTAGAAGTTAAAATGTACCCACAGTCCTACACATAGAGTAATCATGAAGATTTTGAGTTGCAGCAAAAACAAACCTGAAGATGGGAACTAGAAGCTCATTTGTTCATTGTGGTCGATAGATAGAAGTTCCAAAAGATGGAACAAGAGGACATGAAGGCGACACGAGCAGTCAAAGGAATCATCCTGGTAAGCATATATAAAATTATTATAAGAACAATTGCTTAGATGAAGTCAAGAACTGACTAAACTATTAGAAAACTTAATCACTAGACAAGGATTAGAAAAATGCTGAGCTAAATATTTACAAGAAAGTTAGAAGTTAAGGGACTGTACCCAAAGTTAACAATTGATACGGGGATCCAAAATTTAAACCCTGCAATACCAGAATAAAGTGAAACACACCATAAAATCAGTTCTTTGTTTTTCAAAGACAACGTTAAAAATACAGTACATTCCAGCAGAAACAGTACCATCGAGAAGAGTGGGAAGGGCATCATTCTGATACTTAGATGGCAATTCTGATAATTTCCCCAACCATAAGTTATTCCAGGCAAAAATTACAGCAATAACACAAGGACCAAGAACAATCTGGTTCAGTACGACCTGGAATGGCAACAAACATGAAAAGAGGTGATGTGTTAATTGTGAAATAGAACACCCCAAATCATGATGTTATATGGGAGGGTGCATACCATACCTTAGCGGACAGAGTTGCAAGTGTTGGCTTGGGCATACATCGATCAAGAAACTGATACCATGCATATGAACCAGGACCATAGAGAAGAAATCCGTAAGATGCTATACGAAGCCCACGAAGCCAGTCATGGTTCAGCAATAGGTCCGGTATGATAGCCTGAAAGGAGGACAGCAGCAGGTTTACTACAACGTAAAGTGTCACGTTTACACTCATCAAAATATCCAAGATCACAATGCGTTGTGACTTGTGAGATTAGATCACAATGCGTTGTGAGATTAGCTAACTGTGGCACGGTGACGCAGGTTGCAGGATTATGCTTACAAACGCAAACTACAGATTCGTACTTTGCAGTTTGATCTACATTGAAGCTGAAGATGACATCTAAGTAGAATTTCATCAAGGCAGCAATGCTTCACGTTTTCTTAGAAGATCAATTACTTCACGTTCAAACGAGCTACTGGGATGCTAACACAGTTCCATAATAATCCATTTTCTTTCCATTTTATCACGGGTTCAAAAGGGAAATGAGATGCAGAACAGAGGAGAGGACCGACCTTGCTATCGGGTTCGGGACCGCGGCTTCGGCGGTCGACAATGCGGCGGTGGACCTGCGCAATCGTGTCGCCGGTGAGGGTGAGGCATGCTGCGGTCACAGCCTGCCGAAACGGGAAGTCAAGGGGCCAGCCACCGCTCTGGCCGACGGAGTCGGACGACGACGAGAGCGGCTTCCGAGGGGGCCCGCGGCGGCGGCCGCGAGCATCTTGGTTGCGGCGGCCGCGGCGCCGTGATTCGTTCTTGCGGCGGAGGGAAGGGAGGTTCCACCACCACTCGCCGCCGCTTCCGATGGCTTTCATCTCTGAGCGGCGGCGGCGGCGCGGCGGGTGTGCGGGGTGTTGTGAGGCGTGCGACAGTGTGGGGGCAGCTTTGGCAAGATACCGAGCATGAGGAGGGCATTCAACTCACCAAATAAGGTTTTGTGGCTCCGAATCCTCTGGCCGGGTGTCCCTGCAAGTGGGACCGGGACAGCGTAAGCAAAGAGATTTTCTTTAGAAGAGAGGTCTTTTGGAGGTAAATGGGAAAGAATATGAGCTATCTGAAACTGTTTTTTCTTTTTAGGGAAAAGCCAATTCTACATCTTATATTGCATGTGATAACAATGATACATCATCTGGATAGGTTCACAAAAAAATCTATGAAGCATTGGCCCGAACGCTCCATTCGTCGCTAATCTTATTTGCATGATTTTTAATGGACTGAATCTGCCACATTATGTTTTGAAGATGTATAGCAGTGAGAGGAATTAGCCTGAACAATTTTACAAAACCGATGGTCTTTATTTTTCACCATTAAATCTGTTGCGATGAAAATTTTAAAACTAGATCCGGTATTGATATGTTCCAACAAAAAAAAATCTGGATCAAAGTTGCCATGTTGTTTCCACTAAAGTTGTTATACTGTTTACTTTAAACTGAAGTTGACATGATGTTTACACTAAAGTTGTCATGATATGTTTCATTTTTTTCTTTATAAATTTAAATGGTTTCATTATATTTCAACTACTTTTCACTCATCGGTAAGGACCCCGGGAGATGCAGCGACGGCCCTGGACCCGAGCAGATATCCGGTGGCGGGGGAGGGGGGGGGGGGTGCGCGGCATGGAAGATTCTTATTCTTGCACATTTCAAACTCACAAATTTTTTCTTTTTAAAATCATCCATGACTGATTCTTATTTTGTAGGATATGGCAATACACATTTGAAAGGATCGATATGGTCAACTAGAGAGAGAGAGAGAGGGGGTGAATATATGACTAACAAATTTAAACTTAATTACCAAGTTTTAGGGATAAGCAGATAAATAAGATTCTCTAGATGTGTACTAGATGAACAACCCTATGTGACAAGCAATCTTAAACTCTAATGCTAGGCAACAACTACAATAGCAAGCCAACAAGCATAAGAAGTTAGTACAAATAAAAATGCGGGAAAGGATAAACCACAAGTGAGAAGGAGACACGGAGATTTGTTCTACCGAACTTCACACTCTTTTGAGGGAGTGCTAATCTCCGTTGGAGCGGTGCTCAATCTTTGAGAGCGCTACCAAGTACGTAGCTCACTGTATACTCCTTTTCGAGTAACCCCCAACGGATGAGCCTCGATTCACTCAGGGTTGGTCTTGAAGGCGACCACCACACCTTTACAAACTTTCCGGAGCAAAGCACAAGCACGGAAGCTTCCGGGGCGGACACCTAGCCGCCTAGGAGCCAAAGCTCCAAGAGTAACTTAAAGCTCAAGAATGACCAGAGGGGGAGGTGGTGAATGATCACTTCTAAAAATTCTACAGAACTTAGAAGGAAAACATGCAAACAACGAAGGACTTGGAGAATCTCAAAGGAATAGTACTAACGAAATACATGCCTAAGTCTAAGGAATGGGGACGAGGGGAAACATCGAAGGCAAACAGGCAATAGAGTAAATACAAAATGTAAATACGAGTAGGAAAACGAGTCTGACACTGTGAGGTTTGGTAAACCAGTTCACACTCTGCCAAGTGCTACGTCTGGTTGGAGGGACTGGTGATTGAACACCTGGAGAAAAACTCTCTCCGTCCTATTCTCCACTGCAACAAACTCCTCGAGCTTGTCCAGTTCTTACTCGGGGTAGATGATTCAGGACATCTCCGAAACCTTTACAGACTTCCTTCAACAGTGAAAATTACTCTTCGACTGCTTGATAGGCAACGCCTAACCGTCTAGGAGACTTGCAGATCTCCAAGATAAAAAGATCGACTAATATCGACCTAAGTCTCAGTGATTATCTCAACTCAGTTTGGACTTGGGTTTTGGTTTTCTCTCGATATCTTTCTTGGGAAGCTCACATCTCTTCTGTCTCAGAATATTCAGTGGAGCAGCCAACCGCAAATAGCAGGTAGGTGCGGGTTATTTATTGGTGGCGATCCCGGTGGTGAAATGACTGAAGTGACCTGATGCAACCGCTTGACGCGTGTCCACAACGGTCGGATATTCAATCATTGCGCAAATTTTCTTGCGGAGCAAGTAAGATGATGTACCGAACGAGTTTTCTCTCGAAGGCACCAAGTGCGATGACTTTGCCTTCGAGCTATTACTTGACTCAGTAAGATTTCTCTTGACAGGCTATCTTTGGGTTTCAGGTTGAGTAGAGCAAATTCACTTTGACTAAGATTTGAACTAGCAAACCCCTCTTGATCGTACGGTTTTTCCTACGACTCAAGAAAGTGCAAGAGAAACTAGCAAAAATACTAAGTCCTTATCTAGCTTCGGCTTTCTCCTCGTTGCGCTTTTACTCGAGAGCATCTTCTTTCTCGACGACATTTTTAGGGGTCGTCTTCCTTCAAAGGCTTATGTATTGGACTGCAGCTTCGCTGCAGTGTGTTGTCCTTCGACTTTCTACCAGCAAACTCCATTCTTCAGGCACCTAAGTATATGTTTATTGTAACAGCCCAGTTTTCACAAAAATTAAAATTTTTGTTTTCGGTGTGAATTGTTTGATTGTCTGATTTGTTTGCGGTGTTTGCATCCCCGATTTATCGATCGACGATTATTTTCCCCCCTCTTATCTCGTACCGGACGGAGACCGACCCTTGCCACCCTGACACTCGACCTTTGCGACACCGGGTTTCGCCCGATCACCGTCGTGAAAACCGCACGAGACCAGCCGCAGCCAACGGAACGAAAAACCCCGTTTAATAATTAAACGGGATATTTTTATAGCGCACCGGAAAGTGTTCTCGGAACGGTCCCAACGCGAGGTGAACGTCGCCGGCTCGACGTGCTGATCGCGCAGTTCGAAGTTTTACCCGAATCGGAGGTACTGCGGACCCCCGGCTGTCAGAAACGTGAGCACCGCGCGCGAGAGAGAAAAACCGGGGATGTTTTTGCAAACTGCCAGCCACCTGGGCTATATAAAGACCACCACACTCCCACCTCTTTCTAGGGTTTACCCTAGCAAAAATTGCAGCCACCCCCTTAAACATAGCCCCAAAATTACCCCCAAATACCCCTATTTTCGCGAAAACCTAACCCCAGCAGCTCCCTCTGATCTGCACCGTTGGATCAACGGATCCAACGGCCGAGAACGCCTGGGATCTCTCCCGTGTTGCAGCCGTGCCCGAGCTCCATCCTCCCTGGCCGAGCCGTCCTCTGCGCCGTCGTGCTCCGGTGCCGCTCCGGCCAGTGCGCCGCCGCGCCTGCAGGTCTCGCGTCCCCTTCCCTTCATCCTCCTCCTCCCGTGGTCTCCCCTCACCTCCCTCTCCTCTCTGTGTAGCCGTGCCATGGACGCCTCGAGGTCGAGCACGAGGTCACGCCGCCACACTCCATGGACTTCGCACCAAGGATCCCGAGCCCATCGTCCTCCGTCGCCCGGATCCCGCGGTCGCCGGCCAGATCCAGCACCATAGCGCCTCCCCAACCCGTCCCTGGCCTTCCCCGTTGCCGTGCACCGCCTAGCCTCGCCGGAACAACCCCGCCGCCGCACCATGAACGAGCTGCGAGCCGAGCTCGCCGCCGCGTCCCAGTCCGGCGGGTTCCCTTCGCCAGCGACCTCCCAGGCGCCGCCCCCCTCCGGATCCACCTGCGCCGCCCGACCCCTCCTGCCACCTCGCCTCGTTGTCTTGCCGGCGTTGAGCCAGCCGCCGACCGCCGCGTCCTGGTCGGGAGGCGCCCCGATCCAGCGGCCTCCAACCGTCATGGGCCCGACGCCCCTCCTGCGGCCCAGCCAGGCCACCGAGCCCAGGCGCCCCTCCTCTTGGGCCGGCCCGAAGGGTAAGGCGCCCTTTTTTTTCCTCTTTTTTTCTATTTTCTGTTGGGACCAGTAGATTTCGGCCCATATAGTTTTTTTCTGCTAGGTTTTTTTTATTAATCGGCAGATTGTGTTATTTTCTTGCGGTAGCTATATCTTTTCACCGGTAGCTCCGATGGAGACGCTTTCTACATGAAAGTTGCTCCGTTTTGCGCGTAGATTATTAAAATGTTGCTTGTTGCCATGTTTGAATTTGTTTACATGATGTTTATCTGCTAATTACAACTGTTTGCCACTGTAATTGTAACTGCCATAACTTTTTAACCGTTGCTCTGTTTAAAATGTTCTTTATATGTAACTTGACTAGAATTGCATGTAGATTGTGTTTTTGCTGCTCTTGCTTGCTAATAAAAATAATAAAATATTGTTTAGGTGAAAACAGTACCAAATTCCATTTTTATCGTGGGGTCCGCAATAGTTTGCCATGTCTAGGATTTCACCCCACTTAAATTGACTAGCTTAGGTAGTTTATTTATGCTTCACCTTTTGCTATGCTTGTGTGACATGCCATGCTTGAGTGAGATGCCATGTCAACAATCCTTGTTGATCACCTGTAGCTAAACAACTTGAACCACCGTAAATGTGCGGTATCGTCGTGTGTGACGAGTACTCCACTTAACCTGTTAATAACCGCTCTCGACGGTAGGTGCGATGTCTCGTGTTGCCTTCTTGTTGATGCTTGCTTGTGTTTGCCTCGTAGTAATAGAGTGCTTGCTCGTTGATTGCTTTCCAGTGTTTATCGTCTTGTGTGCTTTCGCGGGTACCTCTCGGAAACGATGCGAGCTTGCGATCAACTACACCTTCGGAACCCGACTTCTCAACAGGCAAGGACTATACATTACTTATGATCCATTCTATTTCAACCAACGGTTTGCATGCTAGTCTAGGTTAGGTTCGATGTTTGATCCTACCACATGTTTACTACCTCTTTCAAACCGATACAGCCATGTCCCATCCCAGCAAACCATGTACTGCTATGTTACTATTGCTCGTTGCTCAGCCCCTGCTTAGTATGCATGCTTAGGATGCTACGATGTTACCCTGTTACTCCTTGGTTTGGGATATCACCTTATTATATTGTTGTTGATGATATTGATTATTATAATGTTGACTATATTCGACGACGGATGGAAGGTCTAGGCTATCCCGCCCCGACGCTTTGCTCCATTCGAGTCACCTAGGATCCGAGTTCCGGGTATTGGTTTTAAGACTGAGCGTGCCTAACCGCGTGTGGGATTTTATGGGGTCCCCTTTTCTTACCTACCTAGCTTCAAACATTTCTAGTGGTGGCCCAAGCTGATTTACCATTTGAAACCATGTGTGTGCTGGTCGGCCGCCAGTTGTTTACAAACCAACCTGGACCAGCGAGGACATAGTTCCCTTGCTGGCCCACTTTGTCCGGCTGAGGACCCGGTGTCCCATGTGTGATTAACCGGCTATCCAAACCCGCGGCAGACGGTTGAGACCAGATCGAGAGCGCGGCCGGCTCCTGAGATGGATGTCGACTCACCGGGGGCCACCCGGATTTGTTCGTTGTTAGTTAGAGGGACCTGTCATTTCGGATCTCTTGGAACTAAATCATAAAATGGTTGCCTATAATGGGTAGCAACTGAGAGAGATGGACGTGCGTGCAGAGCCTTGTAATGGGCAGTTGGTACACCCCTGCAAGGTTAAATCTTTTCGAGAAGCCGTGTCCACGGTTATGGACGACTTGAGACCTACTCCTTGTTCATAGACAACAATAACTGAGATAATCTTAATATAACTTGATCAACATGTGTGTGTGCCTTGACTGCTTCTTCTTCGTCGGGATGCGAAGAGGAGGACAAGGATAGGATAGGGGTTATGTTTGCGTAAGTAGTTGATAGCAAGACTTGTTGGAGGCGATTCCTCATCGAATGCTTGGCTTCTTATCTTACTCTCTAGATCGTTAGCCACTTCATAAATGCTAGTGCGGTAGCAACCTCACCACTTACCCCTTCCTTACCGTAAACTACTAGTTGTCCTAGAATGACGAGTGATGAAGTCCTTGCTGGGTCAGTTGACCACTACAGTTGGATGCTGAGTACTTCTGTACTCATGATACTACCCCCAAACTCTTTTCAGGGTTCTTGATCGACAACAGGTATGGTGATCGACGTTTCACGTGGAGACTTGACGACGACTAGTTAGGCGGATCCCGGCGAAGGGCCTGGACCCGTGTGGTTATGGGATCGATGTTTTCTCTTTGCCAGTAGGATTTTGCTTGTAGTCTGTACTCAGACATGTATCTTCCGCTGTTGTATTGTATTAAGGCAGTTGTATGCCGATTGTATGAGATGTTGTATCCTTGTATCTGTAATATTGTGATATCATGTTGGAAATCCGGGGCATATGACTCCGTCATATGTCGCGGTGGGACCGATATGTGCTTCGTCCCCGGATCTGGATGGAAACATCTAGATCTGAAACAGTACCGCATATCGGGCCTTACCACTTGGTATCAGATCCTTACCGATCGTAGCATCCCTTTTCTAGCCGAAGTCGAGTCTAGACAAAAACTATTTTGTAGTTACTAAGTTAGATATCGGAGAGTAGGAATCTTTTTACTCCTTACCCTTGCTCTGGTCAGGACAAGTGTCGTAAGTGTTTTAATTCTCGACTTATCCCCTTCAAACTCCAGGATCTCGAGTGTGTGGAGTATTAGAACCGTTACAATGCCTTGCTTGCAGCGTATTGTTTCGATTCCGATCTCAGGTTTGGGAAATCCTGTAGTACCTTTAGTTCTTCCGACTCTGGGTAAATATCTTGGTCGTCTGTTGACTTCACTCCTCTTGCCCAGTTTCCTCACAATTCCAGTGAGAATGCTTCCCTTGATCGTCGCTTTGAAGTGTCGTTCTTCCCCTTGATCGCCTGATGGTTTCGTTCTCAGACGTTGCCATCTCCTTGCGGAAAGTTTCACGACGGAAGATCCTCGTTCGACATGGAGAAGAGTCCCTTGTTGGTGGTGTTGAAGATCGTCGACTCTTTTCTCTCCCCCGGATCGTCCAGGATCTCGGGACGAGATCCCTTGTTGGTGGTGTTGTATTGTAACAACCCAGTTTTCACAAAAATTAAATTTTTTGTTTTCGGTGTGAATTGTTTGATTGTCTGATTTGTTTGCGGTGTTTGCATCCCCGATTTATCGATCGGCGATTATTTCCCCCCCTCTTATCTCGTACCGGACGGAGACCGACCCTTGCCACCCTGACACTCGACCTTTGCGACACCGGGTTTCGCCCGATCACCGTCGTGAAAACCGCACGAGACCAGCCGCAGCCAACGGAACGAAAAACCCCGTTTAATAATTAAACGGGATATTTTTATAGCGCACCGGAAAGTGTTCTCGGAACGTTCCCAGCGCGAGGTGAACGTCGCCGGCTCGACGCGCTGATCGTGCAGTTCAAAGTTTTACCCGAATCGGAGGTACTGCGGACCCTCGGCTGTCAGAAACATGAGCACCGCGCGCGTGAGAGAAAAACCGGGGATGTTTTTGCAAACTGCCAGCCACCTGGGCTATATAAATACCACCACACTCCCACCTCTTTCTAGGGTTTACCCTAGCAAAAATTGCAGCCACCCCCTTAAACATAGCCCCAAAATTACCCCCAAATACCCCTATTTTCGCGAAAACCTAACCCCAGCAGCTCCCTCTGATCTGCACCGTTGGATCAACGGATCCAACGGCCGAGAACGCCTGGGATCTCTCCCGTGTTGCAGCCGTGCCCGAGCTCCATCCTCCCTGGCCGAGCCGTCCTCTGCGCCGTCGTGCTCCGGTGCCGCTCCGGCCAGTGCGCCGCCGCGCCTGCAGGTCTCGCGTCCCCTTCCCTTCATCCTCCTCCTCCCGTGGTCTCCCCTCACCTCCCTCTCCTCTCTGTGTAGCCGTGCCATGGACGCCTCGAGGTCGAGCACGAGGTCACGCCGCCACACTCCATGGACTTCGCACCAAGGATCCCGAGCCCATCTTCCTCCGTCGCCCGGATCCCGCGGCCGCCGGCCAGATCCAGCACCATAGCGCCTCCCCAACCCGTCCCTGGCCTTCCCCGTTGCCGTGCACCGCCTAGCCTCGCCGGAACAACCCCGCCGCCGCGCCATGAACGAGCTGCGAGCCGAGCTCGCCGCCGCGTCCCAGTCCGGCGGGTTCCCTTCGCCAGCGACCTCCCAGGCGCCGCCCCCCTCCGGATCCACCTGCGCCGCCCGGCCCCTCTTGCCACCTCGCCTCGTCGTCGTCTTTTCGGCGTTGAGCCAGCCGCCGGCCGCCGCGTCCTGGTCGGGAGGCGCCCCGATCCAGCGGCCTCCAACCGTCATGGGCCCGACGCCCCTCCTGCGGCCCAGCCAGGCCACCGAGCCTAGGCCGCCCCCTCCTCTTGGGCCGGCCCGAAGGGTAAGGCGGCCTTTTTATTTTTTTTCTCTTTTTTTCTATTTTCTGTTGGGCCCAGTAGATTTCGGCCCATTTAGTTTTTTTCTGCTAGTTTTTTTTATTAATCGGCAGATTGTGTTATTTTCTTGCGGCAGCTATATCTTTTCACCGGTAGCTCCGATGGAGACGCTTTCTACATGAAAGTTGCTCCGTTTTACGCGTAGATTATTAAAATGTTGCTTGTTGCCATGTTTGACTTTGTTTACATGCTGTTTATTTGCTAATTACAACTGCTTGCCACTGTAATTGTAACTGCCATAACTTTTTAACCGTTGCTCTGTTTAAAATGTTCTTTATAAGTAACTTGACTAGAATTGCATGTAGATTGTGTTTTTGCTGCTCTTGCTTGCTAAAAAAATAATAAAATATTGTTTAGGTGAAAACAGTACCAAATTCCATTTTTATCGTGGGGTCCGCAATAGTTTGCCATGTCTAGGATTTCACCCCACTTAAATTGACTAGCTTAGGTAGTTTATTTATGCTTCACCTTTTTCTATGCTTGTGTGACATGCAATGCTTGAGTGAGATGCCATGTCCACAATCCTTGTTGATCACCTGTAGCTAAACAACTTGAACCACCGTAAATGTGCGGTATCGTCGTGTGTGACGAGTACTCCACTTAACCTGTTAATAACCGCTCTCGACGGTAGGTGCAATGTCTCGTGTTGCCTTCTTGTTGATGCATGCTTGTGTTTGCCTCGTAGTAATAGAGTGATTTCTCGTTGATTGCTTTCCAGTGTTTATCGTCTTGTGTGATTCCGCGGGTACCTCTCGGAGACAATGCGAGCTTGCGATCTACTACACCTTCGGAACCCGAATTATCAACAGGCAAGGACTATACATTACTTATGATCCATTCTATTTCAACCAGAGGTTTGCATGCTAGTCTAGGTTAGGTTCGATGTTTGATCCTACCACATGTTTACAACCTCTTTCAAACCGATACAGCCATGTCCCCTCCCAGCAAACCATGTACTGCTATGTTACTATTGCTCGTTGCTCAGCCCCTGCTTAGTATGCATGCTTAGGATGCTACGATGTTACCCTGTTACTCCTTGGTTTGGGATATCACCTTATTATATTGTTGTTGATGATATTGATTATTATAATGTTGACTATATTCCACGAAGGATGAAAGGTCTAGGATATCCCGCCCCGACGCTTTGCTCCATTCGAGTCACCTAGGATCCGAGTTTCGGGTATTGGTTTTAAGACTGAGCGTGCCTAACCGCGTGTGGGATTTTATGGGGTCCCCTTTTCTTACCTACCTAGCTTCAAACATTTCTAGTGGTGGCCCAAGCTGATTTACCATTTGAAACCGTGTGTGTGCTGTTCGGCCGCCAGTTGTTTACAAACCAACCTGGACCAGTGAGGACATAGTTCCTTTGCGGGCCCACTTTGTCCGGCTGACGACCCAGTGTCCCATGTGTGATTAACCGGCTATCCAAACCTGCGACAGACGTTTGAGACCAGATTGAGAGCGCGGCCGGCTCCTGAGATGGATGTCGACTCACCGGGGGCCACCCGGATTTGTTCGTTGTTAGTTAGAGGGACCTGTCATTTCGGATCTCTTGGAACTAAATCATAAAATGGTTGCCTATAATGGGTAGCAACTGAGAGAGATGGACGTGCGTGCAGAGCCTTGTAATGGGCAGTTGGTACACCCCTGCAAGGTTAAATCTTTTCGAGAAGCCGTGTCCACGGTTATGGACGACTTGAGACCTACTCCTTGTTCATAGACAACAATAACTGAGATAATCTTAATATAACTTGATCAACATGTGTGTGTGCCTTGACTGCTTCTTCTTCGTCGGGATGCGAAGAGGAGGACAAGGATAGGATAGGTGTTATGTTTGCGTAAGTAGTTGATAGGAAGACTTGTTGGAGGCGATTCCTCATCGAATGCTTGGCTTCTTATCTTACTCTCTAGATCGTTAGCCACTTCATAAATGCAAGTGCGGCAGCAACCTCACCACTTACCCCTTCCTTACCGTAAACTACTAGTTGTCCTAGAATGACGAGTGATGAAGTCCTTGATGGGTCAGTTGACCACTACAGTTGGATGCTGAGTACTTCTGTACTCATGATACTACCCCCAAACTATTTTCAGGGTTCTTGATCGACAACAGGTATGGTGATCGACGTTTCACGTGGAGACTCGACGACGACTAGTTAGGCGGATCCCGGCGGAGGGCCTGGACCCGTGTGGTTATGTGATCGATGTTTTCTCTTTGCCAGTAGGCTTTTGCTTGTAGTCTGTACTCAGACATGTATTTTCCGCTGTTGTATTGTATTAAGGCTGTTGTATGCCGATTGTATGAGATGTTGTATCCTTGTATCTATAATGTTGTGATATCATGTTGGAAATCCGGGGCATATGACTCCGTCATATGTCGCGGTGGGACCGATATGTGCTTCGTCCCCGGATCTGGATGGAAACATCTAGATCTGGAACAGTACCGCATATCGGGCCTTACAACTTGGTATCAGATCCTTACCGACCGTAGGATCCCTTTTCTAGCCGAAGTCGAGTCTAGTTCCTATTAGTTCCTCTACTGCTTTGTCCAACAATCTCCAAAACCTTTAGCGGAAAAACTTGCTCTTACAATCTCCCCCTTTTTGGAAGATTGTTGACAAAACATGCATCGATAAATAATTGAAAAGTTTTGATTTTTCGATGATAAACCAGAGCTAAGATCGATGATATACCCCCCCTTGATGTATGCACGGAAGATGTAAATTTCCAGTGAAGTGCATATTTGATTAGGATTGAGTCGAGGGAAAACATCATAATCTTAGCGAGCAAGATTGCATTCCAAAAGATATCCAATGATAAATATGCAATCTCCTCGATTAACCTGTGAACTTATGTGATAGATAAATTCCTGCAAAAGGTTATATATTGCAAACATACCAGATAGATATCTTACGATAAAAGTAGCAGTTCATAGACCTACTTAGAGTTAGTTACAACCAGATTGAATAAGAACCGAATGTTTGTTGAAACTACTCGGAAACTCAAAGTTCAAAGATTAACGACCAAAATGCAAAGCCCTTAACCTCGCAGACGAACTATTTCTTTGATGCCACTACATCTCCCCCTTTTTTCCACAACGAACAAAAAGATGGAGAATAGGGTCGACAAAGTTCCTACTCGCTGGAGCGGCGGCGACGACAAGAAGATTCCGTGTTTGAAGCTCGTGCCTTGGACGAAGGAAGACGTCTGATGGGGCAACCACATCGAGGAGTAATCTTCGTGCGGAAGGAGTGCTGAACACCAGAAGATTCTAACTGCGATTCTGGAGGGGTCTTGGGGCTTCGAGGAAGTGGTGAGTAAACTCTCGCTGTGTGCCTTTCTTCTTCTGGGTCGGAGTCATATGAGACAGTGTCCATGGTGATGTGATAATATTCGTCTGCAAAGTACATCTCTTTTCTTCGGCAGCATCGGAATGTTTGAATCAGGTCGATCAACTCGATCATCATTTGTCCAGTGCCTTTGCAGATGCGGAGGATTTTCTTTGAAACCGCAACGCTGCAGCTGACCGAGAGAATTGAATTTGCGCAGTCCCATCCATTCGCTGCGAAGACATTCACGAAGAAGTTGATTGTTGTTCATGGTAATGTTGCGCAGATGGTTGATTTCAGTCATAATCTTTTTCTTCTGCACAAGATCTTGCTCGATGTGGTGCTGAAACATTTGCTGTGTATGAAGGGAATTCTCCATGTGATGAACTGGCTTGATAAACTTCGAGAGAATATTGCGTTCAGTCATATGGGACCTTATGCATGTGTGTTCAACAAATGGATCATTGGGTCGAGCAACAACCTGCAATACTTCCCTAACACGTGGAGTGAAAATCTTCGGGAAAATTGTTACGGGGAATGGCACGTCCCGAGAGTATTTGGAGATTGCCATGAGCCAATGTGCATATGGCTTGTGAGAATTGTGATCATCAGCACACGATACCATGGTGCGAATGAAGTAGTCCTCAAAATCGAAGGGATGACCATGGACTAACTTCATGAGGGCGAGTTGCACATCGTTGGGAATGACGAAATCACATGCACATCAAGTATTATCATCAAAGTCTTCTATAGAATATATAACCAATCTTTGGCTTCGAAGATTAAGTGCTTTGGGTTCAGCAGGGTAATGATCTCCTACGACATCTGGGTTCATCAACGTAGAAAATTCAGTAGGAGTCAGTGCAGGCAGATCATGTAGCTTGTGAGGTAATCCTTTGAAAGGAGGAAAATTGATCACTGCCAAAAATTCATCCACAGTTGTGTGAAAAACTTGGCCTTGAATCATGAAATCAAATTTCCAAGTGCTCGAATTTTTGTGCTCGCCGGTGACATATAATGTGGCATAGAATTGTTTGATGAGCTCAGGATTGTAGCCATTGTCGAGAGCAAATATCTTGTGCGCATGAAGACCATCAATGGTTTTGGCAACATTCTCGAAGCACGTTGTTGCATATACCGAAGGCAGATCAAGATACTGATGTTGGAAAATTCTTGCCTTGTTGTACAACACACGAGTGTAATACACTGCCTGTTCTTGGGTCCAAAACCGAAGAGAATAAGCATTCCTTGGTTGATCGTAGGGATTGGGCCCGAAGAAATAAGGTTTATTTTTGCTCCTCTTGAAAGTGGGGCCTCCTCGAGGAACATCAGGGCGGAACAAAGGCATCATCTCTCTCAGATGAACTGAATGCAACAAGTCATCTACAGGAAAACTTCATCAACATTCTATGGAAGTTGCAGGCTGGAGGCATCAGCTCGAGGTTGGGAGGATGGAACATTAACAATGTACTGGGCGGGATCCGCAGCAGGAGCATTTTCCTTGGCTTGATATTCGATGGCATCTACTTTGGCGGCACTCTGAACTAGTTCAGCCTCTTCTGATTCCATGGCTTTGAGGTCTGCATCAAGCTGATATGCAGCATCCACCATCTCTTCTTTTGAGGAAGAGGATGAGGATGAGGAACTGCCATCTGAGCTCTCGTCTCCAGAGCCATCTTCTTCGGCATCGGCCTGATCAGTGGCAGGCGGTGCCTCTTGGCGAGAGGAAATTGTGGTAACATCCACATTTTCTTCTTCTTCTTCGTGCTCGGTGCGGGCTGGGGAGAAATCCTGTGGAACTGATGGAGCTGGAGTAGGAACTTCTCGCTCGACCTGAGCATTCTGCTCGGTCTCAACTTGAGCATTAGGCCCAGCAGCTTGACGGGGTGGTGGAGTAGCTTGTCGGGGTGGTGAAGGGGCAGGTGGTGGTGATGGTGCTTTGGGTGGTGAAGTTTTTCAGGGAGCAGTTGGTGCTTTTGGTGGAGTTGGTTCTCGGTCAAGGGGAGTAGTTTCTTATTGCGCTGATGCAGCAACGACCTCAACAATATTTTTCTTCTTCCTTGCAGTCTCTAGCGTCCCACGCCTAGAGGATGTGGCAGTATTCTTCTCGGTTGACTTTGTCTTTCGACATAGTCTCTCGGTGAGAGCAGCGTTGTGATCTCTGCACATGTCGACCACAATCTGGCGGACCTTGTCACTGACATCAGAAATATTATCTTGCTGAATTCTTATCGATTCAGCAAGTGCAGAGGCTTGGAATTTAAGAATTTTCTCGACTCAGTGTCTTCAGTCTCTTCTTGAAGTTGATTTGTATAAAAAGCTTGTTGTTGACGATCCTTTCGGTCTTGGGTCAAATATTTTTCCCATTGGAGCATGTATCTATTTACTCGTTCTTGAATATCCTTCGGAACAAAGTCCTCGGGAGTCACATGCTTGGGAGAGGTGGCCATCTTCAGTAGAATACTGGTAATCTCAACAACATCCCTCTCAGCCTGATTGGAGGAATTTCCTTCGTTAGAGCTCTCTTCATCTTCTCGAGGGCTCGACACAACAGGTACAGCTGGGGCAGCGGGTGCTGGAGCAGCACGAGGAATTTGGGCGGCCTGAGGCTTGAGCCTTGCCTCCTTGGCTTTCTTCTCGGCCTCCTTGGTGGCCTTGGTAGTAGAAACAGGTTTTGGTATGGCACTTGGGGTCGCAACCTTCTTCTTCGAGGCACCAGCAGCCTCTAAACTTTTCCTTCGTGAAGTGGGAGTCACAAATTTCTTGGTGGCACTAGGGGCCACAACTTTTTCTTTCGCTGCACTGGGGGCAGACTTTTCTCTAACTGAAGGCGATACTTGTAAGAAACCAAGTGCAATATGACCAATTGTTGTGCAACCTCAACTTTCTTTTCCTCGGCCTGGACATAAAAATTCATTAGTTTAGCCTTCTCTACATCTTTGACCTCGAGTTCATTTTTCTTGGCCAGCCTGATTTGTCTCTGTTGCAGAGTTTCATCTTCTTCGGCTGCAGCAGCCTTCTTGCCCTTGGCAGTCGCAGAGGGTTTTTTTCGACGAGTGGGAACAGGGGCTGCAGTTGCAAGTGGCGGATTAGTGACCAAATTTGTCATGTCGATAGTTCCTCGAGGAGCCGTTGCAGCTGGCTCCTGGATCCTTACGCCCTTGTGCCCTGATTTCTTCTTCGGTGCAGGAGGAGGAGGATGATCAGCTTTGACATCTGCCTCTGTACCTTGATCATGTTGCTCGGTACTTGCTTCCTCTTCAGATGTAGCCTCAGTAGGTAAGACGACATTGAGATTTTTCTGTCGCTTGGCAGAATTCTTGCCAGACTTTGGCTTGGTGCTTGGACTAACCTCTTCGGCACCTCCCTCGGTGCCTGTAGCAGCAACAACAGCCTTTCGGGCTTTGGCTTGCTTTCTCTTTTCTTCTCGTTCAGCTCGATCAGCAACCATTTCCTTATAATCCTCGGGAGTTTTTAGGGTCGAGGGATGAACATCAGGTGGAGGAGGGGGTCTATTTTCTCAAGTCCATCCTGGCTTCAAAGCTGTGACATCAGACCAGGGTTTTTTCAAGGCAAACAATCTTTCCCATCGAGGAATAATGGCCTTGTACTCATAACAACGAAGAGATTGAAGTCTTCTAATCTCTTAGAGTCGATTGTCTCTCGTTCTGGCATCTTCAACAGAATTTTCTGGCGTTTTGAGCTTCTTCTCGATTATCAGCTCCTTGGACAGGCCTTCAGAGTTGCATGTGATTTTTGTACAACCTCTTACACGTCTGGGTTGCCTGACGTTTCCAGTGTTCTCAGACATTTTCCTGCGAAAAAGTTAGGTACGTGGTAAAAATAGGCAAGATATGAACATGTACCAGAGAACTTTTTTGAAGAAAATCTTTTCGAGCACATCAAACATATAGAGGAATTTTTCTTTGAGACAGATTTTCATACGAGTGCTAAGCTAGATTACCATCGGGTGCAAGTCTAACGAAGAACTTATATAAATAAAGTGCTCAAGGAGTAAATCTATCTATATTAATCTGGCGATTTTGCCTAAGTGAAAAATTCCACGGGACGAGGGATTTCTTACCTATATCTGATGGGAATTTGAGTGGAAACGCTAGAAACCGATTTCCCAAAGTGCAAAGATCCAAAAGGATCAAACAAACCTAATAAAATAAAAGAAAATCAAGAACAAATCTGAGCTTGATGAACAGAACAGAGGCGAATCGAGTTCAGCCCCTCACATACCCTAATTCGGTGATGGGTGGCGACTACTGCGGCGCGGATGAAGATCTGCGTCGACGGGAATGCCTCCGGCGACTTCCTTCCGGCAGCAAAGCGGCGAGGGAATCGACGGCGAAGGAACGGCACAACGGCGCGTGAGAACTCGGGGGCGAGAGCGAGAGAGATACGAATTCGAGGGAATGTGAGGTCTATGCCGGTGGGGTGGATCGGTATATATATAGGGGCATGTCTGACATAACTGTCAGATCCGATCCAACGACGCAGATCTCGCATCTCTCCTAATTCAACGGACGGGTTTTGTGGTCGAAATCGCGGGAAAATCCCAGTGAACTAAAAGAAAGTTGCTCCACGTCCGAGAACAAATTCATCGAACATCGAGTGAAAAACTAGATAAAAGTTCGAAAGATTTTCCTTCGGAATCAAAGACATTTGAAGGGAACCTAATCGAGTACAAACATACATGTTCATGAGAGAAAAGCATAGAGAGGGTACGGAGAGAATAGAAGGAAAACATGGTCTGATACTTAATCAATCCGAGGGAAAAACAAACAATAGAGAACTCAGAATGATAAGTGTATAGGACAAACACCAAACGAACAAAAACACAAGAAACGAAACAAAATAGGAAAAACGAATACTGGCAAAAGTAAATTGCTGCAAATAAGTATGCACATATAATACAGAGTATAGATAGGTTTGATCTTACTGCACGTTGCGTGAGTCCAATATGTTTAACTCACACCTTAGTGCACATAATCTTTTCTCATCCAGGGGCTTCGTAAAGATATCAGCCAATTGATCTTCGGTACGGACATGGATGATAACAATATCTTCTCGCTGAACGTGATCTCGAAGAAAATGATGGCGAATATCAATATGCTTCGTTTGAGAGTGTTTCACAGGATTATGAGCAATTTTGATAGCACTCTTGTTATCACATAGCAGAAGATTTTTCTTCACAAGAATACCGTAATCTTTCAGCGTTTGCTTAAGCCACAGAATTTGAGTGCATCAAGAACCAACAGTAATATACTCGTCTTCAGCCGTAGAAATTGATACAAAATTATGTTTCTTTGAAGCCCAACAGACAAGATATCTACCGAGAAAATGACATGTGCCTGAGGTAGATTTCCGCTCGACACGATCACCAGCCCAGTCAGAATCAGAATATCCAATGAGATCAAACTGAGCACCTTTGGGATACCAAAGTCCCAAAGTAGGTGTATGAGCAAGATATCGAAGAATTCGCTTGACATCAATATGATGTGATTCTTTTGGATATGCCTGAAAACGAGCACACATACAAACTGATAGCATAATGTCCGGTCTAGATGCACAAAGGTAAAGGAGCAAACCAATCATCGAGAAATATTTCTTCTGGTCGAAAGGTTTTCCCTTCTCATCTGCATCTAAGTGCATGTTCGTAGGCATTGGTGTCTTGATAATTTTGTAGTTAATGAGATCAAACTTCTTCAGGCAATCCCTGATATACTTCTCTTGAGATATAAATGTCCCATTCTTCTGTTGACGGATTTGAAGTCCGAGAAAGAACTTCAATTCACCCATCATTGACATTTCATATTTCTTCAACATCATTCGAGCAAATTCTTCACTGATATTAGGGTTAGTACAACCAACGATAATATCATCGACGTAAATTTGACACACAAAAAGATCATTTTTGTATGCACGAGTAAAAAGAGCAGGGTCAGTTGTTCCTGGTTGGAAGCCCTTCTTCAGAAGAAAATCCTTGAGTGTTTCATACCAAGCACGAGATGCTTGCTTTAACCCATAGAGGGCCTTGTGCAACCTATACACCATATCTGGATTCTTCGGGTCTTCAAAACCTGGTGGCTGCATAACATACATTTCTTCCTCGATTTCACCGTTAAGAAATGCACTTTTGACATCCATTTGATATAGCAATATAGCATTGAAATTTGCAAAACCAAGCATGACACGAATGGATTCAAGTCGAGGAACTGGAGCATAAGTCTCAACGAAATCAATACCTTCGATTTGGGTGTAGCCTTGTGCAACCAGTCAAGCTTTATTGCTTACCACAATACCATCTTCATCTTGCTTGTTGCGAAAAATCCACTTTGTACCAATGATATTATGCTTCTTGGGATCAGGTCTTTCGACAAGGGACCAGACTTTATTTCTCTCGAACTGGTTAAGTTCTTCGAGCATAGCAGTCATCCATTCTGAGTCCTTCATAGCTTCATCAAATTTGGACGGTTCTAGCATGGAGAGAAACGAGAAATTTCCATAGAAGTTAGCTAAACGAGTGCGAGAACGAGTAGTTGGACGACGTGGTTGTCGAATTTCTTCGAGTATTGAGTCAACATCCACTTTTCTTCGAACTCGAGATAGTGCTACTTCATTTTCTTGTGGCTATGGTTCTCCTTCTGGATCATCTTGACATTCGGGATTGACTTGTCCTTCGGGTTCAGGTTGACCTTCGGGTTGAGCATTTTCTTCGTTCATGGGTTCTTCTTCATCCTTTTCATCATTGTCTTCAGGATGTTGATCTCCAGAGGTAAATGCTCTTTTTGAGAGCTGTTAGTTTCACCAAACCTAACATTTACAGTTTCTACAACTTTGCCAAGATGGTAGTTGTACACTTGAACCATAACCTAGAAGAAAACCTTCGTGAGCCTTTGGAGAAAACTTGGATCTATGATTCATATCTTTAATATAGGATGGTGCACCAAATACCCTAAGATATGATACATTTGGCCTTTTACCAGTGATAAGCTCATGTGAAGTTTTGTTCAAGAACTTGTGTAAGTAAACCTTGTTGATGATATGAAATGTAGTGTTAATTGCTTCGGCCCAGAACCTGATAGGAGTCTTGTATTCAGAAAGCATTGTTTTGGCCATTTCAATAAGAGTTCGGTTCTTTCTCTCGACCACATCATTTTGTTGCGGTGTATAGGTGATACGTCCAAAACATATCTATAATTTCTGCTTGCTCCATGCATGTTTTGTGTGATATTGCTATGATCTAGATACACTTTCATACACTTTTGATCATATTTGGACTAACCTATTAACTCAGTGCACCCCAGTGCCAGTTCCTGTTTTCTGCTGTTTTTCTAATTCAGTTTTCCCCCATATAAAAAGTGCCAGAAAAATTCGGGAAAATTCAGATAAAAAATCAGCGTGACACAAGCTTCGAGAAGAGCCCGGGAGGGGCCAGAGGGGAGCCAGGGGGCCCAGGCGACCACCCGGCGCGGCCCCACCCCTGGCCGCGCCAGGGGGGCGCCTGGAGCCCCTGGCCCACCTCTGGCTGCCCCCTTTCGCCTATTTATCCCCCGTCACGGGAAAACCCCGAAAAGAGAACCCTATTCCGCGAACTCGCCTCTCTTCCGCCGCCGCCGCGCTTCCGAAGATCGGGAGCACTAGAAGACCTCTTCCCGGCACCCTGCCGGAGGGAGGACTGACCTTCGGGAGTCTCCTCTCCACCATGGATGCTCCCCGGATGTCTCGTGAGTAGTTTTCCTTGGACCATGGGTCCGTCATCAGTAGCTATGTGATGTTCTCCTCCCCTCTTTGAACTTCATTGTTTAGACCTCGTGAGCTGCCCAACATGATCGAGGCACCTTTGTAAAATTTCTGCTATTGCTATGTTGAGTTTGAGAGGATCTGATGGATTATGAGATTATGTTCAGATTGTGATAGAGTAATATATTTTGTTTTTATCTCTTATATTTTTGTTCCTAAGTAATTCTTGCATGTTCCCCGTTGCTGTTTATTGCTTTGGCCAAGTAGTAGGTAGTGACTCCTGAGGGAGCGTTGTGCTAGATTGTGGGTTCATGCCCCCCGATGACATGCTTGAGTGACATAAACATGAGTCTAGGGGGTGTGCTGCTGCCACAAGGGGGAAAACAACGGTGCTTGTAACCGCGGTTACAAGGATTGTTTACTTTACGCAGAGTTCTTTTTAATGCAGTTGTCTGTTGCTTTGGGTTTACACTTTGGGTGGGGCTCGCAACTTAATACCAGCGAGATGTTCTGGATAGATATCTCAAGGTGGATGATTAGTAGTAGATGCAGTTGGATTTCGGTCTACTTACCTTGGCGTACTGCCTGTGCTTTTGAACCTCTTCCTTTCTTTTGTAGCATAGTTAGCATTGCGGTGCGTTCATAATCCTGTCAATTTCCTTTCTGTAATTTGTTTACCTCGCATAGC
The DNA here is from genome assembly GCA_950022295.1 of Bromus sterilis. NCBI lineage: Eukaryota > Viridiplantae > Streptophyta > Magnoliopsida > Poales > Poaceae > Bromus > Bromus sterilis. The sequence goes on from OX465597.1 coordinate 350,876,979, forward strand.
AATTTTATCGTCTTTTGGGAGAGAGATATCACTAGCGAACATCACGTATCCCGGTCCATATCCTTATCATTGTTTCCACGCTATATTTACTTTTCTGCATTTACTTTCAAGTTGCTATTATTATCCCTTGCGTTTTATCGTTTGTAAACAACAAGACCGGAGAGATTGACAACCTCTCTGAACTTCGTTGGGAACAAAGTTATCTGTGTCTGTGTGCAGGTCCGCGTCAGTTGTGCCGCTGACACCTACTTATCATCTCTGGAGTCCTACTAGAGACAAACCTTGGTATCTTTACCGAGGGAAATTTGCTGCTGTGCTGCATCACGCCTTCCACTTGGGGCTCACCAACGAAGGGCGAGAAGACTACACCCGCCAACTCTCGCGCCATGAAGAAAATTTCTGGCGCCGTTGCCGGGGACTCCAAGTGCTAAGATAGGGGAGTTGCACACTACCCTTTACCTTTGTTTTTTAGTCTTGTTAGTTTATCTTTCAGTTTTTATCTTTGTGTCTTTTGTCAAAATTTACAAAAAAATTATTTATCTTGCTATTAGTAGTCCTCCTTGTTTAGATGAACATGTTAGGGCTAGGTTCTTTGCGGGAATCGGAAGTTCTCGATTTCCGTCAAAGGGATGGAGAAAATATGAAGAAGGCATGGGACAAAATCTCTGGAGTCCTACTGGAGACAAACCTTGGATATCTATAAAGATTTTTCTTAGAAATTTTTACCATGGTCTTTTGAAGTGGTGTAAACACTCTCTTGACATTATAGCTGAAGGAGATTTTCTAGAGTGTGATGAAGATAGGGCTCTTGAGATTTTGCATAGTCTATCTAGTTATTTTGTTTATGATCATAGTATTGATACTGTCATAGATAGACTTGCCACTATTGAAAAAAGTCTAGATGCTCTAGATTTAGGGAAAGTAGAAGAACTTAAGTCCAACAAGAAGGAAATGTTGGAGATAGATGATGACTGGGAGCCCTTTGTTAGGATTATCATCTCTAACCAAAGCTTCCTTGCTCTTTGTGGTATTGGGTCCACAGTTTCTACTATGCCAAAAATAGTTTATGATTCTTTGAAACTGGATATGGATATATTATCATCTTATCATGAACATTCTTATGGATATATTTCAGAGATTAAAGGAAAGGTAAAAGAAGTCCAATTTGCATTCCTCCATAGGACTGCACCAATGGATTTCTTCATCATGGAGCCAAACCAAAGTAACATTGTGCTCGGAAGAGACTTCCTCCGTGCTATGAAAGGCTTCATTGATATTGGTAATAGGCACATACGCTTACGCGGTATGGCGAAAGGTAAGTATAGCTTTACTAGTAAGAAGAAGAAGGAACTTATTGAAAATAGATTTGAGGGTTTTTATGATTCTGATCTTGGATACCCTTGATTCTTATTTTGCATTATGCCTAGCTAATGGCTTTAAAGAAGCGCTTTCGGGAGGAAGCCCGCAACGAATTTAGGAGTTTTCTTTTTGCTTTTGTTGTGTCTTGATGATTGTTACTTCTGTAGCAACATCATTGTATCTTTATTTTTCAGCTTTGTGCCAAGTTATAGCCTCTTACGGCAAGGGAAGTAAAAGTTGTGACATGCTGTCCAGAAAACAGATTCTGTCCTCGTGACCAGAAAAATTCCAGAAAAATCCCAGTTCATCTTTTTGATCTGAAATTTTTACACAGTATGATCTATACAATTAAGAAACATCCGTATGTTCTGAGTTTTTTGATTTGAGTTGTAGAAATACCCCTAAAACATTCTTTACTATCTGTTGTTCTGTTTTTCACAGATTCTGCCATGTTTTTCTCTCCTAACTTTTGCAAACCTTAAGCTTGCTTTTTCTTTGCAAAAACTTTTTGGCACTCTTGAGAAACAGTAGCTCTTCAAGAATATCTTTATATCCAGTGGAGAAAAAATATTTATTAAGGGTACTAACCTCTCTAATCAGCTTGTGATGAGTTATGTATGAAGGGAGTTTTCAAGTGTGCGATGGAAGATGATGAAAGAAGATCCAGGAGTGTCAAGCGCTCAAGCTTGGGGATGCCCCCATGCATCCCCAATAAATATTCAAGGAGACTCAAGCGTCTAAGCTTGGGGATGCCCCCGTGCATCCCCTTCTCCATCAACAATCATCAGTTCGTCCTTCGTCTCACTATATTTTTTATCACTTCATGCGTTATGTGCTATGCTTGGAGCGTCTCGCTCTTAGGTTTTATTTTTAGTTTTCTTTAGCTTTGCTTGCTGTTCATAACAAGTTAGATCCTTTCTTACTTTGTGTGGGAGAGAGACACGCTCCACTTTCAAAATTTAGAACACATCATAGGATTTTTCCTGCCTATCTTCTTGCTGTTGTGTGTTCTTTATCTTTTCATAGCTACTGCCATGTTTAGTCTTAGTTTTAGTTTGTCTTTAGCAAGAGCCTTGGCTTTTGTTTTAGTTTGTTGCTGGAACTCTCTTTAGTTTTCATGTTTATCTTGTTAAGAGAGTTGGTTGTTGCACTGAGTTGTGTCTTGTCTTGAAAGTAGGTAATTGTGGTTGCTATTTAATTTTAGTAGTAGCTTGCAATAGTTTTGAAGTATTGATGTGAGTAATGTTTGAACTTTTGGTGTCAAGAGCTCTTGCCTATTAGTGATAGGTGTCGTATTTTGGGCAATCCCTGTTTATTTTCAAAACCTACAAAACTAGTTGAGAACTCTAGCTACTAGATGGATAACTACTCTTCTGAGGAGTCGAATATTAGAGTACACTCACGTACCATGAGTCGAGGATGCGCAAGGATAACCAAACCCCCATACACTCCTCCTCGGGGTACTTGTCTCTTTGTGAACCTCCTTACTAGATTGAGAGTTACCGATAATAAGTGCACGAGTTCTTCGGACTAATGTAAGTATTGAGGGTTGACACTTCCACCTGCCCATATTTTGCTAGCCTTTCCCGTGCCGTGCATTTCCTTCTTCTCACTCCGAGAGTTGGTGTCCACCTTCGCCGGTACTTCCAAACCCTACGCTCTGTCATCATAAGCCTCCTTATATCTTCCCTCAAAACAGCCACCATACCTACCTATCAAGGCATTTCCATAGCCTTTCCGAGTTACATTTCCATGAAACTTCCACCTCTTCATGACTTGATCTTCATGTCAAACATGTTCCTGCTACACTGGCAGCGGCATACATTGCATACATCATGATAGTTACATCTTCTTTATGATTTTGAGTACTTTGTAAAGTGTGAAGATTTCCTATACGTTCTTGTAAAATAGAGTGTTGCCCTTAAGTGAGGAAAAGATCCCAAAGTGGACACATTAAAAGATCCCAACAAGGACAAATGAGAGTTAAATAGAAAGAGCCATTGAGGCCACCAAAAAATACAAAAAAATAGAAAAAAGAAAAAAAAGAAATAAAAAGAGAGAAAGGGGAAACACTACTATCCTTTTGAGAGATCCACACTAGTACTCCCTCTATATCCTTATACTCCATAGAGATGATCATTATGCATATAGCTATGTGGGGACCTTCACACTATAGAACTTTGCTTGCATATTCCAAGGATGAGCCTCCTCAAACGAGCTCTAGGTCTTCATGAGCGAGCAAGTTAGATGCACCCCCACTAGTTCCATTGGAGAGCTTCCTAGCTCGTACGTTCATCCGTTGCATGGCAATCCCTACTCCTCACATCATATCTATCATTTGGCATCTCTTGCCTATGATTGTCCTCATTGATGTGAGCCTTTCTCATCCTTTTTGTCTTCCTCCTCCACCATATTTCTCTCTTTGCCATCCTAAGTGTCAACTCTCGTTCTTACGCTCATCCATTGCATGAGTGCTCGAAATATCGAAAAGGAGTGGATCAAATTGACTTGTACCTGGCTAGTGGTCTGGGGACGAGTCAAGATAAGATTCCAAAGAAGACCAAGTGTGAAACTTTAGTAGGTTCAGTTCTCAACACAAAAATACTTTTTTCTCGTATTCCCTATCCCCCTTCTTGCACGCAAACACCATTTGGAGACATTCGAGTCACGGACAGTGAGAGCTCTTGCACCTTTTGTTCTTTTGTTACTTATTTCAATGCTAATATAGACTCTTGCCTGTTATGACTTGAATTGAATCTCTAACCATGATTGCTTTACTTTTCAAAGTTCTTATATGGTTGCTAGCATGTCACCACAGAAATTATGTTGTTATCATTTACCTACTCGAGGACGAGCAGGAATTAAGCTTGGGGATGTTGATACGTCCAAAACGTATCTATAATTTCTGCTTGCTCCATGCATGTTTTGTGTGATATTGCTATGATCTAGATACACTTTCATACACTTTTGATCATATTTGGACTAACCTATTAACTCAGTGCACCCTAGTGCCAGTTCCTGTTTTCTGCTGTTTTTCTATTTCAGTTTTCCCCCATATAAAAAGTGCCAGAAAAATTCGGGAAAATTCAGATAAAAAATTAGCGTGACGGAAGCTTCGAGAAGAGCCCGGGAGGGGACAGAGGGGAGCCAGGGGCGCCCAGGCGGCCACCCGGCGCGGCCCCACCCCTGGCCGCGCCAGGGGAGCGCCTGGAGCCCCTGGCCCACCTCTGGCTGCCCCCTTTCGCTATTTATCCCCCCTCACGGGAAAACCCCGAAAGGAGAACCCTATTCCGCGAACTCGCCTCTGTTCCGCCGCCGCCGCGCTTCCGAAGATCGGGAGCACCAGAAGACCTCTTCCCGGCACCCTGCCGGAGGGAGGACTGACCTCCGGGAGTCTCCTCTCCACCATGGATGCTCCCCGGATGTCTCGTGAGTAGTTTTCCTTGGACCATGGGTCCGTGATCAGTAGCTATGTGATGTTCTCCTCCCCTCTTTGATCTTCATTGTTTAGACCTCGTGAGCTGCCCAACATGATCGAGGTACCTTTTTAATATTTCTTCTATTGCTATGTTGAGTTTGAGAGGATCTGATGGATTATGAGGTTATGTTCAAATTGTGATAGAGTAATATATTTGGTTTTATATTTTTGTTCCTAAGTAATTCTTGCATGTTCCCTGTTGCTGTTTATTGCTTGGGCCAAGTAGTAGGTAGTGACTCCAAGAGGGAGCGTTGTGCTAGATTGTGGGTTCATGCCCCCCGATGACACGCTTGAGTGACAGAAACATGTGTCTAGGGGATGTGCTGTTGCCACAAGGGGGAAAACAACGGTGCTTGTAACCGTGTTTACAAGGATTGTTTAGTTTACGCAGAGTTCTTTTTAATGCAGTTGTCTGTTGCTTTGGGTTTACACTTTGGGTGGGGCTCGCAACTTAATACCAGCGAGATGTTCTGGATAGATATCTCAAGGTGGATGATTAGTAGTAGATGCAGTTGGATTTCGGTCTACTTACCTTGGCGTACTGCCTGTGCTTTTGAACCTCTTCCTTTCTTTTGTAGCATAGTTAGCATTGCGGTGCGGTCATAATCCTGTCAATTGCCTTTCTGTAATTTGTTTACCTCGCATAGCAATTTTATCGTCTTTTGGGAGAGAGACATCACTAGCGAACATCACGTATCCCGGTCCATATCCTTATCATTGTTTCCACGCTATATTTACTTTTCTGCATTTACTTTCAAGTTGCTATTATTATCCCTTGCGTTTTATCCTTTGTAAACAACAAGACCGGAGAGATTGACAACCTCTATCGAGAGAAATCATCAACAATAACGAGACCATACTTGTTGCCTCCAAGACTAGCATAATTTTGAGGACCGAATAAATCCATATGAAGGAATTCAAGAGGACAAGTAGTAGTCATGATAGTATTTGCTGAATGATGTTTCTTGGCAATCTTTCCAACTTCACAGGCACTGCATAGATGATCTTTTTCGAATTTCGCATTGTCAATGCCAATGCTGTTTTTCTTCGAGATAAGAGTTTGAAGATTTTTCATCCCTGCATGACCAAGTCTTATATGCCATAGCCATCCAGATGTGGCCTTAGCCATTAAAGATGTGGAAACAGCAGGTCCCGAAGAGAAATCAACAATATAAAGATCACCTTTGCGATATCCTTCGAACAGGAAGGTATAATCATCCTATGAAAACACAACACATCAAGAAGCAGAGAACAATACAAGCATACCCATATCACAAAGTTTCGATATAGACATGAGATTATATTCGAGAGATTGAACAAGCATAACTTTGTTAATATGCTTATCCTTCGATATAGCAACCTTACCCAAACCGAGTACTTTTCCTTTGTTGTTGTCACCGAAGGTAATATATCTCTGAGAAGATTGAGTAAGTTTGTATTCGGTAAACAACTCTTTTTCTCCGGTCATATGATTAGTGCAACCACTGTCCATGACCCATTCAGATCCACCGGAGACATAGCCCTGCAGAAGAATTAGTTCTTCTTAACCACCCATAAATGAGTAGGTGACTAAGAAGGCATGGAAGTGCTAGATGAAGCAGCGGTATTAAATCGAACATGATCATATTGGCGAGGGGGACCATCAAGCACATCATAAATATAATTCCTCGGTGAGGGGTTAGAGTACTGGTAGGTAAAAGCAATTTTGTCTTTGTTATCACGACGACGATAAACATTTATATCTACTCGATAGTATTCCTTCTGGAGAACATTTGATGCAGGCACCAGAGGTTCATTTCTATCCTCGAGATAATAGTAGTGCCTCGGTGGTACCGTAGATTTTTCCTGCATAGAATGGTTAGGGGGCAGTTTTTCTACGAAAGTTTTGCGAAGCCAAATCTGTCACTTATAGAAACCATTATTTGGAGTAGTACCAACGAATTCAGCGGAAACCTTTCCTTCCTGATCTTTTGATAAGCTTGTAGTCAAAATCAATTGATTCATCAACAATAGCCTTATCAATTTTTACAGTCGAAACCTGAAAGGTTAGCAATGTCAATAGGCTTTTCTTTTGGAAGAACCTAGACAGTTTTAGGATACTGCTCGGGCTCCGAGTAGCTGCCATCAGGGTTGAGTTTCCTTTTGAAACCAACACCTTCCTTTCGAGGATTCCTATGAAGAAGAGCCATCTTTAGGATATCACAAAGTTATTGGTGTCCCTGAACGCTTTTGAACATGCATGTGTCAGATAAATCTTTCAACCTGAGGAGTTCCTCGGTAACAACAGAATTTTCCTCGATCGAGGGATTAGTATCAACAATGATAATAGTTTCCTTTCCTTTCGATTGCTTAGAAGTAGACTCAGTTTTACTTCGTTCCAAACAAGTTAAGCAAGGTGAAATAGATTCATTTTTAATTTCTGAGCCCTATTGAGCAATGAGAGTGAGATTGATATTCTCCAACTCTTCATGAGCCTCTCTGTAACAGCCCAGATTTCACAAAAATTAAAATTTTTGTTTTTTGAGTGAATTCGTTGATTGTCTGATTTGTTTGCGGTGTTTTCATCCCCGATTTATCGATCGGCGATTATTTTCCCCCCTCTTATCTCGTACCGGACGGAGACCGACCCTTGCCACCCTGATACTCAACCTTTGCGACACCGGGTTTCGCCCGATTATCGTCGCGAAAACCGCACGAGACCAGCCATAGCCAACGGAAGAAAAACCTCGTTTAATAATTAAACAAGATATTTTTATAGCGCGCCGAAAAGTGTTCTCGGAACAGTTCCAGCGCGAGGTGAACGCCGCCGGCTCGACGCGCTGATCGCGCAGTTCGAAGTTTTACCTGAATCGGAGGTCCTGCGGACCCCCGGCGGTCAGAAACGTAAACACCGCGCGCGCGAGAGAAAAATCGGGGATGTTTTTGCAAACTGCCAGCCACCTGGGCTATATAAAGACCACCGCTGTCCCACCCCTCTCTATGGTTTCCTTAGCCTCAAAATTGCAGCCACCCCCTCACAATTGCCCAAATAAATTAGCCCCAATTTTCGCAACCCTAGTCCCAAGCAACTCTGGCCATCAGATCTGCAGATCGACGGACCAGAGCATGCCACGTCGCCCGGTGGATTTTCCCAACCGCGCCCGAGCTCCAGCCCGAGGAGCCCCACTGCGCCACCCCGGCCTCAACCCCCCCCGCCGCCGCCGTGGTCCGGCGAGACCGGCGAGCCGACCACCGCGCCTCCGCAGGTCAGCCTGTCGCGCGGCCCCTCCTCTTCTCTGCGCTCTCACCCTCTCCCCCTCTCTGTGCAGGCCGCGTTCGCGCCGCTGGACTCCATGGCTAGGGCGCAGCTGAGCCCGAACGCCGCCGACCCCCTCCAGCCAGATCCGGCCCATCCCGAGATGCGTCGCCCATCCCCGGCCTTCCCCGTCGCCGTCCACCGCCTAGCCCTCGCCGGAGAAGCCGGCGCCGCCGGGGCTGGCTGCTGGATTCCGATCGGGAGGACCCGATTTGGACGAAGGGCGTCCGTCGCTGTGGTTCGGCCAACGCCCTGGCGGCCCAGCTCCCTCGCGCCCCAGCCCAGCACCACCGGCCCACTAGCGCCCCAAGGCCCGGGGCCTCTCTTCGCGCTGGGCGCGACACTGCTATCCAACGCCCTCCCTACGAGCTGGGCCTCGGCCCATCAGGTGAGGCGCCCCCTTTTTTTCTTTTTTTCGTATTTGGGCCTAATAGCTTCAAATTTGGCCCGTTAACTATTTTTTTCCTTTTCTAGTTTATTTGTTGCAGATTGTGTAGTAATTTTGCGGTGCCCGTATCTTTTTAACGGTAGCTCGGATCGCGACGCGTTAAACATGAAAGTTGCTTAGAATTTCATGTAGATTAATGAAATGTGCTCTTTTGACATGTTTGACTTTGTTTAAATGTTGTTTACCTGCTAATTAGAACCCTTGCCACTGTAAAATGTTTATTTAATAACTTTTTAACCGTTGCTCGGTTTAAAATGTTTCTTATATGTATCTTGACTAGAATTTCGTGTAGATTGTGTTTATGCTGCTCTTGCTTGCTAATAAAAATTATAAAATTATGTTTAGGGCAAAACAGTACCAAATTTCATTTTATCGTGGGGTCCGCAATAGTTTTCCATGTATAGGTTTTACCCCCCACTTAAAGTGACTAGATTGGATTGTTTATTTATGCTTAACCTCTTTCCATGTTTGCCTGATATTCCATGCTTGAGTGAGATGCTATGTTGACAACCTTTGATCACCTGTAGCTAAACAACTTGAACCATCGTAAACGTGTGGTATCTTCGTGTGTGACGAGTGCTCCACTTAACTTGTTAGTAACCACTCTCGACGGTAGGTGCGATGTCTCGTGTTGCATTTTGTTGATGCTTGCTCGTGTTTGCCTCGTAGTAACAGATGCTTGCTCGTTGATTGCTTTCCAGTGTTTACCCTCTTGTGTGCTTCCGCGGGTACCTCTCAGAGACGATGCGAGCTTCCGATCAACTACACCTTCGGAACCCGACTTATCAACAGGCAAGGACTATACATTACTTATGATCCATTCTATTTCAACTAGCGGTTTGCATGCTAGTCTAGGATAGGTTCGATGTTTGATCCTACCACATGTTTACAACCTCTTTCAAACCGATACAGCCATGTCCCCTCCCAGCAAACCTTGTACTGCTATGTTACTATTGCTCGTTGCTCAGTCCCTGCTTAGTATGCATGCTTAGGATGCTACGATGTTACCCTGTTACTCCTTGGTTTGGGCTATCACCATTATTATTATTGTTGTTGATGATATGATTATTATAAATGTTGACTATATTCGTGCGGAACAGTACCAAATCTTTTAATCATCGTGCGGCACTTAGTGTTATGCCATGTTTAGGTCGTGCCCCACTTAAATTGACTAGCATAGATAGTTTTCTTTGTGCTTCACCTCTTGAATTGTTTGTGTGCTTTGCCATGCTTGCTTGAGTTGCCATGTTAATAACCGTTGGTTGATCACCTGTAGCTAAACAACTTGAACCACCGTAAACGTGCGGTATTCGTCGTGTGTGACCGATACCCCACTTAAACTGTTAGTAACCGTTCTCGATGATAGATCCGTATCGCATTGACGTGTCGTGTGTTGCCTTCTTGATCTTGTATTGCTCCGTAGTAATAGTGGTGCACCGTTGATTGCTTTCCAGTGTTTACCGTCTTGTGTGCTTCCGCGGGTACCTCTCGGAGACGATGCGAGCTTGCGATCGGCTACACCTTCGGAACCCGACTATTCAACAGGCAAGGACTATACATTACTTATGATCCATTCTATTTCAACCAGCGGTTTGCATGCTAGTCTAGGTTAGGTTCGATGTTTGATCCTACCACATGTTTACAACCTCTTTCAAACCGATACAGCCATGTCCCTTCCCAGCAAACCTTGTACTGCTATGTTACTTTTGCTCGTTGCTCAGCCCCTGCTTAGTATGCATGCTTAGGATGCTACGATGTTACCCTGTTACTCCTGGGTTTGGGATATCACCTTATTATATTGTTGTTGATGATATGATTATTATAATGTTGACTATATTCGACGAAGGATGGAAGGTCTAGGCTATCCCGCCCCGACGCTTTGTTCCATTCGAGTCACCTAGGATCCGAGTTCCGGGTATTGGTTTTAAGACTGAGCGTGCCTAACCGCGTGTGGGATGCTATGGGGTCCCATTTTCTTACCTACCTAGCTTCAAACATTTCTAGAGGTGGCCCAAGCTAATTTACCATTTGAAAACCATGCATATATATCTGTCGGGTCGCTCCTAGCAGATATCCTTTAAAACAACCTGGACCAGCGGAGACATGGTTTCCCTATTGGTCCACCTTTGACCGGCGAGGGCCCGAGGCCTCACGTGAGGTGTCTCGGTGACCCAAACCCTGTTGAGACGGAAGAGTCCGATCCGAGAGTGCGGACGGCTTTTGGATTGGGTGTCAACTCCCCGGGGGCCACCTGGATTTGATCGTTGTTAGCTAGAGGGACCTGTCGTTTCGGATCTCTCGGAACTAAATCATAAAATGGTTGCCTATGATGGCTAGCAACTGAGACTGATGGGCGTGTGGGCGGAGCCTTGTAATGGGCAGTTGGTACACCCCTGCAGGGTTAAATCTTTTCGAGAAGGCGTGTCCACGATTATGGACGACTTGAGACCTACTCCTTGTTCATAGACAACAACAACTGAGATAATCATAATATAACTTGATCAACGTGTGTGTGCCTTGACTGCTTCTTCTTCGCCGGGATGCGAAGAGGAGGACAATGATAGGATAGGTGTTATGCTTGCGTAAGTAGTTGATAGCAAGACTTGTTGGAGGCGATTCCTCATCGAATGCTTGGCTTCTTATCTTACTCTCTAGATCGTTATCCACTTCATAATGCTAGTGCGGCAGCAACCTCAACACTTACCCCATCCTTACCGTAAACTACTAGTTGTCCTAGAATGACGAGTGATGAAGTCCTTGCTGGGTCAGTTGACCACTACAGTTGGATGCTGAGTAGTTCTGTACTCATGATACTACCCCCAAACTCTTTTCAGGGTTCTTGATCGACAACAGGTATGGTGATCGACGTTTTGTTGGATATGTACCCTAGAGACAAATTAATAAAGAAATTTGTCACATATCCGTTTTGTTCATAATACATTTTATACTATGCTATAACTTTATTACTTGGAAATACTAATACAAGTGTAGTGTAAAACATGGTCTGTAGTTTAACTCGGGTAAACTATCTCATTGGGCAATTTATTGATCAAGCTTTCCTGATCATGGAGACACTTAAGTCCATTGGCAATGAGGTCATATCGTTAAGGGGAATGATGTGATGGACGTACACCCACCTAAATTATTGCAATGTGACCGAGACACATAGTTCAGCGTTGCTATGACTTTGTAACGTATGGCTTAGTCCTTACCGTAATGATCATACGTAATTGTCATCTATGAGGAGACTTTGATTTGTATCCCACTGCCTGATTGAAATATGCTGGCTATAACAGTGCACTTTGGGTATTCCGAAATAAATGGTTGATGAGTATGTTAATAGATCAGAGCGGGATTTGTCAGTCCTTGTGACAGGACAGGTACTCTGGGCCCACTTGGTGATATTGCATCAACACCTTGCAAGGACGTGACTAGGTCACAAGAGATGCAATGATCATGGACGAGAGAAGTTGTTTGTTGTGAACGAGATGTGAAAACGGTATGTAGGATACCGACGATCAAACCTTGGACAAACAAAGTACCGCAGCACAAAGGGATTACGTCGTATCGTTAACGGTTTCCAAAAGCGATCGAAGTTCATTCGATGGAAGCGCAGGGGCTAACAAGGATTGTAACCAGGTCCAACTGACTAGTCATTGGTCAATGAGAAGAGTCTCGACCATGCCTGCTGTTTCCCGGACCGTTAGGGTGTGACACTTAAGGGCAATCGATGCATAGGACAGTTACGGGATCAATCGGTGAAATAGGAGGAATCACCGGAATAGTTCCGGAGGAGGATGGAATGGTTTCCGGACATTTTGAATAGTTCAAAATAAATTTTAATTGTTTTAATAATGTTTTATTATTTAATTATCTGAATTAAATATTTAAAACATATTAAATAAATCAAAAAATGGGAAAAGGCTAAATGGGCCCATGGGGCCCATTAAGGGAGGAGGGGGTCTCCCCCCTTGGGCTTGGCGCCAAGGGTGGGGCCCACCATCCCCCTTGGCCGGCGCACTCCCCCCCTTGGGAGTTTAGTCCCACATGGGGGAGGGGAGGAGGATGGCACCCCCCCTTGGGCTATATAAGGAGGGGTAGACCCCCCTTTTTCCAACACACCAATATCTTCTTCTTCTTCCTTCTCCTTCCCGGAAGTGGACTCCCCTTTTTTGGAGTCTGCACCTGGATTGGAGTTCTCCACCATAAGGCAGGCTGTCGTTCTGCTGGAGTCGGGATCCGTAGCCGTCTTTCTTCCGCTGCTCGCCTGGTTCGGGACCCGGGAGGAACATCGATTGTACCGTACGTGTATAATCTCTTCGAGGCACTACACCTGTGGTGCTACTTCGTCGCTGGAGGTTTACCGGGAGTCATCCTCGCCGGTGGTGGTCTTCTACACGACAGGGAGGTGATGGCGCGCGAGTTGACGGGTGTAGTCTTCTCGCCCTTCGTTGGTGAGCCCCAAGTGGAAGGCGTGATGTAGCACAACAGCAAATTTCCCTCAGTAAAGATACCAAGGTTTGTCTCCAGTAGGACTCCAGAGATGATAAGTAGGTGTCAGCGGCGCAACTGACGCGGACCTGCATACAGACACAAATAACTTTGTTCCCAACGAAGTTCAGAGAGGTTGTCAATCTCTCCGGTCTTGTTGTTCACAAAGGATCAAACACAAGGGATAATGATAGCAACTGAAAGTAAAAGCAGAAAAGTAAATGAGCATGGAAACAGTAATGAGGATATGGACCGGGATACGTGATGTTCACTAGTGATGTCTCTCTCCCAAAAGACGATAAAACTGCTATGCGAGGTAAACAAATTACAGAAGGGCAATTGACAGGATTATGAACGCACTGCAATGCTAACTATGATACAAAAGAAAGGAAGAGGCTCAAAAGCACGGGCAGTATGCCAAAATAAGTAGACCGAAATCCAATTGCATCTACTACTAATCATCCACCTTGAGATATCTATCCAGAACATCTCGCTGGTATTAAGTTGCGAGCCCCACCCAAAGTGTAAACCCAAAGCAACAGACAACTGCATTAAAAAGCACTTTGCGTAAAGTAAACAATCCTTGCAACCGTGGTTACAAGCACCGTTGTTTCCCCCTTGTGGCAACAACACATCCCATAGACTCATGTTTCTGTCACTCAAGCGTGTCATCGGGGGGCTTGAACCCACAATCGAGCATAACGTTCCCTCTTGGGGTTGCTACCTACTACTTGTCCAAAGCAATAAACAGCAACGGAGAACATGCAAGAATTACTTAGGAACAAAAATATAAGAGATAAAAACCAAATATATTACTCAATCACAATCTGAACATAATCTCATAATCCATCAGATCCCATCAAACTCAGCATAGCAACAACATAAAGATTACAAAAATGCCTCGATCATGTAGGGCAGCTCACGAGGTCTAAACCATGAAGAACAAAGAGGGGAGGAGAACATCACATAGCTACTGATCACGGACCCTTGGTCCAAGGAAAACTACTCACGAGACATCCGGGGAGCATCCATGGTGGAGAGGAGACTCCCGGAGGTCGGCCCTCCCTCCGGCAGGGTGCCGAGAAGAGGTCTTATGGTGCTCCCGAACTCGGAAGCGCGGCGGCGGCGGAACAGAGGAGAGATCGCGAAAAAGGGTTCTCCTTTCGGAAGTTTCCCGTGAAGGAGAATATATAGGCGAAGGGGGGCAGCCAGAGGTGGACCAGCGGCCCCAGGCGCCCCCCTGGTGCGGCCAGGGGTGGGGCCGCGCCGGGTGGCCGCCTGGGCCACCCCTGGCTCCCCTCTGGCCCCACTTGGGCTCTTCGCGAAGCTTCCTGTACGCTGATTTTTCCTATATTTTTCCCGGAATTTTTCTGGCACTTTTTATATGGGGGAAAACTGAAATAGAAAAACAACAGAAAACAGGAACTGGCATTGTGGTGCACTGAGTTAATAGGTTAGTCCAAATATGATCAAAAGTGTATGAAAGTGTATCTAGATCATAGCAATATCACACAAAACATGCATGGAGCAAGCAGAAATTATATATACGTTTTGGACGTATCAACATCCCCAAGCATAATTCCTGCTCGTCCTCGAGTAGGTAAATGATAAGAAGCATAATTTCTGTGGTGACATGCTAGCAACCATATAAGAACTTTGAAAAGTAAAGCAATCAAGGTTAGAAACTCAATTCAAGTCATAACAAGCAAGAGTCTATATTAGCATTGAAACAAGTAACAAAAGAACATTAGGTGCAAGAGCTCTCGTTGTGTTTGCGTGCAAGAAGGGGGATAGGGAATACGAGAAAAACATTAATTTGTTGAGAACTCAATCTACTAAAGTTTCACACTCGGTGTTTTTCTGGAATCTTATCTTGACTCGTCCCCAGACCACTAGTCAGGTACAAGTCAATTTGATCCACTCCTTTTTCAATATTTTGAGCACTCATGCAATGGATGAGCGTAAGCATGAGAGTTGATACTTTAGGATGGCAAAGAGAAAAGTGCGGAGGAGGAAGACAAAAAGGATGAGAAAGGCTCACATCAATGAGGACAATCATAGGCAAGAGATGCCAAATGATAGATATGATGTGAGGAGTAGGGATTGCCATGCAACGGATGCACATACGATCTAGGAAGCTCTCCAATGGAATTAGTGGGGGTGCATCTAACTTGCTCGCTCATGAAGACCTAGAGCTCGTTTGAGGAGGCTCATCCTTGGAATATGCAAGCCAAGTTCTATAGTGTGAAGGTCCCCACATAGCTATATGCATAATGATCATCTCTATGGAGTACAAGGATATAAAGGGAGTACTAGTGTGGATCTCTCAAAACGATAGTAGTGTTGCCCCTTTCTCTCTTTTTATTTCTTTTTTCTCTTTTTTCTATTTTTTTGTATTTTTTGTGGCCTCAATGGCTCTTTCTATTCAACTCTCATTTGTCCTCTTTGGGATCTTTTATTGTGTCCACTTTGGGATCTTTTCCTCACTTAAGGGCAACACTCTATTTTACAAGAAGGTAAAGGAGATCTTTCACACTTTACAAGGTACTCAAAATCATAAAGAAGATGTAACTATCATGATGTATGCAATGTATGTCGCTGCCAGTGTAGCAGGAACATGTATGACATGAAGATCAAGTCATGAAGAAGTGGCTGTTGCATGGCAATATATCTCGGAAAGGCTATGGAAATGCCTTGATAGGTAGGTATGGTGGCTGTTTTGAGGAAAGATATAAGGAGGTTTATGATGACAGAGCGTATCATGCCAAGGGTTTGGATGTACCGGCGAAGGTGGACACCAACTCTCGGAGTGAGAAGAAGGCAATGCACGGCACGGGAGAGGCTAGCAAAATAAGGGAAGGTGTAAGTGTCAACTTTCAATACTTACATTAGTCCGAAGAACTCATGCACTTATTATCGGTAACTCTCAATCTAATAAGGAGGTTCACAAAGAGACAAGTACCCCGAGGAGGAGTGTATGGGGGTTTGGTTATCCTTGCGCATCCTCGACTCATGGTACGTGAGTGTTCTCTAATATTCGATCCCTCCAAAGATTAGTGATCCATCTAGTAGCTAGAGTTCTCAACTAGTTTTGTAGGTTTTGAAAATACACACGGATTGCCCAAAATACGACACCTATCACTAATAGGCTAGAGCTCTTGACACCAAAAGTTCAAACATTACTCACAACAATACCTCAAAACTATTGCAAGTTACTACTAGAATTTAAATAGCAACCTCAATTTTACCTACTTTCAAGACAAGACACAACTCAGTGCAACAACCAACTCTCTTTAACAAGATAAACATGAAAACTAAAAAGAGTTCCAGCAACAAACTAAACAAAAGAGAAGGCTCTTGCTAAAGAGAAACTAAAAGTAAAACTAAACATGGCAGTAGCTACGAAAAGATAAAGAACACACAACAACAAAAAGATAAGCAGGAAAAATCCTATGATGTGTTCTAGATTTTGAAAGTGGAGCGTGTTTCTCTCCCACACAAAGTAAGACAGGATCTAACTTGTTATGAACAGCAAGCAAAGCTAAAGAAAACTAAAAATAAAACCTAAGAGCGAGACGCTCCAAGCATAGCACATAACGCATGAAGTGATAAAAATATAGTGAGACGAAGGACGAACTGATGATTGTTGATGGAGAAGGGGATGCACGGGGGCATCCCCAAGCTTAGACGCTTGAGTCTCCTTGAATATTTATTGGGGATGCATGGGGGCATCCCCAAGCTTGAGCGCTTGACACTCCTGGATCTTCTTTCATCATCTTCCATCGCACACTTGAAAACTCCCTTCATACATAACTCATCATAAGCTGATTAGAGAGGTTAGTACCCTTAATAAAATAATTTTCCCCCACTGGATATAAAGATATCCTTGAAGAGCTACTGTTTCTAAAGAGTGCCAAAAAGTTTTTGCAAAGAAAAAGCAAGCTTAAGGTTTGCAAAAGTTAGGAGAGACAAAACGTGGCAGAATCTGTGAAAAACAGAACAGAAGGTAGTAAAGAATTTTTTAGGGGCACTTCTGCAACTCAAATAAAAAAACTCAGAACATACGGAAGTTTCACAAAATTATAGAGCACGCTTTCAAAACAATTCAGATAAAAAATATGATCTGGTGATTTGATTCGAATTTTTCTGTCAAGGGACAGAATCTGTTTTCTGGACAACACGTCACAAATTTTGCTTCCCTTATCATAAGAGGCTATAACTTGGCACAAAGCTGAAAAATAAAGATACAATGATGTTGCTACAGTAGTAACAAACATCAAGATACAACAAAAAGCTAAAAGAAACTTAAATTCGTTGCGGGCTGCCTCCCGAAAGCGCTTCTTTAAATCCATTAGCTAGGCTTAAAGATTATGAAAGATGCTCACAAGAGAATAAAAATTGAAGCAAAAGAGAGCATCAAGAAGCAAATGTGAAACACATTTAAGCCTAACCCACTTCCTATGCATAGGAATCTTGTAAGAAAATAAATCAAAGAAGCACAAAGTGACATGCATAGGAAGGTAGAACAAGAACAACTTCAAAACTTTCAACATGAAGAGAGGTGTTTTTGTAACATGGAAGTTTCTACAACGAAACTTTCCTCTCTCAAAGTAATTTTCAGTAGCATCATGAACAACATCAATAATATAACTATCACATAAATGATGTTGTTCATGACCTACAAGCACACGTGTATTGTTTTCAACACAATTTTTAGGATGATAAGATAGATACAACCCATCACACTGAGCCTTGACAAGACCAAAATTCTCCGGAATAGTTGGAGATTTCAAAAGGATAATAGGGCAATCAAGTGTGGGTGCAACAACAATAATTTCGTGCTTAACATAAGGAACTATAACAAGTTCATCTTCGTAGGCATCATCCATAGCGGCATCATGGCCATCAACAAAGCAAGTATCAAAATCATCAGAAAGGGAAGTATCAAGTGAGTCCTCGGAATCATAAGATTCTTCTTCGTAGAAATCATTAGCCTCTTCTTGGGCAGCAAGCATTCTATTTTTAAAATCCTCAATATAAGCATTGGAAGTATAATTCTCAAAGCAATAAGCAAGAACAACAAAGTTTTCAGACTTGTGAATAGTATCGTAATACTTTTCAATCAAAGAAGCAATCTCATAAGCACCTTTAAAAGCAACAAACTCTTCAATCTTTTCAACATCAAAGTAATCATAAACACCTTTGGCATAAGAAGATAGGATCTCATTTTCATTAAACTCACATTGGAAAGCAAGGTGTTTACGCTCTATATTAGAGCAACAAGTAAAATCATAAATGTGGCATAAACACTTGGCATAGCAATAAGAAGTTTGTATTTGGTCCCATAAGTGTTTCCCTTTCTGAGATAGGCGGTGCCGCGTATAATGAGCATGCTCATCCAATGATTTTCCCTCAACCAAGTCGGTTGGGTTTTTAGTGCGAGCACAAATTGATCGAAGACGAGCCAAGTGAAACATGTCCATCCTACCATATTTGGGTGGTTCCACACCCATGGTGAAGATAGCATTTGTAGGTATTTTTGGTATTTTTGATAAGGGACACAAAAGTAAAAACTGATAGGTAAACTAACAAGACTAAAAACAAAACAAAGGTAAAGGGTAGTGTGCAACTCCCCTATCTTAGCACTCGGAGTCCCCGGCAACGGCGCCAGAAATTTGCTTGATGGCGCGAGAGTTGACGGGTGTAGTCTTCTCGCCCTTCGTTGGTGAGCCCCAAGTAGAAGGTGTGATGTAGCACAGCAGCAAATTTCCCTCAGTAAAGATACCAAGGTTTGTCTCCAGTAGGACTCCAGAGATGATAAGTAGGTGTCAGCGGCGCAACTGACACAGACCAGCACACAGAGACAAATAACTTTGTTCCCAACGAAGTTCAGAGAGGTTGTCAATCTCTCCGGTCTTGTTGTTCACAAAGGATCAAACACAAGGGATAATGATAGCAACTGAAAGTAAAAGCAAAAAAGTAAATGAGCGTGGAAACAGTAATGAGGATATGGACCGGGATACGTGATGTTCACTAGTGATGTCTCTCTCCCAAAAGACGATAAAACTGCTATGCGAGGTAAACAAATTACAGAAGGGCAATTGACAGGATTATGAACGCACCGCAATGCTAACTATTCTAAAAAAGAAAGGAAGAGGCTCAAAAGCACGGGCATTACGCCAAAATAAGTAGACCGAAATCCAACTGCATCTACTACTAATCATCCACCTTGAGATATCTATCCAGAACATCTCGCTGGTATTAAGTTGCGAGCCCCACCCAAAGTGTAAACCCAAAGCAACAGACAACTGCATTAAAAAGCACTTTGCGTAAAGTAAACAATCCTTGCAACCGCGGTTACAAGCACCGTTGTTTTCCCCCTTGTGGCAACAACACATCCCCTAGATTCATGTTTCTGTCACTCAAGCGTGTCATCGGGGGGCATGAACCCACAATCGAGCATAACGTTCCCTCTTGGGGTTGCTACCTACTACTTGGCCAAAGCAATAAACATCAACGGAGAACATGCAAGAATTACTTAGGAACAAAAATATAAGAGATAAAAACCAAATATATTACTCAATCACAATTTGAACATAATATCATAATCCATCAAATCCCATCAAATTCAGCATAGCAACAACAGAAAGATTACAAAAGTCCTTGATCATGTAGGGCAGCTCACGAGGTCTAAACCATGAAGAACAAAGAGGGGAGGAGAACATCACATAGCTACTGATCACGGACCCATGGTCCAAGGAAAACTACTCACGAGACATCCGGGGAGCATCCATGGTGGAGAGGAGACTCCCGGAGGTCGGCCCTGCCTCCGGCAGGGTGCCGGGAAGAGGTCTTCTGGTGCTCCCGATCTCGGAAGCGCGGCGGCGGCGAAACAGAGGAGAGATCGCGAAAAAGGGTTCTCCTTTCGGAAGTTTCCCGTGACGGAGAATATATAGGCAAAGGGGGGCAACCAAAGGTGGACCAGGGGCCCGCGCCAGGGGTGGGGCCGCGCCGGGTGGCCGTGTGGGCCACCCCTGGCTCCCCTCTGGCCCCACTCGGGCTCTTCGCGAAGCTTCCTGTACGCTGATTTTTCCTATGTTTTTCCCGGAATTTTTCTGGCACTTTTTATATGGGGGAAAACTGAAATAGAAAAACAGCAGAAAACAGGAACTGGCACTGTGGTGCACTGAGTTAATAGGTTAGTCCAAATATGATCAAAAGTGTATGAAAGTGTATCTAGATCATAGCAATATCACACAAAACATGCATGGAGCAAGCAGAAATTATAGATACGTTTTGGACGTATCAGGAGGTCGTAGTTCCGAGTCTACGCCAGCCACGTTCACAAGAACGTTTCCCTCTTTCGGCCTTCAAAGGTATGAACACCGATTCCCTTCGTTACTTTATATCGCCATAGCATAGATCTTGGGTTCGGGTACTGTAGGTATGAAAAATTTGTGTTTTCTGCCCCGTATCCCAACAGTGGTATCAAAGCTAACTATGCGTAGATGTATTGTACGGGTAGAACACATCTAGGACGTGGGCATCGAATCTTCATTCGTTACCCTCCCACGTGTACTCGTTTAGCGTTGCGACAATGTTTGATGAAGTGGCCCCCGACCAACCTTACGCGTTTACGCGAGACTGGTTCCACGCTTGACATATGGCTTGTACCATATAAAGTGGCTGGGGGGTGTCTGTCTCTCTGCCTTAGCGATGCGAAGATGTTTGCAACGGAGGGCCCCGACAGGGGTGTGATAGAGACGGATGGGAGACGGTGTTGTGGCATGTTTTCGCAGGATAGAAACGGTTCTCTCTCTCGAAACCCCTAGCAGCCACGTAAAACTTGCACAAGCTAAAGTAGAAAGGCGTTTAACTTTGCTTTGCATGAAGGGGGATCATTGGTTGTATGATTTACAATTTTACTTTCTGTTTTATGCTAGTATGCTAGATATATCGACGGTAGCACAAAACCGGACCATATCTCACAATACAAACATTGTGTTCTCCCTTGGTGGGCACTGCCTGGAAGGTTCTCCCATATGTCTTGATGCTCCGTACATACCGGAGTTGTCCTACATATTCAATGGAGTTCGCATGAGGTTGGGTTCGGCAAGCCTGGCATATGCAGATATGGCCTTGATGAACAGCTAACATCAAGGTTCGATTGGCAGGCTTGACGTATGTAGATGCGGGCCTGGAACACAGGAGACCGAAAGGTCGAGCACGAGTCACATGCCTGATGTGATTGGCTTAGAGGCCTACCTGGTTCGCATACTGATGGCTGTGACGATCGGGGGAGGTATGGGGGCTGGGATTATGTAATCACTTAGTTAAATTGAGAGGTGTTTATCTAAGTGGGAGCTTTCTAGAATTTTGAGATTAAATTGAAACTCCACATTATGAACAAAAGTCTAAATATGTATCCTTGTGAATCAAACTTGTAGATGGCAGCACCTCGCCCCTCGTTCAACTTAGGATCATTCCTAGAGAAAGATAAGCTAAAAACAAATGGGACAAACTTCACCAACTGGTTCCGCACCCTGAGGATTCTCCTCGTTCCCCTCAAGATGGCATACGTACTAGAGGGCGCGTTAGGTGACGCACCAGCAGATGATGCCAGTCAGGACGAGAAGAATGTCTATCTCTCCAGGACTGATGATTACAACCTTGTCCAGAGTGGCATGCTCTACTCCATGGAGGCTGAGATGCAGAAACGCTTTGAGAGGATGGGTGCATATGAGATTATCACCAACCTCAAGGCGGTCTTCGCACCTCAAGCCAGGGCTGAACGGTACGAGGCTTCTAAAGCCTTCTTCTCAGCAAAGATGGACGAGCACG
This sequence comes from Bromus sterilis, assembly GCA_950022295.1. NCBI lineage: Eukaryota > Viridiplantae > Streptophyta > Magnoliopsida > Poales > Poaceae > Bromus > Bromus sterilis. The sequence goes on from OX465597.1 coordinate 350,898,891, forward strand.
ACAGCGTGAGTGAATACGTAGTCAAAATGTCTGGCTACGTTCAGCGCTTGAATGCTCTGAAATGCCAGATTCCAGATGAACTTGCTGTTGATAGGGTGTTGCAGTCGCTTCCCCCTAGCTACAAAGGCTTTGTGCTGAACTACAACATGCAAGGGATGACCAAAACCCCTTTTGAGTTGTTCGCCATGCTGAAGAGCGCCGAGGTTGAGATCAAGAAGGAGCACGCCGTCTTCATGGTCAACAAGACCACTGACTTCAAGAAGTCAAGCAGGCGGGAGAAGGCCAAGAGAGGTGGCCCCAAGAGGGATGGCAAGTCAGTTGCCGCTCCTCCCAAGGCACCCAAGCCTAAACCCGGAGTGGAGTGCTTCTACTGCAAGGGTGAAGGTCACTGGAAACGCAACTGGCCCAAGTACCTAAAGGGCAAAAAGGCTGGCAAGGTCGCCAAGAGAGACGAAGGTATATTTGATATACATATTGTTGATCTTCTCTTGACAAGCGCCGGGAACACATCCTAGATAATTGATACAGGATCTGTCGCTCATATTTCTAATTCCATTCAGGGACTAAGGAATAGGAGACGCTTGCTCAAGGATGAAGTGACGATGCGCGTGGGGATTGGCTGTCAAATTGAAGTCTTGGCGGTCGACACTCAGCATCTTAGTCTCCCTTCGGGATTGGTTTTAGTTCTGAATAATTGCTACTATGTACCCGCGTTGAGTGTGAACATCGTTAGTGGCTCTTGCTTGAAGCGAGACCGCTATTCTTTTAAGTTTGATACAATTGGTTGTTCGATTTATAAGGATGAAATGTTCTATGTTCACGCACCGGAGTTGCATGGTTTATTCGTACTTGATCTCGATGGTGACGTGTGTCACATTAACAATATTGAGGCCAAAAGATTGAAGAATGATGAAGATCACATGAAGATGTGGCATTGCCGACTTGGTAATATTGGTATAAAGCGCATGGAGAAGCTCCATAAGGATGGAATTCTTGATTCATTGGATTTTGGATCCCTTGATACATGTGAACCATGCCTCATGGGAAAAATGACAAGGACTCCATTCAATGGGATAATGGAGTGTGCAGACGACTTATTGGGGATCATACACACGGATGTATGTGGACCCATGAACGTCCCCACTCGCAATGGTCTTCGTTACTTCGTGACCTTTACTGATGACTTGAGTAGATATAGGTATATTTACTTGATGAAGCACAAGTCTGAAACCTTTGAAAAGTTCAAGGAATTTCAGAATGAGGTCGAAAATCAACTCGGAAAGAAAATCAAGCACCTTCGATCGGATCGAGGTGGCGAGTATTTGAGTCACGAGTTTGGCAATCATCTGAACTCTTGTGGCATAGTACCACATCTTACGCCGGCAGGCACACCTCAGAGAAACGGTGTGGCTGAGCGACGTAATCGAACCCTATTGGATAGCGTACGATCGATGATGTCTCATACTGATTTGCCTGTGTCATTCCGGGGGTATGCATTAGAAACTGCCGCTCATATTCTTAATAGGGCACCATCCAAATCCGTAAAGACAACACCATTTGAAGAATGGCATGGCACGAAACCTAAGTTGTCTCTGTCGGGACCCGGGGTTAGCGTATGTAATTCCAGTCACGATACAATCACATGGAGAGCCGAGAACCGTACCCACTTGTCTAAGCAGACAAGGCCAAGCACAGAACGTTCTCGGTAAGCATCGAACGTGAGGGGCATCCCATTCAGGCCGGATGATCAACTGAGATGGGTCCTCATCGTCCTCTCACAAGTCTAAATGCTTATGGGTGGTGAATCCCATACTCATAGACAAGTCGCCTCAACCATGTTATCGATTGGATCCTAACTCTTACATAGACTTACTCCAGCCCGATCACTTAGTCGGGGTCTAGGGCGGGCTCGATCATACAACAAAGTGTGCACGTGACAGAGTCACGAGCAATCGCATCGCGATGCCCCAAGCTGCGCACATCTAAGGGCCACTTGGTGTATAAAAGACCGCCAGCCAGATCACAACTAAGGTCTCGAAAACCCATACTAAGACATGCATGTTATAAACATACACGCAGCACACATGCCTAGTATGAACAGCAGGTATCATCACATAACTCTACAAAGTATTCTTTATTGATATACACATAGAGCATACGAGGATCACATGTCTGTGATCAACATTACATCATACAACGGAAGAAAATTAGGTCTGAGTACAGACAAGTTTAACAAATGGCTTAGAGAAGCCTTGTAAACAAACATGCCCTTCCACGAGGGACCAGACTGCTGTCTGGGACTATGCTAACTTAGTCAACGTCGAGCTTCACGAAGGTGACTCCATCGGGGTTCCGGTTCTTATCTAAAACATAGAATAAGCAAACGTGAGTACAAAGTCGTACACAGCAAGACTTACATCAGATCTATACTACTCATGCTCAAGTATCAAGGTAAAGGGAGGTGGGGTTTCATCATGCAGAAGTGCCAGCTTTGACTTGGCTAATCCTGAACTACGAATACCAGACTTGAGGTAAGAAGCGTACACGAGTCCACTACATTTCCAACCAATACACCACTATGGTTACTTCCTCGACTTCCCCACGAGGAGGCACAACATAGCACTCACGCTTATCTTGCGAGTTTTATAAGTATCCATTCAAGTTGTCTAATAATCAGGTATAGGTTCCAAGTAGTCCTTAACCGCGGACGCGGCTATTCGAATAGTTTTGCTAACCTTGCAAGGGTGTAAACTACACACACATGACCATCGGTTATCGCCAGGTCTCGCCACCGTTCAAGAGGTGACAGCGGGGATGTTCACCACGACACTTCGCTCACAACCGGTCTATTCCAGGAGTCGACTACCTGAGTTGCTACCGCTCGAGAGCCCGGCCGGATCAACGAAACGGACTCAGACAATGTAAGTGACCGAGACGCCACCTTTAGCAGATGGTTTTCCTGCCTCACAGGTGCACCCACATATCTAGGATGATGCAACCATTCCTTCATTCTTTTTCTATGCATATGCCAAATGGAAAGCCCGAACTAATGTGACTCCTGGACGTCGACACGGATCAAGGTACTAGGCCGAGAGGGGTCAGTGAGCCCAATGTGTGGTTGTACTCTTTGCCTTGGATTACCATACAAGAACTCGATGCTTAAGGCGGTGTTCAACGAGACAACCCACTGTGTACTCCTACACAGCCTCTCATCGTTCACCTTGTATTAGGGTGGATTCACCGACATAGTTTCACTTTCATCAACACCATGTTCACCATCATCCCGACTCTCATCAAAAGCAACCTCATGTAACACTAAGCATGCAATAAGCTGTAACAGTTGCAGGGGCTTCATGATATCAATCAACTCCTATGTCAGCTAGGATTGTGGTTTGCTTACTACTGTGACAAGATGATAGGTCATGCATCGGATATGGGTTCAACTATGCGGTAGAATCGATACAGAGTGATCTCCTAAACATGCATAAGCGAGACTGAGAGGGAATTGGGATTTTATAGAAATGATCAACGGGGTTTGCTTGCCTTGCTGACGATACACGGTTCTTAACGGTGGTCTTCTTCTTCGGGGGTGATCACCGTCTCGGAAAAGCTGTTACCGGCACAATCATCAACAAAGGGGACAACATTGAATTGAAATGCACAATCACATGTTTATGTTGTCACATGATGTGAAAGGTATTGGTTTGATCTAGGTTCAATTTTGCCACATGTTAATTGAAGTTGATTTGAAAAGTTAATTCAAAATCAAACTCCAAATATTATTCAAATTAGGCCATCTTGCATTTGCTAATGTTTGATCATTGTATACCATGTCATCATGTGTGGGATAAGCTTCTGAAGTACAAGTGATCATATGTGCATTTCAATGGTTAAAATTTGAATTGGATTTGAATTAAATTTGAATTAATTCCAATTAAACCAAATAGAAAAAGCTACTGGTCCCCTTTTAAAATCAACTCAAACATGGTTGAAAGTTGCATAATTGGATAGAGAATTTTATGCTGATCATTTTTCATAAATTATTTGTCCAATTTGGAGTTCATATGAATTAGTTATGAATTTCCAAAGTTTAAATGTTTTTCTGGAATTTTCTGGATTAATTTAAAACATTTCTATTTTTCTGGAATTAATTTATTGCGTCAGCATGAAGCAATGCTGATGTCACCAGGGGGCCTGACATGTGGGTCCACCCTGTCAGTGGGAGAGGGGGTTAATCCCGTTTTAATTAAATTAAACAGAGGGTTAGGGGGGGGGGGGGGTTGGGGCCCACTGTCAGTGGCTGGGTGGGCTGATTAGGGCGTGGGTTTAGTGCTAACTAAAACGGACCCGCCGGCGACATGACGACGGCGACCCAGAGGACGGCGGCGTCTCGCCGGAGTGGGCTTCCGGCCACCAGGGGCCTTGCATAGGTTACCGTTCGGTTCCCCGTGGCCTCGCGCATACGATGGACTAGTCCATCGTCGCCGGGGAGGACCACGGCGTCGGCGGCTTAAACTCTCGCGGCGGCCGGAGCCACTGGAAGAAGGCGTCGACAATTGGGGGCACGGGATGGGGTTTTGGGGGCACGGGCGCGCTCCTCGCGGGCTCCCGCACCCAATGGTGCTACTGGGGGGTCTCGGGGAGGGCTGTGGAGCTCGTCCACGACGACAATGGCGGCGGCCGTGGCTCTGCTCCGGTGAGATCAGTGGCTAGGGCACGGGGAGGAGAAGGGAGTAGGGCAAAATGGCGAGAGGCTCACCCTGAGCGTGAAGAGGATCTTGGGGAAACCGGAGGAGGCGAGACGGCGGCGTATTTTACGACGAAGACCCGGCGGCCGTGGCGTGGAACGGGGTTGATGGCGTCGTCCTCGGGGCCGTTGGACTCGATTCCTCGCGCTTGAAGACGAAGACGAGGGCTCCGGTGCTACTGGACGCTTCAGCTAGGCGAAAGGAGGTCGTTGGCCACGCGCTGCACGGCGGCGTGCTCCGGCTGGGCTTCGGGCGGCGCTGGATTCACGGGGGAAGAGAGGCAGGGAGGAAGCCAGAGGAGGGGGAAAGGGTGTGGGGGTTCGCGGGCAGCTCCGTGGCGTGCTTACAGGCCAGGGGGAGGTCTGGAAGCCGCCAAGCGTCGCGGTGGCGTCTCCGCCGCGCTCCCAGCTCCAGCGAGCTGCTTGGAGCCGCGGGGGAGGAAGACGACAATCGCGCGGCTGGGCTGGGCTGGTTACTGGGCCAGGTGGCCAGGGGGTGGGCTGGGATTTTGTTTTTCTTTCTCTCTGCATTTTTGTTTCTGTTTTTTTCTTTTCCGTTGTTTGTTTTGCCCCAAAATAAAATAGCAGAGCATTTTTAAAAATCATGAAAACTTTTATGTGGGCTTATAACATATATAGCTAGCCACTCATAAGTTTTGGTGATTTTTGAAATTCAAACAATTTGAATTTAAATTCAAATTGGAGTTTAATTTAATTTCCAAGGCACCTTTTGAATTTTTGAATATTCCATGGGCATGTGAAAATCCCCAAACCACTTTTGCAATGATGAGTAAAAATTCTAGGAATTTTCCAAACATTCAAATGATTTTTGGAAAAAGATTTTTATCTGGCCATTTGATTTAATTTCTCAGGGCTTTCCTTTTCCCCATTTTTGAATTTTCTTTTAAAATTTTCACATGATGCAAAGGGCACTCAAACCCTAGCACTTACCCTAGTTGGGGTTCTGACAACTCGCCCCCACTCAAAAGAATCTCGTCCCGAGATTCAGAAGTCGTCGGGAGGAAGGTGGGGTACTCGGCACGGAGACAGTCTTTTCTTTCCCATGTTGCTTCTTTCTCGGAGTGATGTGACCACTGAACTTTAAGGAACTTGATCTTCTGACGACGAGTGACACGCTCTACTGAATCAAGAATACGAACAGGGTACTCTCGATAAGAAAGGTCATCTTGGAGATCAAGCGTTTCATGGTCGACTTCGCGGATGGGGTCCTTGAAGCAACGCCTGAGTTGTGACACATGGAATACATCATGTACTCGGGAAAGGTGCGGAGGTAGTTCAAGTTGGTAGGCAACTTCTCCACGTTTAGCAAGAATGCGGAAAGGTCCGATGTAACGTGGGGCCAACTTGCCTTTGATACCAAATCTTTGGGTTCCCTTCAGAGGAGTAACCCGAAGGTAAGCCTTCTCATCCAGATTGTAGCTCTCCTCTCTATGATGACGATCATAGTAGCTCTTTTGACGAGACTGAGCGGCTTTCAATCGATCACGAACAATGCGAACTTGTTCTTCTGCTTCCTTGATCATATCCGGCCCAAAGAATTGTCTTTCACCGGTTTCTGACCAGTTAAGGGGTGTTCGACATCGTCGTCCGTAGAGGAGTTCAAAAGGAGCCATGTTCAGACTAGATTGAAAACTATTGTTATAAGCAAATTCGGCGAATGGAAGAGATTTCTCCCAATTCTTTCCGAATGAGATAACACAAGCTCTGAGCATGTCTTCCAAGATTTGATTAACCCTTTCAACTTGACCGCTAGACTGAGGATGGAAAGCTGTACTAAAGGATAGATGAGTTCCCATAGCACTCTGAAAGCTTCCCCAGAATCTAGAGGTGAAAAGGCTACCACGATCAGAATTGATCACCAAAGGAACACCGTGAAGAGACACAATTCTAGAGATGTACAAGTCCGCTAACTGGCTAGCAGTTATAGACTCGCGAACGGGAAGGAAGCGAGCAACTTTGGAAAGTCTATCAATGACCACGAAGATGGCATCATTTCCTTTCTGGGTTTTTGGAAAGCCGGTGATGAAGTCCATACCGACTTTTTCCCATTTCCACTCGGGAATAGGTAAAGGTTGAAGTGTACCAGCAGGTCTTTGGTGTTCTGCCTTAATGCGACGACAAACATCACATTCAGCAACAAATCGAGCAATGTCTCTCTTCATCCTAGTCCACCAAAATCTCTGGCGTAGATCTCGGTACATTTTTGTGCTACCGGGATGAATTGATAGGGGTGTGTCATGGGCTTCTTTGAGGATGAGTTGCCTTAGATCCCTATTCTTAGGTACTACCAAACGATTTTCAAAGAATACCGTTCCTTTACTATCTGTGGAGAAACATTTAGCAACTCCTCTAGCAATGTTCTCCTTGATCCGGCGAACATCTCGTGCACGCCTTTGGGCAACTCTGATTTGATCCTCAAGGGTTGGTTTCGCCACCAAGTTGAAAAGAGATCCACGAGGAACAATCTCGAGATTGAGCTTTCAAAATTCCTCATGAAGAAGTGGTTGATACTGTTGTAACATGAGGTTGTTACAATACGACTTACGACTTAGTGCATCAGCCATGACATTGGCTTTGCCTGGGGTGTAAGAAATTCCTAAGTCATAATCTTTTATCAACTCTATCCAGCGTCTTTGCCTGAGATTAAGATCTGGCTGGGTGAAAATATATTTGAGGCTTTGGTGGTCGGAATAGATCTCACAACGATTACCAAGGAGGTAATGTCGCCAAGTCTTCAGGGCATGAACTACGGCAGCGAGTTCAAGATCATGGGTAGGATAGTTCTCTTCATGTGGCCGCAACTGGCGTGAAGCATAAGCTACCACATGTCGATCTTGCATAAGTATGCATCCTAACCCTTGCCGTGAAGCATCACAATAGATCTCGAAATCCTTTTTGGTGTCTGGAGGTGCAAGTACAGGTGCAGAAGTCAATCTTCTTTTTAGCTCTTGAAAGCTTTCCTCGCACTTGGGGGTCCATTGGAATTTCTTATCTTTCTTGAGGAGTTCAGTAAGAGGCTTTGCAACTTTAGAAAAGTTCTCGACGAAGCGGCGACAATAGCTTGCTAGGCCAATAAAACTCCTAACTTGCTTAACCGATTCAGGTGGAGTCCAGTCAAGGACGGCCTGAACTCTCTCGGGATTAACTGCAACACCTTTCGCAGAAATCACGTGGCCTAAGTAGGTCACTTCTGGTAGCCAGAATTCACACTTGGAGAACTTAGCATAAAGGCGGTGCTCTCTAAGTTTCATCAATACCAACCTAAGATGTTCTGCGTGCTCTTCTTTGTTCTTCGAGTAGATGAGAATGTCATCAAGATAAACCACAACAAATTTATCTAGGTACTCCATGAAGATCGAATTCATTAAGCGCGAGAATGTGGCGGGGGCATTGGTTAGACCAAAGGACATGACGGTATACTCGTAAAGACCATAACGAGTAGTGAAAGTCGTTTTTGGAATGTCCTCATTTCGAATTTTGATTTGATGATAGCCTAATCTCAAATCCATTTTGGAGAAGACAGAGGATCCAGCAAGTTGATCATAAAGATCATTGATCCTGGGCAGTGGGTACTTGTTCTTTATCGTTGCTAGATTTAGCGGGCGATAGTCTACGCACATCCTTTCTGTTCCATATTTCTTCATTACGAACAGAATGGGGCAACCCCATGGCGATGAGCTAGGGCGGATGAAGCCTTTTGCCAACGAAGCATCAAGTTGGGTTTTTAGCTCAGCTAACTCATGTGGGGCCATCCTATATGGACGTCTCGAGATTGGGGCTGTGCCTGGTATAAGATCCACTATGAATTCTACACACCTGTCGGGTGGCATTCCCGGCAGTTCTTCAGGAAAGACATCCGGGAAGTCACGAACCACCGGGACATCTTCAAGGTCTGGAAGAGGAAGCACATTCAAAGTATGCATCTGGGTTCTAGAGCTGGGTGATGTGTAGTCAATGGTCTGGCCTGAAGGATGGGTGAGTTTGACCGACTTGGCTTTACAATCAAGGAAAGCATTCTGCCTTGATAACCAATCCATTCCTAGGATGACATCAATGTCCGAAGACTTGAGGGCTATAAGAGAAGCAAGGAATACTAAACCCTAAATTGCAATTTGATTGCCATGGCTTACTCTATTAGTTTGCCACTTTGAACCAGGAGTTTGAATGATCATTGGAGAAAACATTTCTTCAAAAGAAAATCCATGACGAAGTGCATAACTCTCCGACATGAATGAATGAGAAGCTCCTGGATCGAAAAGAACGGAGGCGGGGACATGATTGACTGGGAGTGTGCCAAGGATAACATCAGAAGCATCAGTGGTTTCCTCAACTGAAATTTGGTTCACACAACCACTACTTGTGGCTGAAAGCTTTGCTGGGAAGGCTTTTGTGACTGATTTCTTTGGAGGTTTGGGTCGAGAATGACGTGGTGCCATCAAGACCTGAGGGCATTGACGATAGTAATGGCCTGGAAGACCACACTTAAAGCATACCCAGTCTGAATTGCTGGGAGTGGGATTACTTGGCTGCACACCATCATTCCGGGGTGGAATAATGTGCTGGGGTGGATGGCATATATTTGGTGGTGGTCTCTGGAGAAGGTTTTGAGGTATGGCTCTGGTTGGAATCCAAATTCGGCGTTTCTGAGGGGCTGAACTTGAAGAAGGAGCAAGCTCAAGAGCATGCTTGCGGGACTCCTCGAAAATTTCATTGCCATGCTCAGCTCTGAAGGATCTGTTGACTAAATCCTCAAAGGTGGCAAATTCGATGAGGTTGAGATCATGGCGAAGGATAGGGCTAAGTCCCTTACGGAACCTTGCCTGCTTTCTGGCATCGGTGGTGATCTCATCTTGGGCATACCGGGCAAGACGGTTGAACTCTCTCACATACTCATGGATGGAAATCTCTCCTTGAGTGAGATTGTAGAACTCTTCCTTCTTGCGCTCCATCAACTCATCCAGAATGTGGTACCCTCGAAAGGCATCACAGAACTCCTGCCAAGTCACTACGTGACTACCTGGCTGCATAGCAACATAGTTCTCCCACCATTGAAGAGCAGCACCTTCCAGGAAGTATGCCGCGAATATAACTCGATCATCGGGAGCAACATGTGCCGTGTCAAGCTTACGCTCGATGGAACGGAGCCAATCATCAGCTTCAAGGGGCTCAGAAGAACATCGGAATACCGGTGGCTTGAGGAGGATGAAGTCCTGAATGCTCACAACCACATTGCAATGACGTGAGGTATTCTGCTCGATGAGCTCCAGAAGACGTGTTTGATCGTGTTGATTCTTCTCAGCTTCCATCATGATTTCTGCCGCAGAAGGCGGTGGTGGAGGTGCATCATCATTTCGATTCCGAACACGGTCTCGATTCCGACGAACAGCACTACGAGTTCCACCTGACATCCTGTGTGATAAAAATCAACAATCAGAACAGGTTGAATGATGGATTCAAGGATAACAAGATATGATGAAGGAGGAAAAGATTATAATGCGAAGGCAAGGATCCACGGAAACTCGGAATAAATCCGGAAGCATAACGGCTACACCGGGATGGAAAATGAAACAACCTCGAGGAGATTGGACAGAACTTCCTCAAGGAACTCAAAACACGATGAGTCTGGACGACCAGAACAATCCTACGGCTAAAAGGAAGCACTCAACGAGATGTTCTAGTCAGACATAGATGAGCCTAGTCCTATCATCCCGTAGAAAAGATAAGGGTGACCCAGAACTCAGATCGATGAGGTTAAGGAGTAAAAAGAAGCCTTTCGTTGTTCCCTTATATACCCAAGTAACTATATAACTATAGAATGCTAGACACGACTTCGACCAAGGTTTTGCTAAGCCTACAGACAGTCCTGCTCTGATACCAAGTCTGTCGGGACCCGGGGTTAGCGTATGTAATTCTAGTCACGATACAATCACATGGAGAGCCGAGAACCGTACCCACTTGTCTAAGCAGACAAGGCCAAGCACAGAACGTTCTCGGTAAGCATCGAACGTGAGGGGCATCCCATTCAGGCCGGATGATCAACTGAGATGGGTCCTCATCGTCCGCTCACAAGTCTAAATGCTTATGGGTGGTGAATCCCATACTCATAGACAAGTCGCCTCAACCATGTTATCGATTGGATCCTAACTCTTACATAGACTTACTCCAGCCCGATCACTTAGTCGGGGTCTAGGGCGGGCTCGATCATACAACAAAGTGTGCACGTGACAGAGTCACGAGCAATCGCATCGCGATGCCCCAAGCTGCGCACATCTAAGGGCCACTTGGTGTATAAAAGACCGCCAGCCAGATCACAACTAAGGTCTCGAAAACCCATACTAAGACATGCATGTTATAAACATACACGCAACACACATGCCTAGTATGAACAGCAGGTATCATCACATAACTCTACAAAGTATTCTTTATTGATATACACATAGAGCATACGAGGATCACATGTCTGTGATCAACATTACATCATACAACGGAAGCAAATTAGGTCTGAGTACAGACAAGTTTAACAAATGGCTTAGAGAAGCCTTGTAAACAAACATGCCCTTCCACGAGGGACCAGACTGCTGTCTGGGACTATGCTAACTTAGTCAACGTCGAGCTTCACGAAGGTGACTCCATCGGGGTTCCGGTTCTTATCTAAAACATAGAATAAGAAAACGTCAGTACAAAGTCGTACTCAGCGAGACTTACATCAGATCTATACTACTCATGCTCAAGTATCAAGGTAAAGGGAGGTGGGGTTTCATCATGCAGAAGTGCCAGCTTTGACTTGGGCTAATCCTGAACTACGAATACCAGACTTGAGGTAAGAAGCGTACACGAGTCCACTACATTTCCAACCAATACACCACTATGGTTACTTCCTCAACTTCCGCACGAGGAGGCACACCATAGCACTCACGCTTATCTTGCGAGTTTTATAAGTATCCATTCAAGTTGTCTAATAATCAGGTACAGGTTCCAAGTAGTCCTTAACCGCGGACGCGGCTATTCGAATAGTTTTGCTAACCTTGCAAGGGTGTAAACTACACACACATGACCATCGGTTACCGCCAGGTCTCGCCACCGTTCAAGAGGTGACAGCGGGGATGTTCACCACGACACTTCGCTCACAACCGGTCTATTCCAGGAGTCGACTACCTGAGTTGCTACCGCTCGAGAGCCCGGCCGGATCAACGAAACGGACTCAGACAATGTAAGTGACCGAGACGCCACCTTTAGCAGATGGTTTTCCTGCCTCACAGGTGCACCCACATATCTAGGATGATGCAACCATTCCTTCATTCTTTTTCTATGCATATGCCAAATGGAAAGCCCGAACTAATGTGACTCCTGGACGTCGACACGGATCAAGGTACTAGGCCGAGAGGGGTCAGTGAGCCCAATGTGTGGTTGTACTCTTTGCCTTGGATTACCATACAAGAACTCGATGCTTAAGGCGGTGTTCAACGAGACAACCCACTGTGTACTCCTACACAGCCTCTCATCGTTCACCTTGTATTAGGGTGGATTCACCGACATAGTTTCACTTTCATCAACACCATGTTCACCATCATCCCGACTCTCATCAAAAGCAACCTCATGTAACACTAAGCATGCAATAAGCTGTAACAGTTGCAGGGGCTTCATGATATCAATCAACTCCTATGTCAGCTAGGATTGTGGTTTGCTTACTACTGTGACAAGATGATAGGTCATGCATCGGATATGGGTTCAACTATGCGGTAGAATCGATACAGAGTGATCTCCTAAACATGCATAAGCGAGACTGAGAGGGAATTGGGATTTTATAGAAATGATCAACGGGGTTTGCTTGCCTTGCTGACGATACACGGTTCTTAACGGTGGTCTTCTTCTTCGGGGGTGATCACCGTCTCGGAAAAGCTGTTACCGGCACAATCATCAACAAAGGGGACAACATTGAATTGAAATGCACAATCACATGTTTATGTTGTCACATGATGTGAAAGGTATTGGTTTGATCTAGGTTCAATTTTGCCACATGTTAATTGAAGTTGATTTGAAAAGTTAATTCAAAATCAAACTCCAAATATTATTCAAATTAGGCCATCTTGCATTTGCTAATGTTTGATCATTGTATACCATGTCATCATGTGTGGGATAAGCTTCTGAAGTACAAGTGATCATATGTGCATTTCAATGGTTAAAATTTGAATTGGATTTGAATTAAATTTGAATTAATTCCAATTAAACCAAATAGAAAAAGCTACTGGTCCCCTTTTAAAATCAACTCAAACATGGTTGAAAGTTGCATAATTGGATAGAGAATTTTATGCTGATCATTTTTCATAAATTATTTGTCCAATTTGGAGTTCATATGAATTAGTTATGAATTTCCAAAGTTTAAATGTTTTTCTGGAATTTTCTGGATTAATTTAAAACATTTCTATTTTTCTGGAATTAATTTATTGCGTCAGCATTAAGCAATGCTGATGTCACCAGGGGGCCTGACATGTGGGTCCACCCTGTCAGTGGGAGAGGGGGTTAATCCCGTTTTAATTAAATTAAACAAAGGGTTAGGGGGGGGGGGGGGTTGGGGCCCACTGTCAGTGGCTGGGTGGGCTGATTAGGGCGTGGGTTTAGTGCTAACTAAAACGGACCCGCCGGCGACATGACGACGGCGACCCAGAGGACGGCGGCGTCTCGCCGGAGTGGGCTTCCGGCCACCAGGGGCCTTGCATAGGTTACCGTTCGGTTCCCCGTGGCCTCGCGCATACGATGGACTAGTCCATCGTCGCCGGGGAGGACCACGGCGTCGGCGGCTTCAACTCTCGCGGCGGACGGAGCCACTGGAGGAAGGCGTCGACAATTGGGGGCATGGGTTGGGGTTTTGGGGGCACGGGCGCGCTCCTCGCGGGCTCCCGCACCCAATGGTGCTACTGGGGGGTCTCGGGGAGGGCTGTGGTGTTGGAAATATGCCCTAGAGGCAATAATAAAATGTTATTATATATATTTCCACGTTTGTAATTAATGTTTATATTTCTGTGCTATAATTGCAATGACCCTGACTATGAGATTCAGAAGAAAACTCACTTGCATGTGTGGAAATGTAAACACCAAGAGTTCCTGGTTTAGCCTCTAAGACCAGCTCATGTGCTAACTGATGATTACGTTTTCTTAATCATGGACATTGTTCTTGTAACAAGGATGTCAGTAGCAATGGGAACATATTGTTAGCAGAACAATGATGTTGAACCGACCCCAGTATTGAATGATATACTTAGAGATCACATCGTAACTACGTTATAAGTCGTATCATGAAATGTTATCATATACGTAATTCCTTAGACCATGAGAGTATCGAGTTGCTTCACACAGGAAGACATGCTTTGGTTCTTAGATGAATCCTCCCATAAATGGGAAGTAGTAAAATAAGTTCTGGGTATGTCAGATGGTGTGGCTAGTGACTGTGATAGTTCAAGAATGGGATTTGCTCCTTCACGATGAAGAAGATATTCACTTCGGGCCCACTCGGTATGAAGGTATCCATTATAGTCTGGCCAGACGCATTGTGATTCAGTCACAGGGATACCGGAATACGATAACGAGAAAAGGGACAAACGAGCAAAGAGGATAACGAGTGGCTTGTGTTCAAAAGTTGTTACACATGGGTGCCAAACTTCTCTCCTCTAACTTTGTCATATATCGCGAAGCAAAGGGAATGGTACATGACTAAACATAATGGTTCACTCGAAGTTTCTTCGTGTATGTGCGGGAGTCAACATGGGTGTCCATGGCTCCGCTGTTGATTATTGGCTATTGACGAAAGGCTGTTGACCTATGTCCGGAAGATGTTCTGAGTCATGTCCGCATTATACCGAACCTATTGGGTCACACACTTAACGAGCAATAGTCTGTTAGAATACTAGTATGGTAGAAGGTTTAGTGGAAGCAAAGCAGAATAGTTCATACGGGTACCGGAAGTAGTTCCGGAGATTTATGGAATTGTTCATAAGGGCACCAGAAGTAGTACTGGGTATTTAAGGTTATGTCCGGATCACTCTGGAGTAGTCCCAGGTGGTTCCGGAACATATGAGAATGGTACTGGGGAAGTCCTGGATCAACCGGAATAGTTTCCGGTTAATCGCTGGGTGTCCCGACAACTTTCGCGGTCATCGGGTGGCTTAAACTGTAACTCGGATGGTCTTGGAAACTATCCGGATGGCTCCGGAACGTCCGAGAACGGTCCCGGAAGGTCCTGGAAGTGCTCCAGAAGTGTCCGGAATGTCCCGAAACGGTCCCGATATGTCCCGGAAGGTCCTGGAAGCTTCTAGAAGGTCATGGAAGGTTCCGGAAGGTTCCGGGCAGTACCACCCACTCCCCTGCGCCCCTGGCCTTGGGGGGCAAGCCACCTAGGCTGCCCTGGCCGGCCAAGGGGGTGGGGGCGCACCAAGGGGAAGGAATTCCCCTCCAGGTGGAAATACCAAAACCCAGTATGGCAGGTTTCCGGTGGGAAGGTGTGGGAAGGTTTGGAAGGCTTGGGAGTCCAAGTTGGACTCCCAATCCTCCTTGAGCTGCGCCCTAGGCCTCCTGGCCACCTATATAAGGTGAGCCAAGGGGAGGGGGAGAGCAAGACAACTTGTCCCCAAGGCCTATGCGCCACCCTCCCTCCTCTAAACCCGTTGCTCCACAATTAGACCCCGGTTTAGACGCTGTTCTAGATCGGAATCCGTTAGGGTTTTCTCCCTCTAGTTTTCTCGGTGGCGTTCATCTCTGGATGGCGGAGCGCTGCTGGATTGCTGCTACGGGATATCTGGATACTAATGGAGGGGTCGTACCTTCGACCCTTCTTCGAGGAGCTTGTTCATGGGACTTGTCCGTGGGACTAGATCGCGGGACTTGTTCGTGGGATTGATCGAGGGACTGTTCGTGGGAGAACTTGCGAGATCTACTTCCACTACGTCCACGAGCTTCACCAACTCTACTTCCGCTACATCGGTTGGTGAGCCATGACCTAAAACCTTGTATGCAATCTTCTTGGACGATCTTGGGTTCTTGATTCGTAGGCCGAATTTTTTTGTTTTCTACTACGTTTCCCAACAGTGGTATCATGAGCGATCCTTGATTAGATGCATGTTTAGGTCTAGATCATATGTGTGATATGAGGCATTGATTTTCTTGTTGCTTCCCTGTCATGTGATTTTTTCTATGCTTGATGGCAAGTTGAGGTTTTGCTACAAGGATTGAGTTTTCCATCGATCCCTCTATGCTGCTTTCAGTATGCTGGTTGCCTTGATCATGGTCTACATCAAACTACTTGGATCTCATCTTAATCTCGCAATAGAAGATTTAACATGGAGGGGCTTGTGAATTTTATGAACTCAAATCCACATGGGGGTCACGCGTTTAACGAAGTTTGGCTTGTGGCATTAGTTGTTGCACGCACCCCGTATGTTAAACTAGCAACAAAAGAAGTATCGTGTTTTGTTTTTCTAGGGTTTCTCGTTTGCCTTGTAAACCTGCTTAACAACCACGATAAAAGTTGCAACAACCCGTGTAGATGGCGATCTAACTCGTTTTTGCAGAGTATGCATGTGATGTGGTATAGCCTTCAAGATTTGCAATGTGTTTGTATGAGATGCTATATGATGTAATTTTTATTCGCGACCTGCGTGTCGTGGTACGGCATGATGACTGGTGTCATATGATTGTCACTTAGTTATGGCCTGCGTGCCAGAACTGTTTATTAGCTCGAGGCAAAGCAATAGATAGATGCAAGGTGATGATCTACGATGCGGAGGTGGACCCCGACGCACATGCCGGAAGCCGTGGTGATGTTCCCGGTGCCAAGGACAAAGTTGGTGGACACGGTGACTTCAACCACGACGACGTGAAGACAATGAAGACTTCACGAAGCAAAGGGCTATACTATATCACATATTTTTATGAACTGCATGTGATGTTTATCCCTTTGATGCACCCTTGTTTGATGCGCGGTAGTCGTATTTTATTAGGGTGATCTCTCGCAAAACAATATCAAGTTGATAGTGTTCTTCCAACTGTAGCACCGTCTATACTATGTTTCACATCGGAGCAGGTCATGTCACATGGGTGCACACGTGTGTGACGCATAAAAGGCGGGTGTGTTAAAAGAACACACAGCGCATTACACTTGGTTGTCTTGACGGTTTGGATAAAAGTTTGCTACCGGAACACGCCCATCGAAAGATGAACAAGAATCACCTTTGGCGTGATTGGCAAGTTGGCCTACCGGTCCAGTCTAAGTCATCAGTGATGTCACATCAATGGCGGACGATTGGGTTGGATCTTGAATCACTCCAGCATCAATTACGAGAGATATTGATCTGAGTGGGAGCGCACTTAGTAATTAAATTGATTAATCACAAGTGCAACTTAATTATGAACAAAGTCTTAGTATTTGCATTATCGTTGTAGAATAATGGCTCGCGTTACCATCTTCCCAATTGATTTTGATTAACTGTATTATCTGGTAAAAACTTTACGATTGGTACCGTATTGTGAGGACTATCCTCAATAGTGCCGAGAAGGACCATGTCCTATCGCAAATTTTTGATGCTCTCCCGCTGATGCTATGGATGATGTGACTTGCGTCCATAATCCAAAATGCTAAAATTCCACCACAGCAAAGTACATTGTCTTCACCACCATAAAACCCGAACTTTGAAAAGTTTGGGATAGTTATGTTATATTCATGGAACTGAAAAATAAGTTTTCAGTAGTAAGACAATTAATGTTGGATATAAGATATCTAGTACAATGTATGATTGTAAGCATTAGTGAAAATGTTCATTGTGCTCTAAACAAAACTGATAAGTGTGGGATCCAGAAGAACAATGATCATATGATGATGAGGATTAAGGGAACGGAAGTTCCATAGGGTGTTAATAAGACTTACACGCCGGAAAGTTCATGGCCTGCGCCACCCTTGATCATGTGTGATCTTCTGTGAGTAGGAGTGACATTGGAAATAGAACTATGATACGTATAAAGGCAAAACGAAAGAAGACTGGAATAACCAGCTCAGAAATGAAAGTCATACGGAGTTATAGATGAATTCATTGCTGGTCAAGAGATGTAATTCTTGGGAATCATGATTAAGCAGTTAATTGTGGATTCTGTATATTGTGATTAAACTGTTGATCACCGGAATATCACATCGATTGCATATTGTTGCAACTCGATGCAAGAAATACTATGGCCTTTATGACTAGCTAATGATGAGTTTTGACACGCTCGGGAACACGGTAAAAGGTTTACTATACCGTGTGTTGACTCTATGATTATCTTCATAATTCATTTTAGAGTTGAGTAAATTGTTACTACACTTTAGCCTTGTTGCAAAATATCATTTTGAATCATGTTTGTTGCAAGAGAGTTGTTCAAAGCTATGAATAACGTAAAGGCCATACTTCCATTATGAATAGGGTGTATGTTATGAATCTTGATAATAGTACTAAACATCCATAACACTGACGCTAAACGTCGCAATACTGACTGAAATACCACATAGATGTGGCACTGTCGTTTATCACAAGTGACATAACATGCATGAAGAATTTCCATAAGTGATGGACTTTCGTGTCATATGATTATGAATCACTTGACGCTTGCGATCTTTGTCTCGAAGTAATGTGACTAAAACACCGTTGATAGGTCATACATGAACGGGCAACTAAACCATTGGTAATCATACATGATGATGTGTGTAGTCCAATAAGTGTAGTTGTGTGCAGTGGATTCCCTATCTTCACTCATGAGTAGATATGTGGATATATGTTCAATAGAGACATACGTCTGAAATCTTTGAAATGTTCAAGGAATTATAGAGTGAAATAGAAATTCATTGTAACGAGAAAATAAAGCTTCTGCAAATTAGATTGTAGAAAGTAATATTTGAGTTACAAGTTTAGCGAACGTCTGATGAGTTGTGAAGAAGTGTCATAACTTGCGTCTCCCGGAACACCACTATGAATAAAGTATTCGAGAGATGTAATCAAGCCATGTATGACACGGTAAGATCAAATATGACGTTTATCAATTTGCCATTATACTTATTAAATTTATGCGTTAGTGACTACGGCTTTTACACTGAAAAGAGCACCATCAAATCTGTTGAAATGACACCATATTAAATGTGGTATGGACTGTTAAAACCATGTTGTCTTTTCTTAAAATTTGGGTATATGAGGCATATGTTTGACATACTCAAAAACACCAAATCAGATAAGTGCTACTTTGTGAAGGTTATTCCAAAAGGTTTGGTATTCCTCTATCACTACACAAAAGCAAAACTGTTTGCTATTAAGAACAATGTGTTTTGAAGAAAAATAGTTTCTTACAAAAGAGTGAGTTGGAGGACAGTGCAACTTGTCAAAGATTGTTGAATCTTCAGAGGAGTGCGCAGCTGAACCACACAGGTTAGACAAAAATCGTACAAACATTCATGATATGTAAAACGAGATATTGTTGTTCGACAATGATAAACCTGTGATATACAAAGAAGCGTTGATGGGCCCTGACTCCGGGATTTGGCTAAATGCCAAATAATCCGAGATAGTATCCATGGAAGTAAGTCAAGTTTTGAACTTGGTAGACCCTCGGAAAGACTAAAAGTCTGAAGAATATATATATGGATCTATAATTGATTCGGATGAAATTGTTTTATCCATAAAGCTCAACTCGTTGGAAAATTGTTTTCTAGCAAGTTCAAAGGTTGACTACGGCGAAATAGTGTCGACCGTAGAAATGCTTTAGTCAGTTCGGGTTATACTAGCAATTACTACATATCTCATTTATAGGATATGGTAGAATGAACGTCAAAACAAAGTTCCTACATGGAAATATAACAAAGGACGTATACGTGATACGACCGGAATGTTTTGTCGATTCAAAGGATGCTAAAATGAGATGCAAGCCTTGGATATCCAGTGATGGACTGAAGCTAGCATAATGGAGTTGGAATTTTCGTTGTGATGAAATTGCCAAAAGAGTTTGGTGTCATCAGGAATAACGAAGATACTTGAATATTCAAGAAAGTAAGTGGGAGCTGAATGATATTTCTAAAACCTTATGTAGATGACATATTGTTGATTAGAAATGATGTAAATTTCTTGACACGATTAAGGACTTCGTTGGAAATAGTTTTCAGTTGAAGAACTTGGGCTGATATAGCATTAGTATTGAGCACAGTGATCTATGAAGATAGCAAGTGCCTGATCATGCTAAAGCCAACACTACATATTGACATGATACTAAAGTAGTTTAGTATGAAATGCCAAGAAACATGTTCTTGCCGAAGTCGTGGTGAAAAGTTGTTTGCAGAAATCAGTGTTGATGAACACAGATAAGCAAAAACACGTGAATTGAATTCCACTCACCTGTGTGTTTGGATTAATCATGTACACCATAATATGTAAAACGACCAGATATGTCCAACGCTCCAAAAGGTTGTGAGCAAGATACCAAAGTGATCAATATGTTGATCATTGGACAAACAGTGAAAAGTTAAACTTATGATAGATAAGATATGTTTCTCGGAAAATGGAGATAATGAAGAGCTCGTTGTAACAAGTTACACCAGCTGAATTTTGATGTAAACAGTTACACCAATTCAGTCTTCATACTTACACCGATCGATTTTCGATTTTAATTGGGATTATGTGTTTCACACGTAAGGGTGGCGCAGTGTGGAGGAACTTTGTTAAGTTCGATACTGTGGCGAATTCTATAACAGAGGCTAAGTATATTGTTGCTTAAGGAAGTAACAAGGAGGGTATTTTGAATCATAAGTTCATTCATAAACGTGGTATGGTTTTCTTAGATACTTGAAGGTCATGGAACATTGATGAATGATTTCATGACTTATTCTAAAGGAACCAAGGTCCTACCAATTGATTCAAACATATACAAAGCTAAACTGATAAAATTAGTGAATTTTATGATAGCGTGAAAACGCGAAGATATGCAAGATACAAACGGGTCTGAAACGTCAGATCCAATGATGAAGTCTATACCACAAATGAAGCATGTATTACACCGGTATGCCATAGGTGTAAAGTGCTCAAGCACTGATAATATTATTGACTCTAGTGCAAGTGGGAGACTGTTGGAAATATGCCCTAGAGGCAATAATAAAATGTTATTATATATATTTCCACGTTCGTAATTAATGTTTATATTTCTGTGCTATAATTGCAATGACCCTGACTATGAGATTCAGAAGAAAACTCACTTGCATGTGTGGAAATGTAAACACCAAGAGTTCCTGGTTTAGCCTCTAAGACCAGCTCATGTGCTAACTGATGATTACGTTTTCTTAATCATGGACATTGTTCTTGTAACAAGGATGTCAGTAGCAATGGGAACATATTGTTAGCAGAACAATGATGTTGAACCGACCCCAGTATTGAATGATATACTTAGAGATCACATCGTAACTACGTTATAAGTCATATCATGAAATGTTATCATATACGTAATTCCTTAGACCATGAGAGTATCGAGTTGCTTCACACAGGAAGACATGCTTTGGTTCTTAGATGAATCCTCCCATAAATGGGAAGTAGTAAAATAAGTTCTGGGTATGTCAGATGGTGTGGCTAGTGACTGTGATAGTTCAAGAATGGGATTTGCTCCTTCACGATGAAGAAGATATTCACTTCGGGCCCACTCGGTATGAAGGTATCCATTATAGTCTGGCCAGACGCATTGTGATTCAGTCACAGGGATACCGGAATACGATAACGAGAAAAGGGACAAACGAGCAAAGAGGATAACGAGTGGCTTGTGTTCAAAAGTTGTTACACATGGGTGCCAAACTTCTCTCCTCTAACTTTGTCATATATCGCGAAGAAAAGGGAATGGTACATGACTAAACATAATGGTTCACTCGAAGTTTCTTCGTGTATGTGCGGGAGTCAACATGGGTGTCCATGGCTCCGCTGTTGATTATTGGCTATTGACGAAAGGCTGTTGACCTATGTCCGGAAGATGTTCTGAGTCATGTCCGCATTATACCGAACCTATTGGGTCACACACTTAACGAGCAGTAGTCTGTTAGAATACTAGTATGGTAGAAGGTTTAGTGGAAGCAAAGCAGAATAGTTCATACGGGTACCGGAAGTAGTTCCGGAGATTTATGGAATTGTTCATAAGGGCACCAGAAGTAGTTCTGGGTATTTAAGGTTATGTCCGGATCACTCTGGAGTAGTCCCAGGTGGTTCCGGAACATATGAGAATGGTACTGGGGAAGTCCTGGATCAACCGGAATAGTTTCCGGTTAATCGCTGGGTGTCCCGACAACTTTCGCGGTCATCGGGTGGCTTAAACTGTAACTCGGATGGTCTTGGAAACTATCCGGATGGCTCCGGAACGTCCGAGAACGGTCCCGGAAGGTCCTGGAAGTGCTCCAGAAGTGTCCGGAATGTCCCGAAACGGTCCCGATATGTCCCGGAAGGTCCTGGAAGCTTCTAGAAGGTCATGGAAGGTTCCGGAAGGTTCCGGGCAGTACCACCCACTCCCCTGCGCCCCTGGCCTTGGGGGGCAAGCCACCTAGGCTGCCCTGGCCGGCCAAGGGGGTGGGGGCGCACCAAGGGGAAGGAATTCCCCTCCAGGTGGAAATACCAAAACCCTGTATGGCAGGTTTCCGGTGGGAAGGTGTGGGAAGGTTTGGAAGGCTTGGGAGTCCAAGTTGGACTCCCAATCCTCCTTGAGCTGCGCCCTAGGCCTCCTGGCCACCTATATAAGGTGAGCCAAGGGGAGGGGGAGAGCAAGACAACTTGTCCCCAAGGCCTATGCGCCACCCTCCCTCCTCTAAACCCCGTTGCTCCACAATTAGACCCCGGTTTAGACGTTGTTCTAGATCGGAATCCGTTAGGGTTTTCTCCCTCTAGTTTTCTCGGTGGCGTTCATCTCTGGACGGCGGAGCGCTGCTGGATTGCTGCTACGGGATGTGTGGATACTAATGGAGGGGTCGTACCTTCGACCCTTCTTCGAGGAGCTTGTTCATGGGACTTGTCCGTGGGACTAGATCGCGGGACTTGTTCGTGGGATTGATCGAGGGACTGTTCGTGGGAGAACTTGCAAGATCTACTTCCACTACGTCCACGAGCTTCACCAACTCTACTTCCGCTACATCGGTTGGTGAGCCATGACCTAAAACCTTGTATGCAATCTTCTTGGATGATCTTGGGTTCTTGATTCGTAGGCCGAAATTTTTTGTTTTCTACTACGTTTCCCAACATGTGGAGCTCGTCCACGACGATAATGGCGGCGGCCGTGGCTCTGATCCGGTGAGATCAGTGGCTAGGGCACGGGGAGGAGAAGGGAGTAGGGAAAAATGGCGAGAGGCTCACCCTGAGCGTGAAGAGGATCTCGGGGAAACCGGAGGAGGCGAGACGGCGGCGTATTTGACGATGAAGACCCGGCGGCCGTGGCGTGGAACGGGGTCGATGGCGTCGTCCTCGGGGCCGTTGGACTCGATTCCTCGTGCTTGAAGACGAAGACGAGGGCTCCGGTGCTACTGGACGCTTCAGCTAGGCGAAAGGAGGTCGTTGGCCACGCGCTGCACGGCGGCGTGCTCCGGCTGGGCTTCGGGCGGCGCTGGATTCACGGGGGAAGAGAGGCAGGGAGGAAGCCAGAGGAGGGGGAAAGGGTGTGGGGGTTCGCGGGCAGCTCCGTGGCGTGCTTACAGGCCAGGGGGAGGTCTGGAAGCCGCCAGGTGTCGCGGTGGCGTCTCCGCCGCGCTCCCAGCTCCAGCGAGCTGCTTGGAGCCGCGGGGGAGGAAGACGACAATCGCGCGGCTGGGCTGGGCCGGTTACTGGGCCAGGTGGCCAGGGGGTGGGCTGGGATTTTGTTTTTCTTTCTCTTTGCATTTTTGTTTCTGTTTTTTTCTTTTTTTTTGTTTGTTTTGCCCCAAAATAAAATAGCAGAGCATTTTTAAAAATCATGAAAACTTTTATGTGGGCTTATAACATATATAGCTAGCCACTCATAAGTTTTGGTGATTTTTGAAATTCAAACAATTTGAATTTAAATGCAAATTGGAGTTTAATTTAATTTCCAAGGCACCTTTTGAATTTTTGAATATTCCATGTGCATGGGAAAATCCCCAAACCACTTTTGCAATGATCACCAACAATTCTAGGAAATTTCCAAACATTCAAATGATTTTTGGAAAAAGATTTTTATCTGGCCATTTGATTTAATTTCTCAGAGCTTTCCTTTTCCCCATTTTTGAATTTTCTTTTAAAATTTTCACATGATGCAAAGGGCACTCAAACCCTAGCACTTACCCTAGTTGGGGTTCTGACAGTCTCACCTGAAGATTTGGGGTTGTGAGGCTTATGTTAGGAAACTACAGCCTGACAAACTTGAATCCAAGGCGGATAAGTGCATTTTGTGGGCTATCCGAAGGAAACTTGTGGATACACCTTCTACCACAAGTCTGACAGCAAAACGTTTGTTGCCGAGACGGGACAGTTTCTTGAGAAGGAGTTTCTCGGGAAAGAGTTGAGTGGGAGGAAAATAGACCTCGATGAAGTGACTGACCAATCACTCCAATTGGAAGAAACGGCTACGGAAATTGTTCTGGAACCATCTTCCACAGTGGGAGCTGAAGAGAATGGCCAGAACGACATTCATAACGATCACGACATTGATGATGATCATGATGAGAATGAAGAGGAACCTTTTATGCCCCGTAGGTCATCAAGAGTCCGTCAACCTACTGAGTTTTACGGACAGCTTGTGAATGCAATCTCGGCTGATGAGTCGAATGAACCTACAAGTTACAAAGAAGCAATGGAGGGACCCGAGTCCGAGAAATGGCTTGAAGCCATGAAATCCGAAATAGGCTCCATGTACACCAACAAAGTATGGACTTTGGTGGATATTCCCGAGGACCGCCGGGCCGTCGAGAATAAATGGATTTTCAAGAAAAAGACTGACGCAGACGGAAACGTATCTGTCTACAAAGCTCGACTTGTCGCGAAGGGGTTCCGACAAATTCAAGGAGTTGACTACGAGGAGACGATCTCTCCTGTAGCGATGATAAAGTCTATTCGGGTCCTACTAGCAATAGCTGCATATCATGATTACGAGATATGGCAGATGGATGTGAAAACTACATTCCTAAATGGCAACATTGAGGAAGAGTTGTATATGATACAACCAGAGGGGTTTGTCGATCCAAGGAACGCTGGTAAGGTGTGCAAGCTTCAACGGTCCATCTATGGGTTTAAGCAAGCATCTCGGAGCTGGAATCTTCGATTTGATGAGGTTATTAAAGCTTTTGGATTTGTCCAAAACGTCGAAGAGTTCTGCGTCTATAAGAAACTGAGTGGGAGCTCTGTAGCATTCCTTGTGTTATATGTAGATGACATATTACTAATAGGGAACGATAAGAAATTCTTAGAGGAAGTGAAGGAATATCTGAATGGACAATTTTCCACGAAGGACCTAGGTGAAGCTACGTACATATTGGGGATTAAGATCTATAGAGATAGACCTAATCGACGGTTGGCCTTGAGTCAGAGCACTTATATTGACAAGATATTGAAAAGGTTCAGTATGGGTAACTTCAAGAGAGGCCTCTTGCCAGTTATAAAAGGTGTCAAATTAAGCGTGACTCAATGCCCAACCATAGCAAAAGAGAAGGAGGAGATGTCCTCAAAGCCCTATGCCTCAGCCATAGGTTCTCTCATGTATGCTATGTTATGTACCAGACCGGATTTAGCGCTGGCCATTAGTATGAATAATCTCTACCACAATAACCCGGGAATGGCTCACTGGACAGCAGTAAAGAACATCCTTAAGTACTTGAGAAGAACCAAGGATCTCTTTCTCGTTTATGGAGGAGTTGATGAGGAGCTCACCGTAAAGGGTTACGTTGACGCAAGCCTCGGCTCAGATCTAGATGACTCGAAATCCCAGACGGGATATGTTTTCATGTTGAACGGTGGCGCAATTAGCTGGAGGAGCGGCAAACAGTCAGTCGTCGCCCAATCTACAATGGAGTCGGAGTATATTGCCGCTTGCGAAGCGTCTAACGAGGCGCTGTGGCTTTCGAAGTTCGTGATCGAGCTTGGCGTCTTTCCCAGCTGCACTGACCCCGTGGGAATCTTCTGCGACAAAACGGGTGCCATTGCTAACGCGAAGGAGCCAAGAACTCACTCTACAGCCAAGAACATCCTCCGAAAGTTCCATGTGACGCGAGACTACGTCAGGGATGGACACACTAGGATTCACAAGATACATACGGATCTGAACGCAGCAGACCCGATGACTAAACCTCTTCCACAGGACAAGTTTGAAGAACACCTAGAGACCATTGGTGTTAGATACATACCTGATGTAAACTAGTGTAATTTGTACTCTAGTTCAAGTGGGAGACTGTTGGATATGTTCCCTAGAGACAAATCAATAAAGATATTTTTCACATATCCGTTTTGTTCATAATACGTTTTATACTGTGCCATAACTGTATTACTTGGAAATACTAATATAGGTGTAGTATAAAACATGGTCCGTACTTTAACTCGGGTAAACTATCTCATTGGGCAATTGATTGATCAAGCTTTCTTGATCATGGCGACACTTAAGTCCATTGACAATGAGGTCATATCGTTAAGGGGAATGATGTGATGGACGTACACCCACCTAAATTATTGCAATGTGATCGAGTCACATAGTTCAACGTTGCTATGACTTTGTAACGTATGGCTTAGTCCTTAGACCGTAATGATCATACGTAATTGTCATCTATGAGGAGACTTTGATTTGAATCCACCGACTGACTGAAATATGCTGGCTATAACGGTGCACTTTGGGTATTCCGAAATAGATGGTTGATGAGTATGTTAATAGATCAAAGCGGGATTTGTCAGTCCTTGTGACAGGACAGGTACTCTGGGCCCACTCGGTGATATTGCATCAACACCTTGCAAGGACGTGACTAGGTCACAAGAGATGCAGTGATCATGGACGAGAGAAGTTGTTTGTTGTGAACGAGATGTGAACAAGGTATGTAGGATACCGACGATCAAACCTCGGACAAACAAAGTACCGCAGCACAAAGGGATTACGTCGTATCGTTAACGGTTTCCAAAAGCGATCGAAGTTCATTCGATGGAAGAGCAGGGGCTGTCAAGGATTGTAACCAGGTCCAACTGACTAGTCATTGGTCAATGAGAAGAGTCTCGACCATGTCTGCTGTTTCCCGGACCGTTAGGGTGTTACACTTAAGGGCAATCGATGCATAGGACAGTTACGGGATCAATCAGTGAAATAGGAGGAATCACCGGAATAGTTCCGGAGGAGGACGGAATGGTTTCCGGACATTTTGAATAGTTCAAAATAAAGTTTAATTGTTTTAATAATGTTTTATTATTTAATTTTCTGAATTAAATATTTAAATCATATTAAAAAAATTAAAAAATGGGAAAAAGGCTAAATGGGCCTATGGGGCCCATTAAGGGAGGAGGGGGTCTGCCCACCACCCCCCTTGGCCGGCGCACTCCCCCCCATGGGAGTTTAGTCCCACATGGGGGAGGGGAGGAGGATGGCACCCCCCTTGGACTATATAAGGAGGGGTAGACCCCCCTTTTTCCAACACACCAATATCTCCTTCTTCTTCTTTCTCCTTCCCGGAAGTGGACTCTCCTTTGGAGTCTGCACCTGGATTGGAGTTCTCCACCATAAGGAAGGTTGTCGTTCTGCTGGAGTCGGGATCCGTAGCCGTCTTTCTTCCGCTGCTCGCATGGTTCGGGGCCCGGGAGGAACATCGATTGTACCGTACGTGTATAATCTCTTCGAGGCACTACACCTGTGGTGCTACTTCGTCGCTGGAGGTTTACCGGGAGTCATCCTCGCCGGTGGTGGTCTTCTACATGACAGGGAGGTCGTAGTTCCAAGTCTACGCCAGCCACGTTCGCAAGAATGTTTCCCTCTTTCGGTCTTCAAAGGTATGAACACCGATTCCCTCCGTTACTTTACATCGCCATAGCATAGATCTTGGGTTCGGGTACCGTAGGTATGAAAAATTTGTGTTTTTTGCCCCGTATCCCAACACGTTTCACGTGGAGACTCAACGACGACTAGTTAGGCGGATCCCGGCGGAGGGCCTGGACCCGTGTGGTTATGGGGATCGATGTTTTTCTCTTTGCCACTAGGCATTTGATTGTAGTCTGTACTCAGACATGTATCTTCCGCTGTTGTATTGTATTAAGGCAGTTGTATGCCGATTGTATGAGATGTTGTATCCTTGTATCTGTAATGCTGTGATATCATGTTGGAAATCCGGGGCATATGGCATTGTCATATGTCGCGGTGGGACCGATATGAGCTTCATCCCCGGATCTGGATGGAAACATCTAGATCTGGAACAGTACCGCATATCGGGCCTTATAACTTGGTATCAGAGCCTTACCGACCGTAGGATCCCTTCTCTGGCCGAAGTCGAGTCTAGACAAAAACTATTTTGTAGTTACTAAGTTTGTTATTAGAGAGTAGGATTATTTTAACTCCTTGCCATTGCTCTGGTCAGGACAAGTGCCGTAATTGTTTTACTCTCGCCTTATCCCCTTCAAACTTTAGGATCTCGATGAGTGTGGAGTTTCGGAACCGTTACAATGCCTTGCTTGCATCGTATTGTCTCGATTCCGATCTCAGGTTTGGGAATCCTGTAGTACCTTTAGTCTGTCTGACTCTGGTTTACATCTTGGTCATCTGTTGACTTCAGTCCTCTTGCCCAGTATCCTCACGATTTGAATGAGAATGCTTCTCTTGATCGCCGCTTGGACTATTGTCGTTCTTCCTCTTGATCTCCTGATGACTTTGTTCTTCGACGTCGCCATCTCTCTATGGAAAGTTTTCTCGACGGAGTTCGTCGTCGACATGGAGCAGAGTCCCTTGTTGGTGGTGTTGAAGATTGTTGACTCTTTTCTCTCCCCCCTTTCTGGATCTTCCAGGATCTCGGGACGAGATCCCTTGTTGGTGGTGTTGTATTGTAACAGCCCATATTTCACAAAAATTAAAATTTTTGTTTTCGGAGTGAATTCGTTGATTGTCTGATTTGTTTGCGGTGTTTGCATCCCCGATTTATCGATCGGCGATTATTTCCCCCCCTCTTATCTCGTACCGGACGAAGACCGACCCTTGCCACCCTGACACTCGACCTTTGCGACACCGGGTTTCACCCGATTATCGTCGCGAAAACCGCACGAGACCAGCCATAGCCAACGGAACAAAAACTCCGTTTAATAATAAAACGAGATATTTTTATAGCGCGCCGAAAAGTGTTCTCGGAATGGTTCCAGCGCGAGGTGAACGCCGCTGGCTCGACGCGCTGATCGCGTAGTTCGAAGTTTTACCTGAATCGGAGGTCTTGCGGACACCCGGCGGTCAGAAACGTAAACACCGCGCGCGCGAGAGAAAAACCGGGGATGTTTTTGCAAACTGCCAGCCACCTGGACTATATAAAGACCACCACTCTCCCACCCCTCTCTAGGGTTTCCCTAGCCTAAAAATTGCAGCCACCTCCTCACAATTGCGCAAATCTGCCCCTAAATTAGCCCCAATTTTCGCAACCCTAGTCCCAAGAAACTCTGGCCGTCGGATCCGCAGATCGACGGACCAGAGCATGCTACGTCGCCCTGTGGATTTGCCCAACCGCGCCCGAGCTCCAGCCCGAGGAGCCACACTATGCCACCCCGGCCTCAACCCCGCCGCCGCCGCCGTGGTCCGGTGAGACCGGCGAGCCGACCGCCGCGCCTCCGCAGGTCAGCCCATCGCGCGGCCCCTCCTCTTCTCCGCGCTCTCACCCTCTCCCCCTCTCTGTGCAGGCCACGTTCGCGCCGCCGGACTCCATGTCTAGGGCGCAGCCGAGCCCGAACGCCGCCGACCCCCTCCAGCCAGATTCGGCCCATCCCGAGATGCGCCGCCCGTCCCTGGCCTTCCCCGTCGCCGTGCACCGCCTAGCCCTCGCCGGAGAAGCCGGCGCCGCCGGGGCTGGATGCTGGATCCTGATCGGGAGGACCCGATTTGGACGAAGGGCGTCCGTCGCTGTGGTCCGGCCAGCGCCCTGGCGGCCCAGCTCCCTCGTGCCCCAGCCCAGCACCACCGGCCCACCAGCGCCCCAAGGCCCGGGGCCTCTCTTCGCGCTGGGCGCGACACTGCTATCCAGCGCCCTCCCTGCGAGCCGGGCCTCGGCCCATCAGGTGAGGCGCCCCCCTTTTTTTTTTCCTTTTTTTCGTATTTTCTGCTGCACTGTTGGGCCCAATAGCTTCAGATTCGGCCCGTTAACTGTTTTTTTCCTTTTCTAGTTTATTTATTGCAGATTGTGTAGTAATTTTGCGGTGCCCGTATCTTTTTAACGGTAGCTCGGATCGCGACGCGTTAAACATGAAAGTTGCTTAGATTTTTGTGTAGATTAATAAAATGTGCTTCTTTGCCATGTTTGACTTTGTTTACATGTTGTTTACCTGCTAATTACAACCCTTGACACTGTAAATTGTTTATTTATTAACTTTTTAACCGTTGCTCGGTTTAAAATGTTTCTTATATGTAACTTGACTAGAATTTTGTGTAGATTGTGTTTATGCTACTCTTGCTTGCTAATAAAAATTATAAAATTATGTTTAGGGAAAAACAGTACCAAAGTTCATTTTATCGTGGGGCCCGCAATAGTTTGCCATGTATAGGTTTTACCCCCCACTTAAGGTGACTAGATTGGATAGTTTATTTATGCTTAACCTCTTGCCATGTTTGCGTGATATGCAATGTTTGAGTGAGATGCTATGTTAACAACCTTTGATCACCTGTAGCTAAACAACTTGAACCATCGTAAACGTGCGGTACACACATGTGTGTCGAGTGCTCCACTTAACCTGTTAGTAACCGCTCTCGACGGTAGGTGCGATGTCTCGTGTTGCCTTTTGTTGATGCTTGCTCGTGTTTGCCTCGTAGTAATATATGCTTGCTCGTTGATTGCTTTCCAGTGTTTACTCTCTTGTGTGCTTCCGCGGGTACCTCTCGGAGACGATGCGAGCTTGCGATCAACTACACCTTCGGAACCCGACTTATCAACAGGCAAGGACTATACATTACTTATGATCCATTCTATTTCAACCAGCGGTTTGCATGCTAGTCTAGGATAGGTTCGATGTTTGATCCTACCACATGTTTACAGCCTCTTTCAAACCGATACAGCCATGTCCCCTCCCAGCAAACCTTGTACTGCTATGTTACTATTGCTCGTTGCTCAGTCCCATCTTAGTATGCATACTTAGGATGCTACGATGTTACCATGTTACTCCTTGGTTTGGGCTATCACCATTATTATTATTATTGTTGATGATATGATTATTATAAATGTTGACTATATTCGACGAAGGATGGAAGGTCTAGGCTACCCGCCCCGAAACTTTGTTCCATTCGAGTCACCTAGGACCCGAGTTCTGGGTATTGGTTTTAAGACTGAGCGTGCCTAACCGCGTTTGGGATGCTATGGGGTCCCATTTTCTTACCTACCTTGCTTCAAACATTTCTAGAGGTGGCCCAAGCTGATTTACCATTTGAAAACCATGCATATATATCTGTTGGGTCGCTCCTAGCAGATATCCTTTAAAACAACCCGGACCAGCGGAGGCATGGTTTCCTTGTTGGTCCACCTTTGACCGGCGAGGGCCCGAGGCCTCACGTGAGGCATTGATACGTCCAAAAAACATCTCTATTTTATATTGTGATTTCACCCTATTCATTGATATATTCCACTTTAAAGTATT
This sequence comes from Bromus sterilis, assembly GCA_950022295.1. Classification (NCBI taxonomy): domain Eukaryota; kingdom Viridiplantae; phylum Streptophyta; class Magnoliopsida; order Poales; family Poaceae; genus Bromus; species Bromus sterilis. The sequence goes on from OX465597.1 coordinate 350,930,457, forward strand.
GTTCTTATGTTGTTTTGGCCTATTTTACACAGTTTACAATTTTCTGGTGCCGAAGCAGCAGAACCAAAATTCAGCGGTAAAAAGTGGATACCAAGTTGCTGAATCAGATCAAGTCCAAATGCGATGAAATTTTACGGGGAACATTTTTATGAAGATTGACTCGGGATCACCGAAGGAGGAGGTGAGGGGACCCACCAGGCAGCCAGAAGGGTGCCTGGCGCGGCCCCCCTCGGTGCCCCCTTTCGCCTATATAAACCCCCAGGGGTGGAAACCCCTAAACAAGAGTCGTTTCCGTGTTTCGCCGCCGCCACGGGGCGGAAACCTACAGAGGATAAAAGCCATCTCCGGCGGGAAGATTCCGCCGTGGAGATCACCTCCCGGAAGGGGAGATCGTCGCCATCATCATCATCATCGTCACGTGCATCATCGAGATCATCATCAACATCATCCCCAACATCAGCACCATCTCCATCTCCATCCCATCTCATCTCACAATTGCAACTTGTGTTGTAATCCGTACTATCTATCCTCTCTACTCTGTTGGTGTTGATTACTACTTTGTGGTGAATGGTATTGAGTTTTGTTGGAGAAATATCATTGTGTCCAGATTGTTTATCACCCATCTATCACCTCTGATCATGATCTCTTTTATGTCTTGTGAGTAGTTACTTTAGTTCTTGAGAACATGGGAGGAGTCTAGTTGTTAGTAGTCATATGATGTTGAAGTATTATGTGTTGTTTGATACTTAAGTTATGTTGTTATTTCTCTAGTGGTGTTATGTGAGTCGAACACATAACACTTCACCTTTCATGGGCCTAGAGGAATACATTGTGCACAAAGGATGCTTATGGTGGGTTGCCGGAGTGACAGAAACCTAAACCCCAGTTCGCGGACTTTCGCACAAGGGAGTTATGGATCCTTGACTGTAATGCTGTGGTTAGGCTTATGCTTTAATTACTACCTTGTATTTGCGGATGCTTGCAAGGTGTGTAATCATAAGAGTACACTTATCTTAGTCTAGAAGGTGTACTAGCATTGATCCACCCACCGACACTTATCAAAACGATACATATTACTTGACGGAGTATGTTGAAAGTGACTTGACTATCTCTTCCGTGTTTTCTCGAGAACGCTTTAGCTTTTATAAGTTCAGTTCCTAGGCTTATATTTGTTAAAAGATTGGGCCACTTGCTACTCCTCAGTTACCCTATTTACTTTTCCTGTCTTTTACTTTTCTGTTGCTTAAACCAAAAACCCCTAAATATTTACCTTTGAGTGTTTGCAGCCCTTTCCTTATCTAGTGTCACTTATCAACACCTTCTGCTCCTCGTGGGATCGATACTCTTATTTATCGAAAAGCTACAATTGATCCCCTAGACTTGTGGGTTATCAAGAATCGTTTATTGGAGCGGTTAACAGGGAGTTCGTCATGAAGAAACTATTCTCCATATCACTCAAAGATAAAGCTTCAGATTGGTATAAGCTACTCGATAACTCTGATCTGCTTGAATGGCCAGAGCTTATGTCTCTCTTTTATGCAAAGTTTTATCCTCTTCGTGAAATTCACCAAGACAGGAACTACATCTACAATTTTTGGTCTCGCGACGGAGAGAGCATCGCTCAAGCTTGGGGAGACTTAAGTCCCTGATGCTCAAATGCCCAAATCATGAGCTCCCCAAGGAAATTATACTTACAAATTTTTATGCCAGGCTTTGTCTTCAGGACAAGGAGATGTTGGATGCCTCCTTTAGTGGGGTATTCCAGACCAGAAGTATGGAAGAAAATTGGATCTTATAGAAAGGATCCAGAAGAACACTGAAGAATGGGAAATTGATAAAGGTATTGAACCCTCTATAAACTATGAGCATGACTACATTGAGAGTTATGTGAAGACTGATTAATGTAATACCTTTTGCTCTAAAATTGGTCTTGATTCCCAGCTAATGATTGACTTTTGCAAGGACTTTACTTCTCATATTGATTCTTCCAGGAAGAAGGAGAGTCAACATCATAAACCTTTCAAGGAGTCACCAATTGAGATTAATGTTACTGATCCTGTTATACCTGCAGTTGTGTATGAACAACCTCCTTACCCCTCCAGGATAAAGGAGCACTCTTTTGTTACAGGTATTCTAAACAAGAATGGAAGGACCACTGACGAACCTAAGGACATGATCAAGGTCCAGCCTCAAGTTGCAATCTTCAAGGATCTGGTAACCAGTGATATCGAAGAATCCACTATTAGTTTTTGTGATGTTGCCACTAACATTGTCACAGCCAGGAACAAAGGCCCAATTTCAGGTACACCAGTTGTATCTGTCAAAATAGGAGATCATAATTACTATGGGCTATGTGATTTGGGATCTAGCGTCAACGCTATTCCCTTCACACTTTATCAAGAAATCATGCACGAGATTCAGCCGTGTGAGATCGAGGACATAGATGTCACTATCCATCTTGCAAATAAACAAACAATCTCTCCAGTTGGGATTGTAAGAGATGTTGAAGTACTCTGCAGGAAGGTAAAATATCCTACAGACTTTCTTGTACTTGGTTCAGTGCAAGATAGTTTTTTCCCTATTATCTTTGGTAGGCCCTTCCTCAGCACTGGCGAAGCTATAATAGATTGCAAAAAAGGTAAAGTTTCTGTTGAATTCAACGGTGAGCCGTATGAATTTAATTTTTCTAAGTTTTCTAAGCAGCCTCGTGGTCCTGACCTATCAAGTAATGACAAAATTATTGAAGAAACTGATTCCATTGCTATTCCTCCTAATGACACTTTGCAGCAATTTATGGAAGACCACGAGAATGATATACATATGCAGGAAAGCGATGAACTAGAAGACATATTTTGAAGACAAATTCCCATCCTGAAGCACAACCTCCCGGTTGAACCCTTAGGAATCCTCTCGCAACCGAAAGAAGACCCGGTGTTCGACCTAAAACCACTACCCGACACACTCAAGTATGATTATTTAGATGAAAAGAAAGTATATCCTGTTATTATCAATTCTAACCTTTCAGGGTATGAAGAAGAGCGATTATTGGAGACACTCCGCAGACACCGAGGTGCTATTGTCTAAACTCTCAAGGGTATTAGTCCATCCATTTGCCAACATACTATCAATCTCGAGCCCGATGCTAAACCGGTTGTGGATCATCAACGACGGTTGAACCCAAAGATGAAGGACGTGGTTAGGACGGAGGTTCTCAACCTTCTAGCCGCAGGTATCATCTATCCTATAGCTGATAGTAAGTGGGTAAGTCCCGTTCATTGTGTTCCTAAGAAAGGAGGTATGACTGTTGTTCCTAATGATAAAAATGAACTAATACCTCAGAGGACTATTATTGGATATAGAATGTGTATTGATTTCAGGAAGTTAAACAAGGCCACCCGGAAGGACCACTATCCTTTGCCCTTTATTGATCAGATGCTCGAGCGGTTGGTTAAAAACACCCACTTCTGCTATATTGATGGGTTCTCTGGCTTCTCCCAGATTCACGTCAACACCGCGGATCAAGAGAAGACCACTTTCACGTGTCCTTACGGTACTTATGCTTATAGGCGTATGCCTTTCGGTTTGTGTAATGCACCTGCTAATTTTTAGAGGTGTATGTCTGCAATATTTCATGGTTTCTGTGAGGAGATTGTAGAAGTTTTCATGGACGACTTTTCCGTCTATGGAAAATCCTTTGACCACTGTCTCCACAATCTTAATAAAGTTTTGCAGAGATGTGAAGAAACAAATTTGGTGCTCAATTGGGAGAAGTGCCATTTCATGGTTAACGAAGGGATAGTTCTTGGACACAAGATTTACGAAAGGGGAATTGAAGTGGACAAGGCAAAAATTGAAGCTATTGAAAGGATGCCTTATCCAAGGGACATTAAAGGTATTCGTAGTTTTCTAGGTCATGCTGGTTTCTATAGAAGATTTATCAAGGACTTTTCTAAGACCTCGAGACCCCTTACCAATCTTCTCCAGAAGGATGCCTCTTTTGTATTTGATGAAGATTGTAAGGAAGCTTTTGAAGTTCTTAAGAAAGCCTTGATAACCGCTCCTATAGTACAACCACCTGACTGGAATTTGCCCTTTGAAATTATGTGTGATGCTAGTGATTTTGCTGTTGGAGCTGTTTTAGGACAAAGGGTTGAAAAGAAGTTAAATGTCATCCACTATGCCAGCAAAACACTCGATAGTGCTCAAAAGAATTATGCTACTACCGAGAAGGAATTCTTGGCAGTGGTGTTTTCTTGTGATAAGTTTAGGCAGTATATTGTTGATTCTAAAGTTATTATTCATACTGACCATGCTGCAATTAAGTATCTTATGCAGAAAAAGGATGCCAAACCAAGACTCACTAGCTGGGTACTCCTTCTTCAACAATTTGATTTGCAGATTGTCGATAGAAAAGGAGAAGAAAATCCGGCGGCGGATAATCTTTCAAGGATGGAAGATATCCCGCACGATCCTATTCCAGTCAACAACAGTTTCCCAGATGAACAGCTTGCTGTTGTAAACGTACAATCTCATTCCGACCCTTGGTTTGCAGATTATGCTAATTTTATCGTTGCAAAGTTTTTGCCTCCAGGTTTCACATTTCAGCAGAGGAAGAAATTCTTCACGGATTTGAGGCATTACTTTTCGGATGATCCACATCTTTATAAAGAAGGTGTGGACGGGATCGTAAGAAGGTGTATACCGGAGCACGAGCAGCAGGACATTCTTCGACAATGTCACGATAGTCCCTATGGAGGACATCATGCCGGTGAAAGGACCGCACATAAAGTTTTACAATCAGGTTTTTATTGGCCTACTCTCTTTAAGGACGCCCGAAGGTACGTTCTATCTTGTGATAAGTGTCAGAGAGTTGGTAACATTAGCAGGAGAAATGAGATGCCTATGAATTACTCACTAGTGATCGAACCTTTCGATTGCTGGGGTTTTGATTTTATGGGTCCTTTTCCTCCTTCACACAAGTACACATAAATCTTAGTTGCTGTTGATTATGTAACCAAGTGGGTTGAAGCAATCCCCACTGAGAGTGCTGATCACAAGACATCTTTGAAAATGCTTAAAGATGTAATTTTTCCTAGGTTTGGAGTACCAAGGTACCTCATGACAGATGGAGGGTCACACTTCACGCATGGAGCTTTTAGGAAAGCTCTAGCCAAGTACGATGTCAATCATAGGATTGCATCACCGTACCACCCTCAAACTAGTGGGCAAGTTGAGCTCACCAATAGGGAGATCAAGTTGATCTTGTAGAAAACAGTAAACAGTTCTAGAAAGGACTGGTCAAAGAAGTTAGGAGATGCTTTGTGGGCATATAGAACTGCTTACAAAAACCCCATGGGCATGTCTCCGTATAAGATGGTCTATGGCAAGGCTTGCCATTTACCATTAGAGTTAGAGCATAAAGCTTTCTGGGCTGTCAGAGAGCTGAATGCTGACCCAAAGTTTGCTGGTGAAAAGCGTCTCATGAACTTTACTTCTCTAGATGAGTGGAGAAGTGAAGCTTACGAGAGCGCTAAAATGTTCAAGGAAAAGGTAAAGAAGTGGCACGATAAAATAATTCTGAAACGTGAATTTAATGTTGGTGATAAAGTTTTGTTGTTTAGATATCGTTTCAGGTTTTCTCCAGGTAAACTACTTTCCAGATGGGAAGGATCTTTTCATATCGAAGAAGTATATCGACCGGGTGCAATCAAGATCAATAATTTCGAAGGCACCAAACCTCAAGTTGTGAATGGACAAAGACTCAAACATTATATGGAAGGTGATCCAATCAATGTGGATGCAAACATGATATATACAAGTACTCATGAAGAACATGTTGCAGCCCAGTTTCAGACTCCGGCAGGAGAAGAATTAGAAAAGGTATGAATTATGGTAAGAAAACACCGCGAACGTCAATAAAAGTTAACTTTTCAGAGTTTTTGCGAAATTAGGAAAATTCCAAGCCCGAGTGGAGCCGGAGAGGAGCTCTAGGGAGGCCAGGAGGCCCCCTGGCGCGGCCCCACTCCTGGCCGCGCCGGGCACCCTCCTGGCTGCCCTGGACTCTGCCTCTGACTCCACCTAGGCTTGAAACCTTCCTTCTGTTGCAGAAATTTTTGCTATATATTTGCCCGGATAGTCCTGGCACCATATCTCTCTCGATTTCGCGTGTTTTCTTTCTCGGTCTGTTTCTGCCAGGAAAACTTTCAGCAGATCTAGGTGCCATGGCTTCTCCAAGTTCCCCCAAGGAAAAGTTCGTCGTCAACGTCATCAACCCTTATCTCGCAGAGGTGAAGAAGGACCCCCAGGTCCTTTGTGTGGAGGACGGTGTCCTCCGTAAGGAAGATCTGGAGGGACCAGTCAAAGAGGGGAGCATCGAAGATCGGCTGAAGGTGGTGGAACATGAGGTCTTCAAGTTCAAGAAGATGGTGGAGCGCGGTGTTGAAGCTAACTTCGACATCATGAACGAGATCGAGGCTTCCCACCAGAAGGAGATGAAGGAGATGTGGTCAAGTTTGGCCGCATTAGAAGAAAAAGTTTATGAACTCCAAGAACAGATCTATGATCTGCAGAACCAGAACTGTGAGTATGAACTAAAGTTTCTGCGCATGGGTTTAGGTGCTGAGTGCAGGATCTTGGAGACGGGAATGTCCTTAGAGGCTGGAGAACAACTGCCATGGAAGCGCTTCGCCAAGGAGTACCTGACTGAGAAGAACAAGAATGAGGAGTAAAACTCCTCGGGTAATGGCACCCCCTTAGCTTGTTCCAAGCTTGGGGGAGTGCCCGGTATCTTTATCTTTATCTTTTTCTTGAGGAGTCAAGTAGAGTCGTATCATGTCTAGGGAGGTCACTTTATGAAATAGGTGTTGCTTTGAGGTCTATCACTCCTCTTGTGGAGAGCTTTGTATCCGTGAGTGTGGAGTTGTCTATGAAGGAATATTAATGAGAAGTCTATTGGTTTCTTCGCTGCACTTGGTATTATTTTCACGCAATCGACATTATGAGCTGATTATTATGGGGAGTATTGACCTTACATCAGGTATGGCTTCGAAAACTTTATTTAATCTTGGCAAGTATATCTTTGGTCATAACAACAAGCATATTTTCTCAAAGTAGCGACATAGCCAAAACCTTTGTGTTATTATGCTTGAAGTGTTATGTTGACAAGGAAGACAACTTGATGTTTCATGCTAGTTTTAATGTTTATGCTTTGTATTGCTTGCGTCTAAGTTGTCATCAATTGTCTGCTCTCTCAAAGCCTTGCTAGCCAAAACTCTGTACTAAGCGGAATTCTGCTTGTACTTCCATACCTTGAAACCAACTTCTTCCACTTGAGTCCACCATACCTTCCTACTTGTGGTATTCCACTACCACTCCTAAAGTATATAATTTATGTGCTATCTTGAGATGTTCAAAATCTTCTGTTTTGTGCCGCTGATTCAGCTCATGAGGAAGTGGTGGGTGACCCATGATCTTCTTAATTTGGACAAGTTTTATCTTGGGATTGCATGTCTAATCTGCAAACCCCTAATACGAGAAGGGACTGGGCATGAGTGCCCAGCTCGTAAAAGATAAATACTAACACACAAGTTCCTTCCCCCTTTTACGAGTGATAAACAATGGAATCCAAGGGGATGTGATCGTCCCCACATGGGAGTCGTTCCTCGAAACTTGTCCAAATCATCAAGTGAGTGAGTTATCTATCAGCAGTCGTTGACGGATCATGCACCTCCCAAAAGTTTGTTTTTATTCTGTTTGATCTAGAGATGGCACATAAGTTTTCCCTGCTTACCCTTTTGCACGGGGTTTATCTTTATTTTGTGCTGAGTCAGTCCTTCCTACTTCCTTCCTTTCTTGAGAGATAACATACATTTGATGTTGATAAAGATGCTTGCATATAAAGTTGCATTGAAATCTAGCATGTTACATCTTTGTTGACATTATCTTTTGATAAGTGAGTTGTTTGCAAAAGCTCATGCTTAGTAAACATCTTCCTTTGTGTTGACATGTGCACTTCTTGACTAATAGCATGTTCTTTCAAAAGCTTCAACTGTTCCATTATAAGTGAAAGAACAAAAGTAAAAGTTATTAGTTGTTCCTTGACAAAGGCTATGTTTGTCATGAATTGATGAGTTTTCGAGGTCCTACTTTGTTATAATTGTTACTACTTTCTCATAAGGACCTTATGAGTTGAGGTTGCTGTTGAGGATGTTTAAGTTTGGTGAGGAATCTTGATGCTTCTTGTTCGTATTCTTTATCAACACTGCACTCTCTAAACTTGTGGACAGGTTTACCGAGCTCAGCAATCGCTTGAGGACAAGCGAGGTCTAAGCTTGGGGGAGTTGATACGTCCAAAAAGCATCACTATTTTATATTGTGATTTCACCCTATTAATTGATATATTCCACTTTAAAGTATTGTTCTTATGTTGTTTTGGCTTATTTTACATAGTTTACAATTTTCCGGTGCCGAAGCAGCAGAACCAGAATTCAGCGGTAAAAAGTGGATACCAAGTTGCTTAATCAGATCAAGTCCAAATGCGATGAAATTTTACGGGGAGAATTTTTATGAAGATTGACTGAGGATCACCGAAGGAGGAGGTGAGGGGACCCACCAGGCAGCCAGAAGGGTGCCTGGCGCGACCACCCTCCTGGCCGCGCCAGGCACCCTCCTGGGTGCCTGGTGGCCCCCCTCGGTGCCCCCTTTCGCCTATATAAACCCCCTGGAGTGGAAACCCCTAAACAAGAGTCGTTTCTGTGTTTCGCCGCCGCCACGGGGCGGAAACCTACAGAGGAGAAAATCCATCTCCGGCGGGCAGATTCCGCCGGGGAGATCACCTCCCGGAAGGGGAGATCATCGCCATCATCATCATCATCGTCACGGGCATCATCGAGATCATCATCAACATCATCCCCAACATCAGCACCATATCCATCTCCATCCCATGTCATCTCACAATTGCAACTTGTGTTGTAATCCGTACTATCTATCCTCTCTACTCTGTTGGTGTTGATTACTACTTTGTGGTGAATGCTATTGAGTTTTTTTGGAGAAATATCATTGTGTCCAGATTGTTTATCACCCATCTATCACCTCTGATCATGATCTATTTTATGTCTTGTGAGTAGTTACTTTAGTTCTTGAGAACATGGGAGAAGTCTAGTTGTTAGTAGTCATATGATGTTGAAGTATTATGTGTTGTTTGATACTTAAGTTGTGTTGTTATTTCTCTAGTGGTGTTATGTGAGTCGAACACATAACACTTCACCTTTCATGGGCCTAGAGGAATACATTGTGCGCAAAGGATGCTTATGGTGGGTTGCCGGAGTGACAAAAACCTGAACCCCAGTTCGCAGACTTTCGCACAAGGGAGTTATGGATCCTTGATCGTAATGCAGTGGTTAGGCTTATGCCTTAATTACTACCTTGTATTTGCGGATGCTTGCAAGGTGTGTAATCATAAGAGTACACTTATCTTAGTCTAGAAGGTGTACTAGCATTGATCCACCCACCGACTCTTATCAACACGATACATATTACTTGGCGGAGTATGTTGAAAGTGACTTGACTATCTCTCCCGTGTTTTCTCGAGAACGCTTTAGCTTTTATAAGTGCAGTTCCTAGGCTTATCCTTGTTAAAATATTGGGCCACTTGCTACTCCTCAGTTACCCTGTTTACTTTGCCTGTCTTTTACTTTTATGTTGCTTAAACCAAAAACCCCTAAATATTTACCTTTGAGTGTTTGCAGCCCTTTCCTTATCCAGTGTCACTTATCAACACCTTATGCTCCTCGTGGGATCGATACTCTTATTTATCGAAAAGCTACAATTGATCCCCTAGAATTGTGGGTTATCAAGAATCGTTTATTGGCGCGGTTAACAAGGAAGGCAACCCAACTAAACCTATTAACTTCTCCGCCATCAGGCATCTCGGTAACCCAACCCCCATTGAGACGGAAGAGTCCGATCCGAGAGTGCGGACGACTTTTGGATAGGGTGTCGACTCCCCGGGGGCCAACCGGATTTGTTTGTTGTTAGCTAGAGGGACCTGTCATTTTGGATCTCTCGGAACTAAATCATAAAATGGTTGCCTATCATGGGTAGCAACTGATAGTGATGGGCGTGCGTGCGGAGCCTTGTAATGGGCAGTTGGTACACCCCTGCAGGGTTAAATGTTTTCGAGAAGCCGTGTCCCCTGCAGGATATATAGTAATTCTTTCTTATTCATTGATATATTTCATGATATGATGCTATTCTTATGTTGTTTTGGCTTATTTTACACAGTTTGCAACTTTCCGGTGCCGAAGCAGCAGACGCAGGATTCAGCGGTAAAAAGTGGACGCTGAGTTGCTGAAGAAGAACACCTCCAAATTACCTGAAAATCGACGGAGACTGTTTTCCAGAAGGATCACGAAGACACGCAAATGAGCAACCAGAGGGGGGCCACAGGGTGCCCAGGCGGCCACCTGGCGCGGCCCCACCCCTGGTCGTGCCGGGATGGCGCCTGGACCCCCGGGGCCACTCCCGGCTCCCCCCTCTGGTCTATATACCCCTCGTCGTCCAAAAACCCTAAAAAGAGGAGAGTTTCCGGAGTTCCGCTGCCGCTCCGTGGAGGAAATCTACAGAGAAGAAAAGCCATCTCTGGTGGGCAGATTCCGCCGGGGAGATCACCTCCCGGAAGGGGAGATCGTCGCCATCGTCATCACCAACGTCACGGGCATCATCGAGATCATCATCAACATCATCCCCATCATCAGCACCATCTCCATCTTCATCCAATCTTGTCTCACAATTGCAACTCGTGTTGTAATCCATACTATCTATCCTCTCTACTCTATCGGTGTTGATTACTACTTTGTGGTGAATGCTATTGAGTTTTGTTGGAGAAATATTATTGTGTTCAGATTGTTTATCATCTATTTATCCCCACTGATCATGACCTCTTTTATGTCTTGTGAGTAGTTACTTTAGTTCTTGAGGACATGGGAGAAGTCTAGTTGTTAGTAGTCATATGATGTTGAAGTAATATGTGTTGGTTGATATTTAAGTTGTGTTGTTATTTTCCTAGTGGTGTTGTGTGAGTCGAACACTCAACACTTTGCCTTATCAAGGACCTAGGGGAATGCATTGTGTATAAAGAATGCTTACGGTGGGTTGCCGGAGTGACAGAAACCTAAACCCCAGTTTGCATGCATTTGCACAAGGGAACAATGGATCACCGATCGTATTTCTATGGTTAGGCTTTTGCCTTAATTACTATCTTGTATTTGCGGATGCTTGCAAGGTGTTTAATCATAAGAGTGCATTCATCTTAGTCTAGAGGATGCACTAGCATAGATCCACCCACCAAACACTTATCAAGACAATACATTGTACCGATATGGAATATGGCGAAAGCACATGACTACCTCTCCCGTGTGTCCTCAAGAACACTTTAGCTTTTATAAGTTCAGTTGCTAGGCCTCTCCTTTGCTCAGAAAGGATTGGGCCACTTTTTACTATCTAGTATCTTTTACTTTGCTCGTCTTTACTTTCCTGTCGCTTATACCAAGAAAACCCCTAAAAAGTTATCTTTCAGTGCTTGCAGCTATCTCCTTACCAAAGGCACTTGCTAGTACCTTCTGCTACTCGTTGGGTTCGACACTCTTACTTATCAAAAACACTGCAATAGATCCCTCTACGTTGAGGGTCATCAAGCTATGTTTTCTGGCGCCGTTGCCGGGGAGTGTAGCGCTATTAGTAAGTGAAGCTGGTAAGGGCGTTTTTATATTTCTGTCTTTAATTTGCCGTTGCTATTTTTGTTCTTATGAACACCCCTACTCTTGGATCGTTGTTCTTGGGGAGCCGCCCCACAACTAAGGTGGTTACTCCTGACCCTACTGAAATTGTGCCTTATAAGATACCATCTGGTATTATCGATTATGTCCTAGCTAATCGCTATGCAGGAGACAGACATCCAGGTGAACACTTGCTATATTTATCACAACTATGTTCATTATTCAAGCTTGCAGGTGTTTCACTGGAGTTCGTTATGAAGAAATTATTCTCTGTATCGCTTACAAACAAAGCTTCAGATTGGTATAAGCTCCTCGATAACTCACATTCTCTTAATTGGGAAGAGCTTAGGTCTCTCTTTTATACAAAGTTTTACCCTCTTCATGAAGTTTATCGAGACAGGAATTACATCTATAACTTTAGGTCTCGCGACGGAGAGAGCATCACTTAAGCTTGGGGGAGACTTAAATCCCTAATGTTCAAATGTCCTATCCATAAGCTCCCAAAAGATATTATACTTACAAATTTTTATGCCATGCTTTCTCGTCAGGACAAGGAAAGGCTGGATGCCTCCTCTAGCGGGGTATTTCAGACAAAGAGCGTTGAAGAAAGATGGGATATCATCGAAAGGATCCAGAAGAATACTGAAGATTGGGAAATCGATAAAGGCATCATAAATAAAAGTGAGAGAAGAACAGGCGAACCTGAAGACCAGATCAGAGTCGATCCTCAAGTTGCTATTGTTAAAGATTTAGTTACTGATGATGTTTCAGATTCTATTGTAATTTTTTGTGCTGTTTCAACTAACATTGTCACATCCAAGAATAGAAGCCCAATTTCAGGTACACCAGTTGTATCTGTTAAAATACGAGATCACAATTATTACGGGCTATGCGATCTGTGATCCCAATTCAGGCTGGATTCCTTATTCTCTTTATCAAGAGATCATGAGTGAGATTTCACCCTGTGAACTTGAAGAGATTGATGTTACTATTCATCTTGCAAACAAAGCTACTATCTCTCCTATTGGGATTGTGAGAGATGTTGAAGTCCTATGCGGAAAGGTAAAGTACCCTACTTACTTTCTCGTACTTGGTTCAGTGCAAGATAGTTTTTGTCCTATTATTTTTGGTAGACCTTTTCTCAGAACTTGTGGAGCTATTATAGATTGCAAGAAATGTAAAGTTTCTGTTGAATTCAATGGTGAGCCATATGAATTTAAATTTTCTAAGATTTCCAAGCAGCCTCGTGGTACTGAATTACCTAGTAATGATAAAATTATTGAAAGTATTGCTTCTATTGCTATTCCCCCTAATGATCCTTTGCAGCAATACATGGAGGACCACGAGAATGATACTCATATGCAGGAAAGAAATGAAATTGACGAAATCTTCTTGAGACAACCTACTTTCCCGAAGCACAACCTTCCGGTTGAACCTTTAGGAATTTTATCCAAACCAAAAGAAGACCCGGTGTTTGATCTCAAACCTCTTCCCGATACGCTCAAGTGTGCTTATTTAGATGAAAAGAAAGTATATCCTGTTATTATCAACACTAACCTTTCAGGATATGAAGAAGAGCGATTATTGGAAGTACTTCGTAAACACCGTGGTGCAATTGGCTATACCCTTGATGACCTTAAGGGGATTAGTCCATCTATCTGTCAACATACTATCAACCTCGAGCCCGATGCTAAACCTGTTGTTGACCATCAACGACGGTTGAACCCAAAGATGATGGATGTTGTGAGGACAGAAATCCTCAAGCTTCTAGCTGCAGGTATTATCTACCCTATAGCCGATAGTAAGTGGGTAAGTCCAGTTCATTGTGTTCCTAAGAAAGGAGGGACAACTGTAGTCCCTAATGATAAGAATGAACTAATACCTTAGAGAATTATTATTGGATATAGAATGTGTATTGATTACAGGAAGTTGAACAAGGCAACCAGGAAGGACCACTACCTGCTGCCCTTTATTGATTAGATGCTTGAGAGGCTGTCGAAAAACACGCACTTTTGCTATCTTGACGGGTACTCTGGCTTCTCTCAAATTCATGTTAACACTTCCGATCAAGAGAAGACCACTTTCACTTGTCCTTATGGTACTTATGCTTATAGGCGTATGCCTTTTGGTTTATGCAATGCCCCTGCTACTTTTCAGAGATGTATGTCTGCAATATTTCATGGTTTCTGTGAGGAGATTGTGGAAGTCTTCATGGACGATTTCTCCGTCTATGGAACTTCCTTTGACCACTGTCTCCACAATCTTAATAAAGTTTTGCAGAGATGCGAGGATACAAACTTAGTTCTAAACTCGGAAAAGTGCCACTTCATGGTTAACGAAGGGATCGTGCTTGGCCACAAGATTTCCGAGAGGGGAATTGAAGTGGACAAGGCGAAGATTGAAGCTATCAAAAGGATGCCCTATCCGAGGGACATTAAAGGTATTCGTAGTTATCTCGGTCATGCTGGTTTCTATAGAAGATTTATTAAAGACTTTTCTAAGACCTCGAGACCCCTCACTAATCTTCTCCAGAAGGATATTCCTTTTGTATTTGATGAAGATTGTAAGGAGGCTTTCAAAGTTCTTAAGAAAGCTTTAATAACCGCTCCTATAGTACAACCGCCTGACTGGAAGTTGCCCTTTGAAATTATATGTGATGCTAGTGATTTTGCTGTTGGAGCTGTTTTAGGACAAAGGGTTGACAAAAATTTGAATGTTATTTATTATGCCAGTAAGACCCTTGATAGTGCTCAAAAGAATTATGCTACTACTGAGAATGAATTCTTAGGATTAGTGTTTGCTTGTGATAAGTTTAGGCAGTATATTGTTGATTCTAAAGTTATTATTCACACTGACCATGCTGCCATTAAGTATCTTATGACGAAGAAGGAAGCCAAACCAAGGCTCATCAGATGGGTACTCCTTCAAGAATTTGATTTGCAGATTGTTGATAGAAAAGGAGCAGACAACCCTGTAGCGGACAATCTTTCAAGGATGGAAGATATACCGCATGATCCCATCCCAGTCAACGACAATTTTCCAGACGAACAACTTGCCGTTGTTAAAGTACAATCTCTTTCCGATCCTTGGTTTGCAGATTATGCTAATTTTATCGTTGCAAGGTATTTGCCTCTAGGTTTAACATTTCAGCAAAGGAAGAAGTTCTTCCATGATTTGAGGCATTACTTTTGGGATGACCCACATCTTTTCAAAGAAGGTCCAGACGGGATCATGAGAAGATGCATACCGGAACACGAGCAGAAGGATATTCTCAAGCAATGTCACGATAGTCCCTACGGAGGACATCACGCCGGTGAGAGGACCGCACATAAGGTTCTCCAATCAGGTTTTTATTGGCCTACTCTCTTTAAAGATGCTAGAAATTATGTTTTAGCCTGTGATAAATGTCAGAGAGTTGGTAATATTAGTAGGAGGAATGAGATGCCTATGAATTACTCACTAGTGATTGAGCCTTTTGATTGCTGGAGTTTTGATTTTATGGGTCCTTTTCCTTCTTCTCACAAGTACACTCACATATTAGTTGCTGCTGATTATGTGACCAAGTGGGTTGAAGCAATCCCCACCGAGAGTGCTGATCACAAAACATCTTTGAAAATGCTCAAAGATGTAATTTTCCCTAGGTTTGGTGTACCTAGGTATCTCACGACTGATGGAGGATCACACTTCACGCATGGAGCTTTTAGAAAAGCTCTAGCCAAGTACGATGTCAATCATAGAATTGCGTCACCGTAACATCCTGAAACTAGTGGGCAAGTTGAGCTCACCAATAGAGAGATCAAGTTGATCTTGCAAAAGACAGTTAACAGAAATAGGAAGGACTGGTCAAATAAGTTAGGAGATGTTTTTTGGGCGTATAGAACTGCTTACAAAAACCCCATGGGCATTTCTCCCTATAAAATGGTCTATGGCAAGGCTTTCCATCTGCCATTAGAATTAGAACACAAAGCTTTCTGATCTGTTAGAGAGCTTAAGGCTGACCCAAAGTTAGCTGGTGAAAATCGTCTCATGAACTTGACTTCTCTAGATGAGTGGAGAAGTGAAGATTACGAGAGCGCTAAAATGTTCAAGGAAAAGGTAAAGAAATGGCATGACATGAGGATTCTGAAACATGAATTTAATGTTGGTGATAAAGTTTTATTGTTTAGATCCCGTTTCAGGTTTTCTCCAGGTAAACTACTTTCCAGATGGGAAGGGCCATTTCATATCGAAGAAGTCTACCAGTCTAGTGCAATTAAGATTAAGAATTTTGAAGGCACCAAACCTCAAGTTGTGAATAGGAAAAGACTCAAGCATTACATGGCGGGAGATCCCGTCAATGTTGATGTAAATATAATACGCACAACAACTCATGAAGAACATGTTGCAGCCCTGTTTCAGACACCGACAGAAGCAGAATAATAAAAGGTATGTATTACGGTAAGGAAACATCGCGAACCGCCATAAAAGTTCCATATTATGAGTTTTTACAAAATTAGGAAAATTCGAGGCTAAGCGGAGCCGGAGAAGAGCTCCAGGGGGCCCAGGCGCCCCCCTGGCGCGCCCTACCTCCTGGGCACCCAGGAGTCCGTCTCCGACTCCACTTTGGCTCGTTACCTTCATTTTGTTGCAGAATTTGTTTCTATATATTTGCCCGGATCGTTCCGGCAACGTATCTCACGATTTCGTGTGTTTTCTCTTCAATCTGTTTCTGCCAGGAAATCTTTTAGCTAGACCTAGGTGCCATGGCTTCCCCAAGTTCCCCCAAGGACAAGTTCGTCATCAACGTCATCAACCCTTACCTCGCTGAGGTGAACAAGCACCCCCATGTCCTTCGTGTGGAGGACGGTGTTCTCCACAAGGAAGATCTGAAGGGACCAGTCATGGAGGGTAGCACCGAGGAGCGGCTGAAGGAGATGGAACATGAGGTCTTCAAGTTCAAGAAGATGGTGGAGCGTGGTGTTGAAGGCAACTTCGACATTAGGAACGAGATCGAGGCTTCCCATAGGAAAGAGATGAAGGAGATGTCATCAAGTTTGTCCGCACTAGAAGAAATTTTTTATCAGCTCCAAGCACAAATCTATGATCTGCACAACCAGAACTGTGAGTATAAACTAAAGTTTCTGCGCATGGGTTTAGGTGCTGAGTGCAGGATCCTGGAGACGGGAATGTCCTTCAAAACTGGAGAGGAGCTACCATGGAAGCGCTTCTCCAAGGAATACCTGATCAACAAGAACAAGGATGAGGAGTAAATCTCCTCGGGTAATGGCATTCCCTCGGCTTGTTCCAAGCTTGGGGGAGTGCCTGGTATCTTTATCTTTATCTTAGTCTTTTAGAGTCAAGTAGAGTCGTATCATGTCTAGGGAGTTTATTATATGAAATAGGTGTTTGCATTGAGGTCTATCACTCCGTCTGTGGAGAGATTGTATCCGTGAGTGTGGAGTCGTCTATATTGGAATATTACTGAGAAGTCTATTGGTTCCTTCGCTGCACTCAGTATTCTCTTCACGCAATCGGCATCATATGACGATTCTTATGGGGAGTATTAACCTTATATCAGGTATGGCTTTGAAAACTTTATTTAAATTTTGGCAAACATAGCTTTTGTCTTGACAACATGCATGTTTTCTCAAGTAGCGACTTAGCCAAAACCTTTATGTTATTATGCTTGAAGTGTTATGTTCACAAGGAAGACAACTTGATGTGTTATGCTTACCTTAATGTTTGTGCCTTATATGTTTTGCATCTAAATTAGCATCAACTGTCTGTTCTCTCAAAGCCTTTGCTAGCCGAACTCTTTTCCAAGTAGATTTCTTCTTGTGCATCCATACCCTGAAACCATTACCTTCCATTTGAGCCCACCATACCTTCCTATTCGTGGTATTCCCCTACCACTCTTATAAGTATAGAATTTATGTGTTATCCTTAAATGTTCAAAATCTTCTGTTTTGTGCCTCTTGTTTAGCTCATGAGGAAGTAGTAGGTAATTCATGATCTTCTTAAGTTGGACAAGTTTTACCCCGGGATTGCATGTCTAATCTGCAAACCCATAATACGAGGAGGAACTGGCATGGGTGCGCCCAGCTCGAAAGATAATATAACATCCAAACCCTCCTTCACGCTTGGTCTATGAGAAATCAGAAACTTTTGCAGTGATAATCAAAGGATATTAAGGGGATGTGATCATCCTCACTTGGGAGCCGTTCCTCAAAATTTGTCCATCTTGAGAAGTAATTGAGTTATCTATTAGCATTCGTTGACAAACTATGCACCGCCCCAAAATCTATTTTTATTCTGTTTGATTTAAGGATAGCACATGAGTTTTCCCTGCTTGCCCTTAACAAGGCCTTTCTTCCACTTTCACGTTGAGTCAGTTTTCCCACTTCCTTCTTTTCCCTAAGAGAACAGACATTTGATGTTGATGAGGATTCATCCATATAGAGATGCATTGAGTTTTGCCATGCCATATCCTTGTTGAAATTATCTTTTGATAAGTAAGTTGTTTGCGAAAGCTTTTTCCTAGCGAGCATCTTCCTTTGTGTTAGCATTTGCACTTAATGACTACTAACATGTCCTTTCAAAAGCTTCAAATTGTTTGTAGTTGTCCTTTGACCAAGGTTATGTTTGCCATAATTTGATGAGTTGCCTCAGCCCTACTTTTGATTATAATCGTTATTACTTTCTCATGAGGGCCTTATGAGTTGAGGTTGCTGTTGAGGATTCTTGAGTATGATGAAGGAACCTTGATGCTTCTTGTTCGTATTCTATTTATCGACACTTCACTCTCTAAAACTTGTGGACAGGCTTACCGAGCTCAGTATTCGCTTGGGGACAAGCGAGGTCTAAGCTTGGGGGAGTTGATACGTCCAAATTGCATCACTATTTTATATAGTAATTCTATCTTATTCATTGATATATTTCATGATATGATGCTATTCTTATGTTGTTTTGGCTTATTTTACACAGTTTGCAACTTTCCGGTGCCGAAGCAGCAGACACAGGATTCAGCGGTAAAAAGTGGACGCTGAGTTGCTGAAGAAGAACACCTCCAAATTACCTAAAAATCGACGGAGGCTGTTTTCCAGAAGGATCACGAAGACATGCAAAAGATCAACCAGAGGGGGGCCACAGGGTGCCCAGGCGGCCACCTGGCGCGGCCCCACCCCTGGCCGCGCCGGGAGGGCGCCTGGACCCCCGAGGCCACTCCCGGCTCCCCCCTATGGTCTATATACCCATCTTCGTCCAAAAACCCTAAAAAGAGGAGAGTTTCCGGAGTTCCGCCGCCGCTCCGAGTCGGAAACCTACAGAGAAGAAAAGCCATCTCTGGTGGGCAGATTCCGCCGGGGAGATCACCTCCCGGAAGGGGAGATCGTCGCCATCGTCATCACCATCGTCACGGGCATCATCGAGATCATCATCAACATCATCCCCATCATCAGCACCATCTCCATCTTCATCCAATCTTGTCTCACAATTGCAACTCGTGTTGTAATCCGTACTATCTATCCTCTCTACTCTCGCGCCATCAAGCAAATTTCTGGCGCCGTTGCCGGGGACTCCGAGTGCTAAGATAGGGGAGTTGCACACTACCCTTTACCTTTGTTTTTTAGTCTTGTTAGTTTACCCTTCAGTTTTTATCTCAGTGTCCTTTATGAAAAACCACAAAAATAGTTGCTACCTTTTGCCTTTGTCTTGCTTTGCCTATTTATGCTATCCTCATCATGGGTGATGAACCACCCAAATATGGTAGGATGGACATGTTTCACTTGGATCGTCTTCGATCAATTTGTGCTCGCGCTAAAAACCCAACCGACTTGGTTGAGGGAAAATCATTGGATGAGCATGCTCATTATACGCGGCACCGCCTATCTCAGAAAGGGAAACACTTATGGGATCAAATACATGTTTCTTATTGCCATGCTAAACTTTTGTGCCACATTTATGATCTACTTGTTGTTCTAATATAGATCATAAACACCTCCCTTTCCAATGTGAGTTTAATGAAAATGAGATCTTATCTTCTTATTCTAAAGGTGTTTATGATTACTTTGATGTTGAAAAGATTGAAGAGTTTGTTGCTTTTAAAGGTGCCTATGAGATTGCTTCTTTGATTGAAAAATATCACGATACAATTTTCGAGTCTGAAAACTTTGCAGTTCTTGCTTATTGCTTCAAGAATTATACTTCCAATTCTTATATTGAGGATTTTAAAAATGAAATTTTTGCTGCCCAAGAAGAGGCCAATGATTGCATTGAGGAGGAATCCCATGATTCCGAGGACTCACTTGAAATATCCCTTTCTGAAAATTTTGATACTTGCTTTGTTGATGGACAAGATGCCACTATGGATGATGCTGACAAAAATGAACTCTCTACAGTTCCTTATGTTAAGCATGAAATTGTTGCTATTGCACCCACACTTGATTGTCCTATTATCCTTTTGAAATTTCCAACTCCGGAGAACTTTGCTCTTATCAAGGCTCAATGTGATGGGTTGCATTTATTTTATAATCCTAAAGACCGTGTTGAAAACTATACACGTGTGCTTGAAGTTCATGAACAACATGATTTATGTGACAGTTATATTCTTGATGTTGTTCATGATACTAATGAAAATTATTTTGAGAGAGGGAAGTTTGGTTGTAGAAAATTCCATATTACTAAAACTCCTCTCTTCATGTTGAAAGTTTTGAAGTTGTTCTTGTTCTACCTTCCTATGCATGTCACTTTGTGCTCCTTTGATTTATTTTCTTACAAGATGCCTATGCATAGGAAGTTGGTTAGGCTTAAATGTGTTTCACATTTGCATCTTGATGCTCTCTTTTGCTTCAATTCTTATTCTCTTGTGAGCATCTTTCATAATCTTTAATCCTAGCTAATGGCTCTAAAGAAGCGCTTTCGGGAGGCAGCCCGCAACGAATTTAGGTTTTTTCTTTTTTCTTTTGTTGTGTCTTGATGATTGTTACTGCTGTAGCAACATCATTAAATCTTTATTTTACAACTTTGAGCCAAGTTATAGCCTCTTACGGCAAGGGAAGTAAAAGTTGTGACATGTTTTCCAGAAAACAGATTCTGTCCTCGTGACCAGAAAAATTCCAGAAAAATCCCAGTTCATATTTTTGATCTGAAATTTTTACACAGTATGCTCTATACAATTACAAAACTTCCGATGTTCTGAGTTTTTTGATTTGAGTTGTAGAAGCGCCCCTAAGAAATTCATTACTATCTGCTGTTCTGTTTTTCACAAATTCTGCCACGTTTTGTCTCTCCTAACTTTTGCAAACCTTAAGCTTGCTTTTTCTTTGCAAAAACTTTTTGGCACTCTTGAGAAACAGTATCTCTTCAATAATATCTTTATATCCAGTGGGGAAAAATTATTTATTAAGGGTACTAACCTCCCTAATCAGCTTATGATGAGTTATGAATGAAGGGAGTTTTCAAGTGTGCGATAGAAGATGATGAAAGAAGATCCAGGAGTGTCAAGCGCTCTAGATTGGGGATGCCCCCATGCATCCCCAACAAATATTCAAGGAGACTCAAGCGTCTAAGCTTGGGGATGCCCCCGTGCATCCCCTTCTCCATCAAAAAATCATCAGTTCGTCCTTCGTCTCACTATATTTTTATCACTTCATGTGTTATGTGCTATGCTTGGAGCGTCTCGCTCTTAGGTTTTTGTCTTTAGTTTTCTTTAGCTTTGCTTGCTGTTCATAACAAGTTAGATCCCGTCTTTTTGATGTTGTGTGTTCTTTATCTTTTCATAGCTACTGCCATGTTTAGTTTTAGTCTTAGTTTGTCTTTAGCAAGAGCCTTGGCTTTTGTTTAGTTTGTTGCTGGAACTCTTTTTAGTTTTCATGTTTATCTTGTTAAAGAGAGTTGGTTGTTGCACTGAGTTGTGTCTTGTCGTGAAAGTAGGTAATTGAGGTTGCTATTTAATTTTAGTAGTAACTTGCAATAGTTTTGAGGTATTGTTGTGAGTAATGTTTGAACTTTTGGTGTCAAGAGCTCTAGCCTATTAGTGATAGGTGTCGTATTTTGGGAAATCCGTGTGTATTTTCAGAACCTATAAAACTAGTTGAGAACTCTCGCTACTAGATGGATCACTACTCTTCTGAGGGGTCGAATATCAGAGAACACTCACGTACCATGAGTCGAGGATGTGCAAGGATAACCAAACCCCCATACACTCCTCCTCGGGGTACTTGTCTCTTTGTGAACCTCCTTATTAGATTGAGAGTTACCGATAATAAGTGCATGAGTTCTTCGGACTAATGTAAGTATTGAAAGTTGACACTTCCACCTTCCCATATTTTGCTAGCCTCTCCCGTGCCGTGCATTGCCTTCTTCTCACTCCAAGAGTTGGTGTCCACCTTCGCCGGCACATCCAAACCCTTGGCATGATACGCTCTGTCATCATAACCCTCCTTATATCTTCCCTCAAGACAGCCACCATACCTACCTATCAAGGCATTTCCATAGCCTTTCCGAGTTACATTGCCATGCAACTTCCACCTCTTCATGACTTGATCTTCATGTCATACATGTTCCTGCTACACTGGCAGCGGCATACATTTCATACATCATGATAGTTACATCTTCTTTATGTGTTGAGTACCTTGTAAAGTGTGAAAGATCTCCTTTACCTTCTTGTAAAATAGAGTGTTGCCCTTA
The DNA here is from genome assembly GCA_950022295.1 of Bromus sterilis. NCBI lineage: Eukaryota > Viridiplantae > Streptophyta > Magnoliopsida > Poales > Poaceae > Bromus > Bromus sterilis. Next base: position 350,952,896 of record OX465597.1, read on the forward strand.
AGTGAGGAAAAGATCCCAAAGTGGACACATTAAAAGATCCCAAAGAGGACAAATGAGATTTAAATAGAAAGAGCCATTGAGGCCAAAAAAAAAATACAAAAAAATAGAAAAAAGAGAAAAAGAAATAAAAAGAGAGAAAGGGGAAACACTACTATCCTTTTGAGAGATCCACACTAGTACTCCCTCTATACCCTTGTACTCCATAGAGATGATCGTTATGCATATAGCTATGTGGGGACCTTTACACTATAGAACTTGGCTTGCATATTGCAAGGATGAGCCTCCTCAAACGAGCTCTAGGTCTTCATGAGCGATCAAGTTAGATGCACCCCCACTAGTTCCATTGGAGAGCTTCTTAGATCGTATGTGCTTCCGTTGCATGGCAATCCCTACTCCTCACATCATATCTATCATTTGGCATCCCTTTCCTATGATTGTCCTCATTGATGTGAGCCTTTCTCATCCTTTTTGTCTTTCTCCTCCATCGTATTTCTCTCTTTTCCATCCTAAGTGTCAACTCTCGTGCTTACGCTCATCCATTGCATGAGTGTTCAAAATATTGAAAAAGGAGTGGATCAAATTGACTTGTACCTGGCTAGTGGTCTGGGGACGAGTCAAGATAAGATTCCAAAGAAGACCAAGTGTGAAACTTTAGTAGATTGAGTTCTCAACACAAAAATTACTTTTTCTCGTATTCCCTACCCCCCTTCTTGCATGCAAACACCATTTGGAGACATTCAAGTCACGGACAGCGAGAGCTCTTGCACCTATTGTTCTTTTGTTACTTGTTTCAATGCTAATATAGACTCTTGCATGTTATGATTTGAATTGAATCTCTAACCTTGATTGCTTTACTTTTCAAAGTTCTTTTATGGTTGCTAGCATGTCACCACAGAAATTATGTTGTTATCATTTACCTACTCGAGGATGAGCAGGAATTAAGCTTGGGGATGTTGATACGTCCAAAACGTATCTATAATTTCTGCTTGCTCCATGCATGTTTTGTGTGATATTGCTATGATCTAGATACACTTTCATACACTTTTGATCATACTTGGACTAACCTATTAACTCAGTCCACCCCAGTGCCAGTTCCTGTTTTCTGCTATTTTTCTATTTCAGTTTTCCCCCATATAAAAAGTGCCAGAAAAATTCCGGGAAAAATCCAGGAAAAATCAGCATACAGGAAGCTTCGAGAAGAGCCCGGGAGGGGCCAGAGGGGAGCCAGGGGGCCTAGGAGGCCACCCGACGCGGCCCCCCTGGTCGCGCCAGGGGGGCGCCTGGGGCCCCTGGTCCACCTCTGGCTGCCCCCCTTCGCCTATTTATTCTCCGTCACGGGAAAACTCCAGAAGAGGAACCCTATTCCGCAAACTCACCTCTATTCCGCCGCCGCCGCGCTTCCGAGATCAGGAGCACCAAAAGATCTCATCCCGGCACCCTGCCGGAGGGAGGATTGACCTCCGGGAGTCTCCTCTCCACCATGGATGCTCCCCGGATGTCTCGTGAGTAGTTTTCGTTGGACCATGGGTCCGTGATTAGTAGCTATGTGATGTTCTCCTCCCCTCTTTGATCTTCATTTTTTAGACCTCGTGAGCTGCCCTCCATGATCGAGGCACCTTTGTAATATTTCTGTTGTTGCTATGCTGAGTTTGGAGGGATCTGATGGATTATGAGATTATGTTCAGATTGTGATAGAGTAATATATTTGGTTTTTATCTCTTATATTTTTGTTCCTATGTAATTCTTGCATGTTCTCCGTTGCTGTTTATTGCTTTGGCCAAGTAGTAGGTAGTGACTCCAAGAGGGAACATTGTGCTAGATTGTGGGTTCATGCCCCCCGATGACACGCTTGAGTGACAGAAACATGAGTCTAGGGGATGTGCTGTTTCCACAAGGGGGAAAACAACGGTGCTTGTAACCGCGGTTACAAGGATTGTTTACTTTACGCAAAGTTCTTTTTAATGCAGTTGTCTGTTGTTTTGGGTTTACACTTTGGGTGGGGCTCGCAACTTAATACCAGCGAGATGTTCTGGATAGATATCTCAATGTGGATGATTATTAGTAGATGCAGTTGGATTTTGGTCTACTTATTTTGGCGTACTACCCGTGCTTTTGAGCCTCTTCCTTTCTTTTGTAGCATAGTTAGCATGCGGTGCGTTTATAATCCTGTCAATTGCCCTTCTGTAATTTGTTTACCTCGCATAGCCGTTTTATCGTCTTTTGGGAGAGAGACATCACTAGTGAACATCACGTATCCCGGTCCATATCCTCATTAATATTTCCAAGCTATATTTACTTTAATGCTTTTACTTGTTATCATTATCCCTTGCGTTTTATCCTTTGTGAACAACAAGACCAGAGAGATTGACAACCTCTCTGAACTTCGTTGGGAACAAAGTTATCTGTGTCTGTGTGCAGGTCCGCGTCAGTTGCGCCGCTGACACCTACTTATCATCTCTGCAGTCCTACTGGAGACAAACCTTGGTATCTTCACCGAGGGAAAACTGCTGCTGCACTACATCTCAAACCTTCCACTTGGGGTAACCAACGAAGGGCGAGAAGCCATCAGCTCCTCAGTGGCGAGCATGCCACGGCCGCCATGCAACTTGCTTGCCTGGAGGCCTCCCAGGCGTCCTTATCGCGCCCGGAGACGTCCCGTGGACGCCCGCTTCACTTCCCCCTCTCCACGGTCACTTTCCCCTTCTCCCTTGCTCGAAATCGCCATGGACAGAAAGTTCGCCGGAGCACGCAACCATGGAATCCGCGGCCACTATGCCCTAGAGCTCTAACCAGTAAGTCCACCGTGTTCTTCGCCCTCGACTTCGTCTTCACATAGAAGCTGGAGCCCTAATTCCTCCCCGAGAAGACGCCTTCGTCTTCAACCTCTCGCTGGACCCGTGAGCTCGCTGTCTTCAATTCGCCGCCATTGAAGCCTCCCTGCCTCTCCCGTTTGCCTCGTCGTGCTCCCTGTGGTCTGGTGAGCATTTCCCCTAGCTTTGCAGCGCCCCACTCCCCTCCTAGCTGAATCCGCCATGAGAGCCGAAGCTTCTCGCCGCCGTGGTCCTTGTCGATGAGCCTGCGCTAAGCAATCGTCCTCGCCACCTTGTCCTTTGTCACCGCCGTGCTCCTCTGGTTCGATCCCGCCTAACCCTGCTCCAAGTAGCGCCTCCTAGCGAGATCCTTCTCACAGCCGAGCCACTGCCGCCGCCAAACTCATCGCCGGCAAGCCTCCCGAGCACCTCAGCCACCCTAACTTGGCCCAATCGATGCGCGACGCCAAGAGCTGCGTCTCGGTGGTCGCAACACATCGTTTGGTGCCCGGAAACGCCCTCCCCGTGGACGCCGCCGTCTCGGGTGGTCGCCGGAGACACGCCGGCGGCGAGGTCCACGTGGCAGGTGGTTTAGCCACTAATCCCCCCCTGTGGGACTTACAAGTGGGCCCCCAGGCCCTTAAACCTCTGGTTAAACTTAAGTTAAAAGAAAACGTTTCAATTAATTAAATAAGACACTAACATGTGGGCCCTGCCCCTGACTAATCACTAGATTAGTTTAAATAAAATTAAAACGGTTTAATTAACACACAGTGACACTTAAAGGTCGGACCCCCTGGTCAGTGGCCCCCTGACGCCAGCATGAGGTCATGCTGATGCAGTAAAATCTTTTCTATTTAAAATATTCCAGAAATTCCAGAAAATGAATTAAACTTTGGAAATTCATAACTAATTCATTTTAACTCAAAATTAAACATATGATATATGTAAAATTATCAAAAAATGCAAGGATTCTGAATATGCACTTTATTTTCATGTTTGACCATTTTAAAATGGGGGAAAAGAGAGAACAATGCATATGAATTCCTTTTAAATTCAAATTGGAGTTTGAATTTGCAAGACCTTTGCAATATACTTGATTTAAATGGAATCCCCTCACACATCAGTGGCACATACATCAAGTTTCAACCTTCAACTCATGTGATTGTGCATTGTACTTATTTTGCTCCATTGATTGTTGTTTGTCGAATAGAGGTGGAGCCGGAACCCGAGATTACCCCCTTCGTTGAAGACCCCCATACCGAACCTCGTCAGCAAGGCAAGCAAACCCCAATTGATCATGTCGATAAAATCCCACTTCCCTCTCGGTCTCGCTTATGCATTGTTTAGGATGATTACCATGCTACGTTTCTACCACATAGATGAACCCATTCCTTTGCATGACCTATCATTTGTCACAGTAGTAAGCAAACCACAATCCTAGCAAATGTAGGATTTGATTGATATCATGTGGCCCCTGCAACTGTTACTGCTTTTTGCATGCTTAGAGTGTTACAATGTTGATACTGTTATGTGAGTCGGGATGGTAGCAATCATGTTGATGATGGTGGAAATGTGTTGGTGAATCTACCCTAATACAAGGTGAACGATGAGAGGATGTGTAGGAGTACACAGTGGGTTGTCTCGTTGAACACCGCCTTAAGCCTGAGTTCTTGTGTGGTGATCCAAGATGAAGAGTACTACCGCATGTTGGGCAAACAGACCCCCGCTCAACCTACTAACTCACCCCTTCTCAGATCAATGAGTCGCAGTAGTTCGGAGTTCTGGTAGGTTTGTGGCCTGGATGCAAGGTGGGAGAACGGCTCAACCGAGACCGGCTTATGCACCACGCACACATCTTCTGGGACCACTTCGGTGAACCGGCCGGGTTACGAATGTGGAAACCATCCCAGATAGGCGTCTTATTTGAACCTGAGTTGGCTGTGAGGTAAAAGTTGTGGAGATTATCCTCGCTGAACCCCCCTTGAAGAGTGAGGAGATCCCGGCGGTAACTGATAGTTTCATGTGTGTAGCAGTACACCCCTGCAGGGTTAATAAACTATTCGTATAGCCGCATCCGGGTAAGGGACCACTTGGAAAGCTGTGCCTGATTATTAGACAACTTGAACTGGATACTTATAAAACTTGCCAAGATAAGCGTGAGTGCTATGGCGTGCTTTCTCGTGGGAAGTCGAGGAAGGAAACATAGTGGTGTAATTGGTTGGAGACATGTAGTGGACTCGTGTACGCTTCTTACCTCAAGTCTGGTACTCGTAGTTCAGGACTAGCCAAGTCAAAGCTGGCACTTCTGCTTATGAACCCCACCCCCTTTACCTTGATACATGTGCATGAGTAGCATAGCTCCTACGTAAGTCTTGCTGAGTACGACTTTGTACTCACGTTTGCTTATTCTATGTTTTAGATGAACCCACTGACCCCGAAGGTGGATTCTTCCTCGAGCTCGACGACTGAAGACCAAGCTAGTGTAGTCCCATTCAGCAAAATGGTTCCCTCGTGAAGGGCTTGTTTATAAATAAGGCTTCTCTAAACCATTTGTTAAACTTGTCTGTACTCAGACCTACTTTACTTCCGCATGCTTGTTGTAATGTTGGATCACGGTCTCGTGATCTCTGTGTGCACTCTGTAAGAGTTATCAACAAAGATGTAAACTTTGTAGAGAATTGTAATGATACCTGTTGTTCATACTAGACATGTGTGCTGCGTGTATGATTGTATCATGCATGTCTTGGTATGGGTTTTCGAGACCTTAGTTGTGATCTGGCTGACGGTCTTTTATACACCAAGTGGCCCTTAGATGTGCGCAGCTTGGGGCATCGCGATGCGATTGTTCGTGACTCCGTCACGTGCACACTTTGATGTGTGATCGAGCCCTCCCTAGACCCCGACTAAGTGATCGGGCTGGAGTAAGTCTATGTAAGGGTTATAATACAATCAATAGTATGGTTGAGGCGACTTGTCTATGAGTATGGGAGTTCACCACCCATATCATTTAGACTTGTGTGCCGATGATGAGGACCCATCTCAGTTGATCATCCGGCCTGGATGGGATGCCCCTCACGTTCGATGCTTTTCGAGAACGTTCTGTGCTTGGCCTTGTCTGCTTAGACAAGTGGGTACGGTTCTCGGCTCTCCATATGATTGTGTTGTAGCGAGTCTTGCATACGCTAACCCCGGGTCCTGACATACTTGGTATCAGAGCAGGACAGACTGTAGGATTATCAGCCTTGGCCGAAGTTGAGTCTAGCCTTCTATAGTTATATAGTTATTCTGGGTATATAAGGGAACAACGTAAGGCTTCTTTTTTCTCCTTACCTTCATCGTTCTGAGTTCTGAGTCACTCTCATCTTGTTCTACGGGAAGATAGGACTAGGCTCACCTATGTCTTACTAGAAAATCTTGTTGTTTGCTTCCTTGTAGCCGTAGGAAAGTTGTGTTCGGGTTGATAGAGTTGTTGTGCTTCCTGATTTCTTACATCGTATGTAAGTGTTGTTTCCATGTTGTAAGAAATTTTCTTTTTTTGCAATTACAACCGTTATGCTGTCCGAGTCATTCCAAGTTTCTTCATAATCTGATGCATTTGCAAACTCCTTCTTTCTGTTTCAGATGGCGGATCTTCCCCCTCGGCAGATTGTTCGTTTGACTAGGCGCAACGAGTTGGTGTCTTTGAATGACTTCATCCGGCTTTATCCCCCGGTTTTCAGCTACTCCACCGAGCCCCTTGACACCGATGACTGACTTCGCATCATCGAGAGGAAGCTCCAGGCAGGCCATGTTGCAGATGGTGACAGGGTCAGCTATGCAATACCACCTCGAGGGTCCAACTAGCTCTTGGTGGGAGAATTTCCTGAACATGCATCCCGCTGGACCGCCCACAACTTGGGATGAGTACTGCACTTCATTCCGTGAGCACCACATTCCAAAGGGTCTTATGGACCGCAAGCGTGAGGAGTTCTGCAACCTCACCCAAGGCAGGAGGACTGTTGACGAGTTTAGTCGTGAGTTCAACCGACTTGCTCGTTATGCTACTGAAGAGGTCTCCACCGACTCCAAGAAGCAAGAGAGGTTCCGCCGTGGACTCAATTCTGGACTCCATCGTGAGCTCAACCTGCATGACTTCGCCACCTTCCAAGTCCTTGTCAACAAGGCCATCAAGGCGGAGGACATGAACACCCCCAATGATTTCCGCAAGCACCCTAGAGACAATGGTTCATCTAGTTCAGGATCTCAGAAGCGCAAGATCTGGATCCCCAACAGCATGTTCCGCGAGAACAACCCATCGAGGCCATCCTATGTGGCGCCTTGTCCACCAGCTTCGTTCCACCCATCTCCACCGAACAACCCAGCTCCACGCACTGTCTATGGAGCCTGCTTCAAGTGTGGTCAGGCAGGTCACTACTCCCGTGAGTGTCCCCAGAATCAGAATGATCCACCCCGTGCCGGAGGTAACAAGAATGGTTGTGGCAAGCCACCCCCGAAGGTCTTCACCACCAAACCCGCTCCTTCCGCCAATCGTGGACGTGTGAACCAGATATCAGCTGAAGAGACTGACGAAACTTCTGACGTCATTCTTGGTACGCTCCCAGTCAATTATGTTCCTACTTCCGTTCTTTTCGACCCAGGAGCATCCCATTCATTCATGTCGGAAAGTTATGCACTTCTTCATGAGTTGTCCTTTGTTGAAATGTCCACCCCAACGATAATTCAAACTCCAGGGTCAAGATGGCAAACTAATAGAGTAAGCCATGGTAATCAAATTGCAATTGAGGGTTTAGTATTCCTTGCTTCACTCATAGCCCTCAAGTCTTCAGACATTGATGTCATCCTTGGTATGGATTGGTTATCAAGACAAAATGCTTTTCTTGATTGTAAAGCCAAGTTAGTTAGACTTACCCATCCTTCAGGCCAGACAATAGATTATTCCTCACCAAGATCGAGAACCCAGATGCATTCTTTGAATGTGCATCCCCTTCCCGACCTTGAAGATATTCCGGTGGTTCGTGACTTCCCGGATGTCTTTCCTGAAGAGATGTCGGGCATGCCACCCGACAGATGTGTAGAGTTCATAGTGGATCTTATGCCAGGAACCGCACCAATTTCCAGACACCCATACAAAATGGCCCCACGAGAGTTAGCTGAGCTTAAAATCCAACTCGAAGCTTTGTTGGCAAAAGGCTTCATCCGCCCTAGCTCATCGCCATGGGGTTGCCCCGTTCTGTTCGTAACGAATAAAGATGGAACAGAAAGGATGTGCGTAGACTATCGCCCGCTAAATCTAGCGACGATAAAGAACAAGTACCCACTGCCCAGGATCAATGATCTTTATGATCAACTTGCTGGATCCTCTGTCTCTCCAAGATGGATTTGAGATTAGGTTATCATCAAATCAAAATCCGAAACAAGGACATTCCCAAAATGGCTTTCACCACTCGTTATGGTCTTTACGAGTACACCGTCATGTCCTTCGGTTTAACCAATGCCCCTGCCACTTTCTCGCGCATGATGAATTCGATCTTCATGGAGTACCTAGATAAATTTGTTGTAGTTTATCTTGATGACATTCTCATCTACTCGAAGAACGAAGAAGAACATGCCGAACATCTCAGGCTGGTCTTGATGAAACTCCGAGAGCATCGCCTTTATGCAAAGTTCTCCAAGTGTGAATTTTGGCTACCATAAGTGACCTACTTAGGCCACGTGATTTCTGCAAAAGGCATTGCTGTGAATCCCGAGAAAGTTCAGGCTGTCCTTGACTGGACTCCACCTGAATCGGTTAAGCAAGTTAGGAGTTTTCTTGGCTTAGCAAGCTACTGCCGCCGCTTCGTCGAGAACTTTTCTAAAGTTGCAAAGCCTCTAACTGAACTCCTCAAGAAAGATAAGAAATTCCAATGGACTCCCAAGTGCGAACAAAGCTTTCAAGAGCTAAAAAGAAGATTGACTTCTGCACCCGTACTTGCGCCTCCAGACACCAAAAAGGATTTCGAGATATTTTTTGACGCCTCACGGCAAGGGTTAGGATGCATACTTATGCAAGATAGATATGTGGTAGCTTATGCTTCACGCCAGTTGCGGACACATGAAGAGAACTATCCTACCCATGATCTTGAACTCGCTGCCGTAGTTCATTCCATGACAACTTGGCGACATTACCTCCTTGGTAATCGTTGTGACATCTATTCCGACCACCAAAGCCTCAAATACATTTCCACCCAGCCAGGTCTTAATCTTAGGCAAAGACGCTGGATAGAGTTGATAAAAGATTACGACGTAGGAATTTCTTACTGATACGTCCAAAACGTATCTATAATTTCTGCTTGCGCCATGCATGTTTTGTGTGATATTTCTATGATCTAGATACACTTTCATACACTTTTGATCATATTTGGACTAACCTATTAACTCAGTGCACCACAGTGCCAGTTCCTGTTTTCTGCTGTTTTTCTATTTCAGTTTTCCCCCATATAAAAAGTGCCAGAAAAATTCCGGGAAAAATATAGGCAAAATCACCGTACAGGAAGCTTCGCGAAGAGCCCAAGTGGGGCCAGAGGGGAGCCAGGGGTGGCCCAGGCGGGAAGAACCTTCCGAAAGAACCTGAGTGGGGCCAGAGGGCCACCACCAGGGGCCCAGGCGCCCTGGTGGCGCGCCCTAGGGGCTGGCCGCGCCAGGGGGCCGCCTGGACCCCTGGTGGCCCCCTTGGCTGCCCCCCTTGGCCTATATATTCTCCGTGATGAGAAACCCTCAAAAGAAGAACCCTTTTTCGCGATCTCGCCTCTGTTCCGCCGCCGCCGCGCTTCCGAGATCGGGAGCACCAACAGACCTCTTCCCGGCACCCTTCCGGAGGGAGGGCCGACCTCCGGGAGTCTCCTCTCCACCATGGATGCTTCCCGGATGTGCCGTGAGTAGTTTCCTTTGGACCATGGGTCCGTGATCAGTAGCTATGTGATGTTCTCCTCCCCTCTTTGTTCTTCATGGTTTAGACCTCGTGAGATGCCCTACATGATCGAGGCACTTTTGTAATCTTTCTGCTGTTGCTATGCTGAGTTTGATGGGATCTGATGGATTATGAGATTATGTTCAGATTGTGATTGAGTAATATATTTGGTTATTATCTCTTATATTTTTGTTCTTAACTAATTCTTGCATGTTCTCCGTTGTTGTTTATTGCTTTGGCCAAGTAGTAGGTAGTAACCCCAAGAGGGAACGTTATGCTCGATTGTGGGTTCATGCCCCCTGATGACACGCTTGAGTGACAGAAACATGAGTCGGGACCTGGGGTTAGCGTATGCAAGTCCAGTTAAGACATAATCATATGGAGAGCCGAGAAGCGTACCCACTTTTCTAGGCAGACAAGGCCAAGCACAGAACGTTCTCGGAAAGCATCGTACGTGAGGGGTATCCCATCCAGGCCGGATGATCAACTGAAATGGGTCCTCATCGTCCGCACACAAGTCTAATGATATGGGTGGTGAACTCCCATATTCAAAGACAAGTCGCCTCAACCATACTATCGACTATCTCATAACTCTTACATAGACTTACTCCAGCCCGATCACTTAGTCGGGGTCTAGGGCGGGCTCGATCATACCACAAAGTGTGCACGAGACAGAGTCTCGAGCAATCGCATCGCGATGCCCCAAGCTGCGCACATCTAAGGGCCACTTGGTGTATGAAAGACCGCCAGCCAGATCACAACTAAGGTCTCGAAAACCCATACAAAGACATGCATGTTATAAACATACACGCAGCACACATGCCTTGTATGAACAGTAGGTATCATTGCAATTCTCTAGAAAGTATACATTTTTATTGATAACTCTTATAGAGTGCACACAGAGATCACAAACATGTGATCCAACATTACAACAACAAGCGGAAGCAAAGTATGTCTGAGTACAGACAAGTTTAACAAATGGCTTAAGAAGCCTTATTTAAACACATGCCCTCCACGAGGGAACCAGTCGTCTGACTGGGACTAGACTAGCTTGGTCTTCAGTCGTCCAGCTCGATGAAGAAGCTACCTTCGAGGTCAGTGGGTTCATCTAAAACATAGATTAAGCAAACGTGAGTACAAAGTCGTACTCAGCAAGACTTACATAGGAGCTATACTACTCATGCACATGTATCAAAGTAAAGGGAGGTGGGGTTCACTTGCAGAAGTGCCAGCTTTGACTTGGCTAGTCCTGAACTACGAGTACCAGACTTTGAGGTAAGAAGCGTACACGAGTCCACTACTTTCTCCAACCAATTACACCACTATGGTGCCTTCCTCGACTTCCCCACGAGAAAGCACGCCATAGCACTCACACTTATCTTGGTGTGTTTTAGAAGTATCCAGTTCAAGTTGGCTAATAATCAAGCTAAGCTTTCCAAGCAGTCCATAACCGCGGACGCGGCTATTCGAATAGTTTTGTTAACCCTGCAGGGGTGTACCGCTACACACACATGATCATCCTTTACCGCCTTTGTACTCGACACCGTTCAAGAAGTGTCGGCGAGGATGCTCACCACAACTGTTACCTCATAGCCGATCTAGTCCGAGAAAGTCGCCTACTTGGGTTGGCTACCACTATCGTGAACCCGGCCGGTTTACCGAAGTGGACCCAAGTGATGTGTGCGTGGTGCATAAGCCGGTCTCGGATGAGCCGTTCTCTCACTTAGCATCCAGGCCACAGACCTACCAGAACTACGAACTATTGCGACATCTGGACATCGAAAGGGATGAGTTAGTAAGCTGAGAGGGGTCAGTGAGCCCAATGTGTGGTTGTACTCTTGATCTGGGATCACCACACAAGAACTCGGACTTAGGGCGGTGTTCAACGAGACAACCCACCGTGTACTCCTACACAACCTCTCATCGTTCACCTTGTATTAGGTTAGATTCACCAACACTTTTCTACCATCATCATCATGATCACTACCATCCCGACTCACATAACAGTATCATCATGGTATCACTCTAAGCATGCAATAAGCAGTAACATTTGCAGGGGCCACATGATATCAATCAACTCCTACATTTGCTAGGATTGTGGTTTGCTTACTACTGTGACAAAATGATAGGTCATGCAAAGGAATGGGTTCATCTATGCGATAGAATCGTTATCATGGTGATCATCCTATACAATGCATCAGAGAGACATGAGAGGGAAGTGGGATTTTATCGATATGATCAATGGGCGTTTGCTTGCCTTGCTGACGAGGTTCGGGTTCTGGGTCTTCAACGAAGGGGGCAGCCTCCTGCTCCGGTTCCACCTCTACTCGACAAACAACATCAAGATATCAAAAGTAAATACAATGCACAATCACATGATGGAAGGTTGAAACTTGATGTATATGCTTTGATGTGTGAAGCAATTCCATTTAAATGGAGTATATTGCAAATTGAATTGCAAATTCAAACTCCCATTTGAATTCAAACTTGACCAAGTTACATGTGACATTGTTTGATCATTTTGAACCTTTTGGAAATGTGTATGATATGCCTCTGAAGTGTGGTTGAAATGTAGCATAATTCCATGGTCCAAGTTGCAAAAATCATTTGAATTGAATTTGAATAAATTCTAAATAAATCAAATGACATATGCTACTGGTCCCATTTTAAAATCAACTCAAACATAGTTTAAAGTTGGATTTTTGGATAGCTTATTTTCTCCTGATCATTTTTCATATATTATTTGTCCAATTTGGAGTTGATATGAATTTTCTATGAATTTCCAAAGTTTGAGCTATTTTCTGGAATTTCTTTAATTCATTTTAATTTCTGGAAAAGGTTTACTGCGTCAGCATGACCTCATGCTGGCGTCAGGGGGGGGCTGACATGTGGGCCAGGGTTGTCAGTGGCTGGTTAATTTAATTCGGCTGGGTTAGCGAGGTGTGGAGGTTAGGCTGACCCACCGGCGGCCTGGCCACGGCGGCGCTGCACGGATCCACTGCTCCCATGCATCATTCGATGCGCTGAGACCACGGGAACGTAGCCCGTGCTCTCGCGCGTCGTCTGGTGTACGCGGGTGACCTTGGGGGTGACCAAATCGACGACGGCGAGCTCACCGGCGGCAACAGAAACGCGGCGAGGACGCAATCATCACTGTGGTGCACCAACTTGAGCGTGGCTTAGTGCGTTCGACGCGTAGAAACAAGGTGAAGATTAGGAACAACTCGGTGCAGGCAGAGGAGCACGGGAGCTAGCTCGAGCTCATCCATGGCGGAGGCCGTGCTCGGCTCCCATGGCGGATCCGGTTAGAGGAAGAAAACGAGGGTGTAGCTAGAGGGGTTTTGAGCTGTGGCTCACCAGGAACTCAACGGAGTTGGTGGCGAGGACGGAGGTGGCTTGCCGGAGACGCAATTGACGATGGTGCACGGCGACCGTAGACGAAGACGACGACTCAAATCGGCGGCTCCAGGACGTTTGAGCTTGATTCCCTCGGCACGGAGAAGTAGTCGACGGTGACGAAGACGAAGGACACAACAGCGTGGCTTGGGAACGACGGTGGCTACGTGGGCTTCAAACCATGGCGACGGCGGCGCTCGGATCGTCGTCGAACTCGGCGAGAGAGAGAGGGGGAGAGGCTCTGGAGGGCGGGGAATGGACGCACGGCGTCTCCAGCGTCTCCGTGGCGTGGCTAGAAGGCACGGGAGGGGCAGGTGGCGTCTAGAGAGGCGGCGACGTGCACGTCTAGCTCGGTGGCATTCCACCGAGCAGCTTGGAGGCGCGGGATCGGGGAAGAAGACCCCTGTGCCCTTTTGGGCCGGCTGGGCTGGATGGGCTGCTCTCGCCTGGGCGCCAGGTAAGCATTTCTTCTTCCTTTTCTGTTTTTCTTTTCTGACATTTGTTTTGCTGAGATAAATTAAATAGCTAGGCATTTTATTAAATGCTGAAATTTTTTATATGGCCTCATAATAATATAGACTAGCCACTTATAAAGTTTCAACATTTTTAAAATTCAAATAATTTGAATCTTAACTCAAATAGGGTTATTTGATTAATTCCAAGGCACTGTTTGAATATTTGAAAAATCTATGAGCATGGGATGGGTCCCACATCACTTGATATGTGATCACACTCATTTATAAGACTTTTCAAAAATCTAACATGAATTTTTGGAGAAGATTTTTATCTGGCCTTTTGAATTAATTCATCTGAGGGGGGGTTCCTTCTCCCATTTTGCTTTTGATTTTGATTTCAAAGATTTCTTTTGAAATTTTAACATGATGCAAGAGTACTGGCTAACCCTAGCACATCACCTAACAGAGGGTTCTGACAACTCGCCCCCACTCAACAGAATGTCGTCCCGAGATTCAGAAGTCCGCGGGAGGAAGGAGGAATACTCGGCACTGAGTCGGTCTTCTCTTTCGCACGTAGCTTCTCTCTCAGAGTGGTGTGACCATTGCACTTTCAGAAACCTAATCTTCTGACGACGAGTGACACGCTCTGCGGAATCAAGAATACGAACGGGGTATTCTCGATAAGAAAGGTCATCTTGAAGATCAAGCGTTTCATGGTCGACTTTGCGGATGGGGTCCTTGAAGCAACGCCTGAGTTGGGACACATGGAATACATCATGTACTCGGGAAAGGTGCGGGGGTAGTTCAAGTTGGTAGGAAACTTCTCCACGTTTAGCAATAATGCGGAAAGGTCCAATGTAACGTGGGGCCAACTTGCCTTTGATACCGAAACGTTGGGTTCCTTTCAGAGGAGTAACCCGAAGGTAAGCCTTCTCATCCAGATTGTAGCTCTCTTGCCTATGATGACGATCATAGTAGCTTTTCTGACGAGACTGGGCTGCTTTCAATTGATCACGAACAATGCGAACTTGCTCTTCTGCTTACTTGATCATATCCGGTCCAAAGAATTGTCTTTCGCCGGTTTCTGACCAGTTTAGTGGTGTTCGACATCGTCGTCCATAAAGGAGTTCAAAAGGAGCCATGTTCAGACTAGATTGGAAACTGTTGTTATAAGCAAATTCGGCGAATGGCAGAGACTTCTCCCAATTCTTTCCGAATGAGATAACACAAGCTCTGAGCATGTCTTCAAGAATTTGGTTAACCCTTTCGACTTGACCGCTAGACTGAGGATGGAAAGCCGTACTAAAGGAGTTATGAGTTCCCATACCATTCTGAAAGCTTCCCCAAAATCTAGAGGTAAAAAGGCTACCGCGATCAGAATTGATTTCCAAAGTAACACCGTGAAGGCACACAATTCTAGAGACGTACAAGTCTGCTAACTGGCTAGCAGTTATCGACTCGCGAACCGGAAGGAAGTGAGAAACTTTGGAAAGCCTATCTATGACAACGAATATGGCATTGTTTCCTTTCTGGGTTCTTGGAAAGCCGGTGATGAAGTCCATACCGACTTTGTCCCATTTCCACTCGGGAATAGACAAAGGTTGAAGTGTACCAGCAGGTCTTTGATGTTCTGCCTTAATGCGACGACAAACATCACATTCGGCAACAAATTGAGCAATGTCTCTCTTCATCCTAGTCCACCAAAATCTCTGGCGTAGATCTCGGTACATTTTTGTGCTACCGGGATGAATTGAGAGGGGTGTGCCATGGGCTTCCTTGAGGATGAGTTGCCTTTGTTCCCTATTCTTAGGTACTACCAAACGATTTTCAAAGAATACCGTTCCCTTGCTATCTGTGGAGAAACATTTAGCAACTCCGCTAGCAATGTTCTCCTTGATCCGGCGAACACCTCGTGCACGCCTTTGGGCAACTATGATTTGATCCTAGAGAGTTGGTTTCGCCACCAAGGTAGAACGATAGCCATGAGGAACAATCTCAAGATTGAGCTTGCGAAAGTCCTCATGAAGAAGTGGTTGATACTGTTGTAACATGAGGTTGTTACAATACGACTTATGACTTAGTGCATCAGCCATGACATTGGCTTTGCCTGGGGTGTAAGAAATTACTACGTCGTAATCTTTTATCAACTCAATCCAGCGTCTTTGCCTAAGATTAAGATCTGGCTGGGTGAAAATGTATTTGAGGCTTTGGTGGTCGGAATAAATCTCACAACGATTACCAAGGAGGTAATGTCGCAAAGTTGTTAGGGCATGAACTACGGCAGCGAGTTCAAGGTCATGGGTAGGATAGTTCTCTTCATGTGGCCGCAACTGGCGTGAAGCATAAGCTACCACATGTCGATCTTGCAGAAGTATGCATCCTAACCCTTGCCGTGATGCGTCACAATAGATCTCGAAATCCTTTTTGGTGTCTGGAGGTGCAAGTACGGGTGCAGAAGTCAACCTTCTTTTTAGCTCTTGAAAGCTTTCCTCGAACTTGGGAGTCCATAGGAATTTCTTATCTTTCTTGAGGAGTTCAGTTAGAGGCTTTGCAACTTTAGAAAAGTTCTCGACGAAGCGACGGCAATAGCTGGCTAGGCCAAGAAAACTCCTAACTTGCTTAACCGATTCAGGTGGAGTCCAGTCAAGGATGGCCTGAACTCTCTCGGGATTCACAGCAATGCCTTTTGCAGAAATCACGTGGCCTAAGTAGGTCACTTCTGGTAGCCAAAATTCACACTTGGAGAATTTAGCATACAGGCGATGCTCTCTAAGTTTCATCAATACCAGCCTTAGGTGTTCGGCATGTTCTTCTTCGTTCTTCGAGTAGATGAGAATGTCATCGAGATAAACCACAACAAGTTTATCTAAGTACTCCATGAAGATCAAATTCATCATGCGTGAGAAAGCGGCGGGGGCATTGGTTAAACCAAAGGACATGACGGTGTACTCGTAAAGACCATAACGAGTGAGTAAAAGCCGTTTTGGGAATTTCCTCGTTTCGGATTTTGATTTGATGATAGCCTAATCTCAAATCCATCTTGGAGAAGACAGAGGATCCTTCAAGTTGATCATAAAGATCATTGATCCTGGGCAATGGGTACTTGTTCTTTATCGTCGCTAAATTTAGCGGGCGATAGTCTACGCACATCCTTTCTGTTCCATCTTTCTTCGTTACGAACAGAACGGGGCAACCCCATGGCGATGAGCTAGGGCGGATGAAGCCTTTCTCCAACAAAGCTTCCAGTTGGGTTTTAAGTTCAGCTAGCTCACGTGGGGCCATTTTGTATGGGCGTCTAGAAATTGGTGCGGTTCCTGGGGCAAGATCCACAATAAACTCTACACATCTGTCGGGTGGCATGGTTTAAGGATTTTGGTTACTGGATGGTTTTCCTGAGGATGACCATGGATTACTAGGGCTACAACAGATATGTCAGAGTAACAAAATACCCCAACACGATGGTTAGTGTGGTTCTTCTGGCTAGAAGACATCTAAAGTGGGAGAAAGAGCTGCAAATGAAACACTATAGGTTTCTAGAGCAAAACCTACAATAACTCTATGGAACTGTCGGGCATCCCACCTAGAAGTTATTCTAAAATGACAACCGAAAAGGATAGAAGGATTTTGCAAATGCATTAGATTATGTAGAAACCTGGGATGACTTGGACAGCATAACGACTGTAATTGCAAGAAAAAGACAATTTCTTACAACATGGAAACATCACTTACAGACGATGTAATAAATAAGGGAGCATAACCACTCTAACAAACCTATCCCAACTTTCCTACGGCTACAAGGAAGCAAACAACGAGATGTTCTAATCAGACAGAGGAGAGCCTAGTCCTATCTTCCTGTAGAATAAGATGAGGGTGACTCAGAACTCAGAACGAAGGGGGTAAGGAGAAAAAAGAAGCCTTACGTTATTCCCTTATATACCCAGAGTAACTATATAACTATAGAAAGCTAGACTCGACTTCGGCCAAGGCTACTAGTCCTACAGTCAGTCCTGCTCTGATACCAAGTCTGTCGGGACCCGGGGTTAGCGTATGCAAGTCCAGTTAAGACATAATCATATGGAGAGCCGAGAACCGTACCCACTTGTCTAGGCAGACAAGGCCAAGCACAGAACGTTCTCGAAAAGCATCGTACGTGAGGGGTATCCCATCCAGGCCGGATGATCAACTGAAATGGGTCTTCATCGTCCGCACACAAGTCTAATGATATGGGTGGTGAACTCCCATATTCAAAGACAAGTCGCCTCAACCATACTATCGACTATCTCATAACTCTTACATAGACTTACTCCAGCCTGATCACTTAGTCGGGGTCTAGGGCGGGCTCGATCATACCACAAAGTGTGCACGAGACAGAGTCTCGAGCAATCGCATCGCGATGCCCCAAGCTGCGCACATCTAAGGGCCACTTGGTGTATGAAAGACCGCCAGCCAGATCACAACTAAGGTCTCGAAAACCCATATAAAGACATGCATGTTATAAACATACACGCAGCACACATGCCTTGTATGAACAGTAGGTATCATTGCATTTCTCTACAAAGTATACATTTTTATTGATAACTCTTATAGAGTGCACACAGAGATCACAAACATGTGATCCAACATTACAACAACAAGCGGAAGCAAAGTATGTCTGAGTACAGACAAGTTTAACAAATGGCTTAAGAAGCCTTATTTAAACACATGCCCTTCACGAGGGAACCAGTCGTCTGACTGGGACTAGACTAGCTTGATCTTCAGTCGTCCAGCTCGATGAAGAAGCCACCTTCGGGATCAGTGGGTTCATCTAAAACATAGATTAAGCAAACGTGAGTACAACGTCGTACTCAGCAAGACTTACATAGGAGCTATACTACTCATGCACATGTATCAAAGTAAAGGGAGGTGGGGTTCACTTGCAGAAGTGCCAGCTTTGACTTGGCTAGTCCTGAACTACGAGTACCAGACTTTGAGGTAAGAAGCGTACACGAGTCCACTACTTTCTCCAACCAATTACACCACTATGGTGCCTTCCTCGACTTCCCCACGAGAAAGCACGCCATAGCACTCACACTTATCTTGGTGTGTTTTAGAAGTATCCAGTTCAAGTTGGCTAATAATCAAGCTAAGCTTTCCAAGCAGTCCATAACCGCGGACGCGGCTATTCGAATATTTTTGTTAACCCTGCAGGGGTGTACCTCTACACACACATGATCATCATTTACCGCCTTTGTACTCGACACCGTTCAAGAAGTGTCGGCGAGGATGCTCACCACAACTGTTACCTCATAGCCGATCTAGTCCAAGAAAGTCGCCTACTTGGGTTGGCTACCACTATCGTGAACCCGGCCGGTTTACCGAAGTGGACCCAAGTGATGTGTGCGTGGTGCATAAGCCGGTCTCGGATGAGCCGTTCTCTCACTTAGCATCCAGGCCACAGACCTACCAGAATTACGAACTATTGCGACATCTGGACATCGAAAGGGATGAGTTAGTAAGCTGAGAGGGGTCAGTGAGCCCAATGTGTGGTTGTACTCTTGATCTTGGATCACCACACAAGAACTCGGACTTAGGGCGGTGTTCAACGAGACAACCCACCGTGTACTCCTACACAGCCTCTCATCGTTCACCTTGTATTAGGGTAGATTCACCAACACTTTTCTACCATCATCATCATGATCACTACCATCCTGACTCACATAACAGTATCATCATGGTATCACTCTAAGCATGCAATAAGCAGTAACATTTGCAGGGGCCACATGATATCAATCAACTCCTACATTTGCTAGGATTGTGGTTTGCTTACTACTGTGACAAAATGATAGGTCATGCAAAGGAATGGGTTCATCTATGCGATAGAATCGTTATCATGGTGATCATCCTATACAATGCATAAGCGAGACATGAGAGGGAAGTGGGATTTTATCGATATGATCAATGGGGGTTTGCTTGCCTTGCTGACGAGGTTCGGGTTCTGGGTCTTCAACGAAGGGGGCAGCCTCCTCCTCCGGTTCCACCTCTACTCGACAAACAACATCTAGGTAGCAAAAGTAAATACAATGCACAATCACATGATGGAAGGTTGAAACTTGATGTATATGCTTTGATGTGTGAAGAAATTCCATTTAAATGGAGTATATTGCAAATTGAATTGCAAATTCAAACTCCAATTTGAATTCAAACTTGACCAAGTTACAAGTGACATTGTTTGATCATTTTGAACCTTTTGGAAATGTGTATGATATGCCTCTGAAGTGTGGTTGAATTGTAGCATAATTCCATGGTCCAAGTTGCAAAAATCATTTGAATTGAATTTGAATAAATTCCAAATAAATCAAATGACATATGCTACTGGTCCCATTTTAAAATCAACTCAAACATAGTTGAATATGGATTTTTGGACAGCTTATTTTCTCCTGATCATTTTTCATATATTATTTGTCCAATTTGGAGTTGATATGAATTTTCTATGAATTTCCAAAGTTTGAGCTATTTTCTGGAATTTCTTTAATTCATTTTAATTTCTGGAAAAGGTTTACTGCATCAGCATGACCTCATGCTGGCGTCAGGGGGGGGCTGACATGTGGGCCAGGGTTGTCAGTGGCTGGTTAATTTAATCCGGCAGGGTTAACTTAACCAGTGGCTTAATTAAGCCACTGGACCCACTTGTCATTGGCTCACGGGGTCATTAGGGGGTGGATTAGCGAGGGGGGGGGGGTTAGGCTGACCCACCGGCGGCTAAATGCCGGCGGCCTGGCCACGGCGGCGCTGCATGGATCCACTGCTCCTGTGCATCATTCGATGCGCTGAGACCACGGGAACGTAACCCGTGGTCTCGCGCGTCGTCTGGTGTACGCGGGTGACCTTGGGGGTGACCAAATCGACGACGGCGAGCTCACCGGCGGCAACAGAAACGCGGCGAGGACGCAATCATCACTGTGGTGCACCAACTTGAGCGTGGCTTAGTGCATTCAACGCGTAGAAACAAGGTGAATATGAGGAACAACTCGGTGCAGGCAGAGGAGCACGGGAGCTAGCTCGAGCTCATCCATGGCGGAGGCCGTGCTCGGCTCCCATGGCGGATCCGGTTAGAGGAAGAAAACGAGGGTGTAGCTAGAGGGGTTTTGAGCTGTGGCTCACCAGGAACTCAACGGAGTTGGTGGCGAGGACGGAGGTGGCTTGCCGGAGACGCAATTGACGATGGTGCACGGCGACCGTAGACGAAGACGACGACTCAAATCGGCGGCTCCAGGACGTTTGAGCTTGATTCCCTCGGCACGGAGAAGTAGTCGACGGTGACGAAGACGAAGGACACAACGGCGTGGCTTGGGAACGCCGGTGGCTACGTGGGCTTCAAACCATGGCGACGGCGGCGCTCGTGTCGTCGTCGAACTCGGCGAGAGAGAGAGGGGGAGAGGCTCTGGAGGGGGGGAATGGACGCACGGCGTCTCCAGCGTCTCCGTGGCGTGGCTAGAAGGCGCGGGAGGGGCAGGTGGCGTCTGGAGAGGCGGCGACGTGCACGGCTAGCTCGGTGGCATTCCACTAAGCAGCTTGGAGGCGCGGGATCGGGGAAGAAGACCCCTGTGCCCTTTTGGGCCGGCTGGGCTGGATGGGCTGCTCTCGCCTGGGCGCCAGGTAAGCGTTTCTTCTTCCTTTTCTGTTTTTCTTTTCTGACATTTGTTTTGCTGAGCTAAATTAAATAGCTAGGCATTTTATTAAATGCTGAAAATTTTTATATGGCCTCATAATAATATAGACTAGCCACTTATAAAGTTTCAACATTTTTAAAATTCAAATAATTTGAATCTTAACTCAAATAGGGTTATTTGATTAATTCCAAGGCACTGTTTGAATATTTGAAAAATCTATGAGCATGGGATGGGTCCCACATCACTTGATATGTGATCACACTCATTTATAAGACTTTTCAAAAATCTAACATGAATTTTTGGAGAAGATTTTTATCTGGCCTTTTGAATTAATTCATCTGAGGGGGGGTTCCTTCTCCCATTTTGCTTTTGATTTTGATTTCAAAGATTTCTTTTGAAATTTTAACATGATGCAAGAGTACTGGCTAACCCTAGCACATTACCTAACATAGGGTTCTGACACCCTGGCTGCCCCCCTTCGCCTATATATTCTCCGTGACGAGAAACCCTCAAAAGAAGAACCCTTTTTCGCGATCTCGCCTCTGTTCCGCCGCCGCTGCGCTTCCGAGATCGGGAGCACCAAGAGACCTCTTCCCGGCACCCTACCGGAGGGAGGGCCGACCTCCGGGATTATCCTCTCCACCATGGATCCTTCCAGGATGTGCCGTGAGTAGTTTCCTTTGGACCATGGGTCCGTGATCAGTAGCTATGTGATGTTCTCCTCCCCTCTTTGTTCTTCATGGGTTAGACCTCGTGAGCTGCCCTACATGATCGAGGAACTTTTGTAATCTTTCTGCTGTTGCTATGGTGAGTTTGATGGGATCTGATGGATTATGAGATTATGTTCAGATTGTGATTGAGTAATATATTTGGTTATTATCTCTTATATTTTTGTTCTTAAGTAATTCTTGGATGTTCTCCGTTGATGTTTATTGCTTTGGCCAAGTAGTAGGTAGTAACCCCAAGAGGGAACGTTATGCTCGATTGTGGGTTCATGCCCCCTGATGACACGCTTGAGTGACAGAAACATGAGTCCAGGGGATGTGCTGTTGCCACAAGGGGGAAAACAACGGTGCTTGTAACCGCGGCTGCAAGGATTGTTTACTTTATGCAAAGTGCTTTTTAATGCAGTTGTCTGTTGCTTTGGGTTTACACTTTGGGTGGGGCTCGCAACTTAATACTAGCGAGATGTTCTGGATAGATATCTCAAGGTGGATGATTAGTAGTAGATGCAGTTGGATTTCGGTCTACTTATTTTGGCGTTCTGACCATGCTTTTGTGCCTCTTCCTTTCTTTTGTAGCATAGTTAGCATTGCGGTGCGTTCATAATCCTGTCAATTGCATTCTGTAATTTATTCACCTCGCATAGCAGTTTTATCATCTTTTGGGAGAGAGACATCACTAGTGAACATCACGTATCCCGGTCCATATCTTCATCACTGTTTCCACACTCATTTACTTTTCTGTTTTTACTTTCAGTTGCTATCATTATCCCTTGTGTCTGATCCTTTGTGAACAACAAGACCGAAGAGATTGACAACCTCTCTGAACTTCGTTGGGAACAAAGTTATTTGCGTCTGTGTGCAGGTCCGCGTCAGTTGCGCTGCTGACACCTACGTATCATCTCCGGAGTCCTACTGGAGACAAACCTTGGTATCTTTAGTGAGGGAAATTTTCTCCTGTGCTACATCATACCTTCCTCTTGGGGTTTACCAACGAAGGGCAAGAAATTACTATCATCACCTCGCACACCAAGCACTTACACCCCAGGCAAAGCCAATGGTATGGCTGATGCACTAAGTCGTAAGTCGTATTGTAACGACCTCATGTTACAACAGTGTCAACCACTTCTTCATGAGGAATTTCGAAAACTCAATCTTGAGATTGTTCCTCATGGTTATCTTTCTACCTTGGTGGCGAAACCAACCCTTGAGGATAATCATCGCCTCTCAGAAACGTGATAGTGGTAACCGAGAGATCAAGAAGAACATTGCTAGCGGGGTTGCTAAATGTTTCTCCATAAATGATCAAGGTGTCGTTTTCTTTGGCACTCGATTGTTTGTACCACGAAAACACAATCTTAGGAGGCTAATTCTTAAATAAGCTCATGACACCCCCCTTTCGATTCATCCTGGTAGCACAAAGATGTACCGAGACCTACGCCAGAGATTTTGGTGGACTAGGATGAAGCGGCAAATTGCTCAGTTCATTGCTGAATGTGATGTTTGTCATCGCATTAAGGCAGAACATCAAAGACCTACTGGTACACTTCAACCTTTGCCTGTTCCAGAGTGGAAATGGGAGAAAGTCAGTATGGATTTCATCACTGGCTTTCCAAAAACCCAGAAAGGAAATGATGCCATCTTTGTTGTGGTGGATAGACTTTCCAAAGTTGCACACTTCCTGCCCGTTCACGAGTCTATAACTGCTAGCCAGTTAGCGGACTTGTATGTCTCTAGAATTGTGTCTCTTCATGGTGTTCCTTTGGAAATCAATTCTGATCGTGGTAGCCTTTTCACCTCTAGATTATGGGGAAGCTTTCAGAATGCTATGGGAACTCATCTCTCCTTTAGTACAGCTTTCCATCCTCAGTCTAGCGGTCAAGTCGAAAGGGTTAACCAAATTCTTGAAGACATGCTCAGAGCTGGTGTTATCTCATTCGGAAAGAATTGGGAGAAGTCTCTTCCATTTGCTGAATTTTCTTATAACAATAGTTTTCAATCTAGTCTGAAAGTGCAATGGTCACACCACTCTGAGAAAGAAGCCACGTGGGAAAGAGAAGACCGTCTCAGTGCCGAGTACCCCTCCTTACTCCCGCGACTTCTGAATCTCGGGACGAGATTCTTTTGAGTGGGGGCGAGTTGTCAGAACCCTCTGTTAGGTATGTGCTAGGGTTAGCTTAGGCCTTTGCATCATGTTAGAAATTTCAAAAGAAATTGAAATGGGAGAGAGAACACCCCCAGATGAATTTAATTCAAATGGCCAGAATAAAAGTTGTTCCAAAAATTACTTTTGCATTTTTGAAAAGTCACATAAATGAGTGTGATCATATATAAAGTGATGTGGTAGCAATCCCTACTCATGGATTTTTCAAATATTCAAACAGGACCTTGGAATTAATCAAAAACCCCTATTTGATTTGAAATTCAAATGATTTGAATTTTAAAAAGTGCCAAACTTTATAAGTGGCTAGCCTAATATATTATGAGGCCACGTAAAAAGTTTTAGCATTTTATAAAATGTTTTGCTATTTTATTCAGAGCCAAAACAAATAAGCAGAAAAAGAAAGGAAAGATTAAATAGACAGAAAATTAGAAAAGAGAAAGGAGCCCACTCACATTGGGCCCCAGGCCCAACTTACCCCCTGTGCGGCCCAAGCCTGCTAGCCTCCTTGTCGTCTTGCCTAGCGACGACAAGCTCCTCGGTGGCGAGCATGCCACGGCTGCCACGCCACCTGCTTGCCTGGAGGCCTCCCAGGCGTCCTTATCGCGCCAGGAGACGTCCCGTGGGCGCCCGCTTCACTTCCCCCTCTCCACGGTCACTTTCCCCTTCTCCATGGACAGAAAGTTCGCCGGAGCGCGCAGCCATGGAATCCGCGGCCACCGTGCCCTAGAGCTCTAACCAGCAATTCCACCGTGTTCATCGCCCTCGACTTCGTCTTCACGCAGAAGCTGGAGCCCTAATTCCTTCCCGAGCAGACGCCTTCGTCTTCAACCTCTCACTGGACCCGCGAGCTCGGTGTCTTCGATTCGCCATCGTTGAAGCCTCCCCACCTGTCCCGTTTGCCTCATCGTACTCCCTGTGGTCTGGTGAGCATTTCCCCTAGCTTTGCTGCGCCCACTCCCCTCCTAGCCGAATCCGCCATGAGAGCCGAAGCTTCTCGCCGCCGTGGTCCTTGTCGACGAGCCTGCACTAAGCAATCTTCCTCGCCACCTTGTCCTTTGTCACCGCCGTGCTCCTCTGGTTCGATCCCGCCTAACCCCGCTCCAAGTAGCGCCTCCTAGCGAGATCCCGCTCGCAGCCGAGCCACTGCCGCCGCCAAACTCGTCGCCGGCAAGCCGCCCGAGCACCCCAGCCACCCCAACTTGGCCCAATCGATGCGCGACGCCAAGAGCTGCGTCTCAGTGGTCTCAACGCATCGTTTGGTGCCCGGAAACGCCCTCCCCGTGGACGCCGCCGTCACGGGTGGTCGCCGGAGACACGCCGGCAGCGAGGTCCATGTGGCAGGTGGTTTAGCCACTAATCCCCCACTGTGAGACTTACAGGTGGGCCCCCAGGCCCTTAAACCTCTGGTTAAACTTAAGTTAAAAGAAAACGTTTCAATTAATTAAATAAGACACTGACATGTGGGCCCAGCCCCTGACTAATCACTAGATTAGTTTAAATCAAATTAAAACGGTTTAATTAACACACAGTGACACTTAGAGGTGGGATCCCATGGTCAGTGCCCCCCTGACGCCAGCATGAGGTCACGCTGATGCAGTAAAAGCTTTTCTATTTAAAATATTCTAGAAATTCCAGAAAATGAATTAAACTTTGGAAATTCATAAGTAATTCATTTTAACTACAAATTAAACATTTAATATATGTAAAATTATCAGAAAAATGCAAGGATTCTGAATATGCACTTTATTTTCATGTTTGACCACTTTAAAATGGGGGAACAGAGAGAACAATGCATATGAATTCCTTTTAAATTCAAATTGGAGTTTCAATTTGCAAGACCTTTTCAATATACTTCATTTAAATGGAATCCCCTCACACATCAGTGGCACATACATCAAGTTTCAACCTTCAACTCATGTGATTGTGCATTGTACTTATTTTTCTCCATTGATTGTTGTTTGTCGAATAGAGGTGGAGCCGGAACCCGAGATCACCCCCTTCGTTGAAGACCTCGATATCGAACCTCGTCAGCAAGGCAAGCAAACCCCCATTGATCATGTTGATAAAATCCCACTTCCCTCTCAGTCTCTCTTATGCATTGTTTAGGATGATTACCATGCTATGTTTCTACCGCATAGATGAACCCATTCCTTTGCATGACCTATCATTTGTCACAGTAGTAAGCAAACCACAATCCTAGAAAATGTAGGAGTTGATTTATATCATGTGGCCCCAACAACTGTTACTGCTTATTGCATTCTTAGAGTGTTACAATGTCTATATTGTTATGTGAGTCGGGATGGTAGCAATCATTATGATGATGGTGGAAATATGTTGGTGAATCTACCCTAATACAAGGTGAACGATGGGAGGCTGTGTAGGAGTAAACAGTGGGTTGTCTCGTTGAACACCGCCTTAAGCCCGAGTTCTTGTGTGGTGATCCAAGATTTTCGGGACCCGGGGTTAGCGTGTGCAAGTACAGCTAAGACATAGTCATATGGAGAGGCGAGAACCGTACCCACTTGTCTAAGCAGACAAGGCCAAGCACAGAACGTTCTCGGGAAGCATCGTACGTGAGGGGCATCCCATCCAGGCCGGATGATCAACTGAGATGGGTCCTCATCGTCCGCACACAAGTCTAATGATATGGGTGGTGAACTCCCATATTCAAAGACAAGTCGCCTCAACCATACTATCGACTATCTCAAAACTCTTACATAGACTTACTCCAGCCCGATCACTTAGTCGGGGTCTAGGGCGGGCTCGATCATACCACAAAGTGTGCACGATACGGAGTCTCGAACAATCGCATCGTGATGCCCCAAGCTGCGCACATCTAAGGGCCACTTGGTGTATGAAAGACCGCCAGCCAGAACACAACAAAGGTCTCGAAAACCCATACAAATACATGCATGTTATAAACATACACGCAGCACACATGCCTTGTATGAACAGCAGGTACCATTGCAATTCTCTACAAAGTGTACATTTTTATTGATAACTCTTATAGAGTGCACACAGAGATCACAAACATGTGATCCAACATTACAACAACAAGCGGAAGCAAAGTATGTCTGAGTACAGACAAGTTTAACAAATGGCTTAAGAAGCCTTATTTAAACACATGCCCTTCACGAGGGAACCAGTCGTCTGACTGGGACTAGACTAGCTTGATCTTCAGTCGTCCAGCTCGATGAAGAAGCCACCTTCGGGGTCGGTGGCATCATCTAAAACATAGATTAAGAAAACGTGAGTAAAAAGTCGTACTCAGCAAGACTTACATAGGAGCTATACTACTCATGCATATGAATCAAGGTAAAGGGAGGTGGGGTTCACTTGCAGAAGTGCCAGCTTTGACTTGGCTAATCCTGAACTACGAGTACCAGAATTTGAGGTAAGAAGCGTACACGATTCCACTACTTTCTCCAACCAATTACACCACTATGGTGCCTTCCTCGACTTCCCTACGAGAAAGCACGCCATAGCACTCACACTTATCTTGGTGTGTTTTAGAAGTATCCAGTTCAAGTTGTCTAATAATCAAGCTAAGATTTCCAAGCAGTCCATAACCGCGGACGCGGCTATTCGAATAGTTTTGCTAACCCTGCAGGGGTGTACCGCTACACACACATGATCATCATTTACCGCCTTTGATCTCGACACCAATCAAGGGGTGCCAGCGAGGATGCTCACCACAACTGTTACCTCATAGCCGATCTAGTCCGAGAAAGCCGCCTACTTGGGTTGGTTACCACTATCGTGAACCCGGCCGGTTTACCGAAGTGGACCCAAGTGATGTGTGCGTGGTGCATAAGCCGGTCTCGGATGAGCCGTTCTCTCACTTAGCATCCAGGCCACAGACCTACCAGAACTCCGAACTATTGCGACATCTGGACATCGAAACGGATGAGTTACTAAGTTGAGAGGGGTCAGTGAGCCCAATGTGTGGTTGTACTCTTCATCTTGGATCACCACACAAGAACTTGTACTAGGGCGGTGTTCAACGAGACAACCCACTGTGTACTCCTACACAGCCTCTCATCGTTCACCTTGTATTAGGGTCGATTCACCAACAATTTTCTACCAACATCAACATGATCATTCCCATCCCGACTCACATCACAGTAACAACATGGTATCATACTAAGCATGCAATAAGCAGTAACATTGCAGGGGCCACATGATATCAAACAACTCCTACATTTGCTAGGATTGTGGTTTGCTTACTACTGTGACAAAATGATAGGTCATGCAAAGGAATGGGTTCATCTATGCGGTAGAAACGAATCATGGTGATCATCCTAAACAATGCATAAGCGAGACATGAGAGGGAAGTGGGATTTTATCGCCATGATCAATGGGGGTTTGCTTGCCTTGCTGACGAGGTTTGGGTTCTGGGTCTTCAACGAAGGGGGCAGCCTCCTGCTCCGGTTCCACCTCTACTCGACAAACAACAAGCAAAGTAGCAAAGTAAATACAATGCACAAACACATGATGGAAGTTTGAATCTTGATGTACATGCTTTGATGTGTGAAGCAATTCCATTTAAATGGAGAATATTGCAAATTGAATTGCAAATTCAAACTCCACATTTGAATTCAACTTAACCAAGTTGCATGTGACATTGTTTGATCATTTTGAACCTTTTGGAAATGTGTATGATATGCCTCTGAAGTGTGGTTGAATTGTAGCATAATTCCATGGTTCAAGTTGCAAAATCATTTGATTTGAATTTGAATTAATTTCAAATAAACCAAATGACATATGCTACTGGTCCCATTTTAAAATCAACTCAAACAGAGTTGAAAGTTGCATAGTTGGAAAGATAATTTTCTCCTGATCATTTTTCATATATTATTTGTCCAATTTGGAGTTAATATGAATTTTCTATGAATTTCCAAAGTTTGGGGTATTTTCTGGAATTTCTGGAATTCTTTTAATTCAAATAATCTCTGGAAATTCATTTAAAATGATTTACTGCGTCAGTGCTGACGTCAGGGGGGGGGGCTGACAAGGGGGTCCAGGGTGTCAGTGGCTGGATGAGTTAATCCGTTGGGTTAATTAATCCAGTGGCTTAATTAAGCCACTAGGCCCACTGGTCAGTGACCGAGGGGGTCATTAGCCAGGTGATTAAGGGCTAACCCACCGGCGGTTAACCGCCGGCGACCAAAGCCGCAGCGGCGCTGCACGGGATCACGATTCCGGGCATCATTTGGAGCGCGAAGACCACCAGCTTGAAGCCCTCACTCGCGCGCGTCGAATGGGACCGAAACCAAGCGCTGGGGTGCACCGTACGCTCGCCGGCGTTAAACTTTGCGGCGACCTGGCTACGGCCATGATCGAGATTTCGTTCCGGGGCACGACTTGAGGCAGGGCTAGGCTGGTTCGACGAGGAGGAGCACGGGGAACACGTTGGACAACAAGGCGGGTTCGATTTCTTAGCGGGTGGACGTCGCCATGGATCCCGGCGGCGAGGAGTATCGGCTCTCATGGCGATCAAGGCTAGAGGGAGTAATCGAAGGGGGAAAGCGAGGGGTTCCGTCCGTGAGCTCACCAGGAACTCAGTAGAGGTGGTGGCAAAGGCTGGGGTGGCTCAACTGCGACGTAATCGACGAAGACCTTCTCTGCGGCCGGCGAGAACTCGAGGAAGAAACTGGCGTCTACGTGGGCTCCGGGCTAGATTACTTGCACTGCTCGGCGAAGACGACGGCGGCGAAGAACTTGGACACGGTCTTGGGGCTTCTCAGCGTCAATGGCCATGCGGGGGCTCAACGGTTCTCCGGCGTGCTTCTCGGGTGGCGATGAATCGGGCGAGAGAGGAAGGGGAGGTGTTCCTGGAGGGAGGGGAAAGAACTGGGGCGGTGCTAGGGTGCGTCCAGGCGCGAGAAGAGGGCACGGGGCGGCCTGGAAGCTTGAAGACGTCGAGGTGTCGTCGTCGCCGCGCTCGGTCGCTCCAGCGAGCTGCTTGGGCGCGCGGGGTAGAAGACGACAAGGGGGAGGCTGGGCTGGGCCGGCCAGGTGGGCTGCGGGGAGTTAGTTGGGCTGCTTCCAGGTAAGTTCCTTTTCCCTTTTCTCTTCTGTTTTCTTTTCTGCTATTTGTTTTGCTGTGCTAAAATAATTAGCTAGGCATTTTATTAAATGCTGAAATTTTTTATGTGGCCTCATAATAATATAGACTAGCCACTTATAAAGTTTCAACATTTTTAAAATTCAAATAATTTGAATCTTAAATCAAATAGAAGTATTTGATTAATTCCAAGGCACTGTTTGAATATTTGAAAAATCTATGAGCATGGGATGGGTCCCACATCACTTGATATGTGATCACACTCATTTATAAGACTTTTCAAAAATCTAACATGAATTTTTGGAGAACATTTTTATCTGGCCTTTTGAATTAATTCATCTGGGGGGGTTCCTTCTCCCATTTTGATTTTGAAAATGAATTTCCTTTGATTTCTTTTGAAAATGCAAAGTGAAATTGATCCTAGCACTTTACCTAACAGAGGGTTCTGACAACTCGCCCCCACTCAACAGAATCTCGTCCCGAGATTCAGAAGTCTGCGGGAGGAAGGTGGGGTACTCAGCATTGAGACGGTCTTCTCTTTCCCACGTAGCTTCTCTTTCAGAGTGGTGTGACCATTGCACTTTCAGAAACCTAATCTTCTGACGACGAGTGACACGCTCTGCGGAATCAAGAATACGAACGGGGGTATTCTCGATAAGAAAGGTCATCTTGTAGATCAAGCGTTTCATGGTCGACTTCGCTGATAGGGTCCTTGAAGCAACGCCTGAGTTGGGACACATGGAATACATCGTGTACTCGGGAGAGGTGCGGAGGTAGTTCAAGTTGGTAGGCAACTTCTCCACGTTTAGCAATAATGCGGAAAGGTCTGATGTAACGTGGGGCCAACTTGCCTTTGATACCGAAACGTTGGGTTCCTTTCAGAGGAGTGACCCGAAGGTAAGCCTTCTCATCCAGATTGTAGCTCTCTTGCCGATGATGACGATCATAGTAGCTCTTCTGACGAGACTGGGCTGCTTTCAATTGATCACGAACAATGCAAACTTGCTCTTCTGCTTCCTTGATCATGTCCGGTCCAAAGAATTGTCTTTCACCGGTTTCTGACCAGTTTAAAGGTGTTCGACATCGTCGTCCATATAGGAGTTCAAAAGGAGCCATGTTCAGACTAGATTGAAAACTATTGTTATAAGAAAATTCAGCAAATGGAAGAGACTTCTCCCAATTCTTTCCGAATGAGATAACACCAGCTCTGAGCATGTCTTCAAGAATTTGGTTAACCCTTTCGACTTGACCGCTAGACTGAGGATGGAAAGCTGTACTAAAGGAGAGATGACTTCCCATAGCATTCTGAAAGCTTCCCCAAAATCTAGAGGTGAAAAGGCTACCGCGATCAGAATTGATTTCCAAAGGAACACCGTGAAGGGATACAATTCTAGAGATGTACAAGTCCGCTAACTGGCTAGAAGTTATAGACTCGCGAACCGGAAGGAAGTGAGCAACTTTGGAAAGCCTATCTACGACAACGAAGATGGCATTGTTTCCTTTCTGGGTTCTTGGAAAGCCGGTGATGAAATCCATACCGACTTTGTCCCATTTCCACTCGGGAATAGACAAAGGTGGAAGTGTACCAGCAGGTCTTTGATGTTCTGCCTTAATGCGACGACAAACATCACATTCGGCAACAAATTGAGCAATGTCTCTCTTCATCCTAGTCCACCAAAATCTCTGGCGTAGATCTTGGTACATTTTTGTGCTACCGGGATGAATCGAGAGGGGTGTGTCATGGGCTTCCTTGAGGATGAGTTGCCTTAGTTCCTTATTCTTAGGTACTACCAAACGATTTTCAAAGAATACCGTTCCCTTGCTATCTGTGGAGAAACATTTAGCAACTCCGCTAGCAATGTTCTCCTTGATCCGGCGAACACCTCGTGCACGCCTTTGGGCAACTATGATTTGATCCTCAAGAGTTGGTTTCGCCACCAAGGTAGAAAGATAGCCATGAGGAACAATTTCAAGGTTGAGCTTGCGAAAGTCCTCATGAAGAAGTGGTTGATACTGTTGTAACATGAGGTTGTTACAATACGACTTACGACTTAGTGCATCAGCCATGACATTGGCTTTGCCTGGGGTGTAAGAAATTACTACGTCGTAATCTTTTATCAACTCAATCCAGCGTCTTTGCCTGAGATTAAGATCTGGCTGGGTGAAAATATATTTGAGGCTTTGGTGGTCGGAATAGATATCGCAACGGTTACCAAGGAGGTAATGTCGCCAAGTTGTTAGGGCATGAACTACGGCAGCGAGTTCAAGGTCATGGGTAGGATAGTTCTCTTCATGTGGCCGCGACTGGCGTGAAGCATAAGCTACCACATGTCGATCTTGCAGAAGTATGCATCCTAACCCTTGCCGTGATGCGTCACAATAGATCTCGAAATCCTTTTTGGTGTCTGGAGGTGCAAGTACAGGTGCAGAAGTCAATCTTCTTTTTAGCTCTTGAAAGCTTTCCTCGCACTTGGGAGTCCATAGGAATTTCTTATCTTTCTTGAGGAGTTCAGTTAGAGGCTTTGCAACTTTAGAAAAGTTCTCGACGAAGCGACGGCAATAGCTGGCTAGGCCAAGAAAACTCCTAACTTGCTTAGCCGATTCAGGTGGAGTCCAGTCAAGGATGGCCTGAACTCTCTCGGGATTCACAGCAATGCCTTTTGCAGAAATCACGTGGCCTAAGTAGGTCACTTCTGGTAGCCAAAATTCACACTTGGAGAATTTAGCATACAGGCGATGCTTTCTAAGTTTCATCAATACCAGCCTTAGGTGTTCGGCATGTTCTTCTTCGTTCTTCGAGTATATAAGGATGTCATCGAGGTAAACCACGACGAACTGGTCCAAATACTCCATGAAGATCGAGTTCATCATGCGTGAGAAAGTGGCGGGGGGCATTGGTTAAACCAAAGGACATGACGGTGTACTCGTAAAGACCATAACGAGTAGTAAAAGCCGTTTTGGGAATGTCCTCGTTTCGGATCTTGATTTGATGATAACCTAATCTCAAATCCATCTTTGAGAAGACAGAGGATCCTGCAAGTTGATCATAAAGATCATTGATCCTGGGCAGTGGGTACTTGTTCTTTATCGTCGCTAAATTTAGCGGGCGATAGTCTACGCACATCCTTTCTGTTCCATCTTTCTTCGTTACGAACATAACGGGGCAACCCCATGGCGATGAGCTAGGGAGGATGAAGCCTTTCTCCAACAAAGCTTCCAGTTGGGTTTTAAGCTCAGCTAACTCACGTGGGGCCATTTTGTATGGGCGTCTAGAAATTGGTGCGGTTCCTGGGGCAAGATCCACTATAAACTCTACACATCTGTTGGGTGGCATTCCCGGCAGCTCTTCAGAAAAGACATCCGGGAAGTCACGAACCACCGGAATATCTTCAAGTTCGGGAAGGGGAAGTACATTCAAGGAATGCACTTGGGTTCTTGTTCTGGGCGAGGTGTAGTTGACGGTTTTTCCTGAAGGGTGGGTGAGTTTCATGGATTTGCCTTTGCAATCCAGGTAGGCATTCTGTCTTGATAGCCAATCCATGCCAAGGATGACATCAATGTCTGAAGACTTGAGGGCTATGAGTGAAGCAAGGAATAAAAAACCCTCAATTGCAATTTGATTACCATGGCTTACTCTATTAGTTTGCCATCTTGACCCTGGAGTTTGAATAATCATTGGGGTGGACAAATCAACAAAAGATAACTCATGACGAAGTGCATAACTTTCCGACATGAATGAATGAGATGCTCCTGGGTCGAAAAGAACGGAAGTAGGAACATAATTGACTGGGAGCGTACCAAGAATGACGTCAGTGGTGTCGTCAGTCTCTTCGGCGGCGATCTGGTTCACACGTCCACGAGTGGCGGGAGGAGCGGGTTTGGCGGTGTAGACCTTCTGGGGTGGCTTGCCACGGCCACTGTTGTTGTTGTTGGCTCCGGCACGTGGTGGAGCATTCTGATGCTGGAGCTGGTTCTGGGGACACTCGCGAGAGTAGTGGCCTGCCTGACCACACTTGTAACAGGCTCCGAAAACAGTGCTTGGAGCTGGGTTGTTTGGTGGAGCTGGGTGGAACTGGGTTGTTGGACGAGGCGCCACATAGGATGGCCTCGGTGGGTTGTTCTGGCGGAACATGCTGTTTGGGATCCAGATCTTGCGCTTCTGGGAGCCAGAACTGGATGAACTGTCGTCTCTAGGGTGTTTGCGAAAGTCGTTGGGGGTGTTCATGTCCTCGGCCTTGATGGCCTTGTTGACAAGGACCTGGAAGGTGGCAAAGTCATGAAGATTGAGCTCACGACGGAGTCCAGTGTTGAGGCCACGACGGAACTTCTCTTGTTTCTTGGAGTCGGTGGAGACTTCTTCGGTAGC
Organism: Bromus sterilis; assembly: GCA_950022295.1. NCBI lineage: Eukaryota > Viridiplantae > Streptophyta > Magnoliopsida > Poales > Poaceae > Bromus > Bromus sterilis. Next base: position 350,987,474 of record OX465597.1, read on the forward strand.
ATAACGAGCAAGTCGGTTGAACTCACGACTAAACTCATCAACGGTCCTTCTGCCTTGAGTGAGGTTGCAGAACTCCTCACGCTTGCGGTCCATAAGACCCTTGGGAATGTGGTGCTCGCGGAAGGACGTGCAGAATTCTTCCCAAGATGCAGGCGGTCCAACGGGACGCATATTCAGAAAGTTCTCCCACCAAGAGCTAGCTGCACCTTCGAGGTGATAGGTGGCATAGCTGACCTTGTCACCAGTTGCAACACGGCCTGCTTGGAGCTTCCTCTCGATGCTGCGAAGCCAGTCATCGGCGTCAAGGGGCTCGGTGGAGTAACTAAAAACCGGGGGATGAAGTCGGATGAAGTCGTTCAGGGACACCAACTCATTTCGCTGCTGAGTGGTGTTGCGAGCAATGACTTCCAACAGATGGTGAGAATCTCGGCGGTTCCTCTCGACTTCCATCAGAACTTGAGCCATCGTGGGTGGGGGTGGAAGGTTGCCTTCCTCCTGGTCATTCCCACGACCTTGGTTCCGACCAACCTGGCCACGGGTTCCTTGAGACATCCTGAAGGTAAAAAACCAAAGTCAAACAGAGTTGATTTGGAGAGTCTAAACAAGGTATTGAAGTACTGGAAGGATTACAGAGCAAAGGAAGTAATCATCTTGACAACATGGTGATAAAAGCATACAAGCCATATATTCACAAGCTGTCATACAAACCATTCATCGTTTTAGTACAAGCACTAAGCTAATACAAACGTGATGAAGATGATACATCCTTCAGAGGCACTCTGACTTCCTATACATTATTTATCTAAGCCTCTGGAACTTAGACACCTTGCTTACAATATACTAAGTTACTACTACATCATCACTAAGTAAGACCACAGGCGGTCTCACTCATCTCCATCTCCATAGTAGTCCTCATAAAAGTTACCCGCGTATACCGGTAGCTGGAGGTGACCATCGGAAAACACGGAGGCTTGTGGACCCTGATATCCATTTGGGCAAGGATGGGGCCTAGGTCCAGCGTAGGGTGGAAGCAAAGGACCACGGGGTGGAAAAATGCCTCCAATCTCGGGCCAAGCAACTCGAGAAGGCATCTGAGTCCTCACTGGGTAGATAGCATCATGCTCAACTGATCCAACGCTCACAAAGGGGGCCAAAAGGGTCAGTGCTCGATACAGACGAACACGGGTGGCGTGGAGCTCAAAACGGAGAGCGCGTGCATCACGATCTCGATCACTAGCAAACCTAGCAGTCATCTGAAGTGCGGGATCCTCTGCAGAGTGATCTGAGTAGAGTCCGGTGTAATATCCCTCTTCTCCTGGAAGTGCAGCAGGGATATAGCGGAAAGAGGTCTCTCTCAGCAAAGTGTGCTCCTCTCTCAGCAGTGTCATACATGAGTATGCAGCATCCTGCACAGCCATGTTCTCGGTAACATCAATGCCATGTCCAAAGTGGATAGGCTGAGTGACTCCAACGTGGTGCGGATAGATCCGGACAATGCAGTGGAACTGTGTCTGGTTGAAGTCGTGAAACTGCTCCTCGACGGTGTACTCAGGGTACCATCGATATCCCACATAGGACATCATCTCGATCAACGTGGCGGGATGGCCACGCACACCGAGGCACCTGGTCAAACGAACAATCTGCCGAGGGGGAAGATCTGCCATCTGAAACAGAAAGGAGTTTGCAAATGCATCAGATTATGAGATAAACCTGGAATGACTCGGACAGCATAACGGCTGTAATTGTAAGAAATGACAATTTCTTCCAACATGGAAACAACACTTACATACGATGTAATAAAACAGGGAGCATAACCACTCTAACAAACCGATCACAACTTTCCTACGGCTACAAGGAAGCAAACAACAAGATGTTCTAATCAGACAGAGGAGAGCCTAGTCCTATCTTCCCGTAGAATGAGATGAGGGTGACTTAGAACTCAGAACGAAGGGGGTAAGGAGAAAAAAATAAGCCTCACGTTGTTCCCTTATATACCCAGAGTAACTATATAACTATAGCAAGCTAGATTCAACTTCGGCCAAGGCTACTAGTCGTACAGTCAGTCCTGCTCTGATGCCAAGTCTGTCGGGACCCGGGGTTAGCGTATGCAAGTACAACTAAGACATAGTCATATGGAGAGCCGAGAACCGTACCCACTTGTCTAAGCAGACAAGGCCAAGCACAGAACGTTCTCGGGAAGAATCGTACGTGAGGGGCATCCCATCCAGGCCGGATGATCAACTGAGATGGGTCCTCATCGTCTGCACACAAGTCTAATGATATGGGTGGTGAACTCCCATATTCAAAGACAAGTCGCCTCAACCATACTATCGACTATCTCAAAACTCTTACATAGACTTACTCCAGCCCGATCACTTAGTCGGGGTCTAGGGTGGGCTCGATCATACCACAAAGTGTGCACGAGACGGAGTCTCGAACAATCGCATCGCGATGCCCCAAGCTGCGCACATCTAAGGGCCACTTGGTGTATGAAAGACCGCCAGCCAGAACACAACAAAGGTCTCGAAAACCCATACAAAGACATGCATGTTATAAACATACACGCAGCACACATGCCTTGTATGAACAGCAGGTACCATTGCAATTCTCTACAAAGTGTACATTTTTATTGATAACTCTTATAGAGTGCAAACAGAGATCACAAACATGTGATCCAACATTACAACACACACGGAAGCAAATTATGTCTGAGTACAGACAAGTTTAACAAATGGCTTAAGAAGCCTTATTTAAACACAAGCCCTCCACGAGGGAAACCAGTCGTCTGACTGGGACTAGACTAGTTGGTCTTCAGTCGTCCAGCTCGATGAAGAAGCCACCTTCGGGGTCGGTGGCATCATCTAAAACATAGATTAAGCAAACGTGAGTACAAAGTCGTACTCAGCAAGACTTACATAGGAGCTATACTACTCATGCATATGAATCAAGGTAAAGGGAGGTGGGGTTCACTTGCAGAAGTGCCAGCTTTGACTTGGCTAATCCTGAACTACGAGTACCAGACTTTGAGGTAAGAAGCGTACATGAGTCCACTACTTTCTCCAACCAATTACACCACTATGGTGCCTTCCTCGACTTCCCTACGAGAAAGCACGCCATAGCACTCACACTTATCTTGGTGTGTTTTAGAAGTATCCAGTTCAAGTTGTCTAATAATCAAGCTAAGCTTTCCAAGCAGTCCATAACCGCGGACGTGGCTATTCGAATATTTTTGTTAACCCTGCAGGGGTGTACCGCTACACACACATGATCATCATTTACCGCCTTTGATCTCGACACCAATCAAGGGGTGCCAGCGAGGATGCTCACCACAACTGTTACCTCATAGCCGATCTAGTCCGAGAAAGCCGCCTACTTGGGTTGGTTACCACTATCGTGAACCCGGCCGGTTTACCGAAGTGGACCCAAGTGATGTTTGCGTGGTGCATGAGCCGGTCTCGGATGAGCCGTTCTCTCACTTAGCATCCAGGCCACAGACCTACCAGAACTCCGAACTATTGCGACATCTGGACATGGAAAGGGATGAGTTAGTAAGTTGAGAGGGGTCAGTGAGCCCAATGTGTGGTTGTACTCTTCATCTTGGATCACCACACAAGAACTCGTACTAGGGCGGTGTTCAACGAGACAACCCACCGTGTACTCCTACACAGCCTCTCATCGTTCACCTTGTATTAGGGTCGATTCACCAACACTTTTCTACCAACATCAACATGATCATTCCCATCCCAACTCACATCACAGTAACAACATGGTATCATACTAAGCATGCAATAAGCAGTAACATTGCAGGGGGCACATGATATCAAACAACTCCTACATTTGCTAGGATTGTGGTTTGCTTACTACTGTGACAAAATGATAGGTCATGCAAAGGAATGGGTTCATCTATGCGGTAGAAACGAATCATGGTGATCATCCTAAACAATGCATAAGCGAGACATGAGAGGGAAGTGGGATTTTATCGACATGATCAATGGGGGTTTCCTTGCCTTGCTGACGAGGTTCGGGTTCTGGGTCTTCAACGAAGGGGGCAGCCTCCTGCTCCGGTTCCACCTCTACTCGACAAACAACAAGAAAAGTAGCAAAGTAAATACAATGCACAAACACATGATGGAAGTTTGAATCTTGATGTACATGCTTTGATGTGTGAAGCAATTCCATTTAAATGGAGTATATTGCAAATTGAATTGCAAATTCAAACTCCACATTTGAATTCAACTTAACCAAGTTGCATGTGACATTGTTTGATCATTTTGAACCTTTTGGAAATGTGTATGATATGCCTCTGAAGTGTGGTTGAATTGTAGGATAATTCCATGGTTCAAGTTGCAAAATCATTTGATTTGAATTTGAATTAATTTCAAATAAACCAAATGACATATGCTACTAGTCCCATTTTAAAATCAACTCAAACAGAGTTGAAAGTTGCATATTTGGAAAGATAATTTTCTCCTGATCATTTTTCATATATTATTTGTCCAATTTGGAGTTAATATGAATTTTCTTTGAATTTCCAAAGTTTGGGGTATTTTCTGGAATTTCTGGAATTTTTTTAATTCAAATAATCTCTGGAAATTCATTTAAATTGATTTACTGCGTCAGTGCTCACGTCAGGGGGGGGGCTGATAAGGGGGTCCAGTGTGTCAGTGGCTGGATGAGTTAATCCATTGGGTTAATTAATCCAGTGGCTTAATTAAGCCACTAGGCCCACTGGTCAGTGACCCAGGGGGTCATTAGCCAGGTGATTAAGGGCTAACCCACCGGCGGTTAACCGCCGGCGACCAAAGCCGCGGCGGCGCTGCACGGGATCACGATTCCGGGCATCATTTGGAGCGCGAAGACCACCATCTTGAAGCCCTCACTCGCGCGCGTCGAATGGGACCGAAACCAAGCGCTGGGGTGCACCGTACGCTCGCCGGCGTCAAGCTTTGCGGCGACCTGGCTACGGCCGTGATCGAGATTTCGTTCCGGGGCACGACTTGAGGTGTGGCTAGGCTGGTTCGACGAGGAGGAGCACGGGGAACACGTTGGACAACAAGGCGGGTTCGATTTCTTAGCGGGTGGACGTCGCCATGGATCCCGGCGGCGAGGAGCTTCGGCTCTCATGGCGATCAAGGCTAGAGGGAGTAATCGAAGGGGGAAAGCGAGGGGTTCCGGCCGTGAGCTCACCAGGAACTTAGTAGAGGTGGTGGCGAAGGCTGGGGTTGGTCCACTGCGACGTAATCAACGAACACCTTCTCTGCGGCCGGCGAGAACTCGAGGAAGAAACTGACGTCTACGCGGGCTCCGGGCTCGATTACTTGCACTGTTCGACGAAGACGACGGCGGCGAAGAACTTGGACACGGTCTTGGGGCTTCTCGGCGTCAATGGCCACGCGGGGGCTCAACGGTGATCCGGCGTGCTTCTCAGGGGGCGATGAATCGGGCGAGAGAGGAAGGGGAGGTGTTCCTGGAGGGAGGGGAAAGAACTGGGGCGGTGCTAGGGTGCGTCCAGACGCGAGAAGAGGGCACGGGGCGGCCTGGAAGCTTGAAGACGTCGAGGTGTCGTCGTCGCCGCGCTCGGCCGCTCCAGCGAGCTGCTTGGGCGCGCGGGGTAGAAGACGACAAGGGGGAGGCTGGGCTGGGCCGGCCAGGTGGGCTGCGGGGAGTTAGTTTGGCTGCTTCCAGGTAAGTTCCTTTTCCCTTTTCTCTTCTGTTTTCTTTTCTGCTATTTGTTTTGCTGTGCTAAAATAATTAGCTAGGCATTTTATTAAATGCTGAAAATTTTTATGTGGCCTCATAATAATATAGACTAGCCACTTATAAAGTTTCAACATTTTTAAAATTCAAATAATTTGAATCTTAAATCAAATAGGGGTATTTGATTAATTCCAACGCACTGTTTGAATATTTGAAAAATCTATGAGCATGGGATGGGTCCCACATCACTTGATATGTGATCACACTCATTTATAAGACTTTTCAAAAATCTAACATGAATTTTTGGAGAAGATTTTTATCTGGCCTTTTGAATTAATTCATCTGCGGGGGTTCCTTCTCCCATTTTGATTTTGAAAATGAATTTCCTTTGATTTCTTTTGAAAATGCAAAGTGAAATTGATCCTAGCACTTTACCTAACAGAGGGTTCTGACAAAGATGAAGAGTACTACCGCATGTTGGGCAAACGGACCCCCGCTCAACCTACTAACTCACCCCTTCTCAGTTCAATGAGTCGCAGTAGTTCGGAGTTCTGGTAGGTTTTTGGCCTGGATGCAAGGTGAGAGTACGGCTCAACCGAGACTGGCTTATGCACCACGTACACATCTTCTGGGACCACTTCGGTAAACCGTCCGGGTTACGAATGTGGAAACCATCCCAGATATGCGTCTTCATTGAACCTGAGTTTGCTGCGAGGTAAAAGTTGTGGAGATTATCCTCGCCGACACCTGCTTGAAGGGTGACGAGATCCCGGCAGTAACTGATAGTTTCATGTGTGTAGCAGTACACCCCGGCAGGGTTAATAAACTATTCGAATAGCTGCATCCGCGGTAAGGGACTACTTGGAAAGATGTGCCTGATTATTAGACAACTTGAACTGGATACTTAGAAAACTTGCCAAGATAAGCGTGAGTGCTATGGCGTGCTTTCTCGTGGGAAGTCGAGGAAGGCAACATAGTGGTGTAATTGGTTGGAGACATGTAGTGGACTCGTGTACGCTTCTTACCTCAAGTCAGGTACTCGTAGTTCAGGACTAGCCAAGTCAAAGCTGGCACTTCTGCTTATGAACCCCACCCCCTTTACCTTGATACATGTGCATGAGTAGCATAGCTCCTACGTAAGTCTTGCTGAGTACGACTTTGTACTCACGTATGCTTATTCTATGTTTTAGATGAACCCACTGACCCCAAAGGTGGATTCTTCCTCGAGCTCGAGGACTGAAGACCAAGATAGTGTAGTCCCAGTCAGCAGACTGGTTCCCTCGTGAAGGGCTTGTTTATAAATAAGGATTCTCTAGGCCATTTGTTAAACTTGTCTGTACTCAGACCTACTTTGGTTCCGCATGCTTGTTGTAATGTTGGATCACGGTCTCGTGATCTCTGTGTGCACTCTGTAAGAGTTATTAATAAAGATGTAAACTTTGTAGATAATTGCAATGATACCTGCTGTTCATACTAGACATGTGTGCTGCGTGGATGATTATATCATGCATGTCTTGGTATGGGTTTTCGAGACCTTAGTTGTGATCTGGCTGGCGATCTTTTATACACCAAGTGGCCCTTAGATGTGCGTAGCTTGGCGCATCGCGATGCGATTGTTCGTGAATCCGTCACGTGCACACTTTGATGTATGATCGAGCCCGCCGTAGACCCCGACTAAGTGATCGGGCTAGAGTAAGTCTATGTAAGGGTTATAATACAATCGATAGTATGGTTGAGGCGACTTGTCTATGAGTATGGGAGTTCACCACCCATATCATTTAGACTTGTGTGCGGACGATGAGGACCCATCTCAGTTGATCATCCGGCCTGGATGGGATGCCCCTCACGTTCGATGCTTTCCGAGAATTTTCTGTGCTTGGCCTTGTCTGCTTAGACAAGTGGGTACGGTTCTCGGCTCTCCATATGATTGTGTTGTAGCGAGTCTTGCATACGCTAACCCCGGGTCCCGACATCGGGCCACCACTAGAAATGTTTGAAGCTAGATAGGTAAGAAGAGGGGACCCCATTGTATCCCACACACGGTTAGGCACGCTCGTCAAGAGACACAATACCCGGAACTCGGGTCCTAGGTGACTCGAATGGGACAAAGCGTCGGGGCGGGATAGCCTAGACCTTCCATCCTTCGTCGATTATAGTCAACATTATAATAATCATATCATAAAAAACAATATAATAATGTGATATCCCAAACCAATGAGTAACAGGGTAACATCGTAGCATCCTAAGCATGCATACTAAGCAGGGGCTGAGCAATAGTAACATAGCAGTACAAGGTTTGCTGGGAGGGGACATGGCTGTATCGGTTTGAAAGAGGTTGTAAACAGGTGGTAGGATCAAACATCGAACCTAACCTAGACTAGCATGCAAACCGCTGGTTGAAATAGAATGGATCATAAGTAATGTATAGTCCTTGCCTGTAGATAAGTCGGGTTCCAAAGGTGTAGTTGATCGCAAGCTCGCATCGTCTCCGAGAGTATCCGCGGGAGCACACAAGAAGGTAAACACTAGAAAGCAATCAAGGAGAAAGCATATATTACTAAGAAGCAAACACGAGCAAGCATCAACAAGAAGGAAACACGAGACATCGCACCTACCGTCAAGAGCGGTTACTAACAGGTTAAGTGGAGTACTCGTCACACACGACGATACCACACGTTTACGATGGTTCAAGTTGTTTAGCTACAGGTGATCAACAAAGGTTGTTAACATGGCAACTCAAGCAAGCATGGCATGTCACACAATCATAGCAAGAGGTGAAGCATAAATAAACTATCTAATCTAGGTCACTTTAAGTGGGGGGGGGGGGTAAAACCTATACATGGAAAACTATTGCGGACCCCATGATAAAAATGGAATTTGGTACTGTTTTCCCCTAAACAACATTTTATTATTTTTATTAGAAAGCAAGAGCAGCATAAACACAATCTTCATGCAATTCTAGTCAAGTTACATATAAAGAACATTTTTATCGGAGCAACGGTTAAAAAGTTATGGCAGATTACAGTTTATAGTGGCAAGGGTTGTAATTAGCAGGTAAACAACATGTAAACAAAGTCAAACATGACAAAGGAACACATTTTATTAGTCTACACAAAAAACTAAGCAAGTTTCATGTTTAAAGCGTCGCGATCCGAGCTACCGTTAAAAAGATACGGGTATCGCAAAAATTTAATACAATTTGCAAATAAATTAAAACCAGAAAAGAATAAAAAAACTACCGGGACGAAAAGCTAATATTGGGCCTAAACACAATGGGCGCGGGATAATTAAAATCGCACCAGGCGAAAAATACTCATGGGCCGGCCCAACTCGCAGGGCAGCATCAAATAAAAAAAAGGAAAAAAAACAGGGGCGCCTCACCAATGGGCCGAGCCCATCTGCAGGGGTGGGCGACGGATAGTTGTCCCTCGCCGCGGGCGAGGAGTTGGGACAGGCCGGGCGGTTGTTGGGTCGTGGCGCTGTAGTGGGCCGCGGGGAGCTCGGCCTGAGGGGTTTGCTGGGCTGCTGGACCAGACTGGCCCATGCGGGTGACGTCGGCGGCAGATCGGGTCGATCCCGGTCCCGCTCGGGAGGCAGACGGCGGCGACAGCCTCGGCCCGCGAGTGGCGCAGGGGTCCGAACCGTGCAGGGGAACGACGGAGCAGGCCGAGGGGAGCTAGATCCGGCCGTCTCCATCTCTAGTGAGGTCCAAGGTTGGGGCGGCTCGAGCTTCGGCTGTGTCGTCCATGGCGCGGCTGCCGGGGTCGGTCTGTGAGCAGAAGAGGGAGAGAAGATAGGTGAAGCGAGGAGAGCAAGGACAAGAAAGGGGAGGAGGCGCCGGCTGACCTAGGGCACGCGGTGGCGCAGCGGTTGCTGCCGGCGAGGTCGCCGGAGGAGATAGGCGACGCGCGGCTCGGACTGGGATGGCCCCGCGGTGGCGCGGCTCCGGGCTGGCGGCGGCCCAGCGGGGCCCGGACGCGGTGGCTTGTTGGCTGGCTCCGGTGGGGTGACGTGGCCTCCTCTAGAACCATTGATCTGCAGATCCAAGGATGGAAATGCTTTGAATCTAGGGTTTCAGTGGAGATGGGGTTGTGGGCAGAATTTTGAGGCGATTACGGGGGTGGCTGCAATTTTTAGGCTAGGGAAACCCTACAAAGGGGTGGGAGAGTGGTGGTATTTATATAGCCCAGGTGGCTGGCAGTTTGCAACAACATCCCCGGTTTTTCTCTCGCGAGCGCGGCGTTTACGTTTCTGACTGCCGGGGGTCCGGACCTCCGATTCGGGTAAAACTTTGAACTGCGCGATCAGCGCGTCGAGCCGGCGGCGTTCGCCTCACGCTGGAACCGTTTCAAGAACTTTTTCTGGCGCGCTATAAAAATAACCCGTTTAATTATTAAACGGGGTTTTTCATTCCGTTGGCTACGGCTGGTCTTGTGCGGGTTTTCGCGACGGTGATCGGGTGAAACCCGGTGTCGCAAAGGTCGAGTGTCAGGGTGGCAAGGTTCGGTCTCCGTTCGGTACGAGATAAGAGGCGGGAACATAATCGCCGATCGATAAATCGGGGATGCAAACACCGCAAAGAAATCAGACAATCAAGCAATTCACACCGAAAACAATTTTTTTATTTTTTTGTGAAATCTGGGCTGTTACAATTGTCGGGACCCGGGGTTAGCGTATGCAAGTATAGTTAAGACATAGTCATATGGAGAGCCGAGAACCGCACCCACTTGTCTAAGCAGACAAGGCCAAGCACTGAACATTCTCGGAAAGCATCGTACGTGAGGGGCATCCCATCCAGGCCGGATGATCAACTAAAATGGGTCCTCATCGTCCGCACACAAGTCTAATGATATGGGTGGTGAACTCCCATATTCAAAGACAAGTCGCCTCAACCATACTATCGACTATCTCAAAACTCTTACATAGACTTACTCCAGCCCGATCACTTAGTCGGGGTCTAGGGCGGGCTCGATCATACCACAAAGTGTGCACGAGACGGAGTCTCGAGAAATCGCATCGCGATGCCCCAAGCTGCGCACATCTAAGGGCCACTTGGTGTATGAAAGACCGCCAGCCAGAACACAACTAAGGTCTCGAAAACCCATACAAAGACATGCATGTTATAAACATACACGCAGCACACATGCCTTGTATGAACAGCAGGTACCATTGCAATTCTCTACAAAGTGTACATTTTATTTATAACTCTTATAGAGTACACACAGAGATCACATACATGTGATCCAACATTACAACACAGAGCGGAAGCAAATTATGTCTGAGTACAGACAAGTTTAACAAATGGCTTAAGAAGCCTTATTCAAACACAAAGCCCTCCACGAGGGAACCAGTCTGCTGACTGGGACTAGACTAGTTTAACTTCAGTCGTCCAGCTCGATGAAGAAGCCACCTTCGGGGTCAGTGGCGTCATCTAAAACGTAGATTAAGCAAACGTGAGTACAAAGTCGTACTCAGCAAGACTTACATAGGAGCTATACTACTCATGCACATGTACCAAGGTAAATGGAGGTGGGGTTCACTTGCAGAAGTGCCAGCTTTGACTTGGCTAATCCTGAACTACGAGTACCAGACTTTGAGGTAAGAAGCGTACACGAGTCCACTACTTTCTCCAACCAATACACCACTATGGTGCCTTCCTCGACTTCCCCACGAGGAAGCACGCCATAGCACTCACACTTATCTTGGTGTGTTTTAGAAGTATCCGGTTCAAGTTATCTAATAATCAAGCTAAGCTTTCCAAGCAGTCCATAACCGCGGACGCGGCTATTCGAATATTTTTGTTAACCTTGCAAGGGTGTACCGCTACACACACATGATAATCATTTACCGCCTTTGATCTCGACACCATTCAAGGGGTGCCAGCGAGGATGCTCACCACAACTGTTACCTCATAGCCTATCTAGTCCAAGAAAGCCGCCTACTTGGGTTGGTTACCACAATCGTGAACCCGGCCAGTTTACCGAAGTGGACCCAAGCGATGTGTGAGTGGTGCATAAGCCGGTCTCGGGTGAGCCGTTCTCTCACTTAGCATCCAGGCCACAAGCCTACCAAAACTCCGAACTACTGCGACATCTGGACATCGAAAGGGATGAGTTAATAGGTTGAGAGGGGTCAGTGAGCCCAATGTGTGGTTGTACTCTTCATCTTGGATCACCACACAAGAACTCGTACTAGGGAGGTGTTCAACGAGACAACCCACCGTGTACTCCTACACAGCCTCTCATCGTTCACCTTGTATTAGGGTCGATTCACCAACACTTTTCTACCATCGTCAACGTGATCATTCCCATCCCGACTCACATCACAGTAACAACATGGTATCATACTAAGCATGCAATAAGCGATAACATTGCAGGGGCCACATGATATCAAACAACTCCTACAGTTGCTAGGATTGTGGTTTGCTTACTACTGTGACAAAATGATAGGTCATGCAAAGGAATGGGTTCATCTATGCGGTAGAAACGAAGCATGGTGATCATCCTAAACAATGCATAAGCGAGACATGAGAGGGAAGTGGGATTTTATTGACATGATCAATGGGGGTTTGCTTGCCTTGCTGACGAGGTTCGGGTTCGGGGTCTTCAACGAAGGGGGTGACCTCTTGCTCCGGTTCCACGTCTAACAGCAAAATGACAATCATAGGATCAACAGAATGTACAATGCACAATCACATGAATAATATTGAAAGGGTGATGTTCATGGTACTGATGTGTTGAGCATTCCATTTAAATGGAGTATATTGCAATTTGAATTGCAAATTCAAACTCCACATTTGAATTCAACATTAACCAAGTTATATGTAATATAGTTTGATCATTTTGAATTATCTTCAAATGTGTATGATAGGCTTCTGATGTGTAAGTGAAATGTAGCATGTTGCCATGGTTCAAGTTGCAAAAATATTTGAATTGAATTTGATTTAATTCCATTTAAATCAAATAGCAAATGCTACTGATCACATTTTAAATTCAACTCAAAAAGAGTTGAAAGTTGCATATTTGGAAAGATAATTTTCTCCTGATCATTTTTCATATATTATTTGTCCAATTTGGAGTTAATATGAATTTTCTATGAATTTCCAAAGTTTGGGGTATTTTCTGAAATTTCTGGAATTCTTTTAAACATTTTGATTTTCTGGAAATTCATAAATGATTTATTGCGTCAGCAGGGGGTCTCACGTGTGGGTCCACCCTGTCAGTGACTGGGTTAACTTAACCCGTGGGTTAAATTAATCCAGTGGCTTAATTAAGCCACTGGGCCCACTGGTCAGTGACCCAGGGGGTCATTAGCCGAGTAATTAAAAGGGGGGTTTTGGGCTAACACGCCGGCGGCTAAACGCCGACGGCCTGCCACGGCTGCACGGGGAGGGTGCTCCCGGCCACCAGAGGGGAAACGGAGGGCACCAACTTGCTCCTGGAGGTCTCCCGCGTCTTCTGGAGGCATCGGGGGTTCACGGGGAGGTCGGGAGCGACGACGGCGACGACTCCGGCGGAAGCAGAACCACGGCGAGGTCGTAGTCGACGTTACAGTGCATGGTTCGGGCTGATCTCGCGCGCGTTCAAACGCTGGCATGCTCAGGAGCCAAACGCGCGCGCTGGCTGAGTCGAAGGGGCACAGGGGCGACCTCAAGCTCATCCATTGCGGCGACGTGCTTCGGCATCCATGGCGGATCCGGCTAGAGCGAGTAATCCAGAGGAAAAAGAGAGGGGTTCCACTCGCAAGCTCACCCTGAATCCAGTAGAGGTGGTGGCGAGGGCTGGGGTGGCTCAACGGCAGCGGAATCGACGAAGTCCCTCACGGCGGCCGGCGGGAACTCGAGGAAGAATCCGGCGACTTCGAGGGCTCCGGGCTCAATTCCTTCTGCAAGTCGGTGAAGACGACGACGGCGAAGCGCTTGGACACCTTGGTTCGGCTCCTCGACGTCGTTGGCTGCGACTTCTCGTGACGATGAACGGCGGCGCTCTCGGGTGGAGGAAGAAATCGGCGAAGGAGGAGGAAGGAGTCGCGCTGGAGGGGAGGAATGGACTGGGGCGGCTGCGGGACGTCCCCAGGACGCGAGAAGAGGCACGGGGCGGCCTGGAAGCTCGTCGACGACGACGTGGCGTCACCAGCTAGCTCGGTGGCATTCCACCGAGCAGCTTGGAGGCGCGGGGTGGGGAAGAAGACTCCCCTGCCCCTGTGGGCCGGCTGGGCCGGATGGGCCGACTTCGCCTAGGCGCCAGGTAAGTCTTTTCCTTTTCTGTTTAATCTTTCCTTTCTGTTTTTCTGTATATTTGTTTTGACTTTGGTAAAAATACCAAATCATTTTATTAAATGCTGAAAACTTTTATGTGGTCTCATAATAATATAAACTAGCCACTCATAAACTTTCAACATTTTTAAAATTCAAATGATTTGAATTTTAAATCAAAAAGGGGTATTTCTTTAATTCCAAGGTACTGTTTGAATATTTGAAAAATCTATGAGCATGGGGTGGGTCCCACATCACTTGATATGTGATCACACTCATTTATAAGACTTTTCAAAACTCTAACATGAATTTTTGGAAAAGATTTTTATCTGGCCTTTTGAATTAAATCATCTAGGGGGTGTTCCTTCTCCCATTTTGATTTTGAATTTGATTTCCAAGATTTCTTTTTGAAATTTTGACATGATGCAAAAGCACTAGCTAACCCTAGCACATACCTAACAGAGGGTTCTGACAACAATACAACACCACCAACAAGGGATCTCGTCCCGAGATCTAGGACGATCCGGGGGAGAGGGGGTGGAGAGAGAAGAGAGTCGACGATCTTCAACACCAAGAACAAGGGACTTTGCTCCGTGTCGACGATGGCCTTCCGTCGAGAAACTTTCTGCAGGGAGATGGCGACGTCGAAGAACGAAACCATCGGGAGATCAAGAGGAAGAACAATATCGAGAAACGACATTCACGGGAAGCATTCTCATATAAATCATGAGTACACTGGGCAAGAGGACAGAAGTCAATGGACGACCAAGATGTTTAACCAGAATAGGAATAACTAAAGGTACTACAGGATTTTCCAACCTGAGATCGGAATCGAGACAATATGCTGCAAGCAAGGCATTGTAACCATTCTGAAACTCCACGCACTCGAGATCCTAAAGTTTGACGGGGAAAAGACGAGAATTTAAAACACTTACGACACTTGTCCTGATCAGAGCAAGGGTGAGGAGTAAAAATATTCCTACACACCGATAACTAACTTAGTAACTAGAAAATAATTTTTGTCTGGACTCGACTTCGGACAGAAAGGGATCCTACGGTCGGTAAGGCTTTGATACCAAGTTGTAAGGCCTGATATGCGGTACTGTTCCAGATCTAGCTGTTTCCATCCAGATCCGGGGACGAAGCACATATCGGTCCCACCGTGACATATAACGAAGTCATATGCCCCAGATTTCCAACATGATATCACAACATTACAGATATAAGGGTACAACATTTCATACAATCGGCATACAACTGCCTTAAATACAATACATCAGCGGAAGATACATGTCTGAGTACAGACTACAATCAAATGCCTACTGACAAAGAGAAAATCATCGATCCCCATAACCACACGGGTCCAGGCCCTCCGCCGGGATCCGCCTAACTAGTCGTCATCGAGTCTCCGCGTGAAACGTCGATCACCATACCGGTTGTCGATCAAGAACCCTGAAAAGAGTTTGGCGGTAGTATCATGAGTACAGAAGTACTCAGCATCCAACTGTAGTGGTCATCAGACCCAGCAAGGACTTCATCACTCATCATTCTAGGACAACTAGTAGTTTACGGTAAGGATGGGGTAAGTGGTGAGATTGCTGCCGCACTAGCATTTATGAAGTGGCTACCGATCTAGAGAGTAAGATAAGAAGCTAAGCATTCGATGAGGAGTCACCTCCAACAAGTCTTCTATCCACCTACTTACGCAAGCATAACACCTATCCTATCCTTGTCCTCCTCTTCGCATCCCGACGAAGAAAAAGCAGTCAAGGCACACACACACGTTGATCAAGTTATATTAAGATTATCTCAGTTGTTGTTGTCTATGAACAAGGAGTAGGTCTCAAGTCGTCCATAACCGTGGACACGGCTTCTCGAAAAGATTTAACCCTGTAGGGGTGTACCAACTGCCCATTTCAAGGCTCCACACGCACGCCCATCTCTCTCACGCAACCATTTTATGATTTAGTTCCAAGAGATCCGAAACGACAGGTCCCTCTAGCTAACAACGAACAGATCCGGGTGGCCCCCGGTGAGTCGACATCCATCTCAGGAGCCGGCCGCTCTCTCGATCTGGTCTCTACCGTATGACTCGGGTTTGGATAACCAGTGACTTCTCATATGAGTCCGGGTCCTCAGCCGGCCAGATTGGACCAACAATGAAACCATGTCCCCGCAGGTCCGGTTGGTTTAAAGAATATCTGCCAGGAGCTACTCGACAGACGCACACACGGTTTTAAAATGGTAAAATCAGCTTGGGCCACCACTAGAAACGTTTAAATCAAGATAGGTAAGAAGAGGGGACCCCATAGTATCCCACACGCGGTTAGGCACGCTCGTCAAGAGACAAAATACCCGGAACTCGGGTCCTAGGTGACTCGAATGGAACAAAGCGTCGGGGCGGGATAGCCTAGAAATTCCATCCTTCGTCGAGTATAGTCAACATTATAATAATCATATCATCAACAAAAATATAATAATGTGATATCCCAAACCAAGGAGTAACAGGGTAACATCGTAGCATCCTAAGCATGCATACTAAGCAGGGGCAGAGCAACGAGCAATAGTAACATAGCAGTACAAGGTTTGCTGGGAGGGGACATGGCGGTATAGGTTTGAAAGAGGCTGTAAACAGGTGGTAGGATCAAACATCGAACCTAACCTAGACTAGCATGCAAACCGCTGGTTGAAATAGAATGGATCATAAGTAATGTATAGTCCTTGCCTGTTGATAAGTCGGATTCCGAAGGTGTAGTTGATCGCAAGCTCGCATCATCTCCGAGAGTATCCGCGGGAGCACACAAGAAGGTAAACACTAGAAAGAAATCAACGAGCAAGCATCTATTACTAATAATCAAACACGGGCAAGCATCAACAAGAAGGCAACACGAGATATCGCACCTACCGTCGAGAGCGGTTACTAACAGGTTAAGTGGAGTACTCGTCACACACGACGATACCGCGCGTTTACGATGGTTCAAGTTGTTTAGCTACAGGTGATCAACAAAGGTTGTTAACATGGCAACTCAAGCAGCATGGCATGTCACACAATCATAGCAAGTGGTGAAGCATAAATAAACTATCTAATCTAGGTCACTTTAAGTGGGGGGGGGGGGGTAAAACCTATACATGGAAAACTATTGCGGACCCCACGATAAAAATGGAATTTGGTACTGTTTTCCCATAAAAAAAACATTTATTATTTTTATTATAAAGCAAGAGCAACATAAACACAATCTACATGCAATTCTAGTCAAGTTACATATAAAGAACATTTTTATCGGAGCAACGGTTAAAAAGTTATGGCAGATTACAGTTTATAGTGGCAAGGGTTGTAATTAGCAGGTAAACAACATGTAAACAAAGTCAAACATGACAAAGGAGAACATTTTACTAATCTACACAAAAAACTAAACAAGTTTCATGTTTAAAGCGTCGCGATCCGAGCTACCGTTAAAAAGATACGGGCATCGCAAAATTTTAATACAATTTGCAAATAAATTAAAACCAGAAAAGAATAAAAAAACTACCGGGCCGAAAAGCTACTGTTGGGCCTAAACACACTGGGCGCGAGATAATTAAACTCGCACCGGGCGAAAAATGCTCATGGGCCGGCCCAACTCACAGGGTAGCAACAAATAAAAAAAGGAAAAAAAACAGGGGCACCTCACCAATGGACCGAGCCCATCTGCAGGGGTGGGCGACGAATAGTTGTCCCTCGCCGCAGGCGAGGAGCTGGGACAGGCCGGGGTGGTTGTTGGGTCGTGGCGCTGCAGGGGGCAGCGGGGAGCTCGGCCTGAGGGGTTTGCTGGGCTGCTGGAGCAGACTGGCCCATGCGGGCGATATCGGCGGAGGATTAGGTCGATCCGGATCGCGCTCGGGAGGCAGACGGTGGCGACAGCCTCGGCTGGCGAGTGGCGCAGGGGTCCAAAGCGTGCTGGGGAGCGACGGAGCAGGCCGAGGGGCGCTCGATCCGGCCGGTCTCCATCTCTGGTGAGGTCCAAGGGTGGGGCGGCTCGAGCTTCGGCTGTGTTGTCCATGGCGCGGCTGCCGGGGCCTATCTGCGAGCAGAAGAGGGAGAGAAGAGAGGTGAAGCGAGGAGAGCAAGGAGAAGAAAGGGGAGGAGCCGTCGGCTGACCTAGGGCACGCGGCGGCGCAGTGGTTGCTGCCGGCGAGGTCGCCGGAGGAGACAGGCGACGCGCGGCTCGCACTAGGATGGCCCCGTGGTTGCGCGGCTCCGGCTGGCGGCGGCCCTGCGGGGCCCGGACGCGGTGGCTTGCTGGCTGGCTCCGGTAAGGTGACGTGTCCTCCTCTAGAGCAATTGATCTGCAGATCCAAGGGCTGGAAATTCTTTGGATCTAGGGTTTCGGTGGAAATGGGGTTGTGGGCAGAATTTTGAGGGGATTAGGGGGTGGCTGACATTTTTAGGCTAGGGAAACCCTAGAAAGGGGTGGGAGAGTGGTGGTCTTTATATAGCCCAGGTGGCTGGCAGTTTGCAAAAACATCCCCAGTTTTTCTCTCGCGCGCGCGACGTTTACGTTTCTGACCACCAGGGGTCCGCAGGACCTCCGATTCGGGTAAAACTTTGAACTCTGTTTGCAGAAGCGGCGAAGAAGGCCTTTGACGCCAAGGTTAAAGAGAACGATGATTTTGTGGCGAAAATGAAGAAGGACATAGACCAAGTTGAGAGGCGGGCCAAGGAGAAGAAAGCTTTGGAGACAAGTTTGTACCACTACAAGCAGGCGGTGAAGGAGAACGAAGCTTGCATCACGAAGCTGGAGTCTGACTTGGAAAAGCTATCCGAGCTGCGTGCCAAAGATGAAGAGAAACATCAAGCCGAGCTGGAGGCTACTCGGAAGGCAGTAAGGGCAGCTGAGGAGTACGGCGCTGGGCGGGTTGCTGTTTTCAGCGAGACCTTGTCTGGTGAGTTCTGTGACCCAATTGCAACGGAGAAATGATCTCATGTCTTTTCATTATGTACTCATCTTCGTCATTAGTGCAGCGTATGGGACTGACCCGGAAGCCGAGCAAGCCCGAATCGCTGAGTTTGCCGAGATGATGAAAAAGGATAATTACACGCCGGTGACGACAGAGTTTGCTTTGGCTCGGGGTCTGCTGACCATGAGGTGTGCCAAGGCGAAGAAATTTTCTGAAGAAGTCATGGGCGCTACTCTGGCCTTGAAGAGCAAACTGTCTCCTGATGAGGGAAGCAGGGTGAAGCTGGAAACTGTTGTGCCCGTCCTCCGAGAGGCCCCTCAGCAGCTGGCACGTTGGAAGCGTTCTGCGGCACGGAGCGGTGAGAATTATGCGCTGGCTTTGACCAAAGCACATTTTTCGGAGCGGGTCCATAATTTGGAGCGGGTTGGCGGTGGTGATCCAAAGGAGGGTCAGAGCTGCACCGCCTTCCTGCCGCGATATGCTGAGACTGCCAGCCGTGTTGCCTTGATGCCTGACCTGGACTTCTTCGTCGAGTCGACTGGCGTAACAGGTGAGTCCGACGAGGTGGGCGAGGAATGAGTGAGCCTGATTGGATAGGTGTGTCGGAAAAAACACTGATGTTAAATTTGCCTCGGAATGCCGAGTGGATCTGTAATAAGTTGCCCTGTTTGACGTTGTGATCTAGGTACTGGGCAATCCTTTGTTGTATGAACTCCTATTTTGTTTCCTAGTGGGGAACGAATTTACCTGCCGATGCTTGGTTTTATCCTTGTGTGAATTTTCTAAGTTCTCATCCGAGCTGCGTGCGGTTCGGAAGAAAACATGGTTTTGTGACTTTAAGCGGCCCCCAAGTCTCTTGAGACTTAAGTAGTACCTAGAAACTGTTCTATTGATGATCTTACGGAGAAGATCCTCAATGCAGATGATGTTGTGCTTCCCCAAGCCTCTTGGGTTTTGGTAAGCACTTAGCATGTGTTTTCTAAGTTCTCGTCCGAGCTGCGCACAGCTCTGATGAAAACCTGGTTGTGAGTTTTCGTCCGAGCTGGGTACAACTCGGAAGAAAATCTGATTTTAAGACTTTAAGGAGCCCCCAAGTCTCCTGAGACTTGGAGGGTACTTAGAATGTTTTCTATTGATGATCTTGTGGACAAGATCCTCAATGCAGATGATGTCGTGCTTCCCCAAGCCTCTTGGGTTTTGGCAAGCACTTAGAATTTGTTTTCTAAGTTCTCGTCCCAGCTGCGCACAGCTCGGAGGAAAACCTGATTGTGAGTTTTCGTCCGAGCTAGGCACAACTCGGAAGAAAATATGATTTTATGACTTTAAGCATCCCCCAAGTCTCCTGAAACTTGGAGGGTACTTAGAAGATTTTCTATTGATGATCTTGTGGCCAAGATCCTCAATGCAGATGATGTTGTGCTTCCCTAAGCCTCTTGGGTCTTGGCAAGCACTTAGCATTTGTTTTCTAAGTTCTCGTCCGAGCTGCGCACAGCTCGGATGAAAACCTCATTGTGAGTTTTCGTCCGAGCTGGGCGCAGCTCGGAAGAAAAACCTGATTGTGAGTATTCGTCTGAGCTGGGCACAACTCGGAAGAAAACCTGATTTTATGACTTTAAGCAACCCCCAAGTCTCCTGAGACTTGGAGGGCACTTAGAAGATTTTCTATTGATGATCTTGTGGCCAAGATCCTCAATGCAGATGATGTTGTGCTTCCCCAAGCTTCTTGGGTTTTGTCAAGCACCTAGAATTTGTTTTCTAAGTTCTCGTCCGAGCTGCGCACAGCTCGGATGAAAACCTGATTGTCAGTTTTCGTCCGAGCTAGGCACAGCTCGGAAGAAAATCTGATTTTATGACTTTAAGCAGCCCCCAAGTCTCCTGAGACTTGGAGGGTACTTAGAAGATTTTCTATTGATGACCTTGTGGCCAAGATCCTCAATGCAGATGATGTTGTGCTTCCCCAAACCTCTTGGGTCTTGGCAAGCACTTAGCATTTGTTTTCTAAGTTCTCGTCCGAGCTGCGCATAGCTCGGATGAAAACCTGATTGTGAGTTTTCGTCCGATCTGAGCGCAGCTCGGAAGAAAAACCTAATTGTGAGTATTCGTCCGGGCTGGGCAAAACTCGGAATAAAACCTGATTTTGGAATACGAATGTAATGAAATACAGATTGAGGAAGGCACATTGAATGTGCTAAATAATATTTTATTCAGGTCTTACAAACGTGCTCATGCATAGAAACATCGCAATAACTTGGCGTTCCATGCATGAGGCTCTTCTATATTATTAGTTACATCATACAAGCGATAGGCCCCATTGTGCAGTACTCTGGAGGTGACATATGGAACTTCCCATGGGGGAGCTAGTTTGTGGTCCGAAGTTTTCTTGATGCGAAGTACCATGTCACCCTCTTGAAATGAGCGAGCTCGGACATGTCGGTAGTGATATCGGCGAAGATCTAGCTGATCGAACGCCGAGCGGGTGAGAGCTAGGTTCCGCTCTTCTTCCAAGAGATCAACACCATCTTGTCGTGCTGCTTCGGCTTCAGCTTCTGTGTACTGGCTTACACAGGGGGAATTGTGCTTAAGATCACTTGGGAGAACTGCTTCTGAACAGTAGACGAGGAAGAAAGGGGTTGACCGAGTGGAGCGACTGGGAGTTATCCGCAATCCCCACAGGACCGAAGGGAGTTCGTCGACCCAGGCACCCGCTGCTTCCTTCAGTTCCTGAAGCAGATGGGGTTTGATTCCTTTGAGTATTAATCCGTTTGCTCGCTCGACCTGGCCATTGGACTGTAGGTGTGCAACTGAGGCGAAGTTGACCTGAATGCCATTGCTCCAACAGAATTTCTTTAATTCGGCCGAGTTGAAATTTGACCCATTGTTAGTGATGATGTCGTGCGGAACGCCAAAACGATGTATGATGCCTTGCATAAAACTGACTGCTGTGGCAGAGTCGAGGACTTTGATAGGTTTTGCTTCTATCCATTTGGTGAACTTGTCTACTGCAACCAAGATGTGGGTGAAACCATGTTTTCCTGTTCTGAGTGGTCCGATCATGTCCAGTCCCCATAATGCGAATGGCCAGGCTAGAGGGATTGTCTTCAGCTTGGAGGCCGATTTGCGTGGTTGGTTGGCATAAAACTGACAGCCTTCGCAGTGGTCTACGATGTACCGAGCATCGCTGAGGGCTTGAGGCCAGAAGAAACCAGCTCGGAAAGCTTTTTCCACCAACGTCCGACTTGAGGCATGGTGGCCACAATCACCCGCATGGATGTCTTACAGGATACAACGGCCTTCTTCCTCGGAGATGCATCGCTGGGGGAGCTGAGTGATCCTGTTTCTGTATAACTCCCCATTGATCATCGAGTAAGACTTCGATTTGCGGACAACTTGCTTAGCTTTTATCTCGTCATTAGGTAACTCTTGTTTTTGGAGATAAGCAAGGATTGGAAGTGTCCAGTCGGGGGGAATGACCTCCACGTCAAACACCATGTCGACCACTGCATGGATATCTTCTTTGTTAGGTATGTTTTTATCAGGTAGCATGTCTGGATCGGCTTCTAGGAAGGGATCTTCCTTGACTGTTGGCGAGTGCAAGTGATCCAAGTAAATTCCTGGCGAGATCTGACCCCGAGTGGAGCCCAACTTGGCTAGGTCGTCTACTGCCTGATTTTGAACCCTGGGAATGTGATGGAGCTCTAATCCATCAAATTTTTTCTCCAATTTTCTCACTGCTACAAGTAGCTCGTCAATGCTGGACTCCGAATGTCCCACTCTTTCATTAATTGGTTTATTACTAGGTCTGAATCTCTGAATACCATGAGTCTCCTGATATGGCATGAGATGGCCATTCTCATGCCATACAGAAGAGCTTCGTACTCAGCTTCGTTATTCGTTGCTGGGAAGTGTATTTGGAGGACATATCTCATCTCATATTTTCTTGGGAAACCAGTACCACCCCTGCCCCTGCTCCGTTCAACATTTGGATCCATCAAAAAACATTGTCCAATGCTCTGGTGTTGGCTGTGGAGGATGCTGGACCTCGATCCACTCGGCCAGGAAATCCACCAATGCTTGCGACTTGATTTCTTTTTTGGGTTGGTAATTGAGGTCAAAGGGAAGTAAGTCCAAACTCCATTTTGCAATTCTGCCTGTTGAGTATCTGTTGTTCATGATTTCTGCCAGGGGAGCTTCAGATACCACTGTGATGGAATGATCCTGGAAATAATGTGCAAGCTTCTGTGATGCCAAGTAAATTCCCATTGCCAACTTCTGATAGTGGGGATATCTCTGCTTGGATGGTGTGAGGACTTCGGAAATGAAGTAAACCGGTCTTTGTACCTTTTCTGACTTTCCTTCTTCTTCTCTTTCCACCACTATAGCTACGCTGACAACTCGCCTTGTGGCTGCAATATATAATAAGAGTGGTTCTTTGTCTTGAGGTGCTACCAGAACTGGCCGAGTTGACAGTTGCTTCTTTAGCTCTTCAAACGCCATTTGAGCTTCGTCCGTCCAAACGAAATTTGGCGATTTTTTCATCAGCTGGTAGAGAGGTAGGGCTTTCTCTCCCAGTCTGGAGATGAACCGACTGAGGGCTGCGAGACATCCTGTCAACTTTTGGACGTCTCGGAGCTGCTTGGGTGGCTTCATGTTTTGGATTGCAGAATTTTTTTCCGGGTTGGCTTCTATCCCATGCTCGGAGACCATGAATCCGAGTAGCTTCCCCGCTGGCACGCCAAAAACACATTTTCAGGATTAAGCTTGATGTTGTAAGCTCAGAGGCTCTGAAAGGTTTCAGCTAAGTCGGCTAGCAAACTACTTCCTTTAACCGACTTGATCACAATATCGTCCACGTAGACCTCCACATTTCTGCCGATTTGCCAGATGTAAGGCCCGATATGCGGTACTGTTCCAGATCTAGATGTTTCCATCCAGATCCGGGGACGAAGCACATATCGGTCCCACCGCGACATATGACGAAGTCATATATCCCGGATTTCCAACATGATATCACAACATTACAGATACAAGGATACAACATCTCATACAATCGGCATACAACTGCCTTAATACAATACAACAGCGGAAGATATATGTCTGAGTACATACTACAAGTAAATGCCTAGTGGCCAAGAGAAAAACATCGATCCCATAACCACACGGGTCCAGGCCCTCCGCCGGGATCCGCCTAACTAGTCGTCGTCGAGTCTCCACGTGAAACGTCGATCACCATACCTGTTGTCGATCTGAACCCTGAAAAGAGTTTGGGGGGTAGTATCATGAGTACAGAGGTACTCAGCATCCAACTGTAGTGGTCATCTGACCCAGCAAGGACTTCATCACTCGTCATTCTAGGACAACTAGTAGTTTACGGTAAGGATGGGGTAAGTGGTGAGGTTGCTGCCGCACTAGAATTTATTAAGTGGCTAACGATCTAGAGAGTAAGATAAGAAGCCAAGCATTCAATGAGGAATCGCCTCCAACAAGTCTTGCTATCAACTACTACGCAAACATAACACCTATCCTATCCTTGTCCTCCTCTTCGCATCCCGACGAAGAAGAAGCAGTCAAGGCACACACACATGTAGATCAAGTTACATTAAGATTATCTCAGTTGTTGTTGTCTATGAACAAGGAGTAGGTCTCAAGTCGTCCATAACCGTGGACACGGCTTCTCGAAAAGATTTAACCCTGCAGGGGTGTACCAACTGCCCATTACGAGGCTCCGCACGCACGCTCATCACTCTCAGTTGCTACCCATCACAGGCAACCATTTTATGATTTAGTTCCAAGAGATCCGAAACGACAAGTCCCTCTAGCTTACAACGAACAAATCCGGGTGGCCCCCGGTGAGTCGACATCCAGCTCAGGAGCCGGCCGCTCTCTCGACCTGGTCTCTACCGTCTGTCTCGGGTTTGGATAGCCGGTTAATCACACATGGGAAACCGGGTCCTCAGCCGAACAAGGTGGGCCATCAAGGGAACTAAGTCCTCACTGGTCCGGGTTGGTTTGAAAACAACTGGCAGCTGACCAGCACACACACGGTTTCAAATGGTAAATCAGCTTGGGCCACCACTAGAAATGTTAGAAGCTAGGTAGGTAAGAAAAGGGGGCCCCATAAAATCCCACACGCGGTTAGGCACGCTCAGTCTTAAAACCAATACCCGGAACTCGGATCCTAGGTGACTCGAATGGAACAAAGCGTCGGGGCGGGATAGCCTAGACCTTCCATCCTTCGTCGAATATAGTCAACATTTACAATAATCATATCATCAACAACAATATAATAAGGTGATATCCCAACCCAAGGAGTAACATAGTAACATCGTAGCATCCTAAGCATGCATACTAAGCAGGGGCTGAGCAACGAGCAATAGTAACATAGCAGTACAAGGTTTGCTAGGAGGGGACATGGCTGTATCGGTTTGGAAGAGGCTGTAAACATGGGGTAGGATCAAACATCGAACCTAACCTAGACTAGCATTCAAACCGCTGGTTGAAATAGAATGGATCATAAGTAATGTATAGTCCTTGCCTGTTGAAAAGTCGGTTTCCGAAGGTGTAGCTGATCGCAAGCTCGCATCGTCTCCGAGAGGTACCCGCGGGAGCACACAAGAAGGAAACACTGGAAAGCAATCAATGGTGCACCACTATTACTACGGAGCAACACAAGATCAAGAAGACAACACAAGTCACGGCAACGCGATACGGATCTATCGTCGAGAACGGTTTCTAACCGTTTAAGTGGGGTATCGGTCACACACGACGAATACCGCACGTTTACGGTGGTTCAAGTTGTTTAGCTACAGGTGATCAAACAACGGTTATTAACATGGCAACTCAAGCAAGCATGGCATAGCACACAAACATGACAAGAGGTGAAGCACAAAGTAAACTATCTATGCTAGTCAATTTAAGTGAGGCACAACCTAAACATGGCATAACACTAAGTGCCGCACGTTGATTAAAAGATTTGGTACTGTTCTGCCCTAAACCATATTTCAGGTTGGTTAACAACAGCAGAGAATAGCATAAACACAAAGTACACGAAAAACTAGTCTAGTTACATATAAAGAACACCCCAAACGGAGTTATGGTTAAAAAGATACAAGCAAAACAAGTTACGGGCACAATCTGCCAACATCAGGAAGCACACTTTAGAGCATTGCATAAACAACATAATGAATTCAAACATGCTCACAAATGATATGGAATTAAACTAGACATGACATGGAAGGCATGGCAAGAAGAATCATGCAAAAAGGCATCATAGATCAAAAGATATTAAGCAAACAACATGACATCACAAACTAACAGACTTAGTGAAAATCAGAGGTGGCTGTCAAAAACAGCAGCATAGCAACTTTGGAGCTAAATAACTATATGACCAGCAAGCATATCATGACAATGCAATACATATAATTGAAGTAGACATGATGCTTAACAATATGCAATTGGAATCACTCAATTCCGATAAACGGTCGCGACACACTCGTCGACCGAAGTTGCAATAAAATAACAGTTTCAGAAACAGCAGCACATTAACAGCAGGGTAGCTACTTTGGAGCAAGATACAATCATGATGCAGCAAGAAATTATGGCATGTGAGTGCATGAAACTGAAGTAGAAACATTTCTTAACGCAACGCAAAAGGAATCACTCCATTCCGACGTACGGTTGCGACACAACCGTCGTCCAAAGTTTCAACAAAATAACAATTTCAGACAGACTTAACAGCAGTTTCAGTTTAACGATCTGGTGCCCTGTTTGACCAACAATTGCACAAGCAAGATGACCTCGGATCGAGATGCTCACAAAAGATAGATTAAAGAGCACAGAGAGCACAACAATACAAAAAAAGAGTCACTTCGTTCCGACCTATGAGTCAACGGGAAATCGCGTTGCAAGAGAGGTACTTGAAGCAGAAATTCTGGGACTTAGGATTTTACAGGGGGTCGAGCTCGGGTTGGACCACGTCCATGGCGGGCTGGTGGTGCTCAGATCCGTGACGGCGAGGGCACGGGAGGCCAGGGAAGGCTCGGGGATGGCCAGGGGCGGCGGAGGACGGCCTAAGGGCGTCGGATCCGGGCCGTAGGTCGCCGGAGGCGGCCGGATCGGGCGGTGCGGCCCCGAGCTCGAGCTCGGGCTCCATGGTGGCCATGGCAGCTCGGACCTGCTCATGGAGAGGAAGAAGAGGGTGAGAGGAGGAGGGAGGAGGAAGGAGAGGGAGCAGGAGGCGCGGGAGGAGGAGAGGAGCTCGCCGGGGCGCGGGATCGCCGGTTGGAGCTCGCCGGCCGGCGAGGCGGCGGCTCCACCATTGCCAGGGCGTGGGAGGCGATGGAGGCTCGGCCCGGCGGCAGACAGCGGCGGGCCCACAGGGCCCGGATCGGCCCGGCGGCGCTGGGGGGCTGCTGGCTGTCTCCGGGCGCGACGTGGCACGATCTGGGACCTCCGTTCCCAGATCTGACGGCTCCGGATGGCTGGGAGGCTAGGGTTTTGAAATTTGGGGGCTTTGGGGAAAATTTTGTGGCAAAACTGAGGGGGTGGCTGCAAATTTCACTTAGGGAAACCCTAATTGGGTGTGGGAGGCTGGATGGTCTTTATTTGGCAGGTTGGCTGGCCTGTTTACGCAAATGCCCTCGGTACCCCTCTCACGCGTTCGGCGATCGCGTTCGTGACCGCCGAGACTCCGTACGGACTCCGATTCCGATGAAATCTCGAACCACGCGCTCAGCGCGTCGAGCTCGTCGATCGTACCTCACTGCGGTGACATTCCGACAATGTTTTTCGGTGCCCCATAAAATAATCCGTTTATTAAATAAACGGGGTTTTTCGTTCCGTTGGCTGCGGCTGGTCTCGTGCGGTTTTCGCGACGGTGATCGGGTGAAACCCGGTGTCGCAAAGGTCGAGTGTCAGGGTGGCAAGGGTCGGTCTCCGTCAGGTACGAGATAAGAGGGGGGGGGGGGGAAATAATCGCCGATCGATAAATCGGGGATGCAAACACCGCAAACAAATCAGACAAACAAACAATTCACACCGAAAACAAAAATTTTAATTTTTGCAAAATCTGGGCTGTTACACCAGATCAGGCAATTCTGCATCCTGCGTTGGTACGTAGAGCCTGCATTTTTTAGTCCGAATGGCATCGTAACATAGCAAAAACATCCGAATGGGGTTATGAATGCTGTTTTAAGCTCATCTCGTTCATATAGTTGGATTTGATGATAACCCGAGTACGCATCGAGGAAACATAATCTCTCGCAACACGATGTGGAATCCACAATCTGGTCAATGCGAGGAAGAGGGAAATGATCTTTTGGACAAACTTTATTGATATGACGGAAATCAACACAAGTTCTCCAAGATTTATCTTTCTTCGGAACCATTACATGATTGGATAACCACTCGGAGTGGAAGATTTCCCTAATGAATCCGGCTGTTAGTAATCTAGCTATTTCTTGTCCGATGGCCTTCCTTTTCTCGGAGGAAAAACGCCGAAGGGACTCCTTCACCGGTCTTGCTTTCGGATCGACATGTAATTTGTGCTCGGCCAACCCCCTTGGGACTCCAGGCATATCAGCAGGCTTCCATGCGAAGATATCCCAATTCTCACGGAGGAAGTTGACGAGCTCGAGTTCCTATTGGGGATCCAAGTCGGTCGCGATGTTGGTGTATTTGTCTTTATCCGTGGGATGTATCTGTACCCTCTTGGTCTCTCTAGCTGACTCAAAGGAGGATGTCTTCTTTGGTTGCAGCAACTCGGATGAATCGGCGACTTTCTTGTACTCGGCCAGCTCAACCTCCGCCATTTGCTGATCAGCTATCATAGATCCCCTCTGTAATAGTTCTTCGGCTTGTTTATAATCTCCCAAGACGGTGATCACGCCATGCGGGCCGGGCATCTTCAGTTTCAGATAGACGTAACACGGGATGGCCATGAATTTTGCATAAGCTGGTCTTCCGAGTAGAGCATGATATGCACTCGGAAAATCCCCCACTTCAAAGGTGATCTTTTCTTTCCGGAAGTTACTCAGAGTACCAAAGATCACATTGAGGGAGATCATTCCGAGTGAGTATGCCTTTTTCCCCGGATTATCCCATGAAATTCCAGATAGCTTTTGCGGATCTTGGACATTGGAGTGTTCATGCTCTTCAGAGTGCTTGCATGTAGGATATTAATCCCACTACCACCTTCCATCAAGAAATTTCTGATCCTGAAGTTTCCACTCCACGTTTCCACCAAAGGATCAACAATCAGAGCACGCCGTCCTGGGTGAGGGATGTGAGGAGGGTGATCCGACTGATCGAAAGTGATTGGGGTGTCGGCCCACTTCATGTAACTCGGAACTGCTGGAGCTGCCGAATTGACTTCTCTGAACCTTATCTTTTCCACCCTCTTCGACTCCCGTCCTGCAAAGATGACTAGCACTCTGTCTTCTCTTGGGAAACCTTCGCTGTCCAGATCTGGGCTTGGCGCTTTATTTTTGCCGGTATATTTATCTTGCTGGGGACCTGTTCTTGCATTCTGAGCTGCTCTTTTGATCAGGCGGAATTGCCGAGCTGTATGCTTTGGAATGACTAACTTTCCCTCAGCATCTCGGGTAGTGTGAAGAGGACATGGTTGATCCAAGACTTCATCATCATTCGACGGATTTTTCTGCCACGGCTGCCACTCTTTTCGTGCCTGACCCTTGCCATGGATTCCTGAGGCATTTGCTGCTGCAACTAACTCTGCGTCTGTTGGGGCATCTTCTACTTTCCGCTTGTTGTTGCCTCCGGTCTTCTGTTTTGGGTTAGGTGCCGAGCTGCTGCCTCCTTTGTGCTGCTGGTTCTTCTGCCGAATCTCCTCTTCACCGTTGGCGTACTTATTTGCTATCTCCATCAGTCTTCCGAGTGAGGTGACATGAGGTGATCTTGCCAACTTGAGGCTCAACTCTCTATACTTGACCCCTTGTTTGAAGGCATGAACGGCCTGGAACTCGGAGACTCCTTCAACCGAGTTATGAAGTGTGATCCATCTCTGGATATAATCCCGAGTAGATTCGGTGTTGCTCTAGACACACAACTGTAGCTCGGTTAGCCCCCCGGTCCTCTTGTAAGTCCCTTCAAAATTCTTGATGAACACTTTCTCAAGGTCTTCCCAAACCCAGATGCTACTAGGGGGGAGCTGATTCAACCATGCCCGAGCTGAGCCTTCTAGCATCAACGACAGGTGCATCATAGCTATCTCGTCCCCTCCTCCGATTTGCACGGCTATTCTGCAATTATCTAACCATGTCTGAGGTTTGGCATCACCTCGGTATTTATCCACCCCTTGAGCTATCCTGAAGTGAGGCGGATTATCCCGAGCTGGTGATGGATGAGAGGGTGGGGTTTCCGCCATGCACACTTCTGCAACTGCGGCTGGAGCACCGCTGCTGCCCTCCTGCTCGGCGCCTGACTCGGGATCAGACGCCACCATGCCTTCTTCTTCGACTGAGTCAAACAAGGGAAAAAGAGATGTTGTGGAGCTTTCTCTTGCAATCAACTCATCCAAGGCCTTCTGGGCTGACTCCACTGAGTCAATGACTACCACCTGCTACATATTGACTTGCTTGCCACGATAATGAGTGCGCGGGCGGCCCGAGCGCTTCTTCTTATGGCGGACAGATAACGGCGCAGGTGCTTGACGATGGGCCGACAGTTGGTGGCGCAGAGCCCCCGACTCGTCAGCTCGGAAGTGGACGCTGCCTCTTGCAGGAAGCAGTTGTGCCTGGAGCAGAGAATCCACCAACCAAGCGTAATCATCAGCGACGAAATCCAATGATCCGACACGGAAAACCTCTCCGACGATGAGCTCGGGGCCGTGAACCGGCAAAGAGGATGAAGAAAACGCCATCTCTATGATTGCTGATCAACTCAGCACCACGGTGGGCGCCAACTGTCGGGGATATAATCCTGACAATAGAGAGGGGGCATGAAAGGATCTAAATGAATCTGTACGTAGAGATGGTTGACGCAGGGAAATTATACAGGTTAGGCCTCTCCGTAGATATAAAAACCTTAGTCCTGTCCCAGGCTGAATGGGGTGTTCTTTGCTCAAAGGCTGGGAGAAAATGTTGCGCGTGCCTAAACTGGAGGAGGGGGGAGGCTTATATGGAGTGCGCCTCTGCCCCCTTACTGCCTCAGCTTAAATGGGTCTTAATTACATGATTGAATGCATACTAAATACAAGAAACAGTCTGCCCATTACTTCTAATAAAGGAGGAGAAACGCCCGCGGCCTTGAATGCTTCCCGTCCGTTGCGTTTCCATCTTCCGAGTGATGAATGGCTCGCCGCTCCTCTTTTCTGATTACTGACCTATTCGGATCTTGCTGATCCTCCGAGTGACTATGTACTCGGAAGCGGTTTCTGTTCTCCGAGTAACATCTTACTCGGAGAGGTGCTGGGAATTGCGTCTCTAGGATCGTTAAGGCTCCATGTTTTTTACTGATCTTATTTTGTTGAGTGTGTTGGAGAACCAAGGGCTTGAGGGTACCCCTTGGTTTCCCTTGCCTAGGGGTATACCTTTTAGTATGACCACGACACTAACCGTCTAGGAGACTTGGAGATCTCCAAGATAAAAAGATTGGATAATATCAAGCTAAGTCTGATTGATTAGCTCAACTCAGTTTGGACTTGGGTCTTAGTTTTCTCTCGATATCTTTCCCGGGAAGCTCACAACTCTTCTGTCTCAGAATATTCAATGGAGAAGCCAACCGAAAATGGCGGGTAGGTGTGGGGTATTTATAGGTCGCGATCCCGGTGGTGAAATGACTGAAGTGACCTGGTGCAACCGCTTGACGCGTGTCCACAACGGTCGGATTTTCAATCATTGTGCAAATTTTCTTGCGGAGCAAGTAAGCTGACTTACCGAACGAGTTCTCTCTCAAAGGCACCAAGTGCGATGACTTTGCCTTCGAACTATTACTCGACTTAGTAAGATTTCTCTCGGCAGGCCATCTTTGTGTTTCAGGTTGAGTAGAGCAAATTCACTTTGATTAAGATTTCAAGTAGCAAACCCCTCTTGATAGTACGGTTTTTCCTACGACTCAAGAATGTGCAAGAGAAACTAGCAAAATCCAGCTTCGGCTTTCTCCTCGTTGCGCTTTTACTCGAGAGCATCTTCTTTCTCGACGACATTTTTAGGGGTCGTCTTCCTTCAAAGGCTTCGGTTTGGGTGGAGGACTTGAGAGTATTGAGCAAAATGGAGCTCAAGCAATGGAGTTCAAGCAAGGGGAGAGAATTTAGGGTTGGAGGTGGAACAAGGGGGGGTTATAGTCCA
The DNA here is from genome assembly GCA_950022295.1 of Bromus sterilis. NCBI lineage: Eukaryota > Viridiplantae > Streptophyta > Magnoliopsida > Poales > Poaceae > Bromus > Bromus sterilis. Next base: position 351,019,664 of record OX465597.1, read on the forward strand.
AGTGGTGAGGGGGAAATCTAACCGTTGGACACCCCGTGCGCACGAGCTAAGTGAGCCCCGTGCGCATGGGTTACTCAAGGGAGAACCCACTACCCCGTGCGCACGGGCTAATCAGTGGGGTGTGGGTACCCCGTGCACGGGCTACTCGGTAGGTTCCTGGGTACCCCGTGCACACGGGGTGGTCAGGAACTTCCTGAGCACACACACTAAGAAGCCCACTTGGCACATATAAAAACCACACTTTCCAGAGAGGTTTGTGGGAGACTTTGGGGACTTGGAAAATGTGTTCCCACACATGCTCCGATCTCGTTGACCCCTCTTAATAGTGTGGTGTTCCTACGACTTAAATCAAAACGAAAATAATCCTTCGAGTCGCTGGGAAACCACGCCTTTTATCTTTTTATAGTGGGGCCAAACATCCTCCAAAATTAGTTACCCTCCACGAGACCAATGACCTGAGATAAATCTTTTAGCACCCGTCATTAGTCCCACTAACCACATTGTCATAATACAAAATCACCATTTAGGAGTAAATGCACTTTCAATCTCCCCCTTTTTGGTAAATTGATGACAATATGGTTAGAGCATGGCAATAAGATATACATTTATAGATGCCATGCAAAACTATTTATCATAGAAGGCTGCCCTTGATGTATGCATATAATAGTGTTTGCGTTTGAATGCAATACACATACAACAAGAGGTCTCCCCCTATCTAAATAGCCAAGTGCAATCATATGAGTGACGCATATGAACTAAGATAACCATTGCACAAGGACATCATGTGATCTTTAGAAAGTAAATATGACAAGCATAGATGACATGACGGAAATGAGGATGTGAGCTAATCAATTATGCAAGACCAGAGATAGCAATGACATGATATAAAAAACATGCAACACGACATATGGAATATCATGACATAGATAGCATAAAACATAGTCTCACAAAAATAAGATAAAGTGGCTCACATCCACACAAGTACTGGAAAGGAAATAATGAAAGTACCACAAGCCATAAAAACACACGAACAGAGTCAAACTATGGATTGCAACCTAACCAACACACGATGCTAAACAGAGCTCTTCTCCCCCTTAGGCATCAAGATGCCAAAAATGGAAAAGGAAATGCTAACGCGACTAGACGACCAACGGCATGCTTGAAGCATCATCATCATCATCATCATGAGGATCCCTCGTGCGAGGGATCCTAGAAGAAGAGGAGTATCCAGGAGTGAAAGTAGCGCGGTCCTCTGGCCTCGGGTTGAGCCCCACCTTTGGCGTGCCATATGGAGCAGGAGCAGGCGGCTTCCAGTTGAGATCTCTCTTGAACACACTGACTGGGTACTGAGATGTAGGAATAAACCGCACAGGGAACATAGACTCAATCAGTGCCTAAATGAAAGGAGCATAGATCAAAGACTTCCATAGACGAACACACTCACGAATCTCAAGGAACATAGTATCCAGAACATCCACCTTCCTGCGCTCCTTCACCATCAAGAAGACACCAAGCATAGTGTAACAACCCAGATTTCACAAAAATAAAAAATAAAATTGTTTTCGGTGTGAATTGTTTGATTGTATGATTTGTTTGCGGTGTTTGCATACTCGATTTATCGATCGGTGATTATCCCCCCCTCTTATCTCGTATCAAACGGAGACCGACCCTTTCCACCCTGACACTCGACCTTGCGACACCGGGTTTCACCCGATCACCGTCGCGAAAACCGCACGAGAACAGTCGTAGCCAACGGAACGAAAAACCCCGTTTAATAATTAAACAGGATATTTTATAGCGTGCCGGAAAGTGTTCTCGGAAAGGTTCCAATGCGAGGTGAACGCCGCCGGCTCGACGCGCTGATCGCGCATTTCGAAGTTTTACCTGAATCGGAGGTCTTGCGGACCCCCGGCGTTGAGAAACGTAAACACCGCGCGCGCGAGAGAAAAACCGGGGATGTTTTTGCAAACTGCCAGCCATCTGGGCTATATAAAGACCACCACACTCCCACCCCTTTCTAGGGTTTCCCAAGCCTAAAAATTGCAGCCACCCCCTCCACTTGCCCAAATATGCTCCAAAACAACCCCTATCCCGAAACCCTAGCTTCCCAGCCATTTCTGGCCGCCAGATCGGAGGGCTTGGACCCGTGTGGTCATGGGGATCGATGTTTTTCTCTTTGCCACTAGGAATTTGATTGTAGTCTGTACTCAGACATATACCTTCCGCTTTTGTATTGTATTCAGGCAGTTGTATGCCGATTGTATGAGATGATGTATCCTTGTATCTGTAATATTGTGATATCATGTTAGAAATCCGGGGCATATGACTTCGTCATATGTCGCGGTGGAACCGATATGTGCTTCGTCCCCAGATCTGGATGGAAACATCTAGATCTGGAACAGTACCGCATATCTGGCCTTACAACTTGGTATCAGAGCCTTACCGACCGTACGATCCCTTCTTTTGCCGAAGTTGAGTCTAGACAAAACTATTTTGTAGTTACTAAAGTTGTCGGAGAGTAGGAATCTTTTTACTCCTTACCCTTGCTCTGGTCAGGAAAAGTGCCGTAAGTGTTTTTCTCTCGCCTTATCCCCTTCAAACTCTAGGATCTCGAGTAGGTGGAGTTTCGGAATAGTTACAATGCCTTGCTTGCAGCGTATTGTCTCGATTCCGAGCTCAGGTGGGAATTCCTGTAGTACCTTTAGCTTCTCCGATTTCGGGTATCATCTGGGTCATCCATTGCCGTCCATCCTTGTGCCGGTGTTTTCACGACTTGCATCGAAAACACTATCCTTTGATCCGGTTAACGTTGTCGTTCCTCCTCTTGACACCGACGGTTTCGTATTTTCGACGATGTCGTCTCTCTGCGGAAATTTATCTCGACAGAAGTCCGACGTTCGACATGGAGAAGAGTCCCTTCTTGCTGGTGTTCAAGATCGTCGTCTCTCTTTTCTCTTCCCTCCTCTCCCCCAGATCGTCCTGAATCTCGAGACGAGATCCCTTGTTGGGGGTGTTGTATTGTAACAGCCCAGATTTCACAATTTTTTTAAAAAATTTGTTTTCTGTGTGAATTGTTTGATTGTCTGATTTGTTTGCAGTGTTTTCATCCCTGATTTATCGATCACCGATTATTCCCCCCCCCCCTCTTATCTCGTATCGGACGGAGACCGACCTTGGCCACCCTGATACTCGACCTTGCGACACCGGGTTTCACCCGATCACCGTCGCGAAAACCGCACGAGACCAGCCATAGCCAACGGAACGAAAAACCCCGTTTAATAATTAAACGGGATATTTTATAGCGCGCCGGAAAGTGTTCTCGAAACGGTTCCAGCGCGAGGTGAACGCCGCCGGCTCGACGCACTGATTGCACAGTTTGAAGTTTTACCTGAATCGGAGGTCCTGCGGACCCCCGACAGTGAGAAACGTAAACACCGCGCGAGAGAGAGAAAAACCGGGGATGTTTTTGCAAACTGCCAGCCACCTGGGCTATATAAAGACCACCACACTCCCACCCCTTTCTAGGGTTTCCCTAGCCTAAAAATTGCAGCCACCCCCTCCACTTTCCCAAATCTGCTCCAAAACAACCCCTATACCGAAACCCTAGCTTCCCAGCCATTTCTGGCCGCCAGATCGCAGATCGGAGGGCCTGGACCCGTGTGGTCATGGGGATCGATGTTTTCTCTTTGCCACTAGGCATTTGATTGTAGTCTGTACTCAGACATATACCTTCCGTTGTTGTATTGTATTAAGGCAGTTGTATGCCGATTGAATGAGATGATGTATCCTTGTATCTGTAATGTTGTGATATCATGTTGGAAATCCGGGGCATATGACTTCGTCATATGTCGCGGTGGGACTGATATGTGCTTCGTCCCCGGATCTGGATGGAAACATCTAGATCTGGAACAGTACTGCATATCGGGCCTTACACATAGAGGAACGCAGGTTATCGAAGTCACTTGCCTTTGGTGTAGGAGTGTACGGAAGGATGTGACACAGTGTATCATAGGTGGGCAGCAAATCCCTGATGGAGAGAGTGACAACCGACTTCTCTGACTTATAAGCAAAAGCAATCTCATCCTTTTCCCTCCCAATCTCAGAAATGCGGTCAAAATCAGGATGCGGCTCAATGAAGAACTGGCAAGGAGGAATAATCTCGGGAAACTTGGCAAAGGGAGCAGCACACACAGCCGTGCCAGACATGCAACACATAGTACGAGCCTTGACGAGGATCAGCCTCGGCGAATCCTATGGTCAGGGACCCTGGGTTAGATCGTAGAGAAGGAACAGGTTGGCGATACTCGTCGGCTAATAGGAGAAGCACTTCCTGCTTGATTGTATTAAGCGAGGGGGCGATTAAGATGGAAGTCTAGGCGAGTTCGCACAAGACCAGAGGTGTTGATTGTAGATTAGATGTCCTGAGCCGTCCCCCTCACAGCCTTTATATACTAGGCTAGGTCTCGGGGAGTCCATCTCAGATTACAGGGACGATTGCCTAATTCTAGCTTTGCCTTAAACTCCAAGTCTTGACTTCCATATTGATCGCGGACTCCTACGTCGGTGCTTAGAGCGGACCAGTCGTGGGCTAGTCATGGGCCCGTTGAAGCTTCCAGTGGGCCACTTGTCTTCGTATGCACCAGGTATCCTTACATGCAGGAGTCGTGGGGTCACCCCCTCGTCAGTAGCCCCCGAGTGCCTGGGGGACTCGAAGAGTTGCGCAGGGACTCGAATTCATCCCCGTTTGCTTTCATACGCGCAACGCGACTGCGAGTCGCTGGAAGCTTTAGGCATGACAAATGTTTATTTCGAGGGATGATAAGCTGAAAGGGCCCAAGGTAGTCGACTGTTCGAGCCTTGGTGAATTGCGCTAGTGGCAAACACATCAGTAGCCCAATCAAGCCCGTGTCCCTGGACACGAACTTGGGAACAACCGGTGTCTAGCAAAGTTCATGCCGCTAAACGTCTTATAGGATCAATGCTGCCGGCCCTAGTAAATAGCCTTAACGCGTCTGTTATCATCTCATCTCTCTATCATGCAAGCGCATGGAAAATGTCGGGAATGCAGTCGCGCTGTGGCAAGTCCCTGCCCGGCCGTCTGCGCAGCGGGGTCCTACCTACACGCTAAGCTTGCGTGGCATCTGGGTACAGCAAGTCGCAGCCCAGGCATCATTTTTTATAGAGGCGCGGAGCCTAATTAGAGATGCACCCACATGGAATAAATGATCAAGCGAGCTATTAGTAGTCACTCACGGAGCTTTTGCGAACTCGATCGAGGAAGATAAGAAAGCGCCCACTCAGAAAGTCGTCGAGTGCGCGAGTAGATTATATTGTCGAATACTTGTTGGGTTTTTGCGAGTAGTCACTCGAATGCTTTGCTGTCTTCAGGGTGAGGGAGCACCCGAACTCTGAAGGTACGTCGTTTCTGCTAGTGCGAGTGATCACTGGAGCACGTGTTTTCCTTCTGGGTGAGGGAGCACCCGAAACTTTGTAGATGTCGTGATTACTTGTTGGTGCGAGTGTTCACTCGAGCACGTCTTTGCCTTCTGGGTGAGTGAGCACCCGAACTCTCGAGATTTTTAGATCTTACTCTGTTTTAATAACGGTACTCCCGATTGGAGTAAAAGATTTTAGAATCAGAATATTTTGGCACCAAGAGACAGGTAGTCTTTGCCAGTCTTTTGTTTTTTTCCAATTGCTTTTATCTTGATCTGTCCTTCTTGTGATGTCGCAGTGATAGGTATTGTGATGCTATTTGGTGACCTATGATGATGCTTGGTCTTCGATCCGTCGCGTCTTCTGGCAAGTCATAATGACAACTTGGATGCCGTTCCGCCTGGTGTTCGTTGGTTTCCCAAGGCGTATATGGGAAACAAGCGAGATTTGACGTGTCTTTTAAATAGTGCTGACCATGCGAAGGCATCTTGTCTTGGAATTCGTAACGCCAGCCGTGTTTCGTCCTTGATTTAATGATGGCGCCGGCTGGGCTTCTGCATTTTTTCCTGGTTTGCCCTTGGATTGTGCTATAAATACCTCCTATTGTTTGCCTAATCCTGGCATCTATTCTTCGCACATTTCTTTCCTTTCTTCTTCTTCTTCCTATGGCTCCAAAGCGTGGTACTGTTCCGGCTGGTCGAGGTCGTGGCCGACGTGGTCGTGGTGGCCGTACGCCTCGCTCTTCGCGTGGTGGTCGTCGTGGTGCTGCGCTGACGCCTTCTTCCTCTTGCGCGGAAGAAGGTAGCTGGCGCTACGACTTCCTTCTGCGTGTTCTTAGTCGCACCGCTATGCAGATCCCTCTTCCATTCTAATTTTCCTCCATGATTTCTGAGCTTAATTTGAGGGGTATGTGTCTTTGGCTTCAAGGGTGTGCTCGATCTCTTGTTTGGGTGGAGCTTTCTGTTGATAGCTCCTTCTTGATTTTTCTTGAATCTGGCTGGAGGTCATCTTCGTGGCGGCTGAACTTGCGTGATGGGGATAGTCTTTGCTTTCGTTTTGATGCCGAAGATACTCTCATTGTTCGTGCATTTGATGCAGGTGGCAATCGTCTGGATCCATACTGGGAGGAAACAAGCAGTGATAGTTCTGGTGGATCGAGGGGTGTTTCGTCTGATCCTCCCGTGTCTTCATCTTCTGCCGACTCCTCGGCTGGTGGTGCTTGCTCTTCTAGTTCTAGGGGCGAGCTCGACATCAAGCCAGTCGTCAAGCGGGTGCGTCAGTAGGCAAGGCACCTTGTATAACTGGAGGGCAGCGACTTGCTTCTTCGCAGGCTTGGTTTTTACTTTGTCTGTGGTGATGCTCGTCAAGTTATGGAACGAAAGTTCCAATTATCTCAGCATGAGCACACATGTAGAAGTCATAATTCCTTGGGATAGTTGGTATTGTAATCCTTCTGGTAGCTGCTCGAGTCCTTTGTAATGATTACTGTCTTCGAGTCCTTTGTAATGAGAGATTGTCTTCGACTCCTTTGTAATAAGAGATTGTCTTCGACTCCTTTGTAATGAGAAATTGTCTTCGACTCCTTTGTAATAAGAGATTGTCTTCGACTCCTTTTTAATGAGAAATTGTCTTCGACTCCTTTGTAATGAGATGTAACATCCCAATTTTCTAAATTTGGATGTTAATAGATCATCATATGCATCTCATGCTGCTTCCGCATTTTTCTGGAGTTTTAAAATATTTTTAAACATTTTTCAACACATGGCAGTTCCTTGGAGAGGATATAAAAGGACTTATCCCCATTTTTATTTCGTTGAAAAATAGTTTAAAATATTTTTGGGAGACTTTTAAATTTACTTTGGAGTTATAAATATTTTCTAAAAATATTTTTGGAATTTATTTATGCTCCGGAAAAGTTTTTAAATCAATTTTCGGAGTTTTCGTTATTTTTAAAATGCCAGAAAAGTATTTTAAAAATATTTAAAAATAAGTTGCAAAGTTTTTATTTTCTTTTAATACTTTGGTAAAGCCAAAAATTCTTTTCTATTATTTTAAAAATATTGGCGAAGACGGAATTTTAAAATAAATTTCCGTCTTTTTTCTAATATTGTTTTGGGCCTAATGGGCTTGTTCTGTTTTTTTCCCGCAGACCGATTTTGCATTTATCTCGGATTAAAAAAAAAGATTAGGGGCTGGCTATAAATAGCCCCGATTAGGGCTAAATTATTTTCGCTTAGCATTTTTTGGTTAACCCAAAACAAATCCGCGGGACCCGCCGCCGCCGACATCATCGACGACGTCGTCGCCGGAGATTCGCCGGAAGTTCGTCGGACCACCGCGAAAGTTCGCCGGAGTTGCGGTTTTTAGCCGTTTTCGAGGTATTTTTCCAGAGCCGCCGAGTAGCCGCCGTCCCCACGCCTCACCGGAGCCGCGCCGCCGCCCTAGCGCCGCCGCTCGTCGGCAGCCCCGCTCGCCGCCGCCTCGAGCTGCTGCTCGCGCCGCCGCCGCCACTTGCCCCGCCGCCCGCGCCGCCTCCGAGCGCCGCCGCCCGCGCGCCCCGCGCCGCTCCGCCGGCCGCCGGCCACCGGCCGCCCCTTCTCGGCCGGAGCAGCCGAGCCGGCCAAGGCGAGCCCGCCCGAGCCGAAGCCATGGCCATGGCCTCCGCCCTGTGCCCGTGCGTGAGAAGAAGATTAGAAAAAAAAAGATTTGATGTGTTTTGGAAAAAAAAATTCAGATCTGGATCCAAACCGCCCGAGGACCCGATCGCGTTTTTCAGAAATTTTTTATTTACGTCTGTGTCCTTTTTACAGTAGAGCACCCCGGTACCCCCCGGTGTCACCCCGATACCGTTTTCGCGACTACTTTTTAACCGTAACTCTGAATTGGGCGATGCCAGTTGCGTTGCGACCGTGGTGAAATTTCCTAGCCAGTAGACCAAGTGGTACAGAAGTTTGAAGTTTTCAAATTTGAATCCTAAGCTGATCCAAATTTGAACTTCCGGCAGCCGTAACTTTTTACCGGTGCACCCGTTTGCGCCGTTTCTTTTTGCGTTAGTTTGATTTTGACAAGTAATTTAAGTTTAGCTACTGTTAGGAAAGTTTTGAAATTGTTCTTTGAAATTTATTATTGTTTGAGCATATTGGTGTATGAATATATGTTGATTGGTGCTATGTTTGCTCGTATAGATTGTCCGGAGTGTGCCGCCTCGTATTGTGAGGATTGTGACCGTCAGGACCAGCAAGAAGGCAAGTGATGCTTTGAACATACTCATACCTATATTTTCTATATGAATTATGTTAAGAAATATCACCCTATTGCATGATAGGTAGTTTATTTTACTGTTGCTGCAAAACAAGTTAGGATAGCCACATGTCTTGACTTGTCTACCGTAGATCAACCTAGCCGTGTTGTTTCTTTATTGATATGCTTTGTAGACGCGGTTTGGGTTGTTTAAATTCATGGAGTGCATCTGAGCTATTTAATAACTTGTGTAGCAACTTTTAATAAATAGAAATCACCTTTGGACGGGCAGGGAGTGCTTCCTGGGGGCTCGTGCCTTGTCTAAGGTCGAGACCAGGTTGTACCCCTAATAGTTGGTTTGGTGGTTGACAGTACGTCATGGTTCTACCCTCTGAACGTAAGTGGGCGCCGTCGAGGCTCAAAAAGATCAGACATACTTGGTGACGAGGAGCTTACAGGTATAGCCGCTGGCCATATGGGCTCTGGCTTAGTGGAGTATGATGTAGGAAGCCTCTCCCGTGCAAAGCTAGCAGATGTAGATGTGATAGGTGGTACCGGCTTGCCGTTGGGTGTAGGTGACCTCTTCTGAAAGACTTCGTCTCAATCTTCGGGTTGAGTCCAGCGGGGAAAGTGTACTAACCTTTGCAGAGTAAAAACTAATCATGATTAGCCGTGTCCCCGGTTATGGACATCCATGAGCTACTAGACATTACTGTTACTGGAGGATCTTGACATATGAATCACCTTAATAATTTGAGTGGGCAAGATTAAATAAGGGTGTGGTGTTGGAACTGGTGTGCCCAGTTCGTTCTTTAGTAGTAAGTTCAACTTAAAATTTTGACTAGTTTAGTTCAGGAGAAAATTGGCTTTCTGCAAAACTAAACCTTAGGCCTTTCCTTTGACTTACCTTGCATGTAGTTGTAGGTCCTTTATATAAACTTTTCCGTGTCACTTGCCATACAAATCAGATGTACTGACCCGTTGTCGGGCTGTAACCTTCGGTGTTGCAGGTTTTTCAGACGATCAGTAAGGTGCGTTAGGGGTTGCGAGTCTACACTCAGCATGTTCGCATGTGGCTTTTGATGGACTCCACGTTACTTGCTTTTGCTTCCGCTATATTTATATTGAATAAGCTAGCCTTGAGCTATGCAACTTGTTATTTATTTTACTTGTGATCATACGTTGTAATAATGATGCACTTGTACTTTGGTATACATCTATAATACTGTGTGTGCCAGCGAGTTCGATCCAGGGACTGGCACTTGAGCACAGAGACTTCAATTCTGTGTGAATTGGGTCGCTACAGATGGTATCAGAGCAGTGTGTTGACTGTAGGACGTGACCCTAGAAAATGGACTAGAAAAGCCATAGGAATAAAAATATTACTTATATCACTCTGTCTTGTACTTACTTACCTCCTCTATCTCGTATTCATACCTGTTCTAATCTTGCCATACCTCTCTTTGATTTTAGATGACCACTATATCGTACCGCGCTATGGCGTTTGGACCTGAGCTCAGGGGGATTTGCCACTACCTGAACATCTACGCGACAGTCTTTCAGCCAGACATCGTGGAGACAAGGGGAGCTGATGACTACTGGCAAGTGGAGACTTTCATCCTTGGAAGCATGGAGAATGAAGAAAGGGTGATTACGGAGTCCTTCGAGGTGCATGCCCAGGAGAAGGAGTGGTGTGTGCGCATGGCCGCTCACATAGCTCTTGGACGCACTCTGGAGACGTATTCCGCCCGACTAAAGGGTACGGTGTACGCAGAGATGGCCAAGGTTCTCCCATCGGGGAACATAATACCAAAGAGGTTCAGGTACGTGCCTGGGGCCATTTGGCCAGGTACAACCAGCTACATCATCCAAAGCCTGGAGAAGCACATCCATTTCCTGGAGAAGTGCACTCAGTCAGACCTCTACACGATTACTGAGTTGCAGCAGAGGAACACCAGGCTCAAGAGGGACAACAACAAGCTGAAGAAGGAGAAGTTGGAGATGCAAGCAGAGATGACAAGGCTGAAGGATAAGATGAAGGCCAATGGAATTGAAGAACCAGAAGAGGAGCCAGAAGTAGATACCTCGACAGAAGAAAGGGAGCCGAGTCCCAAAAGGCGCAACCGCATCAGCGGGCGCGATTACCTCATGCTGTTTAGCAAAGACAGCGTTAAGAATTACTTCACCGACTATTAGTTTACTATCGTTATCGTGTTAGCGTATTTGACCATGTCGACTTATTCGGTGTGGCAATACTAGGTTGCTTGATATACTCTTATGTTATTCGTGGTTGTGTTGAGGATCTTATATTACCGTGGTTGTTATGAGGATCTTACATCAATTATAAAAGATATTTTAAACTATATGGTGTGATATGTGATGGTTTTCCGTATGAGTGCATTGGTTGATGATTGTTATATGTTTGGTGCTATGGTGATATTGATTGGTGAAGTTGATTGGTGATATATGTATTGTATATATAATGCTTGTCATGATCATCATAAGCATATGGGTAGGAGTATATTTCCCTAGCTACTTTCTGTCTAAATCTTACCTATTCTTACCCAACAGATGCCGCCGAGACGTGACCCCACGGGGAATGAGAACAACAACAATGGAGTGCCAGCTTATCTGCAGCAGTTACTTAAAGGACAAGCTCAGCTGATCCAGTTGCTCACTCAGAACATGGGCAACAACAACAATGCACCACCACCACCACCTGTGGACACGCTTGCAAGGTTTCTGAGGTTGAATCCCCAGAGGTTCTCTAGCACTCCTGAGACCATAGTGGCGGATGACTGGCTTCGTTCAATGGGCCGGAATATGGAGACAGTTGGCTGCACTGAGGCAGAGAGAGTGAGGTTTGCCTCACATTTGCTGGAGGGTCTTGCCGCTTCTTGGTGGGACAACTACCTGCTGACGTACCCCATCGACACCATCACTTGGGCGCAATTCCAGTCTGCTTTTCGCGCCTCACATGTTTCAGCAGGCGCCATGAGCTTGAAGAAGAAGGAGTTTCGCAGTTTGCGTCAGGGAGGCCGTTCAGTGGCCGAGTATGTTGAGGTGTTCAACAAGCTTGCCAGATATGCTCCAGATGATGTCAGGAATGACGCTGCAAGGCAAGAGAAGTTCTTGGAGGGGCTGAATGATGAGTTGGGAGTCCAGTTGACAGTGGCTACTTTTGCTAACTGCCAGGCGCTCATAGACAAAGCTATTGTGTTGGAAGGCAAGAAGCAAGCCATTGAGAACCGCAAGAGGAAGTACAACAACAACAATGGTGGAAAGTATAACTCTGGACCGCAGCAGAAGCCACGCAATTCTTATGGTGGCAATGGAGGACATAACCATGGACATAACCACAATGGTGGGAATGGACATGTTCACAGTGGAGGACACAACCATCATAATGGTGGGAATGGTCACAACCATAATGGCCAAAACGACCACAATGGTAACAAGAATGGCAATGGCAATGGCAATGGGAAAGGAAATGGAAATGGAGAGAACTACAACCAGAACCGTCAAGTGGTGAATGTTCAGAAGGACCTTAGTCGAGTTCAGTGTTTCAAGTGCAGGAAGATGGGACACTACTCCAACATGTGCCCGGAGAACAAGGAAAACAATGGGAATTCTGGAGTCAGCAAGCCCAATCCTTTCAACAAGGGGCATGTGAACCATGTCAACATGGAGGAGATCTATGATGAGCCTGATGCTGTGATTGGTAAGTTCTTTATCAATTCAGTACCCGCACTTGTTCTTTTTGATTCTGGTGCATCGCATTCTTTCATATCGAGGGTATTTGTGGATAAGCATGAGTTACCTACCGTAGTTCTTAAGTCGTCTATGCTCATAAGTTCACCGGGAGCGGATATGTCAGCTAGTTTGGGATGCTATCAGTTGAGCCTAGCCATAGGGAAGCATGTTTTTCCTACATATTTGATTGTGTTGAAGTCACAAGGTTTGGATATTATTTTGGGCATGGATTGGTTAGCCAAATACCAAGGTGTTATTGATTGTGCCAGTCGGTCTATCACTCTCAGTACACCGAGTGGACAGAAGATCAGATATGTGTCCAAGTATAAGCATCAGCACGCGCAGGTGTATTCTCTTAAGGGGGGTAGCCTGGATGATGTGCGTGTTGTGAGGGATTATCCGGATGTGTTTCCGGAGGAGTTGCCAGGTATGCCACCGGATAGGGAGATTGAGTTCCTTATTGATTTAATACCAGGCACTGGGGCTATTGCTAAGAGACCGTATAGGATGCCCGGTAATGAACTTGCAGAGTTGAAGGAACAGATCAGAGAGTTGCAAGAAAATGGGTTCATTCGCCCAAGCTCGTCACCTTGGGGATCTCCAGTGTTGTTTGTTGAGAAGAAGGATGGAACCCAGAGGATGTGTGTTGACTACCGTTCTCTGAATGATGTTACTATCAAGAACCAGTATCCTTTACCTGTGATTAATGATCTATTTGACTAGTTGGAGGGAGCTTGTGTATTCTCTAAGATTGATCTTCGCTCTGGTTATCATCAAGTGAAGATTCGGGAGAAGGATATTCCGAAGACTGCTTTTACTACAAGGTATGGGTTGTATGAGTATACTGTTATGTCATTTGTATTGACTAATTCTCCTGCATACTTCATGAATATGATGAACAAGGTGTTTATGGAGTTCTTGGATAAATTCGTTGTGGTGTTCATTGATGATATATTGGTGTATTCCAAGAATGAGCAAGAGCATGAGGCACATTTGCATTTGGTATTGGAGAAGCTCAGGGAGCACAAGTTGTATGCCAAGTTTAGCAAGTGTGAGTTTTGGTTGAAAGAGGTCAGATTCCTTGGACATGTTGTGTCAGGAAAAGGAGTAGCTGTGGACCCATCCAAGGTTTCAACAGTTACGGAATGGGAGACACCCGCGTCAGTTGGAGACATTCGCAGTTTCTTGGGTCTTGCAGGATATTATAGGAGGTTCATTGAGAATTTCTCCAAGCTTGCAAAACCAATGACTGAGCTGTTGAAGAAAGAGAATAAGTTTGTTTGGAGTGAGACATGTGAAGCCAGCTTTCAGGAATTGAAGAAACGGTTAGTAACTGCACCTGTTTTATGTTTGCCTGATATACATAACGATTTCCAAGTATATTGTGATGCATCTCATCGAGGACTTGGTTGTGTTTTGATGCAAGGAGGTAGAGTTGTTGCTTATGCTTCACGTCAGCTTAAGAACCATGAGCAGAACTATCCTACACATGATTTGGAGTTGGCTGCAGTTGTTCATGCATTGAAAACTTGGAGGCAATATCTTGTTGGTAATCATTGTGATGTTTTTACTGATCATAAGATTTTGAAGTATATCTTTACTCAGAAGGATTTGAATCTCAGGCAGAGTAGATGGATGGAGCTTATTAAGGATTATGATTTGAATGTGTAGTATCATCCTGGTAAAGCGAATGTGGTTGCTGATGCATTGAGCCGTAAGAGTCATATCAATGTTGCTAATGCTGAGGATATGCCACGTGAGGTATGTGAGCAGTTCAAGAGTCTCAGGTTGGAGATAGTTCCTAAGGGATATGTGGCAACATTGGAAGTAAAGCCAAATCTGTTGGAAAGGATCAGAGAAGCCCAGAAGGGTGATGCAGAAATTGATGAGATCAAAGTGAATATGACCCAAGGGAAAAGCAGAGGGTTTCCGTGAGGATGAGCATGGAGCCATTTGGTTTGAGAAGCGCATTTGTGTACCGCAGGATGCGGAGATCAAGAAGTTGATTCTTCAGGAGGCACATGATTCACCTTATTCTATTCATCCCGGAAATACCAAGATGTATTTGGACTTGAGGGAGAGATTTTGGTGGCCTAGCCTGAAGCGAGAGATAGCGCAGTTTATTGTTGTGTGTGATGTTTGCGAGAGAGTCAAAGCTGAGCATCAGAAGCCAGCAGGACTATTGCAGCCTTTGCCTATACCAGATTGGAAGTGGGATCAGATAGGTATGTACTTTATTACTGGTTTACCCAGGACTCGGTCAGGATATGATTCTATTTGGGTGATTGTTGATCGTTTGACCAAGGTTGCTCACTTCATTCCGGTAAAGACAACTTATAACAGTGCCAAGCTAGCCAAGATTTATATGTCCAGGATCGTGTGTTTGCATGGAGTTCCAAGCAAGGTTGTGTCTGATAGAGGTACTTAGTTTACTTCGAAGTTTTGGCGTCAGTTGGATGAGATCTTGGGCACCAGGCTGGAGTTCAGTACAGCGTTCCATCCTCAGACAGATGGGCAGACCGAGAGAGTCAATCAGATCTTGGAGGATATGTTGAGGGCTTGTGCGTTGGATTATGGTTTGAGCTGGGATGATAACTTACCGTATGCTGAGTTCTCGTATAACAACAGTTACCAGGCTAGTCTACAGACGGCACCATTTGATTTCCTGTATGACAGGAAGTGCAGGACTCCGTTGATGTGGGATGAGGTAGGAGAGCGTCAGTTGTTTGGACCCGACCTGATCAGATATGCTGAGGAGAAAGTCAAGTTGATCCGTGATAGACTGAAGATAGCACAGTCCAGGCAGAAGAGTTATGCAGAAGCTAAGCGCAAGGATGTAACCTAAGAGGTTGGAGACCGTGCATATCTCAGAGTTTCACCAATTCGAGGAATCAAGAGGTTTGGAACCAAGGGCAAGTTAGCGCCACGTTTTGTGGGGCCTTACAAGATCTTGGAGCGCAGAGGAGAGGTAGCTTATCAGTTGGAGTTGCCAGAATCTTTGTCAGGAGTTCATGATGTGTTTCACGTATCCCAACTGAAGAAGTGTCATGCAGAGATGGCAGATATTCCTTTGAGAGATACAGTGCCACTTGAGGCAATTCAGTTGGAGAGCGACCTGACTTATGAGGAGAAACCTGTGAAGATACTGGAGACTGCAGAAATAGTTACCCGCACCAAGACGATCAGGCTATGCAAGGTTCAGTGGGATCATCACACCGAAGAGGAAGCAACTTGGGAGCGTGAAGAAGATCTGAAGCAAGACCACCCGCATCTCTTTGCTAGCCAGCCTGAATCTCGAGGACGAGATTCATCTTAAGGGGGGTAGGTTTGTAACATCCCAATTTTCTAAATTTGGATGTTAATAGATCATCATATGCATCTCATGCTGCTTCCGCATTTTTCTGGAGTTTTAAAATCTTTTTAAACAATTTTCAACACATGGCAGTTCGCTGGAGAGGATATAAAAGGACTTATCCCCATTTTTAATTCGTTGAAAAATAGTTTAAAATATTTTTGGGAGACTTTTTAAATTTACTTTGGAGTTATAAATATTTTCTAAAAATATTTTTGGAATTTATTTATGCTCGGGAAATTTTTTTAAATCAATTTTCGGAGTTTTCGGTATTTTTAAAATGCCAGAAAAGTATTTTAAAAATATTTTAAAATAAGTTGCAAAGTTTTTATTTTATTTTAATATTTTGGTAAAGTCGAAAATTCATTTCTATTATTTTAAAAATATTGGCGAAGACGGAATTTTAAAATAAATTTCCGTGTTTTTTCTAATATTGTTTTTGGCCTAATGGGCCTGTTCTGTTTTTTTTTTCCCGCAGACCGATTTTGTATTTATGTCGGATTTAAAAAAAAGATTAGGGGCTGGCTATAAATAGCCCCGATTAGGGCTAAATTATTTTCGCTTAGCGTTTTTAGGTTAGCCCTAAACTAATCCGCGAGACCCGCCGCCGACATCATCGACGACGTCATCGCCGAAGTTTCGCCGGAAGTTCGCCGGACCACCGCGAAAGTTCTACGGAGTTGCGTTTTTTCGCCGTTTTCGAGGTATTTTTCCGGAGCCGCCGAGTAGCCGCCGTCCCCACGCCTCACCGGAGCCGCGCCGCCGCCCTAGCGCCGCCGCTCGCCGGCAGCCCCGCTCGTCGCCGCCCCGAGCTGCTGCTCGCGCCGCCGCCGCCACTTGCCCCGCCGCCGCGCGCCGACCCCGCCGCCCGCGCCGCCTCCGAGCGCCGCCGCCCGCGCGCCCCGCGCCCCGCCGCTTTGCCGGCCGCCCCTGCTCGGCCGGAGTAGCCGAGCCGGCCAAGGCGAGCCTGCCCGAGCCGAAGCCATGGCCATGGCCTCCGCCCTGTGCCCGTGCGTGAGAAGAAGATTAGAAAAAAAATTGATGCGTTTTGGAAAAAAAAATTCAGATCTAGATCCAAACCGCCCGAGGACCCGATCGCGTTTTTCAGAAAAAAGTTTATTTACGTCCGGGTCCTTTTTACAGTAGAGCACCCCGGTACCCCCCGGTGTCACCCCGATACCGTTTTCGCGACTACTTTTTAACCGTAACTCTGAATTGGGCGATTCCAGTTGCGTTGCGACCGTGGTGAAATTTCCTAGCCAGTAGACCAAGTGGTACAGAAGTTTGAAGTTTTCAAATTTGAATCCCAAGCTGATCCAAATTTGAACTTTCGGCAGCCGTAACTTTTTACCGGTGCGCCCGTTTGCGCCGTTTCTTTTTGCGTTAGTTTTATTTTGACAAGTAATTTAAGTTTAGCTACTGTTAGGAAAGTTTTGAAATTGTTCTTTGAAATTTATTATTGTTTGAGCATATTGGTGTATGAATATATGTTGATTGGTGCTATGTTTGCCCGTATAGATTGTCCGGAGTGTGCCGCCTCGTATTGTGAGGATTGTGACCGTCAGGACCAGCAAGAAGGCAAGTGATGCTTTGAACATACTCATACCTATATTTTCTATATGAATTATGTTAAGAAATATCACCCTATTGCATGATAGGTAGTTTATTTTACTGTTGCTGCAAAACCAGTTAGGATAGCCACATGTCTTGACTTGTCTACCGTAGATCAACCTAGCCGTGTTGTTGCTTTATTGCTATGCTTTGTAGACGCGGTTTGGGTTGTTTAAATTCATGGAGTGCATCTGAGCTATTTAATAACTTGTGTAGCAACTGTTTAATAAATAGAAATCACCTCTGGACGGGCAGGGAGGGCTTCCTGGGGGCTTGTGCCTTGTCTAAGGTCGAGACCAGGTAGTACCCCTGATGGTTGGTTTGGTGGTTGACAGTACGTCATGGTGCTACCCTCTGAACGTAAGTGGGCGCCGTCCAGGCTCAAAAAGATCAGACATACTTGGTGACTAGGAGCTTAAAGGTACAGCCGCTGGCCATATGGGCTCTGGCTTAGTTGAGTATGATGTAGGAAGCCTCTCCCGTGCAAAGCTAGCAGATGTAGATGTGATAGGTGGTACCGGCTTGCCGTTGGGTGTAGGTGACATCTTCTGAAAGACTTCGTCTCAATCTTCGGGTTGAGTCCAGCGGGGAAAGTGTACTAACCTCTGCAGAGTAAAAACTAATCATGATTAGCCGTGTCCCCGGTTATGGACATCCTTGAGCTACTAGACATTACTGTTACTGGAGGATCTTGACATATGAATCACCTTAATAATTTGAGTGGGCAAGATTAAATAAGGGTGTGGTGTTGGAACTGGTGTGCCCAGTTCGTTCTTTAGTAGTAAGTTCAACTTGAAATTTTGACTAGTTTAGTTCAGGAGAAAATTGGCTTTCTGCAAAACTAAACCTTAGGCCTTTCCTTTGACTTCCCTTGCATGTAGTTGTAGGTCCTTTATATAAACGTTTCCGTGTCACTTGCCGTACAAATCAGATGTTCTGACCCGTTGTCGGACTGTAACCTTCGGTGTTGCAGGTTTTTCAGACGATCAGTAAGGTGCGTTAGGGGTTGCGAGTCTACACTCAGCATGTTCGCATGTGGCTGTTGATGGACTCCACGTTACTTGCTTTTTCTTCCGCTATATCTATATTGAATAAGCTAGCCTTGAGCTATGCTACTTGTTATTTATTTTACTCTGGATCATACGTTGTAATAATGATGCACTTGTACTTTGGTATACATCTATAATACTGTGTGTGCCAACGAGTTCGATCCAGGGACTGGCACTTGAGCACAGAGACTTAAATTTTGTGTGAATTGGGTCGCTACATGAGAAATTGTCCTCGACTCCTTTGTTTAAGGTTTGTCGGGTGCGCGGCAGTGCTCCTGATGGGAGTAGCACCCGAGGCTACATTTGATTTGTAGAATCAGACGTAGGTTGCGAGCTTTTATTCACTCGGTCCGTCCTTTCTTGTCGCTGCTTGGTTGCTCCAAATTTTTCATCGGGTGCACGGCAGCGCTCCCGATGTGAGTAGCCCCCGAGTCTTTAGGTGATCATTTGTGATCAGGTGAAGACTAAGGAATTTCGCTGTCTGCTTTGTCCTTATACTAAAGCGTGTTTGATGCTGAGCAAAAGTTATGAGTGGGGTTTATGTGAGTGAAGTGATGCCTTTTCTGGGGAAGTTGGTGCTCGAGCCCCTTAGTCTTTTTCTTTTGCAGAAAATGTCGTCCGTCGGGGGGAGTATGCGTTCTAGCTCCCGAGTGCTTTTAAGTGGTGTCGCGTAAGCGAAGATAGTGTCTCTCGAGGGGAGTTTGTGCTCGAGCCCCCGAGTGCTTTTTAGGTAGCGCCGCGTAAGCGAAGATAGCGTCTCTCGGGGAGGAGTTTGTGCTCAAGTCCCCGAGTGCTTTTAGGTAGCGTCGCATAAGCGAAGATAGCGTCTCTCGGGGAGGAGTTTGTGCTCAAGTCCCCGAGTGATTTTAGGTGGCATCGCATAAGCGAAGATAGCGTCTCTCAGGGGGAGTTTGTGCTCGAGCCCCCGAGTGCTTTTGGGTAGCATCGCGTAAGCGAAGATAGCGTCTCTCGGGGGGAGTTTGTGCTCGAGCCCCCGAGTGCTTTTAGGTAGTGTCGCGTAAGCGAAGATAGCGTCTCTCGGGGAGGAGTTTGTGCTCAAGTCCCCGAGTGCTTTAGTGGTTTTATTTTGGCAACACCTCTTATTGCTTCGAGTTTTTACATGAGCCGCCGATCGGTGATGCTACCGATACTCCCGATGGTGCCTATGAGTAGGCTATGGGTAGAACATGCGCAAGTTTGCCACGTTCCACGGGTTTCCCACGTCTTCGCCGGTCTTCGGATTCTTCAGCCTATATGCACCTCCTCCTATGACCTCGGAGATTATGAAGGGTCCTTCCCACTGCGGGGCAAGTTTGTGCACTTTTTCTTGTATTAGTCGCAAGACGAGATCTCCTTTGCGGAAAGTTCTGGTCCGCAGGCGACTGCTCTGGTACGTGCGTAGTTTGTCCTGGTATCCTTTTTACCTTGCTATGGTTGTGTCCCTTGCTTCATTTGCGGTGTCTTTATCATCCTGGAGTGCTTCTTCTGCCTCTTCTTCTTCGTATCCTGAGCTCCAAACTTTAGGTCGTGAGGTAGTACCGCTTCTGCTCCATACACCATGAAAAATGGCGTGTACTGGGTTGAGGTGCTGGGGGTAGTGCGCAAGCTCCATAGGATTGCGGGTAGTTCTTCTACCCAGTTGCCTGCAGCTTGTTCGAGTGGTGCGAGGAGCCGCTTTTTTATTCCTCCGCACACTAAACCGTTTGCTTTCTCCACCTGGCCGTTAGATTGTGGGTGTGCGACTGATGCATAGTTGATTTTAATGCCCAGATCTTGGCAGAAATTCTGGAATTCTGTCGCTGTGAAGTTTGTGCCGTTATCTGTGATGATGTTATGGGGTACGCCGAACCTGAAGATGATGGACTTGATGAAGTTGACTGCCATGAGGGTTGTTGAGCTGGTGACTGGCACTGCCTCGATCCACTTGGTGAACTTGTCTACTGCTACTAGTAGATGTGTTCGGCCTCCTTTTGAAGATTTCTTGAGTGGACCCACCATATCGAGTCCCCAGGTGGCAAACAGCCAGGATAGTGGTATGGTTTTGAGTTTTGATGCTGGGGCGTGCGGCCTACTAACGAATTTTTGGCAGGCGATGCAGCGTCGTAGGATGTCTTCCACATTTTTCATTGCGGTTGGCCAGTAGAATCCTTCTCGGAAGGATTTAGCCACGAGTGCGCGACTACTCGCGTGGTGCCCGCAAGTTCCTTTGTGGATCTCGAGCAATAGGGCCTTGCCGTCTTCCTCCTCGATGCACTTTTGGAGGACCTGAGAGATGCTACGCTTGTAGAGCTGTCCATTGATTATCGTGAAAGCTTTAGATCGTCGGCTGATGCGTCGGGCTTCTGCGACGTCTTTTGGTAATATGCATTCGATTAGGAATCGAAGGAACGGTTTTGTCCAAGCTGGACCTTCGGGTGCGGCTTGTTCTGCTTCTTCGACTGCTTCGTTGCCTGCGTTGTTTGTTGGGTTCGCCGCCGCTACTTGTGCTGGTTCATTTGTGTCGTCGTCCTCGGCGACTTCCTCCGGTGCGGGTGCCTTGGTTTTGATTGACCTCTGGCTTATGCTTTATAGGAAAACGCCTGGAGGGATGGGTCCTCGGGTTTATCCAATGTTTGCGAGCTCGTCTGCTTCTGTGTTATTTTCTCTGGAGATGTAGTTTAGCTCGCAGCCGTAGAATCCTCCTTCCAGGGTGTTGTAGAGCTTCTGGTAAGCCATCATGTTTTCTGCGACTGCTTGACGGCCTCTCATTGCCTGCTGGACGACAAGGTTGGAGTCGCCGTAGATTGAGAGGCGAGTGGCGCCGCAAGCTTTCACCATGCGCATGCCATGGAGTAGTGCCTCGTATTCTGCTTCGTTGTTTGAGGCATTGCTGAAGTTGTTCTGAAGCACGTATGAGAGTTTGGCTCCTTTGGGGGAGGTTATTACGACGTTTTGTCCATCTCCTTGCTGTCTTTTTGATCCGTCGAAGAACATTGTCCATGAGTTGGACAAGTCTGGGGGGCCGGGTGTTTGCACTTCTGTCCACTCGACCAGAATGTCTGGGAGTACTTGGGCTTTGATTGCCGTTGGGTGCTTGAATTGTAGATTGTGGGGACTGAGCTTGATGTTCCATTCGGCGACTCTGCCAGTTTCTTCGGGATTGTTGAGGATGTCCGCGAGTGATGCGCTGCTCACGATCGTGATGCGTTGCTCGTCGAAGTAATGTGTTACTTTCCTTGAAGTCATGATGATGGCGTATACGAGCTTCTGGTAGTGAGGGTACCGCTGTTATATTTTTTGAGGAGCATGCTTAGGTAGTATATTGGCCTTTGGATGCTCTGGATTTTTCCTTCTTCCATGCGCTCGATGTGACACCCTGGTTTTTGGCCCTTTTTATTTGCTGATTTTCCGGGGTTTGAAATTATTTGATTGGATTTTCTCAACTCAGATGGCCTTGATCACTTGGGCCTAATTTTTCCCTAGGCCAAGTGACCCCTAAACCCTTCTCCCCTATGGATATGGTCAAGCCTTGATCATGCTAGCCCTTGCCCTATTTTTATTTCTCATGAAAACCCTTTTTTCACTATAGGAAATTGGTCTTTTCCCTCCCCTTTTTGAAGCTAGCCTCACTTCTGCTCCTCCTTTTGGCCTAAAACTTTTGTGCTAAGTAATGGATACATGCCTCATGATTCTATGCAAAAACATGGGCAAGCTTAGTACAAAATTTCTCCTCTAAAAATTATTTTCTATTTCTGTCCAGGGAGGCACTTTGTGAAGCAAGTGCTATTTCTGCTAGGCGATTTTCTCTGAAATTTTTACCACATGAGCACCTTCCTATATAACCTAGGCACACCAATTTTCAGCCCAAAATTCTTAGCCAAACTCCCTAGAGAAGATCTTGAACTTTCCAGCAGAAACACATTTTTGAAATTGCCAAGTGTTGGAGCCCACCTGTAAGCCACCCATGACCTTGCCTACACTCCCTGAAGTTGGCTACACGCTAGGGATATGTTGGAGCCACAGTGGCTGCACCCAGTGCACGCGTGCACAGGGTGAGCACGCGCACTGTCAGCCATCAGCGTGCTCTGGCCACGGCCGAGCTGTCGCCATCGAGCGGCCGCCTCGCCCCTCGAGCCAGTGGCCGTGCCCCCGTGTCCGTAGTAGCCGTGGCACCCCCGCACGCCACCTGGCCCCTCCCAAAGCCGCGCCGCCCACCGGAGCTCTCGTCATCGCCGCCGCGGTCTGTCTGAAGCCAGCGTGTGGTGGCCACAGTGGGACGCACGCTCCCGCGTTGCCCGCGTCGTCTTCCCCGCGTCCCCTACCCCTATCAAGCACGCGAGGCACCAGAGCCTCCTCAAAGCCGCGCCGCCCGTCGATGCAGAGCCACAGCACTGGCCACGCCCGAGCCGTCTCGTCGCCCCGCTGCTGCAGAAACCCTGGGCACGCACACACGCGTGCTACACCACCATTAGAACCCCCTAGAGCTCACACGACCTCCACTGCTCACCCGCACGCGAGCACGGCGCCTGTCGTCTTCTGTCCGGCGACACCCGGAGGGGAATCGACGCCGTGGCTATAAATTGACCCCTCCCTTGCTCGCAGCCACCACCTCACACCCCCACTGCACTCACAGAAGGCGCACTCAAGGAGGAAGCCGGCCGGGGAAGCCCCTGGTCGGAGATCACATCGCGGCGCCGCCGCCACCGTAGCTGGATAAGACCCTAGCGACGCCGTCCGGCCACCATTCGCAGGACTTCGGGTACGTGGATGCTCGCCATGATCCCCTGGATCTCCTCCCCTAGCTCCCGTCCACCCTCACGCCCCCCTCACCGGCGAACCGCCGTCGCCGGAGCCGCCGCTCTGTTTCCCTCTCGGATTCAGTTGAACCTGACCGTGGGACCCCACCCGTCAGCCACTCCACTCACTCCTGAAGCGGTATGAGTGGAGGCGTATTCAGAAGAATACGCCTTCGATGTGGCCTCCTCTGGTTTTTCCTAGAAAATGGATTTAATCTATTTAAAAATGGAATTTTGACCAAACTTTGACCATCAATTACTCCTAAACCACAAGGCCAAATGAGTTGATTCTTTTTGCTACATTTTTCTCTTGAGCCCCTCTTCAAGTTGGCAAAGTTTGGGAGCTTGGCTCACTGTTTAGGTCCACTGGACAGTGAAGGAGTGCTTTGGACTTATTTTTATTTGCCACTTGTTTTATTTTTTCAGAAGGTGATCAAGTGCTTGCAGGAGACCAGGAGTTCAAGGATACTCCACTTCACCAAGGCAAGCCATAACAATCTGTTCATGAGGAGCTTAAGTTACCTTTTGATGATTTAAATCATTTAACTTGGGTTGATTTTGATTGCCTTCACATTGCTTGCTAATAAAAATGAATAACCATAATAAGTTGATTGATATAAACATGCTATGCCTACTGATTTTATCATGTCACTCTAGTACATGTTATTACCATGTTTATTTCGTTGCCATGTCTATGCCGGAATCATGCTAGTGATGATCATGCTCCTGATTGTATGCCATGCTAGTAGTTGCATATGCATGATAGTAGTTCATACTCATGCCATGTTGCCATGTATTCATATTGCTATTCACCAGAACCTAATGAACAAAACTGTTGACCAAGTGCCACCGAACCGAGCTTATCCGTGCAGCCACATTTGCTTGTATGGGCGGGCCTTGACTCATGCTATCGTAGTGCCTTCTACGGATATCACCCAGTAGGGGAGGTTATGCACGCACGCTGCCCTGATCAGGTAGGTGGTGATAATCTTCAAATCCAAAGTTGTTTACCCGGGAGTCCCCGTTGGGACAGTTTGCCACAAGGTGGCCGAGTGGTTCTGGTGGTAACGTGGACACCTAACCACAGGGATACCCAAGACCGTGTGTCGGTGAGTCCGTAGGGAGGTAACACGGTAGTCGGGTTTCGTTGGAGATGTCCTAGTCCACTCCTGCGGTGCGAGTTCCAAGGATCCTGTGGGACAAGTACTGGGGTGCTGGATGGAGGAGGAACTCCATAATGTGGGTAACGTGCGCAAACTCTGCAGAGTCAAAATCTATTTGAATAGCCGCGTCCTCGGTCATGGGACACAGTTCGTACTAGGTCACACCTGAAGAGTTGGCTGAGCTGTACTACGCGAACTAGGCCGTGTCCCAGCAGTGTCCCCGTGGAATGGAGTCTCGTCACCTCGTTATTCCGCTGCCGTAGAGTCCTTCGTCGATCGTATTGAGGCCCTGAGATGTGACATAAATAATGTGGATAGTGTTGCCGCATGAGATGCGCCGTCATGCCTCGTAGCAGTTGTAATCCCGAACTTATGTACTTGTATAATTATTATGAAGCGGTTGTATCTGTACCAATATGTTGTGCATTGCCAGAAGACTTGATCTGTGGGCTGGCAATGTAAGGTAAACCGGTTGCTCTGAGACGGGGTGCCACACTCCATGACGAGCGTCGTATTGACGATGCTGCTGCGTGCCGCAATGTAGAGGTAGAGGGGTTCTTGCTCCTTGGGCACCGCCAGGATTGGTGGTGTCGAGAGGGTCTTATTTAGGTCTACGAATGCATTGCGGGATTCCTCGGTCCACTCGAATTTTTCTCCTTTTCTGAGCAACTGGTAGAATGGTAGGATCCTTTCTCCCAGCCTACTGATGAAGCGGCTCAGTGCTTCGAGTTTTCCTATGAGTTTCTGTACGCCTCGGATGTTGACTGGTTCTTGCATCTTGGCAATTTCTTGGACTTTTTCAGGGTTTGCTTCGACTCCTCGAGCGGAGACCATGTACCCGAGTAGTTTTCCGGATGGTACGCCAAACACACACTTCTTTGGGTTGATCTTGATTCTGTATTTGCTGAGAGCGGCGAAGGTTTCGCGGAGGTCGTCGAGTAGTGTGCCTGCACTGTATGTTTTGATGACGATGTCGTCGACATAGACTTGGACGTTTCTGCCGATTTGATCTCCCAGGCATGCTTGCATCATCCGTTGGTATGTGGCTCCGGCATTTTTCAATCCGAAAGGCATTTTTTTGTAGCAGAATACACCATAGGGGGGGATAAACGAGGTGTGTTCTTTGTCTTCTTCCTTCATCCTGATTTGGTTGTATCCTGAGTAGGCGTCGAGGAAAGATAGGAGGTCGCATCCTGCGGTGGATTCGATTATCTGGTCTATCCTTGATAGGGGAAAGTGGTCCTTCGGGCAATGTTTGTTGACGGGCCCGTAGTCGACGCACATCCTTAGTACGTCGGGGTCCTTTTTGGGTACCAAGACTGGCTTTGCGTAGATTAGGCGGTTGATCTCTTCTCCAATGGCTTTGCGCTTGGGTTCTGAGAATCGGCGCAACGCCTTCTTTACTGGTTTGGTGTTTGGATGTATGTGTAGTGCGTTGATACGTCTCAAACGTACCTACTTTTCCAAACACTTTTGCTATTGATTTGACCTCATTCTTGCATGATTTGGACGAAACTAACCCGGACTAACGATGTTTTCAGCATAGCTGTCTGTATGGTTTTATTGTGTGCAGCAAAATGGATTTTTAGGTGTCTCAGAAAATTCCAGGAAAAATCACAGAAAATCCACGCACCCGAAGGACCAATATACCAGAAGTGGGGCCAAAAGGCAGCCAGGGGGGCCCCAGGCGCCCTGCTGGCGCGACCCCACCCCTGGCCGCGCCAGGAGGCCGTCTGGGAGGGTCCTCCCCCATCTGGTGCCCTACTTTTCCCCCTATTTATTCCCGTGGCGAGAAAACCCCAGAACAGAAGTAGTTTTCCCAATTCTCATCGCAGAGCCGCCGCCACCCTCTTTTCTTCTCCGGGAGGGCTAATCTGGAGGCTGTTTTGGCCTCCGGTGAGGGGAGATCATCGCCCTCATCATCATCATCACCACTCCATCCTCCCTCCATGACTTCTCCTTTCATGTGTGAGTAATTCCCTGCTGTAGGCAAAGGGGATGGTAGGGATTGGATGAGCTAGATCATGTAATAGTTTATCAGATTGTTGGGGGCATGTTGCCTATCATCTAGATTGGTGTTTATCATCTTTGCTTCAACTTGTTGCTCTTAAAGCTTGTCACTTTGGGCCCGAGTGCCATGTTTTCAGATCTGAACCTTATGTGTTTGCATGAATATATTTGTGTTCTTGATCCTATCTACGAGTTGTATTCACCTGTTATAGTCCGAAACCGGCGACCCCAAAGGTGACAGCTTGGGACACCAAAGGGGATGGACTATAGTTTGAGGATTCCTTGTATCCATTGATTGTTAATGCTTTGTTCCAGTGCTCTTTGACAGGAGCACCTTAATCTCCATAAGTTCCTTTTGTCCCCGCTCGTAGCGGGATGGTAGGACAAAAGATGTTGTGCAAGTTCTTATTGCAAGCACGTACAACTACCTGTGGGGTACATGCCTAATGTTTGATATATGCCTAGATGATCGTTGCTTTTCTGTGTGCCTTGCCCCAAGTTAAATACATGATGTATCTCATCCATGCAACACCCAACCATCCATCTCCCTAGCCTACATTGTTCTTAATTCTAATGGTTATTAGTTGTTTGCTTTTGCTGTTTTACTTTCGCTGTTTTACCGCCACTATTTCCGTTGCCACCATCACTTCCATATCGCAGTTACTATTAATATCTTGTTGCAAGTAAGTGTATCTCAGGTGCGGTTGAATTGACAACTCCACTGTCAAAGCTTGTGGGTATTCTTTGGCTCCCCTTGAGTCGAATCTATAAATTGGGTTATTCTTACCCGCGAAGACAATCTTGATCCCCTGAAGTTGTGGGTTATCAAGGATGTTTTCTGGCGCCGTTGCCGGGGAGCATAGATTTATTCACAAGTCTACCTGAAGTATTTTACCTGCTGCAATTTATCCGCTATGGGTAAGAAAGAAGACCCCAAGGTTCCGATCTTACCATCCCGTACAAGAAAAGGTACTGTTCTGAACACTAGTGCTACACTTGATTCACCTTCAGTTATGAGTATGTTTGCTTCACCTCCACCACATGATGCTTCTACTGAATCCGTTACTATGTCCGATACTTTTGATGATGCTTCCATTACTCTTGATGATATTGGTTCACTTGGTTACACTCTTGAGAAACAGATCGCTGCTGCAAAAAAAATCTGGAATTGAAATTCCTGTTACTCGCTACCCTATTGGTGGAACTTACGATTATCCCGATCTGAGTAAACTCAAGGAGAGACTCCTTGAGGATGATTATATTATGCTTGATGATGATTTATGCACGGAGCTAACAGAGTTTGTCGACTCTGACCCCGGTGCTATTAAGAAGCTTCTCTAAAAACACTCCCTGAAGAACAAGACCGTTCCTGATCCTGAATTTGCTACATCTCCTATATGCATCAATGATCCTGATTATAATTTCTCTATTGATCTTTCACTTATATCTATGTTTGAAGCTGACCCCTTTTATGGCAGAGAAAATGAGGATGCTATTGCACACCTGACCAAACTCACCGAGTTGGGTGGCCTGTTTACTACGGATGAAAAGATACGAAACTTTTATGTGACTAAGCTTCTTCCTTTCTCTTTGAAGGAAGGTGCTAAAGCATGGTATGATGCACTACCATGTGGTTCCATTAAGAGTCCTCAAGACTTAGCTCACTCTTTTGTTGATAAGTACTTTCCTGCTCATATGAAACATGCTGCTTTACAAAGAATTTATAACTTTAAACAGTTGCAGGATGAGCACCTCCCTAAAGCTTGGGGGAGGTATTGCAGTCTGATCCTGGCTAGAGCGGGACATGGAGTCCATAAGAATGAATTAATCGATATATTCTATGTTGGTCTAACTGATGAATCCAGATCCTATTTGGACAGTTGTGCTGGTTGTGTTTTCAGGAAAAGAACACCGGACGATGCAGAAGAATTAATGGGCAAGATTGCCAAGAACCATGAAGATTGGTCCGTCCCTGAACCACCTCCACCACCAAAAAGAGGGGAATTGACGAGGGGGTGACACCACAACTCCTCTACGTGAGGGTACCTGGTGCGTGTCATGGATGGTGGCCCACCAGAGGCCCACTCGTGGACACCGACATGATGGTATAAGACGTGAAGCCGAAGACTTGAGGCTCAAGACAAGGACTCCTACTTGTAGTCGACTAGGACTCATGTAAACCCTACCTGGCTATCTATATAAAGCGAGGAAGGGGCACCTCTCTAGACAAGCTCTCAACCCCCACGCATAGTACTAGACATATATCTCTCCACCAAATCCCTCACGGCACCTCTGTACATCATCATCAATACAAGATCAGACAAGCATCATGTAGGGTTTTCCCTCTGGGGCCTGAAGCTGGGTAAATCGTTCCCCATGTGTCGCTTGTCCACCGTCCGAGGAACTCAATACGCATCTACTCATCCTAGCCTTGCGAGAACTCGCCTTGGCCCCGAAGATATGCAAGAAGCAAAGAAGTCTATTAAAGAGAAGGGTATTAAAACTGAAGACGTGAAGAATCTACCCCCTATTGAGAAGTCGTGTGAGCCTACCACTCACCCTCCTATGGTAGAGGTACACTCTCTTTTAGATTTCAATGCAAGTAACATCCCTCATGGTAAGCCTCTTGATTAATGTTTAGATAAGCTTGATAATTTTATTATGAATCAAAGTCACTTTAAAGAGAGGATACAAAGCCAGTTGCATGATAAGTCCCTTGTGTTGACACCGGGTTTTGGCACGAAAATAAATCTATATAAGATGACCTCAAATGAAGAAGTGCTCTACATGAAAAAGTCGGGTATTGTCGATATGAATAACTTTTTAGTTCGATCCATGATCATCCGATTCCATCTCAAGGGCCGAAACTATGTTTGAAGCAATAAGAATCTGGCATTCGGAGCACTATTCTGCTAATTAGGCCTTCAAGACATTCTCAAATTTAAAACTGTTCTACAGAGGCCGGCTTCGTCTCGTCGAACCGGTCGATTTTTATATTTGAAACGTCCAAATCCGAGTTCGTATAAAGGAGTTATGGCCGAAACAGTGCTGCACTGGGAAACCAGGTCGGACCGTCCGACTCGGAAACCGGACCGTCCGGACCATGGTCGGTCGGACGGTCCGACTTGAGGACGGAGATTGTAGAAGGTTTTTTTACCTCAGCTCGGACCGTCCGACCTAGAAGCCGGACCGTCCGACCCTATGGTCCGGACCGTCCGGGATAAAGTCCGGACGTCCGAACCCCCGATCCGGGTCCGAGTTTGATCGGGTTTTTGGCAGTTTTCACGCGAATCTGAGCCCTTTTCTTGCACGGAAAGTCCAACCCCCTCATAAATAGATGAGGTGACGGCCGATTGAAACAACACACAATCGAACAAACATATCTACACTTTCAAACCCTAATTTTATCTCTCTCCCTTGTATATTTCTTCTCGTTCTTTGTTCGTTCTTGTTCTTGCAGGGCAATGATCCACGAGGCCCTAGGGGCGATCAGGTCGACCTAGGGAAGCCCATAGCCGCCGTGCTCCCTGACGGGGTCCCTCCCGGGAGTGTGGGGTTTCGGGTCTACAAAAGCGCCCGTCGGATTGCTTGCGTATCGCGCTTTCGGTTGGGTCTCCTTCGATGTGAGTTGCGGTGCATCACCCCCGGCGTCGAGGGTACACGTGACGTGTTCGTGTGTCAACACACTTTTTGGCGACTCCGCTGGGGACGAAGCTTTGAACGGTCTCCAGCCGGTTCTTGCTACGAAAAGATCGTCATCAAGGATTTGCTATCTACGAAGGTAATATGAATACTCAATCCCCTCATGTAGACGCAAAGAGCTCATATGGTGTTACTAGATTGTTCAATGAATATACTATATTGGCTAACCCTTGTTTTTTCAATTATACATCTAATTATATGCAAGGGCCGATTGAAAGTAATTTTCATGCTTCGACTTCTTATGATACTAGTAACATGCACCATATGTATTCCAATTCTCATGCATCGGCAACCCAGAAAATCCATATGCCGATGAACGACATGATGAGCTCGGTTGATAGATTTGAAACACCCCATGTAGGAACTTTCCATAACATGCAACAAAGTGTTTCACCTTTTTATTCATCGGCACCTAACTTGAAATATGTTAATCCAAATATGCCGATGGATAGGGGAGTTGGCCATGCTAGCACTAGTTATTCAGCCAATTACCATCAACCATCATATGCTACAACTCATGCTACTAATCTGTCAATGCCATATGCAACTTTTGATACTCATAATTCGGCTCCACACCTTCATGGTTATATCCAAATAAGTGACCAATCTACAAGAGCATACATACCTTCATCTAAAGTTGCTGCTGAGGTAGCTGTGTTAGAAAGGAAGAAAGCCCAAAATGACAGGATTTGTGATATTTGTATGGAATTATATCTTAGTGATTTGTCTCCTGACTATAATGCAATAAAAATTAGAGTTTTGCAAGAAGATGAATCTTTTCCAATTGATGGGTTATGCCAGGAAAAATATAGTTCCACACCAATGCATATGTCTTCTCCTATTGCTCCAGCATACTATATACCCCCTATACAATTGCAAAGTTTTGGCAACACTCAAGTTCCAATGCCGAAAGAGTCTGAAAGTATTGGAGGGAAATCTTACCCGGAGTGGGCTGAGATTGAGAAAAAACTTAAAGCTAATGGCATTGGGGGGCAATCTTGTCCAGGGTGGGCTGAGCTTGAGAAGAATCTTAAAGCTAAATTAGTTTCTCGCCGTTTGGAGCAAATAGAAAAAGAATTGGCTCAAAGAAAAGAAGCCTTGCCAATTGATGAAAAGAGTGATGATTCGAAGATTGAAAGTTCTTCGGCTGGAAAAGCCGAATCAACTAGTGTGTGTTCTGAATCCATCAAATCCAAAGAGGCAAGCACCATTGAGAAAGGGCATGGCCAGCACATAATAACTGTGCTTGATTTTTCTGAAGCTAAGGGAACCTATTTCCTGCCCTTTGAGTTCCGTGCCACAGAAATTGATGAGCATCAAGAACAAAGTGAAATGGCTGAACAATTTTTGATTTATGATGAACATCAAGAACACAAGCGTGCAGCTGAGCAAAGTTCACATGAAAATCATTCTAGTGATGAAGCACGGAACAAAGAAAAAGATGAGGACAAGACATTGGAGAGTCATCCAAAACTGGAACAAGCTATTATTCAATTCACGCAACCATCATGCTCTCCCAACGCATACGAAAAGGTATGTTTAGCAAGTAATTTATCTATTTTTAGATTTGGTCATAAGTTTATTGTTGATGCAACTATTAGAAAAATTCTTATAACAAATCTTGAGAGACCAATGAAGAAGGATAATTTGCTTGTTAGAAATACAATTATAACAAAGCATATCGGTCAACACATTGTGTCATTTAGAGAGACCAATAGTGACTCATTATTGCAGCAAAAGCTTTTCCCATTGTTTCATTTAAAGTTTATGTATACATGAGTAATTTTGCTTATTTCATACTTGGCTTGCATTTGGTCTCGATTGAGGCATATATGATATAACAGTTTTGATTTCAGAAATATAAAGCCAAGGTTTGAATTTTCCGAGAAAACCGATGGTAATATAATTTCTTATTCAAAGTCATCGGAAATAGGGTTCGAAACACAATGCATAGCCGAATGGGGTGATGTGAAATCTGAACCATTCGTCTGCTTACTTCCAAAACCGTTCTCGCACCAAGATCAGCTAGAAAACAAAGTGATTACCTTAGATTCCAATATGTGTGATCAGATCTTTGATTTATTGCTGAAGAATGATTATATTAGGATTCTTGATCACCATGTTAAGCCATCAATCCAAGGACGAATGTATTGTAAGTTACATGATTCGTTCAAGCATAATTTTGAGGATTGCAATATGTTTCGTCAAATAGTTAAATCGGCCATTGATAGTGGACGATTGAAACTTGTTAAAACACCAAGGGATCATCATGATATTCCTATTGTTCCTGATGGCAAAAAGTTTTTGCATCGGTTGCTTCAAGCCAATTCATTTAAGGAAAAGAAGGTAAAAACTGCAGGTGATGGGATCAAGCTTTCAAGGACACAAATTATTCCTGAGCGCAATGATGATATTCTTGAAGGCGAGAATTCTGTCAAAGTTACAATGAAGACGCCAAGCACTGGGGGGCAGCAAGCAAATCCAAAGATCGATGCAAGGAAAACCAAAGAGAGCAAAGGCCGAGATAAGCACAAGGGTGAGAAATCAAAGGTCACTTTCGCGCAACTATTGGAAAAATATCAGAAGATAAGTGAGGAGAAAATTTCTCATCGGCCAAGTAATTCAAAAGCATCAAGATCACCCCCTAGGCGCAAATCTGACCGGTATTGGCAAAGCGATAATTTCAATACATCATACTCATATCCTTATTTTGAGCCGCCAGTACCAGCGTCATGGGTACCTCCCTATGCTTATATGAATCAATATCCATCACGGGACAGGTATAATTCTAGGGCACATTATCCATCTTATTTTGAATCATCTCATCAAGATTATGCAGCTCCAAGAAGGTCCACATTCGATGAACAAATGCATAACAAAGACCATTTACATCGAAAGGAATCGGTCCGAAGCTCAAGGAAGAAGAAAAAGGTGGTCAAGCAAGTATATCGTGTCAAAAAGGATGGTCGTAAGTGTGCCACTTCAGATTTAGTTTCAAATAATGAAGAGCCAATTAAAGCATTGACATTGGCTACTAAAGGCAAAGACGTGGAGCAAGCAAATGTTCAGAATCAAGATGCCAAATCTGAACAGAAGGAGCTGAGAGTGCATGAGATAAAAAAGGAATTGCCACTGCTTGAAAAAGAATCACAATCGAGATGTCCACTCAGTTTATCATATTGGCAGAAGAAGAAATTGCAAAAACTTAGTGCACGAGAACTTGAAAAGAAGAATATGGCATGGGTCCCCAAGAAGAACAGTCAAACCAAAAATGATGCGCAAGCTTCTATTTTAGAGAATACAACCAAGGTGAAGAACTTGAGCCGAAGGTTTCCATCATCCAACCAGAATCTTCGATTAGCACATCATTCATATTCTTCAAACATGTCATTGATGCCTTTATCATGGAATTCATCCTTAGGTATGATTGGTTACCCTCCATGGACTTATTTTGATCCATGGATGCAATACAATTTCTTACATCATGATAGGGGATTACCAAGTCACTATACATTTGATTAGTTACATTCTTGTTGCTGATTCAAGGGGCCAAAATATTTGATTTGTTATTTCATTTGCTTGTTTCAACTATATATGCTTTGGTGGATGAATTCTACATGTCGATTATATTAATGGACGATATTTGTTTTATCGTCCTAAGAATACATCTAAACATGGCCGGTGTGGTTTTCTAAACATCGTCCTTAGTTTTGTTGGAGATTGAGACAAGGTGTACATTCGCTAAAAATATGTTGCATGGACCAATTCATAAGTTGCAGAATTGGTGAGCAGGATTATGCTTTTGCTAGGTATGATATAGCTAATTTGCATCGATGAGAAGCCAAATCATTGTTGTTTTTTATTATTGAGCATAATATTGTTATGAACCTTGTCTCATTAGTGCCATGGAGATTATATTTTGATGGTTTAGTTTGTAGCAACGGCCAAGGTTTTGGTATTTCTTTTATATGTCCTCATGGTGCTTTTTTGAAGCCTCATGTTGCTTAAATGTTGTTGCATGAACAATGAAAGCTGAATATGTTATTATTTGGTTCATAACTTTTTCTTGATATAGGTGCTACACATATTGAGGCTTTTGGTGACTCGTTATTAGTTGTGCAGCAAGTATATATGGATTTCATATATTTTGACGAATCACTTCATATTTATCTTGATAAGTGTCTAGATATAATTTCTTTATTCGATTACTTTATTGTTTCTCATATATTTAGACATGACATTGAAGAGAAAATGAGTTGGCACAGCAAGCATCCGGCTATTATGTTAATCATGGTGTATTTATCAAGAGCCGATGCCGAGTTTGCCAACATGGGGAAGGCCGAATCGAAGCTTACCGTCTTCGGCCACTAATGGAAATTTTATATGCAGGCGAATGCAAGATTGTGAGAAGTTCACTATTTTTTTATTTACAAGATTCTTGCAAGAGGGTGGACAATATGATTCAGTGGATATCTTTGAGATGGATCTTGATATATGGGAACTATTGATGAATTTCTTATGGTGTTATTCTCTAGTTCAGAAGGTTTCACCCATGTCTGCATAAAAAGAATCAAACAAGCAATGGATGATACATGATTAATCGTGGTAATGAATAGCCGATATATGATTATCACCCCAGGGATAAACGAGGCCGATATATGATTATCGCTCTAAGAATATGCATGGTCGATGGAGTGTTGACATCGTCCTTAGAACCTATATGGTGCAGAGTATTTTTCGGCACACAAGTTTTGCCGAAAAACAGGGGGGCATGTGTTGACACCGGGTTTTGGCACGACAATAAATCTAAATAATATTACCTCAAATGAAGAAGTGCTCTACATGAAAAAGTTGGGTATTGTCAATATGAACAACTTTGTAGTTCGAGCCATGAGCATCTGATTCCATCTCAAGGGCCAAAACTATGTTTGAAGCAGTAAGACCCTGGCATTCGGAGCACTATTCTGCTAATTAGGCCTTCAAGACATTCTCAAATTGAAAACGGTTCTACATAGGCTGGCTTTGTCTCGTCGAACCGGTCGATTTTTATATTTGAAACGTCCAAATCCGAGTTCATATGAAGGAGTTATGGCCGAAACAGTGATGCACTGGGAAACCAGGTCGGACCGTCCGACTCGGAAACCGGACCGTCCGGACCATGGTCGGACTGTCCGACCCTGAAGTCGGACCGTCCGACTTGAGACGCAGATTACAGAAGGTTTTTTGACCTCAGCTCGGACCGTTGGACCTAGAAGCTGGACCGTCCGACCCTATGGTCCGGACCGTCCGGGATAAAGTCCGGACGTTCGAACCCCCGATCCGGGTGTTGTAGTTATAGACCTAACAATAGATATAGGGGTAGTGATGGAGCTATGAAGATCTGTACGCAAATATGGTGACACAAGGAGAAGTTATACATGTTAGGCCTCTCCTTGGAGATAACAACCTTAATCCTGTCCCAGGTAAACTAGGGTGTTCTTGCTCAAAGTGTCGATCTATTCTCCCCTTCTATGGTGAGAAGGATGGGCTTATATAGAGTGCGCCCTGTCCTTTCACTGCCCAATAATGGGTTTTAATTACAGGGCTAATGGTGGTTGTTATTACAATGAGAAACGTCCCCCCATTACAAGCATTTAAGTAGGGGTAACGCATATAGATTAATGTCTTGGTGGCTCTTCCTCTTCTTGTCCGAGTGTCGCGCAGCTCGGCTTTTCTTGCTTCCGAGTAACCAGCTTACTTGGTCGGTAGTGTTTTGCTCCGAGTGACGCCTTACACGGCAAGGTTTTATCCGAGTAGGGCTGCCTTTGTAGTGGTGTCAACCGAATAAGCTAACTATTCGGATAAATCTGATTTTATCCGAGTAGCTTCTTACTCGGATGAAAAAGAAGGAGAAAGAGGTTTTTTGTTTATGTTTTATTTTATAGATATTTTTCAAGAGGTGGTTCTGCTAGGGATACCCCCTGATATAAGGTTCATGAGGGTATACCCTAGGTATTACCACGACAGTAGCCCTCAAGTGCTTCTGGGTGCTCGTGAGAATTCATGAGGTGCACGGAGATTAACTTCGACAAGAGGCCCGGAAGGACTTTATCAATGTTTGAACTATCCCCTCGATTATGCGCATGGTGAGTTGTTTTTGGAAAGATCGACGACACTCAGGCGTCTCTCGGAAGAGGTGGACTGAGGCCTCGGGAGGCGTGTCTTAGGGTAAAAAGGCCTTAAACCCCATATGTAACCAGATCTGTAAAGTTTGATATTTAAAGCATCAGTTGATGAGCTTTAAATCATATCCCATGGGATATCAATTCTTTACCCCTCACACCGTATCATGCTAATAATCTGGCAATCTGCGTCAGAGACGGATTATAAGAGATTTTGCTTGTTTGGAATTTCTTCTGTGATGCCTACTAGAGCTAGTTCAAGATCTTTCGAAGGTGACTTCCTGACTTAGCAGTTCCGAATGCTGACTTACTCGGATTGATCTTAATGGTCCTTTTCCGAGTGGTGACTTATTCAGAACAAATTTGGAGTGATGAGATCTTTTTCCGAGTTGCGGCTTATTCGGAAAGGTTTTTTGCCTATTTTTCTTCCGAGTTGAGATCCTGTTCGGAGACATCATTTTAAGGGTTTTTTACTTCCGAGCTGTGCCAACTTAAAAAAATTTGTATGTCTTGCTTCCAAGTTGTTTTTCCATGGGAGCAAATCTTTCTTCTGTCAGAGGATCTTTTCTGTCAGATATTCTGTCAAAGCGGTTCCTCGATTTCCGCGCCCGTCAGTTATTCTATCATTAACTGCACGCCTTTTAAGGAGGCTAGATTTGGGGGACCGCAACAGGCGCCCTCATTAAGTGCCTTGAAAACTGTGTGAGCCTTCTCCTCGCATCTATAAATATGACTTCCTCTTTGTTCCTCCTCAGTATAGCGCTCGCTCCTGCTTCTTCTCTACCGGTGTTCTTCTAAGTTGAGAGCTTCTCCTCCCGTTGGTGACTTCCCAGGTCTTCTTCGAACCGGCGGGGCTTCCTTCCGCGTGTCCCCTGGCATCATGTCTGCGGGGGAATGGTTTCCTTCCGTTGTCACGACGGAGCTCATCTGGCGCTATCAAGACGAGGGGTTAATCCCTCGCCATGGCTGTCGCCTTCCTGGCCCAGGTGAGGTTGAACCTCACCCTAGAGAGGATGAGCGAGTTCTTCTTCTTTCTCATGTGGATAGGGGCTTTTCTCTTTCGCCTCACCCTTTCCTCCTTGATTTCCTTGCCTTCACCGGATCTCAGCTGCATCATATCGTTCCCAATTCTGTCACTCTTTTGTCTAGCTTTTTCTCTCTGTGTGAGGGCTTTCTTGGGATAGATCCTCATTGGAACCTTTTCCGCACCATCTATACCATAAAGCCCCAAAAGATAAAGAACTTTGGGGAAGCAGAGATAAATCATCTTTGTGGGGGGATGTTCTTGGCGAAGAGGCAAGGTATCCAGTATTTTGCCTCCAGTTTGCCCGATTCTGTGAAGAACTGGCAGAATAGCTGGTTCTACTATAAGGTAGATATTGCCCCTTGCACTCGGACGCTGCCTCCTTACTCGGATGTCAGGCTGTCCGACTCCCGAGGCTGGAATCCACGGTTGGTTGCTTCCGAGAAACAGCGTGTTTTACCTTTAATGAGGGAGGTGGTGAGGATGAAGAAGGCAGGGCTAGATGCTATGGATCTTATTGCTCTTTTCGTTAGTCGGAGAATTCAACCCTTGCAAGCCCGAGCTAGGAGGATGTGGGAGTACACCGGGATTGATGATAACACCCGCTATAACAACTCGGCCATGTCTCAGAAGGAGTTTGAACAACTCATGAAGATCATCACCAGCGTGACTCATGGTGCGTAGATGTCTGGCCGAGTTAGGCCTCTTGATATTAGCCGTCCTCCAGCTCTGGTGATTTTCTTTGAACCGACTAGTCTTTTGAGTGTTGTGATAAATCTTGAGTTTTAATCTGGTTATCTCGTCTATTTTTCAGACGAACGTCGCTCCGTCTCCCATCCCCCTAGCGCCACAGCACCCTGTCGAAGAAGACGAGGACAGCAACAACGACGCGGAACTTGGGGTTGAAGATGACGAGGAAACGGAGTCCGATGTGGTGCCTCCTCGCCCAACTGCCGAGCAGCGCTCGAAGGGTAATCACGACCGTGAGGCAGCTCGGGAAGGATCTGCTCGGGGGACGAAACGTCCCATATCTCCGAGTAGGGGGGAAAGTAGTGGCAAGGCCA
Organism: Bromus sterilis; assembly: GCA_950022295.1. Classification (NCBI taxonomy): domain Eukaryota; kingdom Viridiplantae; phylum Streptophyta; class Magnoliopsida; order Poales; family Poaceae; genus Bromus; species Bromus sterilis. The sequence continues at coordinate 351,058,004 of OX465597.1, forward strand.
CCACTCTTAGCCCGAGTCATGGGAAAGTGGCTCCCATGAAACAACGGAAGACGCTTTCTACCCTTGGCGGGAGAAAGGTTAATGCTTCGACGAATGCCGCCGAGATTCCCAGGAAGTCTTCCGGGTCAGGTTCTGTTCAGGCTGCTCCCGCTGCTGTTGCTCCCCCACGACGAGCTCTTAAAACAGCTCGGAAGTAATATCCGACAGCTTTTATTTTTCCTCCTTTGGTGATTTTTGCAAATCTTAACTTTCCTCATATTGCAGTGTTCGTCCGAGTGGATCCGAGTCGCTCCCTGGTGTTGAGACTCATGATGCTACAGCTTATGAAGATGTCAGTAACTGTGTTGTGACTGATTTCCAGGTGCTGGATTCTATTCCGGAGCAAATTCCAGTCGATGGTGAATACTCGTTCTTTGGCTCTAGATTTTATCTTTGCTCCGTGCTCTTGCTTACAAGTTTTCTTTTTGTTAGATATGGATGTTGGCCTTGACGTAGACCCGATCCCTACTGCAAATGTGGCGACCTTCCCTGCTTCCAGCGCCCGCGCTGCTCCAGAAGCTTCTACCGATCAGGAGGTTATTGCCCCTACGCCAGTTCAAACTGTCACTTCGGGGGTGGATGCTGAAAACACGCCTGTTCCTCCTGCTACCTCGGGGGTGACAGGCGCCGGAAAGAGTTCTACTGTTTCTGTTGCAGCCTCAGGCGGAATTCGGCCTCCTCCTGCTTTCGTCTCGGTTGATACCTCGATTGAGGATGCCACAGTAGATGGATTGAAGGAGTCTCTGACGAAGGCCTCGGAAATTGAGCTGCGATTACGTGAGTTAGCCTCCGACGCTGGGATGATGAAGACCAAGTTGCATGTAAGTACTTATTCAATTTCCGAGTTGTTTTTTGATAGACTTCCCGTGGGGGCATTACTTAATGCACCCAGTGGGTGTAGCCCCCAAGGCTTCGAGTAACTTTCTTGAGGTTACTCGGAGTCTTGTGTTGTAGATGTTGTTGGCTTGATAATCGTCCGGTGGGGGCACTTCTTAGTGCACCCACTGGGTGTAGCCCCCAAGGCTCTGAGTAACTTCTTGAAGTTACTCGGAGGCTTATGTCATGGAGACTGTTGGCTTGATAATCGTCCGGTGGGGGCACTTCTTAGTGCACCCACTGGGTGTAGCCCCCAAGGCTCTGAGTAACTTCTTGAAGTTACTCGGAGGCTTATGTCATGGAGACTGTTGGCTTGATAATCTTCCAGTGGGGGCACTTCTTAGTGCACCCACTGGGTGTAGCCCCCAAGGCTCTGAGTAACTTCTTGAAGTTACTCGGAGTCTTATGTTGTAGAGTTTTTTGATTTGGATGATTCTTCCTGTGCCAGGAGGCTTGCAAGCTTGGCGCTAATTTTGTGAAACTACAAGGAGAACATGAAGCTTTGAAGAAAAGGCACGCTGAGGATAATGGTAAGGCTATCTTTCTAATAGGAAATTAGGAGTTTCCAAATTGTTTTCCATGTGATGTTTCTAACAGCTCAATCTGCAGAGGCTGCAAAGAAAGCATTTGATGCGAAGGTGAAAGAAAATGATGAATTTGTTAATAAAATGAAAAAGGAGATTGAGCAAACTGAGAAACGTGCGAAGGAGAAGAAGGTTTTGGAGAAACAAGTGGCCAGCCAGAAGAAGGCTCTTGAAGACAAAGAGGCCACTATCTCCCAGCTTCAATCCGACCTGCAGAAGCTGTCCGAGCTACGCTCTAAAGATAAGGAGAACCATGAAGCTGAGCTGGCAGCAACTCGGGATTCTGTCAAAAAAGCTAAAGAGTACTGTGCCGGGAGATTTGCTTCGTTTAGTGAGATGCTATCCAGTAAGTTGTTTTCCTTGCATAGTGCCTCCGACCTGTTGCTGCTAAGTCATCTCGTTTGATGTTTATAGTTATTGTGTTTTTTGCAGTTTATTCCACCAATCCTGAGGCGGAACAGGCGCGTATGGCCGAGTTTGCCGAGCTGATGAAGAAGGAAAATTACACTCCCAAGACGACGGAATTTTCCTTGTCATAAGGCCTTCTGACCATGAGGTGCGCGAGTGCAAAGAAATATGCTGAAGAAACCATGGGTGCTACCCTAGGTTTGAAGAATTACATCTCGCCTACTGAGGAGAATCGTGTTCATCTGGATACAGTTGTTCCTCTACTTCAAGCAGCTCCGCAGCAAATTGCTCGTTGGAAAAGGTCTTCAACTCGGAGTGGCACGAATTATGCTCTGGCCCTGACTAAAGCTCATTTTTCGGAGAAAATCCATAATCTGGAACGAGTCGGAGATGGTGACCCAGAGCATGGTCCGAGCTGCACGACCTTCTTGTCCCGTTATGCTGAGACTGCGAGTCGTATTGCGAAGATGCCAGATCTTGATTTCTTCGTGGAATCTACTGGAGTTACCAGTGAATCTGATGAGGTTAGTGATGCCTGATCATGCTGGGAGACAGATCATTGAATTTGCCTCGGAATGCCGAGAGGTTTTGTAATAAATAGTTTATGTCTTATTATTGTGCCCTGGGTGCACAATTTGTCTCGAAAACTGCCGCCCTTTATTAAGAAGGCCTGACTCTGAGGTGTTGATGTCTTTTTCTATAACCAGTTATTTGCAAGGATATAGAACTATGTTTCTGAAATCATTGTTCCTCCTTTCTGTCTGGTTTTTTGAAGTACTTGTTGAGCAACTTAGTAAAATGCGGCTTAAGCTTCCCTCCGAGCTGTGTACAGTTCGGATAAGGAACTTGAGTTTTGTCGTGACATTAAGTAACCCCCAAGTTTCAGAAGAACCTGTTAGGTGACTTTAGCTAAGTTTTGCTTAAGTTTTCGTCCGAGCTGCGTGCAGCTCGGACGAAAAAAAAACTTGGAATTTTTCTTAACATTAAGTAGCCCCTAAGTTTCAGAAAAACTTGTTGGGTAACTTAGTTAAATTTTGCTTAAGTTTTCATCCGAGCTGCGTGCAGCTCGGACGAAAAAACTTGAATTTTTCGTAACGTTAAGTAGCCCCCAAGTTTCAGAAAAACTTGTTGGGTAACTTAGTTAAATTTTGCTTAAGTTTTCGTCCGAGCTGCGTGCAGCTCGGACAAAAAACTTGGATTTTTCGTAACGTTAAGTAGCCCCCAAGTTTCAGAAAAACTTGTTGGGTAACTTAGTTAAATTTTGCTTAAGCTTTCGTCCGAACTGCGTGCAGCTCGGAAGAAAAACTTGGATTTTTCATAACGTTAAGTAGCCCCCAAGTTTCAGAAAAACTTGTTGGGTAACTTAGTTAAATTTTGCTTAAGTTTTCGTCCGAGCTGCGTGCAGCTCGGACGAAAAACTTGGATTTTTCGTAACGTTAAGTAGCCCCCAAGTTTCAGAAAAACTTGTTGGGTAACTAAGTGAAATTTTGCTTAAGCTTTCGTCCGAACTGCGTGCAGCTCGGACGAAAAACTTGGATTTTTCATAACGTTAAGTAGCCCCCAAGTTTCAGAAAAACTTGTTGGGTAACTTAGTTAAATTTTTCGTAAGCTTTCGTCCGAGCTGCTTATAGTTCGGACGAACAACTTGTTGGGTAACTTGCTATAACCAGTTATCTGCAAGGATATAGAACTATGTTTCTGAAATCATCGTCTGTCCTCTTCTTCTCGGGTTGTCAAGGTTTTTATCAGAAGTCAGCTTAAGCTTTTGTCCGAGCTGTGTACAACTCAGACGAAAGTTTGAATTAAGAATGCAATTGATGAAGGCAGAATCTCTTTATTGAATCGATTGATAAGAATCTCATGCATAGAAGCGCCATAACATTTGGGCATTCCATGCATGTGGTTCTTCTCTATTATTCGTTACATCATATAGCCGATGGGCTCCATTACCTAAGACTTGGGTTACAATGTAAGGACCTTCCCAGGGAGGGGCTAGCTTGTGATTAGAGGTTTGCTTGATACGCAAAACCATGTCACCTTCTTGAAAGGAGCGAGCTCGGATATGACGCTCGTGATATCGTCGAAGGTCTTGTTGGTAAAATGCCGAGCATGTTAGGGCTAAGTTCCTCTCTTCTTCTAAAAGGTCAATACCATCCTGCCGAGCTGTCTCGGCTTCTTCTTCAGTATACTGAGTTATTCGAGGAGCATTGTGCTTCAGGTCACTCGGCAGGACAGCTTCTGCACCATACACCAGGAAAAAGGGGGTCGCCCGAGTGGACCGGTTTGGAGTCGTTCTCAATCCCCACAATACTGAGGGTAGCTCTTCAACCCAGGCTCCTGCTGCTTCCTTTAGTTCCCGCATAAGACGTCGTTTGATTCCTTTCAAGATCAGCCCATTTGCTCGCTCTACCTGGCCATTGGATTGAGGGTGTGCCACTGAGGCGAAGTTTACTCTGGTACCCATGTTCCAGCAAATCTGCTTGAACTCGGCTGATTTGAAATTCGACCCGTTGTCGGTGATGATATCGTGGGGAACGCCGAAACGGTGTACAATGCCCTGGAAGAAGCTAACTGCGGCGGCTGAGTCTAAGCTTTTTATTGGTTTTGCCTCTATCCATTTTGTGAATTTGTCCACAGCTACTAGGATGTGTGTAAATCCTGAGGTGCCTATTCTAAGTGGCCCTATCATGTCCAGACCCCATGTAGCAAAAGGCCATGCTAGAGGTATTGTCTTCAACTCGGATGCTGGCTTGTGTGGATGATTTGCGTAAAACTGACATCCTCTGCAATGATCAACAATGTTCTTGGCGTCCCTTAAAGCATTGGGCCAGAAGAATCCTTCTCGGAAAACCTTGGCTACTAGTGTCCGACTTGACGCATGGTGACCGCATTCGCCGGAATGTATGTCTTGTAAGATGAGTGGACCTTCTTCTTCCGATATGCACCGTTGGGGAAGTTTTGTAACACTGTTTCTGTACAACTCATTGTTGATCACGGAGTACGATTTTGCTTTTCGCACTACTTGCTTGGCTTCTACTTCGTCGTCTGGCAGCTCTTGCTTTTGTAAGTATCTCAGAATAGGCAAGGACCACTCGGGAGGGATTACCTCTATGTCCAAAACAAGATCCACAACTGTAGGAATATCTTCTTTGTCCGGAATGTTCTCATCTGGCAACATGCTTGGATCGGCATCCGAGTAGGGATCTTACTTCACAGTTGGGGCGTGAATGTGCTCCAGATAAACTCCTGGGGGGATTTTCCCCCGAGTTGATCCTAGCTTGGCTAAGTCATCCGCTGCCTGGTTTTGTGCCCTTCGGATATGATGGAGCTCCAGCCCATCAAATTGTTTCTCCAGTTTTCTGACTGCTACACAGTATGTTGTCATTGCTGGGCTCCTTATATCCCATTCTTTCATGACCTGATTGATCACCAGGTCGGAGTCTCCAAAAATCATCAACCTTTTGATTCCAAGTGAAATGGCCATTCGTAATCCATACAAAAGGGCCTCATACTCGGCCTCGTTGTTTGTTGCTGGGAAATGGATTTGAAGGACGTATCTCATTTCTTCCTTTCTTGGGGAGACCAGCACTACTCCTGCTCCTGCCCCATTTAACATCTTTGACCCGTCAAAAAACATAGTCCAGTGCTCAGGGATTGGTTGTGGTATGCTCTGTGCTTCTGTCCATTCGGCCAAAAAATCAACCAAGGCCTGTGACTTGATTGCCTTCTTGGGTTGATAATGAATATCGTATGGTAAAAGGTCTAATCCCCATTTTGCAATTCTGCCCATAGCGTATCAGTTATTCATGATTTCGGCCAAAGGAGCTTCTGATACTACTGTAACCGAGTGGTCTTGGAAGTAGTGAGCCAACTTTTGTGATGCCAAGTGAATTCCCATTGCCAGCTTCTGGTAATGAGGATATCGTTGCTTCGATGGTGTGAGGACCTCGGAGATGAAATACACAGGCCTTTGAATCTTCTGTATTTTTCCTTCCTCTTCTCTTTCCACCACTATGTCTACGCTGACGACTTGGCTTGTGGCTGCAATGTATAATAAAAGTGGCTCCTTTTCTTTTGGTGCTGCGAGAACCGTCCGAGTTGATAACTGCTTTTTCAATTATTCAAAGGCCTCTGGGCTTCTTCGGTCCACTTGAAGTTCGACGACTTTTTCATTAGCTGATAGAGGGGGAGTGCCTTTTCTCCGAGTCGGGAAATGAATCGACTGAGTGCTGCGAGGCACCCTGTTAGCTTTTGGACATCTCAGAGCTTTTGAGGCGGCTTCATGTTCTGAATTGCTGCTATCTTCTCTGGGTTGGCTTCAATTCCTCTTTCAGAAACCATGAATCCGAGTAGCTCTCCTGCCGGAACACCAAATACACATTTTGCTGGATTTAATTTGATGTTATAAGATCGAAGACTCTGAAAGGTTTCGTCTAGGTCAGCCAGTAAGTTACTTCCCTCAGCTGTCTTAATTACAATGTCGTCAACATACACTTCGACATTTCAACCGATCTGCCAGATCAAACAATTATGCATCATGCGCTGATATGTAGCCCCTGCATTTTTAAGTCCGAATGGCATGGTGACGTAGCAGAAACAGCCAAAAGGAGTTATAAATGCGGTTAATATTTCATCTCGTTCATATAATCGGATTTGATGATAGCCCGAGTATGCATCGAGGAAACATAAGCTTTCACACCCAGATGTGGAATCCACAATATGATCGATGCGAGGAAGAGGGAAGTGATCTTTTGGACAAACTTTATTGAGATGACAGAAATCAACGCAAGTTCTCCAAGATTTATCTTTCTTTGGAACCATCACAGGATTTGCTAACCACTCTGAGTGGAAGATTTCCTTGATGAATCCAGCTGCTAGCAATCTTGCTATTTCTTTTCCAATGGCTTTTCTCTTCTCTGAAGAAAAACGTCTAAGGGACTCTTTTACTGGTCTTGCTTTCGGGTCAACCCGCAATTTTTGCTCAGCCAACTCCCTTGGGACTCCGGGCATGTCAGATGGTTTCCACGCGAAGATGTCCCAATTCTCACGGAGGAAGTTGATGAGCTCGAATTCCTATTTAGGATTCAGATCAGTGGCGATGTTGGTGAACTTGTCCTCATCGTCAGGATGGATCCGCACTTTTTTGGTTTCTCCTGCTGACTCGAACGAAGATGATTTCTTGGGCTGCAACAACTCGGATGCGTCGACGGCTTTCTTCAACTCGGCTAACTCTACTTCTGCCATTTGCTGGTCGGCTATTAATGATCCTTTTTGCAGCAACTCTTCTGCTTGTTTATAATCTCCAGATACGGTGATCACACCGCTGGGGCCTGGCATCTTTAACTTCAAATAAACATAGCAAGGAATCGCCATAAATTTTGCATAAGCGGGCCGTCCGAGTAGCGCGTGATAAGCACTCGGAAAGTCGACTACTTCGAAGGTAATATTTTCCTTCCGAAAATTATCAGGTGTACCGAAGACTACATTCAGAGTAATCATTCCTAGCGAGTGTTCTTTCTTTCCCGGGATGATCCCGTGAAATTCCAAGTAACTGTTACTGAGTTTAGACATCGGGATGCTCATGCTTTTTAAGGTACTAGCATATAAAATATTTATGCCACTGCCTCCATTCATCAAGACATTCCTCAGCCTAAAATTTCCATTTCCTGTTTCCACCAATGGGTCAACTACCAGAGCGTGTCTTCCAGGGTGAGGGATATGAGGGGGATGGTCCGATTGATCAAACGTAATTGGAACATTTTTCCACTTCATTTAACTCGGAATGGCTAGAGCAGCAGTGTCGGGACCCGGGGTTAGCGTATGCAAGCCTCGCTACAACACAATCATATGGAGAGCCGAGAACCGTACCCACTTGTCTAAGCAGACAAGGCCAAGCACAGAACGTTCTCGGAAAGCATCGAACGTGAGGGGCATCCCATCCAGGCCGGATGATCAACTGAAATGGGTCCTCATCGTCCGCACACAAGTCTACATGATATGGGTGGTAAACTCCCATACTCATAGACAAGTCGCCTCAACCATACTATTGATTGTATTATAACCTTTACATAGACTTACTCCAGCCCGATCACTTAGTCGGGGTCTAGGGCGGGCTCGATCATACATCAAAGTGTGCACGAGACGGAGTCTCGAGCAATCGCATCGCGATGCCCCAAGCTGCGCACATCTAAGGGCCACTTGGTGTAAAAAAGACCGCCAGCCAGATCACAACTAAGGTCTCGAAAACCCATACAAAGACATGCATTTTATAAACATACATGCAACACACATGCCTTGTATGAATAGCAGGTACCATTGCAATTCTCTACAATGTATACATCTTTATTAATAACTCTTACAAAGTGCACACAGAGATCACAAGCATGTGATCCAACATTACAACAAACAAGCGGAAGCAAAGTAGGTCTGAGTACAGACAAGTTTAACAAATGGCTTAGAGAAGCCTTATCTAAAAACAAGCCCTCCACGAGGGAACCAGTCGTCTGACTCGGACTACACTAGCTTGGTCTTGGTTTGAGTCTTCATTCTTCGAGCTTCGGTTAGAAGTCACCATCGGGGTCGGTGGGTTCATCTAAAACATAGATTAAGCAAACGTGAGTACAAAGTCGTACTCAGCAAGACTTACATAGGAGCTATACTACTCATGCACATGTATCAAGGTAAAGGGAGGTGGGGTTTCACTTGCAGAAGTGCCATCTTTGACTTGGCTAGTCCTGAACTACGAGTACGAGACTTGAGGTAAGAAGCGTACACGAGTCCACTACATCTCTTCAACCAATTACACCACTATGGTTACTTCCTCGACTTCCCCACGAGAAGCACCCCATAGCACTCACACTTATCTTGGTGTGTTTTAGAAGTATCGAGTTCAAGTTGTGTAATAATCAAGCTAAGCTTTCCAAGCAGTCCTTAACCGCGGACGCGGCTATTCGAATAGTTTTGTTAACCCTGCAAGGGTGTACCGCTACACACACGTGTCATCATTTACCGCCTTTTTCATGTCACCGTTCAAGAGGTGACAGCGAGGATGCCACCACAACACTTCGCCCACAGCTTCGTTCTAGTCCAGAGAGTGGCCTATCTGAGGGGGATCCATATGGAAGTCCGGCCGAGGTTCCAGTACAGCCTCAAACGATGTGTGCAGGGTCCCAAGCCAGTCTTGAAAAGCCGTTCATCCACTTCGCAGACCGTGCCACAGCCCTACCAGAACTCCGAACTACTGCGACTCTTGGGATTCGAACGGGGTGAGGTACTAGGATGAGAGGGGTCAGTGAGCCCAATGTGTGGTTGTACTCTTCTTCTTGGATCACCACACAAGAACTCGGACTTAAGGCGATGTTCAACGAGACAATCCACTGTGTACTCCTACACAGCCTCTCATCGTTCACCTTGTATCAGGATAGATTCACCAACACATTTCACTTTCATCAACACCATGTTTACCATCATTCCGACTCACATCAAAAGCAACCTCATTGTATCACTAAGCATGCAATAAGCAGTAACTGTTGCAGGGGCCACATGATATCAACCAACTCCTACATCTGCTAGGATTGTGGTTTGCTTACTACTGTGACAAGATGATAGGTCATGCAAAGGATATGGGTTGAACTATGCGGTAGAAACGTTATCATGGTGATCATCCTAAACAATGCATAAGCGAGACATGAGAGGGAAGTGGGATTTTATCGACATGATCAATGGGGGTTTGCTTGCCTTGCTGACGGGGTTCAGTCACGGGGTCTTCAACGAAGGGGGTGATCTCGGTTTCCGGCTCCACTTCTATCAGCAACATGACAATCATAGGATCAACATAATGTACAATGCACAATCACATGAATAAGATTGCAATGGTGACGTTCAAGGTACTGATGTGTTGAGAATTCCATTTAAAAGGAGTATATTGCATTTGAAATGCAAATTCAAACTCCATTTGATTTATCGATGAATTTCAAATGCATTTGAATGCATGAAAGTTCATTTGAAAATGTTGATCATGAAGTGATGTTGTATAGTTGAGATAAAGCTTCTGATGTGTGGATGAATCCATTGGAATTAAGGGTGTTGCAAAATCATTTGCAAAATCACTCCAAATTTGAATTTGAAAAGGATCCATATGCATGTTTTCTACTGTTCACCCATTTTAAAATGGTCAAGCATGAAAACAAATTGCATATTCATAATCCTTGTATTTTTCTGATAATTTTATACATATTATTTGTCCAATTTGGAGTTAGGATTAAAAAGTTATTGAATTTCAAAGTTTAATCTATTTTCTGGAATTTTCTGAAATAATTAAAACGATTTAAATCCTTTACTGCGTCAGCACTGCGCCAGCATGGCGTCAGCAGGTGGCTGACCAGTGGGGCCGGGGTGTCAGTGGGGGGTTAATTAACCCGGTTAGTTAAACTAACCAGGGGGGTTAGTTAGTGGCCTTGGGCCCATGGGTCAGCCTCACGAGGGGTTCATTAGCACCTAATCTAATGGCGGCCACGTCAGCGCTGCCGGCGACGAGGCTCCGATGAACCAGAGCACGCCGTAGTGCACGGGAACGCGCTCTGGGCACGCATTTGACGCGCCGACGACACCAAACACGAGCTGGGACCGAGCCGCATCGCATGGAGCCATCCAGGGGGCTGGAACTCACCGGAGCGACGTCGGCGTCAAGACCTAGCGGCGGCCTTGGCTCGGGCTCGAGGCAAAGCTTGATGTGGAGCTCCACTTGAAGCAGCAAAGGGATAAATCGACGAAGTGGAGCGCGGCGAAGACGACTGACAAGGAGGTGAGCTCGATTTCGTTACAGGTGGGTGTCGCCATGGATCCCGGCGGAGAGAAGCTCTGGCTCCCATGGCGGATTTTGCTAGAGAGGAGGAGGGAGACGAAGGAAAGGTTCGGGTGAACCGTGAGCTCACCGTGAGTTCAACGGAGGCAGTGGCGTGGTCGGAGAGGGTCTGTGGCCGGAGTAATCAACGACGGCGACTTGCGGGTCCAGCGAGCTCTCGGTGAAGCGTGCGTCGTCCTGTGGCTCGATTAGGACGCCATCTTCTCCAGATCGGGGTAAACGGCGACGCTGCGCACGATGGACATGGTGGCTGGCCTTCTCGTCGACGGTGGCTGCGGCTTCTCACGGCGATGAATTTCGGCGGCTTTCTGCTGATTTGGGGGAACCGTGTCGGGGGAAGGAGAGCGTTCGAGAGGAGGGGGAAGTGACGCGGCAGTCTTTGCTGGTCTCCGTGGAGAGAAGAGGAGGCTTGGAGACGCCTGGAACACCGAGGGCGTCGTCGTGGCGGTCGCCGGCCGTGGCACGCTCGACAGCGAGCCGCTTCGGCTGGCGGGGAGGAAGACGCCAAGGAGGGGTGGGCTGGGCCAGGCTGGCTGGGCTGCGGGGCGACAAGTTGGGCCCCTTTGCCCAGGTAAGTTTCTTTTTTTCTTTTCTTCTGTTTTTCTTTTCTGCAATTTTGTTTAGCTTAGCAAATAAATAGTTAGGCATTTTTAAAAGTGTTGAAACTTTTTATATGGCCTCATCTTATATTAGACTAGCCACTTATAAAGTTTGGCACTTTTTAAAAATCGAATCATTCGAAGTTTAAATCAAATGGGGGTTTAAATTTAATTCCATGCTCCTGTTTGAATATTTGAAAAATCTATGAGCATGGGGTGGGTCCCACATCACTTGATATGTGATCTCACTCATTTATAAGACTTTTCAAAAATGCAAAAGGAATTTTTGGAGAAACTTTTTATCTGGCCTTTTGAATTAATTCATCTGGGGGGTGTTCTCTCTCCCATTTTGATTTCTTTTGAAAATTTTAACATGATGCAAAGGCCTAAGCTTACCCTAGCACATACCTAACTTGGGGTTGTGACAACTCGCCCCCACTCAAAAGAATCTCGTCCCGAGATTCAGAAGTCTGCGGAAGGAAGGAGGGGTACTCGGCATTGAGACGGTCTTCTCTTTCCCACGTAGCTTCTTTCTCAGAGTGGTGTGACCACTGAACTTTCAGAAACCTTATCTTCTTTCGGCGAGTGACACGCTCTGCTGAATCAAGAACACGAACAGGGTATTCTCGATAAGAAAGGTCATCTTGTAGATCAAGCGTTTCATGGTCGACTTCGCGGATGGGGTCCTTGAAGCAACGCCTGAGTTGTGACACATGGAATACATCATGTACTCGGGAAAGGTGCGGAGGTAGTTCAAGTTGGTAGGCAACTTATCCACGTTTAGCAAGAATGCGGAAAGGTCCGATGTAACGTGGGGCCAATTTGCCTTTGATACCGAATCGTTGGGTTCCCTTCAGAGGAGTAACCCGAAGGTAAGCCTTCTCATCCAGATTGTAGCTCTCTTTCCTATGATGACGATCATAGTAGCTTTTCTGGCAAGACTGAGCTTCTTTCAATTGATCACGAACAATGCGAACTTGCTCTTCTGCTTCCTTGATCATGTCCGGTCCAAAGAATTGTCTTTCACCGGTTTCTGACCAGTTTAGTGGTGTTCGACATCGTCGTCCATATAGGAGTTCAAAAGGAGCCATGTTCAGACTAGATTGAAAACTATTGTTATAAGCAAATTCGGCAAATGGAAGAGACTTCTCCCAATTCTTCCCGAATGAGATAACACAATCTCTGAGCATGTCTTCAAGAATTTGGTTAACCCTTTCGACTTGACCGCTAGATTGAGGATGGAAAGCTGTACTAAAGGAGAGATGAGTTCCCATAGCATATTGGAAGCTTCCCCAAAATCTAGAGGTGAAAAGGCTACCATGATCAGAATTGATTTCCAAAGGAACACCATGAAGGGATACAAATCTAGAGACATACAAGTACGCTAACTGGCTAGCAGTTATAGACTCGCGAACTGGAAGGAAGTGAGCAACTTTGGAAAGCCTATCTATGACAACGAAGATGGCATCGTTTCCTTTCTGGTTTTTTGGAAAGCCGGTGATGAAGTCCATACCGACTTTGTCCCATTTCCACTCGGGAATAGACAAAGGTTGAAGTGTACCAGCAGGTCTTTGATGTTCTTCCTTAATGCGACGACAAACATCACATTCGGCAACAAATTGAGCAATGGCTCTCTTCATCCTAGTCCACCAAAATCTCTGGCGTAGGTCTCGGTACATTTTTGTGCTACCAGGATGAATTGAGAGGGGAGTGTCATGAGCTTCTTTGAGGATGAGTTGCCTTATTTCCCTATTCTTAGGTACTACCAAAAGATTTCCAAAGTATACCGTTCCCTTGCTATCTGTGGAGAAACATTTAGCAACTCCGCTAGCATTGTTCTCCTTGATCCGGCGAACACCTCGTGCACGCCTTTGGGCAACTATGATTTGATCCTCAAGGGTTGGTTTCGCCACCAAGTTGAAAAGAGATCCACGAGGAACAATCTCGAGATTAAGCTTTCGAAATTTCTCATGAAGAAGTGGTTGATACTGTTGTAACATGAGGTTGTTACAATACGACTTACGACTTAGTGCATCAGCCATGACATTGGCTTTGCCTGGGGTGTAAGAAATTCCTAAGTCATAATCTTTTATCAACTCAATCCAGCGTCTTTGCCTAAGATTAAGATCTGGCTGGGTGAAAATGTATTTGAGGCTTTGGTGGTCGGAATAGATCTCACAACGATTACCAAGGAGGTAATGTCGCCAAGTTGTTAGGGCATGAACTACGGCAGCGAGTTCAAGATCGTGGGTAGGATAGTTCTCTTCATGTGGCCGCAATTGGCGTGAAGCATAAGCTACCACATGTCTATCTTGCATAAGTATGCATCCTAACCCTTGCCGTGAGGCGTCACAAAAGATCTCGAAATCCTTTTTGGTGGCTGGAGGTGCAAGTACGGGTGCATAAGTCAACCTTCTTTTTAGCTCTTGAAAGCTTTCCTCGCACTTGGGAGTCTAAAGGAATTTATTATCTTTCTTGAGGAGTTCAGTTAGAGGCTTTGAAACTTTAGAAAAGTTCTCGACGAAGCGACGGCAATAGCTGGCTAGGCCAAGAAAACTCCTAACTTGCTTAACCGATTCAGGTGGAGTCCAGTCAAGGACGGCCTGAACTCTCTTGGGATTCACAGCAATGCCTTTTGCAGAAATCACGTGGCCTAAGTAGGTCACTTCTGGTAGCCAAAATTCACACTTGGAGAATTTAGCATACAGGCGATGCTCTCTAAGTTTCATCAATACCAGCCTTAGGTGTTCGGCATGTTCTTCTTTGTTCTTCGAGTAGATGAGAATATCATCGAGATAAATTACAACAAATTTATCTAAGTACTCCATGAAGATCGAATTCATCATGCGTGAGAAAGTGGCGGGGGCATTGGTTAAACCAAAGGACATGACGGTGTACTTGTAAAGACCATAACGAGTAGTAAAAGCCGTTTTGGGAATGTCCTCGTTTCGGATTTTGATTTGATGATAACCTAATCTCAAATCCATCTTGGAGAAGACAGAGGAACCTGCAAGTTGATCATAAAGATCATTGATCCTGGGCAATGGGTACTTGTTCTTTATCCTCGCTAAATTTAGCGGGCGATAATCTACGCACATCCTTTCTGTTCCATCTTTCTTCGTTACGAACAGAACGGGGCAACCCCATGGCGATGAGCTAGGGCGGATGAAGCCTTTTTCAAACAAATCTTCCAGTTGAGTTTTAAGCTCAGCTAACTCACTTGGGGCCATTTTGTATGGGCGTCTAGAAATTGGTGCGGTTCCTGGGGCAAGATCCACTATGAACTCTACACATCTATCGGGTGGCCAGGTTTAAGGAGTTTGGTTACTAGATGGTTTTCCTGAGGATGACCATGGTTTACTAGGGGCTACAACAGAAATGTCAGAGTAACAAAGTACCCCAACACGATGGTTAGTGTGGTTCTTCTGGCTAGAAGACATCTAAAGGGGGAGCAAGAGCTGCAATTGAATCACTATAGGTTTCTAGAGCAAAACCTACATCAAACACTATGGAACTGTCGGGAATGCCACCTAGAAGTTCTTCTAAAAGGACAACCGAAAAGGAGGGAAGAATTTTGCAAATGCATCAGATTTTGAAGAAACTTGGAATGACTCGGACAGCATAACGGCTGTAATTGCAAGAAAACAATTTTCTTTCAATGTAGATACAACACTTACATAATACGATGTAAGAAATCAACATTACAACAATGCTAGGAAACCGGACACAACTTTCCTACGGCTACAAGGAAGCAAACAACGAGATGTTCTAATCAGACAGAGGTAAGCCTAGTCCTATCTTCCCGTAGAATAAGATGAGGGTGACTCAGAACTCAGATCGATGAGGGTAAGGAGAAAAAAGAAGCCTTACGTTGTTCCCTTATATACCCAGAGTAACTATATAACTATAGAAGGCTAGACTCGACTTCGGCCAAGTCTGATAATCCTACAGTCAGTCCTGCTCTGATACCAAGTCTGTCGGGATCCGGGGTTAGCGTATGCAAGCCTCGCTACAACACAATCATATGGAGAGCCGAGAACCGTACCCACTTGTCTAAGCAGACAAGGCCAAGAACAGAACGTTCTCGGAAAGTATCGAACGTGAGGGGCATCCCATCCAGGCCGGATGATCAACTGAAATGGGTCCTCATCGTCCGCACACAAGTCTAAATGATATGGGTGGTAAACTCCCATACTCATAGACAAGTCGCCTCAACCATACTATTGATTGTATTAGAACCCTTACATAGAATTACTCCAGCCCGATCACTTAGTCGGGGTCTAGGGCGGGCTCGATCATACATCAAAGTGTGCACGAGACGGAGTCTCGAGAAATCGCATCGCGATTCCCCAAGCTACGCACATCTAAGGGCCACTTGGTGTAAAAAAGACCGCCATCCTGATCACAACTAAGGTCTCGAAAACCCATACAAAGACATGCATGTTATAAACATACACGCAGCACACATGCCTTGTATGAGCAGCAGGTACCATTGCAGTTCTCTACAATGTATACATCTTTATTAATAACTCTTACAGAGTGCACACAGAGATCACAAGCATGTGATCCAACATTACAACAAACTAGCGGAAGCAAAGTAGGTCTGAGTACAGACAAGTTTAACAAATGGCTTAGAGAAGCCTTATCTAAAACCAAGCCCTCCACGAGGGAACCAGTCGTCTGACTGGGACTACACTAGCTTGGTCTTGGTCTGAGTCTTCATTCTTCGAGCTTCGGTTAGAAGTCACCATCGGGGTCGGTGGGTTCATCTAAAACATAGATTAAGCAAACGTGAGTACAAAGTCGTACTCAGCAAGACTTACATAGGAGCTATACTACTCATGCACATGTATCAAGGTAAAGGGAGGTGGGGTTTCACTTGCAGAAGTGCCAGCTTTGACTTGGCTAGTCCTGAACTACGAGTACCAGACTTGAGGTAAGAAGCGTACACGAGTCCACTACATCTCTTCAACCAATTACACCAATATGGTTACTTCCTCGACTTACCCACGAGAAGCACCCCATAGCACTCACGCTTATCTTGGTGTGTTTTAGAAGTATCGAGTTCAAGTTGTCTAATAATCAAGCTAAGCTTTCCAAGCAGTCCTTAACCGCGGACGCGGCTATTCGAATAGTTTTGTTAACCCTGCAGGGGTGTACCGCTACACACACGTGTCATCATTTACCGCCTTTTGCATGTCACCGTTCAAGAGGTGACAGCGAGGATGCCACCACAACACTTCGCCCATAGCTTCGTTCTAGTCCAGAGAGTCGCCTATCTGAGGGGGATCTGTATGGAAGTCCGGCCGAGGTTCCAGTACAACCTCAAACGATGTGTGCAGGGTCCCAAGCCGGTCTTGAAAAGCCGTGCATCCACTTCGCAGACCGTGCCACAGCCCTACCAGAACTACGAACTACTGCGACTCTTGGGGTTCGAACGGGGTGAGGTACTAGGATGAGAGGGGTCAGTGAGCCCAATGTGTGGTTGTACTCTTCTTCTTGGATCACCACACAAGAACTCGGACTGAAGGCGGTGTTCAACGAGACAACCCACTGTGTACTCCTACACAGCCTCTCATCGTTCACCTTGTATTAGGGTAGATTCACCAACACATTTCACTTTCATCAACACCATGTTTACCATCATTCTGACTCACATCAAAAGCAACCTCATTGTATCACTAAGCATGCAATAAGCAGTAACAGTTGCAGTGGCCACATGATATCTGTAACGCCCCGGCCACACCCACCGGTTCCCGGCGTACGCCTGGCGGGATCTAGACTGTCCCCACAGACCAACACTAGTCTTTCCCACGCACTTTGTCCTCACTCGTGCGCACCCGGGGGAAACTTCCCGGTCGGTCACCCATCCTCAAATTGCTCCAAGCCAAGCACGCTTAACTTTGGAGTTCTTTGCATCTGGGCTCCCAGAAAAGAAGGTGCACCTTGTTGATATGAGTAGTCTTTCATTCCTACTAAGCCAGGATGTCACATACACCCCCACTCAAAGGAACCGATGTCCTCATCGGCCCACAGGAACGTTCCCTCTTGGCACACGTCTGTGCGTCCAGTGCCGACACATGTCCCACATGTTCGCGCACTGACCCACACACGCCCGTATAACCGCAAGGGTCGGCTCTGATACCATTTGTAACGCCCCGGCCACACCCACCGGTTCCCGGCGTACGCCTGGCGGGATCTAGACTGTCCCCACAGACCAACACTAGTCTTTCCTACGCACTTTGTCCTCACTCGTGCGCACCCGGGGGAAACTTCCCGGTCGGTCACCCATCCTCAAATTGCTCCAAGCCAAGCATGCTTAACTTTGGAGTTCTTTGCATCTGGGCTCCCGGAAAAGAAGGTGCACCTTGTTGATATGAGTAGTCTTTCATTCCTACTAAGCTAGGATGTCAGTCTGTCGGGACCCGGGGTTAGCGTATGCAAGCCTCGCTACAACACAATCATATGGAGAGCCGAGAACCGTACCCACTTGTCTAAGCAGACAAGGCCAAGCACAGAACATTTTCGGAAAGCATCGAACGTGAGGGGCATCCCATCCAGGCCGGATGATCAACTGAAATGGGTCCTCATCGTCCGCACACAAGTCTAAATGATATGAGTGGTGAACTCCCATACTCATAGACAAGTCGCATCAACCATACTATCGATTGTATTATAACCCTTACATAGACTTACTCCAGCCCGATCACTAAGTCGGGGTCTAGGGCGGGCTCGATCATACATCAAAGTGTGCACGAGACAGAGTCTCGAACAATCGCATCGCGATGCCCCAAGCTGCGCACATCTAAGGGCCACTTTGTGTATAAAAGACCGCCAGTCAGATCACAACTAAGGTCTCGAAAACCCATACAAAGACATGCATGTTATAAACATACACGCAGCACACATGCCTTGTATGAACAGCAGGTACCATTGAAATTCTCTACAAAGTATATACTTTATTGATAACTCTTACAGAGTGCACACAAAGATCACAAGCATGTGATCCAACATTACAACATACAAGCGGAAGCAAAGTAGGTCTGACTACAGACAAGTTTAACAAATGGCTTAGAGAAGCCTTATCTAAAAACAAGCCCTCCACGAGGGAACCAGTCGTCTAACTGGGACTACACTAGCTTGGTCTTGGTCTGAGTCTTCATTCTTCGAGCTTCGGGTAGAAGTCACCATCGGGGTCGGTGGGTTCATCTAAAACATAGATTAAGCAAACGTGAGTACAAAGTCGTACTCAGCAAGACTTACATAGGAGCTATACTACTCATGCACATGTATCAAGGTAAAGGGAGGTGGGGTTTCACTTGCAGAAGTGCCAGCTTTGACTTGGCTAGTCCTGAACTACGAGTATCAGACTTGAGGTAAGAAGCGTACACGAGTCCACTACATCTCTTCAACCAATTACACCAATATGGTTACTTCCTCGACTTCCCCACGAGAAGCACCCCATAGCACTCACGCTTATCTTGGTGTGTTTTAGAAGTATCGAGTTCAAGTTGTCTAATAATCAAGCTAAGCTTTCCAAGCAGTCCTTAACCGCGGACGCGGCTATTCGAATAGTTTTGTTAACCCTGCAGGGGTGTACCGCTACACACACGTGTCATCATGTACCGCCTTTTGCATGTCACCGTTCAAGAGGTGACAGCGAGGATGCCACCACAACACTTCTCCCACAGCTTCGTTCTAGTCCAGAGAGTCGCCTATCTGAGGGGGATCCATATGGAAGTCCGGCCGAGGTTCCAGTACAGCCTCAAACGATGTGTGCAGGGTCCCAAGCCGGTCTTGAAAAGCCGTTCATCCACTTCGCAGACCGTGCCACAGCCCTACCAGAACTCCGAACTACTGCGACTCTTGGGGTTCGAACGGGGTGAGGTACTAGGATGAGAGGGGTTAGTGAGCCCAATGTGTGGTTGTACTCTTCTTCTTGGATCACCACACAAGAACTCGGACTTAAGGCGGTGTTCAACGAGACAACCCACTGTGTACTCCTACACAGTCTCTCAACGTTCACCTTGTATCAGGATAGATTCACCAACACATTTCACTTTCATCAACACCATGTTTACCATCATTCCGACTCACATCAAAAGCAACCTCATTGTATCACTAAGCATGCAATAAGCAGTAACAGTTGCAGGGGCCACATGATATCAACCAACTCCTACATCTGCTAGGATTGTGGTTTGCTTACTACTGTGACAAGATGATAGGTCATGCAAAGGATATGGGTTGAACTATGCGGTAGAAACGTTATCATGGTGATCATCCTAAACAATGCATAAGCGAGACATGAGAGGGAAGTGGGATTTTATCGACATGATCAATGGGGGTTTGCTTGCCTTGCTGGCGGGGTTCAGTCACGGGGTCTTCAACGAAGGGGGTGATCTTGGTTTCCGGCTCCACTTCTATCAGCAACATGACAATCATAGGATCAACATAATGTACAATGCACAATCACATGAATAAGATTGCAATGGTGATGTTCAAGGTACTGATGTGTTGAGCATTCCATTTAAAAGGAGTATATTGCATTTGAAATGCAAATTCAAACTCCATTTGATTTATCGATGAATTTCAAATGCATTTGAATGCATGAAAGTTCATTTGAAAATGTTGATCATGAAGTGATGTTGTATAGTTGAGATAAAGCTTCTGATGTGTGGATGAATCCATTGGAATTAAGGGTGTTGCAAAATCATTTGCAAAATCACTCCAAATTTGAATTTGAAAAGGATCCATATGCATGTTTGCTACTGTTCACCCATTTTAAAATGGTCAAACATGAAAACAAATTGCATATTCATAATCCTTGTATTTTTCTGATAATTTGAGACATATTATTTGTCCAATTTGGAGTTAGGATTAAAAAGTTATTGAATTTCAAAGTTTAATCTATTTTCTGGAATTTTCTGAAATAATTAAAACGATTTAAATCCTTTACTGCGTCAGCACTGCGTCAGCACTGCGCCAGCATGGCGTCAGCAGGGGGCTGACCAGTGGGGCCGGGG
Organism: Bromus sterilis; assembly: GCA_950022295.1. NCBI lineage: Eukaryota > Viridiplantae > Streptophyta > Magnoliopsida > Poales > Poaceae > Bromus > Bromus sterilis. The sequence continues at coordinate 351,078,396 of OX465597.1, forward strand.
TGTCAGTGGGGGGTTAATTAACCCGGTTAGTTAAACTAACCAGGGGGGTTCGTTAGTGGCCTTGGGCCCACGGGTCAGTCTCACCAGGGGTTCATTAGCACCTAATCTAATGGCGGCCACGTCAGCGCTGCCGGCGACGAGGCTCCGGCCAACCAGAGCACGCCGGAGTGCACAGGAACGCGCTCTGGGCACGCATTTGACGCGCCGACGACACCAAACGCGAGCTGGGACCGAGCCGCATCGCATGGAGCCATCCAGGGGGGCTGGAACTCACCGGAGCGACGCCGGCGTCAAGCCCTAGCGGCGGTCGTGGCTCGAGCTCGAGGCAAAGCTTGATGTGGAGCTCCACTTGAAGCAGCAAAGGGATAAATCGACGCAGTGGAGCGTGGCGAAGACGACTGACAAGGAGGTGAGCTCGATTTCGTTACAGGTGGGCGTCGCCATGGATCCCGGCGGCGAGAAGCTCCGGTTCCCATGGCGGATTTTGCTAGAGAGGAGGAGGGAGACGAAGGAAAGGCTCGGGTGAACCATGAGCTCACCGTGAGTTCAACGGAGGCAGTGGCGTGGTCGGAGAGGGTCTGTGGCCGGAGTAATCGACGACGGCGACTTTCGGGTCCCGCGAGCTCTCGGTGAAGCGTGTGTCGTCCTGTGGCTCGATTAGGACGCCATCTTCTCCAGATCGGGGAAAACGGCGACGCTGCGCACGATGGACATGGTGGCTGGCCTTCTTGTCGACGGTGGCTGCGGCTTCTCACGGCGATAAATTCCGGCGGCGTTCTGCCGATTTGGGGGAACCGTGTCGGGGGCAGGAGAGCGTTCGAGAGGAGGGGGAAGTGACGCGGAAGTCTTTCCTGGTCTCCGTGGCGAGAAGAGGAGGCTTGGAGACGCCTGGAACACCGAGGGCGTCGTCGTGGCGCTCGCCGGCCGTGGCATGCTCGACAGCGAGCTGCTTCGGCTGGCGGGGAGGAAGACGCCAAGGAGGGGTGGGCTGGGCCAGGCTGGCTGGGCTGCGGGGCGACAAGTTGGGCCCCTTTGCCCAGGTAAGTTTCTTTTTTTCTTTTCTTCTGTTTTTCTTTTCTGCAATTTTGTTTAGCTTAGCAAATAAATAGTTAGGCATTTTTAAAAGTGTTGAAACTTTTTATATGGCCTCATCTTATATTAGACTAGCCACTTATAAAGTTTGGCACTTTTTAAAAATCAAATCATTTGAAGTTTAATTCAAATGGGGGTTTAAATTTAATTCCATGCTCCTGTTTGAATATTTGAAAAATCTATGAGCATGGGGTGGGTCCCACATCACTTGATATGTGATCACACTCATTTATAAGACTTTTCAAAAATGCAAAAGGAATTTTTGGAGAAACTTTTTATCTGGCCTTTTGAATTAATTCATCTGGGGGGTGTTCTCTCTCCCATTTTGATTTCTTTTGAAAATTTTAACATGATGCAAAGGCCTAAGCTTACCCTAGCACATACCTAACTTGGGGTTGTGACAAGCAGTGTTAACTTCTCTAAACCTCAACTTCTCAATTCTCTTCGATTCTCGGCCTGCAAAAATGACCAGAACTCCGTCTTCCCGAGGAACACCTTCACTGTCCCGATCTGGACTTCCTTCCTTTTTCTTTCCCTTGTCCTGTTGTGGCCCGGTATTTGCGTTTTGCGCAGCTCTCTTGATCAGTCGACACTGCCTAGCGGTATGCTTCAGGAAAATTGTCTTTCCTTCAGCATCTTGGGTGGTATGAAGAGGACAAGGCTGGTTTAGGATATCATCATCATTTGAAGGCCTTTTCTGACGAGGCTTCCACTCCTTCCTTGGATGATTTTTGCTATGGATCCCTGCTGCATTTGCGGCTGCTACTAATTCGGCGTCTGTTGGCGCTCCTTTTGCCTTTCTCTTACTGCCCCCACCTCCATTCTTCTGCTTGGGGTTGGAGGCCGAGTTGTTACCACTTCGATACTGCTGAGACTTCTGCCGAATTTCCTCTTCCCCATTAGCATATTTGTTTGCGATTTCCATCAATCTGCCAAGTGAAGTGACATCAGGGGACCTTGCGACCTTCAAGCTTAACTCCTTATACTTGACACCTTGCTTAAAGGCATGAATTCTTGGAACTCGGAGACTCCTTCTACCGAGTTGTGGAGTGTGATCCATCTCTGAATATATTCTCGAGTGGGCTCATTGTGACCTTGAGTGCATAAATACAATTCAGTCAGCCCTCCAGGTCTCTTGTAGGTTCCTTCGAAATTCATGACGAAAACTCTGACTAGATCTTCCCATACCCAGATGTTGTTTGGTGGAAGCTGGTTTAGCCATGTCCGAGCTGAGCCTTCCAGCATCAGGGGAAGGTGCATCCTGGCTATCTCATCTCCACCTCCTCCTATCTGGACTGCTATTCTGTAGTCATCTAACCATGTCTGCGGCTTAGCGTCACCCCGGTACTTCTCTACTCCTTGCGCTATCCTGAAGCGAGGGGGAATCGAGGTTGACCGGATTCTCTCACTAAAACAGACGGGGCCTGTAGCCATCGGATAACTAACTTGATCTTGTCGATACATCCTGGCACGATCTACTCGATTTTGTACTAAATGGCTTCGAGCGTCATCTTCAATATCTCGGTATCTTTCCTCTTGATGATCCACTCGGCACCGTTCTTGGTCCCTCCTCCGAGCTGCGTAGTCTTCATCTCTCCTCCGAGCTGTATTCTCATCACCTCTTCAAAACTCTGGGTTACAGAACTGTTCATGGCGATATTCATCATGAGGATCCCCCTTGTTCCAAGGTGAATGATTTATGTTTCTTCGGGGAGTGTAAACAGACTGAGAGGTGCCCGTGAGGGGAGGCTGAGAGTGAACTCGCTGTAGTGATTGACTGACTTCAGCGTTCTGCTCCACTGCTTTTTGCAACAGGAATGCTAAGTGCTCTATTCCTTCAGCTGGTGAACCACTCGGCTGCAAGGAATTTGCAATCCGAGTAGCTGCTATTAGATTTTCCATTGGAGTATCCAGAGCTCGGAAGGATCGATTTTCACCATTCCCCCTCAGTTGCCGACTGGTTCTACTCTGCTTGAGGCGGGCCACCTCCCGAGCCTGATGTTCTAATGTATTCTATAGTTCGGTTAGACGTTGCCGTTCAGCTAAATTGGTTAGCCTGGCTGCCTCTAAGTGTTGCCCTTCTGGAGTCGAGGTGTCTATGGGGGTTTGCAACATCTGATCTGCTGCTTCTGACGTCGCTTGTTCTTCCCGAGAAAGGGGCCGTCGACTGGGACCTCCAAGCTCTAGACGCCTGAAAGTAGATGTCCGCCGACGTCCTCCTCTGAGCGGTATCTCCTCATTGCCCCGAGCTACTTCGTTAGTCCGATCTCCGCCCTCTCTGGTCAGTGACCCCTGAGGTGGTGGATTTCCAGCCATACAAACTTCTGCCATGGTGACAGGAGAACCGTTGCTCCCTTCTTGTTCGGCCTCCAGCTCCGGGTCAGACATCAGAAGGTCTTCATCGTCGCCGGAGTTGAAGATGTGCAAGAGTGATGCAGTCTGACCTTCCTTTGCGATCAGCTCGCTAATGGCCTGCTAAGCTGACTCCACAGAATCGATGACTGCCACCTGCTGAATCGGGCGGGGCTTGTTTCGATAAGGAACGCGTGGGAGGCCTGACCTCTTCTTCTTGCGGTGGATAGGCCACAAAACCTGAGTCTGAGGACGTGCTGGTAACTGGAGGTGAAGAGCCCCCGATGCGTCGGCTCGAAAATGTACGCTACCCCTTGAGGGCACCAGCTGCGCCTGGAGCGGCGCATCCGCCAGCCAAGCGGAGTCGTCGGCCATAAAGGCTAGCGATCCAAAGAAAAAACTCATGTCGTGGACGAGTTGAGGACCGCGGGTCGACGAGGAAGACGAAAGGAATCCCATCTTTACGGTTGTTGATCAGCTCAGCCCCACGGTGGGCCCCAATTGTTGTAGTTATAGACCTAACAATAGATATAGGGGTAGTGATGGAGCTATGAAGATCTGTACACAAAGATGGTGACACAAGGAGAAGTTATACAGGTTAGGCCTCTCCTTGGAGATAACAACCTTAATCCTGTACCAGGTAAACTGGGGTGTTCTTGCTCAAAGTGTCGATCTACTCTCCCCTTCTATGGTGAGAAGGATGGGCTTATATAGAGTGCGCCCTGTCCTTTCACTACCCAATAATGGGTTTTAATTACAGGGCTAATGGTGGCTGTTATTACAATGAGAAACGTCCCCCCATTACAAGCATTTAAGTAGGGGTAACGCATATAGATTAATGTCTTGGTGGCTCTTTCTCTTCTTATCCGAGTGTTGCGCAGCTCGGCTTTTCTTGCTTCCGAGTAAACAGCTTACTTGGTCGGTAGTGTTTTGCTCCGAGTGACGCCTTACTTACTCGGCAAGGTTTTATCCGAGTAGGGCTGCCTTTGTAGTGGTGTCAACCGAATAAGCTAACTATTCGGATAAATCTGATTTTATCCGAGTAGCTTCTTACTCGGATGAAAAAGAAGGAGAAAGAGGTTTTTTGTTTATGTTTTATTTTATAGATATTTTTCAAGAGGTGGTTCTGCTAGGGATACCCCCTGATATAAGGTTCATGAGGGTATACCCTAGGTATTACCACGACACCGGGTCCGAGTTTGATCGGGTTTTTGGAAGTTTTCACGCGAATCTGAGCCCTTTTCTTGCACGGAAAATCCAACCCCCTCATAAATAGATGAGGTGACGGTCGATTGAAACAACATAGAATCGAACAAACCTATCTACACTTTCAAACCCTAATTTTATCTCTCTCCCTTGTATCTTTCTTCTCGTTTTTCGTTCGTTCTTGTTCTTGCAGGGCAACGATCCACGAGGCCCTAAGGGCGATCAGGTCGACCTAGGGCATCCCATAGCCGCTGTGCTCCCTGATGGGGTCCCTCCCGGGAGTGTGGGGTTTCGGGTCTACAAAAGCGCCCGTCGGATTGCTTGTGTATCGCGGTTCCGGTCGGGTCTCCTTCGACGTGAGTTGCGGTGCATCACCCCCGGCGTCGAGGGTACACGTGACTTGTTTGTGTGACAACACCTTTCTATCAAAAGTTTGGATGATGTTCTAGGTAGAACAGTTAATGATGTTAAATGTCTTGTGAAGCATTTTCATATGGTTCAAACTCAGCTTGAACAAATGTCGAGACCCGAGAGCCGTACCCACTTGTCTAAGAAGACAAGGCCAAGAACAGAACACTCTCGGAAAGCATAAAACGTGAGGGGCATCCCATCCAGGCCGGATGATCAACTGATGTGACACCCTGGATTTTGGAACTTTCTTTTTCCAAAAACTTTTCTGATTTATTTCTGGATCTGCAATTGGATTTGATTTTGATCACCTTGTTGGACTTGAAACTTCAGCATATTTTCTTTCCATGCTCAAGTGACCCTTGATTTCAAGCCTTTACAATGCCATTCCATTGATCCACCTCATCCAAGCCACCATTTTATTCAAACCATATATTCCTTTTTCCAATAAAAGGGATATTCCTATTATTTGAGGTTTGTGAAGCAACCCCTATTTATGTTGCTCCATAAATCCCCAAATAATTCCCACATGTCATTGACATCATATCTTGACAAATTCTCCAAAACCATTTCATAGCCCAAGTGGATTTTTCCTGTAGAAAAATTCATTTGTCTGCAGGGGCAGAATGGAGCTTTGTGAAGGGAGTGCCATTTCTCTTGATCCATTGCTGGTGAAACTTTTTTTGCAATCTCATATGATCATGTGATTGATATCCACAAAATTCCACTACCATTTTCTTTTCCAAACTCCCACAATAAATTCCCAAAGTTTGGATGCAGCAAGGGGGCATTGTGAAGAAAGTGCATGATAGGGGATCCCATTTTCCTTGAAACTTTTTGAGCATGATCCTACCACCAAATAACTCCACCAAACCAGATTTGAGCCAAATCCCATTACCCATGTGAGTGCATTGTCCATATTAAGTTTCTGGTCAGTGGGCCACATTGTGAAGCAAGTGCTATCTATGTGTGTCCAATGGCTATGAAATTTTATACACATATGAACCATGCCAAATAACCCCAGTACACCAATTTTCAGCCAAATACACCAATCCTATGAGATGCTAGCTTCAACTTTGCATTCTGACCTATTTGGTTCTTTATAAGGGAAGTACCAAAAATAGTGCTCCAAATGATGTGAAACTTGGAATACATACTCATCCTAATGTATGATTGAGCTCTGCAAAATATCATGCTTAGGGGAGCTATGTACAAGCCATGCCACATTACAAACACCTTCTGCCTCATGATGCCATTTACAAAGCAAGTACCATGTACATTGTTTCGTTTGAGCCCAAACTCCACAGAAGCCTAGTACCTTGTACCCCTAGCCCAGAAGACATCTTGTTCCTATCCAAATCCACCCCATGTGAGCTTTATTTATGCTCAAAGTTTGCTGCATCAAACTTCAGGATGAGATAGAGATCACCACTGTGCCCCATCGTGCCAACCAAGCATACCCATGTGATCAGAACTCAAAGGACTACACTGTAGACACCTTTGGCCATGAGAAAACCCTATCTATTGCACCAGTGCCCTTGTGGCCACACCCTTGGCAACTTCTGGCGTGCTCTGGCCGTGCTCCGCGCGTGCCCGTCACGTCCACCTCGCGCTGCAGTGCTCCCCTGTCGTCTTCTTCATGTCTCCCCGTGCCGCACGGCTTTCTGCCACACGCGTGCGCCACGCCACCCCTCCCAAGCTCTCTGGAACCCCCTCGTGGCTGCCAGCTCGACGCACGCCCCGGCCGGTCGCCATTGTCGCGGTCTGAGCTCCGCATCCACCTCCCCCTTTAAATATGGCTTGCTCCCGAGCCTCCCAGCAACACCAGTCTCCTCTGCACCTCCTCCTAGACACTCGCCCGTCTCCAATTCGTCGCCGGAGCCCCGCCATTGCGACCACGGCCACCACAGTCGCCGCCGGGCTCCGGCCAAAATTGGATCCACCCGAAGCCCCGTCTTCCTCCTAGTCCGCCTCCATAGCCCCCTGGTGCTGAGCCTCCCCCTCCGCGCTCCCTGCGGCCGGGAACCCGCAGTCGGCCTAGTCTGGCGCTGGCCATGGCCACTGACCTCCGCGCCCCGCCGTGGTTGCCTACGCTGTTGGTCACCTCAGGCGGCGCCGCAACCGCCAGAGGCCACGCCCCGGCCAGCCGCCTCGGCGGGAACCTCGCCGGCCCTTCCCGCATCGGCCCTCGGCAGCCACTGCACCGGCCGGGCCTCCCCTTCCCCGCAGCACCGTCGCAAAGAGAGATAAAGGAGAGGAGAAGAAACTGTCAAGCGGGTCCCGCGTGGTAGCCAACAGGCCCTGGGCCTGTTTTCTTCAAGTGAAGGCGTATTTCCAGTGTGTGCGTTTTCCCGGCTGGAAAACGTATTCTGCTTCGGCTCTGGTCCGGAATAGGTTTCCCCTTTTGGGAGGCGTATTAAGCCTTCTTTCAGCCCGAAATACGTTTTCAATATCAGAAAGCGTATTCCACCACAAAATCCACCCCCGGCACCGTTTCGTTGATATCTCCGCAACCGTAAGTCCAAACGCGGTGATTCTTTTTGCGTTGTCTTTGTATCGAGCTCCTCTTCAGTTTGGCATAAGTTTTGTGCCATGTTGTTATTTGTTGGTCAAACAAAATATGGCATTTGACCTTTAGCCCATTGATTTTTATAAAATATTTTGCAGGGTTCTGCTTGTGTTGAAGATCCGGGAGTGTTTCAGACCTCTCTGGTGAAGGCAAGCCACAATACCCTTTGCACCTTTTCAAAGCTTTGACGTGCTTTAAAAATTTCTTTTCGATGATATGCTATATCAATGACAGTGATCATGTTGCCATGCTCTGATTGATGTTATACTTCCATGCTATCTTTGAGTATGCTACTGCTATGCTATGTTTTGCCATGTTATATCCATGCTATGATTTGATCATGTCATTGCCATGATATACTCTGCATCATCGTAACCACCACATACCAACACCATGTTAAGTTGCTCATGTTACACCTGTTCATGCTATGCCTAAGTCATGCTCAACTTCATTCATAATGTTGCCATGTTAATAACTTAGTCTTTGTAACACGGATAAGTTCACCAACTAAAAATGTGTTTGATCATATCTGAAATTGTCATGTTAATATGCTATGCATTGTTATGATCTGATACTCATGTTGCACCTGATGCTTGTGTTCGCTGTTGGAGATATGCTTCGTGACAAGTTGATCAGGTGCCACCGAACCGGGCTTATCCGTGCAGCCACATTTGCCTGTATGGGCGGGCCTTGATTCGGTCTACCGGTGGGTTCTCTTATTTGTATCACCAAGTAGGGGGGGGGCTACGCGCTCGCGCTGCCCTGATCAGGCAGGCGGCAGTAGTCCTGATAGCCAGTATTGTTATGAGCTCAGTCCCCGTTGGGACAATATTTCCCACAAGGTGGCCGAGTGGTTCTGGTGGTAACGTGGACACCTAACCACAGGGCTACCCAAGACGGAATGTCGGTGATACGGTAAGAGGGACACTCGGTATATCGGTCTCGTTGGATAAGTACTAGTTCACTCCTGTGGTGCGAGTTCCAAGGATCCTGTGGGACAAGTACCGGGGTGCTGGATGGAGGAAGAACTCGATAGTGTGGGTAACGTGCACAAACTCTACAGAGTCAAAATCTATTCGAATAGCCGCGCCCTCGGTCATGGGACACAGTTCATACTAGGTCACACCATATGATCAACTTGACTTCGGTGGTAAGTTTGTGGTAAGTGGATGGTTATGCAATGACTGGATTGGTTGGGTGGTAACGAGGGACACCTAAACCATTGCATGGTCATGCGATGACTCGTTTGGTCATGCGACGACCCGTGGAAGCGATTGGGCACGAAGTGACCCGGTGCTTGAGTCTGTAAGGGCTCTGAGGTAAGCCATGTGATCATGCGACGATCATGTGGGGTCCATTGTGTGTGCATTAGTATTAATGATGTTAATATGCTTGATGATTATATGCTTGCATGATATTGCAGCTCACCTGTTTAATTCACTAATATACTTTAACCTGTCGCCATGTTATTATTTTGCCTTGTTGCATGGTTGTTGTGAGATTGCAAGTACATTCAATGAACTGACCTCGCGTGTTATGCCAGATTTGCAGGCCGTGCTTTGGATGCGTAGGACGACGTTCCCGGTGTTTGCGATCTAGGAGGTTTCCCAGCCAGTGTCCCTGTGGATTGGAGTTCATCATCGCCGTTATTGTTCCGCTGCCGTCGATATTCCGCTGCTAGAGTTATGCTGCTGCTTGGTGTAGAGCTGAGGCTAGCCTGAGGAGCAAGCTGTGTCTCCGCTAGCATTGTAATAGACCTCGTGTACCCCTATCTTCGGTAATAGAAAGCTGTTCAGTTCTATACCAATCAGTGCCGTGTTCCAGAAGACTTGATCTCTGAGCTGGAGCACGGGGCGTTCCGGTCCTCTGAGCCGGGGTGCCACAACAGTTGGTATCAGAGCAGGACTGGCTGTAGAACCCGCTAGCCCGCGCAGACGTTAGAAGAACATTAGATTGACATTAGAGCTAGAGTATGGCTTGCTTGTGTGATGCTATTGCCTGCTGCATTTGTTTGCTGCATATAGACGGTATGTTTTTCGCTAATGATCTGATCTGACGAGTGTAGATGGCGGAATATCCGGTGGGCTACACAGGATCCTCGTCCGCGACCAACTTTGACTACCTCCTTGCAGACGTATGGTGGACTCTCTACCCCAGTGGAGAGCTTCCAAGGTATCAAGTTTTCCGGACGCCGATCGGAGGGCAGCTGCTTGAGTACCGTGCCGGCGTCTACGTGGCCGCCACCATCCCCATCGGTGTGCGCTCCTACAACTTCCAGGGTGGACCCGCTTCTACCTCGGATCGTGCCATTCAGCTTGCCGCGATGGCGGGCCTGTTAGGCCTACGCCACCAGGAAAGTGCGATGCAGCAGAATCGCGCCTTCCATTTCTATCCCACCTTGGGAGCGACTCCGCATCAAGTAAGGTTTCCTCGCCCTTTGGCGGAAGCCGATGCAGCGGTGATCACCATGTCCCGCTACATGATCTCCCAGTACGCCCTCCTCGTCGAGCTAGTCTGTGATTCAAGGGATGCAAGAAGAGCTCTTGCCGCAGCCTTGTCGTTGTCGACTTCTCCGCCCACTCCCGCGACCCCCGGCAACCCGCCGTCAGATCAGAATGCCTGAGCTTCGCGTAGTTCGTGATGCATGAGTAGTAGTGTTGCATGTTGCTTGTTGCATGTTGATGTGTATAGAAATAAGCTGATATCCTGCGTGCGATCTCAGTGCTTGTTCAGTGTTGTTGTTCTTGCTTAGTTCTCGTTGTTGGTTCTTTGTCAGTTTCTTCGGCAGTTACTAACTCTGTTTTGGCAGGTGTTAGATGACTTGGACGGACCCTTGCTTGTTGTTCTGCAGTGGCACCACGTCTGGTTCGGAGCTGATGCATCGTCGTCCGTCCGGAGTGGATGCCTGTTTTACATTTCTCTTTTCAACAACTGACCCGTGTTCTGAGCTGCTTTTCAGCGGTCTCGGGTAGTTGTTGAGTTTCTTTTCGCAGTGGAGACCCTATGCTCTGAGATGTTTTCTCGGCCTTCTTAGGGGACCTCTGCATTCTTTTTATCAACATTGCCTCATTCTCTGAGCTGATTTCGGTCGGCTGTCGTGAGCAATGCTTGAGCTATTCCAGTACAAGTCCCAGAGCTGAGTTGTAAAGACCGTTCTGGTTGCTACTGGGTTATTCGATGTTTCTCTTTGCAAGGAGTCTGGATGGTCATCGACTACCGCTAAATCTAATGAAGTAGCAAGCCGCTTTTCGTTTGCTTTTGCCCCGTGGTTTTCTTCGTTGGTTCTTCTTTTGGTTCTTTGGTGTCACTTGCTCCGCCCCAATGGAAAGTTGCTCATAACCCTGCATACCTCGAAGAACCAGTGCAATACCGCAAAACCGCATGAAGACACCAAGTCAAGGACCCACACCAGCTTGCAGCTGGAGTGTTCAACCCCATATGAGTTCTGCCTGAATGAACCAAGTCAGCATTTTTCCGGTGAATGTTACAGTCATGAAGATTCTATCAGTGGAAGGCCACAGAGAAATGAAGAAAATCAACCAGACCTGAATGACGCATACCCGGTCGTGTCTCGCACATTTTGTTCAAGTGTGAATCATATGGCAACCATCGGGCCCACATTTCTTCTGTAACCAGAACAGCCTGAAGACTCATACAGTTAAAGGCCGCAATGATGCGGGAAGTCAATAAGTCAAACCGGACTTTTAACCAGATGCGTCGGAAGCAAGTGGCTCACGAATGGATGATACCCAAGCTATCCATTGAGTCCCATCTACATCGACTACGACAGTCGCAGAGATTCATGCAAAGATAAGCAAAGACTGTGACCCACGATGCAGATGCACCCAAGGCAAGACAAATACCAGCTATAGTCCTATGGAATATAAATTATTTCAGAAGGTGGCCTAGACATATCAGGAAGCCCAGATGATCGGAGGAATGTTTCCCCTTCACCAGCCGGCAGTCGGAAGCCCATCAGAAACCGTGGTCATATCTATCTCGACGTCATTGAGGGAAAGCTTCCAGCAGAAGGAACCTCAGCCTTCCGTGACAAGGCACCAGGTACAGCCGACTTGTACAGTGTATCAGCCTTCCTCAATACGCTGCCGGGATATCTTCTCAGCCAAGACCGTCAGCCTTCCTCCACAAGCCACCGACAGAAGCTTACAGTGCAAGACACTCGATCGTGCTCGGTACGCCACAAGGATGGACTCCAGCACAAGCCGCTCGATCGTCTAAAGTGAATTGCCGCAGAAACTCCCAGCAGAAGGAACCGGTATGTCCACGGTGCAAGAAGAAAACTTCCGGGACAAGACCCCCATCTTCGTCAGTAAGTTATTAAGAAAGCTTCCAAGGCAAGGCACCTAGTCTTCTTCAGCAAGCTATCGAGGCAGCTTCCCGTGTACGACACCCTGCCTTCCTCGATACGCCACTGGAGCAAGCTTCCGGGGTACGGTACCCAACCTTCCCCAGCAAGCTACCCCAAGCTTCGCGGACAAGATACCAGTTTTCCTCGACATGCCATCAGATCTGCAAGAGTATTGTCAGAAATCTAGCCATGCAAGGCCGCAAAGACTTCAGCATCGTCAGGACCCGCATGTGGTTATGGGTATTCTTATCAAGTATGAAAGCTACCCCAATGCAGATACCACCATACTCGCAATCAAGGAAGAATTATGCACATGAACGACAGTGAAGAACCGCAACTCTCGGGAAACAAGTCAGCAGAAGAGACAGATACACATCTCAACCTGGCAGAAAGACTGACAAAGTAATGAAGAAACACCCTGAAGAAAGGAAGCAAGGAGCGTTGAATCTTGATCCCTTCATGAAGGCCAGCTCCTCACGACCGACGAGGAACCGAAACAGAAGAATCTGGAGACCCCGTTCATTGCAACCCAGGTTATCAGGATGGAACAAGAGACAAAAGGTGATGGTAACATGTCTACCTCAAAGATTGCGGCAGAACAATAAGCAATTATACAACGAGGAAAAAAACCCTGACCAAAGAAAAACTAGTACCACAAAGGTGATTTCCGCAGAAGCAAGATCCAGGACAAACAGACATGGTAGGTGTCAAACCTTGCTGCAATGTGAGCAAGCGTGGCACCTCGCAAGTTATCAGAAGTACGCAACTCTTGCAAGCCGACAGGTTAGGCAGAATAAATCGCATGGACCTCAAGTAAAATTGGCCGCGATCAGTTGAAGTCATGTGGATCACCGTGGATATCTACCACAAAGAAAGCTCATTCACTATGGGCCAAGGACCGTGTACCGATCCAGTTAGCCCGAGCAATTCCTCAAGTTCAGCATCGTCCGTCTTGCCAAGATACAACAGTCTGCTTCATTAAAGTTCACCCGCTCAGCTCGACATTTTAAATACAAGAACCGGATCGAAAGCATATCAGGACCTATCGCCACCCGGATAGGGCCACCTGTCAGGGAAACCTCAGCATGAGTAAATATCCAGAATTGTGCTCCGTCCCGAAGTAATGAGCACGGCGGACAAGCCAAAAGAAACGTGAGGCAACCCCACGTGCCGTCAGTCAAGGCCCCGATAGTAAACATTCTGAGATACCAACTACCGATGAAGGTCAAGCTCTTGTCGAAGAGGCCAATGCAAAGGATTCAAGACCGTACCACGAATAAAGCCCGAGGTACCCGAGACACAGTATTGGTATCGTCAACATTCAACCTATGACAAGACATCCTGTTATCATACCAGTCAGAAGATATGAGGATGGAAATAAGCATGAAAGGATGTGAGGTATCAAGGAAGAACATTCTATCAGAGCTACAGATCGGGTGAAGTAAACCCCCTCAGTAGGGATATATTGGATGCTACCATGGGAACAGTATGCGGTAGAAAGGAAATCCGGGAAGCAACAAGTTTCCGAAGGACGGTAAGTTTGCGATGGTTCCCTGAGCAACCAAATCTCGAGGACGAGATTTTTCTAAGGGGGTAGGTTTGTGACACCCTGGATTTTGGAACTTTCTTTTTCCAAAAACTTTTCTGATTTATTTCTGGATTTGCGATTGGATTTGATTTTCATCACCTCGTTGGACTTGAAACTAGAGCATATTTTCTTTCCATGCTCAAGTGACCTTTGATTTCAAGCCTTTCCAATGCCATTCCATTGATCCACCTCATCCAAGCCACCATTTTATTCAAACCATACATTCCTTTTTCCAATAAAAGGGATATTCCTATTATTTGAGGTTTGTGAAGTAACCCCTATTTATGTTGCTCCATAAATCCCCAAATAATTCCCACATGTCATTGACATCATATCTTGACAAATTCTCCAAAAAAAATTCATAGCCCAAGTGGATTTTTCCTCTAAAAAAATTCATTTGTCTGCGGGGGCAGAATGGAGCTTTGTGAAGGGAGTGCCATTTCTCTTGATCCATTGCTGGTGAAACTTTCGGTGCAATCTCATATGATCATGTGATTGATCTCCACCAAATTCCACTACCATTTGCTTTGCCAAACTCCCATAATAAATTCCCAAAGTTTGGATGCAGCAAGGAGGCATTGTGAAGAAAGTGCATGATAGGGGGTCCCATTTGCCTTGAAACTTTTTGAGCATGATCCTACCACCAAATAACTCCACCAAACCAGATTTGAGCCAAATCCCATTACCCATGTGAGTGCATTGTCCATATTAAGTTTCTGGTCAGTGGGCCACATTGTGAAGCAAGTGCTATCTATGTGTGTCCAATGGCTATGAAATTTTATACATATATGAACCATGCCAAGTAACCTCAGTACACCAATTTTCATCCAAATACACCAATCCTATGAAATGCTAACTTCAACTTTGCATTCTGACCTATTTGGTGCTTTACAAAGTAAGTACCAAAAATATTGCTCCAAATGATGTGAAACTTGGAATACATACTCATCCTAATGTATGATTGAGCTCTGCAAAATATCATGCTTAGGGGAGCTATGTACAAGCCATGCCACATTACAAACACCTTCTGCCTCATGATGCCATTTACAAAACAAGTACCATGTACATTGTTTTGTTTGAGCCCAAACTCCATAGAAGCCTAGTCTCTTGTACCCCTAGGCCAGAAGACATCTTGTTCCTATCCAAATCCTCCCCATGTGAGCTTTGCTTCTGCTCAAAGTTTGTTGCATCAAACTTCAGGATGAGATAGAGATAACCAAAGTGCCCAATCGTGCCAACCAAGCATACCCATGTGATCAGCACTCAAAGGACTAACTTGTAGACACCTTTGGCCACGAGAAAACCCTATCTATTGCACCAGTGCCCTTGTGGCCACACCCTTGGAAACTTCTGGCGTGGTCTGGCCGCGCTCCGCGCGTGCCCGTCATGTCTACCTCGCGCTGCAGTGCTCCCCTGTCGTCTTCTTCATGTCTCCCCCCGCCGCACGGCTTTCTGCCGCACGCGTGCGCCACGCCACCCCTCCCGAGCTCTCTGGAACCCCCTCTGGCCGCCAGCTCGATGCATGCCCCGGCCACTCGCCATTATCGCGGTCTGAGCTCCGCATCCACCTCCCCATTTAAATAGGGCTTGCGCCCGAGCCTCCCAGCAACACCAGTCTCCTCTGCACCTCCTCCTAGCCACTCGCCCCTCTCCAATTCTTCGCCGGAGCCCCGCCATTGCGCCCACGGCCACCACAGTCGCCGCCGGGCTCCGGCCAAAATTGGAGCCACCCGAAGCCCTGTCTTCCTCCCAGTCCGCCTCCATAGCCCCCTGGTGCTGCGCCTCCCCCTCCGCGCTCCCTGCGGCCGGGAACCCGCAGCCGGCGCAGTCTGGTGCTGGCCACAACCACTGACTGTCGTGCCCCGCCGCGCTTGCCTACGCTGCTGGCCACATCAGGCGGCGCCGAAACCGCCAGAGGCCGCGCCCCGGCCAGCCGCCTCGGCGGGAACCTCGCCGGCCCTTCCCGCATCGGCCCTCGGCGGCCACTGCATCGGCCAGGCCTCCCCTGCCCCGTAGCACCGTCGCGAGGAGAGATAAAGGAGAGGAGAAGAAAATATCAAGCGGGTCCCGCGTGGCAACCAGCAGGAACTGGGCCCGTTTTCTTCAAGTGAAGGCGTATTTCCAGTGTGTGTGTATTCCCGGCAGGAAAACGTCTTCTGCTTCGGCTCTGGTGCGGAATACGTTTCCCCTTCTGGGAGTTGTATTAAGCCTTCTTTCAGCCCGAAATACGTTTTCAATATCAGAAAGCGTATTCCACCACAAAATCCAACCCCGACACCGTTTCGTTGATATCTCTGCAACCGTAAGTCCAAACGCGGTGATTCTTTTTGCGTTGTCTTCGTATCGATGATATGCTATATCAATGACCGTGATCATGTTGCCATGATATGATTGATGTTATACTGCCATGCTATCTTTGAGTATGCTACTGCTATGATATGTTTTGCCATGTTATATCCATGCTATGCTTTGATCATGTCATTGCCATGATATACTCTGCATCATCGTAACCACCACATACCAACACCATGTTAAGTTGCTCATGTTACACCTGTTCATGCTATGCCTAAGTCATGCTCAACTGCATTCATAATGTTACCATGTTAATAACTTAGTCTTTGTAACACGGATAAGTTCACCAACTAAAAATGTGTTTGATCATATCTAAAACTGTCATGTTAATATGCTATGCATTGTTATGATCTGATACTCATGTTGCACCTGATGCTTGTGTTCACTGTTGGAGATATGCTTTGTGACAAGTTGATCAGGTGCCACCGAACCGCGCTTATCCGTGCAGTCACATTTTCCTGTATGGGCGAGCCTTGATTTGGTCTGCCGGTGGGTTCTCTGATTTGTATCACCAAGTAGGGGGGGCTACGTGCTCGCGCTGCCCTGATCAGGCAGGAGGCGGTAGTCCTGATAGCCGGTGTTGTTATGAGCTCAGTCCCCGTCGGGACAGTATTTGCCACAAGGTGGCCGAGTGGTTCTGGTGGTAACGTGGACACCTAACCACAAGGCTACCCAAGTCGGAATGTCGGTGATACGGTAAGAGGGACACTCGGTATATCGGTCTCGTTGGAGAAGTTCTAGTTCACTCCTGCGGTGCGAGTTCCAAGGATCCTGTGGGACAAGTACCGGGGTGCTGGATGGAGGAAGAACTCCATAGTGTGGGTAACTTGCACAAACTCTGCAGAGTCAAAATCTATTCGAATAGCCGCGTCCTCGGTCATGGGACACAGTTCGTACTAGGTCACACCATATGATCAACTTGAGTTCGGTGGTAAGTTTGTGGTAAGTGGATGGTTATGCAATGACTGGATTGGTTGGGTGGTAACGAGGGACACCTAACCCATTGCATGGTCGTGCGATGACTCGTTTGGTCATGCGACGACCCGTGGAAGCGATTGGGCACGAAGTGACCCGGTGCTTGAGTCTGTAAGGACTCCGAGGTAAGCCACGTGATCATGCGACGATCATGTGGGGTCCATTGTGTGTGCATTAGTATTAATGCTATTAATATGCTTGATGATTATCTGCTTGCATGATATTTCTGCTCACCTGTTTAATTCACTAATATACTGTAACCTGTTGCCATGTTATTGTTTTGCCTTGTTGTATGGTTGTTGTGAGCTTGCAAGTACATTCAATGTACTGACCTGGTGTGTTATGCCATATTTGCAGGTCGTGCTTTGGATGCATAGGACGACGTTCCCGGTGTTTGCGATCTAGGAGGTGTCCCAGCCAGTGTCCCTGTGGATTGGAGTTCGTCATCGCCGTTATTGTTCCGCTGCCGTCGATATTCCGCTGCTAGAGGTATGTTGCTGCTTGGTGTAGAGCCGAGGCTAGCCTGAGGAGCAAGCTGTGTCTCCTCTAACATTGTAATAGACCTCGTGTACCCCTATCTTCGGTAATAGAAAGTTGTTCAGTTCTATACCAATCTGTGTCGTGTTCCAGAAGACTTGATCTCTGGGCTGGAGCACGAGGCGTTCCGGTCCTCTGAGCCGGGGTGCCACAACAGAGATGGGTCCTCATCGCCCGCTCACAAGTCTAAATGATTATGGGTGGTGAAATCCCATACTCATAGACAAGTCGCCTCAACCATATTATCGATTGAATTATAACTCTTACATAAACAGACTCCAGCCCGATCACCTAGTCGGGATCTCGGGCGGGCTCAATGATACAACAAATTGTGCCACGTGACTGAGTCACGAGCAATCGCATCGCGATGCCCCAAGCTGCGCACATCTAAGGTCCACTTTTTGTATAAAAAACCGCCGGCAAGAACTCAACTAAGCTATCAAACCCCACACTAAGACATGCACGTTATAATCATACACGCAACATACATGTCCAATGTAAACAGCAGGTAATCACAACAAGAACTCTACAAACTCATAGTCTTTATAACTTCTGCTAAACGTAAAAGACACAGTAGTTGTATTACAAGAAGAGATCACATGGTTGTGATCCAACATTACATCAAACATCAACGGAAGCAAATTATGTCTTAGTAAAGACAAGTTTAACAAATGGCTTAAGAAGCCTGAAAGAAAATACAACGACCCTCCAGAGGGCACAGGCTGTTGTCTGGAACTATACGACTTGGTCCATGTCGAGCTCGAGGTAGAGGCCACCATCAGGGTGAGTGGTCTCGTCTCTAAAACATAGAATAAGCAAACATGAGTACAAAGTCATACTCAGCAAGACTTACATAGGAACTATACTACTCATGCACATGTATCAAGGCAAAGGGAGGTGGGGTTTCATTTCAGAAGTGCCAGCTTTGACTTGGCTAGTACTGTACTACGAATACCAGAATGAGGTAAGGAGCGTACACGAGTCCAAGTATCAAGTCTCCAACAAATACACCACTATGGTTACTTCCTGGACTTCCCCACGAGGAAGCACGCCATAGCACTCACACTTCTCTTGGCAAGTTTTAAGAGTAACCATTCAAGTTGTCTATGATCAAGTAAAGGTCTCCAAGTAGTCCATAACCGCGAACACGGCTATTCGAATAGTTCATTAACCCTGCAGGGGTGTACTGCTACACACACGCACGCATCAGTTACCTCCTGGGAGTGGACCCTTCAAGCGAGTACCTGCGTGGATGTTGCCACGACACTTCACTCACAGCACCATCTCTAGTCCTAGGGAGTCGCCTATTTGAGTTGGGACCACAATCGGAATCCGGCCGATTTTTCCGATGCGGACTCAAACGTTGTGAGACAAGCCATCAAGCTCAACTCGATCATGATCACTTGATTCAACTCGACCACAACCTACGTCCACCACTTACCTTGATGTACCTGCTTGAGATCGTTTAAATCTCGAACTACTTGCGACTCCTGGACTTGGTCCGAGGTGAGGTGCTAGGTCGAGAGGGGTCAGTGAGCCCAATGTGTGGTCGTACTCTTAGACTTGGATAAAAACACAAGAACTCGGGCTTAGGGCAGTGTTCAACGAGACAACCCACTGTGTACTCCTACACAGCCTCTCATCGTTCACCTTGTTTAGGTCAAATTCACCAACACGTTACCACCATCATTCACATGATCACTACCATCCCGACTCACAACAAAGTAGCCTCATTGTAAACTCTAAGCATGAAATAAGCTGTAACAGTTGCAGGGGCCACATGATATCAAACAACTCCTACATCTGCCAGGATTTGGTTTGCTTACTACTATGACAAAATGATAGGTCATGCAAAGGAATGGGTTCAATTAGCGGTAGAACGTATCATGGTGACATCCTAAACATGAATAAGAGAGAATGAGAGGGAACTGGGATTTTATCGACATGATCAAAGAGGGGGTGCTTGCCTTGCTGACGATCACGAGGTACTGTACTTCTGACGTGAGGTTGAACTCGTCTCCGAGATCAACTCTACTGAGAAGATGCAATCACCGAAGCACTGAAAGTAATGCACATTCAATATATTGTAATGCACAAACAATATGGCATGATATGAAGATGAACATGGGTGCGTTATGCTCCTGATGTTCATGTGATATGTATTGCATTGCAATGGTTCAATTTGATTTGGTGCGGGCCTTTGATTTGAATTATGCCAAATATTCCATATAGCAAAATGCTACTGGTTCTTCAACATCATCAATTCAAACATGGTTGGAAGTTGCATATTTGGATAGAGAATTTTATTCTGATCAATTTTCATATAAAAATCATTTCAATCTAAGTTACGGTTTAAAAGTTATTCAAATTCAAAGTTTGAACTATTTTCTGTCTTTTCTGGATTAAATTAAATGATTTAACAATTTCTGCGTCAGGGTGACGTCATGATGACGTGTGGGTGGCCTGACAGCTGGTACCCACTGGACAGTGAGAGGGGGGTTAATTCCCTCTCTGTTTAATTAAACAGAGTTTAATTAAGGGGTTGGGGCCCACTATCAGTGTCTAAGGGGGGGGGTTAGCACGGTGGTTAGGCCTAACAGGCCGGCGGCTTGACGCCGAAGGCTTGGGCCACGGCGGCGCTCGCCGGAATAGGGTTCCCGTCCACGGGAGGGCACGGGGGAAGGCACGGGCGTGTGCCTAGTGGAATTGCGCATCTAGTGGAGCACCAGGGGGACCTCGAGGAGGCCTGTGGCCATGGCTGTGACAAGGAGAGCGGCGGCTGGAGCTCCTGTTAATGGCAAAGACGGTGTAGAAGGCTCGGGGAGAAGCATGGATGGGGGTAAACGGAGCTGGGAGCTCACCGGAGCTCGTTTGCGCACTCGGGGAGGCCGGAGAGGAGCTGGGCACGACGAATTTGAGATCGAGGTGAACGAAGGCCGGCGACGAGGATTTGATGCGGGAGTCGCCTGGAGTTGTCCTCGGCTTCGATTGGGGGAGAAGATCGACGAAGACGAGGGCGCGGGAGCATCTGGACAAACCGACGGCTCGAGAGGAGGCCGTTGTCCACGTGGGCGCACGTCGGCGGCGAGGTGAGGTCCTCGGGCTTTCGCTGAACAGACGAGAGAGAGAGAGGGAGATGAACTGTGAGAGGGGGAAGAAGGATGTGGCACGGCGTGGGCATGCTCGCCACGGCAGCGAGCTTCCTTCCTGGCCTCGGGTAGAAGACGACCCTGCCCTCCCTTGTGGGCTAGGCTGGACCAGAAGCCAGACTGGGCCACATGGGCCAGGTAAGTGGGTAAGGTTCTCTCTCTCTTTCTGTTTTCTCTTTTTATCTTTTCTGTTCAGTTTATTTTGTTTTGTTTTGATTTTTAAACCAAAACATTTTATTAAATTCTAAAAAATTTAATGTGAGCTAGTGGGACATATATAAATCACCTCACAAAGTTTCAGAATTATTGGAATTGTATTTATTAAATTCCAATTGCAAATACAATAACTATTTAATTTCCAAGGGCATTTTGGACTTTTAGAAAAATCAATGAGCATGGAGTGGGACCCACTTCACTTGAAATGTGATCATGCCCATTTATGAGACTTTTCAAAAAGTTCAAATCAGTTTTGGAAAAAGATTTCTGTCTGGCCTTTTATTAAAATTAGTTTGGGGATTTTTGCTTCCCCAGTTCTTTTTCTTTTGCAAAAAATTTCATGATACAAAAATGCAAGCTAGGTTAAACACAAACCTAAATTAGGGTTCGGACAACAAATTTCTAATGTGCAAAAAGATTTTCTTGCTAACAATGCCAAACAGGATATACAGGCCTTCGAGATTAAAACCCGAGGTGGAACTAGCACTCAAGATCCTCTCTATCCAGAGGGGCATCCGAAGAGGATCGAGCAAGATTCTCAAACGCAGGAAGAAGAAATTGTTAATTCTCCGCAGAAGAAGAAGCACAAACAAGCTGAAAATTCCAATGATCCAATTGCAAGTGAAGAGCTTGTTATTTATCCAAATAGTATATCTACCTTCGATGCTGAGACTGAAGACGGTGTTGATCCTGAAAAGGATGGTGAAAAGAATGATCCACTCGAAGTTCGAGAAGAAGAAGCACCCGAAAAACGCAAGAAATACACTAAAGAAGACTTCATCGCAAGAAGACATGGGAAGGAAAGAGAACCATGGGTACAGAAACCCATGCCCTTTCCAGGTAAGTCTCTCAAAACTAAGGAAGAAGAGCATTACAATAAGTTTAGTGAGTGGATGAAACCTCTTTTTCTTCAAATCCCTTTGACTGATGCTATTAAGTTACCTCCCTATTCGAGATACATGAAAGATATTGTTACTAATAAAATAAAAGTTCCTAATGAAGCAATATCTACTATGCTTGATAACTACTCTTTTAGTGGCAAGATTCCTAAGAAGATTGGTGATCCAAGTATACCCACCATTCCTTGCTCCATAAAGAATAATTATGTCAAGACTGCTTTATGTGATCTTGGAGCAGGAGTGAGTGTTATGCCTTTCTCTCTTTACAAGAGGCTTTGTTTAAAGAAACTAATCCCTACAGATATCTCTCTTCAGATGGCTGACAAGTCAACAACTGTTCCCATTGGTATATGTGAGGATGTTCCCGTTGAAGTTGCAAATTGTTTGATCCTTACTAATTTTGTTGTGCTTGACATGCAAGAGGATGGGAGCATGTCTATTATTCTTGGTAGACCTTTTCTTAACACCGCAGGTGCTATTATTGATTGCAATAAAGGAAATGTTACTTTTAATGTGAATGATAAAGAACACACGGTGTATTTTCCGAAGAAGACTGACAAAAGGCATGGCCTCAACTCTATAGAGAATATCGAGACCGTGAAGATTGGTGATTGGGATTGTCCTCTACATGTGCACCACAAATATAAAACCATTATGGCGGGGACAATATCCATTAAAGTGAAGGTACCATGAATGCTTCATAGTAAGTGAAACTTTTTTCTCTATGTATTGCCTCTTTAGTAGTAGGACTTGATCAACCTTGCTATTAAATGAGTTTTATATAAGTAAAAATTAGAGGTTGTTATGTTTGCATTTCTTTTAGCTTTATCTTTCTTGCTGGTCCAAAGTTTTATATTTTTGAAGCTTCACGTAGCTAACCACTATTTCAAGTTTTCAGAAAGTTTTGCAGTTTTTGAACCTCGAAATTTTTTCAACAGTGAAGTTGTTAGAAAACATCCAGAAAAATAAAAATAAAAATTTCCATGCCGGGAGTGACCCAGAGGCACCTGGGGCTGACCAGGGGGGCCACCAGTGGCCCAGGCGGCCAGCTGGCGCGGCCAGCTGGCGCGGCCTGCCCCCTGGCCGCGCCGATAGGACGCCTGGGGCCCACATGCCCCATCTCCAGGTGAGTCTTCTTCCTCTCTCTCTCTTTCTCTCCAAAAACACAAGTTCTGCACTTCCCCTAGCATTCTTGTTGTTCTTGGAGGCGATTTTCGATCTCTCTCTACAGCCTATGATTCGAGCTGTGATTTTGAGCAAATACTCCCTGGTATGTGACTCCTCCACCCCTCCAATTAGATATTTGATTGGTGGATTCATTAGTGAGTATTTAGTAGCTCTTGGTGATGTTCATATGAGCTTGCAAGCATGTGTAGAAATTTATTTTCCAAGTTTTGATGCAAGTTTATGACTTAGAGAAGTGACTAGAGTAGTTTGCCCCAACTCATTTTTCTTAAATCCTTGTTTTTGTGAATTGCCAAAAATTTCAGAAATGAGTTTCTTACGAAAAGCAAAAGGATGGCTTGGGAATAAGAAGCCCGAGCATACTAATAGAGTAACTAGAGCTACATCTTCATCCTCATCTGCTAGGGTGAGCTACAATGAAGATGTTGTGCCCCTGGAGTTGCTGGAAGATACAAGCCCAGCACGGGCAATGATGTTTCCGTGCAACGATTTTCTTGAAGCGGCAGGTATTAAGGAGGAGTTTGATAACCTTTGTGCTAATGCAGGTTTGACACGGCTTGCAACATGTCGTGTTACTCAATACCGTAAACTCACCTCCTGTTTTATTAACAGTTTTAGATATAACCATGATGCTGGTTTTATCGAGTTTAAAATTTACAATGATCTTTTGACCATGTATTTGGAAAGATTTTGTGAAATAATAGGTGTGCCGAACGTTGGACGGACGGCAAAGATGAACACTCAGCCCACCGAGCTGAGAACGCTCTTCAACTCTCTTTGCAGCCAGGATACAAGGGATATCCGAGGTTCAAAAATTTCCAGCATCTTGTTTCCCCAGCTCAGGTATTTCACATATTATATTGCTAGAGGGGCATTAGCTCGTGATACCACGAGCAACAGTTCTGCGCCGGATATTGCTATCCTGGCAATTGCCCTCTCAGGGGAAACTACGTATAATGTGGGTTCCTTGATTGCTCGCCGACTTGCCCTTAATGGCAACAAGGGAGATCTCTTTGGTGGAGTTTACGCCACACTTATTCTTGAGTCTCTTGAGCGCGCCCCACACCCCGATGATGAGCCTTTTCCTTTTATAAGCTTTGACCTTGCTGATATGAAGAGGCATGAGTTTGTTACCAGGACTTCCGAGTTTGGTAACCTTATTTATATTCTGAGGTTTGGACTAATCGATATTCGGGAGATCCGTCTACCTGCTCCTTTTTGGTTTGGTTCTACCCGCAGGAACGGATGGTCCTTCAACGTCATCAAGTTCGATGAGTTTGTGGCCCAGCAGCAGTTCCATAACCCCATGGAGGGGGTTGTGCATGTTGAGGAGGAGGAGCCCGTTACCCAGTGGGGTGAAGGGTCTTCTTCCGCTTGGAGCGCGGAGCCTTCTTCGTGGGAGGATCCCAGGACTTCGGTCTATGCACCTAAAGCCCCGTACGACCCATGGACACACCAGTACTACCCTGTAGCTGGAGGCTCCTAGGGACCACAGTAGCAGATACCAACTTAGGCCAAAAGCCTAAGCTTGGGGGAGTACGTGTCCTTTTTTTCCATTGTATTATCCGTTTTATGATTGTTCGTTTTGATCTTTTCGAAGTTTTTGCCTGTTCTTCTTTGATTCTTTCTTTGCAAAAACAACAAAAGGATTTTCTCTTTCTTTTTCTTTCGTCTAACCTTTGAAAAATCCAAAAAGATTTCTTTTCTCTCTTTAGTTTGCTTTGTTGCAGAGTTCAACTCGAGTCCGTTATGGCATTTGCACTTGATTATATTTTCCTACGTTCGATCGTACAAGTGACAAGGCAGTAATGACGAAGATCGACGAAAGGGATGCAACAAGGAAAACCGGTATGAACTCTTTTTGTTTCTACTTTTGTACATATGCTTGTACTTATGATTTAGCGACCAGCTTGTAGCGACATAGTGCTATGTTTACAATGCTTTCCCAGTGGTTCATGCTTTCTTTGTGGAAAATATCAAATAGCTAGGGTACATAATGTGTTGTTGAAATGATTTACATGCATTGCATTGTTCATGGTTTGGCATACTGAAGTGGTATTTCCATTTGGGGAATTCTTGGATTGACTTGCCACATGTTTACACATGTTTAAGACTAAAAAGTCTACTATGCCTTGATGATCTTTGAATTTCAGAATAGTTATATCACTTTCATGCCCAATTCAATGTTGCTTTGTCGCTCTGCATGATTATGACCATTATTGCTCTCTAGTTGGTCGCTTCCCAGTCTTTTGCTAGCCTTCGCTCGCACTAAGAAGAATTCTGCTTGTGCATCCAAAATCCTTGAAACTGGTTATTCCATATGAGTCCGCCATACCTTCCTATTTGGTATTTACCGGCCATCCTAACGAAGACTTTCTTGTACCATCTCGAAATTATTCAAATACACTCCTGTGTTGTGCCTCTGCTTTAGCTCATGAGGAAGTAGTAGGTAATTCATGATGTTCTTATGTTAGACATGTTTTATCCCGGGATTGCATGTCTAATCTGCAAACCCCTAATACGAGGAGGGACTGGCATGAGTGCGCCCAGCTCACAAAAGATAATCACAATCAACAAACCCTCCTTCACGCTTTGTTTATGAGAAATAAGAAAACTTTGGTAGTGATCAACAAAGGAGATTAAGGGGATGTGATCGCCCCCATCTTGGGAGCCGTTCCTCGAAGCATGTCTAGCATAAGAAGTGATTGGGTTGTCTACTAGCATTCGTTGACGAATCATGCACCTCCCAAAAACATTTTATCTCTGTTTTCAAAACCAAGATCTCTGGCACATGTTTAGTCTTTGCTTCCATCCATGGGTTTTCAACCTTGCCATCAAAATCCACGGTTCGAGAGTCTCCACCTTCTTTCTTCAAAGCACAAACTATGAGAGCATAATTGTCATTCTGAGTGTAATGTGCATTGTCCCAAAGTACTACATTGTCTTCTGCAGTATTGTGGTATTACTTATTCTGAAGTTCTTAGTTCTAGTCTCCTTTAAAACTCCGGAGGAGTTTCTGCATTTATGTTTTGCTTCACTTATGGAGGCTAACGAGATACCACTCTAATATGTTCAAGCTATATGCATTGTAATCTTGTCTTGATTTTCAGTACCATATTATTTACTTTTAGTTGTTTGTGATTGATCACATGAAAGAAGGATTGCTTCGTGCATTGTCCTTATAGCATTGTTTCAATACCTTCTAGACTCTTTTCATAATACATGCTTATATACATCTAATGAAGCAAAAGAGTTTGTCAAAGTTTTCTTTGTCGCGTCCAGTTCGTTGAACTGAATTGCTTGAGGACAAGCAATATGCTAAGCTTGGGGGAGTTGATACGTCTCAAACGTACCTACTTTTCCAAACACTTTTGCTATTGTTTTGCCCTCATTCTTGCATGATTTGGATGAAACTAACATGGACAAACGATGTTTTCAGCAGAGCTGTCTGTATGGTTTTATTGTGTGCAGGAAAATGGATTTTTAGATGTCTCAGAAAATTCCAGGAAAAATCACAGAAAATCCATGCACCCGAAGGACCAATATACCAGAAGTGGGGCCAGAGGGCAGCCAGGGGGGCCCCAGGCGCTCTGCTGGCGCGGCCCCACCCCTGGGCGCGTGCTTGATGGCTTCTCGCCCCCTTCGTTGGTTACCCCAAGTGGAGGGTTGAGATGTAGTGCAGCAGCAGTTTTCCCTCGATGAAGATACCAAGGTTTGTCTCCAGCAGGACTCCAGAGATGATAAGTAGGTGTCAGCGGCGCAACTGACGCGGACCTGCACACAGACACAGATAACTTTGTTCCCAACGAAGTTCAGAGAGGTTGTCAATCTCTCCGGTCTTGTTGTTTACAAAGGATAAAACGCAAGGGATAACAATAGCAACTTGAAAGTAAATGCAGAAAAGTAAATATAGTGTGGAAACAATGATAAGGATATGGACCTGGATACGTGATGTTCGCTAGTGATGTCTCTCTCCCAAAAGACGATAAAATTGCTATGCGAGGAAAACAAATTACAGAAAGGCAATTGACAGGATTATGAACGCACCGCAATGCTAACTATGCTACAAAAGAAAGGAAGAGGTTCAAAAGCACAGGCAGTACGCCAAGGTAAGTAGACCGAAATCCATCTGCATCTACTACTAATCATCCACCTTGAGATATCTATCCAGAACATCTCGCTAGTATTAAGTTGCGAGCCCCACCCAAAGTGTAAACCCAAAGCAACAGACAACTGCATTAAAAAGAACTCTACGTAAAGTAAACAATCCTTGTAACCGCAGTTACAAGCACCGTTGTTTTCCCCCTTGTGGCAACAGCACATCCCCTAGACTCATGTTTCTGTCACTCAAGCGTGTCATCGGGGGGCATGAACCCACAATCTAGCACAACGCTCCCTCTTGGAGTCACTACCTACTACTTGGCCAAAGCAATAAATAGCAACGGGGAACATGCAAGAATTACTTAGGAACAAAAATATAAGAGATAAAAACCAAATACATTACTCTATCACAATCTGAACATAATCTCATAATCCATCAGATCCTATCAAACTCAACATAGCAATAGCAGAAATATTACAAAGGTGCCTCGATCATGTTCGGCAGCTTACGAGGTCTAAACAATGAAGATCAAAGAGGGGAGGAGAACATCACATAGCTACTGATCACGGACCCATGGTCCAAGGAAAACTACTCACGAGACATCCGGGGAGCATCCATGGTGGAGAGGAGACTCCCGGAGGTCAATCCTCCCTCCGGCAGGGTGCCGGGAAGAGGTCTTCTGGTGCTCCCGATCTTCGGAAGCGCGGCGGCGGCGGAACAGAGGCGAGTTCGCGGAATAGGGTTATCCTTCTGGGGTTTTCCCTTGACGGGGGATAAATAGGCGAAAGGGGGCAGCCAGAGGTGGGCCAGGGGCCCCAGGAGCCCCCCTGGCGTGGCCAGGGGTGGGGCCGCGCCGGGTGGGCTCCTGGGCCCCCTGGCTCCCCTCTGGCCCCTCCCGGGCTCTTCTCGAAGCTTTCGTCACGCTGATTTTTTATCTGAATTTTCCCGAATTTTTTTGGCACTTTTTATATGGGGGAAAACTGAAATAGAAAAACAGCAGAAAACAGGAACTGGCACTGGGGTGCACTGAGTTAATAGGTTAGTCCAAATATGATGAAAAGTGTATGAAAGTGTATCTAGCTCATAGAAATATGACACAAAACATGCATGGAGCAAGCAGAAATTATAGATACGTTTTGGACGTATCAACATCCCCAAGCTTAATTCCTGCTCGTCCTCGAGTAGGTAAATGATAACAACATAATTTCTGTGGTGACATGCTAGCAACCATATAAGAACTTTGAAAAGTAAAGAAATCAAGGTTAGAGATTCAATTCAAGTCATAACAGGCAAGAGTCTATATTAGCATTGAAATAAGTAACAAAAGAACATTAGGTGCAAGAGCTCTCGCTGTCCGTGACTCGAATGTCTCCAAATGGTGTTTGTGTGCAAGAAGGGGGATAGGGAATACGAGAAAAAAGTATTTTTGTGTTGAGAACTCAATCTACTAAAGTTTCACACTTGGTCTTCTTTGGAATCTTATCTTGACTCGTCCCTAGACCACTAGCCAGGTACAAGTCAATTTGATCCACTCCTTTTTGATATTTCGAGCACTCATGCAATGGATGAGCGTAAGCACGAGAGTTGACACTTAGGATGGCAAAGAGAGAAATATGGTGGAGGAGGAAGACAAAAAGGACGAGAAAGGCTCACATCAATGAGGACAATTATAGGCAAGAGATGCCAAATGATAGATATGATGTGAGGAGTAGGGATTGCCATGCAACGGATGCACATACGAGCTAGGAAACTCTCCAATGGAACTAGTGGGGGTGCATCTAACTTGCTCGCTCATGAAGACCTAGAGCTCTTTTGAGGAGGCTCATCCTTGGAATATGCAAGCCAAGTTCTATAGTGTGAAGGTCCCCACATAGCTATATGCATAATGATCATCTCTATGGGGTACAAGGATATAAAGGGAGTACTAGTGTGGATCTCTCAAAAGGATAGTAGTGTTGCCCCTTTCTCTCTTTTTATTTCTTTTTTTTCTCTTTTTTCTCTTTTTTGTATTTTTTTGGTGGCCTCAATGGATCTTTCTATTTAACTCTTATTTTTCCTCTTTGGGATCTTTTAATGTGTCCACTTTGGGATCTTTTCCTCACTTAAGGGCAACACTCTATTTTACAAGAGGGTAAAGGAGATCTTTCACACTTTACAAGGTACTCAAAATCATAAAGAAGATGTAACTATCATGATGTATGCAATGTATGTCGCTGCCAGCGTAGCAGGAACATGTATGACATGAAGATCAAGTCATGAAGAGGTGGGAGTTACATAGCAATGTAACTCGGAAAGGCTATGGAAATGCCTTGATAGGTAGGTATGGTGGCTGTTTTGAGGAAAGATAAAGGGAGGCTTAGGATGACAGAGCGTATCATGCCAAGGGTTTGGAAGTACCGGCGAAGGTGGACACCAACTCTCGGAGTGAGAAGAAGGCAATGCACGGCACGGGAAAGGCTAGCAAAATATGGGAAGGTGGAAGTGTCAACTCTCAATACTTACATTAGTCAGAAGAACTCATGCACTTATTATCGGTAACTCTCAATCTAATAAGGAGGTTCACAAAGAGACAAGTACCCCGAGGAGGAGTGTATGGGGGTTTGGTTATCCTTGCGCATCCTCGACTCATGCTACGTGAGTGTACTCTAATATTCGACTCCTCAGAAGAGTAGTGATCCATCTAGTAGCTAGAGTTCTCAACTAGTTTTGTAGGTTTAGAAAATAAACACGGATTGCCCAAAATACGACACCTATCACTAATAGGCAAGAGCTCTTGACACCAAAACTTCAAACATTACTCACATCAATACCTCAAAACTATTGCAAACTACTACTAAAATTAAATAGCAACCTCAATTACCTACTTTCAAGACAAGACACAACTCAGTGCAACAACCAACTCTCTTAACAAGATAAACATGAAAACCAAAAAGAGTTGCAGCAACAAACTAAACAAAAGCCAAGGCTCTTGCTAAAGACAAACTAAGACTAAGACTAAACATGGCAGTAGCTATGAAAAGATAAAGAACACACAACAGCAAAAAGATAGGCAGGAAAAATCCTATGATGTGTTCTAAATTTTGAAAGTGGAGCGTGTTTCTCTCCCACACAAAGTAAGACAGGACCTAACTTGTTTATTAACAGCAAGCAAAGCTAAAGAAAACTAAAAATAAAACCTAAGAGCGAGACGCTCCAAGCATAGCACATAACGCATGAAGTGATAAAAATATAGTGAGACGAAGGACGAACTGATGATTGTTGATGGAGAAGGGGATGCACGGGGGCATCCCCATGCTTAGACGCTTGAGTCTCCTTGAATATTTATTGGGGATGCATGGGGGCATCCTCAAGCTTGAGCGCTTGACACTCCTGGATCTTCTTTCATCATCTTCCATCGCACACTTGAAAACTCCCTTCATACATAACTCATCACAAGCTGATTAGAGAGGTTAGTACCCTTAATAAATAATTTTTCTCCAAAGGATATAAAGATATTCTTGAAGATCTACTGTTTCTCAAGAGTGCCAAAAAGTTTTTTTAAAGAAAAAGCAAGCTTAAGGTTTGCAAAAGTTAGGAGAGACAAAACGTGGCAGAATCTGTGAAAAACAGAACAACAGATAGTAAAGAATTTTTTAGGGGTACTTCTGCAACTCAAATCAAAAAACTCAGAACATACGGAAGTTTCGTAATTTTATAGAGCATACTCTGTAAACATTTCAGCTCAGAAATATGAACTGGGATTTTTCTGGAATTTTTCTGGTCACGAGGACAGAATCTGTTTTCTGGACAGCATGTCACAACTTTTACTTCCCTTGCCGTAAGAGGTTATAACTTGGCAGAAAGCTGAAAAATAAAGATACAATGATCTTGCTACAGAAGTAACAATCATCAAGACACAACAAAAGAAAAAAGAAAAACCTAAATTCGTTGCGGGCTGCCTCCCGAAAGCGCTTTCTTTTATGCCTTTAAGCTAAGCATTAAAATTATAGAAGATGCTCTCATAAGAATAAGAATTTGAAGCAAAAGAGAGCATCAAGAAGCAAATATGAAACACATTTAAGCCTAACCCACTTCCTATGCATCAGCATCTTGTAAGAAAATAAATCAAAGAAGCACAAAGTGACATGCATAGGAAGGTGGAACAAAAACAACTTCGAAAGTTTTAGTTTAGAGAGAGGTGTTTTTGTCACATGGAAGTTTCTATAACCAAACTTTCCTCTCTCAAAGTAATTTTCAGTAATATCATGAACAACATCAAGAATATAAATATCATATAAATCATATTGTTCATGACCTACAAGCACACGTGTATTGTTTTCAACACGGTTTTTAGGATCATAAGATAAATGTAACCCATCACATTGAGCTTTGATAAGAGGAAAATTCTCCAGAGTTGGAGATTTTAAAAGGATAATAGGACACTCAAGTGTGGGTGAGATATCAAAAATTTCATTCTTAACATGAGGAACTATAGAAAGTTCATCTCCGTAAGCATCATCCATAGTGGCATCAAGGCCATAAGCATAGAAGGTATCAACTTCATCAAAAAGGGATATTTCAACAGAATCCATAGGATCATAATACTCATATAAGTTAAGAGTAAAATAATTACTCTCATTAGAAGGTAGACATGGATGGCTCCATTCTTCCTCCTTTTTTTTGTCACTCTCCTCCTCTTCTTCATCCAAAGAGGTTTCAGGTTCAGTAATTTCTTCTTCTATAGAGTCCTGCAAAACATTAGTCTCTTCCTTTGGGGGACAGATTCTCTCAAGATGATCATTAATATAATAATTTGCATCATAATTTTCCAAACAATAGTTAAGTATAGCAAGACTCTCAGATTTGTAAGGGGCGTCATCAATATTTTCAAGAAAAGAAGTAATTTCATAGGAACCCTTAAAAGCAACAAATTCTTCTATTTGTTCTGCATCATAAAAATCATAATTTCCCTTAGCATAAGAAGCTAAGGTTTCATCCTCATTGTACTCACATTGGAAAGCAAGGTGTTTGTGCCTCATAAAGCAACAAGATTCATCCTTGCAGAAAGATATATTATATATTGAGCACAAGTTTTTAGCATACTCATACGATTGATGTATGAGTCTCCATAAGTGTATCCCTTTTTGAGACAAGCGGTATTCCTTGTAATATTCTTGTTGATCCTCAGTGAATCCTCCATGCCAATAAGATCTAGTTTCAAAGAAGTTAGACATTGATTGGCAAGTAAGGAACTAGACATACTATATATTTTTTTGATTTTTGATAAAGGACACAAAGATAAAAACTGAAAGCTAAACTAACAAGACTAAAAAACAAAGGTAAAGGGTAGTGTGCAACTCCCCTATCTTAGCACTTGGAGTCCCCGGCAACGGCGCCAGAAAAACTCTTGCTTGATGGCTTCTCGCCCCCTTCGTTAGTTACCCCAAGTGGAGGGTTGAGATGTAGTGCAGCAGCAGTTTTACCTCGGTGAAGATACCAAGGTTTGTCTCCAGAAGGACTCTAGAGATGATAAGTAGGTGTCAGCGGCGCAACTGACGCGGACCTGCACACAGACATAGATAACTTTGTTCCCAACGAAGTTCAGAGAGATTTTCAATCTCTCCGGTCTTGTTGTTTACAAAGGATAAAACTCAAGGGATAATAATAGCAACTTGAAAGTAAATGCAGAAAAGTAAATATAGCGTGGAAACAATGATAAGGATATGGACCTGGATACGTGATGTTCGCTAGTGATGTCTCTCTCCCAAAAGACGATAAAATTGCTATGCGAGGTAAACAAATTACAGAAAGGCAATTGACAGGTTTATGAACGCACCGCAATGCTAACTATGCTACAAAAGAAATGAAGAGGTTCAAAAGCACAGGAAGTATGCCAATGTAAGTAGACGGAAATCCATCTGCATCTACTTCTAATCATCCACCTTGAGATATCTATCCAGAACATCTCGCTGGTATTAAGTTGTGAGCCCCACCCAAAGTGTAAACCCAAAGCAACAGACAACTGCATTAAAAAGAACTCTGCGTAAAGTAAACAATCCTTGTAACCGCGGTTACAAGCACCATTGTTTTCCCCCTTGTGGCAACAACACATCCCCTAGACTCATGTTTCTGTCACTCAAGCGTGTCATCGGGGGGCATGAACCCACAATCTAGCACAACGCTCCCTCTTGGAGTCACTACCTACTACTTGGCCAAAACAATAAACAGCAACGGGGAACATGCAAGAATTACTTAGGAACAAAAATATAAGAGATAAAAACCAAATACATTACTCTATCACAATCTGAACATAATCTCATAATCCATCAGATCCTATCAAACTCAACATAGCAATAGCAGAAATATTACAAAAGTGCCTCGATCATGTTGGGCAGCTCACGAGGTCTAAACAATGAAGATCAAAGAGGGGAGGAGAACATCACACAGCTACTGATCACGGACCCATGGTCCAAGGAAAACTACTCACGAGACATTCGGGGAGCATCCATGGTGGAGAGGAGACTCCCGGAGGTCAATCCTCCCTCCGGCAGTGTGCCGGGAAGAGGTCTTCTGGTGCTCCCGATCTTCGGAAGCGCGGCGGCGGCGGAACAGAGGCGAGTTCGCGGAATAGGGTTCTCCTTCTGGGGTTTTCCCGTGACGGGGGATAAATAGGCGAAAGGGGGCAACCAGAGGTGAGCCAGGGGCCCAAGGCGCCCCACTGGCGCGGCCAGGGGTGGGGCCGCGCCGGGTGGCCGCCTGGGCCCCCCTGGCTCCCCTCTGGCCCCTCCCAGGCTCTTCTGGAAGCTTCCGTCACGCTGATTTTTTATCTGAATTTTCCCTAATTTTTCTAGCACTTTTTATATGGGGGAAAACTGAAATAGAAAAACAGCAGAAAACAGGAACTGGCACTGGGGTGCACTGAGTTAATAAGTTAGTCCAAATATGATCAAAAGTGTATGAAAGTGTATCTAGATCATAGCAATATCACACAAAACATGCATGGAGCAAGCAGAAATTATAGATACGTTTTGGACGTATCACCGCGCCAGGAGGCCGCCTGGGAGGATCCTCCCCCCTTTGGTGCCCTACTTTGCCCCCTATTTATTCCCGTGGCGAGAAAACCCCAGAACAGAAGTCGTTTTCCAAATTCTCGTCGCGGAGCCGCCGCCACCCTCTGTTCTTCTCCGGGAGGGCTAATCTGGAGGCTGTTTTGGCCTCCGGTGAGGGGAGATCATCGCCATCGTCATAATCATCACCACTCCATCCTCCCTCCGTGGCTTCTTCTTTCATGTGTGAGTAATTCCCTGCTGTAGGCAAAGGGGATGGTAGGGATTGGATGAGCTAGATCATGTAATAGTTTATCAGATTGTTGGGGCATGTTGCCTATCATCTAGATTGGTGTTTATCATCTTTGCTTCAACTTGTTGCTCTTAATGCTTGTCACTTTGGGCCCGAGTGCCATGTTTTCATATCTGAACCCTATGTGTTTGCATGAATATATTTGTGTTCTTGATCCTATCTACGAGTTGTATGCACCGGTTATAGTCCGGAACCGGTGATCCCAAAGGTGATAGCTTGGGACACCAAAGGGGATGGACTATAGTTTGAGGATTCCTTGTATCCATTGATTGTTAATGCTTTGTTCTGGTGCTCTTTGACAGGAGCACCTTAATCTCCATAAGTTCCTTTTGGCCCCGTTCGTAGAGGGATGGTAGGACAAATGATGTTGTGCAAGTTCTTATTGCAAGCACGTACAACTACCTGTGGGGTACATGCCTAATGTTTGATATATGCCTAGATGATCATTGATTTTCTATGTGCCTGGCCCCAAGTTAAATACATGATGTATCTCATCCATGCAGCACCCAACCATCCATCTCCCTATCCTATAGTGTTCTTAATTCTGCTGGTTACTAGTTGTTTGATTTTGCTGTTTTACTTTCGCTGTTTTACCGCCACTATTTCCGTTGCCACCATCACTTCCATATCGCAGTTACTATTAATATCTTGTTGCAAGTAAGTGTATCTCAGGTGCGGTTGAATTGACAACTCCACTATCAAAGCTTGTGCGTATTCTTTGGCTCCCCTTGAGTCGAATCTATAAATTGGGTTATTCTTACCCGTGATAACCCACATCTGCAGGGGATCGAGATAGTCTTCGCGGGTAAGATAACCCAATTTATTGATTCGACTCAAGGGGAGTCAAAGAATATCCACAAGCTTTAACAGTGGAGTTGTCAGTTCAACCGCACCTGAGATACACTTACTTGCAACAAGATATTAATAGCAACTGCGATAATAGTGGTAGTGACGATAGCAACAGTAACATTAACAGCAAAAGTAAACAACTAGTAACCAGAAGAATTGAAACACTGTAGGCTAGGGAGATGGATGGTTGGGCGCTGCATAGATAAGACACATTATGTAATCAACTTGGGGCAAGGCACACAGAAAATCAAAGATCGTCTAGGCATAAATCAAACATCAGGCATGTATCCCACATGTAGTTTTACGTGCTTGCAATAAGAATTGCACAACATCTTTTGTCCTACCATCCCGCTACGAACGGGGCCAAACGAAACTTATGAAGATTAAGGTGCTCCTGTCAAAGAGCACCGGAACAAAGCATTAACAATCAATGGATACATGGAATCCCCAAATTATAAACCATCCCCTTTGGTGTCCCAAGCTGTCACCTTTGGGATCGCCGGTTCCGGACCATAACAGGTGCAAACAACTCATAGATAGGATCAAGAACACAAATATATTCATGAAAACACATAGGGTTCAGATCTGAAATTATGGCACTCGGGCCCAAAGTGACAAGCATTAAGAACAACAAGTTGAAGCAAAGATGATAAACACCAATCTAGATGAAAGGCAACATGCCCCCAACAATCTGATAAACTATTACATGATATAACTCATTCAATCCCTACCATACCCTTAGCTTACAGCAGGGAATTACTCACACATGGATGGAGAAGTCATGGAGGAAGGATGGAGTGGTGATGGCGATGATCTCCCCTCTCCGGAGGCAAAAACAGCCTCCAGATTAGCCCTCCCGTAGAAGAACAGAGGGTGGCGGCGGCTCCGCGACGAGAATTGGGAAAACGACTTCAGTTCTGAGGTTTTCGCGTCACAGGAATAAATATGAGCGTCGGTAGGGCACCAGAGGAGGGGGGAGGCCTCCAGGAGGCCAGAGGGCGCGGCCCCACCCCTGGCCACGCTAGGGGGGCGCCTGGGCCCCCCAGGACTCCCCTCTGGTCGCACTTCTGGCAACTGGCTCCTTCGGGTGCATGGATTTTCTGGTATTTTTCTGGGAATTTTCTGGGATGTCCAAAAATCCATCTTCCTGCGCACAATAAAACCATACAGACAGCTCTGCTGAAAACAGCGTTAGTCTAGGTTAGTTTCGTCCAAATCATGCAAGAATGAGGGCAAAACAATAGCAAAAGTGTTTGGAAAAGTAGATACGTTTGAGACGTATCAACCCCCCAAGCTTAGCATATTGCTTGTCCTCAAGCAATTCAGTACAACGAACTGAACGCGACAAAGAAAACTTTGACAAACTCTTTTACTTCAATAAATGTGTATAAGCCTGTACTACGAAAAGAATTTAGCAAGTATCAAAACAATGCTATGAGGACAATGCACGAAGCAATCCCTCTTTCAAGTGATCAATCACAAACAACTATAAGCAAATAATATGCTACTGAAAATCAAGACAGGATTACAATGCACAAAGTTTAAACATACTAGAGTGGTATTTCGCTAGCCTCCATGAGTGAAGAAAAACATAAATGCAGAAGCTCCTCTAGAGTTTTAAAGGAGACTGGAACTAAGAACTTCAGAAAAAATAATACCACAATCATGCAAAAGAGAATGTAATACTTTGGGACAATGCACATTACACTCAGAATGACAATTATGCTCTCCTAGTTGGTGCTTTGAAGAAAGAAGGTGGAGGCTCTCGAACCGTGGAGTTTGATGGAAAGGTTGAAAACCCGTGAAAGGAAGCAAAGACTAAACTTGTACCAGAGCTCTTAGTTTTGAAAACAAAGATAAAAAGTGTTTTGTGAGGTGCATGCTTTGTCAACGAATGCTAGTAGACAACTCAATCGCCTCTTACGCTAGACATGTTTCGAGGAACGGCTCCCAAGATGGAGACGATCACATCCCCTTAATCTCCTTTGTTTATCACTGCCAAAGTTTTCTGATTTCTCATAGACAAAGCGTGAAGGAGGGTTTGTTGGTTGTGATTATCTTTTGTGAGCTGGGCGCACTCATGCCAGTCCCTCCTCGTATTGGGGTTTGCAGATTAGACATGCAATCCCGGAATAAAACATGTCTAACATAAGACGGTCATGAGTTACCTACTACTTGCTCATGAGCTAAAACAGAGGCACAAAACAGGAATGCTTTTGAATAATTTCGAGATGGTACAAGAAAGCTTCGTTACGATGGCTGGTAAATACCACATAGGAAGGTATGGTGGACTCATATGGAAAAACTGGTTTCAGGGATTTTGGATGCACAAGCAGAAATCTGCTTAGTGCGAGCGAAGGCTAGCAAAAGACTGGTAAGCGACCAACTAAAGAGCAATAACAGTCATAATCATGCAGAGCGACAAAGTAACATTGAATTAGGCATGAAGATGATATGACTATTCTGAAATTCAAAGATCATCAAGGCAAAGTGGACTTTTCAGTCATAAACATGTGTAAGCATGTGCCAAGTCAATCCAAGAATTCTCCAAAAGGAAATACCACTTCAGTATGCCAAACTATGAACAATGCAAAGCATGTAAATCATTTCAACAACAAATTATGTACTCTAGCTATTTGGGATTGACCACAAAGGAAGCAGGAACAGTGGGAAAGCATTGTAAACATAGCACTATGTCGCTACAAGCTGGTCTCTAGTTCATAAGTACAATCATATGTACAACAGTAGAAACAAAAAGAGTTCATACCGGTTTTGATTGTTGCATCCCTTTCGTCGATCTTCGTCATTACTGCCTTGTCACTTGCACGATTGAACGTGGGAAATGTAATCAAATGCCATCACGGACTCGAGCTGAACTCTACAACAAAGAAAACTAAAGAGAGAAAATAAAATATTTTTGGGCTTTTCAAAGATTTAGCGAAGAAAAAGAAAAGAGAAATATTTTTTTGTTTTTGCAAAATAAAAGAACAAAGAAGAACGGGCAAAAACTTCGAAAAGATCAAATCAACCAAAATAAAACGGATAATACAATGGAAAGGTGAGAAGGGCACGTACTCCCCCAAGCTTAGGCTTTTGGCCTAAGTTGGTAGCAGCTACTGCCCCCAGGAGTCTCCTACTCCGGGGTAAGGGTAAGTCTAGGAGTCGTATGAGCCCTCCGGTGCGTACACCGAAGTCCTCGGATCCTCCCATGAAGAAGGCCCTGCGCTCCAAGCGGAAGAAGATCCCTCGCCGGGCTCAGTGAAGGTCTCTCCCTGGAAAGGTGGGAACTCATCATGCTCCTCCTCGTCGGGCACAACCCCCTCCATGGGGTTATGCGACTGGTAATTATCCAAGAACTCATCGAACTAAATTTCGTTGAAGGACCATCCGTTCCTGCGAGTGTTATCAAACAAAAGTGCTGCAGGTAGATGGATCTCACGAGTAATAGTCCTTTCAAACCTCAAAATATAATCAAGGTTACCAAACTGAGAAGTCATGGTAACAAACTTATGCCTCTTCATAGCCGCAAGATCGAGACTCGCGTATGAAAAGGGAACATCATCAGGATGCGGGGTGCGCTCAAGAGACTCAAGGATAGGTGTGGCGTAAACGCCACCATATAAATCACCCTTGTTACTGTTCGTAACAAGGCGCCGAGCAATCAAGGCACCCACATTATACTGATTCTTACCAGAGAGGGCGTTCGCATAAATAGAGAAGTCTGGTGCAGAACCATTGCTCGTGTTGTCACGAGCTAACACCCCTCTAGCAACAAAATATGCAAAATACTTGAGGTGTGGAAACAAGATGCTGGAAATATTCGTGCGCCAAATATCGGTCTCCTCCTGGCAGCAAAGGGAGTTGAAGAGGGTCCTCAACCCAGAGGGCCGCAATGTCAGAACCCCAACTAGGGTAAGTGCTAGGGTTTGTTTGATCCCTTTGCATCATGCAAAAATTCTAAAAGAAATTCAAAAATGAGGAAAAGAAAAGCCCTGAGAAATTATTTCAAATGGCCAGATAAAAATCTTTTTCCAAAAATAATTTGAATGTTTGGAAAATTCCTAGAAATGATGGTGATCATTTTAAAAGTGGTTTGGGTTCATTCGCACACTCAAGGAATTTTCTACAATTCAAACAATGTCTTGGAAAATTAAAATAACCCCTATTTGAGTTGAAATTCAAATTATTTGAATTTCAAAAATGCCCAAAAGTTATGAGTGGCTAGCTACTCATATTCTAGGCCCACATAAAAGTTTTGGGTATTTTATAAAATGCCTAGCTAATTGTTTTAGCACAGCAAAAAAAATAACAGAAAAGAAAAGAAGAAGAAATAGAAAAGAGAAACCCCTGGCCATTCTGGCCCAACTGAAGCCCCAGCCGGCCCAGCCCAGCTCGCCCGCGTGTCGCCTTCCTCCCCGCGGCTCCAAGCAGCTCGCTGGAGCCGGGGCACGCGCCGTGGACGCCAAGGACCTTCTAGGCCCCCCCTTGCTCCTCTGTGCGCCACGCAACGCCCCTGGACACCCCCATTCCTTTCCCCCTCCTTAGGCTCCCTCTCCCCGTCTCCCTCTCGCGATTCCCGCGCGGCCCGAGCGCACGCCGGAGCACCACCGTGGAGAACCCGTGGCCGACGAGCTCCTCAGCTCTAGCCACCTTGTCCATCACGTGCAACGACGTCATCTTCGTCGGAGCCCTCTTCGAATCGAGCCGAGCAAGCACCACAAGCGACGGCAGCATCAACGAGTCGCCGCCGGAGCCGCAAATTCGTCGTCGTCGATTCGCCGTCTCCGTCGCTCCTCCGGCTCTTCCGGCCTCTCCAACGTGCTCCTAGTGAGCTTCTGGCCACAATCCCTAACCCCCTCGAAACCCGCAGCGTCTCCGTCGCCGTTCGCCATGACGCCGGAGTACAGCGTCGCCGCGGTGCTCGTCGGCGAGCACACGCAACGCAGATGTGGCCCAGACCACGTCCTTTAAAACCGCCGCACCCGTAGGCATCAAACACACCTGTCATCTGGTCCTCTAGTGCACTGAGGCGATGCCCGCGTCGCCG
This sequence comes from Bromus sterilis, assembly GCA_950022295.1. Classification (NCBI taxonomy): domain Eukaryota; kingdom Viridiplantae; phylum Streptophyta; class Magnoliopsida; order Poales; family Poaceae; genus Bromus; species Bromus sterilis. Next base: position 351,118,629 of record OX465597.1, read on the forward strand.
CCGACGAGGTCGTCGCCGTGCCCCCGGTGCTCCCCTATGGTCGCCGTGTACTCGGGGCGATGCGCACAAGCAAGGGCTACGCCCCAGTGCCCGCAGCGCATCCAACCGTGGCCGGGAACCCAATCCCGGCGAGCGCCGCCGTGCCCGAGCCGCCGGCGTCAAGCCTCCGGGCACTTAGCCCCTAACCCACCCCTAATCCTAACCCTAACCTCACTGACCAGTGGCCCCCCTATGCTAATTAACCTCTGTTAGTTTAATCTAACAGGGATTTAAACCCACTGCCCCTGACACCCCGACCCCACCTGTCAGCCCCCCCTGTGACATCACCCCCACCTCAGCATGACGCAATAAATCATTTCCAGGAAATTAGAAATGGATTAAAGAAATTACAGAAATTCCAGAAAAATAGCCAAACTTCAATAAATCATAGAAAATTCATATGAACTCCAAATTGGACAAATAATATATGAAAAATGATCAGCATAAAATTCTCTATCCAAATATGTAACTTTCAACCATGTTTGAGTTGATTTTAAAATGGGACCAGTAGCTTTTGCTATTTGTCTTAATTGGAATTAATTCAAATTTATTCCAAATGCAATTCAAATTTGAACCATTGCAATACACCACATATCACTTGTACTTCAGAAGCATATCACACATATGATCACATGGTTTCAAATGATCAAACAATTTCAAATGCAATTTGGTTAAATTGAAATTCATATGTGGAGTTTGAATTTGCATCTCAAATGCAATACACTTCATTTAAATCAAATGTACCACAAACCAGCACCATTCACCTCATGGACAACAATATCATGTGCTTGTGCATTTTACTTCCGAAGTTGTCCCCCCTTGTTGATGATTGTTTCCGGTACCAGCTTTTCCGAGACGGTGATCACCCCCGAAGGAGAAGACCACCGTTAATACCCGTGTATCGTCAGCAAGGCAAGAAAACCCCATTGATCATGTCTATAAAATCCCAATTCCCTCTCAGTCTCGCTTATGCATGTTTAGGAGATCACCTTGTATCGATTCTACCGCATAGTTGAACCCATATCCTTTGCATGACCTATCATCTTGTCACAGTAGTAAGCAAACCACAATCCTAGCTGATATAGGAGTTGTTTGATATCATGTGCCCCCTGCAACTGTTATAGCTTATTGCATGCTTAGTGTTATAGTGAGGTTGCTTTTGATGTGAGTCGGGATGATAGTGAACATGGTGTTGATGAAAGTGAAACTGTGTTGGTGAATCCACCCTAATACAAGGTGAACGATGAGAGGCTGTGTAGGAGTACATAGTGGGTTGTCTCCTTGAACACCGCCTTAAGCACCGAGTTCTTGTATGGTAATCCAAGACAATGAGTACAACCACACATTGGGCTCACTGACCCCTCTCGGCCTAGTACCTTGATCCGTGTCGACGACCAGGAGTCACATTAGTTCGGGCTTTCCATTTGACATGTGCATAGAAAAAGAACGAAAGAAATGGTTGCATCATATAGATATGTGAGTGCACCTGTGAGGCAGGAAAACCATCTGCCAGAGGTGGCGTCTCGGTCACTTACATTGTTTGAGTCCGTTTCGTTGATCCGGCCGGGCTCTCGAGCGGAGGCAAACTCTGATAGTCGACTCCTGGAATAGGCCGGTTCTGAGCGAAGTGTCGTGGTGAACATCCTCGCTGTCACCTCTTGAACGGTGGCGAGACCTGGCGGTAACCGATGGTCATGTGTGTGTTGCTTACACCCTTGCAAGGTTAACAAAACTATTCGAATAGCCGCGTCCGCGGTTATGGACTACTTGGAACCTGTACCTGATTATTAGACAACTTGAATGGATACTTCTAAAACTCGCAAGATAAGCGTGAGTGCTATGGTGTGCTTCCTCGTGGGGAAGTCGAGGAAGTAACCATAGTGGTGTAATTGGTTGGAGATTTAGTGGACTCGTGTACGCTTCTTACCTCAAGTCTGGTATTCGTAGTTCAGGATTAGCCAAGTCAAAGCTGGCACTTCTGCATGTGAAACCCCACCTCCCTTTACCTTGATATCTGAGCATGAGTAGTATAGATCTGACGTAAGTCTTGATGAGTACGACTTTGTATTCACGTTTGCTTATTCTATGTTTTAGATGAGAACCCGGACCCCGATGGAGTCACCTTCCTGAAGCTCGACGTTGACTAAGTTAGCATAGTCCCAGACAGCAGTCTGGTCCCTCGTGGAAGGGCATGTTTGTTTACAAGGCTTCTCTAAGCCATTTGTTAAACTTGTCTGTACTCAGACCTAATTTGCTTCCGTTGTATGATGTAATTTTGATCACATACATGTGATCTTTGTATGCTCTAAGTGTATATCAATAAAGAGTACTTTGTAGAGTTATGTGATGATACCTGCTGTTCATACTAGACATGTGTGATGCGTGTATGTTTATAACATGCATGTCTTAGTATGGGTTTTCGAGACCTTAGTTGTGATCTGGCTGGCGGTCTTTTATACACCAAGTGGCCCTTAGATGTGCGCAGCTTGGGGCATCGCGATGCGATTGCTCGTGGCTCTGCCACGTGCACACTTTCTTGTATGATCGAGCCCGCCCTAGAACCCGACTAAGTGATCGGGTTGGAGTAAGTCTATGTAAGAGTTAGGATCCAATCGACAACATGGTTGAGGCGACTTGTCTATGAATATGGGATTCACCACCCATAAGCATTTAGAATTGTGGGCGGACGTTGAGGACCCATCTCAGTTGATCATCCGGCCTGGATGGGATGCCCCTCACGTTTGATGCTTTCCGAGAGCGTTCTGTGCTTGGCCTTGTCTGCTTAGACAAGTGGGTACGGCTCTCGGCTCTCCATGTGATTTTATCGTGACTGGAATTACATACGCTAACCACGGGTCCCGAAAGACTTGGTATCAGAGTAGGACTGTCTGTAGGACTATCAAACCCTTGGTCGAAGTCGCGTCTAGCATTCTGTAGTTATATAGTTACTCTGGGTATAAGGGAACAACGTAAGGCTTCTTTTTCTCCTTACCCTCATCGATCTGAGTTCTGGGTCACCCTTACCTTTTCGACGGGATGATAGGACTAGGCTCATCTATGTCTGACTAGAACATCTCGTTGTTTGCTTCTTTGTAGCCGTAGGAAAGTTGTGTCCGGTTTCCTAGCATTGTTGTAATGCTGATTTCTTACATCGTATTATGTAAGTGTTGTATCTACATTGAAAGAAAATTGTTTTCTTGCAATTACAGCCGTTATGTTGTCCGAATCATTCCAGGTTTCTTCAAAATCTGATGCATTTGCAAAATTCTTCCCTCCTTTTCGGTTGTCCTTTTAGAAGAACTTCTAGGTGGCATTCCCGACAGTTCCATAGTGTTTGATGTAGGTTTTTCTCTAGAAACCTATAGTGATTCAATTACAGCTCTTGCTCCCACTTTAGATGTCTTCTAGCCAGAAGAACCACCCTAACCATCGTGTTGGGGTACTTTGCTACTCTGACATATCTGTTGTAGCCCTAGTAAGCCATGGTCATCCTCAGGAAAACCATCCAGTAACAAAAATCCTTAAACCTAGTCACCCGACAGGTGTGTAGAATTCATAGTGGATCTTATACCAGGCACAGCCCCAATTTCCAGACGTCCATATAGAATGGCCCCACATGAGTTAGCTCAGCTAAAAACCCAACTTGATGCTTCGTTGGCAAAAGGCTTCATCCGCCCTAGCTCATCGCCATGGGGTTGCCCCGTTCTGTTCGTAACGAAGAAAGATGGAACAGAAAGGATGTGCGTAGACTATCGCCCGCTAAATCTAGAGACGATAAAGAACAAGTACCCACTGCCCAGGATCAATGATCTTTATGATCAACTTGCAGGATCCTCTGTCTTCTCCAAGATGGATTTGAGATTAGGTTATCATCAAATCAAAATCCGAAACGAGGACATACCCAAGACGACTTTCACTACTCGTTATGGTCTTTACGAGTATACCGTCATGTCCTTCGGTTTAACCAATTCCCCCGCCACATTCTCGCGCTTGATGAATTCGATCTTCATGGAGTACCTAGATAAATTTGTTGTGGTTTATCTTGATGACATTCTCATCTACTCGAAGAACGAAGAAGAGCACGCAGAACATCTTAGGTTGGTATTGATGAAACTTAGAGAGCATCGCCTTTATGCCAAGTTCTCCAAGTGTGAATTTTGGTACCAGAAGTGACCTACTTAGGCCACGTGATTTCTGCGAAAGGTGTTGCAGTCAATCCCGAGAGAGTTCAGGCCGTCCTTGACTGGACTCCACCTGAATCGGTTAAGCAAGTTAGGAGTTTTCTTGGCCTAGCAAGCTATTGCCGCCGCTTCGTTGAGAACTTCTCCAAAGTTGCAAAGCCTCTTACTGAACTCCTCAAGAAATATAAGAAATTCCAATGGACTCCCAAGTGCGAGGAAAGATTTCAAGAGCTAAAAAGAAGATTGACTTCTGCACCCATACTTGCACCTCCAGACACCAAAAGGGAATTCAAGATCTATTGTGATGCTTCACGGCAAGGGTTAGGATGCATACTTATGCAAGATAGACATGTGGTAGCTTATGCTTCACGCCAGTTGCGGCCACAGGAAGAGAACTATCCTACCCATGATCTTGAACTCGCCGTCGTAGTTCATGCCCTGAAGACTTGGCGACAATACCTCCTTGGTAATCGCTGTGAGATCTATTCTGATCACCAAAGCCTCAAATACATATTCACCCAGCCAGATCTTAATCTCAGGCAAAGACGCTGGATAGAGTTGATAAAACATTATGACTTAGGAATTTCTTACACCCCAGGCAAAGCCAGTGTCATGGCTGATGCACTAAGTCGTAAGTCGTATTGTAACAACCTCATGTTACAACAGTATCAACCACTTCTTCATGAGGAATTTTGAAAGCTCAATCTCGAGATTGTTCCTCGTGGATCTCTTTTCAACTTGGTGGCGAAACCAACCCTTGAGGATCAAATCATACTTGCCCAAAGACGTGCACGAGGTGTACGCCGGATCAAGGAGACATTGCTAGCGGAGTTGCTAAATGTTTCTCCACAGATAGCAAAGGAACGGTATTCTTTGAAAATCGTTTGGTAGTACCTAAGAATAAGGATCTAAGGCAACTCATCCTCAAAGAAGCCCATGACACACCCCTCTCGATTCATCCCGGTAGCACAAAAATGTACCGAGATCTACGCCAGAGATTTTGGTGGACTAGGATGAAGAGAGACATTGCTCGATTTGTTGCTGAATGTGATGTTTGTCGTCGCATTAAGGCAGAACACCAAAGACCTGCTGGCACACTTCAACCTTTGCCTATTCCCGAGTGGAAATGGGACAAAGTCGGTATGGACTTCATCACCGACTTTCCAAAAACCCAGAAAGGAAATGATGCCATCTTCTTGGTCATTGATAGACTTTCCAAAGTTGCGCACTTCCTTCACGTTCGCGAGTCTATAACTGCTAGTCAGTTGGCAGACTTGTACGTCTCTAGAATTGTGTCTCTTCATGGTGTTCCTTTGGTGATCAATTCTGATCGTGGTAGCCTTTTCACCTCTAGATTCTGGGGAAGCTTTCAGAATGCTATGGGAACTCATCTATCCTTTAGTACAGCTTTCCATCCTCAGTCTAGCGGTCAAGTTGAAAGGGTTAATCAAATCTTGGAAGACATGCTCAGATCTTATGTTATCTCATTCGGAAAGAATTGGGAGAAGTCTCTTCCATTCGCTGAATTTGCTTATAACAACAGTTTCCAATCTAGTCTGAACATGGCTCCTTTTGAACTCCTATATGGCCGACGGTGTCGAACACCCTTAAACTGGTCAGAAACTGGTGAAAGACAACTCTTTGGACCGGATATGATCAAGGAAGCAGAAGAGCAAGTTCGCATTGTTCGTGATCGTTTGAAAGACGCACAGTCTCGTCAGAAGAGCTACTATGATCGCCATCATAGGCAAGAAAGCTACAATCTGGATGAGAAGGCTTACCTCCGGGTTACTCCTCTGAAGGGTACCCAAAGATTCGGTATCAAAGGCAAGTTGGCCCCACGTTACATCGGACCTTTCCGCATTCTTGCTAAACGTGGAGAAGTTTCCTACCAACTTGAACTACCCCCTCATCTTTCCCGAGTACATGATGTATTCCATGTGTCACAACTCAGGCGTTGCTTCAAGGACCCCATCCGCGAAGTCGACCATGAAACGCTTGATCTCCAAGATGACCTTTCTTATCGAGAGTACCCTGTTCGTATTCTTGACTCAGCAGAACGTGTCACTCTTCGTCAGAAGATCAAGTTCCTCAAAGTGCAATGGTCACATTACTCCGAGAAAGAAGCAACGTGGGAAAGAGAAGACCGTCTCCGTGCCGAGTACCCCTCCTTCCTCCCGACGACTTCTGAATATCGGGACGAGATTCTTTTGAGTGGGGGCGAGTTGTCAGAACCCCAACTAGGGTAAGTGCTAGGGTTTGTTTGATCCCTTTGCATCATGCAAAAATTCCAAAAGAAATTCAAAAATGGGGAAAAGAAAAGCCCTGAGAAATTATTTCAAATGGCCAGATAAAAATCTTTTTCCAAAAATCATTTGAATGTTTGGAAAATTCCTAGAAATGATGGTGATCATTTTAAAAGTGGTTTGGGTTCATTACCACACTCAAGGAATTTTCTACAATTCAAACAATGTCTTGGAAAATTAAAATAACCCCTATTTGAGTTGAAATTCAAATTATTTAAATTTCAAAAATGCCCAAAAGTTATGAGTGGCTAGCTACTCATATTCTAGGCCCACATAAAAGTTTTGGGTATTTTATAAAATGCCTAGCTAATTGTTTTAGCACAACAAAACAAATAACAGAAAAGAAAAGAAGAAGAAATAGAAAAGAAAAACCCCTGGCCATTCTGGCCCAACTGAAGCCCCAGCCGGCCCAGCCCAGCTCGCCCGCGTGTCGTCTTCCTCCCCGCGGCGCCAAGCAGCTCGCTGGAGCCGGGGCACGCGCCGTGGACGCCGAGGACCTTCTAGGCCCCCCCTTGCTCCTCTGTGCGCCACGCAACGCCCCTGGACACCCCCATTCCTTTCCCCCTCCTCAGGCTCCCTCTCCCCGTCTCCCTCTCGCGATTCCCGCGCGGCCCGAGCGCACGCCGGAGCACCACCGTGGAGAACCCGTGGCCGACGAGCTCCTTAGCCCTAGCCACCTTGTCCATCACGTGCAGCGACGTCGTCTTCGTCGGAGCCCTCTTCGAATTGAGCCGAGCAAGCACCACAAGCGACGGCAGCATCAACGAGTCGCCGCCGGAGCCGCAAGTTCGTCGTCGTCGATTCGCCGTCTCCGTCACTCCTCCGGCTCTTCCGACCTCTCCAACGTGCTCCTGGTGAGCTTCTGGCTACAATCCCTAACCCCCTCGAAACCCGCAGCGTCTCCGTCGCCGTTCGCCATGACGCCGGAGTACAGCGTCGCCGCGGTGCTCGTCGGCGAGCACACGCAACGCAGACGTGGCCCAGACCACGTCCTTTAGAACCGCCGCACCCGTAGGCATCAAACGCACGTGTCATCTGGTCCTCGAGTGCACTGAGGCGATGCCCGCGTCGCCGCCGTGTCTCTGTCGCCGCCGACGAGGTCGTCGCCGTGCCCCCGGTGCTCCCCTCTGGTCGCCGTGTACTCGGGGCGATGCGCACAAGCAAGGGCTACGCCCCAGTGCCCGCAGCGCATCCAACCGTGGCCGGGAACCCGATCCCGGCGAGCGCCGCCGTGCCCGAGCCGCCGGCGTCAAGCCGTCGGGCACTTAGCCCCTAACCCACCCTTAATCCTAACCCTAACCTCATTGACCAGTGGCCCCCCTATGCTAATTAACCTCTGTTAGTTTAATCTAACAGGGATTTAAACCCACTGCCACTGACACCCCGACCCCACCTGTCAGCCCCCCCCCCTGTGAAATCACCCCCACCTCAGCATGACGCAATAAATCATTTCCAGGAAATTAGAAATGGATTAAAGAAATTACAGAAATTCCAGAAAAATAGCCAAACTTCAATAAATCATAGAAAATTCATATGAACTCCAAATTGGACAAATAATATATGAAAAATGATCAGCATAAAATTCTCTTTCCAAATATGCAACTTTAAACCATGTTTGAGTTGATTTTAAAATGGGACCAGTAGCTTTTGCTATTTGTCTTAATTGGAATTAATTCAAATTTATTCCAAATGCAATTCAAATTTGAACCATTGCAATACACCACATCTCACTTGTACTTCAGAAGAATATCACACATATGATCACATGGTTTCAAATGATCAAACAATTTCAAATGCAATTTGGTTAAATTGAAATTCATATGTGGAGATTGAATTTGCATCTCAAATGCAATACACTTCATTTAAATCAAATGTACCACAAACCAGCACCATTCACCTCATGGACAACAATATCATGTGCTTGTGCATTTTACTTCCGAAGTTGTCCCCCCTTGTTGATGATTATTTCCGGTACCAGCTTTTCCGAGACGGTGATCACCCCCGAAGGAGAAGACCACCGTTAAGACCCGTGTATCGTCAGCAAGGCAAGCAAACCCCATTGATCATGTCTATAAAATCCCAATTCCCTCTCAGTCTCGCTTATGCATGTTTAGGAGATCACCTTGTATCGATTCTACCGCATAGTTGAACCCATATCCTTTGCATGACCTATCATCTTGTCACAGTAGTAAGCAAACCACAATCCTAGCTGATATAGGAGTTGTTTGATATCATGTGGCCCCTGCAACTGTTACAGCTTATTGCATGCTTAGTGTTACAGTGAGGTTGCTTTTGATGTGAGTCGGGATGATAGTGAACATGGTGTTGATGAAAGTGAAACTGTGTTGGTGAATCCACCCTAATACAAGGTGAACGATGAGAGGCTGTGTAGGAGTACATAGTGGGTTGTCTCGTTGAACACCGCCTTAAGCACCGAGTTCTTGTATGGTAATCCAAGACAAAGAGTACAACCACACATTGAGCTCACTGACCCCTCTCGGCCTAGTACCTTGATCTGTGTCGACGTCCAGGAGTCACATTAGTTCGGGCTTTCCATTTGACATGTGCATAGAAAAAGAACGAAAGAAATGGTTGCATCATATAGATATGTGAGTGCACCTGTGAGGCAGGAAAACCATCTGCCAGAGGTGGCGTCTCGGTCACTTACATTGTTTGAGTCCGTTTCGTTGATCCGGCCGGGCTCTCGAGCGGAGGCAAACTCAGATAGTCGACTCCTGGAATAGACCGGTTGTGAGCGAAGTGTCGTGGTGAACATCCTCGCTGTCACCTCTTGAACGGTGGCGAGACCTGGCGGTAACCGATGGTCATGTGTGTGTAGCTTACACCCTTGCAAGGTTAACAAAACTATTCGAATAGCCGCGTCCGCGGTTATGGACTACTTGGAACCTGTACCTGATTATTAGACAACTTGAATGGATACTTCTAAAACTCGCAAGATAAGCGTGAGTGCTATGGTGTGCTTCCTCGTGGGGAAGTCGAGGAAGTAACCATAGTGGTGTAATTGGTTGGAGATGTAGTGGACTCGTGTACGCTTCTTACCTCAAGTCTGGTATTCGTAGTTCAGGATTAGCCAAGTCAAAGCTGGCACTTCTGCATGTGAAACCCCACCTCCCTTTACCTTGATATCTGAGCATGAGTAGTATAGATCTGACGTAAGTCTTGATGAGTACGACTTTGTACTCACGTTTGCTTATTCTATGTTTTAGATGAGAACCCGGACCCCGATGGAGTCACCTTCCTGAAGCTCAATGTTGACTAAGTTAGCATAGTCCCAGACAGCAGTTTGGTCCCTCGTGGAAGGGCATGTTTGTTTACAAGGCTTCTCTAAGCCATTTGTTAAACTTGTCTGTACTCAGACCTAATTTGCTTCCATTGTATGATGTAATTTTGATCACATACATGTGATCTTTGTATGCTCTAAGTGTATATCAATAAAGATTACTTTGTAGAGTTATGTGATGATACCTGCTGTTCATACTGGACATGTGTGATGCGTGTATGTTTATAACATGCATGTCTTAGTATGGGTTTTCGAGACCTTAGTTGTGATCTGGCTGGCGGTCTTTTATACACCAAGTGGCCCTTAGATGTGCGCAGCTTGGGGCATCACGATGCGATTGCTCGTGGCTCTGCCACGTGCACACTTTGTTGTATGATCGAGCCCGCCCTAGAACCCGACTAAGTGATTGGGCTGGAGTAAGTCTATGTAAGAGTTAGGATCCAATCGACAACATGGTTGAGGCGACTTGTCTATGAATATGGGATTCACCACCCATAAGCATTTAGAATTGTGGGCGGACGTTGAGGACCCATCTCAATTGATCATCCGGCCTGGATGGGATGCCCCTCACGTTTGATGCTTTCCGAGAGCGTTCTGTGCTTGGCCTTGTCTACTTAGACAAGTGGGTACGGCTCTCGGCTCTCCATGTGATTGTATCGTGACTGGAATTACATACGCTAACCCCGGGTCCCGACACGCAAGGTCATCCTAGCTGTCTGGCCAACGTTTGGCACACCTATTATATCACAAAACTGTGCCAAATACATGGTTATGAGATCATTATAAAGTTTGAACTCAACGGTTCCAGCATCATGGTTATAACAAAAACTGTTAACAAAACAAGAGGTAAGTTTTTTGTATTGTACCACACAGCATAAATCTAGCCGTGTCAAACCTGCGTTGGCACAAAGGCCATAAAATTCCTCCTTAATTCCTGCTGCTGTAAGAAAATCATTGCACAGATACATCATTGCGCATGCTGGATTAGTTTCTTCCAACAGCTCCAGGGGCACATGATCTTCATTGTAGCTCACCCTAACTGCTGAGGGTGAAGATGCACCTCTAGTGACTCGATCGGAGCGCTCAGGCTTCTTCTTCCCAAGCCACCCCTTTGCTTTTCCAAAGAAACTCATTTCTGAAATTTTTTACAATTCACAAAAACAAGGATTTAAACAAAGTGAGTTGAGGCAAACTACTCTACTCACTTACCTAAGGCATCAACTTGCATCAAAACTTGGAAAATAAATTTCTACACATGCATGCAGGCTCATATGAACAACACCAAGAGTTACTAAATACTCACAAATGAGGCCACCAATCAAAAATCTAATTGGAGGGGTGAAGGAGATACATACGAGGGAGTATTTGCTCAAAATCTCAGCTCGAATGGTGGGTTGTAGAGAGAGATCGAAAATCGCCTCCAAGAACAGCAAGAATGCAAGAACTGGAGCAGAACTCGTGTTTTTGGAGAGAGGTGAAGGAGGAGGAAGAAGACATACCTGGAGGTGGGGCATGTGGGCCCTAGGCGCCCTGTGGGCGCGGCCAGGGGCCAGGCCGGGCCAGCTGGCCGCCTGGGCCACTGGTGGCCCCTCTGGTCAGCCCCAGGTGCCCCAGGGTCACTCCCAGCATGGAAATTTTGAAAATATTTTTTCTGGAATTTTTCTGACAACTTCACTGTTGAAATTTTTTCGAAGTTCAAAAAGCTGCGAAACTCTCTGAAAACTTGAAGCAGTGATTAGAGTTGTGAAGTTTCAAAAACATATAAACTTGGTACAGCAAGGAGAATAAAAGATAACATAACAAGAACCACTTTGTACCTATATAAAACATTCTTACCAGTGAGGTTGATCAAGTCTTACCAACAAACCGGTGATATATAAAGCAAAAAGTCTCACCTCTTATGAAGTGATCATTGCACCTTTACTTTAATGGACATTGTCCCTACCATGATGGTTTTGTATTTATGGTGCACATGTAGAGGGCAATCCCACTCTCCAATCTTCACGGTCTTGATATTCTTCATAGAGTTGAGGCCATGCCTCTTGTCAATTTTCTTCGGAAAATACACCGTGTGTTCTTTGTCATTCACGTTGAAAGTAACCTTTCCTTTATTGCAATCAATAATAGCACATGCGGTGTTAAGAAAAGGTCTACCAAGAATAATAGACATGCTCCCATCCTCGGGCAGGTCAAGCACAAAAAAATCAGTAAGGATTAAACAATTAGCAACTTCAACGGGAACATCCTCACAAATACCTATGGGAATGGTTGTTGACTTATCATCCATCTGAAGAGACATATCTGTAGGGATTAGTTTCTCTAAACATAATCTTTGTAAAGAGAAAAGGGCATAACACTCACTCCTGCTCCAATATCACATAAAACAGTCCTAACATAATTATTCTTTACGGAACAAGCAATGATGGGTATACCTGGATCACCAAGCTTCTCAGGAATCTTGCCACTAAAAGAGTAGTTATCAAGCATAGTAGATATTGCTTCATTAGGAACTTTTCTTTTATTAGTAACAATATCTTTCATATATCTCGAATAAGGGGGTAACTTAATAGCATCAGTAAAAGGAATTTGAAGAAAAAGAGGTTTCATCCATTCACAAAACTTATTGTAATGCTCTTCTTCTTTAATTTTGAGAGACTTACCTGGAAAGGGCATGTATTTGTGTACCCATGGTTCTCGTTCCTTCCCATGTCTTCTTGCGATAAAATCTTCTCTAGTGTACTTCTTGCGTTTGTCGGGTGCTTCTTCTTCTTGAACTTCGGGTGGATCATTCTTTTCACCATCTTTTTCAGGCTCAGCACTGTCTTCAGTCTCAGCGTCGGAAGTAGATATACTATTTGGATCATTGGAATTGTCAGCTTCTTTCTGTTTTTTCTTCTTTGGAGGGCTAACAATTTCTTCTTCCTGGATTTGAGAATCTTGCTCGATCCTCTGAGGATGCCCCTCCGGATAGAGAGGATCTTGAGTGCTAGTTTCCCCTCGGGTTTTAATCCCGAAGGCTTGTATATCTTGTTTGGCATTATTAGCAAGAAAATCTTTTTGCACATTAGAAATTTGATCAAGCTCAGTTTGAACCATATGAAAATGCTTCACAAGACATTTAACATCATTAACTGTTCTACCTAGACCATCAAGCAAACTTTTGATAGCAAGCGAATTAGCATGCAACTGACTTTGTATCCTCTCATTAAAGTGATTCTTCTTCATAATAAAATTATCAAGCTTATCTAAACATTGATCAGGAGGCTTACCATGAGTAATTTCACTTGCATTGAAATCTAAAAGAGAGCGTACCTCTACCATAGGAGGGTGAGTGGTAGGCTCACACAACTTCTCAATAGGGGTAGATTCTTCACGTCTTTAGTTTTAATACCCTTCTCTTTAATAGACTTCTTAGCTTCTTGCATGTCTTCGGGGCTTAGGACAAGCATGCACCTCTTCTTTGGTGGTGGAGGTGGTTCAAGGACGGAACAATCTTCGTGGTTCTTGGAAAGCTTGCCCATTAATTCTTCTGCATCGTCCGGTGTTATTTTCCTGAAAACACAACCAGCACAACTATCCAAGTAGGATCTAGATTCATCAGTTAGACCAGCATAAAATATATCGATTATTTCGTTCTTAGGGACTCCATGTCCCGGTCTAGCCTGGATCAGACTTCAATACCTCCCCAAAGCTTTAGGGAGGTTCTCATCCTGCAACTGTTTAAAGTTGTAAATTCTTTGAAAAGCAGCATGTTTCATATGAGCAGGAAAATACTTATCAACAAAAGACTAAGCTAAGTCTTGAGGACTCCTAATAGAACCACATGGTAGTGCGTCGTACCATGCTTTACAACTTCCCTTTAAAGAGAAAGAAAAAAGCTTAGTAACATAGAAGTTTCGTATCTTCTCATCAGTAGTAAACAAACCACCCAACTCAGTGAGTTTGGTCAGGTGTGCAATAGCATCATCATTTTCTCTGCCATAAAAGGGGTCAGCTTCAACCATAGATATAAGTGAAAGATCAACAGAGAAATGATAATCAGCATCATTGATTCTTATAGGAGACGTAGCAAAAGTAGGATCAGGTACGGTCTTGTTCTTCAAAGAATGTTTCTCTAGCAGCTTCTTAATAGCATCAGGTTCAGAGTCGTTAAACTCTGTTAGCTCCCTGCATAAATCATCATCAAGTATAATATAATCATCATCAAGGAGTCTCTCCTTGAGTTTACTCAGATCGGGATAAGTGTAAGTTCCATCAAAAGGATAGCAAGTATCGGGAATTTCAATCCCAGATTTCTTGGCAGCAACAGCAATCTGTTTCTCAAGAGCGTGACTAAGTAAACCAATATCATCAAGAGTAGTAGAAGCATCATCAAAAGTATCGGACTTAGTAACATATTCAGTAGAAGCATCATGTGGTGGTGGTGAAGCAAACTTACTCATAACTGAAGGTGTATCAAGTGTAGCACTAGTGTTTAGAACAGTACATTTTCTTGTGCGGGATGGCAAGATCGGGACTTTGGGGTCTTCTTTCTTACCCATAGAGGATAAACTGCAGCAGGTAAAATACTTCAAGTAGACTTGTGAATAAAGCTATGCACCCCGGCAACAGCGCCAGAAAACAGGCTTGATAACCCACAACCGCAGGGGATCAAGATAGTCTTCGCGGGTAAGATAACCCAATTTATTGATTCGACTCAAGGGGAGCCAAAGAATATCCACAAAATTTAATAGTGGAGTTGTCAGTTCCACCGCACCTGAGATACACTTACTTGCAACAAGATATTATTAGCAACTGCGATAATAGTGGTAGTGACGATAGCAACAGTAACAGTAACAGCAAAAGTAAACAACTAGTAACCAGAAGAATTGAAACACTGTAGGCTGGGGAGATGGATGGTTGGGCGCTACATGGATAAGACACATCAAGTAATCAACTTGGGGAAAGGCACACAGAAAACCAAAGATCATCTAGGCATAAATCAAACATCAGGCATGTATCCCACAGGTAGTTGTATGTGCTTGCAATAAGAACTTGCACAACATCTTTTGTCCTACCATCCCGCTACGAACGGGGCCAAAAGGAACTTATGGAGATTAAGGTGCTCCTGTCAAAGAGTACCGGAACAAAGCATTAACAATCAATGGATACATGGAATTCCCAAATTATAATCCATCCCCTTTGGTGTCCCAAGCTGTCACCTTTGGGTTCGCCGGTTCCGGACCATAACAGGTGCAAAAAACTCATAGATAGGATCAAGAACACAAATATATTCATGAAAACACATAGGGTTCAGATCTCAAATCATGGCACTCGAGCCCAAAGTGACAAGCATTAAGAACAACAAGTTGAAGGAAAGATGATAAACACCAATCTAGATGAAAGGCAACATGCCCCCAACAATATGATAAACTATTACATGATATAACTCATCCAATCCCTACCATCCCCTTTGCCTACAGCAGGGAGTTACTCACACATGGACGGAGAAGTCATGGAGGAAGGATGGAGTGGTGATGGCGATGACGATGGCGATGATCTCCCCTCTCCGAAGGCCAAAACAGCCTCCAGATTAGCCCTCCCGGAGAAGAACAGAGGGTGGCGGCGGCTCCGCGACAAGAATTGGGAAAACGACTTCTATTCTGGGGTTTTCGTGTCACGGGAATAAATAGGAGCGTCGGTAGGGCACCAGAGGAGGGGGTAGGCATCCAGGCGGCCAGAGGGCGCGGCCCCACCCCTGGCCGCGCCACGGGGGCGCCTGGGGCCCCCAAGACTCCCCTCTGGTCCCACTTCTGGCAACAGGCTCCTTCGGGTGCGTGGATTTTCTGGTATTTTTCTGGGAATTTTCTGGGACGTCGAAAAATCCATTTTCGTGCGCACAATAAAACCATACAGACAGCTCTGCTGAAAACAGCGTTAGTCCGGGTTAGTTTCGTCCAAGTCATGCAAGAATGAGGGCAAAACAATAGCAAAAGTGTTTGGAAAAGTAGATACGTTTGAGACGTATCAACCCGCGAAGACTATCTCGATCCCCTGCAGTTGTGGGTTATCATGCGTGTTCTGCAAACTCTCGTGGTATTCTGGGCATGTCGGCTGGGCACCAGGCGAAGATTTTCCACGCTTCGCGATGGAGGGCCATAAGGGCGGCTGCTTGCTCTTCTGGGTGATGGGCATAAATTCAGACCGTCTTGTCTAGGTCCGTTGGGTGAACTTGGTGGGTGACTGTGTCCCTGTCGACGCTGAAGTCGCGGTTGAATTCCTTTGACTCGCTTCTGCTTGCTAGTGGAAAGACACTCTTGTCTATTAGCATGGCTATTTCTTTGAGCTGTTGCTGAGCTCCGAACGTGTCGGAAACTTCATGAAAGTCACGGTCGCAATGGTCTGATTTTATAAAGCTCCCATTGATCGTGATGACTCCTGAGGGTCCTGGCATTTTGAGCTTGAGGTACGCATAGTGCAGGACCGCCATGAATTGCGCAATTGTGGGTCGTCCTAGTATGGCGTGGTATTGGGACTGCCAGCCGAGCACTTCGAACTCGAGGACTTTCCTTGCGAAGTTTCCCTTGCTGCCGAAGATGAAATCAAGCTCGATTGTTCCGAGGGAGGTGGCTGCTTCCACTGGAACTACGCCGTAGATTGTGACATCTGAATTTTTCTAGACTGACGGCAGAATCAACATCTTGCGTAAGGTGCTGGTGAAGATTACGTTTAAGATGCTTCCTCCATCCATGAAAATTTTGTCCATGTCGTAGCCGCCGATCTGAGCATTGAGGACCAGTGGTGCGTGCCCTGGCCTTGGAGTTGCTGGTGGGTGATCGCTTTGTGAGAAGGTAATGTTGGTCTCTGCGTCGTATAGCTGGTAGGTTTCTGTTTTTTTTAGGCCCTCGGCTGCTCGGTTTTGCAGGGTGTGGGCTTCCTGTTTTTTCTTTTGAGGGTCGTCCTTCTTGGATCATGCATACTCGTCCGTGAGACATATGGTATTGCTCTTCTGTATTTGGTGTTGGCGACTGCTCGGCTCCTCGGGTCCGTTTGGCTTTGCACTGCTTCTCCTCCTTGAGGCTGTTGGAGAGTTTGGTGAACAGACAACAATCTCTTAGGGTGTGGCTTGCTCTAAGGCGTCCCCAGTCGTCCTCGAAACAATGGATTGTACAGGGTCCATCCAGTTGTTCTTTGGCTGAGAGCTTTCTTGAGCCGGCGTGCCTTCTTCTTTGCATGACCTAGAACGACTGCGAGTAGTCTTCTGAGCGGGAGTGGAACCTTGGGTCGAGTTTTATTCCATCGTTGATCGAGTGGTTCCGGATAAATATGGCGAAATCGTCTGGTCTTCGATCTGGGTCGTAGTACTCGCCGATCTGAGTTTCGGAGTTGTTGTCCTGTCCCGCGGCGGGTGTCCGGGTGGCGGTGGGTCTTCGAGTGGCTGGCGAGGCTTCTGTCACACGTTGCGACTGCTCGAGTGGGATTTCTGCGCAGAATTCTTGTGCTTATTCCAGCGTCTTGGTTGGCTTCGCGCTCGTGGCTTGTGCTCGACTTCTGGATCGCCGAGTTCTTTTTCGTCGATGACGGCTTTGGTAGTCGCCAAAATATTGGACTTGGTCCAGCTGCGGGCCGAGCGATCTTGGTGGAGTGATGGAGAGGTTTGCGATGAATTTGAATTCCTCGAGTGGGCTGGATCTTGTTCGATCCCTTGAGTTGCGACTTGCTGGAGATGGGACCGCCGAGATCGTGATTCCAACCTGTGTAGTTCCCACAGACGGCGCCAATTGATGAGGATCAGCCTCGGTAAATCCCATGGTCAGGGACCCTGGGTTAGATCGTAGAGAAGGAACAGGTTGGCGATACTCGTCGTCTAATAGGAGAAGCACTTCCTGCTCGGTTGTATTAAGCGAGGGGGCGATTGTAGTGGAAGTCTAGGCGAGTTCGCACAAGACCAGAGGTGTTGATTGTAGATTAGATGTCCTGAGACGTCCCCCCTCCCAGCCTTTATATACTACGCTAGGTCTCGGGGAGTCCATCTCAGATTATAGGGACGATTGAATAATTCAAGTTTTGCCTTAAACGCCAATTCTTGACTTCCATATTGATCGCGGACTCATACGTTGGTGCTCAGAGAGGACCAGTCGTGGGCTAGTCGTGGGCCCGTTGAAGCTTCCAGTGGGCCTCTTGTCTTCGTATGCACCAGGTATCCTTACATGCAGGAGTCGCGGGGGTCACCCCCTCGTCAAGCCTCATCATTAATAGAGTAGATAGTGTAATAACTGCATCACGAGGTAATCATTGTACTTGTGCGTGAACCGACAGAAAGGAATCACCCCAACCCGTCCAAGAGCATCATACACCCCGGGATAGATATGAGCATTGTCCCGCAGGTGGTCCACATTGATCTTCTTGTGGGGAGAAAACTTCTTCTGCTTGGCCATCAGTAACTCATGGAACACACAGTGCTGGTAGAGGTTGCGGAATCTCGGGTCCATGCCAAGCTTTGTCGCAGCCTGATGACCCTCAACTGTAGGGCATCGTTTGTAGCGTTTTCGATAAATAAGAGTGTCAAACCCAACGAGGAGCAGAAGGTATTGGTAAGAGACTTTGGTAAGAAAATATCTGCAGGAACTGAAAGATAACTTTTTAGGGGTTTTCGATATAAGAAACAAAAAGGTAAAAGCAAGAAAAGTAAAGAGCATTGAGGAGTAACAAGTGGCCCGATCCTTTTGAGAAAAGGATAAGCCTAGCAACTGAACTTATAAAGGTTAAAGCGTTCTTGAGGACTGTGACATCCTGGCTTAATAGGAATGATAGACTACTCATATCAACAAGGTGCACCTTCTTTTCCGGAAGCACATCTTCAAAGAACTCCAAAGTTAAGCGTGCTTGGCTTGGAGCAATTTGAGGATGGGTGACCGACTGGGAAGTAGCTCCCAGGTGCGCACGAGTGAGGACAAAGTGCGCAGGAAAGACTAGTGTTGGTCTGTGGGGACAGTCTAGATCCCGCCAGGCGTACGCCGGGAACCGGTGGCTGTGGCCGGGGCGTTACAAGGACACACGGGAGAAATAGTCATGTGCTTTCTCCATATTCCGTATCGGTACTATGTGATGTGTTGATAAGTGTTGAGTGGGTGGATCTATGGTAGTGCACCCTCTAGACTAAGATAAGTGACCGCTTATGATTAAACATCTTGCAACTGATACGTCCAAAACTTATCTATAATTTCCGCTTGCTCCATGCCTCTTTTCTGTGATATTGCTATGATATTGATGAACTTCCATACACTTTTGATCATATTTGGACTAACCTATTAACTCAGTGCACCCCAGTGCCAGTTCCTGTTTTCTGCTGTTTTTCTATTTCAGGTTTCCCCCTTATTAAAAGTACCAGAAAAATTCTGGGAAAAATCTAGGAAAAATCAGCGTACTGGAAGCTTCGCGAAGAGCCCAGGAGGGGCCAGAGGGGAGCCAGGCAGCCAGAGGGCGTGGCCAGGCCCCTAGCCGCGCCAGGGGGCGCCTGGAGCCCCTGGCCCACCTCTGGCTGCCCCCTTTCGCCTATTTATTCCCTGTGACGACAAACCCTCGGGGACGGAACCCTTTTTCGCGATCTCTCCTCTGTTCCGCCGCCGCCGCGCTTCCAAGATCGGGAGCACCAGAAGACCTCTTCCCGGCACCCTGCCGGAGGGAGGAATCACCTCCGGGAGCTTCTCCACCACCATGGATGCTTCTCGGATGAACCGTGAGTACTCCACCTTGGACCATGGGTCCATGATCAGTAGCTATGTGATGTTCTCCTCCCCTCTTTGTTCTTCATGGATTAGACCTGGTGAGCTTCCCTACATGATCGAGGCACATATGTAATCTTTCTGCTGTTGCTATGCTGAGTTTGCTGGGATCCGATGGATTATGATATTATGTTCTGATTGTGATTGAGTTATATATTTGATTCTCTTCTTTTATATTTATGTTCTTGAGTAACTCTTGCATGTTCTCCGTTGCTGTTTATTGCTTTGGCCAAGTAGTAGGTAGTGACTCCAAGAGGGAGCGTTATACATGATTGTGGGTTCATGCCCCCCGATGACTAGCTTGAGTGACAGAAACATGAGTCTAGGGCATGTGATGTTTCCACAAGGGGGAAAACAACGGTGCTTGTACTTGCGGGTGCAAGGATTGTTTACTTATGCAAAGTTCTTTAATGTAGTTGTCCGTTGCTTTGAGTTTACACTTTTGGTAGGATTCGCAACTTAATATCAGCGAGATGTTCTAGATAGATATCTCAAGGTGGATGATTAGTCGGTAGATGCAGATAGATTTAGATCTACTTGTCTTGGCGTACCTCCCATGCTTTTGAACCTCTTCCTTTCTTTATAGCATTATTAGCATTGGTTTGCGCACATAATCCTGTCAATTTCCCGGCTGTAATTTGTTTACCTCGCATGGCTATTTTATCGTCTTTTGGGGAGAGGCATCAGTAGTGAACATCATGGGACCCCGGTCCATATTACCACCACTGTTTGCACTATCAATTTACTTTCAGTATTTACTTTTCCGTAGCTATCACTATCATTACTATCCTGTGCGTTTTATCCTTTGTAAACAACAAGGCCGGAGGAATTGACAACTCCTCTATACTCGTTGGGAGCAAAGCTATCTGTGTGTGTGCAGGTCCAAGAGAAGCAAGTGATTATCTTCAAACGACGCCTCACTTGCCGAACCACCTACTTGTTGACCTTGGAGTCCTACGGGAGACAATCTTAAAACCTCGGTATCTTCACCGAGGGAAACTTGCCGTTACGCTACATCTCACCTTCCACGTGGGGTAACCAACGAGGGCGACAAGTTATCTCATGTATCAAGAAAATTTCTGGCGCCGTTGCCGGGGACTCCACTCTTCAAGATAGGGGAGTTGCACACTATCTTTTATATTTGCTTTTTAGTCTTGTCAGTTTACCTTTCAGTTTTTTCTTTAGTGTTTTTTATCAAAAATCAAAAAAATAGTTATCTTGCTTGCCGTTGTTATGGGTTCCTCTGAGAACACCAAGTTGTGTGACTTCACTAGTCACAAAAACAGTGACTTTATCTGCACTCCTATTGCTACACTTGCTACTTCAGCACCCTCTTATGAGATTAAACCTGCTTTGTTGAACCTTGTTATGAAAGATCAATTTTCTGGTGCTAGAGATGATGCTGCTTTGCATTTAAATAATTTTATTGAGCTTTGTGATATGCAAAAGTACAAGGAAATAGATGGTGATATTGTTAAGCTTAAGCTTTTTCCTTTCTCCTTGAGGGATGAAGCTAAAATCTGGTTTCAATCCTTGCCTAAGAATAGCATAGATTCTTGGGATAAGTGCAAGGATGCTTTTATCGGGAAGTACTACCCTCCTGCTATGATTATCCAGTTGAGGAGCTTTATTATGAATTTTAAACAATTGGATAATGAACACGTTGACCAAGCTTGGGAACGCATGAAATCTCTTGTTAAGAATTGCCCTACGCATGGTTTGACTACTTGGATGGTTATCCAGACTTTTTATGCAGGCTTGAAATTTACCTCACGGAACTTGTTAGATTCAACCGCGGGAGGAACCTTTATGTCAACTACAGTTGGTGCTGCAACAAAACTTCTCGATGATATGATGACCAACTATTCCCAATGGCACACCGAAAGAGCTCCAACAGTTAGGAAGGTAAACTCTATCGAGGAGATCTCCTCCCTAAATGAAAAAGTTGACTTGATCATGTCTCTACTTACCAAGCAATCTCCTATTGATCCTCAAAATGTTCCTTTAAATTCTTTGATTGCTCAGGATCAAGTAGATGTGAACTTTATCTCTAGAAACAACTTCAACAACAATGCTTATAGGAGTAACTTTGGTAGCAATCCTAGACTGTTCCCCTCCAACAACTATGGGAACAACAACACTTATCCTAGCACCAAAAACTCCACTTCTGAATTAGAGAGTATGCTTAAAGACTTTATCACTACCCAAAAGGCCTTCAACAAGAGTGTAGAGGAAAAACTAGACAAACTAGATACCCTCTCGTCGAAGGTAGACAATTTATCCCATGAAGTAGAATTGCTTAAAATTAGAACTTCTCCACTTGAGGAGAGGAAGGTCACTCCTATGCATGCTATCCAATTGCAAATTAATGAAAACATTAGGAAGATGGCTAAACTCAAAGAGAGATGGGCTAGAGAAAAGGAGGAAGAAGATAGAATTAAAATCCTTCCTACACACCATACAATTGCTACTATCCAAGTGGTTGAGGATATCCAAACTCTTAGCACCCAATGCACCCCTAGTCCCATAGGACCTATTAATGGTGATGCTATGACCTCAACCGTAGAAGAAGAAATTCCTATGACTATAGAAGCTACCAAACAAGTGAGCCTAAAGGACACCACTACCACTTTACTTGATAGAATTGACCTTGATTTTGATAATTTCACTCTTTCCAAAGCTATTCGTTTCCTTCACAAGATGTCTAGAGACCCCCACACTAGCACACTTAATCTGGCCTTCACGGAGCATATCACTAATGCTCTCATCAAAGCTAGGGAGGAGAAGCTTAGGGTAGAAGCATCCATACCTAGAAAGCTAGAAGATGGTTGGGATCCTATGCTTAAAATTAAGTTGAATAACTTTTCTTGCTTTGCTTTATGTGAACTTGGAGCTAGTACCTCTGTTATGCCCAAAAGAATGTATGATATATTTGAGTTGAAACCTTTTCATGATTGTTCTTTTGGTGTTCGTCTCGTCGATTCTTTCATAAAGAAACCTTTGGCGAAGATATATGATGTTCTTATCATTGTCAATGAAAATTATGTTCACGTTGATTTTACTATTATGGACATTGAATGTGAACCTTCTTGTCCAATTATTTTGGGACGTCCTTTTCTTCGCACTGTAGGTGCTGTTATTGATATGAAAGAAGGGATTATAAAATTCCAATTCCCTCTCAAGAAAGGGATGGAACACTTCCCTAGGAAAAATATTAAGTTGCCTTTTGAGTCCGTCACACGGGCTAGTTATTTTCCTGAAAAGACTTCATCTATTTGCATTAAGCCTAGCTAATGGCTTTAAAGAAGCGCTTTCGGGAGGCAGCCCGCAACGAATTTAGGTTTTCCTTTTTGCTTTTCTTCTGTTTTTAGTGGTCTTCATGATTGTTACTACTGTAGCAACATCATTGTATCTTTACTTTTCAAGCTTTTTGCCTTTTATAGCCTCATACGACAAGGGAAGTGAAAGTTGTGACATGCTGTCCAGAAAAAATATTCTGTCCTCGTGACTAGAAAAATCAGTCAAAAATACCAGTTCATCTTTTTGAGCTGAATTTTTTACACATCATGTTCTATAAAATTTCGAAACTTTCGTTTGTTCTGAGTTTTTTGATTTGAGGATCAGAAGTACCCCTAAAAAATTCCTTACTACCTGCTAGTCTGTTTTTCACAGATTCTGTCCTGTTTTGCCTTTTATTCGTTTTGCAAACCTTAAGCTTGCTTTTTATTTGCAAAAACTTTTTGGAAATCTTGAGAAACAGTAGCTCTTC
Organism: Bromus sterilis; assembly: GCA_950022295.1. NCBI lineage: Eukaryota > Viridiplantae > Streptophyta > Magnoliopsida > Poales > Poaceae > Bromus > Bromus sterilis. Next base: position 351,141,989 of record OX465597.1, read on the forward strand.
AAGGTTATCTTTATTTCCAGTAGAGAAAAAATTTATTTTATTATGGGTACTAACCTCGCAAATCATATTATGGTGTGTTATGTATGAAGGGAGTTCTCAAGTGTGCGAGGGAAGATGATGAAAGAAGATTAAGAAGTGTCAAGCGTTCAAGATTGGGGATGCCCCCATACCCAAGAAATATTCAAGGAGACTCAAGCGTCTAAGCTTGGGGATGCCCCCGTGCATCCCCTTCTCCATCTACAATTATCAGTTCGTCTCTCGTTTCACTATATTTTTATCACTTCATGCGTTATGTGCTATTCTTAGAGTGTCTCGCTCTTAGGTTTTGTTTTTAGTTTTCTTTAGCTTTGCTTGCTGTTCATAACAAGTTAGAGCCCAGCTTTCTTTGTGTGGGAGAGAAACACGCTCCACTTCGAAAATTTAGAACACAACATAGGACTTTTTCCTATTTATCTTTGTTGTGTTTGTTCTTTATCTTTCAGTAACTACTGTCATGCTTTGCTCTTAGCTTTCATGTTTATCTTTTAAAAGAGATTTTGTTTATTTTGTTTCTGGAACTCTGTTGAGTGTTCATGTTTATCTATTTTAGATAGTTTTCCTGTTGCACTGAGTTTTTTGTCTCGACTTGAAGTAGGTAATTGAGGTTGCTATTCTTTTTGTAGTAGTAACTTGCAAAAGTTTTGACGTGTTGTCTTGAGTAATGTTTGGACTTTTGGTGTCAAGAGCTTTAGCCTATTAGTGATAGATGTCGTATTTTGGGCAATCCGTGTTTATTTTCAAAACCTACAAAATTAGTTGAGAACTTTAGCTACTAGTTGGACCACTACTCTTCTGAGGGGTCGAATATTAGAGTACACTCACGTACCATGATTCGAGGATGCGCAAGGATAACCAAACCCCCATACACTCCTCCTCGGGGCACTTGTATCTTTGTGAAACCTCCTTATTAGACTGAGAGTTACCGATAATAAGGGCATGAGTTCTTAGGAATAATGTGAGTATTCGAAAGTTGACACTTCCACCTTCCCATATTTTGCCAGCCTTTCCTGTGTCGTACATTGCTTTCTTCTCACTCCGAGAGTTAGCGTCCACCGTCGCCGGTACATCCAAACCCTTGGCACGATACGCTCTGTCATCATAATCCTCATTATATCCTTCCTCAAAATAGCCACCATACCTACCTATCAAGGCATTTCCATAGCCTTTTCGAGGTATATTGCCATGCAACATCCATCTTCTCATGAATTGATCTTCATGTCATACATGCTACTTGCTTGATCGATGAGCCGCATGCCAGTTGGGCCTTGCCCTAATCATTGCTACATGACGCGCTAGTATCATTGCATATCCTGCTACACTGGCAGAGGCATACATTTGCATACATCATGATAGTTACATTTTCTTTATGATTTGAGTACTTTGTAAAGTGTGAAAGATCTTCTATACTTTTTGTGATATATAGAGTGTTGCCCCTAAAGTGAGGAAAAGATCCCAAAGTGGAAAAATCAAAAGATCCCAAAGAGGACAAATTAAAATATCCCAAAGAGAACAAATGAGAGTCGAATAGAAAGAGCCATTGAGGCCACCAAAAATACAAAAAAAAGAAAAAAGAGAAATAAAAAGAGAGAAGGGGGCACACTACTATTCTTTTTTGAGAAGATCCACACTTGTACTCCATCTTGTATCTTGTACTCCATAGAGATTATCATTCATGCATATAACTATGTGGGGACGTTCACACTATAGAACTTGGCTTGTATATTCCAATGATGAGCCTCCTCAAATGAGATCTAGGTCTTATTGAGCAAGCAAGTTGGATGCACCCCCACTAGTTCCATTGGATATCTTTTAGCTCATATGTGCATCCGTTGCATGGCAATCCCTACTCCTCACATCATATCTATCATTTGGCTTTCTCTCGCCTATGATTGTCCTCATTGATGTGAGCCGTTCACACCTTTTTTGTATTCCTCCTCCACCTTATTCTCTCTTTGCCATCCTAAGTGTAAAATTTCTTGCTTATGCTCATCCATTGCATGATGCTCAAAATATCGAAAAGGAGTGGATCTTTTTGACTTGTACCTGGCTAGTGGTCTGGGGATGAGTCAAGATAAGATTCCAAAGAAGACCAAGTGTGACACTTTAGTAGATTGAGTTCTCAACAATAAAAACACTTTTTCTCGTATATCCCAATCCCCTTTCTTGCACGCAAACACCATTTGGAGACATTCGAGTCAAGGACAGCGAGAGCTCTTGCACCTTTATGTTCTTATGTTGCTTATTTCAATGCTAGATATATACTCTTGCCTGTTATGACTTGAATTGAATTGCATGCTTTGATTGCTTTACTTACAAAGTTCTTATATGTTTGTTAGCATGTCACCACAGAACTTATGCTTGTTATCATTTTCCTACTCGAGGACGAGCAGGAATTAAGCTTGCGGATGTTGATACGTCCAAAACGTATCTATAATTTCTACTTGCTCCATGCCTCTTTTGTGTGATATTGCTATGATATTGATGAACTTCCATACACTTTTGATCATATTTGGACTAACCTATTAACTCAGTGCACCCCAGTGCCAGTTCATGTTTTCTCCTGTTTTCTATTTTAGGTTTCCCCCTTATTAAAAGTACCAGAAAAATTCCGGGAAAAATATAGGAAACATCAGCGTACCGGAAGCTTCACGAAGAGCCCAGGAGGGGCCAGAGGGGAGCCAGGGGGGCCCAGGTGGCCAGAGGGCGCGGCCAGGCCCCTGGCGCGCCTGGAGCCCTTGGCCCACCTCTGGCTGCCCCCTTTCTCCTATTTATTCCTCGTGACGATAAACCCTCGGGGACGCAACCCTTTTTCGCGATCTCTCCTCTGTTCCGCCGCCGCCGCGCTTCCAAGATCGGGAGCACCAGAAGACCTCTTCCCGGCACCCTGCCAAAGGGAGGAATCACCTCCGGGAGCTTCTCCACCACCATGGATGTTTCCCGGATGAACCGTGAGTAGTCCACCTTGGACCATGGGTCCATGATCAGTAGCTATGTGATGTTCTCCTTCCCACTTTGTTCTTCATGGATTAGACCTCGTGAGCTGCCCTACATGATCGAGGCACATATGTAATCTTTCTGCTGTTGCTATGCTGAGTTTGCTGGGATCCGATGGATTATGAGATTATGTTCAGATTGTGATTGAGTTATATATTTGATTCTCTTATTTTATATTTATGTTCTTGAGTAACTCTTGCATGGTCTCTGTTGTTGTTTATTGCTTTGGCCAAGTAGTAGGTAGTAACTCCAAGAGGGAGCGTTATGCATGATTGTGGGTTCATGCCCCTCGATGACTAGCTTGAGTGACAGAAATATGAGTCTAGGGGATGTGTTGTTGCCACAAGGGGGAAAACAACGGTGCTTGTACTTGCGGGTGCAAGGATTGTTTACTTTACGCAAAGTTCTTTAATGCAGTTGTCTGTTGTTTTGAGTTTACACTTTGGGTGGGATTCGCAACTTAATACCAGCGAGATGTTCTGGATAGATATCTCAAGGTGGATGATTAGTGGGTAGATGCAGATGGATTTCGGTCTACTTGTCTTGGCGTACCGCCAGTGATTTTGAGCCTCTTCCTTTCTGTTTTGCATAATTAGCATTGGTTTGCGCACATAATCCTGTCAATTGCCCAGCTGTAATTTTCTTACCTCGCATGGCTATTTTATCGTCTTTTTGGAGAGAGACATCACTAGTGAACATCATGGGACCCCGGTCCATATTACCACCATTGTTTGCACTATCAATTTACTTTCAGTATTTACTTTTCCGTATCTATCACTATCATTATTATCTCGTGTGTTTTATACTTTGTAAAAAATAAGGCCGGATGAATTGACAACTCCTCTGTACTCATTGGGAGCAAAGCTATCTGTGTGTGTGCAGGTCCAGGAGAAGCAAGTGATTATCTTCAAACGGCGCCTCACTTGCCGAACCACCTACTTGTTGACCTTGGAGTCCTACGGGAGACAATCTTAAAACCTCGGTATCTTCACCGAGGGAAACTTGCCGTTACGCTACATCTCACCTACCACTTGGGGTAACCAACGACGGCGAGAAGTTATCTCGTGTATCAGCAAGCATCCACAAATACAAGATAGTAATTAAGGCAAAATCCTAACCATAGCAATACGATGGATGATCCATTGTTCCCTTGTGCAAAAGCGTGCGAACTGGGGTTCAGGTTTCTGTCACTCCGGCAACCCACCGTAAGCATTCTTTATACACAATGCATTCTCCTAGGTCCTTAATAAGGAGAAGTGTTGAGTGTTCGACTCACACAACACCACTAGGAAAATAACAACACAACTTAAATATCAAACAACACATATTACTTCAACATCATATGACTACTAACAACTAGACTTCTCCCATGTCCTCAAGAACCAAAATAACTACTCACAAGACATAAAAGAGATCATGATCAGTGGGGATAAATAGATGATAAACAATCTGGACACAATGATATTTCTCCATAAAAACTCAATAGCATTCATCACATGGTAGTAACCAACACAGGTGGAGTAGAGAGGATAGATAGTATGGATTACAACACAAGTTGAACTTGTCAGGTGAGATTGGATGAAGATGAAGATCGTTCTGATGTTGGGGATGATGTTGATGATGATCTCGATGATGCCCGTAACGATGGTGATGACGTTGGCGACGATCTACCCTTCCGGGAGGTGTTCTCCCCGGCGGAATCTGTCCGCCGGAGTTGTCTCTTCTCCTTTGTAGGTTTCCGCCACGGAGCGGCGGCGGAACTCCAAAAACTCTCACATTTTTAGGGTTTTTGGATGATGTGCGATATATAGGCCAAAGGGGGGAGCCGGGAGTGGCCCAAGGGGTCCAGACGCCCTCCCGGCGGGGGCCAGGGTGGGGGCCGCGCCAGGTGGCCGCCTGGGCACCCTGTGGCCCCTCTTCGGCGTGTCTTCGTTATTCATCTGAAAAATTCCCTCCGTCGATTTTCAGGTAATTTGGAGGTATTCTTCTTTAGCAACTCAGCGTCCACTTTTTACCGCTGAATCCTGCGTCTGCTGCTTCGGCATCGGAAAGTTGCAAACTGTGTAAATTAAGCCAAAACAACATAAGAACAGCATCATATCATGAAATCTATCAACGAATAAGAAAGAATTACTATATAAAATAGTGATGCATTTTGAACGTATCAACTCCCCCAAGCTTAGACCTCGCTTGTCCCCAAGCGAATACTGAGCTCGGTAAACCTGTCCACAAGTTTAGAGAGTGAAGTGTCGATAAATAGAATACAGACAAGAAGCATCAATGTTTCTTCATCAAACTCAAGCATCCTCAACAACAACCTCAACTCATAAGGTCCTTATGAGAAAGTAATAAAAATTATAATCAAAAGTAGGGCTGAGAGAACTCATCAAATTATGGCAAACATATCCTTGGTCAAAGGACAACTAATAACTTTTACTTTTGCTCTTTCTATTTATAATGAAACAATTTGAAGATTTTGAAAGAACATGTTATTAGTCATGAAGTGAAAATGTTAACACAAAGGAAGATGTTTTCTTGGCAAAAGCTTTCGCAAACAACTTACTTATCAAAAGATAATGTCAACGATGATGAGGCATGGCAAAACTTAATGCAGCATTACATGGATGAATCCTGATCAACATCAAGTGTCTGTTCTCTTTGGGAAAAGAAAGAAGTAGGAAAACCGACTCAACATAAAAGTAAAGGAAAGGCCTTGTTAAAGGCAAGCAGGGAAAAATTATGTGCTATCCCTAAATCAAACAGAATGAACATAGATTTTGGGAGGTGCATAGTTTGTCAACGAATGCTAATAGATAGCTCAATTACTTCTCAAGATGGACAAGTTTCGAGGAACGACTCCCAAGTGGGGACGATCACATACCCTTAATCTCCTTTGTTTATCACTGCCAAAGTTTCTGATTTCTCATTGACCAACGTGAAGGAGGGTTTGTTTGTTATATTATCTTTCGAGCTAGGCGCACTCATGCCAGTTCCTCCCTGTATTATGGGTTTGCAGTTTAGACATGCAATCCCGGGGTAAAACTTTTCCAACTTAAGAAGATCATGAATTACCTACTACTTCCTCATGAGCTAAACAACAGGCACAAAACAGAAGATTTTGAAAATTTAAGGATAACACATAAATTCTATACTTCTAGGAGTGGTAGGGAAATACCACGAATAGGAAGGTATGGTGGACTCATAAGGAAGATATTGGTTTCAAGGTATGGATGCACATGCAGAAATCTGCTAGGCGAAAGGTTTGTCTAGCAAAGGCTTTGAGAGAACAGACAGTTGATGTTAATTTAGATCCAAAACATATAAAGCATAAACATTAAGGTATGCATAACACATCAAGTTGTCTTCCTTGTCAACATAACACTTCAAGCATAATAACATAAAGGTTTTGGCTAAGTTGCTACTTGGAAAAAAATGCATGTTGTCAAGACCAAAGCTATGTTTGCCAAAATTAAATAAAGTTTTCAAAGCCATACCTTATATAAGGTCAATACTCCCCATAAGAATCATCATGTAAGGTCGATTGCATGAAGAGGATACCGAGTGCAGCGAAGGAACCAATAGACTTCTCATTAATATTCCATCATAGATGACTCCACACTCACAGATACAAACTCTCCACAGAAGGAGTGATAGACCTCAATGCAAACACCTATTTCATATAATAACTTCCCTAGACATGATACGACTCTACTCGACTCTAAAAGACTAAGATAAAGATAAAGATACCGGGCACTCCCCCAAGCTTGGAACAAGCTGAGGGGTGCCATTACCCAAGGAGATTTAATCATCATTCTTGTTGTTGTTGTTGTTTCTTCAGGTCCCTGATGATACGGCGAAGGGTTCGGTTCTCCGACTCCAAGACTTCCACTTGTACTTTCACTACACGGAAATCTTCATAGAGTTGGTTGGTGATGCGGTAGGCCTCGGAGATTGTGGAGATCGTACGTTGATCTTCAAGTGAAGTGGGAGGCCCTGAAAGGTTAAGAGAAAGATCATATTGAGGTTGGACAGATCCCACCATGATGGGATTGCTTGGACCTCCTTGTTGTTGGCATTGATAGTCTTGACTTCCTCTCTCACGGAGCGCTCCATCTCCGCTTGTCTTGCGGCAATTTCTTCTTCTGTAGCCCAGTCAATGTGCTTCCCTTGGTTTAGGTCCTGCTGGACTTGGCGTAGACATCGCCCCAAGAAGTCTTCTCCGCTCGAACTAGAAGAAGACATCTCTAAAAATAGCTTTTTGTCCTAGCAGAAACAGCTCGAAAATAAAACACGCGAAATTGAGAGATACGGTGTCGGGGCTATCCGGGCAAATATATAGCAAAAATTTATGCAACAATAGGAAGGTAACAAGCCAAAGTGGAGTCGGAGACGGGATCCGTGATGCCCAGGCGGCCTCTCGGCGCGGCCAGGGGGGCGCCTGTGCCCCCTGTAGCTCCTCTTCGGCTCCAATTAGGCTCTGAATTTTCTATATTTTGCAAAAACGCGTAATCTGGAACATTTATGGTGGTTCGCGATGTTTCCTTACCGTAATAAATACCTTTTCTTATTATGCTTCTGCTGGTGTCTGAAACGGGGCTGCAACATATTCTTCATGAGTTGTTGTGTGTATAACATTTACATCAACATTGACGGGGTCTCCTTCCATGTAATGCTTTGAGTCTTTGCCCATTCACAAATTGAGGTTTGGTGCCATCAAAATTGTTAATCTTAATTGCACCTGACCGGTAGACTTCTTCGATATGAAATGGCCCTTCCCATCTGGAAAGTAATTTACATGGAGAAAACCTGGAACGGGATCTAAACAACAAAACTTTATCACCAACATTAAATTCACGTTTTAGAATCCTTCTATCATGCCACTTCTTTACCTTTTATTTAAACATTTTAGCACTCTCGTAAGCTTCACTTCTCCACTCATCTAGAGAAGTCAAGTTCATGAGACGCTTTTCCCCAGCCAACTTTGGGTCAGTATTAAGCTCTCTAACAGCCCAGAAAGCTTTGTGTTCTAATTCTAATGGCATATGGCAAGCCTTGCCATAGACCATCTTATACGGGGACATGCCCATGGGGTTTTTGTAAGTAGTTCTATACGCCCATAAAGCATCTCCTAACTTCTTTGACCAGTCCTTCGTAGAACTGTTAACTGTCTTTTGCAAGATCATCTTGATCTCTCTATTGGTGAGCTCAACTTGCCCACTGGTTTGAGGATGGTACGGTGAAGCAATTCTATGATTGACGTCGTACTTGGCTAAAGCTTTTCTAAAAGCTCCATGTGTGCAGTGTGATCCTCCATCAGTCAGAAGATACCTAGGTACATTAAACCTAGGGAAAATTATATCTTTGAGCATTTTCAAAGATGTTTTGTGATCAGCACTCTCAGTGGGGATTGCTTCAACCCACTTGGTCACATAATCAACAGCTACTAAAATGTGAGTGTACTTATTTGAAGGAGGAAAAGGACCCATAAAATCAAAACCCCAGCAATCAAAAGGCTCAATCACTAGTGAGTAATTCATAGGAATCTCATTCCACCTACTAATGTTACCAACTCTCTGACACTTATCACAAGATAAAACATAATTTATAGCATCTTTAAAGAGAGTAGGCCAATAAAAACCTGATTGTGGAACCTTATGTGCGGTCCTCTCACCGGCGTGGTGTCATCCATAGGGACTGTCATGACATTTCTTGAGAATTTCCTCCTGCTCATGTTCCGGTATGCATCTTCTCACGACCCCGTCTGGACCTTCTTTGAAAAGATGAGGGTCATCCCAAAAGTAGTGCCTCAAATCATGGAAGAACTTCTTCCTTTGCTGAAATGTTAAACCTGGAGGCAAATACTTCGCAACGATAAAATTAGCATAATATGCAAACCAAGGATCGGAGAGAGGTTGTACTTGTACAATGGCAAGTTGTTCGTCTGGAAAACGGTCGTTGACTGGGATGGGGTCATGCGGTATATCTTCCATTCTTGAAAGATTGTCCACCACCGGATTGTCTGCTCCTTTTCTATCAACAATCTTTAAATCAAATTCTTGAAGAAGGAGTACCCACCTGATGAGTCTTGGTTTGGCATCCTTCTTTGCCAGAAGGTACTTAAGAGAAGCATGGTCAATATGAATAATAACTTTTGAATCAACAATATAAGGCCTAAATGTATCACAAGCAAATACTACTCCTAAGAATTCCTTCTCAGTAGTAGCATAATTCTTTTGAGCACTATCAAGGGTTTTGCTAGCATAATGTATAACATTCAATTTCTTATCAACCCTTTGTCCTAAAACAGCTCCAACAGCAAAATCACTAGCATCACACATAATTTCAAAGGGAAAATTCCAGTCGGGTGGTTCTACTATAGGAGCGATTATCAAAGCTTTCTTAAGAACTTCGAAAGCCTCCTTACAATCTTCATCAAATACAAAAGGAACATCCTTCTGGAGAAGATTAGTGAGGGGCCTCGAGGTCTTAGAAAAGTCTATAATAAATCTTCTATAGAAACCAACATGACTGAGAAAACTACGAATACCTTTGATGTCCCTTCTATAGGGCATCCTTTCAATAGCTTCAATCTTCGCCTTGTCCACTTCAATTCCCCTCTCGGAAATCTTGTGACCAAGCACGATCCCTTCGTTAACCATGAAGTGGCATTTTTTCCAGTTTAGAACTAAGTTTGTGTCCTCACATCTCTGCAAAACTTTATTAAGATTGTGGAGACAGTGGTCAAAGGAAGGGCCAGTTCTTTTGGCGTCTTCTCCCAAAAACTGACCTCCCCCCAGCTTCTCTGAGAAGCCGCCCAAAAAAGTTAGGGAGACTTCCGGAATGGCCTAACATGGGTCATTCCGGAAGCCTTTATAACTTTTGGGCGTCTTCTCAGAGAAGCTGGGGGGAGGGAAGCTTCTGGGAGAAGCCACCAAAAGAACTGACCCGAAGTTCCATAGACCGAGAAATCGTCCATGAAGACTTCCACAATCTCCTCACAGAAACCATTAAAAATAGCAGACATACATCTCTGAAAAGTTGCAGGTGCATTGCATAAACCAAAAGGCATACGCTTGTAAGCATAAGTATCGTAGGGACACGTGTAAGTGGTTTCTCTTGATCGGCAGTGTTGACATGAATTTGAGAGAAGCCAGAGTACCCATCAAGACAGCAAAAGTGGGTGTTTTTAGACAACCTCTATAGCGTCTGATCAATAAAGGGCAGCCGTTAGTGGTCCTTCCTGGTCTCTTTGTTCAACTTCCTGTAATCAATACACATTCTATATCCAATAACAACTCTTTGAGGTATTACTTCATTTTTATCATTAGGAAAAACAGTCATACCTCCTTTCTTCGGAACACAATGAACTGGACTTACCCACCTACTATCAGCTATAGGATAGATGATACATGCGGCTATAAGCTTGAGAATTTCCGTCCTAACCACGTCCTTCATCTTTGGGTTCAGCCATCGTTGATGATCAACAACTGGCTTAGCATCAGGCTCGAGATTGATAGTGTGTTGGAAAATCCATGGACTAATCCCCTTAAGGTCATCAAGGGTATAGCCCAAGGCACCACAGTGTCTGCGAAGTGCCCCAATAATCGCTCTTCTTCAAATCCTGAAAGGTTAGCATTGATAAACACAGGATATATTTTCTTTTCATCTAAATAGGCATACTTGAGCGTATCGGGCAATGGTTTGAGGTCAAACACCGGGTCTTCTTTTGGTTGTGCGAGGATCCCCAAAGGCACAACTGGAAGGTTGTGCTTCAGGATAGCAGTTTGTCTTGCAAATATTCCGTCTAACTCATTTCTTTCCTGCATATGCATATCATTCTCGTGGTCTTCCATATATTGCTACAAAGAATCATTAGGAGGAATAGCAATAGAAGCAATATTTTCAATAATTTTATCATCACTAACTAAATCAGTACCACGAGGTTGCTTGTAAAATTTATAAAAGTTAAATTCATATGGCTCACCATCGAATTCAACAGAAACTTTACCTTTTTTACAATCTATAATAGCACTACAAGTGCTGAGGAAAGGTCTACCAAAGATAATAGGGCAAAAACTATCTTGCACTGAACCAAGTACGAGAAATTCGGTAGGATACTTTACCTTTCCACATAGGACTTCAACATCTCTCACAATTCCAATGGCAGAGATAGTTTCTTTGTTTGCTAGATAATAGTGACATCAACTTTTTCAAGTTCACAGGGTGAAATCTCACCCATGATCTCCTGATAGAGTGAATAAGGAATAGCGCTAGCACTAGATCCCAGATCGCAAAGCCCGTAATAGTTGTGATCTCCTATTTTGACAGATACAACTGGTGCAGCTGAAATTGGGCTCTTATTCTTGGCTGTGACAATGTTAGTTGAAACAACAACAAAAATTATCTTGGAATCTTAAACATCATGAGTAACTAAATCTTTAACCATCGCTACTTGAGGATCGACCTTGATCAGGTCCTTTGGTTCGTCAGTTCTTCTCCCACTTTTATTTACTATGCATGTCACAAAAGAGTGCTCCCTCATCCTTGTAGGAAAAGGGGGCTTTTGATAAAAAAAACTGCAGGGAGAATAGGGTCAGAAACATGAATATCAATAGGTAAATCTTTAAAGGGTTTATGATACTGATCCTTCTCCTCCTTAAAAGAGTCAATGTGAGAGGCAAAGTTCTTACAAAAATCAATCATAAGCTGGGAATCAAGACCAATCTTAGAACAAAAGGTATTAAAATAATCAGTTTTCACATAGCTCTCAATGTAATCACGCCCATAATTTATAGCTGGTTCAATACCTTTATCGATTTCCTAGTCTTCAGCATTCTTCTGGATCCTCTCAACGAGATCCCATTTTTCTCCGAAGCTTCTTGTTTGGAATACCCCGCTAGAGGAGGCATCCAACATCTCCTTATCCTGAAGAGAAAGCCTGGCATAAAAATTTGTAAGTATAATATTTTTAGGGAGTTCATGGATAGGACATTTGAACATTAGGGATTTAAGTCTCCCCCAAGCTTGAGCGATGCTCTCTCCGTCGCGAGACCAAAAGTTGTAGATGTAATTCCTGTCTCGATGAATTTCATGAAGAGGGTAAAACTTTGTATAAAATAGAGACATAAGCTCTTCCCAATTAAATAGATATGAGTTATCGAGGAGCTTATACCAATCTGAAGCTTTACCTACAAGCGATCTGGAGAATAATTTCTTCATGATTAAATCCAGTGACACACTTGCAAGCTTAAATAATGAACATAATTGTGTTAAATATAGCAAGTGTTCACCTAGATGTCTATCTCCTGCATAACGATTAGATAAGACATAATTGATAATACCAGACGGTATTTTGTAAGGCACAATTTCAGTAGGGGTAGGAGTGACCACCACAGTCGTGGGGCGTTTCCCCATAAATAACGATCCAAGAGTATAGGTGTCCATAAGGACAAAAGCAGCAAAGGCAAAATAAAAACAGAAATAAAAACTTCCTTACCAGCTTCACTTACTAATAGCGCTATGCTCCCCCGCAACGGCGCCAGAAATCAGTACTTGATGACCCTCAACTGTAGGGGATCGTTTTTAGCGTTTTCGATAAATAACAGTGTCGAACCCAACGAGGAGCAGAAGGTATTGTAAGTGACTTTGGTAAGGAAATAGCTACAGGAACTGAAAGATAACTTTTTAGGGGTTTTCGATATAAGCAACAAAAAGGTAAAAGAAAGAAAAGTAAAGAGCACTGAGGAGGAACAAGTGGCCTGATCCTTTTGAGCAAAGGATAAGCCTAACAACTGAACTTATAAAGGTTAAAGCGTTCTTGAGGACACACGGGAGAAATAGTCATGTGCTTTCGCCATATTCCGTATCGGTACTATGTATTGTGCTGATAAGTGTTGAGTGGGTGGATCTATGCTAGTGCACCCTCTAGACTAAGATAAGTGCCCTCTTATGATTAAACATCATGCAAGCATCCGCAAATACCAGATAGTAATTAAGGCAAAATCCTAACCATAGCAATACGATCGATGATCCATTGTTCCCTTGTGCAAAAGCGCGCGAACTGGGTTCAGGTTTCTATCACTCCGGCAACCCACCGTAAGCATTCTTTATACACAATGCATTCCCCTAGGTCCTTAATAAGGAGAAGTGTTGAGTGTTCGACTCACACAACACTACTAGGAAAATAACAACACAACTTAAATATCAAACAACACATATTACTTCAACATCATATGACTACTAACAACTAGACTTCTCCCATGTCCTCAAGAACTAAAGTAACTACTCACAAGACATAAAAGAGATCATGATCAGTGGGGATAAATAGATGATAAACAATCTGGACACAATGATATTTCTCCAACAAAACTCAATAGCATTCAACACACGGTAGTAATCAACACCGGTAGAGTAGAGAGGATAGATAGTACGGATTACAACACAAGTTGAACTTGTGAGGTGAGATTGGATGAAGATGAAGATGGTGCTGATGTTGGGGATGATGTTGATGATGATCTCGATGATGCCCGACGATGGTGATGACGATGGCGATGATCTCCCCTTCCGGGAGGTGTTCTCTCCGGGGGAATCTGCCCGCCGGAGATGTCTTTTCTCCTCTGTAGGTTTCCACCACGGAGCGGCAGCAGAACTCCGAAAACTCTCTCCTTTTTTAGGGTTTTTGGATGATGTGCGATATATAGGCCAAAGGGGGCAGCCGGGAGTGGCCCCAGGGGTCCAAGCGCCCTCCCGGCGCGGCCAGGGTGGGGTCCGCGCCAGGTGGCCGCCTGGGCACCCTGTGGCCCCTCTTCGGCGTGTCTTCGTTATTCGTCTGAAAAATACCCTTCGTCGATTTTCAGGTAATTTGGAGGTATTCTTCTTCAGCAACTCAGCGTCCACTTTTTCCCGCTGAATCCGGCGTTTGATGTTTCGGCATCAGAAAGTTGCAAACTATGTAAATTAAGCCAAACAACATAAGAACAACATCATATCATGAAATATATCAATGAATAAGAAAGAATTACTATATAAAATAGTGATGCATTTTGGACGTATCACAGCCACATATGGATCCTGCTGACTTCGCAATACTCGGGCGTTGTCCACTCACTGACCGGAATGTTAGCCACATTACGACCACCAGGAATCAGATGCTCACCAAGACTCGACCTCTCCTCAATCTCATCATCATCATTGGCCACAAAACTATTCTCTACAGAAGCCTCTTGCTCAAGCTGATACTCACCCTCGGAGTCTGACTCATCATAGCTGTTGTTGTTCTCAACAATCGGGGTCTTGGTGGAGGCATGTCGGCGAGCACGGCCACCACCACCCGAGCCCTCTCCAGTCCCTCTTACGGCTACTGGCGATGGGTGATGTAATCGTCACTGCCCTTGGCACGCTTGCGACGAACAAACACCGCCGGGTCAAGGGAACCTATAGACGATAGACAAGAAGGCATGTGCAAATGCTTAGATATATGGGACAAACATAGGAAGTAATAGAGGAGCTGCATTGGCTTTCCTAGAAGTTGATGGCACTGGATAGTGCTCCTCGTTGGCTACCCCAAGTGGAAGGTTGAGATGTGGACAACAAAAAATTTCCCTCAGTGAAGATACCAAGGTTATCGACCAGTAGGACTCCAAGTACTTCAGAAATTAGCTTGATGCGTAAGTTGTCGGGGCCTGAAATTCTTTGATGTGTAGGTTGACGTGGTCATGCACACAACAACATATAACTTTGCACCCAACGAGTCAGAGAGGTTGTCAATCTCTCCGGTCTTGTTGTTTAAAAAGGGCCAAAACACAAAGGTGGAAATAGTGGTGGTGATTGCAACGGAAAGGAAATAAAAGCAGTAAAGATGAACGGTGTAAACTATGGTGGAAATATGGACCAGGGTCCCATGACTTTCACTAGTGATGTCTCTCTCCCAACAGACGATAAACAACTATGCTGGATGAACAAATTACAGTTGGGCAATTGACAGAATTATAAACGCACCGCAATGCTAATCATTCTACAAGAAAGCTAGAGGCTCAATCGTGTGGGAAGTACGCCAAGACGAGCAGACCGTTTATTCATCAGCATCTACTCACTAATCATCCACCTTGAGATATCTATACACAACATCTCGCTGGTATTAAGTTGCAAACCACAGCCAAACTGTAGGATCAAAGAAACAAACAACTGCATTAACATACTATGCGTAAAGTAAGCAATCATTGCAACCGCGGTTACAAGCACCACTGTTTTCTCCCTGGTGGCAACAACACATCCCCTAGTCTCATGTTTCTGTCACTCAAGCTAGACATCGGGGGGCATCAACCCACAATCAAGCATAATGCTCCCTCTTGGACATAATCTCATAATTCATCACAATCTGAACATAATCTCATAATTCATCGGATCCTAGCAAACACATTATAGAAACACAGAAACTAATACATAAGTGCCTTGATGATACGTCCCAAACGTATCGATAATTTCTGCTCGTTCCATGCATGTTTTTTGTGATATTGCTATGATCTAGATACACTTTCATACACTTTTGATCATATTTGGACTAACCTACTAACTCAGTGCACCCTAGTCCCAGTTTCTGTTTTCTGCTGTTTTTCTAGTTCAGTTTTCCCCCATATAAAAAGTGCTCCAAAAATCCGGGAAAATCAGATAAAAAATCAACGTACCGGAAGCTTCCAGTGCCCCGAAGGAGGGCCAGAGGGCCACCACCAGGTGCCCAGGCGGCCACCTGGCGCGACCTAGGGCCTGGCCGCGCCAGGGGGGCGCCTGGACCCCTGGTGGCCCCCCTAGCTACCCCCCGTCGCCTATTTAATCTCCGTCACGGGAAACTTCCGAAGACAGAACCCTATTTCGCAAACTCGCCTCTATTCCGCCGCCGCCGCGCTTCCAAGATCGGGAGCACCGTCAGGACCCTTCCTGGCACCCTGTCGGAGGGAGGATCGACCTCTGGGAGGTTCTCCTCCATCATGGATGCTTCCCGGATGTGCCGTGAGTAGTCTACCTTGGACCATGGGTCCGTGATCAGTAGCTATGTGATGTTCTCCTCCCCTCTTTGTTCTTCATGGTTTAGACCTCGTGAGCTGCCCTACATGATCGCGGCACATATGTAATTCTTCTGTTGTTGCTATTCTGAGTTTGATGGGATCTGATGGATTATGAGATTATGTTCAGATTGTGATAGAGTAATATATTTGGTTTTTGTCTCTTATATTTTTGTTCCTAAGTAATTCTTGCATGTTCTCCGTTGCTGTTTATTGCTTTGGCCAAGTAGTAGGTAGTGACTCCAAGAGGGAAAGTTATGCTCGATTGTGGGTACATGATCCCTGATGACACGCTTGAGTGACAGAAATATGAGTCTAGGGGATGTGCTGTGTACACAAGGGGGAAAACAACGATGCTTGTAACCGCGTTTGCAAGGATTGTTTACTTTATGAAAAGTTCTTTTTAATGCAGTTGTCTGTTGCTTTGGGTTTACACTTTGGGTGGGGCTCGCAAATTAATACCAGCGAGATGTTCTAGATAGATATCTCAAGGTGTATGATTAGTAGTAGATGCAGATGTATTTCGGTCTACTTATTTTGGCATACTTCCCATGCTTATGAGCCTCTTCCTTTCTTTTGTAGCATAGTTAGCATTGCGGTGCGTTTATAATCCTATGAATTGCCCATCTGTAATTTGTTTACCTCGCATAGCACTTTTATCGTCTTTTGGGAGAGAGACATCACTAGTGAACATCACGGGACCCCGGTCCATATTCTCATCACTGTTTACAAGCTTATTTCCTTTTCAGTATTTACTTTTAGTTTCTATCATTATCATTATCCTTTGTAAACAACAAGACCGGAGGGATTGACAACCTATCTAAACTTCGTTAGGAGCAAAGTTATTTGTGTCGTGTGTAGGTTCGCGTCAATTGCGCCGCTAACACATACTTATCATTGCCGGAGTCCTACTGGTCGATACTCTAAACCTTGGTATCTTCACCAAGGGAAACTTGCTGCTACGCTGCATCTCACCTTCCACTTGGGGTAACCAACGAAGGGCGAGAAGCAATTATCCTCTCTCGCGCATCAAGCAAATTTCTGGCGCCATTGCCGGGGACTCCGAGTGATAAGATAGGGGAGTTGCCCACTACCTTTTACCTTTACTTTTTAGTCTTGTTAGTTTACCTTTCAGTTTTTATCTTCGTGTCCTTTATCAAAATCCAAAAAAAATAGTATGACTAGTTCCTTACTTGCCAATTAATGTCTGACTTCTTTGAAACCAGATCTTATTGGCATGGAGGATTCACCGAGGATCAACAAAAGTGGTACAAGGAACACCGCTTGTCTCAAAAGGGGATACACTTATGGAAACAAATACATAAGTTGTATGAGTATGCTAGAAACTTGTGCTCAATAGATAATATGTCTTTCTGCAGGGATGAATCTTGTTGCTTTATGAGGCACAAACACCTTGCTTTACAATGTGAGTACAATGATGATGAAACCTTAGATTCTTATGCTAAGAGAAACTATGATTTTTATGATGCAGAGGAAATAGAAGAATTTGTTGCTTATAAGGGTGCCTATGAAATTACTTCTCTTCTTAAAATATTGATGATGCCCCTTACAAATCTGAGAGTCTTGCTATACTTATCTATTGTTTAAAAAATTATGATGAAAATTATTATATTACTGGTCATCTTGAGAGAATCTCTCCCCCAAAGGAAGAGACTAATGATTTGCAGGACTCTATGGAAGAAGAAATTTCTGAACCTGAAAGCTCCTTGGATGAAAAAGAGGAGGAGATTGATGAACAAAAGGAGGAACAATGGAGCCATCCACGTCTACCTTCTAATGAGAGTAACTCTTTGATTCTTACCTTATATGAGTGTTATGATCCCATGGATTCTTTTGAAATATCCCTTTTTGATGAAGTTGATGCCTTCTATGCTTATGGCAGTGATGCCACTATGGATGATGCTTACGGAGATGAACTTGCTATAGTTACTCATGTTAAGCATGAAATTTTTGCTATTTCACCCACACTTGATTGTCCTATTATCCTTTTGAAATCTCCAACTCATATTCCATAGAATTGTGCGCTTACCAAGGCTCAATGTGATGGGTTGCATTTATATTATAATCCTAAAGGCCGTGTTGAAAACTATACACGTGTGCTTGTAGGTCATGAACAACATGATTTATGTGATAGTTATATTCTTGATGTTGTTCATGATACTATTGAAAATTATTTCGAGGGAGGGAAGTTTGGTTGTAGAAACTTCCATATTACTAAAACTCCTCTCTTTATGTTGAAATTTTTGAAGATGTTCTTGTTCCACCTTCCTATGTTGGCTTCTTTTTGCTTCTTTGATTTATTTTCTTATAAGATGCCTATGCATAGGAAGTGGGTTAGGCTTAAATGTGTCTCATATTTGCTTCTTGATGCTCTCTTTTGCTCCAAATTCTTATTCTTATGTGAGCATCTTCTCTAATCTTTATGCCTAGCTTAAAGGCGTAAAAGAAAACGCTTGTTGGGAGGCAACCCAAGATGTTTTTACTTCTGTTTTTAGTGGTCTTGATGATTGCTACTATTGTAGCAACATCATTGTATCTTTATTTTAAAGCTTTGTGCAAGTTATAGCCTCATATGGCAAGGAAAGCCAAAGTTGTGACATGCTGTCCAGAAAACAGATTATGTCCTCGTGAAGGAAAAAAATCGGATCAAATCACCAGTTCATCTTTTTGAGCTGATTTTTTTAAACAGCATGATCTATACAATAAAGGAACTTTCGTATGTTCTGAGTTTTTTTATTTGAGTTGCAGAAGTGCCCCTAAAAAATTCTTTACTACCTACTGTTCTGTTTTTCACAGATTCTGCCACGTTTTGTCTCTCCTTATTTTTGCAAACCTTAAGCTTGCTTTTTCTTTGCAAAAACCTTTTTCCAATCTTGAGAAATAGTATCTCTTCAAGAATATCTTTATATCCAGTGGGGGAAAATTATTTTATTAAGGGTACTAACCTCTCTAATCATCTTATGATGAGTTATGTATGAAGGGAGTTTTCAAGTGTGCGATGGAAGATGATGAAAGAAGATTCGGGAGTGTCAAGCGCTCAAGCTTGGGGATGCCCCCATGCATCCCCAATAAATATTTAAGGATACTCAAGCGTATAAGCTTGGGGATGCCCCCGTGCATCCCCTTCTCCATCAACAATCATCAGTTCATCCTTTGCCTCACTATATTTTTATCACTTCATGGGTTATGTGCTATGCTTGGAGCGTCTTGCTCTTAGGTTTTATTTTTAGTTTTCTTTAGCTTTTCTTGCTGTTCATAAAAAGTTAGACCCCGTCTTACTTTGTGTGGGAGAGAAACACGCTCCACTTACAAAATCTAGAACACATCATAGGATTTTTCATGCCTATCTTTTTACTGTTGTGTGTTCTTTATCTTTTCGTAGCTACTGCCATGTTTAATTTTAGTCTTAGTTTGTCTTTAGCAAGAGCCTTGGCTTTTGTTTAGTTTGTTGCTGGAACTCTCTTTAGTTTTCATGTTTATCTTGTTAAGAGAGTTGGTTGTTGCACTGAGTTGTGTCTTGTTTTGAGAGTAGCTAATTGAGGTTGCTATTTAATTTTAGTAGTAACTTGCAATAGTTTTGAGGTATTGATGTGAGTAATGTTTGAACTTTTTGGGTCAAGAGCTCTAGCCTATTAGTGATAGGTGTCGTATTTTGGGCAATCCGTGTTTATTTTCAAAACCTACAAAACTAGTTGAGAACTCTAGCTACTAGATGGATCGTTAATCTTTGGAGGGATCGAGTATTAGAGTACACTCATGTACCATGAGTCGAGGATGCACAAGGATAACCAAAAACCCCATACACTCCTCCTCGGGGTACTTGTCTCTTTGTGAACCTCCTAATTAGATTGAGAGTTACCGATAATAAGTGCATGAGTTCTTCGGACTAATGTGAGTATTGAAAGTTGACACTTCTACCTCCTCATATTTGCTAGCCTCTCATGTGTCGTGCATTGCCTTCTTCTCACTCCGAGAGTTGGCGTCCACCTTCGCCGGTACATCCAAACCCTTGGCATGATACGCTCTATCATCATAAACCTCCTTATATCTTTCCTCAAAACAGCCACCATACCTACCTATCAAGGCATTTCCATAGCCTTTCCGAGATATATTGCCATGCAACTTCCACCTCTTCATGACTTGATCTTCATGTCATATATGTTCCTGCTACACTGGCAGCGGCATACATTGCATACATCATGATAGCTACATCTTCTTTATGATTTGAGTACCTTGTAAAGTGTGAAAGATCTTCTGTACCCTCTTTTAAATTAGAGTGTTGCCCTTAAGTGAGGAAAATATCCCAAAGTGGACAAAATAAAAGATCCCAAAGAGGAAAAATGAGAGTTAAATATAAAGAGCCATTGAGGCCACCAAAAAAATACAAAAAAATAGAAACAGAGAAAAATAAAATAAAAAGAGAGAAAGGGGAACACTACTATCCTTTTGAAAGATCCACACTAGTAATCCCTCTTATCCTTGTACTCCATAGAGATGATCATGCATATAACTATGTGGGGACCTTCACACTATAGAACTTGGCTTGCATATTCCAAGGACGAGCCTCCTCAATAGAGCTCTAGGTCTTCATGAACGAGCAAGTTAGATGCACCCCCACTAGTTCCATTGGAGAGCTTTTCATCTCATATGTGCATCCGTTGCATGGCAATCCTTACTCCTCACATCATATCTATCATTTGGCCTTCTCGCCTATGATTGTCCTCATTGATGTGAGCCCTTCTCATCCTTTTTTTCTTCCTCATCCACCATATTCTCTCTTTTCCATCCTAAGTGTCAACTCTCGTGCTTACGCTCATCCATTTCATGAGTGCTCAAAATATCGAAAAGGAGTGGATCAAATTGACTTGTACCTGGCTAGTGGTCTGGGGACGAGTCAAGATAAGATTCCAAAGAAGACCAAGTGTGAAACTTTAGTAGATTGAGTTCTCAACACAAAAATACTTTTTTCTCGTATTCCCTATCCCCCTTCTTGCACGCAAACACCATTTGGAGACATTCGAGTCACGGACAGCGAGAGCTCTTGCACCTAATGTTTATTCATTGCTTGTTTCAATGCTAATATAGACTCTTGCATGTTATGACTTGAATTGAATCACATACCTTGATTGCTTTACTTTTCAAAGTTTTATATGGTTGCTAGCATGTCACCACAGAAATTATGTTTATTATCATTTACCTACTTGAGGACGAGCAGGTATTAAGCTTGGGGATGTTCATACGTCCCAAACGTATCGATAATTTCTGCTTGTTCCATGCATTTTTTGTGTGATATTGCTATGATCTAGATACACTTTCATACACTTTGATCATATTTGTACTAACCTACTAACTCAGCCCACCCAAGTGCCAGTTTCTCTTTTCTGCTGTTTTTTTATTTCAGTTTTCCCCCATATAAAAAGTGCTCCAAAAATCCGGGAAAATCAGATAAAAAATCATCGTGCCAGAAGCTTCCAGTGCCCCGACGGAGGGCCAGGGGGCACCACCAGGTGCCCAGGCGTCCACCTGGCGCGACTCGCTGATTTTTTATCTGGTTTTTGCCGGATTTTTGGAGCACTTTTATATGGGGAAAAACTAAAATAGAAAAACTGCAGAAAACAAGAACTAGCACTAGGGTGCACTGAGTAAGTAGGTTAGTCCAAATATGATCAAAAGTTTATGAAAGTGTATCTAGATCATAGCAGTATCACACAAAACATTCATGGAGCGAGCAGAAATTATCGATACGTTTGAGACGTATCAATCATGTCTGTTGTTTCCCAGACCGTAGTGTGTCAGACTTAAGGGTATTCGACGCAATAAGGATTGATTCGGGATCACAGGAGAAATAAGAGACAACACCGGAATATTTCCGGTGGAGGCCGAAAATTGTTCTGGGTATTTTGAAAGGTTCAAAATATTATTTAATAATGTTTAAATATGTTTTACTATTTAATTAACAGAATTAAATAATAAAATGTATTTTAAAATAGAAGAAAAGGCATATGGGCCTAAAGAGGCCCATTAGGGGAAGAGGGAGTCTCCCCCTTGGGACAAGGCGCCAAGGGAGGGGGGCATGCCCCCTAGGGCGCATTTGCCCCCCCCCCTCCCTTGGGATTAGTCCCACATGGGAAGTTGAGGGGAGGTTGCCCCCCTCTTTGGCCTATATAAGGAGGGGTCGGGTGCGCTTTTTCTTCATGAAAATTTGTGACAAGTTCCTCATCTCTGTTCCTCCTTTCTCCTTCCTTGAGTGGACTCCCCTTGTTTGGAGTCTACACTTGGTTGGGGATTTCTCCACTATACGCACGCCGTCGTGCTGCTGGAATCGGGATCCGAATCCATCTTCTTTCCGTTGCTCGTCTAGTTCGGAGCTCGGAGGGACGTCGGGTACACCGTATGTGTGTAATCCCGTGAGGCACTACACTTGTGGTGCTATTTCATCGTCGTGGCCATATCGCGACATCTTCAACGACAAAGTTCCGACGGGGACGTAATCCCGTCATCGGTCTACAAGGACCGGGTAGTTACTGGAGTCATCGTGGAGTTGTGCGACATCGGCGATTGCCGGTACGACAACACCAACAAGTTTCATGCGGGAACGTTTCCCGCTTAACGGCCTACATACTGGTATGTGACATATTACATCTGTCACTTGCATCGCCATAGCATAGGTATTGGGATTGGGTATCGTAGGTTATGAAAAATTTGTGTTTTCTGCCCCGAACCCAAACATGATCATGGACCCATGGTCCAAGGGTTTAACACCCCCAGTGTCATGCTACAATAATCTCTTATGTTAAAGAAAAATCATTTTTCTTAAACTTCTCTTAATCATCATTGATTCAAATCATATTCAAATCCCCTTGGTTGGAATCAAAATCTAAGTGAAAAATAAACCTTAACCAAATATTGTGAAATCAATTTTATTAAATGCATAAAAGTCAGTAGAGCAAGACACTATGGTAATGGATATTTAATATAACACTAAAATATTTTAAACAATTCAAACAGTAGCCAAAATAATCCAGGTTAATCATTTATTATTTAGATAAACATCAAATGATTTTATAAAAGGCCCAAACATTTTTTTATCAGCATGTTAATGAGTAATACAAATATTGGAACAAGTTTCACTGTTGACTAAATTCAAATACTATCTAAGCAAATTATAAATAGAAAAAAAAGGAATAGTAAAACAGAAAACAATTAGAAATATAAAAGGCCATCCTACGCACTACGCAAGGCCCACCCACTGGGCCTAGCCCAGCCCCACTCTCATCTTCCCCTCCCCTGTTCACCCAACCGGTGACATGGCGCGCCCGACGAGCTCGTCGTCGCCGTAGCCCCCGCTCGCGCCGCGTCGCTACAATGCTGCCCCTCCCCGTCGATAAGACTGCCTCGCACCCCCACTCTCATCTGCCCTAGAACCCTAGATCCACCCCACGCCTTCCCCCCTCATGTTCATCCTGTTCATCGTCACCCGTAGCCGCCATGGGTGCGCACCGGCGAGCTCGCGCGGTCACCGTCGTCCCTATGCCAAGCCAAGGTGTCCAGGACCACCGTCGTCGACATCTTCGTCAACCTACTTAAGATCGCGAGCTAACGGCCCCCGTAGCCGGTGCAATCGACCCAGACACCCCGCCGGAGGGAAAGTACATGTAGTCCCCATGTGTGGTTTTGGTAATTAATGACAATCCTTATGGACTAATGTTTGCATTGAGATATATATATTTGAAGGAAAGTTACATAGGCAATGCATGAAGAACATTGTTCATCAACACAAATGTATCCATTGTGTCTTGGCAATGAATGATTATTCCAATAAAGCAACAATGGCATCATGGATCTAAGGATGTTTGTCCCATGGATAATGATAAGAAGAATGGATGATGTTGCAATGAATACAATCTATTGAAGATCGGGTTTTGGGTCTCACTGTTGTATACAACCTCGGACTAAGATGATTCAAAAGCAAAGCCATTTTCCTCAACAAGACTAAGAATACTCATGTTGAACACTTGTCCATTTGAGGTCATCATAAGGACTCAATAATTTGCACAATATATATGTCATGTGTCTTTTGGACTGGACACCACTTGATCATGGATTAAGATGAATGTTGACCAAGAGAAAGGTGAAAGATTGAATTCTTGATGGTCAACACTCTAGCACTACTTATATACCACATGGGATCTTGTGTCATGGTAAGAAATTGTCAATTGTGCTTTGAGTTCTAACCCATACGATGTATTTCTATATCTTTGAGGGATAGGTGATTCTCATGGGAATGCATCAAGAGAAAGATCACAAGTGCCCATGGCATGATGACATCAAGTGTAACGGTCATCAAGTTATACAATCTCAGAGGATTACATGCTTGAAGCTTGCGGATGATCACGTGGTGGCACATGTGAACATGGCAT
Organism: Bromus sterilis; assembly: GCA_950022295.1. Taxonomy (NCBI): domain Eukaryota; kingdom Viridiplantae; phylum Streptophyta; class Magnoliopsida; order Poales; family Poaceae; genus Bromus; species Bromus sterilis. The sequence goes on from OX465597.1 coordinate 351,166,521, forward strand.
ATAATGCAAAGCTTTCCTCATGACTTACGAGGATACTAATGAAGTCTTCACCGAGTTATGTGACCAATATTGCATGTACATCTTGAGCCAAGCATGACCCCATCATCAAGCTCAAGTGGAACGCTCAAGTCAAAGGTACTGTGTCGTGGATCATTCACCATCGAAAAAAATACATGCTCAAGAATGGATTTCCGGAAGCTATAGTATAGTTCTTTTATTACTCTTGAGTTATAGGGATCCCGCACTATTAAGAGGGGACCAAAGGGGATTAGTAATGGACTTTCTCAAGTCAACAATTCCTAACTCAATTCCACTCCTATCCTTTATACAAATAAAGGAGTAACCAAAGCCAACTCATTTCTCAAATACTATGGCATATCCTTTACATACTTTGCACCTTCCATTTTGTCTTATCTTGGGTGGTTCTCTATGTGAGGATCTTGAGCTTTTCAATAGCTTTAAAATAATCCCAAGATCATCAAAATCGGAGTTCGTATGTAAAAGTTATGCACGTTTCAGTATTGGGTTCCTGCTGTTTGTCCTTTGGACGGACGTCCGATGAATTTCGGACGTCCGATCCATGGGACATCCGAAACCTGTCGGACGTCCGATCCCCACCAAAAATATTGTGTCCAGATGGTCAGTGAGCATGCAAATTTACCAGAAGTCCGACGTGTTTCCGACGTCCGAACCCTGTCGGACGTCCGACATGCTACTGGATTTTTCTTCTCTGTTGCATGCTGAACTCTATTTGAACATTTCGGACGTCCGACTTGGTTCGGACGTCCGACATTTGGACTTTCGTACGTCCGACATCTGACGGACGTCCGACATCTGACGAGCGTCCGACACTTGCACAGCTTATTGCCCCAACGGCCATTTCGTCCCTTGGGCAATAAATACCCCCTCCCCCCCACTTGTGAGGGTTGAGCACTTCATTCCAAACACACAAGAACCCTAAAAGGCTCCCTCTCCTTTCTCCTACACCAAATCCTAGATCCCGAAGAGACTTGTGAGAGTTCTTGAGAGAGATTTCACCCATTGATAGATCCACTCCCTCTCCCTCTTTTGACCAAAGGAATTCGCGATTTGAGCAAGTCTTGAGCATTTCCCCCTTGATCTTGTTACTCTTGGAGGTTGGAGACTCCTAGGCGGTAGGAGTGATCCGGTGAGGAATCAACTTGTGATTTGCCCCCCGGAAAGTTTGTGAAGGTTTGGAGGCCGCCTCAAGGTCTACCACTAGTGGTTGGGAATCGCATTCGTGGTGATATCTCAAGGGGAATAGGGTGAGCCTTCGTGGCGTTGGTGTGCCTTCGTGGTAACACCCACTCTCTCCAAACGGTGAGTAGCTTCCCTCCAAGGAAGTGAACATCGGGATACATCCTCGTCTCCGAGTCTACGGTTATCTCTAACCCTAGCTCACTACTTGTGGTTTACTTTGGTCACTTGACCTTGCATTCACTATATCTTGTTGTCCTCACTATATTGTGTTGGCTATCATATCATAGTGATAGTTTTAGGCCAACACATTATACTCCGCAATTCATACGTGCTACTATTGTTCCATATTGTTCCTTGTGTGAATTGGTATATTGTATCTCACATATCCACATCTTGTGATATATATCTTGTGTAAGTTTGTGTAACTTACTTGTGCCTACTAGTATCATTATTGTGTTCATATTGTTTAGAATAAAGTTGTTGGTGCACTTAGTTTAGCCTAGTATATTAAGGTTTTGTGCTTGTTAAGTATCCTCTTAGTTTATTTCCGCATCCGGATATTAACAAATCCATAAAAGGTTTAAAACGCCTATTCACCCCCCCCCCTCTAGGAGACATCGTGGTCCTTTCAATTGGTATCAGAGCAAGGTCTCTCCTTATTAGGCTTCATCGCCTGGAGAGTAAGATGTCGACTAGTGTTATAGTGCACAATGACACCTTTGATTTTGATGGCACAAATTATCACTTGTGGAGAATTCGCATGCTATGTCACTTCCGGACCATGGGTCCAAATGTTTTGCGAATTGTTACTATTGGGGCTCATATTGCCAAGGATTTCCTATCTCCATCTCTTGAGGATATGCATATTGATAGTGATGCTTTGGGAGCCATTCATCAAGCTATAACATTTGATGTGTTTGAGTCTATTTTGATGTGTAAGACAGCTCATGAGGCTTGGACCAAACTTGATGATGTATATGGTGGATCATATCTTAATGAAGCCAATATTTTTCCCATGGAGACAATTGGGAAAGTCTCGACAAACTCATGTCATGAAGAGCACCCTATTGCCTCCACCTCCAACTACTTGGTCACAACAACATCTTTCACTTTACCAACATTTAGCTTGTGACAAGGTAATGACATGGTAAGTGGAGAAATCATGTGTGATGATGATGTAGAGATCATCATAGATGATACTCCATGTAGAAATGCTAGCATTGTAGCTTCCATGGACTTGAGCATATCTTGCACCAACTTTGGCATAGACTCTTTTGTCAATAATCCATGCATGTCATCTAAAGATTCCTTGACATACTCTTGTGATGATATGCTTGATCTTTCATGTTGCCATGGTAAAAATGCTTCAATTTCCTCTAGTTATTGTATGACTAACCATGTAGAGGAAACCAAGAAAAATGTGGCACACTTGATTAACGAAGATCCCTCTTGTCCGGAAAAGTCATCACCGATGCACATGTGCCTCATGGCAAGAGGCAATCATGAGGTATCCTATTCTCTTAGTGATGATGATGATTGTGATGAAAATGATGTTGCCATGACCCAAAATCTCTATGAGATTGAGAAAACCCTTTGTAGGGTTAACAAGGACACATATAGGATGTTCCAAGATGTTCTTTTCTCCTTTGTTAAACGTAATGATTTACTTCATGAAGTGCAAGATAAAAATGAACTACTTGAACATAATATCATTTTGGCTCATCAATCTTTGAGAGACTTGAAGTGTTCAAAAGAAGAGATTGAAGTTTCTCATTATAAGCTTAAAGAGGATTTTGAGCACCTTGACCTTGGCTACAAGAACGTCAAAGGAGTGCTCACTAAACTCTCTAGGTCTCATGAGGAACTTCAAGCTACTCATGAGAAGTCTCTTGGTTCTACCTCTTCCTCTCATATTGTCAATGATGCTTCTACTACTAATCCTATTTTTTGTGAAGCATCAATATTGAAGGAGAATGTTGAGCTAAGTGCTCAACTTGATTTGCTAACTAGCAATTATGAGAAATTGGAAGCAATTCATGAAAGGCTCTCGAGCACACATGAGGACCTTCTAACCTCTCATGATAGGCTAAAGTTAGCCCATGAGGCTATGATCACTAAGGTAAAATCTTATGAGTCTCATGTGGACATTAGCACACATTCTACACGAAATGCCTTGTTGTCATGTGCTAATCCCAGCAATTTCTCTCTACATGATGTTGCTACATGTTGCGATGATTTGCTCACCATGCCTTGTTGCTCTAATAATGAAGCTTCTATATACTCTAGCTCTTTTGTCAATACTAACATTGTAGAGGAAAATAAAGAGCTCAAGGACCAAGTCATTAGTTTGAAGAAAGACTTGGAGAAGTGCTATGATGGGAAATCCACACTCAACAATATCTTGAGTGTACAAAAATTTCCCTCAAGATAGGTGTAAACATAGTTTTATATCCAACAAGAATAAGTCCAAGAACAATAAGAAGGGACAAGACCAAGTCAAGAATGAGGCGAACATTATTTGCTTCAAATGCAAGAAAGTTGGACACCATGTAAGATCTTGTCCAATGAAGGAGAAGGCCTCAAGTAAGAAGCATCATGGGAAGCGGCCTCAACAACAATCTCAAGATGAAGAAAGGCCTCTCTCCGTGATTAACCATGATAATGATCCTCATGTTGAGAAGAAAAGGAAGAAGAGAAAGGGAAGCAAATGTTGCTATAATTGTCGTAAGAAGGGACACATATCTTCATCATGTCCCAACGGTAACATCCCTAAGCCTTCAATAATAAATGATCATTATTTACTTAGGAAGGATAATGTTGGCAATGTGTTTGCCAAGTTTGTGGGTACCCAAAGTGGTTTGAAGGTGGATAAGACCATTTGGGTTGCCAAACCTATTGTGACTAATTTCTTAGGACCCAACCTTGTTGGGTACCAACAAGCTCTAACTTGATCAATAGGTGGTTGGAGAGCATTGGAGACTTGGCTACTTCATGAAGAAGAAGAAGAAGAAGAAAGTGCTTTCACCACAAGTTGTGGTTAATTACTAGTCAAGTGGATTATCATCATATTCATTAATCCAATTCTCTCCTTGCGGTAACTTGTAGCTACATTGTTTACATTGAAAGTTACTAGCACCATGCATGTGTAGGTTTTGTGCCTAGCATGTGTTTGTATGTTGTGCCTCTTATTATGCTTGATTTGTGATATTTAGCATATGTAGGTTGCAATGCACCTCATACAGTTGTGAGTGTATGTGTGTGTTGTTTCTAGCCTTTATTGCTTCATTAGTTGAATCTTATTTGGCTCTTTCGTGATATCAATGGATCATCACATTATGGGGAAGTGTTATGTGTACACATAACACAAACCTTGAATGTGTATATATGTGGGATATCATCTAGAATTATTTGTACAATATTATCTAGCATATTCTATACTCACAATGTAAAATGTGCATCCATGCACAAATCCTAGAAATATCTCATAAATTGGGTCTCATTTGACACATGTGGATAATACATGAACTGTCACATTATGGGGGAGCGGTATACTATGTGCATACCGCAATCCTTAAAGACGTGAATAAATTAAGTAATGTCATTTAGAATTCATATTTGAAATTATCTTAGATCTGTGTGGCTTGCATTGTTTTGTTTGAGTATGATATTCTTGTGCGATTTTTCCACTATCTATCATAAAAATCGTTGGTGGGAAATTGTTTGATTCAATTCATTCCAATTATGGTTGTGCATGGTTATCTACATACTTGGAATATTAAGAATCTCCTATAAATGCATTCTGGTTAATTATAAACTCTCATCATATGCCTTATCTATTGAAGTTGATCTTGCATATCGTTTAAATCTACCACCGAGTATTATTCTAGATACCATTAAACTTGGTATTCCTTCATGTGGTAGAATTAGTAGATCATCTTCGTCTCGGCCTTTACTTCAACTTACATTTTACATCTTGCTGAGAAATCCATTTGTCTCCCAAATGTTCTCCCGTGCCTTGCTCAAGCTCATATTCTTAGTTTTATGAAGTTACGGGAGTTGGTTATCTCACTAGTTGTTCTATCTTATATCCATTTGAGTGTGATATAACCTTAAAAATACGTGTAATGTATATCTTATGTGCACTTTGGTTTTTCTTAGTTCATATGTTGAACTATGTGTGTGATCATGTGTTGATTCACCACTCTGATACAATTTGGACAACATAAAGGATGATTGATTTTATTTAAGTGTTCATCATTTATATATTATATAGTCTAAATTATATCTTCTTGGTTCTTGATATTCTTGTGCATGCATGCTTAAATATATGTGTGTCTTCATGCCCTGCTTGCTCTATTTGATCCAAGATATGTAGGGGAAACTCCATCAAACCATAACGTTTAAGATGTGCAGTCATATTCATATTCACATACTTAAGTGAAGTTTGCCTATGTATTGTAGCTATGCTAACCACTTTGGACCCAAGAAGGTTGGGGACCATATTGTACTTAAATGGTCTTAGGTACATCTGAGGAATGTTGGGTGCTTGGCTTATTCATTGAGAATGTGGTGCTTTCATGAGGAACCAGGAGTCGAGCCATAATATGTTATTGATCTACAAACTTCATTCCGATGCCATCACGATAACATTAATGTATTGCAAGCACATATATATATATAGTGTAATGTGGTCAACCTTGTGTAGGTTGCATCATGACATGCTTAGTTCTTGCTACAAGTGTGTTTCTTGCATGTTCTTACAAGCAATTTTTTTGTGATATGAAGCATTTGGGAAGTTGCATATAATGGGAAAGTTACCCCAAAATATGCAATGTTGATGAAATTATAGAAACATTCTAATTTCTCGAAGTATGTGCTCTCTTGATTAGAAATTCATGGTTATACAAATGAGATCAGTTTGTGCCATGTTCCATGTTCCTGCTCCATGTGTCATGTGTCATGTGTCATGTGTCTTGCTCTTATGATAGGATCAAACTTGTGTAACAATGGGTTCACATATGGATATCATGTCGCTATCAATTGTAACTATCTTTTATATGTGAGTTTCTATGTGTATTGCCACTTAGGAACTTATATACATCAGAAAGTTAATATATTCCCTTGATATCATCTACCCTTTGCCGACCACTTAGTTTGTTCATTGTTGTTTCTTTGGTGGCTTCGGTAGACGGGTGTTATGTGAGTGCTTGTATGTCTTGCATATTCCTTTTGCACTCATGTGTGTTAATGTATTCCTCATATGTCTAATTATTATCTTCATATATTTGTACCTTGCTACCTTATATTGATCCCCACTTAAGGTCGAGCCTCTCCATGTGTTCCTTATAGAATATGTGCATTTTATTTCACTCATAAATTGTCATATGCACACATTATGGTGGTCTCATACCATATCGGTTTCTCTAGATATTTTCTTCCATTTTGGCATTTGTTGCCAATGGGGGAGAAGTTTAGAGGGTTTAGTGGGAGTTTATTGGTTGAGGTCATTCATGCATATCTATAAGTGTTATATATGGTTATGGCATGAATGAGCTACGCATATAGAGTAAACTTCAACATTGTCAACATATGCAATGAAATTCCAGTTCAAGCTCAAGTGGAACGCTCAAGTCAAAGGTATTGTGTCGTGGATCATTCACCATCGAAAAAAATACATGCTCAAGAATGGATTTCCGGAAGCTATAGTATAGTTCTTTTATTACTCTTGAGTTATAGGGATCCCGCACTATTAAGAGGGGACCAAAGGGGCTTAGTAATGGACTTTCTCAAGTCAACAATTCCTAACTCAATTCCACTCCTATCCTTTATACAAATAAAGGGGTAACCAAAGCCAACTCATTTCTCAAATACTATGGCATATCCTTTACATACTTTGCACCTTCCATTTTGGCTTATCTTGGCTGGTTCTCTATGTGAGGATCTTGAGCTTTTCAATAGCTTTAAAATAATCCCAAGATCATCAAAATCGGAGTTCGTATGTAAAAGTTATGCACGTTTCAGTATTGGATTCCTGCTGTTTGTTCTCTGGACGGACGCCCAATGAATTTCGGACGTCCGATGCCCACCAAAAATATTGTGTCCAGATGGTCAGTGAGCATGCAAATTTACCAGAAGTCCGACTTGTTTCGGACGTCCGGCACATCGGACGTCCGAACCCTGTCGGATGTCCGACATGCTACTGGACTTTTCTTCTCTGTTGCATGCTGAACTCTATTTGAACATTTCGGACGTCCGACACTTGCACAGCTTATTGCCCCAACGGCCATTTCGTACCTTGGGCTATAAATACCCCCTCACCCCCACTTGTGAGGGTTGAGCACTTCATTCCAAACACACAAGAACCCTAAAAGGCTCCCTCTCCTTTCTCCTACATCAAATACTAGATCCCGAAGAGATTTGTGAGAGTTCTTGAGAGAGATTTCACCCATTGATAGATCCACTCCCTCTCCCTCTTTTGACCGAAGGAATTCACGATTTGAGCAAGTCTTGAGCATTTCCCCCTTGATCTTGTTACTCTTGGAGGTTGGAGACTCCTAGGCGGTAGGAGTGCTCCGGTGAGGAATCAACTTGTGATTTTCCCCCCCGGAAAGTTTGTGAAGGTTTGGAGGCCGCCTCAAGGTCTACCACTAGTGGTTGGGAATCGCATTCGTGGCGATATCTCAAGGTGAATAGGGTGAGCCTTCGTGGCGTTGGTGTGCCTTCGTGGTAACACCCACTCTCTCCAAACGGTGAGTAGCTTCCTTCCAAGGAAGTGAACATCGGGATACATCCTCGTCTCCGAGTCTACGGTTATCTCTAACCCTAGCTCTCTACCTGTGGTTTACTTTGGTCACTTGACCTTGCATTCACTATATCTTGTTGTCCTCATTATATTGTGTTGGCTATCATATCGTAGTGATCGTTTTAGGCCAACACATTATACTCCGCAATTCATACGAGCTACTATTGTTCCATATTGTTCCTTGTGTGAATTGGTATATTGTATCTCACATATCCACATCTTGTGATATATATCTTGTGTAAGTTTGTGTAACTTACTTGTGCCTACTAGTATCATTATTGTGTTCATATTGTTTAGAATAAAGTAGTTGGTGCACTTAGTTGAGCCTAGTATATTAAGGTTTTGTGCTTGTTAAGTATCCTCTTAGTTTATTTCCGCATCCGGATATTAACAAATCCATATAAAACGCCTATTCACCCCCCCCCCCCTCTAGGCGACATCGTGGTCCTTTCACGGAGCCGCGAGACCTCGCCGTCCTATTCGTCCTCCTCGCGCCTCCCCCGAGCCCGTTGCCACCCCCTACGTGCACTCGGTGAGCTTCGCTATGGTTCCTCTCTCTCCGCGCTCAAAATGATCTCCCTCGTCACCGTGTTCACCACGGCTGTACACACGTCGTCATGCGTGTCGTCGCTAGCGGCTCTCCGGTCACCCTTTTGGTCTGCCGCGAGTTCCTAATGCTTCATGCGGATCTACTGGCTCGGTGCACGTCCTTGTTACCTCCGTTCTGAGTCGCAACGCGAGCCCTCACCGGAGCCGTGGCACGACCGCCAGACCATCTCATTGCAGCCTTTGATGACGGCCACTCCGGCGAGCTCTGAGAACGCCACCAGGTGCGCGGGAGCGTCAGCTTCCTAACGCATCCAACAACATGCCAAACCGAGGCCCGTGAAAAGCGCACGACCACCGCCAGCATCCACGGCCTCCCCGGCATGATGGTGCGGATGTGGTGGTGATTAGCGCTAAGCTAACCCCCCTTTGCCTCTAACGCGTGGGCCCAAGGCCATAATATTAAGTCTAAATAGTCGTTAATTTAATTTCTCCAAAGAGACTTACATGTGGACCCCGTGTACACTTACCCCTGGTTAAATTAAACTGTTAGTTAAAGCCACTTTGTATGAGTTCTAGGCCCCACTGTCATTTATATTAAATGTATGATTTTATAAATTTCCTTTGTATGACAGGTGGGCCTAGTAACTTAATAATTATTTAAATCAAATAAGTAAAACCTGTGTCAATGACAGGTGGCCCCCACCGAATATTTGAATTTACTAAAATAGTGTAGTAATGTAACGAGTGTATGACATGTGGGTCCCCTGTATTATATGAATACCTAAATGATTTATAAATGACATTGTGTATGACAAGTGGGCCTCCAGTGTCAATTGACTGGTCAACATTCACTGTGCTGGACAATGTTTTAGATAATGTTATTTAAATAATAAAAGAAATCCAGAAATGTTTATAAATTGATTAAATCTTTGAAAATCGATATCTTTTAAACCGTAAGTCAGATCAAGGTAATTTATACATGAAACATGACCAGAAAGATAAAATGAATAAGAATACGCTACCCGTATACCAACCACCCCCTCTAACATACCGAACACAAGACCTCCCCCCTCCAGATCGTCTGCCGATAATCACCCAGAGCTGGCAGTTCATCCCCGGATGAATTTCTGCTCCGAGCAAAGCACCTAGCATTGTATTAGAACATCGGTAACAATGCATTTGCCATGTCATGCATATGTGTTACATTTGTTTGCATTATATTTACTCTTTCTTCCCCCCTTTCCTTCCGTAGACCCCACGACTGCCGACGACGACACCGTTGTTGAGTACGACTACTACGTCGACGACCAGGCAAGCAGCGCCCCATCCCCTCTCCCATATATCGCCTATCTTTCTGTATTATTCTATTGCACTAGGCATTGCTGCTATTGCTACGATAGATTCATATTATGCTGCATAGCCTGTTTTTGTCGCCCCTTGCTGTAGCTTTCCTTTATCCTATGTTGCCTAGAGATTTTATGCATTATTCAAAAGTTGGCCCTGCGCATTGTTAGTCTACTAGGTTTAGTAATCGGGTCGTGATCACTTTGGAGAGTGAACGTGAAACTTTATATTACTGCAACTTCAACGGTATCGAGCTCCAACATTGCTTAAGGATCTTACAACGGCTAGGCTCTATCGAGTCACGCCGTGAGTGATATCGAGGGTGATTCCTCTTATATCCATCTTTTTGTCGGCTCTATGGTGCAGCACCATCGGGGTGATCTCCTCGAGGGTGATTCCTCTTTAGCTCACTCCCGGCGATGTATCAGTCGAACTGTCAATCAAGTATGGACCAATGAGGGTGACACCTCCGGTCTCCACTCGAGGGTAGGGACCTAAACCACAGTGTCTAAAAGGTAAGGAGTCGGGTGACCCTACGGTGCCCGTGCAGGGTATTGTATCGGGGCGGAAAGACAGGTGGATACCAGCGGTGTGCGGCGGGCCTGGTACTTGTGCGTTGGTCGTGAGATACCCTGTAATGTACGAAAGTCATGCGACCCCAAGGTCGCCCACGAGATAAGGTAAGGAGATGGTTCACATTGTCGGTAACCGCAAGAGTTGACGGGACGACAGGGTAGGAGTCCACTGGCTCTGGTAATGAGGATGGACCTGGCTGCTCTCGTTGTCCGCGATTCACCTGTAGGGACAATGATAACGGTTGTCCCGCCAGATAATAATAAAATGCTTAATTGTTCGGTGTCAGTGATCCGAGTGGATATATGCCTATAACTCACAAACCTCCACGCATGATAAGGAGTATGGGCTCCCCGACGTCGTACGTTATCATTCTAAATCTCTTCAGACGTCAACAGTATCGCGGCTTGATTGCCGGGATTGGACGAGCCTCATGTGCTCTTGTTGAGACAGGTGAGTCTGCTTCTCCGGCCACGCACGCATCGCGCATGAGTACAAAGGGCGAGGGTCCAAAGGCCTTATGTACTTAGGATTTTGACCGGCGGATGGCCTCTTTGCTAAGCCTAGGATGGTATACGGCATGTCGGATTTCCTTGGTAGGACATGCCTAAATAAGGTGTACGAGACCCGGGGGTCCGAGCGTATAGGGTACAGTTGTGCACCCCTGCAGGGAGTAAATCTATCCGAGTAGCCGTGTCCACGGTAATAGGACGCTCGGTGTTGTATCCGGATCCTATACAACTACGAACTATTACAGGTACAAGTTGAACTGTTGTACCCGGGATGTCTTCCTCGCACGGAAGTCGAGGAAGGAATCTCGGGGCATTGTTAATATATAAAACTTATTATAATACCTTTTTTTGCATCAACTTATGCTGCATTGTTATTACAATCATGCTATTATAACTGTTGGTTATTCTCTTCTACTGCCGCAAGATCGCTTGAAGATGCTAGTCTTCGATAGGCCTAGCTTCGTCCCCCTTACCCTGGTACTTCTGTTTTGCAGTCCACTATACAACCTCTTCTTCCATTTTGATATAAATGCATAACTGCTTAGCATGCCTGAGTTTAAGTCTCGCTGAGTATGCTAGATACTCACCCTTGCTTTTTCTACCCTCTTTGTTTTCTATATACATGGTTGCTGCAATCACACGTTGGAGCCCAGGAGCAGGAGTAGCCCGGATGTGCCTTCTACGACGTGGAGTTCCCCCTCAACCAGGATTGGTTCGAATGTTCCAAGGCAGGAGGCCTCGCCTTTTCGTTCTGTATTGTTTGTGCTAGCCTTCTTAAGGCAAAACTTGACTAACTATGTCTGTACTCAGATATTATGGCTCGTATGACTTATGTATTCGGATCCTCGTGATCCCTGGCTTGTAACATAAAGATTTATCATATTTGTGCCTAGTGTTGTGTTGTGATATTCTTACCGTGACACCCTGATCTTGATCAAGTTCCTTGCGTGTATGTTTAGTATATGATCGTAAATCGGGGGCGTCACAAAGGAGGAGTACTCTCGACACATCTGGGAAGCGCTCATGGTGGTGGAGAAGCTCTCAGAGATCAATCCTCCCTCTAGCAGGGTGCCGGGACATGCTCTTCTGGCGATCCCGACCTCGGGATCGCGGCGGCGGTGGAAAAGTGGTGAAAATCGCGTAACGGGGGGCCTCTTGAGGGTTTTCGTGTCGAGAGCTAAATATAGGCGGAACGGGGCACCAGGGGGGCCCCACCTGACCAGGCGGACAAGTGGCGCGGACCCACCCTAGGCCGCACCAGGAGGCCGCATGGCCAGGGGGAACTCCCCTCTGGGGCCCCTCCGGCCTTCTGGAGTCTGATTATCTTCTTATTTTTATTATGATTTTTCCAGATTAAACGAGCACTTTAATAATTCGCATTTTTCGTGTAATGCAGGGATAACAACAGACAAAAACTGGCACTGGGGCATTGAGTTAGTAGGTTAGTACAAATATGTTGAAAAACTTATGAAAGTGTAGCAAAACATATAGCAAACTCACCAATATAAGTATGGAACAAGAAAAAAATTATAGATACGTTTGAGACGTATCATGTAACACCCTCTGAATCAGTAACAGTAATCACTACAGTGATTCCACTGTTAGTGATCATTACTGTTGATGATCAAGCCATGATCACCTTTGATCATAGCTCTGTCAATTTACAACCCTGATAAAATTTTCAGATTGTGTAAACTATAAAACTTTGCTCCAAGAATTGTGGATGCATGTCAACCCACTTGATCATGGTTAAAACCAATCAACCGTAGTCATTTGCAGCATCCCAAGTCAATGTTAATTAGAGAACCCTTAGTGGGGATTTATTGAATTTCCCCTAGGGTATTAATATAAAAGCAAAGTGGAGATTAAAAGTAAACCCTAAATGGTGCAACCACTTTTATTATTTAATAGCAGATGATCAGTAGGCCTTGTTAATATAGCAATGCATATTTCATTAAAGTGATTAGTGGTGTTACGAAATAAAACAATAGTTTAGAAATTATTAAATGTCCATGGTAATTTTAATAAACAAGTAGGAATCTTAAATAAACTAAAAAAAATCGTGAATGCAATTTTGCAAAAATGCTAAATATCAGTGCATCACTTCCATATAGTTTAGGAAATTTATTGATCTCTAAAATAAATCAAACAATTATAAACAGTAGCCGAAACCCCCTTTTCATCAAAAGAATAATTAAAAGAAATATCAAATGAATTTCTTTTGCTGCAAAACTTTTTGTGGCACTGTCTTAATGTGCATCACTAATTATAGTACAAGTCTCATGTTTTACAAAATTCAATTGATGGCTAAACAAAATGGGAAACATAAATGAAATAGAAACAAAAAATAAATAAAGGGAAGCCCCTAACCCTCGCCCTGGGCGGAGCCCACCCCTGGCCATCCCCTCTCCCCCCACTGGGCCAAGCCCATCCAGCCCCAGCCCACCCCACCCTTCTTCCTCCTATTCATCAGGGCGTCATGGACGCCCCTCACCCGTCCATGGCCGCCGATGCTCGATGTCTACATCCCCGCGGTTCCCCGGCGAGCTTAAGGGACCGAGCCACCGCCCCCTCCCCCGCCCTCCCTCGAAACCCTAGCGCCCTTCCCCTCATACCCCTCACACCTCCCTCTCTCTCTCTCTCTCTCTCTCTCTCTCTCTCTGGCGAGCTGGCCCGAGCAGCCATGGGCGGGCGCCGTCGTGCAGCCGTGGCCACTGGCCACCTCGAGGCGAGCCACCTTGTCCAGGCGCCTCTTCGGCCCGTTCCTCGTCTTCCTCGCGCATCAACTCGGGTGGGGGCACATCAGAGGCCGCGAATCGAGCCCCCCCCCCCTCGTCTGCCATGGCCGGAGCGCTCCGCCGCGTGAAATTCACGCACCCCGGCCACCCGCGCGTTCCCCGTGCATGTCTTCCGTCCCCCTGTGAGCCCCCTTTCGTTTCGCCCTCTCCCCTTCGTCGATTCTGCGCCGTAGCGCTCTCCCTCGCCGCACTCCGGCTGCAACCGTCCGCCGTGGTCCGCCTTCGCGTGTGGCTCGCCGCAGTTGCCTGCGGCTGCTATGCCGTGGTCCGGCCGCGGCCCAGTGCACGCGCGCCATGCCACCTGTGCTCGTCGTCTCTCCGGCCGCCGCACAACACCGCCGTCGCGGTCTTCCCCCTCGCCGTGCTCTGCTCGCTGGTGGCCACGGTTTAGTTAACCGTGGGCTAACCCCCCTATTAGCGCTAACAAAAAACAGTTAAAGGAAATAATCCCCTCCCCCCATATGTGGATGACAGATGGGTCCCAACCCTTTAAGTTAATTTAATTGTTTAATTAAATTACTGTAAATATGACACCTGGGCCCCACCAACTGTTAAGTTAATAAAGGTGCTTAATTTAAATAGGTATTAGTCTAGTATATGACATGTGGGCCCTTGCAATTGTTTAATTAAAAATAACTGTTAAACTTAAAATGTTCCTATGACATGTAGGCCCCACTGCTTTTCAGATTTAAATAAATGGATTATATAAAATGAGACATTGACAGTTGGACCCCCCTGGTCAGTTTGACCAGTCAAAGGCCTCAGCCTATGACAGGGTGTCCCCACATGTCAGTACTGTTTTGGATAAGGTTTTGGATAATGTTTGAATTAAATAATAAAAGAAAATCTAGAAAAATGTGTTAAAAACTTTGAAATTGAATATCTTTTAAACCGTAAGTCCGATGAAAATATTTTATACATCAAAATTGATCAAAAAAATATGACGAATACAGATACGCCATTTGTTTGTCTACCACACCCCTCTAACATACCGAACATCGAACCGTCCCCCTCCGGACCGTCTGTCCGATGATTCGTCCGGTACTGTTAAAGTATTTGGATGAACTTATTCCGAACACGAAAGTTGTTCGGAATAGATCAACTAACCCGGATACACCACCCACACATGTGTCAGATGTCCACGACACCTCCGACATGATATCTCCCCCCCTCCGGACACCCTGTCCGATAATCACCCGGAGCTGACCGTTTATCCACAGATGAATTCCCGCTCCGTGCTACGTGTATCGTACAACGTTAGAGCGTCGTTAACATTTCATATGTCATGTCTTGTATTTGTATTTCTATTATTTCTGTGTCTTTATTGTTTCTCCCCCCTCTTTTATTGTCCGGTAGTCTCGACGTCTGCTGCTGATGCCCCTGTGATCGACTACTTCGTCGACGACCGTACCTCTACCGTCGAGCTTACAGGCAAGCAGAGCCATTTTCCTTCCCCAGATATCGCCTATCTTTTCGTACATTTCTTGCACTAGGCATTGTTACTGCTTCTGCTACGTTACAATCCTATTCAATTGCATAGCCTGTTTTTGTCGCCCTTTGTTATACCATCCTTTATCCTATGCTACCTGCTATAACTATATATTATATTCAGTAGTGAACCCTGCGCATTGTTAGCTAGGTTTAGAATAGCGGGCCGCGATCACTCTGGTGAGTGAACGCGGATTACAAAATATTATAACTGCAGCAGGTACGGATCAATGCAGACGCCCTAGGGAACCTACAACGGCGAGACCCTGTCGAGTCGCTTCGAGTATGACTTACGAGTGGATGGACTCGTATTTCACTCTCGTCGGCTCAGTAGCGTAGCATCACTGGGATGGTACGAGGGTATTCCTCTTTAGTTCATTCCGCTGATGTCTCGGTCGAACCTCTTCAAGTGTACCATCGAGGGTGATTCCTCCTGGTTTCACTTGATGGTAGGCACTCGAATCAACTGGTGTCCTTACAGGTAAGGAGTCGGGTGACCCAACGGTGCCCGCGCAGGGTATCTTAGCGGAACGACAGGTCAGGTGTATTCCACCGGTGTGCGGCGGGCCTGGTACTGTTCGTGGCCGAAGGGTATCCTGTTGTACGAAAGTCGAGCTCTTCGGACCAAACGCGAGAGAAGGTAAGGAGACGGTTCACCTTGTTGGCAACCGCACGAGTTGGTGGGACGTCAGGGCAGGCACCGATGTTACTGGTGGTCCTGACTGCTATCGTTGTCCGCGACTCATTCAATATGGGGCAACGATAACGATTGTCTCGACAGAAAATTAATAAAATGCTTAACGGGTTCGACGGATGACTTGAGTAGCCTTTTGGCTTGTACGCACTACCTATACGTGGGATTACGCGTTTGGGCGCCTCCGCGATGTAGCCTCGTTCGAAAGCTCTGAAAGACGTCCAGTTCAGCATTGCGGCAGGGACGGATCACACTGCGGCGTTGGAATTCACCCTCCTCGCAACGACCCGGAGAGCGAGGGGTGATAGGCCCATGACCCCCTTGCACTTAGGGCTGTAGACCGGCGGGGACCTCTCTGATGAGCCGTAGGATGGACTGCGTTGTGTCGGATAGCCTCGGTGGGGTGCTCCCTAACCAGGTGTACGCCACCCTGGAGATCCGAGCGTGTAGTTTCACACTAGTGCAGCCCTGCAGGGAAGATTAATCTATCGATAGCCGTGTCCACGGTAGAAGGACGCTTTATGCTGAAGCCAGATCCTACCACTACAAACTACTACTATTAAACTGTTGGTTCCGGTTTCTTTTCCTCGCAGGGATGTCGAGGGATGGAACTCGGAGGCATTATTAAGTATGATTACAACTTATTATTATACAATGTTGCAGCAACTTCTGCTGCATTGTTACTTTCATTACTGTTATATTAAACTGTTGGCTGATTCTCTTCTCATGCTGCAAGACAACGTCAGAAGATGCTAGTCTTCGATAGGCCTAGTTTCTTACCCTTATTCTGATTTCTATCTTGCAGTCCACTGTATACAGCCTCCCCTTTCCATTTGATACAATGCATAAATGCTTAGTTGCGGACGTAAGACTCGCGGGTATGCTAGATACTCACCTGCTTTATTTTCCCCTTTATTTGTTTTGCCTGATCGGCCGCTGCAGTCGACGTTGGAGCCTTGGAGTCCAGGAGCAGAAGATCCCCGATGCCGACCACCACAACATGAAGATCCCCGATGCCTTCTACGACGTCGAGTTCCCCTTTGACCAGGAGTAGATTGGAGGTTCCCAGGCAGGAGGCCTTGCTTTTTCGATCGAGTGTTGATTTTTGTGCTAGCCTTCTTAAGGCAACCTTGTATCCTTGTGTCTGTACTCAGATACTATTGCTTCCGCTGACTTTGTGCTCTCGAGTTGTTGTATTCGAGCCCTCGTGGCCCCTGGCTTGTATTATACAGCTTGTATTATTTTATTTGTAGAGTTGTGTTGTGATATCTCACCGTGAGTCCCTGATCTCGATCGTGTACCTTGCGTGTATGATTACTGTACACGATTTGATTTTGGGGGTGTCACATATCAGAAGGCCCGTGCGCACAAGGTATGTTGATACGTCCCAAACGTATCTATAATTTCTTCTTGCTCCATGCTAATTTTGTGATATTGCTATATGTTTTGATACACTTTCTTCTCACTTACAACATATTTGGACTAACCTATTAACTCAGTGCCTGATGACCCACAAGTGTAGTGGATCCATCGTAGCCTTTTCGATAAGTAAGAGTGTCGAACCCAATGAGGAGCAAAAGGTAATGACATATGATCTTGAGCAAGGAATAACTGCAAGTACTGAAAGATGTCTTTTTATGGGTTTTCTGGAATAAGCAACAAGTAAATAAAAGCAACTAAAGTAAATGATGGCAAGGTGCATCAAGTGGCCCAATCCTTTTGAGCACAAAGGATAAGACGAAGGACTTTTCTTATAAAGACTAAAGTGTTCTTAAGGACAGACGGGAGAGGTAGTCAAGTTACTTTCGCCATACTCCGTCTAGTACTATGTTTTGTTTGGATAAGTGTTGTGTGGGTGGACCTAAGCTAGCACACTGCCTAGACTAAGACACGTGCACTCTTACGATTAAACCTCTTGCAAGCATCCGCAAATACTAGAGAGAAATTAAGTCAAAGCCTAATCGTAGCAATAAACTCTAGGATCCAACACTCCTTTGTGCAAAAGTGTGCAAGCTGGGATTCAGGTTTCTGCCACTCCGGTAACCCACCGTAAGCATCCTTTATACACAATGAATTTCCCTAGGACCGCTAGAAGAATGACACCACAACTTAAATATCAAATCAACACATATTATTTCAAACATCATATGACTACTAACAACAAGACTTCTCCCATGTCCTCAAGAACTAAAGTAACTACTCATAAGACATAAAAGAGATTATGATCAGAGGTGATAAATATATGGTAAACAATCTGGTCATAACAATAATCTTCCAACAAAACTTAATAGCATTCACCACAAAAGAGTAATCAACACCGGTTAAATAGAGGGGATAAATAGTGCAAGGTACAACACGGATTGCAATGGTAAAGTGAGATGCGATGAAGATGGAGATGGTGCTGGTGATGGGGATGATGGTGATGATGATCTCGTGTGCCGCCTTTTCCAAAGGTGCCAGCAGCATAAAGGCACCCAACGTCACCCTGACCGCAGGTGATGTGTCCAAGAGGTGAAGATCACTCACCACGCGTGCATTTTATTTATTTGAGTCTTCATATTGATTGTTTTGTTGGTACAATTATAGACCTTGTGATTTGTTCTAACTATATGGTGTTTGCGACGGTAATTAGCAATTAACTAGTCATCGACCCGTGCGACTGCATGGGCTAGCAGTAATAATTTCTTGTATTGCATTTTGGTTGGTAGATCTTCATTTCTATGCGTCATTAAAAGAACAAAAATAATTCACGTCCAGCCTCGGTTAGATCCATATTTTTAATATTTGAAGGTGCCTAACTTAGTTAGTAATGTTTTATATTAATTATTTGATACACTTAAATACATGTGTTTTCTCTGGTAGTATAACAATTTTATGATTTGCACCTAATAGTATAAACTCCAAGTAATAAATCTTGATAAATTGGATCAAATATATATGATTATGAAAAATGGGATACGTGATAAAAAGGATTTTCTATAGTTCGCGATGGAAAGGGTGCAGTTCGAAGAAAAACCAACAACGGTTAGTAACCATAGCGGCAAAGTTTAATAGTTTCTTGCTTCAGAACAATTTTAAAAGAATCCAAAAAAACACATAACTTAGTTGCATGTTCAGCAACAAATTGAATGCTCGTCGATTAATATACTCCAAAAAAGAGAGAAATGCATTGCTAAATGTCAACGGATGGTCATTAAGTCTCATTGAGAACTTTTTTTGAGGGGGTCTCATTGAGATCTTTAGGGTAAATAAACAACACTTCTCAATAAACAAACATAATTCTCATTATTTTCATAAAGCTACCAACCTACAAAAGGTCTACTTGTTCATCTTCCCAAAGGAAGAACTTTACCTTAAAGTTCAAGATTTTCTTTGGCTCTGCATCTTCATATTTTGTATGACTTAGAGGATATAAAAATACCTTAACATGTGTAATAATTTTCCTGACATGCCCAAGCCATTATAGTAGGTCAAGAAATAGATGGGAAACGTTTTCGGGCACACAGACACATAGAAAGAGCCAACTATATTAACTCTATATGTTTGTTTAGTAAATTTTCTTTACATTAAGTTTAGATGCCTTCTATGTATCTTCTGGGAAAACTCCATTTGGTGCCAGAACTTCCATATGAAAGAGCCAACAATTAGGAACAACAACACTGTTAATGATAGTCGATAGAAAGTATGCTTCAGTTATTCATTGCCGCAAGGAGTTGCGACAGGATGCATTTGCAACATTATAATACCTGATCCAGAAAAAAAGGTTTTCAACATATTATAAAAATAGGTGTTCCCTTTTAGCATTGGAGGCAAGGGATGTGCAGACAATGAAAGAGAAGCGATACAAATAATGCTTCAAAAAGAGCCAGAAGAGGAAAAGGTATGCATTTTTATTTTTTCGTGCATTATAAAATCATAGTAGAGGGAGAGAAGCATAGAAACATCCTTATATTCTTTTTAAAATTGGAACTTTAATTTATATTAAGAAGAAACAAATAACACTTGGTTCGGAATGAAAAGAAAATTCTAGTTCCATGCTCTTGTGATGCAATACTATATAACCATTTCAGTTCTTAAGAAATCATGGGAGAGAGAAAAGGAGAAAACTGATGAATATCAAGGCATGATGCTGGTTTCGTTTGTGTGCAATGGAACTGCAGGATGGGTATAGAGAGGGGGCTATCTTAAGTCTCCTTGAGCATATAGAGCAATATCATGGTATGATCTTGGGAAAGGATGACTACAAACTAACTGAAGGCACACGGTTATTTAATAAGGTGTATCGTGCAGTATGAAATAACAACCTTCAAATTGAAGAAAGAACTACCTTTGATGTTACGTAAGCGCAATAGATATCTAAGTATTGTAAGATAATAAAGTGTCCTCTATATGCATTGTTATTATTTTTACAGAAACTAATTAAACCCTTCAGAAGTCTATACTACATGGAAGATATTTATTAGAGGAAAACAAACAATAAAGAATCAATGAAGTTTAAGAATTCCGTACCTCAACTTTCAACATCGATCAAAGGATTTGATCTGTAAGTGTTTTTCTTTGTCCAAGTAAAGGTGTATCAAACTATTTCAGGGGATGGTTATACAAATATACAATATCGATCAAATTGTTTAAAGAATAGTACTGCACACTCTAGCATAATAATAATAATATTCCTGGAGTTGAACCTATCAATTCTGGCACATATGTACTTGCATTTTCCTCTGCACCTCTTCCGGTAACTTTTGTTTATGAACAACCTATCGATCTTCCCTCGTTAAGTCCTTTTGTAATCTCTAAATTTTTTTTAAATAATAGTACATTGCAGCATACAAATACAAAACATAGAGTTGAACCTATCAATTTTGGCACATACCCACTTGCATTTTACTTGGCTCCTCCACCATGATATGTAAGTGTACCTTTTGTCTGCATGAACAACTAACTTCACTGAAAACATTGTACATAAGGAGACACATTAGTGGATCAGAAGTGGTAAGGAATAAACAATGGAACATAGTTGTTGATATTGACAGAGCCATTAAAGCATGAACATAATTTGCACAGTTGGTAAATTCCTCAAGAAAATGCACACCAAGAGATAAGAGAACATGTCCGCTGACAGAATCTCGTTCACATTATTTGTGCATAACATACTACTAATAGTTGGCGGCTGTATTATGAAATAAAATAAATATCAATGAATCCAGTTCATATGATTTTTGCATACCAAAATATGGCTGGTGTATTAGAACATGCCCTCTGAAGTATCTGTTCAGGATTGCAGCAAGGTTTCATCTGACTGAATCTCTTCTTTTAAGGAGTAGCATATACATAGGAGCGAGGACAGAAGACTAAACCACCTAAACTAATGTATTCACTGTGCATAAACCCAGAAATCGTAATTCCCTAGTTCATATGGGTTATGTACCAGTTAAGTTGGAGTAGCCATTGGCTGGAACATGGATCGTCATTGTTTCAGACAATTTCACAATGTTCCCATACATTTTGTCCCCCAAAAAAGTTGATCCCAACTTGATTAAAAGGTATTACATGCTTGTCCATCCATAATGGGGATGCAGCTAGCGGATGGCGACTAACCCCAGCGGCGTAGGGGGTTGAATCTCGACGTTTTCAATCTGCAGTTACTCCTCCAATCTGCAGTCTCGCCAACAATGGACATTGCTAAAAATGAATCAAATCGATGAAGTGGATCTGGGTGCTGTTAGTCTGGAGTGTGGTGTTGCTCGGGGAAGTGAATCTGGGTGTTGTCAATCTGGAGTTTGGTGCCTCCAATTAGCAGCCTCATGAACAACAGCGAACGGATTCAGATTGTCGTATATGCAGTTATGCACCAACTTCCCTAATGTATCATCCATCATTGATTCTAGTCGTCTTGACATGAGAGCCGAGGAGATTCAAAGACCTCCTCTATTGCATGGATTGCACCTTGGTTGAGCACAGAAGATTGAAAAGTTGGAGAGAATCTGTTTAGAGTTTTGGTGGGGATAGGTCTGTTTAACGTATCTAAAACATCGTTAAAAGGCCTATATGTGGGACATCAGCCGTGGACTCTTTGGGACTTCATCTGACGGCTATCAACAAATGATACGTAGATCTAGTGGATAATAAGCATATTTTCTGAGGATTAACGTGAAGCTTTCATTGGTGCTTCCAATTAGTATATATAAGATGCTTTCTTCATTTATAATTATGAAGTGTTTTATTTTTTTAAATAAATGTATATAGGCACCCTATAGTATGTTTGTTCATTCAACTCAATTGATATGTCATTTCTATTAAAATATTCAAAATATATTATATTCCATCCGTTCTAAATTAGATGACTTCCATTTGTATATATAAGAGAGTATTTTTTATGTGTTTTCATAAGTCATAGCAATTAAGGCTTTCTTCATTTATAATTATGAAGTGTTTTATTTTTAAAAATAAATGTGTATAGGCACCCTATAGTATGTTTGTTCATTCAACTCGATTGATGTGTCATTTCTATTAAAATATATTCCATTCGTTTTAAATTAGATGACTTCCATTTGTATACATGTTTTCCTAGACATGTATACAAATGAAAACAATGTACATGAGCAATTCAATGTAAGAAAAATATGAGATGGAATGGTTGTTGCTAGGTAGTTAAGCCGCGCACACGAACGACCTGTCGACCGACCGACCGACCGAAGCCAAACCATCTGCAGTTGGGGGGTCAGCGCCGGAAGCACTGCACATGCAAGAAGAAGCCGCCGGGCGGCGCCGCCGACGGCTGATCGGCCATCCACAGCCTCCCATCCTTCTCCGCCCGCGACCTCACCATGAACTGCGCCCCGGCGCCGCCTCCGCCTCCGCCTCCGCCGATGCCGAACCACCAGTCGTGCACGTCCCACATCACGTCAACCACCTCCCCGTCGGCCAGCACGACCGTGCGGTTGCCGCGGAAGCCCCAGCCGACCCGCTGCACCGCCGCCACCTCCTCCCCGTCGATGGTGACGCGCACGTCCCCCTCCGCCCCACCCCTGCCGTCGCCTCCGCACGCGCGCACAGCCACCTCGTGCTCCTCCCCGCCCTCGCGGAACCTGCACCGGGTGGCGTGCGCGGCCGTGGCCTCGGCGCGCAGCTGCTCGCGCCGGCTCACAAGGTTGCATTGCCCAGCGGCGGCGGTGGATGCGTAGGCGGAGGCGAACCGGTTGGACAGGTCGCCCGCGCCGAGGAGGAGGGCGAGCTCGGTGTCCGCGAGGACCGCGAGGCAGTAATCGCCGCCGGAGGGCTCCGGGGAGGAGGAGGGACCGGGACGGGACGCGTCGTATTCGGCGGCCGTCACGTCCCAGTGCACTCCCACGGCCGTGCCGGAGTCGGTGACGACGGACCTGCTCCCGCGCTTCCTCCGCAGCACGTGTTGCGTGGTGGCACTCCTCGACAACGACGACGCCGGCGAGAGGCAACTTTGGTCGTCGAAGGCAACGGTCAGCCCGTGGGCACCGGCAGTGCTCCGGGTCCACGTGACCCGGATGAGCACCTCCTTGCCGGACGACAGGGACGCGCTGTACACGCTGGTGGTCGCCGCTTGCAGCGAGCGGTGGAGCGCGCAGCCGCCGCGACCGGAGACCGAGGCCGCCGCCGCCGATACAGCCACAGAGCCGTCGCCGAAGCAAGACAGGTCCCGCCGCATTGCTGCTGCGATTCTTGCGACGGACGAACGAGGGCTGTCTGTAGGGGAGGAGGAGAGGCGAGCACGACGACGATGATGGGCTCGTTCGTAGTACAGTAGTAAGCGCCCCTGGTCGCTTGATTTATTATTGGAGCAGAAACAGAACGCGAGGGTGTCTTGTCGTTTGGTGAGCTCGCCGGATGATCTCAGCATAGGTGGCCGCCACATGACATGATGAGCCGATCTGCTAATGGCATATGAGTGAGATTGCTGTCGAAGTGTCGATTGTGGTAGTTACCGTTGAACATCGCCTGAAGGCTTGTGGTTTTTTATCACCATGTCAACAATGTCTGGGGAATGTTTCAGAGTCCAATCTGGCTTTTCGGGGGATGTCAAATACAGGAAAAGGGATTGGAACAGAACAATGGCGACTCGCGACCTTGATCAAGTTGATTGGTCAGTTTGTGGCAACAGGCCGGAAACAAGGACGGGGATGGGATGCAAGTCCAGGTCGATGAAGAAGATGCATGGACTCTTAGGCAAATCTGACCAGACTGTGGCATTCAGTTTAGCCGTTATCACGTAATGCATCTGCAGCCTACCTATCCATCATCCATGCGATTCGGTCCACGAGAGAACGCGCTTGCAATCTCAGCGTGATCCTGCTGCACAGTGGTGTCGCATGTGACGGAATGCCATGTGCGCTGTGCACGTTACTGTTATGCACACTGTGATCTCCGTATTTTCTACTGTATATCTAAATAACAAGTTCTCTTTTTTTTTGCGAAGAAAACTTTCGATCTATTCATCTTCAAACATGGTAGTACAATGAATACTAAAAATAATAAAAATTACATTTAGACTCATAGACCACCTAGCGACGACTACAAGCACTGAAGCGAGCCGAAGGCGCGCCGCCGTCATCGCCCCTCCCTCGCCGGAGTTGGGCAAAACTTGTTGTAGTAGACAGTCGGGAAGTCGTCGTGCTAAGGCCCCGTAGAACCAACGCACCAGAACAGCAACCGCCGCCGTTGAAGAGTAGCGTAGATCGGAAGGATCAAAACTGAAGACACACAAACGCAGACGAACTATGACGAGCTTCGAGCAAATCCTCCAAGGATAAATCTGCCGAAGACACACCTCCACACGCCCATCGATAATGCTAAACACACCACCGGGATGGGGAACAGGCGGGGAGACTTTTATTTCATCTTCAGAAATCCGCCACCATCTCATCTTTCTGAACAAGACACAAACCCTAAAATAAATTAGAGAAAACATCTAAAAACGATGCCCTCCCACCGACAACAACCGATATCTACCGCATCACCATGGCCCTAAGGCCACGGAGACGAGACGGATCAGCAGTAGCGCCGGCGGGAGGCGGAAGAAGGCGGCCGCGTGCGAGGGAGCTGGCGGCGGCGGCTGCGGCTGCGGCTGCTGCGGGGTAACCTAACCAGGAAATTCGTTCTGTAAATAACAAGTTCTCATTAACATATTTTTTTCAATATGCAAATATGTCAGCTCATTACTTATTATGCATAAGAAAAAGATTCACCTCAACATGTCACTATGCATAATAAAATCCACCATAACATGCAACATGCATGCATTTTTCATTCTATTCGTATAATATTTATATTAAATTCATATATTAGTTCAATCACTATTATTTCAAATATTCATGTTTCCTTTAACAAGAAAAAATTAAGTTATATTGCACACAATCCCGCAACAACGTGCATGACACCATCTAGTATCCTAACACTGGCCTCCTTCTCGGTGCATCGAAATTTCCCAGAATAATTCCCCATATTTTTGGATTACAAACAAATGGAAAATTTAAATATGACTCTTACAAAATAAAAGCATCGAAGCATATGAAGGGTTGCCGGTTCTTTCGGCAACTCAAGAAATAAGCCACCTCCTCCCTAGTCTTTTCCATTAGCCGCATTCTTTATTCGTTAGCAATTTTAAACTAGCCATGGGATGAATAATTTAGAAGTCTCAACACATTTTGAGGGTAGTTTATTAAATTGTAAGTTGGGGAGAGGTGGCTTGTTTTTAAGCCATCCAAAAGAACTGATCCTTAGAAAGAAAAATTGTAAACTTTTGAGCGAGAGATCTTGGGGAGAGAGAACTATGTGAGAAAGACTTTAGAAACAACACCTTTCTTTGAGAAATTGGAGAGAAATCATGAGAGGGAACTCTAGCTTTTATATTTTTTATAACTGAGACGGAGAACTTATATCTGAGAGAACACATTTCTTTCATCGGTGAGAGAGAAGCTCCTCGACATGAGAGAGAGAGAGAGAGAGAGAGAGAGCTTGTGCGTGAGACGAGCATGCATGGGAGATTTTACAAGCGAGAAACTATGGGACTATGAGTAAGACTATGACGACATGCAAGAAATTCTTTAGGGTTCACATGCGCAAAGAAGTACATGGTAAAATTCTAACATGCACCATTCATGTGGATGAATCTTGGTTGGGAACCACTAGAGATCAGACTACTCATCCTAGCAATTCGTCAGACCGATGCATAGCCGTAGGATTAGTACCACAATGATGATTAGATCCATTTTTTTGTAATAGACTGCTTTAATTACGTGCTTTCCATAACCGATTGCTTCTCATAACATTTACACGTTGCTTTTCCTTCCATCCCTCATTTATTCTCTAATACAAGTAATGTCTTATACATGTTCATTCTGGAAAAACTTTGTTCAACTGTCTTTTTGGATGCTACGGAAAATGATTTTTGTTTTGATGTAATAAAAACTTGGGTCCAATGTATCACTTTACTTATGTTTCCAACGCAATATTTTTTTGCTTCCACCATAGGATTCTATTTGCTTGTATTACAAATGAAATTTGGTTGGACCTAAGAATTTAATCTGGTGCTTCCATGTAACAAAATTTTGCATCCAAGTATTTGTTTTCACATGGGAAATTCTGAGTCTCGTCTCTCTCTTTTATCATGTTTCCAACACAAGAAAAATCTGCTTCCATCCACTACAAAAGTGTTTCCACCGCAGATATAATTTGCTTTTGACTACACACAAGCTTTCGCCCTGCTACATGCTTTCATACGAATAAGTGCTTCCTAAGATCATACTGTATGTTTCTTGAATACTCTTTATGGAATTGCTTTCTTTCATCTAGCATCTATATTGTGCATGTCTTGATTGCAAGGTAGATCCAAGTGCGGCCACACTTCTTATTGCATGTACTAGTTGCCTCCATATATACTTACTTCTCTCGATGGTACCGATCAGCCCTGAAACCAGCATGCAAGCCTTAAAGCATAGACCGGTTAGGCATGATGCATACGTATCAAATGTAGGAAGCAACAATTGGTACTACACATACATTGTAGTGCTGATGAAGAGAACGTTTACATATGAACGACATAGAAAAATTTACAAGAAAGTTTGGAAGCAAACTACCTAAGACAAAGAAACAGAAAAATGCAGTGTCCTCTTGGTTTATCTGAATGGATGTGATAAAGGGTGTACTATACTCAGGTTAGGACGCACCTTTCAAGAGGGGGGGTTGAGGGGAGGCATATGCCCTCCATAAAATTTATATTTATATGCTTTTATTTGGATTGTATTGATAATTAAAGGATATTTAGAATCATGGTATCAGCGTGAACACATGAAAGGACACTTGGTGGATATTAGGCTCGATCCCATTATGTTAACCATCTCAAATTTGAACGGTACCACTGCAAGCAAAACTCAAACTTGAGCCTCTCCATTCTTTCAACTCACTAGATTTTCAAGAAATTCTATCACCTGAATGACAAGTTAAAATATTGATAATAATTTTACTAGGTACAACTAAGAATCACACAGTTCTTCCACTTGAGCGCTAATGGGAAACACAGAAAGAAATTTTTTATTCATTTTGAACATGAGGGTACGATTGTAGGACATGAGAACCTAAAATTGTACACCTCTAATTATTATAAGAAGCTTTTCGGAGCCCCCAAACAAAGTTTCGTATCTCTAGATGAGAGTGCTACCGGTGATATACCTCAACTCAACCCTGAAGAGAATGAGGTGTTGTCTGCTCCTTTCACTGAGAAAGAGGTGTTTGATGCAATAACATAAATGAAACATACTAAAGCCCCCGAACCAGACGGGTTTCCGGCGGAATTTTATAAGAAATGCTGGCATATCATAAAAGGAGATCTTATGCCCATGTTCCATGATTTATTCGCAGGCCACCTACAACTTTTCCACCTACATTTTGGAACGGTAACGTTGTTGCCAAAAAAGGTGGAGGTTATTCGAATTGAGCAATTCAGACCGATCTGTCTTCTTAATGTTAGCTTCAAATTTTTTAGTAAGGTTTCTACGAATAGGTTGACGCAGATAGCCCATTCGGTTGTGCAATACACTCAAACTGCTTTCATGCCAGGACGACATATCCTAGAAGGGATGGTTATTTTTCATGAGACGATTCATCAAATTCATACGAAGAAACTAGATGGTGTTATCTTCAAAGTGGATTTTGAGAAAGCCTATGATAAGGTCAAATGGCCCTTCCTACAGCAAGCCTTACGTCTGAAGGGATTCAATGAACCTTGAAGATCCCATGTAGATTCATTCATACAGAAAGACAGTGTTGGGATAAAGGTTAATGATGACATTGGACACTTTTTCCAAACACATAAAGGGTTACGACAGGGTGAATCCATGTCTCATGTACTATTTATCATTGTTGCAGATATGTTGGCACTCCTTATTAGACGGGCAAGAGAGTGTGGCCAAGTAAGATGACTCGTTCCTCACCTTGTAGGGGGGCGTCTTCTTCTTACAATACACGGATGACACAATAATATTCATGGAACATGATCCGGAAAAAGCTAGGAATATTGAAAGGGAAATCTTGCCCTTAATTGTATTTTAATGTTGATGACAATATACATATAGAGGAGTAATAATGTTTGCCAAGTATATCTAAGGTTTGAGTCCTCGGTTCGTTGTGGTGGTGGATCAAGGACCATTTGATCGTATCAAATTGCTCAAAGATTCGGAACCAATGAAGTTGAAGCGTAAGCTTTTTGGTTATTCTTGAGTATAGGGATCCCCGCACTATTAAGAGGGGATCAGTGGGTTTGTGTTTAAGACTTGCTCAATGCTAATTAAAACAAAAACACTCCGACACAGAATTGAAGCTAAAATGTAAAAATCAGATCCCTGCCTTCGGACGTCCGACATACATTGGACATCGGACAATTCAAAGTTTCGGACATCCGACACACTTCGGACGTCCGACATCTCATATGCAGGTTTTCGGTTGGAGAGGTCAGTGAGCATGCAAATTCACCGGAAGCCCGACATGTTTCGTACGTCCGACCCATCGGATGTCCGAACCGTGTCGGACGTCTGATATGCCACTCGTCTTTTCTTTGTGTGTTGCATGTTATGCTCCCTTTGAACATTGCGGACGTCCGACCTGGTTCGGACGTCCGACATTTGGACTTTTGGACGTCCGACCCCTGACGGACGTCCGACACTTGCACAGCTTATTGCCCCAACGGTCATTTCGTCCCTTGGGCTATAAATACCCCCTCACTTCCACTTGTGAGGGTTGACCACTTTATTTGCATACACCCAAGAAGACAAGTGCTCCCTCTCACTCTCTCCCTCTACAAATCTCATATCTCGGAGAGTTCTTGACGGATCTTTCACCGAGTGATAGATCCGCCCCTTCCCCATCTTTCAACCAAAGCAAATCGCGTTTTGAGCAAGTCTTGATCATTCCCCATTGATCTTGTTACTCTTGGAGGTTGGAGACTCCTAGGCGGGTAGGAGTTCTTCGGAGAGGAATCGACCATTGTGATTACCCCCGTTGAGTTTTTGAGGGTTTGGTGACCACCTTTAAGGTCAACCGGTAGTGGTTGGGAATCGCCTTCGTGGTGATATCTCAAGGGGAATAGAATGATCCTTCGTGGCGTTGGTGTGCCTTCGTGGTTTCACCCACTCTCTCCGAACGGTGAGTAGCTTCCCTCCAAGGAAGTGAACATCGGGATACATCATTTTCTTCGCGTCATTCGGTTATCCCTACTCTTTCCCCTTATTACTTGTGCTACCGTATTATTTGCCCCTCACTTGCTTTAGTATATTGCGCTTATTGTTTATCTTGTCTTAGCTAGGTCAACCTTGCAATTGTTAGGAACACATTTATCTTCCGCATTACTGCCTAAAATTGCTAAGTAGTGATAAAATTTGTAATAAGACCTATTCACCCCCGCTATAGGTCTATCTCGATCCTTTCAATTGGTATCAAAGCCTCGTGCTCTAATCTTGTGGCTTAACCGCCCTAGAGCGAGATGAGCAAGGACGGTATTCCCAAAAGTTCGGGTGCCGTGGTGGAGGAGGTCGCAATTGTTGTGGATGCCGCTTGTTTGGAAGCCGAGAGATTGGATGCCGAACGAAGAGCATCCGCACAAGTTGCGGTGCCTCCTTCCACGGGGCATGTTAATTATGAGATTGAGGATCCTAAGTTGTTCACCTCCGGTGGTATGGAAAAAGCCTTGCAAAAGGCTTTAGACAATCAAAGGAAGGAAATGGAAGCCTCCTTTGCAAGGATGAAGGCTCCGGCATCTGAGTCACAAACGTCAAGTGGCGCGGCCCCTAGGTCCCCACAAGCGACTTTTGTGTACCCCGGTTCCGAAGTTCCCTTGCAAAGAGGTGGTCCCTACCAATGGGACTATCCTGCTCCTAAGCTTGTGGAACCTAAGTATAACTTCAATGGCAATCCGCCGGTACTAACCGAGAACACTAACTTTTTGGATTGGAAAAGTCTTATGGCCGATTATCTTAGGTTTGTGTGCGAGCCCATGTGGAACCTCATCGATTCCGGAAAAGGCTATTATCCAGTTGATCCAAACAACCTTACCCCAAGTGAAGTATTTGATAGACATCTCAACCTTGCTGCCATTGGGTTCTTGAAAAGAGGAATGGATGAGTTGACACGTGCACCATTTCTCCATATTACCAATGCCAAGGAGATGTGGGATACTCTTCTCATTTCCAAGTACGGCACCAGCTCTCTTCAAATGACAAGATATGAGACCGCAAAGAATGCATTGCACAACCTTCACATGAAGAAAGATGAGATGCCCCAACAACTTCATGTGCGCCTCAAAGTTCTCTCTGCTCATGTCCAATCCTTCACATGTGAGAAATCTTTGGATGGATACAACCGTTACCTTGTGGACAAGATGTTGAATGCTCTCATGGTATATTCTCATCAAATGGTGTGGGAATTGAGGCGTATGCCCGACTTCTTCAAGATGACACCGGATGATGTGATTGCCACCTTCTTGCAATATGAAGAGCACTTAAAGGAGTCCAAGAGACTTCTTGCCACATATGGTGGTCCATCCTCAAACCTTGCACTCAAGGCTAGGCTCGAGGAGTTTGATGATGATGAGGAAGAAGATGAGTATAAAGATGATGATAACTCCAATGATACTCCCTCATATGATGATATGGCTCTCTTTGTGAAGAGGTTCACCAAAGGGGACTAGATTCCAAAAGAAGAATACAAGAAACTGCTACAACTGTGAGAAACCGGGTCACTTTGCGGAGGATTGTCCGTATGAGAAGAGAGAGGACAAGCCTCGATTTCCTCGGAAGGAAGTTGCCAAGAAGCTCCCAAACCCTCTCAACAACAAGTTCAAGAAGAAAGCATTGTTGGCTCTAGAAGGTTCCGATCCCGAGGATGTTGGTGGTGTGGCCGGAGTTGCTCAAGATACACAAAAGACCTTAAAGCTCCTCAACAAGGAAGGTGAATTTGTAAACTACAACTACATGAGTGACTACACTGGCAATGCACACAAGTGTCTCATGGCCAAGTTGGTTGATGACAACACCCCCTCCTCCTCGGCTAAGATCAAGGTAACTCCTATTGATGAGTCCTTCATGTTCTCTTCCGAACCTCATGATGAATTTCATGATGCGGAAAGTGATGATGCACATGCTACTTGTGAAGATTTGTTGTTTGCTAAAGTGAACAAAATAATGAGCTCTCTCAAAGGCAACAAGCTCAAAATGTTTCAATTACTTATGGATGTGGTGGGTAAGCACTCCACAACCATTAAGGATATTGAAATCCTCCTCACCGAGGAAAAGGAGAACTATACTCTCCTTGAGCGAAAGGTTGACTTTGAGGAAGCTCGAAACGAAAACTTGTGCAAAGTTGTCCACGCATCAAATGACTTAAATGATAAGCATGTTGCTTCCTTGAAAAAGGCTAATGAAATTTGTAAGGAACTTGCTAATGATATGAGCAAACTTGTGGAGCTAAACACCTCCCTTTCTAAGGATGTTGAGGTACTCACCTTGTCTCTCAAGACAAAGGATGAGGAACTCACCACCCTTAAGAAGAATCTTCAGGCTCACAAACTTTCTCATATAAAAACTCTTACTAAGATGTATCCTCCCACTATTGTACATGTTGATGCTTGTGCTACTAATTCTACTCTTGATCAAGCACCTCTCATTGAGGAGAACTTAGCTCTTCATGCTCAATTAAAGAAGGTCCTCTTGACTTGTGCCCAAGGCGAGAAAAATCTAAATGATGTATTAAGTCATCACAAGGAGTCCTTTGCTAAGTAGGGACTTGGGTTTGACCCGAGTACGAGTGTGACAAAGGATGTCACTCTTAGCAAGGTGTCAACTCCCAAAAAGGTGATCTTTGTTCGTGAAGGGCACAAGTACAAGGGTAAGAAAAAGGTTGACGAGGTTGGCGTTGGGAATAGGAAGGAAACTAAGGGCAAGCCCATTCCTAACAAGAAGAAGGAGAAGATCCCTCCATCCTATGTGCTCCGTAAGGCAAAGGATGGAGAGGTGTTTGCAAAAATCATTGGGCCCCGTAATGTTTTCCGTTTCTATACCATTTGGGTTCCAAAGACCCTTGTTACTAACCTTAGAGGTCCCATTGCAAAATGGGCACCTCTAACCAAAGCTTAAACCTATGTGTAGGATGCTCTCTCCGGTGGAGTCAAATGGGTGATTGATAGTGGATGCACCAATCATATGTTCGGAGAAAGCCGTTTGCTCAAGGACTTCATGGATGCAATTCAACCATATATGAGCATTGTCTTTGGTGGTGGTTCCAAGGGGAAGGTACTTGGGTTGGGCAAGGTGGCTATTACTAATGATATGTCTCTTGCAAATGTCATGCTTGTCCAATCCCTTCAATACAATTTGCTTTCCGTTCGTCAATTAGCTTCCGTTGCTTATGATACACTATTTTGCCTAACAAGTGTGAAAGTCTTTAAGAGAGATACTCTCGAATTGGCTTTTGTTGGAGAGTTGGATGGCAACCTTTACACGGTTGATTTCTCGAAAGAGAGTACTTACCATGCAACTTGTCTAATGGCCAAGGCCGACAAGGGGTGGCTATGGCATCACCGGCTAGCCCATGTGGGTATGAGAAATCTAAAAGATCTCCTAAAGGGTGAACACATCCTTGGACTAACAAACATGTCTTTTGAGAAAGATCGTGTGTGTAGTGCATGCATAGCCGGGAAGCAACATCAAGCAAAGAATACCCCCAAGAATATCGTGTCAACTTCAAGGCCTTTGGAGTTCCTCCATGTGGATCTCTTTGGGCCTCCATCATGGGATAGTCTTGGTGGGAAGAAATATGGTCTTGTCATTGTTGATGACTATTCAAGATACACATGGGTGTTCTTCCTCAAGTCCAAGGACGAGACGAAGGCCACCTTCATCGATTTTGCCAAGCAATCCCAAAGGAAATACAACATGGCTATCTTGGCAATACGAAGTGACAATGGCACCGAATTCAAGAACTACACCTTGGAAGAATGTTTGAGTGTTGAGGGGATTGAGCATCAATATTCCGCACCTTACACCCCTCAACAAAATGGTGTAGCCGAGAGGAAGAACCGCACTCTTGTGGAGATGGCCCGGTCCATGTTGGATGAGTGCAAGTCACCATATAGCTTTTGGGCCGAAGCCATCAACACCGCATGTCATGCATCAAACCGGCTCTTTCTTCGCAAGATCTTGATGAAGACCCCCTATGAGCTTCTAACTGGTCGCAAGCCAAACGTCAAATACTTCCGAGTATTCGGTTGTAAGTGTTTATTTCTCAATAAGAAAGACCGGTTAGCTAAGTTTCAATCCAAAACAATTGAGGGTATATTTGTTGGGTATGCCTCAAACTCTCACGCCTATAGGGTCTACAACAAATCCACCGGATGTGTTGTGGAAACTTGTGACGTGGAGTTTGATGAATTTAATGGCTCCCATGGGGAGCAAGTTGATCTAAGTGATGTAGGTAATAATGAAGACTCCTCTCAAGACATATTGGCTATGGGCATTGGAGATCTTGTGCCCATTGCTCAAGTTCCTAGAGATGATGAGGTGGGTGATGGGCCAAGTGTTCCACCACCACAAGCACCTCCCCCTACCACTCAAGATCCAATTTATCATGATGAGCCCATTATCTAAGAACAAGAACAAGACCCTCCACAGTTCGATGTGGTTGCTCAACCACAAGTTGATGATGCGGTTGATCCACGAGATCGGCTTGACCGCATTTGCTTTGGAGAAAATGGCGCTATTGAAGATGGATCCACCCTTGATGATGAACCAAATGTATTTCATGAACCCGAATGGGTGGAGCCTATTGAAACTCCAACTTCTACCATGCCATTGGTGGCTAGACGTGTTGATGTTGATAAAATCCTCACGGGATTGGGGCAAGGTATAGTTACTCGTCGTCAACTCATGAACTTTTGTGCTCACTTATCGGTTGTGTCTAGCATTGAACCACTTAGGGTTGAAAAAGCACTTGAGGATGCGAATTGTCTCATTGCAATGCAAGATGAGGTCACTAGTTTCACCCGGAATGAAGTATGGTCTCTCGTGGAGAGGCCTTCCGGTCAAGATCATAACATCATTGGAACCAAGTGGATTTTCAAGAACAAGCAAGATGAATATGGTAATATCATTCGAAACAAGGCAAGGCTAGTGGCTCAAGGGTACTCCCAAGTTGAAGTCTTGGATTTTTATGAGACCTTTGCTCCCGTTGCCCGTCTTGAATCTATACGCATGTTTCTTGCTTATGCCGCATTCAATGGATTTCCATTATTTCAAATGGATGTAAAACGTGCTTTTCTTAAAGGTCCGCTACAAGAGGATGTATATGTAGCACAACCACCCGGCTTTTATGACCCCCATCACAAGGACCACGTGTACAAACTTCATAAGGCTTTATATGGTCTTAAGAAAGCCCCTCGGGCTTGGTATGACCATCTTAGGAAGTTTTTACTCGAGGAAGGATTTGTGAGGGGTGTCATTGATGCCACTCTTTTTACCAAGAGAACCAATGGTGAGTTTCTCATATGTCAAATCTATGAAGATGACATAATATTTGGTGCTCCTAATCCATCTTTTTGCAACTGGTTCTCGGAAACTATGACCAAGAACTTGGAGATGTCCATGATGGGGAGCTTGAAGTATTTCCTTGGATTTCAAATTGAGCAATTTTCCAAAGGGACCTTCATCTCCCAAACAAAGTACATTCAAGACATGCTCGTGAAGTTTGGTATGAAGGATGCCAAGCCATGCAAGACACCCATGCCAACCAAGGGATATTTAGATCAAGACCTTTCCAGTATTCCATTTTATGCTACTCTTTATCGTTCTATGATAGGGTCGTTGCTTTACCTTTGTGCATC
Source organism: Bromus sterilis (assembly GCA_950022295.1). Classification (NCBI taxonomy): domain Eukaryota; kingdom Viridiplantae; phylum Streptophyta; class Magnoliopsida; order Poales; family Poaceae; genus Bromus; species Bromus sterilis. The sequence continues at coordinate 351,201,895 of OX465597.1, forward strand.
TAGACCGGATATTATGCTTAGCGTAGGAATGTGTGCAAGATATCAAGCCTCTCCTATGGAGAGTCGTCATTTGGCGGTTAAGCACATTCTTAGATACCTTGTTCATACTCCTTTGTTGGGCCTTTGGTACCCCAAGGAAGCCAAGTTTGATCTCTTGGGGTACACCGATGCGGATTGGGACGGAGACAAGGTGTATCGGAAGTCAACATCCGGTTCATGTCAATTTCTTCGGCATTCATTGGTAAGTTGGCACACCAAGAAGCAAAATTGTGTCTCACTCTCCACCGCCGAAGCCGAGTATGTGGCCGCTGCAAGTTGTGCCACTCAAATCTTGTGGATGAGGCAGACTTTGAAGGATTATGGCCTCACCTATCAGAAGGTACCCATCTTATGTGACAATGAAAGTGTTATCAAGATTGCCAACAACCCTTGTCAACATCCTCGCACAAAGCATATTGACATTTGTCATCACTTCATACGGGATCATATTCAAAAGGGTGATATTGTTCTTGCACATGTGGGCACCGACAAGCAACTTGCGGATATCTTCACCAAGCCATTGGATGAAGCAAGGTTTTGCCAACTAAGGGGTGAACTTGGTATCTTGGAACGTTATAGCTTCTCGGCCTAGGGGTATCTTGCTCTCATTCATGCACATAGATACTATCTTGTCTAGATGTAGGCATGTATATAGGGGGAGAAACTCAATCAATGAGTTCTCTACTCTCCACGTGATGCTAAATGGATTCACACATCAACAATCCGCGTGCTCACCACAGTGAACCCATGTGTAGCGGTTATCGATGGAGTAAGTGTCTTTGGACCCAAGGTACATCTTCGCGGTGTCAAAGCACAATACACTCAAACATGGTGGCCTCGGCCACCGCCTCTCCTTTGTGAAAGGCTTGTTTTGCTCATTCATGTGTGCCTCTATGTTCATGATTTTGTGTGTTTCTCTACTTTTGGCCCCTGTCAAAGATGGTTGGAATTATTGAGTAAAATATTTTTCAAAATATTTGGGTTTATACGTCAAAGATCAGTAGCCTGACGGACATCTGTTGGCTTTCGGACGTCCGACACACCGGAAGTCTGAAACCCATCGGAATTCCAAAAATCACTGTTTGCCCTGCCCCTGATTTTCCAGCCTGACTCAGCCTTCTTCGGAAATCCGATGCCTTTCGGATGTCCGACACGTCGGACGTCCGATGTCGGCTTTACTATTTAAACTGGACGTCGGGCCGAGGGGGCAGTTCCTCTCCTCTCGGCCGGTTTTCCCTCTTTCCTCCCCTGCGACACCGCCACCTGGAGTCGCCCCCGGCCGCCCCGGCCTCCCCGGTGCTCCTCTCCTCCGGATCCTCTCACTCGTGGTACCTCTCATCCCGATCTATCCTTCCATCCGATTGGTTTTTTCTATGAGTGCCCGGATTCTTGCCTCATTCTCGTCTCTCCTTGCTCTAGGGCTTCGAGATGGTGAGGACGAAACATTGTGGTCACAAGAATCGTGATGCCTCTGGTTCCCATGGTATGCTCATGCTCACCATTTGTGCCTTCATGTGTTTCCGATTAGATGGTTAGGGTTCATTGCTCATATGCCTCTCATGTGGCTAGGTGGTTCCGGGGATGAACCGCCTCGTCTTCGTCGCCGCATGAAGCAACCGATGTTCTCTGATCCATCATCGGACAGTGAGCACACTCCTAGCACGGAGGACAGCGACTCTGGATCTGCATTTGAGGATGAGGAGGAAATTGCGGTTGAAGAGGAGGATATGTTTGCTGCTGAAGATCCCCCGGTGGCTGTGACTCGCCCCTCCAAACTTGGCGTTCGTCGACCGGCTAAGGGTTCCTCTTCGGCGTCTGGAGCTCATGATGCTGAGGACCCTGGTGATGCTCCTCCTATGCCTCCGATACATATCTCCTCCGAGCCGGTGGTTTCTACTGGCCGTTGATACGTCTCAAACGTATCGATAATTTCTGCTCGCTCCATGCATGTTTTGTGTGATATTGCTATGATCTAGATACACTTTCATACACTTTTGATCATATTTGGACTAACCTACTAACTCAGTGCACCCCAGTGCCAGTTCCTGTTTTCTGCTATTTTTCTATTCCAGGTTTCCCCCATATTAAAAATGCTCCAAAAATTAGGGAAAATCGGATAAAAAATGAGCGCAACGGAGTCTTCCAAAAGCACCCAAGTGGGGCCAGAGGGCCACCACCAGGGGCCCAGGCGGCAACCTGGCGCGGCCAGGGGCCTGGCCGCGCCAGGGGGCGCCTAGACCCCTGGTGGCCCCCCTAGCTTCCCCCCTTCGCCTATTTATTCTCCGTCACGGGGAAACTCCGAAGACATAACCCTATTTCGCAAATTCTCCTCTGTTCCGCCGCCGCCGCGCTTCCAAGATCAGGAGCACCGTCAGGACCCTTCCCGGCACCCTGCCGGAGGGAGGATCGACCTCCGGGAGCTTCTCCTCCACCATGGACGCTTCCCGGATGTGCCATGAGTAGTCTACCTTGGACCATGGGTCCGTGATCAGTAGCTATGTCATGTTCTCCTCCCCTCTTTGTTCTTCATGGTTTAGACCTCATGAGCTGCCCTACATGATCGAGGCACATATGTAATTCTTTCTGCTTTTGCTATGCTGAGTTTGATGGGATCTGATGGATTATGAGATTATGTTCAGATTGTGATAGAGTAATATAATTGGTTCTTATCTTTTGTATTTTTGTTCCAAAGTAATTCTTGCATGTTATCCGTTGCTATTTATTGCTTTGGCCAAGTGGTAGGTTATGACTCCAAGAGGGAATGTTATGCTCGATTGTGGGTACATGCCCCCTGATGACACGCTTGAGTGACAGAAACATGAGTCTAGGGGATGTGCTGTGGCCACAAGGGGGAAAACAACGGTGATTGTAACCGCGGTTACAAGGATTGTTTACTTTACGCAAAGTTCTTTTTAATGCAGTTGTCTGTTGCTTTGAGTTTACACTTTGGGTGGGGCTCGCAACTTAATACCAGCGAGATGTTCTAGATAGATATCTCAAGGTGGATGATTAGTAGTAGATGCACATGGATTTCGGTCTACTTATTTTGGCGTACTGCCCATGCTTTTGAGCTTCTTCCTTTCTTTTGTAGCAAAGTTAGCATTGAGGTGCGTTTATAATCCTAGCAATTGTCCGTCTGTAATTTGTTTACCTCGTATAGCAGTCTTATCATCTTTTGGGAGAGAGAGACATCACTAGTGAACATCACGGGACCCCGGTCCATATTCTCATCACTGTTTACACGGTCATTTACTTTATTGCTTTTTACTTTCAGTTGTTATCATTATCATTATCCTGTGTTTTTTATCCTTTGTAAACAACAAGACCGGAGTGATTGACAACCTCTCTGAACTTCATTGGGAGCAAAGTTAATTGTGTTGTGTGCAGGTCCGCGTCAGGTGCGCTGCTGACACCTACTTATCATCGTTGGAGTCCTACTGGTCGACACTCAACCTCGGTATCTTCACCGAGGGAAACTTGCTGCTACACTGCATCTTACCTTCCACTTGGGGTAACCAACTGGTGGCAATAGAGTGTTATACTCTTCAAGCCCTCGTTGATTACCCCAAGTGCAGGGTTGGATATAGTAGAGTAGCGGCAAGTTTTCCCTTGGCAAAGATACCAAGGTTTGTCTCCCGTAGGACTCCGAAGGATACAAGAAGGTGGTAAAGTGAACAGTGGCGCCGAGGTTGCTACTTCACCTGGACCTGCACACAAATACAAATAACTTTGCTCCCAACGAGTACAGAGGAGTTGTCAATTCCTCCGGCCTTGCCGTTTACAAAGGATCAACGCAAGAGATAATGATAATAAAAGTAAATTGAGGGTGTAAACAATGATATGAAGATGGACCGGGGTCCCGTGATTTTCACTAGTGATGTCTCTCTCCCAAAAGACGATAAAAGTGCTAGTGAGGTAAACAAATCACAGTTGGGAAATTGACAGGATTATGAAGGCACCGCAATGCTAACTATGCTGCAAAGAAAGGAAGGGTTCAAAAGCAATGAGCAGTACGCCAAGGTAAGTAGACCGAAATCCATCTGCATCTACTACGAATCATCCACCTTGAGATATCTATCCAGAACATCTCGATGGTATTAAGTTGTGAATCCCACCCAAAGTGTAAACTCAAAGCAACAGACAACTGCATTAAAAGAACCATGCATAAAGTAAACAATCCTTGCACCCGCAAGTACAAGCACCGTTGTTTTATCCCTGGTGGCAACAGCACATCCCCTAGTCTCATGTTTCTGTCACTCAAGCTAGACATCAGGGGGATGAACCCGCAATCAAGCATAACGCTCCCTCTTGGAGTTGCAAATAAAATACTTGGCCAAAGCAAATACCGCAACGGAGAACATGCAAGAATTTACTAAAATACAAAATATAAAAGAGAAGAACCAAATATATTACTCATCACAATCTGACCATAGTCTCATAATCCATCAGATCCCAACAAACTCAGCATAGCAACAGCAGAAATTACATAGATGCCTCGATCATGTGAAGCAGCTCACGAGGACTCGAAAGTGGAGGCACAAAGAAGGGAGAGATAGATCACATAGCTACTGGTCACTGACCCATGGTCCAAGGGAAACTACTCACGGTACATACGGGAGGCGTCCATGGCTATGGATGGTCTCCCGGAGGGGGTAGCTTCTCCCGGCAGGGTGCCGGAGCAGCTTCTCCAGGCAACCCCGATCTTGAAACAACGGCGGCGGCGGAACAGAGGCGAGATCGCGAAAGAGGAATCCGTATTAGGGGTTTCCACCCTGAGGGATAACAAGCATAATTTCTGTGGTGACATGCCACACAACCATAAAAGGACTTTTTAAGTAAAGCAATCAAAGCATGCAATTCAATTCAAGTCTTAACAAGCAAGAGTCTATATTAGCATTGACACAAGTAACAAATAAACAAAAGGTACAAGAGATCTTGCTGTCCGTGACTCGAATGTCTCCAAATGGTGTTTGCGTGCAAGAAAGGGATAGGGAAATATGAGAGCAAAAGTACTTTTTTTGTTGAGAACAACTATCTACTAAAGTTTCACACTTAGTCTCCTTTGGATTCTTATCTTGACTCATCCCCAGACCACTAGCCAGGTACAAGTCAAACTGATCCACTCCCTTTCGATATTTTGAGCACTCATGCAATGCATGAGCGTGAGCAAGAAAGTTGACACCTAAAAGGCGAAACATAAAGAAGTTGGAGGAGGAAGACAAAAAGGTGTGAAAGGCTCACATCAATGAGGACAATCATAGGCGAGAGAAGGCCATATGATAGATATGATGTGAGGAGTAGGGATTGCCATGCAACGGATGCACATGTGAGCTAAAAGCTCTCCAAGGGAACTAGTGGGGGTGCATCTAACTTGCTTGCTCAAGAAGACCTAGAGCTCTTTTGAGGAGGCTCATCATTGGAATATACAAGCCAAGTTCTATAGTGTGAAGGGTCCCCGCATAGCTATATGCATGATGATGATCTCTATGGAGTACAAGGGATAGAAGATAAAGTACTAGTGTGGATCTCTCCAAAGGAATAGTAGTATGCCCCCTTCTCTCTTTTTATTTTTCTTTTCTCTTTTTTCTATTTTTTTGTATTTTTTTGGTGGCCTCAATGGCTCTTTCTATTTAACTCTCATTTGTCCTCTTTGGGATCTTTTGATTTTGTCCACTTTGGGATCTTTTCCTCACTTTAGGGGCAATACTCTATATTTTACAAGAATATAGGAGATCTTTCACACTTTACAAAGGTACTCACATAAAGAAAATGTAACTATCATGATGCAAATGTATACCTTTGCCAGGGTAGCGGGATATGCAATGATACTTGCGTGTCATGTAGCAATGATTAGGGCAAGGCTCAACTAGCATGCGGCTCATCGATCAAGCAAGTGGCATGTATGACATGAAGATCAAGTCATGAGAAGGTGGATGTTGCATGGAAATGTATCTCGGAAAGTCTATGGAAATGCCTTGATAGGTAGGTATGGTGGCTGTTTTGAGGAAAGATATAAGGAGGTTTATGATGACAGAGCGTATCATGCCAAGGGTTTGGATGTACCGGCGAAGGTGGACGCCAACTCTCGGAGTGAGAAGAAATCAATGCCAGGCACAGGAGAGGCTAGAAAAAGTATAGGTGGGTGGAAGTGTCAACTTTCGAATACTCACATTAGTCCGAAGAACTCATGCACTTATTATCGGTAACTCTCAATCTAATAAGGAGGTTAACAAAGATACAAGTACCCCGAGGAGGAGTGTATGGGGGTTTGGTTATCCTTGCGCATCCTCGACTCATGGTACGTGAGTGTACTCTAATATTCGAACCCTCCAGAGGTTAGTGATCCATCTAGTAGCTAGAGTTCTCAACTAGTTTTGTAGTTTTTGAAAATAAACACGGATTGCCCAAAATACAACATCTATTACTAATAGGCAAGAGCTCTTGACACCATAAGTTCAAACATTACTCACATCAATACCTCAAAACTATTGGAAGTTACTACTACAAAGAGAATAGCAACTTTAACTACCTACTTTCAGTCAAGACACAGAACTCAGTGCAACAGGCAAACTCTCTAACAAGATAAAACATGCAACCTATAGAAAGTTCAACCTAAGACAAAAGAAAATCTCTAGAAAAACTAAAGCACTAAAACTAAACAGAACAGCAACTAAGAAAAGAAAAAGAACAACTCACAGCTAAAAGAATAAGCATGCAAATCCTATTAGGAGTATTAATTCAAGCGGAGCGTGTATCTCTCCCACACAAAAAGAGTAAGTAAGCTGGGATCTAACTTGTTACTACAGCAAAGAAAGCAAAACAAACCTAGAAAATTAAAGAGCGAGACGCTCCAAGCAAAGCACATAATGCATGAAGTGATAAAAATATAGTGCAACGAGAGACGAACTGATAATTGTTGATGAAGAATGGGATGCACGGGGGCATCCCCAAGCTTAGACGCTTGAGTCTCCTTGAATATTTATTGGGGATGCATGGGGGCATCCCCAAGCTTGGGCGCTTGACACTCATGAATCTTCTTTCATCATCCTCCATCGCGCACTTGAAAACTCCCTTCATACATAACTCATTGTAGGCTGATTAGAGAGGTTAGTACCCTAATAAAATAATTTTTCCCTTACTGGAAATAAAGATAAACTTGAAGAGATACTGTTTCCCAAGATTGCCAAAATGTTTTTGCAAATAAAAAAGCAAGCTTAAGGTTTGCAAAAGTTAGGAGAGACAAAACGTGGCAGAATCTGTGAAAAACAGAACAACATGTAGTAAAGAATTTTTTTAGGGATACTTCTGCAACTCAAATCAAAAAACTCAGAACATACGGAAGTTTCGTAATTGTATAAAGCACGCTGTGTAAGATTTCAGCTCAAAAAAATGAACTGAGATTTTTCTGGAATTTTTCTAGTCACGAGGACAGAATCTGTTTTATGGACAGCATGTCACAACTTTTACTTCCCTTGCCGTACGAGGCTAAACTTGGCACAAAGCTTGAAAAGTAAAGATACAATGATGTTGCTACAGTAGTAACAATCATCAATACCACTAAGAAAAGAACAAAAGCAAAAAGAAAAACCTAAATTCGTTGCGGGCTGCCTCCCGAAAGCGCTTCTTTAGAGCCATTAGCTAGGCTTAAAGCAGAAGATCAAGTCTTTTCAAGAGAATAACTAGCCCGTGTGACGGACTCAAAAGGTAACTTAATATTTTTCCTAGGGAAATGTTCCATCCCTTTCTTGAGAGGGAATTGGAATTTGATATTCCCCTCTTTCATGTCAATAACAGCACCCACGGTACGAAGAAAAGGACGTCCCAAAATAATTGGACAAGAGGGCTCACACTCAATGTCCATAATAGTAAAATCAACGGGAATATAATTGTCATTGACAATGATAAGAACATCATCGATATTCCCCAAAGGTATCTTTACGGAAGAATCGACAAGTCGAACACCAAAAGAACAAGGATCAAAAGGTTTCAATTCAAGCATATCATACATTCTTTTGGACAAAACGGAGGTACTAGCTCCAACATCACAAAGAGAAAAGCAAGAGAAGTTATTCAACTTGATTTTTATCATAGGATCCTGATACGTCCAAAACGTATCTATAATTTCTGCTTGCTCCATGCATGTTTTGTGTGATATTGCTATGATCTAGATACACTTTAATACACTTTTGATCATATTTGGACTAACCTATTAACTCAGTGCACCCCAGTGCCAGTTCCTATTTTCTGCTGTTTTTCTATTTCAGTTTTCCCCCATATAAAAAGTGCCAGAAAATTTCGGGAAAATTCAGATAAAAAATCAGCGTGACGGAAGCTTCGAGAAGAGCCCGGGAGGGGCCAGAGGGGCCCAGGCGGCCACCCGGCGCGGCCCCACCCCTGGCCGCGCCAGGGGGGCGCCTGGGGCCCCTGGCCCACCTCTGGCTGCCCCCTTTCGCCTATTTATCCCCCGTCACGGGAAAACTCCAGAAGCAGAACCCTATTCCGCGAACTCGCCTCTGTTCCGCCGCCGCCACGCTTCCGAAGATCGGGAGCACCAGAAGACCTCTTCCCGGCACCCTGCCGGAGGGAGGATTGACCTCCGGGAGACTCCTCTCCACCATGGATGCTCCCCGGATGTCTCGTGAGTAGTTTTCCTTGGACCATGGGTCCGTGATCAGTAGCTATGTGATGTTCTCCTCCCCTCTTTGATCTTCATTGTTTAGCCCTCGTGAGCTGCCCAACATGATCGAGGCACCTTTGTAATGTTTCTGCTATTGCTATGTTGAGTTTGATAGGATCTGATGGATTATGAGATTATGTTCAGATTGTGATAGAGTAATATATTTGGTTTTTATCTCTTATATTTTTGTTCCTAAGTAATTCTTGCATGTTCTCCGTTGCTGTTTATTGCTTTGGCCAAGTAGTAGGTAGTGACTCCAAGAGGGAGCGTTGTGCTAGATTGTGGGTTCATGCCCCCCGATGACACGCTTGAGTGACAGAAACATGAGTCTAGGGGATGTGCTGTTGCCACAAGGGGGAAAACAACGGTGCTTGTAACCGCGGTTACAAGGATTGTTTACTTTACGCAGAGTTCTTTTTAATGCGGTTGTCTGTTTCTTTGGGTTTACACTTTGGGTGGGGCTCGCAACTTAATACCAGCGAGATGTTCTGGATAGATATCTCAAGGTGGATGATTAGTAGTAGATGCAGATGGATTTCGGTCTACTTACCTTGGCGTACTGCCTGTGCTTTTGAACCTCTTCCTTTCTTTTGTAGCATAGTTAGCATTGCGGTGCGTTCATAATCCTGTCAATTGCCTTTCTGTAATTTGTTTACCTCGCATAGCAATTTTATCGTCTTTTGGGAGAGAGACATCACTAGCGAACATCACGTATCGTGGTCCATATCCTTATCCTTGTTTCCATGCTATATTTACTTTTCTGCATTTACTTTCAAGTTGCTATCATTATCCCTTGCGTTTTATCCTTTGTAAACAACAAGACCGGAGAGATTGACAACCTCTCTGAACTTCGTTGGGAACAAAGTTATCTGTGTCTGTGTGCAGGTCCGCGTCAGTTGCGCCGCTGACACCTACTTATCATCTCTGGAGTCCTGCTGGAGACAAACCTTGGTATCTTCACCGAGGGAAAACTGCTGCTGCACTACATCTCAACCTTCCACTTGGGGTAACCAACGAAGGGGGCGAGAAGCCATCAAGCAAAGTTTTCTGGCGCCGTTGTCGGGGACTCTGAGTGCTAAGATAGGGGAGTTGCACACTACCCTTTACCTTTGTTTTTTAGTCTTGTTAGTTTATCTTTCAGTTTTTATCTTTGTGTCTTTTATCAAAAACTACAAAAAAATCTGCCACACTTGCTGCCACTATGGGTTCCACTGAAAACACCAAGTTGTGTGACTTCACTAGTCACAACAACCAAGACTTTATCTGCACTCCCATTGCCACACCTGCCACTTCAGCTACCTCTTATGAAATTAAACCTGCTTTGCTAAACCTTGTTATGAGAGATCAATTCTCTGGTGCTGGAGATGATGCTGCTTTACACTTGAATAATTTTGTTGAATTATGTGATATGCAAAAGTATAAAGAAGTAGAAGGTGATGTTGTTAAGCTCAAGCTCTTTCCTTTCTCTTTAAGGGGAGATGCTAAAATCTGGTTTCAATCTTTGCCTAGAAATAGCATAGATTCTTGGGATAAGTGCAAAGATGTTTTTATAGGGAAGAACTACCCTCCTGCTAAGATTATCCAATTGAGGAGTAATATTATGAATTTTAAGCAATTGGATAATGAACACGTTGCCCAAGCTTGGGAACGAATGAAATCTCTTGTTAAGAAATGCCCTACACATGGTTTGACTACCTGGATGGTTATCCAGACTTTTTATGCAGGCTTGAACTTTACCTCGCGGAACCTGTTAGATTCGGCCGCGGGAGGAACCTTTATGTCAACTACACTTGGTGCTGCCACGAAGCTTCTCGATGAAATGATGACCAATTATTCCCAATGGCACACCGAACGCGCTCCAACAGGTAGGAAGGTAAATTCTGTCGAGGAAATTACCTCCCTCAATGAAAAAGTTGACTTAATTATGTCTGTACTTACCAAGCAACCCTCTATTGATTTTCCTGATGTTCCTTTAAATTCTTTGGTTGCTCAAGAACAAGTAGATGTGAACTTTATTGCTAGAAACAACTTCAACAACAATTCTTATAGGGGAAATTTTGCTAGCAATCCTAGACCGTTTCCATCCAACTATGGGAACAACAACACCTACCCTAGCAACAAGAACCCCTCTTCTGAATTAGAAAGCATGCTTAGAGACTTTATCACTACCCAAAAAGCCTTCAACAAAAATGTAGAAGAGAAATTATCTAAGATAGATAATCTCTCTTTGAAGGTAGAAAGCTTAGCCCTTGATATTGAGATGCTCAAAATTAGAACCTCCCCCCTTGAGGAGGATAAAGCCACTCCTATTAATGATATCCAGTTACAAATCAATGAAAACATTAGGATGATGGCTAAACTTAAAGAAAGATGGGCTAGAGAAAAAGAGGAAGAGGATAGAATTAAGAGCCTTCCTACACACCACACAGTTGCCACTATCCAAATTGTTGAGGACACTCAAACTATTAGCACCCAATGCACTCCTAGTCCCGTTGGACCTATTAATGGTGATGCTAATACCTCAACCATAGATAGAGAAACTCCTATGAACATAGAGGGTTTCAAACAAGTGAGCCTAGATGACACTACTACCACCTTTGATAGTAGTGATATTGATTTTTATAGTTGTACCCTCTCAGAAGTTATCAGTTTACTACACAAAATGTCTAGAGACCCCCACACTAGCACACTTAATCTTGCCTTCACGGAGCATATCACAAATGCTCTCATCAAAGCTAGGGAGGAGAAGCTTAGAGTAGAAGCTTCCATACCTAGGAAGCTAGATGATGGTTGGGACCCTATGATCAAAATTAAATTAAATAACTTCTCTTGCTATGCTTTATGTGATGTTGGAGCTAGTACCTCCGTTATGCCCAAAAGAATATTTGATATGTTTGAATTGAAACCTTTTGAGCCTTGTACTTTTGGTGTTCGTCTTGTTGATTCTTCCGTAAAGAAACCTTTGGGGAAGATCGACGATGTTCTTATCATTGTCAATGACAACTATGTTCCCGTTGATTTTATTGTTATGGATATAGAGTGTGAACCTTTATGTCCAATTATTTTGGGACGTCCTTTTCTTCGCACTGTTGGTGCGGTTATTGACATGAAAGAGGGGAATATAAAATTCCAATTCCCATTTAAAAAGGGGATGGAACACTTCCCTAGATAGAAAATCAAGTTACCTTTTGAGTCCGTTACTCGGGCTAGTTATTCTCTTTCTCTTGATAAAACTTGATTCTTCTTTTGCATTATGCCTAGCTAATGGCTTTAAAGAAGCGCTTTCGGGAGGCAGCCCACAACGAATTTAGGAGTTTTCTTTTTGATTTTGTTGTGTCTTGATAATTTTTACTTCTGTAGCAACATCATTGTCTCTTTATTTTTCAGCTTTGTGCCAAGTTATAGCCTCTTACGGCAAGGGAAGTAAAAGTTGTGACATGCTGTCCAGAAAACAGATTCTGTCCTCGTGACGAGAAAAATTACAGAAAAATCCCAGTTCATCTTTTTGAGCTGATATTTTTACACAGTATGCTCTATACAATTACGAAACTTCCGTATGTTCTGAGTTTTTTTATTTGAGGTTCAGAAATGCCCCTAAAAAATTCTTTACTATCTGCTGTTCTGTTTTTCACAGATTCTGCCACGTTTTGTCTCTCCTAACTTTTGCAAACCTTAAGCTTGCTTTTTATTTGCAAAAACTTTTTGGAACTCTTGAGAAACAGTAGGTCTTCAATAATATATTTATATCCAGTGGAGAAAAATTAGTTATTAAGGGTACTAACCTCTCTAATCAGCTTATGATGAGTTATGTATGAAGGGAGTTTTCAAGTGTGCGATGGAAGATGATGAAAGAAGATCCAGGAGTGTCAAGCGCTCAAGCTTGGGGATGCCCCCATGCATCCCCAACAAATATTCAAGGAGATTCAAGCGTCTAAGCTTGGGGATGCCCCCGTGCATCCCCTTCTCCATCAACAATCATCAGTTCGTCCTTCGTCTCACTATATTTTTATCACTTCATGCGTTATGTGCTATGCTTGGAGCGTCTCGCTCTTAGGTTTTATTTTTAGTTCTTTAGCTTTGCTTTCTGTTCATAACAAGTTAGATCCTGTCTTACTTTGTGTGGGAGACAAACACGCTCCACTTTCAAAATCTAGAACACATCATAGGATTCTTCATGCCTATCTTTTTGCTATTGTGTGTTCTTTATCTTTTCATAGCTACTGCCATGTTTAGTCTTTGTTTTAGTTTGTATTTAGCAAGAGCCTTGGCTTTTGTTTAGTTTGTTGCTGGAACTCTTTTTAGTTTTCATGTTTATCTTGTTAAAGAGAGTTGGTTGTTGCACTGAGTTGTGTCTTGTCTTGAAAGTAGGTGATTGAGGTTGCTATTTAATTTTAGTAGTAGCTTGCAATAGTTTTGAGGTATTGATGTGAGTAATGTTTGAACTTTTGGTGTCTAGAGATCTAGCCTATTAGTGATAGATGTCGTATTTTTGGCAATCCGTGTTTATTTTCAAAACCTACAAAACTAGTTGAGAACTCTAGCTACTAGATGGATCACTACTCTTCTGAGGGGTCGAATATCAGAGAACACTCACGTACCATGAGTCGAGGATGCGAAAGGATAACCAAACCCCCATACACTCCTCCTCGGGGTACTTGTCTCTTTGTGAACCTCCTTATTAGATTGAGAGTTACCAATAATAAGTGCATGAGTTCTTCGGACTAATGTAAGTATTGAAAGTTGACACTTCCACCTTCCCATATTTTGCTAGCCTTTCCCGTGCCGTGCATTGCCTTCTTCTCACTCCGAGAGTTGGTGTCCACCTTCGCCAGTACATCCAAACCCTTGGCATGATACGCTCTGTCATCATAAGCCTCCTTATATCTTTCCTCAAAACAGCCACCATACCTACCTATCAAGGCATTTCCATAGCCTTTCCGAGATATATTGCCATGCAAATTCCACCTATTCATGACTTGATCTTCATGTCATACATGTTCCTGCTACACTGGCAGCGACATACATTGCATACATCATGATAGTTACATCTTCTTTATGATTTTGAGTACCTTGTAAAGTGGGAAAGATCTCCTTCACCTTCTTGTAAAATAGAGTGTTGCCCTTAAGTGAGGAAAAGATCCCAAAGTGGACACATTAAAAGATCCCACAGAGGACAAATGAGAGTTAAATAGAAAGAGCCATTGAGGCCACAAAAAATACAAAAAAAAATACAAAAAAGAGAAAAATAAATAAAAAGAGAGAAAGGGGCAACACTACTATCCTTTTGAGAGATCCACACTAGTACTCCCTTTATATCCTTGTACTCCATAGAGATGATCTTCATGCATACAGCTATGTGGGGACCTTCACACTATAGAACTTGGCTTGCATATTCCAAGGATGAGCCTCCTCAAAAGAGATCTAGGTCTTCATGAGCGAGAAAGTTAGATGCACCCCCACTAGTTCCATTGGAGAGCTTCTTAGCTCGTATGTGCATCCGTTGCATGGAAATCCCTACTCCTCACATCATATCTATCATTTGGCATCTCTTGCCTATGATTGTCCTCATTGATGTGAGCCTTTCTCATCCTTTTTGTCTTCCTCCTCCACCTTATTTCTCTCTTTGCCATCCTAAGTGTTGATGCCCCACAGGCGTAAGGGATCGAGATAGTCTTCGCAGGTAAGTTAACCCAATTTATTGATTCGACACACGGGGAGCCAAAGATTATTTATAAGCTTTGACAGTTGAGTTGTCAATTCAACCGCACCTGAAATATACTTGCTTGCAACAATAGATAAGTGGTAACAGTGATATGATAGTGATGATAGCAACAGCAAAAGTAAATAGCAAAAAGTAACAACTAATAACCAGCAGGATTGAAAACACTGTAGGCTAGGGAGATGGATGGTCGGGTGCTGCATGGATGAGAGTAAACATATAATAGATTCTAACACGGGGCAAGGCACACAGAAAAACAATGATCATCTATGCAAATATCAAACATTAGGCATGTATCCCGTAGGTAGTTGTGCGTGCTTGCAATAAGAACTTGCACACCATCTTTTGTCCTACCATCCCGCTACGAACGGGGCCAAAAGGAACTTATGGAGATTAAGGTACTCCTGTCAAAGAGCACCGGAACAAAGCAATAAACTCAATGGATACATGGAATCCTCAAATCATGGACCATCCCCTTTGGTGTCCCAAGCTGTCACCTTTGGGATTGCCGGTTCCGGACCATAATAGGTGCATACAACTCATAGATAGGATCTAGAACACAAATATATTCATGAAAACACATAGGGTTCAGATCTGAAAACATGGCACTCGGGCCCAAAGTGACAAGCATTAAGAACAACAAGTTGTAGCAAAGAAGATAAACACCAATCTAGATGATAGGCAACATGCCCCCAACAATCTAACGAACTATTACATGATTAAACTCATCCAATCCCTACCATCCCCTTTGCCTACAGCAGGAAATTACTAACACATGTGAAGAGAAGTCATGGAGGATGGATGGAGTGGTGATGGTGATGACGATGGCGATGATCTCCCCTCTCCGGAGGCCAAATCAGCCTCCAGATTAGCCCTCCCGAAGAAGAACAGAGGGTGGCGGCGGCTCCGCGACGGAAACTGGGAAAACGACTTCTGTTCTGGGGTTTTCTCATCATGGGGATAAATAGGAGCCTCAGTAGGGCACCAGAGGGGGGGGAGCAGCCCAGGCGGCCTGAGGGCGCGGCCCCACCCCTGGCCGCGCTAGGGGGGCGCCTGGGGGCCCCAGGGCTCCCCTCTGGTCCCACTTCTGGCTCCTGGCTCCATCGGGTGCGTGGATTTTGTGGTATTTTTCTGGGAATTTTCCGGGATGTCTAAAAATCCATTTTCCTGCACACAATAAAACCATACAGGCAGCTCTGCTGAAAACAGCGTTAGTCCGGGTTAGTTTCGTCCAAATCATGCAAGAATGAGGGCAAAACAATAGAAAAAGTGTTTGGAAAAGTAGATACGTTTGAGACGTATCAACTCCCCCAAGCTTAGCATATTGCTTGTCCTCAAGAAATTCAGTTCAACGAACTGGACGCGACAAAGAAAACTTTGACAAACTCTTTTGCTTCATTAGATGTATATAAGCATGTACTACAAAAAGAGTTTAGCAAGTAATGAAACAATGCTATAAGGACAATGCACGAAGCAATTCTTCTTTCATGTGATCAGTCACAAACAACTAAAAGTAAATAATAAGCTACTGAAAATCAAGACAGGAACGCAATGCACATAGCTTGAACATACTTGAGTGGCATTTCGCTAGCCTCCATGAGTGAAGCAAAACATAAATGTAGAAACTCCTCCGGAGTTTTAAAGGTGACTAGAACTCAGTATTTCAGACTAGCAATAACACAAGCATGCATAAGACAATGTAATACTTTGGGACAATGCATGTTACACTAAGAATGACAATTATGCTCTCATAGTTGGTGCTTTGAAAAAGGAAGGGGAGACTCTCGAACCGTGGCTTTTGATGGCAAGGTTGAAAACCCGTGAAAGGAAGCAAAGACTAAACATGTGCCAGAGCTCTTGGTTTTGAAAACAGAGATAAAACAATTTTGAGAAGTGCAACTTTCCAGTCAACGGTGAATGGTAAAGGTCTCTCAATATCTCCCATGCCAACCATATATAATGCCTTTTGCTTACACATATTCCCTTATCCATAAATCTTCGATGGTCTATGGAACCTTTTATTTTGCCTCAAGGATGGAAGGAGGGTATCGTTCCACCTATCATAAGCAGCATTTGGTCCATTTCACTCCATCATCAAGTATGGGGGAGGTGTAACTCTCATATTTTTTTTCTTTTTTATGTTTTGACTAGTTAAAACTTCCGTCAAAATATTTTTGGCATGAAAGATACTGATTTCCCTTCACCGCACCATGAGCTTGTACGGTTACAAAAAGGAAACTTTTGAATAAATTTCGAGATGGCACAAGAAAGTCTAAGTTAGGAGTGGCCGGTAAATACCACATATAGGTAGGTATGGTGGACTCAAATGGAACAACTGGGTTTGAAAAAGGAGTTTGGAAGCACAAGCAGAAACCCGCTTGGTGCGAGCGAAGGCTAGCAAAAGACTAGAGCAATAACTGTCATAATCATGCAGAGCGACAAAGCAACATTGAATCGGGCATGAAAGTGATATAACTATTCTGAAACAAAAAGATCATCAAGGCAAAAGTAGACTTTTTAGTCATAAGCATGTGTGAACATGTGCCAAGTCAATCCAAAAATTCTCCGAAGGGAAATACCACTTCAGTATGCCAAACCATGAACAATGCAATGCATGTAAATCATTTCAACAACACATTATGTACTCTAGCTGTTTGAGACTAGCCACAAGGAAAGCATGAACACTGGGAAAGCATTGTAATCATAGCACTATGTCGCTACAAGCTGGTCTCTAGATCATAAGTACAGGCATATGTACAGAAGTAGAAGCAAGAAGAGTTCATACCGGTTTTCCTTGTTGCTTCCCTTCCGTCGATCTTCGTCATTACTTCCTGGTCACTTGCACGATCGAACGTAGGAAATATAATCAAATGCCATCACGGACTCGAGCTGATCTCTGAAAACAAAGCAAACTAAAGAGAGAAAGGAAATCTTTTTGGGTTTTTTAAAGGTTAAAAGAGAGCAAAAGAAAAGAGAAAAAAAATTTGTTGTTTTTGCAAAGAAAGAAAGAAATAAAAACGGGCAAAAACTTCGAAAAGATCAAAGCGAATAAAATGGATAATACAATGGAAAAGTGAGAAGGGCACGTACTCCCCCAAGCTTAGGCTTTTGGCCTAAGTTGGTAGTAGCTAATGTCCCCAGGAGCCTCCTGCTCCAGGGTAGTACGGGTGAGTCCAAGGGTCGTATGAGGGTTTCGGTGCGTACACCGAAGTCCTCGGCTCCTCCCACGAAGAAGGATCCGCGCTCCAAGCAGAGGAAGACCCTTCACCAAACTGGGCGACGGTCTCTCCCTGGAAAGGTGGGAACTCACCATGCTCCTCCTCGTCGGGCACAAACCCCTCCATGGGGTTATGAAACTGATGCTGGACCACGAACTCATCGAACTGGATAACATCAAAGGACCATCCGTTCCTGCGAGAAAAATCAAACAAAAGAGGTGCAGGTAGACGGATCTTGCGTTCCGTGGTAGCTCCGAAACGCAAGATATAATCAAGGTTACCAAACTCGGAAGTCATGGTAACAAACTTATGCCTTTTCATAACAGCTAGATCAAAACTTAAATAAGTAAAAGGCTTATCATCGGGGTGTGGGGTGCCATTAAGAGACTCTAGGATAAGTGTGGCGTAAACGCCACCAAATAAGTCTCCCTTGTTACCGTTCATAGCAAGGCGTCGAGCAATTAAGGCACCCACATTATAATCAAACCTCCCTAAGAGGGCGGTTGCCAGGATAGCAATATCCGGCGCAGATATGTTGCTCGTGTTGTCACGAGCTAACACCCCTCTAGCAATAAAATACGCAAAATACCTGAGGTGTGGGAATAAGATGCTGGAGATCTTTGACCGATGAATATCCCTCGTATCCATGCTACAGAGTGAGTTGAAGACGGTTCTCAGCTCGGAGGGCTGAGATCTCATCTTCGCCGTCTGTCCCACGTTCGGCATACCTATTATTTCACAAAACCTTTACAAAGGCATGGTCAAAAGATCATTGTAAATTTTAAACTCAACAGAACCAGCATCAAGGTTATATCTAAAACTGTTAATGAAACAGGAGGTGAGTTTTTGATACTGAGTAACACAGCACGTTGCGAGCCGCGTCAAACCTGCATTAGCACAAAGATTATAGAACTCCTCCCTAATTCCTGCAGCTTCAAGGAATACATCGCACGGGAAAGTCATTGCACGTGCTTGATTTGTGTTCTCCAACAACTCCAAGGGCACAAGATCTTCGTTGTAGCTCACCCTAGCAGTCGAGGGTGAAGCTGCGGCTCTTGTAGCTCGATCGGAGCGCTCGGGCCTCTTCTTCCCGAGCCACCCCTTTGCTCTTCCTAGCAAACTCATTTCTGAAATTTTTGACAAATTACAAAAACAAGGATTTAAACAAAGTGAGTTAAGGCAAACTACTCAACTCACTTACCTAAGGCATAAACTTGCATCAAAACTTGAAAAATAAAATTCTACATATGCATGCAAGCTCATATAAACAGCACCAAGAGCTACTAAATACTCACAAATGAGGCCACCAATCAAAAATATAATTGGAGGGGTGAAGGAGTTACATACCAGGGAGTATTCTCTCAAAATTTCAGCTAGAATGGTGGGCTGTAGAGAGAGATCGAAAATCGCCTCCAAGAACAGCAAGAACGCAAGAACCAAATGCAGAACTCGTGTTTTTGGAGAGAGAGGAAGGAGGAGGAAGAAGACATACCTGGAAGTGGGGCCTGTGGGCGCGGCCAGGGGGCAGGCCGCGCCAACTGGCCTCCTGGGCCACTGGTGGCCCCCCTTGGTCAGCCCCAGGTGCCTCTGGGTCACTCCCGGCATGGAAATTTTTATTTTTATTTTTCTGGAATTTTTCTGAAAACTTCACTGTTGAAAATTTATCGGAGTTCAAAAAGCTGCAAAACTTTCTGAAAACTAAAAGCGGTGATTAGTATTGTGAAGCCTCAAAAACACAAAAACTTGGTACAGCAAAATGAATGAAAGCTAAAGCAAATGAAAACATAACAAGCTTAACTTTATACCTATATAAAACAAGCTCACTAGTAAGGTTGATCAAGTCTTACCAACAAACCGGCGATATATAGAACAAGAAGTCTCCCCTCTTATGAAGTGATCATTGCACCTTCACTTTGATGGACATTGTCCCCACCATAATGGTTTTGTATTTGTGGTGCACATGTAGTGGACAGTCCCATTCTCCAATCTTCACGGTCTCGATATTCTCTATAGAGTTAAGGCCATGCCTCTTGTCGATCTTCTTTGGAAAATACACCGTGTGTTCTTTATCATCAACGTTGAAGGTTACCTTTCCTTTATTGCAATCAATAATAGCACCTGCGGTGTTAAGAAAAGGTCTACCAAGAATAATGGACATGCTCCCATCCTCGGGCATGTCAACCACAACGAAATCTGTATGGATCAAACAATTAGCAATTTCAACGGGGACATCCTCACAAATACCTATCGGGACAGCTGTTGACTTGTCAGCCATCTGCAGAGAGATATCTGTAGGGATTAGTTTCTCTAAACAAAGCTTCTTGTAAAGAGAAAAAGGCATAACACTCACTCCTGCACCAAGGTCACATAAAGCAGTTCTGACGTAATTATTCTTTATGGAGCAAGGAATGGTGGGTATACTTGGATCACCGAGCTTCTTAGGGACCTTGCCACTGAAAGAGTAGTTAGCAAGCATAGTCGATATAGACTCATTAGGAACTTTTCTTTTATTAGTGACAATATCTTTCATATATTTCGAATAAGGAGGTAATTTAATAGCATCAGTCAAAGGAATTTGAAGAAAAAGAGGCTTCATCCATTCACAAAATTTATTATAATGCTCTTCTTCTTTAGATTTGAGGGACTTACCTGGAAAGGGCATGGGTTTCTGTATCCATGGTTCTCTTTCCTTCCCATGTCTTCTTCCGATGAAGTCTTCTTTAGAATACCTCTTGCGTTTATCGGGCGCTTCTTCTTCTCTTACCTTGGGTGGATCATCCTTCTCGGCGTCTTTTTCTTCAGGCTCGGCATCGTCTTTTGTTTCAGCATCAGAGGTAGATATGTTGTTAGGATCAACAGCTGGCTTTTCACTTGTAATAGGATCATCGGGATTGTCAGCCTCCTTGTTTTTCTTCTTCTTCTTTTTCTTCTTTGGAGAGCTAACAGCCTCGTCTTCTTCTTGTACTTGAGAATCTTGCTCGATCCTCTTTGGGTGCCCCTCAGGATAGAGTGGGTCCTGGGTGTGTGTTCCACCCCTTGTTTTCATTCCATAAGCTTGTATGTCCTGTTTGGCATTATTAGCAAGCAAATCTTTTTGCACATTAGAAATTTGTTCAAGCTGAGTTTGAACCATATGAAAATGCTTAACAAGACATTTAACATCATTAAATGTTCTCTCTAGAACATCACATAAACTGTTGATAGCAAGAGAATTATCATGCAACTGACTTTGTAACTTCCTATTAAAATGGTCATGCTTAACAATAAAATTATCAAGCTCATCTAAACATTGGTCGGGAGGCTTACCCTTAGGGATGTCACTTTCAGTAAAGTCTAATAGAGAGTGTACCTCTACCAAGGGAGGGTGAGTAGTAGGCTCACACAACTTCTCAATAGGCGGCAAATTCTTCACGTCTTCGGCTTTAATACCTTTCTCCTTTATAGACTTCTTTGCTTCTTGCATATCTTCGGGGTTCAAAACAAGCATGCCCCTCTTTTTCGGTGGTAGAAGTGGTTCAGGGACGGACCAATCTTCATAGTTCTTGGCAATTTTGCACATTAGTTCTTCTGCATCGTCCGGTGTTCTTTCCCTCGAAACACAACTAGCACAACTATCCAGATAGGTTCTGGATTCATCGGTTAAACCAGCGTAAAATATATCAAGCAGTTCATTCTTGGGGATCCGATGTCCCGGCATAACCTTAAGTAAATCACAAAACCTCCCCCAAGCTTTAGGGAGGTGCTCATCCTGCAGTTCTTTAAAGTTATAGATTCTTTGCAAAGCAGCATGTTACAGATGAGCTGGGAAATATTTATCAACAAAGAATTTTACTAATTCCTGAGGACTTTTAATGGAACCATAGGGTAGTGCATCGTACCATGATTTAGCGTCCTCCTTCAAAGAAAAAGGAAAAATCTTGGCCACATAGAAGTTTCATATCTTCTCATCAGTAGTGAATAGGTTGCTTAACTCATCGAGTTTGGTCAAGTGTGCTATAGCATCATCATTTTATCTGCCATAAAATGGGTCAGCCTCGACTGTAGATATAAGTGAAAGATCAACAGAGAAATCATAATTAGGATCAGTGATGCATATAGGAGATGTGGCAAATTGAGGATCAGGAATAACTTTGTTCTTCATGGCGTGCCTTTTGAGCAACTCTTTAACAGCACCAGGATCAGAGTCGACACACTCTCTGAGTTCCCTGCAAAAATCATCATCAAGAGTAACATAATCATCATCAAGGATTCTCTCCCTGAGTTCATCTAAGCTCGGGTAACCAAAGGTTTTGCAGGTAGGAATATAGGTAGTAGGGGTCTCGGTCTTGGATTTTGCTGCAGCCTTAGCAGTCTGAGTTTCAATATAGCGACCAACAAAAGTAGCATCATCAAGAGTACTGGAAGCATTATCAAAAGTATCGGACATAGTAACAGACTCAATAGAAGCATCATGTAGTGGTGGTGAAGTAAACTTACTCATAACAGAAGGTGAATCAAGTGTAGCACTAGTGTTCAAAACAATACCTTTTCTTGTACGGGATGGTAAGATCGGAACCTTGGGGTCTCCTTTCTTACCCATAGCGGATGATATGCAGCAGGCAGGATACTTCAAGTAGACTTGTAAATATTGCTATGCTCCCCGGCAACGGCGCCAGAAAACGCTGCTTGATGCCCCACAGGCGTAAGGGATCGAGATAGTCTTCGCGGGTAAGTTAACCCAATTTATTGATTCGACACACGGGGAGCCAAAGAGTATTTATAAGCTTTGACAGTTGAGTTGTCAATTCAACCGCATCTGAAATATACTTGCTTGCAACAATAGATAAGTGGTAACGGTGATATGATAGTGATGATAGCAACAGCACAAGTAAATAGCAAAAAGTAACAATTAATAACCAGCAGGATTGAAAACACTGTAGGCTAGGGAGATGGATGGTCGGGCGCTGCATGGATGAGAGTAAACATATAATAGATTCTAACACGGGGCAAGGCACACAGAAAAGCAATGATCATCTAGGCAAATATCAAACATTAGGAATGTATCCCGTAGGTAGTTGTGCGTGCTTGCAATAAGAACTTGCACAACATCTTTTGTCCTACCATCCCGCTACGAACGGGGCCAAAAGGAACTTATGGAGATTAAGGTACTCCTGTCAAAGAGCACCGGAACAAAGCAATAAACTCAATGGATACATGGAATCCTCAAATCATGGACCATCCCCTTTGGTGTCCCGAGCTGTCACCTTTGGGATCGCCGGTTCCGGACCATAATAGGTGCATACAACTCATAGATAGGATCTAGAACACAAATATATTCATGAAAACACATAGGGTTCAGATCTGAAAACATGGCACTCGGGCCCAAAGTGACAAGCATTAAGAACAACAAGTTGTAGCAAAGAAGATAAACACCAATCTAGATGATAGGCAACATGCCCCCAACAATCTAACGAACTATTACATGATTAAACTCATCCAATCCCTACCATCCCCTTTGCCTACATCAGGGAATTACTCACACATGTGAAGAGAAGTCATGGAGGATGGATGGAGTGGTGATGGTGATGACGATGGCGATGATCTCCCCTCTCCGGAGGCCAAATCAGCCTCCAGATTAGCCCTCTCGAAGAAGAACAGAGGGTGGCGGCGGCTCCGCGACGGAAACTGGGAAAACGACTTCTGTTCTGGGGTTTTCTCGCCACGGGGATAAATAGGAGCCTCGGTAGGGCACCAGAGGAGGAAGGAGCAGCCCAGGCGGCCTGAGGGCGCGGCCCCACCCCTGGTCGCGCCAGGGGGGCGCCTAGGGCCCCCAGGGCTCCCCTCTGGTCCCACTTCTGGCTCCTGACTCCATCGGGTGCGTGGATTTTCTGGTATTTTTCTGGGAATTTTCCGGGATGTCTAAAAATCCATTCTCCTGCACACAATAAAACCATACAGGCAGCTCTGCTGAAAACAGCGTTAGTCCGGGTTAGTTTCTTCCAAATCATGCAAGAATGAGGGAAAAATAATAGCAAAAGTGTTTGGAAAAGTAGATACATTTGAGACGTATCAAGTGTCAACTCTCGTTCTTACGCTCATCCATTGCATGAGCGCTCGAAATGTCGAAAAAGAGTGGATCAAATTGACTTGTACCTGGCTAGTGGTCTGGGGACGAGTCAAGATAAGATTCCAAAGAAGACCAAGTGTGAAATTTTAGTAGATTTTGTTCTCAACACAAAAATACTTTTTTCTCGTATTCCCTATCCCCCTTCTTGCACGCAAACACCATTTGGAGACATTCGAGTCACGGACAGAGAGAGCTCTTGCACCTAATGTTCTTTTGTTACTTGTTTCAATGCTAATATAGACTCGTGCCTGTTATGACTTGAATTGAATCTCTAACCTTGATTGCTTTACTTTTCAAAGTTCTTATATGGTTGCTAGCATGTCACCACAGAAATTATGTTGTTATCATTTACCTACTCGAGGACGAGCACGAATTAAGCTTGGGGATGTTGATACGTCCAAACCGTATCTATAACTTCTGCTTGCTCCATGCATGTTTTGTGTGATATTGCTATGATATAGATACACTTTCATACACTTTTGATCATATTTGGACTAACCTATTAACTCAGTGCACCCCAGTGCCAGTTCTTGTTTTCTGCTGTTTTTCTATTTCAGATTTCCCCCATATAAAAAGTGCTAGAAAAATTCGGGAAAATTCAGATAAAAAATCAGCGTGACGGAAGCTTCGAGAAGAGCCCGGGAGGGGCCAGAGGGGAGCCAGGGGGGCCCAGGCGGCCACCCGGCGCGGCCCCACCCCTGGTCGCGCCAGGGGGGCGCCTGGGGCCCTGGCCCACCTCTGGATGCCCCCTTTCGCCTATTTATCCCACGTCACGGGAAAACTCCAGAAGCAGAACCCTATTCCGCGAACACGCCTCTGTTCCGCCGCCGCCGCGCTTCCGAAGATCGGGAGCACCAGAAGACCTCTTCCCGGCACCCTGCCGGAGGGAGGATTGACCTCCGGGAGTCTCCTCTCCACCATGGATGCTCCCCGGATGTCTCGTGAGTAGTTTTCCTTGGACCATGGGTCCTTGATCAGTAGCTATGTGATGTTCTCCTCCCCTCTTTGATCTTCATTGTTTAGACCTCGTGAGCTGCCCAACATGATCGAGGCACCTTTGTAATATTTCTGCTATTGCTATGTTGAGTTTGATAGGATCTGATGGATTATGAGATTATGTTCAGATTGTGATAGAGTAATATATTTGGTTTTTATCTCTTATATTTTTGTTCCTAAGTAATTCTTGCATGTTCTCCGTTGCTGGTTATTGCTTTGGCCAAGTAGTAGGTCGTGACTCCAAGAGGGAGCGTTGTGCTAGATTGTGGGTTCATGCCCCCCCCCCCCCCCGATGACACGCTTGAGTGACAGAAACATTAGTCTAGGGGATGTGTTGTGTCCACAAGGGGGAAAACAACGGTGCTTGTTACCTCGTTTACAAGGATTGTTTACTTTACGCATAGTTCTTTTTAATGCAGTTGTCTGTTGCTTTGGGTTTACACTTTGGGTGGGGCTCGCAACTTAATACCAGCGAGATGTTCTGGATAGATATCTCAAGGTGGATGATTAGTAGTAGATGTAGATGGATTTCGGTCTACTTACCTTGGCGTACTGCCTGTGCTTTTGAACCTCTTCCTTTCTTTTGTAGCATAGTTAGCATTGCGGTGCGTTCATAATCCTCTCAATTGCCTTTCTGTAATTTGTTTACCTCGCATAGCAATTTTATCGTCTTTTTGGAGAGATACATCACTAGCGAACATCACGTATCGTGGTCCATATCCTTATCACTGTTTCCATGCTATATTTACTTTTCTGCATTTACTCTCAAGTTGCTATCATTATCCCTTGCGTTTTATCCTTTGTAAACAACAAGACCGGAGAGATTGACAACCTCTCTGAACTTTGTTGGGAACAAAGTTATCTGTGGCTGTGTGCAGGTCCGCGTCAGTTGCGCCGCTGACACCTACTTATCATCTCTGGAGTCCTGCTGGAGACAAACCTTGGTATCTTCACCGAGGGAAAACTGTTGTTGCACTACATCTCAACCTTCCACTTGGGGTAACCAACGAAGGGGGCGAGAAGCCATCAGATCCCAACCATCTTCTAGTTTCCTAGGTATGGAGGATTCTAGTCTAAGCTTCTCCTCCCTAACTTTGATTAGAGCATTGGTGATATGCTCTATGAAGGAAAGATTAAGTGTGCTAGTGTGGGGGTCTCTAGACATCTTGTGTAGGAAACCAATAACTTCAGGTAAGGTGCAGTTGTCAAAGTCTAGATCACTACTATCTATCAAGGAGGTAGTGATATCATTTAGGCTCACTTGTTTGAAAGCCTCTATGTTCATAGAGTTTTCCTCTTCTAAGGCTGAGGCGATAGCATCGCCATTGATAGGTCCAACGGGACTAGGGGTGTGATGGGTGCTAATAGTTTGGACATCCTCAACTACTTGGATAGTGGCTACGGTGTGGTAGGTAGGAAGGCTCTTAATTCTATCCTCTTCCTCTTTGGGTACAACTTCGGGTTTAGCTGCCATTTGGTTTATCAAGGTAGATTGGGTATGAGACATGTTTGAAACATAAGTCTCGATGGAAGTGAGTCTAGTTTGGAGACTGGAAATGTCACCGTTCAGGCTCTCAAGTTGTTTGCTAATGTTTTGCAGGATAGAGGAGTGCTCATCTAATTGTCTAGAAAAGGCCTTGTTTTGTTCAAACTGAGTGTGCATATAGCTTTTGGTGGCCTTTTCTATTTCTACAAGTTTCTCATAGCTGGGCAGGTCTTTTTCCCTATAGTTCTGGCTGTAGGATTTACTGTTGGTAGGGTAAGTGTTGTTCCCATATTTGTTGGATGGGAAAGGTCTAGGATTTTTGCTACCAAAGTTACTCCTATAAGCATTATTATTGAAATTGTTTCTAGCGACAAAATTGACATCTACTTTCTCCTGAGCAACCAAAGAATTTAAAGGAACATCTTGAGGATCAATAGAGGGTTGCTTGGTAAGTAGAGACATGATAAGGTCAACCTTTTCATTTAAAGAGGAGATCTCCTCGGCAGAATTTACCTTCTTACCAGTTGGAGATCTTTCGGTGTGCCATTGCAAGTAGTTCAGCATCATCTCATCAAGTAGTTTTGTGGCAGCACCAAGCGTGTTGACATAAAATTTCCTCCCGCGACCGAATCTAACAGGTTCCGCGAGGTAAAGTTCAAGCCTGCATAAAAAGTCTGGATAACCATCCAGGTAGTCAGTCCATGTGTAGGGCAGTTCTTGACAAGCGTCTTCATTCGTTCCCAAGCCTGGGTAACGTGTTCATTATCCAATTGCCTGAAATTCATAATGTTACTCCGTAATTAAATAATTTTAGCAGGGGGGTAGTACTTCCCTATAAAAGCATCTTTGCATTTACTCCAAGAATCGATATTGTTTTTGGGCAAAGATTGTAGCCACTCCTTGGCTCTTCCTCTCAAAGAGAAAGGAAAAAGCTTCAGCTTGACGATGTCTCCATCCACTTCCTTGTACTTCTGCATATCGCAGAGCTCGATAAAGTTGTTTAGGTGCAAGGCAGCATCTTCTCCTGCTCCTGAGAATTGGTCTTTCATGACAAGGTTAAGCAGAGCAGGTTTAATCTCATAAGAAGGTGCTGAAGTGGCAGGTGGAGCAATAGGAGTGCAGATAAAGTCACTGTTGTTGTGACTAGTGAAGTCACACAACTTAGTGTTTTCATTGGAACCCATAGTAGCAGCAGGTATTTTTGGTATTTTTGATAAGGGACACAAAGGTAAAAACTGAAAGGTAAACTAACAAGACTAAAAAGCAAAGGTAAAAGATAGTGTGCAACTCCCCTATCTTGTAGGCTGGAGTCCCCGGCAACGGCGCCAGAAAACTTGCTGGTGGCAAGAGAGTGTTATACTCTTCAAGCCCTCGTTGATTAACCCAAGTGCAGGGTTGGATATAGTAGAGTAGCGGCAAGTTTTCCCTTGGCAAAGATACCAAGGTTTGTCTCCCGTAGGACTCCGAAGGATACAAGAAGGTGGTAAAGTGAACAGTGGCGCCAAGGTTGCTACTTCACCTGGACCTGCACACAGATACAAATAACTTTGCTCCCAACGAGTACAGAGGAGTTGTCAATTCCTCCGGCCTTGCCGTTTACAAAGGATCAACGCAAGAGATAATGATAATGGCAACTGAAAGTAAAGACGGAAAGTAAATTGAGGGTGTAAACAATGATATGAAGATGGACCGGGGTCCGGTGATTTTCACTAGTGATGTCTCTCTCCCAAAAGACGATAAAAGTGCTAGCAAGGTAAACAAATCATACTTGGGAAATTGACAGGATTATGAAGGCACCGCAATGCTAACTATGCTGCAAAGAAAGGAAGGGTTCAAAAGCAATGGGCAGTACGCCAAGGTAAGTAGACCGAAATCCATCTGCATCTACTACGAATCATCCACCTTAAGATATCTATCCAGAACATCTCGCTGGTATTAAGTTGTGAATCCCACCCAAAGTGTAAACTCAAAGCAACAGACAACTGCATTAAAAGAACCATGCGTAAAGTAAACAATCCTTGCACCCCGCAAGTACAAGGACCGTTGTTTTATCCCTGGTGGCAACAGCACATCCCCTAGTCTCATGTTTCTGTCACTCAAGCTAGACATCAGGGGGCTGAACCCACAATCAAGCATAACGCTCCCTCTTGGAGTTGCAAATAAAATACTTGGCCAAAGAAAATACCACAACGGAGAACATGCAAGAATTTACTAAAGAACAAAATATAAAAGAAAAGAACCAAATATATTACTCATCACAATCTGAACATAGTCTCATAATCCATCATATCCCAACAAACTCAGCATAGCAACAGCAGAAATTACATAGATGCCTCGATCATGTGAAGCAGCTCACGAGGACACGAAAGTGGAGGCACAAAGAAGGGAGAGATAGATCACATAGCTACTGGTCACGGACCCATGGTCCAAGGGAAACTACTCATGGTACATACGGGAGGTGTCCATGGCTATGGATGGTCTCCCGAAGGGGGTAGCTTCTCCCGGCAGTGTGCCGGAGCAGCTTCTCCAGGCAGCCCCGATTTTGAAACGACGGCAGCGGCGGAACAGAGGCGAGATCGCGAAAGAGGAGTCTGTATTATGGGTTTCCACCCCGAGGGGTAAATATAGGCGAAGGGGGGTGTCGAGGGGACCCACAGGACAGCCAGGAGGCCCCCTGGCGCGGCCTAGGGTGGGGCCGCGCCAGGGACCCTTCTGGAGTCCCTGTGGTGGCCCCCCTGCGCTTCTTTGGTGTTTCCGGAAGCTTCTGCGACGCTGATTTTTTATCTGATTTTCCTGGAATTTTTGGAGCACTTTTAATGGCCGGAAAACCTGAGATACAAAAACAGCAGAAAACAGCAACTGGCAGCTGGGTGCACTGGGTTAATAGATTAGTCCATTATTCCAAATATGCTCAAAAGTGTATGAAAGTTCAAGAAAAACATGGCAAAGTCACACAAAACATGCATGGAGCAAGCAGAAATTATAGATACGTTTGGGACGTATCACCAACGAAGGGCGAGAAGCAATCCTCTCTCGCATATCAAGCCAATTTCTGGCGCCGTTGTCGGGGACTCCGAGTGATAAGATAGGGGAGTTGCCCACTACCTTTTACCTTTACTTTTTAGTCTTGTTAGTTTACCTTTCTGTTTTTATCTTTGTGTCTTATATCAAAAATTACAAAAAAAATCTGCCACACCTGCTGCTACTATGGGTTCCACTAAAAACACATAGTTGTGTGACTTCACCAGTCACAACAACAAAGACTTTATATGCACTCCTATTGCCACACCTGCCACTTTAGCTACCTCTTACGAAATTAAACCTGCTTTGCTAAACCTTGTTATGAGAGATCAATTCTCGGGTGCCGGAGATGATGCTGCTTTACACTTGAATAATTTTGTTGAATTATGTGATATGCAAAAGTATAAAGAAGAAGAAGGTGATGTTGTTAAGCTCAAGATTTTTTCTTTCTCTTTGAGGGACGGAACTAAAATCATGTTTCAATCTTTGCCTAGGAATAGCATAGATTCTTGGGATAAGTGCAATGATGCTTTTATTGGGAAGTACTACCCACCTGCTAAAATTATCCAATTGAGGAGTAACATTATGAATTTTAGGCAATTGGATATTGAACATGTTGCTCAAGCTTGGGAACGTATGAAATCTCTTGTTAAGAAATGCCCTACACATGGTTTGACTACCTGGATGGTTATCCAGACTTTTTATGCAGGCTTGAGCTTTACCTCGCGAAACCTGTTAGATTCGGCCGCGGGAGGAACCTTTATGTCAACTACACTTGGTGCTACCACAAAACTTCTCGATGAGATGATGACCAATTATTCCCAATGGCACACCGAA
Organism: Bromus sterilis; assembly: GCA_950022295.1. Classification (NCBI taxonomy): domain Eukaryota; kingdom Viridiplantae; phylum Streptophyta; class Magnoliopsida; order Poales; family Poaceae; genus Bromus; species Bromus sterilis. Next base: position 351,231,994 of record OX465597.1, read on the forward strand.
CGCGCTCCAACAGGTAGGAGAGTAAATTCTGTCGAGGAAATTACCTCTCTCAATGATAAAGTTCATTTAATTATGTCTCTACTTACCAAGCAACCCTCTATTGATCCTCGTGATGTTCCTTTAAATTCTTTGGTTGCTCAGGAACAAGTAGATGTGAACTTCATTGCTAGAAACAACTTCAATAATAATGCTTATAGGGGCAACTTTGCTAGTAATCCTAGACCGTTTCCATCCACTTATGGGAACAAGAAGACCTACCCTAGCAACAAGAAACCCACTTCTGAACTAGAAAATATGCTTAGAGAATTTATCACTACCCAAAAAGCCTTCAACAAGAATGTGGAAGAAAAGCTAGCTAAACTAGATAATCTTTGTTTGAAGGTAAACAACTTAGCCCTTGATGTTGAGATGTTAAAACTTAGAACCTCTCCCCTTGAGGAGAGTAAGGCCACTCCTATTAATGCTATCCTGTTACAAATCAATGAAAATATTAGGATGATGTCTAAACTTAAATAAAGATGGGCTAGAGAAAAAGAGGAAGATGACAGAATTAAGATCCTTCCTACACACCACATTGTTGCCACTATCCAAATAGTTGACGATACTGAAACTATTAGCACCCAATGCACTCCTGGTCCCATCGGACCTATTAATGGTGATGCTAATACCTCAACCGTAGAAGAAGAAACTCCTATGAACATAGAGGGTTTCAAACAAGTGAGCTTAGATGACACCACTACCACCTTTGATAGTAGTGACATTGATTTTGATAGTTGTACCCTCTCATAAGTTATTAGCTTGCTGCACAAAATGTCTAGAGACCCCCACACTAGCACACTTAATCTTGCCTTCACGGAGCATATCACAAATGCTCTTATCAAAGCTATGGAGGAGAAGCTTAGGATAGAAGCCTCCATACCTAGGAAGCTAGCTGATGGTTGGGACCCTATGACAAAAATTAAATTAAATAAGTTCTCTTGATATGCTTTATGTGACGTTGGAGCTAGTACCTCCTGATACGTCCAAAACGTATCTATAATTTCTGCTTGCTCCATGCCTTTTTTGTGTGATATTGCTATGATATTGATGAACGTCCATACACTTTTGATTATATTTGGACTAACCTATTAACTCAGTGCACCCCAGTGCCAGTTCCTGTTTTCTGTTGTTCTTCTATTTCAAGTTTCCCCCTTATTAAAAGTACCCGAAAAATTCCGGAAAAAATATAGGAAAAATCAGCGTACCAGAAGCTTCGCGAAGAGCCCAGGAGGGGCCAGAGGGGGCCAGGGGGCCCAGTCGGCCAGAGGGCGCGGCCAGGCCCCTGCCGCACCAGGGGGGCCTGGAGCCCCTGGCCCACCTCTTGCTGCCCCCTTTCGCCTATTTATTCCCCGTGACGAGAAACCCTCGGGGACGGAACCCTTTTCGCGATCTCTCCTCTGTTCCGCCGCCGCCGCGCTTCCAAGATAGGGAGCACCAGAAGACCTCTTCCCGGCACCCTGCCGGAGGGAGGAATCACCTCCGGGAGCTTTTCCACCACCATGGATGCTTCCCGGATGAACCGTGAGTAGTCCACCTTGGACCATGGGTCCATGATCAGTAGCTATGTGATGTTCTCATCCCCTCTTTGTTCTTCATGGATTAGACCTCGTGAGCTGCCCTACATGATCGAGACACATATGTAATTTTTCTGCTGTTGCTATGCTGAGTTTGCTGGGATCCGATGGATTATGAGATTATGTTCAGATTGTGATTGAGTTATATATTTGATTCTCTTCTTTTATATTTATGTTCTTGAGTAACTTTTGCATGTTCTCCGTTGCTGTTTATTGCTTTGGCCAAGTAGTAGGTAGTGACTCCAAGAGGGAGCGTTATGCATGATTGTGGGTTCATGCCCCCCGATGACTAGCTTGAGTGACATAAACATGAGTCTAGGGGATGTGTTGTTGCCACAAGGGGGAAAACAACGGTGCTTGTACTTGCGGGTGCAAGGATTGTTTACTTTACGCAAAGTTCTTTAATGCAGTTGTCCGTTGCTTTGATTTTACACTTTGGGTGGGATTCGCAACTTAATACCAGCGAGATGTTCTGGATAGATATCTCAAGGTGGATTATTAGTGGGTAGATGCAGATGGATTTCGGTCTACTTGTCTTGGTGTACTGCCCATGTTTTTTAGCCTCTTCCTTTCTGTTTTCAATAATTAGCATTGGTTTGCGCACATAATCCTGTCAATTGCCCAGCTGTAATTTGTTTACCTCGCATGGATATTTTATCGTCTTTTGGGAGAGAGACATCACTAGTGAACATCATGGGATCCCGGTCCATAGTTCCACCACTGTTTACACTATCAATTTACTTTCTGTATTTACTTTTCCGTTGATATCACTATCTATCATTATTATCCCGTGCGTTTTATCCTTCGTAAACAACAAGGCCGGAGGAACTGACAACTCCTCTGTACTCGTTGGGAAGCGAAACTATCTGTGTGTGTGTGCAGGTCCAGGTGAAGTTAGCAATCCTTAGGTTGTCAACGGCGCCAGTTGTTCACTTCACCACCTACTTGTATCTGTTGGAGTCCTCCTGGACGATACTCAACCTTAGCATTTTTGCTAAGGGAAATTTGACGCTATCTACATCTCACCTTCCACTTGGGGTAACCAACGGGGGCGACAAGTTATCTCGTGTATCAAGAAAATTTCTGGCGCCGTTGCCGGGGACTCCACTCTTCAATATAGGGGAGTTGCACACTATCTTTTATCTTTGCTTTTTAGTCTTGTTAGTTTACCTTTCAGTTTTTGCTTTAGTGTCTTTTATCAAAAATCAAAAAAAATAGTTACATTGCTAGTAGTTATCAGTATGTTTGGTCCTTTTGCCTTTGGTGAGTCAGAAGTGCTCACCTTTAAACAAATAGGTGGTGAAAGTCTGAAAGATGCCTGATATAGGATTAATGATTCTCAAAAAAGAGCCACCAAGAAGCAAACCACTAGTATCTTGCTTAGAAATTTTTATCATGGAATTACTTCTTGGAATAGGTTTATTCTAGATACTTCTATCAATGGGAATTTCATAGAAGCCCCAGTTTGGGAAGCTCTTAGTGTTATGGAAAATCTTGTTGGAAATCTCCCTGTTGATAGTTTTCAAGAGAACATTACCCTAGCTCATATTATGAAAAAACTTGAAAAGATGGAGCTAGAGATGCCAAGTATTTAAGACAGTATAACCAGACCTAAAGCGAGCATTCTCAGGCTTTCAACGTTTTTGGCCGTCAGATTTCATATCTTAAAAGTTTTTAGCCATTGGATCTTCGTACAGCTACTCCCGTAGCTTTTTTTGGAGCCATGTGGTTAATTCTCCCCCACCCCCACCTCCGACCTTTCCTCTACAGCCGCCGCACCCACCCACGACCTCCGCGCTCTTCCCCATCCCGCCTACTCCACTCTCTCCCACACCGTCGGCACCCCAGTTTGGGAATCTCTTAGTGTTATGGAAAATCTTGTTGGAAATCTCCCTGTTTATAGTTTTCAAGAGAACATTACCCTAGCTCATAATATGAAAAAACTTGAAAAGATGGAGCTAGAGATGCCTAGTATTTAGGACAGTATAACCGGACCTAAACCGAGCTCTCACAGCGATTTGCATTTTCATACGTTCATTTTCGCGACCTTGAGATTTTTGGCCGTTGGATCTCATGTGTAGAGTCATTTGTCCTGTACTGTACCGAATGTGGCCCAGCTGTCCTAATGGGCAGCTGCTCTACAGGCCGAAACGCAACTCAGTGGTAAACTAGGCCGTCGGCGAGCCCATATAGCGTCCGGAGTCCACCATCAACACGGACGATTGCCGGTTCGATCCAGTTTTGAAAGCTTAGGAGGTGCACGTTTTAGAGGTGGGGGGATCGGAGGTGTGCTGGATCTCAATGTGGAGTCCCCGGCCGACTCTGCCACCTCGATCTCGTCGTGCTCAACTCCGCGGATGGCGGCGACGGATTTCGGTTCGGCCTGCTTGGGAGCACTGATGCTGACGATTGCCGGAGGGATGGCGCCGGCCGCATCCGAGGTAACTCTTCCCCGCGTCGCCGCCTGCGCCCGGGATTATGGCAGGGCAGGCGCCGGCGGCGCCGATGCCCCCCCCCCCTCCTCCCCACGGTGTAGCAGCCATGCCGCGCCGGGGAGCTCTTCGTGGCGCAGCGGGTGGTGCACATTAAGCCCCTCCCCCAAAACTCTAGGTATGCCATCTACGCCAGCGGGCCAACCTCAGATCCTTTGATGGTGAAAACCACGACGATGGCCTTCCCCTCTCTTCCCTGGCGATGGTAGATGGATTGTTATGCGCCTATGCCTATCTCCCCCTCACCACCAGCAAAATCCAAAGGTATTCCTCCCCTTCTCCTCGGCCACATCCTATTTACTTTCCTCAGATTGTTTGTAATTTCCATCTTGATTCCCTTTTCCTTGGGTTTAACAGGATCCGTGGTTAATTGGTCGGGAGGAGCCCCGCATGCAACAAGTTACTTGCTGCAAGATCGATTTATAGTTTGTTCAACACATTACAGTTTCAAAGAACATGCAGATGTTTTATTTTCCCCGTTGTGTACAGTACCAATTAACTACTGAAAAAATTGTAGGAGCAAGTTGTACAAGAAATTTTGTGGAATCAGGATACTCATTTTTATTTTGCATAACATAACAGAACAATTTACTGTTTTATTGCTGGTACTATATATAGAATTGATTTTCTGCATTAAGAATCAAGATCCTCAAGGTAATAAATAAATAAATCAAGATCCATGGGCTACATGCCATTCGTTATATGTTCTTATTCTATTTTATCAAACGGGCATCTAATTTGTTTTCTAGTTTATGAGTTTTCTCTTCAACTTTTCTATGAAAAATGTGGTGAACTAATAATATATGTTCGCTGGATTGGATGTCACAATTGTTCTAGAACACAAGTTAAATAATTGATGCAGCGACCTACCCAATTTTTGGAATAAAGACATAGTTTATATCAATGTGATTGGTTTTTTTTTCAAGGTTGTGATTGGTATTGTCACAGTTACTTATTAAATCTCGGAGTCTATTTTTCTATGGGCTAGCTGCATCATGTATTGTACCTTATCTATCTGGTTTTCTTGTGGCATAGCAAACAATTTAATTGTTGTCTTTTTTCCTTGCGACAATTCTCAAGGACATCATAAATTGCAACTACGTGACAATAGAAACTAGATAACCAGTGTGTTTGAGTAGGCTAAATGTGCTAACCTTAAAGATAAGATTAAACATGCTTAACTTTATAAAAGAGATCATGTGTTCGTGTTCTAAAATGGACTAAATGCATCAATGTTTCCAGAGGACGTTGTAACATTTATATCTTTGGTTCAGCCATGCCCGTAATATTCTATGTATTATGGAAATTATTCAGAGAATTATACAACCGAGCGACCCCATATCGTTAACTTCATTTATGGTATGGTAACTCAATTTCTAAAGCAACTTCAAATCACATGATGTGTCGTCCTTTCAAAACATGTATGCCATCCAAGCAGTGAAATCTGAAGGTCTGATAACTCAGTATTGAGTTGCAACAAAGAGAAAAATGTAAGCAACAAGGAACCTCTCTGACAATAAAAATATATTATTTGTAACCTTGCCCTTGCTTATTACTTGTTGACTTGTGCTTTAAGGCTCTTGTATTAGTGTTTGGGCTGTAGTAGAGCATATGTTGCTACTTGTGCTATCACATCTACTGTGATGAAAGCCTAGATTTTTTTATTGCAATCAATATTGTTTGCCTTGCCTACTTATGAAGCATCATGTTTTTCAGCAGGCTAGGGATTAATTTAGACCAGTTAATCTTGCCAATTACTTGTCTTATTTATGTCATGGTTAGTCTACATTTAAATGTGCCCTTTCTTGAGTTTGTAAAGACTTGCATTGGTTTCTTCTCCAGAAAATTTGTGTGTTCTTTCTCCTGCAGGAAGCATAGTCCCTTCTCCCATGGTGAGATAATCCATATGGTTCCTTGATTAATAGATTTGGCTGCTCCCAGACCGACCAAATCTAGGATTGCTAGGTTTTATGTTTAATTTTTGTTGCTACTATCTTACTGTGTCATAGCAATTGAGTTTTAGAATTTGATGGTTCAGTCTATACACACTTAAGGAGATAGTCAGTTCTATAACAGTCAGGGAGTCTCAATATGACATTCCACTGCAAAAATATCTCGAGAATGAGATGTTTTTCACATTATTGAATCGTTAAATTCTTTGCAAAAGCAGAAGGTGCTAGCTTCTCAAGAGGATCGAATGTGATACATTTGTGTGGGGTCTTCTCTTCTCATTGATGTGTAATGATTGCTTATATACACATATCATTGATGTGGCCATATATTTACGAAAATTACAACCATTCTATTATACAAATAGATCGACACGCAAATTTAACTTGTTTCATGTGTCCATATATGTACTAATGAACATTATATGTTTTGGTGAAATTATGATTTGGTCCTCCGATTTTTGGCTTTCCAAACTGGTGTGCAGAAACTATATTAGAAGTTCGCATGCACCACGAGTATGTTTATCTGCTTCTTTAACTCACCCAATGTCCCATTAATTCCTTTCTTGGTAGGTCGTGAGAAAACATGAATTCACTTCTTAAGGAAGTGAGCCGACTCCGTTTTACCTAGATTTTTTTATCACGGATCTGCAAAATCATTTGTATGTTTTTCTTTTATTTTCTCCACAAGGTATCTGGTCTTGGTTTATATACAAGATTGCACAAGTTAATGTTCTTTGTGATTGGATGGGCACCGAATACGCTTATTTAGTTAATTAGTTTCAGAGAGATAGTGCATCATGCTTGGTTTATTTTTGTAGATGCATACCAAAATATTCTTGCCGTTCTAAAGGACAGAGTTCAAGAATTTTTTAACCAACTTGAGAATTTTTCTGTAGAATTTTAATACAAACCTTGCTCTTCTCACACTGACTTCAATTGGTATGAATGGGGAAGGGTTTTACAGATTACGAACCTGAATGTGATACTGTCTTTTGAAACTCTTATATTTTCTGAATTTTTCTTCTATCATCCATCAGTTGTTGCGCTGTAATATAAATCTTCCTACCACTTTGCTCACCACAACCCATTTTTTTAAGTCTTTGACTTGTTTTCACTCTGAAATTCATAAATTCTGCTCACTCCGCTGTTTACAATGTGGTTTCATGCCCTTGATCAATTGAAAAATGGGAATACCCAGAACGTCTCAAACACCCAATTCAAACTCCTCACGTGTGATACCTAAAGTTGAAGAAAATTAAAGTTGAGACCTACGTTAAAAAATCCAGTCCTCTCCTACCGCTGCAATACTTGGCTCTTTTCTATTGCTTTCCATATATGTGCACTTTATACTAATGTTATTTCAATGTTTTTCGATTGCATATTTTATGACTATATTTATAAAAATCCTACTACCATTTTTACTGTGAAAATAGACGGGCGCAGCAACATGCGCCATCCATGATCTAGTTAATAAGATAAGTGAGTTGGATCGTAAGGTTCAAGGGAATTTGAATAGATTAGATAGCTCCATGCATAAAATTCTCAAAACCTTGGAGACCATCAAATCCCATGACCGTAACCCTTCTAGGATTGATAAGATTGAGGAAATTATTGACACTTTAGGAACTACTTTCTCCTCAATCAAAACCAAAAAGGTGGAAACTCCGGCAAAGAAGGAACCTAGGTTCATTTACGTTCCAAAGGCTCCTCGTTCCAAAAATAATTTATCTATTGCCAAAGGGGTCGAAACTGTGAAAACTTTGGAAGAAATACCTCTCCTCAATGAGAATGAGACTCCAATTGATTTTCCGCCTTTAGCTTTTATCCCTAGAAGTATATTTCTTAGGCCTTTTTTGAAAGACCTCTTAAGAGTGGTTTTATTATTGAAGAGATTTTTGATGATCTTGATGATGGTTCAATTGATACAACTTGATCTATTTTCATTAGTCTTTATGATTTTTACTACTGTAGCAACATCATTGTATCTTTACATTTCAAGCTTTGTGCCTTTTATAGCCTCATACGACAAGGGAAGTGAAAGTTGTGACATGTTGTCCAGAAAACAGATTCTGTCCTCGTGACTAGAAAAATCAGAGAAAAATTCCAGTTCATCTTTTTGAGCTGAATGTTTTACACAGCGTGCGCTATACAATTAAGAAACTTTCGTATGTTCTGAGTTTTTTTATTTGAGTTGCAGAAGTACCCCTAAAAAATTCTTTACTGCCCGCTGGTCTGTTTTTCACAGATTCTATCCTGTTTTGCCTTTTCTTCGTTTTGCAAATCTGAAGCTTGCTTTTTCTTTGCAAAAACCTTTTGGAACTCTTTAGAAATAGTATCTCTTCAAGATTATCTTTATTTCCAGTAGAGAAAAAAATATTTTATTATGGGTACTAACCTCGCTAATCAGATTATGATGAGTTATGTATGAAGGGAGTTTTCAAGTGTGCGAGGGAAGATGATGAAAGAAGATTAAGAAGTGTCAAGCGTTCAAGCTTGGGGATGCCCCATGCATCCCCAAGAAATATTCAAGGAGACTCAAGCGTCTAAGCTTGGGGATGCCCCCGTGCATCCCCTTCTCCATCGACAATTATCAGTTCGTCTCTCGTTTCACTATATTTTTATCACTTAATGCGTTATGTGCTATTCTTGGAGTGTCTCGCTCTTAGGCTTTGTTTTTATTTTCTTTAGCTTTGCTTGCTGTTCATAACAAGTTAGATCCCAGCTTTCTTTGTGTGGGAGAGAAACACGCTCCACTTCCAAAATTTAGAACACAACATAGGACTTTTTCCTTCTTATCTTTGTTGTGTTTGTTCTTTATCTTTTCGTAGCTGCTGTCATGTTTTGTTCTTAGTTTTCATGCTTATCTTTTCAAAGAGCTTTTGTTTAGTTTGTTGCTGGAACTCTCTTGAGTTTTCATGTTTATCTTGTTTAGAGAGTTTGCCCGTTGCACTGAGTTATGTGTCTTGACTTGAAGTAGGTAATTGAGGTTGCTATTCTTTTTGTAGTAGTAACCTACAAAAGTTTTGAGGTGTTGTCTTGAGTAATGTTTGGACTTTTGGTGTCAAGATCTTTAGCCTATTAGTGATAGATGTCGTATTTTGGGCAATCCGTGTTTATTTTCAAAAACCTACAAAATAGTTGAGAACTTTAGCTACTAGTTGGATCACTACTCTTCTGAGGGGAAGAATATTAGAGTACACTCACGTACCATGAGTCAAGGATGCGCAAGGATAACCAAACCCCCATACACTCCTCCTCGGGGTACTTGTCTCTTTGTGAACCTCCTTATTAGATTGAGAGTTACCGATAATAAGTGCATGAGTTCTTCGGACTAATGTGAGTATTCGAAAGTTGACACTTCCACCTTCCCATATTTTGCTAGCCTCTCCTGTGCCGTGCATTGCTTAATTCTCATTCCGAGAGTTAGCGTCCACCTTCGCCGGTACATCCAAACCCTTGGCACGATATGCATTGTCATCATAAGCCTCCTTATATCCTTCCTCAAAAAAGCAACCATACCTACCTATCAAGGCATTTCCATAGCCTTTCCGAGATATATTGTCATGCAACATCCATCTTCTCATCACTTGATTTTCATGTCATACATGCTACTTGCTTGATCGATGAGCCGCATGCTAGTTGGGATTTGCCCTAATCATTGCTACATGACGCGCTAGTATCATTGCATATCCTGCTACACTGGCAGAGGCATATATTTGCATCCATCATGATAGTTACATTTTCTTTATGATTCGAGTACTTTGTAAAGTGTGAAAGATCTTATATACTTTTTGTAATATATAGAGTGTTCCCCCTAAAGTGAGGAAAAGATCCCAAAGTGGACAAAATTCAAAGATCCCAAAGTGGACAAATTAAAAGATCCCAAAGAGGACAAATGAGAGTTAAATAGAAAGAGCCATTGAGGCCACCAAAAAATACAAAAAAAAAGAAATAAAAAGAGAGAAGGGGGCACAATACTATTATTTTTGAGAGATCCACACTTGTACTCCTTCTTATATCTTGTACTCCATAGAGATTATCATTCATGCATATAACTATGTGGGGACCTTCACACTATAGAACTTGGCTTGTATATTCCAATGATGAGCCTCCTCAAATGAGCTCTAGGTCTTCTTGATCAAGCAAGTTGGATGCACCCCCACTAGTTCCATTGGAGAGCTTTTAGCTCATATGTGCATCCGTTGCATGGCAATCCCTACTCCTCACATCATATCTATCATTTGGCTTTCTTTCGGCTATGATTGTCCTCATTGATGTGAGCCTTTCACACCTTTTTTTCTTCCTCCTCCACCATATTCTCGCTTTGCCATCCTAAGTGTCAACTTTCTTGCTTACGCTCATCCATTGCATGAGTGCTCAAAATATTGAAAAGAAGTGGATCATTTTGACTTGTACCTGGCTAGTGGTCTGGGGATGAGTCAAGATAAGATTCCAAATAATACCAAGTGTGACACTTTAGTAGATTGAGTTCTCAACAATAAAAATACTTTTTCTCGTATATCCATATCCCCTTTCTTGCACGCAAACACCATTTGGAGACATTCGAGTCACGGACAGCGAGAGCTCTTGCACCTTTATGTTCTTATGTTGCTTATTTCAATGCTAAATATAGACTCTTTCCAGTTTTGACTTGAATTGAATTACATGCCTTGATTGCTTTACTTACAAAGTTCTTATATGGTTGTTAGCATGTCAACACAGAAATTATGCTTGTTATCATTTACCTACTCGAGGACGAGCAGGAATTAAGCTTGTTGATGTTGATACGTCCAAAACGTATCTATAATTTCTGCTTGCTCCATGCCTCTTTTGCGTGATATTGCTATGATATTGATGAACTTCCATACACTTTTGATCATATTTGTACTAACCTATTAACTTAGTGCACCCCAGTGCCAGATCCTGTTTTCTGTTGTTTTTCTATTTCAGGTTTTCCCCTTATTAAAAGTACCAAAAAAATTCCGGGAAAAATATAGGAAATATTAGCGTACCAGAAGCTTCGTGAAGATCCCAGGAGGGGCCAGAGGGGAGCCAGGGGGCCCAGGCCCACCTCTGGCTGCCCCCTTTCGCCTATTTATTCCCCGTGACGAGAAACCCTCGGGGACGGAACCCTTTTTCGCGATCTCTCCTCTGTTCTGCCGCCGCCGCGCTTCCAAGATCGGGAGCACCAGAAGACCTCTTTCCGGCACCGTGCCGGAGGGAGGAATCACCTCCGGGAGCTTCTCCACCACCATGGATGCTTCCCGGATGAACCGTGAGTAGTCCACCTTGGACCATGGGTCCATGATCAGTATCTATGTGATGTTCTCCTCCCCTCTTTGTTCTTCATTGATTAGACCTCGTGAGCTTCCCTACATGATCGAGGCACATATGTAATTTTTCTGCTGTTGCGATGCTGAGTTTGCTGGGATCCGATGGATTATGAGATTATGTTCAGATAGTGATTGAGTTATATATTTGATTCTACTTTTATATTTATGTTCTTGAGTAACGTCTGCATGTTCTCCGTTGCTGTTTATTGCTTTGGCCAAGTAGTAGGTAGTGACTCCAAGAGGGAACGTTATGGTAGCCAGAATTCACACTTGGAGAATTTAGCATACAGGTGATGCTCTCTAAGTTTCATCAATACCAGCCTTAGGTGTTCGGCATGTTCTTCTTCGTTCTTCGAGTAGATGAGAATATCATCGAGATAAACCACAACAAATTTATCTAAGTACTCCATGAAGATCGAATTCATCATGCGTGAGAAAGTGGCGGGGGAATTGGTTAAACCAAAGGACATGACGGTATACTCGTAAAGACCATAACGAGTAGTAAAAGCCGTTTTGGGAATGTCCTCGTTTCGGATTTTGATTTGATGATAACCTAATCTCAAATCCATCTTGGAGAAGACAGAGGATCCTGCAAGTTGATCATAAAGATCATTGATCCTGGGCAATGGGTACTTGTTCTTTATCATCGCTAAATTTAGCGGGCGATAGTCTACGCACATCCTTTCTGTTCCATCTTTCTTCGTTACGAACAGAACGGGGCAACCCCATGGCGATGAGCTAGGGCGGATGAAGCCTTTTTCCAACAAAGCTTCCAGTTGGGTTTTAATCTCAGCTAACTCACGTGGGGACATTTTGTATGGGCGTCTAGAAATTGGTGCGGTTCCTGGGGCAAGATCCACTATAAACTCTACACATCTGTCGGGTGGCATACCCGGCAGCTCTTCAGGAAAGACATCCGGGAAGTCACGAACCACCGGAATATCTTCAAGTTCGGGAAGGGGAAGTACATTCAAGGAATGCACTTGGGTTCTTGTTCTGGGTGAGGTATAGTTGACGGTTTTTCCTGAAGGGTGGGTGAGTTTCACGGATTTGCCTTTGCAATCCAGGTAGGCATTCTGTCTTGATAGCCAATCCATGCCAAGGATGACATCAATATCTGAAGACTTGAGGGCTATGAGTGAAGCAAGGAATACTAAACCCTCAATTGCAATTTGATTACCATGGCTTACTCTATTAGTTTGCCATCTTGACCCTGGAGTTTGAATAATCATGGGGGTGGATAATTCAACAAAAGATAACTCATGACGAAGTGCATAACTTTCCGACATGAATGAATGAGATGCTCCTGGGTCGAAAAGAACGGAAGTAGGAACATAATTGACTGGGAGTAGTGGCACGGGGTGGAGCATTCTGGTTCTGGATCTGGTTCTGGGGACACTCACGAGAGTAGTGGCCTGCCTGACCACACTTGTAGCAAGCTCCAAAAACAGTGCGTGGAGTTGGGTTGTTTGGTGGAGCTGGGTGGAACTGAGTTGGTGGACGAGGCGCCACATAGGATGGCCTCGGTGGGTTGTTCTGGCGGAACATACTATTGGGGATCCAGATCTTGCACTTCTGGGAGCCTGAACTGGATGAACCATCGTCTCTAGGGTGTTTGCGAAAGTAGTTGGGGGTGTTCATGTCCTCTGCCTTGATGGCCTTGTTGACAAGGACCTGGAAGGTGGAAAAGTCATGTAGGTTGAGCTCACGACGGAGTCCAGAATTCAGGCCACGACGGAACCTTTCTTGCTTCTTTACGTCGGTGGAGACTTCTTCAGTAGCATAACGAGCAAGCCGGTTGAACTCACGACTAAACTCGTCAACAGTCCTTCTGCCTTGGGTGAGGTTGCAGAACTCCTCACGCTTGCGGTCCATAAGACCCTTGGGAATGTGGTGCTCGCGGAAAGAAGTGCAGAATTCATCCCAAGATGCAGGCGGTCCAACGGGACGCATATTCAGGAAGTTCTCCCACCAAAAGCTAGCTGCACCTTCAAGGTGATAGGTGGCATAGCTGACCTTGTCGCCATTTGCAACATGGCCTGCCTGGAGCTTCCTCTCGATGCTGCGAAGCCAGTCATCGGCGTCAAGGGGCTCGGTGGAGTAACTGAAAACTGGGGGATGAAGCCGGATGAAGTCGTTCAGGGACACCAATTCATTGCGCTGCTGAGTGGTGTTGCGAGCAATGACTTCCAGCAGATGGTGAGAGTCTCGGCGGTTCCTCTCAACCTCCATCAGAACCTGAGCCATCGTGGGTGGGGGTGGAAGGTTGCCTTCCTCCTGGTCATTCCCACGACCCTGGTTACGACCAATCTGGCCACGGGTTCCTTGAGACATCCTGAAGTGAAAACCAAAGTCAAACAGAGTTGATTGAAGAATCTAATCAAGGTATTGAAGTACTGGAAGGATTACAGAGCAAAGGAAGTAATCATCTTGACAACATGGTGATAAAGCATACAAGCCATATATTCACAAGCTGTCATACAAACCATACATCATTTTAGTACAAGCACCAAGCTAATACCAACGTGATGAAGATGATACATCCTTCAGAGGCAGTCTTACTTCCTATACATTATTTATCTAAGCCTCTGGAACTTACATACCTTGCGTACAATATACTAAGATACTACTACATCCTCACCAAGTAAGACCACAAGCGGTCTAACTCATCTCCATCTCCATAGTAGTCCTCGTAAAAGTTACCCGCGTATCCAGGTAGCTAAAGGTGACCATCGGAAAACACGGAGGCCTGTGGACCCTGATATCCATTTGGGCAAGGATGGGGCCTAGGTCCAGCGTAGGGTGGAAGAAAAGGACCACGGGGTGGAAAAATTCCTCCAATCTCGGGCCAAGCAACTCGAGAAGGCATCTGAGTCCTCACTGGGTAGATAGCATCATACTCAACTGATCCCACACTCTCAAAGGGTGCCAAGAGTGTCAGTGCTCGATACAGACGAACACGAGTGGCATGAAGCTCGAAACAGAGAGCGCGTGCATCACGATCTCGATCACTAGCAAACCTAGCAGTCATCTGAAGTGTTGGATCTTCTGCAGAGTGATCTGAGTAGAGTCCGGTGTAATATCCCTCTTCTCCTGGAAGTGCAGCAGGGATATAGCGGAATGAGGTCTCTCTCAGCATAGCGTGCTCCTCTCTCAGCAGGGTAATACATGAGTATGCAGCATCCTGCACATCCATGTTCTCTGTCATGCCAATGCCATGTCCAAAGTGGATAGGCTGAGTGACTCCAACGTGGTGCGGGTAGATCCTGACAATGCAGTGGAACTGGGTATGGTTGAAGTCAAGGAACTGCTCCTCAATGGTGTACTCAGGATACCATCGATATCCCACATAGGACATCATCTCGATCAACGTGGCGGGATGGCCACGCACACCGAGGCACCTGGTCAAACGAACAATCTGCCGAGGGGGAAGATCTCCCATCTGAAACAGAAAGAAGGAGTTTGCAAATGCATCAGATTATGAGATAAACCTGGAATGACTCGGACAGCATAACGGCTGTAATTTCAAGAAAAAGACAATTTCTTACAACATGGAAACAGCACTTACATACGATGTAATAAATCAGGGAGCATAACCACTCTAACAAACCGATCACAACTTTCCTACGGCTACAAGGAAGCAAACAACAAGATGTTCTAATCAGATAGAGGAGAGCCTAGTCCTATCTTCCCGTAGAATAAGATGAGGGTGACTTAGAACTCAAAACGAAGGGGGTAAGGAGAAAAAAGAAGCCTTACGTTGTTCCCTTATATACCCAGAGTAACTATATGACTATAGAAGGCTAGACTCGACTTCGGCCAAGGCTGCTAGTCCTACAGTCAGTCCTGCTCTGATACCAAGTCTGTCGGGACCCGGGGTTAGCGTATGCAAGTCCAGTTAATACATAGTCATATGGAGAACCGAGAACCATACCCACTTGTCTAAGCAGACAAGGCCAAGCACAGGACGTTCTCGGAGAGCATCGTACGTGAGGGGCATCCCATCCAGGCCGGATGATCAACTGAGATGGGTCCTCATCGTCCGCACACAAGTCTAATGATATGGGTGATGAGCTCCCATATTCAAAGACAAGTCGCCTCAACCATACTATCGACTATCTCATAACTCTTACATAGACTTACTCCAGCCCGATCACTTAGTCGGGGTCTAGGGCGGGCTCGATCATACCACAAAGTGTGCACGAGACGGAGTCTCGAACAATCGCATCGCGATGCCCCAAGCTGCGCACATCTAAGGGCCACTTGGTGTATGAAAGACCGCCAGCCAGATCACAACTAAGGTCTCGAAAACCCATACAAAGACATGCATGTTATAAACATACACGCAGCACACATGCCTTGTATGAACAGTGGGTATCATTGCAATTCTCTACAAAGTATACATTTTTATTGATAACTCTTATAGAGTGCACACACAGATCACAAACATGTGATCCAACATTACAACAGACAAGCGGAAGCAAATTATGTCTGAGTACAGACAAGTTTAACAAATGGCTTAAGAAGCCTTATTTAAACACAATCCCTCCACGAGGGAACCAGTCGTCTGACTGGGACTAGACTAGCTTGATCTTCAGTCGTCCAGATCGATGAAGAAGCCACCTTCGGGGTCAGTGGGTTCATCTAAAACATAGATTAAGAAAACGTGAGTACAAAGTCGTACTCAGCAAGACTTACATAGGAGCTATACTACTCATGCACATGTATCAAGGTAAAGGGAGGTGGGGTTTCACTTGCAGAAATGCCAGCTTTGACTTGGCTAGTCCTGAACTACGAGTACCAGACTTTGAGATAAGAAGCGTACACGAGTCCACTACTTTCTCCAACCAATTACACCACTATG
The DNA here is from genome assembly GCA_950022295.1 of Bromus sterilis. Classification (NCBI taxonomy): domain Eukaryota; kingdom Viridiplantae; phylum Streptophyta; class Magnoliopsida; order Poales; family Poaceae; genus Bromus; species Bromus sterilis. The sequence goes on from OX465597.1 coordinate 351,248,248, forward strand.
GTGCCTTCCTCGACTTCCCCACGAGAAAGCACGCCATAGCACTCACACTTATCTTGGTGTGTTTTAGAAGTATCCAGTTCAAGTTGTCTAATAATCAAGCTAAGCTTTCCAAGCAGTCCATAACCGCGGACGCGGCTATTCGAATAGTTTTTTTAACCCTGCAGGGGTGTACCGCTACACACACATGATCATCATTTACCGCCTTTGTACTCGACACCGTTCAAGAAGTGTCGGCGAGGATGCTCACCACAACTGTTACCTCATAGCCGATCTAGTCCGAGAAAGCCGCCTACTTGGGTTGGCTACCACTATCGTGAACCCGACCGGTTTACCGAAGTGGACCCAAGTGATGTGTGCGTGGTGCATAAGCCGGTCTCGGGTGAGCCGTTCTCTCACTTAGCATCCAGGCCACAGACCTACCAGAACTCCGAACTATTGCGACATCTGGACATCGAAAGGGATGAGTTAGTAAGCTGAGAGGGGTCAGTGAGCCCAAGTGTGGTTGTACTCTTCATCTTGGATCACCACACAAGAACTCGGACTTAAGGCGGTGTTCAACGAGACAACCCACCGTGTACTCCTACACAGCCTCTCATCGTTCACCTTGTATTAGGGTAGATTCACCAACACTTTTCTACCATCAACAACATGATCACTACCATCCCGACTCACATAACAGTATCATCATGGTATAACTCTAAGCATGCAATAAGCAGTAACAATTGCAGGGGCCACATGATATCAATCAACTCCTACATTTGCTAGGATTGTGGTTTTGCCTACTACTGTGACAAAATGATAGGTCATGCAAAGGAATGGGTTCATCTATGCGGTAGAAGCGTAGCATGGTAATCATCCTATACAATGCATAAGCGAGACATGAGAGGGAAGTGGGATTTTATCGACATGATCAATGGGGGTTTGCTTGCCTTGCTGACGAGGTTCGGGTTTGGGGTCTTCAACGAAGGGGGCAGCCTCCTGTTCCGGTTCCACCTGTACTCGACAAACAACAAACAAGGTAGCAAAGTAAATACAATGTACAATCACATGATGGAAGGTTGAACTTGATGTATATGCTTTTATGTGTGAGGCAATTCCATTTAAATGGAGTATATTGCAATTTGAATTGCAAATTCAAACTCCAATTTGAATTCAAACTTAGTCAAGTTACCTGTGACATTGATTGATCAATTTGAATCATTTTGAAATGTGTATGATATGCCTCTGAAGTGTGGTTGAAAATTAGCATAATTCCATGGTCCAAGTTGCAAAATCATTTGAATTGAATTTGAATAAATTCCAAATAAATCAAATGACATATGCTACTGGTCCCATTTTAAAATCAACTCAAACATAGTTGAAAGTTGGATTTTTTTGATAGCTTATTTTCTCCTGATCATTTTTCATATATTATTTGTCCAATTTGGAGTTAATATGAATTTTCTATGAATTTTCAAAGTTTGGGCTAATTTCTGGAATTTCTTTAATTCATTTAATTTCTGGAAAAGCTTTTACTGCGTCACTGTGACGTCAGGGTGACGTGGGGGGGTCTGATGTGTGGGGTCGGCCTGTCAGTGGCTGGTTTAAATGACCCAGTTAGTTTAAACTAACTGGGGGGGTTAAGGGCTCTGGGCCCACTCGTCAGTGACACCAGGGGGGTGTTTAGCGAGGGGTTAAGGGTTAACCCACCGGCGGCTTGACGCCGGTGGCCTGGCCACGGCGGCGCCCTTTCCGGAATCGACTAGGGGCCACGGGAGAGGAAGAGGAGACCACCAACGGGTGCAGCGTCGTCGTCCGCGTCGATTGGACCTGGCCAGAGCTTCAGGGGGTCACCGGAGCAACGCCGACGTCGAGGTTGGCGGCGACCGTGGCTAGGTCTGCGTCGGGATCGCGCTCCAGGGCGTCATTTTGACCGTGGCGTGTTGCAAACAAAAGCTGAGAGCAACGGGAGGCTGCTGCGCGTGATAGTTGAGTCGAAAGGGCACGACGGCGACCTCGACTTCAACTGTGGCGGCGGCAAGCTTATGCGTTCATGGCGTCCGTGGATAGAGAACGAGAGGGAGGGCGCTAGGTTAGGGGAAACGGTGAGAAGCTCACCACGAACGCGACGGGATGGTTAGCGGGCTCGGGGAAGCTCGGAGCTGGCCGGAATTTGGGGACGACTCGCGGCGGCCGGAGTTGGGGAAGATGAAGCTAGCGTCACGTCCAGGGGCTCTTCTTCTCGATTGGCTGCACTACTTGGCGTAGAGGACGACGGCGAAGTAGATGGACAAGGTGGCGCGGCTTGTCGACGGCGTTGTCCACGCGTTCTTCTCGTCGGTGCTCCGGCGGGGTCTCGGGCGGTGACGAAATCGAGCGGGAGAGGAAGGGGAAGAGCTCTGGAGGGGGGGAATGGAGGAGGCGGGCTCCAGGGCGTCTCCAGGCGCGAGAAGGAGGCACGGGGAGGCCTAGAAGGCGCTCGGCGGCGACGTGTCGTCCACGGCTGGCTCGGTGGCATTCCACCGAGCAGCTTGGAGGCGCGGGGCGGGGAAGAAGACCCTGCTGCCCCTCTGGGCCGGGTGGGCTGGATGGGCCGGCTCCGCCTAGGCGTCTGGTAAGTTTTTCTGTTTCCTTTTCTGCTTTTCTTTTCTGACATTTGTTTTGCTGAGCTAAAATAAATAGCTAGGCATTTTATTAAATGCTGAAATTTTTTATATGGCTTCATAATAATATAGACTAGCCACTTATAAAGTTTCAACATTTTTAAAATTCAAATAATTTGAATCTTAACTCAAATACGGGTTTTTAATTAATTCCAAGGCACTGTTTGGATATTTAAAAAATCTATGAGCATGGGGTGGGTCCCACATCACTTGATATGTGATCACACTCATTTATAAGACTTTTCAAAAATCTAACATGAATTTTTGGAGAAGATTTTTATCTGGCCTTTTGAATTAATTCATCTAGGGGGTTCCTTCTCCCATTTTGCTTTTGATTTTGATTTCAAAGATTTCTTTTGAAATTTTAACATGATGCAAGAGACTTGCTAACCCTAGCACATTACCTAACAGAGGGTTCTGACACGCTATCTACATCTCACCTTCCACTTGGGGTAACCAACGGGGGCGAGAAGTTATCTCGTGTATCACCTCCGTCATGCCCAAAAGAATGTATGATATGTTTGAATTGAAACCTTTTGATTCATGTTCTTTTGGTGTTCGCCTTGTCGAATCTTCCGTAAAAAAACCTTTGGGGAAGATCGACTATTTTCTTATCATTGTCAATGACAACTATGTTCCCGTTGATTTTATCATTATGGATATAGAGTGTGGACCCTTATGTCCAATTATTTTGGGACATCCTTTTCTCCGCACCATTGGTGCTATCATTGACATGAAAGAGGGGAATATAAAATTTCAATTCCCTCTCAAAAAGGGCATGGAACACTTCCCTAGAAATAAAGTCAAGTTACCTTTTGAGTCCGTTACACGGGCAAACTATTCTCTTTCTCTTGATAAAACTTGATTCTTCTTTTGCCTTATGCCTAGCTTAAAGTCGTAAAAGGCAGCGCTTGTTGGGAGGCAACCCAAGATATTTTTACTTCTATTTTTACTGGTCTTGATGATTGTTAATACTGTAGCAACATCATTGTATCTTTATTTTTCAAGCTTTGTCCCAAGTATAGCCTCATATGACAAGGGAAGTGAAAGTTGTGACATGCTGTCCAGAAAATAGATTATGTTCTCGTGACGGGAAAATAATAATAAACCACCAGTTCATCTTTTTGAGCTGAATTTTTTACACAGCGTGCTCTATAGAATCACGGAACTTTCGTATGTTCTGAGTATTTTTATTTGAGTTGGAGAAGTGCCTCTAAAAAATTCTTTACTACATGTTGTTCTGTTTTTCACAGATTCTGCCACATTTTGTCTCTCCTAACTTTTCCAAACCTTAAGCTTGCTTTTTCGTTGCAAAATACTTTTGGCAATCTTTAGAAATAGTAGCTCTTCAAGAATATCTTTACATCCAGTGGGGAAAATTATTTATTAAGGGTACTAACCTCTCTAATCAGCTTATGATGAGTTGTGTATGAAGGGAGTTTTCAAGTGTGCGATGGAAGATGATGAAAGAAGATTCGGGAGTGTCAAACGCTCAAGCTTGGGGATGCCCCCATGCATCCCCAATAAATATTCAAGGAGACTCAACCGTCTAAGCTTGGGGATGCCACCGTGCATCCCCTTCTCCATCAACAATCATCAGTTCATCCTTCGTCTCACTATATTTTTATCACTTCATGCGTTATGTGCTATGCTTGGAGCGTCTCGCTCTGAGGTTTTATTTTTAGCTTTCTTTAGCTTTGTTTGCTGCTCATAACAAGTTAGATCCCGTCTTACTTTGTGTGGGAGAGAAACACGTTCCACTTTCAAAATCTAGAACACATCATAGGATTCTTCATGCCTATCTTTTTGTTGTTGTGTGTTCTTTATCTTTTCATAGCTACTGTCATGTTTGGTTTTTAGTTTTAGTTTTAGCAAGAGCCTTGGCTTTTGTTTAGTTTATTGCTGGAACTCTCTTTAGTTTGCATGTTTATCTTGTTAAGAGAGTTGTTTGTTGCACTGAGTTGTGTCTTGTCTTGAGAGTAGGTAATTGAGGTTGCTATTTAATTTTAGTAGTAACTTGCAATGGCTTTGAGGTATTGATGTGAGTAATGTTTGAAATTTTGGTGTCAAGAGCTCTAGCCTATTAGTGATAGGTGTCGTATTTTGGACAATCCGTGTTTATTTTCAAAAACCTACAAAACTAGTTGAGAACTCTAGCTACTACATGGATCGCTACTCTTCTGAGGGGTCGGATATTAGAGTACACTCACGTACCATGAGTCGAGGATGCGCAAGGATAACCAAACCCCCATACACTCCTCCTCGGGGTACTTGCTCTTTGTGAACCTCCTCATTAGATTTAGAGTTACTAATAATAAGTGCATGAGTTCTTTGGACTAATGTAAGTATTGAAAGTTGACACTTCCACCTCCTCATATTTGCTAGCCTCTCCTGTGTCGTGCATTTCCTCCTTCTCACTCCGAGAGTTGGCGTCCACCTTCGCCGGTACATCCAAACCTGTAAGGCCTGATATGCGGTATTGTTCCAGATCTAGATGTTTCCATCCAGTTCCGGGGACGAAGCACATATCAGTCCCACCGCAACATATGACAATGCCATATGCCCCAGATTTCCAACATGATATCACAACATTACAGCTACAAGGATACAACATCTCTTACAATTGGCATACAACTACCTTAATACAATACATCAGCGGAAGATACATGTCTGAGTACAGACTACAATCAAATGCCTAGTGGAAAAAAGAAAATCATCGATCCCCATAACCACACGGGTCCAGGCCCTCCGCCGGTACGAGATAAGAGGGGGGAAATAATCACCGATCAATAAATCGGGGACGCAAACACCGCAAAGAAATCAGACAATCAATCAATTCACGCAGAAAACAAAAATTTTAATTTTTGTGAAAATCTGGGTTGTTACAATACAACACCACCAACAAGGGATCTCGTCCCGAGATCCAGGCTGATCCGGGGGAGAGGGGAAGGGGAAAGAAGAGAGTTGACGATCTTCAACACCACCAACAAGGGACTCTGCTTCACGTCGAATGGTGAACCTCCGTCAAGAAACTTTCCGCAGGGAGACGACATCATCAAAAATACGAAACCGTCGGTGTCAAGAGGAGGAACGACAACGATAACTGGATCAAAGGATAGTGTTTTCGAGCAAGTCGTGAAAACACCAACAAAAGGATGGATGGCAATGGATGACCCAGATGATACCCAAAATCGGAGAAGCTAAAGGTACTACAGGAATTCCCACCTGAGCTCGGAATCGAGACAATACTTTCCAAGCAAAGTATTGTAATGATTTCGATACTACACACGCTCAAGATCCTAGAGTTTGAAAGGGGATAAGGAGAGAATAAAACACTTACGACACTTGTCCTGACCAGAGCAAGGGTAAGGAGTAAAAAGATTCCTACTCTCCGATAACTAACTTAGTAACTACAAAATAGTTTTTGTTTAGACTCGACTTCGACCAGAGAAGGGATCCTACGGTCGTTAAGGCTCTGATACCAAGTTGTAAGGCCCGATATGCGGTACTGTTCCAGATCTAGATGTTTCCATCCAGATCCGGGGACGAAGCACATATTGGTCCCACCGCGACATATGACAATGCCATATGCCCCGCATTTCCAACATGATATCACAACATTACAGTTACAAGGATACAACGTCTCATACAATCGGCATACAACTGCCTTAATACAATACATCAGCGGAAGATACATGTCTGAGTACAGACTACAATCAAATGCCTAGTGGCAAAAAGAAAATCATCGATCCCCGTAACCACACGGGTCTAGGCCCTCCGCCAGTACGAGATAAGAGGGGGAAAATAATCACCGATCGATAAATCGGGGACGCAAACACCGCAAATAAATCAGACAATCAAGCAATTCACGCAGAAAACAAAAATTTTATTTTTTGTGAAAATCTGGGTTGTTACAAAACCCTTGGAATGATACGCTATGTAATAATAAACCTCCTTATATCTTTCCTAAAAACAGCCACCATACCTACCTATCAAGGCATCTCCATAGCCTTTCCGAAATATATTGACATGCAACATCCACCTCTTCATGACTTGATCTTCATGTCATACATGTTCCTGCTACACTGGCAGCGACATACATTGCATACATCATGATAGCTACATCTTCTTTATGATTTGAGTACCTTGTAAAGTGTGAAAGATCTTCTATACCCTATTGTAATTAGAGTGTTTCCCTTAAGTGAGGAAAAGATCCCAAAGTGGACAAAATAAAAGATCCCAAAAGAGGACAAATGAGAGTTAAATAGAAAGAGCCATTGAGGCCACACAAAAATAGAAAAAAGAGAAAAAAGAGAAAAAAGAAATAAAAAGAGAGAAAGGGGCAACACTACTATCCTTTTGAAAGATCCACACTAGTACTCCCTCTTATCCTTGTGCTCCATAGAGATGATCATGCATATAACTATGTGAGGACCTTCACACTATACACTTGGCTTGCATATTCCAAGGATGAGCCTCCTCAAAAGAGTTCTAGGTCTTCATGAGCGAGCAAGTTAGATGCACCCCCACTAGTTCCATTGGAGAGATTTTCAGCTCATATGTGCATCCGTTGCATGGCAATCCCTACTCCTCACATCATATCTATCATTTGGCCTTCTCGCCTATGATTGTCCTCATTGATGTGAGCCTTTCCTCACCTTTTTGACTTCCTCCTCCACCATATTCTCTCTTTGTCATCCTTAGTGTCAACTCTCGTGCTTACGCTCATCCATTACATGAGTGCTCAAAATATCGAAAGGGAGTGGATCAAATTGACTTGTACCTGGCTAGTGGACTGGAGACGAGTCAAGATAAGATTCCAAAGAAGACCCAAGTGTGAAACTTTAGTAGATTGAGTTCTCAAAAATAATATATTTTTCTCGTATTCCCTATCCCCCTTCTTGCACGCAAACACCATTTGGAGACATTCGAGTCACGGACATCAAGAGCTCTTGCACCTAATGTTCTTTCGTTGCTTGTTTCAATGCTAATAAAGACTCTTGCATGTTATGACTTGAATTGAAATACATACCTTGATTGCTTTACTTTTCAAAGTCCTTATATGGTTTCTAGAATGTGACCACATAAATTATGCCTGTTATCATTTACCTACTCGAGGACGAGCAGGAATTAAGCTTGGGGATGTTGATACGCCTCAAACGTATCGATAATTTCTGCTCGCTCCATGCATGTTTTGTGTGATATTGCTATGATCTAGATACACTTTCATACACTTTTGATCATATTTGGACTAAACTACTAACTCAGTGATCCCCAGCGCCAGTTCTTGTTTTCTGTTGTTTTTCTATTCTAGGTTTCCCCCATATTAAAAATGCTCAAAAAATTCAGGAAAAATCGGATAAAAAAATCAGCGCAACGGAGTCTTCCAGAAGCACCCAAGTGGGGCCAGAGGGCCACCACCAGGGGCCCAGGCGGCCAACGCAAAGTTCATTTTAATGCAGTTGTCTGTTGCTTTGGTTTTACACTTTAGGTGGGGCTCGCAACTTAATACCAGCGAGGTGTTCTGGATAGATATCTCAAGGTGGATGATTAGTAGTAGATGAAGATGGATTTCGGTCTACTTATTTTGGCGTACTGCCCATGCTTTTGAGCCTCTTCCTTTCTTTTGTAGCATATTTAGCATTGCGGTGCGTTTATAATCCTGTCAATTGCCCGTCTGTAATTTGTTTACCTCGCATAACAGTCTTATCATCTTTTGGGAGAGAGAGACAACACTAGTGAACATCAGGGGACCCCGGTCCATATTCTCATCACTGTTTACACACTCATTTACTTTATTTCTTTTTTACTTTCAGTTGTTATCATTATCATTATCCTGTGTTTTTTATCCTTTGTAAACAACAAGACCGGAGAGATTGACAACCTCTCTGAACTTCGTTGGGAGAAAAGTTAATTGTGTTGTGCGCAGGTCCGCGTCAGGTGCGCCGCTGACACCTACTTATGATCGCCGGAGTCCTACTGGTCGATACTCAACCTCGGTATCTTCACCGAGGGAAACTTGCTGCTACGTTGCATCTTACCTTCCACTTGGGGTAACGAACGAAGGGCGAGAAGCAATCCTCTCTCGCGTATCAGCCGTCTGATGGCCGATTACTCCAAGATTTCACTGGATGCATACCGCAAGCTTCGTCGTGTCAATCAGTTTGTGGCTCCTCAGGATTGTCTGGATGGCAGGTTCTGGCCCAATGTGTAGGCAGATATCTTCACGTTAGTTGCAATTCGTCAGTAACTTGCAAACTCTCATGCCTGCATTCCCCTTAATTTCATCCGGGCCAATCCGGACAAGTTTCCCGATGTGATGGATCTTATTGCATCTGCGGGGCTCGGTCCAGTCTTTAGCTTTCGGCGTGCCTGGAACACTCCTGCGATCCTCCAGTTTTATTCCACATGCTACTTCCACACCAATCACAGAGAGATCTCATGGATGACTGGTGAGCAGCGGTGCACTGCCACGTTTGCTCGGTTTCAGCAGGCTCTGGGCATTCGCTCCTCTGGTGTCCGGATTCATGCATCTACCAAGGAGAAGCCCAAGGGGATCAATGAATGTCTTTTCTTTGTTAAGTCTGGGATTGAGGGTGATGAATGTTTCAGGAAGGCCAATGACATATCCATCTGGAAGCAACCCTATAAGTTTCTGTACCAGTGCGTGCTCAGGACTCTGTATCCCAAGTCTGGGGATAAGACTAATTGCAGTAGCTCTGCTATCACATTGATGTGCCATCTCCATGACACCCCCCTCAAGCGTCTTGATGTGCCCCACTATCTTTTGCATGAGATTCGGATGGTGAGCCTTCAGCAGCGTCGGCAATATCCGCATGCACCTTTCGTCATGGCGCTCATTCAGTCCGTCGTCTTCTCTCCATTGGAGATCGCTCAGCCCCACGATGTTTGGTCCATTTCGGAGCACATGTACTTCGATGCCCCTGAGGTTGTTCTGACGCGACCTGTTCCGATTCACTCCACTGTTCGTGGAACTTTTCACCGTCAGTCTGTGGAACAGTCTCCTATGCGTCGTATGGCTGAGTTTTTGGGTAAGGCCCAAGATGCTATGATGAGGGCCATCTCGTTCAACTGCCAATCCAACCCTACTGTGGTCTCTAGTCTCATCAAGTCCAAGAACTCCCTGAAGGCCCGTCTGCGTGCAGTTGGAGAGACCAACGCCAGTGATGATGAGCGTCTTCACGATGCTCCTCCCGCTGATCTTGGTTTCGATTTTCCTACAGGACCAGAGTGGGCGGATTTATTCCCTGGAGACCCTGGCGCGAGCGGCAGTGAGACTCACTAGTATCTTCAGTGTGTGTGCCCCTATTTGGTACTTTGTGCCAAAGGGGGAGAGTCATATGTGTTTTACTTATGATGTCTAGGTGTCGTTTTGTGGTCGAGACTTGATTATGTCGTTCTATGAACCTGGTTTTGGTTGGTTTACTTTGCTAGACTGGTTTTATGTGTTTCATGCAATACTTGTGACTTTGTGTTATGCATGGTGTCGTTCTTGCGTCTGGCTTAAAAACTTATTGGCATATGTTTTCGTTCTCATGTTTGGGTGCACTCTACTTTGTCATCTCCATAATCAATGATTGCTAGCCTTGATATCATGTGTCGTGACTCGCCCCAATGTGTGCATCTTGCGTAAAGTAAAGAATCTTATATGCACACATTAAGGGGGGGGGTTCATAATAAAACTTGCTCCCACTAAAAGCTATATGTATGTTGTCATCAACTACCAAAAAGGGGGAGATTGAAAGTGCAATCTTGCCCTTAATTGTATTTTGATGTTGATGACAATATACATATATAGGACTAATAATGTTTGCCAAGTATATCTCAGGTTTTAGTCCCCGGTTCGTTGTGGTGGTGGATCAAGGACCATTTGATCGTATCAAATTGCTCAAAGATTCGGAACCAATGAAGTTGAAGCGTAAGCTTTTCGGTTATTCTTGAGTATAGGGATCCCCGCACTATTAAGAGGGGATCAGTGGGTTTGTGTTTAAGATTTGCTCAATGCTAATTAAAACAAAAACACTCCGACACAAAATTGAAGCTAAAATGTAAAAATCAGATCCCTGCCTTCGAACGTCCGACATACATCGGACGTCCGACAATTCAAAGTTTCGGACGTCCGACACACTTCGAACGTCCGACATTTCATATGCAGGTTTTCGGTTGGAGAGGTCAGTTAGCATGAAAATTCACCGGAAGTCCGACATGTTTCGGACGTCCGACCCCTCGGATGTCCGAACCCTGTCGGACGTCCGATATGCCACTGGTCTTTTCTTTGTGTGTTGCATGTTGTGCTCCCTTTGAACATTGCGGACGTCCGACCTGGTTCGGTCGTCCGAAATTTGGACTTTCAGACGTCCGACCCCTGACGGACGTCCGACACTTGCACAACTTATTGCCCCAACGGCCATTTTGTCCCTTGGGCTATAAATACCCCCTCACTCCCACTTGTGAGGGTTAACCACTTCATTTGCATACACCCAAGAACATAAGTGCTCCCTCTCACTCTCTCCCTCACCAAATCTCAAATCCCGGAGAGTTCCTTGAGAATTCTTGACGGATCTTTCACCGAGTGATAGATCCGCCCCTTCCCCATCTTTCAGACAAAGCAAATCGCGTTTTGAGCAAGTCTTGAGCATTCCACATTGATCTTGTTACTCTTGGAGGTTGGAGACTCCTAGACGGGTAGGAGACCCCCGTTGAGTTTGTGAGGGTTTGGTAACCACCTTTAAGGTCAACCGGTAGTGGTTGGGAATCGCCTTCGTGGTGATATCTCAAGGGGAATAGAGTGACCCTTCGTGGCGTTGGTGTGCCTTCGTGGTTTCACCCACTCTCTCTGAACGGTGAGTAGCTTCCCTCCAAGGAAGTGAACATCGGGATACATCGTTGTCTTCGCGTCATTCAGTTATCCCTACTCTTTCCCCTTATTACTTGTGCTACCGTATTATTTGCCCCTCACTTGCTTTAGTATATTGCGCATATTGTGTATCTTGTCTTAGCTAGGTCAACCTTGCAATTGTTAGGCACACCTTTATCTTCCGCATTATTTCCTAAAATTGCGAAGTAGTGATAAAATTTGTAATAAGACCTATTCACCCCCTCTAGGTCTATCTCGATCCTTTCAAATATGAAGCTTGTGTTGTGTCTATTCGAGCAATTGTCTGGACTAAAAATTAATTTCAAAAAAAGTGAATTGTTCTGCTTTGGGAGAGCGAAAGAGGGACAAGACGAATACAGACAATTGTTCGGCTATGAGATGGGATCTCTACCGTTTAGTTATCTAGGAATCCCAATTCATCATAGGCGATTAACGAATAAGGAATGGAAAAGCATTGAAGACAGGTTTGAAAAAAGACTAAGTTGCTGGAAGGGCAAGCTAATGTCATACGATGGTCGGTTGGTACTGATCAATTCGGTTTTGACTAGTCTGTCTATGTTCCTTTTATCATTTTTTGAAGTGCCGGTAGGGGTACATAAAAGACTAGACTTCTATAGATCCCGGGTTTTTTGGCAAAGTGATGAGATCAAAATAAATATAGACTCACTAGATGGGACATTATTTTTAGACTGAAGGAACATGGTGGTTTAGGGATTGAAAATTTAGAAGTGAAGAATAGATGTCTGCTTAGTGAATGACTATACAGGCTATCTGTTGAGACCGAGGGTATGTGGGTACAAATATTGCAGAATAAGTACCTTCACTCTAAGACTTTGGCCCAAGTTACCGCAAAGCCAACAGACTCACCATTTTGGAAGTGGTTAATGAAAACATAGGTTACTTTCTTCCAGCGAGTGAAGTTTCTGGTTGGTAATAGAAACAATACCAGATTCTGGGAGGATACATAGTTAGGGGATACACCTCTGGCTGTGCAATACCATTCCTTGTATAATATTGTACAACGTAAGAAGGATTATGTTGCCACAGTATTAAGCTCGGTACCGCTTAATATCCATTTTAGAAGATTCTTAGTAGGAGAACGTTGGGATGCTTGGTTGCAACTGTTCCGCAGATTGATGAACGTTCAACTATCAGATCGGGATGATACAATTCGCTGGAAGCTAACTATGACGAGAGTCTTCTCAGTGAAATCTATGTATCTAAACTTAATTTACACCGGGCCATTGTCGAGGTTATTAAACTTTTGGAAGATCAAAGTTCCACTTCGAATTAAAATCTTTATGTGGTTTGTATACAAAGGAGTTATTCTCACTAAAGATAATCTAACCAAAAGAAACTGGGTTGGTAATACTAGATATTGCTTTTGTGATCACATTGATCAATTAAACACCTCTTTCTCGAGTGTCCTCTTGCAAAATTATTATGGCGGTCAATACAACTTTCAACGTAAACCCTCCTACTAGCATACACACGTTATTTGGGAGTGGCTTAATAGAGTGGACAGTCACATGGCCAAGCATATTCGAATAGGGATATGTGCTTTATTTTGTGCTATTTGGAATACTAGGAATGATTTAATTTTTAATGGAACAAAATTCATACAAAAATTGTAGGTTGTCTTCAAGGCTACAGCTTGGATCCGTATGTGGTTGTTACTAACTCATGCGGACTTTAGGGAGCTTTTGGCTATTGAGTGCAATCGTTAGAAGACGATAGCACAGACTATTTACAACCGATTTGGATGACGAGCTATTAATAGGCTAGGTGTGTAGGCATCATAGTCTATTATTTATCGTTGAATGTGGCACTTTTGTCATTACGTTTTACACATAGTTTAAAAAACCGGACCGGGCCGCTGGTCGGACCGGAAAAAATCGGAACCGGCTGCCTCGCCGGTTTTATAAGGTAATAAAACCGATCTACAAATGACCAGAAAAAACCAACCAAACCGGCCGGTTATTTTCTTAAACCGAAAGAAACGGTACCATTTGAACCGGTAGCATGTGCTAGCATCGTTGGGAAAGAGGAAAAATAATTGTAGATGTTGTGGATCGAACCTTAAGGGCTATGAAACATGCCACCATCACTAATTTGGCCCAACAATCAACTTATCCATCCAAATTATCTATTAAGAGATAGAAACTTAGTTTATTTTACCTATTTTAACATATTTTTATGGTTTAAAAAACCAGCAATTGAATCGGTGAACCGGTGGTCCGACCAGTAAAAACCTGAACCGACGGCATCACGGTTCGATTACCGGTCCGGATTTTTAAACTACTCGGTACAGCATCATGTACCACCGGTTTTTTAAACTACTGAGTAGTTCCCTCCTTCCTAGAATCTCTCAGACTCTGGTTTAAACTACCGGGCAACATAATCTTGAGCATGTCCTTTCGTACAGCAGACTCTGGTTCTTCTCCCTCGCCTAGTTCTTCTTCAGGTTGAATGTGTTGTTCGTTGCCATCATCATGCTCTGATTTCGCCTTGATGAGTTCCTCGTTGGCCTTACCTTGCGCTTCTCCGGTCACTCCCAACGAAGCTATAACCTCAGCTTCAATTTCCTCGAGTGAACTCGGAGCTTGGCTCTCTCCTGCAAGGATTTTCTGTTCAACCTCCAAACTTTGTTCAGCTGACATATCTTCTCCACCAACACTCAACTCTTCCAGCAAATCCGAGACTTGACTGCCTGCAATATTGGAGTAGCAGTCTTTCTGGACATGTAAGGTTTCATCTCCTGTTGTCTGAACGATGAGATCATGAAGGGAACTCTCTTGATCATGCTCATGCACATACGGAAAAGAGTCCATTTTGTCTGAGTCCATGTCCATAGCTTGTTGATCGTTCAACTCATCCTCTGCTGCAACCTGCACGTCTTCAAAGGAATCCGGTACCTGAGTAGCATATGTGTCAGGCACGTACATCCATTGCTTAATTCCCTCAGAGTCTGGGATGTTGTACACATAGCTCATATCCATTTCTTCTTCTTCAATGATCATATCATTCGGTACTTGAACGGTGATGTCCTGCGCATCGACACCTTCGCCGTCGTCGGTCTCGTCATCCGAGTTCACTTGAGGGACAAAGCTGACCTTGTTCATGTAGTTGTTCTCCCATATCATCATGGAGGCCGTGTGTGTACCACTATCACCCAGGTCGAAGGTGTACCTGACGCCAAGAGCCTCCTCATGTACTCTGGGTTTTCTTGCTTCATCACCGCGGTTGTTTGGAATGCCTTGGTCGTCGCAGGTACTGGAACGAGCGCTTCTTTCAAACGCCGACGCTGGAGAGAGCAAGAGACCGGACTGGCCGGCGACAACCTGGGCGGCATTCCCGTCGTCGACGCTAAGATGGGCAGCGACGCCGGTGGGAAACTCGTTCCCAACACCTCTGTCGTGGTTCGAGCTAGCCATAGATTGAGGGTTGTACGATCTTGGAAAGGAGTGTGAGAATTTGTGTGATGGGTGTTCTCCACCAAACAGAGAACTGCTCGGGAGAAGTAGGCATGGTAGGTTCGTGGGAAGAATATTTCAAGGGAGGAAGAGACTGAGTGGGTGCTAACCGTCGTACGAGAGGGCCATCCAAGGTTTTTTTTCTCACAAAAAAATTCCGCTCGTTGCTGATGTTGTAACTGTGCGTCTTATATTATGGCATTGCATGCAAGTGCTAATACCCCTAAGATTTTGGAAAGGAAGGAGTATGGTTTTACGTTTTAAACTCAAACAATAAACATTGCTAGACTTTAAGACTTTCTTACACTTTTATTTTAATAATATAACTGCATGCATCAATTTATGCATATCCCGGTTCTCTTTCTATTAAAAAAAACAACTAAGATTTCCTCCCCTCTCCCCTGACCGGCAGACCCCACGGTATCAATCAGCGCGGCGGCAGAGCCCACCCTCCATGCTCCTCCGTCAGTGCCACGTGCGCCGCTGCCGCCGGCTCCTTCTCCAGCACGCCTCACATCGTGGTTTTGTCAAAGAAAAGTCAAGCTTTGGTCAACAGTACCCCAGCCAGACCCAGAGCCTGGTTTCTTGCTCCTCTCTCGTCCTCCTGGAGCTCCACCACACTCTGACTCCATGGACGCCGCCGCGAAAGAGTCCCTCATCCTATCGCTGCACGAGGTGGAGGCCTACAAGTTCGGCTCCTTCGTGCTCAAGTCCGGCATCACCTCCCCGATCTACCTCGACCTGCGCGTGCTCGTCTCCCACCCGCGCATCCTCTCCGCCGTCGCCGCCCTCCTCGGCGCCCTCCGCACCACGCGCCCCTACGCCCTCCTCTGCGGCGTCCCCTACACCGCGCTCCCCTTCGCCTCCGTCCTCTCCGTCGCCAACAACGTGCCCATGATCCTCCGCCGCTACCACCACGACTCCGCCGCCCCCGTGATGCGCACCCAGGGCTCCTTCCGCGCCGGGCAGAGCGTGCTCATCGTCGAGGACCTCGTCACTAGCGGGGCCTCCGTGCTCGAGACCGTCGCGCCGCTCCGCGCCGAGGGGCTCCTCGTCGCCGACGCCGTCGTCGTCGTCGACCGGGAGCAGGGCGGGCGGGAGAACCTCGCCTCCAACGGGGTCACGCTGCACTCGCTCATGACGCTCTCCGAGGTGCTCGCCGTGCTCGTCGGCCACGGCAAGGTGACGCAGGAGAAGGCCGACGAGGTCAAGCGCTTCCTCGACGCCAACAGGAAGGTCATGGTGCCGGAGGTGCCCAAGGTGTCCGCCAGGACGACGTTCGCCGAGAGGGCGAGGATGGCGGCGAACCCGATGGGGAGGAGGCTTCTCGAGGTCATGGCGGCCAAGCAGAGCAACCTCTGCGTCGCTGCCGATGTTGGTACAGCAAAGGAACTCCTTGAGCTCGCCAACAAGGTAAGCATAAAAATCAACCAAATGAACTTACCATTTCTTATCCTTGCAATTTGTCTTCTTGGTTAATCAAACATTGTGGTATGTATCAAGATGAAATTTATTGAACATTTGCATCAGTAATTCAGTACCTCTGTACCTGTATCTGTATGTATGAAGTGGAAAAAACAAACACATTTGGGGTTCTCTGAATACATCCAGCCAGAATCCCAGATCTTTGCCTTTCAATTGTGTGCTTATTGTATACGTATATCTTTGGCATGTAATGTTGCAAATGCTTTTGGGGAATCTAATGTAGTAATTACACATATTACTGTACAAGTGTAGGTTCAGTACAAGTGCTAAAGCCTGTTTGATTAATTTCCATGTCATATTTAAATTCTTGTTACTATTAGTAATTTTGTTCTCCAATTGTAGGTTGGTCCGGAGATTTGCATGCTGAAAACCCATGTGGATATTTTGTCTGACTTTACACCAGATTTTGGTGGCAAGCTCCGTTCGGTATGGTCACCCTGCTTATGATGCAACCATTATTTTCTTCCAAACATCCCTATTATTTATGATTTTTTCTCACATTTTTATCTCTGGTAGTAGACTAGTATGTCCAGTACTGAGTTGGAGTTTGTTTGCCAGTAATCAGATGTTGGATCATTCTAATAGAAGAATCATGTGTAATCATGCCTATCATTTGTAGACAAATAAACAAGCTGTAGGTTCAGCACAGAGTGTCTTTGTTCATGCTTTTCTATCTGGGAGCATGTTCCACTTCTGCATCTAGTAAAATGTGGAAGTGTGCCTTTTCAATCAGTTATCTACACCCACAATTAGAAAAATAAAAAAAACACCCAGAATTAAAAAAATGATTCTTAAATTGTTTTCTGAAGATTGCTGAAGAGCACAACTTCTTGATCTTTGAAGACCGCAAATTCGCTGACATTGGGAACACGGTAACTATGCAATATGAAGGGTGAGAGTAGGGCATTATAAACTACCTACTGGGTTTGTTTATTTTGTATGCACATAATATAACTAGCGCTCTGTTCTTACATTGATTCAGAGGAATGTTCCGCATATCAGACTGGGCCGACATCGTCAATGCACATGTAGTTCCCGGACCTGGAATCATAGATGGCTTGAAGATGAAGGTATCAAATGCTTTACATAATAAAAATGCCTTGCAATAATAATTAGATAATAGCGAGTTATAAAAAAACTGAAATGTCAGCTGCTAATGGGCTGATATGTTGTAGTTGTGCTCAACTGCTCATAGACAGTAACTGACCGATGCTTTGTTGTCTTGAAGGGTTTGCCAAAGGGAAGAGGGTTACTCTTGGTTGCTGAGATGAGCTCTCCTGGCAACCTTGCTCATGGAGACTACACCGCAGCGGCCGTGAAGTTTGCCGAGCAACATTCTGATTTTGTGATTGGGTTTGTATCGGTAAACCCCGCATCTTGGTCGGTGACACCATTGAGTGCGGCTTTCATCCAAGTAACTTCTGGAGTTGACACCGTTGCCGAGGAAGATTCTCCCGGTCGACAAGAATATGATGCTCCTCATTCGGTAAGTCTAGCCTTTGCCGTTACAGTTTCATTCATTCAGTTTCTGATGCTTATGCGCTGACATACATTGATCTCTCTGTCTCTCTTTCTTGTTTGCAGGTTGTAAACGAGAGAGGTGGCGACGTAATGGTGATCGGGTGTGGGATCATAGATGCGAGCGATCCCGCCGAGGCCGCGAGAGAGTATCGTGCTCAAGGGTGGAAGGCCTACCAGACCAGCTTGTCATGCTAAGTGTACTGAATCGATCTTCTTCTCGCAGTTGCAGTGTTCCCTATGTAACCCACAACTAGATTTCTGGCCTGAGTGCGATCGATGTAAAGAGGAACATTGTATGTGGCCCATGTGGGTGGGTACCAATGAACTTGGTATGAACGAAAAATAAAAATAAAGGAATAAGTAGAGTGAGCCAGTAGCACATACAGCTTTTGATGATCGATCTGGTGACAAAATGAATGGTACCTGAATATATACTGCTAGTTTCGATCGAGATGCTGCGTGAAGGATCGAGATACTGCTAGTTTCGATCGATCTTTTTCAAAATCAGTAGCAAGTGTTGAAAAAGAAGAATACCCCTGCATCCCTGCTCATTCTGACTCTGACCTCGGCAGTGCAATATTTGAGACGGAAATTACTCTCATCAACGAGTTTGCAGTGGTCAGGAGAATCATAGAAACATATGGAGAGATGTAGGCAAAGATAACAGCAAGAACCAACACTTTCATTCCGTTCCATTCATGTTCATACACAGGCCGATGGAAGAACAACGCACGCTCTCAGAATTTCAGAAACCCACAGGAACAGCAGTGGCAGAGATTGGAGCAGCAGCAGATCCGGTCAACCGCCGAAGCCGTAGAGGGTGCGGCCCTGGCGCTTGAGCGCGTAGACGACGTCCATGGCGGTGACGGTCTTGCGGCGGGCGTGCTCCGTGTAGGTGACGGCGTCGCGGATGACGTTCTCGAGGAAGATCTTAAGCACGCCCCGGGTCTCCTCGTAGATGAGCCCTGAAATTCGCTTCACGCCGCCACGACGAGCAAGGCGACGGATGGCTGGCTTGGTGATGCCCTGGATGTTGTCGCGGAGGACCTTGCGGTGGCGCTTGGCGCCGCCCTTGCCCAGCCCCTTCCCTCCCTTGCCGCGGCCGGACATGGCTTCCTTCGGGCTCGGAGATACGAAGGAGATTGGGATTGGAAATGGAGGGGAGCGGTGTTGGTGGCGGCTGATGGAGTGGGGTAGGGGACAAGGGGGATTTAAGGAGGAGGACGATGCAGCCTGCCGTTGGATCCTTAGGGAATGGACGGTGGAGATCTCGATCCGCGAGAGGGATGGCGCGGATCACTGACATGGCTCTACAATTTCGAGGTAGAGGCAGGGGGAACTTCGAAATGGAAATTGGATTTGCATTTTCCTTTTCTTGCACTGCGTGGACCGTGGGCGAGCCTCTGTCGTTTTCAAACGAGTAGATTGGTTCATCATCCGCGAGATTTTTTATTTTGTTTGAGACCCCGTTCCCCCGCCTCTTTGCTCCGCCGCCGGTGGCCACTCCGGCCCCGTCGTTCATTTAGCCTTCTCGTTGGTGGCCACTCCGGTCGTCCACCCTGCTGCGTGTTAATACGTCTCAAACGTATCTATAATTTTTCTTTGTTTCATGTTTATTTTTGTGATTATTATATATTTTAATATATTTTTCATATTATTTACAACATATTTTGACTAACCTATTAATCTAGTGTCTATTGTCAGTTTCTCTCTTCTATTGTTCGTGCATTCCAGGAAAATGTCAAAAAAAAAAAAGCTCAAAAAAATCCAGAAAATCATATAAAAAATATGCAAGACCTCCTGTCGTGCCCTAGGGGTGGCCGTGCCACCTGGCCGCCTGAGCCAAGGGGCACCCCCTCAGGCTTCCCTTTGGCCTATATTTACCTCTCGCTCCGAAAACCCTCAAGAGCAACCTCGTTACGCGATTTCGTCCGCTGTTTCGCCGCCGCCGCGATTCCGATCTCGGGATCGCCAGGAGAAGTTGACTCGGCACCCTGCAGGAGGAAGGATTGACCTTGGAGGCCTCTCCATCACCATGATCACCTCCGGAATGTGTCGTGACAAGTCCCCCTTGGACCATGGGTCCATGACCAGTAGTTATGTGATGTCTTCTCTCCAATCTTGTGCTTCAATGTTTAGCCCTTGTGAGCTGCCTCTCATGATCAAGGCACCTTTGTATTAGTTCATGTTTTAATATGTTGTGTTTGCTGGGATTCAATGAATTATGAGGTTGTGTTCAGTTGGTGATAAGTAATATATTTGG
Organism: Bromus sterilis; assembly: GCA_950022295.1. Classification (NCBI taxonomy): domain Eukaryota; kingdom Viridiplantae; phylum Streptophyta; class Magnoliopsida; order Poales; family Poaceae; genus Bromus; species Bromus sterilis. The sequence continues at coordinate 351,268,531 of OX465597.1, forward strand.
TTACCTTATATTCTTGCTCTTGGGTATTCTTGCATGTTCTCCGTTGTATTTTATTGTTTTAGAAAAGTACTAAATTGCAACTCCAAGAGGGAGCATTATGCATGATTGTGGGTTCATGCCCCCCGATGTCTAGCTTGAGTGACAGAAACATGAGACTAGGGAATGTGTTGTTGCCACCAGGGAGAAAAAAGCGGTGCTTGTAGATGCGGTTGCAAGGATTGCTTACATTACGCATAAAGTGTTAAGGAAATTTTCCGTTGCTTTGAGCCTACGGTTTGGCTGGGGTTCGCAACTTAATACCAGCGAGATGTTCTGGATAGATATCTGAAGGTGGATGATTAGTGAGTAGATGCTGATAGATAAATGGTCTACTTGTTTTGGTGTAATGCCCATACGATTGATTAGTGAGTAGATGTTGATGGATAAACAATATACTAGTTTTGGTTACCTTTATATTCTTGTTCTTGAGTATTCTTGCATGTTCTCCGTTGTATTTTATTGTTTTGTCAAAGTACTAGATTGCAACTCCAAGAGGGAGCGTTATGAATGATTGTGGGCTCATGCCCCCCGATGTCTAGCTTGAGTGACATAAACATGAGACTAGGGGATCTGATGTTGTCACCAGGCAGAAAACGGTGGTCCTTGTAACTGCGGTTGCAAAGATTGCTTACATTACACATAGAGTGGTAAGGGAATTGTCCGTTGCTTTGAGCCTACAGTTTGGTTGGAGTTCGCAACTTAATACCAGTGAGATGTTCTGGATAGATATCTCAAGGTGGATGATTAGTGAGTAGATGCTGATGGATAAATGGTCTACTTGTTTTGGTGTAATGCCCATACGATTGAGTCTATTTACTTTCTACTAGCATAATTGGCATTGTGATGCATTTATGATTCTGTCAATTGCCTAGCTGTAATTTATTCACCCAGCAAAGTTGTTTATCGTCTTTTGGGAGAGAGACATCACTAGTGAAAGTCGTGGGACCCCGGTCCATATTTCCACCATAGTTTACATCGTTCTAATTTACTGTTTTTATTTTATTTCAGTTGCCCCTATTACTATTTCCCCTTTGTGTTTGATTCTTTGTAAACAACAAGGCCGAAAAGATTGACAACCTACCTGAACTCGTTGGGAGCAAAGTTATTTGCATCTGTGTGCAGGTCCACGTCAACACGCCACCAAGAAAATCTCTGGCGCCGTTGTCACCTACTTGTAGCTCTTGGAATCCTACTGGAGACAAACATTGGTATCTTCACCGAGGAAAATTTGTTGCTATCTACATCATAACCTTCCAGTTGGAGTGACCAACAAGGACGTGTTATCAACCTTACATCAAGCAAATTTCGGGCGTCGTTGCCGGGGATTCCAGTCTTCAAGATAGGGGAGTTGCACACTACCTTTTATCTTTGATTTTTAGTCTTGTTAGTTTACTTTTCAGTTTTTTCTTTCGTGTCTTATACCAAAAACGCCAAAAAAATAGTTACTTTGTTGTTAGCTTGCTTCAAGTAGTTAGTATGTCTAAGTCTTTTGCCTTTGGTGTCGCACCCGACACTTCTAGGATAATGGCCTCCAGCAGCGCGGGGTAAAGGCCCATCAACAGCGCGGGGTGTCCGCACTGCTGATAACGCGTTGCAGCTAACTTCCATCTACAACGCGAGGTACCTGCGTTGTAGATAATCTGTAGTTAGCAGCACACCCTCCATAGACCGCGTTGTGGGTGTGTATGCCCATTTGAAGCGCGACTTTCCATCCCGCGATGTAAGTGCTAATTTTGAGCTCAGGGTACCCGCGCTGCTACTGGTCTCAGGACATGCGCTGTTGATATTTTCATTTTTTCTATTTTTTTATCCTGATTATTTTCTTTGTATTTATACAGTTTTTATATATTTCCAGCATATAAAGTAACATCACACAAGTAGCAGCACACACATTGGTTGTGATTCAACATATTACAATTATCACCATAGTGACCAACACATCATCATGAAATATACAAGTCTCCAATACAATTCATACATGCATGTTTCACGATGGATCGAAACTACAATATTTTGCTATACAAGAGAAGAGCCATCGCGATAAAAAAGGAAGCAAGTAGGAGGTAGTTTTTGAGCCCGTTTTTATTCCTCTCTACATCTAGTACCGCGAACCTCAAGTAGCTAGCTTCGGCCTCGCTTTTGCTTTGGACCCCTTTGTAGCTGCTACCTCGGAAGCGGTTGACTTGGGCGTGACACTCTGACCACTCATCGTATACTCTCGGACGCCTCCCAATGTACACGGCATACCACTTCTTCTTCGTCGATATATATGTCAGAAAAAAACTCAAAATATATCGATGCTATAATATAACAAAGCAACATTAAGAAAAGAGTTAAAATGTTATCAAATACAAGCGACCACATAGTAAAACATAACAAAGTTCACCATACCCAAACTAGAGCGATGCACAAGTTTAAAATAACCGATTACATCACAAAGTTCATCGTCGAGAAATTCAAAGTTTCGCTCTACACAAAAGAGACAATCTCGTCATCGTCAATCATCACTTTCGAATATCCAGAAGGACGGAACCTAGCTTTATGAAAGGCTTTGGTTCTTGACCCTGCCAATATCGGCGAATGTCGACGGATTCACGGGACTGTGGCCCCGCGTAGAACATGTCATCCTTCTCGACGACATCTTTCATGATGATGGCCGCGAGCAAAATTTGGATGCGGTAGAATTCAAGTACGAGAGCATCATCCTTTGTGCTTGCTAGGTTATTGGCCCAGTCGATGACATTTCTATCAGATCCATTTTTCATTCTAAGAAGTTCTTGATCCCTTTTGAACTCATTCATATGATGGATGGCGTAGAATTCATCCTTCTCACTTGTTGTCGGTTGCTGGAGGCAACATAAGTTAGTAGTATGGGTGAAACATGCAACTCCTTGTTTCTTTTTGTGGACTCTGATGTAGCCACCCGTGTTTCCGAAGGTGAAGAGAGATTTATCGAGAACTTTTTTGATGTGGGTATAGTCTTTCTTATCCTTGTTATTGGTTGAGTCCATATAGAGTGCGTGGGATACTTGCAGGAATAATACGATAAGGATGCAATGCTCACTGCGTAAAAATAAGTTAACAACAAATTAACATCCATATGCATACGTGCAAAGTAACAATTGGATGCATTAATAAAGTGTCTTACGAATCACTTACATGGGTACGTGGAGGATGTACCCCGGCAAATCCCATGGTCAGGGACCCTGGGTTAGTCATGAGAGGCACAGGTTGGACAATAAGCTCGTCGGCTAACAGGAGCATACGTTCCTGCTCGATATTATTGATCGGAGATGGCGATTACAGGGAAGCCAAGGCTAGTGCGCACAAGGCTAGGTTACAGATTGTGTATTGCTTGATCTCGACGTCTCCCCTCCTGGCCCTTATATACTAGGCTAGGTCTCGGGGAGTCCGTCCTGGATTACAGATGGGGTTTCCTAACCATGATCTTGTTCCTTATGGCAAGTTTGCACCTTCCTTATGACTCGCGGACTCCTACGTTGGTGCCACTAGTGGGCTAAGGCTGGGCATAGGCGGCATCTTTGTGGGCCTTCTGTCTTCTGGTACACCGGGTAGGCTCATCCATAGGATTCGTGGGGTCACCCCCTCGTAAGTAGCCCCCGAGTGCCCGGGGGACTCGAAGAGGCGCGCAGGGACTCGAATCCACTCTAGCGTCGTTTTGATGTATGCACGGTTCAACCGCGGGTCGCTGGCAGTCTGGGGCCATGACAAAACCTGTTTCGAGGGATGCTAAGCTGAAAGGGCCCAAGGTGTCGACTAGTCGAGCCTTAGTGAATTGCACTAGTGGAAAAAATCGTAGTAGCCCAATCAAACCCATGTCCCTCGACATGAGCTTGGAACATTGGTGTCTAGCAAAAGTCATGCCGCTGCAGGTCTTACAGTGATCAATTGCCGCCAGTAAAGTTCGTAGCCTAGGCGCGTCCGCCCGGCTTTTTCTATCATGCATGCGCATGGAAAAGGTTGGGAGTGAAATCGCTCTTCGGCAAGTCCCAGCCCGGCCGATCTTCGCAGCGGGGTCTTACCTACACGCTAAGCTTGCGTGGCATCTGGGCACAGTGTATCGTGTTCCAGGAATATGTATTTTTATTGAGGCGCAGAGCCTAGTAGATAATGCACCCACTTGGAATAAACAATCAAGTGGGAGGTTTTAGCGGTCACTCGTGGAGCTTCTCCGAGTGCTCAGGCGTAGAGGGATGTTTGCTCGGGAGGTCGTCGAGTACTTGAGTATATAGAGTTTCGCGAGTAATCACTCGAATATCGCTTTTTCTCTCGGGGTGAGGGAGCACCCGATACTCCGGGACCGCTCGATCTGGTGAGTGCAAGTCTGCTCATCTCGCGTCGTGGTGAGGGAGCACCCGAAACTCTCATGGGTGCGAGTAATTACTTGAGCACGTTTTTACTTCTGGGTGAGGGAGCACCCGAAAACTCTCATGGGTGCGAGTAATCACTCGAGCACGTTTTTACTTCTGGGTGAGGGAGCACCCGAAAACTCTCATGGGTGCGAGTAATCACTCGAGCACGTTTTTTACTTCTGGGTGAGGGAGCACCCAAAAACTCTCGTGGAGATGCTCCCGATGGGAGTTAGATATATTTCAAAAATGTATTTAAACTATGCAAAAAACAGTGCTTGCAAGCTGCCTCTTCTGCTGACTGCCTCTTTAATTTACCTCTTGTTTGGTGAAGATAACTATCTCCTTGCTGGAGGACCGTCAAAAGATGCTCTGGCTGCTAACCGTCATGTCTTCATGACCGGTCATAATGATGGCTTTTGGTGGCGTGCTGCAGCCGTCTGTTGAGTTATCGATGCACGCATTGAAACCGCGCGAGATTTGACGCGTCTAGCGCACTGTGTCGCCCGTGTGAAGGCATCTTTGTCTCGGAATTCGAATCGCCCAGCATGCTTTGGTCTTTGAATTAATTGTTTCCTCCGTCTGGGCTTCTGCGTGCTCTTGGGTTTGTGCTATAAATAGCCCCCTTTTGTTCGTCTCGCGGTAGTGTTTATCCTCTGCCCATCTTTCTCTTCTTCTTCATCTTCTCATGGGGCCAAAGCGAGGTGCAGGTACGACTAACCGCGGCCGGGTTCGCTGTGGTCGCGGTGGTCGTACTCCGCGTTCTTCTCGTGGTTGCCGTCGTGCGACGCCTTCCTCCTCTTCTTCGGAGGAGGGTTTTTGGCACTATGATTTCCTCCTGCGCGTCCGTGGCCGGAACGCTGCTCGTATTCTTCTTCCTTCTGCATTTTCTGCCATTGTTTCTGAGCGTGGCCTTGATGGCTTGCTGCTTCGTCTTCAGGGGTGCGCTCGATCTCCTTCTTATGTTAAGTTGGAGATCGATAGTTCCCGCTTGATTTTTCTTGGCTTTGGCTGGAAATCCTTTGCTCGTCGGTTGAACTTGCGCGATGGTGACACTCTTTGTTGCCGTTTTGATGGCAAAGACACTCTTGTCATTCGCGCCTTTGACCCGAGCGGCAACCGCATGGATCCGTACTGGCCAGATACAGGCAGTGATGATTCTGACAGGTCCAGGAGTCCTTCGCCTACATCTTCAACTGCTTCCTTCTCTGGTGACTCTTCGGGTGCTGATGCGGAGCCGTCTTCAACTGCTTCCCCCTCCGGTTCTGAAGAGGATCTCGATGTCAAACCACCAGTCAAGCGGGTGCGCCAGGCGACCTTGTAGAACTGGAGGCAGCAGCGTCATCTTCGCCGGCAGCTCGGGTGGAGCAGGAGAAGAAGCTAGTGGAGCAGGAGAAGAAGCTGGTGGAGTATCGTCTTCGACTGCTCCGCAAATAAGTCGAGCTTCACCTTTTGTTATGTCATTAACATCGTGAGCCTACTGCTTCGACTCCTCCTTTGTCTGTGATGATGCTCGCTGTCTTAGTGCTAGTCATCATGGGCACTCATGTAGAAGTTATAATTCCTTGTAAGCTTATCAGCTGCTTGTGCCTTTGTACCTAGGTTAGTTCTCCATGTAATGATGATTGCCTTCGAGTAATCAGAGCTGCCTTCTATCCAATGTACTTTGAATCTTTTTTTTTACTGAAAGTTATCCTTTGTGATATGAACTTGTGCTTGAGCCTTTGTAATGGAATTTGTCTTTGAGCCCTCCGCAACCGATAGTTGTTTTTGAGTCCTTGGTGTTCGATAGCTGTCTTTGAGTCCTTTGCAACCGAGAGTTGTCTTCAAGTCCATCGAAACTTCGCACTGCGGGTTCTATCGGGTGCGCGACAGCGCTCCCGATGGGAGTAGCCCCCGACGCTACGTTTGAGTCAAAGAGTCGAACGTAGGCTGAGATCTGTTTCCTTTGTCATCCTTCCATTATTTTTTGTCTTTTATCGGGTGCGCGGCAGCGCTCCCGATGGGAGTAGCCCCCGAGTCTTTAGGTGATCGTTGGCGATTAGGTGGAGACTTAAATATTTGTTTGCGTCCTGTGCTCCGTCCATATTTCTTTAGAGTACGTGGAGTTCCATCTGGTTGTATCCTTGTCTTTTCTTTTGGTTCCGGACAGAGTTCAACGGGTGGCGCTTGTCGATGGGTTTTTGTTTGGACCCTTTTGAGCTTCGGGCTGCGTGAGCGATGATGATGTCTCTCGGGAGGAGATTTTGCAATCGAGCCCCCGAGTGCTTTTGTGAAAGATCGCGATTGCGATGATAGCGTCTCTCGGGGGGTTTTGTGCTTGAGCCCCCGAGCGCTTTTGTGAAAGATCGCGATTGCGACGATAGCGTCTCTCGGGGGGGGGGGTTGTGCTCGAGCCCCCCGAGTGCTTTAGTAAAAAATCACGATTGTGACGATAGCGTCTCTCGGGGGGGGGGGTTGTGCTCGAGCCCCTGAGTGCTTTGGTAAGAGATCGCGATTGCGACAATAGCGTCTCTCGGGGGGAGTTTTTGTGCTCGAGCCCCCGAGTGCTTTGGTAAGAGATCGCGATTGCGACGATAGCGTCTCTCGGGGGGAGTTTTTGTGCTCGAGCCCCCGAGTGCTTTGGTGAGAGATCGCGATTGCGATGATAGCGTCTCTCGGGGGGAGTTTTTGTGCTCGAGCCCCCAAGTGCTTTGGTAAGAGATCACGATTGTGACGATAGCGTCTCTCGGGGGGAGTTTTTGTGCTCTAGCCCCCGAGTGCTTTGTTGTGGTAGAATTTGGGCAACATCATTTTATTGCGTCGAAGGTTTACATGAGTTGCCAGATGAGCATGACTGGTGGAGACTATGGGTAGAACAGGCGTAGGTTCGCTACGTTCCATGGATTTCCCACGTCCTCGTCAGTCTTCGGGTTCTTCAGTCTATAGGCGCCTCCTCCTATGACTTCTGTGATTATGAACGGTCCTTCCCATTGGGGGGCGAGCTTGTGGACTTTCTCTTGTATGAGCCGTAGGACAAGGTCGCCTTTATTGAAGGTTCTGGTGCGCAGGCGACTGCTTTGGTAAGTTCGCAGTTTGTCCTGTTATCCCTCTGACTTTGCTAGGGTTGTGTCCCTTGCTTCGTCTGCTGTGTCCTTGTCATCTTGCAGCGCTTCTTCTGCTTCCTCTTCTTCGTACCCTGAGATCCGGGGTGCCCCAAATTTGAGGTCATGTGGTAGCACCGCCTTCGACCCGTACAACATAAAGAAAGGTGTGTACTGGGTTGCAGTGTTCGGGGTGGTGCGTAGGCTCCATAGTACGGCAGGGAGTTCATCTACCCAGTTGCCCGCGGCCTGCTCGAGGGGTACGAGGAGCCGCTTTTTGAGTCCTCCGCATACTAGGCCGTTTGCTTTCTCCACTTGGCCGTTGGACGGCGGGTGTGCGACTGATGCATGATTGATTTTGATGCCCAGCTCTTCGCAGAGGTTCTGGAGTTCTGCCGCTTGGGGGTTCGTACCGTTGTCCGTGATGATGTTGTGCGGCTTTCCGAACTTGAAGGTGATTGATTTGATAAGATTTGCTGTCGTGAGGGCTGTAGTGCTGGTAATGGGTGCTGCTTCGATCCACTTGGTGAATTTGTCGGCTGCTACTAGCAGGTGGGTTATTCCTCCCTTTGAAGATTTTTTGAGCAGGCCCACCATGTCGAGTCTCCAGATGGCGAACGGCCATGAGGGTGGTATGGTCTTGAGTTCTGAGGCTGGAGCGTGTGGTCTGCTGGAAAATTTGCGGCAGGCCATGCAACGCCGCATGATGTCCTCTGCGTTCGTCATGGCTGTTGGCTAATAAAGTCCTGTTCTAAAGACTTTTTCCATGAGTGCTCGACTGCAGGCATGGTGCCCGCAGGTGCCTTCGTGGATCTCAGTAGTAGGGTCTTGCCGTCTTCCTCGTTTATGCATTTTTGTAGGACCTGGGAAACGCCGCGCTTGTAGAGTTGTCCGTTGATTACTGTGAATGTTTTGGAGCCCCGACTAATGCGTTTGGCTTCTGCGACGTCCTGCGGTAGGATGCCGTCGATTAGGAACCTGTGGAGTGGCTCTCTCAAAGATTGGTCCTCTGGTGCAGGTGGCTCTGGCTCCTCTTCTGCGTTGTGGGCTTCTTCATTAACTATTGGGTCTGCGGCTGCCACTTGTGCTGGTTCAACTGTGTTGTCATCCTCCGTGTCTGATTCTGGTCCGAGTCCTTTGATTGTGGTGATGGTCTCGTCTATATAGGCCTGAATGTTTCCGCCGATCTGGTTTCTCATGTGTGATTGCGCCATTCGCTGGTGTATTGCTCTTGCGTTGCTTAAGCCGAAGGGCATTTTGGGGCGGCCTGCTTCTCCTGAGTCCGTCGGGTGTACCTGGTGTTTGACTGCGTCGCTATCGATCCTGGAGTCCCACACGTGCTCTTTTGACTCGCTTCTGCTTGCTAGTGGGAAGGTGCTTTTATCTGTCGCCGTGACTGTTTCTGTGAGTTCTTGCTCGGCTCCGAATGTATCAGAGACTTTGTGGAAATCGCGGTCACATTTGTCTGACTTGATGAAACTCCCGTTGACTGTGATGACGCCCGCGGATCCTGGCATCTTGAGTTTAAGGTAGGCGTAGTGCGGAATCGCCATGAATTGTGCGAACGCTGGACGTCCCAATATGGCGTGATACTATGATTGCCAATCGAGTACTTCGAACTCGATGGCGCGTCTTGCGAAATTGCGTCTGTTGCCGAAGACGACTTCGAGCTCGATTAGTCCAAGGGAGGTAGTTGCTTCTCCTGGGACTACTCCGTATAACACGGTGCTTGATTTCTTCCATACTGATCGAGGGATCAACATCTTGCGCAGGGTGCTGACGAAGATTATGTTCATGCTGCTGCCTCCATGCATGAAGATTCTGTCCATGTCGTACCCTCCGATTTGGGCGTCGAGGACCAGGGGCGCGTGCCCCGGCCTTGGGACTGCAGGCGCGTGGTCGCTCTGGGAGAACGTGATGCTGGTTTATGCGTCGTGTAGCTGGTAGACTTCGACTGCGTTAAGATTCTCGGCTGCTCTAGCCTGCAGGGTGTAGGCGTCCTGTTGGGCTTGCGATACCTTGCCTTCTTGGATCGTGTACACCTGTCCTTGAGTGGGCGATTGCTCGGCTCATCGGGCGCGCTTGGCTTCTTGCTGTTTTTCCTTCTTGAGGCTGTCGGCGAGTTCATTGAACAGGCGGTTGTCTCCTAGAGTGTGGATTGATCTGATGTTTCCCCACTTGTCTTCAAAGCAGTGGCTCGTGCAGGGTCCTTCTAGCTGTTCCCTGACCATGAGCTTGCTGGATCCGGCGTGTCGCTTCTTCCTTGAGATTCGGAAGAATAGCGCGTGGTCCGCTGGGTGCTCGTGAGCTCGCGGGCCGACTTCGATCCCTTCACTTAGATTCTGGTTCCTTATGAGATTGGCGAATTCATTTGGCCTTCGATCTGGGTCGTAGTATTCGCCGGTCCGAGTCTCGGAGTCGTTGTCCTGGCGGGTGGTGGCTGTCCGCACGGCGGCGGGTCGTCGAGTGGTCGGCGATCGTGCGGCCGTATAGTTCGACTCGTCGGGTGGAGTCGCTTCGTAGGATCCTCACGCCTTTCTTCTGGGTCGTCGATTTCTTCCTTGTTGGCGATGATCTTGGCGGTCGCTGATCTCGAGCTCGGAGTCAGTGTCTTGTTGTGCGGCGGGTGTCCGGGTGGCGGTGGGTCGTCGAGTGGTCGGTAGGTCCTCCTCTTCGTGTTGTAGTTCGTCGATCGGGATCTCCGTGTAGAACCCTCGCGCCTTTCTTTTGGGTCGTCGAGTTCTCCTTCGCTGGCGGTGGGCTCGGTTACCACCGTAGTACTGATCTTGACACGGCTGCAGGCTGCGCGATCTTGCCGGGGCGGCAGAGATGTTCGCCGTGATCTTGAATTCCTCGGGTAGATCATATCTGGTTTTTGCTCTTGAGTTGTGGCTTGCTGAAAACGGAACCACCAAGATCGTAATTCCAACCTATGTAGTTCCCATAGACGGCGCAAATTGACGAGGATGTACCACGGCAAATCCCATGGTCAGGGACCCTGGGTTAGTCATGAGAGGCACAGGTTGGACGATAAGCTCGTCGGCTAACAGGAGGATACATTCCTGCTCGATATTATTGATTGGAGATGGCGATTATAGGGAAGCCGAGGCTAGTGCGCACAAGGCTAGGTTACAGATTGTGTATTGCTTGATCTCGACGTCTCCCCTCCTAGAACTTATATACTAGGCTAGGTCTCGGGGAGTCCATCCTGGATTACAGATGAGGTTTCCTAACCATGATCTTGTTCCGTACGACAAGTTTGCACCTTCCTTATGACTCGCGGACTCCTACGTCGTCGCCACTAGTGGGCCAAGGCTGGGCCCAGGCGGCATCTTTGTGGGCCTTCTGTCTTCTGGTACACCGGGTAGGCTCATCCATAGGAGTCGTGGGGCCACCCCCTCGTCAGTACGGTAGAAGAATAATCTCATTGTCCTTATTGTCAACCATGAATTTTGTGATGTACTGCTCAGCTCCCTTGCGTTCCTCGTCCCCCAGATTCAAGAATCTCTCAGACATGTAGTATGGGTCCGCTACCGCGATTTGTGAGAGTTCCTCCTTCACCACGTACTTCAGATGTAGCGCATAAAGGCGGACGAAGGTAAAATCGACCCGTATCATGTGTAACATCTCAAAGATGTACTCAAACCGAAGAAAGATCATGTCAGCGGGGGAAATATGGATGAAGTCTAAGCCTGGGGCACCTTAGCCGCGTAAAGCGGGTATCCTGCTGTGCCAGCAGTGGCACTAAGAAGACTTAGCTCCGTAGACAAGACATGGTCATGCAGTCTCCTAAGCTCCAGCGTTAAGCCCTTGAGCGCATTTTCCGGTAGCATCGTCCTACCCGATATGTGGACCACCGGCGCATCACGAACCGGTAAACTGTCGTGAATCCGGGTCACCGGTGGTGGCTGGCTCATGGAAGCAGCATTACCTCCTTTCTTCCCTCTCTTCCTATGCAATGACTTCTTCTTTGTCCCAGCCCCAGGTTGTGTTTCAGCAAAACCCGCACGGATGCCTGTTAGCATTGTGTTCGGGCTTAGTATGTTTGGTGGCTGGTGATACGTCCAAAACGTATCTATAATTTCTTCTTGCTCCATGCATGTTTTGTGTGATATTGCTATGATCTAGATACACTTTCATACATTTTTGATCATATTTGGACTAACCTATTAACTCAGTGCACCCCAGTTCCAGTTCCTGTTTTCTGCTGTTTTTCTATTTCAGTTTTCCCCCATATAAAAATTGCCAGAAAAATTCGGGAAAATTCAGATAAAAAATCAGCGTGATGGAAGCTTCGAGAAGAGCCCGGGAGGGGCCAGAGGGGAGCCAGGGGGCCCAGGCGGCCACCCGGCGCGGCCCCACCCCTGGCCGCGCCAGGGGGGCGCCTGGGGCCCCTGGCCCACCTCTGGCTGCCCCCTTTCGCCTATTTATCCCCCGTCACGGGAAAACCCCGAAAGCAGAACCCTATTCCGCGTACTCGCCTCTGTTCCGCCGCCGCCGCGCTTCCGAAGATCGAGAGCACCAGAAGACCTCTTCCCAGCACCCTGCCGGAGGGAGGATTGACCTCCGGGAGTCTCCCCTCCACCATGGATGCTCCACGGATGTCTCGTGAGTAGTTTTCCTTGGAACATGGGTCCGTGATCAGTAGCTATGTGATGTTCTCCTCCCCTCTTTGATCTTCATTGTTTAGACCTCATGAGCTGCCCAACATGATCGAGGCACCTTTGTAATATTTCTGCTATTGCTATGTTGAGTTTGATAGGATCTGATGGATTATGAGATTATGTTCAGATTGTGATAGAGTAATGTATTTGGTTTTTATCTCTTATATTTTTGTTCCTAAGTAATTCTTGCATGTTCCGCGTTGCTGTTTATTGCTTTGGCCAAGTAGTAGGTAGTGACTCCAAGAGGGAGCGTTGTGCTAGATTGTGGGTTCATGCCCCCCGATGACACGCTTGAGTGACAGAAACATGAGTCTAGGGGATGTGCTGTTGCCACAAGGGGGAAAACAACGGTGCTTGTAACCGCGGTTACAAGGATTGTTTACTTAACGCAAAGTTCTTTTTGATGCAGTTGTCTGTTGCTTTGGGTTTACACTTTGGGTGGGGCTCGCAACTTAATACCAGCGAGATGTTCTGGATAGATATCTCAAGGTGGATGATTAGTAGTAGATGCAGATGGATTTTGGTCTACTTACCTTGGCGTACTGCCTGTGCTTTTGAACCTCTTCCTTTCTTTTGTAGCATAGTTAGCATTGCGGTGCGTTCTTAATCCTGTCAATTGCCTTTTTGTAATTTTTTTACCTCGCATAGCAATTTTATCGTCTTTTGGGAGAGAGACATCACTAGCGAACATCACGTATCCCGGTCCATATCCTTATCACTGTTTCCACGCTATATTTACTTTTCTGCATTTACTTTCAAGCTGCTATTATTATCCCTTGCGTTTTATCCTTTGTAAACAACAAGACCGGAGAGATTGACAACCTCTCTGAACTTCGTTGGGAACAAAGTTATCAAATTTGTGTGCAGGTCCGCGTCAGTTGCGCCGCTGACACCTACTTATCATCTTTGGAGTCCTGCTGGAGACAAACCTTGGTATCTTCACCGAGGGAAAACTGTTGCTGCACTACATCTCAACCCTGCACTTGGGGTAACCAACTAAGGGGGCGAGAAGCCATCAAGAAAAGTTTTCTGGCGCCGTTGCCGGGGACTCCAAGTGCTAAGATAGGGGAGTTGCACACTACCCTTTACCTTTGTTTTTTATTCTTGTTAGTTTACCTTTCAGTTTTTATCTTTGCGTCTTTTATCAAAATTTACAAAAAAATTATTTATCTTGCTGTTAGTAGTCCTCGTTGTTTAGATGAACATGTTAGGACTAGGTTCTTTGCGGGAATCGGAAGTTCTCAATTTCCGTCAAAGAGATGGATAAAATATGAAGAAGGCATGGGACAGAATTTCTGAAGCACATAAAAGAGTTATGCCTTGGATATCTATAAAGATTGTGCTTAGAAATTTTTACCATGGTCTTTTTAAGTGGTCTAAACACTCTCTTGACATTATAGCTGAAGGAGATTTTCTAGAGTGTGATGAAGACAGGGCTCTTGAGATTTTGCATAGTCTATCTAGTTATTTTGTTTATGATCGAAGTATTGATACTGTTATAGATAGACTTGCCACTGTTGAAAAAAAACTGGATGCTCTAGATTTGGGCAAAGTGGAGGAACTTAAGTCCAATAAGAAAGAAATGTTGGAGATAGATGATGATTGGGAGCCCTTTGTTAGGATTAGCATCTCTAACCAAGGCTTCCTTGCTCTTTGTGATATTGGATCCACAATTTCTACTATGCCGAAAATAGTTTATGATTCTTTAAAACTAGATATGGATAAATTATCATCTTATCATGAACATTCTAATGGAGATATTTCAGAGATTAAAGGAAAGGTAAGAGAAGTCCAAGTTGCATTCCTTCATAGGACTGCACCAATGGATTTCTTCATCGTGGAGCCAAACCAAAGTAACATTGTGCTCGGAAGAGACTTCCTCCGTGCTATGAAAGGCTTCATTGATATTGGTAATAGGCACATACGCTTACGCGGTATGGAAAAAGGTAAGTATATCTTTCCTAGTAAGAAGAAGAATGAGCTTATTGAAAATCAATTTGAGGATTTTTATGATTCTGATCTTGGATACCCTTGATTCTTCTTTTGCATTACGCCTAGCTAATGGCTTTAAAGAAGCGCTTTCGGGAGGCAGCCCGCAACGAATTTAGGTTTTTCTTTTTGATTTTGTTGTGTCTTGATGATTGTTACTTCTGTAGCAACATCATTTTATCTTTATTTTTCAGCTTTGTGCCAAGTTATAGCCTCTTACGGCAAGGGAAGTAAAAGTTGTGACATGCTGTCCAGAAAACAGATTCTGTCCTCGTGACCAGAAAAATTCCAGAAAAATCCCAGTTCATCTTTTTAAGCTGAAAGTTTTACACAGTATGCTCTATACAATTACGAAACTTCCATATGTTCTGAGTTGTTTGATTTGAGTTGCAGAAGTACCCCTAAAAAATTCTTTACTATCTGCTGTTCTGTTTTTCACAGATTCTGCCACGTTTTGTCTCTCCTTACTTTTGCAAACCTTAAGCTTGCTTTTTCTTTGCAAAAACTGTTTGGCACTCTTGATAAACAGTAGCTCTTCAAGATTATCTTTATATCCAGTGGAGAAAAATTATTTATTAAGGGTACTAACCTCTCTAATCAGCTTATGATGAGTTATGTATGAAGGGAGTTTTCAAGTGTGCGATGGAAGATGATGAAAGAAGATCCAGGAGTGTCAAGCGCTCAAGCTTGGGGATGCCCCCATGCATCCCCAACAAATATTCAAGGAGACTCAAGCGTCTAAGCTTGGGGGTGCCCCCGTGCATCCCCTTCTCCATCAACAATCATCAGTTCGTCCTTCGTCTCACTATATTTTTATCACTTCATGCGTTATGTGCTATGCTTGGAGCGTCTCACTCTTAGGTTTTATTTTTCTTTAGCTTTGCTTGCTGTTCATAACAAGTTAGGTCCTGTCTTACTTTGTGTGGGAGAGAAACACGCTCCACTTTCAAAATCTAGACACATCATAGGATTTTTCATGCCTATCTTCTTGCTGTTGTGTGTTCTTTATCTTTTCATAGCTACTGCCATGTTTAGTCTTAGTTTTAGTTTGTCTTTAGCAAGAGCCTTGGCTTTTGTTTAGTTTGTTGCTGGAACTCTTTTTAGTTTTCATGTTTATCTTGTTAAAGAGAGTTGGTTGTTGCACTGAGTTGTGTCTTGTCTTGAAAGTAGGTAATTGAGGTTGCTATTTAATTTTAGTAGTAGCTTGCAATAGTTTTGAGGTATTGATGTGACTAATGTTTGAACTTTTGGTGTCAAGAGCTCTTGCCTATTAGTGATAGGTGTCGTATTTTGGGCAATCCGTGTTTATTTTCAAAACCTACAAAACTAGTTGAGAACTCTAGCTACTAGATGGATCACTACTCTTCTGAGGAGTCGAATATTAGAGAACACTCACGTACCATGAGTCGAGGATGCGCAAGGATAACCAAACCCCCATACACTCCTCCTCGGGGTACTTGTCTCTTTGTGAACCTCCTTATTAGATTGAGAGTTACTGATAATAAGTGCATGAGTTCTTCGGACTAATGTAAGTATTGAGAGTTGACACTTCCACCTTCCCATATTTTGCTAGCCTTTCCCGTGTCGTGCATTGCCTTCTTCTCACTCCGAGAGTTGGTGTCCACCTTCGTCGGTACATCCAAACCCTTGGCATGATACGCTCTGTCATGATAAGCCTCCTTATATCTTTCCTCAAAACAGCCACCATACCTACCTATCGAGGCATTTCCATAGCCTTTCCGAGTTACATTTCCATGCAACTTCCACCTCTTCATGACTTGATCTTCATGTCATACATGTTCCTGCTACACTGGCAGCGACATACATTGCATACATCATGATAGTTATATCTTCTTTATGATTTTGAGTACCTTGTAAAGTGTGAAAGATCTCCTTTACCTTCTTGTAAAATAGAGTGTTGCCCTTAAGTGAGGAAAAGATCCCAAAGTGGACACATTAAAAGATCCCAAAGAGGACAAATGAGAGTTAAATAGAAAGAGCCATTGAGGCCACCAAAAAAAAATAGAAAAAGAGAAAAGAAATAAAAAGAGAGAAAGGGGCAACACTACTATCATTTTGAGAGATCCACACTAGTACTCCCTTTATATCTTTGTACTCCATAGAGATGATCATTATGCATATAGCTATGTGGGGACCTTCACACTATAGAACTTGGCTTGCATATTCCAAGGATGAGCCTCCTCAAAAGAGCTCTAGGTCTTCATGAGCGAGCAAGTTAGATGCACCCCCACTAGTTCCATTGGAGAGCTTCCTAGCTAGTATGTGCATCCGTTGCATGGCAATCCCTACTCCACACATCATATCTATCATTTGGCATCTCTTGCCTATGATTGTCCTCATTGATGTGAGCCTTTCTCATACTTTTTGTCTTCCTCCTCCACCATATTTCTCTCTTTGCCATCCTAAGTGTCAACTCTCGTGCTTACGCTCATCCATTGCATGAGTGCTCGAAATATCGAAAAGGAGTGGATCAAATTGACTTGTACCTGGCTAGTGGTCTGGGGACGAGTCAAGATAAGATTCCAAAGAAGACCAAGTGTGAAACTTTAGTAGATTGAGTTCTAAACACAAAAATACTTTTTGTTCTCGTATTCCCTATCCCCCTTCTTGCACGCAAACACCATTTGGAGACATTCGAGTCACGGACAGCGAGAGCTCTTGCACCTTTTGTTCTTTTGTTACTTGTTTCAATGCTAATATAGACTCTTACATGTTATGACTTGAATTGAATATCTAACCTTGATTGCTTTACTTTTCAAAGTTCTTATATGGTTGCTAGAATGTCACCATAGAAATTATGTTGTTATCATTTACCTACTCGAGGACGAGCAGGAATTAAGCTTGGGGATGTTGATACGTCCAAAACGTATCTATAATTTCTGCTTGCTCCATGCATGTTTTTTGTGATATTGCTATGATCTAGATACACTTTCATACATTTTTGATCATATTTGGACTAACCTATTAACTCAGTGCACCCAAGTGGCAGTTCCTGTTTTCTACTGTTTTTCTATTTCAGTTTTCCCCCATATAAAAAGTGCCAGAAAAATTCAGGAAAATTCAGATAAAAAATCAGCGTGACGGAAGCTTCAAGAAGAGCCCGGGAGGGGCCAGAGGGGAGCCAGGGGGCCCAGGCGGCCACCCGGCGCGGCCCCACCCCTGGCCGTGCCAGGGGGCGCCTGGTGCCCCTGGCCCACCTCTGGCTGCCCCCTTTCGCCTATTTATCCCCCGTCACGGGAAAACCCCGAAAGCAGAACCCTATTCCGCGAACTCGCCTCTGTTCCGCCGCCGCCGCGCTTCCAAAGATCGGGAGCACCAGAAGACCTCTTCCCGGCACCCTGCCGGAGGGAGGATTGACCTCCTGGAGTCTCCCCTCCACCATGGATGCTCCCCGGATGTCTCGTGAGTAGTTTTCCTTGGACCATGGGTCCGTGATCAGTAGCTATGTGATGTTCTTCTCCTCTCTTTGATCTTCATTGTTTAGACCTTGTGAGCTGCCCAACATGATCGAGGCACCTTTGTAATATTTTTGCTATTGCTATGTTGAGTTTGATAGGATCTGATGGATTATGAGATTATGTTCAGATTGTGATAGAGTAATATATTTGGTTTTTATCTCTTATATTTGTGTTCCTAAGTAATTCTTGCATGTTCTCCGTTGCTGTTTATTGCTTTGGCCAAGTAGTAGGTAGTGACTCCAAGAGGGAGCGTTGTGCTAGATTGTGGGTTCATGCCCCCCGATGACACGCTTGAGTGACAGAAACATGAGTCTAGGCGATGTGCTGTTGCCACAAGGGGAAAAACAACGGTGCTTGTAACCGCGGTTACAAGGATTGTTTACTTTACGCAGAGTTCTTTTTAATGCAGTTGTTTGTTGCTTTGGGTTTACACTTTGGGTGGGGCTCGCAACTTAATACCAGCGAGATGTTCTGGATAGATATCTCAAGGTGGATGATTAGTAGTAGATGCAGATGGATTTCGGTCTACTTACCTTGGCGTACTGCCTGTGCTTTTGAACCTCTTCCTTTCTTTTGTAGCATAGTTAGCATTGCGGTGCGTTCTTAATCCTGTCAATTGCTTTTCTGTAATTTGTTTACCTCGCATAGCAATTTTATCGTCTTTTGGGAGAGAGACATCACTAGCGAACATCACGTATCCCTGTCCATATCCTTATCACTGTTTCCACGCTATATTTACTTTTCTGCATTTACTTTCAAGATGCTATTATTATCCCTTGCGTTTATCCTTTGTAAACAACAAGACCGGAGAGATTGACAACCTCTCTGAACTTCGTTGGGAACAAAGTTATCTGTGTCTGTGTGCATGTCCGCGTCAGTTGCGCCGCTGACACCCACTTATCATCTCTGGAGTCCTGCTGGAGACAAACCTTGGTATCTTCACCGAGGGAAAACTGCTGCTGCACTACATCTCGACCCTCCACTTGGGGTAACCAACAAAGGGGGCGAGAAGCCATCAGCTGGTCGGCTGTTTTGTCCTGGGTGTAGGCATCAGGAGGCGTGTCCTCCATGGAGCATTTTCCTAACAAAGACTTCTTGCACTGAAGGCTAGCATGTTCCTTTTGGGTTTGGTTGGGCATTTCAAGATCCATATCCTCAAGGTTGAGCTCAAAATCATCATCAGGTTGAGCGTCATCATAGGTATGGTTAAGCTTGAGGTATTGGTCAGGCTTCGCATCCTCCATGTTATCAGGTGATGGATCCACGAGGTCGGCATGATGAGCCAGTGGGACCGTTGAACCTCCTTCACGTCCGCTGCCATGATCGTCCAATCCAAAGGATGGGAACTGCATAGGTGGAGTAAAAGTCGCATTACCATGGGTCGGCGTTGCACTGGCAGGCTCCGCGTGGATAAGCACCTTCGGCCACAATATCACCCAACCCTTGGATCCTCCAAGATCTTCTGGTCGTACTTCTCCCATACCAGGAACGGGAAGAGGCAACTTAGAGTACTCGTTTGATAGCAAATGAGACACCATAACTTTGAAGACGTTGTCGGGCATGGGAGTGTGGTGGAAGATCCGGTCCAATGGATTCATGAGTGAAGCCTTCGCAACATCCACTACCTGCCGTCGATGTTCAATAGGAGGGTTGATGGAGTATCGTTGCCCTGTGAAGACATGTGCGGCTTCAGAGATCGAATGTCAAAGAAATAGAAGATTGAATATGTTGATGAGCGCGACACGAATAGTTACCTTGATAGCTTCGAGCTCAGCTAATGGGGAAGGCCCGTGGGGCATGCCAGAGCCGCAGGAGGGGCTGCTATGAGCAACAGTGGATGGTGCAACGAGTTTGTGCCCGGTTGCATGTGCGGGTGCGATGCCAGTGTTCACCGAGTTGCTCCCCGATGAAGCTAGGAAGGGGAAAATGATCCGCGTTGGGATTTTCTTTTGTCCACTTCTGTATAGCCGGCACCAAGGAAGAAGCTCTTCCTTGGCCTCTTCTCTGGCTGCAGCTACGACTGCCGCGACCAGGTTAGTCTTGTTCTGTTCCGCATAAGCAAGGACCTCTTCTCTGGCCTTCTGCGTGGCTGCCTCAACCGCCTTGTGCACATCGTCAAGGGTCACTGTGTTGAGCCTTCTTATCTGCTTACGTGTCTCCTTATCCTCCTTGTAGTAGTAGTTCCAGGAGGCCCCGACTCCAGCGTCGGCTACACGTCCATACTCCAGCGGGTCGTGCAAGGGCTTTCCCTTCACTTTGTTCAACGCCTGGTTGAAAGGGGTGTCCCACGCGTACTTCAACATCTGAGACGACGACTCGCTTTCTGATGCAAGCCGTATACGCTCCCTCTACAAAAATATCGACATGAGCCGTTAGCGACTTGATCGTTATAAGCTAATTAAGGTGGTAAATAAAAAAAATCATTTCTCTTATGATATTCCTCGTCGGGGTGTCCGTGGTCCGTTCCCCGGTGATCGGGTCTCTTGTGTACCGGGCCCTAAAGTAGTCACGTGCCAGCGGATCCTCGATATGTCCTACTTTTCTAGCACAAGTCATGCCGAAATCCACTAATTTTTTTTGGCATGACCTTTGCTAAAAAATGGACATATCGAGCGTCTGGAATTTGCCGAAACGGAAATGAATCAACATTCCGACAAAACATAGGCCACTCGGATCCCTGCAAACATAATTTTTGTAAAGACACAATGGCCACAGAAAAATAAGAACAAATATTCACTTGCAACTTAATTAAAAACCTATGATAAAAATCACAATTGTTAATTCAAACATTCTAATAACAACAAATTTTAATAAACTAAATTTTTATAATCACCCATTTTATTGAGCTAACAACTAACCATTTGTTTTTCAATTTGCAATTTATTAATAATAACTATCAATTTGGTTTTATACGAACAAAATTTGCTCCAATTTGAAAGGGGAGGGGGAGAGGGACCAACAGATCTTACCTCGGGCGACAGGGAAGTGGTCGGCAGCGGCGACGCCCTAGATTTGGTGGCGGCGATGCCCTAGCGTTGATGGCGGCCGACGTTGAGGGAGAGGGTGAGGACGAGCGACATCGAGGGGGCGATGACGATGGCGAGGAGGAGCGACATCAAGGGGGCGGCAGCGAGGAGGAGCGTCATCAACGAGGCGACGGCGACGACGAGGCGACGACGACGACGGCGATGTGAGCGAGTGCGTCCACGGGCAGGGTGGCCCTGTTTGTAATGGTACAACATTATTTACAGCGCGAGTTAGCAACACCGCGCTGTAGATGTTTCCAATCTGAAGCGCTGGTTAGCGACAATGCGATGTAGATGTTCCCAATCTGAAGCGCGGGTCTATTAACACCGCGCTGTAGATGTTTACCATCTGAAGCACGACCCAGAGTAACCCGCGCTGTAGATGATGTTTTATTTATTTATTCTATTTTTTTGTAATTAAGGTTATGGTTAAGTTGTAGTGTTATTAGGGTTAGGGGTTGAATTAGGAGGTTAGTGTTACTAGGATTAGGCTGAATGGGGGTCACAATATTAAGCAATGGCACAATATTTAGAATATTAATTAAGTTCTTATTATACAACATGATTACATCATATAATAAGTGCTTATACAAAAAAACCTTTCCGCTATTGATAGTTTCTCCCGAGATGATCAGCGTCGACGACATTTCTTCGCAGTGATCTTCTTTCCTTTCTTGTTCGGTGCTGATGTGCGAGATAGATAATGGCTTCTCGCCCTTTGTTGGTTACCCCAAGTGGAAGGCGAGATGTAGGATAGCAGCAAATTTTCCCTATGTAGAGGATAGGGTTTGTCTCCCGTAGGACTCCGAAAGCGACAAGTAGGTGAAAACGGAGCTAGAAATTAGGCGGTTGACGTGGACCTGCACACAATACAAATAACTTTGCTCCCAACGAAGTTCAGAGAGGTTGTCAATCTCTCCGGCCTTGTTGTTTACAAAGGATCAAACGCAAGGGATAAAGGATAATAATAATTGCAACTAGAAAGTAAAAGCAAGAAATAAATTGAGCGTGTAAACAGTGATGAGAATATGGACCGGGGTCCCGTGATGTTCACTAGTGTTGTCTCACTCACAAAAGACGATAAAACTGCTATGTGAGGTAAACAAATCACAGCTGGGAAATTGACAGGATTAAAAACGCACCGCAATGCTAACTATACTACAAAGAAAGGAAGAGGCTCAAAAGCATGGGCGGTACGCCAAAATAAGTAGACCGAAATCCAACTGCATCTACTACTAATCATCCACCTTGAGATATCTATCCAAAAAATCTCGCTGGTATTAAGTTGCGATCCCCACCCAAAGTGTAAACCCAAAGCAACAGACAACTGCATTAAAAGAACTTTGCGTAAAGTAAACAATCCTTGCAACTACAGTTACAAGCGCTGTTGTTTTCCCCCTTGTGGCAAAATCACATCCCCTAGACTCATGTTTCTATCACTCAAGCTAGTCATCAGGGGGCATGAACCCACAATCGAGCATAACGTTCCCTTTTGGAGTCACTACCTACTACTTGGCTAAAGCAATAAACAACAATGGAGAACATGCAAAAATTACTCAAGAACAAAAATATAAAAGATAAGAACAAAATATATTACCCATTCACAAACTGAACATAGTCTCATAATCCATTAGATCCCAGCAAACTCAGCATAGCAATAGCAGAAAGAATTACATATGTGCCTCGATCATGTAGGGAAGCTCACAAGGTCTAATCCATGAAGAACAAAGAGGGGAGGAGAACATCACATAGCTACTGATCACGAACCCATGGTCCAAGGTAGACTACTCACGGATCATCCAGGAAGCGTCCATGGTGGAGGAGAGGCTCCCGAAGGTCAATCCTCCCTCCGGCAGGGTGCCGGGAAGAGGTCTGCTCGCGCTCCCGATCTTGGAAGCACGGCGACGACGGAACAGAGGTGAGATCGCGAAAAAGGGTTCTGTCTTTGGAAAAATACCGTCACGGAGAATAAATAGGCGAAGGGGGCCAGCCAGGGGGGGCACCAGGTGTCCAGGCGGCCACCTGGCGCGGCCTCCCCTAGGGCACGTGGACCCCTAGTGGTTGCCTTTTGGCCCCACCTTGGTTATTTCGGAAGCTTTCGGTATGCTGATTTTTATCTAATTTTCCCGTATTTTTGGAGCACTTTTAATATGGGGGAAACCTGAAATAGAAAAGCATCAGAAAACACGAACTGGAACTAGGGTGCACTGAGTTAATAAGTTAGTCCAAATATGATCAGAAGTGTATGAAAGTGTGTCTAGATCATAGCAATATCACACGAAACATGCATGGAGAAAGCAGAAATTATAGATACGTTTGAGACGTATCAGGTGCCGAATAATTTAGCCCCTCATCGTGACTTTTCCTTTTCCAAGAATTATGATCTTTCTTAGGTAACGCAGTTTTGCTTCTTCTTTTGACGTATGGTTCATCGTCATCGTCATCTTCCCTCTTCGGGTCACCGTACTGGTTATAGTCCTCCTCATTGGCAACTCCATCAATTCCGACGATGTTCCTTTTGCCTCTCCTCACGACAACACGGTTGGGGTTGTTTGGGTCAGTTATGAAGAAGCATTGGGTCACGTGCTTAGCATGTACCCATGGCTCATTTTTTGCGGTGACATTCATGGTACCGCTCTTGGCGTCAGGTATACACATGGTGGTGAAATAACGATTCATCCTTTCGACGCTCCTAGCCCATCGGACATGGAACATCATCACGTTGTACTTTCCAAAGTACTCAAGCTCCTAGATCTATTCTAGCCTTCCTTAGAATCTTTCAAGTACGCCATCGTCGTTCATGAATTCCATCATCACCCCTGAGTTCTGATAATCACTTTTTTATATTTGTCCTCATTGTAGAATGTGTAACCGTTGATGTCATAAGCCTGAAAGTGGCGAGGTTGACCGCGGGGCCATGTGCTAAGGCATATAACCCTATTGCGGATGATTAGCCAGAACGTGCTCTTTGAACCAACACAAGAAAGAAGAGTTGTGCTCTCTAGTAACTTCGACGTCGGTCTTAGTTATCCCTATTGGATATATGCTCTAGAGGCAAATAATATATGATTATTCTAATATATCTAAGCAAGTTCATAACCAGTTTCATACCGTGATAGAACTGTGTCAGTGAAACAATGATACAGGTGTGGTATAGAAACCCCCAGAGTTCCTAGTTAGCCTCTACATCGATAACTAGTTTATGGTCAACATGATGGTCGTGGTTTCGCGATCATGGACAATTAAGTCTCTTGACTATGAGGTCACCTCACTGGTTAAGTGACGTGATGAACATTACCCAAAGTAAGCATTATAGCATGATCAAATCTTGTGAAGGTTCAGTGTTGTAATTACAGAACGTGGTAGACCGTTCCTTTGACCGTGAGTACGTGCATAATTGCTATCTTCCCGGATGCTTTGACCTACATCCCACCACCTGACTGAAATATGCGGGTCATAACGGTTGTATCTTGGGTATTCCGTGGAGATATGTTGAGGAGTATTGTTACAAAGAGCGGGATTTTTCAATCCATATAATGGATAGATACTCGGGGCCCACTCGGTGAGATTCCATCCATAAAGCTGCAGTGTGTGACTAGGTCACGGGGATGAATATCACGGGAACGAGTGAATGAGGATTAGTTCAGAACGAGGTTGAACTAGACATAGGATGTCATTGATCGAATCTCGGAACAATCCAGTATCGCTGACAAAGGGAATGCTATACGGCGTAAGGTCCAATCGGTGTTTGATATCCGGAATGCACAGGGGTCATTATGGGCATCCAGGTCCCGCTGATGATCATTGACCGTAGCCTCATCTCGGTCATGACTGGAGTGTTCTCGGACCGTAGGGTAACACACTTAAGGGCTCGATGAAATCGGAGACCTTTTTCGGAACCATCAGAGTAACCAGAGAATAAAGGAAACAACATCGGAGAAGTACCGTGTTGAACCGAACAAGTTCGGAGTGAACCGGAAGGTGTTCCGGAGCACCGGGAGATGGAATATTATGTTTTAGTTATTAATTAATTGAATTAATAATTAAAATCATTTTATTTCTAATTAATAAGTGCGTGGGCCTTAGTGGAGAAAAAGGCCCATTAGGGGAAGAAATAAAAGGGAAAAAGAAAAAGAAAAAAAGGGGAGTGGGGGGGGGGGGAGGCGCCATGGGCCCTAGGGCCCATGAGGGTGGCGCCCCCTCTCCCCCCTTGGCCGGCCACCCCCTTAGCAAAGGGTCTTTAGTCCCACATTGCTAAGGGAGAGGGGTTGACCCCCTCCCCTCTGCATATATATAGATGGGCAGGGTGCACATATTTAACACACAGAAATTCGTGAGAAAACAAATATTACTCCGAATTGAGATCGGTTTTCTCCAGTCTTCTCCCCTCCCTTGTATCTTTCACGGTGGGCTCCCTAGTGTTAGCCTATAGTGGAATTGAGGCTTCTCTGCTAGAATCGGAGGCCGTCGTGCTGCCGAAGCTCCGTTCGGAGGTCTGCTTCCGCCACCTTCGCTGGATCGGAGAACGGAGGTCGTCATCGAGTCTCGTACGTGTGCGAGTACTACGAGGTGCTACCCGTGTGGAACTACACCCATACGGGTTCTCAACACAGCCAGGGGGCTGTGAAACTTGATCGGCTACATCAACCACGTTTGCGGGAACGTTTCCCGCGCAACGGACTACACCCCGAGGTATGTTATTTCCGCACTCTTTTCCGTTACGGTAATAAGGCTAGCTAGATCTTCTGCGAACTACAACAGTGGTATCAGAGCTAGGTCTATGCTTAGTATTACTATACGGATAGAACACATCTGGGATGTGGGCGTTGATTGTATGATTGTTACCCTCCCACGTGTACTTGTTCACATCTGCGGCATTGTTTGATGAAGCGGCCCCCGACCGACCTTACGCGTACGCTTACGCGAGACTGGTTCCACGCTTGACATACGGCTTGTACCGTATAAAGTGGCTGGGGGGTGTCTGTCTCTCTACTTTAGCGGATGTGGCATTTGCAACGGAGGGCCCCGTGCGGGGTGTAATAGAGACAATCGTATGGTTGGCGTTGTGGTTGACTCGTAGGTTAAAACCTATTTAACTATGAAAGCCCTAGCAGCCACGTAAAACTTGCAATATACAACTAGACCGTCTAAACCTTGTATTTCTAAGTGGGGGCTATCATTCTTTTGTTTGTGATGTAGCGATAGCTTTGCTATGTGTTACTAGTAAGTAGTAATCGTCATCATAAAACAAACTAAAATGGAGACACTGTAGACTTAGTGTTGCCATAGCTCAGACATCTTAAAACTTGCTAGTATAGGATACACGACGGTAGCATATGATAAGATGATCCCTTAACAAAGCCAAACACAAGTATTCTACCGAAGTGTGCACCGCCTGGAAGGTTCTCCCATATGGCTTGATGCTCCGTACATACCGGAGTTGTCCTAAATATTCAATGGAGTTCACATGAGGTTGGGTTCGGCAAGCCTGGCATATGCAGATATGGCCTTGCTGAGCAGCATATAACATGGAGGTTAATTTGGCGAGCCTAGCATATGCAGATATGGCCTCGGAATACTAGAGATCGAAAGATCGAGCATGAGTCACAGTACATATAAGATAATGTGATCGCACAAGTTGTTGTCTACCTTTGAAACTGACCCATCGGCCGTGTGATATTCGAGGTCGGGCAGTGAATCTGGATCATGTAATCACTAAAACTTCCTAGGGATTAATTGTTTTAGTGCGATCTCATTTATAATATGATTATATGAACTCATTGTTGTGAACTAGTCTTAATTGTGTTCCTTGCAATTATGTTTGTAGAAAATGAATGCACTAGAGCAACGTGAACTATCTTTCTTCATGGAAGGTGAAAGACTTAGAGAAAATGGGTCAAACTTTGCTGACTGGTACTTACGCCTTAGGACGTCGCTCAAGAGAGCAAACATCTTGTTTACAATAGAAGTGCATGTGGAAGAACATCCGGACGATCATGTTGGCGATCAAGGGATACTTGATCATTATGCTCGCCGACAGAAATGCTCCGTAGTCAGGAATGTCATGATCTTCAGCATGTCAGAGGTTTTGGGCATACAGTTTCAGGACACTGGCTCATATGACATGATGGACACGCTAAAGACAATGTTCTTACGTGAGTTCAGAGTTGCCTGTTTTGAGTTAGAAAGCAAGTTTCTATCTACAAAGATGGAAGAACGCACAAACCTTGGTGATCACTTGGATATGATGCATGAGATGTACCTGATCCTGGTGGAGGACTATGAATATTGGACAATGAACGAAAGCACCACAAAAGAGTTTGCAATAAACACGTTATTGCACTCACTCCCTCCGAGTTATGGTGATTATGTTCATAGCTATGTCGGAAGAGGAGCTAATATGAGTCTCCAGAACTTCATGACTGATCTCTTGGCCGCGGACATTGCTCCTATCGAGGATGCGGAAGTCGTGGATGGAGAAGGTATATACTTGATATACTTTATAAATGTTTACTCCCTTATACAACATTTGCAGTAAATGAGTATCTGATACTTATTCTGTTTTATGAAAACAGGACCTGCCGTTGCATGGACGGGAAGAGGTGAAATCGAAGATTGATGGATATCAAGTCAGTTGATGGCCAGCATGGATTACGCCGAGACATCTAACATAGGAGATACTTAGAGTATTAGATAAATCTTATGTAATCATTATAGTATGAACAATTAGTTGTGTGTCTTGCATCTCGCGAGACAAAGTTATTCATGTAATGAGACAAGTCAGTTGTTCCATCTTTATGAATAAAAGTGTGCTTATACTTTGATTACGTCTTGATTTATGATATGATAGAAAGCATTTATAATACAACTATTATTGTCAAGAAATATTCAATGTTTAATGATAAAGTTGTCTTGATTATAACAAGTCAAAGATTTGATTGCATGAGGTGACTTCATAACTGATGAATTCATTAAATGTATGATCTATTAACTTGTGAGTTCATTATCGAATGAAAGTCATAACTTGATTGCATGAGATGGATTAGATACACGATCTATGAACCTCTGCGATAAATATAACCATGACAAGGTTCTAGCAAGTAGAACTTGTGCCAATCATTATACATAAATGATGTACTAAATGGGCACGTGAGTTATCATTAAAGACTTCATATGATTAATTGAAAGTTGTATTCAATTGAGACCATAAAACTGAGATTCAGGAATCACAGTGAGAAGTGAGAATACAATGATACATATCACTACGCTACGATCCGAAGTGATAAATATTGATATTCACATAATGGGAGACTTGTGGAAGTTGTACCACAAACTACGATGGAAGTTGAAAGTGCTAGACTACTTAAACCATTCGTAGTCATACTAAACCGTAGTATGGTCTAAACGTTCTTTCCCCTAGCACTATAGTTATTGTCGAATAAGGTTGTTTAATTCATTAAGTTAAAACACCCACTTCATGATTAGGAAACCATCCCGAATCTAATGAGACAAGATAGCTCCATAATTGATGGTGTTATAAGGTTTCTTAAAAGAAAGAATTTCTTTGTAATAAAACTACAAGCAATTGAAATTACATATTCTCCCCGAATAGCAAAATGTGTGTTGCTTGATTGGTAATGCGAGAAGAAGTCTCTCGACACGGATCCAATGGGAGATAATGGAAACTTTGACCGGGGTATTGGACCTTGCCTTCAGAATATCAGAGTATTGCAACAGAAGCATGTTCTGCTGTAATGACACTGTATAAGGAAGGATGTGCCATAGATGATTAATCTTGGTATATGAATTGAAGCCATTGTTGAATTTAGAAGGTTGTCATGAATACGTTATGTACAGAACAATAATCATGAGTCTTCTTAATAAAACAATAAAGAATAACATTGCTTGAGACACAAAGGAATGATGGTAGCCTAGAACACGAGGAGAAATGAAATAATATTGAGTTACATATAGGATGGCTCACGTCCCGTGAAATAAATCGGTTATTTCATATTCTCGACAAACTGGAGAGTTATTGAGAATAATGTAATGGGCATAATGCATTATTTGGTTATGACCAAAGTTCAATGGTGATTGACTACGGAAACGTAGGAATGCTTTAATCAATAAAATATTTCATTTACACTACGATGGACCATAGCCTGAAATTGCATCTCAGTCAAATTTGGGATTTGAAAGAGAATTGCAATGGGCATGATGAAGGTTATTTCGTTAAAAGGATGGACTATAGTACCTCAAGACAGGAATCCTCAACCTTGATTTGATCAAGTGATTTTGTGATGACCAAAATATTGAGTGGGCCTGCTGTTTCATGAAACTGAGTGAGAGCTTTGAAGACTTCCCGGAAACTTGGAATGCAGAGGGCATTTTCTGAGTGGGAGCTTTGGAAGCATTGTCATTATGTGATACATAGTGAACAATAAAATGACTTGATGAAAGCTGAACCATAAATATATGAGTATATGATGGATATTTGAGTGGGAGCATGATCATTGTCTCAAACATATATGCATTGATATGTGTGAAGAATGATCTCATATGTATATATATGGATATGCATTGATTTTTTATATAGAGAATCATCTTATATACATATGTGCATTATGATATATATAGAGCATAAGGCAAATAAAATACAAGATTGCAAGAATCTTCTTTTATGTGAAATACCAACACATTACACGTTGAAATCTATATGAGTAGATTAAGATACGGATAATGAAACGAAGTGAAGGTTGGAATAATCTTCTAAGACAAGAAACAGGTTCTTGTGGCTAGAAATTATATAATGGATGAAATCCAAATATCACAAGCAATGTCTTGATGGAAGAATAGAGATGCACCATGTACTGGACATGTGATCTTATATGTTCTTGACATATGATTCTACCATATAACATGCATTGTGAATCCAACAACAGAATGACTCAAACGTTCTTGGAAGAAGAACAGATTCCGATGTGCTTTAGGAGTAAAACACAGAATCTGAATAAAGTCCATGCATTCAGTATATGAGGAATACCGAGGACTATTCTCTAAAATATAGAAAGGATAATAGACTTGAATGTAATGCAAGATTACAATTGCAAGCCATATTATGGGTCTATATGGAATTAGAGACATCACCAAAGACATGAAAGAAATGTGAGCAAAATTCACGGCACTACAAACATAATACTACTTAAGAAAGTAGACGTATGGATAAAAGTTTAGCGTTAGAAGTATTGGACTTCTGGTTGAGTGTATTTACCAGTATATATGACTATGGATGAGTCTTCTAAAGACTGAACCAAGAGATCATTGGAGGATACTGTGAAATAATAGTCTCACTCTCCCGCGAAACTTATATCCAACCATTATATGATAATGAGTGGTATGTCAAAAGAGCTTTTGACCTGTACCAGTTGCAAAGGAAACATACGAATCTGAATTGGTGCAGTTCGTTGAGGAAACCTCTTCCATGAGAATGCATGATCAATGAACACTTATGTGATAAGATGATTATGATCGAAAAAATGCGGCTAGATTATTAGCACTCTAGTGCAAGTGGGAGACTGTTGGATATATGCTCTAGAGGCAAATAATATATGATTATTCCAATATATCTAAGCAAGTTCATAACCAGTTTCATACCGTGCTAGAACTGTGTCAGTGAAACAATGATACATGTGTGGTATAGAAACCCCCCGAGTTCCTAGTTAGCCTCTACATCGATAACTAGTTTATGGTCAACATGATGGTCGTGGTTTCGCGATCATGGACAACTAAGTCTCTTGACTATGAGGTCACCTCACTGTTTAAGTGACGTGATGAACATTACCCAAAGTAAGCATTACAGCATGATCAAATCTTGTGAAGGTTCAGTGTTGTAATTACAGAACGTGGTAGACCGTTCCTTTGACCGTGAGTACGTGCATAATTGCTATCTTCCCGGATGCTTTGACCTACATCCCACCACCTGACTGAAATATGCGGGTCATAACGGTTGTATCTTGGGTATTCCGTGGAGATATGTTGAGGAGTATTGTTACAAGAGCGGGATTTTTCAATCCATATAATGGATAGATACTCGGGGCCCACTCGGTGAGATTCCATCCATAAAGCTGCAACGTGTGACTAGGTCACGGGGATGAATATCACGGGAACGAGTGAATGAGTATTAGTTCAGAACGAGGTTGAACTAGACATAGGATGTCATTGATCGAATCTCGGAACAATCCAGTATCGCTGACAAAGGGAATACTATACGGCGTAAGGTCAAATCGGTGTTTGATATCCGGAATGCACAGGGGTCATTATGGGCATCCAGGTCCCGCTGATGATCATTGACCATAGCCTCATCTCGGTCATGACTGGAGTGTTCTCGGACCGTACGGTAACACACTTAAGGGCTCGATGAAATCGGAGACCTTTTTCGGAACAATCGGAGTAACCAGAGAATAAAGGAAACAACATCGGAGAAGTACCGTGTTGAACCGAACAAGTTCGGAGTGAACCGGAAGGTGTTCCGGAGCACCGGGAGATGGAATATTATGTTTTAGTTATTAATTAATTGAATTAATAATTAAAATCATTTTATTTCTATTTAATATGTGCAATGGGCCTTAGTGGAGAAAAAGGCCCATTAGGGGAAGAAATAAAAGGGAAAAAGAAAAAGAAAAAAAGGGGAATGGGGGGGGGGGAGGCGCCATGGGCCCTAGGGCCCATGAGGGTGGCGCCCTCTCTCCCCCCTTGGCCGGCCATGCCCTTAGCAAACGGACTTTAGTCCCACATTGCTAAGGGAGAGGGGTTGACCCCCTCCCCTCTGCCTATATATAGATGGGCAGGGTGCACATATTTAACACACAGAAATTCGTGAGAAAATAAATATTACTCCGAATTGAGATCGGTTTTCTCCGGTCTTCTCCCCTCCCTTGTATCTTTCACGGTGGGCTCCCTAGTGTGAGCCTATAGTGGAATTGAGGCTTCTATGCTAGAATCGGAGGCCGTCGTGCTGCCGAAGCTCCGTCCGGAGGTCTGCTTCCGCCACCTTCGCTGGATCGGAGAACGGAGGTCGTCATCGAGTCTCGTACGTGTGCGAGTACTACGAGGTGCTACACGTGTGGCACTACACCCATATGGGTGCTCAACACAGCCAGGGGGCTGTGAAACTTGATCGGCTACATCAACCACGTTTGCGGGAACGTTTCCCGAGCAACGGACTACACCCTGAGGTATGTTATTTCCGCACTCTTTTCCGTTACGGTAATACGGCTAGCTAGATCTTGGGTTATGGGAACGCTAGTTAGAAAAAATTGTGTTTTATGCTGCGAATTCCAACAATACCCAGGTCAAGGCGGTACTTTTCAACGATGTCTTTGTGAAGTGTCAAGAAAGGATCTATCAGTTGTAGATGTTGTAGCACTACTAAGTTTTCTCTGTCAAAATATGTGCCTCGGCCCGAATAGTCCACACACAATTCCCTTGAGCCAGTGATGTGACCTGCTCCTTCGAGTCTGACAAGGTGCTTCTTGACGGGAAAACCAACAACAGGGTTTTCGACACCTAGATAACTCTCGCAGAAAGAAATGCACTCTTGGGTGAGATAGCCTTGTACGATGCTTTCATCCGGATGGGACATGTTACGAATGAAGCCTTTTAGGAACCCATTCATCCTTTCGAATGGCATCATGCTGTGCAGGAATGCCGGGCCGAGGTCGATGATGTCGTCGACAATATGGACACACAGATGCACCATGACGTCAAAGAATGCAGGTGAGAAATACATATCAAGCTCACATAATATGACAACGATCTCTTCTTGTAACCTTTGGAGCTGCTTCACACTGATCGACTTTCGAGAGATTGTGTCGAAAAAATTGCATAGACCAATAAGTGTATCACGGACGTGCTTATCCATTATCCCTCTAAGTGCAACCGGGAGTATTTGGGTCATCATCACGTGACAGTCATGAGATTTCATCCCGCTAAACCTTTTCTTCTTAGTGTCTAGATATCTGGTTATCTTTCCACAGAAACCGGAACTAACTTTGATTCCAACAAGGCACTTGAAAAATCGATCGATCTCCTTCTCACTTAAGGTGAAGCAAGAGAGGGGGCAATAATGTTCTTTCTTCTTCTTGGATTTTTTTTGCCCATGTCCATGTCCATCTCCGTCTCCATCTCCATCTCCGTCTCCTCCGGGGGTGCTCCGTGAAGATCTTCCCTTATACCCAAGATTTTAAAGCCAGTTCTTGCCTTTGGCCCGTCCTTAGTCTTCTCCGGCATGTTTAGAAGTGTGACAAGCAAGCTCTCGAGAACATTCTTCGTGATATGCATTTGATCAAGGATATAAGGAGTGTCGAGGATATTCCAGTACGACAAATCCCAAAAAACAGAATTCGTTTTCCATACCCTCAGGAGCGACTCCGGTGCCTTTTTCTTCTTTCTTGGTGAGGGGCACTCTTCCCAATCACCCAACAACATTTTGATTTCGGTGTTGCTCCTCTTACGTGGAGGTCCTCTCTTCTCAACCTCTCCATTGAACATATATCCACTCTTTCTCCATGGGTCATCTGGTTCTAGCCATCTTCGATGCCCCATGTACACGGTTTTCGAGGACCCGAGTATCGGTAGCTACAGAGACGCTGTATCATCCATGCACCTTGTGCATCCGCAATTTCCGTGGCACACCTGGCCTAAGATATATCCATAACCGAGTTAGTCATGCACCATCGTGAGCAACGTGATGGCCTCTCGCCCCCTTCGTTGGTTACCCCAAGTGTAGGGTTGAGATGTAGTGCAACAATAGTTTTCCCTCGATGAAGATACCAAGGTTTGTCTCCAGCAGGACTCCAGAGATGATAAGTAGGTGTCAGCGGCGCAAATGACGCGGACCTGCACACAGACACAGATAACTTTGTTCCCAACGAAGTTCAGAGAGGTTGTCAATCTCTCCGGTCTTGTTGTTTACAAAGGATAAAACACAAGGGATAATAATAGCAGCTTGAAAGTAAATGCAGAAAAGTAAATATAGCGTGAAAACAGTGATAAGGATATGGACCGGGATACGTGGTGTTCGCTAGTGATGTGTTTCTCCCAAAAGACGATAAAATTGCTATGCGAGGTAAACAAATTACAGAAAGGCAATTGACAGGATTAAGAACGCACCACAATGCTAACTATGCTACAAAAGAAAGGAAGAGGTTCAAAAGCACAGGCAGTACGCCAAGGTAAGTAGACCGAAATCCATCCGCATCTACTACTAATCATCCACCTTGAGATATCTATCCAGAACATCTCGCTGGTATTAAGTTGCGAGCCCCACCCAAAGTGTAAACCCAAAGCAACAGACAACTGCATTAAAAAGAACTCTGCGTAAAGTAAACAATCCTTGTAACCGCGGTTACAAGCACCGTTGTTTTCCCCCTTGTGGCAAAAAGACATCCCCTAGACTCATGTTTCTGTCACTCAAGCGTGTCATCGGGGGGGATGAACCCACAATCTAGCACAACGCTCCCTCTTGGAGTCACTACCTACTACTTGGCCAAAGCAATAAACAACAACGGGGAACATGCAAGAATTACTTAGGAACAAAAATATAAGAGATAAAAACCAAATATATTACTCTATCACAATATGAACATAATCTCATAATCCATCAGATCCTATCAAACTCAACATAGCAATAGCAGAAATATTACAAAGGTGCCTCGATCATGTTGGGCATCTCACGAGGTCTAAACAATGAAGTTCAAAGAGGGGAGGAGAACGTCACATAGCTACTGATCACGGACCCATGGTCCAAGGAAAACTACTCACGAGACATCCGGGGAGCATCCATGGTGGAGAGGGGACTCCCGGAAGTCAATCCTCCCTCCGGCAGGGTGCCGGGAAGAGGTCTTCTGGTGCTCCCGATCTTCGGAAGCGTGGCGGCGGCGGAGCAGAGGCGAGTTCGCGGAATAGGGTTCTGCCTTCGGGGGTTTCCCGTGACGGGGGATAAATAGGCGAAAGGGGGCAGCCAGAGGTGGGCCAGGGGCCCCAGGCGCCCCCCTGGCGCGGCCAGGGGTGGGGCCGCGCCGGGTGGCCGCCTGGGCCCCCTGGCTCCCCTCTGGCCCCTCCCGAGCTCTTCTCGAAGCTTCCATCACGCTGATTTTTATCTGAATTTTCCCAAATTTTTCTGGCACTTTTTATATGGGGGAAAACTGAAATAGAAAAACAGCAGAAAACAGGAACTGGCACTTGGGTGCACTAAGTTAATAGGTTAGTCCAAATATGATAAAAAATGTATGAAAGTGTATCTAGATCATAGCAATATCACACAAAACATGCATGGAGCAAGCAGAAATTATAGATATATTTTGGACGTATCAACATCC
This sequence comes from Bromus sterilis, assembly GCA_950022295.1. NCBI lineage: Eukaryota > Viridiplantae > Streptophyta > Magnoliopsida > Poales > Poaceae > Bromus > Bromus sterilis. The sequence continues at coordinate 351,303,559 of OX465597.1, forward strand.
CCAAGCTTAATTCTTGCTCGTCCTCGAGTAGGTAAATGATAACAACATAATTTCTGTGGTGACATGCTAGCAACAATATAAGAACTTTGAAAATTAAAGCAATCAAGGTTAGAGATTCAATTCAAGTCATAACATGCAAGAGTCTATATTAACATTGAAACAAGTAACAAAAGAACAATAGGTGCAAGAGCTCTCGCTGTCCGTGACTTGAATGTCTCCAAATGGTGTTTGCATGCAAGAAGGGGGATAGGGAATACGAGAAAAAAGTATTTTTGTGTTGAGAACTCAATCTACTAAAGTTTCACACTTGGTCTTCTTTGGAATCTTATCTTGACTCGTCCCCAGACCACTAGCCAGGTACAAGTCAATTTGATCCACTCCTTTTCGATATTTCGAGCACTCATGCAATGGATGAGCGTAAGCACGAGAGTTGACACTTAGGATGGCAAAGAGAGAAATATGGTGGAGGAGGAAGACAAAAAGGATGAGAAAGGCTCACATCAATGAGGACAATCATAGGCAAGAGATGCCAAATGATAGATATGATGTGAGGAGTAGGGATTGCCATGCAACGGATGCACATACGAGCTAGGAAGCTCTCCAATGGAACTAGTGGGGGTGCATCTAACTTGCTCGCTCATGAAGACCTAGAGCTCTTTTGAGGAGGCTCATCCTTGGAATATGCAAGCCAAGTTCTATAGTGTGACGGTCCCCACATATCTATATGCATAATGATCATCTCTAGTGTGGATCTCTCAAAAGGATAGTAGTGTTGCCCCTTTCTCTCTTTTTATTTCTTTTTCTCTTTTTCTATTTTTATTTATTTTTTGTGGCCTCAATGTCTCTTTCTATTTAACTCTCATTTGTCCTCTTTGGGATCTTTTAATGTGTCCACTTTGGGATCTTTTCCTCACTTAAGGGCAACACTCTATTTTACAAGAAGGTAAAGGAGATCTTTCACACTTTACAAGGTGCTCAAAATCATAAAGAAGTTGTAACTATCATGATGCATGCAATGTATGTCGCTGCCAGTGTAGCAGGAACATGTATGACATGAAGATCAAGTCACGAAGAGGTGGAAGTTGCATGGCAATGTAACTCGGAAAGGCTATGGAAATGCCTTGATAGGTAGGTATGGTGGCTGTTTTGAGGAAAGATATAGGTAAGTTTATAATAACAGAGCGTATCATGCCAAGGGTTTGGATATACCGGCGAAGGTGGACGCCAACTCTCGGAGTGAGAAGAAGGCAATGCACGGCACGGGAAAGGCTAGCAAAATATGGGAAGGTGGAAGTGTCAACTCTCAATACTTACATTAGTCCGAAGAACTCATGCACTTATTATCGGTAACTCTCAATCTAATAAGGAGGTTCACAAAGAGACAAGTACCCCGAGGAGGAGTGTATGGGGGTTTGGTTATCCTTGCGCATCCTCGACTCATGGTACGTGAGTGTTCTCTAATATTCGACTCCTCAGAAGAGTATTGATCCATCTAGTAGCTAGAGTTCTCAACTAGTTTTGTAGGTTTTGAAAATAAACACGGATTGCCCAAAATACGACACCTATCACTAATAGGCAAGAGCTCTTGACACCAAAAGTTCAAAAATTAGTCACATCAATACCTCAAAACTATTGCAAGATACTACTAAAATTAAATAGCAACCTCAATTACCTACTTTCAAGACAAGACACAACTCAGTGCAACAACCAACTCTCTTTAACAAGATAAACATGAAAACTAAAAAGAGTTCCAGAAACAAACTAAACAAAAGCCAAGGCTCTTGCTAAAGGCAAACTAAAACTAAGACTAAACATGGCCGTAGCTATGAAAAGATAAAGAACACACAACAACAAGAAGATATGCATGAAAAATCCTATGATGTGTTCTAGATTTTCAAAGTGGAGCGTGTTTCTCTCCCACACAAAGTAAGACAGGACCTAACTTGTTATGAACAGAAAACAAAGCTAAAGAAAAATAAAACCTAAGAGCGAGACGCTCCAAGCATAGCACATAACGCATGAAGTGATAAAAATATAGTGAGACGAAGGACGAACTGATGATTGTTGATGGAGAAGGGGATGCACGGGGGCATCCCCAAGCTTAGACGCTTGAGTCTCCTTGAATATTTATTGGGGATGCATGGGGGCATCCCCAAGCTTGAGCGCTTGACACTCCTGGATCTTCTTTCATCATCTTCCATCGCACACTTGAAAACTCCCTTCATACATAACTCATCATAAGCTGATTAGAGAGGTTAGTACCCTTAATAAATAATTTTTCTCCACTGGATATAAAGATAATCTTGAAGAGCTACTGTTTCTCAAGAGTGACAAAAAGTTTTTGCAAAGAAAAAGCAAGCTTAAGGTTTGCAAAAGTAAGGAGAGACAAAACGTGGCAGAATCTGTGAAAAACAGAACAGCAGAGAGTAAAGAATTTTTTAGGGGTACTTCTGCAACTCAAATAAAAAACTCAGAACATACGGAAGTTTCGTAATTGTATAGAGAATACTGTGTTAAAATTTCAGCTCAAAAAGATGAACTGGTTATTTTCTGTAATTTTTCTGGTCACGAGGACAGAATCTGTTTTCTGGACAGCATGTCACAACTTTTACTTCCCTTGCCGTAAGAGGCTATAACTTGGCACAAAGATGAAAAATAAAGAGACAATGATGTTGCTACAGAAGTAACAATCATCAAGACACAACAAAAGCAAAAAGAAAAACCTAAATTCGTTGCGGGCTGCCTCCCGAAAGCGCTTCTTTAAAGCCATTAGCTAGGCGTAATGCAAAAAGAAGAATCAAGTTTTATCAAGAGAAAGAGAATAATTAGCCCGTGTAACGGACTCAAAAGGTAACTTGATTTTATTTCTAGGGAAGTGTTCCATCCCCTTTTTGAATGGGAATTGGAATTTTATATTCCCCTCTTTCATGTCAATAACTGCACCAACGGTGCGAAGAAAAGGACGTCCCAAAATAATTGGACATAAAGGTTCACACTCTATATCCATAACAATAAAATCAACGGGAACATAGTTGTCATTGACAATGATAAGAACATCGTCGATCTTCCCTAAAGGTTTCTTTACGGAAGAATCAACAAGACGAACACCAAAAGAACAAGGCTCAAAAGGTTTCAATTCAAACACATCAAATATTCTTTTGGGCATAACGGAGGTACTAGCTCCAACATCACATAAAGCATAGCAAGAGAAGTTATTCAATTTAATTTTGATCATAGGGTCCCAACCATCCTCTAGCTTCCTAGGTATGGAGGCTTCTACTCTAAGCTTCTCCTCCCTAGCTTTGATGAGAGCATTTGTGATATGCTCCGTGAAGGCAAGATTAAGTGTGCTAGTGTGGGGGTCTCTAGACATTTTGTGTAGTAAACTGATAACTTCTGAGAGGGTACAACTATCAAAATCAATATCACTACTATCAAAGGTGGTAGTAGTGTCATCTAGGCTCACTTGTTTGAAACCCTCTATTTTCATAGGAGTTTCTTTTTCTACAGTTGAGGTATTAGCATCACCATTAATAGGTCCAACGGGACTAGGAGTGCATTGGGTGCTAATAGTTTGGGTATCCTCAACAATTTGGATAGTGGCAACTGTATGGTGTGTAGGAAGGCTCTTAATTCTATCCTCTTCCTCTTTTTCTCTAGCCCATCTTTCTTTAAGTTTAGCCATCATCCTAATGTTTTCATTAATTTGTAACTGGATAGCATTAATAGGAGTGGCCTTATTCTCCTCAAGGGGGGAGGTTCTAATTTTGAGCATCTCAATATCAAGGGCTAAGCTTTCTACCTTAAAAGAGAGATTATCTATTTTAGATAATTTCTCTTCTACATTTTTGTTGAAGGCTTTTTGGGTAGTGATAAAGTCTCTAAGCATGCTTTCTAATTCAGAAGAGGGGTTCTTGTTGCTAGGGTAGGTGTTGTTGTTCCCATAGTTGGATGGAAACGGTCTAGGATTGCTAGCAAAATTTCCCCTATAAGCATTGTTGTTGAAGTTGTTTCTAGCAATAAAGTTCACATCTACTTGTTCTTGAGCAACCAAAGAATTTAAAGGAACATCATGAGGATCAATAGAGGGTTGCTTGGTAAGTAGAGACATAATTAAATCAACTTTTTCATTGATGGAGGTAATTTCCTCGACAGAATTTACCTTCCTACCTGTTGGAGCGCGTTCGGTGTGCCATTGGGAATAATTGGTCATCATTTCATCGAGAAGCTTTGTGGAAGCACGAAGTGTAGTTGACATAAAGGTTCCTCCCGCGGCCGAATCTAACAGGTTCCGCGAGGTAAAGTTCAAGCCTGCATAAAAAGTCTGGATAACCATCCAGGTAGTCAAACCATGTGTAGGGCATTTCTTAACAAGAGATTTCATTCGTTCCCAAGCTTGGGCAACATGTTCATTATCCAATTGCTTAAAATTCATAATATTACTCCTCAATTGGATAATCTTAGCAGGAGGGTAGTACTTCCCTATAAAAGCATCTTTGCACTTATCCCAAGAATCTATGCTATTTCTAGGCAAAGATTGAAACCAGATTTTAGCATCTCCCCTTAAAGAGAAAGGAAAGAGCTTAAGCTTAACAACATCACATTCTACTTCTTTATACTTTTGCATATCACATAATTCAACAAAATTATTCAAGTGTAAAGCAACATCATCTCCAGCACTAGAGAATTGATCTCTCATAACAAGGTTTAGCAAAGCAGGTTTAATTTCATAAGAGGTAGCTGAAGTGACAGGTGTGGCAATGGGAGTGCAGATAAAGTCTTGGTTGTTGTGACTAGTGAAGTCACACAACTTGGTGTTTTTAGTGGAACCCATAGTAGCAGCAAGTGTGGCAGATTTTTTTGTAGTTTTTGATAAAAGACACAAAGATAAAAACTGAAAGGTAAACTAACAAGACTAAAAAACAAAGGTAAAGGGTAGTGTGCAACTTCCCTATCTTAGCATTTGGACTCCCCGGCAACGGCGCCAGAAAACTTTGCTTGATGGCTTCTCGCCCCCTTCGTTGGTTACCCCAAGTGGAGGGTTGAGATGTAGTGCAACAGCAGCAGTTTTCCCTCGGTGAAGATACCAAGGTTTGTCTCCAGCAGGACTCCAGAGATGATAAGTAGATGTCAGCGGCGCAACTGACGCGGACCTGCACACAGACACAGATAACTTTGTTCCCAACGAAGTTCAGAGAGGCTGTCAATCTCTCCGGTCTTGTTGTTTACAAAGGATAAAAAACACAGGATAATGATAATGATAGCAACTGAAAGTGAAAAGCAAGAAAATTAATGAGCGTGTAAACAGTGATGAGAATATGGACTGGGGTCCCGTGATGTTCACTAGTGATGTCTCTCTCCCAAAAGACGATAAATTGCTATGCGAGGTAAACAAATTACAGAAAGGCAATTGACATGATTAAGAACGCACCACAATGCTAACTATGCTACAAAATAAAGGAAGAGGTTCAAAAGCACAGGCAGTACGCCAAGGTAAGTAGACCGAAATCCATCTGCATCTACTACTAATCATCCACCTTGAGATATCTATCCAGAACATCTCGCTGGTATTAAGTTGCGAGCCCCACCCAAAGTGTAAACCCAAAGCAACAGACAACTGCATTAAAAAGAACTCTGCGTAAAGTAAACAATCCTTGTAACCGCGGTTACAAGCACCGTTGTTTTCCCCCTTGTGGCAACAACACATCCCCTAGACTCATGTTTCTGTCACTCAAGCGTGTCATCGGGGGGCATGAACCCACAATCTAGCACAATGCTCCCTCTTGGAGTCACTACCTACTACTTGGCCAAAGCAATAAACAACAACGAGGAACATGCAAGAATTACTTAGGAACACAAATATAACAGATAAAAACCAAATATATTACTCTATCACAATCTGAACATAATCTCATAATCCATCAGATCCTATCAAACTCAACATAGCAATAGCAGAATTATTACAAAGGTGCCTCGATCATGTTGGGAAGCTCATGAGGTCTAAACAATGAAGATCAAAGAGGGCAGGAGAACATCACATAGCTACTGATCACGGACCCATGGTCCAAGGAAAACTACTCACGAGACATCCGGGGAGCATCCATGGTGGAGAGGAGACTCCCGGAGGTCAATCCTCCCTCCGGCAGGGTGCCGGGAAGAGGTCTTCTGGTGCTCCCGATCTTCAGAAGCGCGGCGGCGGCGGAACAGAGGCGAGTTCGTGGAATAGGGTTCTGCTTTCGGGGTTTTCCCGTGACGGGGGATAAATAGGCGAAAGGGGGCAGCCAGAGGTGGGCCTGGGGCCCCAGGCACCCCCCTGGCGCGGCCAGGGGTGGGGTCGCGCCGGGTGGCCGCCTGGCCCCCCTGGCTCCCCTCTGGCCCCTCCCGGGCTCTTCTCGAAGCTTCCGTCACGCTGATTTTTTATCTGAATTTTCATGAATTTTTCTGGCACTTTTTATATGGGGGAAAACTGAAATAGAAAACAGCAGAAAACAGGAACTGGCACTGGGGTGCACTGAGTTAATAGGTTAGTACAAATATGATAAAAAATGTATGAAAGTGTATCTAGATCATAGCAATATCACACAAAACATGCATGGAGCAAGCAGAAATTATAGATACGCTTTGGACGTATCACAACGCGGCTTTCATCATGAAATATTCTCCTTTGAAATCGTCCCATGTCCTGACCCCAGGGCTCCATAACACCTCCAACTCCTCTTTCAGTAGCTCAAGATATAGATTTATGCCATTTCCCGGTTGTTTCGGCCCTTGAATCAACATAATCATGTGTATGTACTTTGTCTTCGTGCACTTCCAGGGAGGAATGTTGTACTCCATAGAAACAAGGGCCATGAGCTATGATTTGTGTTCTGGTTGCCATACAGATTCATGCCATCGGTACTCACACCAAGCACGATGTTCCGTGGATCAGCAGCGAAATCTGCATCTTCACCTTTTAGTGCTCTCCACTGGCTAGCATCTGCGGGGTGTCTCAACTTTGGATCGTCTCCATCATCCGGCTTCTCCCTATCCTTGTGCCAGTGCATTAGCTCTGCTTCCTTATGATCAACGAAATACCGTTGCAGACGGGGAGTCAACGGAAAGTACCACACAACTTTCTGAGGAGTTTTCGTCTTTCCATCCTTCTTGTATCGAGAAGCATTTCACTTCGGACAAATGTTTTTTCTGTGTTCTCGTTCCGATAAATGATGAAATCGTTGATGCATGAAAGGTATCTAATGTGTGGCAAATCAAGAGGGCACACGATTTTCTTGGCTTCCTCGATACTAGTAGGACACACATTCCCCTCGGGATAAGTTTCTTGTAGAAAATTCAAATTCTCATCGAGGCTTGTGTCACTCCATTTGTTTTTTTGCCTTCGTCTTTAGAAGACCGAGCGTGTAATTCAAGCGAGTGTCCTCTGGTCGGCAACCTTTATACAGTGGAGTCTTCGAGTCTAACTCCAGTTGTGCCAGCTTGGCCTCCTCTCTAGAAGCAGCACTTTCGCTAGTCGTATTCTTGTGAAGCAGTTCTCGAACATGAGGGTCTTGCATGACTGAACTTAGTACAAACGAAACAGATTGTTGCGTTCCAACGTCTTCTCCATGTCCATCATCTTGTTCTTCATTTACTACATCTTCTCCATGTCCAGCATCTTCTTCATGTACGACATCTTCTCCATGTCCGACATCTTCTTCATGTACGGCATCTTCTCCATGTACGACATCTTCTCCATGTCCGGCATCATCTCCATGTCCGGCATCCTCAAAATCATCTTCACTTATCCATCGGGTGTAGCCATTCATGAAACCATGCATGACCATGCGCGCCTTCAAATGGCCTCCTTTAAAAGGGTCCATCCAGACTTGTTCTTTGCATTTTCGACACAAACATTTTATCTCCTTGTGATTATTTTCATGCATGTCAGCCACCGCGGCTTGCAAAAATCTTGTCACGTTCATTAAATTATTCTTCATGTTGCCTGCACGGTGTAAATTAATAAAAAACCAAAATATTTATAATCATGCATATATATGCATTAAACTCACTTACAAAAATTCGGCATGACCTTCCCTAAAAATTACATATAGAGTTTGCCTGAAATTCTCCGAAACAGAAATAAATCGACATTTCGGCAAAACATAGGCAACTTTCATCATGTCATACACGCACATCATTCGATGATTCGGCAAATAAATAACAAACTTGATCATCATCATGTCACAGATAATCCAATTAACCTCTCTCTCAAGTGTCATACACACAAAAAGTCATCATTTTCAAAAAGCACAACTTTTTACTCACCTAAATATGAAAGATGAACTCCTTGCTAGATAGTTGGGAGGAAAGATGATCAAGAGGGGAAAAGAGAGTCTGGGGAGTACATCTATTTGGTAGGATAGATGATCAAGAGAGGAAAAGAGAGTGTGGGGTCTAGTTGGTGGGAGAGAATGCAATTCAAGAGAGTAAAAGAGAGCTAGCTACATCACATATGTAGGAGAAAGAAAGATGAGCAAAGGAAAGAGTGAGGGGAGACATATTTAATGGAGATGCTGGAGGGCAAATAAGAGTGTGAGGAGGAAGGGGAGAAAGAAAAGTGTTAGGAGAAAGGGGATAAAGAAGAGAGGGAAAGAGATCATTTAATGCACTCTCAGCGCAACATCAGCAGCGCGGGGCAGGGAACCGCGCCTCAACTAACTGAATCATCTATAGCGTGGGTCGTAAGTCCCGCGCTGCTGGATGGTGGGACCACTTAACTGGGCCAGGGCTAGCAACATTGGAAGCGCGGCCCTAACGGCCCACGCTGTAAATGTCATAAGCATCTATAGCGCGGGTCATTATGCCCACGCTTCTAAAGTGGCCAGTAATGGGGGCCGCAATTGGGATAACTTATTAGCAGCACAGGGGCCTAGTACCCGCGTTGCTATTGGGTGTCCAACTGAAGCGCGGCTAAGAGAGCCACTGATACGTCCAAAACGTATCTATAATTTCTGCTTGCTCCATGCCTCTTTTGTGTGATATTGCTATGATATTGATGAACTTCCATACACTTTTGATCATATTTGGACTAACCTATTAACTCAGTGAACCCCAGTGCCAGTTCCTGTTTTCTGCTGTTTTTTCCCCCTTATTAAAAGTTCCAGAAAAATTCCGGAAAAAATATAGGAAAAATCAGCGTACCGGAAGCTTCGCGAAGAGCCCAGTAGGGGCCAGAAAGGAGCCAGGGGGGCCCAGGCGGCCAGAGGGCGCGGCTAGGCCCCTGGAGCCCCTGGCCCACCTCTGGCTGCCCCCTTTCGCCTATTTATTCCCCGTGACAAGAAACCCTCGGAGACGGAACCCTTTTTCGCGATCTCTCCTCTGTTCCGCCGCCGCTGCGCTTCCAAGATCAGGAGCACCAGAAGACCTCTTCCTGGCACCCTGCCGGAGGGAGGAATCACCTCCGGAAGCTTCTCCACCACCATGGATGCTTCCGGGATGAACCGTGAGTAGTCCACCTTGGAACATGGGTCCATGATCAGTAGCTATGTGATGTTCTCCTCCCCTCTTTATTCTTCATGGATTAGACCTCGTGAGCTGCCCTACATGATCGAGACACATATGTAATATTTCTGCTGTTGCTATGCTGAGGTTTCTGGGATCCGATGGATTATGAGATTATGTTCAGATTGTGATTGAGTTATATATTTGATTCTCTTCTTTTATATTTATGTTCTTGAGTAACTCTTGCATGTTCTCCGTTGCTATTTATTGCTTTGGCCAAGTAGTAGGTAGTGACTCCAAGAGGGAGCGTTATGCATGATTGTGGGTTCATGCCCCCCGATGACTAGCTTGAGTGACAAAAACATGAGTCTAGGGGATGTGTTGTTGCCACAAGGGGGAAAACAACGGTGCTTGTACTTGCGGGTGCAAGGATTGTTTACATTACGCAAAGTTCTTTAATGCAGTTGTCCGTTGCTTTGAGTTTACACTTTGGGTGGGATTCACAACTTAATACCAGTGAGATGTTCTGGATAGATATCTCAAGGTGGATGATTAGTGGGTAGATGCAGATGGATTTCGGTCTACTTGTCTTGGCATACCGCCCATGCTTTTGAGCCTCTTCCTTTCTGTTTTGCATAATTAGCATTGGTTTGCGCACATAATGCTTTCAATTGCCCAGCTGTAATTTGTTTACCTCGCATGGCTTATTTATCGTCTTTTGGGAGAGAGACATCACTAGTGAACATCATGAGACCCACGTCCATATTTCCACCACTGTTTACACTATCAATTTACTTTCAGTATTTACTTTTCCGTTGCTATCACTATCTATCATTATTATCCCGTGCGTTTTATCCTTTGTAAACAACAAGGCCGAAGGAATTGACAACTCCTCTGTACTCGTTGGGAGCAAAGCTATCTGTTGTGTGTGCAGGACCAGGTGAAGTAAACAACCTCGGTTGTGAACGGCGCCATTGTTCACTTCACCACCTACTTGTATCTGTTGGAGTCCTCCTGGACGGTACTCAACCTTAGCATCTTCGCTAAGGGAAACTTGCCGTTACGCTACATCTCACCTTCCACTTGGGGTAACCAACTAGGGCGAGAAGTTATCTCGTGTATCAAGCAAATTTCTGGCGCCGTTGCCGGGGACTCCACTCTTCAAGATAGGGGAGTTGCACACTATCTTTTATCTTTGCCTTTTAGTCTTATTAGTTTACCTTTCAGTTTTTGCTTTAGTGTCTTTTATAAAAAATCAAAAAAATAGTTATCTTGCTTTTAGTTATCCTTTCTGTTTAGTCAAGCATGTTAGGATTTGGTGCCTTGAAGGAGTCTGAGGTCTTAGACTTCCATCAAAGGGATGGAGAAAATATGAAGAAGGCTTGGGATAGAATTTCCGATGCACATAGGAGAGTTATGCCTTGGATACCTATAAAAATTGTGCTTAGAAATTTTTACCATGGCCTTTTTAGATGGTGCAAGTACTCTCTTGATATTATAGCTGAAGGGGATTTCTTAGCTTGTGATGAATCTAGAGCTCTTGAAATTATACACGGTCTATCTAGTTACTTTGTTTATGATCATAGTTTTGATACTGTTATAGATAGACTTGCTACTATTGAAAAGAGATTGGATGCTCTAGACTTGAAAAAGGAAAAGAAACCCCAGCCAAATAAGAAAGATGTTTATGAGATAGATGGTGACTGGGAACCCTTTGTTAGAATTAGCATATCTAACCAAGACTTCCTTGCCTTGTGTAACATTGGATCTATGGTTTCTACTATGCCAAAATTTGTTTATGATTCTTTAAAATTTAACTTGGACAAATTAGCATCCTATCATGAACATGCTAATGGAGATATTTCTGAGATCCAGGGAAGGATAAAAGATGTACCAGTGACATTCCTTAAAGGGATTGCAATGGTTGATTTCTTTGTCATGAAGCCAAACCAAGGAATCATAGTACTTGGTAGGGATTTCCTCCGACCAATGAAAGGCTTCATTGATATAGGTAAGGGACAAATACGCCTACGCGAGGCAAAAGGTGTGTACCCCTTTCCTAAAAAGGACAAGACTGAACTTCTTGAGGGACCATTTGAATCATATTACAACTCTGATTATTATGATGATCTTTGATTCCTTCTTTTTGCATTAAGCCTAGCTAATGGCTTTAAAGAAGCGTTTTTGGGAGGCAGCCCGCAACGAATTTAGGATTTCCTTTTTGTTTTTCTTCTGTTTTTAGTGGTCTTGATGATTGTTACTACTGTAGCAACATCATTGTATCTTTACTTTTCAAGCTTTGTGCCTTTTATAGCCTCATACGACAAGGGAAGTGAAAGTTGTGACATGCTGTCCAGAAAAAAGATTCTGTCCTCGTGACTAGAAAAATTTAAGAAAAATCCCAGTTCATCTTTTTGAGATGAAATTTTTACACAGCGTGCTCTATACAATTACGAAATTTTCGTATGTTCTGAGTTTTTTGATTTGAGTCGCATAAGTACCCCTAAAAAATTCTTTACTATCTGCTGGTCTGTTTTTCACAGATTCTGTCCTGTTTTGCCTTTTCTTCGTTTTGCAAACCTTAAGCTTGCTTTTTATTTTCAAAAACCTTTTGGAAATCTTGAGAAAAAGTAGCTATTCAAGGTTATCCTTATTTCCAGTAGAGAAAAAATAATTTTATTATGGGTACTAACCTCGCTAATCAGATTATGATGAGTTATGTATGAAGGGAGTTTTCAAGTGTGCGAGGGAAGATGATGAAAGAAAATTAAGAAGTGTCAAGCGTTCAAGCTTGGGGATGAACCCATGCATCCCCAAGAAATATTCAAGGAGACTCAAGCGTCTAATCTTGGGGATGCCCCCGTGCATCCCCTTCTCCATCGACAATTATCAGTTCGTCTCTTGTTTCACCATATTTTTATCACTTCATGCGTTATGTGCTATTCTTGGAGCGTCTCGATCTTAGGTTTTGTTTTTAGTTTCATTTAGATTTGCTTGCTGTTCATAACAAGTTAGAACCCAGATTTCTTTGTGTGGGAGAGAAACACGCTCCACTTCCAAAATTTAGAACACAACATAGGACTTTTTCCTGCTTATCTTTGTTGTGTTTGTTCTTTATCTTTCCGTAGCTGCTGTCATGCTTTGCTCTTAGCTTTCATGTTTATCTTTTGAAAGAGCTTTTGTATAGTTTGTTGCTGGAACTCTCTTGAGTTTTCATGTTTATCTTGTTTAGAGAGTTTTTGTAACACCCCGGGTGTCACACTACAGTAATCAATTTTGATTAGCGTCAAGTCACCATGATTAGGTGTAAGAGCAAGTTTTGCCCTCGAAGGTTTTGGACATTGTTGGACAAAGCAGAAGTGGAACTAATATTGTTTTAGAGTATAAATAGATACTTAGGTTCCGAAAGAATGGAGTTTTCAAGTACAAGGTCGAAGGACAACTCACTGCAGCAGAGCTGCAGTCATCTACCGAACCCTTTGAAGGAAAACGACCCCTAAAAATGTAGTCGAAGAAAAAGTCTCTCTCGAGTAAAAGCGCAACGAGGAGAAAGCTGAAGCTGGTCGAAGACTTAGTCTTTTTACTAGTTTCTCTTTATTTTTCTTGAGTCGTAGGAAAAACCATACTATCAAGAGGGGTTTGCTTGTTGAGATCTTAGTCGAAGTGAATTTGCTCTGCTCAACCAAAACCCACTAAAGCCTACCGAGAGAAATCTTACTGAGTAGAGTAAATAGCTCGAAGGCAAAGTCATCGCACTTCGTGCCTTCGAGAGAGAACTCGTTTAGTAAGTCAGCTTACTTGTTCCTCAAGTAATGTTGCGCATTGATTGGAATCCGACCGTTGTGGACACGCGTCAAGCGGTTACATCGGGTCACTTCAGTCATTTTACCCATCGGGATCGCCAACTATAAATACCCCGCACCTACCCGCCATTTCGGGTTGGCTGCTCCACTGAAGATTCTAAGACAGAAGTCTGTGAGCATCCCAAGAGAGATTCATCGAGAGAAAACCAAATCCCAAGTCTGAGCTGAGTTGAGATATTCACTATGACTTAGGTTGAGATTAGCCGATCTTTTTATCTTGGAGGACTGCAAGTCTCCTAGACGGTTAGGCGTCGCCTGTCAAGCAGTCGAAGAGAAATTGTCACTGCTGAAGAAAGTTTGTAAAGGTCTCGGAGATGTCCTGAATCATCTACCACGAGTGAAAACTGGACAAGCTCGAGGAGTTTGTTGCAGTGGAGAATAGGACGGAGAGAGTTTTGCTCCAGGTGTTCAGTCACCAGTCCCTCCAACCAGACGTAGCACTTTGCAGAGTGTGAACTGGTTTACCAAACATCGTCGTGTCAGGCTCATTTTCCTTCATGCTTTTACATTAAGTAGTTACTCGTTGCCTGTTTGTCTTCGATGTTTTCCTTCGCTCCAAATCCTTTCGAACCATGCATTACTTTCGACACTGTATTTCCTTCGAGATGCCTTAGTCCTTCGCAGCTTGCATGAATTCCTTCTAAGTTCCTTAGAATTTTTAGAAGTGATCATTCACCCCCTCCCCCTTTGATCATTCTTGAGCTTTCAATTGGTATCAGAGCTAGGCACTCCCTACGCTCTGCGTATTTTGGTCTAACAACCTGGAGTGTTGTCAAGAATGTCGTTTGCAGCTGTTCGCTCGGGGGAACCAATCCCTATCTTCAATGGGAAGGACTATCCCTATTGGAAGGACAAAATGAAGAGGAATATCATGGCTATCAACTCTGCCGCTTGGGAAGTTGTCAAAAATGGTGTAACTGTCAAAGACACAAATGCCATCACTCCTGAAGAGGCAAAGAAGATAGAGCTAGATAATGAAGTCTGGGTCTTCATTACAAATCATCTGATTCCAGAGAAATACCATGAGGTCAAGAATATTCCTTCGGCCAAAGGTGTTTGGGACTATCTCGAGAAGATTGGTGAAGGTGTCTCCACTCAGAAAGATGCTCGTATTGACACCCTTCGAAGCAAGTTCTATCATTTCAAGAGGCACGAGGGAGAAAAAGTTAGCTCCATATACAGCAGACTCACTGCGCTGTCGAATGAACTGATTTCCCTCGGCGCCGAAGACATTACCAGTCGGATTATTGTCAGAACTTTGCTCCGTTCCCTTGATGATTCTTTCGATCACATTGTGCTGATGATTAAGGAAAGGACTGATTTCAAGGATCTAGTTGCCGCTGATATTCTCAAGAGACTTAATACCTTCGATATGGAAGAAGATGAAAAACGAGATATTAATGGGACACGAAGAAAATCTCATGCACTGAAGGCCAGAGCTTCACATCACTCCTCTCCTGAAGCTAGTTCTGAATCGGGTTGTGCCTCAGATGACCCCGAGAACATTGGAAAAGATCTGGCACTGATAATGAGAAGATTCAATCGCTTTCAGAGAAGGAACTCCTCTTCACCGAAGAAAAACTACTCTTCAAGACATTCAAGCAATTCATCACAGCATCGATCATCTTCCAAAAACTCATCAGCGAAAGATAACTGTTGCTACAAGTGCAAGAAGCCAGGTCACTTCATTGCTGATTGTCCTCTCTGGGAAATTGAACATAGATCAAAGCATTCTCACAGCAATTCTTCGAGCAAGTCTCACAGATCGAGCAAAAACTATGAGTCGAAGAGATATGATTCAAAGTCCAGAAAAGACAAGAAAGACGGTTCTGATGATGACAAGAAGAAGAAGTATCACAAGCATCGAGAGGGTTCTTCCTCGAAATCACATCCCTCTCGATGAAAGAATTCCCATCGTGCCAAAGCCTATCTGGGTAAAGAGATGAACTCTGAAGATGAAGCATCCGGTTCTGAAGCTGAATCAAACCCAAGATCTGGTTCTGGTTCTGGTTCTTAATCTGATGGTGTTGCTGGTTTAGCATTTGCTTCGAGCAAGACTTCATGTTCATTCTTCACCAACCAAAGCAACGAATATGAATCTCCAGCTTACTGCTTCATGGCCAAGGCTAAGGTATCCTCATCTAAGAATTCCTACGATACTTCTGATGGATCTGCTTATGAAAGTAACTCTAGGATAAGTTATGCTAAACTTGCCAAAATTGCTTCTATCCAACAAGATGAGCTAGATTCTCTAAGTGAAACTATTCAAAAATCTGAGACTTTGTTGATTGATGAGATTGAGAAAGGTCAAACTTTGACGAATGAGCATGCTGCTCTGAAGGAAAAGTATGATGAGCTTTCCTCTCGGCATGATCTTCTCTCAGTGGACTACGAGAAGCTAACCTATGAATTCCTTCAAGGGAAAATGGCTCTCGAGAAACTGAGAGAGGCTAATGAAGAGTTGGAAAGTGTCAATCTCACGCTCATGGCTCAACAAGGCTCAGAAGCTAAAAATGAATCTACTTCACCTTGCTTAACCTGTTTGGAACGAAGTAAAATTGAGTCTATTTCTGAGAGATCGAAAGGAAAGCAACCTATTGTTATTGATGATACTAACCCCTCGAACGAGGAAACCATTACCGAGGAACTCCTCAGGTTGAAAAATTTATTTGAAACAGGCATGTTCAAAAGTGTGCAGGGACACCAGTACCTATGTGATATCCTATGAAAGGCTCTTCTTCACAGGAATCCCTGAAACGAAGGAATTGACTTCGAAAGGAAAATCAATCCTGATGGAACCTACTGGGAACCCGAGCAGTATCCTAAAACTGTCTGGGTTCTTGCGAAAGAAAAGCCCATTGATATTGCTAACCTTTCAGGTTTCAGTTGCAAAATTGACAAAGCTATTGTTGATGAATCACTTGATTCCGACTACAAGCTTTTCAAAGATCAGGAAGGAAAGGTGTCAGCTGAATTCGTTGGTACTCCTCCGAAGAATGGTTTCTATAAGCGACACATTTGGGTTCGCAAATCTCTCGTAGAAAAACTGCCCCCTAACCATTCTATGCAGGGAAAATCCTCGTTACCACCGAATCACTACTATTCTCTCGAGGATAGAAATGAACCCTTGGTGCCTGCTTCAAATGTTCCTCAGAAGGAATACTATCGTATCGATAGAAATGTTTATCGTCATCGTAACAATAACACCAAAGTTGCTGTTACCCATCAGTACTCTAACCCCTCGTCGAGGAATTATATTTATGGTGTGCTTGATGGTCCAGATAGACAATGCAATCCTGTTCTCTATAATATTGCTGCCCCATCTAGCTCTTCCATGCCTTCTAAGTCACCTGCTCGTTTGTGGGTGGTTAAGAAGAACTAATTCTTCTGCAGGGCTATGTCTCCGGTGGATCCAAATGGGTCATGGATAGTGGATGTACAAATCATATGACCGGAGACAAAGAATTGTTCACCGAAGACAAACTTACTGAATCTTCACAGAGATACATTACCTTCGGTGACAACAACAAAGGAAAAGTAATTGGTTTGGGTAAGGTAGCTATATCGAAGGATAATCATATTGATAAGGTTATGCTTGTTCAATCACTTGGATATAATCTTATGTCTATCTCAAAACTTTGTGATATGGGTATGCTTGTATTGTTTTCTGCTTCTCGTTGTGTTGTCTTTTCACAGGATGATTATTCCTTCGTGTTCGAAGGATATCGCAAAGGTGATCTTTATGTCGTTGATTTTTCTTCGGGACCTGCAGTGTCCACATGTTTAATGGCCAAAGCCACTTCTGGTTGGTTATGGCACCGAAGACTTGGGCATGCAGGAATGAAAAACCTTCAAACTCTTATCTCGAAGAAGAACATCGTTGGAATTGATAATGTTAAATTCGATAAAGATCGTCTATGCAGTGCTTGTGAAGCAGGAAAGATTGCCAAGAAACATCACTCAGCAAAAACTATAATGACTACTACTCGTCCTCTTGAATTAATACATATGGATTTATTCGGTCCTCAAAATTATGCTAGTCTTGGAGGTAACAAGTATGGTTTGGTTATTGTTGATGATTTCTCTCGATATACTTGGGTTTTCTTTCTAGATGACAAGAGCAAGGTTGTTGAAATCTTCAAAACCTTCGCAAAGAGAGCTCAGACTGAATATGAATTATCTCTCAAGCATATCAGAAGTGACAATGGTACAGAATTCAAAAACACTCATATCGAAGATTTTCTTGATGAATATGGCTTTACTCATGAATTCTCGGCTGCTTATACACCGCAACAAAATGGTGTGGTCGAGAGAAAGAATCGAACACTTATTGAAATGGCCAGAACAATGCTTGCTGAATACAAGACTCCTATTAGGTTCTGGGCTGAAGCAATCAATACTGCAGGTCATATCATCAATAAGGTTTATCTGCACAAGTTTCTGAAGAAAACTTCACATGAACTTATTACTGGTAAAAAGCCAAATGTTTCATATCTCAGGGTTTTTGGTGCTCCATGTTATATCAGAGATATGAATCACAACTCCAAGTTTGCCCCTAAGGCTGACGAAGGTTTTCTCCTAGGTTATGGTTCGAATTCTCACACTTACAGAGTCTACAACTCTCATCTTGGCAAAGTTGTAGAAAATGTAAATGTTCGATTTGATGAAACTAACGGCTCTCAAAAAGAGCAATTACCTCTTAACCTGGATGAACCACCTTTGGATGAAGTTATCAAGTACATGGCCCTTGGAGATATTCGACCTGTCGAAGGAAATGCACGTCAAGCAAACAAGGATGATGATGGTCCAATGTTCCCACACATAGCCTGGGGCGCTGGAGATCAACATCCTGAAGCAAATGATGTACAGGTCGAAGGAGAACGCGTAAACGAAGAAAATGTACAACCCGAAGGAGAAGCTGAACCCGAAGGACAAGCTGATCCCGAAGGCCAAGCTGATCCCAAAGAACAACCGAATCCGCAAGATGTTGATGGAGTTCTACCTCGTGTTCGAAGAAGAGTGGACGTCGACTCAATTCTCGAAGAGATTAGTTTACCAGGTCATCCCACCACTCGTTCTCGTACTCGATTAGCTAACTTCTGTGGAAATTTCTCGTTTGTATCCATGCTAGAACCATCAAAATTTGATGAAGCCATGAAGGACTCAGACTGGATGACTGCAATGCTCGAAGAACTTAATCAGTTCGAGAGAAATAAAGTCTGGTCCCTTGTTGATAGACCTGATCCCAAGAAGCATAATATCATTGGTACGAAGTGGATTTTTTGCAACAAGCAAGATGAAGATGGCATTGTGGTAAGGAATAAAGCTCGACTGGTTGCTCAAGGCTACACCCAAATCGAAGGTATTGATTTCGGTGAGACTTATGCCCCGGTTGCTCGACTTGAATCCATTCGTGTCATGCTTGCTTTTGCCAATTATAATGGTATATTGCTATATCAAATGGATGTCAAAAGTGCATTTCTTAACGGTGAAATCGAAGAAGAAGTATATGTTATGCAGCCACCAGGTTTTGAAGACCCGAAGAATCCTGATAAGGTGTACAGGTTGCACAAGGCCCTATATGGGTTAAAGCAAGCTCCTCGTGCTTGGTATGAAACACTGAAGGATTTTCTTCTGAAGAAGGGCTTCAAACCAGGAACAACTGATCCGACTCTTTTTACTCGTGCATACAAAAATGATCTTTTTGTGTGTCAAATTTATGCCGATGATATTATTTTTGGTTGTACTAACCCTAATATTAGTGAAGAATTTGCTCGTATGATGTCGAAGAAATATGAAATGTCTATGATGGGTGAATTGAAGTTCTTTCTCGGGCTTCAAATCCGTCAACAGAAGAATGGGACTTTCATCTCTCAAGAGAAGTATCTCAGAGATTGCCTGAAGAAGTTCGATCTTGTCAGTTGCAAAACTATCAAGACTCCAATGCCTACGAATGTTCATCTAGATGCAGATGAGAAGGGCAAACCTTTCGATCAGAGGAAATATCGCTCGATGATCGGTTCGCTTCTTTATCTTTGTGCATCTAGACCTGACATTATGCTATCGGTTTGTATGTGTGCTCGTTTTCAGGCAAACCCGAAAGAATCACATCATATTGCTGTCAAGCGAATTCTTCGATATCTGGCACACACACCATCTTTGGGACTTTGGTATCCCAAGAGTGCCCAGTTTGATCTCGTTGGATATTCTGATTCTGACTGGGCCGGTGATCGAGTCGACAGGAAATCTACCTCAGGCACATGTCATTTTCTCGGTAGATCTCTTGTCTGTTGGGCTTCGAAGAAACATAATTGCGTATCTATTTCTACGGCTGAAGCCGAGTATATTGCTGCCGGTTCATGCTGCACTCAGATTCTGTGGCTCAAGCAAACGCTGAAAGATTACGGTATTCTTGTGAAGAAAATTCCATTACTATGTGATAATGAGAGTGCTATCAAGATTGCCCATAACCCTGTGCAACACTCTCGAACGAAGCATATTGACATTCGTCATCATTTTCTTCGAGATCACGTTCAGCGAGAAGATATTGTAATCAGCCATGTACGCACCGAAGATCAATTGGCTGATATCTTTACGAAGCCCTTGGATGAAAAGAGGTTCTGTGCACTAAGGTGTAAGTTAAACATATTGGACTCACGCAATGTGCAGTAAGATCATAACTATCGGTACTATGTATTATATGTTTTCTTTCTATGTTGTTTACTTACGTTATTTTTCTATCGTGTTTCTTTTTCGTTTGCTTTTGTTCGGTTGGTGTTGTCCTATACACTTACCACTCCGAGTTTTATCACTGTTTTCCCCTCGGATTGATTAAGCATCGGACCCTATTTTCCCTCTATTCTATCCCTACCCCATCTGTGCTTTTCTCTCGTGAACATGTACATATGTACTCGATCAAGATTCCCTTTGAAAGTCATTGATTCCGAAGGTAAATCTATCGAACATTTATCTACTTTTATACTCGATGTTCGATGAGTTTGGTCTCGGACGTGGAGCAACTTTCGTTCGGTTCGTTGGGATTTTCCCGCGATTACCGCCACAAAATCCGTCCATTGAATGCGGAGAGACGCGAAATCTGCGCCATTGGATCAGATCTGACAGTTATGTCAGACCCCCCTCCCTATAAATACTGATCCTCGCCACCGGCTCAGCCATCGCAATTTCCTCGACTTATTCTCTCTGCTCCCGAAGTTCTCTCTCGCGCGCCGCCGTGCTGCTCGTCGCCGTCGACTCCCTCGCCGCTTTGCTGCCGGAAGGAAGCCGCGGAGACCTTCCCGTCGACGAGGAACTTCATCCGCGTCGCCGTAGTCGCCGTACATCACCAAGTTAGGGTATGCACGGCTCTAAGACTCGATTCCAATCTTTGCTCTTCATTGAGTCCTAGATTTGTTCTTGATTTTCTCTCTTTTTCTTAGGTCTGTTTGATCTGTTTGGATCATTGAAACTTGGGAAATCAGTTTTCTAGCGTTTTCTGTCGATTCCCATCCGCGCTAGGTAAGAAATCCCTCAGATTCTCTCACTTTAGCAATTTCCTCAGAAACGTATCGATAAACTTGTGTTGTGCAAGTCATTCATACAGGTTCTTCGTTAGATTTGCACCCGATGGAAATCTAGCCTAGCACTTTCTTGAAAAATTTGCTGCAAGACATGCTTATCGATATGCTTACTGCACTCAAAATGACTTTCCTCGAAAACCGCTGGTACTTGTTCACAACTTTCCTATATTCCCTCGTACCTATCTTTTTCGCAGGAAAATGTCTGGGATCGAAGGAAATGTCAGAGCACCCAAGCGTGTAGGAGGCCGAACAAGAATCATCAACAACTCTGAAGGATTATCAGAGGAATTGATCATCGAAAAGAAGTTAAGAACGCCTGAAGGTTCTGAGGATGAACGTACGAGAGAAAACCGTCTGCAAGAGATTCGAAGACTTCAAGCGCTTCGTTGGTATGAGTACAAGTCTCTTATGCCACGCTGGGAGAGGCTGTTTGCTATGAAAAATCCTTGGTCTGATGTCAAAGCTTTAAGGCCAAAGTGGACGAAAGATAATCGACCACCTCCTCCAGCTGATGCTCATCCATCCTCTCTGAAAACTCCTGCCGATTTTCAAGAGCTGGTTGATGCTCGGGAAGCGCGAGCACAGAAGAGAAAAGAAGCCAAAGCTAAAAAGGAGGCTGCTGCTACTGAGGGTACCGTGGATGTTGGCCCTAGTGTCAAATCGAAGGCTGGTAAGAAATCAGCCAAACGAAAGAAAAAGGTGGTAATTGTCTCGCCACCTGATGCGAGCTCTGATGAAGAAGTCAATTCAGATGATCAAGACCCTGGTACAGAGGCTGATGTCGAGGACATTTCTCTGAAGAAGAAGCCGAGCAGTAAAGGCATTAGGATCCAGGAGCCAGCCTCACAGGCTCCTCGAGCAAATATTGACTTGACCAATTTGGTCTCTGATCCGCCCATTTCATCTGCTCCTCCAGTTCAAGCTCGCCAACAAAAACCTTCGACTAAATCAAAGGGAAACCAAGCTCAAGTTGCTGAGGATGAAGAAACACTTGTTCAACGTAAAGAAAGGCTGGCAAAGCAAAAAGAACAAGAAGCAAAGGACTTGACAAATTCCAAGCTCCTGAACTTTCACAGCCAGCCCGAGCATAAAAAGGCCCAAGTTGCTCAACAACTAGGCATTTTACATTTGGTCAGTGAAAATTATCGTCGACAAATTGCTGAAGGCAAAATTCCTGATGCACCGAAAGAAAAGGTTGTGGCCCCCAGCGCCACCGAGAAAGTTGTGACTCCCACAGTCACGAAGGAAAAGGTTGCAGCCCCAAGTGCTGCGAAGAGAAATTCTGAGGCCCCAAGTGCCACGAAGGATAAAGCTGTGGCCTCCAGTGCTGTTACCAAACCCATTGCTGCTGCCAAGGCCACCAAGGAGGCCGAGAAGAAAGCCAAGGAGGCTAGGAAAAAAGCTCAAGCTGTTCCAGTTCCTCGAGCCGCACCAGCTCCAGCTCCTGCACCTGCACCTGCTGCACTTGTTGTTTCCGACCCTCGTGCCGATGAAGAGAGTTCAAACGAAGGAGATTCTTCTGCCCATGCTCCTTGGGACGCTGCTAATATTTCTCATATCCTCTGGAAGATGGCTACCACACCGAGCAAAGTCACTGCCGAGGATGATGTCCCTGCTGAAATCCAAGAGCATGTTGCTCGATACATGATTCGCTGGCAAGGGTATATCCACCAGGATCGCAAGGACAAGGAGCAAGTGAATTTTTACTCCAGAAAACTTCAAGAAGAAACCGAGGACATTGAGTCCCGAAAGTTTTTCAAATCCAAGATTGCCACCGCTGAAGCATCCAGAAGGGCTCAGAAGGAAAATCTGACCGCTGTGTATGAAAAGGTTCGACAAATTGTGTCGGCTGTGTGCAAAGAGCACAATGATGCCCTATTCAAGAGACAATCTCGTAAGAGAAAGTCTGCTGCCCCAACCTCTGCGCGTGGGACGCCAGAGATCGAAAAGAATGCCAAGAAGGACAAGTCTACCGAGGTCGTTGCTGCATCAGCACGACAGGAAACTACACCAACCCCCACCAAGCAACCAACTCCTCCTCGTGAGAAAACTCCTACCCCTCGCCAAGCCACACCTCCACCTCGCCAAGCCACACCTCCACCTCGCCAACAAACACCTCCACCTCGTCAACCATCACCACCAAAAGCCTCGTCGCCACCACCAAAACCATCATCACCACCGAACATTATTCCATCAACCACCCCAGCCATCGAGACCCAAGCCCAAGCAGAGACCGAGCAACTTGCTCAGGTCGAGAAAGAACCTCAAGCCCCCATCTCCTCTGCTCAGAAAGATTATTCCTCAGCACACACTCTGCATGAAGGAGAAGACGCTGATGTTGATATCATGACAGTTTCCTCTCGTCAAGATGTCATCGAAGGACATAGTTTTGGAGATGACGGTTCAAGTGACAGTTCTTCCTCCTCCTCATCAAGTTCCTCCAACAAAGAAATGGTTGATGCATTCGCACAACTAGACAAAGATTTGGAGGCCATGGAAAATGAAGAGGCCGCTCAGAATGCTAATGCCGACGAAGGAGTTGCCGTCGAAGCGCAGGCCGAGGAAAATGCTCCTGCAGCCATCCCAGCTCAGGACATTGTCAACATTCCATCTTCAATTCCTCGCCCTGCTGACCCTGTTTTCCAAATGCCAGACAATGCTGCCGAAGTTTTTCCTATTGATGAGCTGCTCCATTCTGCTCATCCGAGAGAAATGCTGCCCCTGTTCCGCTCAGATGTTCCTCGAGGAGGCCCCATCTTCAAAAGGCGCGAACACAAGCCATTTTTCTTCGGGACCAATCCCTACGAGAAGCCCAGAAGTGCATATTCTCTTCGGTTTTGGACCCAAGAGCAAGCCATCTATTATACTCGTGTGCTGTACAACAAGGCTAGAGTATTTCAACATCAATACCTCCATATGCCTTCGGTGTACTCCACTTCATGTTTTGAGAATGTTGCCGAAACAATTGATGGTCTGCATGCTCACAAGATGTTTGCTCTCGATTGTGGCTACAATCCCGAGCTTATCAAGCAATTTTATGCAACGCTCTATGTCACTGGTGATCCCGAGAACTCGAAGACGTGGAAATTTGATTATATGATTGAAGGCCAAGTATTTCATATGACTGTCGATCAATTTCTGGCCATCATTAATTTGCCTCGGTTCGAAGGATTACCACACAAGATTCATGACTTACCTGCTCCAACTCCTGCTGAATTCTCAACGATAATGAATCCAGATGTCGTAGGAGATAACTATCCGACTGAGCCGAAGCCAAGACACTTAGTTTTTGAAGCACATGCATGGTTTTATATTCTTTCGAAGACTTTGATGCCAATGCTCGATGTGCACGATGACTTTCCTATTCCCAATGACGTACAACTTGCTCTGTTGAAGTTAGTCCATGGTCACCCTTTCGATTTTGAAGACTACTTCATCAGAACTTTGGTGTCTTGTGCTGATGATCACAATTCCCACAAGCCGTATGCACCATGGCTGATGGCTATCTGCAATTACTCTCGGGACGTGCCATTCCCCGTGTCAATTTTCCCGAAGATTTTCACTCCACCTGTTAGGGAAGTGTTGCAGATTGTTGCTCGACCCAACGATCAATATGCTGAGCACACTGGCATCCACGCCCATTTGACTGAGCGTAATGTTCGCTCGAAGTTTATCAAGCCAGTGCATCACATGGAAGTTTCCCTTCGGTCCCAGCAAATGCTTCAACATCACATCGACCAAGATTTCATTCAGAAGCAAGCTTTGATGGACGAGATTAATCATTTGCGCAATATTACCATGAACAACAATCAGATACTGCGTGAATGTCTTCGCAGAGATTGGAAAGGACTGCGGAAATTCAATTCCCTCGGTCAACTTCAACGATGTGGCTTCGAAGAATATCCTCCCCATCTGAACAGGAATTGGACTAATGATGATCGAGTAGATCGCCCAGATCCCAATATCCCTCGGGTGCCGAAGAACAGAGATGTCCTCAGTGTTGATGACTATTACCACATCACTTTGGACACCTTCTCCTCCGACTCCGAGCAAGATGAAGCCCCTCGACGTCCAGAGAGAGTTTATACTCCACACCCTCGAAGCCCCAGGACCCCGCCGGAATCGCAGCTGGAATCTTCTGGAGATCAACACTCTTTCCGCACGAATATCACTCCTCCAGGCGCTCGCCTAATTCGTCGTGCTCCAATGCTCGCCGAATCCTCTCAACGTCACCGGAGTCGCCACAGCGAGTAGGGATTTCTTTCGACCCTATTCTCTCGACTTTTTGTATGTTGTGACAAAAAGGGGGAGATGTAGTGGCATCGAAGAAATGAGTTTGCCTACGGGGTTAAGGGCTTTGCTTTTCATTCGATAAACTTTTGATCTTTGAGGTTTTCTGAGTAGTTTCACCAAACTTTCGATTCATATTCGATCTGGTTGTAACTAACTCTAAGTAGGACTGTGATCTACTACTATTTTTCGTAAGATATCTATCTGCTGCTTGCGATACTTAACCTTTTGCAGGAAGTTATCTTTCATATAAGTTCACAGGTCATTCGAGGAGATTGCATGTTTCTCATTGGATATTATCTGGAATGCAATTTCACTCGCTAAGATTATTGGTGTTTTTCCCTCGACTCTACTTGTCAAAATATGCACTTCACAGGAAACTCTTATCTTCCGTGCATACATCAAGGGGGAGTATTTCATCGATCTTAGCACTGGGTTATCATCGAAAACTCAAAACTTTTTCAATTATTTATCGATGCCTGTTTTGTCAACAATCGTCCAAAAAGGGGGAGATTTTAAGAGCAAGTTTTGCCCCCGAAGGTTTTGGACATTGTTGGACAAAGCAGAAGTGGAACTAATATTGTTTTCGAGTATAAACAGATACTTAGGTTTCAAAAGAATGGAGTTTGAAAGTACAAGGTCGAAGGACAACTCACTGCAGCAGAGCTGCAGTCATCTACCGAACCCTTTGAAGGAAGACGACCCCTAAAAATGTAGTCGAAGAAAAAGTCTCTCTCGAGTAAAAGCGCAACGAGGAGAAAGCTGAAGCTGGTCGAAGACTTAGTCTTTTTACTAGTTTCTCTTTATTTTTCTTGAGTCGTAGGAAAAACCGTACTATCAAGAGGGGTTTGCTTGTTGAGATCTTAGTCGAAGTGAATTTGCTCTGCTCAACCAAAACCCACTAAAGCCTACCGAGAGAAATCTTACTGAGTCGAGTAAATAGCTCGAAGGCAAAGTCATCGCACTTCGTGCCTTCGAGAGAGAACTCGTTCGGTAAGTCAGCTTACTTGTTCCTCAAGTAATGTTGCGCATTGATTGGAATCCGACCGTTGTGGACACACGTCAAGCGGTTACATCGGGTCACTTCAGTCATTTTACCCATCGGGATCGCCAACTATAAATATCCCGCACCTACCCGCCATTTCAGGTTGGCTGCTCCACTAAAGATTCTAAGACAGAAGTCTGTGAGCATCCCAAGAGAGATTCATCGAGAGAAAACCAAATCCCAAGTCTGAGCTGAGTTGAGCTATTCACTATGACTTAGGTTGAGATTAGCCGATCTTTTTATCTTGGAGGACTGCAAGTCTCCTAGACGGTTAGGCGTCGCCTGTCAAGCAGTCGAAGAGAAATTGTCACTGCTGAAGAAAGTTTGTAAAGGTCTCGGAGATGTCCTGAATCATCTACCATGAGTGAAAACTGAACAAGCTCGAGGAGTTTGTTGTAGTGGAGAATAGGACGGAGAGAGTTTTGCTCCAGGTGTTCAGTCACCAGTCCCTCCAACCAGACGTAGCACTTTGCAGAGTGTGAACTGGTTTACCAAACATCGTCGTGTCAGGCTCGTTTTCCTTCATGCTTTTACATTAAGTATTTACTCGTTGCCTGTTTGTCTTCGATGTTTTCCTTCGCTCCAAATCCTTTCGAACCATGCATTAATTTCGACACTGTATTTCCTTCGAGATGCCTTAGTCCTTTGCAGCTTGCATGAATTCCTTCTAAGTTCCTTAGAATATTTAGAAGTGATCATTCACCCCCTCCCCCTCTGATCATTCTTGAGCTTTCATTAGGCTTGTGATGATCACCCTTGATGGTGGCTTATTGAAATTCGACCCAATTAAAAATTCCAAAACAATGTGGCAAAAAAAACTTGTCTAAAAATTGTGCAACCAATTTTGTTAATTGCACAATAATCACTGGACCATGTTCAACCAACCTTGGGAATTTATTAAGCTGTGGAATAAATCAAACAATTCAAATAGTAACTTAAAAGGTCCAAATTTAATAATTTATTATCTAAATAAATTACTAAATAATTTTATTTAGACCCAAACTTTTTGTAGCAGCATATCAACGTGTAATAGAAATATTGGTGCAAGTTTCAACTAATACAAAAATCAAAAAGCTGCCCAAACAAAATATAAACATGAAATAAAAACAACAAAACAAATAAGAAGAAAACCTCTATTTTCCCCCCAGGGCAAAGGCCCACACCTCTTCCCTCCTCCCCGGACCACCTACCCCTTCCCCTAACTCCCTCCTGGGCAACCCACCCGGCGCCCTCCTCCTACCTCCTGTTCATGGAGGGGGGGGGGGCGTGGCAGCCATCCCCTGGCCAGCCCCCAACCATGGCGACGTGGAGGCCATCGGCCGGCAGCCGGCGAGGCCAAGTACCTCGCCCCGGGAACACTAAACCTAGGCCATCCCCTTCTCCCCTCCCCTACCCCCTCTCGCTCTCTGCCCTCCCCCGCGCAGGAGCCACCACGGGCATGGGCGTGCCACCGTCGATCCCGTGGCCGCCGGCCACCCCGGAGTGCGCCCCTGTGTACGGTTTCCTGCTCGCGCGAACAACCGCAGCCAGGACGCCCCGTATGTGCGCAAGTCGCCGCCGCCCTCCCCTCCATGGCCGCCGGCTCGGTCGCTCGAATCGGTGCGCACCGGCCATCCCCGCGCTCGCCGAGCCTTCTATTGTGCTCACCGGTGAGCTCCACCTGCCACCCCCTTTCTTCCCCGCCTTGGTTGCCTCCATGGACGCCCCGCACCCGGCGCCCTCCATGGACGGAGCTCTGCTCCTCCTACCTCGCGCGCCGGGCCGCTGCTTGCCTTGTGCGCGTGCGAGCCCGCTCTGCCTGCCATGCGCCGCGGCTCGGCCTGCCACCGCCGGCTGCCCCTGCCCTCACCGGTGTTGGCCACCGGCCTCGCCGCGGTCTGCCCCGCCGGCGTGCTGGCCGGGGGCTAACCCCCCTGTTAATCCCCTGTTAAGTTAACCTCCCCCCCACTGTGTGCCTATGACAGTGGGCCCAGCCCCTTATTCTTATTAACCAAAGTTTAAATTAACTGAGACACCCCCTAAGAGACTTACAAGTGGGACCCCAGGCCTTTTAACTAAATTAAACAGATATTTAACTATGTGTGAATGACAACTGGGCCCCACTAGTTTATTAGGTTAATTAAATTGGATTATAAAGAATTTGTGTATGACATGTGGACCCATCCCCCTAATGATTATTTATTAGATTAAAAATAAACACTATTAGCCTCTGAGTCTATGACAGTAGGTCCCACCAGTCAGTTTGACCAAGTCAATAGCACTGTTGTGGATAATGTTTTGGATAATGTTGGAATTTAATAATAAAAGAAATTCAGAAAATCATTTAAATTGATTTAAAACTTTAAAATTCAATATCTTTTAAACCGTAATTCAGATTCAAAAACTTTATACATGAAAATTGATCAGAAAAATATAACGAATACGAATACGCTATCCGTATGTCTACAACACCCACCTAACACAACGAACATCGAACCTTCCCCCTCCGGACCGACTGTCCGATGATTTGCCCGGTACCGTAAAACTACCCGGATGAATTTATTTCGAACACGAAAGTTGTTCGGAATATATCAACTAACCCGGATACACCACCCACACATGTGTCGGATGTCCACGACACCTCCGGCATGATATCTCCCCCCTCCGGACACCCTGTCCGGTAATCACCCGGAGCTTTCAGTTCACCCCCGGATGAATTCCCACTCCGAGCAACGTGCATTGCACTGCGTTAGAACACCGTTAGCACTGCATCTATCATGTCATGCATATGTTTGTTTATGATTGCTTGTATTTACTGTTTCTCCCCCCTTAATCTCCGATAGACCCCGCTGCTGCCGTCGACTACACCGCTGCTGAGTACGACTACTTCGTCGACGACCCTACCCCTACCGTCGAGCTTCCAGGCAAGCAGAGCCATTCTCTTCCCCAAATATCGCCTACCTTTCCATACTTTGTTGCACTAGGCATTGTTACTGATGCTGCTATGTTACAATCCTATTCAATTGCATAGCCTATTTTTGTCGCCCCTTGATGTACCTCCTTTATCCTATGCTGCCTATTATTATTATGCATTATTTCAGAAGTGAGCCCTGCGCATTATTAGCTAGGATTAGATAGGGGGCCGTGATCACTCTGGTGAGTGAACGCGGATTACAAAATATTATAACTGCAACAAGTACTGATCAAGGCAGACGCCCTAGGGAACCTACAACGGCGAGACTCTGCCGAGTCGCTTCGAGTTTGACTTATGAGTGGACGGACTCGTATTTCACTCTCGTCGGCTCAGTAGCGTAGCATCACCAGGATGATATGAGGTTTACCTCTTTAGTTCATTCCGATGATGTCTCTGTCAAACCTCTTTAAGTGTGCCATCGAGGGTGATACCTCCTGGTTTCACTTAATGGTAGGCACTCGAACCAACCGGTGTCCTTAAAGGTAAGAAGTCGGGTGACCCAACGGTGCCCGCGAGTGGTATTGCGACGGGACGACAGGGAGGGTACGAACAGTGTACCGGTGTGCTTGGCCCCTGATCGTTGGCCGCGAGAGTTACCAAACCACGAAAGTCGAGCTCCTCCAGGAGCACACGCGAGACAAGGTAAGGAGACGGTTCACCTTGTTGGTAACCGCAGTGACTTGGTGGGACGACAGGGCAGGCACCGATGTACTGGTGGGCCTGGCTGCTGTCGTTGTCCGCGGGTCAGTTAAGTCAAGGCAACGATAACGGTTGTCCCGCAAGTTAATAAAATGACTAATGGTTCAGTGGATGTCTTGAGTTGGCTATATGCCATGTACGCACTACCTACCCGTGGGAATTACGAGTTATGGGCTCCTCTGCTTCGTAGTGTCGTCGGAGGACTCTTCAGACATCAGAAGTACTGCGGGATGATTGCCGTGAAGTGGTGTTGTCTTATTTGCTCGCGCGGTGGTGTCTTATTTGAATTTGCTTTAACTTCACCGGCCAGCCACGCACCGTGCAGGAGTACGTTCGGGTTGGGGTCCAAGGCTCGGCGTACCTAGGATTTAGACCGGCGGATGGCCTCTCTGTTGAGTTTGAAAGATGATCTACGAAGTGTCGGATAGCCTCGGTGGAGCATTCCCTGACAAGGTTCCCGCCACCCTGGAGATCCGTGCGTGTAGTGTAACACGAGTGCACCCCTGCAGGGAAGATTAATCTATTCGAATAGCCGTGTCCACGGTAACAGGACGCTTTATGCTGAAGCTGGATCTTACCACTACAAACTATTATTATTAAACTGTTTGGTTTCGGGTTTTCTTCCTCGTTGGGATGTCGAGGAGGTTAACTCGGAGGCATTGCTAATTATTACAACTTATTATGATACAATGCTGCAGCAACTTCTGCTGCATTGTTACTTTCATTACTGTTATATTAACTGTTGGCTGATTCTTACCACATGCTGCAAGACCCGTCAGAAGATGCTAGTCTTCGTTAGGCCTAGCTTCTTACCCTTGCTCTGGATTTCTGTCTTGCAGTCCACTATATACAGCCTCTTCTTTCCGTTGATACAATGCATAATGCTTAGTAGCGGACGTAAGACTCGCGGGTATGCTAGATACTGACCTTTGCTTTATTTCCCTTTTTCGCTTTGCCTGATCGGCCACTGTAGTCGACGTTGGAGCCTTGGAGTCCAGGAGCAGGAGATCCCCGATGCCGACCACCGCAACATGAAGATTCCCGATGCCTTCTACGACGTCGAGTTCCTCGTTGACCAGGAGTAGTTTGGAGGTTCCCAAGCAGGAGGCCTCGCCTTTTCGATCGAGTGTTGATTTTGTGCTAGCCTTCTTAAGGCAACCTTGTATTCTTGTGTCTGTACTCAGATACTTTTGCTTCCTCTAACTTTGTTCTCTTGAGCTGTTTTATTCGAGCCCTCGTGGCCCCTGGCTTGTATTAAACATCTTGTATTATTTTATTTGTAGAGTTGTGTTGTGATATCTTACCATGAGTCCCTGATCTCGATCGTGTACCTTCCGTGTATGATTACTCTACACGGTCTGATTTTGGGGGCGTCACAGTTTTCCTGTTGCACTGAGTTTTGTGTCTTGACTTGAAGTAGGTAATTGAGGTTGCTATTCTTTATGTAGTAGTAACTTGCAAAAGTTTTGAGGTGTTGTTTTGAGTAATGTTTGGACTTTTGGTGTCAAGAGCTTTAGACTATTAGCGATAGATGTCGTATTTTGGGAAATCCGTGTTTATTTTCAAAAACCAACAAATTAGTTGAGAACTTTAGCTACTAGTTGGATCACTACTCTTCTGAGGGGTCGAATATCAGAGTACACTCACGTACCATGAGTCGAGGATGCGTGAGGATAACCAAACCCCCATACACTCCTCCTCGGGGTACTTGTCTCTTTGTGAACCTCCTTATTAGATTGAGAGTTACCGATAATAAGTGCATGAGTTCTTCGGACTAATGTGAGTATTCGAAAGTTGACACTTCCACCTTCCCATATTTTGCTAGCCTTCCTTGTGTCGTGCATTGCTTTCTTCTCACTCCGAGAGTTAGCGCACACCTTCGCCGGTACATCCAAACCCTTGGCACGATACGCTCTGTCATCATAATCCTCCTTATATCCTTCCTCAAAACAGCCACCATACCTACCTATCAATGCATTTCCATAGCCTTTCCGAGATACATTGCCATGCAACATCCATCTTCTCATGACTTGATCTTCATGTCATACATGCTACTTGCTTGATCGATGAGCCGCATGCTAGTTGGGCCTTGCCCTAATCATTGCTACATGACGCGCTAGTATCATTGCATATCCTGCTACACCGGCAGAGGCATACATTTGCATACATCATGATAGTTACATTTTCTTTATGATTTGAGTACTGTGTAAAGTGTGAAAGATCTTCTATACTTTTTGTAATATATAGAGTGTTGCCCCTAAAGTGAGGAAAAGATCCCAAAGTGGACAAAATCAAGAGATCCCAAAGAGGACAAATTAAAAGATCCCAAAGAGGACAAATGAGAGTTAAATAGAAAGAGCCATTGAGGCCACCAAAAAAGAAAAAAAAGAAAAAAAAGAAAAAAAGAAAAATAGAAGAATAAATAAAAAGAGAGAAGTGGGCACACTACTATTATTTTTGAGAAGATCCACACTCGTACTCCATCTTGTATCTTGTACTCCATAGATATTATCATTCATGCATATAACTATGCGGGGACCTTCACATTATAGAACTTGGCTTGTATATTCCAATGATGAGCCTCCTCAAATGAGCTCTAGGTCTTCTTGAGCAAGCAAGTTGGATGCACCCCCACTAGTTCCATTGGAGAGCTTACCTTAGCTCATTTTGCATCAGTTGCATGGAAATCCCTACTCCTCACATCATATCTATCATTTGGCTTTCTCTCGCCTATGATTGTCCTCATTAATGTGAGACATTCACACCTTTTTTGTCTTCCTCCTCCACCTTATTCTCTCTTTGCCATCCTAAGTGTAAACTTTCTTGCTTACGCTCATCCATTGCATGAGTGCTCAAAATATCGAAAAGGAGTGGATCATTTTGACTTGTACCTGGCTAGTGGTATGGGGATGAGTCAAGATAAGATTCCAAAGAAGACCAAGTGTGACACTTTAGTAGATTGAGTTCTCAATAATAAAAATACTTTTTCTCGTATATCCCTATCCCCTTTCTTGCACGCAAACACCATTTGGAGACATTTGAG
Organism: Bromus sterilis; assembly: GCA_950022295.1. Lineage (NCBI taxonomy): Eukaryota > Viridiplantae > Streptophyta > Magnoliopsida > Poales > Poaceae > Bromus > Bromus sterilis. The sequence goes on from OX465597.1 coordinate 351,336,509, forward strand.
TCACGAACAGCGAGAGCTCTTGCACCTTTATGTTCTTATGTTGCTTATTTCAATGCTAGATATAGACTCTTGCCTGTTATGACTTGAATTGAATTGCATGCTTTGATTACTTTACTTACAAAGTTCTTAAATGGTTGTTAGCATGTCACCACAGAAATTATGCTTGTTATCATTTACCTACTCGAGGACGAGCAGGAATTAAGCTTGGGGATGTTGATACGTCCAAAACGTATCTATAATTTCTGCTTGCTCCATGCCTCTTTTGTGCGATATTGCTATGATATTGATGAACTTCCATAAACTTTTGATCATATTAGGACTAACCTATAAAATCAGTGCACCCCAGTGCCAGTTCCTGTTTTCTTCTGTTTTTCTATTTCAGGTTGCCCCCTTATTAAAAGTTCCAGAAAAATTCCGGGAAAAATATAGGAAAAATCAGCGTACCGGAAGCTTCGCGAAGAGCCCAGGAGGGGCCAGAGGGGAGCCAGGGGGGGGGGGCGCCTGGAGCCCCTGGCCCACCTCTGGCTGCCCCCTTTCGCCTATTTATTCCCCGTGACGAGAAACCCTCGGAGACGGAACCCTTTTTCGTGATCTCTCCTCTGTTCTGCCACCGCCGCGCTTCCAAGATCGGGAGCACCAGAAGACCTCTTCTCGGCACCCTGCCGGAGGGAGGAATCACCTCCGGGAGCTTCTCCACCACCATGGATGCTTCCCGGATGAACTATGAGTAGTCCACCTTGGACCATGGGTCCGTGATCAGTATCTATGTGATGTTCTCCTCCCCTCTTTGTTCTTCATAGATTAGACCTCGTGAGCTGCCCTACATGATCGAGGCACATATGTAATCTTTCTGCTGTTGCTATGCTGAGTTTGCTGGGATCAGATGGATTATGAGATTATGTTCAGATTGTGATTGAGTTATATATTTGATTCTCTTCTTTTATATTTATGTTCTTGAGTAAATCTTGCATGTTCTCCGTTGCTGTTTATTGCTGTGGCCAAGTAGTAGGTAGTGACTCCAAGAGGGAGCGTTATGCATGATTGTGGGTTCATGCCCCCCGATGACTAGCTTGAGTGACAGAAATATGAGTCTAGGGGATGTGTTGTTGCCACAAGGGGGATAACAACGGTGCTTGTACTTGCGGGTGCAAGGATTGTTTACTTTACGCAAAGTTCTTTAATGCAGTTGTCCGGTTCTTTGAGTTTACACTTTGGGTGGGATTCGCATCTTAATACCAGCGAGATGTTTTGGATAGATATCTCAAGGTGGACGATTAGTGGGTAGATGCAGATGGATTTCGGTCTACTTGTCTTGGCGTACCGCCCATGCTTTTGAGCCTCTTCCTTTCTGTTTTGCATAATTAGCATTGGTTTGCGCACATAATCCTATCAATTGCCCAACTGTAATTTGTTTACCTCGCATGGCTATTTTATCGTCTCTTGGGAGAGAGACATCACTAGTGAACATCATGAGACCCAGGTCCATATTTCCACCACTGTTTACACTATCAATTTACTTTCAGTATTTACTTTTCCATTGCTATCACTATTGTAAGGCCCGATATGCGGTACTGTTCCAGATCTAGATGTATCCATCCAGATCCGGGGACGAAGCACATATCGGTCCCACCGCGACATATGACATAGACATATGCCCCGGATTTCCAACATGATATCACAACATTACAGATACAAGGATACAACATCTCATACAATCGGCATACAACTGCCTCAAATACAGTACAACAGCGGAAGATATATGTCTGGGTACAGACTACAAGAAAATGCCTAGTGGCAAAGAGAAAAACATCGATCCCATAACCACACGGGTCTAGGCCCTCCGCCGGGATCCGCCTAACAAGTCGTCATTTAGTCTCCACGTGAAACGTCGATCACTATACCTGTTGTCGCTCAAGACCCCTGAAAAGAGTTTGGGGGTAGTATCATGAGTACAGAGGTACTCAACATCCAACTGTAGTGGTCATCTGACCCAGCAAGGACTTCATCACTCGTCAGTTTAGGACAACTAGTAGTTTACGGTAAGGAAGGGGTAAGTGGTGAGGTTGCTGCCGCACTAGCATTTATAAAGTGGCTAACGATCTAGAGACTAAGGTAAGAAGCCAAGCATTCGATGAGGAATCGCCTCCAACAAGTCTTCTATCCACCTACTTACGCAATCATAACACCTATCCTATCCTTGTCCTCCTCTTTGCATCCCGATGAAGAAGAAGCAGTCAAGGCACCCATACACGTTGATCAAGTTATATTAAAATTATCTCAGTTGTTGTCGTCTATGAACAAGGATTAGGTCTCAAGTCGTCCATAACCGTGGACACGGCTTCTCGAAAAGATTTAACCCTGCAGGGGTGTACCAACTGCCCATTACAAGGCTCCGCACGCACGCCCATCTCTCTCACTTGCTACCCATGTCGGGACCCGGGGTTAGCGTATGCAAGTACAGTTAAGAGATAGTCATATGGAGAGCCGAGAACCGCACCCACTTGTCTAAGCAGACAAGGCCAAGCACTGAACATTCTCGGAAAGCATCGTACGTGAGGGGCATCCCATCCAGGACGGATGATCAACTGAGATGGGTCCTCATCGTCCGCACACAAGTCAAATGATATGGGTGGTGAACTCCCATATTCAAAGACAAGTCGCCTCAACCATACTATCGACTATCTCAAAACTCTTACATAGACTTACTCCAGCCCGATCACTTAGTCGGGGTCTAGGGCGGGCTCGATCATACCACAAAGTGTGCACGAGACGGAGTCTCGAACAATCGCATCGCGATGCCCCAAGCTGCGCACCTCTAAGGGCCACTTGGTGTATGAAAGACCGCCAGCCAGAACACAACTAAGGTCTCGAAAACCCATACAAAGACATGCATGTTATAAACATACACGCAGCACACATGCCTTGTATGAACAGCAGGTACCTTTGCAATTCTCTACAAAGTGTACAATTTTATTGATAACTCTTATAGAGTACAAACAGAGATCACATACATGTGATCCAACATTACAACACAGTCGGAAGCAAATTATGTCTGAGTACAGACAAGTTTAACAAATGGCTTAAGAAGCCTTATTTAAACACAAAGCCCTCCACGAGGGAACCAGTCGTCTGACTGGGACTAGACTAGTTGTCTTCAGTCGTCCAGCTCGATGAAGAAGCCACCTTCGGGGTCAGTGGCATCATCTAAAACATAGATTAAGAAAACGTGAGTACAAAGTCGTACTCAGCAAGACTTACATAGGAGCTATACTACTCATGCATATGTATCAAGGTAAAGGGAGGTGGGGTTCATTTGCAGAAGTGCCAGCTTTGACTTGGCTAATCCTGAACTACGAATACCAGACTTTGAGGTAAGAAGCGTACACGAGTCCACTACTTTCTCCAATCAATACACCACTATGGTGCCTTCCTCGACTTCTCCACGAGAAAGCACGCCATAGCACTCACACTTATCTTGGTGTGTTTTAGAAGTATCCGATTCAAGTTATCTAATAATCAAGCTAAGCTTTCCAAGCAGTCCATAACCGCGGACGCGACTATTCGAATAGTTTTGTTAACCTTGCAAGGGTGTACCGCTACACACACATGATCATCATTTACCGCCTTTGATCTCGACACCATTCAAGGGGTGCCAGCGAGGATGCTCACCACAACTGGTACCTCATAGCCGATCTAGTCCGAGAAAGCCGCCTACTTGGGTTGGTTACCACAATCGTGAACCCGGCCGGTTTACCGAAGTGGACCCAAGTGATGTGTGCGTGGTGCATAAGCCGGTCTCGGATGAGCCGTTCTCTCACTTAGCAACCAGACCACTGACCTACCAGAACTCCGAACTATTGCGACATCTGGACATCGAAAGGGATGAGTTAGTAAGTTGAGAGGCGTCAGTGAGCCCAATGTGTGGTTGTACTCTTCATCTTGGATCACCACACAAGAGCTCGTACTAGGGCGGTGTTCAACGAGACAACCCACTGTGTACTCCTACACAGCCTCTCATCGTTCACCTTGTATTAGGGTTGATTCACCAACACTTTTCTACCATCATCAACATGATCATTCCCATCCCGACTCACATCACAGTAACAACATGGTATCATACTAAGCATGCAATAAGTAGTAACATTGCAGGGGCCACATGATATCAAACAACTCCTACATTTGCTAGGATTGTGGTTTGCTTACTACTGTGACAAAATGATAGGACATGCAAAGGAATGGGTTCATCTATGCGGTAGAAATGAGGCATGGTGATCATCCTAAACAATGCATAAGCGAGACATGAGAGGGGAGTGGGATTTTATCGACATGATCAATGGGGGTTTGCTTGCCTTGCTGACGAGGTTCGGGTTCGGGGTCTTCAACGTAGGGGGTGACCTCGGGCTCCGGCTCCACGTCTAACAGCAACATGACAATCATAGGATCAACAGAATGTACAATGCACAATCACATGAATAATATTTAAAGGGTGATGTTCATGGTACTGATGTGTTGAGCATTCCATTTAAATGGAGTATATTGCAAATTGAATTGCAAATTCAAACTCCACATTTGAATTCAAATTAACCAAGTTGTATATGACATGGTTTTATCATTTTGAATTATCTTCAAATGTATAAGATATGCCTCTGATGTGTGATTGAAATGTAGCATGTTGCCATGGTTCAAGTTGCAAAAAATATTTGATTTGAATTTGATTTAATTCCATTTAAATCAAATAGCAAATGCTACTGATCACATTTTAAATTCAACTCAAACAGAGTTGAAAGTTGCATATTTGGAAAGATAATTTTCTCCTGATCGTTTTTCATATATTATTTGTCCAATTTGGAGTTAATATGAATTTTCTATGAATTTCCAAAGTTTGGGGTATTTTCTGGAATTTCTGGAATTCTTTTAATTCATTTTGATTTTCTGGAAATTCATAAAATGATTTATTGCGCAAGTGCTGACATCAGGGGGGGGGGCTGACATGTGGGGTCACCTTGTCAGTGACTGGGTTAACTAACCCGTGGGTTAAATTAATCCAGTGGCTTAATTAAGCCACTGGGCCCACTGGTCAGTGACCCAGGGGGTCATTAGCCGAGTGCTTAAGGGCTAACCCACCGGCGGCTTGACGCCGGTGGCCTGGCCACGGCGGCGCACTCGCCGGAATGGCCTAGGGGCCACGGGAGGCCACGGGGAGGACACCATCTTGCTCAGCATCGTCTTCCACGTCTTCTGGAGGCAACAGGGGGTCACGGGGTGGTCGGGAGCGACGACGGCGACGACTCCGGCGGAAACAGAGAACCGACGAGGTCGTAGTCGAGGCTAGGGGGCACGGACTGGGCTGAGCTCGTGTGCGTTCGAAAGCTGGAACACCCACGAGTCAAACGCGCGCACTGGGGTGTCGCGAGGAGCACGAGGGCGAGCTCTAGCTCAACCATGGCGGCGACGAGCTCGGTTCTCATGGCGGATTTGGCTAGAGGGGCTACGGGGTGCTAGGAGCTTGGGGGAAAAACTCAGAAGCTCACCGCGGATCGAACAGAAGCAACAGCAAGATCGGGGAGGCTTCAACGGAGGCGAATCGACGACGGCGAGCTCGCGGGTCCGACGAGTTCTCGGTGAAGTTTGCGTCTCGTCTGGCCCGAATTGATGCGTCTCCTGCTGCTAGTCGTCGAAGTCGAGGACGAGGAGCACGGTGGACTTGCTGGCTTGAGCTCTAGGGCACGGTGGCCACGCGGGGGCTCGACGGCGCTCCGGTGAGGCTTCGGGCGGCGAAGGATTCGAGCACGGGAGGAGGAGGAAGCTCTGGAGGGGGGGAATGGACTGCGGAGGCTGCGGGGAGTCTCCAGGTGCGAGAAGAGGCCACGGGGAGGCCTGGAAGCTCCTCGACGGCGATGTGGCGTCCCCGGCTAGCTCAGTGGCATTCCACCGAGCAGCTTGGAGGCGCGGGAGGGGGAAGAAGACGCCCCTGCCCCTGTGGGCCGGCTGGGCTGGGGTGGGCCTGCTTCGCCTGGGCGCCAGATAAGGTTTTCTGATTTCTTTTCTATTTTTCTTTTCTGACATTTGTTCTGTTTAGCTAAAATAAATAGCTAAACATTTTATTAAATGCTGAAATTTTTTATGTGGCCTCATAATAATATAGACTAGCCACTCATAAAGTTTCAACATTTTTAAAATTCAAATAATTTGAATCTTAAATCAAATAGGGGTATTTCTTTAATTCCAAGGCACTGTTTGAATATTTGAAAAATCTATGAGCATGGGGTGGGTCCCACATCACTTGATATGTGATCACACTCATTTATAAGACTTTTCAAAAATCTAACATGAATTTTTGGAAAAGATTTTTATCTGGCCTTTTGAAATAATTCAACTGGGGGGTGTTCCTTCTCCCATTTGGATTTTGAAGTTGATTTCCTTTGAAAATTTTACATGGTGCAAGGTTACTTGATCCTAGCACATTACCTAACAGAGGGTTCTGACAACTGGCCCTCACTCAACAGAATCTCGTCCCGAGATTCAGAAGTCTGCGGGAGGAAGGTGGGGTACTCGGCACTAAGACGGTCTTCTCTTTCCCACGTAGCTTCTCTTTCAGAGTGGTGTGACCATTGCACTTTCAGAAACCTAATCTTTTGATGACGAGTGACACACTCTGCGGAATCAAGAATACGAACGGGGTATTCTCGATAAGAAAGGTCATCTTGGAGATCAAGCGTTTCATGGTCGACTTCACGGATGGGGTCCTTGAAGCAACGCCTGAGTTGGGACACATGGAATACATCATGTACTCGGGAGAGGTGCGGAGGTAGTTCAAGTTGGTAGGAAACTTCTCCACGTTTAGCAATAATGCGGAAAGGTCCGATGTAACGTGGGGCCAACTTGCCTTTGATACCGAAACGTTGGGTTCCCTTCAGAGGAGTAACCCGAAGGTAAGCCTTCTCATTCAGATTGTAGCTCTCTTGCCTATGATGACGATCATAGTAGCTTTTCTGACGAGACTGGGCTGCTTTCAATTGATCACGAACAATGCGAACTTGCTCTTCTGCTTCCTTGATCATATCCGGTCCAAAGAATTGTCTTTCACCGGTTTTTGACCAGTTTAAAGGTGTTCGACATCGTCGTCCATAAAGGAGTTCAAAAGGAGCCATGTTCAGACTAGATTGAAAACTATTGTTATAAGCAAATTCGGCAAATGGAAGAGACTTCTCCCAATTCTTTCCGAATGAGATAACACAAGCTCTGAGCATGTCTTCAAGAATTTGGTTAACCCTTTCGACTTGACCGCTAGACTGAGGATGGAAAGCTGTACTAAAGGAGAGATGAGTTCCCATAGCATTCTGAAAGCTTCCCCAAAATCTAGAGGTGAAAAGGCTACCACGATCAGAATTGATTTCCAAAGGAACACCATGAAGTGATACAATTCTAGAGATGTACAAGTCCGCTAACTGGCTAGCAGTTATAGACTCGCGAACCGGAAGGAAGTGAGCAACTTTGGAAAGCCTATCTATGACAACGAAGATGGCATTGTTTCCTTTCTGGGTTTTTGGAAAGCCGGTGATGAAGTCCATACCGACTTTGTCCCATTTCCACTCGGGAATATACAAAGGTTGAAGTGTACCAGCAGGTCTTTGATGTTCTGCCTTAATGCGACGACAAACATCACATTCGGCAACAAATTGAGCAATGTCTCTCTTCATCCTAGTCCACCAAAATCTCAGGCGTAGATCTCGATACATTTTTGTGCTACCGGGATGAATCGAGAGGGGTGTGTCATGGGCTTCTGTGAGGATGAGTTGCCTTAGTTCCTTATTCTTAGGTACTACCAAACGATTTCCAAAGAAAACCGTTCCTTTGCTATCTGTGGACAAACATTTAGCAACTCCGCTAGCAATGTTCTCCTTGATCCGGCGAACACCTCGTGCACGCCTTTGGGCAACTATAATTTGATCCTCAAGAGTTGGTTTCGCCACCAAGGTAGAAAGATAGCCATGAGGAACAATCTCAAGATTGAGCTTGCGAAAGTCCTCATGAAGAAGTGGTTGATACTGTTGTAACATGAGGTTGTTACAATACGACTTACGACTTAGCGCATCAGCCATGACATTGGCTTTGCCTGGGGTGTAAGAAATTACTACGTTGTAATCTTTTATCAACTCAATCCAGCGTCTTTGCCTAAGATTAAGATCTGTCTGGGTGAAAATGTTGAGGCTTTGGTGGTCGGAATAGATCTCGCAACGGTTACCAAGGAGGTAATGTCGCCAAGTTATTAGGGCATGAACTACGGCAGCGAGTTCAAGGTCATGGGTAGGATAGTTCTCTTCATGTGGCCGCAATTGGCGTGAAGCATAAGCTACCACATGTCGATCTTGCAGAAGTATGCATCCTAACCCTTGCTGTGATGCATCACAATAGATCTCGAAATCCTTTTTGGTGTCTGGAGGTGAGAGTACAGGTGCAGAAGTCAATCTTCTTTTTAGCTCTTGAAAGCTTTCCTCGCACTTGGGAGTCCATTGGAATTTCTTATCTTTCTTGAGGAGTTCAGTAAGAGGCTTTGCAACTTTGGAGAAGTTCTCGACGAAGCGACGACAATAGCTTGCTAGGCCGAGAAAACTCCTAACTTGCTTAACCGATTCAGGTGGAGTCCAGTCAAGGACGGCCTGAACTCTCTCAGGATTCACAGCAATGCCTTTTGAAGAAATCACGTGGCCTAAGTAGGTCACTTCTGGTAGCCAGAATTCACACTTGGAGAATTTAGCATATAGGCGATGCTCTCTAAGTTTCATCAATACCAGCCTTAGGTGTTCGGCATGTTCTTCTTCGTTCTTCGAGTATATAAGGATGTCATCGAGGTAAACCACGACGAACTGGTCCAAATACTCCATGAAGATCGAGTTCATCATGCGTGAGAAAGTGGCGGGGGCACTGGTTAAACCAAAGGACATGACGATGTACTCGTAAAGACCATAACGAGTAGTAAAAGCCGTTTTGGGAATGTCCTCGTTTCGGATTTTGATTTGATGATAACCCAATCTCAAATCCATCTTAGAGAAGACAGAGGATCCTGCAAGTTGATCATAAAGATCATTGATCCTGGGCAGTGGGTACTTGTTCTTGATCGTCGCTAAATTTAGCGGGCGATAGTCTACGCACATCCTTTCTGTTCCATCTTTCTTCGTTATGAACAGAACAGGGCAACCCCATGGCGATGAGCTAGGGCGGATGAAGCCTTTCTCCAACAAAGCTTCCAGTTGGGTTTTAAGCTCAGCTAACTCACGTGGGGCCATTTTGTATGGGCGTCTAGAAATTGGTGCGGTTCCTGGGGCAAGATCCACTATAAACTCTACACCTCTGTCGGGTGGCATGCCCGGCAGCTCTTCAGGAAAGACATCCGGGAAGTCACGAACCACCGGAATATCTTCAAGTTCGGGAAGGGGAAGTACATTCAAAGAATGCACTTGGATTCTTGTTCTGGGTGAGGTATAGTTGACGGTTTGGCCTGAAGGGTGGGTGAGTTTCACGGATTTTCCTTTGCAATCCAGGTAGGCATTCTGTCTTGATAGCCAATCCATGCCAAGGATGACATCAATATCTGAAGACTTGAGGTCTATGAGTGAAGCAAGGAATACTAAACCCTCAATTGCAATTTGATTACCATGGCTTACTCTATTAGTTTGCCATCTTGACCCTGGAGTTTGAATAATCATCGGGGTGGACAATTCAACAAAGGATAACTCATGACAAAGTGCATAACTTTCCGACATGAATGAATGAGATGCTCCTGGGTCGAAAAGAACGGAAGTAGGAACAAAATTGACTGGGAGCGTACCAAGAATGACGTAAGTGGTGTCGTCAGTCTCTTCGGCGACAATCTGGTTCACATGTCCACGAGTGGCGGGAGGAGCGGGTTTGGCGGTGTAGACCTTCTGGGGTGGCTTGCCACGACCATTGTTGTTGTTGTTGCCTCCGGCACGTGGTGGAGCATTCTGATGCTGGAGCTGGTTCTGGGGACACTCGCGAGAGTAGTGGCCTGCCTGACCACACTTGTAACAGGCTCCGAAAACAGTGCGTGGAGCTAGGTTGTTTGGTGGAGCTGGGTGGAACTAGATGGGTGGACGTGGCGCCACATAGGATGGCCTCGGTGGGTTGTTCTGGCGGAACATACTGTTTGGGATCCAGATCTTGCGCTTCTGGGAGCCAGAACTGGATGAGCCGTCATCTCTGGGGTGTTTGCAAAAGTCGTTGGGGGTGTTCATGTCCTCTGCTTTGATGGCCTTGTTGACAAGGACCTGGAAGGTGGCAAAGTCATGAAGGTTGAGCTCACGACGAAGTCCAGTGTTGAGGCCACGACGGAACCTCTCTTGTTTCTTGGAGTCGGTGGAGACTTCTTCGGTAGCATAACGAGCCGGTCGGTTGAACTCACGACTAAACTCATCAACGGTTCTTCTGCCTTGAGTGAGGTTGCAGAACTCCTCACGCTTGCGGTCCATAAGACCTTTGGGAATGTGGTGCTCGCGGAAGGACGTGCAAAATTCCTCCCAAGATGCAGGTGGTCCAACGGGACGCATATTCAAAAAGTTCTCCCACCAAGAACTAGCTGCACCTTCGAGGTGATAGGTGGCATAGCTGACCTTGTCACCAGTTGCAACACGGACTTCTTGGAGCTTCCTCTCGATGCTGCGAAGCCAGTCATCGGCGTCAAGGGGCTCGGTGGAGTAACTAGAAACCGGGGGATGAAGTCGGATGAAGTCGTTCAGGGACACCAACTCATTGCGCTGCTGAGTGGTGTTGCGAGCAATGACTTCCAACAGATGGTGAGAGTCTCGACGGTTCCTCTCGACCTCCATCAGAACTTGTGCCATCGTGGGTGGGGGTGGAAGGTTGCCTTCCTCCTGGTCATTCCCACGACCTTGGTTACGACCAACCTGGCCACGGGTTCCTTGAGACATCCTGAAGGTGAAAAACCAAAGTCAAACAGAGTTGATTTGAAGAGTCTAAACAAGGTATTGAAGTACTGGAAGGATTACAGAGCAAAGGAAGTAATCATCTGGACAACATGGTGATAAAGCATACAAGCCATATATTCACAAGCTGTCATACAAACCATACATCGTTTTAGTACAAGCACTAAGCTAATACAAACGTGATGAAGATGATACATCCTTCAGAGGCACTCTGACTTCCTATACATTATTTATCTAAGCCTCTGGAACTTAGACACCTTGCCTACAATATACTAAGATACTACTACATCATCACTAAGTAAGACCACAGGCGGTCTCACTCATCTCCATCTCCATAGTAGTCCTCATAAAAGTTACCCGCGTATCCCGGTAGCTGGAGGTGACCATCGGAAAACATGGAGGCTTGTGGACCCTGATATCCATTTGGGCAAGGATGGGGCCTAGGTCCAGCGTAGGGTGGAAGCAAAGGACCACGGGGTGGAAAATTTCCTCCAATCTTGGGCCAAGCAACTCGAGAAGGCATCTGAGTCCTCACTGGGTAGATCGCATCATGCTCAACTGATCCCACGCTCACAAAGGGTGCCAAAAGGGTCAGTGCTCGATACAGACGAACACGGGTGGCGTGGAGCTCAAAACGGAGAGCACGTGCATCACGATCTCTGTCACTAGCAAACCTAGCAGTCACCTGGAGTGCTGGATCCTCTGCAGAGTGATCTGAGTAGAGTCCGGTGTAATATCCCTCTTCTCCTGGAAGTGCAGCAGGGATATAGCGGAAAGAAGTCTCTCTCAGCAAAGTGTGCTCCTCTCTCAGCAGTGTCATACATGAGTATGCAGCATCCTGCACAGCCATGTTCTCGGTAACGCCAATGCCATGTCCAAAGTGGATAGGCTGAGTGACTCCAACGTGGTGCGGGTAGATCCGGACAATGCAGTGGAACTGCGTCTAGTTGAAGTCGTGAAACTGCTCCTCGATGGTGTACTCAGGGTACCACCGATATCCCACATAGGACATCATCTCGATCAACGCGGCGGGATGGTCACGCACACCGAGGCACCTGGTCAAACGAACAATCTGCCGAGGGGGAAGATCTGCCATCTGAAACAGAAAGGAGTTTGCAAATGCATCAGATTATGAGATAAACCTGGAATGACTCGGACAGCATAACGGCTGTAATTGTAAGAAATGACAATTTCTTCCAATAGGGAAACAACACTTACATACGATGTAATAAAACACGGAGCATAACCACTCTAACAAACCGATCACAACTTTCCTACGGCTATGAGGAAGCAAACAACGAGATGTTCTAATCAGACAGAGGAGAGCCTATTCCTATCTTCTCGTAGAATAAGATAAGGGTGACCCAGAACTCAGAACGAAGGGGATAAGGAGAAAAAAGAAGCCTTACGTTATTCCCTTATATACCCAGAGTAACTATATAACTATAGCAAGCTAGACTCAACTTCGGCCAAGGCTACTAGTCCTACAGTCAGTCCTGCTCTGATACCAAGTCTGTCGGGACCCGGGGTTAGCGTATGCAAGTACAGTTAAGACATAGTCATATGGAGAGCCGAGAACCGCACCCACTTGTCTAAGCAGACAAGGCCAAGCACTGAACATTCTCGGAAAGCATCGTACGTGAGGGGCATCCCATCCAGGCCGGATGATCAACTGAGATGGGTCCTCATCGTCCGCACACAAGTCAAATGATATGGGTGGTGAACTCCCATATTCAAAGACAAGTCGCCTCAACCATACTATCGACTATCTCAAAACTCTTACATAGACTTACTCCAGCCCGATCACTTAGTCGGGGTCTAGGGCGGGCTCGATCATACCACAAAGTGTGCACGAGACGGAGTCTCGAACAATCGCATCGCGATGCCCCAAGCTGCGCACCTCTAAGGGCCACTTGGTGTATGAAAGACCGCCAGCCAGAACACAACTAAGGTCTCGAAAACCCATACAAAGACATGCATGTTATAAACATACACGCAACACACATGCCTTGTATGAACAGCAGGTACCTTTGCAATTCTCTACAAAGTGTACAATTTTATTGATAACTCTTATAGAGTACAAACAGAGATCACATACATGTGATCCAACATTACAACACAGTCGGAAGCAAATTATGTCTGAGTACAAACAAGTTTAACAAATGGCTTAAGAAGCCTTATTTAAACACAAAGCCCTCCACGAGGGAACCAGTCGTCTGACTGGGACTAGACTAGTTGTCTTCAGTCGTCCAGCTCGATGAAGAAGCCACCTTCGGGGTCAGTGGCATCATCTAAAACATAGATTAAGCAAACGTGAGTACAAAATTGTACTCAGCAAGACTTACATAGGAGCTATACTACTCATGCATATGTATCAAGGTAAAGGGAGGTGGGGTTCATTTGCAGAAGTGCCAGCTTTGACTTGGCTAATCCTGAACTACGAATACCAGACTTTGAGGTAAGAAGCGTACACGAGTCCACTACTTTCTCCAATCAATACACCACTATGGTTCCTTCCTCGACTTCCCCACGAGAAAGCACGCCATAGCACTCACACTTATCTTGGTGTGTTTTAGAAGTATCCGATTCAAGTTATCTAATAATCAAGCTAAGCTTTCCAAGCAGTCCATAACCGCGGACGCGACTATTCGAATAGTTTTGTTACCCTTGCAAGGGTGTACCGCTACACACACATGATCATCATTTACCGCCTTTGATCTCGATACCATTCAAGGGGTGCCAGCGAGGATGCTCACCACAACTGTTACCTCATAGCCGATCTAGTCCGAGAAAGCCGCCTACTTGGGTTGGTTACCACAATCGTGAACCCGGCCGGTTTACCGAAGTGGACCCAAGTGATGTGTGCGTGGTGCATAAGCAGGTCTCGGATGAGCCGTTCTCTCACTTAGCAACCAGGCCACTGACATACCAGAACTCCGAACTATTGCGACATCTGGACATCGAAAGGGATGAGTTAGTAAGTTGAGAGGGGTCAGTGAGCCCAATGTGTGGTTGTACTCTTCATCTTGGATCACCACACAAGAACTCGTACTAGGGAGGTGTTCAACGAGACAACCCACTGTGTACTCCTACACAACCTCTCATCGTTCACCTTGTATTAGGGTCGATTCACCAACACTTTTCTACCATCATCAACATGATCATTCCCATCCCGACTCACATCACAGTAACAACATGGTATCATACTAAGCATGCAATAAGCAGTAACATTGCAGGGGCCACATGATATCAATCAACTCCTACATTTGCTAGGATTGTGGTTTGCTTACTACTGTGACAAAATGATAGGTCATGCAAAGGAATGGGTTCATCTATGCGGTAGAAACGAGGCATGGTGATCATCCTAAACAATGCATAAGCGAGACATGAGAGGGGAGTGGGATTTTATCGACATGATCAATGGGGGTTTTCTTGCCTTGCTGACGACGTTCGGGTTCGGGGTCTTCAACGTAGGGGGTGACCTCGGGCTCCGGCTCCACGTCTAACAGCAACATGACAATCATAGGATCAACAGAATGTACAATGCACAATCACATGAATAATATTGAAAGGGTGATGTTCATGGTACTGATGTGTTGAGCATTCCATTTAAATGGAGTATATTGCAAATTGAATTGCAAATTCAAACTCCACATTTGAATTCAAATTAACCAAGTTGTATATGACATGGTTTGATCATTTTGAATTATCTTCAAATGTATAAGATATGCCTCTGATGTGTGATTGAAATGTAGCATGTTGCCATGGTTCAAGTTGCAAAAAATATTTGATTTGAATTTGATTTAATTCCATTTAAATCAAATAGCAAATGCTACTGATCACATTTTAAATTCACCTCAAACAGAGTTGAAAGTTGCATATTTGGAAAGATAATTTTCTCCTGATCATTTTTCATATATTATTTGTCCAATTTGGAGTTAATATGAATTTTCTATGAATTTCCAAAGTTTGGGGTATTTTCTGGAATTTCTGGAATTCTTTTAATTCATTTTGATTTTCTGGAAATTCATAAAATGATTTATTGCGCAAGTGTTGACGTCAGGGGGGGGGGGGGCTGACATGTGGGGTCACCTTGTCAGTGACTGGGTTAACTAACCCGTGGGTTAAATTAATCCAGTGGCTTAATTAAGCCACTGGGCCCACTGGTCAGTGACCCAGGGGGTCATTAGCCGAGTGCTTAAGGGCTAACCCACCGCCGGCTTGACGCCGGTGGCCTGGCCACGGCGGCGCACTCGCCGGAATGGCCTAGGGGCCACGGGAGGCCACGGGGAGGACACCATCTTGCTCAGCATCGTCTTCCGCATCTTCTGGAGGCAACAGGGGGTCACGGGGTGGTCGGGAGCGACGACGGCGACGACTCCGGCGAAAACAGAGAACCGGCGAGGTCGTAGTCGAGGCTAGGGGGCACGGATTGGGCTGAGCTCGTGTGCGTTCGAAAGCTGGAACACCCACGAGTCAAATGCGCGCACTGGGGTGTCGCAAGGAGCACGAGGGCGAGCTCTAGCTCAACCATGGCGGCGACGAGCTCGGTTCTCATGGCGGATTTGGCTAGAGGGGCTACGGGGTGCTAGGAGCTTGGGGGAAAAACTCAGAAGCTCACCGCGGATCGAATAGAAGCAACATCAAGCTCGGGGAGGCTTCAACGGCGGCGAATCAACGACGGCGAGCTCGCGGGTCCGGCGAGTTCTCGGTGAAGTTTGCGTCTCGTCTGGCCCGAATTGATGCGTCTCCTGCTGCTAGTTGTCGAAGTCGAGGACGAGGAGCACGGTGGACTTGCTGGCTTGAGCTCTAGGGAGCGGTGGCCACGCGGGGGCTCGACGGCATGCTCAGTCTTAAAACCAATACCCGGAACTCGGATCCTAGGTGACTCGAATGGAACAAAGCGTCGGGGCGGAATAGCCTAGACCTTCCATCCTTCGTCGAATATAGTCAACATTATAATAATCATATCATCAACAACAATAATAATAATGTGATATCCCAAACCAAGGAGTAACAGGGTAACATCGTAGCATCCTAAGCATGCATACTAAGAGGGGCTGAGCAACGAGCAATAGTAACATAGTAGTACATGGTTTGCTGGGAGGGGACATGGCTGTATCGGTTTGAAAGAGGCTGTAACCATGTGGTAGGATCAAGCATCGCACCTAACCTATACTAGCATGCAAACCGCTGGTTGAAATAGAATGGATCATAAGTAATGTATAGTCCTTGCCTGTTGATAAGTCGGGTTCCGAAGATGTAGTTGATCGCAAACTCACATCGGCTCCGAGAGTATCCGCGGGAGCACACAAGAAATAAACACTGGAAATGCAATCAACGGAGATACACTATCACTACGGAGCAATCACGAGCAAGCAATAAACAAACAAGCATGGTCAAGTATGATGCGTGTCATTTTAATATCATGGCATGAATATAAGAACGAGCAAGTTTAAAAGAAGCATCGGGAAGCAATGGTGCTATGCTACCGACAACCTTCATATGCATTACGTTGGTGAGTTACGGATCCGAAGAATCCTTATGTTATAATTATTATGATGCATGATCATGGCATGTGCAAAAGACTAGAAAATAATATCAACAAGAATTACCCACACACGAGGATAACCTCAAGATGGGATTCCTTAACATAATCATAGATGCAATGACATGGCATGGTGTATGATGCACCTAATGCATTCTACTGCAAACAATAAAATAAAGAGAGGGACAACGCTACTGAAAACTACGGTATTCGCAAGATCTACGATGCTCGAAACAAGAGATGAGTGCCAACGAAGGAGGGGAAGTGATGTTGTATCACCTATGGAACAAGTGTACAACATCACAGTGAGGGGTGCGACAAGTTGTTTGGCATGGGGTGATCAACAACATACGAGGATCACAAGATAACAACAATTGGACTATGCATGCATCTCATGATAATTGAAAGGGAATTGTCGGCACACATGTCTTGTGGGACCCACTCAAGCATATATGGCAACAACATGCCAAGGTGGCCCATTTACAAGTATGGAACACAACACAACGGAAAAGATTGGGAGAAAAGCACCCGGTGCATCATCGCGAGAGGTATCATGTGCAAAAATACACATTCTTCAAATAATGCATGCCCATACGATAAAATGAACAACACCATTGAATTCCTCTCATTTTTCTGCCCCAAAAACATATATAACATGATATTTTTTGAAGCAAAGTCGCACGGGTTACCGGATATGCAAAAATGGGCACATTTGGATCAAGATGAAAAAAAGAGAAAAGGAGAGAAACCCTCCCTGGGCTCTCCTCGGCCAAAGCAGCAAAAGAGAAGAAAAAGGGATGTTTAATTCTCTCCAACTGGGGATCGAACCAGGCACCTCCCAGATGCAACCACATCTCCCACACCACTGGGCTGGAGCTAACTCTTTGACAGGAAAACAGGAGAATACGAACTATTGCACGTACAAAAGCAAAAACTACAAAATATAGCAGCAAAATAAAAGGAGGCTGCTGGGACTTGAACCCAACACCTCTCGGGTACAACCATGGTACTCAAGCCACTACACCATCGAAGAATTTACGGAAAATAAGTAAACAGAAATTAAATGAACTTAACAAATTGCGGCTAGCTAACTGAAGAAAACTGCAGCGCAGTTTGCTGACGAAACTGAAACTGCAGCGGCTCATGGGCGCAACGATCGGGCCAGACTACAGCGGGAGCGCATGGGACACGCTGGGGCGGCCACTGGCTTGCACGGGAGGTTCCAAAGGCACTCCCTTGGCTTCCTAACACACACGGAGAGCACGACATGGTCATGGTGACCACATCGGCAACAGGACAAGACGGCGAAACCTAGGATGAAGAAGGAGGGGAGAAGGGGAGGCGCTCATGAGGGGGAGGGCGAGGTCGACGATCGGGTCGGGGACGCGCAGGCGAGGACAGCGTCGAAGACGGGCTCCTGACCGCGAGGAAGAAGATGACGAGGAAGACGGCTCGGGGCTCACTAGCTCCTTCTTCAGCTTCTCGGGGACGCGATCATCAATGGTGAGGCCGCCTTCCTCATCGGGCTCGAGGACGGGGATCTCCTGGCGGCGCTGCGGGGATGGAGAAGAGGACCACGTCGACAACGACGATGATCAGCGGCATGGCTGGACAGAAATTGAACCATGGACATCCTGTCCATGGCAGCAGAGGAGGAGATGGGGAGGAAGAAGAAGGGTGGGTGGCGGCGCAAGGGAGAGGGGAGAGGCTAGGGTTTGGGCAGGGGGAGAGAGGAGGCTTTAAGGGGAGGAGGCAGGGGTCGCTGCCGGGAGGGCTCCACCTCCTCTCACGCCATGGCCGTGAGGAGGGGACCTCCACATGCAGGGGAAAAAGAGAGGAGGGGATCGGGAGAGGGGGGTTTGCTTGGGTTGGGCTGGAAGATGGGCTGGCTGAGAGGGGTTGGGTCCAAATGGCTAGGGGAAAAACTGCATTTACTCTTTTAACAAAAGAAAGCAGGAGAAAAGGGGAAAAAGAAATAGCAAAGGATATTATAAAATCATATAACAATATGACTATGAATCCTTAGCAAATATAGGATTTTTAGAAAATGATTTGGGACAATATTATTTAAGTAATAAAAATGGCTATTAAACTAATTTAAAAGCCATTTAAATTACAACCCCATTTTCTGAAAAGGAAAAAATCCTGAAAGTTGGGCAAGGGATAAATCATGGCAAAACATGATTATTTGAAGAAGATTTCAATGAGGGGATCAACAGATGGCTTGGAGGAAAATGGCAAGGAACCAAAGAAAGAAATGAAAGCAAAGAAAAGAAAAAGGGGAAAATCCTTTTACACTATCAGAAAAATGCTTGAGCATTTTTATGTCACATGGATTTTGACAAGGAATCATTGTGCAAATTTTCATCCCCAATGGGAAAAATAAAAATGCAAATTTTACTGAATTTTTGTCAGTTTTGGGCTGTTACAACTATCTATCATTATTATCCCGTGCGTTTTATCCTTTGTAAACAACAAGGCCGAAGGAATTGACAACTCCTCTGTACTCGTTGGGAGCAAAGCTATCTGTTGTGTGTGCAGGTCCAGGTGAAGTAAGCAACCTCGGTTGTGAACGGCGCCATTGTTCACTTCACCACCTACTTGTATCTGTTGGAGTCCTCCTGGACGATACTCAACCTTAGCATCTTCGCTAAGGGAAACTTGACGTTACGCTACATCTCACCTTCCACTTGGGGTAACCAACGAGGGCAAGAAGTTATCTCGTGTATCAGCCACCCTGCTAATATTTTTCTACAACACATGCCATATTGCCCGCGCTGCTAATGGCCATTCTTGTATGGCCGAAATCCTAGTAGTGCGAGGGATAAGTCCTCACCTTCAAACAGAAGGGAGGAGAGAGTTTGAAAGATGCTTCGTATATGATTAATGATTCTCAAAATAGAGCCACCAAGAAGCAATCCACCACTATTCTCCTTAGAAACTTTTATGTTGGAATTACTTCTTAGAATAGGTTTATTCTAGACACAACAATAGGTGGGAATTTCTTGGAAACACCCGTTTGGGAGGCCCTTAATGTTACAGAAAATCTTGTTGGAATTCCACCTACTATTTACACAAAAGATGATATCACTTTAGCTCACATGATGAGTAAAATTGAGAAGATAGAGCTAAATATGCCAAGCATGGTTAAGATAAATGAAGCGGATCTTAGGATTCAAGGGAATTTGAATAGACTTGATAGCTCCATAAGTAAAGTTAACAAAAGTTTGGAGACCCTTAAATCCAAGGATGACGACCCTTCTAGGATTGATAAGATTGAGGAAATCATTGATGCTTTAGGAACCACCTTATCCTCAATCAAAACCAAAAAGGTAGATACCCCAGCCAAGAAGGAACCCAAGTTCATCTATGTACCTAAGGTTCCTAAAACCGAAGTTGATCCACCCATTGCCAAGGGTAACGAAACTGTTAAGACCTTGGAGGAAGTAACCCTCTTGAATAGAATTACAAATGAAACTCCAATTGGTCTCACTACATTTACTTTTGTTCCTAGAAGTGTTACTATTAGGCCTTTATTTGAAAGTACTTTTAAAAAGATTAGTTGTACTATTGAAGAGATTTCTGATGATCTTGATGATGGTTCAATTGATACACCTTGATCTTTTTGCTTCATGCCTAGCTCAAAGCCATAAAAGAAAGCGCTTATTGGGAGGCAACCGAAAATGTTTTTGACTTTTAGTTTTAGTGGTCTTGATGCTTGTTACTACTGTAGGAACATCATTGTATATTTATTTTCAAGCTTTGTGCCAAGTTTTAGTCTCCAGTGGCAAGTAGATTAAAAGTTGTGACATGCTGTCTAGAAAACAGATTTTGTTTGCTTCATTGCAAAAATCTTTAAAAATCACCAGATCATCTTTTTGGTTTGAATTGTTTTGACAGTATGCTCTATACAATTGTGAAGGTACCATGTAATGACCCGGGTGTCACACTACAGCAATCACCTACAGTAATCACTTTTACTGTTGTCAAGTCACTGTGGTTTAGCATGGGTGATCACCCTTGATGGTAGTGATCCAAATTCAACCTAATTAAAATTTTCAAACGAAGGTGATAATTCAACTGCATTCAAATGCCAAGGCCAGTCAAGATAAAACCTCTTCATATAATTAACAAGGATGTTCACCATATTGTGAATCACCCCAAGTCAATAGTTAAAACAATAAAACCAATAATCTTGGTGTGATAAATTTCCCTAGAAATTCATTGGATAAGTGGAACATAGAGTGAAACCAAAATTGTGAGACCTATCTTATAAAATGCCAAATAATCATAAGGTCATTTGAGTAATGATTTGGGGCTTTATTAAATTGGTATAGTAATATTAAGAAACAAAAACAATAGCTTGGGAATTATTAAATTGCCATGGAAATTATAATAAACAAATGGGAATTTTAAATGAACTAAAAATTGTGAAACCATTTTTGTTAAATACCTAGTAACCAATAGGTGATAATAAAATAAATTTGGGGATTTATAAATTGTTTAAATAATCCAAACAATTCTAAACAGTAGCAAAAATATCCCATGTTAATCAATTTTTGTTTAAACAAAATTCAAATGAATTTAATCAAGGTTCAAACTACTTGTAGACTTGTGGTAACATGTAACAATAATATTAGGTTGGCTTCACACTTTAGAAAAAATAATAAAAAACTAGCTAAAACAAATAAAACATAAAAAATAATAATTAGAAAAACCTATACTACGCTCAGGGCAACGGGCCCGGCCTGCCCAATCCCCCTTCTTCCCCGTCAATTTGGTTTTCTCTGGACAACGTCTTCGAACACGACCACCATGGCCGAGGCCCGAGCCGCAGCGGCTCTGCCTGCGCACGACTGCTAGCCAGCCGACCCTGGCCAAGCCCCCTACGCGCTATATGGCAAAAACCGCGCCAATCTCTCGCGCGCGGGAGTGCCCTGCTACCCACCTCCGGCCACTGCTGCTTGATGCCGCCGTCCATGGACGTGGATGGCCGGCGTGTAGGCGTGCAATGGTCAGGGGATTAACCACCCCCTGGGAAGTTGACATGTGGGCCCAAGGCCATTTGATTAGCTTAAAAAAGAAGAAAAAATGTTAGATTAAATACTCATGTGACTTACATATGGGCCACACCAAGTTAACTGTCTGTTTAAAGTAAAATAGAACACTGTTAAGTAGATGTCTCTATGACACCTAGGTCCCACTGGTTATTAGATTAAATAAAAGGAAATTATAAAATAACAGAGAATGACAAGTGGGCCCCATGGGATATTTAGATTAAATGAAATCATTTTTATTAGCACTATCTATGACATGTGGGACCCCCATGTCAGTGCACTGTTTTGGATAGACTTATGGATAATGTTGTATTAAATATTAAAAGAAATTCCAAAAATGATTAAAAATGATTTAAACTCTAGAAAATCATATCTTTTAATCTGTAACTCCGATGAAAATAATTTATACATCAAAGTTGATTAGAAAAATGCCACGAATAAGAATACATCACCCGTATAGTCACCGCACCCCTCTAACATACCGAACGTGTAACATTTATCCTCCGGTTCATCTGTCTGTCAGACGACCGTAGCCGGTAAAACTTTCCGGATGAAAATGTTCTGAATATGAAAGTTGTTTAGAATTGATCAACGAGCACGGATACACTATCCACATGTCCGTCAGATGTCTCTAACACTGTAGACATGGAACCTTCCCCCTCCGGATCATCTGTTCGGTAATCACCCGGTACCGATGAGTCAACCCCGCATAAATTTCCGCTTCGACTAAAATACTTAACACTGCGTTAGAACATTGTGTACAACGTATTTCCATTTCTTCCATTTGTATTGCTATTATTACTGTGTATTTATTGTTTCTCCCCCCTTTATGCTCCGATAGACCCCATTGCTGCCGCCGACTACACCACTGCTGAGTACGACTACTACGACGATGATCGTACCTCTACGGTCGAGCTTCCAGGCAAGCAGAGACATTTCCTTCCCCAGATATCTCCTATATTTTCCGTATATTTCTTGCACTAGGCATTGCTGCTGCTGCTACGTTGCAATCCTATTCAATTGCATAGTCTGTTTTTGTCGCCCCTTGATTTACCTTTCCTTGTCCTATGCTGCCTTATAATATATAAAATTTTCAGCAGTAAACCACGCGCCTTGTTAGCTAGGTTTAGAATTGCGGGCCGTGCTCACTCTGGCGAGTGAACAGGGATTACAAAATATTATAACTGCATCAGGTACGGATCAATGCAGACACCCTAGGGAACCTACAATGGCGAGACTCTGCCGAGTCGCTTCGAGTTTGACTTACGAGTGGATGGACTCATATTTCACTCTCGTCGGCTCAGTAGCGTAGCATCACCGGGATGATACGAGGTTTACCTCTTTAGTTCATTCCGCTGATGTCTCTGTCGAACCTCTTCAAGTGTACCATCGAGGGTGATTCCTCCTGGTTTCACTTGATGGCAGGCACTCGAATCAACTGGTGTCCTTACAGGTAAGGAGTCGGGTGACCCAACGGTGCCCGCACAGGGTATCTTAGCGGAACGACAGGTCAGATGTATTCCACCGGTGTGCGGCGGGCCTGGTACTGTTCGTTGCCGAGAGGTATCCAGTTGTATGAAAGTCAAACTCTTCAAAGAGAAAACGCGAGACAAGGTAAGGAGACGGTTCACCTTGTTGGTAACCGCACGAGTTGGTGGGACGTCAGGGCAGGCACCGATGTTACTGGTGGACCTGACTGTTGTCATTGTCTGCGACTCATCCGAAAAGGGGAAACGATAACGGTTGTCTCGACATAAAATTAATAAAATGCTTAACGGGTTCGGCGGATGACTTGAGTAGCCTTTTGGCTTGTACGCACTACCTATACGTGGGAATTACAAGTATGGGCTCCTCCGCAACGTAGCCTCGTTTGAAAGCTATGAAAGACGTCCAGTTCAGCATTGCGGCACGGTCGGATCGCGCCGATGGCGCTGGAATTCACCGTCCTCGCAACGACCCGGAGAGCTAGGGGTGATAGGCCCATGACCCCCTTGCCCTTAGGGTTGTAGACCGACGGGGACCTCTCTGATGAGCCGTAGGATGGACTGCGTTGTGTCGGATAGCCTCGGTGGGGTGTTCCCTAACAAGGTGTACGCCACCCTGGAGATCCGAGCGTGTAGGGTAACAGTAGTGCAGCCCCTGCAGGGATGATAATGTATTCGGATAGCCGTGTCCATGGTAACATGACGCTTTGTGCTGACGCCAGACCCTACTACTACAAACTACTACTATTAAACTGTTGGTTCCGGTTTCTTTTCCTCGCAGGGAAGTCAAGGAAGGGAAGTCAGAGGCATTTATAATTATTAATTATTACAACTTACTATTATACAATGCTGCAGCAACTTCTGCTGCATTGTTATTACATTCATGCTATTGAACTGTTGGCTATTCTCTTCTTGTGCTTCAAGACTCGTCGGAAGATGCTAGTCTTCAATAGGCCTAGCTTCTCATCCTTATTCTGATTTCTACCTTGCAGTCCACTATATACAGCCTCCCCTTTCCATTTGATACAAGTGCATAAATGCTTAGTAGCAGACGTAAGACTCGCGGGTATGCTAGATACTCACCCTTGCTTTATTTCCCCCTTTTTGATTTGCCTGATCGGCCGCTGCAGTCGATGTTGGAGCCTAGGAGCAGAAATCCCCGATGCCGACCACCACAACGTGAAGACCCCCGATGCCTTCTACGACGTCGAGTTCCCCGTTGACCAGGAGTAGTTTGGAGGTTCCCAGGCAGGAGGCCTCGCCTTTTCGATCGTTGTTGTTTTTGTGCTAGCCTTCTTAAGGCAGATCATGTGTACCTTGTGTCTGTACTCAGATACTATTGCTTCCACTAACTTTGCTCTTGAGCTTTTGTATTCAAGCCCTCATGGCCCCTGGCTTGTATTAAACAACTTGTATTATTTTATTTGTAGAGTTGTGTTGTGATATCTGACCGTGAGTCCCTGATCTTGATCGTGGACCTTGCGTGTATGATTATTGTACACGATCTGATTTTGGGGGCGTCACATACCACCTGTTCTGAGTTTTTTGATTTGACTTGTAGAAGTACCCCCAAAAAATTATTTTACTACATGATGTTCTGTTTTTTCCAAATTATGCCATGTTTTGCGCTTCTTCATTTTTGCAAATCTTGCGCATGCTTTTTCCTTGCAAAAACTTTTTTGGCAATCTTGAGAAACAGTAGGCCTTGCTGGAAATCTTTGTTTCCAAAAAAGGCTAATTAGAATTTATTTATTTAAGATACTAACCAGTCTAATCAGTTTATGATGAGTTTCGTATGAAGGGAGTTTTCAAGTGTTCAGAGGGAGATGATGAAATAAGATTCAGGAGTGCCAAAAGCTCAAGCTTTAGGATGGCCCCGACACCCTCAAGAAATATTCAAGGGTACTCAAGCATCTAAGTCTGGGTATGCCCCCGTGCATCCTCTTCTACATCAACAATCCTCCGTTCGTCCTTCTCCACGCTATATTTTATCAATTCATATGTTATATGCCATGCTTGGAGCATTTTTCATTTTCTTTTTTAGTTTGCTTTATTTAGTTTTTTTTGCTGTTCATAACAAGTTGGAACCTAGCATGCCTTGTTTGGGAGAGAAACACGCTCCACTTTTGCCTAGAATACTTATAGTTTTCATGCTTATTTTTGTTGAGTGTTCTTTATTATTTCTAGCTGTCGTCATGTTTAGCTCTTGTTCTTCATGTTTATCTTTAAGAGCTATTATTTAGGATATTGCTTCCAGTACTCTATTGAGTTTCATGCTTATCTTGTTTAGAGAGTTGGCCTGTTGCACTGAATGTGTGTCTTGCTTTGAGTAGGTAATCGATCTTGCCATTATAAGTTTAGTAGTAACTTGCAATAGTTTTGAGGTGTTGTTTCGATTAATGTGTGGACTTACGTGTGTCAAGATATCAAGCCTATTAGTGATATGTGTCGTATTTTGGATTGATGTGCTTATTTTAAAAAACTACAAAAAATTAGTTGAGAACTCTAGCTACTAGATGGATCACTAACCTCTGGAGGGGTTGTAATATATAGAGTACAGTCATGTTATCATGGTTTGAGGATGCGCAAGGATAACTAAGCCCCCATACACTCCTCCTGGGGGTACTTGTCTCTTTGTGAATCTCCTGACTAGATAGAGAGTTATCGATAATAAGAGGATGAGTTCCTTTGACTAATGCGAGTATTCGATTGTTGGCTCTTCCACCAAACCATATTTTTCTAGCCTCTTCAGTACCGTGCATTGCCCTTTCTCATCTTGAGAGTCGGCGCAAACTTCGCTGGTGCATACAAATCCTTGGCATGATACACTCTGTAATCATAAGCCTCATTACATTCTTCCTAAAAACAGCCACCATACCCAGTTATCAAGGCATTTCCATAGCCTTTCCGAGATATATTTCCATGCAACATCAATCTTCTCATGACTTGATATTTCATTGTCATACATGCTTTTTCTTGATCGTAGAGTCGCATGCTAGTTGGGCATTGCCCTTATAATTGCTACATGACATGCTAGTATCATTGCATATCCTGCTACACCGACAGAGGCATACATTTGCATACATCATCATTTAGTTTCGGTTTTCTTTATGTTGAGTACTTCTTGTAAAGTCTGTGATCTCCTACATCTTTGTAAAATATAGAGTGTTGCCCTTAAAGTGAGGAAAATATCCCAAAGAGGACACAAAGAAAAGATCCCAAAAGAGGACACATGAAAGGATCCCAAAGAGGAAAAATGAGAGATAAATAGAAATAGCCAATGAGGCCACAAAAATACAAAAAATAGAAAAAGAGAAACAAAAAGACAATAAAAAGAGAGAAGGGGGCAAAACTACTATTCCCTTTGAAAGATCCACACTCGTGCTTCAAAGTAGAATTTTTAATTCATAGAGAGTTTTCATATCATTCATGCATAACTATGTGGGGACATTACACTATAGAACTTGGCTTGTATATTCCAATGATGAGCCTCCTCAAAAGAGCTCTAGGTCTTCGTGAGCAAGCAAGTTGGATGCACCCCCACTAGTTCCATTGGAGAGCTTTCATATTCATAGCTCATATGTTCATCCGTTGCATGGCAATCCCTACTCCTCACATCATATCTATCATTTGGTTTTCTCTCGGCTATAATTGTCCTCATTTTTGTGAGACTTTCACACATTTTTGTCTTCCGTCCCCATCATTTATTCTCTTTGCCATCCTAAGTGTGAACTAATCTTGCTCGCTCACATTCATTGCATGATTGCTCAAAGTCAAAAGGGAGAGGATCGATTTGACTTGTACCTGGCCAGTGGTCTAGGGATGAGTCATAATAAGATTGCAAAGGAGACTAAGTGTGAAGTTTTAGTAGAGTGAGTTCTCAACAACTATTCAGTATTTCTATGCTCTAAACCCATCTCCCACTTTCTTGCACATGAACACCGATTGGAGACATACGAGTCACGGACAGCGAGATGTCTTGAACCTTTATGTTCTTACTTTGCTAGTTTCAATACTAATAGACTCTTGCTTGTTATTATGTTGAATTTAATTGCATATCTTGCTTGCTGTACTTTAAATTTCAAATCTTTGTTGGTAGACTGTCACCTCAGAAAATCATCGATCGCCATAACCACACGAGTCCAGGCCCTCCGCCGGTATCCGACTAACTAGTTGTCGTCGAGTCTCCACGTGAAACGTCGATCACCATACCTGTTGTCGATCAAGAACCCTGAAAAGAGTTTGGGGGTAGTATCATGAGTAAAGAAGTACACAACATCCAACTGTAGTGGTCAAATGACCCACCAAGAACTTCATCACTCGTCATTCTAGGATAACTAATAGTTTACGGTAAGGATGGGGTAAGTGGTGAGGTTGCTGCTGCACTAGCATTTATGAAGTGGCTAACGATCTAGAGAGTAAGATAAGAAGACAAGCATTCGATGAGGAATCGCCTCCAACAAGTCTGCTATCCACCTACTTACGCAACCATAACACCTATCCTATCCTTGTCCTCCTCTTTCATCACCTGACGAAGAAGAAGCAGTCAAGGCACACACACGTTGATCAAGTTATTTAAGATTTTCTCAGTTGTTGTTGTCTATGAACAAGGATTAGGTCTCAAGTCGTCCATAACCGTGGACACGGCTTCTCGAAAAGATTTAACCCTGCAGGGGTGTACCAACTGCCCATTATAAGCTCCGCATGTACGCCGGCTCTCTAAGTCGGGCCCTTTAAAGACACTCATTGAAGAGTTGTTTCGAGAGATCCGGACGTCATAATCCCTCTAGCTAAGAACGATCAAATCCGGGTGGCCCCCGAGGAGTCGACACCCAATCCAAAATCCGGCCACGCTCTCGGATCGGACTCGTCCGTAAGGCTAAGGTGAAGGTAATTGATCCCATCACATGTGGGCAGCCACCTAGCTCACCAGTGTGGACCAACAAGAGAAACCAATTCTCCGCTGGCCAGAGTTGTTTAAAATCTGTTGGGAGCTCACCAGTCACACACAGAGTTTCAAATGGTAAATCAGCTTGGGCCACTGATGTCTACACAAGCTTGTATTCTTGTAGACTATGTTGGGCCTCCAAGCGCAGAGGTTTGTAGGACAGCAACAATTTCCCTCAAGTGGATGACCTAAGGTTTATCGAACTCAGGGAAGTAGAGGTTGAAGATGGTCTCTCTCAAGCAACCCTGCAATTAAGATTCAAGAAGTTTCTTGTGTCCCCAACACACCTAATACAACTAAGAGTTGTATAGGTGCACTAGTTCGGCGAAGAGATGGTAAAAGACGAGTGATAGGTGTGGCAAAGCAATGTAATATAAATCTGTAATAAAAAGTGCAGCAAGCAAACATGTGACAAAAGTGAGCACAAACGGTGTAACAATGGTGGAAACAAGGCCTAGGCTTCATAGTTTCACTAGTGGAAACTCCCAACAACATTAACATAGTCTAATCACATGATATTTCCCATAAAACATGCAATGGAGACGTACTCGGAGGTCATTCATTTGTAGTCAATAGAGGACGAGAATTATGTAGGGATACAAAAGCACACCTCAGAGTTCGTAGTTCTCAATCTATGGATTTCCCAATGTCACCGCGGCCATCCAAAGAGAGTACCACAATCACCACAACATATCTCAAGGATAGTCAAAGACAAGAACCAAGAGACTCTCAATCTTCAATCAACACATAAAAGAGGAAATCACACATGAAAATATTCTTCTAATCCATGTCCAATAGACTGCTGTCATCTTGGTCTCGGGGATTATACTAGATAAAGAAAAGTGAGTACATCAAATCCAATACATAGAAGAAGGGGAAACATCATGGGATCATCCTAGATTAACATAGTCTATGATCACAACGAAGATCACATCATGGGAGAGAGAATTGACCACATAGCTACTGGTAGAAACTTTAGCCCCGAGGAGGAACTACTCCCGTTTCATGGAGGGAGGAAGCAACGTTGATGGAGATGAATCCGGGGGCACTTCCCTGTCCCGGCAGGGTGCCAGCATAGGAATTTTGGTCCCCCGAAGCTTGTCGGCGATGGCGGCGGAGATCGGAATTGCTTCTTGAGAAAAGGGTTATGGAATAAGGGTTTTCGCGACGGGAGAATAAATAAGAGCCAAAGGGGGGCACCGGGGGGCCACCAGGATTCCAGGCGGCCACCCGGAGCGGCCCCACCCTAGGACGCGCCACCTAGCGGCCTGGGCACCAGGTGGGGCCCCTCTGGCCCTTCTTCGGTGAATCCGAAAGCTTCCAGAACGCTAATTTTTATCTAATTTTTCCCGAATTTTTGGAGCAATTTTAATATCGGGGAAACCGGAAATAGAAAACAACAGAAAATAGGAACTGGCACCAGGGTGCACTGAGTTAATAAGTTACTCCAAATATGATAAAAAATGTATGAAAGTGTATCTAGATCATAGCAATATCACACAAAACATGATGGAGCAAGCAGAAATTATAGATACGTTTGGGAACTATCAACATATCCCAAGCTTAATTCCTGCTTGTCCTCGAGTAGGTAAATGATAACAAGCATAATTTCTATGGTGACATGCTAGCAACCATATAAGAAATTTTTGAAAGTAAAGCAATCAAGATATGTAATTCAATTCAAGTCATAACAGGCAAGCGTCTATATTAGCATTGAAACAAGCAACGAAAGAACATTAGGTGAAAGAGCTCTTAGCTGTCTGTGACTCGAATGTCTCCAAATGGTGTTTGCGTGTAAGAAAGGGGATATGGGAATACGAGAGAAAAATATTTTTGTTGAGAACTCAATCTACTAAAGTTTCGCACTTGGTATTCTTTGGAATCTTATCATGACTCGTTCCGAGACCACTAGCCAGGTACAAGTTAATTTGATCCACCTTTTCGATATCTTGAGCAGTCATGCAATGGATGAGCGTAAGAACGAGAGTTGACACTTAGGATGGCAAAGAGAGAAATATGGTGGAGGAGGAAGAAAAAAAGGTGAGAAAGGCTCACATCAATGAGGACAATCATAGGCGAGAAGGCCAAATGATAGATATGATGTGAGGAGTAGGGATTGCCATGCAACGGATGCACGTATGAGCTAAGAAAAGCTCACCAATGGAACTAGTGGGGGTGCATCCAACTTGCTCGCTCATGAATACCTAGAGCTATTTTGAGGAGGCTCATCCTTGGAATATGCAAGCCAAGATCTATAGTAGAAGGTCCCCACATAGCTCTATGCATGTATGATCATCTCTATGGAGTACAAGGATAAGAGGGAGTACTGGTGTGGATCTTTCAAAAGGATAGCAGTGTTGCCCCTTTCTCTCTTTTTATTTTATTTTTCTACCTTTTCCATTTTTTGTATTTTTTTGGTGGCCTCAATGGCTCTTTCTATTTAACTCTCATTTGTCCTCTTTGGGATCTTTCATTTTGTCCACTTTGGGATATTTTCCTCACTTAAGGGCAACACTCTATTTTATAAGAAGGTATAGAAGATCTTCACACTTTACAAGGTACTCAAACATAAAGAAGATGTAGCTATCATGATGTATGCA
The DNA here is from genome assembly GCA_950022295.1 of Bromus sterilis. NCBI lineage: Eukaryota > Viridiplantae > Streptophyta > Magnoliopsida > Poales > Poaceae > Bromus > Bromus sterilis. Next base: position 351,367,110 of record OX465597.1, read on the forward strand.
ATGTATGCCTCTGCCAGCGTAGCAGGAACATGTATGACATGAAGATCAAGTCATGAAGAGGTGGATGTTGCATGGCAATATATCTCGGAAAGGATATGGAAATGCCTTGATAGGTAGGTATGGTGGCTGTTTTGAGGAAAGGTATAGGGAGGTTTATGATGACAGAGCGTATCATGCCAAGGGTTTGGATGCAGCGGCGAAGGTGGACGCCAACTCTCGGAGTGAGAAGAGGGCAATGCATGATATATAAGAGGCTAGCAAATATGAGGAGGTGTATGTGTCAACTTTCAATACTTACATTAGTCCAAAGAACTCATGCACTTATTATTGGTAACTCTCAATCTAATAAGGATGTTCTCAAAGAGACAAGTACCCCGAGGAGGAGTGTATGGGGGTTTGGTTATCCTTATGCATCCTCTACTCATGGTACGTGAGTGTACTCTAATATCCGATCCCTCCAAAGATTAGTGATCCATCTAGTAGCTAGAGTTCTCAACTAGTTTTCTAGTTTGAAAATAAACATAGATTGCCCAAAATACGACACCTATCACTAATAGGCTAGAGCTCTTGACCCCAAAAGTTCAAACATTACTCACAACAATACCTCAAAACTATTGCAAGTTACTACTACAATTAAATAGCAACCTCAATTACTACTTTCAAGACAATACACAACTCAGTGCAACAACCAACTCTCTTAACAAGATAAACATGAAGACTAAAGAGAGTCCCAGCAACAAACTAAACAAAAGCCAAGGCTCTTGCTAAAGACAAACTAAGACTAAAACTAAACATGGCAGTAGCTACGAAAAGATAAAGAACACACAACAGTAGAAAGATAAGCATAAAAAAAATCCTATGATGTGTTCTAGATTGGAGTGGAGCTTGTTTCTCTCCCACACAAAGTAATCTGGGGTCTAACTTGTTATGAACAACAAGCAAAACTAAATAAAACAAAAAAGTAAACCTAAGAGCGAGACACTCCAAGCATAGCACATAACGAATGAAGTGATAAAAATATAGTGAGACGAAGCACGAACTGATGATTGTTGATGGAGAAGGGGATGCACGGGGGCATCCCCAAGCTTAGACGATTGAGTCTCCTTGAATATTTATTGGGGATGCATGGGGGCATCCCCAAGCTTGAGCGCTTGACACTCCCGGATCTTCTTTCATCATCTTCCATCGCACACATGAAAACTCCCTTCATACATAACTCATCATAAGCTTATTAGAGAGGTTAGTACCCTTAATAAAATATTTTTCCCACTGGAAATAAATATATTATTGAAGCGCTACTGTTTCTCAAGATTTTCAAAAAGTTATTGCAAAGAAAAAGCAATCTTAAGGTTTGCAAAAGTAAGGAAAGGCAAAACGTGGCAGAATCTGTGAAAAACAGAACAACAGGTAGTAAATATGTTTTTGGGGTACTTCTGCAACTCAAATAAAAAAACTCAGAACAGACGCTCGAAATTCAATTGTATGGAGCACGCTGTGAAAAAAATTCAGATAAAAAAGATGATCTGGTGATTTTAGGCTAATTTTTCCGTCCAATGACAGAATCTGTTTTCTGGACAGCATGTCACAACTTTTGAACTTTCTTGCAATCAGAGGCTAAACTTGGCACAAAACTTGAAAATAAAGATAGAATGATGTTGCTACAGTATAAACAATCATCAAGACCACTAAAAACTGAAAGTAAAAACTCAAAGTAAAGATAACAAGGGTTGTCTCCCTAGGGCTCTTTCTTTATAGCCATAAAGATAGGCTTAAGATTTTAATGATGCTCTCGTAGTAATAAGAGTTGAAGAACAAAAGAGAGCATCAAGAAGCAAATACCAAACACATTTAAGTCTAACATGCTTCCTATGCATAGGAATATTTCAATAGAATTATTCATTGAAGCACAAAGCAATAAGCATAGGAAGGCAAAACAAGTGCAACTTCAAAAATTTCATCATAAAGAGAGGGAACTTGATATTATTGAGATATCTATAAGCATATGTTCCCCTGTCATAATAATTTTCAGTGGGATCATGAATAAACTCAACAATATAAGTATCACATAAAACTTTCTTATCATGATCCTCAAGCATAGAAAATTTATTACTCTCCACATAAGAAAAATCCTTCTCATTAGAAATAGTGGGAGCAAACTCAACAAAGTAGCTATCACATGAATCATTCTTATCATGATCCAGTTGCAAAGATTTATTCTTTATAGCATAAGTGTCATCACAATAATCATCATAGATAGGAGGCAAAGTATCATCAAAATAAATTTCCTCATCAAAACTTGGGGGGCTAAAAAGATCATCTTCATAAAACGTAGCATCCCCAAGCTTATAACTTTGCATATCATTAGCATCAAAGGTATTCAAAGAAGACATACTAGTAACATTGCAATCATGAAGAGTATGTAAATAAAGTTCCATAGGTTTTTTGATTTTCTCTTCAAACACTTCATGTCCCAATTCAAGATAGAGCTCATAAAGCTCTCTCATTTTTTTTGTTGTTTTCCATAAGCCTAACTAGTGAAAATAGAAAAAAGAAACAAAAAGATTTAAATGCAAGATCTAAAGATATACCTTCAACGCTTAGCTCCCCGGAAACGGCACCAGAAATAGCTTGATGTCTACACACACTTCTATTCTTGTAGACTATGTTGGGCCTCCAAGCGCAGAGGTTTGTAGGACAGAAGCAATTTCCCTCAAGTGGATGACCTAAGGTTTATCGAACTCAGATAAGTAGAGGTTGAAGAAGGTCTCTCTCAAGCAACCCTGAAATTAAGATACAAGAAGTCTCTTGTGTCCCAGACACACCTAATACAACTAAGAGTTGTATAGGTGCACTAGTTCGCCGAAGAGATGGTAAAATACGAGTGATAGGTGTGGCAAAGCAAGGTAATATAAATCTGTAATAAAAAGTGCATCAAGGAAAAATGTGAAAAAAGTGAGCACAAACGGTGTAACAATGGTGGAAACAAGGCCTAGGCTTCATACTTTCACTAGTGGCAGCTCCCAACAACATTAACATAGTCTAATCACATGATATTTCCCATAAAACATGCAATGGAGACGTACTCGGAGGTCATTCATTTGTGGTCAAGAGAGGACGAGAATTATGTAGGGCTACAAAAGCACACCTCAGAGTTCGTAGTTCTCAATCTATGGATTTCCCAATGTCACCGCGACCATCCAAAGAGAGTACCACAATCACCACAACATATCTCAAGGATAGTCAAAGACAAGCACCAAGAGACTCTCAATCTTCAATCAACACACAAAAGAGGATATCACTTATGAAAATATTCTTCTAATCCATGTCCAATAGACTGTTGTCACCTTGGTCTCGGGATAATACTAGATAAAGAAAAGTGAGTACATCAAATCCAATACATAGAAGAAGGGGAAACATCATGGGATCATCCTAGATTAACATAGTCTATGATCACAACGACGATCACATCATGGGAGAGAAAATTGACCACATAGCTAATGGTAGAAACCTTAGCCCCGAGGAGGAACTACTCCTGCTTCATGGTGGGAGGAAGAAACGTCGATGGAGATGAATTCGGGGGCACTTCCCTGTCCCTGCAGGGTGCCGACACAGGAATTCTGGTCCCCCGAAGCTTGTTGGTGATGGCGGCGGAGATCGGAATTGCTTCTGGAGAAAAGGGGTATGGGATCAGGGTTTTCGCGACAGGAGAATAAATAGGAGCCAAAGGGGGGCACCAGGAGTCCAGGCGGCCACCCGGCGCGGCCCCACCCTAGGCCGCGCCACCTAGATGCCTGGGCACCAGGTGGGGCCCCTCTGGCCCTTCTTCGGTGAATCCGGAAGCTTCCGGAACGCTGATTTTTTATCTGTTTTTCCCGAATTATTGGAGCACTTTTAATATGGGGGAAACCTGAAATAGAAAAAAGCAGATAACATGAACTGGCACCGGGGTGCACTGAGTTAATAAGTTAGTACAAATATTATCAAAAGTGTATGAAAGTATATCTAGATCATAGCAATATTACACAAAACATGCATGGAGCAAGAAGAAATTATAGATACGTTTGGGACGTATCAGCCACCACTAGAAATGTTTGGAGCTAGGTAGGTAAGAAGAGGGTACCCCATAGAATCCCACACGCAGTTAGGCATGCTCGCTAAGAGACACAATAACCGGAACTCAGGACCTAGGTGAGTCGAATGGAGCAAAGTATCGAGGCGGGGTAGCCTAGACCTTCCATCCTTCGTTGAATGTAGTCAACATTATAATAATCATATCATCCACAACAATATAATAATGTGATAGCCCAATCCAAGGAGTAATAGGGGGTAACATTCGTAGCATCCTAAGCATGCATACTAAGAAGGGGCTGAGCGATGAGCAATAGTAACATAGAAGTACATGGTTTGATGGGAGGGGACATGGCTGTATCGGTTTAAGAGAGGCTGTAAACATGTGGTAGGATCAAACATCGAACCTATCCTAGACTAGCATGCAAACCGCTGGTTATAATATAATGGATCATAAGTAATGTATAGTCCTTTTCTGTTGATAAGTCGGGTTCCGAAGGTGTAGTCGATCGCAAACTCGCATCGTCTCCGAAAGTATCCGCGGGAGCACACAAGAAGTAAACACTGGAAAGAAATCAACGAAGATACCACTATCACTACGGAGCAACACAAGAAAGCAATGAACAAACAAGCATGGTCAAGTATGATGCATGTCATTTTAATATCATGGCATGAATATAAGAATAAACAAGGTTAACGAAGCTCCGGTAGCAAGGGTGCAATGCTCCCGACAACCTTCATATGCATTATGTAGGTGAATTACGGATCCGAAGGATCCTTATGTTGTAGTTGTTATAATGCATGATCCTAGCATAAGAAATGGAATAGAACATGACATGAACAAGAATTGCCCACACATGAAGATAGACCTCACGTTGGGATTCCTTAACATGACATATATGAAAATGGCATGGCATATTATGATGCAACTAATGCAATCTATTTAAAGAAATGAAATACAACACAAGACTACGCTACTGGCAACTACAGTTAAGGGGAGAACCACGATGATTGAAACTTGCGAAGCCAAGTGCAACATGTGAGGGGTTTACGTGCAAAAATACAATATCACCAAATAATGCATGCCCATTTGACAAATGAACATCACCATCACCTTCCTCGCATTTTTCTACCCCAAGACAATATATGACATGATATAGTTGGGGCAAGAATGCACAAGTTACTAGCATAGCAAAATTGGGGCAAAGGAATGGATTTGAAAAGATGAAGGAAAGGAGGGAAAAACCCTCCACGGCAAAAAAAAGCTGTGGGTTTATTGTTCGAGGGGGAACTCGAACCCAGAACCTCGCGGTTGGAACCCACGCACCCGCACCACTGGGCTACTACTCAAATCACGAACGAAAGAGATACCTAAACAAGATGACCCAAGTTAACTGAATCTAAAACAAGAAACCAACACTGACGAAACTGAAGACCGCATCGATGCAAAAAACTGGGAAAAAGGGGGCGCCTTGTGCAGCCTGGGATTTGATGCCTGGACCTCATGGTTCAACACCAAAGCTCGCTATCTGCTGGGCTACTGCTCGATTTACGTCCGAACTAGAGACTCAAGCTACATGATTCAACTACGCGACGTTAACTGAATCTAAAACAAGAGATAGCACTGACGGAACTGAAGATCACAGCGTCCAACAGAGGAAGTCCTGCTCGGCGAGGATCTTGCTGGCGCGCATGGGACGGGGTTGGGATAATGCTCAGGGCGGCCAGGTGCAAGATTGGCATGGGGCTGGCTCTAGGGCAATCTTCTTCGAATAAAAACCTTATCACTAGACCCGACAATCCACATAGTCAATGCCCTTCACATCCTTTTGCTTCGGTAAACATAGAAGATGTATCATTTAAATAAATCGCACCAAGGTGTGACCACATTCCACGATTCCACAGTTATCGAGGCGTCGCCGTTAAGTCCCATCGTATGGGGAATCGATGAGTCCCGTTCCTTAAAGGCTGACGTGGGAATCTTTACCGCCACCGTAGATGAATTTACTGTTTTACCCTAAAGTTAGGCTATTTAAATCGAGACACGGGCACGATTCATTCGCACATCTCCTTCCCTTTTCACATCTTCCTTTGTTCTTCCTCACGTCCACTCTCATGGCCCCCAAGCTTTGCCTTCATGAAGTCGAAGAGACAAACCCTAGCACAAGCCATGGAGCCAGGGGCCGAGGCCGTCGTGGTTGTGGTCGTGGCCGTGGCGGCCGCGCTGGTTGTGGCCGCAACGAACGTGAAGAAGCCACGGTCAGTTCTCGCAATCCGACCGCCCACGAAGGAGTCTCCAACCATGATTTCATGGTAAACATTTGCTCCGTCATCCGTCGTCGCATCGAGCTTCCTCTTTCCTTTGCCATTGACATGCAGGACCTCAAGCCCCCAGGCTTGTTCTTGTGCGTCGAAACGGAGGGAAGTTCATATTCCCAACAACCCGGGGACTGTTCTAAAGGGACGAGGAGTCAAGGCTTGATTCCTCCGAGGAGTTCCTGATTTGCGCGTTCGTCTTGTCCATTTGATTGTGGGTGTGCTACAGAGGCGAGGTCCAGTCGAATGTGTTCTTGTTGGTAGAATTGTTCCATGACTCCTTTCGACAAGTTGCTCCCGTTGTCAGTGATTATGCTGTGTGGGTACCCCGAATCAGAAGATGTTTTCTTTAGGAATTTTAGCGTCGTCTTTGCGTCGCATTTGCTGACTAGTTCTGCCTCCACCCATTTAGTGAATTTGTCGACTGCCACTAGGAGGTGGGTTTTTCTGTTTTTGGAAGGCTTAAATGGGCCTACCATGTACAACCCTCATACTACAAAATACCAAGTTATCGGGATCATTCTGAGTTCTTGAGACGGTATGTGGTCCTATCGAGCCCAGCGTTCACAATCATCACATTTTTTCACTATCTCCTCTGCGTCGGCGTGAGCCGTCGGCCAATAGAAACTGTGTCTATAAGCTTTGGCCACCAAGGAACGAGAGCCGAAATGGTGAACTCAGTCACCTAAGTGTATCTCGTTCAGGATTTCGCGTCCTTCCGCTAGGGAAACACATTGTTGGAAGATGCCGGTAGGGCTACGTCGATGCAGCTCATCCTTGTGGATCACAAAATATTTGTTGCGTCTGACGATTTGTCGAGCCAAGAACTCATCGTCTGGCACTATCCCTCATGTTTTGTAGTCCAAGTATGGTGTGACCCACTCTGGGGTTACGTGGAGCGCTGCTACCAGGGCCAATTCCAGGTCTGGTACCGCTATCTCTTCCTCGGTTGGGAGTCGAACGGAGGGGTGATCCAGGATATCCAGAAAGACATTGGGAGGTATGATACGTCCCAAATGTATCTATAATTTCTTCTTGCTCCATGCATGTTTTGTGTGACATTGCTATGATCTAGATACACTTTTGATCATATTTGTACTAACTTATTAACTCAGCGCACCACAGTGCCAGTTCCTGTTCTCTGCTGTTTTTCTATTCCAGGTTTCCCCATATTAAAAATGCTCCAAAAATTTGGGAAAATCAGATAAAAAATCAGCGTGAAGGAACCTTCCGGAATCACCTGGGTGGGGCGAGAGGGCCACAACCAGGGACCCAGGCGGCCACCTGGCGCGGACTAGGGTATGGCCGCGCGTGGGGGGGGGGGGCGCCTGGACCCCTGGTGCCCCCCTGACTTCCCCCCTTCGCCTATTTATTCCCCGTGACGCGAAACCTCAGAAGACATAACCCTTTTTCGCGATCTCGCCTCTGTTCCGCCGCTGCCTCACTTCTTAGATCGGGAGCGCCAGTACACCTCTTCCCGGCGCCCTGCCGGAGGGAGGATTGACCTCTGGGAGCTTCCCCTCAACCATGGACGCTTCCCGGATGTGCCGTGAGTAGTTTCCCTTGGACCATTGGTCCGTGATCAGTAGCTATGTGATGTTCTCCTCCCCTCTTTGTTCTTCATGGTTTAGAACTCGTGAGATTCCCTACATGATCGAGGCACATATGTAATTTTCTGCTGTTGCTATGCTGAGTTTGCTGGGATCTGATGGATTATGAGACTATGTTCAAATTGTGATTGAGTAATATATTTGGTTCTTATCTTTTATATTTTTGTTCCTAAGTAATTCTTGCATGTTCTCCGTTGCTTTTTATTGCTTTGGCCAAGTAGTAGGTAGTGACTCCAAGAGGGAACGTTATGCTCAACTGTGGGTTCATGCCCCCCGATGACACGATTGAGTGAAAAAACATGATTCTAGGGGATGTGCTGTTTCCACAAGGGGGAAAACAACGGTGCTTGTAACCGCGGTTGAAAGGGTTGTTTACTTTACGCAAAGTGCTTTTTAATGCAGTTGTTTGTTTCTTTGGGTTTACACTTTGGGTGGGGCTCGCAACGTAATACCAGCGAGATGGTCTGGATAGATATCTCAAGGTGGATGATTAGTAGTAGATGCAGTTGGATTTCGGTCTACTTATTTTGGCGTACCTCCCATGCTTTTGAGCCTCTTCCTTTCTTTTTAGCATAGTTAGCATTGCGGTGCGTTTTTAATCCTGTCAATTGCCCAGCTGTAATTTGTTTACCTCGCATAGCAGTTTTATCGCATGTTGAGAGAGAGATATCACTAGTGAACATCACGGGACCCCGGTCCATATTCTCATCACTGTTTACACGCTCTTTTATTTTCCTGCTTTTAATTTCTAGCTGCTATCACCTGCACACAGATACAAATAACTTTTCTCCCAACGAGTACATTGAGGTTGTCAATCTCTTCGGCCTTGTTGTTTACAAAGGGTCAAACGCAAGATATAAAAGGGTAATGATAATTGCAACTAGAAAGTAAAAGCAGGAAGTAAATTGAGGATGTAAACAGTGGTGGAAATATGGGTCGGGGTCCCATGATGTTCACTAGTGACGTCTCTCTCCCAAAAGACGATAAAACTGCTAGGCGAGGTAAACAAATTACAACTGGGCAATTGACAGGATTACGGGCGCAAACCAATGCTAATTATGCTACAAAAGAAAGGAAGAGGCTCAAAAGCATGGGTGGTACGCCAAGATAAGTAGACTGAAATCGAACTGCATCTACTACTAATCATCCACCTTGAGATATCTATCCAGAACATCTCACTGGTATAAAGTTGCGAGCCCCACCCAAAGTGTAAACCGAAAGCAACAGACAACTGCATTAAAAGAACTTTGCGTAAAGTAAACAATCCTTGCAACCGCGGTTACAAGCACCATTGTTTTCCCCCTTGTGGCAACATCACATCCCCTAGACTCATGTTTCTGTCACTCAAGCTAGTCATCAGGGGGCATGAACCCACAATCAAGCATAACGCTCCCTCTTGGAGTCACTACCTACTACTTGGCCAAAGCAATAAACAGCAATGGAGAACATGCATGAATTACTCAATAACTCAAATATAAAAGGAGAAGAACCAAATATATTACTCATCACAATCTAAATATAGTCTGATAATCCATCAGATCCTAGCAAACTCAACATAGCAACAACAGAAAGAATTACATATGTGCCTTGATCATGTAGGGCAGCTCACAAGGTCTAATCCATGAAGAAAAAAGAGGGGAGGAGAACATCACATAGCTACTGATCATGGACCCATGGTCCAAGGTGGACTACTCACGGATCGTCCGGGAAGCAATCATGGTGGTGGAGAAGCTCCCGAAGGTCAATCCTCCCTCCGGCATGGTGTCGGGAAGAGGTCTTCTGACGCTCCCGATCTTGGAAGCGCGGCAGCGGCGGAACAGAGGTGAGATCGCGAAAAATGGTTCTGTCTTTGGAGGTTTCGGGGCGAAGGAAATATATAGGCGAAGGGGGGCAGCCGGGGGGCCACCGGGCAGTGCAGGCGCCCCCTGGCGCGGCCTAGGGTGGGGCCGCGCCCCATGGCCGCCTAGGCACCAGGTTGGGCCCCTTGGCTCTGTTTCGCCCCTTGGATCTGCTTCGGGGCTCTAGAAGGTTCCCGTACGTTGATTTTTTATTGGATTTTTTCGGGATTTTTCGAGAACTTTTAATAAGGGGGAAGCCTGAAATAAAAGGACAGCAGAAAACAAAAACTGGCACTGGGGTGCACTGAGTTAATAGGTTATTTCAAATATGATCAGAAGTGTATGAAAGTGTATCAAAAGCATAGAAATATCACACAACACATGCATGGAGCAAGCAGAAATTATAGATACATTTGGGACGTATCAACATCCCCAAGCTTAATTGTTGCTCGTCCTCGAGTAGGTAAATGATAAAAAGCATAATTTCTATGGTGACATGCTACCAATCATATAAGAACTTTTAAGTAAACAATCAATGCATGTAATTCAATTCAAGTCATAACAGGCAAGAGTCTATATTGGCATTGAAACAAGCAACATAAGAACATAAAGGTGCAAGAGCTCTCGCTGTCCGTTACTCGAATGTCTCCCAATGGTGTTTGCGTGCAAGAAGTGGGGGATAGGAATACGAGAAAAATATTTATTTGTTGATAACTCAATCTACTAAAGTTTCACACTTAGTCTTCTTTGGAATCTTATCTTAACTCGTCCCCATACCACTAGCCAGGTACAAGTCAAACTGATCCACTCCCTTTTGATATTTTGAGCACTCCTGTAAGGGATGAGCGTAATCAAGAGAGTTGACACTTAGGATGGCAAATGGAGAGATATGGTGGAGGAGGAAGACAAAAAGGTGCGAAAGGCTCACATCAATGAGGACAATCATATGCGAGAGAAGGCCAAATGATAGAGATGATGTGAGGAGTAGGGATTCCCATGCAACGGGATGCACATTTGAGCTAAGGTAAGATCCCCAATGGAACTAGTGGGGGTGCATCCAACTTTCTTGTTCAAGAAGACCTAGAGCTCATTTGAGGAGGCTCATCATTGGAATATACAAGTCAAGTAATATAATGTGAAGGTACCCACATAGCTATATGCATATATGATCATATCTATGGAGCACAAGGTATAAGGGACAGTATGAGTGTGGATCTCTCAAAAGGAATAGTAGTGTTGCCCCCTTCTCTCTTTTTATTTCCTTTTCTCTTTTTTTCTATTTTTTGTATTTTTTGGTGGCCTCCATGGCTCTTTCTATTTAACTCTCATTTGTCCTCTTTGGGATCTTTTAAATTTGTCGTCTTTGGGATATTTTCCTCACTTAAGGGAAACACTCTATTTACAAGGAGTATAGGAGATCTTTCACACTTTACAAAAGTACACAACATAAAGAAGATGTAGCTATCATGATGTATGCAAATGTGTGCCTTTGCCAGTGTAGTAGGAAGATGTATGCCATGAAGATCAAGTCAAGAGAAGGTGGATGTTGCATGGCAATATATCTCGGAAAGGCTATGGAAATGCCTTGATAGGTAGGTATGGTGGCTGTTTTGAGGAAAGATATAAGGAGGTTACAGAGCATATCATGCCAAGGGTTTGGATGCACCGGTGAGGTAGACGCCAACTCTCGGAGTGAGAAGAGGGAAATGCACGGTACCGAAGAGGATAGCAAATATGAGGAGGTGTAAGTGTCAACTTTAAATACATACATTAGTCCGAAGAACTCATGCACTGATTATCGGTAAATCTAAATCTAATCAGGAGGTTCACAAAGAGACAAGTACCCCGAGGAGGAGTGTATGGGGGTTTGGTTATCCTTGCGCATCCTCGACTCATGGTACGTGAGTGTACTCTAATATCCGATCCCTCCAAAGATTAGTGATCCATCTAGTAGCTAGAGTTCTCAACTACTTTTTTTGTAGTTCTTGAAAATAAACATGAATTTCCCAAAATACGACATCTATCAGTAATAGGCTAGAGCTCTTGACACCAAAATTGCAAACATTACTCACAACAATACCTCAAAACTACTGCAAGTTACTACTACAATTGAATAGCCGCCTCAATTACCTACTTTAAGTCAAGACACAACTTAGTGCAACAACCAACTCTCTAAACAAGATAAACATGAAAACTCAAGAGAGTTCCAGCAACAAACTAAAAAAATCTCTTTAAAAAGATAAGCATGAAACTAAGAGCTAAACATGACAGTAGCTATGAACACACAACAAAGAAAAATATAAGCATGAAAATCCTATGATGTGTTCTAGTTTAAAGTGAAGCATGTTTCTTTCCAACACAAAGAAAGCTGGGTTTTAACTTTTTATGAACAACAAACAAAGCTAAAGAAACTAACGAGCAAGACGCTCCAAGTATAGCACATAACACATGAAGTGATAAAAATATAGTGGACCGCATGACGTACTGCTAATTGTTGATGGAGAAGGGGATGCACGGGGGCATCCCCAAGCTTAGACGCTTGAGTCTCCTTGAATATTTCTTGGGGGTGCATAGGGGCATGCCCATGCTTGAGCGTTTGACACTCTTGGATCTTTTTTCATCATCTTCCCTCACACACTTGAAAACCCCCTTCATACATAACTCATGATAAGCTGATTAGAGAGGTTAGTACCCACAGTAAAAATTTTTGCCTCTACTGGAAATAAAGATTTTCTTGAAGGGCTACTGTTTCTCAAGACCTCCAAAAAGTTTTTGCAAAGAAAAAGTTAGCGCAAGACTTGCAAAACTGAGGAAAGGCAAAGCGTGGCAGAATCTGTGAAAAATAGACCAGCAGGTAGTCAATAATTTTTTTGGGGTACTTCTGCAACTCAAAAAAAAACCCAAAACAGATGCCCGAAAGCTAATTGTATAGATCATTCTTTCAAAAAAACTCAGATCAAAAAGATGATCTGGCGATTTATCGTGAATTTTTCCGTCCAAGGACAGAATCTGTTTTCTAGACGGCATGTCACAATTCTTGAACTTTCTTGCAATCGGAGGCTAAACTTGGCACAAAGCTTGAAAATAAAGATACAATGATGTTGATACATTAGTAACAATCATAAAGACCACTAAAAACAGAAGAAAAAACATCTTGGGTTACCTCCCAACAAGCGCTTTCTTTTACGCCTTTGAGCTTGGCATGAAGTTTATGAAAGATGCTCTCATAAAAATAAGGATTTGAAGCAAAAGAGAGCATCAAGAAGCAAATATGAAACATGTTTAAGCCTAACCCACTTCCTATTCATAGGCATATTGTAAGAAAATAAATCATGAAAGCGCAAAGTAACAAGCATAGGAAGGTAAAAACAGAACAACTTGAAAACTTTCATAAAAAAGAGAGGTATTTTTGTAACATGAAAGTTTCTACGACCAAACTTTCCTCTCTCAAAATAATTTTCAGTAGTATCGTGAACAACATCAAGATTATAAGTATCACATAAATCATGTTGTTCATGACCTACAAACAAACATGTATAGTTTTCAACACGGTCTTTACGATCATAAGATAAATGCAACCCGTCACATTGAGCCTTGATAAGAACAAAATTCTCCGTAATATGAGTTGGATATTTCAAAACGATAATAGGGCAATAAAGTGTGGGTGCAATAGAAACAATTTCATTCTTAACATAAGGAACTATAGCAAGTTCATCTTCACAAGCATAATCCATATTGGCATCATGGCCATCAACAAAGCAAGTATCAAGATCTTCAGAAAGGGATATTTCAAGTGAGTCCTTGGAATCATAGGATTCCTCATCAAAGCAACCATTGGCCTCTTATTGGGCAGCAAGCATTTTATTTTTAAAATCTTCAATATAAGCATTGGAAGTATAATTCTCGAAGAAATAAGCAAGAACTGCAAACTTTTCGGACTTGTGAATAGTATCGTAATACTTTTCAATCAAAGAAGCAATCTCATAAGCACCCTTAAAAGAAATAAACTCTTCAATCTTTTCAACATCAAAGTAATCATAAACACCTTTAGCATAAGAAGATAGGATCTCATTCTCATTAAACTTACATTGGAAAGGAAGGTGTTTACGATCTATATTAGAACATCAAGTAAAATCATAAATGTGGCATAAGCACTCATCATAGCAATAAGAAGTTTGTATTTGGTCCCATAATTGTTTCCCTTTCTAAGATAAGCAGTGTCGGGTATAATGAGCATGCTCATCTAATGATTTTCCCTCAACCAAGTCGGTTGGGTTTTTAGCGCGAGCACAAATAGATTGGAGACGATCCAAGTGAAACATGTCCATCCTACCATATTTGGGTGGTTCCACACCCATGGTGAGGATAGCATCAGTAGGCAGAAAAAGACAAAGACAAAAGGTAGCAACTATTTTTTGGATTTTTCATATAAGACACACAAGGAAAAGCAAAAACTGGAAAGTAAAATAACAAGACTAAAAAGCAAAGATAAAAGATAGTGTGCAACTCCCCTATCTTGAAGAGTGGAGTTCCCAGCAACGGCGCCAGAAATTAGCTTGATGGCACTGAAGTAGTGCTCCTCGTTGGGTACTCCAAGTGGAAGGTTGAGATGTAGCTAGTAGAAAATTTCCCTCGGTGAAGATACCAAGGTTTTCGAACCAGTAGGACTCCGACTGCTGCAAGTAGGTGTCAACGACGCCAGATATTAAGTTGTCGAATGGTTGACAAGTTGACGTGGACCTGCACACAGATACAAATAACTTTGCTCCCAACGAGTACATAGAGGTTGTCAATCTCTCCGGCCTTCCTGTTTACAAAGGGTCAAACACAAGAGATAAAAGGGTAATGATAATTGCAACTAGAAAGTAAAATAAGGAAGTAAATTGAAGGTGTAAACTGTGGTGGAAATATGGACCGGGATCCCATAATGTTCACTAGTGATGTCTCTCTCCAAAAAGACGATAAAACTGCTATGCGAGGTAAAAAAATCACAGCTGGGAAATTGACAGGATTACAGGCGCAAACCAATGCTAACTATGCTACAAAAGAAATGAAGAGGCTCAAAAGCATGGGCGGTACGCCAAGATAAGTAGACCGAAATCCCACTACTAGGGAAATAGCTATACATGGAAAGCTTATTAGTGGCGCATATAACAAGCCATGCGCCACCATCTGTTAGGGGTGGCGCACAGGAAAATAATGCACCACCCATAAGACCTTAGGGGTGGCGCATTATTTTCCAGTGCACCACCCCTAAGAGTGGGCCAGCCTGGATGAGCTTATACGTGGCGCATTTGGTATAATGCGCCACCCCTAAGAACCTTATAGGTGGCGCATTTACAAAATGCGCCACCCCTAAGAGCTTAGGGGTGGCGCATTGTGGGAATGCGCCACCCATAAGAGCTTAAGGGTGGCGCATTTCAACAATGCGCCACCACTGACTTGCTATATGCGCCACTAAATGCCTAGAGCTGCCCTTATCTACTCCACCCCACCTACCACCTCTCATTCACTCCACACAATTCTCAAACTAGATCCACTCTTCTCACCCTAGATCTATTCGGTTTTCTCCTCCTCCCCACCTCATTTCTTCCATTTATCCATCCATACTTGGCATTAAATCTATTTTGTTTCATATCGAAGTAAATGGACCTCCTCCCAAACTCTTTTCTTCCATTTATGACCCATATACTTGCCTTTATTAGCTTGGGGTTTGTTGTATATGTGAATCTTGTGGTGGTTTGATGTATATGTGAAGTGTGTATGTGAAGCTTGTGGTGGTTTGATGTATATGTGAAGTGTATATGTGAAGCTTGTGGTGGTTTTGATGTATATGTGTAGTGTATATGTGAAGCTTGTGGTGGTTTGATGTATATGTGAAGCTTATGGTGGTTTGATGTATATGTGAATCTTGAGTGGCCAATGTTTTGCCGAAATGTCGATTCATTTCCGTTTCGGTAAATTTCTGGCGCACTCTCCGCATGCTCCCATGCATTATTAGGGAAGGTCATGCCGAATTTTTCCGGCGACGACTGTGATATATAATTGTGTTGCTCTCTCTGTGCATGCAGGTGATCGACCATGGTCCACGAGATGCTGAGCGATATCACCGTGGCTAGGTGGATGCAATGTGCGACAAACGACATGCTAAGGAATAATAGGTCGGATATAAGATGTCCGTGTAGGAGATGCAAACTGCAGTGCGTGACCGAGCCTGATTCCGGAATATTGCAAAGACACCTGAAGCGTAATGGTTTGATGGGTGGCTACACACGGTGGATAAGTGATGAAGCTGGTGAGGAGGAGGACATCAATGGTGGGGCGCTAGTAAATGAGGAAGGGCAACCAGACAACAGCGGCGGGCGAGAAGACGAAGAGCATCCCGTACATGATCATGAAGAAGATGCCGAAGCGGATCATGTAGATCAAGATGCCGGACATGAAGATCAAGATGTCAGACATGATCAGGATTCAAGCTGGGTGCGGGACCCTCATGTTCAAGAGCTGCTTGTCAAAGAGGCGTTGAACGCAAGAGGTGCAGCTAGAGAGAAAGCCAAGATGGCGCAACTCGAGAAAGACGCGGTTACGAAGTTTTATGAAGGATGCAACGACGGGGATACCCGCTTGAATGTAACACTTTGGGCTATGGAGATGAAGGAAAAACACAAATTCACCGACGAAAGCTTCGATGATAACATGGCATTCTGGCACGATCGTGTTCCGAAGGGCAACACGTGTCCAACTAGTATCACTGAGGCCAAGAAAGTCCTGTGCCCTCTCGATCTTCCACACGTTAAATACCACATCTGCATAAATGATTGCATGATCTATCGGGGTGAGGACGAAGAGAAAACCACATGCTCGGTGTGCGGTGTTAGTCGATACAAGAGAGGGAAGAAAGTTCCTAGAAAAGTGGTATGGTACTTTCCGATCACTCCTCGTTTGCAGAGGTATTTCGTAGATCCAGAGGAAGCAAAGCTCATGACCTGGCACGCAGATAGAAAGAAGCTAAAATAGGATGACCCGAACCCGGATCCAGAAAATGAGGACAAGCTGAGGCACCCTTCAGATGGTAGCCAATGGACTGCGTTGGACCTCGAATACCCAGATTTTGGGGAAGAACCAAGGAACCTCAGGATTGGTGTGAGCGCCGATGGAGTCAATCCATTTGGCGGCCAGAGAAGCACACACAGTACTTGGCCCGTGTTTGTATGCATATACAACCTTCCCCCCTGGAAGTGCATGAAGAAAAAGTACATAACAATGTGTATGCTAGTTCAAGGGCCGAAACAACAAGGTACGAACCTCAATCTATATCTGCAGCTGTTGAAAGAGGATCTAGAAACGTTATAGAAAGACGGAGTCAATACGTGGGATGCCGCCACAAAAGAATATTTCCCAATGAATGCCGCGGTGATCACGACGGTGCACGACTATCTCGGATACGTATATTTCTCAGGGCAGGTGGTCCAAGGATTCTGTGCATGCGTTAGGTGCATGGATAATACAACGTACCGCCAGCTACCAAAAGATCCCGGATCTTCAAAAACCGTGTCCCAGGGGTCTCGGAGGTGGCTTCCCAAGAAACACGCATGGAGAAAACAGGGACATCTGTTCGATGGAAGCGAGGAGCTCCGAGCACCCCCAGCTCGAAGGAGCGGCAAAGAAATCGACAACTTGCTGAAAACTTGGAAAGAGTGCCCCGCGCCGGGAAAGAAAAAAAATAAGACTCAGCCGTTGATGAGGGTATGGAAAGCCAGGTCTGTTTTCTGGGATTTGGAATACTGGAGTCTCCTCCGCAGTCCTCATAGCCTTGATCTCATGCATATCACAAAGAACGTGTGCGAGAGCTTGTTTGGCACGCTGCTCAACATGCCGAAGAAGACCAAGGACAGGCCAAAAGCAAGGAATGACTTGAAATTTATGGGCATCAGGAGGGAACTTCACCCCCTAGCGATGCCGATGATGAGCCGGAGGAGGAAGAGGATACGGAAACGCAAAACTCTCGCAAACGAAAAAGGGCGACCAAGAAGAAGACCAGTATTGATCACTGCCCCCCGGCATGCTTCACTCTGTGCGAGGAGGAGATCAAGCGGTTTATCCACTGCCTCATAGGAGTAAAATTTCCTAACGGCTATGCGGGGAAGATAAGAAGATACCTAGACGAGGAGAAGCAACGTTTCAGCGGGATGAAATCTCACGACTGTGCCGTGCTGATGACGCAGATTCTCCCGGTTGCGATCCGAGGGATAATGGACGAGCACTTCCGTAAAACGTTGTTTGGCCTTTGCAACCTTTTTGACGTCATCTCCCAGAAGTCGATTTGCGCTACGCAACTCAAAAGGCTACAGGAGGAGATCGTTCTCATACTATGTGAGCTTGACATCTATTTCCCGCCCGCGTTCCTCGACATTATGGTGCATCTGCTGATCCACGTCGTGGAGGATATCGTCCAACTCGGGCCTGCGTTTCTGCGTAGCATGATGCCGTTTGAAAGGATGAATGGACACATCAAAAAATACGTTCGTAACAGGTCCCGTCCATATGCAAGCATAGCGAAGGGCTTTCTAACCGAAGAGTGCATCTCTTTTTGCACGAATTATCTCAACACCGAGAACCCTGTTGGTCTGGCCGTCAACAAGCACTTTGGCAGGACCGATGGGTGTGGTCACCACGAGGGAAGCCGCGCAATGCATGTCAACTTTGATGGTCGAGACATCGACTTTGAAAGAGCAAGCCTAGTCGCGCTACAACACATCCAGCTGGTCGATCCTTGGATAGTAAAGCACAAGGATGTAATCAGGAAGAAGTACAGTGACCAGGGCCTGCAGATAACGGACCGAGATCCATGGCTAATCAAAGAGCACAACTCCGGTTTCATGACTTGGTTCAGGGACGAGCTTCATTCTAATCCCCCGCGAAGGAACGCTTCCGAGGACGAAAAGATGATATTCACCTTGTCACAGGGTGCCACACGCAACCTGATGACCTATCAAGCGTATGATATCAACGGCTACACATTCTACACTGAGGAAAAGGACAATAAGTGCGATTACCAGAACTCAGGGGTAACGGGGATATTCTACACCGATGACGTCAAGGAAAGAGTTTACGGAAGGATCGAGGACATATGGGAGCTCGACTACTGTGGAGAGAAGGTGCTGATGTTCCGTGTGAGATGGGCCAAGAGCGTCGTAAAAGAAGACCGGTACTTCACCACCATGGTTATACCCGAAGCCAAATCCAAGCCTGTGGGCGCAAACGTCACCACGAAAAATGAGCCATGGGTACTGGCTAGTCAAGTGGACCAATGCTTCTTCATTACCGACCCATCAAAGGCGAGCCGCGTTGTAGTGAGGAGCGGCAAAAGAAACATAATCGCGGAGATCCTCCGCAACACCGTGCCGATCACCACGATTAACCTCAGTAGTCGTGAGAATATTCATTATTGCCAGCTTCTTATGAACAAGCTGCACGGACGATACAAGTTTCCGGAGCCGTATGATAACACCAAACTCAAAGGGAACAAAGTAAACACATGGGCCCTCAGGAAGATGAGCAAGGCCTTGTCCAGTTGGAAAACCCGGATGAAGAGGGAAATTATTGAAAAGAACAAAACCTGGGAGGAGCTCAAGGAGAAAGAGCCGTTGATCGACGAAGCTACCTACAAACTTTTCAAGGCTAGGTGTGAGTCCGAGCCAGCCAAGGTCGCGAGTGCCAAGGGCAAGGCCATGCGGTCGTAGGTCATAGGTAACCACCGTCTCGGAGCCGGTGGTTACAGAAGTTCCAAGCCTAAATGGGACAAGGAGGATGCCGAGAACGCCGCTGCGGGCATACCTAACCCCTTCCAGCCATACAAATATGATCCGCAGACCGAATTCTTTGTGAGGGCCCGGAGCTATAAGGACAAAGCAACCTCGAAAATAGTTATCGATAAGATTCAGGAGTTTACGACTGCCGTGGTAAGTAGTTTACCACGCGACCTTGTCGATTGAATTCTCTAGGGAAGTTCACAATTTCTTAATGTTTCACATTCTTTCTGAAGCAAGCGGAAATCAAAATCGCCTCATCGCAGGAGTCATCGGTTAAGCCGGCCGACCCGTGGGACAACGCCTTTAACAGGGCGTTGAACAAGGTCAAGAAGGCTGACGACGTGACGGCGAAGCCATCGTCAGCCGGCCGTGTGGTCGGCTTTGGTGCGGACCTAAATTTGTCCGAATATTATGGAAAACCGGGGGAGCAGACCGGTTCGAGGGGGCGCAAGGCGAGAAGGACCGAAGAAGACGCCACTTATGTTCGTGGACTGGAGGAGAAGGTGAACATGCTTCCGCAGCTTGTCCAGGAAGAAGTGGCGAAGACGATGACCGCTCTCCTTCCAGATATGATGCAGTCACTCACGAATTGGCAAGCGCGTGGTGGAGAAGGGCCCATACCGGTCCCCAGCATGGTCGGAAGCAACTCGGGCACCGCGGCGCCTGCAGTCCCGACTCCCGCCGTAGTGGTGGCTCCCGCACCGACTCCCGGCATATTGGTGAATCCGGCCGCCAGCACCGCGGCGGAGGCGCCGGACGTGATGGTAACTCCTCCAGCAACGATCGAGCAACCGGGGCATAACAATAATGCACCCGGCGGCAGCGCAAATAGGGCGACCGACGCCACGGGAGGCAGCGCGCCCTCCGTCTCTTGCATGCCCGCCGTCATCGGCGGGGTCTCTTCATTGGCCGACCTCGACGCCCTAAAGGTAACTATAAGCGTCTGCAACTCAAACGAGGACTTCATCTCCTTGCCTTTTTTAGTGGAATCTCTCTGATGCCCTACATGCATATATCTCTTTCGCAGGAGGACACTCCATGCATTCTGTTACAAGTCGTGGACGGCGAGTCGAAGGATGTTGACAAAGGTAAAATCATTCAACCACAAAATCGAATCATGCACAATATGCCGATGGCACCGGAGATGCATAGGGTTCAAATCTCTCTCGTGATTTCGGGCTACAAGAGAGTTGAACCTCCCATTCAACCCCCCGGATACGATGAGGATGAACCGGCAGTCCTCAGTGACTGTTTCGGCCAAATATGCCTATGGACGAAGACCCAAATGCGTTTAATGCCTATGCACGAACACCTCTAGTCATCGTGTCGGTGCCACATGATCCCATCGGCGCACAACAAGCAGACGATGATATCAAAGCCGACCAGTTCATCAATACTTTGTATGATGTTGATGACTTATTCATGCCTCCTGCTGAAGGAGCCTATCAGCATGATGAGGAAGCTCGCGGTCCAGCTGATCCTGCGGCGAAGCCTGCTTGCTCCACGCGTCTCTTCGCTGCTTCTCAGGAGATGTCTCCGGCAGCTTGCGCCTTCACCGAGCCTCAAGAAGATGCCACAAGGAGATCTATTCTCAGCCCGTCCGCACTCCATAAGGCGTCCACTGAGCAGATAAAGGCCGGTGACTGCTCGAAATCAGAAAAGAAGAAGGGACGAAAAAGAAAGAAGAGCATCACTTCGAGCAGCCAACCTTCGATGCCGATCCGGGCTCAGGACGGGCCACCAAGACCCAAGGATCTCTCGTTTGAAATCCATGTGGCGGGTAGGGAGATGCTGCCTAAGGACATGCTCGACCTTGCAACTTCGGATATGCAGAGTGTGCATCACAATATTATGGCATTAGAGAAGGTTCTTCTTCGAGAAGAGAATCCCTCGTACCCGGTTTTCATCGCCAAGGTGCCACTCAACACGGGCTTCATCAACACTATCCCCGCGGATATGATAATCCTGCGGTTTTCAGAGATATTCAATTTGTACCATCTCAAGCGGCTGGACCATAGCCTTATCCGTCTGTTCTCGCTCAACCTTTCTATGTGTATCAGGAGAGATAAGACCCCGACCTCGTGATATTGGACCCCTTCTACATGCGTGAAAGCATCTTGATGGACGACGGGGACGCGGCTCTCACGGCGGGGTACATCACAGACTTCATGCTACAGAACGCCGACAAGGATTCATTTCTTATGACCTACTCTCCCAAGTAAGTCATGCACTCGCCGCCGTAGCATATATGCTTTATTATCTTTCCATTGTCCTCTTCCAACATTCCTTTTGGATTGTTTTAATTATGTAGTGAGGATCAAGACTGGGTGCTCATCTTCTTTTCACCGCAACACTCGCATGCCGTGTATTTAGACTCGGTGAGTGTGAAGAAGAAAGATTACAAGTATATCATGAGAGTTTTGGATGATATTCTCGCCGGCTACATAAAAGCCGGAAGCAAGATCGTGAAGCACAAGTTCAGGAAGAATCATCCTGGCGTGAACGTGTTCAGCCACGTAACGCAGTTCCCGTGCGTCAAGCAGCCGACTGGCAGTGTGAGGGATGCGTACTACGCCCTTCATCACATGAGGGCGATTGTACAGGAACAACGCAACCTTACGCTGCCAAGTCATCTCAAAGCGTGGGCCGAAAGGAAGGCGGAAATCGTCGATGCTAATCTTAAGGAGGAGTTCTTTCACATCCAAGCGCAGATGGCGACTATCATCCGTCATGAAGTATAAATGAAGGGGGCGATCTTCCACTCCAACATTGCACCATCCAATGGGGAGATAGAAGTCCGCCTAAAGGCCTTGCGTGACACAAGGCCTTTCATGATGAAAGAAGGATGCCGCCCATTCCCCGAGCCGAGTCAGAAGATGTGACCAATTTATGTTATATATGACAGTCGTTTGATGAATGTGTGCCCTACATGTAATTTGGATGTACTCTTTGTGTAGTAGACGATGGTAGTGTCAAATACTCTTGGTGCTCTTTATGTATAAAGGTCACTGCATATGCATTTTTATGCATATGTGCATGCTCCTGGCCATTGATCGACTTGCTTTATGTTGTTGATAAGAATAGATGCTATATTGCGTTGTTGTCCTTTGCTATGAATTCATAGATGCGACCTCTAAAATCGTTGTTTTGTGCAGGTTGAAGAGAAACCAAGAGATGATGAAGAAAGTAGCTTTCTGTTTTCAATAATTGTTGGGCTCATTGTAATATTGTGATGGATGTAATCTTGTGAATCTTCTTGGCCTCTAAACCTTAGACGATGATGGATGTAATCTCTTGTAAATCTTTGTAATAAGAATTATAATGCAATTCTTTTGTATCAATAATTGTTGGGCTCATTGTAATATTGTCTTTTGAATTTTTGTAATATGGTAAAAATATATGTAATGTTTGTAATTCTGTACTGTTTTATTCTTTTCTGTAATTATTTTTTGGTTTTCTGTAACCAATTTAGTGGCGCATTATGTCTGTATTTAGTGGCGCATTAGGAATGCGCCACCCCTAAGGACCCTTAGGCGTGTGATACGTCCTAAACGTATCTACTTTTACAAACACTTTTGCTATTGTTTTTGCCTTCATTCTTGCATGATTTGAACGAAACTAACCTGGACTGACGCTGTTTTCAGTAGAGCTACCAGTGTTGTTTTCTTTTGTGCAGGTTTCTGGATATTTAGGTACGCTGGAAAAATCCCAAAAATATATATAAAAAATCAGCGTTCCGGAAGCTTCCACCAGGCCAAAGGGGGCCACATGGCAGCCAGGGGCAGCCAGGAGGGTGCCTGGCGCGGCCCAGCCCCTGGCCGCGCCACCTGCCCTCCTGGCTGGGTCCCACACCCCCTGGTGACCTACCTTGGCCCCTATTTATTCTCCCATCGAGGAAACCCCAAAATAGAAGTCGCTTTTCCAATCTACGTCGTGGAGCCGCCGCAACCCTCTGTTCTTCCTCGGAGAGCTAATCTGGAGGCTGAATTGCCCTCCGGTGAGGGGGAAATCATCGCCATCGTCATCATCATCACCTCTCCATCACCCCTCCATGACTTCTCCTCTCATGTGTGAGTAATTCCGTGCTATAGGCAAAGGGGATGGTAGGGATTGGATGAGTTAGATCATGTAATAGTTCAATCAGATTGTTGGGGGCATGTTGCCTATCATCTACTTGGTGTTTATCATCTTTGTTACAACTTGTTGCTCTTAATGCTTGTCACTTTGGGCTCGAGTGCCATGATTTCAGATCTGATCACCCTTTTGTTTCTTGAGTTTGTGGTGTTCTTGATCTTATCTATGAGTTGTATGCACCTATTATAGTCCGGAACCGGCGATCCCAATGGTGACAGCTTGGGACACCAAAGGGGATGGACTATAATTTGACGATTCCGTGTATCCATGAATTGTTAATGCTTTGTTCCGGTGCTCTTTGATAGGAGTACCTTAATCTCCCTAAGTTCCTTTTGGCCCCATTTGTAGCGGGAGGGTAGGACAAAAGATGTTGTGCAAAGTTCTTATTGCAAGCACGTACAACTAACTTGGGATACATGCCTGATGTTTGATATTTTCCTAGATGATCCTTTGTTTTCTGTGAGCCTTGCCCAAGTTAGAATCTGTTACATGTTCGTTCTCATCCAAGAAGTGCCCAACCATCCATCTCCCTAGCCTACAATGTTTTCCTTCTGCTGCTTACTAGTTGTTTTCTTTTGCTGTTCCATTATCACTATCACCACTATTATCATCACCACTACCACCACCATAACACAGTTGCTACTAATACCTTTGTGCAAGCAAGTGTTTATTTCAGGTGCGATTGAATTGACAACTCAATTGTCAAAGCCTGTACGTATTCTTTGTGTCCCCAAGTGTCGAATCAATAAATTGGGTTATCTTGCCCGCGAAGACTATCTCGATCCCCTACAGTTGAGGGTTATCAAGTACTGTTTTCTGGCGCCGTTGCCGGGGACCATAGCTTTATTTACAGGTCTACTCGAAGTATCCTTCCTGCTGCACGTTATCCACTATGGGTAAGAAAGGAGACCCTAAAGTTCCGATATTACCATCCTGTATGAGACGAGGTATTGCTCTTAGCACTAGTTCTAAACTTGATTCTCCTTCGGTTATGAGTCAGTTTGATTCACCTCAGTTACATGCTACTTCTTCTGAGTCTGGCAATATGTCAGATACTTTTGATGATGCTTCTACTACCTTTGAGACTATAGGTTCACTTGGTTCTTTTATTGAAGAACATATTGCTGATGTTGCCCGATTCTCAGGTGTTGAAATTCCTGTTATCCAAACCCCTATTGGGAAAACTCATAACTTTGCTGACCTTAAGGAGAAACTCCTTTAGGATGATTATATTACACATGATGATGATTTTTGCAGGGAGCTTAATGAATGTGCTGATTCCGACCCTGCTACTATAAAAAAGTTGCTAGCAAAACACTCCCTGAAGAACAAGTTTACTCCTGATCCTACTTTTGCTACGTCTCCTATACGCATCACTGATCCTGATTATAATTTCTCTGTTGACCTTTCACTTATATCCACAGTTGAAGATGATCCCTTTTATGGCAGAGAAGATGATGATGCTATCGGGCACCTGACCAAAATCACTGTGTTAGGTGGCTTGTTTACCACAGATGAAAGGATCCGGAACTTTTATGTGACCAAGCTTCTTCCTTTTTCCTTGAAAGGAGATGCTAGAGCATGGTACGATGCACTACCATGTGGTTCCATTAAGAGTCCTCAAGATATGGCTATATCTTTCGTCGATAAGTATTTTCCTGCTCATATGCAACATGATGCTTTACAAAGAATTTATAACTTTAAACAGTTGCAGGATGAGCATCTCCCT
Organism: Bromus sterilis; assembly: GCA_950022295.1. Taxonomy (NCBI): domain Eukaryota; kingdom Viridiplantae; phylum Streptophyta; class Magnoliopsida; order Poales; family Poaceae; genus Bromus; species Bromus sterilis. Next base: position 351,392,617 of record OX465597.1, read on the forward strand.
AAAGCTTGGGGGAGATTTTGCAGTTTGCTGAAGGCTAGATCGGGACATGAGATCCCTAAGAATGAATTACTTGATATATTTTATGCTGGTCTAACCGATGGGTCTGAATCCTACCTAGATAGTTGTGCTGGTTGTGTTTTCAGGCAAAGAACACCGGACGATGCGGAAGAATTGATGGGAAAAATTGCCAAAAACCATGAAGATTGGTCCGTTCCTGAACCACCTCCACCACCAAAGAAGAGGGGCATGCTAGTACTAAGCCCGGAAGATATGCAAGAAGCAAAGAAATCCATAAGAGAGAAAGGTATTAAAGCTAACGACGTGAAGAATCCACCTCCAATTGAGAAGCTGTGTGAGCCTACCACTCACCCACCTATGGTAGAGGTACACTCTCTTTTAGATTTCAATGCAAGTGACATCCCTAAAGGTAAACCTCCTGACCAATGTTTAGATGAACTTGATAATTTTATTATGAAGAAGAATCACTTCAATGTGAAGGTACAATGTCAGTTGCATGATAGTACTCTTGCTATCAAAAGTTTGCTTGATGTTCTAGGTAGAACAGTTAATGATGTTAAATGTCTTGTGAAGAATTTTCATATGGTTCAAACTCAGCTTGAACAAATTTCTAATGTGCAAAAATATTTGCTTGCTAATAATGCCAAACAGGACAATTTACAAGCTTACGGTATAAAGACCCGGGGTGGCACACACACCCAGGACCCTCTCTATCCAGAGGGGCATCGAAAGAGGATCGAGCAAGATTCTCAAGTGCAGGAAGAAGAAATTTTTAGCTCCCCAAAGAAGAAGAAGAAAAAGAAACTCAAGGAAGCTGACAATTCCAATGATCCTATAGAAGAAGAAGAACAAGCTGTGGATCCAAACAGCATATCTACATCCGATGCTGAGACTGAAGACGGTGCTGAACCTGAAAAATATACTGAAAAGAATGATCCACCCGAGGTTCGTGAAGAAGAAGCACCCGATAAGCGCAAGAAGTATACTAGAGAAGAATTCCTTGCAAGGAGACACGGGAAGGAACGAGAACCATGGGTACAGAAACCCATGCCTTTCCCAAGCAAGTCTGTCAAATCCAAAGAAGAAGAGCACTACAACAAGTTTTGTGAGTGGATGAAACCTCTTTTTATTCAAATTCCTTTGAGTGATGCTATTAAATTACCTCCTTACTCAAAATATATGAAAGATATTGTTACTAATAAAAGAAAAGTCCCTAATGAGGCAATATCTACTATGCTTGCTAACTACTCTTTTAGTGGCAAGATTCCTGAGAAGCTCGGTGATCCAGGTATACCCACCATTCCTTGCTCGATAAACAATAATTATGTTAGAACTGCCTTATGTGATCTTGGTGCAGGAGTGAGTGTTATTTTAACAGCCCAAAACTAGAAAATTCTATAAAAGTTGCATTTTTATTTTTTCCCATTGGGGATGAAAATTTGCAACTTTATTCTTTGCAATAATCCATGTGAAAAAAAATGCCAAATCATTTTTCATGTCATGTAAAGGGATTATTTTGAATTCTCTCCTTTCTCCCTTTGTTGGTCTTTGCCATTTTTCCCAAGCCTCTGTTTTTTTTCTCCACTAAGTAAGATACTTTTGGAAATCATGATGTTGTGCCATGAAGAAGGAATGTGCCAAAATCCATGATTTATTCTTGTCCAGAAAATGGGGTTGTAGTTCTAAATGGCATTTGAATGATTTTAGATGCCTTTGAATTACTTAAATATTTGACCCAAATCATTTTCTAAAAATCCCATATTTCATGTGGACCACGAATCATATTTGTATATGATTTTTGCACTATATTTTCTATTTCTTTTTGCCCTTTTCTTCTGCTATCTTTTATTTAAAGAATAAAATGCAGAAAGGGATTCCAGTGAGTTTGGGCCGAAATCTTCTACTCCATCCCATCTCCCCTCCTCTCCGTTGCAGCCCACCTAGCCAAACCGACACCCCTCCTCTCTCTTTTTCTCTGCACGTGGGAGGTCCCCTCTCTCTCTCGTCCATGGCAGAGAGGAGGAGGTGGAGCCCTCTCGGCAGCCCCTCTCCAGCCTCCCCCTATAGCGTCCTCTTCCCCCTCCAGGAACCCTAGTTTCCTTTTCCCCCTCCCAGCGCTGCCATCCGTCTTCCCCTCTCCTTCCTCTTCTTTTTCTCCCATGCAGCTCCTCCATGGACAGGGGGCCCATGGGAACAATTCGTGAGCCTCCATCCCTGATCGTCGTTGCCATCACGTGGTCGTCTTCATCGTCCCTTGCAGCGCCTCCAGGAGCCAAGAATCGAGGCCGACGAGCCCCTGTTCGACGTCCTCGTCCTCGACCTCCTCTGCGTGTTCTTCCCCGAGCCAACGACCTCGAGTTCCTCTCTGTGAGCAATCCCTCTTCCCCTTCCTCCCCTGTTTCCTCCCGTAGACTCGCGTGTAGGTGCTGTTCGTGTCGTGCACGCCCCCAGCTTTTTCCCGTCCACCCGGGACACGAGCAGAGCATGCGCGAGTGCCCCGTTGTGTTCCAGCTCGCCCGTTTGGTTGACCGTCCGCGTAGACTGCTACCGGACCCGTCGTGGTCGTTGTTGGTCTCGCCCGCGTCGCCTTGTTCGTTTTAGCCAAGTTCAGCTTCGTCAGTTTTTGCGTGTTTTCCTTCAGGTTCAGAGTTAGCGCCTTCTTTGTTTCATATCTCGTCGGATCCGGTTACTAACAAGACTTTCAGTAGTGGCGTAGTGGCTCGGGCGCTCGGTTTGCATCCGTGAGATCGTGGGATCAAAACCTCGATCGGGAAAGGCGCCCCTTTTTATTGCAGGTGTAGCCTCTGTTCGTCAGGTTCTTCCCAGTGTTGTTTTATTTCAGTTAGCATCCAGGAGATGCTTCATTTTGGTTCAGTTTTGTTTAATGCCAAGATCCTTTGCCATAGTGCAGTGGCGTGAGCTTGCTAGTTGCAGCTGAGAGATGCTGGGATCAAATCCCCATCTAGCAAATGCGCCCCCTTTTTATTTTTGTTTTGCCGTGCGGAGCGTTGTGCAGCCTCGTTCAGAGTTTCAGTTACCACGCAGGTACAGTTTATTTTTCTTGGTTCGTTTGTTCTAACGTGACTAGCAGTTGTAGCCCAATGGCTCGGGCGCCGTTGTTGCAACCGTGAGGTCTCAGGTTCAATCCCCCCTGGATCATTAGAACCCATGTTTTCCTCCTTTTTTTTGTTTATTTTTTTAGAGCCAGTTGGGCAAGGCCCAAGTCTTTTTGTCATCCGTGGGCGCTCTATAGAGCTAAACCCGCGAGGGTTTGAGCCACTTTGGCCGAAGCCATCCCATGGAGACTTTTCTCTTTTTTTGTGTTTGTTTGATTAATTCAAATCATTTGAATTTAGTCAAATCTGCTCCATTTTGCTTTGATTGTCAAACGTGCATCCTTGCTCCAAATAAGTCATGTCATATATGATTTTGGGGTAGGAAAATATGAGGAACAAGATGGTTCTATTCATATTTTTTAATTGAGCTGGCATTATTTGGTGATGGTGTATCTTGCACATGACCCCTCACATGTTGCACGTGGTGCAATCCTTCTTCCTTTCTTTGTTGTTGCGTTTCGACGACTGTAGTTGCCGGTAGCGAGTCTCGCTCTTTATTTAACTACTTGCAATAGATTGCATTAGGTGCATCATATTGTGCCATGTCATTTGCATTTATTTAAGTTGAGCAATCCCACCTCGAGGTTCATTCTCATGTGCGGGCAATTCTTGTTAATGTTTTGTTCATCCTTTGTTTATGCCATGATCATGCATATTAATTACTATAACATAAGGATCCTTCGGGTCCAGTGATCACCCACCTAATGCATATGAAGATTGTCGGGAGCATTGCACCGTGATTCTCGAGCTTCATTAAACTTGTCCCATCTTGTGTTCATGCCATGTTATTAAAATGCCATGCATCATACTTGATCATGATTGTTTTTCCATTGCCTGCTTGTGTTGCTTCGTAGTAATAGATGCATCTCCATTGATTGTCTTTACAGTGTTTACCGTCTTGTGTGCTTCCGCGGGTACCTCTCGGAGACGTTGCGAGCTTGCGATCAACTACACCTTCGGAACCCGACTTATCAACAGGCAAGGACTATACATTACTTATGATCCATTCTATCTCAACCAGCGGTTTTCATGCTAGTCTAGGATAGGTTCGATGTTTGATCCTACCACATGTTTACAGCCTCTTTTAAACCGATACAGCCATGTCCCCTCCCAGCAAACCTTGTACTACTATGTTACTATTGCTCGTTGCTCAGCCCCTGCTTAGTATGCATGCTTAGGATGCTACGATGTTACCCTGTTACTCCTGGGTTTTGGGATATCACATTATTATATTATTGTTGTTGATGATATGATTATTATAAATATTGGCTATATTCGACGAAGGATGGAAGGTCTAGGCTATCCCGCCCCGACGCTTTGTTCCATTCGAGTCACCTAGGATCCGAGTTCCGGGTATTGGTTTTAAGACTGAGCGTGCCTAACCGCGTGTGGGATTTTATGGGGTCCCCTTTTCTTACCTATCTAGCTTCAACATTTCTAGTGGTGGCCCAAGCTGATTTACCATTTGAAAACATGCATATATATCTTGTCGGGTTGCTCCTAGCAGATATCTTTAAAAACAACTTGGGCCAGTGGAGACATGGTTTCTCTGTTGGTCCACCCGATCAGCTAGGACCTGGTTTCCCATGTGTGATTAACCGGCAATCCGACCTGCGTCATACGGAAGAGTCCGATCCGAGAGCGTGGCCAGCTTTTGGATTGGCTGTCGACTCCCCGGGGGCCACCCGGATTTGTTCGTTGTTAGTTAGAGGGACCTGTCGTTTCGGATCTCTCGGAACTAAATCATAAAATGGTTGCCAATAATGGGTAGCAACTGAGAGTGATGGGCGTGCGTGCGGAGCCTTGTAATGGGCAGTTGGTACACCCCATGCAGGGTTAAATCTTTTCGAGAAGCCGTGTCCACGGATATGGACGACTTGAGACCTACTCCTTGTTCATAGACAACAACAACAACTGAGATAATCTTAATAAACTTGATCACCGTCTGTGTGCCTTGACTGCTTCTTCTTCTTCGGGATGCGAAGAGGAGGAAAAGGATAGGATAGGTGTTATGTTTGCGTAGTAGGTGGATAGCAGACTTGTTGGAGGCTATTCCTCATCGAATGCTTGGCTTCTTATCTTACTCTCTAGATCGTTAGCCACTTCGTAAATGCTAGTGCGGCAGCAACCTCACCACTTACCCCATCCTTACCGTAAACTACTAGTTGTCCTAGAATGACGAGTGATGAAGTCCTTGCTGGGTCAGTTGACCACTACAGTTGGATGCTGAGTACCTCTGTACTCATGATACTACCCCCAAACTCTTTTCAGGGTTCTTGATCGACAACATGTATGGTGATCGACGTTTCACGTGGAGACTCGACGACGACTAGTTAAGCGGATCCCGGCGGAGGGCTTGGACCCGTGTGGTTATGGGATCGATGTTTTCTCTTTGCCACTAGGCATTTTCTTGTAGTCTGTACCCAGACATGTATCTTCTGCTGTTGTATTGTATTTAAGGCAGTTGTATGCCGATTGTATGAGATGTTGTATCCTTGTATCTGTAATGTTGTGATATCATGTTGGAAATTCGGGGCATATGACTTCGTCATATGTCGCGGTGGGACCGATATGTGCTTCGTCCACGGATCTGGATGGAAACATCTAGATCTGGAACAGTACCGCATATCGGGCCTTATAGTTATGCCCTTTTCTCTCTACAAAAGACTTTGTTTAGAGAAACTAATTACTACAGATATCTCTCTCCAGATGGCCGACAAGTCCACGGCCATCCCGATCGGTATTTGTGAGGATGTTCCTGTTGAAGTTGCCAATTGCTTAATACTTACTGATTTTGTTGTGCTTGACATGCCCGAGGATGGGAGCATGTCCATTATCCTTGGTAGACCTTTTCTTAACACCACAGGTGCCGTTATTGATTGCAATAAAGGGAAGGTTACCTTCAACGTAAATGACAAAGAACACACTGTGTATTTTCTGAAGAAAATCGACAAAAGGCATGGCCTTAACTCCATTGAGAATATCGAGACCGTGAAGATTGGAGAATGGGATTTTCCACTACATGTATACCATAAATACAAAAAAATTATGGTGGGGACAATGTCCATTAAAGTGAGAGTGCAATGATCACTTCATAAGAGGCGAGACTTTCTGCGCTATATATCACCGGTGTGTTGGTAAGACTTGATCAACCTTGCTAACTAGCAAGTTTTATATAGGTAAAAAGTTGAGCTTGTTATGTTTTCATTTCCTTTAGTTTTTATTATCCTTGCTGTACCAAAGTTTTTGTGTTTAAAGCTTCACCTGTTCTAACTCTTGCCTCAAGTTCCCGAAAGTTTTTGTAGCTTTTTGAACTTTGAAAAATTCTCTACAGTGAAGTTGCCCAGAAAATTCCAAAAAAATTATATTCAAAGTTTTCAGGTAAAAAGCCATCAGGGGGCACATTTGGCTGACCAGGGGGGCCTCCACCAGGCCAGAAGGCGAGGTGGCGCGGCCCAGCTCCTGGCCGCGCCACCCACCCTCCTGGGTGGGTCCCATGCCCCCTGGTGGCATCTCTCCTCTCACTCTCTCTCCTTCTTCCCAAAAACACGAGTTCTTCCTCTGGTTTCTTCGTTCTTGCTGCTCTTGAGCATGTACCTTTGATCTCTCCATTTAGCCACTTGTTTGAGCTGATTTTTGGAACAAGTGCTCCCTGGTATGTGACTCCCTCACCCCTCCAATTAGTTTTCAAGTTGGTGGCTTCATTAGTGAGTATTTAGGGGTTCTTGGTGCTGTTTAGTTAAGCTTAAATGTTTGTGTAGAAATTTATTTTTCAAGTTTTGCTGCTAGTTTGAGCCTTGGTTAAGTAAGTAGAATGTTATGCCCAAACTAGTTTTGCTTAAATCTTCGTTTTTGTGAATTGTTAAAAATTTCAGAAATGGAGAAACTAGGAAAGTGGCTTGGGAAGAAGAAACACGAGCGCTCTAGCCGTGTCACGCGTTCCGCAACTTCGCCTTCTACCACAAGGGCAAGCTACAATGAAGATATCGTACCCATGGAGATGTTGGACGCGTCACCCGCGAGAGCTATGGCATTTCCATGCGAAGATTTTCTGGAGGATGCCGGCATACGAGAAGAGTTCTATGCTCTATGTGCCAATGCAGGTTTGACACGGCTTGTTACGAGCCGTGTACCACAGTACGAGACACTCACCGCTATTTTTGTTAACAGTTTCAGGTTTTATCCTGACAATGATACTATGGTGTTTCGACTTTATGAAAGATTGCGGACCATGCCTATGAGTACATTTTGTGAAGCTTTAGGTTTGTCAGGTTTGGTCGAGAATAAGAAGAGGAAAAATGTCCAAACTTTTGCAATCAACACCCTCCTCGACTCGTTTTGTAACACTGAAGTGAGGGCATCCAACCGTCAGAAGATTTCCAACATTATGTTCCCTCACCTCAGGTATTTCGCCTATTATATTGCTAGAGGAATGTTGGCTCGAGACAACACGAGAAGCACTTCTACGCCTGATACTGCTATCATGGCGAATGCCTTCTCAGGAAAGCACGAGTATCATGTGGGTTTGATTATTGCGAAACGCCTTTCTACTAATAGTAACAAGGGGGACCTCTTTGGTGGCGTCTATGCCACACTTCTTTTGCTGTTTCTCCAAGGAGAACCGCGACCAGATGATACAGTCTTTCCTTTTGTTAGCCTTGACTTGGCTGCCATGAAGAGGCATTTCTTTGTTACTAAGGCCTCTGACCGCTATGCACTTGATTATATTTTGCGGTTTAAAGACGGTGTGGAACGCACTATCCATCTACTTGCACCACTTTTGTTTGATTTTTCTCGCAGGAACGGATTTCGCTTTTCAGTTGCCGAGTTTGAAGAGATCACGGGGAGATACCAGTTTCACGACCCCACGGAGGGGGTCGAGCCAGACGAGGAGGAGCACGTGGTATATCCACCAGTTCAGGAGGAGACCGTCACCCCCTGGGGTGAAGGGTCTTCCTCTGGATGGGGGGCTGGGCCTTCCTCTTCCACGTGGGAGGATCCAAGGACTTTAGTGTACGCACCGGAGGGCTCATACAACCCTTGGGATTAATATTACCCCGGAGCTGGAGGTTCCTCGGGACCGCAGTAGAAGAGCCCAACTTAGGCCAAAAGCCTAAGCTTGGGGGAGTACGTGCTCTCCTCCCCTTTCCGTTGTATCAACCATTGGTTCACTTTTATCCTTTTGCAAGTTTTTGCCTGTTCTTCTTTGTTCTCTTAGTTTGCAAAAAACCCAAAAATATTTCTCCTTTGTTTTACTTTCGTTAAACCTTAAAAAACCCAAAAAAATATGTTTCCTTTTCTCTTTAGTTTGCTTTGTTTTCAGAGTTCAGCTCGAGTCCGTGATGATTATAATTTCCTATGTTCGATCATGCAATTGACAAGGCAGCAATGACGAGATCGGCGGAAGGGATGCAACAAGGAAAGCCAGTATGAACTCTTTTTCTTTCTACTCTTGTACATATGCCTGTACTTATGATTAGAGACCAGCTTGTAGCGACATAGTGCCATGTTTACAATGCTTTCCCAGTGGTTCATGCTTTCTTTGTGGTTAGTCTCAAATAGCTAGAGTTTATAATGTGTTGCTTGAAATGATTGACATGCATTGCATTGTTCATGGTATGGCATATTGAAGTGGTATTTCCCTCCGGGGGATTCTTGGATTGACTTGGCACATGTTCACGCATGTTAAGACTAAAAAGTCTGTTCTGCCTTGATGATTTTTTAACTTCAGAGTAGTTATATCACTTTCATGCCCGATTCAATGTTGCTTTGTCGCTCTGCATGATTATGACTGTTATGCTCTCTAGTTGGTCGCTTCCCCGTCTTTTGCTAGCCTTCCTCCAGCACCAAGCGGAATTCTGCTTGTGCTTCCAAACTCCTTTTTTTTTAAAACCCAGTTTTTTCCATTTGAGTCCACCATACCTACCTATATGTGGTATTTACCGGCCACTCCTAACATAGACTTTCATGTGCCATCTCGAAATTTATTCAAAAGCTTCGCCTTTGTAACCGTACAAGCTCATGGTGCGGTGAGGGGAAATCAGTATCTTTCATGTCAAAAATATTTTGACGGAAGTTTTAACTAGTCAAGAAAAAAATATATGAGAGTTACACCTCCCCCATACTTGATGATGGAGTGAAATGGACCAAATGCTGCTTATGATAGATGGAACGATACCCTCCTTCCATCCTTGAGGCAAAATAAAAGGTTCCGTAGACCATCAAAGGATTTATGGATAAGGGAATATGTGTAAGCAAAAGGCATTAATATGGTTGGCATGGGAGATATTGAGAGACCTTTACCGTTCACCGTTCACTGGAAAGTTGCACCTCTCAAAAGAGTTTTATCTCTGTTTTCAAAACCAAGAGCTCTGGCACATGTTTAGACTTTTCTTCCTTTCACGGGTTTTCAACCTTGCCATCAAAATCCACGGTTCGAGAGTCTCCACCTTCCTTTCTCCAAAGCACCAACTATGAGAGCATAATTGTCATTCTTAGTGTAACATGCATTTTCCCAAAGTATCACATTGTCTTCTGTATGCTTGTGATGTTTCTTACTTTGAGTTCTGAGTTCTAGTCTCCTTTAAAACTCCGGAGGAGTTTCTGCATTTATGTTTTGCTTCACTTATGGAGGCTAGCGAGATACCACTCTGATATGTTCATGCTATGTGCATTGTGATCTTAAATTGATTTTCAGCAACACATTATTTACTTTACGTTTGTTTGTGACTGATTACATGAAAGCAGGATTGCTTCGTGCATTGTCCTTGTAGCATGATGTCAAAACTTGCTAAACACTTTCGTAGTACATGCTTATATACATCTAATGAAGCAAAAGAGTTTGCCAAAGTTTTCTTTGTCGCGTCCAGTTCGTTGAACTGAATTGCTTGAGGACAAGCAATATCTAAGCTTGGGGGAGTTGACACTTCCTAAACGTATCTACTTTTCAAAACACTTTTTGCTATTGTTTTTGCCTTTATTCTTGCATGATTTGAACGAAACTAACACGGACTGACGCTGTTTTCAGAAGAGCTACCAGTGTTGTTTTCTTTTGTGCAGGTTTCGGGATATTTAGGTACGCTGGAAAAATCCCAAAAAAATATATAAAAAATCAGCATTTCGGAAGCTTCCACAAGGCCAAAGGGGGGCCACAGGGCAGCCAGGGGGCAGCCAGGAGGGTGCCTGGCGCGACCCAGCCCCTGGCCGCGCCACCTGCCCTCCTGGCTGGGTCCCACACCCCCTGGTGACCTACCTTGGCCCCTATTTATTCTCCCGTCGAGGAAACCCCGAAATAGAAGTCGCTTTTCCAATCTACGTCGCGGAGCCGCCGCAACCCTCTGTTCTTCCTCAGAGAGCTAATCTGGAGGCTGAATTGGCCTTCGGTGAGGGGCAAATCATCGCCATCGTCATCATCATCGCCTCTCCATCACCCCTCCATGACTTCTCCTCTCATGTGTGAGTAATTCCTTGCTGTAGGAAAAGGGGATGGTAGGGATTGGATGAGTTAGATCATGTAATAGTTCAATCAGATTTTTGGGGGCATGTTGCCTATCATATACTTGGTGTTTATCATCTCTGTTACAACTTGTTGCTCTTAATGCTTGTCACTTTGGGCCCGAGTGCCATGATTTCAGATCTGATCACCCTTTTGTTTCTTGAGTTTGTGGTGTTCTTGATCTTATCTATGAGTTGTATGCACCTATTATAGTCCGGAACCGGCGATCCCAATGGTGACAGCTTGGGACACCAAAGGGTATGGACTATAATTTGAGGATTCCGTGTATCCATGAATTGTTAATGCTTTGTTCCGGAGCTCTTTGACAGGAGTACCTTAATCTCCCTAAGTTCCTTTTGGCCCCGTTTGTAGCGGGAGGGTAGAACAAAAGATGTTGTGCAAAGTTCTTATTGCAAGCACGTATAACTACCTTGGGATACAAGCCTGATGTTTGATATTTTCCTAGATGATCCTTAGTTTTCTGTGAGCCTTGCCCAAGTTAGAATCTTTTACATGTTCGTTCTCATCCAAGCAGCGCCCAACCATCCATCTCCCTAGCCTACAATGTTTTCCTTCTGCTGGTTACTAGTTGTTTACTTTTGCTGTTCCATTATCACTATCACCACTATTATCATCACCACTACCACCACCATATGACAATTGCTACTAATACCTTTGTGCAAGCAAGTGCTTATTTCAGGTGCGAATGAATTGACAACTCAATTGTCAAAGCCTGTACGTATTCTTTGTGTCCCCAAGTGTCAAATCAATAAATTGGGTTATCTTGCCTGCGAAGACTATCTCGATCCCCTACAGTTGAGGGTTATCAGCGTGGAGCATTACAGAATGCGCCACCCCTAAGAGCTTATAGGTGGCGCATTCTGAGATGCGCCACGCCTAAGGGCCTTAGGGGTGGCGCATCCAGAATGCGCCACCTCTAAGCCCTTATTAGTGGCTTGTAGTTAGTGGCACATCCATAATGCGCCACAAAATAGAAAAAGGACGCCACTATAAGGGTATTCCCTAGTAGTGTCCATCTGCATCTACTACTAATCATCCACCTTGAGATATCTATCCAGAACATCTCGCTGGTATTAAGTTGTGAGCCCCACCCAAAGTGTAAACCCAAAGCAATAGACAACTGCATTAAAATAACTTTGCGTAAAGTAATCAATCTTTGCAACCGCGGTTACAAGCACCATTTTTTTCCCCCTTGTGGCAACAACACATCCCCTAGACTCATGTTTCTGTCACTCAAGCTAGTCATCAGGGGGCATGAACCCACAATCAAGCATAACGCTCCCTCTTGGAGTCACTACCTACTACTTGGCCAAAGCAATAAACAACAATGGAGAACATGCAAGAATTACTCAAGAACTCAAATGTAAAAGGAGAAGAACCAAATAGATTACTCATCACAATATGAATATAGCCTGATAATCCATAAGATCCCAGCAAACTCAACATAACAACAACAGAAAGAATAACATATGTGCCTTGATCATGTAGGGCAGCTCACAAGGTCTAATCCATGAAGAACAAATAGGGTTGGAGAACATCACATAGATACTGATCATGGACCCATGGTCCAAGGTGGACTACTCACGGATCATCCAGGAAGCGTCCATGGTGGTGGAGAAGCTCCCGGAGTTCAATCCTCCCTCCGATAGGGTGCCGGGAAGAGGTCTTCTGACGCTCCCGATCTTGGAAGCGCGGTGGCGGCAGAACAGAGGCGAGATCGCGAAAAAGGGTGTAATCTTCGGAAGTTTCGGGGCAAAGGAAATATATAGGCGAAGGGGGGAAGCCGGGGGGCCACCAGGGACTGCAGGTGCCCCCTGGCCGCCTAGGCACCAGGGTGCCCCCTTGCTCTCCTTCGGGGCTCGAAGGTTCCCGTACGCTGATTTTTTATTGGATTTTTCCGGGATTTGTGGAGCACTTTTAATAAGGGGAAAACCTGAAATAAAAAGACAACAGAAAACAGGAACTGTCACTGGGTGCAATGAGTTAATAGGTTAGTCCAAACAGATCAAAAGTGTATGAAAGTGTATCAAAAGCATATCAATATCACACAAAACATGCATGTAGCAAGCAGAAATTATAGATACGTTTGGGACGTATCAGTAATATATTTCGTTACCTTTATATTCTTGCTCTTGAGTATTCTTGCATGTTGTCCGTTGTATTTTATTGCTTTGGCCAAGTATTAGATTGCAACTCCAAGAGGGAGCGTTATGCATGATTGTGGGTTCATGCCCCCCGATGTCTAGCTTGATTGATAGATACATGAGACTAGGGAATGTGTCGTTGCCACCAGGCAGAAAACAAAGGTGCTTGTAACCGCGGTTGCAAGAATTGCTTACATTACGCATAGAGTGTTAAGGCAATTGTCCGTTACTTTGAACCTACAGGTTGGCTGGGGTTCGCAACTTAATACCAGCGAGATGTTCTGGATATATATCTCAAGGTGTATGATTAGCGAGTAGATGTCAATGGATAAACGGTCTACTTGTTTCGGTGTAATGCCCATACGATTGAACCTCTTTACTTTCTAGTAGCATAATAAGCATTGCGATGTGTTTATAATTCTGTTAATTGCCTAGCTGTAATTTGTTTACCCAGCATAGTTGTTTATCGAATTTTGGGAGACATACATCACTAGTGAAAGTCGTGGGACCCCGGTCCATATTTCCACCATAGTTTCCACCATTCTAATTTACTGCTTTTATTTCCTTTAAGATGCCCCAATTACTATTCCTGATTTGTGTTTGATCCTTTGTAAACAACAAGGTCAGAGACATTGACAACCTCTGTAAACTCCTTGGGAGCAAAGTTATTTGCGTGTGTGTGCAGGTCCACGTCAACACGCCACCAAGAAAATCTCTGGCGTCATTGTCACCTACTTGTAGCTCTTTGAATCCTACTGGAGACAAACCTTGGTGTCTTCACCGAGGGAAATTTGCTGCTATCTAAATAATAATCTTCCACTTGGGGTTATCAACGAGGAGGTGTTATCAACCTTACATAACCTGCCTCCCCAGCTTGTCCATCCCAGCCATGGCGGCTGCTCCCGGTAGTCCAGATTTGGTCTCTGATACGTCTCAAACGTGTCTACTTTTCCAAACAATTTTGCTACTATTTTTGACTCATTATTGCATGATTTGAACGAAACTAACCCGGACTGACGCTATTTTCAGCAGAGTTGCCTGTATGGTTTTCTTGTGTGCAGGAATATGGATTTTAGGTACCTCAGAAAATTCCCAGACAATTTACAGAAAATCCACGCACCTGAAGGAGTCCTGGACAAGAAGGTGGGCCAGAGGGGAGCCAGGGGGGCCCCAGGCGCCCTATTGGCGCGACCTCCCACCTTGCCGCGCCGGGAGGCCGCCTGGGTGAGTCCCAGCCCCTCTGGTGACCTACCTTGGCCCCTATTTTTACCCGTCGCGAGGAAACCCCAGAACAGAAGTCGTTTTCCCGATTCTTGTCGCGGAGCTTCCGCCACCGTATGTTCTTATCCGGGAGGGCTAATCTGGAGGCTCTTTTGGCCTCCGGTTAGGGGAGATCATCGCCATCGTCATCACCATCGCCACTCCATCATCCCTCCATGACTTCTCCTTTCATGTGTGACTAATTCCCTGCTGTAGGCAAAGGGGATGGTAGGGATTGGATGAGTTAGATCATGTAATAGTTCGTCAGATTGTTGGGGGCATGTTGCATATCATCTACTTTGGTGTTTATCATCTTTGCTACAACTTGTTGATCTTAATGCTTGCCACTTTGGGCCTGAGTGCCATGCTTTCAGATTTGAACCACTTGTGTTTTCAGGAGTTTATTTATGTTTTTGATCCTATCTATGAGTTGTATGCACCTATTATAGTCTGGAACCGGCGATCCCAATGGTGACAGCATGGGACACCAAAGGGGATGGACTATAATTTGAGGATTTCATGTATCCATTGAGTGTTAATGCTTTGTTCCGGTGCTCTTTGATAGGAGCACCTTCATCTCCATAAGTTCCTTTTGGCCCCGTTCATAGCGGGATGGCAGGACAAAAGATGTTGTGCAAGTTCTTCTTGCAAGAACGTACAACTACCTTGGGATGCATGCCTAATGTTTGATATTGCCTAGATGATCCTTGATTTTCTGTGTGCCTTGCCCCGTGTTAGAATTTATTACATGTTCACTCTCTTCCAAGAAGTTACCAACCATCCATCTCCCTAGCCTACAGTGTTTCAATTCTGCTGGTTACTAGTTGTTTACTTTTGCTGTTTTACTTTCGTTGTTTCACCGCCACTATTTCCGTTGCCACCATCACTTCCATATCACCGTTGCTACTAATACTTTGTTGCAAGCAAGTGTATTTCAGGTGCGGTTGAATTGACAACTCAACTATTAAAGCTTGTGAGTATCATTTGGCTCCCCTTGTGTCGAATCTATAAATTGTGTTATTCTTACACGCGAAGACTATCTCGATCCCCTACACTTGTGGGTCATCAAGAACTGTTTTCTGGCGCCGTTGCCGGGGAGCATAGCTTTATTTACAAGTCTACTTGAAGTGTTCTGGCCACTGCACTTTATCCACTATGGGTAAGAAAGGAGACCCCAAAGTTCCGATCTTACCATCCACTACAAGAAAATGTATTGTTCTGAGCACTAGTGCCACACTTGATTCACCTTCAATTATAAGTAAGTTTGCTTCACCACCACCACATGTTACTTCTGCTGATTCTGGTAATATGTCTGACACTTTTGATGATGATACTACTACCCTTGATGATATTGGTTCACTTGGTTACTATCTTGAGACACAGATGGCTGCTGCTGCCAAACAATCTGGAATTGAAATTCCTGTTACTGACTCCTTGAGGATGATTATATTGTGCTTGATGATGATTTATGTAGGGAACTCAGAGATTGTGATGACTCTGATCCCGATACTATGAAGAAGTTTCTTGCAAAGCACTCTATGAAGAACAAGTTTGCTCCTAATCCTGAATTTGCTACATCTCCTATATGCATCAATGATCCTGATTTTGATTTCTCTGTTGATATTTCACTTATATCTACAGTTGAAGCTAACCCCTTTTATGGCAGAGAAAATGATGATGCTGTTGCACACCTGACCAAACTCACTAACTTGGGTGGCTTGTTTACTACTGATGAAAACATACAAAACTTTTATGTAACTAAGATTCTTCATTTCTCTTTGAAGAAGGGTGCTAAAGCATGGTATGATGCACTACCATGTGGTTCCATTAAGAGTCCTCAAGACTTGGCTCAATCTTTTGTTGATAAGTTCTTTCTTGCTCGCATGCAACATCATGCTTTACAAAGAATTTATAACTTAAAAAGTTTCAGGATCAGCACCTCCCTAAAGCTTGGGGGAGGTATTGCAGTTTGATCAAGGCTAGACCGGGACATGGAGTTCCTAAGAATGAATTACTTGATATATTTATTGTCAGAACCCTCTGTTAGGTAATGTGCTAGGATCAAAGTCATCTTGCATCATGTTAAAATTTTCAAAAGAAGTCATTGAAATCAAATTCAAAAGCAAAATGGGAGAAGGAACCCCCCCCAGATGAATTAATTCAAAAGGCCAGAAATAAATCTTCTCCAAAAATTCATGTTTCATTTTTGAAAATTCTTATAAATGAGTGTGATCACATATCAAGTGATGTGGGACCCACCCCATGCTCATGGATTTTTCAAATATTCAAACAGTGCCTTAGAATAAATCAAAAACCCCTATTTGAGTTAAGATTCAAATAATTTGAATTTTAATAAGTGCCAAACTTTCTAAATGGCTAGTCTATATTATTATGAGGCCATATAAAAAGTTCTAGCATTTTAGAAAATGGCTAGGTATTTATTTTTAGCTAGCCAAAACAAATGTCAGAAGAAAACAGAAAAGAAAATAAGAAAAAGGCAGAGAACCCTTACCTGTCGCCTAGGCGAGGGCAGCCCAGCCAGCCCACCCGGCCCAAAGGGGCAAGGGGGTCTTCTTCCCCCTCCCCGCACCTCCAAGCTGCTCGGTGGAATGCCCACCGAGACAGCCGAGCACGGCGTTGTCCCTCCAGTCGCCACCTGCCCCTCCGGAGACGTCTAGCCGCTCCACGCAACTCCTGGTCAAGCCACGCACCCATTCCCCCCCTCTGGAGACGCCCGCACCCTCTCTCTCGCCAAGCTCGACGGAGACCCGAGCGCCGCCGTCGCCATGCCGTGAAGAACTCGTGGCCACCGTCGTCCCCAAGCCGCGCCGTGCTGTCCATCATCTTCGCCGTCCCCGACTTCGTCGCCACGCAAGGATTCGCGCCTCAATTTGAGCTCGAGCCCACGGAATCGTCACCAGGAGCTCGCCGGACCTGCAAGCTTTCTCCGTCAATTATGCCGCCACCAGAGCCTCCCCGAGCCTGCTGACCCCGCCGTCGAGTTTGTGGTGAGCTTCTGCTCTTTTCCCCTAACCTAGCGCCCTCCCTCTCGTTCTCTATCCACGACCGCCATGAACGCCGAAGCTTGCCGCCGCCACAGTTGAAGTCAAGGTTGCCGTCATGCCCTTTTGGCTCAACTAGCGCGCGCAACAGCATCCCCTTGCTCTCAGCTCTCGTTTGTACCACGCCGCGGTCAAAATGACGCTCTGGAGCGCGAACCCGACGCAGCCCTAGCCACGGCCGCCGCCAACCTCGACGTCGACGTTGCTCCGGTGACCCCCTGAAGCTCTGGCCAGGTCCAATCGACGCGGACGACGACGCTGCACACGTTGGTGGTCTCCGTTCGTGCTCCCGTTCCCGTTTGCAGGATTCCGGCGTGAACAGGACCTCGCTGGCGACGAGCTCGCCATTAGGGCTTAACCCCTGAGCTAATCACCCTGACCCACCCCCAGTGACACTTACATGTGTGCCCAAGGCCACACTTACCCCCTGGTTAAGTTTAAATCGATTTAAACAGATTTAATTAACACCCGAGAGGCTGACCAGTGGGTCCCCCTTGACAGTGGTCCCCCTGGCCACTAACTAAACCCAATTAGTTAACAGAACGGTTTAATTAAGCCCTGTGTCACTGACAGCCTGACCCCACCAGTCAGACCCCCCCACGTCAGCATGACCTCATGCTGACGCAATAAACCTTTTTCCAAATTGAAAGAAATCAGAAAATTCCAAAAATTAGCCAAATCTTTGGAAATTCATAATTAATTCATCCTAACTCCAAATATAGCAAATAATATGTCTAAAATTATCAGAAAAATACAAGGATTCTGAATATGGACTTTGTTTGTATGTTTGACCAATTTAAATTGGGTGAACAGTGGCAAACATCCATATGGCTTTAATTTGAATTCAATTTTGGAGTGAATTTGCAAATGATTTTGCAACACACTTCTATAGGATGAATTCATCCACACATCAGAGGCTTTACCTCACCTTTACAACATCACTTCATGATCAACCTTTTCAAATGAACTTTCATGCATTCAAATGCATTTGAAATTCATCGATAAATCAAATGGAGTTTGAATTTGCATTTCAATTGCAATATACTCCTTTTAAATAGAATTGTCCACACAATGCAACCATGAACATCACCATTACAATCTTATTCATGTGATTGTGCATTGTACACTATGTTGATCCTATGATTGTCATGTTGGTGATAGAGTGGAGCCGGAACCCGAGATCACCCCCTTCATTGAATACCACGTGACTAAACCTCGTCAGCAAGGCAAGCAAACCCCCATTGATCATGTCGATAAAATCCCACTTCCCTGTCGGGACCCGCGGTTAGCGTATGTAATTCCAGTCACGATACAATCACATGGAGAGCCGAGAACCGTACCCACTTGTCTAAGTAGACAAGTTCAAGCACAGAACGTTCTCGGCAAGCATCGAACATGAGGGGCATCCCATCTAGGCCGGATGATCATCTGAGATGGGTCCTCATCGTCCTCTCACAAGTCTAGATTCTTATGGGTGGTGAATCCCATACTCATAGACAAGTCGCCTCAACCATGTTATCGATTGAATCCTAACTCTTACATAGACTTACTCCAGCCCGATCACTTAGTCAGGGTCTAGGGCGGGCTCGATCATACAACAAAGTGTGCACGTGACAGAATCACGAGCAATCGCATCACGATGCCCCAAGCTGCGCACATCTAAGGGCCACCTGGTGTATAAAAGACCGCCAGCCAGATCACAACTAAGGTCTCGAAAACCCATACTAAGACATGCATGTTATAAACATACACGCAGCACACATGTCTAGTATCAACAGCAGGTATCATCACATAACTCTACAAAGTACTTCTTTATTTATGTACACATAGAGTATACAAAGATCGCATGTCTGTGATCAACATTACATCATACAACGGAAGAAAATGAGGTCTGAGTACAGACAAGATTAACAAATGGCTTAGAGAAGCCTTGTACAACAAACATGCCCTTCCACGAGGGACCAGACTGCTGTCTGGAACTATACTACCAAGGTCAACGTCGAGCTTCAGGTCGTTGACTCCATCGGGGTCCGGGTTCTCATCTAAAACATAGAATAAGCAAACGTGAGTACAAAGTCGTACTCAGCAAGACTTACATCAGAACTACACTACTCATGCTCAAGTTTCAAGGTAAAGGAGGTGGGGTTTCATCATGCAGAAGTGCCAGCTTTGACTTGGCTAATCCTGAACTACGACTACCAGACTTGAGGTAAGAAGCGTACACGAGTCCACTACCAAGTCTCCAACCAATATACCACTATGGTTACTTCCTCGACTTCCCCGCGAGGAACACACCATAACACTCACGCTTATCTTGCGAGTTTTAGAAGTATCCATTTAAGTTGTCTAATAATCAGGTACATGTTCAAAGTAGTCCTTAACCGCGGACGCGGCTATTCGAATAGTTTTGTTAACCTTGCAAGGGTGTAAGCTACACACACATGACCATCGGTTACCGCCTTTTGCTCGCCACCGTTCAAGAGGTGACAGCGAGGATGTTCACCACGACACTTCGCTCACAACCGGTCTATTCCAGGAGTCGACTATCTGAGTTGCCTCCGCTCGAGAGCCCGGCCGGATCAACGCAACGGACTCAAACAATGCAAGTGACCGAGACGCCAACTTTTGCAGATGGTTTTCCTGCCTCCCAGGTGCACCCACATATCTATATGATGCAACCATTCCTTCATTCTTTTTCTATGCAGATGCCAAATGGAAAGCCCGAACTAATGTGACTCCTGGACGTCGACACGGATCAAGGTACTAGGTCGAGAGGGGTCAGTGAGCCCAATGTGTGGTTGTACTCTTTGTCTTGGATTACCATACAAGAACTCGGTGCTTACGGCGGTGTTCAACAAGAAAACCCACTGTGTACTCCTACACAGCCTCTCATCGTTCACCTTGTATTAGGGTGGATTCACCGACACAGTTTCACTTTCATCAACACCACTGTGATCATCCATCCCGACTCACAGATCAAAGTAACCTCAATGTAACCTCTAAGCATGCAATAAGCTGTAACAGTTGCAGGGGCCACATGACATCAATCAACTCCTGTCATCTAGGATTGTGGTTTGCTTACTACTGTGACAAGATGATAGGTCATGCATCAGATATGGGTTCAACTATGCGGTAGAATCGATACAAGGTGATCTCCTAAACATGCATAAGAGAGACTGAGAGGGAATTGGGATTTTATAGACATGATCAATGGGGTTTGCTTGCCTTGCTGACGATACACGGGGTTTACCGAACTTCTTCTCCTTCGGGGGTGATCACCATCTCGGAGGCACTATTATCGGAACAATCATCAACAAAGGGGGGCAACATTGTAATAGAATGCACAAGCACATGATTACGTTGTCCATGATGTGAAAGGTATTGTTTGTGGTACATTTGATTTAAATGAAGTATATTGCATTTGAAATGCAAATTCAAACTCCATATGTTGGTTAAATTAGCCAAGTTGCAAAAGTCATTATTTGTTCTTCATAAACCATGTGATCATGTGTGTAATGTGCCTCTGATGTACAAGTGATCAAGGTTGCATTGCCAAGGTTCAAGTTGAATTAGCTTTTGAATTAGATTTGAATTAATTCCAATTAAGCCAAATAGAAAAAGCTACTGGTCCCATTTTAAATTCAACTCAAACATGGTTGAAAGTTGTATATTTGGATAGATTATTTTCTCCTGATCATTTTTAATATATTATATGTTAAATTTGGAGTTAGTATGATTTTTCTATGAATTTCCAAAGTTTAGCTAATTTTCTGCATTTTCTGGATTAATTTAATTCTCTGGAAAAATTTATTGCGTCATGCTGACCTCAGCATGACGTGGGGGGTGGGGGCTTCTGGCCAGTGGGGCCTTCCTGTCATAGGCTATGGGGTTAACCCCCTGTTTAGATTAGCCACTGGTTTAGTTTAGGGCACTGGGGCCCAGGGGTCAAAGGCTAGGGTTAGGGGTTAGTGGGTTATTAGGCTCGGGTTAACGGCGCCGGAGTGGTTAGATCGCCGGAGCTTCGCCGGAACGGCGAATTCGGGCACGGGGAGTGGCTTGGGTGGCATGGGCGCGTAGCCCTCAAGCTTGCGCACCCCCTGGAGCTAGCCACGGCTCGCGAGGAGGCCCGAGGCCATGGCTATGATGGCAATGGCGGCGACCGGACCACGGTTGACGGTGAGATGGTGAAACCGGGCACGGGGAAGAGCTGGAGATGTTGCAGATCGACAAGGAGCTCACCCTGGCGACGTTGAAGAGGACGGGGAGGTCGGGGGCTGGCCGGAGACGGCGGGATTTAAGCTTGAAGCTCCCGACGACCGACGGCGATCCGTTGAAGGGGGCGACGACTCGAGGGCTTCTCCGACGCGATTGAGTGGGGGGAACGGAGTAGACGTCCACGGTGATCACGGCAGACAGCTTCACTTGCTCTCTCGTCGGCGTTGGCCACGACGGTGCACGCGGCTGTGCTCCGGCGAGCGCTCTGTCGTCGACGAATACGAGCGGAGGAGGGGCGGAGGGTGAACTAGAGGAGAGGGAAGAGCTAGGGGGTTTCTGGTCGATTCTGTGGCGCGAGAAGGAGGCCTGGGGGGTTCTAGACCGCGTGGTTGTCGCGGTGGCGTCCTCGCCGCGCTCCCAGCTCCAGCGAGCTGCTTGGAGCCGCGGGGGAGGAAGACAACAACAGCGATGCTGGGCTGGGTCGGCTACTGGGCCAGGTGGGCTGGGGGGGGGGTTAGTTGGTCCAGAAGCCAGGGGTTTTCCGTTTTTCCTTTTTCTTCTCTTTTTCTTTCTGTATTTTTGTTGTGCCTTGATAAATAAATACCTAGGAAATTTATAAAATGCCCAAAACTTTTATATGGACTTACAAAGCATATAGTTAGCAACTCACAAGTTTTGGAGATTTTTGAAATTCAAACAATTTGAATTTCAATTCAAATAGGGGTCAACTTTAATTTCCAAGCCCTGTTTGGAATATTTGAAAAATCTTGGTGCATGCAGTGGGACCCACTTCACTTTATATGTGATCATGCATATTTATAAGACTTTTCAAAAATACCAGAGGAATTTTTGGAAGCAATTTTTATCTGGCCATTTAATTAAATTCTTTAGGGCTTTTCTTTTCCCCATTTTTGAAATTATTTTGAAATTTTTGCATGATGCAAAGGACACAAGCAAGCCCTAGCACTTACCCTAGTTGGGGTTCTGACAACTCGCCCCCACTCAACAGAATCTCGTCCCGAGATTCAGAAGTCGTCGGGAGGAAGGTGGGGTACTCGGCACGGAGGCGGTCTTCTCTTTCCCAGGTTGCTTCTTTCTCGAAGTGATGTGACCATTGCACTTTGAGGAACTTGATCTTCTGACGACGAGTGACACGCTCTACGGAATCAAGAATACGAATAGGGTACTCTCGATAAGAAAGGTCATCTTGGAGATCAAGCGTTTCATGGTCAACTTCGCGGATGGGGTCCTTGAAGCAACGCCTGAGTTGTGACACATGTAATACATCGTGTACTCGGGAAAGGTGAGGGGGTAGTTCAAGTTGGTAGGCAACTTCTCCACGTTTAGCAAGAATGCGGAAAGGTCCGATGTAACGTGGGTCCAACTTGCCTTTGATACCGGGTCGTTGGGTTCCCTTCAGAGGAGTAACCCGAAGGTAAGCCTTCTCATCCAGATTGTAGCTCTTTTCCCTATGATGACGATCATAGTAGCTTTTCTAACGAGATTGGGCGGCTTTCAATCGATCACGAACAATGTGAACTTGCTCTTCTGCTTCCTTGATCATATCCGGTCCAAAGAATTGTCTTTCACCGGTTTCTGACCAGTTTAGGGGTGTTCGACATCGTCGTCCATATAGGAGTTCAAAAGGAGCCATGTTCAGACTAGATTGAAAACTATTGTTATAAGAAAATTCGGCAAATGGAAGAGACTTCTCCCAATTCTTTCCGAATGAGATAACACAAGCTCTGAGCATGTCTTCAAGAATTTGGTTAACCCTTTCGACTTGACCGCTAGACTGAGGATGGAAAGCTGTACGAAAGGAGAGATGAGTTCCCATAGCATTCTGAAAGCTTCCCCAGAATCTAGAGGTGAAAAGGCTACCACGATCAGAATTGATTTCCAAAGGAACACCATGAAGAGACACAATTCTAGAGACATACAAGTCCGCTAACTGGCTAGCAGTTATAGACTCGCGAACGGGAAGGAAGTGAGCAACTTTGGAAAGTCTATCAATGACCACGAAGATGGCATCGTTTCCTTTCTGGGTTTTTGGAAAGCCGGTGATGAAGTCCATACCGACTTTGTCCCATTTCCACTCGGGAATAGGCAAAGGTTGAAGTGTGCCAGAAGGTCTTTGGTGTTCGGCCTTAATGCGACGACAAACATCACATTCGGCAACAAATCGAGCAATGTCCCTCTTCATCCTAGTCCACCAAAATCTCTGGCGTAGATCTCGGTATATTTTTGTGCTACCGGGATGAATTGAGAGGGGTTTATCATGGGATTCTTTGAGGATGATTTGCCGTAGATCCCTATTCTTAAGTACTACCAAACGATTTTCAAAGAATACCGTTCCTTTACTATCTGTGGAGAAACATTTAGCAACTCCGCTAGCAATGTTCTCCTTGATCCGGCGAACACCTCGTGCACGCCTTTGGGAAACTATGATTTGAGCCTCAAGGGTTGGTTTCGCCACCAAGTTGAAAATAGATCCACAAGGAAAAATCTCGAGATTAAGCTTTCGAAATTCCTCATGAAGAAGTGGTTGATACTGTTGTAACATGAGGTTGTTACAATACGACTTACGACTTAGTGCATCAGCCATGACATTGGCTTTGCCTGGGGTGTAAGAAATTCCTACGTCATAATATTTTATCAACTCAATCCAGCGTATTTTCCTGAGATTAAGATCTGGCTGGGTGAATATGTATTTGAGGCTTTGGTGGTCGGAATAGATCTCACAACGATTACCAAGGAGGTAATGTCGCCAAGTTGTCAGGGCATGAACTACGGCAGCGAGTTCAAGATCATGGGTAGGATAGTTCTCTTCATGTGGCCACAACTGGCGTGAAGCATAAGCTACCACATGTCTATCTTGCATAAGTATGCATCCTAACCCTTGCCATGAAGCATCACAATAGATCTCGAAATCCCTTTTGGTGTCTGGAGGTGCAAGTACGGGTGCAGAAGTCAATCTTCTTTTTAGCTCTTGAAAGCTTTCCTCGCACTTGGGGGTCCATTGGAATTTCTTATCTTTCTTGAGGAGTTCAGTAAGAGGCTTTGCAACTTTGGAGAAGTTCTCTACGAAGCGACGGCAATAGCTTGCTAGGCCGAGAAAACTCCTAACTTGCTTAACCGATTCAGGTGGAGTCCAGTCAAGGACGGCCTAAACTCTCTCGGGATTGACAACAATGCCTTTCGCAGAAATCACGTGGCCTAAGTAGGTCACTTCTGGTAACCAAAATTCGCACTTAGAGAACTTGGCATATAGGCGATGCTCTCGGAGTTTCATCAATACCAACCTAAGATGTTCTGCGTGCTCTTCTTCGTTCTTCGAGTAGATGAGAATGTCATCAAGATAAACCACAACAAATTTATCTAGGTACTCCATGAAGATCGAATTCATCAAGCGCGAGAATGTGGCGGGGGCATTGGTTAAACTGAAGGACATGACGGTGTACTCGTAAAAACCATAACGAGTAGTGAAAGCCGTTTTTGGAATGTCCTCGTCTCGGATTTTTATTTGGTGATAGCCTAATCTCAAATCCATCTTGGAGAAGACAGAGGATCCAACAAGTTGATCATAAATATCATTGATCCTGGGCAATAGGTACTTGTTCTTTACCGTCGCTAGATTTAGTGGGCGATAGTCTACGCACATCCTTTCTGTTCCATCTTTCTTCATTACGAACAAAACGGGGCAACCCCACGGCGATGAGCTAGGGCGGATGAAGCCTTTTGCCAATGAAGCATCAAGTTGGGTTTTTAGCTCAGCTAACTCATGTGGGGCCATTCTATATGGGCGTCTGGAGATTGGGGCTGTGCCTGGTATAAGATCAACTATGAACTCTACACACCTGTCAGGTGGCATTCCCGGCAGCTCTTCAGGAAAGACATCCGGGAAGTCACGAACCACCGGAATATCTTCAAGGTCTGGAAGGGGAAGCATATTCAAAGTATGCATCTGGGTTCTAGAGCTGGGTGATGTGTAGTCAATTGTCTGGCCTGAAGGATGGGTGAGTTTAACTAACTTGGCTTTACAATCAAGGAAAGCATTCTGCCTTGATAACCAATCCATTCCTAGGATGACATCAATGTTCGAAGACTTGAGGGCTATAAGTGAAGCAAGGAATACTAAACCCTCAATTGCAATTTGATTGCTATGGCTTACTCTATTAGTTTGCCACTTTGAACCAGGAGTTTGAATGACCATTGGAGAAAACATTTCTTCAAAAGGGAATTCATGACGAAGTGAATAACTCTCCGACATGAATAATTGAGAAGCTCCTGGATCGAAAAGAACGGAGGCGGGAACGTGATTGACTGGGAGTGTGCCAAGAATGACGTTAGAAGCAGCAGTGGTTTCCTCAACTGAGATTTGGTTCACACAACCACTACTAGTGGATGAAGGATTTGCTGGAAAGGCTTTGGTGGTTGATTTCTTTGGAGGCTTAGGTCGAGAATGACGTGGTGCCACCAAGACCTGAGGGCATTGACGAAAGTAATGGCCTGAAAGACCACACTTAAAGCATACCCTGTCTGAATTGCTGGGAGTGGGATTACTTGGCTGCATACCATCATTTCTGGGAGGAACAATGTGTTGAGGTGGATGGGATATATTGGATGATGGTCTCTGCAGAAAATTTTGAGGTATGGCTCTGGTTGGAATCCAAATTTGGCGTTTGTGAGGGGCTGAACTTGAAGAAGGAGAAAGCTCAAGAGCATGCTTGCGAGACTCTTCGAACACTTCATTTCCATGCTCATCTCTGAAAGATCTGTTGACTAAATCCTCAAAGGTGGCAAATTCGATGAGGTTGAGATCATGGCGAAGGATAGGGCTAAGTCCCTTACGGAACCTTGCCTGCTTTCTGGCATCGGTGGTGATCTCATCTTGGGCATATCGAGCAAGACGGTTGAACTCTCTCACATACTCATGAATGGACATCTCTCCTTGAGTCAGATTGCAGAACTCTTCCTTCTTGCGCTCCATCAACTCATCCAGAATTTGGTACCCTCGAAAGGCAACACAAAACTTCTGCCAAGTCACTACGTGACCATCTGGCTGCATAGCAACATAGTTCTCCCACCATTGAATAGCAGCACCTTCCAGGAAGTATACCACGAAAATAACTCGGTCATCGGGAGAAACATGTGCAGTATAAAGCTTACGCTCGATGGAACGGATCCAATCATCAGCTTCAAGGGGCTCAGAAGAACATCGGAATACCGGTGGCTTGAGGAGGATGAAATCCTGAATGCTGACAACCACATTGCAATGACGTGAGGTATTCTGCTCGATGAGCTCCAGAAGGCGTGTTTGATCACGTCGATTCTTCTCAGCTTCCATCATGATTTCCGCCGCAGAAGGCGGTGGTAGAGGTTCATCCTCATTTCGATTCCGAACACGGTCTCGATTCCGACGAACAGCACTACGAGTTCCACCTGACATCCTATGTGATAAAGACCAACCATCAGAACAGGTTGTACGATGGAATCAAAGACAATAAGGACATGATGAAGACTAAAAAGATTATAATGCGAAGGCAATGACTCAAAGAAACACGGAACAAATCCGGCAGCATAACGGCTTCACCGGGATGGAAAACAAGACAACCTCGAGGAGATTGAACAGAACTTCCTCAAGGAAATCAAAACACGAAGACAATGGACGACCACAACTGTCCTACGGCTACAAGGAGGCAAACAACGAGATGTTCTAGTATAGACATAGATGAGCCTAGTACTATCATCCCGTAGAAAAGATAAGGGTGACTCAGAACTCAGATTGATGAGGGTAAGGAGAAAAAGAAGCCTTACGTTGTTCCCTTATACCCGGAGTAACTATATAACTATAGAGTGCTAGACTCGACTTCGACCAAGGGTTGAATAATCCTACAGACAGTCCTGCTCTCATACCAAGTCTGTCGGGACCCGGGGTTAGCGTATGTAATTCCAGTCACGATACAATCACATGGAGAGCCGAGAACCGTACCCACTTGTCTAAGTAGACAAGGCCAAGCACAGAACGTTCTCGGTAAGCATCGAACGTGAGGGGCATCCCATCCAGGCCGGATGATCATCTGAGATGGGTCCTCATCGTCCGCTCACAAGTCTAGATGCTTATGGGTGGTGAATCCCATACTCATAGACAAGTCGCCTCAACCATGTTATCGATTGAATCCGAACTCTTACATAGACTTACTCCAGCCTGATCACTTAGTCGGGGTTTAGGGCGGGCTCGATCATACAACAAAGTGTGCAAGTGACAGAATCACGAGAAATCGCATCGCGATTCCCCAAGCTGCGCACATCTAAGGGCCACTTGGTGTATAAAAGACCGCCAGCTAGATCACAACTAAGGTCTCGAAAACCCATACTAAGACATGCACGTTATAAACATACACGCAGCACACATGTCTAGTATGAACAGCAGGTATCATCACATAACTCTACAAAGTACTTCTTTACTTACGTACACATAGAGTATACAAAGATCACATGTCTGTGATCAACATTGCATCATACAACGGAAGAAAATTAGGTCTGAGTACAGACAAGATTAACAAATGGCTTAGAGAAGCCTTGTACAACAAACATGCCCTTCCACGAGGGACCAGACTGCTGTCTGGAACTATACTAACAAGGTCAACGTCGAGCTTCAGGTCGGTGACTCCATCGGGGTCCGGTTTCTCATCTAAAACATAGAATAAGCAAACATGAGTACAAAGTCGTACTCAGCAAGACTTACATCAGAACTACACTACTCATTCTCAAGTTTCAAGGTAAAGGAGGTGGGGTTTCATCATGCAGAAGTGCCAGCTTTGACTTGGCTAGTCCTAAACTACGAGTACTAGACTTGAGGTAAGAAGCGTACACGAGTCCACTACCAAGTCTCCAACCAATACACCACTATGGTTACTTCCTCGACTTCCCCGCGAGGAACACACCATAGCACTCACGCTTATCTTGCGAGTTTTAGAAGTATCCATTTAAGTTTTCTAATAATCAGGTACAGGTTCCAAGTAGTCCTTAATCGCGGACGCGGCTATTCGAATAGTTTTGTTAACCTTGCAAGGGTGTAAGCTACACACACATGACCATCGGTTACCGCCTTTTGCTCGCCACCGTTCAAGAGGTGACAGCGAGGATGTTCACCACGGCACTTCGCTCACAACAGGTCTATTCCAGGAGTCGACTATCTGAGTTGCCTCCGCTCGAGAGCCCGGCCGGATCAACGCAACGGACTCAAACAATGCAAGTGACCGAGACGCCACCTTTGGCAGATGGTTTTCCTGCCTCACAGGTGCACCCACATATCTATATGATGCAACCATTCCTTCATTCTTTTTCTATGCAGATGCCAAATGGAAAGCCCGAACTAATGTGACTCCTGGACGTCGACACGGATCAAGGTACTAGGTCGAGAGGGGTCAGTGAGCCCAATGTGTGGTTGTACTCTTTGTCTTGGATTACCATACAAGAACTCGGTGCTTAGGGCGGTGTTCAACGAGACAACCCACTGTGTACTCCTACACAGCCTCTCATCGTTCACCTTGTATTAGGGTGGATTCACCGACACAGTTTCACTTTCATCAACACCACTGTGATCATCCATCCTGACTCACAGATCAAAGTAACCTCAATGTAACCTCTAAGCATGCAATAAGCTGTAACAGTTGCAGGGGCCACATGACATCAATCAACTCCTATGTCATCTAGGATTGTGGTTTGCTTACTACTGTGACAAGATGATAGGTCATGCATCAGATATGGGTTCAACTATGCGGTAGAATCGATACAAGGTGATCTCCTAAACATGCATAAGCGAGACTGAGAGGGAATTGGGATTTTATAGACATGATCAATGGGGTTTGCTTGCCTTGCTGACGATACACGGGGTTTACCGAACTTCTTCTCCTTCGGGGGTGATCACCATCTCGGAGGCACTATTACCGGCACAATCATCAACAAAGGGGGGCAACATTGTAATAGAATGCACAAGCACATGATTACGTTGTCCATGATGTGAAAGGTATTGTTTGTGGTACATTTGATTTAAATGAAGTATATTGCATTTGAAATGCAAATTCAAACTCCATATGTTGGTTAAATTAGCCAAGTTGCAAAAGTCATTATTTGTTCTTCATAAACCATGTGATCATGTGTGTAATGTGCCTCTGATGTACAAGTGATCAAGGTTGCATTGCCAAGGTTCAAGTTGAATTAGCTTTTGAATTAGATTTGAATTAATTCCAATTAAGCCAAATAGAAAAAGCTACTGGTCCCATTTTAAATTCAACTCAAACATGGTTGAAAGTTGTATATTTGGATAGATTATTTTTTCCTGATCATTTTTAATATATTATATGTTAAATTTGGAGTTAGTATGATTTTTCTATGAATTTCCAAAGTTTAGCTAATTTTCTGCATTTTCTGGATTAATTTAATTCTCTGGAAAAATTTATTGCGTCATGCTGACCTCAGCATGACGTGGGGGGGGGGCTTCTGGCCAGTGCGGCCTTCCTGTCATAGGCTCTGGGGTTAACCCCCTGTTTAGATTAGCCACTGGTTTAGTTTAGGGCACTGGGGCCCAGGGGTCAAAGGCTAGGGTTAGGGGTTAGTGGGTTATTAGGCTCGGGTTAACGGCGCCGGCGTGGTTAGCTCGCCGGAGCTTCGCCGGAACGGCGATTTCGGGCACGGGGAGTGGCTTGGGTTGCATGGGCGCGTAGCCCTCAAGCTTGCGCACCCCATGGAGCTAGCCACGACTCGCGAGGAGGCCCGAGGCCATGGCTATGACGGCAATGGCGGCGGCCGGACCACGGTTGACGGCGAGATGGTGAAACCGGGCACGGGGAAGAGCTGGAGACGGCGCAGATCGACGAGGAGCTCACCCTGGCGACGCTGAAGAGGACGGGGAGGTCGGGGGCTGGCCGGAGACGGCGGGATTTAAGCTTGAAGCTCCCGCAAACCGACAGCGATCCGGTGAAGGGGGCGACGACTCCGGGGCTTCTCCGGCGCGATTGAGTGGGGGAACGGAGTAGACGTCCACGGCGATCACGGCAGACAGCTTCACTTGCTCTCTCGTCAGCGTTGGCCACGGCGGTGCACGCGGCTGTGCTCCGGCGAGCGCTCTGTCGTCGACGAATACGAGCGGAGGAGGGGCGGAGGGTGAACTAGAGGAGAGGGAAGAGCTAGGGGGTTTCTGGTCGATTCTGTGGCGCGAGGAGGCCTGGGGGGTTCTAGACCGCGTGGTTGTCGTGGTGGCGTCCTCGCCGCGCTCCCAGCTCCAGCGAGCTGCTTGGAGACGCGGGGGAGGAAGACAACAACAGCGGGGCTGGGCTGGGCCGGCTACTGGGCCAGGTGGGCTAGGGGGGGGGGTTTAGTTGGGCCAGATGCCAGGGGTTTTCCCTTTTCCCTTTTTCTTCTCTTTTTCTTTCTGTATTTTTGTTGTGCCTTGATAAAAAAATACCTAGGCAATTTATAAAATGCCCAAAACTTTTATATGGACTTACAAAGCATATAATTAGCCACTCACAAGTTTTGGAGATTTTTGAAATTCAAACAATTTGAATATCAATTCAAATAGGGGTCAACTTTAATTTCCAAGCCCTGTTTGGAATATTTGAAAAATCTTGGTGCATGCAGTGGGACCCACTTCACTTTATATGTGATCATGCATATTTATAAGACTTTTCAAAAATACCAGAGGAATTTTTGGAAGCAATTTTTATCTGGCCATTTAATTAAATGCTTTAGGGCTTTTCTTTTCCCCATTTTTGAAATTCTTTTGAAATTTTTGCATGATGCAAAGGACACAAGCAAGCCCTAGCACTTACCCTAGTGGGGTTTTGACATTCCCTCTCATGTCTCGCTTATGCATTGTATAGGATGATTACCATGCTACGTTTCTACCGCATAGATGAACCCATTCCTTTGCATGACCTATCTTTTGTCACAGTAGTAACCAAACCACAATCCTAGCAAATGTAGGAGTTGGTTGATATCATGTGGCCCCTGCAATTGTTACTGCTTATTGCATGCTTAGAGTGATACAATGATGTTACTGTTATGTGAGTCGGGATGGTAGTGATCATGATGATGGTGGAAATGTGTTGGTGAATCTACCCTAATACAAGGTGAACGATGAGAGGCTGTGTAGGAGTACACAGTGGGTTGTCTCGTTGAACACCGCCCTAAGTCCGAGTTCTTGTGTGGTGATCCAAGATGAAGAGTACAACCACACATTGGTCTCACTGACCCCTCTCAACCTATTAACTCATCCCTTTCGATGTCCAGATGTCGCAGTAGTTCGAAGTTCTGGTAGGTTTGTGGCCTGGCTGCTAAGTGAGAGAATGGCTCAGCCGAGACCGGCTTATGCACCATGCACTCATCATCTGGGTCCACTTCGGTAAACCGTCCGGGTTCACGATAGTGTTAGCCAACCCAGGTAGGCGGCTTTCTTGGACTAGATCGGCTATGAGGTAACAGTTGTGGTGGCATCCTCGCTGTCATCTCTTGAACGGTGACACGCAAAAGGCGGTAATGATGACACGTGTGTGTAGCGGTACACCCCTGCAGGGTTAACAAAACTATTCGAATAGCCGCGTCCGCGGTTAAGGACTGCTTGGAAAGCTTAGCTTGATTATTAGACAACTTGAACTGGATACTTCTAAAATATACCAAGATAAGTGTGAGTGCTATGGCGTGATTTCTCGTGGGGAAGTCGAGCAAGGAACCATAGTGGTGTAATTAATTGGAGAAAGTAGTGGACTCGTGTACGCTTCTTACCTCAAGTCTGGTACTCGTAGTTCAGGACTAGCCAAGTCAAAGCTGGCACTTCTGCATTTGAACCCCACCTCCCTTTACCTTGATACATGTGCATGAGTAGTATAGCTCCTATGTAAGTCTTGCTGAGTACGACTTTGTACTCACGTTTGCTTATTCTATGTTTTAGATGAACCCACTGACCCCGAAGGTGGATTCTTCATCGAGCTCGACGACTGAAGAACAAGCTAGTCTAGTCCCAGTCAGACGACTGGTTCCCTCGTGGAGGGCTTGTGTTTAAATAAGACTTCTTAAGCCATTTGTTAAACTTGTCTCTACTCAGACCTACTTTGCTTCCGCTTGTCTGTTGTAATGTTGGATCACATGCTTCTGATCTCTGTGTGCACTCTGTGAGAGTTATCAATAAAATGTATACTTTGTAGAGAATTGCAATGATACCTTCTGTTCATACAAGGCATGTGTGATGCATGTATGTTTATAACATGCATGTCTTTGTATGGGTTTTCGAGACCTTAGTTTTGATCTGGCTGGCGGTCTTTCATACACCAAGTGGCCCTTAGATGTGCGCAGCTTGGGGCATCGCGATGCGATTGCTCGAGACTCCGTCTCGTGCACACTTTGTGGTATGATCGAGCCCGCCCTAGACCCCGACTAAGTGATCGGGCTGGAGTAAGTCTATGTAAGAGTTATGAGATAGTCGATAGTATGGTTGAGGCGACTTGTCTTTGAATATGGGAGTTCATCACCCATATCATTATACTTGTGTCCGGACGATGAGGACCCATCTCAGTTGATCATCCGGCCTGGATGGGATGCCCTTCACGTACGATGCTTTCCGAGAACGTTTTGTCCTTGGCCTTGTCTGCTTAGACAAGTGGGTACGGTTCTCGGCTCTCCATATGACTATGTCGTAGCGGGACTTGCATACGCTAACCCCGGGTCCCGACATTTATGCTGGTCTAACCGATGAATCTAGATCCTATTTGGATAGTTGTGCTGGTTGTATTTTCAAGGAAAGAACACCGGACGATGCTGAATAACTAATGGGGAAGATTGCCAAGAACCATGAAGATTGGTCCGTCCCTGAACCACCTCCACCACCAAAGAAGAGGGGCATGCTTGTTCTAAGCTCCGAAGATATGCAAGAAGCGAAGAAATCTATACAGAGAAAGGTATTAAAGCTGAAGACGTGAAGAATCTATCTCCTATTGAGAAGTTGTGTGAGCCCACTACTCACCCTCCTATGGTAGAAGTACACTCTCTTTCAGATTTCAATGGAAGTGACTGTAACAACTCGGAAATTCCACCCAAATTAAAAAAAAATTGTTTATTGATTTATTTTGTTGCTTGTTAGAATTGTTTGTAGTATTTGCTTCACTGGTTTATTAATCGGTGAATATTCTCCCCCTCTTTCTCGTATCGTCATGTGTGACTAAACCTTTTTCCCAAACGACACACGACCTTTGAGACACCGGGTTCACCCGAGCACCATCGCAATTTCCGGCACAGGACCAGCCATCGCCATCGAAACGAAAAACCCCGTTTAATAATTGAATGGGTTATTTTTTTGGGCGCCGAAAAATGTTTTCGGAACGTTATCGAAGTGAGGTACGATTGACGGGCTCGCCGGATTGAGCGTGTGGTTCGAGATTTCGTCCGAATCGGAGGTCGAAGTATGAACTCCCGGCGGTCAGAAACGCGATCACCGGACGCGAGGGAGAAAACCCGAGGGCTTTTGCGTAAACCTGTCATCTAGGCCAGCCTATATAAAGACCCCCACCTCCCCTACAATTTCTAGGGTTTCCCTAACACAAAATTGCAGCCACCCCCCTGAAATTGCCCAGATCTTCCTAATAGCCCCTCCAAAATCCGAAACCCTAGCCAACCGTTCATCTCTCTCGTTGGATCTGGAGATCAGTGGATCCAGATGTGCCACGTCGCCCCCACCGAAGCTCCCAGATGTTTGGGCCCCGCAGGGCCCCTCCTCCCTGCCGTCGGCCCGCCCCGGGCACGAACTGGGCCGCGACCAGCACATCTCATCGCGCCGCCCGTGGAGAAGCCGCCGCCGGCTGCTGCAGCGCCTCCGCCCGACTCCGCCCGCCATCGGTGAGCCGCGCATCACCCCGGTGAGCCCGCGCCACACCCCTTCTCCTCCTTCCCGTCTCATTCTCGGCCTCACCCCGCCCGCCTTCACAGCTCGCCGTCGTTGCGCCATGGTCGTTGCGGCATTGAGCTCGCCTGCACGCCACGCCTCAACCACCCGGCTTCCAGCGTCCGCCCGTCCTCGGATCCGACGCTGTCGCGCCCGGATCCGCCGGTTTCTCCCTGCCCTGGACTCTCCTGCCATGACCCCCTGTCGGCGTCGCCCCCTCATCGGAGCAGCCGAGTCGGCCGCCGCCGCTCGGGTTCGTCCAAAGACGAACCGTCCTGCCCGATCCAGCCAAGGTGGGCCGACGCGCCTCGCCCTGCCATGCGGCCCAGAGCGCGCCACTGGCCCGTGCGGCCTCCTCGCCCCAGGCGACGCAACACTACGCCTCGCCCACCTCCTGTAGTTGGGCCTCGACCCGTGAGGTAAGGAGCCTCCTTCTCTTTTTTTGTTTTATTTCTCTGTTTGTTGTTGGGCTTGGCCCATTGCTATTGTGCGACCTGAGCGGTAGTTAGTTATCTCGTGCCCAGCTTCTTAGGCCCAGTGCAGTAGCTCTCGGCCCGTTAACTGTTTTATTATTTTTTCTGGACTTATAAAATGACAAATTATAATATATTTTAGCGGTAGCTATATCTTTTCACCGGTAGCTCGGATGGTGACGCTTTCTACATCAAAGTTGCTCCATTTTTCGCGTAGATTAATAAAATATGCTCCTTTTCCATGTTTGAACTTGTATACATGTTGTTTCACTGCTAATTACATTGCATGCCACCGTAAATGAAATAGATCGTAACTTTTTAACCGTTGCTCCGATTAAAATGTTTCTTATATGTAACTTGACTAGAATTTTGCATAGGATGTGAATATGCTGCTCTTGCTTGATAAAAAAAATAATAAAATTGTGTTTAGGGCAAAACAGTACCAAAAGTACCAAAAGTTATCGTGGGGTAAATAGTGATAAGCATGTTTAGGATTTCACCCCATTTAAATTGACAAGATTAGGTAGGTTTATTTATGCCTCACCACTTGCCATGATTGTGTGATATGCCATGCTTGAGTGAGATGTCATGTTAACAACTTTTTCTCTTGTTGTGTAGCTAAACAAGTTTAACCGATGATAAATGTGCGGTACCGTCGTGTGTGACGAATACTCCACTTAACCTACTAGTAATCGCTCTTGATGATAGATGCGATGTCGTAGTGTGTTGTCTCGTGTTGTCTTCTTGTTGATTCTTGCTTGTGATTGCTTCGTAGTAATAGATGCTTGCTCGTCGATTGCCTTTTCCAGTGTTTACTTCTTGTGTGCTCTCGTGGATACTCTCGGAGACGATGCGAGCTTGCGATCGACTACACCTTCGGAACCCGACTTATCAACAGGCAAGGACTATACATTACTTATGATCCATTCTATTATAACCACCGGTTTGCCTGCTACTCTAGGTTAGGTTCAATGTTTGATCCTACCACATGTTTACATCCTCTCTTAAACCGATATAGCCATGTCCCCTCCCAGCAAACCATGTACTGCTATGTTAATATTGCTCGTTGCTCAGCCCCTGCTTAGTATGCATGCTTAGGATGCTACGAATGTTACCTGTTACTCCTTGGATTGGGCTATCACACTATTATATTTGTTGTGGATGATATGATTATTATAATGTTGACTACACTCGACGAAAGATGGAAGGTCCAGGCTATCCCGCCCCGACGCTTTGTTCCATTCGAGTCACCTAGGTCCCGAGTTTCAGGTATTGTGTCTCTTGACGAGAGTGCCTAACCGCGTGTGGGAAGATATGAGGTCCCCTTGTCTTAACTACCTAGCTTCAAACATTTCTAGTGGTGGCCCAAGCTGATTTTACCATTTGAGAAACCGTGTGCGTAACTGATACGTCCAAAACGTATCTATAATTTCTGCTTGCTCCATGCATGTTTTGTGTGATATTGCTATGAGCTAGATACACTTTCATACACTTTTGATCATATTTGGGCTAACCTATTAACTCAGCGCACCCCAGTGCCAGTTCCTGTTTTTTGCTGTTTTTCTATTTCAGTTTTCCCCCATATAAAAAGTGCCAGAAAAATTCGAGAAAATTTAGATAAAAAATCAGCGTGACGGAAGCTTCGAGAAAAGCCCGGGAGGGGCCAGAGGGGAGCCAGGGGGGCCCAGGCGGCCACCCGGCGCGGCCCAACCCCTGGCCGTGCCAGGGGGGCGCCTGGGGCCCCTGGCCCACCTCTGGCTGCCCCCTTTCGCCTATTTATCCCCCGTCACGGGAAAACCCCAGAAGCAGAACTCTATTCTGCGAACTAGCCTCTGTTCCTCCGACGCCGCGCTTTCGAAGATCGGGAGCACCAAAAGACCTCTTCCCGGCACCCTGCTGGAGGGAGGATTGACCTTGGATGCTCCCCGGATGTCCCGTGAGTATTTTTCCTTGGACCATGGGTCCGTGATCAGTAACTATGTGATGTTCTCCTCCCCTCTTTGATCTTCATTGTTTAGACCTCATAAGCTGCCCTACATGATCGAGGCACCTTTGTAATATTTCTGCTATTGCTATGTTAAGTTTGATAGGATCTGATGGATTATGAGATTATGTTCAGATTGTGATAGAGTAATATATTTGGTTTTTATCTCTTATATTTTTTTTCCTAAGTAATTCTTGCATGTTCTCCGTTGCTGTTTATTGCTTTGGCCAAGTAGTAGGTAGTGACTCCAAGAGGGAGCGTTGTGCTAGATTGTGGGTTCATGCCCCCCGATGACACGCTTGAGTGACAGAAACATGAGTCTAGGGGATGTGCTGTTGCCACAAGGGGGAAAATAACGGTGCTAGTAACCGCAATTACAAGGATTGTTCACTTTACGCAGAGTTCTTTTAATGCAGTTGTCTGTTGCTTTGGGTTTACACTTTGGGTGGGGCTCGCAACTTAATACCAACGAGATGTTCTGGATAGATATCTCAAGGTGGATGATTAGTAGTAGATGCAGATGGATTTCGGTCTACTTACCTTGGCGTACTGCCTGTGCTTTTGAACCTCTTCCTTTCTTTTGTAGCATAGTTAGCATTGCGGTGCGTTCATAATCCTGTCAATTGCCTTTCTGTAATTTGTTTACCTCGCATACCAATTTTATTGTCTTTTGGGAGAGAGACATCACTAGGGAACATCACGTATCCCGGTCCATACACTTATCATTGTTTCCACGCTATATTTACTTTTCTGCATTTACTTTCAAGTTGCTATTATTATCCCTTGCGTTTTATCCTTTGTAAACAACAAGACCGGAGAGATTGACAACCTCTCTGAACTTCGTTGGGAACAAAGTTATGTGTGTCTGTGTGCAGGTCCGCGTCAGTTGCGCCGTTGACACCTACTTATCATCTCTGGAGTCCTGCTGGAGACAAACCTTGGTATCTTCACCGAGGGAAACTGCTGCTGCACTACATCTCAACCCTCCACTTGGGGTAACAAACGAAGGGGGCGAGAAGCCACCAAGCAAGAAGTTTTTTGGCGCCGTTGCCGGGGACTCCAAGTGCTAAGATAGGGGAGTTGCACACTACCCTTTACCTTTGTTTTTTTAATCTTGTTAGTTTATCTTTCAGTTTTTTTATCTTTGTGTCTTTTATCAAAATTTACAAAAAAATTATTTACCTTGCTGTTAGTAGTCCTCCTTGTTTAGATGAACATGTTAGGGCTAGGTTCTTTGCGGGAATCAGAAGTTCTCGATTTCCGTCAAAGGGATGGAGAAAATATGAAGAAGGCATGGGACAGAATTTCTGAAGCACATAAAAGAATCATGCCTTGGATATCTATAAAGATTGTGCTTAGGAATTTTTACCATGGTCTTTTTAAGTGGTGTAAACACTCTCTTGACATTATAGCTGAATGAGATTTTCTAGAGTGTGATGAAGATAGGGCTCTTGAGATTTTGCATAGTCTATCTAGTTATTTTGTTTATGATCTTAGTATTGATACTGTCATAGATAGACTTGCCACTATTGAAAAAAGACTAGATGCTCTAGATTTGGGGAAAGTAGAAGAACTTAAGTCCAACAAGAAAGAAACGTTGGAGATAGATGATGATTGGGAGCCCTTTGTTAGGATTAGCATCTCTAACCAAAGCTTCCTTGCCCTTTGTGATATTGGATCCACAGTTTCTACTATGCCAAAAATAGTTTATGATTCTTTGAAACTGGATATGGATATATTATCATCTTATCATGAAAATTCTAATGGAGATATTTCAGAGAGTAAAGGAAAGGTAAAAGAAGTCCAAGTTGCATTCCTTCATAGGACTGCACCAATGGATTTTTTCATCATGGAGCCAAACCAAAGTAACATTGTGCTCGGAAGAGACTTCCTCCGTGCTATGAAAGGCTTCATTGATATTGGTAATAGACACATACGCTTACGCGGTATGGCGAAAGGTAAGTACAGCTTTCCTAGTAAGAAGAAGAAGGAGCTTATTGAAAATCAATTTGAGGGTTTTTATAATTCTGATCTTGGATACCCTTGATTCTTCTTTTG
The DNA here is from genome assembly GCA_950022295.1 of Bromus sterilis. Lineage (NCBI taxonomy): Eukaryota > Viridiplantae > Streptophyta > Magnoliopsida > Poales > Poaceae > Bromus > Bromus sterilis. Next base: position 351,431,400 of record OX465597.1, read on the forward strand.
CATTATGCCTAGCTAATGGCTTTAAAGAAGCACTTTCTGGAGGCAGCCCGCAACGAATTTAGGTTTTTCTTCTTGCTTTTGTTGTGTCTTCATGATTGTTACTTTTGTAGCAACATCATTGTATCTTTATTTTTCAGCTTTGTGCCAAGTTATAGCCTCTTACGGCAAGGGAAGTAAAAGTTGTGATATGCTGTCCAGAAAACAGATTCTGTCCTCGTGACCAGAAAAATTCCAGAAAAATCCCAGTTCATCTTTGTGAGCTGAAATCTTTACACAGTATGCTCTATACAATTACGAAACTTCTGTATGTTCTGAGTTTTTTGATTTGAGTTGCAGAAGTACCCCTAAAAAATTCTTTACTATCCGCTGTTCTTTTTTTCATAGATTCTGCCACGTTTTGTCTCTCCTTACTTTTGCAAACCTTAAGCTTTCTTTTTCTTTGCAAAAACTTTTTGGCACTCTTGAGAAAAAGTAGGTCTTCAAGAATATCTTTATATCCAGTGGAGAAAAATTATTTATTAAGGGTACTAACCTCTCTAATCAGCTTATGATGAGTTGTGTATGAAGGGAGTTTTTAAGTGTGCGATGGAAGATGATGAAAGAAGATCCAGGAGTGTCAAGCGCTCAAGCTTGGGGATGCCCCCATGCATCCCCAATAAATATTCAAGGAGACTCAACAGTCTAAGCTTGGGGATGACCCCGTGCATCCCCTTGTTCATCAAAAATAATCAGTTCGTCCTTCATCTCACTATATTTTTATCACTTCATGCGTTATGTGCTATGCTTGGAGCGTCTCGCTCTTAGGTATTGTTTTTAGTTTTCTTTAGCTTTTCTTGCTGTTCATAACAAGTTAGGTCCTGTCTTACTTTGTGTGGGAGAGAAACACGCTCCACTTTCAAAATCTAGAACACATCATAGGATTTTTCATGCCTATCTTCTTGTTGTTGTGTGTTCTTTATCTTTTCATAGCTACTTCCATGTTTAGTCTTAGTTTTAGTTTGTCTTTAGCAAGAGCCTTGGCTTTTGTTTTAGTTTGTTGCTGTAACTCTTTTTATTTTTCATGTTTATCTTGTTAAGAGAGTTGGTTGTTGCACTGAGTTGTGTCTTGTCTTGAAAGTAGGTAATTGAGGTTGCTATTTAATTTTAGTAATAGCTTGCAATAGTTTTGAGGTATTGATGTGAGTAATGTTTGAACTTTTGGTGTCAAGAGCTCTTGCCTATTAGTCATAGGTGTCGTATTTTGGGAAATCCGTGTTTATTTTCAAAACCTACAAAACTAGTTGAGAACTCTAGCTACTAGATGGATCACTACTCTTCTGAGGAGTCGAATATTAGAGTACACTCACGTACCATGAGTCGAGGATGCGCAAGGATAACCAAACCCCCATACACTCATCCTCGGGGTACTTGTCTCTTTGTGAACCTCCTTATTAGATTGAGAGTTACCGATAATAAGTGCATGAGTTCTTCGGACTAATGTAAGTATTGTGAGTTGACACTTCCACCTTCCCATATTTTGCTAGACTTTCCCGTGCCATGCATTGCCTTATTCTCACTCCGAGAGTTGGTGTCCACCTTCGCCGGTACTTCCAAACCCTTGGCATGATACGCTCTTTCATCATAAGCCTCCCTTTATCTTTCCTCAAAACAGCCACCATACCTACCTACCAAGGCATTTCCATAGCCTTTCCGAGTTACATTGCCATGCAACTTCCACCTCTTCATGACTTGATTTTCATGTCATACATGTTCCTGCTACACTGGTAGCGACATACCTTGCATACATCATGTTAGTTACATCTTCTTTATGATTTTGAGTACCTTGTAAAGTGTGAAAGATCTCCTTTACCTTCTTGTAAAATAGAGTGTTGCCCTTAAGTGAGGAAAAGATCCCAAAGTGGACACTTTAAAAGATCCCAAAGAGGACAAATGAGAGTTAAATAGAAAGAGCCATTGAGGCCACAAAAAAATACAAAAAAATACAAAAAAAGAGAAACAAAAAGAAATAAAAAGAGAGAAAGGGGCAACACTACTATCCTTTTGAGAGATCCACACTAGTACTCCCTTTATATCCTTGTACTCCATAGAGATGATCATTATGCATATAGCTATGTGGGGACCTTCACACTATAGAACTTTGCTTGCATAATCCAAGGATGAGCCTCCTCAAACGAGCTCTAGGTCTTCATGAGCGAGCAATTTAGATGCACCCCCACTAGTTCCATTGGAGAGCTTCTTAGCTCGTATGTGCATCCGTTGCATGGCAATACCTACTCCTCACATCATATCTATCATTCGGCATCTCTTGCCTATGATTGTCCTCATTGATGTGAGCCTTTCTCATCCTTTTTGTCTTCCTCCTCCACCATATTTCTCTCTTTGCCATCCTAAGTGTCAACTCTCGTGCTTACGCTCATCCATTGCATGAGTTCTCGAAATATCGAAAAAGAGTGGATCAAATTGACTTGCACCTGGCTAGTGGTCTGGGGACGAGTCAAGATAAGATTCCAAAGAAGACCAAGTGTGAAACTTTAGTAGATTGAGTTCTCAACACAAAAATACTTTTTTCTCGTATTCCCTATGCCCCTTCTTTCACGCAAACACCATTTGGAGACATTTGAGTCACAGACAGCGAGAGCTCTTGCACCTTTTGTTCTTTTGTTACTTGTTTCAATGCTAATATAGACTCTTTCCTATTATGACTTGAATTGAATCTCTAACCTTGATTGCATTACTTTTCAAAGTTCTTATATGGTTGCTAGCATGTCACCACATAAATTATGTTGTTATCATTTACCTACTCGAGGACGAGCAGGAATTAAGCTTGGGGATGTTGATACGTCCAAAACGTATCTATAATTTCTGCTTTCTCCATGCATGTTTTGTGTGATATTGCTATGATCTAGATACACTTTCATACACTTTTGATCATATTTGGACTAACCTATTAACTCAGTGCACCTTAGTGCCAGTTCCTGTTTTCTGCTGTTTTTCTATTTCAGTTTTCCCCCATATAAAAAGTGCCAGAAAAATTCGGTAAAATTCAGATAAAAAATCAGCGTGACGGAAGCTTCGAGAAAAGCCCGGGAGGGGCCAGAGGGGAGCCAGGGGGGCCCAGGAGGCCACCCGGCGCGGCCGCACCCCTGGCCGCGCCAGGGGGGCGCCTGGGGCCCCTGGCCCACCTCTGGCTGCCCCTTTCGCCTATTTATCCCCCATCACGGGAAAACCCCAGAAGCAGAACCCTATTCCGCGAACTCGCATCTGTTCCGCCGCCGCCGCGCTTCCGAAGATCGGGAGCACCAGAAGACCTCTTCCCGGCACCCTGCCGGAGGGAGGATTGACCTCCGGGAGTCTCCTCTCCACCATGGATGCTCCCCGGATGTCCCGTGAGTAGTTTTCCTTGGACCATGGGTCCGTGATCAGTAGCTATGTGATGTTCTCCTCCCCTCTTTGATCTTCATTGTTTAGACCTCGTGAGCTGCCCTACATGATCGAGGCACCTTTGTAATATTTCTTCTATTGCTATGTTGAGTTTGATAGGATCTGATGGATTATGAGATTATGTTCAGATTGTGATAGAGTAATATATTTGGTTTTTATCTCTTATATTTTTGTTCCTAAGTAATTATTGCATGTTCTCCGTTGCTGTTTATTGCTTTGGCCAAGTAGTAGGTAGTGACTCCAAGAGGGAGCGTTGTGCTAGATTGTGGGTTCATGCCCCCCCGATGACACGCTTGAGTGACAGAAACATGAGTCTAGGGGATGTGCTATTGCCACAAGGGGGAAACAACGGTGCTTGTAACCGCGGTTACAAGGATTGTTTACTTTACATAGTGTTCTTTTAATGCAGTTGTCTGTTGCTTTGGGTTTACACTTTGGGTGGGGCTCGCAACTTAATACCAGCGAAATGTTCTGGATAGATATCTCAAGGTCCATGATTAGTAGTAGATGCAGATGGATTTCGGTCTACTTACCTTGCCGTACAGCCTGTGCTTTTTAACCTCTTCCTTTCTTTTGTAGCATAGTTAGCATTGCGGTGCGTTCATAATCCTGTCACTTGCCTTTCTGTAATTTTTTACCTCGCATAGCAATTTTATCGTCTTTTGGGAGAGAGACATCACTAGCGAACATCACGTATCCCGGTCCATACCCTTATCATTGCTTCCACGCTATATTTACTTTTCTGCATTTACTTTCAAGTTGCTATTATTATCCCTTGCGTTTTATCCTTTGTAAACAACAAGACCGGAGAGATTGACAACCTCTCTGAACTTCGTTGGGAACAAAGTTATCTGTGTCTGTGTGCAGGTCCGCGTCAGTTGCGCCGCTGACACCTACTTATCATCTCTGGAGTCCTGTTGGAGACAAACCTTGGTATCTTCACCGAGGGAAAACTGCTGCTGCACTACATCTCAACCCTCCACTTGGGGTAACCAACGAAGGGGGCGAGAAGCAACCAAGCAGTAACTGGTCTGCAGCCAGTGGATTTAAAACAAACCGGGCTAGTGGGATGGTATATCCTATTGGTCCATCTCAGGGAGCTAGGGGTGCCTTCCCGGGCGAGGGTTAGCAATCCCGACCTCATCCAGACGGTAGAGACTGATTCGAGAGCGCGGCCGGCTTTTGAGTTGGATGTCGATTCACCGGGGGCCACCCGGATTTGTGCATTGTTAGTTAAAGGGACCTGTCGTACCAGATCTCTTAGAACAACTCTTCAATGAGTGTATTTAATGGGCCTGTCTGAGAGAGATGGTCGTGCATGCGGAGCCTTGTAATGGGCAGTTGGTACACCCCTATAGGGTTAAATCTTTTTGAGAAGACGTGTCCACGGTTATGGACGACTTGAGACCTACGACTTGTTCATAGAAAACAACAATTGAGATAATCTTAATAACTTGATCAACGTGTGTGTGCCTTGACTGCTTCTTCTTCATCGAGTGATGAAAGAGGAGGACAAGGATATGATAGGTGTTATGTTTGCGTAAGTAGCTGATAGCACGACTTGTTGGAGGAGATTCCTCATCGAATGCTTGCCTTCTTATCTTACTCTCTAGATCGCTAGCCACTTCATAAATGCTTGTGCGGTAGCAACCTCACCACTTACCCCATCCTTACCGTAAACTACTAGTTTTCCTAGAATGACGAGTAATCAAGTCCTTGCTGGGTTAGTTGACCACTACAGTTGGATGCTGAGTACTTCTGTACTCATGATACTACCCCCAAAATATTTTCAGGGTTCTTGGTCGACAACAGGTATGGTGATCGACGTTTCACGTGGAGACTCCACGACCACTAGTTAAGCGGATCCCGGCGGAGGGCCTAGACCCGTGTGGTTATGGGGATCGATGATTTTCTCTTTGCCACTAGGAAATTGATTGTAGTCTGTACTCAGACATGTATCTTCCGCTGACGTAATGTATTTAAGGCAGTTGTATGCCGATTGTATGAGATGTTGTATCCTTGTAGATGTAATGTTGTGATATCATGTTGGAAATCCGGGGCATATGACATTGTCATATGTCGCGGTGGGACCGACATGTGGTTCGTCCCCGGATCTGGATGGAAACATCTAGATCTGGAATAGTACCACATATCGGGCCTTACAACTTGGTATAAATGCTTCCCTTGGTCTTTGCTTTCAACTATCGTTCTTTCCTTTTTTTCTCCTGATGGTTCAGTTCTTCGACGTCGCCATCTCTCTACGGAAAATTTCTCGAAGAAAGGTCATCGTCGACATGGAGCAGATTCCCTTGTTGGTGGTGTTGAAGATTGTCGACTCTCTTTTCTCTTCCCCCTCTCCCCCGGATCGTCAAGGATCTCGGGACGAGATCCCTTGTTGGTGTTGTTGTATTGTAACAGCCCGAAAATTCCACCAAAATTAAAAAAAATGTTTGTTTCTTTATTTTGTTGCTTGTTAGAATTGTTTGTATTATTTGCTTCACCGGTTTATTAATCGGTGAATATTCTCCCCCTCTTTCTCGTATCGGCATGTGTGACTAAACCTTTTCCCAAACGGCACATGACCTTTGCGACACCGGGTTCACCCGAGCACCGTCGCAATTTCTGGCATAAGACCAGCCATCGCCATCGAAACGAAAAACCCCATTTAATAATTAAATGGGTTATTTTTTTCGGCGCCGGAATATGTTTTCGGAACGTTATCGAAGTGAGGTACGATTGACGGGCTCGTCGCGCTGAGCACGTGTTTCGAGATTTCATCCGAACCGGAGGTCATATGAACTCCCGGCGGTCAGAAAAGCGATCACCGAACGCGAGGGAGAAAACCCGAGGGATTTTGCGTAAACGTGCCATCTAGGCCAGCCTATATAAAGACCCCCAACCTCCCCTACCATTTCTTGGGTTTTCCTAACACAAAATTGCAGCCACCCCCGTGAAATTGCCCAGATCTACCCAATAGCCCCTCCAAAATCCGAAACCCAAGCCAACCGTTCATATCTACCGTTGGATCTGGAGATCAGTGGCTCCAGATGTGCCAGTCGCCCCCACCGAAGATCCCAGGTGTTTGGGCCCTGCAGGGCCCCTCCTCTCCACCGTCGGCCCGCCCCGAGCCCAAACCAGGCCGCGGCCAGCCTGCCTCGTCGCGCCGCCCGTGGAGAAGCCGCCGCCCGACTCCGGCCGCCATCGGTGAGTCGCACATCACCCGGTGAGCCCACGCTGCACCCCCTCTCCTCCTTCCCGTCTCATTCTCGACGTCACGCCGCTCGCCCTTACATATCGCCGTCGTTGCGCCATGTTCATGGAGGCATTGAGCTCGCTTGCACACCACGCCTCGACCACCCGACTTCCAGCGTCCGCCCATCCCCGGATCCGGCGCCGCCGCGCCCGGATCCGCCGTTTTCTCGCCGCCCTGGACTCGCCTGCCATGACCCCCTGCCGGCGTCGCCCCCTCGTCGGAGCAGCCGAGTCAGCCGCCATCGCCGCTCGGGTTCGTCCAGAGATGAACCATCCCGCCCGATCCAGCCAAGGTGGGCCGACGCGCCTCGGCATGCCATGAGGCCCAGCTCGCGCCACTGGCCCGTGCGGCCTCCTCGCCCCAAGCGATGCAACGCTACGCCTCGCCCACCTCGTGTAGTTGGGCCTCGGCCCGCGAGGTAAGGAGCCTCCTTCTCTTTTTTGTTTGTTTTATTTCTCTGTTTGCTGTTGGGCTTGGCCCATTGCTATTGTGCAACCTGAGCAGTAGATAGTTATCTCGTGCCCAGCTGCTTAGGCCCAGTGCAGTAGCTTTTGGCCCGTTAACTGTTTATTATTTTTTCTGGGCTTATAAAATGACAGATAATAGTAGATTTTGGTGGTAGCTATATCTTTTCACCGGTAGCTCGGATGGTGACGCTTTCTGCATGAAAGTTGCTCCATTTTTCGCGTGGATTAATTAAATGTGCTCCTTTTCCATGTTTTAACTTGTATACATGATGTTTCACTGCTAATTACATTGCATGCCACCGTAAATGAAATAGATCGTAACTTTTTAACCGTTGCTCCGATTAAAATGTTTCTTATATGTAACTTGACTAGAATTTTGCGTAGGATGTGAATATGCTGCTCTTGCTTGATAATAAAAATAATAAAATTGTGTTCAGGGAAAAACATTACCAAAAGTTATAATTTTCGTGGGGTAAATAGTGATAAGCATGTTTAGGATTTCACCCCATTTAAATGGACTAGATTAGGTAGGTCTATTTATGCCTCACCTCTTTCCATGATTGTGTGATATTCCATGCTTGAGTAAGATGTCATGTTAACAACTTTTGCTCATGTTGTGTAGCTAAACAACTTTAACCGATGATAAATGTGCGGTACCGTCGTGTGTGACGAATACTCCACTTAACCTGCTAGTAACTGCTCTCGACGATAGATGCGATGCCGTAGTGCATTGACTCGTGTTGTCTTCTTGTTGATGCTTGCTCGTGATTGCTTCATAGTAATAGATGCTTGCTCGTCGATTGCCTTTTCCAGTGTTTTCTTGTGTGCTCCCTGATGCCCCACAGGCGTAAGGGATCGAGGTAGTCTTCGCGGGTAAGTTAACCCAATTTATTGATTCGACACACGGGGAGCCAAAGAGTATTTATAAGCTTTAACAGTTGAGTTATCAGTTCAACCGCACCTGATATACTTGTTTGCAACGATAGATAAGTAGTAACGATAATATGATAGTGATGGTGGCAACAGCAAAAGTAACAACAAAAATAACGACTAATGACTAGCAGGATTGAAAGCACTGTAGGCTAGGGAGATGGATGGTTGGGCGCTGCATGGATTAGAGTAAACATATAATAGATTCTAACACGGGGCAAGGCACACAGAAAAGCAATGATCATCTAGGAAAATATCAAACATTAGGCACGTATCCCGTAGGTAGTTGTGCGTGCTTGCAATAAGAACTTGCACAACATCTTTTTTCCTACCATCCCGCTACGAACGGGGCCAAAAGGAACTTATGGAGATTAAGGTACTCCTGTCAAAGAGCACCGGAACAAAGCAATAAACTCAATGGATACATGGAATCCTCAAATCATGGACCATCCCCTTTGGTGTCCCAAGCTGTCACCTTTGGGATCGCAGGTTCCGGACCATATTAGCTGCATACAACTCATAGATAGGATCTAGAACACAAATATATTCATGAAAACACATAGGGTTCAGATCTGAAAACATGGCACTCGGGCCCAAAGTGACAAGCATTAAGAACAACAAGTTGTAGCAAAGAAGATAAACACCAATCTAGATGATAGGCAACATGCCCCCAACAATCTGACGAACTATTACATGATTAAACTCATCCAATCCCTACCATCCCCTTTTCCTACAGCAGGGAATTACTCACACATGTGAAGAGAAGTCATGGAGGATGGATGGAGTGGTGATGGTGATGACGATGGAGACGATCTCCCCTCTCCGGAGGCCAAATCAGCCTCCAGATTAGCCCTCCCAAAGAAGAATAGAGGGTGGCGGCGGCTCCGTGACGGAAACTGGGAAAACGACTTCTGTTCTGGGGTTTTCTCGTCACGGGGATAAATAGGAGCCTCGGTAGGGCACCAGAGGAGGGGGGAGCAGCCCAGGCGGCCAGAGGGCGCGGCCCCACCCCTGGCCGCGCCAGGGGGGCGCCTGGGCTCCCCTCTGGTCCCACTTCTGGCTCCTGGCTCCATCGGGTGCGTGGATTTTCGGGTGCTTTTCTGGGAATTTTCTGGGATGTCTAAAAATCCATCTTCCTGCACACAATAAAACCATACAAGCACCTCTGCTGAAAACAGCGTTAGTCCGGGTTAGTTTCATCCAAATCATGCAAGAATGAGGGCAAAACAATAGCAAAAGTGTTTGGAAAAGTAGATACGTTTGATACGTATCAACTCCCCCAAGCTTAGCATATTGCTTGTCCTCAAGCAATTCAGTTCAATGAACTGGACGCGACAAAGAAAACTTTGACAAACTCTTTTGCTTCATTAGATGTATATAAGCATGTACTACGAAAAGAGTTTTAGCAAGTAATGAAACAATGCTATAAGGACAATGCACGAAGCAATTATTCTTTTATGTGATCAGTCACAAACAACTAAAAGTAAATAATAAGCTACTGAAAATCAAGACAGGATCACAATGTACATAGCTTGAACATACTTGAGTGGCATTTCGCTAGCCTCCATGAGTGAAGCAAAACATAAATGCAGAAACTCCTCCGGAGTTTTAAAGGTGACTAGAACTCAGTATTTCAGACTAGCAATAACACAAGCATGCAGAAGACAATGTAATACTTTGGGACAATGCATGTTACACTAAGAATGACAATTATGCTCTCATAGTTGGTGCTTTGAAGAAAGAAAGGGATACTCTCGAACCGTGGCTTTTGATGGCAAGGTTGAAAACCCGTGAAAGGAAGCAAAGACTAAACATGTGCCAGAGCTCTTGGTTTTGAAAACAGAGACAAAACATTTTTGAGAAGTGCAACTTTCCAGTCAACGGTGAACGGTAAAGGTCTCTCAATATCTCCCATGCCAACCATATAAAATGCCTTTTTCTTACACATATTCCCTTATCCATGAATCCTTTGATGGTCTATGGCCCCTTTTATTTTGCCTCAAGGATGGAAGGAGGGTATCGTTCCACCTATCATAAGCAGCATTTTGTCCATATCACTCCATCATCGAATATGGGGGAGGTGTAACTCTCATATATATTTTTCTTTTTCTGTTTTGACTAGTTAAAACTTCCGTCAAAATATTTTTGGTATGAAAGATACTGATTTTCCCCTCACCGGACCATGAGCTTTTAAGGTTACAAAAGGGAATCTTTTGAATAAATTTCGAGATGGCACAAGAAAGTCTAAGTTAGGAGTGGCCGGTAAATACCACATATAGGTAGGTATGGTGGACTCAAATGGAACAACTGGGTTTGAAAAAAAGGAGTTTGGAAGCACAAGCAGAATTCCGCTTAGTGCGAGCGAAGGCTAGCAAAAGAGTGGGAAGCGACCAACTAGAGAGCAATAACTATCATAATCATGTAGAGCGACAAAGCAACATTGAATCGGGCATGAAAGTGATATAATTATTCTGAAACAAAAAGATCATCAAGGCCAAAGTAGACTTTATAGTCATAAGCATGTGTGAACATGTGCCAAGTCAATCCAAAAATTCTCCGAAGGGAAATACCACTTCAGTATGCCAAACCATGAACAATGCAATGCATGTAAATCATTTCAACAACACATTATGTACTCTAGCTATTTGAGACTAGCCACAAGGAAAGCATGAACACTGGGAAAACATTGTAAACATAGCACTATGTCGCTACAAGCTGGTCTCTAGATCATAAGTACAGGCATATGTACAAAACTAGAAACAAGAAGAGTTCATACCGGTTTTCCTTGTTGCTTCCCTTTCGTCGATCTTCGTCATTACTGCCTTGTCACTTGCACGATCGAACGTGGGAAATATTATCAAATGCCATCACGGACTCGAGCTGATCTCTGAAAACAAAGCAAACTAAAGAGAGAAAGGAAATCTTTTTGGGTTTTTTAAAGGTCAAAAGAGAGCAAAAGAAAAGAGGAAATCTTTTTGTTGTTTTTGCAAAGAAAGAAAGAAAGAAAAACGGGCAAAAACTTCAAAAAGATCAAAGAGAATAAAATGGATAATACAATGGAAAAGTGAGAAGGGCACGTACTCCCCGAAGCTTAGGCTTTTTGCCTAGGTTGTTAGTAGCTAATGTCCCCAGGAGCCTCCTGCTCCAGGGTAGTACGGGTGATTCCACGGGTCGTATGAGGCTTCCGGTGCGTACACCGAAGTCCTCGGATCCTCCCACGAAAAAGGATCCGCGCTCCAAGCAGAGGAAGACCCTTCACCAAACTGGGTGACGGTCTCTCCCTGGAAAGGTGGGAACTCACATTGCTCCGCCTCGTCGGGCACAACCCCCTCCATGGGGTTATGAAACTGATGCTGGACCACGAACTCATTGAACTGGATAACATCAAAGGACCATCCGTTCCTGCGAGAAAAATCAAACAAAAGAGGTGCAGGTAGCCGGATCTTGCGTTCCGTGGTAGCTGCGAAACGCAAGATATAATCAAGGTTACCAAACTCGGAAGTCATGGTAACAAACTTATGCCTTTTGATAGCAGAAAGATCAAAACTTAAATAAGTAAAAGGCTTATCATCGGGGTGTGGGGTGCCATTAAGAGACTCTAGGATAAGTGTGGCGTAAACGCCACCGAATAAGTCTCCCTTGTTACCGTTCATAGCAAGGCGTCGAGCAATTAAGGCACCCACATTATAATCAAACCTCCCTGAAAGGGCGGTTGCCAGGATAGCAATATCCGACGCAGATATGTTGCTCGTGTTGTCACGAGCTAACACCCCTCTAGCAATATAATACGCAAAATACATGAGGTGTGGAAATAAGATGCTGGAGATCTTTGACCGATGAATATCCCTCGTATCCATGCTATAGAGCGAGTTGAAGACGGTTCTGAGCTCAGAGGGCTGAGAGCTCATCTTCGCCGTCTGTCCCACGTTCGGCACACCTATTATTTCACAAAACCTTTCCAAAGGCATGGTCAAAAGATCATTGTAAATTTTAAACTCAACAGAACCAGCATCAAGGTTATATCTAAAACTTTCAATGAAACAGGAGGTGATTTTTTGATACTGAGTAACACGGCACGTTGCGAGCCGCGTCAAACCTGCATTAGCACAAAGATTATAGAACTCCTCCCTAATTCCTCCAGCTTCAAGGAATACATCGCACGGGAAAGTCATTGCACGTGCTTGATTTGTGTCCTCCAACAACTCTAAGGGCACATGATCTTCGTTGTAGCTCACCCTAGCAGTCGAGGGTGAAGCTGCAACTCTTGTAACTCGGTCAGAGCGCTCGGGACTCTTCTTCCCAAGCCACCCCTTTCCTAGAAAACTCATTTCTAAATTTTTTGACAAATTACAAAAACAAGGATTTAAACCAAGTGAGTTAAGGCAAACTACTCAACTCACTTACCTAAGGCATAAACTTGCATCAAAACTTGGAAAATAAAATTCTACACATGCATGCAAGCTCATATAAACAGCACCAAGAGCTACTAAATACTCACAAATGAAGCCACCAATCAAAAATCTAATTGGATGAGTGAAGGAGTTACATACCAGGGAGTATTTGCTCAAAATTTCAGCTTGAATGGTGGGCTGTAGAGGGAGATCGAAAATTTCCTCCAAGAACAGCAAGAACGCAAGAACCAAATGCAGAACTCGTGTTTTTGGAGAGAGGAGAAGGAGGAGGAAGAAGACATACCTGGAAGTGGGGCCTGTGGGCCCCAGGCGCCCTGTGGGCGTGGCCAGGGGGCAGGCCGCACCAGCTGGCTGCTTGGGCCACTGGTGGCCCCCCTTGGTCAGCCCCAGGTGCCTCTGGGTCACTCCCGGCATGGAAATTTTTATTCTTATTTTTCTGGAATTTTTCTGAAAACTTCACTGTTAAAAATTTCTCGGAGTTCAAAAAGCTGCAAAACTTTCTGAAAACGTAAAGCGGTGATTAGTATTGTGAAGCTTCAAAAACACAAAAAACTTGGTACAACAAAAAGAATGAAAGCTAAAGCAAATGAAAACAGAACAAGCTTAACTTTTTACCTATATAAAACAAGCTCACTAGTAAGGTTGATCAAGTCTTACCAACAAACCGGAGATATATAGAACAAGAAGTCTCCCCTCTTATGAAGTGATCATTGCACCTTTACTTTAATGGACATTGTCCCCACCATAATGGTTTTGTATTTGTGGTGCACATGTAGTGGACAGTCCCATTCTCCAATCTTCACGGTCTCGATATTCTCTATAGAGTTAAGGCCATGCCTTTTGTCGATCTTCTTTGGAAAATATACCGTGTGTTCTTTATCATCAACGGGTAAGGTGACCTTTCCTTTATTACAATCAATAATAGCACCTGCGGTGTTAAGAAAGGGTCTACCAAGAATAATGGACATGCTACCATCCTCGGGCATGTCAATCACAACAAAATCTGTAAGGATCAAACAATTAGCAATTTCAAAGGGTACATCCTCACAAATACCTATTGGGACAGCTGTTGATTTGTCATCCATCTGAAGGGAGATATCTGTAGGGATTAGTTTCTCTAAACAAAGCCTTTTGTAAAGAGAGAAATGCATAACACTCACTCCTGCACCAAGATCACATAAAGCAGTTCTGACGTAATTATTCTTTATGGAGCAAGGAATGGTGGGTATACCTGGGTCACCGAGCTTCTTAGGAATCTTTCCACTGAAAGAGTAGTTAGCAAGCATAGTAGATATAGCCTCATTAGGAACTTTTCTTTTATTAGTGACAATATCTTTCATATATTTCGTATAAGGAGGTAACTTAATAGCATCAGTCAAAGGAATTTGAAGAAAAAGAGGCTTCATCCATTCACAAAATTTATTATAATGCTCTTCTTCTTTGGATTTGAGGGACTTACCTGGAAAGGGCATGGTATTCTGTATCCATGGTTCTCTTTCCTTCCCATGTCTTCTTGCGATGAAGTCTTCTTTAGAGTACCTCTTGCGTTTATCGGGTGCTTCTTCTTCTCTTACCTTGGGTGGATCATCCTTCTCGGCTTATTTTTCTTCAGGCTCGGCATCGTCTTCTGTTTCAGCATCAGAGGTAGATATGCTGTTAGGATCAACAACTGGATTTTCACTTGTAATAGGATCATCGAGATTGTCAACCTCCTTGTGTTTCTTCTTCTTCTTTTTCTTCTTTGGAGAGCTAACAACCTCGTCTTCTTCTTGTACTTGAGAATCTTGCTCGATCCTCCTTGGATGCCCCTTAGTATAGAGTGGGTCCTGGGTATGTGTTCCACCCCTCGTTTTAATTCCATAAGCTTGTTTGTCCTGTTTGGCATTATTAGCAAGAAAATCTTTTTGCACATTAGAAATTGGTTCAAGCTGAGTTTGAACCATATGAAAATGCTTAACAAGACATTTAACATCATTAACTGTTCTCTCTAGAACATCACATAAACTTTTGATAGCAAGAGAATTATCATGCAACTGACTTTGTAATATCCTATTAAAATGGTCTTGCTTTACAATAAAATTATCAAGCTCATCTAAGCATTGGTCGGGAGGCTTACCTTTAGGGATGTCACTTTCAGTAAAGTCTAATAGAGAGTGTACCTCTACCAAGGGAGGGTGAGTAGTAGGCTCACACAACTTCTCAATAGGTGGTAAATTCTTCACGTCTACGGCTTTAATACCTTTCTCCTTTATAGACTTCTTTGCTTCTTGCATATATTTGGGGTTCAGAACAAGCATTCCCCTCTTTTTCGGTGGTAGAAGTGGCTCAGGAACGGACCAGTCTTCATAGTTTTTGGCGATTTTGCACATTAATTCTTCTGCATCGTCCAGCGTTCTTTCCCTGAAAACACAACTGGCACAACTATCCAAATAGGTTCTGGATTCATCGGTTAGACCAGCGTAAAATATATCAAGCAGTTCATTCTTGGGGATCCCATGTCCCGGCATAACCTTAAGTAAATCACAAAACCTCCCCCAAGCTTTAGGGAGGTGCTCATCCTGCAATTGTTTAAAGTTATAGATTCTTTGCAGAGCAGCATGTTGCAGATGAGCTGGGAAATATTTATCAACAAAGAATTTGACTAAGTGCTGAGGACTTTTAATGGAACCATAAGGTAGTGCATCGTACCATGATTTACCGTCCTCCTTCAAAGAAAAAGGAAAAAGCTTGGCCACATAGAAGTTTCGTATCTTCTCATCGGTAGTGAATAGGTTGCTTAACTCAGCGAGTTTGGTCAAGTGTGCTATAGCATCATCATTTTCTCTGCCATAAAAGGGATCAGCCTCGACTGTAGATATAAGTGAAAGATCAACAGAGAAATCATAATCAGGATCAGTGATGCATATAGGAGATGTGGCAAATTGAGGATCAGGAATAACTTTGTTCTTCATGCCGTGCCTTTTGAGCAACTCTTTAACAGCACTAGGGTCAGAGTCGACACACTCTCTGAGTTCCCTGCAAAAATCATCATCAAGAGTAACATAATCATCATCAAGGATTCTCTCCCTGAGTTCATCTAAGCTTGGGTAACCAAAGGTTTTGCAGGTAGGAATATAGGTAGCAGGGGTCTCGATCTTGGATTTTGCTGCAGTCTTAGCAGTCTGAGTTTCAATATAGTGACCAAGAGAAGTAGCATCATCAAGAGTGGTGGAAGCATCATCAAAAGTATCGGACATAGTAATAGACTCAATAGAAGCATCATGTAGTGGTGGTGAAGTAAACTTACTCATAACAGAAGGTGAATCAAGTGTAGCACTAGTGTTCAGAACAGTACCTTTTCTTGTACGGGATGGTAAGATCGGAACCTTGGGGTCTCCTTTCTTACCCATAGCGGATGATATGCAGCAGGCAGGATACTTCAAGTAGACTTGTAAATATTGCTATGCTCTGCGGCAACGGCGCCAGAAAACGCTGCTTGATGCCCCACAGGCGTAAGGGATCGAGGTAGTCTTCGCGGGTAAGTTAACCCAATTTATTGATTCGACACACGGGGAGCCAAAGAGTATTTATAAGCTTTAGCAGTTGAGTTGTCAGTTCAACCACACCTGAAATATACTTGCTTGCAACGATAGATAAGTAGTAACGATAATATGATAGTGATGGTGGCAACAGAAAAAGTAACAACAAAAATAACGACTAATGACTAGCAGGATTGAAAGCACTGTAGGCTAGGGAGATGGATGGTTGGGCGCTGCATTGATGAGAGTAAACATATAATAGATTCTAACACGGAGCAAGGCACACAGAAAAGCAATGATCATCTAGGCAAATATCAAACATTAGGCATGTATCCCGTAGGTAGTTGTGCGTTCTTGCAATAAGAACTTGCACAACATCTTTTTTCCTACCATCCCGCTACGAACGGGGCCAAAAGGAACTTATGGAGATAAAGGTACTCCTGTCAAAGATCACCGGAACAAAGCAATAAACTCAATCGATACATGGAATCCTCAAATCATGGACCATCCCCTTTGGTGTCCCAAGCTGTCACCTTTGGGATCGCTGCTTCCGGACCATAATAGGTGCATACAACTCATAGATAGGATCTAGAACACAAATATATTCATGAAAACACATAGGATTCAGATCTGAAAACATGGCACTCGGGCCCAAAGTGACAAGCATTAAGAACAACAAGTTGTAGCAAAGAAGATAAACACCAATCTAGATGATAGGCGACATGCCCCCAACAATCTGACGAACTATTACATGATTAAACTCATCCAATCCCTACCATCCCCTTTGCCTACAGCAGGGAATTACTCACACATGTGAAGAGAAGTCATGGAGGATGGATGGAGTGGTGATGGTGATGACGATGGCGACAATCTCCCCTCTCCGGTGGCCAAATCAGCCTCCAGATTAGCCCTCCTGAAGAAGAACAAAGGGTGGCGGCGGCTCCGCGACGGAAACTAGGAAAACGACATATGTTCTGGGGTTTTCTCGTCACGGGGATAAATAGGAGCCTTGGTAGGGCACCAGAGGAGGGGGGAGCAGCCCATGCGGCCAGAGGGCGCGGCCCCACCCCTGGCCGTGCCAGGGGGGCGCCTGGGGCCCCCAAGGCTCCCCTCTGGTCCCACTTCTGGCTCCTGGCTCCATCGGGTGCGTGAATTTTCTGGTATATTTCTGGGAATTTTCTGGGATGTTTAAAAATCCATTTTCCTGCACACAATAAAACCATCCAGGCAGCTCTGCTGAAAAAAGCGTTAGTCCGGGTTAGTTTCGTCCAAATCATGCAAGAATGAGGGCAAAACAATAGCAAAAGTGTTTGGAAAAGTAGATACGTTTGAGACGTATCACTCCCGCGGATACTCTCGGAGACGATGTGAGCTTGCGTTCGACTACACCTTCGGAACCCGACTTATCAACATGCAAGGACTATACATTACTTATGATTCATTATATTATAACAAGTGGTTTGCATGCTAGTCTAGGCTAGGTTCGATGTTTGATCCTACCACGTGTTTACATCCTCTCTTAAACCGATACAACCATGTCCCCTCCCAGCAAACCATGTACTGCTATGTTACTATTGCTCGTTGCTCAGCCCCTGCTTAGTATGCATGCTTAGGATGCTACGAATGTTACCTGTTACTCCTTGGATTGGGCTATCACACTATTATATTTGTTGTGGATGATATGATTATTATAATGTTGACTACACTCGACGAAAGATGGAAGGTCCAGGCTATCCCGCCCCGACGCTTTGTTCCATTCGAGTCACATACGTCCCGAGTTTCAGGTATTGTGTCTCTTGACGAGAGTGCCTAACCGCGTGTGGGATGATATGAGGTCCCCTTGTCTTAACTACCTAGCTTCAAACATTTCTAGTGGTGGCCCAAGCTGATTTTACCATTTGATAAACCGTGTGCGTAACTGGTCTGCAGCCAGTGGATTTAAAACAAACCGGGCCAGTGGGATGGTATATCCTATTGGTCCACCTCAGGGAGCTAGGGGTGCATGCCCGGGCGAGTGTTAGCCATACCGACCTCATCCAGATGGTAGAGACTGATTCGAGAGCGCGACCGGCTTTTGAGTTGGATATCGACTCACCGGGAGCCACCCGGATTTGTGCGTTGTTAGTTAGACGGACCTGTCGTACCGGATCTCTCGAAACAACTCTTCAATGTGTGTCTTTAACGGGCCTGACTGAGAGAGATGGGCGTGCGTGTAGAGCCTTGCAATGGGAAGTTGGTACACCCATGCAGGGTTAAATCTTTTTGAGAAGCCGTGTCCACGGTTTTGGACGACTTGAGACCTACGACTTATTCATAGACAATAACAATTGAGATAATCTTAATAACTTGATCAACGTGTGTGTGCCTTGACTGATTCTTCTTCATCGGGTGATGAAAGAGGAGGACAAGGATACGATAGGTGCTATGTTTGCGTAAGTAGCTGATAGCAAGACTTGTTGGAGGCGATTCCTCATCGAATGCTTGGCTTCTTATCTTACTCTCTATATCGTTAGCCACTTCATAAATGCTAGTGCGGCAGCAATCTCACCACTTACCCCATCCTTATCGTAAACTACTTGTTATCCTATAATGACGAGTGATGAAGTCCTTGCTGGGTCAGTTGACCACTACAGTTGGATGCTGAGTACTTCTGTACTCATGATACTACCCCCAAACTCTTTTTAGGGTTCTTGGTCGACAACAGGTATGGTAATCGACATTTTACGTGGAGACTCGACGAAAACTAGTTAGGCGGATCCCGACGGAGGGCCTGGACCCGTGTGGTTATGGGGATCGATGATTTTCTCTTTGCCACTAGGCAATTGATTGTAGTCTGTACTCAGATATGTATCTTCCGCTGATGTAATGTATTTAAGGCAGTTGTATGATATTTTGTATCCTTGTAGATGTAATGTTGTGATATCATGTTGGAAATCCGGGGCATATGACATTGTCATATGTCGCGGTGGGACCGATATGTGCTTCGTCCCTGGATCTGGATGGAAACATCTAGATCTGGAACAGTACCGCATATCGGGCCTTACGGTGACATCCCTCGAGGTAAGCCTCCTGATCAATGTTTAGATGAGCTAATTAATTTGAGGATTCAGAGTCAGTTGCATGATAATACCCTTGCTATCAAAAATCTGGTTGATGTTCTAGGTAGAACTGTTAATGATGTTAAATGCCTTGTTGGGCATTTTAATATGGTTCAAACTCAACTTGAACAAAGTTCTGATGTGCAAAAAGATTTTCTTGCTAACAATGCCAAACAGGATATACAGGCCTTCTGGATTAAAAGCCGAGGTGGCACCAGCACCCAAGATCCTATCTAATCAGAGGGGCATCCAAAGAGAATTGAGCAAGATTCTCAAATGCAGGAACAAGAAATCGTTAGCTCTCCAAAGAAGAAGAAGAAGAAGAAGAAGAATAAGAAACGCAAGGAAGATGACAATTCCAATGATCCTATTGCAAGTGATGAGCATGTTGTTGATCCAAATAGTATATTTGCCTCCGATGCTGAAACTGAAGACGGTGCTGAGCCTGAAAAAGATAATGAGAAGAAAGATCCATCTGAAGTACGAGAAGAAGAAGCACCCGAAAAACGTAAGAAATACACTAGAGAAGATTTCATCGCGAGAAGACATGGGAAGGAAAGAGAACCATGGGTACAGAAACCCATGCCCTTTCCAGGTAAGTCTCTCAAAACCAAAGAAGAGGAGCACTACAATAAGTTTTGTGAGTGGATGAAACCTCTTTTTCTTCAAATTCCTTTGGATGATGCTATTAAGTTACATCCTTACTTGAGATATATGAAAGATATTGTTACTAACAAAATAAAAGTCCCTAATGAGGCAATATACTATACTTGCTAACTACTCTTTCAGTGGCAAGATTCCTGATAAGCTCAGTGATCCAGGTATACCCACCATTCCTTGCTCCATAAATAATTATTATGTCAGAACTGCTTTATGTGATCTTGGTGCAGGAGTGAGTGTTATGCCTTTCTCTCTTTACAAGAGGCTTTGTTTAGATAAACTAATCCATACAAATATCTCTCTTCAAATGGATGATAAGTCAACAGCCGTCCCAGTTGGTATTTGTGAAGATGTTCCTGTTGAAGTTGCTAATTGCTTAATCCTTACTGATTTTGTTGTGCTTGACATGCCCGAGGATGGGAGCATGTCTATTATTCTTGGTAGACCTTTTCTTAGAACCGCATGTGCTATCATTGATTGCAATAAAGGAAAGGTTACCTTCAACGTGGATGATAAGGAACACACGGTGTATTTTCCGAAGAAGATCGACAAAAGGAATGGCCTTAACTCTATAGAGAATATCGAGACTGTGAGGGTTGGAGATTGGGATTTCCCTCTACATGTGCACCACAAGTACAAAATCATTATGGTGGGGATAATGTCCACTAAAGTAAAGTTACAATGCTCACTTTATAAGAGGTGAGACTTTCTGCTCTATATATCACCGGTTTGTTGGTGAGACTTGATCAACCTTGCTAGCTATCATGTTTTATATAGGTAAAAAGTGGAGCTTGTTATGTTTTCATTTCCTTTAGCTTTAGTTCTCCTTGATGTACCAAAGTTTTACGCTTTTGAAGCTTCACATGTCTAACCATTGTTTCAAGTTTCTAGGAAGTTTTGCAGCTTTTGGAACTTCGAAAAAAATCAACGGTGAAGTTGTGAGAAAAATTCCGCAAAAATAAAAACCAAATTTTCTATAGAAAAAGGGACCATAAGGCACCTGGGGATGACCAGGGGGCCACCCCTGGTCCAAGCGGCCAGGTGGCGCGGCCTAGCCCCTCTCCGCGCCCACAGGGCGCCTGCCCCCCCCCCCCAGGGCAGCCACCCAGATAAGTCTTCTTCCTCTCTCCTTCTTTCTCCCAAAAAACACGAGTTATTGACCTGGAACCCGAGTTTTTGCTGCTCTCTACCCAGAACTTCGATCTCTCTCTACAGCCCGTTGTTTGAGCTGAAATTTTGATCAAATACTCTCTGGTATATGAGTCCTCCACCCCTCCAATTAGATTTTTGATTGGTGGCTTCATTAGTGAGTATTTAGTAGTTCTTGGTGCTATTCTTATGAGCTTAGATGCTTGTGTAGAAATTTATTTTCCAAGTTTTGATGCAAGTTTATGCCTTGGGAAAATGAGTAGAATAGTTTGCGTCAACTCATTTTTCTTAAATCCTTGTTTTTTTAATTTGTCAAAATTTTCAGAAATGAGTTTTCTAGGAAAATGGCTTGGGAAGAAGAAGCCCGAGCATACAGACCGAGTAACTAGAGCTTCAGCTTCATCCTCAACTACTAGGTGATATGGTGAGGATAGTTCTCTCACTCCTCGTTGGGTACCCCAAGTGGAAGGTGAGATGTAGCGTAGCAGCAAATTTCCCTCGGTGAAGATACCAAGGTTTGTCTCTAGTAGGACTCGCAGAAATACAAGAAGGTGACAACGGCGTCAGAAATTACTTCGAGCTAACGGCGCCAGAAATTGGGCGGTCGTCAGGAAATGCACACAGAAACAAATAACTTTGCTCCCAACGAGTACATAGTAGTTTTCAATTCCTCTGGCCTTGCTGTTTACAAAGGATCAACGCAAGAGATAATAGTGCACTTGAAAGTAAGAAATGAAAGTAAATTGAGGGTGTAAACAATGGTGTGAATATGGATCGATGTCCCGTGATGTAAATTAGTGATGTCTCTCTCCCAAAAGACGAAAAAAGTGCTAGCGAGGTAAACAAATCACAGCTGGGCAATTGATACGATTATAAACGCACCGCAATGCTAACTATGCTACAAAAGAAAGGAAGAGGCTAAAAAGCAATGGGCAGTACGCCAAGGTAAGTAGACCGAAATCCATCTGCATCTACTAAGAATCATCCACCTTGAGATATCTATCCAAAACATCTCGCTGGTATTAAGTTTCGAATCCCACCCAAAGTGTAAACTCAAAGCAACAAACAACTGCATTAAAAGAACTATGCGTAAAGTAAACAATCCTTGCACCCGCAGGTACAAGCACCATTGTTTTATCCCTGGTGGAAACAACACAACGCCTAGTCTCATGTTTCTGTCACTCAAGCTAGAGATCAAGGGGCTGAACCCACAATCAAGCATAACGCTCCCTCTTGGAGTTGCAACAAATCACTTGGCCAAAGTAAAATACGACACAGTGAACATGCAAGAATTTACTAAAGAACACAAATATAAAAGAGAACAAAATATATTACTCGTCACAATCTGAACATAATCTCATAATCCATCAGATCCCAGCAAGCTCAGCATAGGAACACAGAAAATTACAAAAGTGCCTCGATCATGTGAGGCAGCTCACGAGGTCTCGAAAGTGAAAGAACAAAGAGGGGAGCAGTACATCACATAGCTACTGGTCACGGACCCATGGTCCAAGGGGGACTACTCACGGTACATCCGGGAGGCGTCCATGGTGATGGATGGTCTCCCGGAGGGGATTCCTCCTTCAGGCAGAGTGCCGGTGCAGCTTCTCCTGGCAGCCCCGATCTTGAAACGGCGGCGGTGGCGGTACAGAGAGGAGAATGGGAATAGCAGATGGATCTTAGGGGTTTCCGTCACGGGGGGTAAATATAGGCCAAAGGGGGCACCGAGAGGGGCCACAGAGCAGCCAGGAGGCCTCCTGGCACGACCTAGGGTGGGGCCACGCGAGGGACCCTGGTGGGTCCACCCCCTTCCTTCCTTGGTGATTCGGGAAGCTTCGGGGTTGCTGATTTTTTATATAATTTTTCCGGGATTTATTTGGCACTTTTAATGGCCAGAAAACCTGAAATACAAAAACATCAGAAAACAGGAACTGGCAACTAGGTGCACTGAGTTAATAGGTTAGTCCAAATATGATAAAAACATGGAAAAGTCACACAAAACATGCATGGAGCAAGCAGAAATTGTAGATACGTTTGGGACATATCAACATCACCAAGCTTAATTCCTGCTCGTCCTCTATTAGGGAAATGATAACAAGCATAATTTCTGTGGCGACATGCCACAAAACCATATAAGGACTTTTAAGTAAAGCAATCAAAGCATGCAATTCAATTCAAGTCTTAACAATCAAGAGTCTATATTAGCATTGACACAAGCAACAAAAGAACAAAGGGTGCAAGAGCTCTCGCTGTCCTGACTCGAATGTCTCCAAATGGTGTTTGCGTGCAAGCAGGGGACTGGGAAAAAGAGAGAAAAAAGGTTGTTGAGAACCACTATCTACTAAAGTTTCACACTTAGTATCCTTTGGATTCTTATCTTGACTTGTCCCCAGACCACTAGTCAGGTATAAGTCAAACTGATCCACTCCTTTTCGATATTTGAGCACTCATGCAATGGATGAGCGTGAGAAAGAAAGTTGACACCTAAAAGGTGAAACATAAAGAAGGTGGAGGAGGAAGACAAAAAAGGTGTGAGAGGCTCACATCAATGAGGACAATCATAGGCGAGAGAAGGCCATATGATAGATATGATGTGAGGAGTAGGGATTGCCATGCAACGGATGCACATGTGAGCTAAAAGCTCTCCAAGGGAACTAGTGGGGGTGCATCTAACTTGCTTGCTCATGAATACCTAGAGCTCTTTTGAGGAGGCTCATCATTGGAATATACAAGCCAAGTTCTATAGTGTGAAGGGTCCCCACATAGCTATATGCATGTATGATGATCTCTATGGAGTACAAAGGATAGAGGATGAAGTACTAGTGTGGATCTCTCAAAAGCAATAGTAGTGTGCCCTTCTCTTTTTTTTCTCTTTTTCTATTTTTTTTGTATTTTTTGGTGGCCTCAATGGCTCTTTTTATTTAACTCTCATTTGTCCTCTTTGGGATCTTTTGATTTTGTCCTCTTTGGGATCTTTTGATTTTGTCCTCTTTGGGATCTTTTGATTTTGTCCTCTTTGGGATCTTTTCCTCACTTTAGGGGAAACGCCCTATATTTTACAAGAATATAGGAGATCTTTCACACTTTACAAAGGTACTCACATAACGAAGATGTAACTATCATGATGCAAATGTATGCCTCTGCCAGGGTAGCAGGATATGCAATGATACTAGTGCTTCATGTAGCAATGATTAGGGCAAGGCCCAACTAGCATGCGGCTCATCGATCAAGCAAGTAGCATGTATGACATGAAGATCAAGTCATGAGAAGGTGGATGTATCTCGGAAAGGCTATGTAAATGCCTTGTAGGTAGGTATGGTGGCTGTTTTGAGGAAAGATATAAGGAGGCTTATGATGACAGAGCGTATCATGCCAAGGGTTTGGATGCACCGGCGAAGTATGCGCCAACTCTCGAGATGAGAAAGGGCAATGCCCGGTACGGAAGAGGCTAGAAAAGGTATAGGTGGGTGGAAGTGTCAACTTTCGAATACTCACATTAGTCCGAAGAACTCATGCACTTATTATCGGTAACTCTCAATCTAATTAGGAGGTTCAGAAAGAGACAATTACCCCGAGGAGGAGTGTATGGGGGTTTGGTTATCCTTGCGCATCCTCGACTCATGGTACGTGAGTGTACTCTAATATTCGAACCCTCCCGAGATTAGTGATCCATCTAGTAGCTAGAGTTCTCAACAGGGGTTTTGGTTTTCGAAAATCACACGGATTGCCCAAAATACGACATCTATCACTAATAGGCTCGAGATCTTGACACCAAAAGTTCAAACATTACTCTAATCAATACCTCAAAACTATTGCAAGTTACTACTACAAAGAGAATAGCAACTTCAACTACCTACTTTCTAGTCAAGACACAAAACTCAGTGCAACAGGCAAACTCTCTAACAAGATAAAACATCCAACCTATAGAAAGTTCAACCGAAGAAAAGAAAAAGCTCTAGAAGATAACTAAAGCACAACAATTAAACAGGGCAACAGCTAAGAAAGAAAAAGAACAACTCACAACTAAGAGAATAAGCATGCAAATCCTATGAGGAGTTCTAGTTCAAGCGGAGCGTGTTTCTCTCCCACACAAAAGAAATCTGGGATCTAACTTGTTACTACAGCACACAAAGCAAAAAAAAACCTAAGAAAAGTAAAGAGCGAGACGCTCCAAGCATAGCACATAACGCATGAAGTGATAAAAATATAGTGAAACGAGGGACGAACTGATAATTGTTGATGAAGAAGGGGATGCACGGGGGCATCCCCAAGCTTAGACGCTTGAGTCTCATTGAATATTTATTGGGGGTGCACATGGGCATCCCCAAGCTTGAGCGTTTGACACTCCAGGATCTTCTTTCATCATCTTCCATCGCACACTTGAAAACTGCCTTCATACATAACTCATTGTAAACTGATTAGAGAGGTTAGTACCCTATTAAAATAATTATCCTCTACTGCAAATAAAGATATTCTTGAAGAGCTACTGTTTCTCAAGATTGCCAAAAGGTTTTTTCAAAGAAAAAGAAAGCTTAAGGTTTGAAAAAATTAGGAGAGACAAAACGTGGAAGAATCTGTGAAAAACAAAACATCAGGTAGAAAAGAATTTTTTAGGGATACTTCTGCAACTCAAATAAAAAAATTCAGAACATACGAAAGTTCCGTGATTTTATAGATCACGCTGTGTAAAAAATTCAGCTCAAAAAGATGAACTGGTAATTTTCAATGATTTTTCCTGTCATGAGGACAGAATCTATTTTCTGGACAGCATGTCACAACTTTCACTTCCCTTGTCATATGAGGCTATAATTGGCATAAAGCTTGAAAAGTAATGATACAATGATGTTGTTACAGTAGTAACAATCATCAATACCACTAAGAACATAAGAAAAACAAAAAGGAAAACCTAAATTCGTTGCGGGCTGCCTCCCGAAAGCGCTTCTTTAAAGCCATTTAGCTAGGCTTAAAGCAAAAGATCAAGTTGTATCAATTGATCCATCATCAAGATCATCAAAAAGCTCTTCAATAGTACAACTAGTCTTAAGAGGTTAAGGCCGAATAAAAATTCTTCTAGGGATAAAATCAAAAGGAGGAAAATCAATTGGAGTTTCAAAATTAAAGATAGGTATCTCCTCCAAAGTCTTCACTGTTTCAACTCTTTTGGCCATAGGTGTGTCAGCTTTAGCTCGAGGAACCTTAGGGACGTAAACGAACTTGGGTTCATTTCTTGCCATAGTTTCATACTGTTTGGTTTTGATTGAGGAAAAGGTAGTTCCTAGAATTTCAATAACTTCCTCAATCTTCTCTATCCTAGAAGACTTCTCATCAAGGGATTTAATAGTCTCCAAAGTTTTGATTTTTTTTTTGCATGGAGCTCTCTAGCCTATTCAAATTCCCTTGAATCTTACGATCCAACTCATTTACTTTATCGATACTTGGCATCTCTAACTCTATTTTTTCAAATTTTCCCATAATGTGAGCTAGAGTAATGTCCTTAATACTAGCAATGGGGAGACTTCCAACAAGATTTTCAATTATATTAAGGGCTTCCCAAACTGGAGCCTCTATAAAGTTCCCATTGATAGTAGTGTCTAAAACAAACCTATTCCAAGAAGTAATCCCAACATAAAAATTTCTAAGAAGGATAGTAGTGGATTGCTTCTTGTTGACCCTCTTTTGAGAATCATTAATTCTATACCAAGCATATTTCAGACTTTCACCACCTCTCTGAGTAAAGGTAAGTACTTCTGCCTCACCAAAGGCAAAAGGACCTGCCATAGTGGTAACTACTAACAAGGTAACATGTATTTTTGGTATTTTTGATAAGGGACACAAAAGTAAAGACTGAAAGGTAAACTAACAAGACTAAAAAGCAAAGATTAAAGATAGTGTGCAACTCCTCTATCTTGTAGACTGGAGTCCCCGACAACGGCGCCAGAAATTGGCTTGATACGGTGAGGATAGTTCTCTCACTCCTCGTTGGTTACCCTAAGTGGAAGGTGAGATGTAGCATAGCAGCAAATTTCCCTCGGTGAAGATACCAAGGATTGTCTCCAGTAGGACTCGCAGAAATACAAGAAGGTGACAACGGCGCCAGAAATTACTTCGGGCTAACGACGCCAGAAATTGGGCGGTCGTCAGGACCTGCACACAGAAACAAATAACTTTGCTCCCAACGAGTACAGAGGAGTTGTCAATTCCTCCGGCCTTGCTGTTTACAAAGGATAGACGCAAGATATAATAGTGCAACTGAAAGTAAGAACTGAAAGTAAATTGAGGGTGTAAACAATGGTGTGAATATAGACCGAGGTCCCGTGATGTTCACTAGTGATGTCTCTCTCGCAAAAGACGATAAAAGTGCTAGCGAGGTAAAAAAATCACAGTTGGGCAATTGACAGGATTATAAACGCACCACAATTCTAACTATGCTGCAAAATAAAGGAAGAGGCTCAAAAGCAATGGGCAGTATGCCAAGGTAAGTAGACCGAAATCCATCTGCATCTACTATGAATCATCCACCTTGAGATATCTATCTAGAACATCTCGCTGGTATTAAGTTGAGAATCCCACCCAAAGTGTAAACTCAAAGCAACATACAACTGCATTAAAAGAACTATGCGTAAAGTAAACAATCCTTGCACCCGCAGGTACAAGCACCGTTGTTTTATCCCTGGTGGCAACAACACATCCGCTAGTCTCATGTTTCTGTCACTCAAGATAGACATTAAGGGGTTGAACCCATAATCAAGAATAACGCTCCCTCTTGGAGTTGCAACAAATCACTTGGCCAAAGTTAAATAGGACACAGTGAACATGCAAGAATTTACTAAAGAACACAAATATAAAAGAGAACCAAATATATTACTCATCACAATCTGAACATAATCTCATAATCCATCAGATCCCGGCAAACCCAGCATAGCAACACAAAAAATTACAAAAGTGCCTCGATCATGTGAGGCAGCTCACGAGGTCTCGAAAGTGAAAGCAGAAAGAGGGGAGGAGTACATCACATAGCTACTGGTCACGGATCCATGGTCCAAGGGGGACTACTCACGACACATCAGGGAGGCGTCCATGGCGATGGATGGTCTCCTGGAGGGGATTCCTCCTTCTGGCAGGGTGCCGGGGCAGCTTCTCATGGAATCCCCGTTCTTGAAACGGCGGTGGCGGCGGTACAGAGAGGAGAACGTGAATAGCAGATCGATCTTAGGGGTTTCCGTCACGGGGGGGGGGGGGGGTAAATATAGGCCAAAGGGGCACCGAGAGGGGCCACAGGGCAGCCAGGAGGCGTCCTGGCGCGGCCTAGGGTGGGGCCCTGGTGGGTCCACCCCCTTCCTTCCTTCGTGATTCGGGAAGCTTTCGGGTCTCTGATTTTTTGTATAATTTTTTCGGGATTTATTTGGCACTTTTAATGGCCGGAAAACCTGAAATACAAAAATAGCAGAAAACAGGAACTGGCAACTGGGTGCACTGAGTTAATAGGTTAGTCCAAATATGATAAAAACGTGTATGAAAGTTCAAGAAAAACATGGAAAAGTCACACAAATCATGCATGGAGCAAGAAGAAATTATAGATACGTTTGGGACGTATCACTAGGGTGAGCTACAACGATGATGTTGTGGCCCAAGAGTTGTTTGAAGAGACAAGTCCGGCACGTGCAATGATGTTTCCGTGCCAAGTTTTCCTTGAAGCTGCAGGAATCAAGGAGGAGTTTGACAATCTTTATGCTAATGCAGGTTTGACATGGCTTGCAACATGCCTTATGGCTCAGTATCACAAACTCACCTCCTATTTTATTTATAGTTTTAGATATAATCATGATGCTGCTACTGTTGAGTTTAGAATTTACAATGATCTTTCGACCATGTCTTTGGCAAGATTTTGTGAAATAATAGGTGTGGCGAACGCTGGAAAGACGACAAAGATGAACTCTCAGCCCACCGAGCTTTGGACTCTCTTCAACTCTCTTTGCAGCCAAGACACGAAGGATATCCAACGTTCGAAGATTTCCAGCATCTTATTTTCCCATCTCAGGTATTTCTCAAATTTTATTGCTAGAGGGGTGTTAGCTCATGACAACACGAGCAACAGTTCTGCGCCGGATACTGCTATCCTGGCGAACACCCTCTCAGGGGAAAGTGAGTATAATGTGGGTGCCTTGATTGATCGCCGCCTTGCTGGTAATGTCAACAAGGGAGATCTCTTTGGTGGCTTTTATGCCACACTTATTCTTGAATCTTTTGGGCGCACCGCACATCCTGATGATGAGCCTTTTACTTTTATAAGCTTTGATCTTACTGCCATGAAGAGGCATGATTTTGTTACCAGGAATTCCGAGTTTGGTAAACTTAATTATATTCTGAGGTTTGGACTGGCCACTATTCGGGAGATCCGTCTACCTACACCTCTTTTGTTAGATTATATTCGTAGGAACATATGGTCCTTCAACGCTATCAGTTCTATGAGTTCGTCGCCCAGCAGCAGTTTCATAACCCCATGGAGGGGGTTGTGCCTAATGAGGAGGAGCACGTGGAGTTTCCGCCTTTCCAGGAGGAGCCAGTTACCCAGTGGGGTGAAGGGTTTTGTTCTGCTTGGAGCGCGGAGCCTTCTTCATGGGAGGCTCCCAGGACTTCGGTCTACGCACCTGAATCCCCATACGACCCGTGGACGCACTAGTACTACCCCGGAGCTGGAGACTCCTGGGGACCGCAGTAGCCGAGCCGGACTTAGGCCAAAAGCCTAAGCTTGGGGGAGTACGTGCCCTTCTCCCCTTTCCATTGTACTTTCCGTTTTGTTTTGTTCGCTTTGATCTTTTCGAAGTTTTTTCCTGTTCTTCTTTGTTCTCTCTTAATTTTCAAAAACAACAAAAATATTGCTCCTTTCTTTTGCTTTCGTTTAACCTTTGAAAAACCCAAAAAGACCTTTCTCTATTTAGTTTGCTTTGTTTGTAGAGTTCAGCTCGAGTCCGTGATGGAATTTGCACTTGATTATATTTTCCTTCGTTCGATCGTGCAAGTGACAAGGCAGTAATGATGAAGATCGATGGAAGGGATGCAACAAGGAAAACTGGTATGAACTCTTTTTGTTTCTACTTTTGTACATATGCATGTACTTATGATCTAGAGACCAGCTTGTAGCGACATAGTGCTATGTTTACAATGCTCTCCCAGTGGTTCATGCTTTCTTTGTGGCCAGTCTCAAATAGCGAAATGATTTACATGCATTGCATTGTTCATGGTTTGGCATATTGAAGTGGTATTTC
This sequence comes from Bromus sterilis, assembly GCA_950022295.1. Lineage (NCBI taxonomy): Eukaryota > Viridiplantae > Streptophyta > Magnoliopsida > Poales > Poaceae > Bromus > Bromus sterilis. The sequence continues at coordinate 351,461,594 of OX465597.1, forward strand.
CCTTCGGATAATTCTTGGATTGACTTGGCACATGTTCACACATGTTTATGACTAAAAAGTCTATCATGCCTTGATGATCTTTTTATTTAAGAATAGTTATATCACTTTCATGCCCCATTCAATGTTGCTTTGTCGCTCTACATGATTATGAATGTTATTGCTCTCTAGTTGGTCGCTTCCCAGTCTTTTTCTAGCCTTCGCTCGCACTAACCGGAATTCTGCTTGTGCATCCAACTCCTTTTCAAACCAGTTATTCCACATGATTCCACAATACCTTCCTATTTATGGTATTTACTTGCCATCCCTAACGAAGACTTTCATGTACCATCTCAAAATTCATTCAAAATTTTCATTTTTGTGACCGTACAAGCTCATGGTGCGGTGAGGGAAAATTAGTATCTTCCATGCCAAAAATGTTTTACTTCTTGACAAAGTTTTAACAAGTCAAATTTATGAGGCAGAGGCCGGTCTGGAGAATGCCCAGTTCGCACTTGTTTCACAATTTATAAAAAATATACTTCCCCCATACTTGATGATGCAATGAAATGGCTCAAATGTTGCTAATGATAGATGGAACGAGAAATTTCCTTCCATACTTGAGGAAAAATAAAAGGCACCATAGACCGTCAAATGATGGATGGATAAGGGAACAAAAGTGTAAACAAAAAAAGGCATGGGAACCGCCATTAATGTGGTTGGTATGGGAGATATTGAGAAACCTTTATCGTCTACCGTTGACTGGAAAGTTGCACTTCCCAAAAAGAAATTTATCTCTGTTTTCAAAAACCGTGAGCTCTGGTACATGTTTAGTCTTTGCTTCCAGCCACGGGTTGTCAACCTTGCCATCAAAAGCCACGGTTCGAGAGTCTCCACATTTTTTCTTCAAAGCACCAACTATTGAGAGCATAATTGTCATTCTGAGTGTAATGTGCATTGTCCAAAAGTACCACATTGTATTCTTCATGATTGTGATATTACTTGTTCTGAAATTCTTAGTTCTAGTCTCCTTTAAAACTCCGGAGGAGTTTCTGCATTTATGTTTTGCTTCACTCATGGAGGCTAGCGAGATACCACTCTAGTATGTTCAAGCTATGTGCATTGTGATCCTGTCTTGATTTTCAGTAGCATATTATTTACTCTTGGTTGTTTGTGATTGATCACATGAAAGAAGGATTACTTCGTGCATTGTCCTTGTAGCATTATTCCAATACTTGCTAAACTCTTTCGTAGTACATGCTTACATACATCTAATGAAGCAAAAGAGTTTGTCAAAGTTTTCGTTGTCGCGTCCAGTTCGTTGAACTGAATTGTTTGAGGATAGGCAATATGCTAAGCTTGGGGAGTTGTTACGTCTCGAACGTATCTACTTTTCCAAACACTTTCGCTATTGTTTTGGCCTCATTCTTGCATGATTTGAACGAAACTAACCCGGACTGACACTGTTTACAGCAGAGTGCCTGTATGGTTTCCTTGTGTGCAGGAATATGGACTTTTAGGTACCTCAGAAAGTTTCTAGACAATTTATAGAAAATCCACGCACCCTAAGGAGTCCTGGACCAGAAGGTGGGCCAGAGGGGATCCTGGGGGGCCCAGGCGCCTTGCTAGCGCGGCCTCCCCCTGACCGCGACGAGAGGCCGCCTGGGTGGGTCCCACCTCCTCTGGTGACCTAACTTGGCCCCTATTTTTACCTGTCGTGAGGAAACCCCAGAAAAAAAAGTTGTTTTCGCGATTCTCGTCGCGGAGCCGCCGCCACCCTTTGTTCTTCTCTGTGAGGGTTAATATGGAGGCTATTTTGGCCTCCGGTGAGGGGAGATCATCGCCATCATCATCACCATCGCCACTCCATCATTCCTCCATGACTTCTCCTTTCATGTGTGAGTAATTCCCTGCTGTAGGCAAAGGGGATGGTAGGGATTGGATGAGTTAAATCATGTAATAGTTCGTCAGATTGTTGGGGCATGTTGCCTATCATCTACTTTGGTGTTTATCATCTTTGCTACAACTTGTTGCTCTTAATGCTTGTCACTTTGGGCCCGAGTGTCATTCTTTCAGATCTGAACCACTTGTGTTTTCATGATTTTATTTATGGTCTTGATCCTATCTATGAGTTGTATGCACCTATTATAATCTGGAACCGGCGATCCCAATGGTGACAACTTGGGACACCAAAGGGGATGGACTATAATTTGAGGATTTCATGTATCCATTGAGCGTTAATGCTTTGTTCCAGCGCTCTTTGAGAGGAGCACCTTAATCTCAATAAGTTCCTTTTGGCCCCGTTCGTAGAGGGATGGTAGGACAAAAGATGTTGTGCAAGTTCTTATTGCAAACACGTACAACTACCTTGAGATTGTGGCACCCCGTCTCAGAGGACCGGAACGCCCCTTGGTCCAGCCTAGAGATCAAGTCTTCTGGAACACGGCACTGCTTGATATAGAAGTGATCAACTTTATATTACCAAAGATATGGGTACACGAGGTTGATTACAATGCTAGCGGAGAGAGGCGGAGGACAAGCTTGCTCCTCGGACTAGCAACGGAACTATACCAAGCAGCAACATAACTCTCTAGCAGCAGAATATAACTTAGCAGCGGAACAACGATGATGGTGATGAACCCACTCCAAAGAGACACTGGCTGGGACACCTCCTAGCTCGCAAACATCGGGAACGTCGTCCTACACATCCAAAGCATTGCCTGCAAATCTGGCATGACACGCCAGGTCAGTACATTGAATGTACTTGCAAGCTCACAATAACCAATGCACGAGGGCAAAACAATAACATGGCAAGCAGGTTAGAGTAGATTAATGAATAAACCATATGAGTTTAAACATCGAGCAAACTAGCAAGGTACAACACATAATCATCAAACATATTATCAGCATTAAGACTAATGCACAAACAACCATCGTTTAAGGTCACATGGACCCCCCATGATCATCGCATGATCTTTTGGCTTACCTCGGAGTCCTTACAGACTCAAGTACCGGGTAACCTCATGACCAAACAAATTAGACGGGTCGTCGCACGGCCATCCACTTGCACGATTCATCACATGACCAAATGGGTCATCACATGACCATTCAACGGTTTAGGTGTGATCGCGTTGCCACCCAACCAATCCGATCATCGTATGACCAAACGGGTCATCGTATGACCAATAACTTCCACGGGACATTGCATGGCCAGACGGGTCATCGCATGACCAATCACCTAGCATGATCATCCAACCGAACTCATGTTGATCCCAAGTGTGACTAGTACAAACTTGTCTATAACCGAGGACACGACTATTCAAATAGATTCTTAACACTCTGCAGAGGTTGTCCACTTTACCCACGCTATGGAGCTCTTCCTCCATCCAGTACCTTGGAACTTGTCCCACGGGAACCTCGGAACTCGTACCACAAGAGTGGACTAGGACTCTCCAACAAGACCGTTCTACCGCATGCCTCCCTTACCGTATCACCCGACATCCCGTCTTGGGTAGCCCTGTGTCCTCCAGACACCGGCCACCGTCATGGAAAACTTGTCCCAAACGGGGTCCGACCACCGTCGTGGCAAACAATATGATCAGGGTAACCGTCGTGACCAACTGGGGACGGAGCTCCATATAACCAAACCGGCTTTCAAGGCTATCGCCGCTTACCTGATCAGGGTAACCGCGCGCGCATAGCCTCCCCTCTTAGGGTGATACGAATAAAAGAGCGCACCGATAGACCGAGCCAAGGCCTTCCCATACGAGCATGGCTGCACTGATAAGTTCGGTTTGGTGGCACCTGATCAACTTGACACAAAGCATATCTCCAAAGCATACACAAGTATTAGGTACAACATGAACATTCATATTCAAGGCATATCAACATAGGTAGAACAAGCCAAGATACGGTTATAGTCACATCATAATTCAAATCATATTTAGATGATTAACTTTGCCTTATTAAGATGATCAAGATATTATCATGCAACATAGAAATACCATGTATATGACTAGTGATTGCAATGCATACGAGCATGATAACAACATATTCAATGCATCTCATGATAATAACATGGTTAAGGCATAGCATAACAATAACATACTCAAGTATATCATGGCAAGGATAGCATCACAACAATGGTCCAACCATACGATAATAACATGATTAAGATAACCAGTATGTAACGAAGATCAAAGCTCATTTTAAAGCACGTCAAAGCTTTGCAAAGGTGCACAAGGGTATTGTGGCTTGCCTTTCACCAGAGGAGTGTGAAATACTCCTGGTCTCCAACACCACTCAAGCCATGAAAAGATTCAAAAAAAAGCAACGGGAAAACGGGGTCAAACACAACTTTTATTTGAGGAGCAATTAACAACAGAAGAACATGGCACAAAAGCTACACCAAATTGAAGAGGAGCTCAAGACAAAACCAATGCAACAAGAATCACCCCATTTGGACTTGTAGATTAAAAGATATTCAAGGTCAAAGTTGAGTCAACAAATCAATTTAAATTGATTTTCTCTGGATTTTTGCAGGGGTGACGTCGAAGGCGGGTTTTGAGAATACACCTCCACTTGGATACCTCTTATGCTGGAAGTGAGTGTATGCCAAGTGGGGCCCGTCTGTCAGGGGAGAGGGGAAACAGAGGGGGCAGGGGCACGGCGGCTCACCGGCGGTGCAGCTCTGGCGAGAGGCCACGGCTGGAGGCGGCAACCTTGGGAACGGAACGGGAGGACCACGGGGGATCTCCCCGTACTTGCAGCTCGACTGGGGACCCTCGAACGGCGACGCCAAGGTCCTCTCGGCGGCACCGGGTCACGGGACTTCGCCGGCGTCGACGACGCGGCTGACTCCGGCAGGGATTAGGCCGGGCGTCGCTTGGGGAGGATCGAGTAGAGCTAGGGGAACGCCGCAGTGGTCTTGGCGAGGCTGGAGGGAACTGGAGGTGGCCGGGGCGACTCCAGGGCTGACGGCGGCGCTGGTGGCCGGAGGCGGGGAAGAAAACCCCCTGGATTTGATTCTTTGCGCCGTAACTAGATTGGAAGGGAGGGGAGGCTGGTGGTGCAGCTAGGCGATCCCGGGGTGGCTTTAAATATCCTAGCGGCGATGCAGTGGCTGGGAGGCGACAGAAAGGTGCGGCCACGGCGGGGCGGTTGAGCTAGCGGGCTCTCGTGCGCTCGAGGGGCTTCTGGAGGTGGCGAGGAGCACGCGGGGGCACAAGGAACAAGGAGGGGGAAGCGATGATGCACTCACACGGATGATGGGATTAGTCTATAATTTAGTTTCGTGGAGTCCTTTGGTGTTGGAATCAGGCACATAGAGTTTCAAGACAAATGGGAGCCCCTAGCTTGCACTTCCTTCACAATGCCCCTTTCTGCATGCACTCTTTGGGAATTTATTGTGGGAGGTTAGCTAAGCACATTGTGCTGAAACTTGGTGTAGGCCAATGATATGATCATATTAGCTTGCACAAAAAATTTCACCAGCAATGGATGTCGTCGATAAGTAACGGCAGATGCCATGGGGATGGCTAAAGAGGGGGATAGACCGAGGTTAGTATCGCTGGCACCGGAAACGAGAATGGGAACACACGGTGAGACACCACGATGTACCCAGGTTCGGGGCTCTCCGTAGAGATAACATCCCTAGTCCTGCCGAGCTAGCTATACGCAATAACTCTGGCTACAATGAATGCTCCTTGAGCTGTTTGAGAGGAAGAAGAAGAGGGCATCAGGTCTCTACTCTCTCCTTGCTCTCTCTGGTGGGTGAGATTGCAATAACTACTCTGCCATCGTCCTCCCTCACGCAGGAGGGGTACCCGGGGCTCTTATAGGCCGAGCCCAGGGTACAAAGGTAAATACACAAGAGGAAGGGCCCAGCTGTCTATCTCAGATCGGCTAGGGACCTAGCATCGTGCTTCTCCGGATGACCCGGTGTAGACTTGCGGCTCGCCATGCCACTATCCCATAGACCTCGGCTATGAACAGTAAGGCTAGGTACTTAGGCCTGTCGGCTTGTCCGCGTGATCGGCGCTGGAGGAGACCGCACGCCTCTGACAGTCCCGATCTTCAGGGATTGCGCATTGAATGCTCTTGTACCCGGTGTCCGATATGGACCTCTGATCGGACGCTGCTCTTCTTACCTCGGACAGATGCTCCTAAATGAGGCCGATTGCGCCCTCTCCGGGGCAATCGGCCCTCACTTGGAACAGTTCGGCCCACTTCTTAGTTTCTTTTGTTTAGCTCGGCCTTGATTAGATCAGTGGCCTCCAGCTCGGTGATCTATGTTTTGATGAACTATTTCCCCTGGGTGACCCTACCCGGGGGTCATTCCCCCGACAGTAGCCCCTGAAGCTGCGGAGGTCCCGCCGAACTCAGGGATGGCGAGGCCTTCACAGGTTCCTTAAAAATTCTTTCCTTGTCTCTGACCGATTTCTCCAATAGGCCGGTTGCTTGCTACCTGCCGATTGCTCTTGATCTTCCGATTGCTCTTGCTCTTCCGATTGCTCTTGCTCTTCCGATAGCTCTTGATCTTCCGATTGCTCTTGATCTTCGTATCAACTGCTCTCAACAAGCCGATTGCGCTTAACTTGCCGATTGGTCTTGACTTCCTCGACCGATTCGCCCAATGGTTGGTTTGACTGGAATGTTGACCAAACTTGCCGCTTCGAATTCGCCAAAAAATACGGGACGTCGTGCCATGACTTGACATGCCATAACCGCTGCCTCCACTCACGCGCGCATGTCCCGTCCCATCCGCCGGATCTTCTATGCTCCGAACTGACGCAGTTCTATGGCTACACGTGGCCACACCGCCTGTTAGATCGGCACAGCCGATCCCACTACCTCTTTACCGTGTCTTTAAATAATCGACGGGGTGAGAGATGCGGCTCACACCCCTCACTCCATCTCCTTCCTCGAGCTTTTCTTCGTTGCTTCCGCTGCCGCACCGCTCGCCCCGCCGTGCTGTTGCCACTTCCTCCCGGCGCCCAGAGCCGCCGCGCCTCACCGCCCTTGACACCGCTCCTCCTCCATCACCATAGGTGGTCTTGGATCTAGATTTCCTCCGCCTCTGCCGCTGTCGTCTCCACCGCCGCCGCCTTCTTCCTCGTCCTCGCCTCGCTCTTCCTCGCCCACCACGGAGTCCGATGCCTCCATGGGGGACGACGCCGCCGCCGGCTTCCAGAGGGGAGCTTGGAAGGGTTCCAACATGACGGAGATGCAAGTCGCGCTCCTCCGCCGGTCTCGCAAGATCCCGGCGGACCTCGATTTCCGCATTCCCGGCGACGAGATCGTGCCCGCGCCTCGGGATGGCGAACGCATTGTCTTCCTTGCGCACTTCGAGCGCGGGTTTGGGCTTCCGGTGAGCCAAATTTTTCACGATTTCCTTGCCTTCTACCGGATGCAGCCGCATCACCTTGGAGCCAATGCTATCATGCTGCTCTCCACTTTTGTATCTTTGTGCGAGGGCTACCTCGGCGTCTGGCCCACCATTGGGCTCTAGTGCCGGATCTTTCACTTCCGCAGTTTCCAAGTGGGCACTGGTGCACACACTATCAACTCCAAGACCAAGAAAAGAGAGGAAGTCAAGGTGATGGCCGAATGCGGCGGCGCCACCATCTACCTCCGCCAGGTCGGCCTCTATCCTCATCCCCAACTGCCTCAGTCCATCAAGAACTGGCAGACAGGGTTCTTTTACATTTCCTCGCCGCGGAATCGGGACTTGCTGAATCTGCCCGAATTTTCTCTGCCCCCACCGACTGCGAAGTATCATTGGGCTGAGAAACCAGGGGACGGGGACACCGATTTGGATCGTCAGATGGCATATATCCAGAAGCTGATGGAGCAAAGGTTGCAGCCCGCCGATCTGGTGGCGACCTGGATCTGCCGCCGAGTGCTCCCACTACAACGCCGCTGCCACCGGATCTGCGATATGCACCTGCGTCTCGACCCCACTCGGATTTCCACATTCCGAATAGACGAGAAGGAGTTCTTCCACCGAATCAACAGCATTACCAATCTTAAGGTTACTGAACCTTTAGAGTTCGGACTGAAGCCGTTCAGCCGATCTCGGCCTTGCCCCGAGGTATGCTATAACTATGATTCTTTGCTCTAGCTTTTTCCTTTCCTCCCTATTAATTCTGATCGGATCCTTTTCCTCAGGAATTCCTGGCCTCCAGGCTCATGCAGGACGGACAGTCTGCTTCGGGCTACCACCCTGACCGAGCTGAAGAAGACGCCCAGGACTTGGAGATTGACGAAGAGACCGAATCCGAGACCGAGGCCCGGACTTCTTCCCTTGGACTCGGCTTCAAGAAGCCGGGTGAGTCTGATTCCTCCGTCAAACGCTTCATGGGCGAATGGAGCAGTGATTCTGATCCTCTTGGTGACCTCGGCGCAGAATCTGAACCTGCCGAACAGACACTGCCCAAAGGGAAACGCCCCCGACCTGATGACGCCGGAACTTCCAAGATTGTCAAGAAGAAAGGGAAAACGGGCCCGCGCCGAACTGCCCCTGAAGTTAGTGGCCCTGTGCTTTCTCCTACCCTACTGAACATCGCTCGCCCTGGCTTTTCCATGACCAAATTTGCTGCTCAACTTCCTCGAGCTCCCGGGTATATATCTTCACCTCTTGTTTTTCTTGACTTTTCCTGAGCTGCCTTGCTCACTTGTGCTCTTTTATCCCAGGGCTGCCCGATCTTTGGACCCTACCGGACCTGGGGGTGCGCCGATTGCTCCCCCTTCCCCTTCTGCTGCTCCTGCCTGCACGACCCCGGAAACCTCGGCCACCTCCAATGTGTCCGTGCCTACGCGCAAGAAAAATGTCGCGGACACCCACAAAGCCGAGCGGGCCAAGAAGAAAACCGCTGCTGCCGCGGTTCATACGCGACCGATTGCTCCGCCACCGACCTCTGCTGCTCTTCCGACTGCTGGAACGCAGTCGGCCTCTCCTATTCCGACCATTGCCGCTGCTTCTCCAATTCTGCTGGATCATTCTGGCATCGCACATGTCGATGTGCTGATGCCAGATCGGCCTAGCGCTGATCCTCCTTAGCCTGAAGCTTCTCCAGCCCAGGCCACTGCCGCTGATCCTTCCCCCGCTGCTGGCTCGGGGAGCGCCGCTGCCATCTCCACCGAGCCAACTGCTGTTCTACCTGCCACGCATGTTGCTGCCGGACCCAGTGCTTCTATAGCATCGTCCTCCGGTGCTCGTGTTCGCCAACCGCCATCCGGCCGCCAGCTCGTACTGGCCGACCGGTTCCGCGAGGCGTACCTTGGCACCTCCGACGTTTCGCCTGTCCAACCACTTGCTGATTCGGCCACTCCTCCGCCTCGTGGCTCCGAAGACCAACTTCCGTCCCAGCTTCTGGACCGGCTAGGTGGTCTTGCCACCGACATCCGACGCTTTGTCGACGCCTCGCTGGGAAAAATTCTTGCATCCAATCACTCTGTTACTGTAAGCTTTCTTTTCAGTTGGGGCGCGCCTAGTGCACCCACTGGGTGTAGTCCCCGAGATTCAGGCCGATTGCTTGCAATCTACTCGGATCTTCATTTCTCTTTGTTACTTTATGCTCTTGCTTTAACTTTGATCGGCCCATTTTTCAGGCCATCTGTGACAGACGTAAAGCTATATTTGAGGAGCTTCTGGCCGCTTATGGGTCAGAAGTCCATTGCCGCTCTCAAGAAGAATGCTGATGCCCAAACTGCCAAGATTCAGGAACTCACAGGTACATTGTGCCTGCCCTTTCTTGCTTTCTCCGATCATTATTGCATCCTTACTCCATCGCACACTTGCAGCTGCTGCCACTCGCTCCTCCGAGCTGGAGGCTTCTCAGAAGAGAATCGCCGAACTGGAGATCCAGCTTGGTGAGAAGAATAGCCAGCTCGGCCTTGCCGAAAAAAACAAACAGCGCCTGGCCGCCGCCGAAACTGAGCTTGAAGCCAAACTTCAGCAAGCTGTTGATGACCTCACCGCTGCCCGACGCACTCATGAACATGAACTCCAGAGGCTCTCCGATGCCCGAATTGAGGTTGAGGGCCAGCTCATGAAGGAAAGGAATGCCGCGGTTAAACGTGCTGAAGACATGGATGCCCAACAAGCCATCGAGATCTAGCGCTCCCAAGCTAGTGTTGACCTTTCCCACACCTGCCTTCACCGAGTGGATCTTGCTCTTGCTTGCTCCATGCATGTTTTGTGTGATATTGCTATGCTTTTGATACACTTTCATATCTTTTTATAACATATTTTGGAACTAACCTATTAATGGTTGTAAGAGTGCACAAGTTCTTGTTTTTCTACTTTATGTGTAGAAATTACTTGGACAAAGGAAAAATCACAAAAAGGAGCCTTGTAGGAGTTGGACTCTAACTCTCCCGAAATCTGTCCCCACCAGACAGGTTTTAAAGATCGCCTCGGAAACGCTAGAATTCAACCTCAAACGGAAAAACTTAAAACTTTAAATTTGTAGGGAATTTTTTGTCGGTGGATTTCGACATAAAATTCGGCCCAATCGGAGTTCGGATGCTTCCAAAACCCCCGAAATACAGAAGACATAATCTGGATGACGGGAATCCGAGAGTCTATATAAAGAGAGGAAACCTAGGTCAAAGTGCACCACGAAATTTCCTCCCCCTTGGCAGCCGTCTTGAGGGGGAGATCAATCTCCACAGTAACACCATCTCCAAATAAGAAGAAGGGGCCAATGGCCGCTGCCCCCAAGGGCCGTGGCCGTGGGCGCCGCCGCCGCCGTGGCCGCCGTCGTCGCCGTCTCCTTCATCTCCTCCGGACTGCACCTCTCCATCAACAACTCTCCCTCTCACCATGTCCATGTGTGAGTAGTTCCCCTCGGACTAAGGCTTATATCTTGATCTATGTGGTTTCTCTCTCTCCCATGATGTAATCTTTGTTGTGATCATAGGCTATGTTAATCTAGCGTGATCCCATGATATTTACCCTTCCTCTGTGTATTGGATTGATGTACTCAATTGATCTTATCTAGTATAATCTCCGAGACCAAGGTGACAGCGGTCTATTGGACATGGTTTAGAAGAATATTATCATGAGTGATTTCCTCTTTTGTGTGTGGATTGAAGATTGAGAGTCTTTTTGTGCTTATCTTTGACTATCCTTTAGATATGTTGTGGTGATTGTGGTACTCTCTTTGGATGGCCGCGGTGACATTGGGAAATCCATAGATTGAGAACTACGAACTCTGAGGTGTGCTTTTTTAGCCCTACACAATTCTCGTCCTCTCTTGACCACAAAGGAATGACCTCCGAGTACGTCTCCATTGCATGTTTTATGGGAAATATCATGTGATTGGACTATGTTAATGTTGTTGGGAGTTGCCACTAGTGAAAGTATGAAGCCTAGGCCTTGTTTCCATCATTATTACACCGTTTGCACTCACTTTTGTTACCTGTTTTTTTGCTGCACTTTTTATTACAGATTTATATTACTTTGTTTTATCACACCTATCACCTATATTTTACCATCTCTTCGCCGAACTAGTGCACCTATACAACTCCTAGTTGTATTAGGTGTGTTGGGGACACTAGAGACTTCTTGTATCTTAATTGCAGGGTTGCTTGAGAGAGACCATCTTCAACCTCTACTTCCCTGAGTTCGATAAACCTTAGGTCATCCACTTGAGGGAAATTGCTGCTGTCCTACAAACCTCTGCGCTTGGAGGCCCAACAGAGTCTACAAGAATAGAAGCGTGTGTAGACATCAAGCTATTTCTGGCGCCGTTGCCGGGGAGGTGAGTGCTTCAAGGTATATCTTTAAATCTTGCAATTAATTCTTTTTGTTTCTTGTTTTTATTTTCACTAGTTAGGCTTTATGGAAAACAACAAAAAAATTATGAGAGAGCTTTATGAGCTCTATCTTGAGTTAGGACGTGAAGTGTTTGAGGAGGAGATCAAAAAGCCTATGGAGCTTTATTATTTGCACAACACTCATGATAGTAGTAATGTTATTTACATTTCTTCTTTGAATACTTTTGATTCTAATGATATGCAAATCTATAAGCTTGGGCATGTTACGTTTGATGAAGATGATCTTTTTAGCCCCCCAAGTTTTGATGAGGAAATTTATTTTGATGATACTTTTCCTCCTATCTATGATGATTATTGTGATGACACTTATGCTATAAATAATAAATGTTTTCAAGTGCATCATGATAAGAAGGATTCATGTGATAGCTATTTTGTTGAGTTTGCTCCCACTACTATTGATGATTTTTCTTATGTGGGGATTAATAAATTTTCTATGCTTGTGGATCATGATAAGAAAGTTTTATGTGATACTTATATTGTTGAGTTTATACATGATCCCACTGCAAATTATTATGAGAGGGGAACATATGCTTATAGATATTTCAGTAATATCAAGTTCCCTCTCTTTATGTTGAAGATTTTGAAATTGCACTTATTTTGGCTTCCTATGCTAATATCTTTATGCTTCCATGAGTTATTTTTCTTCAAGATCCCTTCGCATAGGAAGCATGTTAGACTTAAATGTGTTTTATATTTTCTTCTTGATTCTCTCTTTTGTTCTTCAACTCTTATTCCTTATTCCTATGAGAGCATCATTAAAATCTTAAGCCTATCTTTATGGCTATAAAAAAAGAGCTCTAGGGAGACAACCCTTGTTATCTTTACTTTGAGTTTTTACTTTCTATTTTTAGTGGTCTTGATGATTGTTACTACTGTAGCAACATCATTGTATCTTTATTTTCAAGCTTTGTGCCAAGTTATAGCCTCATATGACAAGGGAAGTGAAAGTTGTGACATGCTGTCCAGAAAACAGATTCTGTCCCCGTGACGGGAAAAATCACGGAAAAATCCCAGTTCATAGTTTTGAGCTGAAATTTTTACACAGCGTGCTCTATACAATTACGGAACTTTTGTATGTTCTGAATTTTTTGATTTGAGTTGCAGAAGTACCCCTAAAAAATTATTTACTACCTGTTGTTCTGTTTTTCACAGATTTTTCCACGTTTTGTCTCTCCTAACTTTTGCAAACCTTAAGCTTGCTTTTTCTTTGCAAAAACCTTTTGGAAATCTCGAGAAACAGTAGCTATTCAAGAATATCTTTATCTAGTGGGGAAAAATTATTTTATTATGGGTACTAACCTCGCTAATCAGATTATCACTACTAGGGAAATAGCTATACATGGAAAGCCTATTAGTGGCGCATATGGAAAGCGATGCGCCACCACCTGTTATGGGTGGCGCACTGGAAAATAATGCGCCACCCATAAGACCTTATGGGTGGCGCATTATATTCCAGTGCGCCACCCCTAAGAGTGGGCCAGCCTGGATGATCTTATACGTGGCGCATCTAGCAGTATGCGCCACCCCTAAGGACCTTATAGGTGGCGCACATACAGAATGCGCCACCCCTAAGAGCTTAGGGGTGGCGCATTCTGTATATGCGCCACCCATAAGGTCCTTAGGGGTGGCGCATTGTGGTAATGCGCCACCCATAAGAGCTTAGGGGTGGCGCATTGCACAGATGCGCCACCACTGACTTCCTATATGCGCCACTAAATGCCTAGAGCTTCCCTTATCTACTCCACCCCACCTACCACCTCTCATTCACTCCACACAATTCTCAAACTAGATCCACTCTTCTCACCCTAGATCTATTCGGTTTTCTCCTCCTCCCCACCTCATTTCTTCCATTTATCCATCGATACTTGGCATTACATCTATTTTGTTTCATATTGAAGTAAGTGGACCTCCTCCCAAACTCTTTTGTTCCATTTATGACCCATATACTTGCCTTTATTAGCTTGGGGTTTGTTGTATATGTGAAGCTTGGGTTTGATGTATATGTGAAGCTTGTGGTGGTTTGATGTATGTGTGAAGCTTATGGTGGTTTGATGTATATGTGTATCTTGAGTGGCAAATGTTTTGCCGAAATGTCGATTCATTTCCGTTTCGGCAAATTTCTAGCGCACTCTCCGCATGCTCCCATGCATTATTAGGGAAGGTCATGCCGAAATTTTCCGGCGACGACTGTGATATATAATTGTGTTGCTCTCTCCGTGCACGCAGGTGATCGACCATGGTCCGCGAGATGCTGAGCGATATCACCGTGGCTAGGTGGATGCAATGTGCGACAAACGACATGCTAAGGAATAATAGGTCGGATATAAGATGTCCGTGTCGGAGATGCAAACTGCAGTGCGTGACCGAGCCTGATTCCGGAATATTGCAAAGACACCTGAAGCGTAATGGTTTGATGGATGGCTACACACGATGGATAAGTGATGAAGCTGGTGAGGAGGAGGACGTCAATGGTGGGGCGCCAGTAAATGAGGAAGGGCAACCAGAAAACAGCGGCGGGCGAGATGACGAAGAGCATCCCGTACATGATCATGAAGAAGATGCCGAAGCGGATCATGTAGATCAAGATGCCGGACATGAAGATCAAGATGTCGGACATGATGATTCAAGCTGGGTGCGGGACCCTCATGTTCAAGAGCTGCTTGTCAAAGAGGCGTTGAACGCAAGAGGTGCAGCTAGAGAGAAAGCCAAGATGGTGCAACTCGAGAAAGACGCGATTACGAAGTTGTACGAAGGATGCAACGACGAGGATACCCGCTTGAATGTAACACTTGGGGCTATGGAGATGAAGGCAAAACACAAATGGACCGACGAAAGCTTCGATGATAACATGGCATTCTGGCACGATCGTCTTCCGAAGGGCAACACGTGCCCAACTAGTATCGCTGAGGCCAAGAAAGTCCTTTGCCCTCTCGATCTTCCGCACGTTAAATACCACGTCTGCATAAATGATTGCATGATCTATCGGGGTGAGGACGAAGATAAAACCACATGTTCGGTGTGTGGTGTTAGTCGATACAAGAGAGGGAAGAAAGTTCCTAGAAAAGTGGTATGGTACTTTCCGATCACTCCTCGTCTGCAGAGGTATTTCGTAGATCCCGAGGAAGCAAAGCTCATGACCTGGCACGCAAATAGAAAGAAGCTAAAAGAGGATGACCCGAACCCGGATCCGGAAAAGGAGGACATGCTGAGGCACCCTTCAGATGGTAGCCAATGGACTGCGTTGGACCTCGAATACCCAGATTTTAGGAAAGAACCAAGGAACCTCAGGATTGGTGTGAGCGCTGATGGAGTCAACCCGTTTGGCGGCCAGAGCAGCACACACAGTACCTGGCCCGTGTTTGTATGCATATACAACCTTCCCCCCTGGAAGTGCATGAAGAAAAAGTACATAACAATGTGTATGCTAGTTCAAGGGCCGAAACAACCAGGTACGGACCTCAATCTATATCTGCAGCTGTTGAAAGAGGAGCTAGAAACGTTATGGAAAGACGGAGTCAATACGTGGGACGCCGCGGCAAAAGAATATTTCCCAATGAAAGCCGCGGTGATCACGACGGTGCACGACTATCTCGGATACAGATATTTCTCAGGGCAGGTGGTCCAAGGATTCTGTGCATGTGTTAGGTGCATGGATAATACAACGTACCGCCAGCTACCAAAAGATCCTGGATCTTCAAAAACCGTGTTCCAGGGGTCTCGGAGGTGGCTTCCCAAGAAACACGCGTGGAGAAAACAGGGACATCTGTTCGATGGAAGCGAGGAGCTCCGAGCACCCCCAGCTCGAAGGAGCGGCAAAGAAATCGACAACTTGCTGAAAACTTGGAAAGAGTGCCCCGCGCCGGGAAAGAAAAAAAAGAAGACTCAGCCGTTGATGAGGGTATGGAAAGCGAGGTCTGTTTTCTGGGATTTGCAATACTGGAGTCTACTCCGCAGTCCTCATAGCCTTGATCTAATGCATATCACAAAGAACGTGTGCGAGAGCTTGTTTGGCACGCTGCTCAACATGCCGGAGAAGACCAAGGACGGGCCAAAAGCAAGGAATGACTTGAAATTTATGGGCATCAGGAGGGAACTTCACCCCCCTAGTGACGACGATGATGAGCCGGAGGAGGAAGAGGATACGGAAATGCAAAATTCTCGCAAACGAAAAAGGACGACCAAGAAGAAGACCGGTATTTATCACTGCCCCCCGGCATGCTTCACTCTGTGCTAGGAGGAGATCAAGCGGTTTATCCACTGCCTCATAGGAGTAAAATTTCCGAACGGCTACGCGGGGAAGATAAGCAGATACCTAGATGAGGCGAAGCAGCGTTTCAGCGGGATAAAATCTCACGACTGTTTCGTGCTGATGACGCAGATTCTCCCGGTTGCGATGCGAGGGATAATGGACGAGCACGTCCGTAAAACGTTGTTTGGCCTTTGCAACTTTTTTGACGTCATCTCCCGGAAGTCGATTTGCGCTACGCAACTCAAAAGGCTACAGGAGGAGATCGTGCTCATACTATGTGAGCTTGAGATCTATTTCCCGCCCGCGTTCTTCGACATTATGGTGCATCTGCTGATACACGTCGTGGAGGATATCGTCCAACTCGGGCCTGCGTTTCTGCGCAGCATGATGCCGTTCGAAAGGATGAATGGGCTCATCAAAAAATACGTTCGTAACAGGTCCCGTCCAGAGGCAAGCATAGCGAAGGGCTTTCTAACCGAAGAGTGCATCTCTTTTTGCACGAATTATCTCAACACCGAGAACCCTGTTGGTCTGGCCGTCAACAAGCACTTTGGCAGGACCGATGGGTGTGGTCACCACGAGGGAAGCCGCGCAATGCATGTAAACTTTGACGGTCGAGACATCGACTTTGAAAGAGCAAGCCTAGTCGCGCTACAACACATCCAGCTGGTCGATCCTTGGATAGTAAAGCACAAGGATTTAATCAGGAAGAAGTACAGTGACCAGGGCCTGCGGATAACGGACCGAGATCCACGGCTAATCAAAGAGCACAACTCCGGTTTCATGACTTGGTTCAGGGACGAGCTTCGTGCTAATCCCCCGCGAAGGAACGCTTCCGAGGACGAAAAGATGATAATCACCTTGTCACAGGGTGCCGCACGCAACCTGATGACCTATCAAGCGTATGATATCAACGGCTACACATTTTACACGGAGGAAAAGGACAATAACTGCGATTACCAGAACTCAGGGGTAACGGGGATATTCTACACCGATGACGTCAAGGAAAGATTCTATGGAAGGATCGAGCACATATGGGAGCTCGACTACTGTGGAGAGAAAGTGCCGATGTTCTGTGTGAGATGGGCCAAGAGCGTCGTAAAAGAAGACCGGTACTTCACCACCATGGTTATACCCGAAGCCAAATCCAAGTCTACGGGCGCAAACGTCACCGCGAAAAATGAGCCATGGGTACTGGCTAGCCAAGTGGACCAATGCTTCTTCATTACCGACCCATCAAAGCCGAGCCGCGTTGTAGTGAGGAGAGGCAAAAGAAACATCATCGGAATGGATGGAGTCGCCAACGAGCAAGACTTTGACAAGTACGGCGACCCGAAGATGGAGGATGACTACGCCGCTCTGGATACATACACCACAACCCTACCGAAGAAAGGTCTCTTCCCGTTCAAGAGGAAAAGTGAAGGCGTCCCGGGCCTAAATTATTCAACCACGACAGAGAAGGGCAAGAAGAAGATCATGAGGAAACGATAGCTAGATAGCTAGCTCCAAATCCAAGTCTTCACTTTTCCTACTACTGTGGAGAGAAAGTGCCGATGTTCCGTGTGAGATGGGCCAAGAGCGTCGTAAAAGAAGACCGGTACTTCACCACCATGGTTATACCCGAAGCCAAATCCAAGTCTACGGGCGCAAACGTCACCACGAAAAATGAGCCATGGGTACTGGCTAGCCAAGTGGACCAATGCTTCTTCATTACCGACCCATCAAAGCCGAGCCGCGTTGTAGTGAGGAGAGGCAAAAGAAACATCATCGGAATGGATGGAGTCGCCAACGAGCAAGACTTTGACAAGTACGGCGACCCGAAGATGGAGGATGACTACGCCGCTCTGGATACATACACCACAACCCTACCGAAGAAAGGTCTCCTCCCGTTCAAGAGGAAATGTGAAGGCGTCCCGGGCCTAAATTATTCAACCACGACAAAGAAGGGCAAGAAGAAGATCGTGAGGAAACGATAGCTAGATAGCTAGCTCCAAATTTAAGAAAAATATTTTGTAATTCATGATCACTTTGTGTATGCATGGATTTAATATGCACTTTGCTGTTGTTTGTTGGTTTTGCTGCTTGTGCTTGCTCCCCTCTCACATTACACCTAGTATTTTGTTAAAGATTTTCCTTGTTTGCATCCACTTCATGACTCCACCTACATATTATAACCATCAGGGGTTTGTGTTTTCATCGTAATTGTTACGGCACTAAGTTCATTGATAATGTGACAAGGCATGTGACAAGACATGTTTAATTAAACATGTCATAATGTGACAAGGCATGTGACAAGGCATGTGACAAGGCATATTATAACCACCACCATATACTCCAAAAAGAAGAATATTCATTCATAATGTGACAAGGCATGTATAATTAAAAAATAATTGAACAAAAAAATTAAAAAACGCTTAGGGGTGGCGCATATTTCCCAAATGCGCACTAAGTTCTCTTATGCGCGGCGCATCTAGCTGATATGCGCCACCCATAAGGTTCCTTATGCGTGGCGCATTTCGCCGAAATGCTCCACGCATAAGAAACCTTATGAGTGGCGCATATCCGCTAGATGCGCCGCGCATAAGACTTAACCGCTCCATCACCCCCTCCCCTTGCCCGTGCCCACACCCATTCCCCACCATCTCTCCCAGCGCACTCTCCTCGCCGTCGACCGCCATCGGAGCCGCCCCCCGTCGTTCGAGCCCCCCTCTCCGTCCACCGCCCTCGCCGCCACCGGAGCTGCCACCGGAGCCGCGCCCGCGCCCCCATCCACGGTCGCCCCCTCCACCAGACCCGACCCCGTGACCTAGGCGACACCGGAGTCGCCGCCTCGACGCCGGAGCCACCATCGGAGCCACACCCTCGACGCCGGAGCCTCCACCAGAGCCGCCCCCTCAACGCCACCGGAGCCCCCGCCCAGAACCCTAGCCTCCCGCAGCACTCAGGTGATCCCCCCTCCCCTGTTCTACATCCAAGCACTGATGTTTTTCCCAATCAATACATCCTTGCACAAGGCCTAAACATAAACTAAATACCATATATATGATTTTTCAATCCATTTTGGTCCATCATTTGATGTTTCTGCAATTAAAATTAAAATTAAATTCATAAATCATAAGAAATGCATGGCCTAAATATAGGAAAAGAGAACTGAATTTTTTTTGAACATGAAACATGTAATGGTGTGCGTTTAATGTTGATAAAGTTTTAAACTCAACGAATGAATCAGCGGTCACTTCAAATGCAAACCTGATTCATTCCTTCTCGAAACCTAGTTTGTTGCTGAATGATGGCCTAGTTTGTAAGAAAACTATGTGAAAACTTTTGAAAAACACTCTCAAAATTAATCACACCTCTAGATGTCATATCATGCCACCTTGTCAGGTTTTGTGCTTCTCTGGCTTATTTAAAAAAAATTAGAATTGAATAACCACTAAGCTTCAAGTTAGTGCCCGAGTCCCGCCCACGTGGTGCTTGATAAAGGTGATGCTTCACCGAGTGTAATAGTTTTGCCGAGCAATTTTCTCTATGCACTCGGCAAAGATCTTGTTTTCTGTGTGCTCAATAAGATGCACACATGATATTCGTTGCGCG
Source organism: Bromus sterilis (assembly GCA_950022295.1). Classification (NCBI taxonomy): domain Eukaryota; kingdom Viridiplantae; phylum Streptophyta; class Magnoliopsida; order Poales; family Poaceae; genus Bromus; species Bromus sterilis. The sequence goes on from OX465597.1 coordinate 351,481,257, forward strand.
TTGCATCATTTCATACTACTGTTATTATTGTGTCATCGTTGGTGTTTGTGGTTCATTTGGGATTATTTTTGTTTTGCCTCATGATGAGAATAAGCCATGTGGTTTTCTGTAGTGCCAGGGTATGAGTATGTATTTATATCTTGGCAACATGAGTAGGGTGATTTACCATCCATCCATACATCCATCATGCTGGAACTGAATGCAATGATCCTGGGAGATATCTGAACCTGAATGTCATAGGAACTGAACCTGAATGTCTTCAACTGAATGACTTAGTTATAAGATATTTCAACTGAATATGAAAAAACCCAAGCAAGTGCCAATTTGCAATGCATTGTTTATCATATGAAATTTACCTATATATATGATGTTTGAATATCTATTTTAGTGCATTGTTCTACACTATATATGTGATGGTTGTGCCTACATGTAGGCATTTTTTATGTGCAGGGACTCTCATTATCCCCTTTCTCCCGAAATGTTGATTAACTTCCGTTTCGGTTGAGAATGGGGCACTCTCATGTTAAGAAAAAGAGCAAAGGTCATGCCGAATTTTTCCGTGAATTCGTGCATGACCTTTGCTATTTTTCTTAACGTGAGAGTATTTGCATTTATTTATTGTGCTAATTAATTAAGTAGTTGCATTTTTTAATATTGTACTAGTGCAAACATGTCGACCGGAGCCGACGCCGGTCCTTCTTCTCAGCCGGGTACAAAAAGGAAGCAATTTTGGGAATACTCCCAGGAGGAGGTCGAGGAGCAGAGAGAAGAGGAAGTACCTCCGGGCGAGGAGGAGTATGAGGAGGAGATAGAGTTGGAGTCCGACTCATCGGATGATGACTTGGAGGAGGAGGCCGGTACGACAGACGGCGAGAGGAACATCGGCGAGGATGATGGGACCGGTGGCTCCAACACAGATGGTACCCAGTCGAAGAAGAGGAATCGGAAACCGACCAAGGTCGGCGTCATCAGGCAAGAGTTTACTGTTGTGACCGCCGTCGGGATTCCTAAAGAGCCCGAACGTTTTTCGGAAGGGTACGGCCGTCAAGTCGCGGCGATCCTCCGCAACACCGTGCCGATCACCACAATTAACCTCAGGAGTCGTGAGAATATTCATTATTGTCAGCTTCTTATCAACAAGCTGCACGGACGATACAAGTTTCCGAAGCCGTACGATAACACCAAACTCAGAGGGAACAAAGTAAACACATGGGCCCTTAGGAAGATGAGAAAGGCCTTGTCCAGTTGGAAAACCCGGGTGAAGAGGGCAATTTTTGAAAAGAACAAAACCTGGGAGGAGCTCAAGGAGAAAGAGCCGTTGATCGACGAAGCTACCTACAACCTTTTCAAGGCTAGGTGTGAGTCCGAGCAAGCCAAGGCCACGAGTGCAAAGGGCAAGGCCATGCGGTCGCAGGTCATAGGTAACCATCGTCTCGGAGCCGGTGGTTACAAAAGTTCCAAGCCTAAATGGGACAAGGAGGATGCCGAGTACGCCGCTGCGGGCATACCTAACCCCTTCCAGCAATACAAAGATGATCCGCAGACCGAATTCTTTGTGAGGGCCCGGAGCTATAAGGACAAAGCAACCTCGAAAATAATTATCGATCCTAAGATTCAGGATTTTACGACTGCCGTGGTAAGTAGTTTACCACGCGACCTTGTCGATTGAATTCTCGAGTGAAGTTCACAATTTCTTAACGTTTCACATTCTTTTTGCAGCAAGCGGAAATGAAAATCGCCTCATCGCAGGAGTCGTCGGTTAAGCCGGCCGGCCCGTGGGACAACGCCTTCAACAGGGCGTTGAACAAGGTCAAGAAGGTTGACGACGTGACGGCGAAGCCATCGTCAGCCGGCCGCGTGGTCGGCTTTGGTGCGGACCTAAATTGGTCCGAATATTATGGAAAATCGGCGGAGCAGTCCGGTTCGAGGGGGCGCAAGGAGAGAAGGACCGAAGAAGATGACGCTTATGTTCGTGGACTGGAGGAGAAGGTGAACATGCTTCCGCATCTTGTCCAGGACGAAGTGGCGAAGACGATGAACGCTCTCCTTCCAGATATGATGCAGTCGCTCGCGAATTGGCAAGCGCATGGTGGACAAGGGCCCATACCAGTCCCCAGCATGGTCGGCAGCAACTCGGGCCCCTCGGCGCCTGCAGTCCCGACTCCGGCCGTAGTGGTGGCTCCCGCACCGACTCCCGACGTATTGGTGACTCCGGCCGCCAACACCGCGGCGGCGACGCCGGACGTGATGGTAACTCCTCCGGCCATGATCGAGCAACCCGGGCATAACAATAATGCACCCGGCGGCAGCACAAATAGGGGGACCGACGCCACGGGAGGCAGCGCGCCCTCCGTCTCATGCATGCCCGCCGTCATCGGCGGGGTCTCTTCACTAGCCGACCTCAACGTCCTCAAGGTAACTATAAGCGTCTGCAACTCAAACGATGACTTCATCTCCTTGCCTTTTTTAGTGGAATCTCTCTGATGCCGTACATGCATATATATATATATATATATCTTTCGCAGGAGGACACTCCATGCATTCTATTACAAGTCGTGGACGGCGAGTTGAAGGATGTTGCCAAAGGTAAAATCATTCAACCACAAAATCGAATCATGCACAATATGCCGATGGCACCGGAGATGCATAGGGTTCAAATCTCTCTCGTGATTTCGGGCTACGAGAGAGTTGAACCTCCCATTCAACCCCCCGGATACGATGAGGACGAGCCGGCAGTCCTCAGTGACTGTTTCAACGAAATATGCCTATGGCCAAAGAGCCAAATGCGTTTAATGACGGGGGAAAGGGGCACCACACCTAGGACAACACCGCTAGTCATCGTGTCGGCGCCACATGATCCCATCGGAGCACAACAAGAAGACGATGATCTTGATGATGATATCAGTGCCGACCAGTTCATCAATACTTTGTATGATGATGATGACTTATTCATCCCTCCTACTGAAGGAGCCTATCAGCATGACGAGGAAGCTCGCAGTCCAGCTGATCCTGCGGCGAAGCCTGCTTGCTCCACACGTCTCTTCGCTGCTTCTCAGGACATGTCTCCAGCAGCTTGCGCCTTCACCGAGCCTCAAGAAGATGCCACAAGATCTATTCTCAGCCCGTCCACACTCCATAAGGCGGCCACTGAGCAGATAAAGGCCGGTGACTGCTCAAAATCAGAAAAAAGAAGGGACGGAAAAGAAAGAAGAGCATCATTTCTAGTAGCCAACCTTCGATGCCGATCCGGGCTCAGGACGGGCCACCAAGACCCAAGGATCTCTCGTTTGAAATCCATGTGGCTGGTAGGGCGATGCTACCTAAGGACATGCTGGACCTTGCAACTTCGGATATGCAGAGTGTGCATCATAGTATTATGGCATTAGAGAAGATTCTTCTTCGAGAAGAGAATCCCTCGTACCCGGTTTTCATGGCCAAGGTGCCACTCAACATGGGCTTCATCAACACTATCCCCGCGGATATGATAATCCTACGGTTTTCGGAGATCTTCAATTTGTACCATCTCAAGCGGCTGGACCATAGCCTTATCCGTCTGTTCTCGCTCAGCCTTTCTATGAGTATCAGGAGAGATAAGACCCCGAGCGTCGCGATATTGGACCCCTTCTACATGCGTGAAAGCATCTTGATGGACGACGGGGACGCGGCTCTCGCGGCGGGGTACATCACAGACTTCATGCTACGGAACGCCGACAAAGATTCATTTCTTATGACCTACTCTCCCAAGTAAGTCATTCGCTCGCCTCCGTAGCATATATGCTTTCTTAGCTTTCCATTGTCCTCTTCCAACATTCCTTTTGGATTGTTTTAATTATGCAGTGAGGATCAAGACTGCGTGCTCATCTGCTTTTCACCGCAACACTCGCATGCCGTGTATTTAGACTCGGGGAGTGTGAACAAAAAAGATTAAAAGTATATCATGAGAGTTTTGGATGATGCTCTCGTCGGCTACATAAAAGCCGGAGGCAAGATCATGAAGCACAAGTTCAGGAAAAATCAGCCTGGCGTGAACGTGTTCAACCACGTAACGCAGTTCCCGTGCGTCAAGCAGCCGGCTGGCAGTGTGAGGGATGCGTACTACGCCCTTCATCACATGAGGGCGATTGTACAGGAACAACGCAACCTTACGCTGCCAAGTCATCTCAGAGCGTGGGCTGAAAGGAAGGCGGAAATCGCCGATGCAAATCTGAAGGAGGAGTTCTTTCACATCCAAGCGCAGATGGCGACTATCATCCGTCATGAAGTACAAATGAGGGGGTCGATCTTCCACTACAACATTGCACCATCCAATGGGGAGATAGAAGTCCGCCTAAAGGCCCTGCGTGACACAAGGCCTTTCATGACGAAAGAAGGATGCCGCCCATTCCCCGAGCCGAGTCAAAACAATTAATTGAATGTACTCTTTGTGTAATTTCGATGTAATTTGGATGTACTCTTTGTGTACTAGATGGTAGTGTCAAATACTCTTGGTGCTCTTTGTGTATAAAGGTCACTGCATATGCATTTTTATGCATATGTGCATTCTTTTCACCATTCATCGACTTGCTTTAAGTTGTTGATAAGAATAGATGCTAGATTGCTTTGTTCTCCTTTGGTATGATGGATGTGACCTCTAAAGCTTTGTTTTGTGCAGGTTGAAGAGCAAACAAGTAGTGATGACGAAAGTAGTTTTCGGTTTTCAATAATTGTTGGACTCATTGTAATTTTGTGATGGAATGTAATCTTGTGAATCTTGTTGGCCTCTAAACCTTTGTAATAAAAATTATATTGCAATTCTTTTGTATCAATAATTGTTGGCCTCATTGTTATATTGTATTTTGCATTTCTGTAATATAATAAAAATATCTGTAATGCTTTTATTCTTTTATGTAATTCTTTTTTTTTGTTTTCTGTAATTATTTAGTGGCGCATATTGTCAGGACTTAGTGGCGCACTGCGAATGCGCCACCCCTAAGGCCCTTAGGCGTGGCGCATACCAGAATGCGCCACCCCTAAGAGCTTAGTGGTGGCGCATTATGAGATGCGCCACGCCTAAGGGCCTTAGGGGTGGCGCATCCAGAATGCGCCACCTCTAAGCCCTTATTAGTGGCTTGTAGTTAGTGGCGCATCCCTAATGCGCCACTAAACTCAAAAACAGTGCGACACTATAAGGCTATTCCCTAGTAGTGTATGATGAGTTATGTATGAAGAGAGTTTTCAAGTGTGCGAGGGAAGATGATGAAAGAAGATTTGGGAGTTTCAAGCGCTCAAGCTTGGGGATGCCCCCATGCATCCCCAACAAATATTCAAGGATACTCAAGTGTCTAAGCTTGGGGAGTCCCCCGTGCATCCCCTTCTCCATCAACAATCATCAGTTCGTCATTCGTCGCACTATATTTTTATCACTTCATGCGTTATGGGCTATGCTTGGAGCATCTCGCTCTTAGGTTTTATTTTTAGTTTTCTTTAGCTTTGCTTGCTGTTCATAACAAGTTAGATCCCGTCTTACTTTGTGTTAGTGAGAAACACACTCCACTTTAAAAATCTAGAACACATCATAGGATTCTTCATGCCTATCTTTTTGCTGTTGTGTGTTCTTTATCTTTTTGTAGCTACTGCCATGTTTAGTTTTAGTCTTAGTTTGTCTTTAGCAAGAGCCTTGGCTTTTGTTTAGTTTGTTGCTGAACTCTCTTTATTTCTCATGTTTATCTTGTTAAGAGAGTTGGTTGTTGCACTGAGTTGTGTCTTGTCTTGAGAGTAGATAATTGAGGTTGCTATTTAATTTTAGTAGTAACTTGCAATAGTTTTGAGGTATTGATGTGAGTAATTTTTAAACTCTTGGTGTCAAGAGCTCTAGCCTATTAGTGATAGGTGTCGTATTTTGGGCAATCTGTGTTTATTTTCAAAACCTACAAAACTAGTTGAGAACTCTAGCTACTAGATGGATCGCTAATCTTTGGAGGGATCGAATATTAGAGTACACTCACGTACCATGAGTCGAGGATGCGCAAGGATAACCAAACCCCCAAACACTCCTCCTCGGGGTACTTGTCTCTTTGTGAACCTCCTTGCTAGATTGAGAGTTACCGATAATAAGTGCATGAGTTCTTCGGACTAATGTAAGTATTGAAAGTTGACACTTCCACCTCCTCATATTTGCTAGCCTCTCCCGTGCCGTGCATTGCCTTCTTCTCATTCCGAGAGTTGGCGTCCACCTTCGCCGGTACATCCAAACCCTTGGCACGATACGCTCTGTCATCATAAGCCTCCTTATATCTTTTCTCAAAACAGCCACCATACCTACCTATCAAGGCATTTCCATAGTCTTTCCGAGATATATTGCCATGCAACATCCACCTCTTCATGACTTGATCTTCATGTCATACATGTTCCTGCTACACTGGCAGTGACATACATTGCATACATCATGATAGCTACATTTTCTTTATGTTGAGTACTTTTGTAAAGTGTGAAAGATCTTCTATACTTCTTGTAATATATAGAGTGTTGCCCTTAAGTGAGGAAAAGATCCCAAAGTGGACAAATCAAAAGATCCCAAAGAGGACAAATGAGAGTTAAATAGAAAGAGCCATTGAGGCCACCAAAAAATACAAAAAAGAGAAAAAAGAGAAAAAGAAAAATAAAAAGAGAGAAGGGGGCACACTACTATTCCTTTTGAGAGATCCACACTAGTACTTCATCATCTATCCCTTGTACTCTATAGAGATCATCATCATGCATATAGCTGTGTGGGGACCTTCACATTATAGAACTTGGCTTGCATATTCCAAGGATGAGCCTCCTCAAACGAGCTCTAGGTCTTCATGAGCGAGCAAGTTGGATGCACCCCCATTAGTTCCATTGAAGAGTTTTTCTTAGCTCATATGTGCATCCGTTGCATGACAATCCCTACTCCTCACATCATATCTATCATTTGGCTTTCTCTCGCCTATGATTGTCCTCATTGATGTGAGCCTTTCACACCTTTTTTATCTTCCTCCTCCATCATTATTCTCTCTTTGCCATCCAAAGTGTCAACTCTCGTGCTTACGCTCATCCATTGCATGAGTGCTCAAAATATCGAAAAGGAGTGGATCAAATTGACTTGTACCTGGCTAGTGGTCTGGGGACGAGTCAAGATAAGATTCCAAAGAAGACCGAGTGTGAAACTTTAGTAGATTGAGTTCTCAACAAAAATACTTTTTTCTCGTATATCCATATCCCCTTTCTTGCACGCAAACACCATTTGGAGACATGTGAGTCACGGACAGCGAGAGCTCTTGCACCTTTATGTTCTTATGTTGTTTGTTTCAATGCTTATATAGACTCTTGTCTGTTATGACTTGAATTGAATTACATGCCTTGATTGCTTTAGCTTAAGAGTTCTTATATGGTTGGGAGCATGTCACCACAGAAATTATGCTTGTTATCGTTTACCTACTCGAGGACGAGCAGGAATTAAGCTTGGGGATGTTGATACGTCCCAAACGTATCTATAATTTCTGCTTGCTCCATGCATGTTTTGTGTGATATTGTTATGCTTTTGATACACTTTCATATCTTTTTATAACATATTTTGGGACTAATCTATTAATGGTTGCAAAAGTGCACAAGTTCTTATTTTTGTACTTTATGTGTAGGAATTACTTGGATAAAGGAAAAATCACAAAAAGGAGCCTTGTAGGAGTTGGACTCTAACTGTCCCGAAATCTGTCCCCACCAGACAGGTTTTAAAGATCTCCTCGGAAACGCTAGAATACGGCCTCAAAGAGAAAAACTTAAAACTAAAAAGTTGTAGGGAATTTTTTTCCGGTGGATTTAGACATAAAACTCGACCCAATCGGAGTTCGGATGCTTCCAGAAACCCCGAAATACAGAAGACGTAATCTGGATGACAGGAATTCGAGAGTCTATATAAAGAGAGGAGACCTAGGTCAAAGTGCACCACGAAATTTCCTCCCCTTGGCAGCCGTCTTGAGGAAGAGATCAATCTTCACAGCAGAACCATCTACAATTAAGAAGAAGGGGCCAAGGGCCGCTGCCCCCAAGGGCCGTGGCCGTGTCCGTGGGCGCCGCCGCCGCCGTGGCCGCCGCCGTCGTCGTCTCCTTCATCTCCTCCGGGCTGCACCTCTCCATCAACAACTCTCCCTCTCATCATGTCCATGTGTGAGTAGTTCCCCTCTGGGCTAAGTCTTATATCTTGATCTATGTGGTTTCTCTCTCTCCCATGATGTGATCTTTGTTGTGATCATAGGCTATGTTAATCTAGAGTGATCCCATGATATTTCCCCTTCCTCTATGTATTGGATTGATGTACTCAATTGATCTTATCTAGTATAATCTCCGAGACCAAGGTGACAGCGGTCTGTTGGACATGGGTTAGAAGAATATTATCATGAGTGATTTCCTCTTTTGTGTGTGGATTGAAGATTGAGAGTCTTTTGGTGCTTGTCTTTGACTATCCTTTAGATATGTTGTGGTGATTGTGGTACTCTCTTTGGATGGCCGCGGTGACATTGGGAAATCCATAGATTGAGAACTACGAATTCTGAGGTGTGCTTTTTTAGCCCTACACAATTCTCCTCCTCTCTTGACCACAAAGGAATGACCTCCGAGTACGTCTCCATTGCATGTTTTATGGGAAATATCATGTGATTAGACTATGTTAATGTTGTTGGGAGTTGCCACTAGTGAAAGTATGAAACATAGGCCTTGTTTCCATCATTGTTACACCGTTTGCACTCACTTTTGTTACTTGTTTCTTTGCTGCACTTTTTATTACAGATTTATATTACTTCATTTTATCACACCTATCACCCATATTTTACCATCTCTTCGCCGAACTATTGCACCTATACAACTCCTAGTTGTATTAGGTGTGTTGGGGACACAAGAGACTTCTTGTATCTTAATTGCAGCGTTGCTTGAGAGAGACCATCTTCAACCTCTACTTCCCTGAGTTCGATAAACCTTAGGTCATCCACTTGAGGGAAATTGCTGCTATCCTACAAACCTCTGCGCTTGGAGGCCCAACAGAGTCTACAAGAATAGAAGCGTGCGTAGACATCAACATACAAGACTTGCATCCAGAAGTTGAATGACAAGCTGTTCAAGGGCAAGAAAAAGACCATTGCGTTTTACAAGCATGAAGATGTTGCTCGGAGTCTGAAAGTTGTAGGCCGCCAGGTTGACCATATGCTTGATTCTGCCTTCCGATTTGGAGTGCAGGCTGCCCTCTCTATCGCGAAGAGCTGGTATCCAGGACTTGATCTGCAACTGATGACTGCCCTACGGGAGGGCTCGGAAGAATCCATCGGTGAGCTCTGGACTCAGATCTGCCATATTTCCCAGGAGCTTTCCAATTGTATAGATCTCCTGGAGGTCACTCCCTATGTTGATTCTGCGGGCCAGCCGACTGGAGTTGCCTCCTTCAGCGACCTTCTGTACACCACAAGCGAGGAAAAGGCGCCTCAGTCCTGACCTACTCGTCAGGTTGGCAGCAAGAACTCCCATTCTTCAGATTACGCCGATGATGATGCTGAGGACGAGAGCGAGGGTTCCTCCGACGGGCGCTCGGTGAGTGCCTCCTAGGAGCCCCCTCGCGATCAAGCCAAGACCACCGCCTCTTCTGCTCCCGAAGGTGCCGCCAGTACTACTCCGATCGCTCCCTCTGCGCCAGATGCCCCGGATGCTCCAGATGCCCCAGCTGCTTGAGCTCGGCATGCCGAACTCGTTTCCTGCTTTTTCTTAAAAAACAATTAAATTCCAAGTGCGCCCGTTGAGGGCCACTTTCATGTAATGAACACCATTCGGCCGACTGGCCCTATCTTTGCTTGTGAACCTAGTATTTGCTTAAATGATCATAGCAGTCCGCCTTTGCGTTTTTCAACCGATTGCCTTTTTCTTTGCCACTTGTTCTCTCTTGGCCAAAAAATCTCACCAACCTTACAGCCGACCTGCGGTCTGTATTTGGATCGGAGAATAGGCCTTAAAAGGATTTTTGACAAATACTTCTAGGTTCCCGGTTTCCTCTCGGGAAGGTGAAAATTTCGTGGCTGAGCCTCTTACAACCTGCCGATTGCTTGGCCAGCCAGCCTGGTCGCAATCGGCGAATTGTGAATGGCTTGCTCCGAACTGGATATACCTTGAGTATAAACTTTCCAATTGATCATTTTGTTCGGCCTCATCTCCCCGACATTACAGCCGACCTAAGGTCTGCATTCGGTTCGTACCGGCTTTCACAAAACTCTTCACTCGTTTCGCTTTGTCTACAAGTATACCCTTTTCGGGGCAACCAGCCAGTCCCCGGGTCTTCTTTTGCTGACCCCAGGATTAAAACATGCTAAAACAAATGATTTCATACTCCTGACGAATGCAATCTCATGGACGCACGGCTATTCTCATTGATAACAATTACACAAAAGGAGGGGATACAACAATGCCATTCAACTGTAAAATGGACATAACAGCTCGGCGATCCAAGGACGCTCCGTTTCTTGCCCCGAAGTATCCACGTATCGGGTCGGCTTCCTGAGATCAATGAGGTAATATGCATTGTTTTTGAGTGCTCGACTGACGACAAATGGACCTTCCCAAGGAGAGTATAACTTGTGCTGGCCACCCGATTTCTGGATTCGGCGCAACACCAAGTCACCCTCACGAAAAGCTAGGGGACGGATCTTCTTGTTGTGGTAGTGACGCAGCTTCTGCTGGTATATTGCCGACCTGGACAAAGACAGGAGGCATGCTTCTTCTCTGAGATCAACGCCGTCCTCACGAGCTTCCTTGGCTTCTGCTTCTGTGTACATGGCATGACGAGGTGAATCGAACTCAATGTCGCAAGGGAGCATTGCTTCGGCGCCATATACAAGGGAGAAAGGGGTGAATCCAGTTGAACGGTTGGGCGTGGTGCGCAAACTCCATAGTACTGCTGGTAGCTCATAAATCCATGCGCCAGGTGCTCTTTCCAGTGGTTCTACCAATCTTAGCTTGATTCCGGACAAAATGAGACCATTCGCCCGCTCTGCTTGGCCATTTGACTGTGGGTGAGCCACAGATGCGACGTCCAGCCGGATGCCCTGCTGGGAGGCAAACCGAGCTTGTGCCCCCTTTGCAAAGTTTGTTCCATTGTCAGTGATGATGCTGTGTGGCACTCCATATCTGACCATGATGTCTGCTATGAACCTGACCGCAGTCGGCCCGTCCAGTTTCTTGATCAGCCTTGCCTCTATCCACTTGGTAAATTTGTCCACTGCTACCAGTAGGTGTGTCATACCACCTCTTGCTGTTTTAAACGGCCCTACCATATCCAGACCCCAGACTGCAAACGTCCATGTGATCGAAATTGTCTTCAGTACTGAGGCTGGTAAGTGGCTCTTTGCTTTAAACCTTTGACACCCGTTGCAATGTTTGACCAGATCTTCTGCCGCTGCTTTCGCGGTTGGCCAATAGAAACCATGGCGAAAAGCCTTGGCGACTATTGCTATTGCTGATGCATGATGACCACATTCACCTTGGTGGATGTCTCGGAGCAGATCCAGCCCCTTGTCCTCTTCCACACACCGCTGAAGGACTCCTGTTGTACTTCGGTGCACCAGTTCATTGTTGATGATGGTGTATGCTCCAGATCGGCGCTGGATTTGCCGAGCTTCTACTTCATCTTCTGGGAGTATGCCGTCTACCAGGAAATCTCTGAATGGTTCTTCCCATGACGGCGCCGCCACAATCACCATTAGAGTAACTGTTTCTGGCTCTGGTTGTGCGTCTTCTGCTACTGGCAGCTCGGAGGAGGAAGAGCCGAATGCATCTGGCATGATTTCCTCAGTCCCCGAACTGACGACAGTAGCCCCAGGTTCATAATCGGCAGCCCCTGGTGCTGCCGAATGCTCCTTTCCTTTTTGCTTTTTTGCCTCTAGTTCTGCTATCTTCAGGTCGGCCGGAATAAAGATTGACTCTGATTCTGGGGAAGGCTTGATGGATGGCTTGTGGATATTTTCTAGCGATATTCCTGGAGGAACTTCCTTTCTGGTGGATCCCAACTTGGAAAATACGTCTGCTGCTTCATTTTCAGCTCTGGGAATGTGATGGAATTCACACCCCTCAAAGAATCCAGATAACTGTTGCACGAGTAATCTGTACCGTGCCATGTTTTCATCCTTCGTATCCCAAGTGCCAGTGCATTGCTGCACCACCAGATCGGAATCACCATAACATAGAATTCGCCGAATGCCAATCTCCTTGGCCACTCGTACGCTGTGCACCAAAGCTTCGTATTCGGCCACATTATTTGACGCTGCAAAGTGAATCTGCAATACATATTCAAGCTTGTCACCTTTTGGGGAAGTGAGAACAACACCAGGCCCTAGTCCGGTCATCATCTTGGAACCATCGAAGTGCATTTGCCAGAACTGAGAGTCCGGGCAGGGGGGTATATATTGAGTTTCTTCCCAATCTACCAAAAAATCTACCAGAACCTGAGACTTGACCGCCGTCCGAGGCTCATACTTGATCCCATGTGTTGCGATTTCTATGGCCCATTTTTCCACCCGACCAGATGCGTCCCGACTGCCAATGATTTCTGCCAATGGAGCCGAACTGACCACCGTGATTGGATGCGCCTGGAAATACGGCTTCAACTTTTTTGCTGCCATGTACACACCATAGCACATCTTCTGATAGTGGGGATAGTTTTGCTTGGAGGTGGAGAGCACTTCACTGACATAATACACTGGCCTCTGGACCGGTTGTGCCTTGTCCTTTTCAGGACGCTCGACCACCATGACAATACTAACCACCCGATTGGTTGCTGCAATGTACAACACCATTGGCTCTTTTTCCTTCGGAGCTGCCAACACTGGAGCAGTGGACATCATACGCTTGAGCTGCTTGAATGCTTCGTCCACCTGCGGTGTCCAGCTGAACTTGTCCGTTTTCTTCATTAATTGGTATCGTGGGATTGCCTTCTCTCCCAGCCGACTGAGAAATCGACTGAGCGATGCCAAGCATCCGGTGAACTTCTGCACATCTTTAAGGTTCCTGGGTTTTCCCATCCGCTCAATTGCTGCAATATTCTCAGGGTTTCATTATGTCCCTCTTTCGGATACAAGGAAACCAAGCAACTTGCCGGCTGGAACGCCGAACACGCACTTCTCTGTGTTGAGTTTGATCTGGTATGCTCTTAAATTTGCGAATGTTTCCTTGAGATCATCCAACAAGGTTGATCCCAGCACTGATTTGACCACGAGGTCATCTACATATACATGTATGTTCCGACCTAACTGAGGCCGAACACACCGCTGCATAGTACGCTGATAAGTCGCGCCGCCATTTTTCAGGCCGAATGGCATTGTGATGTAACAGTAAGCCCCGAAAGGGGTAATAAAAGTTGTTTTAATTTGATCGTTTACATCAAGGTTAATCTGGTGATAGCCTGCCGTGGCATCCAGAAAGCACAGGAGTTGACAGCCAGCCGTAGAATCAATCACTTGATCAATACGGGGCAACGCAAAAGGATCCTTGGGGCAGGCCTTATTCAGGCAAGTGTAATCTATACACATGCGCCAAGTTCCATTCTTCTTCGGAACCAAAACTAGATTAGCTAGCCAGTATGGGTAGAACACTTCCTTGATAAATCCTGCTGTGAGCAGCTTGGCTAATCTCGTCGCCGATTGCTCCTCTCTTCTCTTCTGAAAAACGCCGAAGTGGCTTCTTGATCGGCTTGGATCCAGGTCGGATATGAAGCTTGTGCTCGGCAAGTTCCCTCGGTACACCAGGCATGTCATGTGGGGACCATGCAAAGATGTCACGGTTCTCACGGAGGAACTTGACGAGCTCGCTTTCCTATTTGCTGTTGAGTCCGGCCCCAACAATGACGCACTTGCTCGGGTCGGATGGGTCCAGGGCGATCTTCTTGCTGTCCTTTGCCGCTTGAAATATGGTCTCATCATCCGGCCTCTTGTCCTTCGTGCTCGGCATGGGGTCCTTCATCTGGGCTTGGACTGCTGCCACTACCTTGTCTAGCTGGCGCCGTTCTGCATCTATGACCAGAGCGTCAGCTAGCTTGAAACCAACGGATGAACACTCCAGCGACTTCCTGTAGTCACCACACACAGTGATTGGACCATTCGGCCCTGGGAGCTTCATTTTCAAATATGGTTGCATGATGTTGAACATGAACTTGGTAATTGCAGGAGACCCGAGCAGAACATGGTATGGGCTGCTCAGATCGGTCACCTCGAACCAGATCGGCTCTCGGCGGAAATTATCTTCCGACCCGAATACTACCTCGAGCCGAATGCGGCCTAATGGGGTACATGACAGGCCGGGCACTATCCCATGGAATGTAGTTCTGCTGGGCTCTAACTCGCTCTCGCTGATGCCGAGCTTGATCATTGTGTCTCTATACAGAATTTTGATGGCACTGCCTCCATCAATAAGCGTCCTGGTGAACTTGCATGAATACAATGGTGCCGCCAAGATTGCGTCCACTACGAGCATATAACTGCCCGGGTTGGGCATTACGCTCGGGTGGTCTTCTGGGCCCCATGTTATGGCATTGTCCGACCAGTTCAGCCTCTGAGGAATTGCCGGTATGGTGGCATTGACTGCCTGCCCACGGGCTCTCCGACTTCCCTTGTCATCTGACTCGCTGGTGAAGAAAATATACTGTCGGGACCCGGGGTTAGCGTATGCAAGTACAGTTAAGACATAGTCATATGGAGAGCCGAGAACCGCACCCACTTGTCTAAGCAGACAAGGCCAAGCACTGAACATTCTCGGAGAGCATCGTACGTGAGGGGCATCCCATCCAGGCCGGATGATCAACTTTAATGGGTCCTCATCGTACGCACACAAGTCTACTGATATGGGTGGTGAACTCCCATATTCAAAGACAAGTCGCCTCAACCATACTATCGACTATCTCTAGACTCTTACATATACTTACTCCAGCCCGATCACTTAGTCGGGGTCTAGGGCGGGCTCGATCATACCACAAAGTGTGCCCGAGACCGAGTCTCGAACAATCGCATCGCGATGCCCCAAGCTGCGCACATCTAAGGGCCACTTGGTGTATGAAAGACCGCCAGCCAGAACACAACTAAGGTCTCGAAAACCCATACAAAGACATGCATGTTATAAACATACACGCAGCACACATGCCTTGTATGAACAGTAGGTACCATTGCAATTCTCTACAAAGTGTACATTTTATTTATAACTCTTATAGAGTACACACAGAGATCACATACATGTGATCCAACATTACATCACGAAGCGGAAGCAAATTATGTCTGGGTACAGACAAGTTTAACAAATTGGCTTAAGAAGCCTTATTCAAACATAAAGCCCTCCACGAGGGAACCAGTCTGCTGACTGGGACTAGACTAGGTTAACTTCAGTCGTCCAGCTTGATGAAGAAGCCACCTTCGGGGTCAGTGGCGTCATCTAAAACATATATTAAGCAAACGTGAGTACAAAGGCGTACTCAGCAAGACTTACATAGGAGCTATACTACTCATGCACATGTATAAAGGTAAAGGGAGGTGGGGTTCACTTGCAGAAATGCCAGCTTTGACTTGGCTAATCCTGAACTACGAGTACCAGACTTTGAGGTAAGAAGCGTACACGAGTCCACTACTTTCACCAACCAATTACCCCACTATGGTGCCTTCCTCGACTTCCCACGAGAAAGCGCGCCATAGCACTCACACTTATCTTGGTGTATTTTAGAAGTATCCGGTTCAAGTTATCTAATAATCAAGCTAAGCTTTCCAAGTAGTCCATAACCGCGGACGCGGCTATTCGAATAGTTTTGTTAACCTTGCAAGGGTGTACCGCTACACACACATGATCATCATTTACCGCCTTTGATCTCGACACCATTCAAGGGGTGCCAGCGAGGATGCTCACCACAACTGTTACCTCATAGCCTATCTAGTCCAAGAAAGCCGCCTACTTGGGTTGGCAACCACTATCGTGAACCCGGCCGGTTTACCGAAGTGGACCCAAGCGATGTCTGCGTGGTGCATAAGCCGGTCTCGGATGAGCCGTTCTCTCACTTAGCATCCAGGCCACAAGCCTACCAGAACTCCGAACTACTGCGACATCTGGACATCGAAAAGGATGAGTTAATAAGTCGAGAGGGGTCAGTGAGCCCAATGTGTGGTTGTACTCTTCATCTTGGATCACCACACAAGAACTCGGACTTAGGGCGGTGTTCAACGAGACAACCCACCGTGTACTCCTACACAGCCTCTCATCGTTCACCTTGTATTAGGGTCGATTCACCAACACTTTTCTACCATCAGCAACATGATCATTCCCATCCCGACTCACATCACAGCAACAACATGGTATCATACTAAGCATGCAATAAGCGATAACATTTGCAGGGGCCACATGATATCAAACAACTCCTACAGTTTCTAGGATTGTGGTTTGCTTACTACTGTGACAAAAGATAGGTCATGCAAAGGAATGGGTTCATCTATGCGGTAGAAACGAAGCATGGTGATCATCCTATACAATGCATAAGCGAGAAATGAGAGGGAAGTGGGATTTTATCGACATGATCAATGGGGTTTTGCTTGCCTTGCTGACGAGGTTCGGGCTCTGGATCTTCAGCGAAGGGGGTGACCTCTTGCTCCGGTTCAACCTCTACTCGACAAGCAAAGTACAAAGTAGCAATCAATATGAATGCAATGCTCAAGCACATGATAGAATGTTTAAGCTTGAAGTACAAGTTTGATGTGTGAGGCAATTCCATTTAAGTGGAATATATTGCATTTTTAAAATGCAAATTCAAATTCCACATTTGAATTCAACATTAATCAAGTTACATGTGATATAGTTTGATCAATTTGAATTAAATTCAAATGTGTATGATATGCCTCTGAAGTGTGGTTGATTTGTATCAAAAATCCATGGTCCAAGTGGCAAAATCATTTGGTTTGAATTTGAAATAAATTCAAATAAAGCAAATGATATATGCTACTGGTACCATTTTAAATTCAACTCAAACAGAGTTGAAAGTTGCATATTTGGAAAGATAATTTTCTCCTGATCATTTTTCATATATTATTTGTCCAATTTGGAGTTAATATGAATTTTCTATGAATTTCCAAAGTTTGGGGTATTTTCTGGATTTTCTGGAATTCTTTTTAATCTCTGGAAATCCTTTATTGCGTCACTGCGGTGTCATGCTGGCGTCAGGGGGGTTTGACCCGAGTCAAACTGACAAAGGGGTCCCACCTGTCATCCACAGTGGGGTTAAACTCCTGTTAGTTTAACACTAACAGTGTTTAGTTAGAGGCCTGGGCCCACTGTCAGTGGCCCAGGGTTAGGATTAGTGGGGGGGTTTAACTCGGGTTAGGGCTAAGTGCCCGGCGGTTAGCCGCCGACGACCACGGCACGGCGGCGCTCGGCCGAGGTGTGGTTTTCGGGCACGGGGAAGAGGGCTGGGGGCACGGGCGTGTGCGGAATGAACCCGCGCGTCTGCTGGTGCTATCAGGGGAACACGGGGAGGCTTGAGGCCACGGTTACAACGACGGAGGCGGCGGCCGGAGTACGGGCTCGGCGAGGAGCTCGCTTCAAGGGGCAAGCTTGGAGCTGCGCTACCTTTTTCGAACCCTGGGATCACTAGGAGGACGAAGGACACCAAGGAAGAGGCATAGAAGCACTGGAGCTCCAGCGACGACGTTCATGGCGGCGGGTTTCCTCTGCTCTCATGGCGGACAGCGACAGAGTGAAAGGGTTAGGCCGTGCGGTAGCTAGGGTGAACCAGAAGATCACCGTGATTACAACGGAGGCGGTGGCGGGGTCGGAGAGGCTCGGTGGTGGCCGGAATCGAAGAAATCGCGCGGCGGCTCCGGCGAGGAGTTGGTGAAGGGGGCGGCGTCCTCGGTGCAGCTCGGCTCGATTGCCTGCTCGTGAAGACGTAGTCGACGCCGGGGAGTCTCCTGGACAAGGTGTGGCGGCGTGAGGAGCACGGTGGCCGCGTGCGGGCACGACGGCGGCGAGGTCGAGCTCTCGGGTTTGCGCGGAACCTTGCGGGAGAGAGAGGGAGAGGGCGTCCAGGAAGAGAGGAAGGGTTGCGAGGGTTGTGTGCGGCTCCGTGGCACAGGGGAGAGGGAGGGGGAGGTCTAGAAGGCCCTGGAGTCGCCGTGGCGTCGTCGCCGCGCTCCCGGCTCCAGCGAGCTGCTTGGAGCCGCGGGGAGGAAGACGACACGGGAGGGTCCTGGTGGGCTGGGCCGGTCAAGGTAAGTGGGCCTCGCTGGTGGGCGACAGGTAAACTGTTCCTTTTATTTTCTGTTTAATCTTTCCTTTCTGTTTTTCTGTAATTTGTTCTGTTTAGCTAAATAAATAGTTAAACATTTTATTAAATGCTGAAAACTTTTATGTGGCCTCATAATAATATAGACTAACCACTTATGAAGTTTCAACATTTTTAAAATTCAACTGATTTGAATTTTAAATCAAAAAGGGTTATTTCTTTAATTCCAAGGTACTGTTTGAATATTTGAAAAATCTATGAGCATGGGGTGGGTCCCACATCACTTGATATGTGATCACACTCATTTATAAGACTTTTCAAAACTCTAACATGAATTTTTGGAAAATATTTTTATCTGGCCTTTTGAATTAATTCATCTGGGGGGTGTTCCTTCTCCCATTTGGATTTTGAATTTGATTTTCAGGGTTTCTTTTTGAAAATTTTGCATGATGCAAAGGTACTAGCTAACCCTAGCACATACCTAACAGAGGGATCTGACATATACGCTGCACCATGACGTGGGAACTGCTGCCAAGAATTTGCTGGGGGTGGGCCTGGGGGTGGTGGTGGCTGTGGGGGTGGATTTCCTACCCCTCCCTTTGCCAGACGCTCGACCCAAATGCACTGCCGAGTGGTGTGCGATGCGGGCTTTCCTACTCCACTGTGCATCTTGCACGGCTGGTTCATCATATCCTCGAACGTGTACGGGGGCCTGGGTTGACCTGGCGGTCTCTCTGCAGGCTTCATCTTCCGACTGCCTCCCGCAGCCCCTTGTTCCTCCTGGTGTTGCACTGTTGCTACCTGTCGATTGCCATATTGGGCATCCGGCTGCTAATCCTTCCTCTTGATGAAACAAGTGTTGTTGTTGTTGTTGAAATTGGGGGTATTGTTGTTGTTGTTGAAATTGTTGTTCCTCTGCATCTCGCGCCTCTCGTGCCGGTTGGGACCATTTGCTTCTGCCGATTGCTGCTGCTTCCGGATGTCTGCCCATGGATGAAACCGCTGGGACTTAACGTGATCGGGCGCATTGCAGAGTCAGATGCGGCGAATGAATTGGCTATCCTCATCAGATCGGCCAAAGATGTCATTTCCTTGCGCGGGAGCTTGTGCTTCAAGAAAGACCCGTCCAAGCAGCCGTCAGTGAAGTACTAGATGGCTTGGATTTCATGAACTCCCTCGCAAGTGTTCCTGAGCTTGATCCACCGCTGAAGGTAATCGCGCAGGGGCTCGTCCTTTCCTTGTACACAAAGAGCCAGGTGCTGAGGCAAACCTGGGCGATCATAAGTACTCGTGAAATTACGGACAAATGCGTCATCAAAATCCTTCCAGCGATTGACACTGTTGCTGGGAAAACTATTCAACCAGGACCGAGCTGAACCTTAGAGCATGAGCGGAGCATAGCGTACGACTACACGCCGACCACCTCCTGCGATACCAACAGCTGTCATATAATCGACCAGCCAATCTTCTGGCTTGACTGATCCATTGTACTTGGGGGTGTCCCTGGGCAATGTTAAACCTTTGGGGAACTGCTCTTGCCGAATGCGGGGGCCGAAACATGCTGGACCCGCCGGCGCATCATCCTCCGGTAGCTTATCCTGCTGCAACTTCTCGATTCGGTGTCTTGCATCGTTGTCTGCGATTGCTCGGGGACCTAGTCACCTGATGATTGCTTGCCTTTGCTGCCGCTGCAGCGCATTCGGCTGATTCGCACCCGCAGTCGCCCGAAGTGATTTTGATGCTGCTGGTGCTTGCTGCTCGGTGGCCGCCCTTTGCTGCTGGTTTGCTGTGGTTATGAGGTCGCGCATTCGGCGCGTCCTCTCCCGCAGCTCTTCTCCTTCCAAATGCTCCAGCTCGGTGGCGATCTGCTGGGAAGCTCTCATGTTCTTCACAGGAGAACTGTATGAAATCTGTGGTGCCACAATGATGGATGCTACAGGTTGCTGAGCTCCTCCCAGCTCTCTGCCGACCTCTCGGCCTGCTGCCCGAAGCTCCTCGATGACTGGGGGTGGGATAACACGCTGCCGAATGCCATGCGCTGCGTTGTACTCCCGAATTGATGCCTCCATTTGGCGCTTTTCAGCATCGATCCGCTCTGATTGCTCCTTCAACGCTTGACGCACCTTCTCCAGCTCGGCGTGAGCCGTAGCTGGATCGGCATGAAGATCCACGGGAGTGCTGAGCACGTCCGGTGGGTTACTTGGTCCTCCCGCTGCTGTAGTTGTTGCCCTCGCGGCACGGGAAGCTGAAGTGGAATTGTGGCGACTTGACGCCCCTGCCATCATGACCTCCGCACGGATGTGCGCAGTCGTGCCTTCTGCTCCCATGGCATCTGGCCCTCCTGGCAGCGGATCCATGAGCTCAGAAAACACCCGAACCTCCCTGGGAAACACGTCAGGGAGTGCTGCGACGAAGACGCGATGTCCGCCGAAAGGAATGATGACGCCGCGCGGTAGAGGCATTATAACACCAAACCGCGAGGCGTTGTCGATGACGAAATCCCATGCTCCACTCCTCATCACCAGGCTGGAGGCGAAGCGCACGCGCGATGCAGATGATGGTCCCATCCGGATCAGAACTGCAGTCGACGCCTCGGCCTGCCCCACGGTGGGCGCCAACTGTCGTCGATAAGTAACGGTAGATGCCATGGGGATGGCTAAAGAGGGGGACAGACCGAGGTTAGTATCGCTGGCACCGGAAACGAGAATGGGAACACACGGTGAGACACCACGATGTACCCAGGTTCGGGGCTCTCTGTAGAGATAACACCCCTAGTCCTGCCAAGCTAGCTATATGCAATAACTCTGGCTACAATGAATGCTCCTTGAGCTGTTTGAGAGGAAGAAGAAGAGGGCCTCAAGTCTCTACTCTCTCCTTGCTCTCTCTGGTGGGTGAGATTGCAATAACTACTCTGCCGTCGTCCTCCCTCACGCAGGAGGGGTACCCGGGGCTCATATAGGCCGAGCCCAGGGTACAAAGGTAAATACACAAGAGGAGGGGCCCAGCTGTCTGTCTCAGATCGGCTAGGGACCTAGCATCATCCTTCTCCGGATGACCCAGTGTAGACTTGCGGCTCGCCATGCCTCTATCCCGTAGACCTCGGCTATGAACAGTAAGGCTAGGTACTTAGGCCTGTCGGCCTGTCCGCGTGATCGGCGCTGGAGGAGACCGCACGCCTCTGACAGTACCGATCTTCAGGGATTGCGCATTGAATGATATTGTACCCGGTGTCCGATCTGGACCTCAGATCGGACGCTGCTCTTCTTACCTCGGCCAGATGCTCCTAGATGAGGTCGGTTGGGCCCTCTCCGGGGCAATCGGCCCTCACTTGGAACAGTTCGGACCACTTCTTAGTTTCTCTTGTTTAGCTCGGCCTTGATTAGATCAGTGACCTCCAGCTCGGTGATCTATGTTTTGATGAACTATTTCCCCTGGGTGACCCTACCCGGGGGTCATTCCCCTGACAATGGATAAGGATAAATAACACCTCCTTCACAAAGTGCCATTCTGCCCCCACAGACAAATGAATTTTTCTAGAGGAAAAATCCACTTGGGCCCTGCAATATTTTTTGAGAATTTGGCAAGATATTACATCAAGGTTATGAGGGAATTATTTGGGTATTTATGGAGCAATATAAATAGGGGTTGCTTCAAAATCCTCAAATAAGGAATATATGGCTTGAATAATATGGTGGCTTGGATGGGATGGATCAATGGAATGACATTGCAAAGGCTTGGAAACAAGGGCTACTTGAGCATGGAAAGAAAATATGCTCAAGTTGAAATCCAAAGAGTTTCTCAAAATCCAAACCAACGGGCAAAAATCCAGAAAAACTCCGAAAAGAAAAACTTGCGAAAATCAGGGTCTCACGAACCTACCCCCCTTAGAAAAAACTCGTCCTCGAGATTTGGTTGCTCAGGGAACCATTGAAAACTTACCATCCTTAGGAAACTTATTGCTTCTCAGGTTTCCTTTTTACTACATACTGTTCCCTCCGTAGCATCCAATAACTTTTGGCTCAGGGGGCTTACTTCACCCAATCCATATCTCTGACTGAATGTTCTTCCTTGATATATCAGATCCTTTCCTGCTGACATTCATCCTCGTGTCTGCTGACTTGTATGATAACGAGATGTTTTGTCATAGGCTGAATGCTGACGATAGCCATACTATTCTCGGGGTATCTTGGGCCTTACCCGCGGCACGGTCTTGAATCCTTTGTATTGGCCTCTTCAAGAAAAGGCTTGGCCTTCATGGGTAGCTGATATCTCAGAATGCTTACTGTCGTGGTGTCCCATTGTGCGGGACTTGGAATGTCTGCACCTGGGGTTGCATTTCTTTCCTTTCGGCCCGTCCACCTTGAGTATGAATTTTGACGGGGCACAAACTCTAAACGTTTCCTCATGTTGAGATTCATTTGTCATGCTGCCATATCCATGGGTGGCGATAGACCATGTTATGCTCCGACGCGGTCCTTATAGTCAAAATTCTGCGCTAAGTAGATGATCTTCAGCAAAGCAGACTGGGGTATCCCGGCAAGACGAACAATTCCGAACTGGAGCAACTGCTCGGGCTAACGGGCTGGGTACGCGGTCCTTTGCCCATAGAGTGAGATTTCTTCGTTGTAGGTGACTATGGTGGTCCATATGGCTGCAACTGATCGAGGCGAATTTGACCCTGAGGTCCATACAATTCATCCTTTTTCCTTACTCGTCGGGCTCGCAAGAGTTGCATGATTATTCTTGTAGCATATATTGCAGCCAGATTCAACATATGCCATGGATGTCCGCCCTGGGTCTTGATACTGCGGCACTTATCTTCTTGTACTGGCTTCACTTTCATCAAAATCCTTTTCTTTGTACTTCTTGCATAACGGCTTATTATTCTGTCGGCGTCTTCCTTTGAGACAGACGGGTTACCTTCACCTTTTTTTCTCCTGGCTCATGATAATATTGGTTGCAATAAATGGGGTCTCAAGATTATCCTTCTTCGGGGCCTCGTCGAACCTGAGGGGCAGAACCTCGTGGTTGGGGAAAGTTCCAATGATTTATTGCTTCCTTTCCTTAGGGTGTTCCTTCATAACTTGGCAGTCTTTATACCAAGCTGAAGTGTCCATCTGATTTTTCTGTTGGTTTGTCTCCCGAGGGTTTCGGTCCTGACGATGCTGAAGCCTTTACTTCTTTTGAATAACTGGATTTCTGACAATACCGTTGCAGGCATGATGACGTGTCAAAGAAGATTGGGTAGCTTGTCTGCGAAGCTTGACCGAGGTAGCTTGCTGGGGAAGGCCGGGTATCGTACCTCAGAAGCTTTCTCCGGTGGCGTATTCGAGGCAGGTGGGGTGTCGTACATGGAAAGCTGCCTTGATAGCTTGCCGAAGAAGACTGGGTTGTCTTACCCCGGAAGCTTGCCGCTTTGCACTGTGGAGATACCGGTTCCTTCCACTGGAAGTTTCTGCGGCCGATCACTGTAGACACCTGGGTAGCTTGTGCTGGGATCCATTCGTGGGGCGTACTGAGAAAGATTCGGTGTCTTGCACCGTAAGCTTCTGCCGGTGTCCTGTGGTAGAAGACTGAATGTCTTCGCCGCGAAGCTATCTAGATAGCGTACTGAGGAAGACAGATACACTGTACATGTTGGCTGTGCCTGGTATCTTGCCACGGAAGACTGGGGTTCCTTATGTCCGAAGCTTTCCCACAATGACGTGGGGACAAAACTAAACGCGGTGCCTGACAATTTACTGACTGCTGGCTTGTTAGAGGGAAACATTCTTCCAATCATTCCTTTGCTGGATATGGGCTTCATGATACGTTCTGACCGTATACTGAAATAACTTGCATTGGATAAGATTTTAGCTAGTGTAGGTCATGCCTTGGACACATATGTTCATGGGTCAAAATTTATATTTTCCTTTACTTGAATCTTCACGGCTGTCGCGGTTGGTGCAGACTTGATGCAAATGATGGCTTCAGTAGCATCCATACGAGCCACATACTTCCAATGCAATCGGGTATGAGTCATTTTTTGACTTGCAGACTTCCCATTTTATTGCGGCCTTTTACTGATGGAATCTTCATGGCCATAACGGTTACCGGAATGATGTGGACTTGATTCGAATGATTCATTCAGGCAGAACTCATACTAGAGCCAAATATTCCCAATGCGACCTGTGTGAATCCTTCTTGACTTGGTAACTTCGTGATGCTCTGCGATTTTTCAATGATTCTCCGAGGTATACGGGGGTTATTAGAAACTCTTCCATCAGGGTGGATAAGTTGACACCAAAGAACCAAATGAATAACCAACAAAGAAATCCAACGGAGCGAAGAACAAACGAGGGAAAGCTCGCTACTCCACCAGTTTTAGCGGTAGTCGATGACCATCTGAATCCCTTGCAAAAACTAGCAAATAACCTAGTAGCCACCAGAACGGTCTTTACAACTCAGATCTGGGACGTTTACTGGAATAGCTCAAGCACTGCTCAAGACAGCCGACCAAGAATCAGCTCCGAACATGAGACAACGTTGATAAAAAGAATGGAGAGGTCCCCCAAGACGGCCGAAAACAGCTCAGAGGATAGGGTCTCCACTGCTAAAACAAACTCAACAATCGCCCGTGACGGCCGGAAATCAGCTCAGAACACGGTCGGCTGTTGAAAAGAGAAATATAAAATAGGCATCCACCCCGGACGGTCAAAAACGAATCAGCTCAGAACCAGGCATGGTGCCAATATCGAAGAACAGCAAGCAAGGGTCCGTCCGAGTCATATACCACCTGCCAAAACAGAGTTAGTAGTCGCCAAAGAACCAAACAAGGAACCAACAACAGGATCCAACTAAGCATTAACAACAACCCTGAACAAGCACCGAGACTAAGAACAAGATCACGCACATGCATCAAGCATCAAACATGAATACTATTGCTGCCTGAACTACGCGAAACTTAGGCACTACGATCTATCGACGAATTGCCGGAAGCTGAAGGGGATGGCGGCTGATTTGACGGAGCCGAGGCTGCAGGAAGAGCTCTTCTTGCCTGCCTTGCATCATGGGCTAGCTCGAAGACAAGGGTGTATGCGGCAATCACATAGCGTGACAGGCTGATCACCTCTACGTCGGCTTCTGCCAGGGGACGAGGAAACCTTACTCGTTGAGGGGTGGTGGAAAAGGTAGGATAGAGACGGAAGGCACGATCCTACTGCATCATGATTTCCTGATAGCGAAGACTTGTGAGGCCTTACAAAGCAGCAAGTTGGATAGCACGATCGGTGGTAGCGGCGTGTCCACCACGGAAGCTATAGGTATGCCTACCAAGGGGAAGGCCGGCTTCCATGAAGACATCGGCACGGTACTCAAGCACCAATCCTCCGAGCGGCGTTTGGAACACTTGGTACCTTGGCATTCCTTCACTGGGATAGAGACAGCGCCATACTTCGGCGAGAAGATAGGCAAAGCTGAGTGGGGAGGAGGGTGACAGTTGGTCCGTTGGGACGTCTGCCATCTACACCCAGCAGAACAGGGCGTTAGCGAAAAGAATGCTATCTATATGCAGCAAAAAAATGTAGCAATCAAATGCATCACATAAGCGAGCTATAACTCTAACTCTAACGGCATTCTAACGTCATTCTAACGTTCGCGCGGACTAGGGTGTCCTATAACCAGTCCTGCTCTGATACCAAGCTTTGTGGCACCCCGGCTTAGAGGACCGGAATGCCCCGTGCTCCAGTCCAGAGATCAAGTATTCTGGAACACAACACTGCTTGATATAGAAATGAACATCTTTCTATTACAAAGGATATGGGTACATGAGGTTTATTACAATGCTAGCGGAGCGAGGCGGAGGACAAGCTTGCTCCTCAGACTAGCAACGGAACTATACCAAGCAGCAGCATAACTCTCTAGCAGCAGGATATAACTTAGCAGCGGAACAACGACGATGGTGATGAACTCCACTCCACAGGGACACTGGCTGGGACACCTCCTAGCTCGCAAACACCGGGAACGTCGTCCTACGCATCCAATGCATTGCCTGCAAATCTGGCATGACACGCCAGGTCAGTACATTGAATGTACTTGCAAGCTCACAACAACCAATGCACCAAGGAAAAACAATAACATGGGAAGCAGGTTAGAGTAGATTAATGAATCAACCATATGAGCTTAAAAATTGAGCAAACTAGCAAGGTACAACAGATAATCACCAAACATATTATCATCATTAAGACTAATGGACAAACAACCATCATTTAAGGTCACATGGACCCCGCCAAGATCATCGCATGATCATGTGGCTTACCTCGGAGTCCTTACAGACTCAAGTACCGGGTCACCTCGTGACTAAACAACTTACACGGTTCGTCGCACGACCATCCACTTGCACGAGTCATCGTATGACCAATACTTTCACGGGCCATCGTATGGCCAAACGGGTCATCACATGACCATTCAACCGGTTAGGTGTGATCGCGTTGCCACCCAACCAATCCGATCATCGTATGACCAAACGGGTCATCGTATGACCACTAACTTCCACGGGCCATTGATGACCCACAACCGTAAGGGATCTATTGCAGCATTTTTGATAAGTAAGAGTGTCGAACCCAACGAGGAGAGAAAGGTATTGATAAGTGATTTTGGACGAGGAAAAACTGCAAGCACCGAAAGATAACTTTTTAGGGGTTTTCGATATAAGCAACAATAAGATAAAAGCAAGAAAAGTAAATAGTGTTGAGGAGCAGAAAGTGACCCAATCCTTTTGAGCAAAGGATAGGCCTGCAAATGAACTTATAAAGACTAAAGCGTTCTTGGGGACACATGGAGAGGTAGTCACGTGCTTTCGCCATACTCCGTATCGGCACTGTGTGTAGTGTTGATAAGTGTTGAGTGGGTGGATTTATGCTAGCACACCTTCTAGACTAAGATAAGAGTACTATTATGATTACACAACTTGCAAGCATCCGAAAATACAAGATAGAAATTAAGGAAAAGCCTAACAACAACAATAAGGTCAAGGATCCATTATTCCCTTGTGCAAAAGTGTGCAAACTGGGGTTCAGGTTTCTGTCACTCCGGCAACCCACCGTAAGCATTCTTTATACACAATGTATTCCCCTAGGTCCTTAATAAGGCGAAGTGTTGAGTGTTCGACTCACACAACACCACTAGGAAAATAACAACACAACTTAAATATCAAAAAACACATATTACTTCAACATCATATGACTACTAACACCAAGACTTCTCCCATGTCCTCAAGAACTAAAGTAACTACTCACAAGACATAAAAGAGATCATGATCAAAGGTGATAAATAGGTGGTAAACAATCTGGTCATCACGATATTCCTCCAACAAAACTCAATAGCATTCACCACAAAGTAGTAATCAACACCGGTAGAGTAGAGAGGGTAGATAGTACAAGTTACAACGCAAGTTGCAATTGTGAGATGAGATTGGATGAAGATGAAGATGGTGCTGATGTTGGGGATGATGTTGATGATGATCTCGATGATGCCCGTGAAGATGGTGATGACGATGGCGATGATCTCCCCTTCCGGGAGGTGATCTCCTCGGCGGAATCTTCCCGCCGGAGATCCCTTTTCTTCTCTGTAGGTTTCCACCACGGATGGGCGGCGGAACTCCGTAAAAACTCCTCCTTTTAGGGTTTTCGGGCGACGAAGAGTATATAGGCCAGAGGGGGGAGCCCGGGGTGGTCCCAGGGCTCCAGGCGCCCTCCCGGCGCGGCCAGGGGTGGGGCAGCGCCAGGTGGCCGCCTGGGTGCCCTATGACCCCCCTCTGGCCCCTCTTCGGCGTATCTTCGTTAATCTTTCGAAAAACACCCCCCGTAGATTTTCAGGTAATTTGGACGTGTTCTTCTTCAGAAACTCAATGTCCACTTTTCACCGCTGAATCCTGTGTCTGCTGCTTCGGCACTGGAAAGTTGCAAACTGTGTAAAACAAGCCAAAATAACATAAGAACATCATCGTAATGTGAAATATATCAATGAATAAGGACAAATTATGATATAAAATAGTGATGCATTTTGGACCCATAAAATCAAAACCCCAGCAATCAAAAGGCTCAATCACTAGAGAGTAATTCATAGGCATCTCATTCCTTCTACTAATATTACCAACTCTCTGGCACTTATCACAGGATAAGACATAATTTCTAGCATCCTTAAAGAGATTAGGCCAATAAAAACCTGATTGAAGAACCTTATGTGCGGTCCTCTCACCGACATGATGTCCTCCATATGGACCATCATGACATTGTTTGAGAATGTCCTTCTGCTCGTGATCCGGTATGCATCTCCTCACGATCCCATCTGGAACTTCTTTGAAAAGATGTGGGTCATCCCAAAAGTAATGCCTCAAATCGTGGAAGAACTTCTTCCTTTGCTGAAATGTTAAACCTGGAGGAAAAAACTTTGCAACGATAAAGTTAGCATAATCTGCAAACCAAGGATAGGAGAGAGATTTTATCTTTACAACAGCTAGCTGTTCGTTTGGAAAACTGTCGTTGACTGGAATGGGATCATGCGGTATATCTTCCATCCTTGAAAGATTATCTGCCACCGAATTGTCTGCTCCTTTCCTATCGACAATATGCAAATCAAATTCTTGAAGGAGGAGTACCCATCGGATGAGTCTGGGTTTGGCATCCTTCTTCTCCATAAGATACTTAATGGCAGCATGGTCAGTATGAATATTAATCTTAGAATCAACAATATACTGCCTAAACTTATCACAAGAAAACACTACTGCTAAGAATTTCTTCTCAGTAGTAGCATAATTGTTTTGAGCACTATCAAGGGTTTTGCTAGCATAATATATAACATTCAATTTCTTATCAACCCTTTTCCCTAAAACAGCTCTAACAGCAAAATCACTAGCATCACACATAATTTCAAAAGGTAAACTCCAATCAGGTGGTTGTACTATAGGAGCGGTTATTAAAGCTTCCTTAAGAGCTTCGAAGGCTTCCTTACAATCTTCATTAAAAAAAAAGGAACATCCTTCTGGAGAAGATTAGTGAGGGGTCTTGAAGTCTTAGAAAAGTCTTTAATAAATCTTCTATAGAAACCAGCATGAACGAGAAAACTACGAATACCTTTGATGTCCCTTGGATAGGGCATCCTTTCAATTGCTTCGATCTTGGCCCTGTCCACCTCAATTCCCCTCTCGGAAATCTTGTGGAAAAGAACAATTCCCTCGTTGACCATAAAGTTGCACTTCTCCCAGTTAAGCACTAAACTTGTCTCCTCACATCTCTGCAAAATTTTATTAAGGTTGTGGAGACAATGGTCAAAAGAGGTTCCATAGACGGAGAAATCGTCCATGAATACCTCCACAATTTCTTCACAAAAACCATGAAAGATAGCAGACATACACCTTTGAAAAGTAGCAGGGGCATTACATAAACCAAAAGGCATACGCCTGTAAGCATAAGTACCATAGGGACAAGTAAAAGTGGTCTTCTCTTGATCATCAGTGTTAACATAATTTGAGAGAAGCCAGAATAACCATCAAGATAACAAAAGTGAGTATTTTTGGATAACCTTTCAAGCATTTGGTCGATGAACGACAACGGGTAGTGGTCCTTCCTGGTTACCTTGTTCAGCTTCCTGTAATCAATACACATACTATATCCAATAATAATTCTCTGAGGTATTAGTTCATTCTTATCATTAGGAACCACAATTATTCCTCCTTTCTTTGGAACACAATGAACCGGGCTTACCCACTTACTATCATCTATAGCGTAGATAATACCTGCGGCTAGAATCTTGAGAATCTCAGTCCTTACAACATCCATCATCTTCGGATTCAACCGTCGTTGATGATCAACAACTGGTTTAGCATCAGGCTCAAGGTTGATGGTATGTTGACAAATAGATGGACTAATCCCCTTAAGGTCATCAAGGGTATAGCCAATTGCACCTCGATGTTTGCGAAGTACTTCCAATAGTCGCTCTTCTTCATACCCTGAAAGGTTAGAATTGACAATAATAGGATATACTTTCTTTTCATCTAAATAAGAATATTTGAGCGTATCAGGAAGAGGTTTAAGATCATACACTGGGTCTTCTTTTGGTTTCGATAAAATTCCCAAGGGCTCAACTGGAAGGTTGTGCTTTAGGATAGCAGGTTGTCTCAAGAATATTTCGTCCAGCTCATTTCTCTCCTGCATATGCAAATCATTCTCATGGTCCTCCATATATTGATGCAAAGGATCATTAGGAGGGATAGCAATGGAAGCAATATCTTCAATAATCTTATCGTTACTAGGAAAATTAGTACCACGAGGCTTCTTAGAGAACTTAGAAAATTAAATTCATATGGATCACCATTGAATTCAACAGAAACTTTACCTTTCTTGAAATCTATTATAGCTCCACAAGTTCTGAGAAAAGGCCTACCGAAAATAATAGGACAAAAATTATCCCTTACTGAACCAAGTACTAGAAAGTCGGTAGGATATTTTACCTTTCTGCATAGGACTTCAACGTCTCTCACAATTCCGATAGGAGAGATAGATGCTCTGTTTGCAAGATGAATAGTAACATCAATTTCTTCAAGTTCACAAGGTGAAATCTCACCCATGATCTCTTGATAAAGTGAATACGGGATAGCACTAGCACTCGATCCCAAATCGCATAGCCCATAATAATTGTGATCTCCTATTTTGACAGATACTACTGGGGTACCTGAAATTGGGCCTTTATTCTTGGTTGTGACAAGGTTAGTGGAAACAGCAAAAAAAATTATATTGGAATCTAAAGCATCATTAGTAACAAGATCCTTAACCAATGCAACTTGAGGATCGACCTTGATCTGGCCCTCAGGCTCATCAATTCTCCTCTCACTTTTATTTAATATGCCTGTCACAAAAGAGTGTTCCCTTATCCTTGCGGGAAAAGGGGGCTTTTCATATATAACTGCAGGCAAAATAGAGTCAGCAACATGAATATCAATAGGTAATTCTTTGAAGCATTTATGATGCTGATCCTTCTTCTTCTTAGAAGAGTTAATATGAGAGGCAAAGTCCTTACAAAAATCAATCATTACATGGGAATCAAGAGCAATCTTAGAGAAAAAGGTATTAAAGTAATCAGTTTTCACATAGATCTCTATATAATCATGCTCATAATTTATAGTGGGTACAATACCTTTATCTATTTCCCAATCTTCATTATTATTCTGGATCCTTTCAAGGAGATCCCATATTTCTTCAACGCTTTTCGTCTGAAATACCCCACTAGAGGAGGCATCTAGCATCTCCTTATCCTGACGAGAAAGTCTAGCATAAAAATGTGTAAGTATAGTTTTCTTGGGGAGGTCATGAATAGGACATTTAAGCATTAGGGATTTCAATCTCCCCCAAGATTGAGCGATGCTTTCTCCGTCACGAGACCTAAAGTTATAGATATAATTTCTGTCTCGATGAATTTCATGAAGAGGATAAAACTTGGTATAAAAGAGATACATAAGCTCTTGCCAATTAAGCAAATGAAAGTTATCGAGAAGCTTATACCAATCTGAAGCTTTATCTATAAGCGATACGGAGAACAATTTCCTCATGACAAACTCCATTGATACACCTGCGAGCTTAAATAGTGAACATAGTTGTCACAAATATAGCAAGTGTTCACTGGGATGTCTGTCTCCTGCATAACGATTAGACAAAAAACTATCGATAATACCAGCTGGTATTTTATAAGGCACAATTTCAGTAAGGGGAGGAACAACCTCCACAGATGTGGGGTGTCTCCCCGCAAGTAATGATCCAATAGCTAGGTTGTCCATATGCACAAAGAGAAGCAACAGCAAAATAAAAACAACAATAATATAAAAATTTCCTTACCAGCTTCACTTACTAATAGCGATATGCTCCCCGGCAACGGCGCCAGAAAACGGTACTTGATGACCCACAACCGTAAGGGATCTATTGCAGCGTTTTAGATAAGTAAGAGTTTCGAACCCAACGAGGAGCGAAAGGTATTGATAAGTGATTTTGGACGAGGAAAAACTGCAAGCACTGAAAGATAACTTTTTTAGGGGTTTTCGATATAAGCAACAATAAGATAAAAGCAAGCAAAGTAAATAGTGTTGAGGAGCAGCAAGTGGCCCAATCCTTTTGAGCAAAGGATAGGCCTACAACTGAACTTATAAAGACTAAAGCGTTCTTGGGGACACATGGAGAGGTAGTCACGTGCTTTCGCCATACTCTGTATCGGCAATGTGTGTAGTATTGATAAGTGTTGAGTGGGTGGATCTATGCTAGCACACCTTCTAGACTAATATAAGTGTACTCTTATGATTACACAACTTGCAAGCATCCGAAAATACAAGATAGAAATTAAGGCAACGCCTAACCACAACAATAATATCAAGGATCCATTATTCCCTGGTGCAAAAGTGTGCAAACTGGGGTTCAGGTTTCTGTCACTCCGGCAACCCACCGTAAGCATTCTTTATACACAATGTACTCCCCTAGGTCCTTAATAAGGCGAAGTGTTGAGTGTTCGACTCACACAACACCACTAGGAAAATAAAAACACAACTTAAATATCAAACAACACATATTACTTCAATATCATATGACTACTAACAACAAGAGTTCTCCCATGTCCTCAAGAACTAAAGTAACTACTCACAAGACATAAAAGAGATCATGATCAGAGGTGATAAATAGGTGGTAAACAATCTGGTCATAACGATATTACTCCAACAAAACTCAATAGCATTCACCACAAAGTAGTAATCAACACCGGTAGAGTAGAGAGGGTAGATAATACAAGTTACAACGCAAGTTGCAATTGTGAGATGAGATTGGATGAAGATGAAGATGGTGCTGATGTTGGGGATGATGTTGATGATGATCTCAATGATGCCCTTGACGATGGTGATGACGATGGCGATGATCTCCCCTTCCGGGAGGTGATCTCCTCGGCGGAATCTTCCCGCCGGAGAGCCCTTTTCTTCTCTGTAGGTTTCCACCACGGATCGGCGACGGAACTCCGTAAAAACTCCTCCTTTTAGGGTTTTCGGGCGACGAAGAGTATATAGGCCAGAGGGGGGAGCCCGGGGTGGTCCCAGGGCTCCAGGCGCCCTCCCGGCGCGGCCAGGGGTGGGGCAGCGCCAGGTGGCCGCCTGGGTGCCCTATGGCCCCCTCTGGCCCCTCTTAGGCGTATCTTCGTTAATCTTTCGAAAAACACCCCCCGTAGATTTTCAGGTAATTTGGAGGTGTTTTTCTTCAGAAACTCAGCGTCCACTTTTCACCGCTGAATCCTGCGTCTGCTGCTTCGGCACCGGAAAGTTGCAAACTGTGTAAAACAAGCCAAAACAACATAAGAAAATCATCGTAATGTGAAATATATCAATGAATAAGGACGAATTATGATATAAAATAGTGATGCATTTTGGACCCATAAAATCAAAACCCCAGCAATCAAAAGGCTCAATCACTAGAGAGTAATTCATAGGCATCTCATTCCTTCTACTAATATTACCAACACTCTGGCACTTATCACAGGATAAGACATAATTTCTAGCATCCTCAAAGAGATTAGGCCAATAAAAACCTGATTGAAGAACCTTATGTGCGGTCCTCTCACCGGCATGATGTCCTCCATATGGACCATCGTGACATTGTTTGAGAATGTCCTTCTGCTCGTGATCCGGTATGCATCTCCCCACGATCCCATCAGGAACTTCTTTGAAAAGATGTGGGTCATCCCAAAAGTAATGCCTCAAATCGTGGAAGAACTTCTTCCTTTGCTGAAATGTTAAACCTGGAGGCAAAAACTTTGCAACGATAAAGTTAGCATAATCTGCAAACCAAGGATAGGAGAGAGATTTTACATTTACAACAGCTAGCTGTTCGTCTGGAAAACTGTCTTTGACTGGAATGGGATCATGCGGTATATCTTCCATCCTTGAAAGATTATCTGCCACCGGATTGTCTGCTCCTTTCCTATCGACAATATGCAAATCAAATTCTTGAAGGAGGAGTACCCATCGGATGAGTCTGGGTTTGGCATCCTTCTTCTCCATAAGATACTTAATGGCAACATGGTCAGTATGAATATTAATCTTAGAATCAACAATATACTGCCTAAACTTATCACAAGCAAACACTGCTGCTAAGAATTCCTTCTCAGTAGTAGCATAATTCTTTTGAGCACTATCAAAGGTTTTGCTAGCATAATATATAACATTCAATTTCTTATCAACCCTTTGCCCTAAAACAGCTCCAACAGCAAAATCACTAGCATCACACATAATTTCAAAAGGTAAATTCCAATCAGGTGGTTGTACTATAGGAGCGGTTATTAAAGTTTCCTTAAGAACTTCGAAGGCTTCCTTACAATCTTCATTAAAAACAAAAGGAACATCCTTCTAGAGAAGATTAGTGAGGGGTCTTGAAGTCTTAGAAAAGTCTTTAATAAATCTTCTATAGAAACCAACATGACAGAGAAAACTACGAATACCTTTGATGTCCCTTGGATAGGGCATCCTTTCAATTGCTTCGATCTTGGCCCTGTCCACCTCAATTCCCCTCTCGTAAATCTTGTGGACAAGAACAATTCCCTCGTTGACCATAAAGTGGCACTTCTCCCAGTTAAGCACCAAACTTGTCTCCTCGCATATCTGCAAAATTTTATTAAGGTTGTGGAGACAATGGTCAAAAGAGGTTCCATAGACGGAGAAATCGTCCATGAATACCTCCACAATTTCTTCACAAAAACCATGAAAGATAGAAGACATACACCTTTGAAAAGTAGCAGGGGCATTACATAAACCAAAAGGCATACGCCTGTAAGCATAAGTACCATAGGGACAAGTAAAGGTGGTCTTCTCTTGATCAGCAGTGTTAACATGAATTTGACAGAAGCCAGAATAACCATCAAGATAACAAAAGTGAGTATTTTTGGATAACCTTTCAAGCATTTGGTCGATGAACGGCAACGGGTAGTGGTCCTTCCTGGTTACCTTGTTCAGCATCCTGTAATCAATACACATTCTATATCCAATAATAATTCTCTGAGGTATTAGTTCATTCTTATCATTAGGAACCACAATTATTCCTCCTTTCTTTGGAACACAATGAACCGGGCTTACCCACTTACTATCAGCTATAGGGTAGATAATACATGCGGCTAGAATCTTGAGAATCTCAGTCCTTACAACATCCATCATCTTTGGATTCAACCGTCATTGATGATCAACAACTGGTTTAGCATCAGGCTCAAGGTTGATGGTATGTTGATAAATAGATGGACTAATCCCCTTAAGGTCATCAAGGGTATAGCCAATTGCAACTCGATTTTTGCGAAGTACTTCCAATAGTCGCTCTTCTTCATACCCTAAAAGGTTAGAATTGACAATAACAAGATATACTTTCTTTTCATCTAAATAAGCATATTTGAGCGTATCAGGAAGAGGTTTAAGATCAAACATTGGGTCTTCTTTTGGTTTCGATAAAATTCCCAAGGGCTCAACTGGAAGGTTGTGCTTTAGGATAGCAGGTTGTCTTAAGTATATTTCGTCCAGCTCATTTCTCTCCTGCATATGCAAATCATTCTCATGGTCCTCCATATATTGCTGCAAAGGATCATTAGGAGGGATAGCAATGGAAGCAATATCTTTAATAATCTTATCGTTACTAGGAAAATTAGTACCACGAGGCTTCTTAGAGAACTTAGAAAAATTAAATTCATATGGATCACCATTGAATTCAACAGAAACTTTACCTTTCTTGCAATCTATTATAGCTCCACAAGTTCTGAGAAAAGGTCTACCGAAAATAATAGGACGAAATTATCCCTTATTGAACCAAGTACTAGAAAGTCGGTAGGATATTTTACCTTTCTGCATAGGACTTCAACGTCTCTCACAATTCCGATAGGAGAGATAGATGCTCTGTTTGCAAGATGAATAGTAACATCAATTTCTTCAAGTTCACAAGGTGAAATCTCACCCATGATCTCTTGATAAAGTGAATACGGGATAGCACTAGCACTCGATCCCAAATCGCATAGCCCATAATAATTGTGATCTCCTATTTTGAGAGATACTACTGGAGTACGTGAAATTGGGCCTTTTTTCTTGGTTGTGACAAGGTTAGTGGAAACAGCAAAAAAATTTATATTGGAATCTAAAGCATCATTAGTAACAAGATCCTTAACCAATGCAACTTGAGGATCGACCTTGATCTGGTCCTCAGGCTCATCAATTCTCCTCTCACTTTTATTTAATATGCCTGTCACAAAAGAGTGTTCCCTTATCCTTGCGGGAAAAGGGGGCTTTTCATATATAACTGCAGGCAAAATAGAGTCAGCAACATGAATATCAATAGGTAATTCTTTGAAGGGTTTATGATGTTGATCCTTCTTCTTCTTAGAAGAGTCAATATGAGAGGAAAAGTCCTTACGAAAACCAATCATTAGATGGGAATCAAGACCAATCTTAGAGAAAAAGGTATTAAAGTAATCAGTTTTCACATAGATCTCTATATAATCATGCTCATAATTTATAGTGGGTTCAATACCTTTATCTATTTCCCAATCTTCGTTATTCTTCTGGATCCTTTCAAGGAGATCCCATATTTCTTCAACGCTTTTCGTCTGAAATACCCCACTAGAGGAGGCATCCAGCATCTCCTTATCCTGACGAGAAAGTCTAGCATAAAAATTTGTAAGTATAGTTTTCTTGGGGAGGTCATGAATAGGACATTTGAGCATTAGGGATTTCAATCTCCCCCAAGATTGAGCGATTCTTTCTCCGTCACGAGACCTAAAGTTATAGATATAATTTATGTCTCGATGAATTTCATGAAGAGGATAAAACTTGGTATAAAAGAGATACATAAGCTCTTGCCAATTAAGCAAATGAGAGTTATCGAGAAGCTTATACCAATTTGAAGCTTTATCTATAAGCGATACGGAGAACAATTTCCTCATGGCAAACTCCATTGATACACCTGCGAGCTTAAATAGTGAACATAGTTGTGACAAATATAGCAAGTGTTCACTGGGATGTCTGTCTCCTGCATAACGATTAAACAAAAAACAATCGATAATACCAGCTGGTATTTTATAAGGCACAATTTCAGTAAGGGTAGGAACAACCTCCACAGATGTTGGGTGTCTCCCCGCAAGTAATGAACCAATAGCTAGGTTGTCCATATGCACAAAGAGAAGCAACAGCAAAATAAAAACAACAATAATATAAAAATTTCCTTGCCAGCTTCAGTTACTAATAGCGCTATGCTCCCCGGCAACGGCGCCAGAAAACGGTACTTGATGACCCACAACCGTAAGGGATCTATTGCAACATTTTCGATAAGTAAGAGTTTCGAACCCAACGAGGAGCGAAAGGTATTGATAAGTGATTTTGGACGAGGAAAAACTGCAAGCACTGAAAGATAACTTTTTTAGGGGTTTTCGATATAAGCAACAATAAGATAAAAGCAAGCAAAGTAAATATTGTTGAGGAGCAGCAAGTGGTCCAATCCTTTTGAGAAAAGGATAGGCCTACAACTGAACTTATAAAGACTAAAGCATTCTTGGGGACACATGGAGAGGTAGTCACGTGCTTTCGCCATACTCTGTATCGGCACTGTGTGTAGTATTGATAAGTGTTGAGTGGGTGGATCTATTCTAGCACACCTTCTAGACTAATATAAGTGTACTCTTATGATTACCCAACTTGCAAGCATCCGAAAATACAAGATAGAAATTAAGGCAAAGCCTAACCACAACAATAATATCAAGGATCCATTATTCCCTTGTGCAAAAGTGTGCAAACTGGGGTTCAGGTTTCTGTCACTCCGGCAACCCACCGTAAGAATTCTTTATACACAATGTACTCCCCTAGGTCCTTAATAAGGCGAAGTGTTGAGTGTTCGACTCACACAACACCACTAGGAAAATAACAACACAACTTAAATATCAAACAACACATATTACTTCAACATCATATGACTACTAACAACAAGAGTTCTCCCATGTCCTCAAGAACTAAAGTAACTACTCGCAAGACATAAAGCGATCATGATCAGAGGTGATAAATAGGTGGTAAACAATCTGGTCATAACGATATTCCTCCAACAAAACTCAATAGCATTCACCACAAAGTAGTAATCAACACCGGTAGAGTAGAGAGGGTAGATAATACAAGTTACAACGCAAGTTGCAATTGTGAGATGAGATTGGATGAAGATGAAGATGGTGCTGATGTTGGGGATGATGTTGATGATGATCTCAATGATTCCCGTGACGATGGTGATGACGATGGCGATGATCTCCCCTTCCGGGAGGTGATCTCCGCGGCGGAATCTTCCCGCCGGAGAGCCCTTTTCTTCTCTGTAGGTTTCCGCCATGGAGTGGCGGCGATACTCCGTAAAAACGCCTCTTTTTAGGGTTTTCGGGCGACGAAGAGTATATAGGCCAGAGGGGAATCCCGGGGTGGTCCCAGGGCTCCAGGAGCCCTCCCGGCGCGGCCAGGGGTGGGGCCGCGCCAGGTAGCCGCCTGGGCGCCCTGTGGTCTCCCTCTGGCCCCTCTTCGGCATATCTTCATTAATCTTTCGAAAAACACCCCCCGTAGATTTTCAGGT
Source organism: Bromus sterilis (assembly GCA_950022295.1). Classification (NCBI taxonomy): domain Eukaryota; kingdom Viridiplantae; phylum Streptophyta; class Magnoliopsida; order Poales; family Poaceae; genus Bromus; species Bromus sterilis. The sequence goes on from OX465597.1 coordinate 351,520,146, forward strand.
AATTTGGAGGTGTTTTTCTTCAACAACTCAGCGTCCACTTTTCACCGCTGAATCCTCTGTCGGCTGCTTTTGCACCGGAAAGTTGAAAACTGTGTAAAACAAGCCAAAACAACATAAGAACATCATCGTAATGTGAAATATATCAATGAATAAGGACGAATTATGATATAAAATAGTGATGCATTTTGGACGTATCATCCATCGCATGGCCAGACGGATCATCGCATGACCAATCACCTAGCATGATCATCCAACCGAACTCATGTTGATCCCAAGTGTGACCTAGTACGAACTTGTCCATAACCGAGGACGTGGCTAGTCGAATAGATTCTTAACACTCTGCAGAGGTTGTGCACTTTACCCACGCTATGGAGCTCTTCCTCCATCCTGTACCTTGGAACTTATCCCACAGGAACCTCGGAAATCGTACCACAGGAGTGGACTAGGACTCTCCAACAAGACCATTCTACCGCCTGCCTCCCTTACCGTATCACCCGACAACCCATCTTTGGTAGCCCCATGTCCTCCAGACACCGGCCACTGTCGTGTCAAACTTGTCCCAAAAGGGGACCGGCCACCGTCGTGGAAAACAACAATGTCCCAACCGGGGACGGATCTCCATATAACCAAACTGACTTTCAAGGCTATTACCGCTTACCTGATCAGGGTAACCCCGCACGCATAGCCTCCCCTCTTTGGGTGATACGAATAAAAGAGCGCACCGATAGACCGTGCCAAGGCCTTCCCATACAGGCGGGCGTGGCTGCACTGATAAGTTCGGTTCGGTGGCACCTGATCAACTTGACACAAAGCATATCTCCAAATCATACACAAGTATCAGATGCAACATGAACATTCATATTCAAGGCATATCAACATAGGTAGAACAAGCCAAGATACGGTTATAGTCACATCATAATTCAAATCATATTTAGGTGATTAACTTGGCCATATTAAGATGATCAAGATATTATCATGCAACATAGCAATACCATGTATATGACTAGTGATTGCAATGCATACGGGCATGATAAAAACATATTCAATGCATCTCATGATAGTAACATGGTTAAGGCATAGCATAACAATAAAATACTCAAGTATATCATGAAAAGGATAGCATCACAACAATGGTCCAACCATACGATAATAATATGATCAAGATAATCAGTATGTAACGAAGATCAAAGCTCATTTTAAAGCACGTCAAAGCTTTGCAAAGGTGCATAAGGGTATTGTGGCTTTCCTTTCACCAGAGGAGTGTGAAATACTCCTGGTCTCCAACACCACTCAAGCCCTGAAAAGATTCAAAATAATGCAACGGGGAAAAAGGGGTCAAACACAACTTTTATTTGACCAGCAAATAACAACAGAAGAACATGGCACAAAAGCTATGCCAAAATGAAGAGGAGCTCAAGACAAAACCAATTCAACAAGAATCACCCCATTTGAACTTGTAGATAAAAAGATATTCAAGATCAAAGTTGAGTCAACATATCAATTTAAATTGATTTTCTATGGATTTTTGCAGGGGTGACGTCGAAGGCGGGTTTTGAGAATACGCCTCCACTTGGATACCTCTTCGGCTGGAACTGAGTGTATTCCAAGTGGGGCCAGGCTGTGGGGGGAGAGGGGAAACCGAGGGGGCAGGGGAACGGCGGCTCACCGGCGGTGCAGCTCCAGCGAGAGGCCACGGCTGGAGGCGGCAACCTCGGGAACGGAACGAGAGGACCACGGAGGCTCTCCCCGTACCTGCAGCTCGACTGGGGACCCTTGAACGGCGATGCCAGGGTCCTCTCGGCGGCGCAGCTTCACGGGACTTCGCCGGCGTCGACGACGCGGCTGACTCCGGCAGGGATTGGGTCGAGCGTCACTTGGGGTGGATCGAGTGGAGCTAGGGGAATGTCGCGGTGGTCTTGGCGAGGCTGGAGTGGCAATAGAGGTGGCTGGGGCGACTGCAGGGCCGACGGAGGTGCTGGTGGCTGAAGGCGGGGAAGAAAACCCCCTGGCTTCGATTCTGTGCGTCGTAGCTAGATTGGAATGGAGGGGAGGCTGGTGGTGCGGCTAGGCGATCCCGGGGTGTCTTTAAATATCCTAGCGGCGATGTCGTGGCCAGGCAGCGAAAAACAGGGGTGGCCACGGCGGGGCGGTTGATCTGGCGGGCTCTCGTGCGCTCGAGCGGCTTCTGGAGGTGTCGAGGAGCACGCGGGGGCATAAGGAACAAGGGGGGAAGAGAGGGCGCCAGGGGCGATGGCGACGGGTCAGAGCCCACTATGGTCGTCGGTTTCCTCGTGGCGGCAAGCTGCCTGCGATATTCCTGTGAGTATAAGGGGTGGGGGAGGCGACGCGTGGAAATGAGCAGTATGCGGCGTGGATGGACACGAGGAAGAGGACGCGAGCGCACAGCAGAGGCGAGAGCGACACGTCGGGCGGCTTCGGGCACGCCTAGAGCACGCCGAGTGCAGCCAAGGGCCTGCTCTCCAAGTGCACTGGCGCACCGGATAAGATTTCGCATGGCCAAGAGTGTCTAGCCTGTTCTCCTTTCACTACTGGCCACTGCAGTAGGATTGAATGGTCAAGGATGGCCCTGCGGTGAGCTCTGATTGAAGATGAAGTTTGTTGTTGCAAACTTGGGAGACAATTTTTGGTCACAGTATGATCAGTGGGTGGATGAAAGGTGGTCTCTTGGCTATAGGGTACAAAGGACTACTGTTCTGGAGAGTTTGAGCCAATTGGCCAAACCAACAATGCACTTCCCATGTAATTTCTATTTTGGACCAGAAGTACATTGTTGAATGTGGACTCATCTAGGCTTTATGGAATTGACTCAAATTTGGTGGAATTGGGTTATTTGGGGGTGGGCTCATGTATTTAAAATTTCATGGGCATTGGACACCCCTAACTAGTACTTGCTTCACAAGGTGTCCCACTGGACAGAAACTTTATGTTGATGATGCACTCACATGGATGATGGGATTTGGCTATAATTTAGTTTGGTGGAGTCATTTGGTGGTGGAATCAGACACAGAAAGTTTCAAGACAAATGGGAGCCCCTAGCTTGCACTTCCTTCACAATGCCCCTTTCTGCATGCACTCTTTGGAAATTTATTGCGGGAGGTTGGCTAAGAACATTGTGCTGAAATTTTCTTTAGGCCAATGATATGATCATATGAGCTTGCACGAAAATTTTCACCAGCAATGGATAAGGATAAATAACACCTCTTCACAAAGTGCCATTCTTCCCCCACAAACAAATGAATTTTTCTTGAGGAAACATCCACTTGGGACATGCAATATTTTTGGATATTTTGGCAAGATATTACATCAAGGTTATGAGGGAATTATTTGGGGATTTATGGAGCAATATAAATAGGGGTTGCTTCACAATCCTCAAATAAAGGGAATATTCCTTTTTATTGAAAAATGAATATATGGCTTGAATAAAATGGTGGCTTGGATGGGATGGATCAATGGGATGACATCGGAAAAGCTTGGAAACAAGGGCTACTTGAGCATGGAAAGAAAATATTCTCAAGTTCAAATCCAAAGAGTTGCTCAAAATCCAAACCAACGGGGAAAAATCCAGAAAATCTTCGAAAAGAAAAAGATGTGAAAATCTGGGTGTCACGGGGATGCATGCCTAATGTTTGATATTGCCTAGATGATCCTTGCTTTTCTGTGTTCCTTTCCCCATGTTATAATTTATGACATATTCACTCTCATCCAAGTAGCGCCCAACCATCCATCTCCCTAGCCTACAGTGTTTCAATCCTGCTGGTTACTAGTTGTTTACTTTTGATGTTTTACTTTCGTTGTTTCACCGCCACAATTTTCGTTGCCACCATCACTTCCATATCACCGTTGCTACTAATACATCGTTGCAAGCAAGTGTATTTCAGGTGTGGTTGAATCGACAACTCAACTGTTAAAGCTTGTGAGTATCCTTTGGCTCCCCTTGTGTCGAATCTATAAATTGGGTTATTCTTACCTGCGAAGACTATATCGATCCCCTACACTTGTGGGTCATCAGTCTCCTTCGCCTTTCCTCGCCCTCGGCCCGTCGCCTCTGACCTTGGGATCTCGGAGTCCTCCCGCTCGCAAGGGTCGTAAAAGGGGGAAGTCGCGCCTTGATACGTCCAAAACGTATCTATAATTTCGCTTGTTCCATGCATCTTTTGTGTGATATTGCTATGATATTGATGCACTTCCATACACTTTTGATCATATTTGTACTAACCTATTAAATCAGTGAAACCCAGTGCCAGTTCCTGTTTTCTGCTGTCACTACTGCAGAATAGCTTATAGCCACCAGTACATTAGTGACGGACAAAAATATGCACGTCGCTAGTAATATGTATCAGTGACGGGCGATAATATGTCCGTCACTGATAAAGCTCAGCTGGTGGCCGTGTAACATACTGGTGACGGTGAAATATCCTCGCCCGTCACTTGTAATTATCATATAATACTAGTGACGGGTCTATAGATTTGCCCGTCATTAATATTATTATTATCAGTGACATGCTGATTTGTATAACCATCGCTGGTATAATAGTCAGAGCCTTAAAAGCACCGAGACGTGAACTGATGTATCCACGTCATGTACGTTACCGATACAGTGATACGAAAGATACAGTCGGGATACATGTAAAGAAAAAACCTATACGCGTTGGGATAGATTCAACCCAGTAGAAGTATCATTTTTTTGGATTAAAAAAAGAAAGAAAAAACCTATACGCACTGGGATACATTCAGCCCGGTAGAAACCCAGTATGTTAACCTAATTTCTGCGAATCAACCTGTGGTTGAGTTGGTTAGGTGGATGGTTGTATCCCCAGCCCATCAGAGTTCAAATCCTAGATTTGACAATGGTGCTCGCATTTTCCTGGATTTATTCCAGGGCTTCCGGTGATGCACTTTCGGTGGGAGACGTTCCCGTCGAAGACGAGGTGGTGGCTTTGTTAATCTCAAGATGATGTACCGGATCAGTATTGCGAAGATGCTCATAGGGGTAGGTTGTGCGTGTGTGCGTCATAGGGGTGATTGTATACTCGTGTATGTGAGCGTCAGAGTTGTACTGTGTTTCTCAAAAAAAACCTAATTGCTGGCTCCGCACACGAATCATGTTCTCTTCGCACGCACGCAGCAGGGAAGAGGCGCCTGGACTCGCCTCGCCGCTACCGCTGCCGTATGGAATGGCCTCGCCGCCGCCGTCGACTGGAGTCGCTCGCCGCTTGGAGTGGTCGCCTCCGCCGACTGGAATCGTCTTGCTGCCCTTTCGATTGCCAAGCCGCCGCATTGACTGAACTCCATCACCGTCGCCGGTCATCACTCACAGACAAGTAACTGTAAGTTGATGTGGCGAATTTTGATCTCTTTAGTTGATCTATGCATACATCTCTTGTCATCAATATTCATTAGTGGTTTCCCTGGGGAGTACTTGCCACTAAATCGGGCTATGTTTCTTGCTGGGTGCTTGTAGATTATTTTCAGTAGCAATACTAGTTGCTTGATGCGTTGCCGGCGCGTGAGATCCAGCAGCGACAGGGCGCCCGCCATCCTTCCCCGGGTCTTCCTCGACAAGAGAATCCGCCCCAATTCCGCCTCTGCGGAACCCTAGCGGTGAGTCGGCGACCGTCTACATAGCAGTCCGACCTCAAGGTAAGCGCCCACGCTTGCGCTCTGACCCAATTCCAAATCCAAAACTCACTGTAATTTCATTTCTTTATCGAGCAGCACAAGGAGGTAGCTCCGACGCGTCCGTCCATCGAGCAGCACAACCGCCGCACCAGCATCGTCTTCTGCTCCGGCACCGGTGGCGACTCGGAAGAGATCCCTCTGTTCATGATGCTGCTGCTGCCTATAGGACAACACGATGAGCTGCAACTGCACCTCCCAAGAGATAAAGGTCCCGTGGTCGGGTACTTGCTCTACAACTGCTGCCTAGATGAAGCAGCATGTACTAGCTAGGTATACTCGTCAGTGTCTCCGACCTGTTTCTTTTGTATGCATGCATGCTCAATGCAGACACTCATCTCCCTTTTGCCAAACGATAGGAGTAGGTTCTTTGGGAAGTTAAGAAATCTTTCTAGGCAAATTTTTTGTTTCTCCTGACAACACATTAGAGAACACATGTTTTTTCTCTACTCTTGATATTTAACACTTTTTATACTTGATGCCATGATTTGTTACTAGCTTAGCTCACACTACACACTTGTGCTTCTCTCGACTTTTAATTTAAGCTGCAGTTAGTACTTATTATTGTAGCTACAATATTAAATGCATAATCTTAATTTTCTTGTTCGGTCTTCATAATGCAAATTAAGATTGATTTTCTGGTCTGGCATGCATCACATACTGCATCAGCCATGTATTTGAAAATTTATTGTCAATGTTGTATCATAAGTTTCCTATCATTTACTTCCAGATATTTGGAACAATAGCAACATAGATGACACTGGTGCATACGAATCTTCAAGCATTCGACAATCATCAGAACAAGAGTTTAAGCATCTTCTCGATGATTTCTTTCTTGGATTTAATCTTCTTTTAGGACCTGACCTTGTCTAACTGAACACCTACAGGAATATTAGTTGCATGCTTCTCGTCTTGTGGAATGTGCATAGTTTTATCTTCAAATTTTATTTGTGGACAGTATAAGTGCTACAATATCTGATAAAAAAATAATGCTCTTACTTTTATATTTGTTTCTTCATATTTTGACTATCATTTATATTTCTTTTTCTTAATAGAAGTGTACGCTCCTTCTTAGAATAATTTTAGTAAATCTGGTGAAGAATAAAGAAGAGTTTGATAGATAAAGCTACACGCACTGAAACATATACTTTTTTATATGAAACTGATACCGCAGCTACAATCTAAAGTCTAATAAAATAGAGAGCACAATGTAGAGTTGTTAAGCAGTACAAAGAAAAACTGGAAGGAAACAAATAAATGTGGCTGGTAGTTAACTTGGAATCTTCTTAGCATTAAACTGTTTTCTTTGGCAGTGTTATCTTGTTCGTATGACTAGCCAAATTTATCATAGTGCATGTATATCCCAACAGATTCATATACTGAGAGCTGCATATTATAGGTAAATGTATGATAATGCTTTTGGTTTTGATTTCCTATCTAGGCTATCTTTTACTTTCAATGATCTGGTATGTAGGTTTATTACCCTTGATACTTCGAAATCAAACAATGTGTGTAGGACAACTAATTGTGAAGCTTGTAGCTAAATGGATTTTAATGTGTCATGTACACTAACGTGCAAGTTACTGCTAGCATATATAGTCATATATTTCATACTTGTACCATTTTCATATTTTAGGTGACCAGACTGAAGTCTCGGAGCTAGCCAAGTAATACTTGGCTTCTCCCAACGCTGAAGAACTTGCACCTACTGACCATTCAGGCGTGATGGCGCTAATGCAACTGAAGATTATTTTGGAATGCCACTAACATAGTGGTTATTATAAAATATTGTGCATTCGACTTTTCTTTTGTCAATTCTTTCAACTCAAGATTTAGGAATCAATTGGTATGTCGGTTGGATTGCCCAAATATTGTGAAGTTTTGTGCTAGCTGCTATGTTAAGTTTTGTGAGAAAATTTGAGATCTAATACATGGATTTAATTTGTTATCTATGAGTGTTAGTGATCATGTTGTGTTATCGATGTGCAAATGCAATATTTTTTATATCAAATGTTGTATACTAGTGACAGGCAAATTACCAAAGTAGCAAATTATCCGTCGGTGCTAATAATGTAGAAGCACTGGCATGAAAACTAACTAGTGACGGGCACAAATAAATGACTGTCACTAGTGAGCAGATACCAGTGACAGGCGAACCGCCCGTCACTGCTAACCTATTACAAGTGACGGGCGCCTTGCCCGTCACTAGTGAGCCTTTTGGGTCCGTCATTGGTATGCTATTATGCAGTAGTGTGTTTTTGTATTTCAGGTTTTCTCATTAATTAAAGTGCCAGAAAAATTCCGGGAAAAATATAGGAAAAATCAGCGTACAAGAAGCTTCAGGAAGAGCCCAAGTGGGGCCAGAGGGGAGCCAGGGGTGGCCCAGGCGGCCACCCGGCGCGGCCACCCCTAGGCCGCGCCAGGGGGGAGCCTGGGGCCCCTGGTCCACCTCTGGCTGCCCCCCCTTCGCCTATATATATCTCTCATCCCGAAACCCTCGAGGACAGAACCCTTTTTCGTGATCTCTCCTCTGTTCCGCCGCCGCAGCGCTTCCAAGATCGGGAGCACCAGGAGCCCTCTTCCCGGCACCCTGCCGGAGGGAGGAACCACCTCCGGGAGCTTCGCCACCACCATGGATGCTTCCCGGATGAACCATGAGTAGTCCACCTTGGACCATGGGTCCATGATCAGTAGCTATGTGATGTTCTCCTCCCCTCTTTGTTCTTCATGGTTTAGACCTCGTGAGCTGCCCTACATGATCGAGGCACATATGTAATATTTTTGCTGTTGCTATGCTGAGTTTGCTGGGATCTGATGGATTATGAGACTATGTTCAGATTGTATTTGAGTAATATATTTGATTCTCCTCTTTTATATTTCTGTTCTTGAGTAATTCTTGCATGTTCCCCGTTGTTGTTTATTGCTTTGGCCAAGTAATAGGTAGTAACTCCAAGAGGGAGCGTTATGCATGATTGTGGGTTCATGCCCCCTCATGACTAGCTTGAGTGATAGAAACATGAGTCTAGGGGATGTGATGTTGCCACAAGGGAGAAAACAACGGTGCTTGTACTTGCGAGTGCAAGGATTGTTTACTTTACGCAAAGTTTTTTAATGCAGTTGTCTGTTGCTTTGAGTTTACACTTTGGGTGGGATTCGCAACTTAATACCAGCGAGATGTTCTGGATAGATATCTCAAGGTGGATGATTAGTAGGTAGATGCAGACGGATTTCGGTCTACTTGTCTTGGCATATCGCCCAATCTTTTGAGCCTCTTCCTTTCTTTGTAGCATAGTTAGCATTGGTTTGCGCACATAATCCTGTCAATTGCCCAGCTGTAATTTGTTTCCCTTGCATGGCTATTTTATCGTCTTTGGGAGAGAGACATCACTAGTGAACATCATGGGACCCCGGTCCATATTTCCACCACTGTTTACACCCGCTATTTATTTTTTTCTTTATTTCCTTTTCTGTTGCTATCGCTATCATTATTATCCCGTGCGTTTGATCCTTTGTAAACAACAAGCCCGGAGGGATTGACAACCTCTCTGTACTCGTTGGGAGCAAAGTTATTTGTTGTGTGTGTAGGTCCACGTCAACCGCCTAATTGTTGGCGCCATTGTCACCTTCCTGTCGTTGTCGGATTCCTACTGGAGACAAACCTTGGTATCTTCACCGAGGGAAATTTGTTGCTGGCTACATCTCACCCTTCCACTTTGGGTAACCAACGAGGGGCGAGAATCCATCAAAGCTAATTTCTGGCGCCGTTGCCGGGGACTCCAGTCTACAAGTTAGGGGAGTTGCACACTATCTTTTCTCTTTGCTTTTTAGTCTTGTTAGTTTACCTTTCCAGTTTTTTTTATTTTTGTGTCTTTATGAAAAACCAAAAAAATACTTGCTACCTTTTATCTTTGCCTTCATCTGCCTACTGATGCTATCCTTACAATGGGTGTGGAGCCACCCAAATATGGTAGGATGGACATGTTTGACATATTTCACTTGGATCATCTTCGATCAATTTGTGCTCGCGCTAAAAACCCAACCGACTTGGTTGAGGGAAAATCATTGGATGAGCATGCTCATTATACGCGGCACCGCCTATCTCAGAAAGGGAAACACTTATGGGATCAAATACATATTTCTGATTTCCATGCTAAACTTTTGTGCCACATTTATGATTTTACTTGTTGTTCTAATATAGATCATAAACACCATTCTTTACAATGTGAGTTTAATGAAAATGAGATCTTTTCTTATTATGCTAAAGGTGTTTATGATTACTTTGATGTTGAACAAATTGAAGAGTTTGTTTCTTTTAAAGGTGCTTATGAGATTGCTTCTTTGATTGAAAAGTATCATGATACTATTCACCAGTCCGAAAACTGTGCGGTTCTTGCTTATTGCTTCGAGAATTATACTTCCAATTATTATATTGAGGATTTTAAAAACAAAATGTTTGCTGCCCTAGAAGAGGCCAATGATTGCTTTGAGGAGGAATCCTATGATTCCGAGGACTCACTTGAAATATCCCTTTCTGAAAATTTTGATACGTGCTTTGTTGATGGCCAAGATGCCACTATGGATGATGCTGACAAAAATGAAATCTCTATAGCTCTTTATGTTAAGCATGAAATTGTTTCTATTTCACCCACACTTGATTGTCCTATTATCCTTTTGAAATCTCCAGCTCATATTCCGGAGAATTGTGCTCTTATCAAGGATCAAGGTGATGGGTTGCATTTATCTTATAATCTTAAAGACCGTGTTGAAAACTATACAAGTGTGCTTGTATATCATGAACAACATGATTTATGTGATAGTTATATTCTTGATGTTGTTCATGATGCTACTGAAAATTACTTTGAGAGAGGAAAGTTTGGTTGTAGAAACTTCCATGTTACAAAAACACCTCTCTTTATGTTGAAAGTATTTAAGTTGTTCTTGTTCCACCTTCCTATGCATGTCACTTTGTGCTTCCTTGATTTATTTTCTTACAAGATGCCTATGCATAGGAAGTGGGTTAGGCTTAAAATTGTTTCATATTTGCTTCTCGATGCTCTCTTTTTCTTCAAAATTCTTATTCTGTGAGAGCATCTTCTATAATCTATCATGCCTACCTTAAAGGCATAAAAGAAAGCGCTTTTGGGAGGAAGCCCACAACGAATTAGGTTTATTTTTCTTTTGTTGCGTCTTGATGTTTGTTACTACAGTAGAAACATCATTGTATCTTTACTTTTCAGCTTTGTACCAAGTTTAGCCTCCGATTGCAAGAAAGTTCAAAAGTTGTGACGTGTTGTCCAGAAAACAGATTCTGTCCTTGGACAGAAAAATTCGAATAAAATCACCAGATCATATTTTTGATCTGAAATACTTTGAAAGCGTTCTCTATATAATTGCCTTTCGAGCGTCTGTTCTGAGTTTTTTGATTTGAGTTGTAGAAGTGCCCCAAAAAAATTATTTACTACCTGTTGGTCTGTTTTTCACAGATTCTGTCACGTTTTGCCTTTTCTTTGTTTTGCAAACCTTAAGATTTCTTTTTATTAGAAAAAACTTTTTGGCGATCTTGAGAAACAGTAGCTCTTCAAGAATATCCTTATTTCCAGTAGAGAAAAAATTATTTTATTATGGTTACTAACCTCGCTAATCAGATTATGATGAGTTATGTATGAAGGGAGTTTTCAAGTGCGCGAGGGAAGATGATAAAAGAAGATTTAGGAGGATCAAACGCTCAATCTTGGGAATGCCCCCGTGCACCCCCAAGAAATATTCAAGAAGACTCAAGCATCTAAGCTTGGGGGATGCCCCCATGCATCCCCTTCTCCATCAACAATTATCAGTTCGTCTTTCGTTCCACTATATTTTTATCACTTCATGCGTTATGTGCTATGCTTGGAGCGTCTTGCTCTTTATTTCCTTTTTAGTTTACTTTAGCTTTGCTTGCTGTTCATAACAAGTTAGAACCCAGCTTTGTTTGTGTGGGAGAGAAACACGCTCCACTTCACCCTAGAACACAACATAGGATTTTCATGCTTATCTTTGTTGTGTGTGTTCTTTATCTTTTTCGTAGCTGCTGTCATGTTTAGCTCTTAGTTTTCATGCTTATCTTTTTAAGAGATTTTGTTTAGTTTGTTGCTGGAACTCTCTTGAGTTTTTATGTTTATCTTGTTTAGAGAGTTTGCCTGTTTCACTGACTTTTGTTTCTTGACTTGAAGTAGGTAATTGAGGTTGCTATTAAATTGTAGTAGTAACTTGCAATAGTTTTGAGGTATTGCCATGAGTAATGTTTGAACTTTTGGTGTCAAGAGCTTTAGCCTATTAGTGATAGATGTCGTATTTTGGGCAATCCGTGTTTATTTTCGAAAAACCTACAAAACTAGTTGAGAACTCTAGCTACTAGATGGATCACTAATCTTTGGAGGGATCGAATATTAGAGTACACTCACGTACCATGAGTCGAGGATGCGCAAGGATAACCAAACCCCCCATACACTTCTCCTCGGGGTACTTTTCTCTTTGTGAACCTCCTAATTAGATTGAGAGTTACCGATAATAAGTGCATGAGTTCTTCGGACTAATTTGAGTATTCAAAAGTTGACACTTCCAACTACCCATATTTTTCTAGCATCTTCGGTACCGTGCATTGCCCTTTCTCACCTCGAGAGTTGGCGCATACTTCGCCGGTGCATCCAAATCCTAGGCACGATACACTTTGTCATCATAAGCCTCATTATATCCTTCCTCAAAACAGCCACCGTAACTACCTATCAAGGCACTTCCATAGCCTTTCCGAGATACATTTCCATGCAACATCCACCTTCTCATGACTTGATCTTCATGTCATACATTCTTTTGCTTGATCGATGAGCCGCATGCTAGTTGGGCCTTGCCCTAATCATTGCTACATGATGCGCTAGTATCATTGCATATCCTGCTACACTGGCAGAGGCATACATTTGCATACTTCATGATAGTTTCATTTTCTTTATGTTGAGTACTTTTGTAATATATAGAGTGTTGCCCCTAAAGTGAGGAAAAGATCCCAAAGAGGAAAAAATCAAAAGATCCCAAAGAGGACAAATGAGAGTTAAATAGAAAGAGCCATTGAGGCCACCAAAAAATACAAAAATATAGAAAAAAGAGAAAAAGAAATAAAAAGAGAGAAGGGGGCACACTACTATTCCTTTTGAGAGATCCACACTCGTACTCCATCTTATATCTTGTACGCCATAGAGATTATATTTCATGCATATAAATATGTGGGGACCTTCACGCTGTGGAACTTGGCTTGTATATTCAAATGACGAGCCTCCTCAAATGATCTCTAGGTCTTCTTGAGCAAGCAAGTTGGATGCACCCCCACTAGTTCCATTGGAGAGCTTACCTTAGCTCATATGTGCATCCGTTGCATGGCAATCCCTACTCCTCACATCATATCTAACATTTGTCTTTGTCTCGCCTATGACTGTCCTCATTGATGTGAGCCTTTCACACCTTTTTTGTCTTACTCCCCCATCATTTTTCTCTCTTTGCCATCCTAAGTGTCAACTTTCTTGCTTACACTCATCCATTGCATGAGTGCTCAAAATATCGAAAGGGATTGGATCATTTTGACTTGCACCTGGCTAGTGGTATGGGGATGAGTCAAGATAAGATTCCAAAGAAGACCAAGTGTGAAAAATTAGTAGAATAAGTTCTCAACAATAAAAACTATGTTTTACTCTCTTGTATATCCCTATCCCCTTTCTTGCACGCAAACAGCATTTGGAGACATTCGAGTCACAGACAGCGAGAGCTCTTGCACCTTTATGTTCTTATGTTGCTTGTTTCAATGCTAATATAGACTATTGCCTGTTATCACTTGAATTGAATTACATGCCTTGATTGATTTACTTAAAAGTTCTTATATGGTTGGTAGCATGTCACCACAGAAATTATGCTTGTTATCATTTACCTACTCGAGGACGAGCAGGAATTAAGCTTGGGGATGTTGATACGTCCAAAACGTATCTATAATTTATGCTTTCTCCTTGCATCTTTTGTGTGATATTGCTATGATATTCATGCACTTCCATAAAATTTTGATCATATTTGGACTAACCTATTAACTCAGTGCACCCCAGTGCCAGTTCCTATTTTCTGTTGTTTTTGTATTTAGGTTTTCCCATTACTTAAAGTGCCAGAAAAATTCCGGAAAAAATAGGAAAAATCAGCGTACAGGAAGCTTCGGGAAGAGCCCAAGTGGGGCCAGAGGGGAGCCAGGGGTGGCCCAGGCGGCCACCCCCTAGGCCGCGCCAGGGGGGGCGCCTGGGGCCCTTGGTCCACCTCTGGCTGCCCCCTTCGCCTATATATCTCTCTCGTCCCGAAACCCTCGAGTACAGAACCCTTTTTTGCGATCTCTCCTCTGTTCCGCTGCCGCAGCGCTTCCAAGATCGGGAGCACCAGGATCCCTCTTCCCGGCACCCTGCCGGAGGGAGGAACCACCTCCGGGAGCTTCTCCACCACCATGGATGCTTCCCGGATGAACCGTGAGTAGTCCACCTTGGACCATGGGTCCATGATCAGTAGCCATGTGATGTTCTCCTCCCCTCTTTGTTCTTCATGGTTTAGACCTCGTGAGCTGCACTACATGATCGAGGCACATATGTAATCTTTTTGCTGTTGCTATGATGAGTTTGCTGGGATCTGATGGATTATGAGACTATGTTCAGATTGTGTTTGAGTAATATTTTTGATTCTCCTCTTTTATATTTCCGTTCTTGAGTAATTCTTGCATGTTCCCCATTGTTGATTATTGCTTTGGCCAAGTAGTAGGTAGTAACTCCAAGAGGGAGCGCTATGCATGATTGTGGGTCCATGCCCCCTTATGACTAGCTTGAGTGACAGAAACATGAGTCTAGGGGATGTGTTGTTGCCACAAGGGAGAAAACAACGGTGCTTGTACTTGCGGGTGCAAGGATTGTTTACTTTACGCAAAGTTCTTTAATGAAGTTGTCTGTTTCTTTGAGTTTACAATTTCGCAAATTCTCCTCTGTTCCACCGCCGCCGCGCTTCCAAGATCGGGAGCACCGTCAGGACCCTTCCCGGCACCCTGCCGGAGGGAGGATCGACCTCCGGGAGCTTCTCCTCCACCATGGACGCTTCCCGGATGTGCCGTGAGTATTCTACCTTGGACCATGGGTCCATGATCAGTAGCTATGTGATGTTCTCCTCCCCTGTTTGTTCTTCATGGTTTAGACCTCGTGAGCTGCCCTACATGATCGAGGCACATATGTAATTCTTTCTGCTTTTGCTATGCTTAGTTTGATGGGATCTGATGGATTATGAGATTATGTTCAGATTGTGATAGAGTAATATAATTGGTTCTTATCTTTTGTATTTTTGTTCCGAAGTAATTCTTGCATGTTCTTCGTTGCTATTTATTGCTTTGGCCAAGTGGTAGGTAGTGACTCCAAGAGACAACGCTATGCTCGATTGTGGGCACATGCCCCTTGATAACACGCTTGAGTGACAGAAACATGAGTCTAGGGGATGTGTTGTGGCCACAAGGGGGAAAACAACGGTGCTTGTAACTGCGGTTACGAGGATTGTTTACTTTACGCAAAGTTCTTTTTAATGCAGTTGTCTGTTGCTTTGGGTTGGGCTCGCAACTTAATACCAGCGAGATGTTGTGGATAGATATGTCAAGGTGGATGATTAGTAGTAGATGCACATGGATTTCGGTCTACTTATTTTGGCGTACTGCCCATGCTTTTGAGCCTCTTCCTTTCTTTTGTAGCATAGTTAGCATTGCGGTGCATTTATAATCATGTCAATTGCCCTTCTGTAATTTGTTTACCTCGCATAGCAGTCTTATCGTCTTTTGGGAGAGAGACATCACTAGTGAACATCACGAGACCCCAGTCCATATTCTCATCACTGTTTACACGCTCATTAATTTTCTTGCTTTTCACTTTCAGTTGCTATCATTATCATTATCCTGTGTTTTTTATCCTTTGTAAACAACAAGACCGGAGAGATTGACAACCTCTCTGAACTTCGTTGGGAGAAAAGTTAACTGTGTTGTGTGCAGGTCCGCGTCAGGTGCGCCGCTGACACCTACTTATCATCGTCGGAGTCCTATTGGTCGATACTCAACCTCAGTATCTTGACCGAGGGAAACTTCCTGCTACGCTGCATCTTACCTTCCACTTGGGGTAACCAACGAAGGGCGAGAAGAAACCCTCTCTCTCGTATCAAGAGAATTTCTGGCGCCGTTGCCGGGGACTCCGAGTGATAAGATAGGGGAGTTGCCCACTACCTTTTACCTTTACTTTTTAGTTTTGATAATTTACCTTTCTGTTTTTATCTTTCTGTCCTTTATCAAAAATTACAAAATATCTCCCACACCTGCTGCTACTATGGGTTCCTCTGAAAACACAAAGTTGTGTGACTTCACCAGTCACAACAACAAAGACTTTATCTGCACTCCTATTGCCACACCTGCCACTTCAGCTACCCCTTATGAAATTAAACCTCCTTTACTAAACCTTGTTATGAGAGATCAATTCTCTGGTGCTGGAGATTGTTCCTGCTTTACACTTGAATAATTTTTTTCAATTATGTGATATGCAAAAGTATAAAGAAGTAGAAGGTGATGTTGTTAAGCTCAAGCTTTTTCCTTTCTCTTTGAGGGTCGGAGCTAAAATCTGGTTTCAATCTTTGCCTAGGAATAGCATAGATTCTTGCCATAAGTGCAAAGATGCTTTTATTGGGAAGTACTACCCACCTGCTAAAATTATCCAATTGAGGAGGAACATTATGAATTTTAGGCAATTGGATAATGAACATGTTTCCCAAGCTTGGTAACGTATGAAATCTCTTGTTAAGAAATGCCCTACACATGGTTTGACTACCTGGATGGTTATCCAGACTTTTATGCAGGCTTGAACTTTACCTCGCAGAACCTGTTAGATTCGGCCGCGGGAGGAACCTTTATGTCAACTACACTTGGTGCTTCCACAAAACTTCTCGATGAAATGATGACCAATTATTCCCAATTTCACACCGAACGCGCTCCAACAGGTAGGAAGGTAAATTCTGTCGAGGAAATTACCTCTCTCAATGATAAAGTTGATTTAGTTATCTCTCTACTTACCAAGCAACCCTCTATTGATCCTCATGATGTTCCTTTAAATTCTTTGGTTGCTCAGGAACAAGTAGATGTGAACTTCATTTCTAGAAACAACTTTAATAATAATGCTTATAGGGGGCAACTTTGCTAGTAATCCTAGACCGTTTCCATCCACTTATGGGAACAAAAACATCTACCCTAGCAACAAGAACCCCACTTCCGAACTAGAAAATATTCTTAGAGACTTTATCACTACCCAAAAAGCCTTCAACAAGAATGTGGAAGAAAAGCTAGCTAAACTAGATAATCTTTGTTTGAAGGTAGACAGCTTAGCCCTTGATGTTGAGATGTTAAAAATTAGAACCTATCCCCTTGAGGAGAGTAAGGCCACTCCTATTAATGCTATCCAATTACAAATAAATGAAAATATTAGGATGATGGCTAAACTTAAAGAAATATGGGCTAGAGAGAAAGAGGAAGAGGATAGAATTAAGAGCCTTCCTACACACCACACTGTTGCCACTATCCAAATTTTTGAGGACACTGAAACTATTAACACCCAATGCACTCCTGGTCCCATCGGTCCTATTAATGGTGATGCTAATACCTCAACCGTAGAAGAAGAAACTCCTATGAACATAGAGGATTTGAAACAAGTGAGCTTAGATGACACTACTACCACCTTTGATAGTAGTGATATTGATTTTGACAGTTGCACCCTCTCAGAAGTTATCATCTTATTACACAAAATGTCTAGAGACCCCCACACTAGCACAATTAATCTTGCCTTCACGAAGCATATCACAAATTCTCTAATCAAAGATAGGGAGGAGAAGCTTATGATAGAAGCCCCCATACCTAGGAAGCTAGATGATGGTTGGGACCCCATGATAAAAATTAAATTAAATTACTTCTCCTGCTATGCTTTATGTGACGTTGGAGCTAGTACCTCCTTCATGCCCAACAGAATGTATGATATGTTTGAATTGAAACCTTTTGATTCATGTTCTTTTGGTGTTCTCCTTGTCGACTCTTCCATAAAGAAACCTTTGGGGAAGATCAACAATGTTCTTATCATTGTCAATGACAACTATGTTCCCGTTGATTTTATCATTATGAATATAGAGTATGAACCTTTATGTCCAATTATTTTGGAACATCCTTTTCTTCGCACCGTTGGTGCTATTATTGACATGAAAGAGGGGAATATAAAATTCCAATTCCCTCTCAAAAAGAGGATGGAACACTTCCCTAGAAAGAAAGTCAAGTTACCTTTTGAGTCCGCTACACGGGCAAGCTATTCTCTTTCTCTTGATAAAACTTGATTCTTCTTTTGCATTATGCCTAGCTTAAAGGCGTAAAAGAAAGCGCTTGTTGGGAGGCAACCCAAGATGTTTTTACTTCTGTTTTTATTGGTCTTGATGATTTTTACTTCTGTAGCAACATCATTGTATCTTTATTTTCAAGCTTTGTGCCAAGTTATAGCCTCATATGACAAGGTGAGTGAAAGTTGTGACATGCTGTCCAGAAAACAGATTCTGTCCTCGTGACGGGAAAATCAGAATAAACTACCAGTTCATATTTTTGAGCTGAATTTTTTACACAGCGTGCTCTATACAATCACGGAACTTTCGCATATTCTGAGTTTTTTTATTTGAGTTGCAGAAGTGCCCCTAAAAAATTCTTTACTACCTGTCGTTCTGTTTTTCACAAATTCTGCCACGTTTTGTCTCTCCTAAATTTTGCAAACCTTAAGCTTGCTTTTTCCTTGCAAAAACCTTTTGTAAATCTTGAGAAACAGTATCTCTTCAATAATATCTTTATATTCAGTGGGGAAAAATATTTATTAAGGGTAGTAACCTCTCTAATCAGCTTATGATGAGTTGTGTATGAAGGGAGTTTTGAAGTGTGCGATGGAAGATGATGAAAGAAGATTCGGGAGTGTCAAGCGCTCAAGCATGGGGATGCCCCCATGCATCCCCAACAAATATTAAAGGAGACTCAAGAATCTAAGCTTGAGGATGCCCCCGTGCATCCCCTTCTCCATCAACAATCATCAATTCGTCCTTCATCTCACTATATTTTTATCACTTCATGCGTTATGTGCTATGCTTGGAGCATCTCGCTCTTAGGTTTTGTTTTTAGTTTTCTGTAGCTTTGCTTGCTGTTCATAACAAGTTAGATCCCGTCTTACTTTGCGTGGGAGAGAAACACGCTCCACTTTCAAAATCTACAACACATCATAGGATTCTTCATGCCTATCTTTTGGCTGGTGTGTGTTCTTTATCTTTTTGAAGCTACTGCCATGTTTAGTTTTAGTTTTAGTTTGTATTTAGCAAGAGCCTTGGGATTTGTTTAGTTTATTGCTGGAACTCTCTTTAGTTTTCATGTTTATCTTGTTAAGAGAGTTGGTTGTTGCGCTGAGTTATGTCTTTTTTTGAGAAGTAGGTAATTGAGGTTGCTTTTTAATTTTAGTAGTACCTTGCAATAGTTTTGAGGTATTTATGTGAGCAATGTTCGAACTTTTGGTGTCAAGAGCCCTAGCCTATTAGTGATAGGTGTCATATTTTTTGCAATCCGTGTTTATTTTCAAAAACCTACAAAACTAGTTGAGAACTCTAGCTACTAGATGGATCACTACTCTTCTGATGGGTCGGATATTAGAGTACACTCACGTACCATGAGTCGAGGATGCGCAAGGATAACCAAACCCCCATACACTCCTCCTCGGGGTACTTGTCTCTTTGTGAACCTCCTCATTAGATTGAGAGTTACCGATAATAAGTGCATGAGTTCTTCAGACTAATGTAAGTATTGAAAGTTGACACTTCCACATCCTCATATTTGCTAGCCTTTCTTGTGCCGTGCATTGCTTTCTTCTCACTCCGAGAGTTGGCGTACACCTTCGCCGGTACATCCAAACCCTTGGCATGATACGCTCTTTCATCATAAACCTCTTTATATCTTTCCTCAAAACATCCACCATACCTACCTATCAAGGCATTTCCATAGCCTTTCCGAGATATATCGCCATGCAACATCCACCTCTTCATGACTTGATCTTCATGTCATACATGTTCCTGCTACACTGGCAGCGGCATACATTGCATACATCATGATAGCTACATCTTCTTTATGATTTGAGTACCTTGTAAAGTGTGAAAGATCTTCTATACCCGCTTGTAAATTAGAGTGTTTCCCTTAAGTGAGGAAAATATCCCAAAGTGGAAAAAATAAAAGATCCCAAAGAGGGCAAATGAGAGTTAAATAGAAAGAGCCATTGAGGCCACCAAAAAATAGAAAAAAGAGAAAAAGAGAAAAAAAGAGAAAGGGGCAACACTACTATCCTTTTGAAAGATCCACACTAGTACTCCCTCTTATCCTTGTAATCCATAGAGATGATCATGGATATAGATATGTGGGGACCTTCACACTATAGAACTTGGCTTGCATATTACAAGGATGAGCCTCCTCAAGAAAGCGCTAGGTCTTCATGAGCGAACAAGTTAGATGCACCCCCACTAGTTCCATTGGAGAGATTTTCAGCTCATATGTGCATCTGTTGCATGGCAATCCCTACTCCTCACATCATATCTATCATTTGGCCTTCTCGCCTATGATTTTCCTCATTGATGTGAGCCTTCGTCACCTTTTTGACTTCCTCCTCCACCACATTATCTCTTTGCCATCCTAAGTTTCAACTCTTGTGCTTACGCTCATCCATTGCATGAGTGCTCAAAACACGAAAGGGAGTGGATCAAATCGACTTGTACCTGGCTAGTGGTCTAGGGACGAGTCAAGATAAGATTCCAAAGAAGACCAAGTGTGAAACTTTAGTAGATTGAGTTCCCAACTAAAAATACTATTTTCTCGTATTCCCTATCCCCCTTCTTGCACGCAAACACCATTTGGAGACATTCGAAGCATGGACAGCGAGAGCTCTTGCACCTAATGTTCTTTTGTTGCTTGTTTCAATTATAATATAGACTCTTGCATGTTATGACTTGAATTGAATTACATACCTTGATTACTTTACTTTCCAAAGTCCTTATATGGTTGCTAGCATGTCACCACAGAAATTATGCCTGTTATCATTTACTTACTCGAGGACGAGCAGGAATTAAGCTTGGGATGTTGATACGTCTCAAACGTATTGATAATTTCTGCTAGCTCCATGCATGTTTTGTGTGATATTGCTACGATCTAGATACACTTTCATACACTTTTGATAATATTTGGACTAACCTACTAACTCAGTGCACCCCAGTGTCAGTTCCTGTTTTCGGCTATTTTTCTATTTCAGTTTTTCCCCATATAAAAAATGCTCCAAAAATCCGGGAAAAATCAGATAAAAAATCAGCATGTCGGAAGAGTCCAGAAGCCCGAAGGAGGGCCAGGGTGTAGGAGATATTCCCTAGAGGCAATAATAAATGTTATTATTTATCCCCATGTTCCTAATTATGTTTATATTCCATGCTATAACTGCTATGGTTCTCGAGTCTGCAATAACCACGAGGCTCGGAGGAAGACTCATATGCACGTGTGGAATAATAAACGGATAAAAATATATATATTCCTAGTCTTGCCTCTAAGACTAGCTCAAGTGTTGCATGATGGTTCTGTTTTCCTGATCATGGGCATGACTATGCCGGCAAATTTTGAGGGCACAATGTTAGAAGAACATTTGTGTTGAATCGACCCGAATTGATGTTATGCTATGAGATACATTCGTCACAAGTTAATGGTTAATAACACAGAGAAAGTTGTGCGTTTGCATAATTCCTTAGACCATGAGAGTATCGAGTTCCTTCGTACTTGCTTCGTGAACTTTGGGGTTTTGTTAAACGTCATCTGTAAACGGGTGGCTATTACGGCAGCTTGCGGGGTCACGGAAAAGTATGACAAGGAACTAGGTAGCTCGAGATTGGGATTTGCTCCTCCGTCGTTGGAGAGATATTCTTAGGGCCCTCTCGGTGTTACGGTATCCACCATCGTCTGGCCAGACACAGTGTGATTTGATCACAGGGATGCCGGAACGCGGGAACGAGAAAAGAGAACAATACCAGGAACGAGGTAACTGGTATAGTGGACAAGTTGTTGATTCACGGGGATGCCAATAAGTCTCACCTCGGGTATTTGTAATATATCGCGAAGCAACAGGAATAGCACACAGCAACTAAAGGTTCACTCGAATAATTCTTCGTATGGGTATAGGGATCAATATGGATGTCCTCGGTTCCGCTATTGATCATTGATCGGAAAGTGTTCCGGTCATGTCTATACTTCATCGAACCTACAGGGTCACACGCTTAAGGGTCATCTATCTGTTGAATACTAGACAGGGAGTCTGAGATAAAGTCACCGGAAAGGTTTCGGAGACGGCGGAAAAGTTCCGTGAGAGAAAACCAAAAAGTTGTTTCGGGGTAAACCACTAAGCCGAAAAGGTTTCGGAGAGCACCTGGTAATTTTGGAGAGTGCCAGAATTGTTCTGGTAACTTCTGGAATTTTTCTGGAGAAAATATTAAAATATTTTTTTCGGAAATATTTCGGAGCTGCTGGAAATGTTCCGGAGCTGCCGGAAATGCTTAGGTTGCTTTTCGCAGATGAAAATTACTAATCCGGAATTGTTTCGGAATGCGCCCAAAATCATTTTAGTGGGTGTTGGAATTATTCTAAGACCCACAGAAATATTTTCGGCATTTTCGGACGCAAAAAAGTGGTGTCATGAATAGTAAAAAGTACTACTTGAGATATTTTTGGAAAGCCTTCTAGAAGGACTTGGGAGCCAAGAAAGCCCCCTTGGGTTTCCTATAAATAGAGGTGTGAGGGCAGCCCCATATCCTTGATCCAAGCTCTCACTTGAGTTCTCAACACATGCCATGCAATTATCTGGCTTCTTCTCTCCCTCACACGAAATAGTTTCGTAGAGCCGAAAGGCTGTCTGGGTTCCGGCAGGAACTAGTTCTGGACGGCGAAGCCCTGCCGGATAGATGACACTGTATGTGTGCAACCCCGTAGAGAGGTCGTAGTTTCGATCTTTTGCCCGAGGGGCTGTTCGAGGGTCCTCCCGAAGGGCTGTCCAAATTATCGTTCGAGTTTCAAGGGTCCTCCCGAAGGGCTGTCCGAGTTACCGATCGAGTTTCGAGGGGCCTCCCGAAGGGCTGTCCGTGACATCGTCCGAGGGACTGTCCGACCGCCTCCCTGAGCGCTGTCCGAGCAGCAGACGAGGGAATACATTCTCGCGGTTGGGAGGTTGTAAATCCTAGCTGCGGGGATCTGCACCGACGATCTACATCGACTCTACTTCCGCTGCGCTTCGAGTCGGTACCAATCAGATCAAAAACCTTGTATGCAGTCTCCATAGTGGTCCTGGGCTGTTCGTAGTGCGGAATTTTTTTTGTTTTCTGCCGCGTTCCCCTACAGTGGCATCAGAGCCGTGCTATGCGTAGATGCATGTTGCGATCTAGAATACATAGAGATGTATGGGTATTGCATAATATAATTTTGGAGTAGATCAGATCTATTGCTGAAAATTATTTATGCGGGTGGCAGATGAAATCTGTTACCCGATGTTCTTGTTACTTCCCTGGAATTTGTGTATTTCTGATCTCAATAACAATATGGCGGAGTTTCAAAGTTCTGGCAATCTGCGATCCTGATTGATCAAAGAAGTGCTAACAGTTCGTTGAATTCCACCATAGTTAGAGAAAGAAGAAATTCTGCAGACTAAAGGGCAATGCAGATATGATCTGCACGGGGATCACGCGTATGACGAAGTTCAGTATGGGGCTCGAGATTTTATTATCTCGTGTTTCATACACCCCGCAAAGTTAATCTAGCGACTTGAATAATCATGCTTGATGATAAACGTTGGTAGCTGCGGTTTAAGTCAAAACCTTAGAAGCCACGTAAAATAAAATTTTGCATAAACCGATTAGAGGCGTCTAACTTGGTTTTGCAGGATGTGCATGTGATGTGGTATAGCAAAGCTCATATTAATTTGATTATGTATGAGATGACTATATAATGTAAATTTATTAACATGACCTGCGTGTCATGATTCGGCATGATGGCTGGAGCCATATGATTGTCACTTTAATGACCTGCGAGTCAACCTTATGTAATGCACTTATTTTATTAGCTATAAAGATAGCAATATTATTTGGTGCATCGACAAGGTGGTGGCAAACTTCGCGAAGGTGAACTCCGACGCAAATGCCTAAGACGAAGAAATACTTGACTTCTCCGTCAGAAGGGGCTATACCATATCATGCAATTATGAATTACCTGAGATGTTTATCCCTTAAGTTGCACCCTTCTTGATTGCGCGGTAGTCGCTTTTTATTAGGGTGATCTCTCACTTAAAATATCAAGTAGTTAGTGTTCTCCCAAATGTAGCACCGTCACAGCATCTATCCTTTCGGGGTGCGCCATGGATGCATGGGTACGAACGATTGGAGAAATGTAAGGCGGGTGAGGTCAGACCTCGCAGCAAGATCACTTGGTTGTCTTGACGTTCATGGCAGGATCGTCCTGAGCTCGGAACACATGCATCGAAAGATGAACAAGAGTCACATAGAGATGTGATCGGCAAGTTGGCCTACCAAATCAAAATCCTCGTCATGAGATGATGATTCTATGGCGTTGTATTAATATTTGGATCTTGAATCACTCATAATCAATTTTGAGAGATATTGATTTGAGTGGGAGCGCATTTTAGAATTAACTTGTTTAGTTCTGAGTGCAATTAATTATGAACACTGTCTAAGTATAATTTGCTAATAGTTGTAGAATAATGGCTTGCGTTTCCATCTTCCCTATTAAAATTGAATAAGCTGTTAAATATCTGGTTAAAACTTTACGGTTGGTAACGTAATGCGAGGATTGTCCTCAAGAGTGCCGAGAAGGATTTTGTCCTATCGCATGCTTTCGGTGTCCTCCCGCTAATGCTATGGATGATGTGACTCTCGTCCTTCGATCCAAAAGCTAGAATTCCATTGTGGTCAAGTGCAATACGTTTGCTTCCATAAGACCCGAACTTCACAAGTTTGGGATAGTTATGTAATATTCATGGAACTGAAAATTGTTTTCACATACAGACAAAGGCTAAAAGATATGAGATATCCAAAGCAATATTTGTTTGCAAAGTATTAGTAAAGTGTTTACTGGGCATTTGACTGATAAGAGAGGGATCCAGAAGAACGCCTGTCATATGATGAAGGTGAATAAAACAAACAACTTAAAGAGAAAGGAAATGTCCAAAGGGTGTTAGTATGACTCACACGCCTAGGAAGTCCGGGGCTAACGCCACTCTTAAAGTTGGGTGCTTCTTCTGAGAGTAGGAGAAATATATTGAAATTTAAACTGTTAAAAGTATAAGGGCAAAAAGAAAGAAGACTAGAATGTCCAGCTCATGTATAAAAGTCATGAAAGTTATTGATGTATGGAAGGCTGGTCAAAAATAAATAGTTCTTGGGAATTGTGATTAAACAGTTAGTCCATAATTCTTGGGTATTATGATTAAAAGTTGATCACAGGAATACCCGCTCGATTGAATTCTGTTGCAACTCGATGCAAGAACCACTACGGCCTAAAAGACTTGCCAGTAATGAGGTTTAGATACGCGCTGGGAACATAGTAAAACTTACTATACCTTCCATCGGTGTATCACCATCTGTATTTATTTTCATAATTCGTTTTAGAGTTTTATACACTCTAGCCGATTGCATAAAGTATGTTGCAAGAAGGTTTTTCATAAAAGAACAATTGTTGTTCAGTATTATGAATAACATAAAGGGCCATGCTTCCATCGGGGATGGGATGTATGTTACGAATATTGATGGTAATAGGATACATCCATAACAATGACGCTAAATGTAGAAAGACTAAAAGAATACCACATATGTGTGGCACTGCATTTGGTCACATTGGAGAAACCCGCATGGAGAAATTCCACAATGATGGATTTTGAAGTCATTTGATTATGAATCATCTCACACTTGCAACTTTCGTCCGAAAAGTTAAGTGACTGAAATACCGTTCACAGGCCATGAGGAACGAACAACAAACTTATTGGTCATCATACATTTGATGTGTGTAGTCCGTTAAATGTTGTTAGTAGTGGATTTATCTATCTTCAGAAAAGACTCAAGTAGATATATGGATATTTACTTGATGAGACGTAAGTCTGGATCTTTTGAAATCATTCGAAAGGTTTTCAAAAATGAAGTGAAAGTTATTGTGACAAGAAAATTATGTTTCTACAATTCGATTGCAGAAAGGAATTTTTGAGTTACAAGTTTAGCCAATGTCTGATGAGTTGTGAAAAGAGCTTTCATAACTTGCACCTCCCGGAACACCACTGCAAGTGGAATGTCCTTGAAGATGTAATCAAACCATTTATGACATGGTAAGATCAAAGATGACATAAATCAATTTTCCATTATTCCTTTTAATGTAATGCTTTAGAGACTGCGGCTTTTACACTGAAAAGAGCGCCATCAGGTCTGTTGAAATGACGCCATGGTATGGTACGCCCAACCATGTTTTATCTTTTCTTAACATTTGGAATATGAGGATTGTGTAAACTGTTTACAAACCTATTCCAAATCAGACAAGTGCTACTTTGTAGGTTATCCCAAATTATTGGGAATTCCTCCACCACTATACCGAGGCAAAAGGTTTTGCCACAAAGAACGGTATGCTTTTAAAGAGAATGGTTCTTGAAAAAAGGTGAGTGGGAGGACAGTGCAACTCGACGAGATAACAGTATCTTCGTCATCAGATCAAAGGAAAGGAACCTTGGAAGTGATTCCAGAGTTTCCTACTGCAACTGATACGGAAGCCTCTACAGGAGATGTATGGACTTCGGTCAAACTTGCAACTGAGCCACGTAGGCAAAACTCGTGCAAACCTCTCAGGTGCGCAAACGAGATATTGTTGTTAGACAACAGCATACCTACGATAATCAAGGAAGCGATGATGGGCCCTGACTCCGGAATTGGCTAAATGCCAATACAAATCCGAGATAGTTTCCATATACGTAATTCAAGATTGTATCTTGATGGACCATTCGGAAGACTTAGAGTCTAACGAATATTAATGGAACTATAAACTGATACGGATAAAAATGTTTTATCCATAAAGCTCGACTTGTTGCTTATAACAATTTCAAGGAATTAACTACGGCGAGATTGTCTCTCCGTAGCGATGCTTAAAGTCGGTTCGGGTTAAACTAGCAATTAATACGTATTTCATTCATGAGATATGAAACATGGATGCCAAAAGGATTTCCATGAGATGGAAATACTGCCTTGGAGATACAGTCCAAGGTATTTTGTCAGTCCAGAGGATGCTAGTAAGTATGCAAACTTCAGAGTTCCTGCGATGGACAAAAGAGAGCATAATGGAGTTGGAATCTTCGTTTTTGATGAAATAGTCAAAAGAGTTTGATTTCATCAAACGAAGATGCTTGTGATTGCAAGAAAGTAAGTGGGAGCATAATAATATTTCTAAAAACCTTGTGTGTGCTTGACACATTCTTAATTGGAAATAATATAAATTTCTTGACATGAATTAGGACTTCATTGAAAATAGTTTTTTGATGAAGTGCTTGGGTTAAGTAGCCTTGATATTAGGCATAATTATCTAAGAGATAGAATTGCCTAATAGGGCTAAGCCAAAATACATACTGACAAGATGCCAAAACAATTTAGCATTAAAAACGACAAGGAGTGATTCTTGCCAAAGTCACATGGAAAGAGTTTTTGCAAGACTCAGTGTCCCAAAACACTGATGAGCAAATTACATGATGGAGATTCCACACACCTTCGTGTTGGGATTAATCATGTATTCCATGGTATGTAAAACAACCAGATATGTCCAATACTCCAAAGTTGTTGCGAGTATAGATACCAAAGTGATCAAAGAACTGATCGTGGGACAACAGTGAAAAATGTCATTGAGTACTAAAGTAGCACTGATGACATGTTTTCTCGCAAGAAGAGATTATGAAGTACTTGTTGTAAGTAATTACATCGATACGGTCTTCATCAATGCTCCATGCGATTTTCGATTTGAGTTAAAGTTTTTTTGTGTGTAATACACAATATGGTGGCACAGTAAGTTGGAATTGTTCATAACAGGTTACTGTGGCGAAATTCTATAACAAATGGCTATGTATGTTGCTACTTTAGAAGCAACAAAGAAAATGTTGAATCATATAGTTCATTCATGAACTTAGTATGGTTCCAATATGGCTTTGGTCAATGGAACACTATTGAAGATAGTTGCTCCATAGCTCAGTCTGAGGAATCAAGGTTCGACCAGTGATTCGCATATATACAAAGCCAAGTCCACACAAAATATGAATTTTGTGAAAGCGTGAAAACGCGAGGATATGCAAAGATACACACGGAGTTGAAATTGTCAGATCCGTTGGACATCAGGCTATACCACATGTGAAGCATATTTTACACCAGTATGCCGTAGGTGTAAAGTGCATTAGCATTGACTAGATTATTGACTCTAGTGCAAGTGGGAGTCTGTAGGAGATATGCCCTAGAGGCAATAATAAATGTTATTATTTATCCCCATGTTCCTAATTATGTTTATATTCCATGCTATAACTGCTATGGTTCTCGAGTCTGCAATAACCACGAGGCTCGGAGGAAGACTCATATGCACGTGTGGAATAATAAACGGATAAAAAATATATATTCCTAGTCTCGCCTCTAAGACTAGCTCAAGTGTTGCATGATGGTTCTGTTTTCCTGATCATGGGCATGACTATGCCGACAAATTTTGAGGGCACAATGTTAGAAGAACATTTGTGTTGAATCGACCCGAATTGATGTTATGCTATGAGATACATTCGTCACAAGTTAATGGTTAATAACACAGAGAAAGTTGTGCGTTTGCATAATTCCTTAGACCATGAGAGTATCGAGTTCCTACGTACTTGCTTCGTGAACTTTGGGGTTTTGTTAAACGTCATCTGTAAAAGGGTGGCTATTACGGCAGCTTGCGGGTTCACGGAAAAGTATGACAAGGAACTAGGTAGCTCGAGATTGGGATTTGCTCCTCCGTCGTTGGAGAGATATTCTTAGGGCCCTCTCGGTGTTACGGTATCCACCATCGTCTGGCCAGACACAGTGTGATTTGATCACAGGGATGCCGGAACGCGGGAACGAGAAAAGAGAACAATACCAGGAACGAGGTAACTGGCATAGTGGACAAGTTGTTGATTCACGGGGATGCCAATAAGTCTCACCTCGGGTATTTGTAATATATCGCGAAGCAACAGGAATAGCACACAACAACTAAAGGTTCACTCGAATAATTCTTCGTATGGGTATAGGGATCAATATGGATGTCCTCGGTTCCGCTATTGATCATTGATCGGAAAGTGTTCCGGTCATGTCTATACTTCATCGAACCTACAGGGTCACACGCTTAAGGGTCATCTATCTGTTGAATACTAGACAGGGAGTCTGAGATAAAGTCACCGGAAAGGTTTCGGAGACGGTGGAAAAGTTCCGTGAGAGAAAACCGAAAAGTTGTTTCGGGGTAAACCACTAAGACGAAAAGGTTTCGGAGAGCACCTGGTAATTTTGGAGAGTGCCAGAATTGTTCTGGTAACTTCTGGAATTTTTCTGGAGAAAAGATTAAAATATTTTTTTCAGAAATATTTCGGAGCTGCCGGAAATGTTCCGGAGCTGCCGGAAATGCTTAGGTTGCTTTTCGCAGATGAAAATCACTAATCCGGAATTGTTTCAGAATGCGCCCAAAATCATTTTAGTGGGTGTTGGAATTATTCTAAGACCCACAGAAATATTTTGGGAATTTTCGGACGCGAAAAAGTGGTGTCATGAATAGTAAAAAGTACTACTTGAGATATTTTTGGAAAGCCTTCTAGAAGGACTTGGGAGCCAAGAAAGCCCCCTTGGGTTTCCTATAAATAGAGGTGTGAGGGCAGCCCCATATCCTTGATCCAAGCTCTCACTTGAGTTCTCAACACATGCCATGCAATTATCTGGCTTCTTCTCTCCCTCACACGAAATAGTTTCGTAGAGCCGAAAGGCTGTCTGGGTTCCGGCAGGAACTAGTTCTGGACGGCGAAGCCCTGCCGGATAGATGACACCGTATGTGTGCAACCCCGTAGAGAGGTCGTAGTTTCAATCTTTTGCCCGAGGGGCTGTTCGAGGGTCCTCCCGAAGGGCTGTCCAAATTATCGTTCGAGTTTCAAGGGTCCTCCCGAAGGGCTGTCCGAGTTACCGATCGAGTTTCGAGGGGCCTCCCGAAGGGCTGTCCGTGACATCGTCCGAGGGACTGTCCGACCGCCTCCCTGAGCGCTGTCCGAGGAGCAGACGAGGGAATACATTCTCGCGGTTGGGAGGTTGTAAATCCTAGCTGCGGGGATCTGCACCGACGATCTACATCGACTCTACTTCCGCTGCGCTTCGAGTCGGTAACGATTAGATCAAAAACCTTGTATGCAGTCTCCATAGTGGTCCTGGGCTGTTCGTAGTGCGGAATTTTTTTTGTTTTCTGCCGCGTTCCCCTACCCAGGGGCCCACCACAAGGCACCCATGCGGCCACCTGGCGCGGCCAGGGACTTGGCCTCGCCAGGGGTGCGCCTGGGCCCCTGGTGGCCCCCATGGCTGCCCCCTTCGCCTATTTATTCTCCGTCACGGGGAAACTCCGAAGACAGAACCCTATTTCGCAAATTCTCCTCTGTTCCGCCGCCGCCACGCTTCCAAGAACGGGAGCACCGTCAGGACCCTTCCCGGCACCCTGCTGGAGGGAGCATCGACCTCCGGGAGCTTCTCCTCCACCATGGATGCTTCCCGGATGTTCCGTGAGTAGTATACCTTGGACCATGGGTCCGTGATCAGTAGCTATGTGATGTTATCCTCCCCTCTTTGTTCTTCATGGTTTAGACCTCGTGAGCTGCCCTACATGATCGAGGCCCATATGTAATTCTTTCTGCTTTTTCTATGCTGAGTTTGATGGGATCTGATGGATTATGAGATTATGTTCAGATTGTGATAGAGTAATATAATTGGTTCTTATCTTTTGTATTTTGTTCCGAATTAATTCTTGCATGTTCTCCGTTGCTATTTATTGCTTTGGCCAAGTGGTAGGTAGTGACTCCAAGAGGGAATGTTATGCTCGATTGTGGGCACATGCCCCCTGATGACACGCTTGAGTGACAAAAACATGGGTCTAGGGGATGTGATGTGGCCACAAGGGGGAAAACAACGATGCTTGTAACCGCGGTTACAAGGATTGTTTACTTTACGCAAAGTTCTTTTTAATGCAGTTGTCTGTTGCTTTGGGTTTACACTTTGGGCGGGGCTCGCAACTTAATACCAGCGAGATGTTATGGATAGATATCTCAAGGTGGATGATTAGTAGTAGATGCAGATGGATTTCGGTCTACTTATTTTGGCGTACTGCCCATGCTTTTGAGCCTCTTTCTTTCTTTTGTAGCATAGTTAGCATTACGGTGCGTTTATAATCCTGTCAATTTCCCTTCTGTAATTTGTTTACCTCGCATAGCAGTCTTATCGTCTTTTGGGAGAGAGACATCACTAGTGAAAATCACGGGACCCCGGTCCATATTCTCATCGCTGTTTACACGCTCATTTATTTTCTTGATTTTCACTTTCAGTTGCTATCATTATCATTATCCTATTTTTTATCCTTTGTAAACAACAAGACCGGAGAGATTGACAACCTCTCTGAACTTCGTTGGGAGCAAAGTTAATTGTGTTGTGTGCAGGTCCGCGTCAGGTGCGCCGCTGACACCTACTTATCATCGCCGGAGTCCTATGGGTCGATACTGAACCTCGGTATCTTCACCGAGGGAAACTTGCTGCTACGCTACATATTACCTTCCACTTGGGGTAACCAACAAAGGGCGAGAAGCAATCCTCTCTCGCGTATCACGAGCCACCTGGTCGCCTGGTCAGGTTGGGCCCCCCTGGTGCCCCCTTTGCCCTATTTATTCCTCCTTGTCCGAAAGGACCTCCGTTACGGGATTTTACAACTGTTCCGCGATACCGAGATAGGGATCACCAGAAGACCCTGTCCCAGCACCCTGCCAGAGGGAGGATTCACCTCTAGAGACTCCTCCACCACCATGCTCGCCACCCGGATGTGCCGTGAGTGGTCCACCTTGCACCATGGGTCCATGATCAGTAGCTATATGATGTTTTCTCTCCACTCTCGTGCCTAAATTCTTTGACCTTGTGAGTTGCCCTACATGATCAAGGCACTTATGTATTAGTTTCTGTGTTGCTATGCTGTGTTTACTGGGATCCGATGGATTATGATATTATGTTCAGATTGTGATGAGTAATATATTTGGTTTACTTTTTATGTTTTAGTCCTTGGGTATTCTTGCATGTTCTCTGTTTCTTTATATTGATTTGGCCAAGTAGTAGATAGTTACTCCAAGAGGGAGCGTTATGCATGATTGTGGGTTCATGCCCCTCGATGTCTAACTTGCGTAGTACTCGGCTCGATCTTGCTATGTATTTCTATTCCAAGGATCGATTATCTCAAGAGCGTGGAAGCTGAACTGGAAAGTTTGGGCGCTGCCACGCGTCAAGTTCTTCATGTGGCTAGCTTGACAGGATCGATGCTGAGTGGCTAGCGATACGAGGACTGCCCCACCCGCCAAGCTGCCCGTTGTGTGACCAGGAGGAGGAGAACATGACACTTCTTCTGGTCGGTTGCTCGTTCTCCCGAACGCTTTGGAACGAGGTGCTTTCCTGGGTTAGGTCCACGGCCACACCTCCGATTGGGGACAGAGACTTCGTGGACTGGTGGCTAGGAGCGGCTGTATCGACCCCACGGGCTTTGTGCAAGGGGAATTCTTCACTAATCATGCTCACTGCATGATGGATTTGGAAGCAGCGCAACGGAGTTGTCTTCGACAACGCGACACCCAACATGGGGGGTCTCCTTTGCCACTATTCGTTCCGAGGCTCGATCTTAGGCTGCCGCCGGCGCAGCCGACCTGCGGATCCTGATCCCTCCGACCCCGTAGACCCCCGGAGATCTAGTGGGTCGAGTTGTAAGGGTGGGCGATTTATGTCTCTGTATATTCCTGTACATGACTCTTATTTTTCTATCAATGCATCGAAACGCAAGGCTCTTGCATTTTCACGAAAAAAGCCACTGTTTAGATGATAAGAAGTAGGAAGAAACAATGAACTGCACATGTAACACGCAACAACACACAGTTGGTGAAGTTGAGGCTTCTTCCCAGTTGGTTTAGGAACACCGGAGCTACAGAATATAGTCATTGTTGGTGAAGTAGAGGCTTCCCAGTTGGTTCTGGAACTACAAAAGAATATGGTGATGCGTGCAGATAGTGTTATCTGTCCTTAATTTACTTGTCAAGGGGTGTCATATCATTTCTAGACTAAACAGAGTATTCAACATACTGCATCAAGCTTTCCCATTATCATTTCGTCAATATTTAAAAACTTTCAGTATTCAACAAACTGCATTCCACCAGCAGTTGCAGTTCAAGCTGCGCATAGTATTTAGTTAACCGCAATATTATTCTTCCAAATACACCGCTTCTCACATACTACTTTCGAAGCATTATTGCTCCATGTGTCACCGTACCTGTAGGGTGGTCCGAACACTCCTCACTACTGTATTGTTCATGATTTTGAAAGTTTTGTTGTTAGATATAAACTTTGATAGACGTGAGCAGGAACGTAGAAGGGTTGAATGTTAATAACAATAATTGTTGATCTCACCATTTCCCGTCGCAATTGACTGTCGAAGTGGCATACATAGAGGCCCGTTTATGACAGACACAGTTATATTAGTACATGTATTTGTATGATTGGACCTCTTGCCTATTGGCAGATAGAAACCAAACATGTTACAAATATTGGGGTACATAGAAATGTTTGTTACAGAGAACAGATTTATTTTCACACTAGGAGACCAATTATTACATGTTCAGAAAAAAAAAATTGTACACTACAAGACCAATTTATTTGCCATCCCAACCAACATACTTCTCATGGACTGTTGGATTTTCCGAAAAGCTATAAATCACACTCTCGCCTGATGTGGGTTGTTTCCTGCAATATCGCTGAGTAGCCTTGGCATTGGAGGCATTTCTAGTTCGCATATTCCCTCGAGAAACTATACCACCTCAATCATCGTGGGCCGATCAAACTCAAGATATTGGATTGCACCAACATGCGGCTTTGCAAACTCTTTCAACTTCCTCTATGTTCACTTCACCATGCAAGTTTGCATCCACAATGCTCATAATGTCTCCATGGAGAAGCTTGTGTGCAACTTGCACAGGTAAATAGTATACTTGGCCTTCCGTATGACTGGACGAATGTTCAATAGAGTTCCTTTTTCCTAATACGATCTCTAGCAAGACCATTCCATAGCTATAAACATCGATTTTGGGAGTAATAGGCATTCCACTGATCCATTCTGGAGCAAGATATCCGACGGTTCCTCGCATTGTAGTCACAACACGGCTGAACTCCCTCCCAAGTAACTTCGCCATCCCAAAATCTGCAACTTTTGGAACAAAAGATGCATCCAGAAGTATATTCTGTAGTTTGATGTCACAATGTATGATGCAGTCTCGGCAGCCATGGGGCAAGTATCCTAGACCTCTAGCAAATCCAAGAGATATTTGGTATCTCATGTTCCAATCTAAAATTGTACCATAACTTTGGAACAAGTGAGAATCCAGGGAGCCGTTTGGCATGTGCTCGTACACGAGTAACCTCCTATCGCCTTCGCAGCAAAACCTGATCAATTTCACTAAGTGACGAGGGGGTGACCCCACGATTCCTACGGATAAGCCTACCTGGTGTCCCTGAAGACAGAAGGACCATGAAGATACAGCCTCGGCCCGCTAATTGGCACCGACGTAGGAGTCTGTGACTCACAAGGAAGGTGCGAAAACCTGCCGTACGGAGCAAGCTAGGGTTAGGAAAGCTTACCTGTAAATGTAGATGAACTCTCCGAGACCTAGCCCGGTATATAAGGGCTAGGAGGGGCAACGCCAAAGGGCGACCAATATCATCTGTAACCCTAGCCTTGAGCACTCCAGCCTTGGCATCCACTGTAATCGCATCTCCCCCATCAATAATATCGAGCAGGAGCGTGCCTTCCTGTTTGCCGACGAGCTATCGTCCAACCTGTGCCTCTCATGACTAACCCAGGGTCCCTGACCATGGGATTTGCCGGGGTTGATCCCCGTCAATTGGCGCCGTCTGTGGGAACTGCACAGGTTGGGAACGCGACTCATCGACTCGACGGCTCCGGCAAGATCTGATCTGTTTGAGTCCTTCGGATTCACGGCCCACCTCCTGGCCTTCCAGCCAGTCTTTACCGATCTACACTCCGGCATCAATCTGATCTTCGGAACGTATCAGATCTACATCAACCATTGGGGGACTCTCCGCCTCACCGACGGTACCCGCGCACCCACGGCAACACCTGCAGCAGTGACTGGGGCGGACACCGCCCGCACGGCCAACCTATCTGGCAGCCGTAGCTACCCACCCAACTCAAGGCTCCACGCCACTCGCGACCGCTCGAGTGGAGCCCCAGCATGGAGAAACACCATCACACGTATCAGCAAGGAGGAGGCAGGGACACCATCGCAGGTGTTCATGGAAGAAGTTGGCGCACCAGCGTCAGGTAACAACGGACGAGTCGACGACCCGGGCACTCGTCAAGACACCCCAACCACCAGCAGGGCGGCAGGTCCCGGCAACACCAGTCAGATGGTCGTACAGCTAGGAGAACCGGGGTCCATACCAAGGAAAGTCCGGGTGGAACAAGGACCCAGCAATCAAAAAAGCAGTCAGCCGCCAAGCAGCAAGCACCCGGCCAAAGTAGCAAGCCATCACGCAGCAGGCAGAAAACCCCGGTTGCAGCGGCAGACGAACCACCCAAAGAAAAAATATACTTGTCCAAGGAATCAATGGCAATGGTAAAGGAAGCAGTCCCCCGCGGCAGGCTACTACCACCAGATGCCTCAAGGGACGAGCTAAGGGCATACAACAAGCTAGCGGGCGAGCTAACCCAGCAGACGAGACAGTGGCGCCTAGCCATGGAGAAGCAAGAAAAGGCGGAACTCGAAAAGAAAAGCAGTCGCAGACAACCTCCCAATAGTGACTCACCAGGCCGCGACTCCCCCACCCGCAACAGATCAAAACTCAACAATCTGCGGAGGACAGAAAGGGCGAGAGTGGTGCGGAAACTTGAAGACAACTTCAGATTAGAGGAAGACGACGATGAAGAAGAGCCCCTCACTCCGGCAGAAGCACTCATGAGCGCCCAGGACTACCTGTCCCGTGCCCAGAAAAGCAGAAAGGGCAAGACGGATCGCTACACGTCCATTGATTTGCAGATAACGAAGGACGCCATCGATGCCTCGGTGCTTAAGAAATCCAGCACAAAACGGCAGACTCGCGAGCGGACACCGGACAGGGACCCCAGTTCACCAGACGACGACGACGACAGTAATGACGACAAGCGCAGGCGCTCCGACAGGTACACGAAGCAAGACATCGATGACGACAACAACAGGCACCGCAGCACTCGACGAGATGTGCGAGATGACATCACACAGAACAGAGTCAACCGCAGCAGGCGAAGACGCGCAGCTCGCGAGGAGTACTCAGACGAAGAGGCTTCCGACGAGGAAATCGAGCCATGTGGAGCACTATGCTTCACACGTGCCATACGTGAGACGTGAATGCCAAACGGGTTCAAACTGAACTCCACGACACTAAAGTACAATGGACTCGAGTAGCCGGAGGCATGGCTCGACGACTACCTAACAGCAGTCAAGTTTCAGAGAGGAACCAACGTCACGGCAATGCAGTACGTACAGCTCATGCTGGAGAGCTCCGCTTGACATTGGCTAAAGAATCTCCGGCGCGGATCCATCAGCTCCTGGAGCCAGTTCCGAGGAGCCTTCATAGAAAACTTCAAATCCACATACAAGCGACCAGCCTCACTCGAGGAACTGCGGGCATGCAAACAAGGATAGAGGGAGACCCTGCGAGCATACATCCAGCGATGGACGATACTCAAGAATTCAGCGGAAGACATCTCGGATGAAAGTGCGATCGACACGTTCAGGCGAGGCCTTCAGCGCGTTGAATTCAAGGAGCAGCTCGGACAGATGAAAGTCCGAACACTCGCACGGCTGTTAGAACTAGCCAACAGCTGGGCGGACGGAGAAGATTCTGTTCGTAATGAAACAGAAACCCACACTGCACGATCAGAGTACGACTACGACTATAACGGAGATAGAGGAGCCGACAGAAGAAGGAAGCGACCTAGACGGAACTTCTACGACGACAGAGGACCTGAGATGGTCGCCGCCGGTTTCTCGGACGATCGGAACGGCAGGTGCCGCGATGATAACAGACCACAATGACGAGACAACCCAGAAGACGACCCCGAGGCTCAGAAATGAGAATCGAGGACAAGGCAGCCACGCGACGACACTCGCGCATTCCGCTCCGCCAAAGAACAACTCGGCGGACCGTGTTCTATACACGGATTCAAAAACGAGCGAGGAGAGCTCAGATCGTCCCACACCCTCAAGAATTGCAGAAGCTTCAACGAGTTGGCCGAGGAGAAAAGCCGCTCCGCGGCAGCAACAGTACGACCACTCGCAAGCATAGCAGTCGGGCCAGTTGCCCACAACGCGCCACCAGCCCCCCTCTGCCAACAAGATAGGTGGCCGCCATCCAGGAATGTCAAATGACACCAGAAGAGGAAGACCAGTACCCAGAAGCCCACGGGAGGATCTACATGATACAAGAAGGCAAGCCTTCCAACAGGCAGCAGAAACAAGTAACCAGACAAGTCTTCCTGGCAACCTCCACACACCCGGCCGTCCCAGAGTACCTGCGCGGGTCGGAGACAGAAATCGCCTTCTCCCGGGACGACCACCCGCCAGTCGTTCCCCAACCAGGGAACGCCGCACTAGTACTCGAGGCTAGAATCGGAAATTACGACATGTCGCGAGTATTCATGGACGGCGGCAGTGGGATCAACATCATCTTCAGTCGAACACTCGACGACATGCTCATCCAAAACAACGCACTCAAGTCCTCAGGCACAACCTTCCACGGGATCGTACCAGGAAAAGCAGTCTACCCCCTCGGAAGGATAATCCTGGAGGTAGCCTTCGGGAACGCGACAAACTTCCGCAAGGAAACACTGGATTTTGAAGTGGTCGACTGGAAGTCGCAATACCACGCAATCCTCGGGCGACCAGCTTTCGCTCGCTTCATGGCCGTACCCCATTATGCCTACCTCAAGCTGAAGATGCCAGGCCCACACGGGGTCATCACAATCAGCGGCAGTTTCTTCAGATCCGACCGCTGCGACAAGGAATTCCACAAGATAGCAGAAGCCTTCGTAGACCACCAAGGCAGCAGGACCACGGGACTCGCAGAAGAAGCGCTCCCGTAGAAGGAAAGGAACATCGCCCGAAGAACCCAGGCACTCGGAGACAAAGCTACCAGGCCTTTAAGTCCACTACATCATCGTTCTAAGCAAAAGGGATCTGTCTTCAACAGAACCCCCCTACTCTTTGTAAGAGACAGCAGGAAAAGTATTACATAAATATTTTTCCCCAAAATCCGTTGGCACTCAGGGGCTCGCCGAAGCAGCCACCCCACGAGGCGTCCTCCGCAATCGCGGCACATTAACTTGGCACTCGGGGGCTCTCCGAAGCAGCCACCCCACGAGGCGTCCTCCGCAATCGCGACACATCAACTTGGCACTCGGGGGCTCGCCGACGCAGCCACCCCCCGAGGCGTCCTCCGCAATCGCGACACATTAACTTGGCACTCTGGGGCTCGCCGAAGCAGCCACCCCCCGAGGCGTCCTCCGCAATCGTGGCACATTAACTTGGCACTCGGAGGCTCGCCGAAGCAGCCAACCCCCGAGGCGTCCTCCACAATCGCGGCACATCAACTTGGCACCCGGGGGCTCGCCAAAGCAGCCACCCCCTGAGGCGTCCTCCGCAATCGCGGCACATCAACATGGCACTCGGGGGCTCGCCAAAGCAGCCACCCCCCGAGGCGTCCTCCGCAATCGCGGCACATTAACTTGACACTCGGGGGCTCGCCGAAGCAGCCACCCCCCAAGGCGTCCTCCGCAATCGCGGCACATCAACTTGGCACTTGGGGGCTCGTTGAAACTGCCACCCCCCCCCCCCGAGGCGCTCTTCGCAACCGCGATACACAAAAACTTTTACACTCGGGGGCTTGCCGCGGCAACCCTCTGGAACGTTCCCCCCCCCCCCCCCCCCCCCCCCCGCAACTACAACGCAGACGACCCCCCGCGACACAACCAAGAAAACATACAACCAAGAAGAAGCATATACAACGAAGGGAGGCACCTAATCCTTAGGCTCCAACTTCGCCTTAATAAGTACACCCAGATGGCAGTCGTTCTCTTCGCAAACTCGCCTCACAACCTGGTGCGCAGGTTTATCTACAGCCATGTAGTGCTCATTCATCGGATGATCCCTACCGCCCGGAGGACCCGCCACCACCTGAGCAAAATCCACCCTCGGCCAATGACTATGGACCAAACCCAAAGCAGCTCGGGCTCCAGCACGAATCTGATGATCCATCACTCGACGTAACTCGGCAGGCTGAGAAAATACGCGAAAGAGCCTCTCAAGGGACGAAGGAACCACCTCCAGCGGATAGAACTCAGCATGGATACCACCCAATACCCGCTGGCAGTATTTGAGAGCATCCGGCACCCGCTCAACTCGAAGACGAAGCAAAGCAAACGCTCGAGCACGAGCC
Source organism: Bromus sterilis (assembly GCA_950022295.1). Taxonomy (NCBI): domain Eukaryota; kingdom Viridiplantae; phylum Streptophyta; class Magnoliopsida; order Poales; family Poaceae; genus Bromus; species Bromus sterilis. Next base: position 351,559,809 of record OX465597.1, read on the forward strand.
CCATCCGCCCAAAAGGGATTGCTTTCCTGCACTATGGGATCATCAAGCCGTGACATCTCCGACTGAACGACCCTCTCTTCATCCCGAGATCGCGCTGCCAGCACTTTGAAAGTCAAAAACCATGATCAAGACAGAGACAGTAAAACCTCCTAAACAGAATCGAGCAACCAAGCAGAGGCGAAACTCACCCCGCAGGAGGTCGGACAACTTCACCGCCCACGAAGCAAGGTTCTCAACCACGGCCTCGGCACGCTCGCACCGAGTACGCTGAACGGCTACGGATCCCTTCAGTCGAACAATCTCCCGCTCAGCGTCCTTCAGTCTCAAGCAAACGGAATCGTAGGCACCCTCAAGAGCGTCATCCTTCAGCGAATTCCAAGGACGAAGAACGCCCGGAGTGGCCTACCGCAGGATGAACAAAACAAAGACATCAAAAAGCAGCAACAGGAAACAGCCAAGCAGTCACTCAGATAAAGGTACCAAAAGATCAACCATCACAACGGAGTCACGAATTACAGACAAAGTTTCAAAACGACGAAACACTACTATGCCTCCCCCTCACCTAAGACAGGGGGATCCTGAGCATCTACAACCTGTTGTAGGAGACGAGCCAGTTTATCGGCTTGGTCGTCCTGCTCATCGGAATAGTCCGGGATGGTCTCAACCAAGGAATCATCAATGGAAATCCCATGTCCCATAAGGACGACAAGGGCCGTGGAAGAACCACTCACCACGCTCTCCGCAACCAGCTCCACCATACGCTCCCCATCTGGGCCGAATGCAGCCACCCGAGCGCCCAGGCCATCAGGTACCTTTGAACCCTCCGGCATAAGGTGCTCGTGCGCAAGACCCACAAGATCGGAAGCCCGGGTGCAGACGTCCCCAACCACTGCAACAGCATCTACAACACCTTGGAGAATTCCAGATGCTGACGCAGCAGCCTCCATCGGCTTCGCACCTATAGCAGCTGCACCAAGCAAAGAAACGTCATCATGGGAAGACAGTAGGAACGGCAAGACCAATGGTGGAATGCCAAACTTACACACAAGCGAGTCCGCCATGGCGCGAAGACGTTTTCCCTCGACCGCTTCCACCCGTGCAGGCGCGTCCTCAGCCTGACGAAGGCGAACCAGCTCCTCGTGTTGACCATGCAACTCCGCCTCCTTGGAAGCCAAGGTAGCCTTAAGAATGGAAACCGTCCTCCCCGCCTTCTCGGCTTGCTTCTCGGCAGCCTAGCGACGGTCTGCAAGGCAAGACAGTACTCAGAACAAAAGACGCAGCGGCCAAAGCTCAGCAGCGCAAGAATGAAAACTCACCATCCATAGCAGACAAAGCGTCCTGAACAGAATCATGGGCTCGTTGCCAACGCTCAGCATCAATCATGAAACGCTCACAGTGTTGGAAAACAGGCTGCAAAATCCAGACAATCAGATGATAAGGAAAGACAAGACTACAAGCAACTGCAAGCAGTTACTTCTAGCCTCGGGGGCTACTCCCATCGGGAGCACTGCCGTGCCCCCAATGATAAAAGTCGCACAGGCACGAATCAACTCACCATCTTGGATACGTGGTCGAAAACACGAGCCTTGTCTTCAATCGCCACATCAAGCCGACCAAAGTACGGAGGACCAAGCTCAGTTGGCTTGGACTCAGGAGCAACAGCACCAGGCGCCTCAGAAGAGGGCGCACCAGGAACTACACCCGCAGTCGGAACGGCAGGAGTCGCCGTCAGCCCAGATTGACCAGCAGCAGCCGAGAGGTCCTCAAGATGCTTGGCTGCCGCCCCAGAGCCCGTCGACTTCAAGTCAGTAGTAGCTGCGCTGGTGCACGAAGCAGCCGGAGCAGGTGCAGCACTACAAGACAATCATTATCAGACGCAGGAACAAGGAAAATGGAATGGGCAAAATCCAGCAGATTCTTACCCGACACGCGCAGCACGAGGACGCCCAAGCCTTCCAAGCCTGACCCTCTTCGTAGCAGCGGCCGGAGTAGCAGCCGAAGGGGAAGGCCCAGCAAACGAGCAGCTGGTGGGACAGCATCACCCAATGCATCATGATCTTCAGCGTTCAAGGGGCGCGACCGCTTCACGCGAAAGGGACTGGAATCTTCACTATCTCCAGTTTCCACCAGCACAATTTCAGCATCGACAGGTGGTGCAGCATCATCAGGTGCTTCCAGCTGCGGAAGCACCAGGTTCTTCAAGAATATTGGCGTCCTCCGGCTGCAAAGGATTACACGGCGCCGGAGCATGGCCCTGCAAGGCAAGCAATGTCAACAACAGAGCAAAACTAGGTACTTGTCCAAACAAACGAATGAACACGGACACCAACCGGCGGCGGAGAATGATCAGAAGCATACGGGAGGACAAGGCGCATTTCCGAAATACTCGAGCACTTGGTCACATGTTGGATACGAGTCAGCAGGGCGTCAGGTTCAAGCTCTTGAGGCGAGCATCTCGTCGAGTCACCGAGCCCCTCGTACTGCCACATAGGACGAGTTCGATGCTGCAACGGTTGAATTCGCCTCCCCACAAAAACAAAGATGAGCTGACCACCAGTCAAGTTATCCTTCAACACAACAATCCTCTCCAAAAACGGAGTCAGCTCGGACGACTCCACCTCGGTCAAGGAATGAGACCACGAAGGCTGTCTGACCACCCAAGTTCCCGGATTGAAAGAAGCAAGACCAAATTGCTGACCAACAATGCAGCGATCCTTCAGATAAAACCAGCCTTTTCGCCAGCCGCTAACGGAATCGATCTTCTCCAAGTCAAAATACGAATGTTTATCCCCAATGGAGATACCCACCCGACCCACGGCGTACTCAGAGTTCGTCCTTTTTATACTAAAAAGGCGACTCCAAAGTCCCCAATGGGGATAAATCCCCAAGAAGGCCTCACAAAGAGTGATGAAACACGCAATGTGCAAAATTCCGTCAGGAGTCAGGTCATGCAACTGGATCCCATAGGAATACAGCAAGCCGCGAACGAAAGGATGCAACGGAAGAGCAAACCCGCGGTGGAAGAAAGCCTGGAAGCATACCCGCTCGTCCGCCGCCGGCGCCGGAATCGACTCATCACCAGGGAGACGCACATCACCCTCCACCACCACGCCATCAGCAACCAGCGCATCCAGATCCCCGGCCTCGAACGTGGACCGCTCCCACTTGCCGGACATCTTGGCAGACTCCACAGCAGCACGTGGGCGCTTGGTCATAGATCCCGCGGTAGCTCGCAGAGGAGAAAAGATGAAGGCTCAAGAACAAGAAGGAAACAGAGAAAGAGGAGGAAGGCAACGGCTGGGTAAACCGTACAATTTACCCAGCCGCAAGGTATTTAACTCAAGAGCCTAGCAAGAAGGGCCATCGTCCAACCTTATCTCCCAGCACACGTGGCACGATCTCAGAAACAGACGAAAAGTATGGAAAATACAACCGGCGCAGTAACAACGCCGCCCACTACGCGCGCAAAAAGAGGACCATGATCGCGCAACGCAAAAATTTCGGCGGGACAGCGCCAAGTCATTTCCTTCGGCAGGCTGCAGTGGTCAAAAACTCCAGAGGACCACGCCAACGTCATATCACAGCAAGACGTACTGAGTACGCCAGCAAGGCTCAGAGATTCCATCTTTCAGATCTTTTTCCCGATGAAGAAAAACATCTTACTCCCATCGGGAGAGCACATCATGAGAGTCCCAAGTGCTCCCTCACCCAAAGGTCAGCAATGTGCTCGAGTGACCACTCGCACTCACGAGAGTCTCGGGTGCTCCGTCAACCCGACACAAGACAAACATTCACTCGCCAAGATCATACGGCGCTAGAGTCTCAGGTGCTCCCTCACCTCAAGAGCCGAAACAGCATTCGAGTGACTACACGCGAAGAACTCCCCGTCTGAGCACTCGAAACAAGCTCCACGGGTGAATGAGTGAATAGCTCGCTTAATGTTTTGTTCCAAGCGGGTGCAATACTATTAGGCTCCGCGCCTCAAAAACACACATTCCTGGGACACGATACACTGTGCCCAGATGCCACGCAAGATTAGCATGTAGGTAAGACCCCGCTGCGAAGTTCGGTCGGGCTGGGACTTGCCGAAGAGCGATTTCACTCCCAACCTTTTCCATGCGCTGCGCATGATATAAAAAGTCGGGCGACGCGCCTTAGGCTATGCACATTAATGGAGGCAAATGAACACCGTAAGACCTGAAGCGGCAGGACTTTTGCTCGACACCAGTGCTCCAAGCTCACGTCGAGGGATGTGGGTTTGATTGGGCTACTGCGGTATTTGCCCTAGTGCAATTCACCAAGGCTTGACCAGTCGACTCCTTGGGCCCTTTCAGCTTAGCATCCCTCGAAACAGGTTTTGTCATGGCAACCAGACTGCCAACAACCCGCGGTTGTACCGCGCATACAAATAACTGACAAATAGATGTACCCGAGTCCCTGCAAGACTCTTCGAGTCCCCCAGGCACTCGGGGGCTATTGACGAGGGGGTGACCCCACGACTCCTACGGATAATCCTACCTGGTGTCCCTAAATATAGAAGGCCCATGAAGATACAACCTCGGCCCGCTAATTGGCACCGACGTAGGAGTCTGCGACTCACAAGGAAGGTGTGAAAACCTGCTGTACGGAGCAAGCTAGGGTTAGGAAAGCTTACCTGTAAACGTAGATGAACTACCCGAGACCAAGCCCGGTATATAAGGGCTAGGAGGGGCGACGCCAAAGGGCAACCAATATCATCTATAACCCTAGCCTTGAGCACTCCAGCCTTGGCATCCACTGTAATCGCATCTCCCCCATCAATAATATCGAGCAGGAGCGTGCCTTCCTGTTTGCCGATGAGTTATCGTCCAACCTGTGCCTCTCATGACTAACCCAGGGTCCCTGACCATGGGATTTTCCGGGGTTGATCCCCGTCACTAAGTTTACATGTTGGATGACTCCAATTGAATTTACTTCTGCCCTGAATTGCTTCTCTCCTTGTCGGGTGCCATCGAGCCTTTTCACTACTATATCAATCCAGTACTCAGGCACCCCTCAAATACAGAACCAAAACCACCTGCGCCTAACTTCTCCGAGAAATTTTTGGTTGCATCTTGCAAGTCAACATATTTGAACGCAATTATGCCAACGCTACCTTGATCGTTGTCTACCATGGGTCTAGACCACTTCCCATTTCTCCTCCAAATCACTATGAGGAGAATAAAAATTAAAGCGGCAATGCTTGTGCCAACGGCAACACCAATTATCATGGCACTCCTAATGCCTTTCCCACGCTCTAACTCTGTTGCTGAAAGGCGAAGGTAAATCATTTTTTTCATTATTGTAAGTAGCTACATTAAGTAACTCATCATGCCAGATGGAGCAATCATCTTTTCCATGAGAATATGCAGTGCAAGAGAAATTACTCAAACAAACTTGTGTGCATTCTTTTGCGCTTGATGCATTTGGCATAATTTTGCCATTCTGGGCAACCTAATGCCAGACATAGAGTAGAGTTTATCTTTCATACCTGTTTTGTTTCCATCGTTGGTGCCACAGTTGAGTGGAGTGTTTCTGATGCACCCACCTGTTTTGTCTTGTATCTCCCAATCGACATGCGATCTTACAGAGAATCCCTTCATGCAATTGCAATAAGGATCTTCATTAGAACTGCAAACCGTGAAAGGGCCACATGCAACATATACATCACACTGATATTTTGGTTGGTTACTAATTGAGATCCAATTTTTCCCAGTCCATACGCGAAGCTTCCTTTGACCAGAGACATCCAGCATAGTGAGCACGATGATGTTGTCGTCTGCTAAGTTATAGGTGAAGTAAACCTCTTGGCTGTTGTTTACATACGTGTAGCTGGATACAAAGGAACCTGTAGACATCTCCGGTTCAGAATTGAAAAATATACCATTCCACTCCCCAGTAGACCAATATGCTACAGAGAAGTTCCACGTTATCCTGCCAATCCCATCGAGGCCCATACCCGTGGAGAATACACCTGATGCTTGATCAATGGAGTTCTTTCTGGAAACAAGTCGACGGTTGATAACCCTCAACTGATCGAGATAGTCTTCGCGGGCAAGATAACCCAATTTATTGATTCGACACTTTGGGACACAAAGAATACGTACATGCTTTGACAATTGAGTTGTCAGTTCAACCGCACATGAAATAAACATGTGCTTGCACAAAAGTATTAGTAGCAACGGTAAAAAGGTAGTGGTAGTGTGGATGATAATAGTGGTGATAGTGGTGGTGAAACAGCAAAAGTAAAATAGCAAAAGTAAACAACTAGTAACCAACGGAAATAAACACTGTAGGCTAGGGAGATGGATGGTTGGGCGCTGCTTGGATGAGAACAAACATGTAATAGATTCTAACACAAGCAAGGCTCACAGAAAAGAAAGGATCATCTAGACAAATACCAAACATCAGGCATGTATCCCAAGGTAGTTGTACGTGCTTGCAATAAGAACTTTGCACAACATCTTTTGTCCTACCCTCCCGCTACGACCGGGGACAAACGGAACTTACAGAGATTAAGGTACTCCTGTCAAAGAGCACCGGAACAAAGCATTAACACTTCATGGATACACGGAATCCTCAAATTATAGTCCATCCCTTTGGTGTCCCAAGCTGTCACCATTGGGATCGCCGGTTCCGGACTATAATAGGTGCATACAACTCATAGATAGGATCAAGAACACCTCAAACTCAAGAAACAAAAGGGTGATCAGATCTGAAATCATGGCACTCGGGCCCAAAGTGACAAGCATTAAGAGAAACAAGTTGTAACAGAGATGATAAACACCAAGTAGATGATAGGCAACATGCCCCCAACAATCTGATGAACTATTACATGATCTAACTCATCCAATCCCTACCATACCCTTTGCCTACAGCAGGGAATTTCTCACACATGAGAGGAGTCATGGAGGGGTGATGGAGAGGCGATGATGATGACGATGGCGATGATTTCCCCTCACCGGAGGCCAAAGCAGCCTCCAGATTAGCTCTCTTGGAGAAGAACAGAGGATGGCGGCGGCTCTGCGACGTAGATTGGAAACGCGACTTCTTTTTTGGAGTTTCCTCGCCAAGGGAATAAATAGGGCCAAGGTAGGGCACCAGGGGGTGTGGGACCCACCCAGGAGGGCAGGTGGCGTGTCCAGGGGCTGGGCCGCGCCACACACCCTTCTGGGTGCCCTTGGCTGCTCTGTGGCCCCCCTTTTTCATCGTCAAAGCTTCAGGAACGCTGATTTTTTTTAATTATTTTTTGCGGATTTTTCCATCTTACCTAAATATCAAAAAACCTGCACAAAAGAAAAGAGCACTAGTAGCTCTGCTGAAAACAGCGTCAGTCCGGGTTAGTTTTGTCCAAATCATGCAAGAATGAAGCCAAAACAATAGCAAAAGTGTTTGGAAAAGTAGATACGTTTGAGACGTATCAACTCCCCCAAGCTTAGCTATTGCTTGTCCTCAAGCAATTCAGTTCAACGAACTAGACGCGACAAAGAAAACTTTGACAAACTCTTTTGCTTCATTAGATGTATATAAGCATGTACTACGAAAGAGTTTAGCACGTCTTGACACCATGCTATAAGGACAATACACGAAGCAATCCTTCTTTCATGTGATCAGTCACAAACAAACAAAAGTAAATAATATGCTGCTGAAAATCAATTCAAGATCACAATGCACATAGCATGAACATATCATAGTGGTATCTCGCTAGAGTCCATGAGTGAAGCAAAACATAAATGGAGAAGCTCCTCCGGAGTTTTAAAGGAGACTAGAACTAAGAATTTCAGACTAGCAATATAACAAGCATGCAGAAGAAAATGTAGTACTTTGGGACAATGCATGTTACACTAAGAATGACAATTATGCTCTCAATAGTTGGTGCTTTGAAGAAAGAAGGTGAGACTCTCTGTAACGACCCGGTCCCGAAGGGAACCAAGTCTACTGTGCTTCTGTGCTATCCCTGGATCAGTATGCTAGCACACACAGGTACTCGATGAAATACCATAGTATCACATGTCATAAATTAACGTAAATACATGGTATTTATTACCTTACAACCCTTAGGCTAAAATACACAGCAGAACAATCAATATATAAGTGGAGTCCCATCAACGCCAACGGCAAAGTTGAGTGTAGACTTCACGACCCTACATCGTATCACTTACTCATCGTATAAAATCCTGCAACACCGAAGGTTACAGCCCGACAACGGGTCAGTACATTTGAATGTACGGCAAATCATATCCCGGAAAGAAGTAAAATTTCCTACAATACATGCAATTTGGCTGGTGGAGCTTCTACATTTATTTTTGCAAAAAGCTAATTTTTTCCTTATAGAATAATAATAACTAAGTTCTACCATAGCATACGATTGAGATGGGAAACCCCCACTCAATCTATCCCAAAGTGATTAAACCAATCAGTTAATTAAAGATAATGAGACAAATCAATATTTCCACAACTAGTTGCTCAAATTGTCCATAACCGGGGACACGGCTCATCGATTAGTTTTACACTCTGCAGAGGTTTGTGCACTTTTCCCCACAAGACTCGATCGCCTCCTTTGTAGTTTGTCACACTGCATGGTGTATGACAACTGGAAGATCGAGACATGGTCTTTCAGAAGAGTTTCCCTTACTCCGGTAGCACCCATCCCACCTACTCACATCTACTTTCGCAGCGCTACCTAGTAAGAGTCCCTACAACTGATCAACCAAGCCAGAGCCCATAGTAGCTTGTGGCTGCACACGTAAGCTTCTAGGTATGTCAATACAAACAGTCCCTTTGAGCCTGGGTGGCTTTCCGCAGTCATCACTGGCCACCTCCAGGATGCTCGCAACCATCCCACCCAGGTAGTTCATTAACTTTATCTTGGTCCTAATTACTACTTTATCACTCATACCTCATAATGATTCACTTCCCAATCCACATCTACTTAGCATAGCAATATCCTATTATACGATGGTGACAAAGATGTAAGGATCAGACCTACCTCAATGAACTACTGGGTGTAATAGCATAGCATAACCTATCATGCAATCTAAAGAAGAAGAACTAATGCATTGAAAACATAGGTAATAGGGAAATATGATCAAAGATATGACTTGCCTTGAATCTTGATGAAGTTATTCGCGCTCATAATTCCGACAATTCTACTCGTCACACTCCGAGCAATCTATCGTAACCAAGCACACAAGGTTTCACACAATCAATACACAAACCAAGGCAAAACAAGGTTCATGAACTCCAAAAGAAAAACCAAATAAAAGTTTTTGTAAAACAGACCACAAATGCGTTCAAAGTGGGTTTCCAAGTGTCTAGAATATAGGATTTAGTTAGGGTTTTAGTTTGCAAAAAGAATCAATCAAATCCGAGTTGTAAAACGAAAGATACGATCAAAAGCAACTTGATTTTGAATCTGATCAGATCTGATTATTTTCAAAAATACCAAAACAAACTTTATGGTTGAACTGAAAAGAGGGCTTCGAAAGAAAACCGTGGGCTTTGGAATCACGCAAAACAGATCTACGAGTAAAAAGATATTACAAGAACAGTTTTGCATATGATTTAGGAAAAAAAATTGATCGAACGGAAAAAAAAAATCTCAAAACTTGGATCTACAGTACATAATAATTAGAGGGTTTCAAAACAACGATTTGACCGCTGGTTTCATCTAAAACGGGGCAAGGGATAAAAATTTACGGCGCTTTTACTAACCGCGACGTGTAAAATTAGACGCGACGAAGACGACAACTCCGGCGATCTTCGGCGTCAACGAGTACGTCTAGGATGTAGGGCTTGATTAGAAGATCACAACGGTGGTGGTGATGATCTCCAACGTCGTCCGTACGGGCGTGGCAACGCGGTGAACCGAGCGCGCTCCGATGAACTCCCGCGGTACGCGTACAATTTGGGGATCAATCTTGCGCAAGAAAAGAAGAGGGAAAAAGATGTCTATTAGATGCACAACGAAGAAAGAAGTCGGTATGCAAAATTTGGGGTCAAGGGGAGGCTCACCGGCGACGGGATCTACCAGCAAAGTCGAAATTTTTCGTCGAGATCTACCTCGAAATTGGCTCGATTTGGGACGGTTTGGGGCGAAATTATGTGGGGAATCGGCGGAGAGGGACGTGAGGTATTTATTGGACAAGATTTGGTGGGCAAAGGGTAACCGGAAGGTGTCCTATGCGGGCACGGCCGCCGGCGTTGCGTGTTACAGAGTCCGGCTTGGACTCTGTTTGTGCTACCTGTGGAGAAGAAACGTGCACAGGCACGTGCGCTGGCTGGCTCCCTCGGCCGCTGGCCGCTCGGTCTGGCCTGGCCCGGCCGGCCCGTCCAGTTTTTTTTTTTTTTTTTGCGAAATTCTTTTTAAAAAAAATAATAATATAGGGGTATTTTTAATATAATAAAATAGCCCCAAAAAAAATAACATCTTATTTTTTAAAAAATAAATAAAAATACGTAAAACGTAATTACGTGTATATAAATATATACGTACTTTTCTTTAAGCTTCAAAGAGTTTTATAAAATAAAATATAAGTCGGAAAAATACGAATAAATTTCTAAAAACTTAGAAAAACATAAATAATATTTTCAATAAGTTATTTATACCAAATAAAATACTAAAGAAAAACTTCATTCAATAAATTCAAATAAATCCGAAGCAAGGTTTATCATTTTCAATGAAATTGAAGAAGTCATGTTATCTTCCCTCATTTAATTATTTTTATTTAAAAAAAAGTATTCAAAATAAGATCCAATAAAATAAAGATGAAAACTTTTATTTGAAATATTTCCCAACTTTATTTTATTTGTTGAAGGAGTCATATTACCTTCTCTCTATTTTTATTTGTTGGATTTGTTTTTAAATAATAAATGTAAAAGAACAAAAATGAATATTAGGGAAAGTCATTTTATTCCCTCTCATTTTTAATATTCATTTAAACTTCAAAAGTTTCAGATCCTAGTCTATCTCACTCAGATCAATTACACATAAATCAAACAAGAACATCATAATAATTTAATTATTATAATATTCCAAAATTTAGAATTTTGGGATGTTACAAATCTACCACCCTTAAAATGAATCTCGTCCTCGAGATTCGAAGAGGCTAGAAAGAAATGGTTTTGTTTGGGGTCTTCCGTCTCCGAAATCCACTGATCCTCTTAAGCTCCAGGGTGCTACCACCCTTAAAAGAAAAATTCCCAGGTCTTCAAAAAAAACTCTAGATCCTTCGATGACGTCCTTCTTACATATACCCCCACTCCTTTGAGGTATTGAATCCTTTATCAAAATAATCTGTCTTCCATTTACTGTACCTTCATGAATGACAGGTTGAACGGCAATACTAACAAATATCGATACTCTCATGGTGGTCAACAAGAGGGTTCCCTGCAGAAAACGGGTCTTGGCTTATTCTCACCGTATTTAATTATGATTCGCGAGGGTTGCAATGTACAGGGCCAACATCGTACCATTAAAAAATATTGGCTTAACGTCGTCGTCTCTCTCTATAATAGGTAAGTCACTCTAGATTTACCATCCCACATAGCAAAGCGAATAATAAGAGTAGCCAGTATGGTGATCAATCCATCCTGCACCCAAATCATTACCTTGTATATGGTTTAGGGAATCTCGCATTCTAACACTCGGGCATCCTCACAAGCACTACAGAATTAACTCCTCCACGAACTGAGTTCGGGTAAATCCATGGTTTCTGCATGCTAAACAAAACAGCTATCGTTTCTTCACAACTCTCAGGTTTTACGTACACTCCTATGAAATCGTCGGTTGATAGAGCCGTAGCTTCCTCCATGGTTCTTCTTTCCACAAGAAGCTTTCTTATTATCCAATCCTGGAGCTTTTGGGTAATGAGCCCTCCTCCTTTATTGCAAATCTTAAATCCTCCTTGGGTTGTAAATATTCTCCATCTCAATCATAAGTCTTGTTTCTCATTCTTAAAATCTGAATATACTACTTACTTAATATCTTAATGCAAACTATCACATCTTCAAACGGACTCATCACTTACTTGTCAAACCCGATTGTGAGGTCTGATGTAGTTAACACTTCGATCATTCTTCGGGTAGTAATATAAGATACTACCACCCTTAAAAGTGAAAATCTAGGGTCTCTTCATTAGCTTCCGAAACACTTCTCCTTGCTTGTAGTGTTACTACTCATAAATATCCAATTCACACATGTGGTTGTTTCCTGACCAAAGGCGCATACTAGCTCTATTGAATCTCAAATTGATCATTGCAATCTCATAGAATTACACATCTCCATCCGATGTTTCTAATAAAAAAACATTTCCTCCTACTCTTATTGCATGCTTCGCAACTACTATCTCAGCATAAGACTTCTGTCCGTTGCGATATTCTTGGATATAAAGTGGTCTTCCTCATTGCAGCAAAACAGCTTACTCATTTCCAGTCTTGGGGTCTCATTGTGATTACTTAAGCTCCTTGAGGCTTTGTCTTCCTTTCGGGGCATTTGGTAGAGTAGTGCCCTGCTTCTCTGCACCTAAAACAAATGACTTGACTCCGATCCTTCTTTGCAGAAATTGGGTTCTTCTGGGTATACACATTGCTTTCATCATCTCCATCCTTGGATTTCTGGGATGCATTCATCTCCTCTATATTCATGATGCCTTTAACATAAGCGGTATTCTCCGGGGTGTAAGGCTTCTTCTGTGAATCTTGAGTCATCCTCTTCTTCTTGCTCTGGGTTTATCATCTTGCGAGAAGGTCGTAGTCTTTACAAGGGCAACCAGGTGCATAACGTCCATCCTTGCTACGATGCCAACACATCACACTTCCAAACACCTTGTGTTTCTTCCTCGACCTTTTATGTTACTCCAATCTTCTATTTCTTGTTGGTCATACTCCACTTCTGTTGTCGGTAATTTACCCATATACTCGTCCCCCTAATTCGTGCAATTTTATGAAATATGTCCTTCTTCTCCACATGAATAGCATGACTTGATGCAAACTGGGGTTGATGTTTCTTCAAGAGGGTCCTTAACATCTCCCTTCATCATGAGTACCTCTATCTGTTTACTAAGAGCTCCCTTCATCCCTTCCTTATGTCGTTGGATCACCTTCTGTACCATGGGGTATAAGTTACACTGGGCGGGGTAATGGGTAGTTCCTTCATACAAGAATCAGGTAACCTGCCTAGTGGGACATTCTTCAGCTAGGTGACTTTCTTCACAATAAGGGCATTCATCCTGAGGTTCCTCGTGGGTGTGTCCTATTTCTCCATAGATCTTGAATGCGCATGGTTTCTTCAGATTGTTTATACTAGCCTTCCTTTGTTCGGGAGATAGACGAGATCTTAGTAGAGTCAGTTTGAATTCCTCCCAAGTGATTTCTCCTCGCCATCCATTGATAGATTGGTACATTCTCCACCAAGTAGCAGCACCTTTTGCAAAGTACTGAAGAGCATATTGCCCCATGTTGTTTCTTCCAACACTATTATCCTTCATGTGATCCTCCATGTTCTGAATCCATTGTTCGGTCTCCAACTGAGTCATTGCTCCGGAAAAGATGAGTTCATCTCGATACACCATCTATGGGGTCCAAGGGTTTTGGTTTAGGGGATAAGTTTGGAGGGGAGGGGAGAACAATACAAAAAAAACACACACAAATCACCGCATCTAACGTGAGCATATAACAGGGGTTTAGTCCTCTAAAGATCATGGGTAGGCTTGGGATCTTCAGAGTCTTCAAGGATCTTCGAGTCTTGAAAATCTTCGATACTTGTAATTGGTAACTTCCATTCTTCCAATGCACGGTATAATCCTCTTTACACTGAGTTGATCATGAATCCAATAACTTGCCCTTCTCGATGTAGCATAAGATGATCCTTCCAAGTACTCAAAGTTGCATGGGTAAAGTCTAACTTGTTTGGGGTAAGAGGGAGTGTTTGATAAAACTCAGAAAAGATGAGAAGTAATTGATATTTTTTTAAAAAAATAATATTTTTAGCAAAAGAATTTCCTATGGCTTTCCAGTTTCTAGGGTCACGACCTACAGTCAACATGTGCTCTGATACCATCTTGTAACGACCCGGTCCCGAAGGGAACCAAGTCTACTGTGCTTCTGTGCTATCGATCAGTATGCTAGCACACACAGGTACTCGATGAAATACCATAGTATCACATGTCATAAATTAACGTAAATACATGGTATTTATTACCTTACAACCCTTAGGCTAAAATACACAGCAGAACAATCAATATATAAGTGGAGTCCCATCAACGTCAACGGCAAAGTTGAGTGTAGACTTCACGACCCTACATCGTATCACTTACTCATCGTATAAAATCCTGCAACACCGAAGGTTACAGCCCGACAATGGGTCAGTACATTTGAATGTACGGCAAATCATATCCCGGAAAGAAGTAAAATTTCCTACAATACATGCAATTTGGCTGGTGGAGCTTCTACATTTATTTTTGCAAAAAGCTAATTTTTTCTTATAGAATAATAATAACTAAGTTCTACCTAGCATACGATTGAGATGGGAAACCCCCACTCAATCTATCCCAAAGTGATTAAACCAATCAGTTAATTAAAGATGATGAGACAAATCAATATTTCCACAACTAGTTGCTCAAATTGTCCATAACCGGGGACACGGCTAATCGATTAGTTTTACACTCTGCAGAGGTTTGTGCACTTTTCCCCACAAGACTCGATCGCCTCCTTTGTAGTTTGTCACACTGCATGGTGTATGACAACTGGAAGATTGAGACATGGTCTTTCAGAAGAGTTTCCCTTACTCCGGTAGCACCCATCCCACCTACTCACATCTACTTTCGTAGCGCTACCTAGTAAGAGTCCCTACAATTGATCAACCAAGCCAGAGCCCATAGTAGCTTGTGGCTGCACACGTAAGCTTCTAGGTATGTCAATACAAACAGTCCCTTTGAGCCTGGGTGGCTTTCCGCAGTCATCACTGGCCACCTCCAGGATGCTCGCAACCATCCCACCCAGGTAGTTCATTAACTTTATCTTGGTCCTAATTACTACTTTATCACTCATACCTCATAATGATTCACTTCCCAATCCACGTCTACTTAGCATAGCAATATCCTATTATACGATGGTGACAAAGATGTAAGGATCAGACCTACCTCAATGAACTACTGGGTGTAATAGCATAGCATAACCTATCATGCAATCTAAAGAAGAAGAACTAATGCATTGAAAACATAGGTAATAGGGAAATATGATCAAAGATATGACTTGCCTTGAATCTTGATGAAGTTATTCGCGCTCATAATTCCGACAATTCTACTCGTCACACTCCGAGCAATCTATCGTAACCAAGCACACAAGGTTTCACACAATCAATACACAAACCAAGGCAAAACAAGGTTCATGAACTCCAAAAGAAAAACCAAATAAAAGTTTTTGTAAAACAGACCACAAATGCGTTCAAAGTGGGTTTCCAAGTGTCTAGAATATAGGGTTTAGTTAGGGTTTTAGTTTGCAAAAAGAATCAATCAAATCCGAGTTGTAAAACGAAAGGTACGATCAAAAGCAACTTGATTTTGAATCTGATCAGATCTGATTATTTTCAAAAATACCAAAACAAACTTTATGGTTGAACTGAAAAGAGGGCTTCGAAAGAAAACCGTGGGCTTTGGAATCACGCAAAACAGATCTACGAGTAAAAAGATATTACAAGAACAGTTTTGCATATGATTTAGGAAAAAAAAATTGATCGAACGGAAAAAAAAAATTCTCAAAACTTGGATCTACAGTACATAATAATTAGAGGGTTTCAAAACAACGATTTGACCGCTGGTTTCATCTAAAACGGGGCAACGGATAAAAATTTACGGCGCTTTTACTAACCGCGACGTGTAAAATTAGACGCGACGAAGACGACAACTCCGGCGATCTTCGGCGTCAACGAGTACGTCTAGGATGTAGGGCTTGATTAGAAGATCACAACGGTGGTGGTGATGATCTCCAACGTCGTCCGTACGGGCGTGGCAACGCGGTGAACCGAGCGCGCTCCGATGAACTCCCGCGGTACGCGTACAATTTGGGGATCAATCTTGCGCAAGAAAAGAAGAGGGAAAAAGATGTCTATTAGATGCACAACGAAGAAAGAAGTCGGTATGCAAAATTTGGGGTCAAGGGGAGGCTCACCGGCGACGGGATCTACCAGCAAAGTCGAAATTTTTCGTCGAGATCTACCTCGAAATTGGCTCGATTTGGGACGGTTTGGGGCGAAATTATGTGGGGAATCGGCGGAGAGGGACGTGAGGTATTTATTGGACAAGATTTCGTAGGCAAAGGGTAACCGGAAGGTGTTCTATGCGGGCACGGCCGCCGGCGTTGCGTGTTACAGAGTCCGGCTTGGACTCTGTTTGTGCTTCCTGTGGAGAAGAAACGTGCACAGGCACGTGCGCTGGCTGGCTCCCTCGGCCGCTGGCCGCTCGGCCTGGCCTGGCCCGGCTGGCTAGCTCGGCCGGCCGGCCGGCCCGTCCAGTTTTTTTTTTTTTTTTTTGCGAAATTCTTTTTTAAAAAATAAATAATATAGGGGTATTTTTAATATATTAAAATAGCCCCAAAAAAAATAACATCTTATTTTTTTAAAAATAAATAAAAATACGTAAAACGTAATTACGTCTATATAAATATATACGTACTTTTCTTTAAGCTTCAAAGAGTTTTATAAAATAAAATATAAGTCGGAAAAATACGAAATAAATTTCTAAAAACTTAGAAAAACATAAATAATATTTTCAATAAGTTATTTATTGCAAATAAAATACTAAAGAAAAACTTCATTCAATAAATTCAAATAAATCCGAAGCAAGGTTTATCATTTTCAATGAAATTGAAGAAGTCATGTTATCTTCCCTCATTTAATTATTTTTATTTAAAAAAAAGTATTCAAAATAAGATCCAATAAAATAAAGATGAAAACTTTAATTTGAATTATTTCCCAACTTTATTTTATTTGTTGAAGGAGTCATATTACCTTCTCTCTATTTTTATTTGTTGGATTTGTTTTTAAATAATAAATGTAAAAGAACAAAAATGAATATTAGGGAAAGTCATTTTATTCCCTCTCATTTTTAATATTCATTTAAACTTCAAAAGTTTCAGATCCTAGTCTATCTCACTCAGATCAATTACACATAAATCAAACAAGAACATCATAATAATTTAATTATTATAATATTCCAAAATTTAGAATTTTGGGATGTTACACTCTCGAACCGTGGATTTTGATGGCAAGGTTGAAAACCCGTGAAAGGAAGCAAAGACTAAACATGTGCCAGAGCTCTTGGTTTTGAAAACAGAGATAAAACTCTTTTGAGAAGTGCAACTTTCCAGTCAACGGTGAACGGTAAAGGTCTCTCAATATCTCCCACGCCAACCATATTAATGCCTTTTTCTTACACGTGTTCCCTTATCCATAAATCCTTTGATGGTCTACAGAACCTTTTATTTTGCCTCAAGTATGGAAGGAGGGTATCGTTCCATCTATCATAAGCAGCATTTGTTCCATTTCATTCCATCATCAAGTATGGGGGAGGTGTAACTCTTATATTTTTTATTGACTAGTTAAAACTTCCGTCAAAATATTTTTGGCATGGTAGATACTGATTTTCCCTCACCGCACCATGAGCTTGTACGGTTTCAAAAGGGAAGCTTTTGAATAAATTTCGAGATGGCACAAGAAAGTCTAAGTTAGGAGTGGTCGGTAAATACCACATATAGGTAGGTATGGTGGACTCAAATGGAACAACTGGTTTGAAAAGGAGTTTGGATGCACAAGCAGAATTCCGCTTGGTGCGAGTGAAGGCTAGCAAAAGACTGAGAAGCGACCAACTAGAGAGCAATAATTGTCATAATCATGCAGAGCGACAAAGTAACATTGAATCAGGCATGAAAGTGATATAACTATTCTGAAATAAAAAGGCCATCGAGGCATAACAGACTTTTTAGTCTTAACATGCGTGAACATGTGCCAAGTCGATCCAATAATTCTCCGAAGTGAAATATCACTTCAATATGCCAAACCATGAACAATGCAATGCATGTCAATCATTTCAAGCAACACATTATGAACTCTAGCTATTTGAGACTAACCACAAAGAAAGCATGAAGCACTGGGAAAGCATTGTAAACATAGCACTATGTCGCTACAAGCTAGTCTCTAAGCATAAGTACAAGCATATGTACAAAAGTAGAAACAAAAAGAGTTCATACCGGCTTTCCTTGTTGCATCCCTTCCATCGATCCTCGTCATTACTGCCTTGTCACTTGCACAATCGAACTTAGGAAATATATAATAAAATGCCATCACGGACTCGAGCTGAATTCTGAAAACAAAGAAAACTAAAGAGAGAAATAAAATCTTTTTGGGGTTTTTCAAAGGCTAAATAAAAGAAAAAGAAAGAAGAAATATTTTTGGGTTTTGGCAAAATAAAAATAACAAAGAAGAACAGGCAAAGACATCAAAAAGATCAAAGCGAACAAAGCGGAAGATACAATGGAAAGGGAGGAGAGTACGTACTCCCCCAAGCTTAGGCTTTTGTCCTAAGTTGGGCTCCTCTACTGCGGTCCCGAGGAGCCTCCTGCTCCGGGGTAATGGTAAGTCCAAGGGTTGTATGAGCCCTCCGGTGCGTACACTGAAGTCCTCGGATCCTCCCATGAGGAAGGTCCCTCATCCCAACCAGAGGAAGACCCTCCGTCCCATGGGGCGACGGTCTCCTCCTGGACGGGTGGATACACCACACGCTCCTCCTCATCTGGCGCAACCCCCTCCGTGGGGTCGTGAAACTGGTATCTCCCCATGATCTCATCAAACTGGGTATCTGAAAAGCGGTATCCGTTCCTGCAAGAAAAACCAAACACAAGTGGTGCAGGTAGACGGATGATGCGTTCCACATCGCCCTCAAACCGAAAAATATAATCAAGTGCATATCGGTCATAGGCCCTAGTAACAAATAAATGCCTCTTCATGGCAACTAAATCAAGACTAACAAAAGGAAAAACTGTATCATCTGGGCGCGGTTCTCCTTCGAGAAACTGCAAAAGAAGTGTGGCATAGACGCCACCAAAGAGATCCCCCTTGTTGCTATTAGCAGCAAGGCGTCTAGCAATCAGCGTGCCCACATTGTACTCGTGATTCCCTGAGAGGGCGTTTGCCATGATAGCAGTATCAAGAGAAGAAGTGATGCTCGTGTTGTCTCGAGCCAACACCCCTCTAGCAATATAATACGCGAAATACCTGATATGAGGAAACAAAATGTTGGAGATCTTCTGACGGTTAGTGTTCCTCACTTCAGTGTTGCACAACGAGTCGAGGAGGGTCTTGAGTGCAGAAGTTTGAGAATTTTTCCTCCTCTTCTCTCCTCTGTCGGGGAAACCTAAAGCTTCACAAAAGGTACTCATAGGCATGGTTAGTAACCTTTCATAAATCTGAAATACAACAGCATCACTTTCAGGATAGAATCTGAAACTGTTAATAAATATAGCAATGAGCGTCTCATACTGCAACACACGGCTCGTCACAAGCCGTGTCAAACCTGCTCTGGCACACAGGGCATCGAACTCCTCCTGTATGCTGGCATCCGCCATGAAATCTCTGCATGGAAATGCCATGGCCTTTGCGGGTGATGCGTCCAACAGCTTCAAGGGTACGATTTATTCATTGTAGCTCACCCTCGTAGTTGAAGGTGAAGTTGTGGACCACGTAACACGGCTAGAGCGCTCGGGTTTCTTCTTCCCGAGCCATCTTCCTAGCCTATTCATTTCTGAAATTTTTGACAAATCACAAAAACGGAAGTTTAAGCAAAACTAGTTTGGGCAAAACATTCTACTTACTTTACCAAGGCTCAAACTATCAACAAAACTTGGAAACTAAAATTCTACACATACATTTGAGCTCAACTAAACAGCACCAAGAACTACTAAATACTCACTAATGAAGCCACCAACAAGAAAACTAATTGGAGGGGTGAGGGAGTCACATACCAAGGAGTATTTGTTCCAAATTTCAACTCAAACGAGTGGCTGTAGAGGGAGATCGAAGTTCCGTGCTCAAGAACAACAAGAACACGAAACCAGAGCAAGAACACGAGTTTTTGGGGAGAAAGAGAGAGAGTGGAAGAAGAGATGCCAACAGGGGGTGCATGTGGGCCCCAGGAGGGTGTGTGGCGCGGCCAGGGGCTGGGCCGCGCCACCTGGGCCAGGTGTAGACCCCCCTGGTCAGCCACATGTACTTCCCGATGGCATTTTACCTCGAAATTTTTATTTTGAATTTTCTGGAATTTTCTGGGCAACTTCACTGTAGAGAATTTTTCAAAGTTCAAAAAGCTGCAAAAAACTTTCGTGAACTTGGGGCAAACGTTAGAACAAGTGAAGCTTTAAACAAAAAACTTTGGGTACAGCAAGGAGAATAAAATCTAAAGGAAATGAAAACATAACAAGCTCAGTTTTTACCTATATAAAACATGCTAGTTAGCAAGGTTGATCAAGTCTTACCAACAAACCCGCGATATATAGAGCAGAAAGTCTCGCCTCTTATGAAGTGATCATTGCACTCTCACTTTGATAGACATTGTCCCTACCATAATTGTTTTGTATTTGTGGTATACATGTAGTGGACAATCCCATTCTCCAATCTTCGCGGTCTCGATATTCTCAATGGAGTTAAGTCCATGCCTTTTGTCGATCTTTTTTGGAAAATACACCGTGTGTTCTTTGTCATTCACGTTGAAGGTAACACCTTCCCTTTATTGCAATAAATAATGGCACCTGCGGTGTTAAGAAAAGGTCTACCAAGAATAATGGACATGCTCCCATCCTCGGGCATGTCAAGCACAACAAAATCAGTAAGTATTAAGAAATTGGCAACTTCAACAGGAACATCCTCACAAATACCGATCGGGACGGCCGTGGACTTGTCGGCCATCTGAAGAGAGATATATGTAGGAATTAGTTTCTCTAAACAAAGCCTTTTGTAGAGAGAAAAGGGCATAACACTCACTCTTGCACCAAGATCACATAAGGCAGTTCTAACATAATTATTCTTTATGGAGCAAGTAATGGTGGGTATACCTGGATCACCGAGCTTCTCAGGAATCTTGCCACTGAAAGAGTAGTTGGCAAGCATAGTAGATATTTCCTCATTAGGAACTTTTATTTTATTAGTAACAATATCTTTCATATAATTAGAGTAAGGATGTAACTTAATAGCATCAGTCAAAGGAATTTGAAGAAAAAGAGGTTTCATCCACTCACAAAACTTGTTGTAGTGCTCTTCTTCTTTGGTTTTGACGGACTTTCCTGGAAAGGGCATGGATTTCTGTACCCATAGTTCTCGTTCCTTCCCGTGTCTCCTTGCAAGGAAGTGTTCTCTAGTGTACTTCTTGCGCTTATCAGGTGCTTCTTCTTCTCGAACCTCAGGTGGATCATTCTTTTTAGCATCTTTTTCGGGTTCAGCACCGTCTTCAGTCTCAGCATCGGAGGTAGATATGTTGTTTGGATCAACATCATGTTCTTCTTCTTCTATAGGATCATTGGCATTGTCAGCTTCCTTGTGTTTCTCTTTCTTCTTATTCTTCTTCGGAGAGCTAACAATTTCTTCTTCCTGCACTTGAGAATCTTGCTCGATCCTCTTCGGATGTCCTTCTGGATAGAGAGGGTCCTGGGTGTGTGTTCCACCCCGGGTCTTTATACCATAAGCATGTAAATTGTACTATTTGGCATTGTTAGCAAGCAAATCTTTTTGCACATTAGAAATTTGTTCAAGCTGAGTTTGAACCATATGAAAATGCTTCACAAGAAATTTAACATCATTAACTTTTCTTCCTAGAACATCAAGCAAAATTTTGATAGAAACAGTATTATCATGCAACCGACCTTGTATCTTTTCATTAAAGTGACTTTGCTTCATAATAAAATTATCAAGCTCATATAAACATTGGTCAGGAGGATTGCCTTTAGGAATGTCACTTGCATTGAAATCTAAAAGAGAGTGTACCTCTACCATAGGTGGGCGAGTGGTAGGCTCACACAGCTTCTCAATTGGAGGTAGATTCTTCACGTCTTTAGCTTTACTACCTTTCTATTTTATAGACTTCTTTGCTTCTTGCATATCTTCGGGTCTTAGGACAAGCATGTCCCTCTTCATTGGTGGTGGAGGTGGTTCAGGGGCGGACCAATCTTTGTGGTTTTTGGCAATCTTGCCCATCAATTCTTCTGCATCATCCGGTGTTCTTTGCCTGAAAACACAACCAGCACAACTATCTAGATAGGATTTAGATTTATCGGTTAGACCAGCATAAAATATATCAAGTAATTCATTCTTAGGGATCTCATGTCCCGGTCTAGCCTTCAGCAAACTGCAAAATCTCCCCCAAGCTTTAGGGAGATGCTCATCCTGCAACTGTTTAAAGTTATAAATTCTTTGTAAAGCAGCATGTTGCATATGAGCAGGAAAATACTTATCAATGAAAGATATAACCATATCTTGAGGACTTCAAATGGAACCACATGGGAGTGCATCGTACCATGCTCTACCATCTCCTTTCAAGGAAAAAGGAAGAAGCTTGGTCACATAAAAGTTCCGGATCCTTTCATCAGTAGTAAACAAGCTACCCAACTCAGTGAGTTTGGTCAGGTGCTCGATAGCATCATCATTTTCTCTGCCATAAAAGGGATCAGCTTCAACTGTGGATATAAGTGAAAGGTCAACAGAGAAATCATAATCAGGATCAGTGATGCATATAGGAGACGTAGCAAAAGTAGGATCAGGAGTAAACTTGTTCTTTAAGGAGTACTTTGCTAGCAACTTCTTTATAGCAGCAGGGTTGGAATCAGCACATTCATTAAGCTCCCTGCATAAATCATCATCAAGTATAACATAATCGTCCTCAAGGAGTTTCAACTTGAGGCCAAAAAAATCATGAGTTTTTCCAATAGGGGTTTTGGTAACAGGAATTTCAACTCCCGAGAATCGGGCAGCAACAGCAATCTCTTCTTCAATAAAAGAACCAAGTGAACCAGTAGTCTCAAAGGTAGAAGAAGCATCATCAAAAGTGTCTGACATATTGCCAGACCCAGCAGAAGTAGCATGAAACTGAGGTGAATCAAACTTACTCATAACTGAAGGTGAATCAAGTTTAGCACTAGTGCTAAGAGTAGTACCACGTCTCGTACGGGATGGTAAGATCGGAACCTTGGGGTCTCCTTTCTTATCCATAATGGATAACGTGCAGCAGGCAGGATACTTCAAGTAGACCTGTAAATAAAGCTATGGTCCCCGGCAACGGCGCCAGAAAACAGTACTTGATAACCCTCAACTGTAGGGGATCGAGAAAGTCTTCGCGGGCAACATTACCCAATTTATTGATTCGACACTTGGGGACACAAAGAATACGTACAGTATTTGACAATTGAGTTGTCAGTTCAACCACACATGAAATAAACACGTGCTTGCACAAAAGTATTAGTTGCAACGGTAATAAGGTAGTGGTAGTGTGGGTGATAATAGTGGTGATAGTGGTGGTGAAACAGCAAAAGTAAAACAGCGAAAGTAAACAACTGGTAACCATCGGAAAGAAACATTGTAGGATAGGGAGATGGATGGTTGGGCGCTGCTTGGATGAGAACAAACATGTAATAGATTCTAACACGAGCAAGGCTCACAGAAAAGAAAGGATCATCTAGGAAAATACCAAACATCAGGCATGTATCCCAAGGTAGTTGTACGTGCTTGCAATAAGAACTTTGCACAACATCTTTTGTCCTACCCTCCCGCTACGACCGGGGACAAACGGAACTTACAGAGATTAAGGTACTCCTGTCAAAGAGCACCGGAACAAAGCATTAACACTTCATGGATACATGGAATCCTCAAATTATAGTCCATCCCCTTTGGTGTCCCAAGCTGTCACCATTGGGATCGTCGGTTCCAGACTATAATATGTGCATACAACTCATAGATAGGATCAAGAAAACCTCAACCTCAAGAAACAAAAGGGTGATCAGATCTGAGATCATGGCACTCGGGCCCAAAGTGACAAGAATTAAGAGCAACAAGTTGTAATAGAGATGATAAACACCAAGTAGATGATAGGCAACATGCCCCCAACAATCTGATGAATTATTACATGATCTAACTCATCCAATCCCTACCATCCTCTTTGCCTACAGCAGGGAATTACTCACACATGAGAGAAGGAGTCATGGAGGGGTGATGGAGAGGCGATGATGATGACGATGGCAATGATTTCCCCTCACCGGAGGCCAAAGCATCCTCCAGATTAGCTCTCCCGGAGAAGAACAGAGGGTGGCGGAGGCTCCGCGACGTAGATTGGAAAAGAGACTTATTTTTCGGAGTTTCCTCGCCGAGGGAATAAATAGGGCCAAGGTAGGGCAGCAGGGGGTGTGGAACCCACCCAGGAGGGCAGGTGGCGCGGCCAGGGGCTGGGCCGCGCCACACACCCTTCTGGGTGCCGCCTGGCTTCTTTGTGGCCCCCCTTTGGCATCGTCGAAGCTTCGGGAACGCTGCTTTTTTATTTAATTTTTGCGGATTTTTCCAGCGTACCTAAATATCCAGAAACCTGCACACACAAAAACAACATTGGTAGCTCTGCTGAAAACAACATTAGTCGGGTTAGTTTTGTCCAAATCATGCAAGAATGAAGCCAAAATAATAGCAAAAGTGTTTGGAAAATTAGATATGTTTGAGACGTATCATTTGTTCAAGCCGGTGACCTTGTTCCGGCCAGTCTTTTCACCAGGCAGCATCGTATCTGTCGGATAGTCGAAGCATTCCCAGAATGTGAGCGAACAGTTGGAGGAGCTCCGTAGGACAAGGTTGCCACTGCCCAAGAGCACAGCGACGGTGTCATTGGTTGTTGTGTTTGCCCGGGTAAACCAGATGGTGTTGCCCTGAGCTGAGACAACCAGGTTGTCGTTGCCGGAAATGATGAGCTCCGGCGAAGTGGAATTGGAGACCGGATTGTCTCTGTTGGCTGCCCACACATGAGTCAACATGGGGAATTTATCGAACCATATGTGAGGTAGTAGTTGAGGGTGTTTTTAGAGGGCGAAGTGGAATTGAAGAAGCCGAGAGCGAACTTGCCATTGGCCGAGACAAGCTTCTCTCTACCGACAAGCGCATGGCCGGGTTGGAGCGTGTCTGTGGCGCCGGAGGGCGAGTGTGCGTGCAGGATGATGAGAAGGAGCACAGAGAGAACAAAAGGACGGAGAAGATGCATGGCAGAGATAAATGGCGAAGCTGCCGGGGATATATACCAACGGGATCGGAGGAGAGAACCAAGTTTTGTTTGAGGAAAAGGGCCGGAGAGAACGAATTGAAGTTGCTCGCTAGCTTGCCAGTGCCCTGTCCGGTGCCCGCCCAACGGTGGGGGCTAAATAGGTAGGAGTATAGTGTTGTCGCTATTTTCGACGACTTGCTCAAGTCAAGAGTCAAAAGATAGTATTATTCGCGTTCAATGCACGTTGCTGATCTTTCTTCCTTTTCTTTCTAGATTGAGCACCTCCTAGACTTTATGTTTACATTTCTTGAGAAAGGCACTACCATGTTCGTTTCGCTCAAATTTGGTTGATGCTGATAGCCTGATACTGATACTGATTTGTTGTTAAAGAAAAACACTAAGGCTCCGGTTGGTTCGTCGTTTTTCTTTGAATACACCTGTAAATAAAATACATGTCTAGGCCGATTGTTTTATTTTCGGTTGGATTTGTACTAGCACCAGTAACTTACAATTGTAAATTATACTATCCTATTATTTATGTTCCACAACCTTTGCCGGCGAGTCCGGTCCAAGGACGTGGAGCGAGAGCGTAGTCGAAGTAGTCGTACACGCGGCACAATCACAGATGCGAAAAGTAAAGGGACAAGGAGAAATAGTCTGGACTTAATCTTTATTATCAATTGGTGTCTCTCTCCATACAATACATGGGTATATATAGGGGGAGAGGGGGTAGGTGGAGAGGACCAAACCCTAGAGGGAAAACCCCCCACCCAAGAAAGGGTGGGCCCCGTACATACCATGTACGTCTGTTTCCCAACACTCCCCCTTGGTCCGACATTCCGTATTATCTATGCCTCGAAAACTCTGAAAACCCAGTGGGAAAAATATGGAGAAAGAGCTCATAGAATACGTCTCCTTATGTTGCACGAATTGCCTCATCAAAAACCTCAATGTGAGAAACATCTAGAAAACTCACATAAGGGAAAAAGAGTACAATCCACTCAACATCAGGTTGAGTACTCTATCATCCGGACGGAGATTTACAGATAATGGTGTGAAGAATCCCCCCCCTGAATCTGGCATTTCTCTAAGTCTCATCATATCGATTCCACAAACACACCTTTCAAAAGATGATGTTGGTAATGATTTAGTGAACAAATCAACGAGATTGTCACAAGACTTAGTATGCAAGATCCTCACCTGGTTCATCTTCTGCAGCTCATGCCATAGAAGAACTTGGGGTTGATATGTTTTGTGAGATTACTCTTCACATACCCTGACTGAACTTGTGCAACACAAGCTGCATTATCTTCATAGATAATGGTGGGGGTTTGTACGGTGTTCATCCCACACGTCTGTTGAATGTGGCGAATCATCCGTCGAAGCCACACACACTCTCATGATGCTTCATACAGTGCTATGATTTCTGAGTGGTTTGTCGAAGTTGATACAAGATTTTGCTCAGACGATTTCCGGGAAATTGAAGTTCCACCACAAAGAAAAACATATCCAGTTTGTGACTTGGAAGTGTGCGGGTCTGACAGGTACCCAGCATCAGCATAGCCTACCAATGATAGGTCTTGATTCCTTCTATAAGACAGCCCAAGATCTTTGGTCCCTTGCAGGTATCGGAAGACGTCCTTGATGCCTTTCCAATGTCTATTGGTAGGCTCAGAACTGTACCTAGCAAGCAAATTGACAGCGAACGCGATGTCCGGCCGTGTACAATTCGCGAGGTACATGAGTGCTCCTACGGCGCTCAAGTAAGGGAATTCCGGTCCCAGAATTTCCTCCCCCTCTTCCTTAGGCCTGAACGGGTCCGTATCTTGCTGCAAAGACCTTCCAATCATTGGGATCCTTGAAGGATATGCCTTATCAAATCCAAATCTCTCCAGCACCTTCTGGGTGTAGGCAGACTGGTGCACTAGAATCCTAGCAGGGGAATGTTCAAGTTGCAGACCCAGACAGAACTTGGTTTTATCCAAATCCGTCATCTCGAATTCCTACATCAGTTAAGAACTCGCTTCCTCAATATCTCTAGGTGTACCGATTATATTCAAATCGTCCACGTGCACCGAGATTATACAAGATCCATCTTGGATCACTACTCGTGTAGCCCTTCTGATGAAGGAAATCGCTCAAACGATTATACCACATCCTACCAAAATGTTTAAGTCTGTACAATGACTTTAAGAAGAACATTGTATAGACCCCGATTTGCTCTATCTTGGTTACCATATAGGTAAGTAGTGACAACATCCATCAATTTCATTGTTAAGTCCAGATTTACTGCCATTGAGATCATGTATCTAAAGGTTATACCATCCATGACTGGGGAGTAAGTTTCCTCAATATTGACATCTGGTCATTGAGTGAACCCTTGAGTGACGAGCCTTGCTTTTGTACCAAACCACCTCACTTATGAGGTAATTGCCTTCTACCAATCTTTCCAATCCAACCTTATTTTACAATCAGCAAGATTGTTAGGCCTAGTTCAGGATCTATGATTGAGGCAACTTTCTTAGCAAAGTTAATGTCGACAGTCGTCGTTGCTCGGTTCCTTGACTCCTTTATTTATATGATTTATGGACATTTTGTCATGGGGAGCATCTGGCGCTACCTCTTGCTCTACCATTTTTCCCATTACAGGAGCGAGGTCCTTTAGCTTTTCCGCGCCGATGTGTGTACTCACATCTCCGCTGGGTGTTCCCTCAATAGGGACGTTCAAGTCCAGAATCCCGTTCACAGGACTTTCCGTACTTGCGCCAGGTCTCAATTGGCTCCCCTTTTGCTTACTAGGGGCTTTGGTGACTATCTGTGATAAATCTCTCTTATCCTTCTTCCTCAGGCGTCCCCGAGTACTTAGGATTTGATAAACCGTATTTCGAGTCCTTTTAGGCCTTTGGACGGGAGAGGGTGAACCATTAGTTAACTTCGGTATCTCAATCCTTTCCGGTGCATTGCGCGGTGGCATATGCGACTTTTTCATAGTTTTCAAGTCACTAAAGTGATCAGGCAGTTGATTCGCTAATGCATGCAAATCTATTATCTTTTGGACTTATTTATTTCTCAACAGTGCGTGGGTCTTGAACGCGGATCCCCGTATCTTGCCACGTTATTTCTCGACTTTTATCATCAATGGGTTGATTTCCTCCCCCTAAAGTCGGAAAGAGATCCTCATCATATATGCAATCGCAAACGGGTTGTATGACAATTACATGTCACGGGGGTCCAAATACCTGATTATGGACACAGTCTCATAACCAATGTATATCCCCGACTTACGGAGCAGACCCATTGCAGATCGCTGGGGTGGTGGTGTTGGTACGTACACCTAGCAACCGAACCTGTGAAGGTGGGAAATTTTCGGTGCCGACCCATACGCAAGCTGCATAGTAGAATGGATGTTGTAGGCTGACAGTATAAAGTTGATGATTTTAGAAGCGTGTAACACAGCGCGCTCCCAACATCTGGTTGGCAAAATACAACCCTGAAGGAGCGGTCTAGCAATGAATTTAATCAATGCCCTTGCAAGTCCGTTTTACATATGGACGTGTGGTACTGAATGCTCAACCGCAGTTCCCATTGTCATGGTTCCTTGTTGCATCAGGCAATCATTGGACCACTTAGAGAAGCGTCAATGCGTACCATAAAGTACCAAAACGACCCTGGGATGGGCTGAATTGGACCGCATATGTCCCCTTGGATGTGTCCAAGTTGAATTTCATCCTTCACTTTTAAGGGAGCGGTCTAATGATTAACTTCCTCGTAGCGCATGCAGAGCACACAAAATCATCAGGATTCGAGAAGTTTTCACATTAACATTATGATCATCCGAGTTTTCAATTGTATTCATCATCATACTAAGACAGAGTAGCCTAATCTATCATGCCAGAGGCAAAATAGTTCTGAGCTTCGGAAGGTAGTGTACACAGACAGTGCTACAATTATCGTGTAGCGTAGCCCGGTGTCCAATGGAGGAAAAAACTTTCAGTAACATGTTTACCACTTTCATCATGCTCGGTGAATTTTGGATATTCTAGCCAATCACAACACCGGTCTCAACAGGAGACTATTAGCGTGAATGTTTATGGAACTTAAGAGGTTGCGAGTGACTCGGGGTACAACGATGCATCACTTGATGATCAAAGTTGTTCCCTTGGGTTAGTATGATAGAGGCTCATCCGGAGCCAGATCGCAGCCGGCGATTTTCATAACATTCCCTCGAGATTAAACTCAAAGAACATAATCTCTCTTAAAATGATATTTTTGTATCGTTTTCCACAAGACATGTTTACTCCATTGGGGGTGCCACAGTGTTCGAAGATATTTCTTTTAACGAATCTAATGAAGCGACTTGGGCCTAGATTTCAAGCTGATTAAGCTTCTCCACATCTTAGGTTATTACCAAGGTAAAAACATACTAAGCCAGTGTGGAGGGGGCGAGCAACAAGTGCTCTACCATGTCCACTTTCATGGGCATCGAGGCGGGGGCGCCAAGTGCTCTACCATGGGCACCTGCAGAGGTTCTTCCATGGGAGTCGATGGCGCCTCCCCGTGATATACCATCATAGCTAATGATGCCTCCCCCCAAACAATGTAGATACCCCAAACGTGTAGCACCATACAAATTCCACTCTATACTCTCATGCGAGCGAACATTGTATTTCGTTCTGACCAACAACTATATGAAAGCGTGCCAAAAGGGAGAAAACACTTTGTTCCTGCCGTGTACTCATTTTGCAAAGTATCATAGAGATGGAATTTAAAGAAGGGCAACGCCCATACATACTCGTCAGGAGTAGTAGTGGTCGGACCAGCTGGGTCCTCAAGTTCAGGTCCGTTCGAGTAACTTCCGCTAGAGGACGGTTCCATGTGTTGTCCACGTAGAATAGTGGTGGTGTGGACCAGCTGGGTTCACAAGCCTATCATTCACGAGAGTCGCTTGGACTCGATCGAGGACGATTTCTACATGCCATGTTCAGGTGGAGTAGTAGCTCGTTATAGACAAGCTTGGTGATCTCCCGGGTGATGATTCCGACCATCAACAACCTATGCAAATATTTCAAGATTACGGCAGGTAATCCTGTTACATCGGGTAATTTGATTACATCAGGTAATCCATTGCATATTGCGATGATGATACAAATTTATTCATTAACATGATGTTCCAATATTTAAAAACGTCCTAACAATGATTCAAAGCGATTAAAAGTAATTAAAAAATTATTTCTAGCCATGAAAACATACAGTACAAGCATGGTAAAGACGGAAACATGTTAAGCATATCACAAACAATTTGAACGGCGAAAACTGCAGCGCGGCCTGCGGGCTCGTGGGCGGCTAGCAGTCATGGCACGCAGCTCGGTCAAGCGTGTTTGCGGCCGACATAACGCGATGGGTAGATCATACGCATGTTGCACACGGCCAAGTGTGGGGTCCACGCACTTGCATACTGCAAACAACCGCATATGTACGTCCGTGTCTACTTAATGCAACACAAACACAACGGCTGAGCTAACACGATGGCCATGGCGAGCGCTTGTGTGCAGCAGGCACACGGAGGCGCAATTGAGTCAGGCTAGACTTCCGTTGTGAGCAGGCGAGTGCGGCGACCAAGTGCAGCAGGGTGCGGTGACCAGCAGGATCACGGCAGCGGCTTCCTGCAATGCACAGAGGCGAGCGCGTCGGAGTGTGCACGAGACTCGCATAAAACCATGCATGTACGCAAAAATTATATCGCGGGCTGGCGCAAGACAACGGATCGAGGCGGCCAGTGCACGTAGTGAGCGCATGTCAGCGGGACACAATGATCAACTCGCGGGCTAGCGCGGGACAACGGGTCGAAGCGACTGGCGCACATTAGCGGGACGCAGCGATCAGCTCGCGGGCTAGAGTAGGATAACAGATCGAGGCGGTCAGCACAAACAGCGAGCGCAGCGGTCAACGCACGTCAGCGGGACGTGACAATCAGCTCGCGGGCTTGTGCATGACAACAGGTCAAGGCGTCCAGCGTACGCAGCGACCAACTCACGGTTCAGATACGGCAAGATAAGCAACCTCCAAGCGTACATCAGGCACGCGTATGGATCCAATGATAGATGCCATCTGGACAACATGTGCAGACTTGAGAAAGAAGAAGAAGAAAAATCATGCATCATCGGGACACCACGATGTGTGTACTGCGGGTACAACACAATGGTGTCGTGCACATCCGAGGCATCGCGGGGCTACGTAGTGCGGAGCTCAGTGTGTGGCTTGGCGGCTCAGCCGACCGGGCAACACACAATGAGTGACTCTACGGTAGCAATCAGCAATGTCGTGCTCATCGGAAGCACTTGTACATCAGGTACATGGACGATAAAAATTCATGTGTACATCATGGTGGTGTCGTGCTCATCTGGAGCATACATATGCACCGTATTTTTGTGATGTAGTTAGCAAAAATTCTCTTGATGCAAGATCGATCGGCATTATGCCGGCGACATCAGGTCAGCTCCAATCAAGCAAGAAAATCCACATCTTAGATCGAATAAATCCGAAAGAAGGGCAAGAACGAAAACATAGACAGATGTAAAACTGTTGTTGCGATCAGATCTAGATTGTACCTCCGCATGAACGACGAGAGCCTGCTTGATGGAGGCTCGAGGCAGATCAGTCGGCGGAGCTCGTGCTGATAACGTGTTCCACAACCTTTGCCGGCGAGTCCGGTCCAAGGACGTGGAGCGAGAGCGTAGTCGAAGTAGTCGTACACGCAGCACAATCACAGATGCAAAAAAGTAAAGGGACAAAGAGAAATAGTCTAGACTTAATCTTTATTATCAATTGGTGTCTCTCTCCATACAATACATGGGTATATATAAGGAGAGAGGGGGTAGGTGGAGAGGACCAAACCCTAATGTGAAAACCCCCACCCAAAAAAGAATGGCCCCCGTACATACCATGTACGTTGTTTCCCAACAATTTACACCCCATCCAAGAGGGGCCTGATCCTTCGCTGAAAACTTCGGTCAATTTTCCGGCCCTCTGATCGGTAAAGATTTGCGCGAGGGTGCTTCGCGATTGTGCTGATGCCCCCTGTTTCAGCCGGTACCCAAAGGTATTCCCCCATGGTTTGTATGATCTAATGAATCCGACCCATGAGTAGTCATGCACTCTGCTACGGTGTCGAATCCTACTAGTGGGCGAGTTGGACGCGAGCTCGGTCGGCACGTATCATGGTCACGACAGAAAAATAAATACGTACAGACCGACCGCGAGAAAGCCCAGCAGTTCTAGTTAGTCCGCACAACACACAAGAATATACGGAGTACATGGCCATGCCAGCCAAACGTCCACGTGCTGCGTGCGCTCGACGAGACTCGGACAGCCGGGCCGTCATCCTGTGTGCCGGTGGATCTCCTGCTGGAGATCTCCGCGGCGCCATCCTGGAGCCGGACTTCCGCCGTGTTAGGGAATTGGTAGACGATCTATAGCATGACCCTGAATTGGTTCATCTGGGGATACAGGATACAAGATCAGGAAGAATTGAGGCTATCCTATTACAAGGAGATCAGCTCATGTGCCGCCGCCGTCGAGTTCGTGATCCCAAGGATGACCTACTCGTTCCCCTCTTCTGGCTTAAGTAGTCGATTCTGCATTCTTACTGGGCCCAGTTCTCCCCAAGATAACGGCGATTGGGCTGGATGA
Source organism: Bromus sterilis (assembly GCA_950022295.1). Classification (NCBI taxonomy): domain Eukaryota; kingdom Viridiplantae; phylum Streptophyta; class Magnoliopsida; order Poales; family Poaceae; genus Bromus; species Bromus sterilis. The sequence goes on from OX465597.1 coordinate 351,592,784, forward strand.
GTCTCTTTGGCCTTCCTCGTTGCTTGACCAGGCCCATCTCGTCTGCCAGGTCTGAAGAGGTAGTATGGTTCGTAACATCCCCTCCCCCTTGAGAGCCGGCTTGTCCCCAAGCCGGTGCAGTCGGGAACTTGTGTTGGAGAGCCAGCTTGTCCTCCCATGTGATGTCGAGGGCCACATCGGTCCACTGGACCTGTACTTGCTCGCGTCGTCCCGTCGGTGTACGTTTCCAGCGAGTGTTGAGGATGCGTGCAGGACAGGTGACAACATCGGAAGGGTTAGGTGGGCATGGAGAGCAAGCAGTACCTGGACGGAGTACTTGACGCAATTGTGAGACATGAAACACTGGGTGTATTCCGGAGCCCTCGGGAAGAGCTACTTCATACGCCACAGGATTGATGCGTCGGAGGATGGTGTATGGGCCGAAGTAGCGGAAGGCAAGCTTGTGATTGGTGCGCCTGGTAACTGAGGACTGGACATATGGTTGCAACTTGACAAAAACAGCATCGCCTGACTCAAAAGTGCGGACTGAACGTTTCTTATCTGCCTGGTTCTTCATCTGTTGACGAGCGTGATGCAGATTGTGCTGCAGCAATTGTTGCATCAACTGACGCTCTTCCAGGAATTCAGTTAAGGCAGGGAGTTGGCAGACCGAGGCCTCAGTAATGCCCCAGTGGCGTGGTTCTCTGCCATACAGTGCCTTGAATGGTGACATCTTGATGGAAGAATGGTCGCTGGTATTGTACCAGAATTCGGCCAGTGATAAGAACTGCGCCCACTTGCCCGGGCAGGCATGAGCAAAGCAGCGAAGGTAAATTTCCAGACATTGATTGACACGCTCAGATTGTCCATCGGTTTGTGGGTGGTACGCAGAACTCATGCGTAGCTTGCTGCCAATGCGCTCGAACAGTTCTTTCCAGAAATTGCTAGTAAAGATTGGATCCCGATCGGAAATCATCACCTTAGGGAGGCCGTGTAGCTTGAAGACATTGTCCAAATATGTTGTTGCAACCTTTGCGGCTGTGAAGGGGTGATGAAGAGGAATGAAATGAGCATACCGAGTGAATTTGTCAACCACCACCATGATGCTGTTGGCTGAACCAGAGGTGGGTAGGCCTTCTATGAAGTCCATTGTAATGATTTTCCATGCTTCATCCGGAACTTCCAAAGGTTCAAGCAGGCCTGGGTATTTGACCCGTTCTGGCTTGGATTGCTGACAGATGAAACAAGACTACACGAATTCTTTGATCTGTTTTTTCATCTTGGGCCAAGCAAAGAGACGCTTGATGCGAGTATATGTCACCGGGAACCCAGAGTGACCCCCAATCGTACTTGCATGAAAAGCTGTCATGATTTGCTGCTGAATTGGAAGGGACCCACCTAACCAGATGCGATCTCGGAAGTAGAGAATTTCATTTCGGAGAGTGAAACGCTTCTTGTTGTCCGGTTGGCACTGCAGTTTCTAAATCCATTTGGTAGCATGGGGATTAGTTGTGTAGCTTGCTTTAACATCATCCAGCCAAGCTGGTAGGCATTCGGTGATGACCGTCAGAACAGGGGAGTCATGGCGGCAGCGAGACAGAGCATCGGCCGCACGGTTCTCCAGTCCTTTGCGGTATTGAATTTTGTATTGTAGTCCCAAAAGCTTAGTGAAAGCTTTTTGCTGCCACACTGTGGTCAGGCGTTGTTCCTCCAAGTGTACTAAGCTCTTTTGATCAGTCTGTATCACAAATTATTTGTGCTGCAGATATGGGCGCCATTGTTCAACAGCCATCAGTATCGCCAGACACTCTTTTTCATACGTGGAGAACCCACGATTTTTGGGGCCCAGAGGTTTGCTCATGTAGGCAATGGGATGCCCATCTTGCTGAAGTACTGCGCCAACTCCAGTATCACAAGCATCCGTGTCCAACACAAATGTTCGATTGAAGTCGGGTAGTTGCAGCACGGGGGCCTCAATGAGTGCTTGCTTCAAGAGTTGAAACGCTTGTTTGGTATCGGAGGTCCAGGTAAACACAACCCCTTTCTTGAGCAGATTGAATAGAGGGCGGGCAATGATGCCGAAGTGTTTGACGAATTTCCTGTAATAGCCGGCGAGTCCCAGAAATCCCCGGACCTCCTTACTGTTGTGTGGGGTTGGCCATTGAGCGACTTTGTAAATCTTCTCAGGGTCAGAGGAAACACCCTGTGCGTTGATGATATGGCCGAGATAAGCAATTTGCTGCTGCCCAAAAGAGCACTTTGATTTCTTGACCTGCCAATTGTCCTGACGGAGCAATCTGAGGACGGTTTCCAAGTGGTGCAAATGGTCGGGAAGCATCTGACTATAGACCAATATATCGTCGAAGAAAACGACAGCACATTTTCTGAGGACTGGATGCAGAGTAGTGTTCATTGGTCCAAGAAATGTGGCTGGTCCGCCCGCCACTCCAAACGGCATCACAGTGTACTCATAGAGTCCGGAATGTGTTTCAAATGCAGTTTTGAACTCTTCCCCCTGGGCAAGCCGGATCTGGTGATAGCCAGCGCGTAGGTTTATTTTCGAGAACCATCTTGCGCCGGCGAGTTCATCCAACAATTCATCTATAACACGTACCGGAAACTTGTTGACGACTATCATAGCATTAAGACTGCGATAGTCCACACAGAGGCACCATGAGCCGTCCTTCTTCTTCACGAGTATAGCTGGGGAAGAATAATGGCTGGTACTTTTCTGAATGATGCCTGAATCAAGGAGTTCGGCCACTTGGCGCTCGATTTCAGTTTTCAGGTCTGGCTTGTGCCTGTAAGCTCGGATGTTAGCAGGTTGTGCTCCGGGCATCAAAGGAATGTGGTGGTCGCACGTTCTGCATGGTGGCAGTGAAGTAGGTTCGCTGAACACGTCTTCGAATTGATGGATGATGTCTTGCACTGCTGATGGTGTAACTTCGCTGGTGGTGACAGTTTCATTCAGTGCATAGACATGGATCAAATGAGCAATGGAACCCTGACGACAAGCATTGGTCAGTTCAGCTGCAGAGATGGCTGAACACTGGACTTGTTGTGCTTTGTTACCTTGCAACTGAATGGGCCCTTGTGGCGATTGAATGCAGAGGGTTTTGCGAACCCAATCGATGTTCGGATTGTGCTCCTCCAGCCAATCTATACCCAATATTGCATCAAAGGAGCCCAGCGGTAAAATCTTCATGTCAATGTGGAAGGAGTGTCCCGCGGATGACCAGGAGCAGTGAGGAATGTAAGAAGAGCATCTGTGTTGGGTGCCATCAGCCACATTGACTCTGCAGGCTATAGGAAGACGCTGAACCCCAGTCATTTTGGTAGATAATTGCTGATTGATAAATGAAGTAGAACTGCCAGAATCGATCAACATCAACACTTCATGGTTCTCAATAAAAGCATGCAACTGAATAACACCAGGAGCGTCTGAAGAGGAGCCCGTCAGTGCATGGACTGAGATGGAGCAGACTTGTTCAGTCGCATCAGTGGAATTGCTCTCTGAAGATTGCCCAGTCACTTCTTCCTGAGAAAACAGAGCTAGCAATTCTTCAACAATATGTAACTGCACTGTCGGTGGGCAAGAGTGGTCTTGACCCCATTTTTCCCCACATTTAAAGCACGACAGCGTCGATAATTGCGCAAAGCAGCTACTCGATCATCACTGGTTGATTTTGCAAGTTCCATGTTGCGGCCCTCACTCGACCTGGGTGTCGTGGTAGAAGGTGTCGAACGCATTTGAACTGTGTACTGTCGAGCAGGAATCTTGAGCTGCTTGTACTGATTGTGTCGAGTGGCGGAGTGTGTCTCGCCCTCGACCACTTCTTCCTGAAGCAAAGCCAGAGAACAAGCAGTGTCCAAATCAGCGGGCCGCTGCACCATTACCACTGATCTGATGTCCGAACGCAGTCCCTCGACAAATCGTGTCAAAAAATAAAAGGGATGAGTAGTGTCACAATAAGACATCAAATGATTCATGATTATTTCAAATCGCTCGATGTACTCAGCTACTGTGGACATCTGTTTTACAGCATAGAACTGACGGATTAACAGTTGGTGTCTATCTCTACCAAAACGAGTGCTAAGCAAAGATGTGAATGAAATCCAATCAATGCCTGCTAATTTTTTCTGAATAGATTGTAACCAGATACCAGCTGCACCAGTGAAGTGTAAGGTAGACATGGGAACCCAGTATGATTCGTGCACGACAAACATATGAAAGTACTGTTCAGCTAGTGTCTTCCAGAGATTCGGGTTCTCGCCAGTAAATTGGGGGAAATGCATGGTGGGTGCGGAGGCTCCTAATCCAGTAATCATTTGACTAGGAACAAGAGCAGAATCAGTCATTGGTGTTTGGAATGAGAGCATACCCGTGACCGGGGGTGCTACCGGTGAACTAACGTTCACTGGATGGGCATCCCCGGTGTGTGGCTGCTCGCCGTGGCCGAACGGCCCGTGGATCGCCTCGCCGGCCGGTGAAGTGGAACCGGGCGCAGGAGTTGTGGGCGACCCACCACTGGATGAAGAGGTAGATGCGCGAGTCCGTTGCAGATCAGCCACCGCAGCCGTGAGGTTCGAGAGACGAGCCTCCAGATCGGGGCGCCACTCGGCGAGGCCGCGTATTTGGGAGGACTGCTCGGCGATCTGCTGGGAGAGGCTCTGCTGAGTGGCGAGGATCGCATCGCTCCGCGCGGTCATGTTCAGCTCCATGCGATCCAAGTACTCACGGAGAGCAGGATCCATGGTGGCTAGAAGACGCGCACGATCCGCCGCTTTTTTGCGTGTTTCCAGAGTGGAATCGGTTGGGAAGAGGTGGATTGGGAATCGGCTGGCTAATCTGATACCAGATGTTAGGGAATTGGTAGACGATCTATAGCATGACCCTGAATTGGTTCATCTGAGGATACAGGATACAAGATCAGGAAGAATTGAGGCTATCCTATTACAAGGAGATCAGCTCCTGTGCCGCCGCCGTCGAGTTCGTGATCCCAAGGATGACCTACTCGTTCCCCTCTTCTGGCTTAAGTAGTCGATTCTGCATTCTTACTGGGCCCAGTTCTCCCCGAGATAACGGCGATTGGGCTGGATGAGTCTCTTCGGCCTTCCTCGTTGCTTGACGAGGCCCATCTCGTCTGCCAGGTCTGAAGAGGTAGTATGGTTCGTAACACGCCCCCGCCTGGCCGTCCGTGGCTACCGACCTCACGCTCCTCCGTCGCGTCCCGTACGAGCTGGAGGACAGGGACGTCAATAGCATCACGCGCGTAGTCCAGGCACCCTTATCCGGTTCTGAGCCCATCCCTGTCCTCTCCAAACTAGCAAGGCTCAGCTTCGAACTCGCGACCTGGCGCGACGGCCTCATCGTCTTCCTCCACTACACCCGCGGCCGACCTCAGGCTGATGAGCAGCTTACGGTATGCAGCAATATCCTCACCGGCCAGACCTTGCATCTTCCTCCCATGGCCGTGAGAGACCACTACCCTCCCGCGCTGCTCACCGTGGACGCCCACCATTTCGAGCTGCTCGCCGCCGACGAGAACTTGACAAGCCAGATCTACTCGTCACAGGGCGGAAAATGGAGCGCCGCCCGCGCCGCCCACCACCCAGTCCGCTGCTTGCCAGCAACAAACGCCCGGCGATCATCGGACGCACCGTCTACTGGTTATGCGTTCCGGGCTTGTGCAGAGACCTAGTACAAGCCTATGAGCTTCGCATCGTGGCTCTGGACGTCGACACTGCGCATGCGACCGTCATCGACCTTCCCGACAGCTGCGTTAGCAGAATGCCGGGCACCAAGAACAACAACGGGATCACGTTGGGCGTCTCGGCGAGCGGGACTAGGCTCAGCTTGGTGGTGTCTGAGACCCAGGTGATATCGATGTGGTCCTTGTCCGAGTCGGGATGGAGCCGTCGAGTGCTGATGGACAGGAAGGACTGGGACGTGCACAACTCCGTTCGCTTCGAAGGATTCGGGGAGAGGAGCGGCACCGTGCTCTTTTACATGAGCCGTGTTAGGCTCATCCAGTTGAACCTTACAACAATGGAGGTCCTAGTCTTGATCCGTAGGAGCCGAAAGACTAACCACTATATCTCGCAGGTGTGCCTGCATGAGATCAATTTGATCTCTATTTTGCGGGCCATGAAACCATTCATCTAGCTAGCCGTTGTACCTTGTTTTAGTTCTCTTCTTGTACTTTATTTTGTTTCGCATTAAACAACAGTACTTGTAAGCCGCCACATGAGATAGATTGATCTCTATTTTACTTGATGAATCTCTAACAAAACTTATGCTGATAATTAGCAGATATTATAACACAATTCACGAAACAATCCACAACGACAACTTTCGAGAAATCATCATTCGTACTTGCAAACATGATTACATATGTATGCTCCAAACTGCAAGCCCGAAGTTGCGGGAGTGTGAACTTACGACGGACGGGCTACATGTCAAACTTAATCCACGTCGTGCATGCGCGCTCTGAGATGTGGAAAAGTCAAATCATCAACAAAGCTTGTCCCTTGTGCTTTTCCGTGATATAAGCATTTGAGAGAGAAAGATGTATACGACTGGTACTTCTGGACCATGCCCTTCTCCTTCACATCTACCATGTGTTGTACCTGCATGCTGAGACGCTCGTGGCAGCACCTTACCGTATAGGGTCCATGTACCTTTGATGTGGCAAATGTGTAGGTGTGGTGGTCGATGGCAAGTGAGTGAGGAAAAGTATGATTTCATCTGATCATGTAGCTTTAATGAGTGTTGGATTAGATTCCAATAGCTTCATAAAATAATTCAGACACCACACGTTGCATTATTTCATGAAAATAAGTACGGAGTCTTGCCATCTCCAATTGAAACCTTGGTAGCCCTAGAGAACGCGTCTCGATCTATATCGTTGCATGGCGATGGAGATCCAGCCCATGGGTGTTAATTTAGGACGTTGTTAAGCCAACCACAGCAAGCGAAGACGAAGTGCACAACTAAAATTCTGTAGATTCTGAATTCCGAGGCCTTTGTGCTGCATCGATGAACAAACTAGATGCCAATTGACCTTGCAGCAGTGGTCACCGCTACGCCCCTGGTCGCGTGCCTAAAGGAAATGCCTAAACACATCTTAAGAGTATTCCTCTGCCGGCCGCGGAGAGCAGTCGTCCCTTCCATCATGTGAGTTTGTCAGCAGTAGTGCTGATACAGAGTACCAGGAGCCAAGCGGAGACAACGTACACCCAATAGGCTGGTCTAGGAGAGAGCCTCGTCTACCTGCTCGGCTCGCTAGGCCAGAATGGGTACATGGTGGAGTGAGTACTTAGAAACCTGGTTGTAACGCGTGTGTCGTGGGTGGTGAGGAATGGCTAGTATCCGGTGCAAGAGTCACCTGACTTCTAAGGAAAGATGAACTCCATCTGATCCAAACTTCTCTGATTTGCATTCCATGCATGGTTCGCCCGAGAACTAGTGAGATCGTGATCTAACAATCAGGTATCAGAGATGTCACAACCTGGAGCTTCCCATCCATTACCACCACATCCGGCCCGTCGATCATCATCGCACCAAAGCGATGGACCGGATCTCACCAGAGACGAAGGCGATTTATGAGCTCCTCTGCACGGATTTCGATGCCGCCCTCGTGAAGACCTCCACCGGGCATAGTGAGGAGTTGTTCGTCGCCTTCAACAAGCTCGACACCAAGTTGGATCTACTGAAGGGGCGAATCGAGGATGTCAAGCTCGCCATCGGAATCAACCTCGATGATCTCCAAAGTGGAATTGGTGTCGAACGCAGCACCGCATCATCCCCGAAGTCGCCTACATCTTACCGGCTGCGCAACATCAACAAATAAGTTCTCGCGTCTAGTGATATCAACGGAAAGGAGGGATTTTGATTCGATTCGGAGCCCAACAGGTTGGCCAGCCGATAGTTCATCCACATACCAGAGGTATGCCGTCAGATCATATCCCTCACCACCATTCCTCGAATTTTTCTCCCGGTGGGTTCCGAGTACATCCGATACCCATGGATTCTGCTGGTTTTGGTCCACGGATGGAGTTGATGCAATACGGTGGTTCCAATTCTAAGTTGTGGCATACACTCCATGAGGACTACTTAATGTTCTAGCGCATGCCTCAAACTCAGTCGATCTCGTTCACTTCTAGGTTGTTTTTAAGGCACAACGGCTCGATGGCTCGAGTTAGTTCAGCGTCGAGCTCCGCATGCAAGATGGCTTGAATTATGTGAGTTGTTATAGTATAGATTTGCATGCAATAAACATCAAAACTTATTGCGCCAAATGTTCCACATCTGACAGATTGGTTCAGTGGAATACTATGTGGAACGTTTCTCTAAAGTTTATGATTAGCTATCTGTTTATGAAAAGGACCCAAAAACAATGAACTGCGTGACTCATTTCATGGAGGGCCTGACTCGTGCAGTACGGTTGTTGGATTTGGATTTAGCATATGCTCTGGCAGTCTTGTCTGAAGAACTAGGTGATGTGTCTCTGAACAAGCCCAGTCCCGGATTCAGTTCTGTCAGCAAGAGGCCTTTGTCCCTTTAGCCAAGTCAGTTGTCCCACGCCTAACTGAAGACAAGAAATTTGCAAAAACTGCTCGAAGTGCTCCTACTGAGGATTTTTAGTCAGCATTGCATTCCTACAAAAAGCCCAGGGTCTTATGCTTTATATATGTTGAGAGATGGGCTAGAGACCACAAATATAAACAAGAAGTCCAATTACATCTGGTTCAGGAAATGTTGGACTATGTTCAAAACATGCCCAGTGATGTTAGTGACACTGAGGATTCCGAAACTAGTGAAGCTAATGCAATATGCATATATGTTGCTGCTATGGGGGAACTGGCAACACCTGCAGTCACTACTATGAAACTGAATATTCAATTGCAAGGTCTTAACCTGACATTTCTGGTTGACTCTGGTAGCACTCACACTTTCCTAGATTGTGCGGTGGACAAATTAAATTCAGGGAGTTACTGCTATGCCTATTAGCATGGCCAAGGTGGAAAACGGTGGCTTAGTACCCTATTCACAATAGCTTCCATCGGGTTCTTGATCCCATGATGGCCATCAATTTATCAGTACTTTCGGGTTTTTTTTCCTTGGGCTCTTATGATGGTATTTTGGGTTTGGATTGGCTAGCATCTCACAACCCTATGCAAGTTGATTGGGTTGCCCACTGGATTAAATGGTACCTTGGTGACACTGCTGGGAGAGGATGTTGCCCCGTCGTTATTACCTCTGATTGAGCTCTCAACCCTATTGGTGCCTGATGACAAAATTCAGACTGAACTCCTTGCTGAAATTCACAAATTGTTGGAACAATATGCTCATGTTTTTGCTACCCCTTCTGGCTTACCACCAAAGAGAAGATATGACCACAATATTCCACTGATGCATGGTTGCTCCCCTGTTTCTATTAGACTTTATAGAATTTCTACTTCTCTTAAGTATGAATTGGAAATACAAGTGAAGGAGATGTTAGTTGTTGGGATTATTAAACACAACATCATTTTTTCTTCTCCCGTGATTTTGGTCCAGCAGAAGGATAAGACATGGAGTCCTGTGATTGACTACACATATTTGAATGCTATTACCATTAAAAGAAAATTCCTCATTCATGTAATTGATGAGTTGTTGGATGATTTAGCTGGAGCTAGTTGGTTCACTAAGTTGGATCTTTGAGAAGGATACTGATGTGCGAGAGATGATAATGGTTTCTCTCCCTTCGTTGGTTACCCCAAGTGGAAGGTGAGATGTAGGATAGCAGCAAACTTCCCCTATGTAGAGGATAGGGTTTGTCTCCCGTAGGACTCAAAAGCGGCAAAGTAGGTGATAACGACGCTAGATTTAGCGGTTGACGTGGACCTGCACACACACAACAAATAACTTTGCTCCCAACGAAGTTCAGAGAGGTTGTCACTCTCTCTGGTCTTGTTGTTTACAAAGGATCAAACACAAGGGATAATGATAATGGTGATAGCAACTAGAAAGTAAAAGCGGAAAATAAATAAGCGTGTAAACGGTGATGAGAATATGGACCGGGGTCCCGTGATGTTCACTAGTGATGTCTCTCTCCCAAAAGATGATAAAACTGCTATGCGAGGTAAACAAATCACAGCTGGGAAATTGACAGGATTACGGGCGCAAACCAATGCTAACTATGCTAAAAAGAAAGGATGAGGTTCAAAAGCATGGGCGGTACGCCAAAATAAGTAGACCGAACTCCAACTGCATCTACTACTACTCATACACCTTCAGATATCTATCCAGAACAACTCGCTGGTATTAAGTTGCAAGCCCCACCCAAAATTTAAACCCAAAGCAACAGACAACTGCATTAAAAAGCACTCTGCGTAAAGTAAACAATACTTGCAACCGTAGTTAGAAGCACCGTTGTTTTCCCCCTTATGGAAACAGCACATCCCGTAGACTCATGTTTCTGTCACTCAAGCGTGTCATCAGGGGGCATGAACCCACAATCGAGCATAACGTTCCCTCTTGGAGTCACTACCTGCTACTTGGCCAAAGCAATAAACAACAATGGAGAACATGCAAGAATTACTCAAGAACATAAATATAAAAGATAGGAACCAAATATATTACTCAATCACAAACTGAACATAGTCTCATAACCCATAAGATCCCAGAAAACTCAGCATAGCAACAGTAGAAAATTACATAAGTGCCTCGATCGTGTAGGGCAGCTCACGAGGTCTAATCCATGAAGAACAAAGAGGAGAGGAGAACATGACATAGCTACTGATCACGGACCCATGGTCCAAGGTAGACTACTCACAGATCATCCGGGAAGCGTCCATGGTGGAGGAGAGGCTCCCGGAGGTCGATCCTCCCTCCGGCAGGGTGCCGAGAAGAGGTCTGTTGGCGCTCCCGATCTTGGAAGCGCGGCGGCGGCAGAACAGAGGCGAGATCGCGAAAAAGGGTTCTGTCCTTAGAAGAATCCCTTCACGGAGAATATATAGGCGAAGGGGGGCAGGCAGGGGGGCCACCAGGGGTCTAGGCGCCCCCCTGGAGCGGCCAGCCCCTAGGGAGCGCCACCAGGGCACCTAGGCCCCTGGTGGTTTCCCTCTGGCCCCACCGAGGTGATTCCAGAAGGTTCCTTCACGCTGATTTTTTATCTGATTTTCCCGAATTTTTGGAGCACTTTTAATATGGAGAAAACAAGAAATAGAAAAACAGCAGAAAACAGGAACTGACACTATGGTGCACTGAGTTAATAAATTAGTCCAAATATGATCAAAATTGTATGAAAGTGTATCTAGATCATAGCAATATCACACAAAACATGCATGGAGCAAGCAGAAATTATAGATATGTTTGGGACGTATCAACATCCCCAAGCTTAATTTCTGCTCGTCCTCGAGTAGGTAAATGATAACAAGCATAATTTCTGCGGTGACTTGCTAACAACCATATAAGAACTTTGAAAGTAAATCAATATAGGTACGTAATTCAATTCAAGTCATAACAGGCAAGAGTCTATATTAGCATTGAAGCAAGCAACAAAAGAACATAAAGGTGCAAGAGCTCTTGCTATCCGTGACTCGAATGTCTCCAGATGGTGTTTGCGTGCAAGAAGGGGGATATGGGAATACGAGAGAAAAAATATTTTTGTTGAGAACTCAATCTACTAAAGTTTCACACTTGGTCTTCTTTGGAATCTTATCTTGACTCCTCCCCAGACCACTAGCCAGGTACAAGTCAATTTGATCCACTCCCTTTCGATATTTTGAGCACTCATGCAATGGATGAGCGTAAGCACGAGAGTTGACACTTAGGATAACAAAGAGAGAGATATGGTGGAGGAGGAGGAAGACAAAAAGGGTGAGAAAGGCTCACATCAATGAGGACAATCATAGGCGAGAAAGCCAAATGATAGATATGATGTGAGGAGTAGGGATTGTCATGCAACGGATGCACATATGAGCTAAGAAAAGCTCTCCGATGGAACTAGTGGGGGTGCATCCAACTTGCTCGCTCATAAAGACCTAGAGCTCGTTTGAGGAGGCTCATCCTTGGAATATGCAAACCAAGTTCTATAGTGTGAAGGTCCCCACATACCTATATGCATAAATTATCATCTCTATGGAGTACAAGATAAGAGGGAGTACGAGTGTGGATTTTTCAAAATGAATAGTAGTGTTTCCCCTTTCTCTCTTTTTATTTCTTTTTCTCTTTTTTTCAATTTTTTGTATTTTTTGGTGGCCTCAATGGCTCTTTCTATTTAACTCTCATTTGTCCTCTTTGGGATCTTTTAAATTTGTCCACTTTGGGATCTTTTCCTCACTTAAGGGCAACACTCTATTTTACAAGGTATAGAAGATCTTCACACTTTACAAGGTACTCAACATAAAGAAGATGTAGCTATCATGATGTATGCAAATGTATGCCTCTGCCAGTGTAGCAGGAACATGTATGACATGAAGATCAAGTCATGAAGAGGTGGATGTCACATGGCAATATATCTCGGAAAGGATATGGAAATGCCTTGGTAGGTAGGTATGGTGGATTTTTTGAGGAAAGATATAAGTAATTTTATGATGGCAGAGCGTATCATGCCAAGGGTTTGGATGCACCGGCGAGGTGGACGCCAACTCTCGGAGTGAGAAGAGGGCAATGCACGGTACCGAAGAGGCTAGCAAATATGAGGAGGTGGAAGTTTCAACTTTCAATACTTACATTATTCTGAAGAACTCATGCACTTATCATCGGTAACTCTCAATCTAATGAAAACGTTCACAAAGAGACAAGTACCGCGAGGAGGAGTGTATGGGGTTTTGGTTATCCTTGCGCATCCTCGACTCATGGTACGTGAGTGTACTCTAATGTTTGATCCCTCAAAAGATTAGTGATCCATCTAGTAGCTAGAGTTCTCAGCTAGTTTATAGGTTTTGAAAATAAACACGGATTGCCCAAAATACGACACCTATCACTAATAGGCTAGAGCTCTTGACACCAAAAGTTCAAACATTATTCACAACAGTACCTCAAAACTATTGCAAGTTACTACTATAATTAAATATCAACCTCAATTACCTATTTGCAAGACAAGACACAACTCAGTGAAACAACCAACTCTCTTAACAAGATAAACATGAAAACTAAATAGAGTTCCAGCAACAAAATGAACTAAACTATATCTAAAGCTCTTGGAAAAGATAAACATATAAACCAAGAGCTAAACATGGCAGCAGCTATGAAAAGATAAAGAACACACAACAGAGAAAGATAAGCATGAAAATCCTATGATGAGTTCTAGATTGAAGTGGAGCGTGTTTCTCTCCCACACAAAGTAAGCTGGGGTCCAACTTGTTATGAACAACAAGCAAAACTAAAAAAAACTAAAAAGTAAACCTAAGAGCGAGACGCTCCAAGCATAGCACATAACGCATGAAGTGATAAAAATATAGTGAGATGGAGGACGAACTGATGATTGTTGATGGAGAAGGGGATGCACGGGGGCATCCCCAAGATTAGATGCTTGAGTCTCCTTGAATATTTATTGGGGATGCATGGGGGCTTCCCCAAGCTTGAGCGCTTGACACTCCCGGATCTTCTTTCATCATCTTCCCTCGCACACTTGAAAACTCCCTTCATACATAACTCATCATAAGCTGATTAGAGAGGTTAGTACTCTTAATAAAATAATTTTTCTCCACTGTAAATAAAGATATTCTTGAAGAGCTACTTTTTCTCAAGGTTTCCAAAAAAAAATTCCAAAGAAAAAGCAAGCTTAAGGTTTGCAAAAGTGAAGAAAGACAAAACGTGGCAGAATCTGTGAAAACAGAACATCAGGTAGTAAGTAATTTTTTGGGGTACTTCGGCAACTCAAATCAAAAAACTCAGAACATATGAAAGTTTCACAATTGTATAGAGCATGCTGTGTAAAAAATGTAGCGCAAAAAGTTGAACTGGTGATTTGTTTTGATTTTTTCCGTCAAGCAGACAGAATCGGTTTTCTGGACAGCATGTCAAAACTTTTGCTTCCCTTATCATAAGAGGCTAGAACATGGCACAAAGCTTGAAAATGAAGATACAATGATGTTTCTACAGTAGTAAAAATCAACAAGACCACTAAAAAAAGAAGTAAAAACATCTTGGGTTGCCTCCCAACAAGCGCTTTCTTTTACGCCTTTAAGCTAGGCATAAAGCAAAAGAAGAATCAAGTTTTATCAAGAGAGAGTGAATAGCTAGCCCGCGTAATGGACTCAAAATGTAACTTGATTTTATTTATAGGGAAGTTTTCCATCCCCTTTTTGAGAGGGAATTGAAATTTTATATTCTCCTCTTTCATGTCAATAACAGCACCAACGGTGCGAAGAAAAGGACGTACCAAAATAATTGGACATGAAGGTTCACACTCTATGTCCTTAATAGTAAAATCAACGGGAACATAATTGTCATTGACAATGATAAGAACATCGTCGATATTCCCCAAAGGTTTCTTTACGGAAGAATCAACGAAACGAACACAAAAAGAATAAGGATCAAAAGGCTTCAATTCAAACATATCATACATTCTTTTGGGCATAACGGAGGTACTAGCTCTAACATCACATCAAGCATAGCAAGAGAAGTTATTAAATTTAATTTTGATCATAGGATACCAACCATCATCTAGCTTCCTAGGTATGGAGGCTTCTATTCGAAGCTTCTCCTCCCTAGCTTTGATGAGAGCATTAGTGATATGCTCCGTGAAGGCAAGATTTAGTGTGCTAGTGTGGGGGTCTCTAGACATTTTGTGCAGAAAACTAATTACCTATGAGAGGGTACAACTATCAAAATCAATGTCACTACTATCAAAGGTGGTAGTGGTGTCATCTAGGCTGACTTGTTTCGAACCCTCTATGTTCATAGGAGTTTCTTCTTCTACGGTTGAGGTATTAGCATCATCATTAATAGGTCCAATGGGACTAGGAGTGTGTTGGGTGCTAATAGTTTGGGTGTCCTCAACAATTTAGATAGTAGCAACAGTGTGGTGTGTAGGAAGGCTCTTAATTCTATCATCTTCCTCTTTTTATCTAGCCCATCTTTCTTTAAGTTTAGCCATCATCCTAATATTTTCATTAATTTGCAATTGGATAGCATTAACAGGAGTGGCCTTCCTCTCCTCAAGGGGGGGGTTCTAATTTTAAGATCCTCAACATCAAGGGCTAAGTTGTCTACCTTCAAAGAGAGATTATCTAATTTGGCTAATTTCTCTTCTACACTCTTGTTGAAGGCTTTTTGGGTAGTGATAAAGTCTCTAAGCATGCTTTCTAATTCAGAAGTGGGGTTCTTGTTGCTAGGATAAGGGTTGTTGTTCCCATAGTTGCATGGAAACGGTCTAGGATTGCTAGCAAAATTAGCCCTATAAGCATTGTTGTTGTGACTAGTGAAGTCACACAACTTGGTGTTTTCAGTGGAACCCATAGCAGCAGCAAGTGTGGCAGATTTTTTTGTAATTTTTGATAAAGGACACTAACATAAAAGCTGAAATGTAAACTAACAAGACTAAAAAGCAAAGGTAAAAGATAGTGTGCAACTCCCCTATCTTTACCATTGGAGTCCCCGGCAACGGCGCCAGAAATTTTCTTGATGTGCGAGAGATGATAATGGCTTCTCTCCCTTTGTTGGTTACCCCAAGTGCAAGGTGAGATGTAGGATAGCAGCAAATTTCCCCTATGTAGAGGATACAGTTTGTCTCCTGTAGGACTCAAAATCGGCAAAGTAGGTGACAACGGCGCTAGATTTAGCGTGGGCCTGCACACACACACACACAACAAGTAACTTTGCTCCCAACGATGTTCAGAGAGGTTGTTACTCTCTCTGGTCTTGTTGTTTACAAAGGATCAAACACAAGGGATAATGATAATGGTCATAGCAGCTAGAAAGTAAAAGTAGAAAATAAATAAGCGTGTAAACAGTGATGGGAATATTGATCGGGGTCCCGTGATGTTCACTAGTGATGTCTCTCTCCCAAAATATGATAAAACTGCTATGCGAGGTAAACAAATCACAACTGGGCAATTGACAGGATTACAGGCGCAAACCAATGCTAACTATGCTACAAAGGAAGGACGAGGCTCAAAAGCATGGGCGGTACGCCAAAATAAGTAGACCGAAATCCAACTGCATCTACTACTAATCATCCACCTTGAGATATCTATCCAGAACATCTCGTTGGTATTAAGTTGCCATCCCCACCAAAAGTGTAAACCCAAAGCAATAGACAACTGCATTAAAAAAGCACTTTGTGTAAAGTAAACAATACTTGCAACCGCGGTTAGAAGCACCATTGTTTCCCCCCTTGTGGAAACATCACATTCCCTAGACTCATGTTTCTGTCACTCAAGCGTGTCATAAGGGGGCATGAACCCACAATCAAGCATAACATTCCCTCTTGGAGTCACTACCTACTAAGCTCTCGTGAAGACCTCCACCGGGCATAGTGAGGAGTTGTTCGTCGCCTTCAACAAGCTCGACACCAAGTTGGATCTACTGAAGGGGCGAATCGAGGATGTCAAGCTCGCCATCGGAATCAACCTCGATGATCTCCAAAGTGGAATTGGTGTCGAACGCAGCACCGCATCATCCCCGAAGTCGCCTACATCTTAGCCGGCTGCGCAACATCAACAAATAAGTTCTCGCGTCTAGTGATATCAACGGAAAGGAGGGATTTTGATTCGATTCGGACCCCAACAGGTTGGCCAGCCGATAGTTCATCCACATGCCAGAGGTATGCCGTCAGATCATATCCCTCACCACCATTCCTCGAATTTTTCTCCCGGTGGGTTCCGAGTACATCCGATACCCATGGATTCTGCTGGTTTTGGTCCACGGATGGAGTTGATGCAATACGGTGGTTCCAATTCTAAGTTGTGGCATACACTCCATGAGGACTACTTAATGTTCTAGCGCATGCCTCAAACTCAGTCGATCTCGTTCACTTCTAGGTTGTTTTTAAGGCACAACGGCTCGATGGCTCGAGTTAGTTCAGCGTCGAGCTCCGCATGCAAGATGGCTTGAATTATGTGAGTTATTATAGTATAGATTTGCATGCAATAAACATCAAAACTTATTGCGCCAAATGTTCCACATCTGACAGATTGGTTCAGTGGAATACTATGTGGAACGTTTCTCTAAAATTTATGATCAGCTATCTGTTTATGAAAAGGACCCAAAAACAATGAACTGCGTGACTCATTTCATGGAGGGCCTGACTCGTGCAGTACGGTTGTTGGATTTGGATTTAGCATATGCTCTGGCAGTCTTGTCTGAAGAACTAGGTGATGTGTCTCTGAACAAGCCCAGTCCCGGATTCAGTTCTGTCAGCAAGAGGCCTTTGTCCCTTTAGCCAAGTCAGTTGTCCCACGCCTAACTGAAGACAAGAAATTTGCAAAAACTGCTCGAAGTGCTCCTACTGAGGATTTTTAGTCAGCATTGCATTCCTACAAAAAGCCCAGGGTCTTATGCTTTATATATGTTGAGAGATGGGCTAGAGACCACAAATATAAACAAGAAGTCCAATTACATCTGGTTCAGGAAATGTTGGACTATGTTCAAAACATGCCCAGTGATGTTAGTGACACTGAGGATTCCGAAACTAGTGAAGCTAATGCAATATGCATATATGTTGCTGCTATGGGGGAACTGGCAACACCTGCAGTCACTACTATGAAACTGAATATTCAATTGCAAGGTCTTAACCTGACATTTCTGGTTGACTCTGGTAGCACTCACACTTTCCTAGATTGTGCGGTGGACAAATTAAATTCAGGGAGTTACTGCTATGCCTATTAGCATGGCCAAGGTGGAAAATGGTGGCTTAGTACCCTATTCACAATAGCTTCCATCGGGTTCTTGATCCCATGATGGCCATCAATTTATCAGTACTTTCGGGTTTTTTTTCCTTGGGCTCTTATGATGGTATTTTGGGTTTGGATTGGCTAGCATCTCACAACCCTATGCAAGTTGATTGGGTTGCCCACTGGATTAAATGGTACCTTGGTGACACTGCTGGGAGAGGATGTTGCCCCGTCGTTATTACCTCTGATTGAGCTCTCAACCCTATTGGTGCCTGATGACAAAGTTCAGACTGAACTCCTTGCTGAAATTCACAAATTGTTGGAACAATATGCTCATGTTTTTTCTACCCCTTCTGGCTTACCACCAAAGAGAAGATATGACCACAATATTCCACTGATGCATGGTTGCTCCCCTGTTTCTATTAGACTTTATAGAATTTCTACTTCTCTTAAGTATGAATTGGAAATACAAGTGAAGGAGATGTTAGTTGTTGGGATTATTAAACACAACATCAATTTTTCTTCTCCCGTGATTTTGGTCCAGCAGAAGGATAAGACATGGAGTCCTGTGATTGACTACACATATTTGAATGCTATTACCATTAAAAGAAAATTCCTCATTCATGTAATTGATGAGTTGTTGGATGATTTAGCTGGAGCTAGTTGGTTCACTAAGTTGGATCTTTGAGAAGGATACTGATGTGCGAGAGATGATAATGGTTTCTCCCCCTTCGTTGGTTACCCCAAGTGGAAGGTGAGATGTAGGATAGCAGCAAACTTCCTCTATGTAGAGGATAGGGTTTGTCTCCCGTAGGACTCAAAAGCGGCAAAGTAGGTGACAACGACGCTAGATTTAGCGGTTGACGTGGACCTGCACACACACAACAAATGACTTTGCTCCCAACGAAGTTCAGAGCGGTTGTCAATCTCTCTGGTCTTGTTGTTTACAAAGGATCAAACACAAGGGATAATGATAATGGTGATAGCAACTAGAAAGTAAAAGCGGAAAATAAATAAGCGTGTAAACGGTGATGAGAATATGGACCGGGGTCCCGTGATGTTCACTAGTGAGGTCTCTCTCCCAAAAGACGATAAAACTGCTATGCGAGGTAAACAAATCACAGCTGGGAAATTGACAGGATTACGGGCGCAAACCAATGCTAACTATGTTAAAAAGAAAGGATGAGGCTCAAAAGCATGGGCGGTACGCCAAAATAAGTAGACCGAACTCCAACTGCATCTACTACTACTCATCCACCTTGAGATATCTATCCAGAACATCTCGTTGGTATTAAGTTGCCATCCCCACCCAAAATTTAAACCCAAAGCAACAGACAACTGCATTAAAAAAGCACTCTGCGTAAAGTAAACAATACTTGCAACCGCAGTTAGAAGCACCGTTGTTTTCCCCCTTATGGAAACAGCACATCCCCTAGACTCATGTTTCTGTCACTCAAGCGTGTCATCAGGGGGCATGAACCCACAATCAAGCATAACGTTCCCTCTTGGAGTCACTACCTACTACTTGTCCAAAGCAATAAACAACAACGGAGAACATGCAAGAATTACTCAACAATATAAATATAAAAGATAAGAACCAAATATATTACTCAATCACAAACTGAACATAGTCTCATAACCCATAAGATCCCAGAAAACTCAGCATAGCAACAGTAGAAAATTACATAAGTGCCTCGATCGTGTAGGGCAGCTCACGAGGTCTAATCCATGAAGAACAAAGAGGAGAGGAGAACATGACATAGCTACTGATCACGGACCCATGGTCCAAGGTAGACTACTCACAGATCATCCGAGAAGCGTCCATGGTGGAGGAGAGGCTCCCGGAGGTCGATCCTCCCTCCGGCAGGGTGCCGAGAAGAGGTCTGTTGGCGCTCCCGATCTTGGAAGCGCGGCGGCGGCAGAACAGAGGCGAGATCGCGAAAAAGGGTTCTGTCCTTAGAAGAATCCCTTCACGGAGAATATATAGGCGAAGGGGGGCAGGCAGGGGGGCCACCAGGGGTCTAGGCGCCCCCCCTGGAGCGGCCAGCCCCTAGGGAGCGCCACTAGGGCACCTAGGCCCCTGGTGGTTGCCCTCTGGCCCCACCGAGGTGATTCCAGAAGGTTCCTTCACGCTGATTTTTTATCTGATTTTCCCGAATTTTTGGAGCACTTTTAATATGGAGAAAACCGGAAATAGAAAAAAAGCAGAAAACAGGAACTGACACTATGGTGCACTGAGTTAATAAGTTAGTCCAAATATGATCAAAATTGTATGAAAGTGTATCTAGATCATAGCAATATCACACAAAACATGCATGGAGCAAGCAGAAATTATAGATATGTTTGGGACGTATCAACATCCCCAAGCTTAATTTATGCTCGTCCTCGAGTAGGTAAATGATAACAAGCATAATTTCTGCGGTGACTTGCTAACAACCATATAAGAACTTTGAAAGTAAATCAATATAGGTACGTAATTCAATTCAAGTCATAACAGGCAAGAGTCTATATTAGCATTGAAGCAAGCAAGAAAAGAACATAAAGGTGCAAGAGCTCATGCTATCCGTGACTCGAATGTCTCCAGATGGTGTTTGCGTGCAAGAAGGGGGATATGGGAATACGAGAGAAAAAATATTTTTGTTGAGAACTCAATCTACTAAAGTTTCACACTTGGTCTTCTTTGGAATCTTATCTTGACTCCTCCCAGACCACTAGCCAGGTACAAGTCAATTTGATCCACTCCCTTTCGATATTTTGAGCACTCATGCAATGGATGAGCGTAAGCACGAGAGTTGACACTTAGGATAACAAAGAGAGAGATATGGTGGAGGAGGAGGAAGACAAAAAGGGTGAGAAAGGCTCACATCAATGAGGACAATCATAGGCGAGAAAGCCAAATGATAGATATGATGTGAGGAGTAGGGATTGTCATGCAACGGATGCACATATGAGCTAAGAAAAGCTCTCCAATGGAACTAGTGGGGGTGCATCCAACTTGCTCGCTCATGAAGACCTAGAGCTCGTTTGAGGAGGCTCATCCTTGGAATATGCAAACCAAGTTCTATAGTGTGAAGGTCCCCACATACCTATATGCATAAATTATCATCTCTATGGAGTACAAGATAAGAGGGAGTACGAGTGTGGATTTTTCAAAATGAATAGTAGTGTTTCCCCTTTCTCTCTTTTTATTTCTTTTTCTCTATGCAAGTTGATTGGGTTGCCCACTGGATTAAATGGTACCTTGGTGACACTGCTGGGAGAGGATGTTGCCCCGTCGTTATTACCTCTGATTGAGCTCTCAACCCTATTGGTGCCTGATGACAAAGTTCAGACTGAACTCCTTGCTGAAATTCACAAATTGTTGGAACAATATGCTCATGTTTTTGCTACCCCTTCTGGCTTACCACCAAAGAGAAGATATGACCACAATATTCCACTGATGCATGGTTGCTCCCCTGTTTCTATTAGACTTTATAGAATTTCTACTTCTCTTAAGTATGAATTGGAAATACAAGTGAAGGAGATGTTAGTTGTTGGGATTATTAAACACAACATCAATTTTTCTTCTCCCGTGATTTTGGTCCAGCAGAAGGATAAGACATGGAGTCCTGTGATTGACTACACATATTTGAATGCTATTACCATTAAAATAAAATTCCTCATTCATGTAATTGATGAGTTGTGGGATGATTTAGCTGGAGCTAGTTGGTTCACTAAGTTGGATCTTTGAGAAGGATACTGATGTGCGAGAGATGATAATTGTAAGGCCCGATATGCGGTACTGTTCCAGATCTAAGTGTTTCCACCCAGATCCAGGGACGAAGCACATATCGGACCCACCGCGACATATGACAAAGCCATATGCCCCGGATTTCCAACATGATATCACAACATTACAGATACAGGATACAACATCTCATACAATCGGCATACAACTGCCTCAAATACAATACAACAGCGGAAGGTACATGTCTGAGTACAGACTACAAGCAAATGCCTACTGGCAAAGAGAAAAGCACCGATCCCATAACCACACGGGTCCAGGCCCTCCGCCGGGATCCGCCTAACTAGTCGTTGTCGAGTCTCCACGTGAAACGTCGATCACCATACCTGTTGTCGATCAGAACCCTGAAAAGAGTTTGCGGGTAGTATCATGAGTACAGAGGTACTCAGCATCCAACTGTAGTGGTCATCTGACCGAGCAAGGACTTCATCACTCGTCATTCTAGGACAACTAGTAGTTTACAGTAAGGAAGGGGTAAGTGGTGAGGTTGCTGCCGCACTAGCATGTATAAAGTGGCTAACGATCTAGAGAGTAAGATAAGAAGCCAAGCATTCGATGAGGAATCGCCTCCAACAAGTCTTGCTATCAACTACTTACGCAAACATAACACCTATCCTATCCTTGTCCTCCTCTTCGCATCCCGACGAAGAAGAAGCAGTCAAGGCACACACACGTTGATCAAGTTATATTAAGATTATCTCAGTTGTTGTTGTCTATGAACAAGGAGTAGGTCTCAAGTCGTCCATCACCGTGGACACGGCTTCTCGAAAAGATTTAACCCTGCAGGGGTGTACCAACTGCCCATTACGAGGCTCCGCACGCACGTCCATCACTCTCAGTTGCTACCCATCATAGGCAACCATTTTATGATTTAGTTCCAAGAGATCCGAAACGACAAGTCCCTCTAGCTAACAACGAACAAATCCGGGTGGCCCCCGGTGAGTCGACATCCAACTCAAAAGCCGGCCGCACTCTCGAATCGGCCTCTACCGTCTAGACGAGGTCGGGTTAGCTACCCAAACAGATGTGGGCAGCCCCCTAGCTTCCAGGTGTGGACCAACAAAGAAACCATGTCTCCGCTGGCCCAAGTTGTTTTAAAAGATATCTGCTAGGAGCGACCCGACAAGATATATATGCATGTTTTCAAATGGTAATTCAGCTTGGGCCACCACTAGAAATGTTTGAAGCTAGATAGGTAAGAAAAGGGGACCCCATAAAATCCCACACGCGGTTAGGCACGCTCAGTCTTAAAACCAATACCCGGAACTCGGATCCTAGGTGACTCGAATGGAACAAAGCGTCGGGGCGGGATAGCCTAGACCTTCCATCCTTCGTCGAATATATTCAACATTATAATAATCATATCATCAACAACAATAATAATAATGTGATATCCCAAACCCAGGAGTAACAAGGTAACATCGTAGCATCCTAAGCATGCATACTAAGCAGGGGCTGAGCAACGAGCAATAGTAACATAGCGGTACAAGGTTTGCTGGGAAGGGACATGGCTGTATCGGTTTGAAAAAGGCTGTAAACATGTGGTAGGATCAAACATCGAGCCTAACCTGTACTAGCATGCAAACATATCGTACATTCTTTTGGGCATAACGGAGGTACTAGCTCTAACATCACATCAAGCATAGCAAGAGAAGTTATTAAATTTAATTTTTATCATAGGATACCAACCATCATCTAGCTTCCTAGGTATGGAGGCTTCTATTCGAAGCTTCTCCTCCCTAGATTTGATGAGAGCATTAGTGATATGCTCCGTGAAGGCAAGATTTAGTGTGCTAGTGTGGGGGTCTCTAGACATTTTGTGCAGAAAACTAATTACTTATGAGAGGGTACAACTATCAAAATCAATGTCACTACTATCAAAGGTGGTAGTGGTGTCATCTAGGCTGACTTGTTTCGAACCCTCTATGTTCATAGGAGTTTCTTCTTCTAGGGTTGAGGTATTAGCATCATCATTAATAGGTCCAATGGGACTAGGAGTGTGTTGGGTGCTAATAGTTTGGGTGTCCTCAACAATTTAGATAGTAGCAACAGTGTGGTGTGTAGGAAGGCTCTTAATTCTATCATCTTCCTCTTTTTATCTAACCCATCTTTCTTTAAGTTTAGCCATCATCCTAATATTTTCATTAATTTGAAATTGGATAGCATTAACAGGAGTGGCCTTCCTCTCCTCAAGGGGGGAGGTTCTAATTTTAAGAATCTCAACATCAAGGGCTAAGTTGTCTACCTTCAAAGAGAGATTATCTAATTTGGCTAATTTCTCTTATACACTCTTGTTGAAGGCTTTTTGGGTAGTGATAAAGTCTCTAAGCATGCTTTCTAATTCAGAAGTGGGGTTCTTGTTGCTAGGATAAGGGTTGTTGTTCCCATAGTTGCATGGAAACGGTCTAGGATTGCTAGCAAAATTAGACCTATAAGCATTGTTGTTGTGACTAGTGAAGTCACAAAACTTGGTGTTTTCAGTGGAACCCATAGCAGCAGCAAGTGTGGCAGATTTTTTTGTAATTTTCGATAAAGGACACTAACATAAAAGCTGAAATGTAAACTAACAAGACTAAAAAGCAAAGGTAAAAGATAGTGTGCAACTCCCCTATCTTGACCATTGGAGTCCCCGGCAACGGCGCCAGAAATTTTCTTGATGTGCGAGAGATGATAATGGCTTCTCTCCCTTTGTTGGTTACCCCAAGTGGAAGGTGAGATGTAGGATAGCAGCAAATTTCCCCTATGTAGAGGATACGGTTTGTCTCCTGTAGGACTCAAAATCCGCAAAGTAGGTGACAACGGCGCTAGATTTAGCGTGGACCTGCACACACACACACACAACAAATAACTTTGCTCCCAACGATGTTCAGAGAGGTTGTTACTCTCTCTGGTCTTGTTGTTTACAAAGGATCAAACACAAGGGATAATGATAATGGTCATAACAGCTAGAAAGTAAAAGTAGAAAATAAATAAGCGTGTAAACAGTGATGGGAATATTGATCGGGGTCCCGTGATGTTCACTAGTGATGTCTCTCTCCCAAAATATGATAAAACTGCTATGCGAGGTAAACAAATCACAACTGGGCAATTGACAGGATTACAGGCGCAAACCAATGCTAACTATGCTACAAAGGAAGGACGAGGCTCAAAAGCATGGGCGGTACGCCAAAATAAGTAGACCGAAATCCAACTGCATCTACTACTAATCATCCACCTTGAGATATCTATCCAGAACATCTCGTTGGTATTAAGTTGCCATCCCCACCAAAAGTGTAAACCCAAAGCAATAGACAACTACATTAAAAAAGCACTTTGTGTAAAGTAAACAATACTTGCAACCGCGGTTAGAAGCACCATTGTTTCCCCCCTTGTGGAAACATCACATTCCCTAGACTCATGTTTCTGTCACTCAAGCGTGTCATAAGGGGGCATGAACCCACAATCAAGCATAACATTCCCTCTTGGAGTCACTACCTACTACTTGGCCAAAGCAATAAACAGCAACGGAGAACATGCAAGAATTACTCAACAATATAAATATAAAAGATAAGAACCAAATATATTACTCAATCACAAACTGAACATAGTCTCATAATCCATCAGATCCTAGAAAACTCAGCATAGCAACAACAGAAAATTACATAAGTGCCTCGATCATGTAGGGCAGCTCACGAGGTCTAATCCATGAATAACAAAGAGGGGAGGAGAACATCACATAGATACTGATCACGGACCCATGGTCCAAGGTAGACTACTCACGGATCATCTGGGAAGCGTCCATGGTGGAGGAGAGGCTCCCGGAGGTCGATCCTCCCTCCGACAGGTTGCCGGGAAGAGGTTTGCTGGCGCTCCTGATCTTGGAAGCGTGGCGGCGGCGGAATAGAGGTGAGAGCGCGAAAAAGGGTCTTGTCTTCGGAAGAATCCCGTCATGGAGAATATATAGGCGAAGAGGGACACCAGGGGTCTAGGCGCCCCCCTGGCGCAGCCAGCCCCTAGGGCGCACCACCAGGGCGCCTGGTGGTGGCCCTCTGGCCCCACCCAAGTGATTCCGGAAGGTTCCTTCACGCTGATTTTTTATCTGATTTTTCCATAATTTTTGGAGAACTTTTAATATGGGGGAAACCTGAAATAGAAAAACAGCATAAAACAGAAACTGACACTGTGGTGCACTGAGTTAATAAGTTAGTCCAAATATGATCAAAATTGTATGAAAGTGTATCTAGATCATAGCAATATCACACAAAACATGCATGGAGCAAGCCGAAATTATAGATACGTTTGTGACGTATCAGATACCACCAGACCAGGCTAGGGCCTGGAGAATAACATAAAACGGCTTTTCAGACTCATAGTGGATATTTTGAGTTCCCGGTGATGCATTTTGGAGTGACTGGTGGGACTAATACATTTCATATTTCAATGAATGACACATTGCCCCCATGTCTCAGGAAGTCGGTTGTGGTATTCTTTGATGACATCCTGGTTCTTAGTGCTACTTATGCCCTCCATCTGCAGCATCTGGCAGAAGTGCTGCAATTATTGCTCAATCATCAGTGGATGGTCAATCTCTCCAAATGTGATTTTGCTGAAACTGAAATTGGATACTTGGGGCATGTCATCAGTGGTCAGGGGGTAGCTAATGACCCCTAAAAAATCACCACTATTTAGGAATGGTCAATGCCCACATCTACTAAAGAGGTGAGTGGGTTTCTAGGTTTGGCAGGCTACTATAGTAAATTCATTTCCCACTATGGTGTTATTAGCAGACCTCTAACTAATATGTTGAAGAAAGGAATTCCATTCCATTTGACATAACATGAAAATTAAGCCTTCCTTGTACTAAAAACAACTTTTGAGTTCACCTCTAGTTATGGCTCTTCCTGATTTCTCTAAGAAGTTCATTATTGAGACTGATGGTTGGGACATTGGTGTTGGTGCAGTATTAATGCAGGATGGTCACCCCCTGGCATATGTCAGGAAAGCATTGGGTCCTAGAAATCAAACTTTATTTGTCTATGAGAAGGAGTACTTGGCCATTTTGTTAGATGTGGAATATTCGCGCCAGTACCTTCAGTTAGCTGCCTTTGTCATTCCAATAGATTAGCGCAGTCTCGCTACTTTAACTGAGCAACTATTGCATACCGATGGCAATAGAAGGCTCTAACCAAAATGTTGGGACTACCATATTTTATTGTCTATAAGAAGGGAACAAAGAATAATGTTATTGATTCCTTGTTAAGGAAACCTCCTACAGTTTCTGATACACTGTCTGAACTATAACTAGTGTCTTCTGCTCAGTCTGTGTGGTTAGAATATATTTCTCTAGTTATTGGCGTGATAAATTTTCCACCGAACTGATCCAAAAGTTGGCATCTTGTCCTACTACTGATTCTAAATTCTCTTTCAATGTTGGTATCCTTCATGTTGATCAGTGTATCTGGGTGGGACCTAATCCTGCACAACACAAGAAGATTGTCAGTGCATTCCATGATAGTCCTCTTGGGGTCACTCTGGTTTTCCAGTGACCTATTGGCGCGCCAGACAACTATTTCGTTGGAAGAACATGCGGGGGTTTATTAAACAGTATGTGCAGCACTTTTTGATATGTCAACATGCCAAACCTGAGTGTCTATCTTATCCTGGTTGGCTCCAACCTCTCCAAGTTCCTGATCTTCCATGGCACATGGTCACTATGGACTTTGTTGAGGGGCTACCAACATCTGGGCGTTTCAATTGTATCTTGGCGGTTATTGACAAACTGTCCAAGTATGGTCATTTTATTCCTATGCAACATCCTTTTACATCCCAGACAGTGGCGAAAGCTTTTCTGAATTATATTTACCGCCTGCATGGATGCCTCTATCAATTGTGTTTGACTGTGACCGTATCTTTAGAAGATCGTTCTAGAAGGAACTATTCCAAAAGTCTAGCATTTTGTCGCACATGAGCTCTGCGCACCACCCCAATCCGAAGGTCATACTAAGCGAGTTAATCACTAGTTGAATGTTTCCTTTGTTGCTTTGTTAGTGCTCACCCAGCTCGTTGGGCACAGTGGATTCCACTCTGTGAGTTTTGGTATAACACAAATTGGCATGCAACTACTGCTAAGTCCCTTCAAAATCAACTATGGCCATGCACCTCGCCATTTTGGTCTTATGGTTGATGATACTATTCAGACTGCTAATCTACAACAATGGTTGACTGATCGGTACTTGGTTATTGACTTTGTTCGTTAGCATCTCCTGCAAGCTCAACAACGCATGAAAGATCAAGCTGACAAGCACTGTACTGGGCATAGATTTGAGGTAGTGGATGTAGTTTTCCTGAAGCTCCAACCCTACTTACAGACGTTTGTTGCTCCGCGTGGAAATCACAAGCTGGGTTTCAAGTTTTATGGACTGTATAATGTGATAGAACGCATTGGCGAGGTGACTTATGAATTGGAGTTGCCGCCGTCCAAAAGAGTACATCCTGTTTTCCATGTGTCCTTTCTCTGCGAGGTTTTGGCACCGGATGGTCAGGTATTTCCCCGGTTACCTTCTTCTGAAGATCAATTTCAGTTCCACGAACAAAATTTGCAGCAATGTGTCGTTCACTGTGGCTCTGCTTCGAAGTTGTTTCTAAAGGAGGAGGGATTGTCATCATCAACGTTGATACAAAGAAGAAGGAACCAAGTGAAGACAACGTATACCCAATGGGTCGGCCCAGGCGCGAGCCTCATCTACCCGCTCGGCTCGCTGGGCCAAAATGGGTCCATGGTGGCCTGAGTACTGAGGAACGGCTAGTAGCCGGTGCGTGAGTCGCGTGACTTGTAAGGAAAGATGGACTTCATCTCCTCCTAACTCCTATGATTTGAATTCCATGCTTCAACCGAGAACTAGTGAGATCGTGACCTAACCAGCGTTTTCCGATCCACATGCGTCTCCACGTCCAACTGAAGAGCAACACCGATTTATGATAAGAATTGGGCCTTCTCCTCCGAAAATACTAGGCTGGTAGAAGGGAATGTCCCCCGTCTTATAAGGCTTGTTATGTCTCCTTCTACAACTTATATGGGACTAAACCCAACACTAATCACATATGAATCCTATCTAAGACGAAATGAACGCTTGAGAAGATCTTGCCTTTTAGATGTTTTAACAATGGACCCCGATATTGAGCGAACCGACGCACACTGTGGGGGGGATGGAGCGAACCATCGATAACTCTAGGAGGATCGCTCGAGCGAACGATTCCGTTCGCTGCGAGATTGCTCCAGCGTGACCCCATGGACCAAATTAGCATATTTTGATAGGCCTCCTCACGCGAAATAATGGCCCATTATTTGTTCAAAAATTTAATACAAATACTATACAAAAAATGAAAAACTGAGGCAACTTCAATAAAAACTAAAAACTGTCTAAAACTAAAATTTGTGAAAAAAAATAATAGAGATATTGCAAACACGAACATTTTCCATCCATTGCCATCCACATGTTGAAAAGGAAAGTAAACTATCAATTGTCATCCACGAACTATAAATGACATGCTTAGTATGGCAATTGCTACATGACCAAATGAAAATAAAATGCTATGCTCCATTACCACCAATTGTCATGTTCAAGAAATACATTTGTCATGCTACACAAACTGTAATTTTCATGTCCGGGAAAAACATTTTCCATGCTACGTAAACTGAAATTGCCATGTCTAAAAAACCATTTTCCATGATGCATAAAGTAGAATTGTCATGTCTAAAAATATATTTTCCATTTCCATAAATAGTATGGAAATTAGACTTGTCACGTCCAAAAAATACATGTGTCATGTCCATAACCTACAATTGTCATTCTTAGCATGGCAATTGCCATATGGCCTCCATGACTGTCAATTGACATGTCCAATGATGCATAACCACCAATTGCCATGTTCAGAAGATAAATTTGCCATGCTTAATATGAAAATATCATGGTCAACCAATTTAGTTGCCACGGCAAAAGATTATCTTTAATTTTCATGTAAATGAATAACTTTTACCATGGTGAGGAGGCCTATCAAAATATGCTATTTTTTCCATGGTAAAAGATATTCATTTACACGTTTTCGCACGCATCCGTCGTAGCCTTCCCTAGCCACGTTCCGCACGCTGCCGTTGTAGCCTTCCTAGCCACACAGCCGCCGCCTCCCGCCGGCGCCACCGATCCACCTCATCTCCAGTGACCTTAGGGCCCTGGGGATGTGGTGGATCATGGTTTTTGCCGGTGGGAGGGCTTCAGTTTTAGTTATTTTTCGAGATTTATTAGGGTTTATGTTTTTCTTGGAAAGATGAGATGGTGGCGGATCCGTGAAGATGGAATAAAGTTCTCCCCGCCTAGTCCCCATCTCGATGGTGCGTCTAGGATCGTCGGTGGGCGTGTGGAGGTGTGTGTCCGACGGATCTGCCAGTGGTGGATTTTCTCGGATCTGATCGTAGTTTATCTACGTTCGTGTGTCTTCAGGTTGGATCGTTCTGATCTATGCTACTCTTCAATGGCGGCGGTTGTTGTTCTGGTGCGCTGGTTCTATGGGGCCTTAGGACAACGACTTCCCGACTGTCTCTACAACAAGTTTTGCTCGCCTTCGGTGAGGGAGGGGTGATGACGGCAACGCGTCCTCGGTTTTCTTCAGTTCTTGTAGTCACCGCTAGGCGATCTACGAATCTGGATGTGATTTTTATTACTTTTGATGTTCGTTGTACTACCATTATTGAAGATGAATAGATCGGAAGTTTTTTCCGCAAAAAAAACTAAGATTGCCATGCTAAAAATTATCATGTATTTAAACACTTTTTTACAATTTGTAACAATGAGGAAAAGGATAAAAAAAGTGTCAAGCGCAACATCCCACTCCAACCTTCAAGGCCAAGTCATTCCTTCCATAGGAGCATCTCCAGCCGCGCCCCCAAGAGTCCCCCAAGCCGGCGCTATTTGCGTCGGACGGACGAATTTCGCCCAGTCGCGCCCCCAAGAGCCCAACTAGCGCCGGATTGGGCTATCTGACGATCCCAAGCCGACCCCAGCGCGCTGGGGGCTATTGGGGGCGCCGGATGAAGCGAAACACCGCGTAGGACCGCGGTGTCGGCGAGAGAGGCCGCATCTCCCGCCGTTCCCCCCCCCTTTTCGTCCCTCCCCGTTGTAGCTCCCGCCATTTCCCCCAGATTCGCCCCCATGCCGCCGAGGAAGACGCCGCAATATGTGCCCCCCCCCGCCGCGCCAATGAACCGCCACCGTCCCCCAAGCAGAGGAAACAGAGAGCGCCGCTGATGTGCGAGGTAATGATAGTGATTTCTCGCCCTTCGTTGGTGAGCCCCAAGTGGAAGGCGTGATGTAGCACAGCAGCAAATTTCCCTCAGTAAAGATACCAAGGTTTGTCTCCAGTAGGACTCCAGAGATGATAAGTAGGTGTCAGCGGCACTACTGACGCAGACCTGCACACAGACACAAATAACTTTGTTCCCAACGAAGTTCAGAGAGGTTGTCAATCTCTCCGGTCTTGTTATTCACAAAGGATAATGATAGCAACTGAAAGTAAAAGCAGAAAAGTAAATGAGCGTCTAACAATGATGAGGATATGGACCGGGATACGTGATGTTCACTAGTGATGTCTCTCTCCCAAAAGACGATAAAACTTCTATGCGAGGTGAACAAATTACAGAAGGGCAATTGACAGGATTATGAACGCACCGCAATGCTAACTATGCTACAAACGAAAGGAAGAGGCTCAAAAGCACGAGCAGTACGCCAAAATAAGTAGACCGAAATCCAACTGCATCTACTACTAATCATCCACCTTGAGATATATATCCAGAACATCTCGCTGGTATTAAGTTGCGAGCCCCACCCAAAGTGTAAACCCAAAGCAACAGACAACTGCCTTAAAAAGCACTTTGCGTAAAGTAAACAATCCTTGCAACCGCGGTTACAAGCACCGTTTTCCCCCTTGTGGCAACAGCACATCCCCTAGACTCATGTTTCTGTCACTCAAGCGTGTCATCGGGGGGCATGAACCCACAATCGAGCATAACGTTCCCTCTTGGGGTTACTACCTACTACTTGGCCAAAGCAATAAACAGCAACGGAGAACATGCAAGAATTACTTAGGAACAAAAATATAAGAGATAAGAACCAAATATATTACTCAATCACAATCTGAACATAATCTCATAATCCATCAGATCCCATCAAACTCAGCATAGCAATAGCAGAAAGATTACAAAATTGCCTCGATCATGTAGGGCAGCTCACGAGGTCTAAACCATGAAGATCAAAGAGGGGAGGAGAACATCACATAGCTACTTATCACGGACCCATGGTCCAAGGAAAACTACTCACAAGACATCCGGGAAGCATCCATGGTGGAGAGGAGACTCCCGGAGGTCAACCCTCCCACCGGAAGGGTGCCGGGAAGAGGTCTTCTGGTGCTCCCGATCTCGGAAGCGCGGCGGCGGCAGAACAGAGGAGAGATCTCGAAAAAGGGTTCTCTTTCTGGAAGTTTCCCGTGACGGAGAATATATAGGCGAAGGGGGGCAGCCAGGGGGGCCACCAGGGGTCCAAGCGCCCCCCTGGCGCGGCCAAGCCCTAGGGCGCGCCACCAGGGCGCCTGGGCCCCTGGGCCCCTGGTGGTGGCCCTCTGGCCCCACCCAGGTTCTTCCGGAAGGTTCCTTCACGCTGATTTTTTATCTGAATTTTCCTGAATTTTTGGAGCACTTTTTATATGGGGGAAAACTGAAATAGAAAAACGCAGAAAACAGGAACTGACACTGTGGTGCACTGAGTTAATAGGTTAGTCCAAATATGATCAAAAGTGTATGAAAGTATATCTAGATCATAGCAATATCACACAAAACATGCATGGAGCAAGCAGAAATTATAGATACGTTTTGGACGTATCAACATTCCCAAGCTTAATTCCTGCTCGTCCTTAAGTAGGTAAATGATAACGGCATAATTTATGTGGTGACATGCTAGCTACCATAAAAGAAATTTGAAAAGTAAAGCAATCAAGGATAGAGATTCAATTCAAGTCATAACATGCAAGAGTCTATATCAGCATTGAAACAAGTAACAAAAGAACATTATGTGCAAGATCTCTCGCTGTCCGTGACTCGAATGTCTCCAAATGGTGTTTGCGTGCAAGAAGGGGGATAGGGAATACGAGAAAAACAATTTATTTGTTGAGAACTCAATCTACTAAAGTTTCACACTTGGTCTTTTTCTGGAATCTTATCTTGACTCGTCCCCAGACCACTAGCCAGGTACAAGTCAATTTGATCCACTCCTTTTTCAATATTTTGAGCACGCATGCAATGGATGAGCGTAAGCATAAGAGTTGACACGTGGGATGGCAAAGAGAGGAGTATGGAGGAGGAAGACAAAAAAGGAGGAGAAAGGCTCACATCAATGAGGACAATCATAGGCAAGAGATGCCAAATGATAGATATGATGTGAGGAGTAGGGATTGCCATGCAACGGGTGCACATACGAGCTAGGAAGCTCCTTAATGGAACTAGTGGGGTGCATCTAACTTGCTCGCTCATGAAGACCTAGAGCTCGTTTGAGGAGGCTCATCCTTGGAATATGCAAGCCAAGTTCTATAGTGTGAAGGTCCCCACATAGCTATATGCATAATGATCATCTCTATGGAGTACAAGGTTATAAAGGGAGTACTAGTGTGGATCTCTCAAAAGGATAGTAGTGTTGCCCCTTTCTCTCTTTTTATTTATTTTTCTCTTTTTTCTATTTTTTCTATTTTTTTGTGGCCTCAATGGCTCTTTCTATTTAACTCTCATTTGTCCTCTTTGGGATCTTTTTATTTTGTCCTCTTTGTGATCTTTTATTGTGTCCACTTTGGGATCTTTTCCTCACTTAAGGGCAAAAATCTATTTTACAAGAAGGTAAAGGAGATCTTTCACACTTTACAAGGTACTCAAAATCATAAAGAAGATGTAACTAACATGATGTATGCAATGTATGTCGCTGCCAGTGTAGCAGGAACATGTATGACATGAAGATCAAGTCATGAAGAGGTGGATGTTGCATGGCAATATATCTCGGAAAGGCTATGGGAATGCTTTGATAGGTAGGTATGGTGGCTGTTTTGAGGAAAGATAAAGGGAGGTTTATGATGACAGAGCGTATCATGCCAAGGGTTTGGATGTACCGGCGAAGGTGGACACCAACTCTCGGAGTGAGAAGAAGGCAATACACGGCACGGGAGAGGCTAGAAAAATATGGAAGGTGGAAGTGTCAACTTTCAATACTTACATTAGTCCAAAGAACTCATCCACTTATTATCGGTAACTCTCAATCTAATAAGGAGGTTCACAAAGAGACAAGTACCCCGAGGAGGAGTGTATGGGGGTTTGGTTATCCTTGCGCATCCTCGACTCATGGTACGTGAGTGTACTCTAATATTCGATCCCTCCAAAGATTAGTGATCCATCTAGTAGCTAGAGTTCTCAACTGGTTTTGTAGGTTTTTAAAATACACACGGATTTCCCAAAATACGACACCTATCACTAATAGGCTAGAGCTCTTGACACCAAAAGTTCAAACATTACTCACAAAAATACCTCAAAACTATTGCAAGTTACTACTAGAATTAAATAGCAACCTCAATTACCTACTTTCAAGACAAGACACAACTCAGTGAAACAACCAACTCTCTTTAACAAGATAAACATGAAAACTAAAAAGAGTTCCAGCAACAGACTAAACAAAATCCAAGGCTCTTGCTAAAGACAAACTAAGACTAAAACTAAACATGGCAGTAGCTACGAAAAGATAAAGAACGCACAACAGCAAAAAGATAGGCAGGAAAAATCCTATGATGTGTTCTAGATTTTGAAAGTGGGGCGTGTTTCTCTCCCACACAAAGTAAGAAGGGATCTAACTTGTTATGAACAGCAAGCAAAGCTAAATAAAACTAAAAATAAAACCTAAGAGCGAGACGCTCCAAGCATAGCACATAGCGCATGAAGTGATAAAAATATAGTGAGACGAAGGACGAACTGATGATTGTTGATGAAGAAGGGGATGCACGGGGGCATCCCCAAGCTTAGACGCTTGAGTCTCCTTGAATATTTATTGGGGATGCATGGGGGCATCCCCAAGCTTGAGTGCTTGACACTCCTGGATCTTCTTACATCATCTTCCATCGCACACTTGAAAACTCCCTTCATACACAACTCATCATAAGCTGATTAGAGAGGTTAGTACCCTTAATAAAATATATTTTTCCCACTGGATATAAAGATATTCTTGAAGAGCTACTGTTTCTCAAGAGTTCCAAAAGGTTTTTGCAAAGAAAAAGCAAGCTTAAGGTTTGCAAAAGTTAGGAGAGACAAAACGTGGCAGAATCTGTGAAAAACAGAACAGCAGGTAGTAAAGAATTTTTTAGGGACACTTCTGCAACTCAAATCAAAAAACTCAGAACATACGAAAGTTTCACAATTGTATAGAGCACGCTGTCAAAAAAATTCAGATCAAAAAGATGATCTGGTGATTTGATTCGAATTTTTCTGTCAAGGGACAGAATCTGTTTTCTGGACAGCATGTCACAACTTTTGCTTCCCTTATCATAAGAGGCTATAACTTGGCACAAAGCTGAAAAATAAAGATACAATGATGTTTCTACAGTAGTAACAAACATCAAGACACAACAAAATCAAAAAGAAAAACCTAAATTCGTTTCGGGCTGCCTCCCGAAAGCGCTTTCTTTTATGCCTTTAAGCTAGGCATGATGCAAAAGAAGAATCAAGTTTTATCAAGAGAAAGAGAATAACTAGCCCGAGTAACGGACTCAAAAGGTAACTTGATTTTCTTTGTAGGGAAGTGTTCCATCCCCTTTTTGAATGGGAATTGGAATTTTATATTCCCCTCTTTCATGTCAATAACCGCACCAACGGTGCGAAGAAAAGGACGTCCCAAAATAATTGGACACAAAGGTTCACACTCTATATCCATAACAATAAAATCAACGGGAACATAGTTGTCATTGACAATGATAAGAACATCGTCGATCTTCCCCAAAGGTTTCTTTACGGAAGAATCAACAAGACGAACACCAAAAGAACAAGGCTCAAAGGGCTTCAATTCAAACATATCAAATATTCTTTTGGGCATAACGGAGGTACTAGCTCCAACATCACATAAAGCATAGCAAGAGAAGTTATTTAATTTAATTTTGATCGTAGGGTCCCAACCATCATCTAGCTTCCTAGGTATGGAGGCTTCTACTCTAAGCTTCTCTTCCCTAGCTTTGATGAGAGCATTTGTGATATGCTCCGTGAAGGCAAGATTAAGTGTGCTAGTGTGGGGGTCTCTAGACATTTTGTGTAGCAAGCTAATAACTTCTGAGAGGGTGCAACTATCAAAATCAATATCACTACTATCAAAGGTGGTAGTAGTGTCGTCTAGGCTCACTTGTTTGAAACCCTCTATGTTCATAGGAGTTTCTTCATCTTTGGTTGAGGTATTAGCATCACCATTAATAGGTCCAACGGGACTAGGAGTGCATTGGGTGCTAATAGTCTGGGTGTCCTCAACAATTTGTATAGTGGCAACTGTGTGGTGTGTAGGAAGGCTCTTAATTCTATCCTCTTCCTCTTTTTCTCTAGCCCACCTTTCTTTAAGTTTAGCCATCATCCTAATATTTTCATTAATTTGTAATTGGATAGCATTAATAGGAGTGGCCTTATTTTCCTCAAGGGGAGAGGTTCTAATTTTAAGCATCTCAATATCAAGGGTTAAGCTTTCTATCTTCAAAGAGAGATTATCCAATTTAGCTAATTTCTCCTCTGCATTTTTGTTGAAGGCTTTTTGGGTAGTGATAAAGTCTCTAAGCATGTTTTCCAATTCAGAAGAGGGATTCTTGTTGCTAGGGTAGGTGTTGTTGTTCCCATAGTTGGATGGAAACGGTCTAGGATTGCTAACAAAATTACCCCTATAAGCATTGTTGTATAAGTTGTTTCTAGTAATAAAGATCACATCTACTTGTTCTTGGGCAACCAAAGAATTTAAAGGGACATCATGAGGATCAATAGAGGGTTGCTTGGTAAGTAGAGACATAATTAAGTCAACTTTTTTATTGAGGGAGGTAATTTCCTCGACAGAGTTTACCTTCCTACATGTTGGAGCGCGTTCGGTGTGCCATTGGGAATAATTGGTCATCATCTCATCGAGAAGCTTCGTGGCAGCACCAAGTGTAGTTGACATAAAGGTTCCTCCCGCGGCCGAATCTAACAGGTTCCGCGAGGTAAAGTTCAAGCCTGCATAAAAAGTCTGGATAACCATCCAGGTAGTCAAACCATGTGTAGGGCATTTCTTAACAAGAGATTTCATTCGTTCCCAAGCTTGGGCAACGTGTTCATTATCCAATTGCTTAAAATTCATAATGTTACTCCTTAATTGGATAATTTTAGCAGGTGGGTAGTACTTCCCTATAAAAGCATCTTTGCACTTATCCCAAGAATCTATGCTATTCCTAGACAAAGATTGAAACCAGATTTTAGCTTCTCCCCTTAAAGAGAAAGGAAAGAGCTTGAGCTTAACAATATCACCTTCTACTTCTTTATACTTTTGCATATCGCATAATTCAACAAAATTGTTCAAGTGTAAAGCAGGATCATCTCCAGCACCAGAGAATTGATCTCTCATAACAAGGTTTAGCAAGGCAGGTTTAATTTCATAAGAGGTAGCTGAAGTGGCAGGTGTGGCAATGGGGGTGCAGATAAAGTCTTGGTCGTTGTGACTCGTGAAGTCACACAACTTGGTGTTTTCAGTGGAACCCATAGCAGTAGCAAGTGTGGCAGATTTTTATGTGACTTTTGATATAAGACACAAAGATAAAAACTGAAAGGTAAACTAACAAGACTAAAAAAACAAAGGTAAAGAGTAGTGTGCAACTCCCCTATCTTAGCACTCGGAGTCCCCGGCAACGGCGCCAGAAATTTGGCTTCATGTGCGTGGTAATGATAGTGATTTCTCGCCCTTCGTTGGTGAGCCCCAAGTGGAAGGCGTGATGTAGCACAGCAGCAAATTTCCCTCAGTAAAGATACCAAGGTTTGTCTCTAGTAGGACTCCAGAGATGATAAGTAGGTGTCAGCGGCGCTACTGACGCGGACCTGCACACAGACACAAATAACTTTGTTCCCAACAAAGTTCAGAGAGGTTGTCAATCTCTCCGGTCTTGTTGTTCACAAAGGATCAAACAAAAAGGATAATGATAGCAACTGAAAGTAAAAGCAGAAAAGTAAATGAGCGTGTAACAATGATGAGGATATGGACCGGGATACGTGATGTTCACTAGTGATGTCTCTCTCCCAAAAGACGATAAAACTGCTATGCGAGGTGAACAAATTACAGAAGGGCAATTGACAGGATTATGAACGCACCGGAATGCTAACTATGCTACAAAAGAAAGGAAGAGGCTCAAAAGCACGGGCAGTACACCAAAATAAGTAGACCGAAATCCAACTGCATCTACTACTA
The DNA here is from genome assembly GCA_950022295.1 of Bromus sterilis. Classification (NCBI taxonomy): domain Eukaryota; kingdom Viridiplantae; phylum Streptophyta; class Magnoliopsida; order Poales; family Poaceae; genus Bromus; species Bromus sterilis. Next base: position 351,630,884 of record OX465597.1, read on the forward strand.
ATCATCCACCTTGAGATATCTATCCAAAACATCTCCCTGGTATTAAGTTGCGAGCCCCACCCAAAGTGTAAACCCAAAGCAACAGACAACTGCATTAAAAAAAACTTTGCGTAAAGTAAACAATCCTTGCAACCGCGGTTACAAGCACCGTTGTTTTCACCCTTGTGGCAACAGCACATCCCCTAGACTCATGTTTCTGTCACTCAAGCGTGTCATCGGGGGGCATGAACCCACAATCGAGCATAACGTTCCCTCTTGGGGTTACTACCTAGTACTTGGCCAAAGTAATAAACAGCAACGGAGAACATGCAAGAATTACTTAGGAACAAAAATATAAGAGATAAGAACCAAATATATTACTCAATCACAATCTGAACATAATCTCATAATCCACTAGATCCCATCAAACTCAGCATAGCAATAGCAGAAAGATTACAAAATTGCCTCGATCATGTAGGGCAGCTCACGAGGTCTAAACCATGAAGAACAAAGAGGGGAGGAGAACATCACATAGCTACTGATCACGGACCCATGGTCCAAGGAAAACTACTCACAAGACATTCGGGAAGCATCCATGGTGGAGAGGAGACTCCCGGAGGTCAACCCTCCCTCCGGCAGGGTGCCGGGAAGAGGTCTTCTGGTGCTCCCGATCTCGGAAGCGTGGCGGCGGCGGAACAGAGGAGAGATCGCGAAAAAGGGTTCTCTTTCTGGAAGTTTCCCGTGACGGAGAATATATAGGCGAAAGGGGGCACCAGGGGTCCAGGCGCCCCCTGGCGCGGCCAAGCCCTAGGGCGCGCCACCAGGGCGCCTGGGCCCCTGGTGGTGGCCCTCTGGCCCCACCCAGGTTCTTCCGGAAGGGTCCTTCACGCTGATTTTTTATCTGAATTTTCCCGAATTTTTGGAGCACTTTTTATATGGGGGAAAACTGAAATAGAAAAACAGCAGAAAACAGGAACTGGCACTGTGGTGCACTGAGTTAATAGGTTAGTCCAAATATGATCAAAAGTGTATGAAAGTGTATCTAGATCATAGCAATATCACACAAGACATGCATGGAGCAACCAGAAATTATAGATACGTTTTGGACGTATCAGCCGCTGCCCAAGCCGGAGGGTTTGACTGACGGCGAATGGAAGGCCGACTGTGATCGCCGCTCGGTGTCGACAACCGACCGGCGCAGGAGGGTCGCCGCCCAGAAAGCTCGGGACGCGATGGAGATCGCGGCGAAGGACCTGGAAGTCATCGAAGAGGCGGCGGCGGTGGTGGCGAAGCGTCTAAAACCCAGACGCGCCGCCACCGGCGGCGTCCGAGGGCCGCCCTTCCGAGGGAAACAAGAAGGCGAAGGCGGTGAAGGCCCCCCGGCGCTGGCTGCCGAGCGGCTACAGTCGGCCATCGAGAAGTGCATCGCCGACGTCACAAGCAACGCCACAATCAGGGAGGAGAAGGCCCAGGCGAGGTGGTCCGAGTTGTTGACGAAGCAAGACGCCAAGCTCGACGTCCTCAGGACGAACGTCGCCGCAAAGAAGAGGAACACCGACCTCACGTTTCTGGCGACGATGGACTTGGCGGCGATGGACGCGCCGGACAAGGAGTGGTTCGTCTCCGAGCGCGCCAAGATCTTGGCTCAAATGACGCCGCCCGTGATCACGCCTACGCCAACTGCGCCAACGTCGCCCAAGAGTACGCTGTCCACTCCAGACACGTCGTCCACACCGGCCGAAGAACTCTGCGAGACAATGGTGTTTGTCGTTGACCTCGACGACCCCCTTTGAGGCACCTATCGACCTACTTTTTGTTTTCCGCGTAGATTACGCCGCCTGTGGCATCTTTGTTCGCCGAACCTTGGCATGTTGATCGTCGAACCTTGCAATTTTTTGAAGCAGGAAGACATGTTTTCGAAATTATGCGAATTCGCCGTTTTGTTCAAGACCGACCTTGGGACCGCGGTTAGGGTGTCGGTCGCCCCAAGCCGCTTTCGCCGCCGAGCGCCCCCCCCCCCCCCCCCAAACAACGCTAAAATAGCGCCGAAAACGGCTTGGGGGCCGAACGGCTAGAGATGCTCTAACCATTGCACTATATGCGTTCCTTTGGTATATATAGGAGTTTGTGTTCCTTTAGTTCCGCACAAACTGGTTTAGAAGGTGACCAAGCTGCGCTAAGATCCGTGCTTTCATCGAACGGTGGTTGTTGCATCGCACGAAGAATCAATGGCGTGAACGTTCGCTCTATATAATTTTCGTTAACAATCGTAGATGCATCGCAAACACAAAATTTAGTCCTGAATTATGTTGCTTGTACACATACTTAGGAAACGATTATTTGGGGGCGAGCCGGCGAAGGCCATTATCATAGTAAAAACAAAAGCGTACGCACCTCCCATTTTTACCCAGACATCAAAGTCAAGTTCGGGTTTCTCAAAACGAGAATCAAGTTCAGAGTTCCAGAATCCCAATCATTGAAAAAATATCAAAAAACTGTCATACGCTCGATCATCATATCCTAATGAAGAAGATGCTAAGCTCTGGGCCATTGTTCCCGTCAGGGTTGAGCATGTACAGCGACTCGGAGTCGCGGGACCCCACCACGCGGTCGAAGCGCGCGCGCATGTACGCGAGGTCGCCGACCTCCTGCCCCTCGGCGGCGTCGCAACCCATGACGTCGTTCGGCAGCACGCCGGCGCCGACCGACACGGTGCGCAGCAGCTGCATGACCGTGAGGTCGTCCTCCGTGGGTTCCCGGCGCATGGCGTACCCGATCTTCCGCCCGTTCACGTACGCCGTCCACAGCGGCTCGTCGAGCAGGCGCGTGCGGCCGATGCCGGCGCCGGCGCCCGGCGGCTTCTTCTCGCACTCGAGCGCCACGCGCAGGTGCTCGGCGCCCATCTCCTGCATGAACCTGCCGGTCTGCATCGCCAGCTCCAGCAGCAGGATGGGCACGCTCCCGGGCGTCTCCTGCACCGCCAGCGTCACCCGCGCCCTGCGGTACCCGAACAGCGTCCCCGTCGTGCGCGACGCGCCGCTGACGTGGCCGTCGTGCATCCGCGACGGCCCGCCGTGCCGCGGGAGGACGCCCTGGAAGCGGCACGCCGGAGCGAAGATCGGGAGGGACCGGAACAGCGCGCGCACGGCGCGGATGGCGCGGAGGGAGCGCGCGGCCGTGCGGCGCTGCTTCTTCTTGGACGGGGGCGGGGTAAGCGTGATTGCCGGCCGGGGCGAGGGCGGCGGCAGCTCGGAGTACGCGCCGGGCGTGCGAGGCGTCGCCGGACCGTGCAGCGGCGACATCGGCGGGGTGGACTGCGGCGTGGCGTAGCGTATCATGGTGGCCGGCGCCGGCTTGATGATGGACGTGTTCGGTCCTGCCGAGGTAGCGCGATGCTCCGGCATTGTCTGTGATGTTTTGAAGAGAAGGCTCGGGACTTTTGAGATGGTGTCTGGTTGGCTTAGGTTGGTGGAATGCACGTACGCCGAGGTCTGATGAGGCATGCACGATGTGTTTTACTTCCGTTTTTTTTTCTGATGAAGGACTGTTTCTTTTCCTTGCTTTGGACTTGAGGATGGTTCGCATGTTCCAAATATCTTCAGGTTTCTTCTCCATTGCAAACTTCCAAAACTATTTTTTAATCTTTGATTGAAACAAGTCGTATATTACGGCCTACCTCTGTAACAAGGGGCTTGTTACAATATCTCAGAATCATTTTGTCTTAGGAATAAGGGGCATGTTGCGCTCGAATCTCAGCAACAAAAACCTTCTTGCAATCTTTCACACATAATGTTTGAATCATGGTTGTGTTCACTGCTTATTACCACATTATCTTTGATGCAAATCTTCATTGCAACAAGACCCTAGATATTCAAACAGAGACGTGTGAGGGAAAAAATAGATAAAAAGCAAAGTGTTATGTGGGTCCAATGGGGACAAGTGTCATCCATAGAAGGCGGTAGAAGCATGGGAAAGATCTGCCGGTTGACCAATATGATTCCCCCTTTTTATGCTCATTTTATTTACTGTACCTCTCGGTGCCTCTTTGGGAGTTTTTTTTTCCTTCAATGCGAGTCTTTTTGGAATTACTTGCGCTCTGAACTTCCTCTGATTATTATGAGCTTCATGTCGAAATTTTCATTGCGTGGACTCAGATTACAGCGCAACATCCATGATATATTTGTGAATCTATTTTAAATACATATATTCCAATACTTAATTTACTTCAAAAATGAGAATTTGGAAAACGTTAACGCTTTGTAGATTTTTTGTTAGCATAACTTACAGAACATGTTGATAGCTTTGAAAAAGAATATCGTTCAAAATATATTTACCCGTTACAAAAAAATGTACATGGATTTATTTATTTTAAGTATACAATATACTAAAAAATCGTGCAAGATTTAAAAAACAATATCTACAAGAAAAAGATATGTACAGAAAAAGCTGACAGCAAAACAAGTATTGGAAAAATGATCTATATAAAAAAGGTTAAATCTGTAATAAGAAATGTTTTAGATGTATAGCAAAAATATTAAATGTATATGAAAACAATAGACATCAAAATTATATTTGAAAAAAAAATATTAATCATGTATTAAAAATGTGCAAGGTGTTTATAAAATGTTTCAGATGTACAAGATAAATGAACGATGTGTATGACAAAAGTAGACATCAAAATATATGTTTGAAAAAAATGTTAATCATGTACTCCCTCCGTTCCAAAATAAGTAGTACAAAGTTGAGGCACTTATTTCATAACGGAGGGAGTATATGTAAAATGGTAACCCTATATAGAAAATTATTTGAGCCTTATACCACAAATGTACAATGACATCAAAATAAATATTTGGAAGAAAAGAACCTGTAAAAAATATGTTTTAGATGTATACCAAAAATGTACAATGTGTACGAAAACAATAGACACCAAATCAAATATTTGAAAAAAAATCTTAATCATGTATTCAAAAAATTATCCAAAGTGTACAAAATGTTTTAAATGTATAAATAAAAAAATTGTTGTATTTTATTTTTAGTTTCTTTGTCAGTTTATATATTGTTTTTTCACACATGCCTACTTTTTGTTAATACAAAATATAAATTTCCAGTGTGTACATGAAACATTTTTCGGATACAGCGTTGAATATTTTTCAGACAAAAAATGTATATTTTCTATTAAAACATGTTCTGAATAGTTTTTTTAATACACAACCAACATTTTTCAGATACATATTGAACATTTTTATGGTAATAAACATTTTTGAAAACCATGTTTTTTTTAAATGTCACAAACATTTTCTTGAAACACAATAACTTTTCTTTAAAATGTCACATGTTTCTTGTTGAAACCTTTTAATATACTGCACAAACATTTATTTACATTGTATAGTTTCATTAAGTCCAGATACAATTGTTTAGATTGCAGGACAAATTTTATGTCAAAATCATTTTTAAAAGCTATCAACATTCTTTTAATTTTGCAAACATTTTATTATACAATGTCAACATTACTCATAGCTTTTAATTTTTGTAAGTAAAATTAAGATTTTCAAATATTTATTTGAATTATAAGTAAAGAGTAAAATTTGAGGCAAATTATGAATAAATAAATGAATGTGACGTAAGTTTGATGGGACAAACCCGCATCATGCACTGGCCCGGCCATGGAAGGAATCCTGGGAGGCAACCATTTTTCTTTGAGCGAGACATAGTCGCGTTCCTTCTTTTATGCTGATAAGTGATAAGTGCCTTATTCTATGTGCGACATTTGTTGCATGGAGCTTTCTGTTTCTTTATATAGTTTTTAAAAATCTTTTATGTTTTAAACAGTACGTCTCAATGAGGAATCACTTTCATCCTTGTTAAGGTTTTACATCAAGTTCTTTAAAACTAGATATCATATTAATTGTATGAATGAACTTTCTTCTCAAAAGGTAAGAATCAGAAAAAATGAGGAAAAACAAAAATGAAGAACAGAAAACAAGTAAAAAAACGGAAGTACAACTACCATTTACACTTTTTTGTCGCTTTTCACTTTCCAAAAATCACGATTATGCTTCTCGTGAAATTTCTAAGCACAAATGCACGGCTGTGTTTTTTACTTGTCAAAAAGCACAACGGGAAGAAAATGGAGCGGAAACTTTCCGCTTTTCCGGAGGAAAAATGAAAATGAAGAGGTAATATGAAAACGAAAGTGAAAAATTGCAAAATGAAATGAAGTGGAATGTTTTATGTGAAAACAGAAACAAAAACGAAACGGTATAATCCGATGGAACAGACATGAAAATGGAACTTTTTATTTCCGTGAATATCGAACTTCCGGTTTTACTATGGAACTATGTCTACTTTGTTTCCCGAGGATCCAACGACAATGACATAATCTGTAGAATGATCCATGTGAGGCATAACTTATACGACAACACAGGTAATCAACTAGCCCCATAGGTAAATTGTCCAGTACTGCTACAACATTACGCAAAGTCACCAACATATTTATATTATCTTGTAGCCATGTTGACCAGTATTTATGCTTTTAGTTTCATCATGGTTCAAAGGTTTTTAAGTTTCGGTAACACCCACTTCTGGTTTCGTGTCAGCTATGTATTCGCTTCATGTTTTTTTACGCTAATATATGTTTCCATATTTATTTCCGGGGTTTTTCTATCTGTTTCCGTTTATGCAAAAAAAATGTTAGCACCTAGTTCCGTTCACTACTGCTCCGTTTTCATCCCTAAGAGCATCTCCAACAGCATGTCTATATGGACGTCTATATAGAATTTAGATAACATGTATCTTAAAATAGTGTCCAGTAGCTCGTCTAAACGGATGTGTAAATATACACATCCTTTAAATTGGACTCGGCGTTCTCTATATATGGACAATGTGAAGCTTCGTCTAAAGTTCAATTGCAAGGCATAATATAAGAGAGAGAATATTGACAATGTGTATAGACAATCTGCTGCAAAATTGAACGTGTATATGAAAGAATCTTTATAGACCATTGTTTATATGAACATATAGACATTCAAATATACACATGCTGCTGGAGATGCTCTAAGAAGCACAGATGTGGTTTACATTGAAGCATTGTTGTAATTTTCTTTGAAGGGCAACTGTGTCGATTCGTTTACCACACGGTGTGAGCAAATCAACACAATCATGAAAACCTAGAAAGCCAAGAGAAAAAATTGAAAAAGAAAAGGTAAACACTTTCATACAGACGTCTGATAAGAAGCAATTCATCAGACCCGACGAACGCCGTCCATTTGCATTTAATCACATGGCTCTAATCATGCGTAGAATCCAGATACTAACCTCCCAATATTCCCGTCCACCTCATAATTTCTTCCTGATTTAATACGCAGAACCAACCATGGCCATCTCATCTGCCCGTACCGTGCACACGGCGTCAAGGTCGCCATGCCGCGCCAGCGCGAGTTCCTGACCCACTCATCTACGACATGCGTTCGTCCTCATCGTTGGTTCATCTCGTCCGCCGACCACGCGGGGACTGAGACTGACTACCACTTGCTAACCGACAAGATCGTAAACCCCCTCGCCGCCGAGCTTAACTCTATTAGGATCGGGCCCTGCTCCACCTGCAGTTTTGGCCTCTGATACACCTTCCTAATGGGTTGTGGAATGAGGCTAACAAGGATACGTTCTCCCGCCACACATTAGGATAACATAGCAGGCGATGTTGTGCCTAAACATCACATGCGTAGGTATGTGATGAGACTGAAGCACAGTGGCGGAGCTTGGGTCAAAATTGTGGGGGGGGGGGGGGGGGGGGCAAATGGGCTATTGAGTCATGTTGGGCCACTTCTGGAGGGGCATATGGGTTAAATATGACAAATTTTGGACCAAAATAGGCTAAAATGCACTGAATTTTTGCAAAAACAATTTGGGCTTGGGGGCGGGGGCAGCGGGGCCCCTGCCGCAGTGCTGAAGCACATGTAAGCCCCGATTGATGCATTAGCTTGAAATTGGATTGCATGCATTGCTAATCAAATGAATGGAGGAACCATAGTTTGCATGTTCTTTTTTCCATTGGAACATTTTCACTATTTGACGCATTGTAGAGTTATTCTCATTCGTTCTTGGATTTATTCATCGAAATATGTTAACCCCATCGCATGATTAGGCCTTGGATTGCAGGAAGCGGACAAAAAGTTAGTCATAGGAAACACATCTTTCACAGGGCGGCGGTGCGAGAGACAAAGGTCTTCACACTTTTGCTTGCCTTTCATGTCAGTGTGCACTGCTTCGCAACCACCTTGGAAGAAAATATTTTGTTTAACAGAAACAAATGTTTCGCTATTGTGGAAGCATATCCCCATGGAGTATATATTTTTTGTTTTTGATTGATACAAATTCGTGTTCGTGTGGAAGCAATTCTCTGATGTATGAAAATAATATCATAATGATTTGGAAGCAAAATGTATATCTCTAGAAGTATGAGGTTTGTCAGGCGATACAAAACCTTATCATATATACATCATTGTTGTTGTATGGAAGGAAATCCTCACTTTTATAGATGCGAGTTCCAAATTATTTGGAAGCAAATTTCCATTTCTTTGGATGCAAATAGAAAATTCTTTGGAAGAAACAAGGTCTCAATTAATTTGATGGACGAAAATACCAAATTATTTGGAAGCAAAGTCCCGATTTAATTTGTCGGACGGAAAATACAAAATTTCATGGTGCTGCCAGTTGCATGTATTTTGCCTAGAGCCCTAGACACATATAACCTACCTTTGTGATCAATTCTGGTTGTTGTGGCCGTAGAACAAATTTATATGACGTGTCGAAACTATGAAATTCTAAGTAGACCGAAGCAATCTCTTGTTACAATGGAAGGAATATTCATGGACGATGGAAATAAGAAAATTCTTACAAGATCGAAGTGATCACCAGTTTCCCCGTAAAAAACGTGGAAGCACTTTGTACAATCGATTGAAGCACACCTATCAACCAGATGAAAGTAATATGTTGTTTCTTCAGAAACAATTCTAATCTTTTGGATGCAGTCTTTAATGGAAACAAATTTTAATCTTGTCAAGAGCTCTTTTATGCTACACACAAAAAAAATTACTTGCATGAAATATATTTTTGTTTGCGTACACTGCGCACACAACAAAAACAAGCGATCATCAGTTGTCGTGGATGAAAATAATTGTGCTGACCGAAGCAAAGCAATTTGTAACCCGGTGGAAGGAATCTCCATTACCAAAAAATTCTAACGGGATGGAAGCCATCTGTATTGGCCATGGACACAATTGCAAAGGCTCGCAAAAAAAATGTGTACAAAAAAGTTACTCCAATATTCAAATTGTATGGAAGCAAGTTGCATGCATGACGCCTGATCAGTTTGATATGCCTGATTTGTAGGAATAGTGGTTATTAGGAAACAAATTGATTTCCATTACTGCAGAATCATGCATGAAAACTAATTAACGGATGCACTTTTTAAGGAAGCAAACCAACTAATCACGCGTGGGGATGCACTTGTCATGCTTCTCATCCTACGGCCAATGACTGGTCTTATACAAGGCAAAGCATCAGTAGTCTAATTCGTAGTGGCTCCCAAAAGAAAATGATAGCGGATAAAATGCTCATCCCGCAGGGTTCACCGGTGAAGACACGTGGTGGTTGTTCCATGCATCACATGTCAGCACTCGTGATGACCGCTTGAGGCCAACACGAAGGGATACCCTCCAATTTATCGCTTCCTTTTATATATCTTTACTATCAAAGAGAAGTGTGTGAACTACATAGTCAAATTAAATATTCTTAAAACCTCAATAAAATCAAAATTCCCTTGTATTTCCCTATCCATACCCAAATCTTTTACCAAAATCTCAAATAAATAAATAAAAACTTGTCTTCACCTTTAAAGTAAAACATATCCATAATTAGATCAATTCAATTTTAGCAAAATCTAAGATATGATGGGTGTAACTTACTATATGTCACATACGATTGATTTAAACCTTTAAAGTGTGTATGTCCTCACTACAACTCACAAATAATTAACTAGTGATTTTACAAAATATGGTTCATTAGATGTATCAAATTTCTATTAGAATAATTTAAGTCACATATTCATTTCTGGGACGCCCCCAAAATCAGACCGTGTACAGTAATCATACACGCAAGATACACGATCGAGATCAGGGTGCCACGGTGAGATATCACAACACAACTCTACAAATAAAATAATACAAGTTGTTTAATACAAGCCTGGGGCCACGAGGGCTCGAATACAACAGCTCGAAAGCACAAAGTTAGCGGAAGCAATAGTATCTGAGTACAGACACAAAAATACAAGGTTGCCTTAAGAATGCTAGCAAAAATAACAACATATCAAAAAGGCGAGGCCTCCTGCCTGGGAACCTCCAATCTACTCCTAGTCAACGGGAAACTCTACGTCGTAGAAGGCATCATGGATCTTCACGTTGCGGTGGTCGGCATCGGGGATCTCCTGCTCCTGAACTCCAAGTCTCCAACGTCGATTGCAGCGGCCGATCAGGCAAAACAAAAAGGGAGAAGTAAAGCAAGGGTGAGTATCTAGCATACCCGCGAGTCTTACGTCCGCTACTAAGCATTTATGCATTTGTATCAAATGAAATGGGGAGGCTGTATATAGTGGACTGCAAGGTAGAAATCAGAATAAGGGTAAGAAGCTAGGCCTATCGAAGACTAGCATCTTCCGATGAGTCTTGCAGCACAAGATGAGAACAACCAACAGTTTATATAAAGCATAAAGTAACAATGAAGCAAAAGTTGTTGCAACATTGTATAATAGTAAGTTGTAATGATTAATAATAATAATGCCTCCGAGTTCCCCTCCTCGACTTCCCAGCGAGGAAGAAAATTCGGAACCAACAGATTAATAGTAGTAGTTTGTAGTGGTAAGGTCCAGCTTCAGCATAAAGCGTCCTGTTACCGTGGACACGGCTATTCGAATAGATTAAACTCCCTGCAGGGGTGCACTACTGTTCAGCCTGCACGCTCGGATCTCCAGGGTGGCGTACACCTTGTTAGGGAATGCCCCACCAAGGCTATCCGACACATCGCAGGCCATCCTAGGCTCAGCAGAGAGGCCATCCTCCGGACTATATCCTATGCGCTCAGGGGTCTAGGTCCCTCACCCTTCCACGCTCCTGCACGGTGCAAGTCCGGACGGTGAAGCAAAAGCGAATCCAAACACACCTACTGCAGCAAAGAAGACAACACCGCTTCCCGGCGATCAGGCCGCAGTACTGATGACGTCTGAAGAGCTTTCGGACGAAAATACGACGCGGAGGGCCCACACCGTCATCCCACGTGTAGGTAGTGCGTACAGACCAACGGGTCTCTCAAGTCATCCACCGAACCATTTAGCATTTTAATATTATCTCACAGACAACTGTTATCGCTGTCTGACTAACAACACAACGGACAAGGAACATCAACAAAGACCACCAGTAACGTCGGGGCCTGCCTTGTCGTCTCGTCAAAGCATGCGGTTACCAACAAGGTGAACCATATCCTTACCTTGTCTCGCATGTGCTCTTGGTAGAGCTCGAATTTTCTTGGTCTGGTAACTCTCGCGAGATACGAGCAGGGGCCAAGCACGTCAGTAACGTCGGTCGTACCCTCCCTGTCGTTCCCGACGCAATACCGCTCGCGGGCACCGTTGGGTCGCCCGACTCTTGCCTTTAAGTACATCCGTTGCTCAGGTACCTAGAGCGGCTATACAGAATCAACAACGAGTGGAGTACAAGGATTACTCCTTGATAGCTCCACTTGATGTGGCTCGCCAGAGCCGAGGTAGGGGCCTTAGGCGGTGTCTGCATTGTACCGTACCAGTTGCAGTTATATATATTGTATCTGTTAGAATATTGGGCCCATTAGTGGGCAGCCCATATAAGCAAGCCTGAGAAATCTCAAATTGGCCCATGTGCAATGGCAGATTTTGGAGGTACAAGTGGTGCTAAAGTTTAGTACCACCCCGCTAGTTTCCGGAGAGAAACACCTCTTTATAAGGTGGAGTGCATGCACACTTGGTGTGCAAGTAAAAAGAGAAGGCTCTCTCTCGCGCACTCCTCCTCCTCCTCCGCCACCGTCCGTCTCGTCACGACGCGCCGCGGGTTGCGGGAATGAGCCGAGCCAATGGCTATATTTTTGCTGCTTGGGAAAAATGAGTTTTCGCGTATGCGTACAGTTTTGCCTATCCAGGTCGCTACCGGATTGTGGGCTACTGAACCGACTCAAACAAAACGTGTGCGACGTGGACGTCCCACGTTCGTACGCGTTAGGGTTTCTCGAGCTGCTCTATATATTGTCGTCCACTGCGTTGCACCGAAACACCGAACCAATCTAGTTTGCCACACCTCATGCCTTGCACCACCATCGTAGTCTACTTCATCCCGAGCGCCAGCGTGCACCGGCGTTTGGGAGAGCAGGTCTCCGGAACCAGTCGCCTTTGTGATCCTGTACGGGAGAGGGCGACTTAGGTTTTTGAGAAGCGCTCTGCGCGACTGCTCGCCGCTTCCACCACGGGTCATCTTTCAGCCGGACCTGCGGATCGTCTCCGCAGACGTCGTCTTCTTCGACCTGTCATCAACAACGTCATCGTCAACAACCTCATCGCCGATCTCGCCGCGGTGAACTTGTCTGTCTCCTCCGCAAACGTTCGGTACGTGCGGCGTATTCCGAACTATATGTTTACTATGAATATGTTCGCGTATCTGTTGCTACTGTTCATGTTGATCAATGCATCTAGTATGTTTGTGTTTCACATGTTAGTAGCTACTGTAGTCATGTTAAATATTCTGGAATTAATCATGAAATTATTGCCTAATTATCCAACAATCCAAATACCTAATTGTAGGCAATTTCGTGATTCAACTATGGCTGGTTATACCGATGCAATGAAACCTGATCGCTTCACCGATGGTATGGGCTTTAAGAGATGGCAGATTAAGTGCCAGATCTGGCTCGAGGCCATGGGTGTGTGGGAAGTTAGTAATGGTCCTTCTGAAGGGACTCAATCTGAGGAAGCTTAGAATAAGTTCAAGAAAGACACTACTATCTTCCGTGGCTGTGTTCTGAGTGTTCTTGATGCTCATCTGTGTGATGTGTATATGCACATAGAAGACGGCAAAGAGCTCTGGGATGCGCTGAAGGCAAAATTCGGTGCAACCGATGCAGGCAGTGAGCTGTACATCATGGAGAGCTTTCATGACTACAAGATGGTGAATAACCGTGGAGTAGTCGAGCAGGCTCATGAGATACAGTGCATTGCGAGAGGGCTTGAACTCCTCAAGTGTGCCTTACCTGACAAGTTTGTGGTTGGGTGCATTATTGCAAAGTTGCCCCTTTCATGAAGGAACTTTGTAACAACCCACTTGCAATAATTATAAAACATCATGTAACTTTACTTTGTCTGTTGGCTTTGTAACTTCACATGGTGGTTGTCCATGACATTTCATGTGGTGATTTTAAATTGCATTGGGATTGGAGCCCATTTGATGTGTTTCAAATTGCTCCCAAGTTGTTTCAAGTGCCATGTTCATGCAATTGTTCTGTTTGCATGTCAACCCCCCTAGATCCCAATCTTGACCCATCCTTTTCCTTTGCAAGGCCAATAGTTTTCAAATGGTCAAATCATTTTTGTCATCACCAAAAACAGTGGCTGTAGTTCAAAGTGGATTTCAATTTCAAAACAGCTCCACTTTTTAGTTGTTGCAAAAATGTCCAAACCAATTTTGTAAATTGGCTAATATTACAAGGATAATTTTACATATTTTTATGTATTTTTAGCCCTTGTAATTAATTCGGGAAAACCCCAAAGTCCTTTTCTGTTTTATTAAATAGAAAAGGGTCCAGAGAGGGGGCTTTTTTTTTCTTTTCTATTTTCCTTCCGGGACTCAGCCTAGCCCACCTGGGCCTGATTTCCTCTCGGCCCAGCCGCAGCGAACCGGTACGACCCCTTCTTCCCCACCTTTCCAGCATGGATCTCTCTTCGCCCCCTTCCCTCTCACAGACGGCGCCACGGCGGCTGGTGGAGCCCCGGAGCCAGCGGGAGGCGCCCCCTCCTTTATAAGCACGCCTAGGGCTCCCTCCAGGAACCCTAGTTCCATTTCCCCCTTCCCTTCCGCTCGCCGCCGCCTCCAGGTCCGACGCCCCTCTCCCCTGTTCCGCCATGACTCCGGTGAGAAGCTTCGACTCGCCGCCGTCCTCGCCTCTTTTCCAAACCCGCGACTGCGCGCTGCGACCCGTGCTAAACCTGGCCGTTTTCCTCCTCGCAGGATTGAGCTAGGAGAAGCAGAACGCCTCCTCGACGACGACACCCTCCTCGGCACTCTTCGTCTCCGGCGATGACCTCTCCTTCTTCCTCCCCTTCGGCACGTTTTCCCCGTCGTCGAGAGCCTCTAGGTGAGCCGCGCCTTTCCCATCTCCCTGTACACGTGTGCCAACGCTCGTTCCCGTGTCGCCCCTGTTTCCGGCCACGGCGGCAGTCACAGCCGTGCATCCATGGCCGTAGCTTGCTCTCGGACACGTGCCCGTGCTCCGTGAACGCCCGGGGCACGTTTTTAGCCGTCAAGGAGCCGCCTTCACCCCGCACGCCATGCTCTTTGGTTTTTGCCGCCGTCTGTATGTTAGCAGGCTGTGCTTCCCCACCGTAATTTTCCCGGCGAGTGGGAGGCTGCCCCTTTAGGTCTCCGGCGAGGGTCGCTAGAAAAATGGAGACGTGGGTGCTCCATCTTCACGGGGAGGCCCTCTGTTGTGTCGCCGGTGACGTGTTCGCGAGGCCACGGTCGCCACAAGCTGCCGTCGCCGGGGTTTACTAAACCTTAGTTCAGTTTCGTCGGGTGCAGGTTAAGTAGGCCCGTAGCTGCTTCATCTTTCTTCAGTGGTGCTTTCCGTCAAGGTCGATCAGTAGCCCAGCTGGTGTGGGCTCTGTGCTCAGACCGAGAGGACCTGGGTTTGAATCCTCCCCGGGGTAGTGGAGTTTTAGCCCCTTTTGTTTTGGCTGGGCGGCTGACGTCCAGGCCCCACCTGCCAGTGGAGAGAGGCCTCGGGCTGAGTCCAGGGCGCTAGATGGTTCGGCCATTGGGCCAGATCTAGCCGAGGACAGCCCAGAGAGGGTCCTCCACTCTTTCTTTCTTTTTTCCTTTGCAAAAACCCCTCCTTTTCCTTTTATTTTTGTTTGGTTTTATCTCTGATCTGCACTTGTGTCATTGCATGCTATCTCAAGTGCCCACATGTTATGTGGGTTTTTGGGGTAGAAAAATGTGAGGATTAAGGTGGCGCTATCCATTTTGTGTTTTGGGAAAGTGAAAAAATGGAAAGTGTTGAGTTTTCCCATGTGCCACCGTTGACCTTTTCATCCTCAAAACCTTGGCATGTCGAGTCTTTCCATTCTCGTTGATCTCTTCCAGTCATGCATCCCTGTCATATTTTCACTCGAGAGCAGATAGTTCTACCTCAAAGTTTTGCAATTCCTGTCACATCCTTTCGCACCTTTGCATCTCTGAAACCTTCCGGTGTCAACTTTCGTCGACACCTTCCGTCTCCGGAATCGTTAGATAATTTTTCGCGATGCATTCTTTACTTTTGTTTTCTTGTTGTTGTTGATCATGCCATGTTGCCATGTTACTTACACCAAAAATTAAGGCTAAGGCCAAGGCCATAAAAATGTAAATAATTGCATATGAAGTTGTTGACGTGTCGTCACGACCTTCATTTAATTTGACTAGATAGGGTCACATCATGCCTGTTAAACTTGATCATCCCATCCATGAATGTGCATTAGTTCTCGTTGCTTACTTGTGTGCCTTTTTCCTTGCCGGTACGTTATGTTAGCACCTGAGACTGCCGAGGAGACTTACGTGGAGGTTTCCAACACTGAGCCCGAGGACCCTGCTACGTCTGCTCCGTCGACCGATTACCCAGGCAAGGGGAAGATTTATACCATTACTTGATACCTTTCTGCCTACCTGCCTAGCTGTACTTCTAGAACGTTTGTTTGATCCTATCCACTTGCTTATGCCACAATAAAAAACCAAACAGCCATGATCCCCACATCCCAGCAAAACATTGTATTGCTAAGTTACCGCTGCTCAGCCATTGCTTAGTATGAGTAGGAAAACTTGCTGATTACCCTATGCTATGGTTTGGGATATCATGTTATTTAAAGAAGTTGGTTGATATTTATTATTATCATGATGTTAATTATATACTGACGAATGATGGGAGACCAGGCTGTTCCCGCCAGGTGTTTTGTTCCATTTGAGTCACCTAGGCCCCGAGTTCCGGGTATTGTGTTTCTTGACGAGCGTGCCTAATCGTGTGTGGGATTCTATGGGGTCCCCTTGTCTTACCTACCTAGCTCCAAACAGTTCTAGTGGTGGCCCAAGCTGATTTACCTTTTGAAAACCTTGTGTGTAACTGGTTAGCGCTCCAGTGGATTTCGAACAAAGGGGGCCAGGGGGATGGTATATCCCGTTGGTCCACACCTGGAAGCTAGAGAGCCTGCCCGGGCGAGGGCAGTTCCTCTCGACCTCGTCCATACGGTAAAGGCCGATTCGAGAGCGCGGCCGGCTTTTGAGTTGGGTGTCGACTCACCGGGGGCCACCCGGAGTTGTGCGTTGTTAGTTAGAGGGACTCTGACGTTCCGGAGTTTCAAGCGCCTTCACCCGCCAAGCGGAAACCGGGCGTACATGCGAAGCCTATGTTGGGCAGTTGGTACACCCCTGCAGGGTTAAATCTTTTCGAAAAGCCGTGTCCGCGGTTATGGACGACTTGAGACCTACTCCTTGTTCATAGAATAACATCAAATTTGAATCATAACTTAAAAACTTGCCTACCGTGTGAGTGCCTTGGTTGCTTTTCTTCGTCCAGAGGGACCGAGAGGAGATCCAGGTTGTGTTATGTTTGACGTAAGTAGGTGAATAGTGGACTTATGACACGATGTCACGTGTATTTTTGGATCTTACCTCTACTCTAATAGAACGATAGCCACCATACATTCTAGTGCGGCTGCAACCTTTACCTTTACTTTGTCTTACCGTAGGGAGTTATATATCCTGTAATGATATAATCTCACCCCTGTTTTCCTTTTGTGCTTTTACTGTTTTGCCTGATCGGCCGCTGCAGTTGACTACTACCTCGACCCGAGTACTGGACGATACTTCGTGGAGGTGCCCCCGGAGGACGACGATGAGGATGCCTTCGTTCAGTAGATCCTATAGTTGGGATTCGATGATCCGTGGGTGGACTATTTATGTGCAGCCTTCTCTAGGGCAATTTGGATTTTGACCGTACTCGGTCATGATTGTCTTCCACTTGTTGCATATTGTACTGATGGGTCCATGGACCTCTGAGATGATGTAATAAATTCCAGCGGCGATGTATGCCCTGGACTCTATATATTTATGTCTTAGTATTAAGTTCTTTGTTCATATACCTGTTGTCGAGAATCCGGCAGCGACACGAGTGCGAGTGTCGTGAGTCGGTGGCCTTTTATGCGCTACTAACTTGAGCGTGACGCGAGAGCGACTAACTCGAGTTAGTACTGAACACAACATATTGTTTAAGCTTTCCACCGATCACCGAAACTATTCCGGTTGATCATAAACTTTCCCATTACCATTTTCATATGTTCCGGAACCACCTGGGACTACTCCAGAGTGATCCGGACATATCCTTAAATACCCAAAACTACTTTTGGTGCCCTTATGAACTATTTCATAAATCCCCGGAACTACTTCCGGTACCCGTATGAACTATTCTTCTTTGCTTCCACTAAACCTTCTACCATACTAGTATTCTAACAGACTACTGCTCGTTAAGTGTGTGACCCAATAGGTTCGGTATAATGCGGACATGACTCAGAACATCTTCCGGACATAGGTCAACAGCCTTTTGTCAATAGCCAATAATCAACAGCGGAGCCATGGACACCCATGTTGACTCCCGCACATACACGAAGAAACTTCGAGTGAACCATTATGTTTAGTCATGTACCATTCCCTTTGCTTCGCGATATATGACAAAGTTAGAGGAGAGAAGTTTGGCACCCATGTGTAACAACTTTTGAACACAAGCCACTTGTTATCCTCTTTGCTCGTTTGTCCCTTTTCTCGTTATCGTATTCCAGTATCCCCATGACTGAATCACAATGCGTCTGTCCAGACTATAATGGATACCGTCATACCGAGTGGGCCCGAAGTGAATATCTTCTTCATCGTGAAGGAGCAAATCCCATTCTTGAACTATCACAGTCACTAGCCACACCATCTGACATACCCAGAACTTATTTTACTACTTCCCATTTACGGGAGGATTCATCTAAGAACCAAAGCATGTCTTCCTGTGTGAAGCAACTCGATACTCTCATGGTCTAAGGAATTACGTATATGAAAACATTTCATGATATGACTTATAACGTAGTTACGATGTGATCTCTAAGTATATCATTCAATACTGGGGTCGGTTCAACATCATTGTTCTGCTAACAATATGTTCCCATTGCTACTGACATCCTTGTTACAAGAACAATGTCCATGATTAAGAAAACGTAATCATCAGTTAGCACATGAGCTGGTCTTAGAGGCTAAACCAGGAACTCTTGGTGTTTACATTTCCACACATGCAAATGAGTTTTCTTCTGAATCTCACAGTCAGGGTCATTGCAATTATAGCACAGAAATATAAACATTAATTATGAACGTGGAAATATATATATAATAACATTTTATTATTGCCTCTAGGGCATATTTCCAACAGTCTCCCACTTGCACTAGAGTCAATAATATTGTCATCTTCGGATCTGACGTTTCAGGCCCGTTTGTATCTTTCATATCTTCGCGTTTTCACGCTATCATAAAATTCACCAATTTTATCAGTTTAGCTTTGTATATGTTTGAATCATTTGGCAGGACCTTGGTTCCTTTAGAATAAGTCATGAAATCATTCGTCAATGTTCCATGAGCTTCAAGCATCTAGGAAACCATACCATGTTCATAAATGAATTTATGATTCAAAATACCCTCCTTGTTACTTCTTTAAGCAACAATATACTTAGCCTCTGTTATAGAATTCTCCACAGTATCGAACTTGACATAGTTCCTCCATACTGTGCCACCCTTACGTGTGAAACACATAATCCCAATTAAAATCGAAAATCGATCGGAGTAAGTATGAAGACTGAATTGGTGTAACTGTTTACATCAAAATTCAGCTGGTGTAACTTGTTACAACGAGCTCTTCATTATCTCCATTTTCTGAGAAACATATATTATCACTTTGGTATCTTGCTCACAACCTTTTGGAGCGTTGGACATATCTGGTCGTTTTACATATTATGGTGTACATGATTAATCCAAACACACATGTGAGTGAAATTCAATTCATGTGTTTTGCTTATCAATGTTCATGAACACCGATTTCCGCAAACAACTTTTCACCGTGACCTCGGCAAGA
The DNA here is from genome assembly GCA_950022295.1 of Bromus sterilis. Classification (NCBI taxonomy): domain Eukaryota; kingdom Viridiplantae; phylum Streptophyta; class Magnoliopsida; order Poales; family Poaceae; genus Bromus; species Bromus sterilis. The sequence continues at coordinate 351,650,339 of OX465597.1, forward strand.
ACATCCTTCCTGGCGTTTTCATACTAAACTACTTTAGTATCATGTCAATATGCAGTGTTGGCTTTAGCATGATCAGGCACTTACTATCTTCATAGATCACTGCGCTCAATACTAATGCTATATTAGCCCAAGTACTTCAGCTGAAAACTATTTTCAATAAAGTCCTTATTTGTGTCAAGAAATTTATATCATTTCTAATCAACAATATGTCATATACATAAGGTTTTAGAAATATTATTCAGCTCCCACTTACTTTCTTGAATATTCAAGCATCTTCGTTATTCCTGATGAAAACAAACTCTTTTGGCAATTTCATCACAACAAAAATTCCAACTCCATTATGCTAGCTTCAGTCCATCACTGGATATCCAAGGCTTGCATCTATTTTAGCATCCTTTGAATCGACAAAACATTCCGGTCGTATCACATATACGTCCTTTGTTATATTTCCATGTAGAAACTTTGTTTTGACGTTCATTCTACCATATCCTATAAATGAGATATGTAGTAATTGCTAATATAACCCGAACTGACTAAAGCATTTCTATGGTCGACACTATTTTGCCGTAGTCAACCTTTGAACTTGCTAGAAAACAATTTTCCAACGAGTTGAGCTTTATGGATAAAACAATTTCATCCGAATCAATTATAGATCCATATATATATTCTTCAGACTTTTAGTCTTTCCGAGGGTCTACCAAGTTCAAAACTTGACTTCCTTCCATGGATACTATCTCAGATTATTTGGCATTTAGCCAAATCCCGGAGTCAGGGCCCATCAACGCTTCTTTGTATATCACAGGTTTATCATTGTCGAACAACAATATCTCGTTTTACATATCATGAATGTTTGTACGATTTTTGTCTAACCTGTGTGGTTCAGCTGCGCACTTCTCTGAAGATTCAACAATCTTTGACAAGTTGCACTGTCCTCCCACTCACTCTTTTGTAAGAAACTATTTTTCTTCAAAATACATTGTTCTTAACAGCAAACAGTTTTGCTTTTGTGTAGTGATAGAGGAATACCAAAACTTTTGGCATAACCTTAACAAAGTAGCACTTATCTGATTTGGGGTTTTGAGTATGTCAAACATATGCCTCATATACCCAAATTTTAAGAAAAGACAACATGGTTTTAACAGTCCATACCACATCTAATATGGTGTCATTTCAACAGATTTGATGGTGCTCTTTTCAGTGTAAAAGTTGTAGTCACTAACGCATAACTTTAATAAGTATAATGGCAAATTGATAAACGTCATATTTGATCTTACCGTGTCATACATGGATTGATTACATCTCTCGAACACTTTACTCATAGTGGTGTTCTGGGAGACGCAAGTTATGACACTTCTTCACAACTCATCAGACGTTCGCTAAACTTGTAACTCAAATATTACTTTCTACAATCTAATTTGCAGAAGCTTTATTTTCTTGTTACAATGAATTTCTATTTCACTCTAAAATTCCTTGAACATTTCAAAGATTTCAGACGTATGTCTCTATTGAACAGATATCCACATATCTACTTCAACTCATGAGTGAAGATAGGGAATCCACTGCACACAACTACACTTATTGGACTACACACATCATCATGTATGATTACCAATGGTTTAGTTGCCCGTTCATGTATGGCCTATTAACGGTGTTTTAGTCACATTAATTCGAGACAAAGATCGCAAGCGTCAAGTGATTCATAATCATATGACTCGAAAGTCCATCACTTATGGAAATTCTTCATGCATGTTATGTCACTTGTGATAAACGGCAGTGCCACATCTATGTGGTATTTCTGTTAGTCTTGCGACGTTTAGCGTCAGTGTTATGAATGTTTAGTATTATTATCAAGATTCATAACATACACCCTATTCATAATGGAAGTATGGCCTTTACGTTATTCATAGCTTTGAACAACTCTCTTGCAACAAACATGATTCAAAATGATGTTTTGCAACAAGGCTAAAGTGTAGTAACAATTTACTCAACTCTAAAATGAATTATGAAGATAATCATAGAGTCAACACACGGTATAGTAAACCTTTTACCGTGTTCCTGAGCGTGTCAAAACTCATCATTAGCTAGTCATAAAGGCCATAGTATTTCTTGCATCGAGTTGCAACAATATGCAATCGATGTGATATTCCGGTGATCAACAGTTTAATCACAATATACAGAATCCACAATTAACTGCTTAATCATGATTCCCAAGAATTACATCTCTTGACCAGCAATGAATTCATCTATAACTCCGTATGACTTTCATTTCTGAGCTGGTTATTCCAGTCTTCTTTCGTTTTGCCTTTATACGTATCATAGTTCTATTTCCAATGTCACTCCTACTCACAGAAGATCACACATGATCAAGGGTGGCGCAGGCCATGGACTTTCCGGCGTGTAAGTCTTACTAACACCCTATGGAACTTCCTTTCCCTTAATCCTCATCATCATATGATCATTGTTCTTCTGGATCCCACACATCAGTTTTGTTTAGAGCACAATGAACATTTTCACTAATGCTTACAATCATACATTGTACTAGATATCTTATATCCAACATTAATTGTCTTACTACTGAAAACTTATTTTTCAGTTCCATGAATATAACATAACTATCCCAAACTTTTCGAAGTTCGGGTTTCATGATGGTGAAGACAATGCACTTAGCTGTCGTGGAATTATAGCATTTTGGATTATGGACATAAGTCACATCATCCATAGCATCAGCGGGAGAGCATAAAAAATTTGCGATAGGACAAGGTCCTTCTCGACACTATTGAGGATAGTCCTCACAATACGGTACCAATCGTAAAGTTTTTACCAGATAAAACAGTTAATCAAAATCAATTGGGAAGGTGGTAACGCGAGCCATTATTCTACAACGATAATGCAAATACTAAGACTTTGTTCATAATTAAGTTGCACTTGTGATTAATCAATTTAATTACTAAGTGCGCTCCCACTCAGATCAATATCTCTCGTAATTGATGCTGGAGTGATTCAAGATCCAACCCAATCGTCCGCCATTGATGTGACATCACTGATGACTTAGACTGGACCGGTAGGACAACTTGCCAATCACGCCAAAGGTGATTCTTGTTCATCTTTCGATGGGCGTGTTCCGGTAGCAAACTTTTATCCAAACCGTCAAGACAACCAAGTGTAATGCGCTGTGTGTTCTTTTAACACACCCGCCTTTTATGCGTCACACACGTGTGCACCCATGTGACATGACCTGCTCCGATGTGAAACATAGTATAGACGGTGCTACAGTTGGAAGAACACTATCAACTTGATATTGTTTTGCGAGAGATCACCCTAATAAAACACGACTACCGCGCATCAAACAAGGGTGCATCAAAGGGATAAACATCACAGGCAGTTCATAAAATTATGTGATATGATATAGCCCTTTGCTTCGTGAAGTCTTCATTATCTTCACGTCGTCGTGGTTGAAGTCATCGTGTCCACCAACTTTGTCCTTGGTGCCGGGACCAACACCACGGCTTCCGGCATGTGCGTCGGGGTCCACCTCCGCATCGTAGATCATCACCTTGCATCTATCTATTGCTTTGCCTCGAGCTAATAAACAGTTCTGGCACGCAGGCCATAATTAAGTGACAATCATATGACTCCAGTCATCATGCCGTACCACGACACGCAGGTCGCGAATAAATATTACATAACATATAGCATCTCATACAAACACATTGCAAATCTTGAAGGCTATACCACATCACATGCATACTCTGCAAAAACGAGTTAGATCGCCATCTACACGGGTTGTTGAAACTTTTATCGTGGTTGTTAAGCAGGTTTACAAGGCAAACGAGAAACCCTAGACAAAACAAAAACACGATACTTCTTTTGTTGCTAGTTTAACATACGGGGTGCGTGCAGCAACTAATGCCACAAGCCAAACTTCGTTAAACGCGTGACCCCCGTGTGGATTTGAGTTCATAAAATCCACAAGCCCCTCCATGTTAAATCTTCTATTGCGATATTAAGATGAGATCCAAGGAGTTTGATGTAGACCATGATCAAGGCAACCAGCATACTGAAAGCAGCATAGAGGGATCGATGGAAAACTCAATCCTTGTAGCAAAACCTCAACTTGCCATCAAGCATAGAAAAAATCACATGACAGGGAAGCAACAAGAAAATCAATGCCTCATATCAACATATGATCTACCTAAACATGCATCTAATCAAGGATCGCTCATGATACCACTGTTGGGAAACGTAGCAGAAAACAAAAATTTCGGCCTACGAATCAAGAACCCAAGATCATCCAAGAAGATTGCATACAAGGTTTTAGGTCATGGCTCACCAACCGATGTAGCGGAAGTAGAGTTGGTGAAGCTCGTGGACGTAGTGGAAGTAGATCTCGCAAGTTCTCCCACGAATAGTCCCTCGATCAATCGCACGAACAAGTCCCGCGATCTAGTCCCACGGACAAGTCCCATGAACAAGCTCCTCGAAGAAGGGTCGAAGGTACGACCCCTCCATTAGTATCCACACATCCCGTAGCAGCAATCCAGCAGCGCTCCGCCGTCCAGAGATGAACGCCACCGAGAAAACTAGAGGTAGAAAACCCTAACGGATTCCGATCTAGAACAACGTCTAAATCGGGGTCTAATTGTGGAGCAACGGGGTTTAGAGGAGGGAGGGTGGCGCATAGGCCTTGGGGATTGATTGTCTGTGTCTTCCCCCACCCTTGGCTCACCTTATATAGGTGGCCAAGGGGCCTAGGGCGCAGCTCAAGGAGGTTTGGGAGTCCAACTTGGACTCCCAAGCCTTCCAAACCTACACATACCTTCCCACCGGAAACCTTCCATAATGGTATTTGGAAATCCCACCTGGAGGATCTCCCACCCCTTTTTGGTGCGCCCCCACCACCTGGCCGGCCAGGGCAGCCTAGGTGGCTTGCCCCCCAAGGCCAGGGGCGCAGGGCAGTGGGTGGTACTGCCCGGAACCTTCCGGAACCTTCTAGAAGCTTCCAGGACCTTCTGGGACCTATCGGGACTGTTTCGGGACATTCCGGACACTTTTGGAGCACTTCCAATACCTTCCGGAACCTCTAACAAATGTTCCGGAGCCATCTAAATGGGTTTCGGAGCCATCCGGGCAAAGGTTATTATGTCCGGTGAACACAACATATTGTTTAAGCTGTCCACCGATCACCGAAACTATTCCGGTTGATCGTAAACTTTCCCATTACCATTTTCATATGTTCCGGAACCACCTGGGACTACTCCAGAGTGATCCGGACATATCCTTAAATACCCAAAACTACTTTTGGTGCCCTTATGAACTATTTCATAAATCCCCGGAACTACTTCCGGTACCCGTATGAACTATTCTGCTTTGCTTCCACTAAACCTTCTACCATACTAGTATTCTAACAGACTACTGCTCGTTAAGTGTGTGACCCAATAGGTTCGGTATAATGCGGACATGACTCAGAACATCTTCCGGACATAGGTCAACAGCCTTTTGTCAATAGCCAATAATCAACAGCGGAGCCATGGACACCCATGTTGACTCCCGCACATACACGAAGAAACTTCGAGTGAACCATTATGTTTAGTCATGTACCATTCCCTTTGCTTCGCGATATATGACAAAGTTAGAGGAGAGAAGTTTGGCACCCATGTGTAACAACTTTTGAACACAAGCCACTCGTTATCCTCTTTGCTCGTTTGTCCCTTTTCTCGTTATCGTATTCCAGTATCCCCATGACTGAATCACAATGCGTCTGGCCAGACTATAATGGATACCGTCATACCGAGTGGGCCCGAAGTGAATATCTTCTTCATCGTGAAGGAGAAAATCCCATTCTTGAACTATCACAGTCACTAGCCACACCATCTGACATACCCAGAACTTATTTTACTACTTCCCATTTACGGGAGGATTCATCTAAGAACCAAAGCATGTCTTCCTGTGTGAAGCAACTCGATACTCTCATGGTCTAAGGAATTACGTATATGAAAACATTTCATGATATGACTTATAACGTAGTTACGATGTGATCTCTAAGTATATCATTCAATACTGGGGTCGGTTCAACATCATTGTTCTGCTAACAATATGTTCCCATTGCTACTGACATCCTTGTTACAAGAACAATGTCCATGATTAAGAAAACGTAATCATCAGTTAGCACATGAACTGGTCTTAGAGGCTAAACCAGGAACTCTTGGTGTTTACATTTCCACACATGCAAATGAGTTTTCTTCTGAATCTCATAGTCAGGGTCATTGCAATTATAGCACAGAAATATAAACATTAATTATGAACGTGGAAATATATATATAATAACATTTTATTATTGCCTCTAGGGCATATTTCCAACACTTACCCCACCCTCCCACCCCTTTTTCCGTGAGGAAGTGAAACGTTGTTTTCTCTCTGCAACTTATCCCCTTTCAAAACAAATCTAGGTTCTCATTTACATGAGGCTCCGATTCCTCTATAATTTTTTGCTAGCGACGAGAAGGGTTGGCGTACGTTGAGAACACTGAGCCGCCACTTGGGGTTGATAGCTCCACCTCGCTTACGGCGTACCTCAGGTGAAACTCCTATACAGGGATGGTTGGCATCCTCCGGATGTGGTTCCTCCCCCTATAGGAGACCGCTTCGGCTGGCCGCTCAGGGCAGATGTCTCAACGTTCAGGTCTTCAACCACTCGTATATATTGTTGTGTGCTCGCTAGCAGATTATTATCTTGGATTCGGATGATCTCGGTTTGGGGATTCCAGTAGCACCTAGCTTTCGACTTCCGGGTTAACCTTGGTGGAATTTCAGCCTTCGGCTTTCTCATACCCCGTGAGGAAGTTTTGTTGTCAGTATTGCTTTATCTTCTGGTTACTTCAATGTTTCAACCATCTTCTCATAAGTGTTCCTGTATACAGGATGCCAAGAGCGAGCATGCCGCCGCCAGAGAACCCTCTCCTTGGGGAGGCTGTGACCGCAGTGGCTCAGGGCACAACTGCGATCTTACAGATGCTGCAGAACCAGACTGCCCAGAGGAGTGATCGACCACAGTACACCACTCTGCAGCAGTTCCTTGCTATCAACCCCCCACCCCCCCCAGGTTCTCCGAGGCTCGAGACCCGCTGGAAGCGGATGACTGGATCACAGAGATCAAGAAGCACTTCAATGCAAACACCGTCAGACCAGTGGACTACGCCACCTTCGCCTCCTTCCAGCTTCAGGGTGCAGCAGCCAGCTGGTACGATACCTACAAGGCCAACAAATGAGATGCTGTCATCACGTGGCAGATTTTGTCGCAGACTTCAAAGCAGCGCATATTCCGAGTGGCCTGATGGACAGGAAGCGAGAGGAGTTCTTGGCTCTGAGACATGGTGAAAGGTCAGTTCAGGAGTACAACCTGGCCTTCGTCAGGCTCGCCAGGTACGCTCCGGAGGAGGTCAGCACAGAGGCCAAGCGGATTGCTAGGTTCCGTGGGGGTCTCAGCACAGAGATCAAGTACGCACTCACCTAGTGCAAACCCACGCTGTTCTCGCAGTTCGTGGATCAGGCTATCCGCCAGGAGTCAGCCAGAGCAGAGTGGGATGCAGACATGAAGCGCCAGAGAGAGCACAGTTCCGCAGTGATGGTCCACAAGAAGGCAAAGACTTGGGTCACAGAGGCACCACCGCAGAGGAAGCAGTTCCAGCAGAGGGGGCAGTTGTCCGCACTTTTTCCCTCCCTCCCGTCCCAGTTCAGCAGGGGCCTCGCTCTACACCACCACACGCGAGGCCACCCAGGCCACAGTCCCAGCCCAGGTCAGGCGTGATCTGCTACAAGTGTAGAGGTCCGGGGCACTACTCAGACAAGTGCACTGACCCACGCTTTGCCCGTCTTCCACCGCCTCCACCTCGCTCTACTCCGAGCACTGCGATGGTGAAGGCACAACCACGTGCAGTTCGAGTAAACAACGTGATGCTCACAGATGCGCAACAGTCTTCAGAGATCGTTCTTGGTAGGTTGCTTGTTAATTCTGTTCCCGCGACTGTGTTGTTCGATTCCGGAGCTTCCCATTCCTTTGTATCGCAGAGATTCGCTCATGAGCAGGTCCTCACCTTGGAGGATTTGCCAACCCCGTTGTCTATCGTCTCTCCTGGTTCCAAGTTTGGCTCTGTAGTTCGTGCTCCGTTTGTGAGGATTGATATCCAGGGCTGCATGTTTCCAGCTTCTTTAATCTTGCTTACGCGTTCCGACATTGATGTCATTTTGGGCATGGATTGGCTTGTGCAAAACAAGGCCAATATTGATTGTCCGACCAGATCCGTGAAGTTGACACACGATTCAGGCGCAGAAGTCTTGTACACTTGTGGCTCAGCGGCAGGAGCAGTACAGTTGTACGCCTTGAACGCAGGAGTTGCACCTTTGATCGAGGAAGTCAAAGTTGTCTGTGAGTTTCCAGATGTCTTTCCAGAAGAGTTGCCAGGAATTCCCCCAGTTCGAGCTATTGAGTTCGTTATTGAGCTAGAGCCTGGTACCCAGCCGATTTCTTGGCATCCGTACAAGATGTGTTCGAAGGAGTTGATTGAGCTCAAGAAGCAGTTGACAGAGTCGGAGGCAGGCGGTTTTATCCGCGCGAGCACTTCCCCTTGGGGTGCACCAGCTTTGTTTGTCCAGAAGAAGGATGAGACTAGCCGCTTGGTCCAGGACTATCGCGGTATCAACAAGAAGACCATCAAGAATAAATACCCTCTACCCCGCATCAATGATCTGTTCGAACAGTTGAATGGGGCTAAGGTGTTTTCCAAGCTTGACTTGAGGATGGGGTATCACCAAATCCGTGTTCGTGAAGAGGACATTCCCAAGACCGCATTCAACACACGTTATGGGTTGTATGAGTTTACAGTCATGACTTTTGGGTTCTCAAATGCCCCTCCTACATTCATGAGAGCTATGAACTATTTTTTCCAAGAATGGCTTGATGTGTTTGTGATCCTCTACCTCGACGACATTCTTGTCTATTCCAAGTCAGAGGCTGAACATGAGGAACATCTACACCTGGTGCTGCAGAAGTTGAGAGAGCACCGGTACTATGCCAAGTTCTCCAAGTGTGAGTTTTGGCTGGACAAGGTCAATTTTCTGGGCCATGTTATTTCCGCTGAAGGAATTGCGGTTGATCCAGAGCGAGTCCGCACTATTCAAGAGTGGGCTCCGCCGAAGAACGTGAAGCAGCTAAGGAGTTTTCTCGGCCTCGCCAGTTATTGCAGGAGGTTTGTGCAGAATTTCTCCAAAATAGCTAAGCAATGACTGAATTGTTGTGCAAAGGGAAGCGGTACACTTGGTCACCAGCTTGCCAGTCAGCCTTCGAGGAGTTGAAAGAGAAGTTGACCACAACTCCAATTCTCACGCCGCCAGATGAGTCACAGCCTTTTCAGGTGTTTTGTGATGCCTCGTTTCAAGTTCTAGGCGGAGTTTTGATGCAAGGTAGGAATATTGTGGCTTATACCTCACGGCAATTGAAGACGAGCTAGAGGAATTATCCCACGCATGACTTGGAGCTTGCAGCAGTTGTGCACGCTTTGATCACTTGGCGACACCTCCTCTTAGGGAGGAAGGTGGATGTGTTCACCGACCACAAGAGTCTGAAGTACTTGTTCACTCAGACAAATCTGAACTTGAGGCAAACAAGATGGCTTGAAACCATTACTGAGTACACAGTTGATATTCAGTACACGCCTGGGAAGGCGAACGTCATAGCTGATGCGCTGAGCCGCAAGGGCGATTGCAATAATATCCAGGTGCAGAAGATCCACCCTGACTTGTGTGAGTCCTTTCGAAGGCTCAATCTCGAGCTAGTTCCAGCAGGCTACCTTGCCAACATTGTGGTAGAGCCCACTATCCATGAGAAGGTTCGTGAAGCTCAGTCTGGCAGCTCAATGATACAAAAGATCAAGCAGGGTATTGCCGCCTCAGTCCCAAAGTACGGTTGCTTTTCAGTGCATAATGACGACACCGTGTTGTTCGAAGAGCGAGTTGTTGTTCCCAAAGAGGGAGATCTCAGAGAGGTCATCATGAAGGAAGCCCATGATCCAAGCTGTCTATTCACCCTGGCAGTACAAAGATGTATCAAGATCTCAAACAAAGCTTTTGATGGACTCGTATGAAGCGGGATGTTGCCCGTTACGTGTCTCAGTGTGATGTGTGCAGGAGAGTGAAGGCACAGCACCAGAAGCCTGCAGGGTTGCTTCAGCCACTTGAGATTACGGAGTGGAAATGGGATCATATAGAGATGGATTTCATCACAGGCTTCCCCTTATCGCAGAACAAGAACAATGCCATCTTTGTTGTCATTGACAATCTTTCCAAAGTTGCCCACTTCTTTCCAGTGAAGGACTCCATTTCAGCAGCTCAGTTGGCGGATTTGTACACCGCAAGAGTTGTATCTTTGCATGGCATTCCCAAGAAGATCAGTTCCGATAGAGGCAGCCTTTTCACCTCTAAGTTCTGGCAGGCCTTTCAAAAGGCGATTGGTACGACAGTGTTGTTCAGTACCGCTTATCACCCTCAGACGAGCGGGCAAGTCGAGCGCGTGAACCAAATCCTAGAAGACATGCTTCGAGCATGTGTCATCTCCTTTGGCATGAAATGGGAAGAGTGCTTGCTGTATGCTGAGTTCTCTTACAACAAAAGCTATCAGGCAAGTCTGCAGGCAGCCCCGTTTGACGTCTTGTATGGCCGGAAGTGCAGGACACCTTTGAATTGTTCGAGACAGGTGAGAGGCAGCTGTTCGGTCCAGATGTGATCCAGGAGGCACAGGACAGAGTGAAGGTTGTCCGAGAGCACCTAAAGGCAACACAGTCCAGGAAGAAGGCCTATTATGACAAGAGGCACCGTGGTGTAGCATTTTAGGTTGGTGATTGGGCGTACCTGAGAGTGTCTCCATTGAGGGGAACTCGCCGCTTTGGCATGAACGGAAAGCTTGCTCCAAGATTTGTCGGACCTTTCCGCACCCTTGAGACTAGAGGACCTCTTGCCTTTCGGCTCGAGCTTCCAGAGAGTCTGTCCATGGTGCATGACGTGTTCCATGTGTCCCAGCTAAAGCAGTGCTTCAAGAAGCCAGAGCAGGCTGTTGACTTGGGCGAGATCCAGCTGAGTGCGGACCTTTCCTACTCAGAGCGTCCAGTCCGTGTTCTTGAGACGTCCGAGCGCAAGACTCGCAACAAGACCGTCAAGTTCATGAAGATTCAGTGGGCACATCATTCGGAGAAGGAAGCAACGTGGGAGCGTCAAGATCATCTCCGTTCAGAGTAGCCCGAGCTTTTTCATGCTTAGATCTCGGGACGAGATCCAGTGTTGGTGGGGGAGTGCTGTAACAGCCCACTTGCAATAATTATAAAACATCATGTAACTTTACTTTGTCTGTTGGCTTTGTAACTTCACATGGTGGTTGTCCATGACATTTCATGTGGTGATTTTAAATTGCATTGGGATTGGAGCCCATTTGGTGTGATTCAAATTGCTCCCAAGTTGTTTCACGTGCCATGTTCATGCAATTGTTCTGTTTGCATGTCAACCCCCCTAGATCCCAATCTTGACCCATCCTTTTCCTTTGCAAGGCCAATAGTTTTCAAATGGTCAAATCATTTTTGTCATCACCAAAAACAGTGGCTGTAGTTCAAAGTGGATTTGAATTTCAAAACAGCTCCACTTTTTACTTGTTGCAAAAATGTCCAAACCAATTTTGTAAATTGGCTAATATTACAAGGATAATTTTACATATTTTTATGTATTTTTAGCCCTTGTAATTAATTCGGGAAAACCCCAAAGTCCTTTTCTGTTTTATTAAATAGAAAAGGGTCCAGAGAGGGGGCTTTGTTTTTTTTCTTTTCTATTTTCCTTCCGGGACTCAGCCTAGCCCACCTGGGCCTGGTTTCCTCTCGGCCCAGTCGCAGCGAACCGGTACGACCCCTTCTTCCCCACCTTTCCAGCGTGGAGCTCTCTTTCCCCCCCCTTCCCTCTCACAGACGGCGCCACGGCGGCCGGTGGAGCCCCGGAGCAAGCGGGAGGCGCCCCCCTCCTTTATAAGCACGCCTAGGTCTCCCTCCAGGAACCCTAGTTCCATTTCCCCCTTCCCTTCCGCTCGCCGCCGCCTCCAGGTCCAACGCCCCTTTCCCCTGTTCCGCCATGACTCCGGTGAGAAGCTTCGATTTGCCGCCGTCCTCGCCTCTTTTCCAAACCCGCGACTGCGCGCTGCGACCCGTGCTAAACCTGGACGTTTTCCTCCTCGCAGGATTGAGCTAGGCGAAGCAGAACGCCTCCTCGACGACGACACCTGCCTCGGCCCTCTTCGTCTCTGGCGATGACCTCGCCTTCTTCCTCCCCTTTGGCACATTTTTCCCCGTTGTCAAGAGCCTCTAGGTGAGCTGTGCCTTGCCCATCTCCCTGTATACGTGTGCCCACGCTCGTTCCCGTGTCGCCCCTGTTTCCAGCCACGGAGGCAGTCACAGCCGTGCATCCATGGCCGTAGCTTGCTCTCGGAGACGTTCCCGTGCTCCGTGAACGCCCTGGGCACGTTTTTAGCCGTCAAGGAGCCGCCTTCACCCCGCACGCCATGCTCTTTGGTTTTCGCCGCCGTCTGTATGTTAGCAGGCTGTGCTTCCCCGCCGTGATTTTCCCGGCGAGTGGGAGGCTGCCCCTTTAGGTCTCCGGCGAGGGTCGCTAGCAAAATGGAGACGTGGGTGCTCCATCTTCACGGGAGGCCCTTTGTTGTGTCGCCGGTGACGTGTTCGCGAGGCCACGGTCGCCACAAGCTGCCGTCGCCGGGGTTGACTGAACCTTAGTTCAGTTTCATCGGGTGCAGGTTCAGTAGGCCCGTAGCTGCTTCATCTTTCTTCAGTGGTGCTTTCCGTCGAGGTCGATCAGTAGCCCAGCTGGTGTGGGATCTGTGCTCAAACCGAGAGGACCTGGGTTCGAATCCTCCCCGGGGCAGTGGAGTTTTAGCCCCTTTTGTTTTGGTTGGGCGGCTGACGTCCAGGCCCCACCTGCCAGTGGAGACAGGGCTCGGGCTGAGTCCAGGGCGCTGGCTGGTTCGGCTATTGGGCCAGATCTAGCCGAGGAAAGCCCAGAGAGGGTCCTCCACTCTTTCTTTCTTTTTTCCTTTGCAAAAACCCCTCCTTTTCTTTTTATTTTTGTTTGGTTTTATATCAAATCTGCACTTGTTTCATTGCATGCTATCTCAAGTGCCCACATGTTATGCTTGTTTTTGGGGCAGAAAAATGTGAGGATTAAGGTGGCGCTGTCCATTTTGTGTTTTGGGCAAGTGCAAAAATGGAAAGTGTTGAGTTTTCCCATGTGCCACCATTGACCTTTTCATCCTCAAAACCTTGGCATGTCGAGTATTTCCATTCTCGTTGATCTCTTCCAGTCACGCATCCCTGTCATATTTTCACTCGAGAGCAGATAGTTCTACCTCAAAGTTTTGAAATTCCTGCCACATCCTTTCGCACCTTTGCATCTCTGAAACCTTCCGGTGTCAACTTTCGTCGACACCTTCCGTCTCCGGAATCGTTAGATAATTTTTCGCGATGCATTCTTTACTTTTGTTTTCTTGTTGTTGTTGATCATGCCATGTTGCCATGTTACTTACACCAAAAATTAAGGCTAAGGCCAAGGCCATAAAAATGTAAATAATTGCATATGAAGTTGTTGACGTGTCGTCACCACCTTCATTCAATTTGACTAGATAGGGTCACATCATGCCTGTTAAACTTGATCATCCCATCCATGAATGTGCATTAGTTCTCGTTTCTTACTTGTGTGCCTTTTTCCTTGCCGGTACATTACGTTAGCACCTGAGACTGCCGAGGAGACTTACGTGGAGGTTTCCAACACCGAGCCCGAGGACCCTGCTACGTCTGCTCCGTCGACCGATTACCCAGGCAAGGGGAAGATTTATACTATTACTTGATACCTTTCTGCCTACCTGCCTAGATGTACTTCTAGAACGTTTGTTTGATCCTATCCACTTGCTTATGCAACAATCAAAAACCAAACAGCCATGATCCCCACATCCCAGGAAAACATTGTATTGCTAAGTTACCGCTGCTCAGCCATTGCTTAGTATGAGTAGGAAAACTTGCTGCTTACCCTATGCTATGGTTTGGGATATCATGTTATTTAAAGAAGTTGGTTGATATTTATTATTATCATGATGTTAATTTTATACTGATGAATGATGGGAGACCAGGCTGTTCCCGCCAGGTGTTTTGTTCCATTTGAGTCACCTAGGCCCCAAGTTCCGGGTATTGTGTTTCTTGACGAGCGTGCCTAATCGTGTGTGGGATTCTATGGGGTCCACTTGTCTTACCTACCTAGATCCAAACAGTTCTAGTGGTGGCCCAAGCTGATTTACCTTTTGAAAACCATGTGTGTAACTGGTTAGCGCTCCAGTGGATTTCAAACAAAGGGGGCCAGGGGGATGGTATATTCCGTTGGTCCAGACCTGGAAGCTAGAGAGACTGCCCGGGCGAGGGCAGTTCCTCTCGACCTCGTCCAGACGGTAGAGGCCGATTCGAGAGCGCGGCCGGCTTTTGAGTTGGATGTCGACTCACCGGGGGCCACCCGGAGTTGTGCGTTGTTAGTTAGAGGGACTCTGACGTTCCGGAGTTTCAGGCGCCTTCACCCGCCAAGCGGAAACCGGGCGTACATGCGAAGCCTATGATGGGCAGTTGGTACACCCCTACAGGGTTAAATCTTTTCGAAAAGCCGTGTCCGCGGTTATGGACGACTTGAGACCTACTCCTTGTTCATAGAATAACATCAAATTTGAATCATAACTTAAAAACTTGCCTACCGTGTGAGTGCCTTGGTTGCTTTTCTTCGTCCAGGGGGACCGAGAGGAGATCCAGGTTGTGTTATGTTTGACGTAAGTAGGTGAATAGTGGACTTATGAAATGATGTCACGTGTATTCTTGGATCTTACCTCTACTCTAATAGAACGATAGCCACCATACATGCTAGTGCGGATACAACCTTTACCTTTACTTTGTCTTACCGTAGGGAGTTAGTTATCCTGTAATGATATAATCTCACCCCTGTTTTCCTTTTGTGCTTTTACTGTTTTGCCTGATCGGCCGCTGCAGCTGACTACTACCTCGACCCGAGCACTGGACGATACTTCGTGGAGATGCCTCCGGAGGACGATGATGAGGATGCCTTCGTTCAGTAGATCCTATAGTTGGGCTTCGACGATCCGTGGGTGGACTATTTATGTGCAGCCTTCTCTAGGGGAATTTGGATTTTGACCGTACTCGGTCGTGATTGTATTCCGCTTGTTGCATATTTTACTGATGGGTCCATGAACCTCTGAGATGATGTAATAAATTCCATCGGCGATGTATGCCCTGGACTCTATATATTTATGTCTAAGTATTAAGTTCTTTGTTCATATACCTGTTGTCGAGAATCAGGCATCGACACGAGTGCGAGTGTCGTGAGTCGGTGGCCTTTTATGCGCTACTAACTTGAGCGTGACGCGAGAGCGACTAACTCGAGTTAGCACCGCATCGGGGGCCTTACAAACTTCTCCACAGCCCATAAACCAAGAGAACGGAGATATCGGTCGAAAGTCTGATAGCGTCTCTTGATGTTGAGGAGAAAGCTCGGGTGACGGGGATCAACCCCGGCAAATCCCATGGTCAGGGACCCTGGGTTAGTCATGAGAGGCACAGGTTGGACGATAGCTCGTCGGCAAATAGGAAGGCACGCTCCTGCTCGATATTATTGATGGGGGAGATGCGATTACAGTGGATGCCAAGGTTGGAGCGCTCAAGGCTAGGGTTACAGATGATATTGGTTGCGCTTTGGCGTCGCCCCTCCTAGCCCTTATATACTGGGCTAGGTCTCGGGGAGTTCATCTACGTTTACAGGTAAGGTTTCCTAACCCTAGCTTGCTTCGTACGGCAGGTTTTTGCACCTTCCTTGTGAGTCGCAGACTCCTACGTCGGTCCCAATTAGCGGGCCGAGGTTGTATCTTCATGGGCCTTATGTCTTCAGGGACACCAGGTAGGCTTATCCGTAGGAGTCGTGGGGTCACCCCCTCGTCAGTAGCCCCCGAGTGCCTAGGGGACTCGAAGAGTCGCGCAGGGACTCGAGTACATCCATTTGTCAGTTATTTCTATGCGCGGTACAACCGCGGGTCGCTGGCAGTCTGGTGGCCATGACAAAACCAGTTTCAAGAGATGCTAAGATGAAAGGGCCCAAGGAGTCGACTGGTCGAGCCTTGGTGAATTGCACTAGGGAAAATACCGCAGTAGCCCAATCAAACCCACATCCCTCGACGTGAGCTTGGAGCACTGGTGTCGAGCAAAAGTCCTGCCGCTTCAGGTCTTACGGTGTTCATTTTCCTCTAGTAATGTGCATAGCCTAAGGTGCGTCCGCCCGGCTTTTTCTATCATGCGCAGCGCATGGAAAAAGTTGGGAGTGAAATCGCTCTTCGGCAAGTCCCAGCCTGGCCGAACTTCGCAGCGGGGTCTTACCTACACACTAATCTTGCGTGGCATCTGGGCACAGTGTATCGTGTTATAGGAATGTGTGTTTTTGAGGCGCGGAGCCTAATAGTATTGCACCCGCTTGGAACAAAACATCAAGCGAGCGGTTCACTCATTCACCCGTGGAGCTTGTTTCGAGTGCTCAGACGGGGAGTTCTTCGCGAGTAGTCACTCGAATGCCGTTTTGGCTCTTGAGGTGAGGGAGCACCTGAGACTCTAGCGCCATATGATCTTGGCGAATGCATGTTTGTCTCGTGTCGGGTTGAGAGAGCACCTGAGACTCTCGTGAGTGCGAGTGGTCACTCGAGCACATAGCTGACCTTTGGGTGAGGGAGCACCTGGGACTCTCATGATGTGCTCTCCCGATGGGAGTAAGATGTTTTTCTTCATTGGGAAAAAGATCTGAAAGATGGAATCTCTGAGCTTGATGTCTGTTTGAATTCTTCACCACTTGTCAGGATAACGATGCCTCTGTTTGATGGCTGTCAAGGGTGCTCCGCCAGTGAACCGTCACTTCTTCATGACCGGTCATAATGATGACCGCTGTGGAGTGCGGCAGGCGCTGGTTGAGTTTCCGATACACGCGTTGGAAACGCGCGTGAATTGACGCGTCTCACGCACAGTGCGTCCCGTGGGAAAGCATCTTGGTCTTGGAATCTGAGACGTCTGCGACGTTTGGTATTTTGAATTAATTGCTGCTGTCGTCGTGGCTTCTCTGTGCTGGGAGGTTGATGTTCTATAAATAAAGCCTTTTGCTTCCACAACGTTTCGCCTCTATCCAGCTTGCTGCTTTGCCTCTTCCTTCTTCTCTTCTTCCTCTCATGGTTCCCAGGCGAGGTGCTGGCCGTGGCCGTGTTCATCGTGGTCGTGGTGGCCGTGCACCACGCTCATGCCGTGGTGGTCGCCATGGTATGGCGCCAGTGCCTTCCTCCTCTCCCTTGGATGAGGGTTTCTGGCGCTATGATTTTCTTTTACGCGTTCGTGGCCAGAGCGCCAATCGCGTTCTTCTTCCCTCAGATTTTTCCGCCATTGTCTCTGAACGTGGCTTAGATGCCTTGCTTCTGCATCTTCAAGAGAGCTGTCGATCTCCTTCTTATGTTGACTTGGAGGTTGATAGTTCCCGCTTGATTTTTCTTGGCTCTGGTTGGAGTTTGTTTGCTCGGCGGTTGAATCTGCGAGATGGAGATATGCTCAGCTATCGTTTTGATGGCGAAAGCACTTTCACTGTTCGCGCGTTCGATCCGAGCGGCAACAGCATGGATCCGCACTGGCAGGAGTCGAACAGCGACAGCTCCACAAGGTCGAGGAGTCCTATGCCTGCATCTTCTACAGCTCCGTCTTCTGGCGACTCCTCAGGTGATGGTGCCGCCTCCATCAGTTCCGAAGAGGACATCGACGTCAAGCCATTGATCAAGCGGGTGCGCCAAGCGACCTTGTAGAACTGGAGGCGGCCTCATCTTCGCTGGTAACTCAGGCGGAGCTAGAGAAGAAGCTAGTGGAGCAGGAGAAGAAGCTGGTGGAGCATCATCTTCAACTGCTCCGCAAATAAGTCGAGCTTCACCTTTCGTTATGTCATTGACATCCTCTGCTAGCTTCCTTTTTTCCTTTGTCTGTGATGATGCCTTTGTATCAGAGTCGATTACCCCTCATGGGCACACATGTAGAAGTCTTAATTCCTTGGGTAATTCCCTCTTGTAACAGGAGCTGCCTTCTATCCAAACGTAGTTGAGTCCTTTTTGTACTGAAAATGATCCTTATGATGTAAACTATGCTTGAGCCTTTGCAATGGAATTTATCTTTGGGCCTTATGCAAACGAGAACTGTGTTCGAGTCCTTGGCGATCAGGAGTTGTCTTCGAGTCCCTCCAAACTTTGCACTGTGGGTTCTATCAGGTGCGCGACAGCGCTCCCGATGGGATTAGCCCCCGAGGCTACGCTTGAGTCGGAGGATCGAGCGTAGGCTGAGGTTTGTTTCCCTTGTCGTTCTTCCGTTAATTTCTCTCTTTTATCGGGTGCGCGACAGCGCTCCCGATGGGAGTAGCCCCCGAGTCTTTAGGTGATCAGTGGCGATCGGATGAAGACTAAAGTAGTCCATGTCCTGTGCTCCCTCCGAAATTTCTTCAAAGTACTTGGTGTTCCATCTGATTGTGGCCATGCCTTTCGAGCCTTGCTCTCAGCAGGTGGGGCTGGCCGGGTATTTTTGTTTGGTCCTTTTAAGCTTCGGACTGCGCGAGCGGTTCTCGGGGGGAGGTGGTGCTCGAGCCCCCGAGTGCTTATGATAGCGTCTCTCGGGGGGATTTTACGCTTAAGCCCCAGAGTGTTTTTGGTTAAGATCGCTTGAGTGGCGATAGCGTCTCTCGGGGGGATTTTATGCTTAAGCCCCCGAGTGCTTTGGTTAAGATCGCATAGGCGATAGCGTCTCTCGGGGGGATTTTATTCTTAAGCCCCCGAGTGCTTTGGTTAAGATCGCGTAGGCTATAGCGTCTCTCGGGGGGATTTTATTCTTAAGCCCTCGAGTGCTTTGGTTAAGATCGCGTAGGCGATAGCGTCTCTCGGGGGGAGTTTTTGTGCTCGAGCCCCCGAGTGCTTTGATTAAGATCGCGTGGGCGATAGCGTCTCTCGGGGGGATTTTATTCTTAAGCCCCCGAGTGCTTTGGTTAAGATCGCGTAGGCGATAGCGTCTCTCGGGGGGATTTTATGCTTAAGCCCCCGAGTGCTTTGAGATGGCAGTATTTGGGCAACATTTATTTTATTGCGGTCGAGCGGCTACATGAGTTGCCAGTCATGTCTGACCGATGGGGACTATGGATAGCACAGTCGCAAGTTTGCTACGTTCCATGGGTTGCCCACGTCCTCGTCTGTCTTCGGGTTCTTCAGCCTGTAGGCGCCACCTCCGATGACTTATGAGACTATGAATGGGCCTTCCCATTAGGGGACCAGTTTATGGACCTTCTCTTGTATCAGCCGTAGGACTAGGTCACCTTTGTTGAAGGTTCTAGTGCGCAAGCGACTGCTTTGGAAGGTGCGTAGCTTGCTTGTCCTGGTACCCCTCTGATTTTTCCACGGCTGTATCTCTTGCTTCGTCAGCCGTATCTTTGTCATCTTGTAGTGCTTCTTCTGCTTCTTCTTCTTCGTATCTGGTGACCCGAGGTGCTCCGAACTTGAGGTCATGTGGTAGGACTGCCTCTGCCCCGTACACCATGAAGAAGGGTGTGTACTGGGTCGCGGTGTTTGGTGTAGTTCGTAGGCTCCATAGTACCGCGGGGAGTTCTTCTACCCAGTTGCCGGCAGCTTGCTCGAGTGGTGCGAGGAGCCGCTTCTTGATTCCCCCGCATACAAGGTCGTTTGCTTTTTCCACTTGGCCGTTGGACTGCGGGTGCGCGACTGATGCATAATTTATTTTGGTGCCTAGTTCTTCCCAAAAGTTCTGGAATTCTGCAGCTGTGAAGTTCGTGCCGTTGTCCGTGATGATGTTGTGTGGCACGCCGAACTTGAAGATGATTGATTTGATGAAGTTGACAGCCGTGAGGGCTGTGGAGCTGGTGATGGGTACTGCTTCGATCCATTTAGTGAACTTGTCGACTGCGACGAGCAGGTGTGTCCTTCCGCCCTTTGATGATTTCTTGAGTGGGCCGACCATGTCGAGTCCCCAGGTGGCGAACGGCCAGGATAGTAGTATGGTCTTGAGCTCTGAGGCGGGAGCGTGTGGCCTGTTGGCGAATTTCTGGCAGGCGACACAACGTCGCACAATTTCCTCTGCATTTTTCATGGTTGTGGGCCAATAGAACTCGGCTCGGAATGCTTTGGACACGAGTACTCGACTGCTCGCATGGTGCCTGCGGGTTCCTTCATGGATTTCGAGCAGTAGGGCTTTGCCGTCCTCTTTGTCGATGCACCTTTGGAGTATCTGGGTGATGCTGCGCTTGTATAGTTGTTTGTTGATCACCGTGAATGCCTTGGATCATCGGCTGATGCGTCGTGCTTCGGCCACGTCTTGCGGTAGCGTACCTTCGATTAGGAATCGGAGGAACGGTTTTGACCAGACAGGTCCTTCGAGCTCTGTCGGGGCTGTGTTGTCGGGTGTGCTGGTGCTTGTGCCTTCTGATGGGGTTTCTGCTACCACCTGCGCCAGGTCTGTTGTGTCCTCGCCGTCCACGATTGCTTCAGGTGCTGCTTCCTGTGCCTTGATGGATCTCCGGTTGATGCTTTCGAGAAAAACGCCGGGTGGTATTGGTCCTCGGGTCGAACCGATGTTCGCGAGTTCATCAGCTTCTGTGTTGTTGGCCCTGGTGATGTAGTGGAGCTCGCACCCGTCGAAACTTACTTCGAGTGCGTTGTAGAGCTTCTGGTAGGCCGCCATGTTGTCGGCTATTGCGTCGCAGTTTCTCATCGTCTGCTGGAAGACGAGATTGGAGTCCCCGTAGATTATGAGGCGAGTGGCTCCGCATGTTTTGGCCATGCGCATGCCATGGAGGAGTGCCTCGTATTCTGCTTCATTGTTGGAGGCGTGACTGAAGTTGATCTGGAGGACATATTTTAGCTTTGTTCCTTTAGGGGAGATGAGGACAATTCCTGCCCCGGCTCCTTGTTGTCTCTTGGACCCATCGAAGAACATTGACCATGAACTTGATAGGTCTGGAGGGCCTGGTGTCTGAACCTCCGTCCACTCGACCAGGAAATCTGGGAGTACTTGGGCTTTGTTGGCTGTTGGGTGCTTGAACTACAGGTCCCGTGGGCTGAGCTCAATGTTCCACTCGGCGACTCGTCCAGTCGCTCCAGGGTTATTGAGTATGTCAGCGAGTGGTGCGCTGCTCACGATTGTGATAGGGTGCTCGTCGAAGTAGTGGGACACGTTTCTTGAGGTCATGATGATGGCTAATAGTAGCTTCTGATAATGCGGGTACCGCTGCTGGGATTTGGTCAGGAGCATGCTGAGGTAGTAGATTGGTCTCTGGATTCTCTGGACCTTGCCTTCTTCTGCGCGTTCGACAACGAGTGATGTGCTTACTACACTGTTACGTGCTGCCACGTAGAGGTATAGCTTCTGTCGTTCCTTGGGTACCGCCAGGATTGGTGGGGTCGAGAGTGTCTTTTTTAGGTCCGTGAATGCTTGGCGGGCTTCCTCCGTCCATTCGAATTTCTCTCCTTTCCTGAGCAGCTGATAGAAAGGAAGCGTGTGTTCTCCCAGCCTGCTGATGAAGCGGCTTAGGGCTGTGAGTTTTCCAGTGAGCTGTTGTACTCCTTTGACGTCGGTTGGTTCTTGCATTCGGGAGATGGCTTGGACTTTCTCAGGGTTTGCCTCGATTCCTCGGGCATAGACCATATAGCCGAGCAGCTTCCCTGCCGGTACGCCGAATGTGCACTTCTTTGGGTTGAGTTTGATTATGTATTTGTTGAGCGCTGCGAAGGTTTCACGCAGGTCGTCGAGTAGTGTGGCTGCTTTGTAGGTCTTGATGACGATGTCGTCCACATAGACTTGCACGTTTCTTCCGATTTTCTCCTTCAGGCAGGCCTGCATCATTCGCTGGTATGTGGCGCCTGCGTTTTTGAGCCCGAAGGGCATGGTCCTGTAGCAGAATACGCCATAGGGGGTGATGAACGATGTGTGCTCTTCGTCTTATTCCTTCATCCTGATCTGGTTGTATCCTGAGTAAGCGTCAAGAAAGGAAAGTAGATCGCACCCTGCTGTCGAGTCGATTATCTGATCGATTCTAGGCAGGGGGAAGTGGTCCTTCGGGCAATGCTTGTTGACTGGTCCGTAGTCGACACACATGTGCAGCACGGTCGTGTCTTTCTTGGGCACCAACACTGGTTGGCTATCCAGGTGGCTTTCTTCATTTCTCTGATGAACTGGGCGTCGAGTAAACGGTTGACTTCCTCTCCGATTGCTCTGCGCTTGGGCTCCGAGAATCGTCTCAGAGCTTGCTTCACCGGCTTCGTGTTTTGTTTGATGCGTAGGGCGTGCTCCGCGAATTCGCGTGGTACTCCAGGCATGTCGGCTGGGCACCAGGAGAATATTTCCCACTCATCTCGAAGGAAAGCGACGAGGGTCGTCGCCTGGTCCTCTGGTAGGTGGGCGTACACGCGGACTGTTTTGTCCGGGTCCGTCGGGTGCACTTGGTGAGTGACTGTGTCGCTGTCGATGCTGAAGTCGCGTCCGTACTCCTTAGATTCGCTTCGGCTCACCAATGGGAAAGTACTCTTGTCCGTCACCATGGCTATTTCTCTGAGTTCTTGCTCGGCTCTGAATGTGTTGGAGATTTTGTGAAAGTCACGGTCACATTGATCTGATTTGATGAAGCTTCCGTTGATCGTGAGGACTCCTGCTGTGTCGGGACCCGGGGTTAGCGTATGCAAGTACAGCTAAGACATAGTCATATGGAGAGTCGAGAACTGTACCCACTTGTCTAAGCAGACAAGGCCAAGCACAGAACGTTCTCGGAAAGCATCGTACATGAGGGGCATCCCATCCAGGCCGGATGATCAACTGAGATGGGTCCTCATCGTCCGCACACAAGTCTAAAGATATGGGTGGTGAACTCCCATATTCAAAGACAAGTCGCCTAAACCATACTATCGACTATCTCAAAACTCTTACATAGACTTACTCCAGCCCGATCACTTAGTCGGGGTCTAGGGCGGGCTCGATCATACCACAAAGTGTGCACGAGACGGAGTCTCGAACAATCGCATCGCGATGCCCCAAGCTGCGCACATCTAAGGGCCACTTGGTGTATGAAAGACCGCCAACCAGATCACAACTAAGGTCTCGAAAACCCATACAAAGACATGCATGTTATAAACATACACGCAGCACACATGCCTTGTATGAACGGCAGGTATCATTGCAATTCTCTACAAAGTATACATTTTTATTGATAACTCTTATAGAGTGCACACAGAGATCACAAACATGTGATCCAACATTACAACAACAAGCGGAAGCAAATTATGTCTGAGTACAGACAAATTTAACAAATGGCTTAAGAAGCCTTATTTAAACACAAGCCCTCCACGAGGGAACCAGTCGTCTGACTGGGACTAGACTAGCTTGATCTTCAGTCGTCCAGCTCGATGAAGAAGCCACCTTCGTGGTCAGTGGATTCATCTAAAACATAGATTAAGCAAACGTGAGTACAAAGTCGTACTCAGCAAGACTTACATAGGAGCTATACTACTAATGCATATGTATCAAGGTAAAGGGAGGTGGGGTTTCACTTGTAGAAATGCCAGCTTTGACTTGGCTAGTCCTGAACTACGAGTACCAGACTTTGAGGTAAGAAGCGTACACGAGTCCACTACTTTCTCCAACCAATTACACCACTATGGTGCCTTCCTCGACTTCCCCACGAGAAAGCACGCCATAGCACTCACACTTATCTTGGTGTGTTTTAGAAGTATCCAATTCAAGTTGTCTAATAATCAAGCTAAGCTTTCCAAGCAGTCCATAACCGCGGACGCGGCTATTCGAATAGTTTTGTTAACCCTGCAGGGGTGTACCGCTACACACACATGATCATCATTTACCGCCTTTGATCTCGACACCATTCAAGGGGTGCCAGCGAGGACGCTCACCACAACTGTTACCTCATAGCCGATCTAGTCCGAGAAAGCCGCCTACTTGGGTTGGCTACCACTATCGTGAACCCGGCCGGTTTACCGAAGTGGACCCAAGTGATGTGTGTGAGGTGCATAAGCCGGTCTCGGGTGAGCCGTTCTCTAACTTAGCAGCCAGGCCACAGACCTACCAGAACTCCGAACTATTGCGACATCTGGACATCGAAAGGGATGAGTTAGTAAGTTGAGAGGGGTCAGTGAGCCCAATGTGTGGTTGTACTCTTCATCTTGGATCACCACACAAGAACTCGGACTTAGGGCGGTGTTCAATGAGACAACCCACCGTGTACTCCTACACAGCCTCTCATCGTTCACCTTGTATTAGGGTAGATTCACCAACACTTTTCTACCATCATCATCATGATCATTACCATCCCGACTCACATAACAGTATCAACATGGTAACATACTAAGCATGCAATAAGCGATAACATTTGCAGGGGCCACATGATATCAATCAACTCCTACATTTGCTAGGATTGTGGTTTGCATACTACTATGACAAAAGATAGGTCATGCAAAGGAATGGGTTCATCTATGCGGTAGAATCGTAGCATGGTGATCATCCTAAACAATGCATAAGCGAGACATGAGAGGGAAGTGGGATTTTATCGACATGATCAAAGGGGGTTTGCTTGCCTTGCTGACGAGGTTCGGGTTCTGGGTCTTCAACGAAGGGGGCAGCCTCCTGCTCCGGTTCCACCTCTACTCGACAAACAAAGCACGAAGTAGCAATCAATATGAATGCAATGCTCAAGCACATGATTAAATGTTGAAACTTGAAGTATAAGCTTTGATGTGTGAGGCAATTCCATTTAAATGGAGTATATTGCATTTGAAATGCAAATTCAAACTCCACATTTGAATTCAACTTAACCAAGTTGCATGTGACACTGTTTGATCATTTTGAATCTTTTGGAAATGTGTATGATATGCCTCTGAAGTGTGGTTGAAATATAGCATAATTCCATGGTCCAAGTTGCAAGATCATTTGATTTGAATTTGAATTAATTCCAAATAATTCAAATGACATATGCTACTGGTCCCATTTTAAAATAAACTCAAACATAGTTGAAAGTTGCATATTTGGAAAGATAATTTTCTCCTGATAAATTTTCATATATTATTTGTCCAATTTGGAGTTAATATGAATTTTCTATGAATTTCCAAAGTTTGGGGTATTTTCTGGAATTTCTGGAATTCTTAAATTCAATTTGATTTTCTGGAAATTCATTTAATTCGATTTAATGCGTCAGGCTGACGTCAAGCTGGCGTCAGGGGGGGCTGACATGTGGGGTCACCCTGTCAGTGACTGGGTTAATTAACCCGGCTGGTTAATTTAACCAGTGGCTTAATTAAGCCACTAGGCCCACTGGTCAGTGAGTGATTAACGGGGGGGGGGGGGGGGGGGGGGTTGGCTAACCCACCGGCGGCCTAGCCACGGCAGCGCACTCGCCGGAATGGGCTAGGGTCCACGGGAGGCTACGGGGAGGACATCAACGGGTGCAGCAACGTCGTCCGCGTCGTCTGGAAGCAACAGGGGGTCACGGGGAGCTCGGAATCGACGGCGGCGACGTCTCCGGCGGCAACAGAACGGCGGCGAGATCGCAGTTGTCGCTGCAGTGCACGGAGTGAGCTGATTGGTGGCTCGTTCGAGTGCTGGCACACGCAGGAGTCAAACGCGTGCACTGGAGATTCACGACGGGCACCGGAGCGAGGAGGGCGACGACCATGGCGGCGAGGTGCTCGGGTCCCCATGGCGGATCCGGCTAGAGGAAGCAATCGAGGGGGATAAAAGAGGGGTTTTGATCCCGAGCTCACCCTGAGTCTAACTGGAGCGGCGGCTTGCTCGGGGAGGCTCTGGTGCTGCCGGAATTCCAAGTCGATCCGCGGCGGCCGGCGACGAAGACGACGAAGCTAGCGAGCTCGTGGAGGCGTCTGGCTCCGATTCTTTCTGCAGGTTGATGAAGACGACGACGATGAACTCCCTGGACACCTTGGTTTGGCTCTTCGACGTCGTTGGCCGCGAGCCCGCACGGCTTCGCTCCGGCTAGGTTACGGGGGCGCCGCTGTTCTTCGTGGGGAGGACGAACCAGAGGGCGAGGATGGAGGGGAAAATGATCTGGGCTTCTCCTGGACACGCGGGGCGGCGAGAAGGAGGCAGGGGCGTGGCTGTGGAGCTGCCACCGCGACGGCCGCGGCATGCCGGGCACGCAGCTGTGTGCTCGTGCCCGGGGAAGACGACAGGGAAGCCCCCCTGGTGGGCTGGGCCGGCTGGAATGGTGGGCCTCGCCCCTGGGCAACAGGTAAGCTTCTCCTTTTATTTTCTTCTGTTTTCTTTTCTGACATTTGTTTTGTCTTAGCTAAATAAATAGCTAGGCATTTTATTAAATGCTGAAAAATTTTATATGGCCTCATAATAATATAGACTAGCCACTTATAAAGTTTCAACATTTTTAAAATTCAACTGATTTCAATTTTAAATCAAATAGGGGTATTTCTTTAAATCCAAGGCACTGTTTGAATATTTGAAAAATCTATGAGCATGGGGTGGGTCCCACATCACTTGATATGTGATCACACTCATTTATAAGACTTTTCAAAATTCTAACATGAATTTTTGGAGAAGATTTTTATCTGGCCTTTTGAATTAATTCATCTGGGGGGGTTCCTTCTCCCATTTTGCTTTTGATTTTGATTTCCAAGATTTCTTTCATGAATGCAAAGTGAAATGCTAACCCTAGCACATTACCTAACAGAGGGTTCTGACAACTCGCCCCCACTCAAAAGAATCTCGTCCCGAGATTCAGAAGTCTGCGGGAGGAAGGTGGGGTACTCAGCATGGAGACGGTCTTCTCTTTCCCACGTAGCTTCTCTTTCAGAGTGGTGTGACCATTGCACTTTCAGAAACCTAATCTTCTGACGACGAGTGACACGCTCTGCGGAATCAAGAATACGAACGGGGTATTCTCGATAAGAAAGGTCATCTTGGAGATCAAGCGTTTCATGGTCGACTTCGCGGATGGGGTCCTTGAAGCAACGCCTGAGTTGGGACACATGGAATACATCATGTACTCGGGAAAGGTGCGGGGGTAGTTCAAGTTGGTAGGCAACTTCTCCACGTTTAGCAATAATGCGGAAAGGTCCGATGTAACGTGGGTCCAACTTGCCTTTGATACCGAAACGTTGGGTTCCCTTCAGAGGAGTAACCCGAAGGTAAGCCTTCTCATCCAGATTGTAGCTCTCTTGCCTATGATGACGATCATAGTAGCTTTTCTGACGAGACTGGGCTGCTTTCAATTGTTCACGAACAATGCGAACTTGCTCTTCTGCTTCCTTGATCATGTCCGGTCCAAAGAATTGTCTTTCACCGGTTTTTGACCAGTTTAGTGGTGTTCGACATCGTCGTCCATAAAGGAGTTCAAAAGGAGCCATGTTCAGACTAGATTGAAAACTATTGTTATAAGAAAATTCGGCAAATGGAAGAGACTGCTCCCAATTCTTTCCGAATGAGATAACACAAGCTCTGAGCATGTCTTCAAGAATTTGGTTAACCCTTTCGACTTGACCGCTAGACTGAGGATGGAAAGCCGTACTAAAGGAGAGATGAGTTCCCATAGCCTTCTGAAAGCTTCCCCAAAATCTAGAGGTGAAAAGGCTACCACGATCAGAATTGATTTCCAAAGGAACACCGTGAAGGGATACAATTCTAGAGATGTACAAGTCCGCTAACTGGCTAGCAGTTATAGACTCGCGAACCGGAAGGAAGTGAGCAACTTTGGAAAGCCTGTCTATGACAACGAAGATGGCATTGTTTCCTTTCTGGGTTTTTGGAAAGCCGGTGATGAAATCCATACCGACTTTGTCCCATTTCCACCGGGAATAGACAAAGGTTGAAGTGTACCAGCAGGTCTTTGATGTTCTGCCTTAATGCGACGACAAACATCACATTCAGCAACAAATTGAGCAATGTCTCTCTTCATC
Source organism: Bromus sterilis (assembly GCA_950022295.1). Lineage (NCBI taxonomy): Eukaryota > Viridiplantae > Streptophyta > Magnoliopsida > Poales > Poaceae > Bromus > Bromus sterilis. The sequence goes on from OX465597.1 coordinate 351,678,459, forward strand.
CTAGTCCACCAAAATCTCTGGCGTAGATCTCGGTACATTTTTGTGCTACCGGGATGAATCGAGAGGGGCGTGTCATGGGCTTCCTTGAGGATAAGTTGCCTTAGTTCCCTATTCTTAGGTACTACTAACCGATTTTCAAAGAATACCGTTCCCTTGCTATCTGTGGAGAAACACTTAGCAACTCCGCTAGCAATGTTCTCCTTGATCCGGCGAACACCTCGTGCACGCCTTTGGGCAACTATGATTTGATCCTCAAGAGTTGGTTTCGCCACCAAGGTAGAAAGATAGCCATGAGGAACAATCTCAAGATTGAGCTTGCGAAAGTCCTCATGAAGAAGTGGTTGATACTGTTGTAACATGAGGTTGTTACAATACGACTTACGACTTAGTGCATCAGCCATGACATTGGCTTTGCCTGGGGTGTAAGAAATTCCTACGTCGTAATCTTTTATCAACTCAATCCAGCGTCTTTGCCTGAGATTAAGATATGGCTGGGTGAAAATATATTTGAGGCTTTGGTGGTCGGAATAAATCTCACAACGATTACCAAGGAGGTAATGTCGCCAAGTTGTTAGGGCATGAACTACGGCAGCGAGTTCAAGGTCATGGGTAGGATAGTTCTCTTCATGTGGCCGCAACTGGCGTGAAGCATAAGCTACCACATGTCGATCTTGTAGAAGTATGCATCCTAACCCTTGCCGTGATGCGTCACAATAGATCTCGAAATCCCTTTTGGTGTCTGGAGGTGCAAGTACGGGTGTAGAAGTCAATCTCCTTTTTATCTCCTGAAAGCTTTCCTCGCACTTGGGAGTCCATAAGAATTTCTTATCTTTCTTGAGGAGTTCAGTTAGAGGCTTTGCAACTTTAGAAAAGTTCTCGATGAAGCGACGGCAATAGCTGGCTAGGCCAAGAAAACTCCTAACTTGCTTAACCAATTCAGGAGGAGTCCAGTCAAGGACGGCCTGAACTCTCTCGGGATTCACAGCAATGCCTTTTGCAGAAATCACGTGGCCTAAGTAGGTCACTTCTGGTAGCCAGAATTCACACTTGGAGAATTTAGCATACAGGCGATGCTCTCTAAGCTTCATCAATACCAGCCTTAGGTGTCCTGCGTGCTCTTCTTCGTTCTTCGAGTAGATGAGAATGTCATCAAGATAAACCACAACAAATTTATCTAGGTACTCCATGAAGATCGAATTCATCAAGCGCGAGAATGTGGCGGGGGCATTGGTTAAACCAAAGGACATGACGGTATACTCGTAAAGACCATAACGAGTAGTAAAAGCCGTTTTGGAAATGTCCTCGCTTCGGATTTTGATCTGATGATAACCTAATCTCAAATCCATCTTGGAGAAGACAGAGGATCCTGCAAGTTGATCATAAAGATCATTGATCCTGGGCAGTGGGTATTTGTTCTTTATCGTCGCTAAATTTAGCGGGCGATAGTCTACGCACATCCTTTCTGTTCCATCTTTCTTCTTTACGAACAGAACGGGGCAAGCCCATGGCGATGAGCTAGGGCGGATGAAGTCTTTTGCCAACGAAGCATCAAGTTGGGTTTTTAGCTCAGCTAACTCATGTGGGGCCATTTTATATGGGCGTTTGGAAATTGGTGCGGTTCCTGGTACAAGATCCACTATAAACTCTACACATCTGTCGGGTGGCATGCCCGGCAGCTCTTCAGGAAAGACATCCGGGAAGTCACGAACCACCGGAATATCTTCAAGTTCGGGAAGGGGAAGTACATTCAAGGAATGCACTTGGGTTCTTGTTCTGGGTGAGGTATAGTTGACGGTTTTGCCTGAAGGGTGGGTGAGTTTCACGGATTTGCCTTTGCAATCCAGGTAGGCATTCTGTCTTGATAGCCAATCCATGCCAAGGATGACATCAATATCTGAAGACTTGAGGGCTATGAGTGAAGCAAGGAATACTAAACCCTCAATTGCAATTTGATTATCATGGCTTACCCAATTAGTTTGCCATCTTGACCCTGGAGTTTGAATAATCATTGGGGTGGACAATTCAACAAAGGGTAACTCATGACGAAGTGCATAACTTTCCGACATGAATGAATGAGATGCTCCTGGGTCGAAAAGAACGGAAGTAGGAACATAATTGACTGGGAGCATACCAAGAATGACGTTAGTGGTGTCATCAGTCTCTTCGGCGGCGATCTGGTTCACACGTCCACGAGTGGCGGGAGGAGCGGGTTTGGCGGTGTAGACCTTCTGGGGTGGCTTGCCACGACCATTGTTGTTGTTGCCTCCGGCACGGGGTGGAGCATTCTGGTTCTGGATCTGGTTCTAGGGACACTCACGAGAATAGTGGCCTGCCTGACCACACTTGTAACAGGCTCCGAAAACAGTGCGTGGAGCTGGGTTGTTTGGTGGAGCTGGGTGGAACTGGGTTGGTGGACGAGGCGCCACGTAGGATGGCCTCGGTGGGTTGTTCTGGCGGAACATGCTGTTTGGGATCCAGATCTTGCGCTTCTGGGAACCAGAGCTGGATGAACCGTCATCTCTAGGGTGTTTGCGGAAATCGTTGGGGGTGTTCATGTCCTCTGCCTTGATGGCCTTGTTGACAAGGACCTGGAATGTGGAAAAGTCATGAAGATTGAGCTCATGACGGAGTCCAGAGTTGAGGCCACGACGGAACCTCTCTTGTTTCTTGGAGTCGGTGGAGACTTCTTCGGTTGCATAACGAGCAAGTCGGTTGAACTCACGACTGAACTCGTCAACGGTCCTCCTGCCTTGAGTGAGGTTGCAGAATTCCTCACGCTTGCGGTCCATAAGACCCTTGGGAATGTGGTGCTCGCGAAAAGAAGTGCAGAATTCCTCCCAAGATGTAGGCGGTCCAACGGGGCGCATATTCAGAAAGTTCTCCCACCAAGAGCTAGCTGCACCTTCAAGGTGATAGGTGGCATAGCTGACCTTGTCGCCATCTGCAACATGGCCTGCTTGGAGCTTCCTTTCGATGTTGCGAAGCCAGTCATCGGCGTCAAGGGGCTCGGTGGAGTAACTGAAAACCGGGGGATGAAGTCGGATGAAGTCGTTCAGGGACACCAGCTCATTGCGCTGCTGAGTGGTGTTGCGTGCAATTACTTCCAGCAGGTGGTGAGAGTCTCGGCGGTTCCTCTCGACTTCCATCAGAACCTGAGCCATCGTGGGTGGGGGTGGAAGGTTGCCTTCCTCCTGGTCATTCCCACGACCTTGGTTACGACCAACCTGGCCACGGGTTCCTTGAGACATCCTGAAGGTGAAAACCAAAGTCAAACAGAGTTGATTTCAAGAGTCTAATCAAGGTATTGAAGTACTGGAAGGATTACAGAGCAAAGGAAGTAATCATCTTGACAACATGGTGATAAAAGCATACAAGCCATATATTCACAAGCTGTCATACAAACCATACATCGTTTTAGTACAAGCACCAAGCTAATACAAACGTGCTGAAGATGATACATCCTTCAGAGGCACTCTGACTTCCTATACATTATTTATCTAAGCCTCTGGAACTTAGACACCTTGCTTACAATATACTAAGATACTACTACATCCTCGCTAAGTAAGACCACAGGCGGTCTCACTCATCTCCATCTCCATAGTAGTCCTCATAAAAGTTACCCGCGTATCCCGGTAGCTGGAGGTGACCATCGGAAAACACGGAGGCTTGTGGACTCTGATATCCATTTGGGCAAGGATGGGGCCTAGGTCCAGCGTAGGGTGGAAGCAAAGGACCACGGGGTGGAAAAATGCCTCCAATCTCGGGCCAAGCAACTCGAGAAGGCATCTGAGTCCTCACTGGGTAGATCGCATCAAACTCAACTGATCCAACGCTCACAAAGGGTGCCAAGAGTGTCAGTGCTCGATACAGACGAACACGAGTGACGTGGTGCTCGAAACGGAGAGCGCGTGCATCACGATCTCGATCACTAGCAAACCTAGAAGTCAACTGAATTGCTGGATCCTCTGCAGAGTGGCCTGAGTAGAGTCCGGTGTAATATCCCTCTTCTCCTGGAAGTGCAGCAGGGATATAGCGGAACGAGGTCTCTCTCAGCATGGCGTGCTCCTCTCTCAGCAGTGTAATACATGAGTATGCAGCATCCTGCACAGCCATGTTCTCGGTAACGCCAATGCCATGTCCAAAGTGGATAGGCTGGGTGACTCCAACGTGGTGCGGGTAGATCCTGACGATGCAGTGGAACTGCGTCTGATTGAAGTCGTGGAACTGCTCCTCGACGGTATACTCAGGGTACCACCGATATCCCACATAGGACATCATCTCGATCAACGTGGCGGGATGGCCACGCACACCGAGGCACCTGGTCAAACGAACAATCTGCCGAGGGGGAAGATCTGCCATCAGAAACAGAAAGAAGGAGTTTGCAAATGCATCAGATTATGAGATAAACCTGGAATGACTCGGACAGCATAACGGCTGTAATTGTAAGAAATGACAATTTATTTCAATCATGAAAAACAGCACTTACATAATACGATGTAAGAAATCAACATTACAACAATGCTAGGAAAACCGGACACAACTTTCCTACGGCTATAAGGAATCAAACAACGAGATGTGCTAATCAGACAGAGGAGAGCCTAGTCCTATCTTCCCGTAGAATAAGATGAGGGTGACTCAGAACTCAGAATGATGAGGGTAAGGAGAAAAATAAGCCTTACGTTGTTCCCTTATATACCCAGAGTAACTATATAACTATAGAAGGCTAGACTCGACTTCGGCCAAGGCTGATAATCCTATAGTCAGTCCTGCTCTGATACAAAGTCTGTCGGGACCCAGGGTTAGCGTATGCAAGTACAGCTAAGACATAGTCATATGGAGAGCCGAGAACCGTACCCACTTGTCTAAGCAGACAAGGCCAAGCACAGCACGTTCTCGGAAAGCACCGTACGTGAGGGGCATCCCATCCAGGCCGGATGATCAACTGAGATGGGTCCTCATCGTCCGCACACAAGTCTAAAGATATGGGTGGTGAACTCCCATATTCAAAGACAAGTCGCCTCAACCATACTATCGACTATCTCAAAAATCTTACATAGACTTACTCCAGCCCGATCACTTAGTCGGGGTCTAGGGCGGGCTCGATCATACCACAAAGTGTGCACGAGACGGAGTCTCGAACTATCGCATCGCGATGCCCCAAGCTGCGCACATCTAAGGGCCACTTGGTGTATGAAAGACCGTCAGCCAGATCACAACTAAGGTCTCGAAAACCCATACAAAGACATGCATGTTATAAACATACACGCAGCACACATGCCTTGTATGAACGGCAGGTATCATTGCAATTCTCTACAAAGTATACATTTTTATTGATAACTCTTATAGAGTGCACACAGAGATCACAAACATGTGATCCAACATTACAACAACAAGCGGAAGCAAATTATGTCTGAGTACAGACAAATTTAACAAATGGCTTAAGAAGCCTTATTTAAACACAAGCCCTCCACGAGGGAACCAGTCGTCTGACTGGGACTAGACTAGCTTGATCTTCAGTCGTCCAGCTCGATGAAGAAGCCACCTTCGTGGTCAGTGGATTCATCTAAAACATAGATTAAGCAAACCTGAGTACAAAGTCGTACTCAGCAAGACTTACATAGGAGCTATACTACTAATGCATATGTATCAAGGTAAAGGGAGGTGGGGTTTCACTTGTAGAAATGCCAGCTTTGACTTGGCTAGTCCTGAACTACGAGTACCAGACTTTGAGGTAAGAAGCGTACACGAGTCCACTACTTTCTCCAACCAATTACACCACTATGGTGCCTTCCTCGACTTCCCCACGAGAAAGCACGCCATAGCACTCACACTTATCTTGGTGTGTTTTAGAAGTATCCAATTCAAGTTGTCTAATAATCAAGCTAAGCTTTCCAAGCAGTCCATAACCGCGGACGCGGCTATTCGAATAGTTTTGTTAACCCTGCAGGGGTGTACCGCTACACACACATGATCATCATTTACCGCCTTTGATCTCGACACCATTCAAGGGTTGCCAGCGAGGACGCTCACCACAACTGTTACCTCATAGCCGATCTAGTCCGAGAAAGCCGCCTACTTGGGTTGGCTACCACTATCGTGAACCCGGCCGGTTTACCGAAGTGGACCCAAGTGATGTGTGTGAGGTGCATAAGCCGGTCTCGGGTGAGCCGTTCTCTCACGTAGCAGCCAGGCCACAGACCTACCAGAACTCCGAACTATTGCGACATCTGGACATCGAAAGGGATGAGTTAGTAACTTGAGAGGGGTCGGTGAGCCCAATGTGTGGTTGTACTCTTCATCTTGGATCACCACACAAGAACTCGGACTTAGGGCGTTGTTCAATGAGACAACCCACCGTGTACTCCTACACAGCCTCTCATCGTTCACCTTGTATTAGGGTAGATTCACCAACACTTTTCTACCATCATCATCATGATCACTACCATCCCGACTCACATAACAGTATCAACATGGTAACATACTAAGCATGCAATAAGCGATAACATTTGCAGGGGCCACATGATATCAATCAACTCCTACATTTGCTAGGATTGTGGTTTGCATACTACTATGACAAAAGATAGGTCATGCAAAGGAATGGGTTCATCTATGCGGTAGAATCGTAGCATGGTGATCATCCTAAACAATGCATAAGCGAGACATGAGAGGGAAGTGGGATTTTATCGACATGATCAAAGGGGGTTTGCTTGCCTTGCTGACGAGGTTCGGGTTCTGGGTCTTCAACGAAGGGGGCAGCCTCCTGCTCCGGTTCCACCTCTACTCGACAAACAAAGCACGAAGTAGCAATCAATATGAATGCAATGCTCAAGCACATGATTAAATGTTGAAACTTGAAGTATAAGCTTTGATGTGTGAGGCAATTCCATTTAAATGGAGTATATTGCATTTGAAATGCAAATTCAAACTCCACATTTGAATTCAACTTAACCAAGTTGCATGTGACACTGTTTGATCATTTTGAATCTTTTGGAAATGTGTATGATATGCCTCTGAAGTGTGGTTGAAATATAGCATAATTCCATGGTCCAAGTTGCAAGATCATTTGATTTGAATTTGAATTAATTCCAAATAATTCAAATGACATATGCTACTGGTCCCATTTTAAAATAAACTCAAACATAGTTGAAAGTTTCATATTTGGAAAGATAATTTTCTCCTGATAATTTTTCATATATTATTTGTCCAATTTGGAGTTAATATGAATTTTCTATGAATTTCCAAAGTTTGGGGTATTTTCTGGAATTTCTGGAATTCTTAAATTCAATTTGATTTTCTGGAAATTCATTTAATTCGATTTAATGCGTCGGGCTGGCGTCAGGGGGGCGGGCTGACATGTGGGGTCACCCTGTCAGTGACTGGGTTAATTAACCCGGCTGGTTAATTTAACCAGTGGCTAAATTAAGCCACTGGGCCCACTGGTCAGTGACCCAAGGGGTCATTAGAGGGGTGATTAACGGGGGGGGGGGGGGGGGGGTTGGCTAACCCACCGGCGGCCTGGCCACGGCGGCGCACTCGCCGGAACGGGCTAGGGGCCACGGGAGGGTACTGGGAGGACATCAACGGGTGCAGCAACGTCGTCCGCGTCGTCTGGAAGCAACAGGTGGTCACGGGGAGCTCGGAATCGACGGCGGCAACAGAACGGCGGCGAGATCGCAGTTGTCGCTGCAGTGCACGGAGCGGGCTGATTGGTGGCGCGTTCGAGTGCTGGCACACGCAGGAGTCAAACGCGTGCACTGGAGCTTCACGACGGGCACCGGAGCGAGGAGGGCGACGACCATGGCGGCGAGGTGCTCGGGTCCCCATGGAGGATCCGGCTAGAGGAAGCAATCGAGGGGGATAAAAGAGGGGTTTTGATCCCGAGCTTACCCTGAGTCTAACTGGAGCAGCGGCTTGCTCGGGGAGGCTCTGGTGCTGCCGGAATTCCAAGTCGATCTGCGGCGGCCGGCGACAAAGACGACGAAGCTAGCAAGCTCATGGAGGCGTCTGGCTCCGATTCCTTCTGCAGGTTGATGAAGACGACGATGATGAACTCCCTGGACACCTTGGTTTGGCTCTTCGACGTCGTTGGCCGCGAGTCCGCACGGCTGCGCTCCGGCTAGGTTACGGGGGCGCCGCTGTTCTTCGTGGGGAGGACGAACCAGAGGGCGAGGATGGAGGGGAAAATGATCTGGGCTTCTCCTGGACACGCGGGGCGGCGAGAAGGAGGCAGGGGCGTTGCTGTGGAGCTGCCACCGCGACGGCCGCGGCATGTCGGGCACGCAGCTGTGTGCTCGTGCCCGGGGAAGACGACAGGGAAGCCCCCCTGGTGGGCTGGGCCGGCTGGAAAGGTGGGCCTCGCCCCTGGGCAACAGGTAAGCTTCTCCTTTTTTTTTCTTCTGTTTTCTTTTCTGACATTTGTTTTGTCGTAGCTAAATAAATAGCTAGGCATATTATTAAATGCTGAAAAATTTTATATGGCCTCATAATAATATAGACTAGCCACTTATAAAGTTTCAACATTTTTAAAATTCAACTGATTTGAATTTTAAATCAAATAGGGGTATTTCTTTAAATCCAAGGCACTGTTTGAATATTTGAAAAATCTATGAGCATGGGGTGGGTCCCACATCACTTGATATGTGATCACACTCATTTATAAGACTTTTCAAAATTCTAACATGAATTTTTGGAGAAGATTTTTATCTGGCCTTTTGAATTAATTCATCTGGGGGGGTTCCTTCTCCCATTTTGCTTTTGATTTTGATTTCCAAGATTTCTTTCATGAATGCAAAGTGAAATGCTAACCCTAGCACATTACCTAACAGAGGGTTCTGACATGCTGATCCTGGCATCTTGAGCTTGAAGTAGGCGTAGTGTGGGACCGCCATGAACTGCGCGAATGCTGGACGTCCCAATATGGCGTGGTACTGCGATTGCCAGTCGAGTACCTCGAACTCGAGGACGTGCTTTGTGAAGTTGCGTCGGTTGCCGAAGACAACTTCGAGTTCGATTTCTCCGAGGGATGCGGCTGCTTCTCATGGGACTACCCCGTGTAACTCGGTGCTCGATTTTCTCCATACTGATCGTGGGATCAGCATCTTTTGCAGGGTGCTGGCGAAGATGATATTCATGCCGCTCCTCCGTCCATGAAGACCCTATCCATGTCGTACCCTCCGATTTGTGCATCGAGCACCAGGGGCGCGTGCCCCGGTCTTGGGACTGCGGGTGGATGGTCGTCCTGTGAGAACGTGATGCTGGTCTCCGTATCATGTAGCTGGTAGACTTCGACTATGTTTATGCTCTCGGCTGCTCTAGCTTGCAGGGTGTAGGCGTCGCGTTGTGCTTGCGGCAGCCTTCCCTCTTGGATCATGAGCACCTGTCCTTGCAGCGGGATGTGACGTCCTTCCGGGCTTGAGGGCGGCGATTGTTCGGGTCGCCGGTTGCGCCTGTCTTCTTTCTGCTTCTCCTTCTTGAGGTCGTCGGCTAGCTCGTTGAACAGGCGGCAGTCTCTCAAAGTGTGGTCTGACCTGAAACGTCCCCAGTCATCCTCGAAGCTGTGGATCGTGCAGGGTCCTGCTAGCTGCTCTCTAGCCGTGAGTTTGCTAGATCCGGCGTGCCTCTTCCTTCTTGAGATTATAAAGATTTGCTCGTGATCCTCCGGGTGTTCGTGGAAGCGAGGGTCGGTTTCGATTCCTCGACTCATGTCTTGGTTCTTGATGAGGTTGGCGAATTCATCTGGCCTTTGATCTGGGTCATAGTACTCGCCCACCGGTTTCTCGGAGTCGCTGTCCTGGCTGGCGGCAGGTGTTCATGCGAAGGCATGTCGTCGAGCGGTCGTCGGTTGCACGGCTGCGTGACATGGCTCGTTCATTGGAGCCTCGCCGTAGATCTCCCATGCGCGCCTTTTGGGTCGTCGATTCCTTCTTCCTTGGCGATGGTTCTGCTGATCGCTGGTTTCGATCTCGTAGTCATCGTCTTGATGTGCGGCGGGTGCCCGGGCGGCGGTGGGTTGTCGAAAGATTTGTGAGTCCTCCGCTGCGCGTCGCGGTTCGTCGACTGGAATTCCTTCGTAGAGGCCCCTCGCCGTTCTTCTGGGTCGTCGATTCCTTCGGCGCTGACGCTGCACTTGGCCATTACCGTAGTATCGGTCCTGGCACAGCTGTAGCCCGAGCGGTCTTGATGGGGTGGCAGAGATGTTCGCCGTGATCTTGAATCCTTCGAGTGGGCTAGATCTGGTTCTTGCCCTTGAGTTGTAGCTTGCTGAAGGCGGGACCGCCGAGATCGTGATCCCAACCCATGTAGTTCCCCTAAGGACACTGTTGAGAAAGGTGGTGAAGGTCAGTCTATGGCCAACATGGTGCAAAGAAACCCTCACCACGGCAAGAGCAAGGCCAAGTGCAAATCTTCTTTCAACATGCCAAACAAGACTACTTCCTTCAAGAATAAGAAGAAGAAGATGTGGAACAAATCTGAGCTAGAGTGATACACTTGTGGAGAGCTCGGCCACTTCTCTGTGGACTGCCCAAATCGAGCAGACAAGAAAGGGAAGAAGGCCAGGAACGTCAACGTCGTGACCGCTAGCAACACTGATGGGTATGGTAATTTACCGTATGTGCTTTCAGTATTTCAATCTCCATGTTGGTGGATTGATACGGGTGCTAATGTTCACGTGTGTGCTGACATCTCTATGTTCACTTCTTATCAGTTCAAGCGGGATTCCACCGTCCTAATGGGGAATGGGTCGCGTGCTTATGTTTGTGGTGTTGGCATGGTAGATCTGAAGTTTACTTCGGGGAAGATCGTGCAGCTGAGGAACGTGCAGCATGTCCCTACTATGAACAAGAATCTCGTTAGTGGTTCTCTTCTTTGCAGAGATGGGTTTAAGTTAGTCTTCGAGTCCAATAAAGTTATAGTGTCAAAGTTTGGACAATTTATTGGTAAAGGTTATGAGTGCGGAGGTTTGTTCCGCTTTTCGTTATCGGATTTCTGTAATAAGTCAGTAAAACATATTTGTGCCAGTGTGGATTCAGATGCTAATGTTTGGCACTCTCGTTTATGTCATGTTAATTTTGGTTTAATGAGTAGACTTTCCAGCATGAGTTTAATTCCTACTTTTGCCATTGCCAAAGGTTCTAAGTGCCATAGTTGTGTGCAATCTAAGAAACCTCGGAAGCCTCATACGGCCCTCGAGGAGAGAAACCTGGCACCTCTAGAACTCGTACATTCTGATCTGTGCGAGATGAATGGCGTGTTGAAAAAAGGTGAAAGGAGATATTTCATGACTTTAATGATGATTCTACTAGGTTCTGCTATGTTTATTTGTTGCAAACTAAAGATGAAGCTTTAGACTACTTTAAGATCTATAAAGCGGAAGTAGAAAATCAATTAGAGAGAAAGATCAAACATCTTAGCTCGGATCGTGGTGGCGAGTATTTCTCCAATGTGTTTGATGAATTCGGTAAGGAACACGGTATTCTTCATGAGAGGACGCCTCCCTATTCGCCCCAATCAAACGGGGTTGCTGAGAGGAAAGCCGCACGCTGACCGACTTGGTGAACGCCATGTTGGACACTGCTGGTTTATCTAAGGCATGGTGGGGGAGGCTTTATTGACTTCGTGTCATGTCCTAAATAGAGTTCCTAACAAGAATAAAGATAAGACACCTTACGAGGAGTGGTCTGGGAGAACACCATCACTTTCTTATTTCCGCACTTGGGGGTGCTTAGCAAAAGTCAATGTTCCAATTCCTAAGAAACGTAAACTTGGACCAAAGACAGTGGATTGTATCTTTCTAGGCTATGCACAGCGTAGCATATGCTATAGATTTTTAGTGGTTAAATCTGAGGTTCCTGACATGCATGTTGATACTATTCTAGAATCTCGTGATGCAACTTTTTTTGAGAACATGTTTCCTATGAAGGATATGCATAGCATTGCTAGAGTTTCTTCTGAAATATTTGCTGAATCTAGTACACCTATTGATATTTCTGAACAACCACATGTTGATGAAGTCTTTGAGAAGGATGACAATGAAGCTCCCAAGAGGAGAAAGAGACAGAGGGTTGAGAAATCCTTTGGTGATGATTTCATTGTGTACCTTGTGGACAATACTCCTACGACCATTGCAGAGGCATTTTCATCTCCTGATGAGGATGACTGGAAAGAAGCTGTCCATAATGAGATGGACTCGATTCTTTCTAATGGAACGTGGGAATTATCCGAACGACCCTACGGCTGTAAACCTGTGGATTGTAAGTGGGTGTTCAAGAAGAAGCTAAAGCCTGATGGTACGATTGAAAAGTACAAGGCACGGCTTGTAGCCAAGGGCTACACCCAGCCTGAAGGCGAAGATTATTTTGAAACCTATTCACCTGTTGCTAGACTTACCACCATTCGAGTACTACTATCCCTGGCTGCCTCCTATGGTCTGATCGTTCATCAAATGGACGTAAAGACAACTTTCCTTAACGGAGAGTTGGAAGAGGAAATTTATATGGATCATCCTGATGGGTTTGTGGTAAAAGGTGAAGAAAGAAAGGTGTGCAAATTGTTGAAATCTTTGTATGGGCTGAAGCAAGCACCTAAACAATGGCATGAGAAGTTCGACATAACTCTAACTTCTGCGGGCTTTGTCATTAATGAGGCTGATAGGTGTGTTTATTATCATCATGGTGGGGGGCGATAGTGTTATATTATGCTTGTATGTTGACGATATACTAATTTTTGGAACAAGCATGATAGTGATAAATGAGGTCAAGTCTTTTCTATCAAAGAGCTTTGATATGAAAGATTTGGGACAAGCTGATGTGATCCTGAACATTAAGCTGATTAGGGATGAGAGTGGGATTACGTTAACGCAATCACACTATGTTGAGAAGGTCTTGAACCGCTTTGGTTTTATAGACAACAAACCTTCTCCAATACCCTATGACCCCAGTGTGACACTCTGAAAAAATAAGAAAGAATCGAGAGATCAAATAAGATATTCTCAAGTGATCGGTTCACTCATGTACCTTGCGAGCGCGACGAGACCTGACATCTCTTTTGCTGTGAGAAAATTGAGCAGGTTCATGTCTAACCCGGGTATTGATCATTGGCATGCACTTGAAAGGGTCATGCGCTATCTGAATGGTACAATGAGTTATGGGATTGACTATTCAGGGAACCCTACTGTGCTTGAGGGATATTGTGATGCGAACTGGATCTTAGATGTTGATGAGCTTTATGCCACAAGTGGATATGCGTTTCTTCTTGGTGGTGGCATAGTATCATGGAGGTCTTGCAAACAGACCATATTGACGAGGTCAACCATGGAAGCAGAACTTGCTTCTTTAGATACATCTTCTGTTGAGTTAGATTGGCTGCGTGAGCTCTTGATGGACTTTCCGGTAGTTGAGAAACCATTACCGGCCATCCTTATGAACTGTGATAACCAAACGGTTATTACAAAAGTGAAAAGTGCTAAGGTTAATGCGAAGTCATCAAGACACGTTAAAAGACGACTGAAGTCTGTCAGGAAAATGAGAAACTCCGGAGTAATAACTGTCTCTATATACAAACAGACAAAAACCTGGCAGATCCCTTTACAAAGGGACTATCACGAAATGGGATAGATAGTGCATCGAAGGAGATGGGGTTGAGACCCATAAGCGTTGCACCATAGTGGTAACCCAACCTATGTGATCGGAGATCCCGTGAATTAGGACCTGGAAAAAACAAGCTAGTGGTGTAACCGAGGAGAGTTTTTATTTAACCCTCTCTATGTGAGATGCATAACTCTCAAATTCTGTAAGGAAGGTTGGCAATATGCCTTAATGTGCTTCTGTTGGCTATTCATAGCAAAGGTGCTGCCCTACAGAGCGACCTTGAAAGAACACACCTATATGAGTCTGACTGTTAAACGTCGCAGCCTATGAGATTTGGGTGATCTCTAGAAAACTCATGAAGAGACCAGGGAGTATAACACATATGTTCCACCCGCGGGGTAGGCTACTGGAAGCCACGTACTGTTTAAGACTTTGAGTGAAATCTATTGGCACCAAACTTGCAATTCAAGGTCCGTCCATTGTTCAAGTTGCTGATAGATGTAGCTTGAAGTTCTAGGCGGAAGTTCAACTTAACAGTCTCTGCTGAAACACTGGTATATAAAATAAGAATCGAGGTTTGGCAAAATCTCTAAATGGGGATTTGAGATCTGGTGGGGGATTGTTAGAATATTGGGCCCATTAGTGGGCAGCCCATATAAGCAAGCCTGAGAAATCTCAAATTGGCCCATGTGCAATGGAAGATTTTGGAGGTGCAAGTGGTCCTAAAGTTTAGTACCACCCCGCTAGTTTCCGGAGGGAAACACCTCTTTATAAGGTGGAGTGCATGCACACTTGGTGTGCAAGTAAAAAGAGAAGGCTCTCTCTCGCGCACTCCTCCGCCGCCGTCCGTCTCGTCACGACGCGCCGCGGGTTGCGGGAATGAGCCGAGCCGATGGCTATATTTTTGCTTCTTGGAAAAAATGAGTTTTCGCGTACGCGTACAGTTTTGCCTATCCAGGTCGCTACCGGATTGTGGGCTACTAAACCGACTCAAACGAAACGTGTGCGACGTGGACGGCCCACGTTCGTACGCGTTAGGGTTTCCCGAGCTGCTCTATATATTGTCGTCCCCTGCGTTGCACCGAAACACCGAACCAATCTAGTTTTTCACACCTCGTGCCTTGCGCCACCATCGTAGTCTACTTCATCCCGAGCGCCGGCTTGCACCGGCGTTTGGGAGAGAAGGTCTTCGGAACCAGTCGCCTTTGTGATCCTGTACGGGAGAGGGTGAATTAGGTTTTTGGGAAGCGCTCTGCGCGACTGCTCGCCGCTTCCACCATGGGTCGTCTTCCAGCCGGAGCCGCGGATCGTCTCCGCAGACGTCGTCTTCTTCGACCTGTCATCAACAACGTCATCGTCAACAACCTCACCGCCGATCTCGCCGCAGTGAACTTTTCTGCCTCCTCTGCAAACGTTCGGTACGTGCGGCGTATTCCGAACTATATGTTTACTATGAATATGTTCGCGTATGTGTTGCTACTGTTCATGTTGATCAATGCATCTAGTATGTTTGTGTTTCACATGTTAGTAGCTACTGTAGTCATGTTAAATATTCTGGAATTAATCATGAAATTATTGCCTAATTATCCAAAAGTATCCGGGTCACTCCCCTGAGTGATCATGGCCCGGTATCTAACCCTAGCTAACAATGCGTAGGGCTCACTGCTGAATAATATATAAATATTTATAGGCAGCATAGGATAAAGGCAGGTACATCAAGGGGCGACAAAAAGGCTATGCAATTGAATAGGATTGTAACGTAGCAGCAACAGCAATGCCTAGTGCAAGAAAAGTACGGAAAGATAGGCGATATCTGGGGAAGATAATGGCTCTGCTTGCCTGGAAGCTCGACGGTAGGGGTAGGGTCATCGATGAAGTAGTCGTACCCGGCAGCGGTGTAGTCGGCGGTAGCAGCGGGGTCTACCGGAGAATAAAGGGGGAGATAGTAAATACAAGCAACCATAACAAACAGATGCATGACATGACATATGAATTGTTATCGGTGCTCTAACGTAGTACGATGCATTGTGCTCGGAGCGGAAATTCATCCGGGGATGAACTGCCAGCTCTGAGGTAATTACCGGACAGGGTGTTCGAGGGGGAAGGTACCATGCCATAGGTGTCGTGGACATCTGGCAAGCATATGGATGGTGTATCCGTGTTAGTTCATCCATTCCGAACAACTTTCATGTTCAGAATAAATTCATCCGGATAGTTTTACCGGTATCGGGTAATTACCGGACAGACGATCCGGAGGGGGAAAGTCTCGGGTTCGGTATTTTAGAGGGGTACGGTGGGTATGCGGGTAGCGTATTCTTATCCTTTATATTTTTCCGATCAAGTTTCATGTATAAAGTATTTAAATCTGAGCAACAGATTAAAAGATATCAATTTCTTAAGTTTAAATCAATTTATAAATATTTCTAGAATTTCTTTTATTATTAAAATTAACATTATCCAAAACAGTAGGTTTGACCAGTCAAACCTGACCAATGGGTCCCACTGGTCAGCCTCACATGATTAATAATACATTTTATTTAATTTAAATAGAAGTGGGGGCCACATGTCATTGACTCATTATTTATTAATCATTTAAATTAATTTAAATAACAACTGGGCCCACCTATCATTGAGACAAAACTAATTAACGTGTTTAATTAACCCAAAGGTTATTTTTAAGTGGTTGGTCCCACATGTCATTAGGACAATTTTTTAAAAGCACTTTATTTAGCTTAATATGGGCTTGGGCCCCACCTGTCATTGGCTCTAGTAATTTAACAGGAGGGGCAGTTAGGCACGGAGATTAAGGGGGGGTCACGGCCGAGCACGTTGTGCTCGCCGGCGGTGAGGGCTGAGGGCACGGCGGCGTGGCCAAATCGGCCAGCCCCGGCACGGCAAGGTGCGGCCACACGCTGTTGAGACGAGCGGCACGCGCGGTGGCGCTGCGCACCGAGCCGTGACGAGCACGATGATGGCCGGAGCGCGGCCAGGGCGCAAGGAGCGCACAGGGGGAGGGCACGACAAGGGCGCGACGAAGTGGCGTGGAGAGGCGAGGCATGACAAGGCGAGCAAGAGCGCATGCGGGCCCGGTCGAGCTCGCGGCTATGGCGGCCGGCGACAATGGCGCTGACGGGGAGGACGAGCTAGTGCAGGAATCGAGTACGGAGAGGGGCAGAACGGAGAGGGGCTCACATTGGAGCTCGGGAGCGGGAACAGGGAGTCCGGGGCGCGGTGAGGACGGCATATTCGTCGCTGGAACACGGAGACCGTGGCGGAGGATATGGCGTTGCAGGCGAGCGCGAGAGGCCTCCCGCCGTCGACTGGTTTCTCGAGGTGATGGACTCGAGGATGGCGGTTCGGCTTGACAAGGTCCCAGACTCCGGGGAGCCTGTTGGTCGCGGCACCACGACGGCCATGGCGAGCGCGGCCCGGCTGTGCGTTGCGGAGGAGAAAATGGCGCGAGGGGGAGCGCCTAGAGGGCTAGGGTTGTCCATGGGGGTTGGGGTCCTCTTATCCACCTCCATGGAGCGGCGGATGGGCGCCACGCTGACCATAGTGGTCATGGCGGACGGATGGACGACACGCCATGGCACCTCCTCCTCCTGTACGTGAAGAGGAAGGAGAAGGCCCTTAGGTGGGCTGGGCGTGGTACAGGGTAAGTGCTGGGCTTGGTACAGAGGAGGTTTCCCAATTTATTTTCTGCAAATTAAGTACTTACATTCTTGCATTAAGTTGAGCGAGCAAATGATTTTTGTTAATTGTGAAACTTGTTCCCACATTTGTGTTGCAACTTAGAGAGATGCCACAAAAAGTTTGGGGCAAAGATAAAATCATTTAGATTTTTGAATGATTTAATATGAAGTAAAAGTTGTTGTTTTGCTACTGTTTTCATTTGTTTGCATTACTTAAATAGCTTAATAAATTCCCATTTCTATTTTTATATGACCCACTGATTATTAGGCATTTAATAAAATTGTTTTAACAGTTTTAAGTTTAACTTTATGTTCCACTTTTATTTTAATTCCTAGGGTCAATTTAATAACCCACAACTAATGGTTTCACGTCTATCATTGACTTGGGATTATTATGAAGAGTAAGGATGACTTGGTTTAACTATGTGCAAGTTGATTAATATTCTCCCACCATACTTGGAGCAAATTTATATGACACTCATTTTTTTTGTAATTTTATCTGGGTTGGAATTTTGAAAGAGCTATGATCAAAGGTGATCAAGGCTTGTCAATCCACAGTGACTTGGCACTAATCAAAGTGATTACTGTTGCTGACACTCGGGGTGTTACAAATCTCCCCCCACAACATAGAATTCTCATCCCGAGAATTAAAGGTAGTGCAACGGGCAAAGTTTTGGTTTTGTATCCCAACGAGTCTTCCGGTTCTTGTTGTCCTTCTCGAAGAAGTTAATCCTTCACGTTGACGTCATCATTTCTCTGCATCAGTGCATCTCGACGGGTTGTCATCCTTCTTTCGAGGCTGCATCGTACCTACGAATAGGTTAGGGGGAAAACTTGAGGGGGTCGGATCGGCACAAGGTCAATCAATCGAGATGGTCCAAGGGGATGGGGTACAAAGTATCTCACGAGTTAAACTCAGGGAGATACATCGAGAGGAACAAAAGAAGGCGTGAGAAGTTTTCAAGCGGAAATGCAAGCATTCGACGATGATAACGGAGGATGAAAAGGGTTCCAGGGCATCAGGCGTAAGCACTGAGTCTAATATCGAACTGAATATCACAGGGTAGAGGACTCGTGAGTTGCATACGAGGTCAAGCAAGAGGAATAACCTCGAGAACAGAAAGTTACAAGACAATCAGGTTTCGATCCTATGGAACTGTGGGTTATGGGCCCACATTGAATAAGAAGTGTGGGGACATTCCATGCGATCACGATGCAAGGTATGACGGAGAGAAGCTTGTAGGCTATGTAGGCAACAACATCAGTGCCAATGGCGAGGGACGAAGAGAACCATTTTCCTGCTCGTTAAGACGAGGCGAACCAATTGGCAAAGTTCTTGTCCATCGGTGGTCACCGAAAAGTTAACAACAATAGTAACAGGTTGTAAGGAGAAAGTAGTACACCAAAGTGTTTAGATAAGCAGGGAATTATCACTGCTCAGATATGGCACATTACAAGAAAGGTTAAACAGACCAATGGAAAGGATATTGTGATGATACACAAGTATCAGGCGTAAATTTTTCCCAAGGGAAAGCAGAGCAAGATATACATGACCAAGTTTGTATTGCCAGGGAGTCAAATGATGTTGTCGATGATAACACAAATCATCGAGGGGCAAGGACGGTATTTCTCACCATGAATTCAATTAACACTTGGTAGAAGCCAGGATGTCGATGATGACCATGAAACGTCATGTCAAGATGTTTCAAGAGAATGCAATCGAATAGGGACGACATCGAGCAAATGGAAAGGTGAGGCAATTGGTATTCGGTGTTCTCGGTTAACGGCAACCCAGAACCCATGGAGTGGCTATGACAGGGAAAGGCATTGTTTCATCAAAAATTCATAAGATGTAGCGCGACGGCATGATATCCTCGAGATACCAGAGGTAATACTCGAAGGTAGAATGGTGGATCATAGATGCTGAATAATTTATATCAAGGGGGTTAATTATATTTACAAGAGGCCTTCATGATAAGTCCTACATCGTATCCATGGGCATGAACACGAAGGTTCAGGGTAGACTCCACTTCTTCAATGCAATAACTTTCATTCACTCCTCGATTTCGATGAAGTTGTCGTGTTGGAAATTTTATCTGGGTAACACCAGTAAAGTATGACCCGTAGATGTTGATGGGTTCACACAGACGGCTGAAGCATAGATACAACTGATACGTCCCAAACGTATCTATAAATTCTGCTTGCTCCATGCATGTTTTGTGTGACTTTTCCATGATTTGCTTGAACTTTCATACACTTTTGAGCATATTTGGACTAATCTATTAACCCAGTGCACCCAGCTGCCAGTTGCTGTTTTCTGCTGTTTTTGTATTTCTGGTTTTCCGGCCTTTAAAAGTGCTCCAAAAAATCCGTAAAATCAGATAAAAAAATCAGCGACACAGAAGCTTCCGGAAACACCAAAGGAGGGAAGGGGGGCCACCACAGGGACTCCAGAAGGGTCCTTGGCGCGGCCCCACCCTAGGCCGTGCCAGGGAGCCTCCTGGCTGCCCTTTGGCCCCTCTCGGTGCCCCCTTCGCCTATATTTAGCCCTCGGGGTGGAAACCCCTAATATCGATCTCTTTTCCGCGATCTCGCCTCTGTACCACCGCCGCCGCCGTTTCAAGATCAGGGTTGCCTAGAGAAGCTGCCCCGGCACCCTGCCGGGAGGAGGAACCCCCTCCGGGAGACCATCTGTAAGGCTCGATATGCGGTACTGTTCCAGATCTAGATGTTTCCATCCAGATCCGGGGACGAAGCACATATCGGTCCCAACGCGACATATAACATAGCCATATGCCCCGGACTTCCAACATGATAACACAACATTACAAATACAAGGATACAACATCTCATACAATCGGCATACAACTGCCTTAATACAATACAACAGCGGAAGGTATATGTCTGAGTACATACTACAATCAAATTCCTAGTGGCAAAGAGAAAAACATCGATCCCATAACCACACGGGTCCAGGCCCTCCGCCGGGATCCGCCTAACTAGTCTTCGTCGAGTCTCCACGTGAAACGTCGATCACCGTACCTGTTGTCGATCAAGAACCCTGAAAAGAGTTTGGGGGTAGTATCATGAGTACAGAAGTACTCAGCATCCAACTGTAGTGGTCAACTGACCCAGCAAGGACTTCATCACTCGTCATTCTAGGACAACTAGTAGTTTACGGTAAGGATGGGGTAAGTGGTGAGGTTGCTTCCGCACTAGCATTTATGAAGTGGCTAACGATCTAGAGAGTAAGGTAAGAAGCCAAGCATTCAATGAGAAATCGCCTCCAACAAGTCTTGCTATCAACTACTTGCGCAATCATAACACCTATCCTATCCTTGTCCTCCTCTTCGCATCCCGACGAAGAAGAAGCAGTCAAGGCACACACACACACGTTGATCAAGTTATATTAAGATTATCTCAGTTGTTGTTGTCTATGAACAGGACGTAGGTCTCAAGTCGTCCATAACCGTGGACACGGCTTCTTGAAAAGATTTAACCCTACAGGGATGTACCAACTGCCCATTACAAGGCTCCACACGCACGCCCATCTCTCTCATTTGCTACCCATGATAGGCAACCATTTTATGATTTAGTCCCAAGAGATCCGGAATAACAGGTCCCTCTAACTAACAACGCACAAATCCGGGTGGCCCCCGATGAGTCGACATCCAACTCAAAAGTCGGCCGCGCTCTCGAATCAGCCTCTACCGTCTGGACGAGGTCGGGTTAGTTGTCCAAACAGATGTGGACAACCCCCTAGGTCCCTGGGGTGGACTAACAAGAGAAACCATGTCTCCGCTGGCCCAAGTTGTTTGAAATCTGTCGGACCAGTCACACACACGTTTCAAATGGTAAATCAGCTTGGGCCACCACTAGAAATGTTTGAAGCTAGGTAGGTAAGAAGAGGGGACCCCATAAAATCCCACACGCGGTTAGGCACGCTCAGTCTTAAAACCAATACCCGGAACTCGGATCCTAGGTGACTCGAATGGAACAAAGCGTCGGGGCGGGATAGCCTAGACCTTCCATCCTTCGTCGAATATAGTCAACATTTATAATAATCATATCATCAACAACAATATAATAATGTGATAGCTCAAACCAAGGAGTAACAGGGTAACATCGTAGCATCCTAAGCATGCATACTAAGCAGGGGCTGAGCAACGAGCAATAGTAACATAGAAGTACAAGGTTTGCTGGGAGGGGACATGGCTGTATCGGTTTGAAAGAGGCTGTAAACATGTGGTAGGATCAAACATCGAACCTTACCTATACTAGCATGCAAACTGCTGGTTGAAATAGAATGGATCATAAGTAATGTATAGTCCTTGCCTGTTGATAAGTCGGGTTCCGAAGGTGTAGTTGATCGCAAGCTCGCATCGTCTCAGAAGGTACCCGCGGAAGCACACAAGACGGTAAACACTGGAAAGCAATCAATGAGAAATCACTCTATTACTACGAGGCAAAAACGAGAAAGCATCAACAAGAAGGCAACACGAGACATCGCACCTACCGTAGAGAGAGGTTACTAACAGGTTAAGTGGAGTACTCGTCACACACGACGATACCGCACATTTAGAATCGGTTCAAGTTGTTTAGCTACAAGTTGTCAACAAAGGTTGTTAACATGGCAGCTCAAGCAAGCATGGCATATCACACAAACATTACAAGAGGTGAAGCACAAAGTAAACTATCTATGCTAGTCAATTTAAGCGAGGCACAACCTAAACATGGCATAACACTAAGTGCCCCACGACAATTAAATGATTTAGTACTGTTCTGTCCTAAACCATATTTTAGGTTGGTTAACAACAGCAAAAAAGCATAAACATAAAGTACACGAAAAACTAATCAAGTTACATATAAAGAACACCCCAAACGGAGTTACGGTTAAAAAGATACAAGAAAAACAAGTTACGGGCACAATCTGCCAACATCAGGAAGCACACTTTAGAGCAATGCATAAACAGGATAATGAATGCAAACATGCTCACAAATGATATACAATTAAAGTAGACATGACAGGTAAGGCATGGCAAAAATAATCATGCAAAAAGGCATCATAGATCAAAAGATATTAAGCATGCAACATGGCATCTGAACGTTACAGACTTAGAGAAAAACAGAGGTGGCTGTCAACAACAGCGGGATAGAAAATTCGGAGCTCAATAACTATATGACCAGCAAGCATATCATGACAATGCAATACATATAATGGAAGTAGACATGATGCTTAACAATATGCAATTGGAATCACTCAATTCCGAAGTGCAAAGATGCTTTTATTGGGAAGTACTACCCACCTTCTAAGATTATCCAATTGAGGAGTAACATTATGAATTTCAGGCAATTGGATAATGAACACGTTGCTCAAGCTTGGGAACGCATGAAATCTCTTGTCAAGAACTGCCCCACACATGGACTGACTACCTGGATGGTTGTCCAGACTTTTTATGCAGGCTTGAACTTTACCTCGCGGAACCTGTTAGATTCGGCCGCGGGAGGAACTTTTATGTCAACCACACTTGATGCTGCCACAAAGCTACGTGACGAGATGATGTTGAACTACTCTCAGTGGCACACAGAAAGATCTCCAACTGGTAAGAAGGTAAATTATGTCGAGGAGATATCCTCTCTAAATGAAAAGGTTGACCTTATCATGTCTCTACTTACCAAGCAAGCTCCTATTGATCCTCAGGATGTTCCTTTAAATTCTTTGGTTGCTCAAGAACAAGTAGATGTGAACTTTATCTCTAGAAACAACTTTAATAATAATGCTTATAGGGCAAATTTTCTAGTAATCCTAGACCGTTTCCATCTACTTATGGGAACAACAACACCTACCCTAGCAACAAGAACCCCACCTCTGAACTAGAGAGTATGCTTAGAGATTTTATCACTACCCAAAAAGCCTTCAACAAGAATGTGGAAGAAAAACTAGCTAAATTAGATAATCTTCGTTTGAAGGTAGACAACTTAGCCCTTGATGTTGAGATGTTAAAAATTAGAACCTCTCCCCATGAGGAGAGTAGGGTCACTCCTATTAATGTTATCCAGTTACAAATCAATGAAAATATTAGGATGATGGCTAAACTCAAAGAAAGATGGGCTAGAGAAAAAAAAAGGAAGATGATAGAATTAAGAGCCTTCCTACCTACCACACAGTAGCTACTATCCAAGTAGTTGAGGATGTCCAAACTGTTAGCACCCATCACACCCCTAGTCCCACTGGACCTACCAATGGTGATGCTACCACCTCAACCATAGATGAAGAAACCTCTATGAACATAGAGGCTTTCAAACAAGTGAACCTAAATGATATCACTACCTCCTTAATAGATAGTAGTGACCTAGACTTTGACAACTGCACTTTACCTGAAGTTATTGGTTTCCTACACAAGATGTCTAGAGACCCCCACACTAGCACACTCAATCTTGCCATCATAGAGCATATCACCAATGCTCTAATCAAAGTTAGGGAGGATAAGCTTAGACTAGAAGACTCCATACCTAGGAAGCTAGAAGATGGTTGGGATCCTATGATAAAAATCAAATTGAATAACTTCTCTTGTTATGCTCTTTGTGATGTTGGAGCAAGTACCTCTGTTATGCCCAAAAGAATGTATGATATGCTTCAATTGAAACCTTTTGATCCCTGTTCTTTTGGTGTTCGTCTTGTTGATTCTTCCGTAAAGAAACCTTTTGGGAAGATTGACGATGTTCTTATCATTGTCGATGACAATTATGTTCCCGTTGATTTTACTATTATGGACATTGAATGTGAACCTTCTTGTCCAATTATTTTGGGACGTCCTTTTCTTCGCACAGTTGGTGTTGTTATTGACATGAAAGAGGGGAATATCAAATTCCAATTCCCTCTCAAGAAAGGGATGGAACATTTCCCTAGGAAAAATATTAAGTTACCTTTTGAGTCCGTCACACGGGTTAGTTATTCTCTTGAAAAGACTTGATCTTCTGCTTTAAGCCTAGTTAATGGGTCTAAAGAAGTGCTTTCGGGAGGCATCCCACAACGAATTTAGGTTTTTCTTTTTCCTTTTCTTCTGTTTTTAGTGGTCTTGATGATTGTTACTACTGTAGCAACATCAATGTATCTTAACTTTTCAAGCTTTGTGCCTTTTATAGCCTCATACGACAAGGGAAGTGAAAGTTGTGACATGCTGTCCAGAAAACAGATTCTGTCCTCGTGACTAGAAAAATCAGAGAAAAATCCCAGTTAATCTTTTTGAGCTGAAATATTTACACAGCATGCTCCATACAATTACTAAACTTGCGTATGTTATGAGTTTTTTTATTTGAGTTGCAGAAGTATCCCTAAAAAATTCTTTACTACCTGCTGTTCTGTTTTTCACAGATTCTGCCACGTTTTGTCTCTCTTCACTTTTGCAAACCTTAAGCTTCCTTTTTCTTTGCAAAAACTTTTTGGAACTCTTGATAACAGTATAATTTCAAGAATATCTTTATTTCTAGTAAGGGAAAAATAATTTTAATAGGGTACTAACCTCTCTAATCAGTCTACAATGAGTTATGTATGAAGGGAGTTTTCAAGTGCGCGATGGAAGATGATGAAAGAAGATCTTGGAGTGAAAGACGCTCAAGCTTGGGGATGCCCATGTGCACCCCCAATAAATATTCAAGAAGACTCAAGCGTCTAAACTTGGGGATTCCCCCGTGCATCCCCTTCTTCATCAACAATTATCAGTTCGTCTCTTGTTGCACTATATTTTTATCACTTCATGCGTTATGTGCTATGCTTGGAGCGTCTTGCTCTTTACTTTTCTAGGTTTTTCTTTAGCTTTGCTTGCTGTTCGTAACAAGTTAGACCCCATCTTACTCTTTTGTGTGGGAGAGATACACGCTTCGCTTGAACTAGAACTCCTCATAGGATTTGCATGCTTATTCTTTTAGCTGTGAGTTGTTCTTTTTCTTTTCTTAGCTGCTGCTCTGTTTAGTTGTAGTGCTTTAGTTTTTCTAGAGCTTTTCTTTTGTTTTAGGTTGAACTTTCTATAGGTTGCATGTTTTATCTTGTTAGAGAGTTTGCCTGTTGCACTGAGTTTTGTGTCTTGACTAGAAAGTAGGTAGTTAAAGTTGCTGTTCTCTTTGTAGTAGTAACTTGCAATGGTTTTGAGGTATTGACTAGAGTAATGTTTGAACTTTTGGTGTCAAGAGCTCGAGCCTATTAGTGATAGATGTTGTATTTTGGGAAATCCGTGTTTTTTTCAAAAACCAAAAACACCTGTTGAGAACTCTAGCTACTAGATGGATCACTAACCTCTGGAGGGTTCGAATATTAGAGTACACTCACGTATCATGAGTCGAGGATGCACAAGGATAACCAAACCCCCATACACTCCTCCTCGGGGTACTTGTCTCTTTGTGAACCTCCTGATTAGATTGAGAGTTACCGATAATAAGTGCATGAGTTCTTCGGACTAATGTGAGTATTCGAAAGTTGACACTTCCACCCACCTATACTTTTTCTAGCCTGTTCGGTACCGTGCATTGCCCTTTCTCACCTCGAGAATTGGCGCATACTTCGCCGGTGCATCCAAACCCTTGGCACGATACGCTCTGTCATCATAAGCCTCCTTATATCTTTCCTCAAAACAGCCACCATACCTACCTACAAGGCATTTCCATAGCCTTTCCGAGATACATTGCCATGCAACATCCACCTTCTCATGACTTCATCCTCATGTCATACATGCTACTTGCTTGATCGATGAGCCGCATGCTAGTTGGGCCTTGCCCTAATCATTGCTACATGACGCGCTAGTATCATTGCATATCCTGCTATCCTGGCAGAAGCATACATTTGCATCATGATAGTTATATCTTCTTTATGTGAGTACCTTTGTAAAGTGTGAAAGATCTCCTATATTCTTGTAAAATATAGAGTGTTGCCCCTAAAGTGAGGAAAAGATCCCAAAGCGGACAAATGAGAGTTAAATAGAAAGAGCCATTGAGGCCACCAAAAAAATACAAAAAATAGAAAAAATAGAAAAATAAAAATAAAAAGAGAGAAGGGGGCACACTACTATTCCGTTTGAGAGATCCACACTAGTACTTCATCCTCTATCCCTTGTACTCCATAGAGATCATCATCATGCATATAGCTATGTGGGGACCTTCACACTATAGAACTTGGCTTGTATATTCCAATGATGAGCCTCCTCAAACGAGCTCTAGGTCTTCTTGAGCAAGCAAGTTCGATGCACCCCCACTAGTTCCCTTGGAGAGCTTTTAGCTCACATGTGCATCTGTTGCATGGCAATCCCTACTCCTCACATCATATCTATCATATGGCCTTCTCTCGCCTATGATTGTCCTCATTTATGTGAGCCTTTCACACCATTTTTGTCTTCCTCCTCCACCTTCTTTCTGTTTCTCCTTTTAGGTGTCAACTTTCTTGCTCACGCTCATCCATTGCATGAGTGATCAAAATAGAGAAAGGGAGTGGATCAGTTTGACTTGTACCTGGCTAGTGGTCTGGGGACGAGTCAAGATAAGAATCCAAAGGAGACTAAGTGTGAAACTTTAGTAGATAGTTGTTCTCAACAAAAATACTTTTTCTCTCGTATTCCCTATCCCCTGCTTGCACGCAAACACCATCTGGAGACATTCGAGTCACGGACAGTGAGAGCTCTTGCACCTTTTGTTCTTTTGTTGCTTGTGTCAATGCTAATATAGACTCTTGCTTGTTAAGACTTGAATTGAATTGCATGCTTTGATTGCTTTACTTAAAAGTCCTTATATGGTTGTGTGGCATGTCACCACGGAAATTATGCTTGTTATCATTTACCTACTCGAGGACGAGAAGGAATTGAGCTTGGGGATGTTGATACGTCCCAAACGTATCTATAATTTCTGCTTGCTCCATGCATGTTTTGTGTGACTTTGCCATGATTTGCTTGAACTTTCATACACTTTTGAGCATATTTGGACTAATTTATTAACCCAGTGCACCCAGCTGCCAGTTGCTGTTTTCTGCTGTTTTTGTATTTCAGATTTTCCGGCCATTAAAAGTGCTCCAAAAAATCCGAAAAAATCAGATAAAAAATCAGCGACACGGAAGCTTCCGGAAACACCAAAGGAGGGAAGGGGGCCACCACAGGGACTCTAGAAGGGTCCCTGGCGCGGCCCCACCCGAGGCCGCGCCAGGGAGCCTCCTGTCTGCCCTGTGGCCCCTCTTGGTGCCCCCTTCACCTATATTTAGCCCTCGGGGTGGAAACCCCTAATATCTATCTCTTTTCCGGGATCTCGCCTCTGTACCGCCACCGTTTCAAGATCGGGGCTTCCTGGAGAAGCTGCCCTGGCACCATGCCGGGAGAAGGAACCCCCTCCAGGAGACCATCCATAGCCATGGACGCCTCCGTATGTACCGTGAGTAGTCCCCCTTGGACCATGGGTCCGTGACCAGTAGCTATGTGATGTACTTCTCTCCCCTATTTGTGCTTCCACTTTCGAGACCTCATGAGCTGCCTCACATGATCGAGGCACTTCTGTAATTTTTTACTGTTGCTATGCTGAGTTTGTTAGGATCTGATAGATTATGAGAATATGTTCAGATTGTAATGAGTAATATATTTGGTTCTTCTCTTTTATATTTTGTTCTTTAGTAAATTCTTGCATGTTCTCCAATGCCGTATTTTACTTTGGCCAAGTATTTTGTTGCAACTCCAAGAGGGAGCGTTATGCATGATTGTGGGTTCATGCCCCCTGATGAGTAGCTTGAGTGACAGAAACATGTGTCTAGGGGATGTGTTGTTGCCACAAGGGGGAAAACAACGGTGCTTGTACTTGTGGGTGCAAGGATTGTTTACTTTACGAAAAGTTATTTAATGCAGTTGTCTGTTGCTTTGAGTCTACACTTTGGGTGGGATTCACAACTTAATACCAGCGAGATGTTCTGGATAGATATCTCAAGGTGGATGATTAGTAGGTAGATGCAGATGGATTTCGTTCTACTTGTCTTGGCGTACCGCCCATGCTTTTGAGCCTCTTCCTTTCTTTATAGCATAGTTAGCATTGGTTAGCGCACATAATCTTGTCAATTGCCCAGCTGTAATTTGTTTACCTCGCATGGCTATTTTATCGTCTTTTGGGAGAGAGACATCACTAGTGAACATCATAGGACCCCGGTCCATATTTCTAATACTGTTTACACCCACTATCAATTTACTGCTTTATTTACTTTTCCGTTGCTATCACTATCATTATTATCCCGTGCGTTTTATCCTTTGTAAACAATAAGGCCGGAGGAATTGACAACTCCTCTGTACTCGTTGGGAAGCAAAGTTATTTGTTGTGTGTGCAGGTCCAGGTAAAGTTAGCAACCTCGGTTGTAAATGGCGCCATTGTTCACTTCACCACCTTCTTGTATCTGTTGGAGTCCTACTGGTTCGATACTAAACCTTAGCATCTTCGCTATGGTAAACTTGCTGCTGTCTACATCTCAACCTTCAACTTTGGGTAACCAACGAGGGACGAGAATTCGTACCATCAGTAGGTAGTGACTCCAAGAGGGAGAGTTATGCATGATTATGGGTTCATGCCCCCTGATGATTAGCTTGAGTGACAGAAACATGAGTCTAGGGGATGTGTTGTTGCCACAAGGGGGAAAACAACGGTGCTTGTACTTGCGGGTGCAAGGATTGTTTACGTTACGCAAAGCTATTTAATGCAGTTGTCTGTTGCTTTGAGTTTACACTTTGGGTGGGATTCGCAACTTAATACCAGCGAGATGTTCTGGATAGATATCTCAAGGTGGATGATTAGTAGTTAGATGCAGATGGATTTCGGTATACTTGTCTTGGCGTACCGCCCATGCTTTTGAGCCTCTTCCTTTCTATATAGCATAGTTAGCATTGGTTTGCGCACATAATCCTGTCAATTGCCCAGTTGTAATTTGTTTACCTCGCATGGCTATTTTATCGTCTTTTGGGACAGAGAGAGAGAGAGATCACTAGTGAACATCATGGGACCCCGGTCCATATTTCCAACACTGTTTACACCCATTATTTATTTTCTGCTTTATTTCCTTTTTTGTTGCTATCACTATCATTATCATCCCGTGTGTTTGATATTTTGTATACAACAAGGCCGGAGAGATTGACAACCTCTCTGAACTCGCTGGGAGCAAAGTTATCTGTTGTGTGTGCAGGTCCACGTCAACCGCCTAATTGTTGGCACCGTTGTCACCTTCCTGTCGTTGTCGGAGTCCTACTGGATACAAACCTTGGTATCTTCACTGAGGGAAATTTGTTGTTGTCTACATCTCAACCTTCCACTTTGGGTAACCAACGAGGGGCGAGAAGCCGTCAAAGCTAATTTCTGGCGCCATTGCCGGGGACTCCACTCTTCAAGATAGGGGAGTTGCACACTATATTTTATATTTTCTTTTTAGTCTTGGTAGTTTACCTTTCAGTTTTTGCTTTAGTGACCTTTATCAAAAATCAAAAAAATAGTTACCTTGCTAGTAGTTGTCACTATGTCTGGTCCTTTTGCCTTTGGTGAAGCAGAAGTGCTCACCTTTAAACAAAGAGGTGGTGAAAGTCTGAAAGATGCCTTGTATAGAACTAATGATTCTCAAAAAAAGACCACAAAGAAGCAATACACTACTATCCTGCTTAGAAACTTTTATGTTGGAATTACTTCTTCGAATAGGTTTATTCCAGATACTGCTATCAATGGGAATTTCCTAGAAGTCCCAGTTTGGGAAGCTTTTAATATTATGGAAAATCTTGTTGGAAACCCCCCCTGTTGCTAGCATTCAAGAAGACATTACCCTAGCTCACATTATGAAAAAACTTGAAAATATAGAGCTAGAGATGCCAAGCATTAATAAGATAAGTGAGTTGGATCGTAAGATTCAAGGGAATTTTAATAGACTCGATAGCTCCATACATAAAATTTTCAAAACCTTGGAGACCATCAAATCTCATGACTTGGATCCTTCTAGGATTGATAAGATTGAGGAAATCATTGACACTCTAGGAACTACTTTCTCCTCAATCAAAACCAAAAAGGTAGAAACTCTGGCAAAGAAGGAACCTAGGTTCTTTTACGTTCCAAAGGCTCCTCGTTTCAAAAATAATCCATCTATTTCCAAAGGGGTTGAAACTGTGAAGACTTTGGAAGAGATACCTCTCTTTAATAGAATAAATGAAACTCCAATTGATCTTACGCCTTTTGCTTTTATCCCTAGAAGTATATTTATTAGTCCTTTATTTGAAAGACCTCTTAAGAGTGGTTGTACTATTGAAGAGCTTTTTTATGATCTTAATGATGGATCAATTGATACAACTTGATCTTTTTGCATCAAGCCTAGCTAATGGCTTTAAAGAAGCGCTTTCGGGAGGCAGCCCGCAACGAATTTAGGTTTTCCTTTTTATTTTTCTTCTACTTTTAGTGGTCTTGATAATTTTTACTACTATAGCAACATCATTGTATCTTTACTTTTCAAGTTTTGTGCCATTTATAGCCTCATATGACAAGGGAAGTGAAAGTTGTGACATTATGTCCAGAAAACAGATTTGGTCCTCGCGATGGGAAAAATCATAGAAAACTCCAAGTTCATCTTTTTGAGCTGAATTTTTTACACAGTGTGCTCTATACAATCTCGGAACTTTCGTATGTTCTGAGTTTTTTGATTTGAGTTGTATAAGTATCCCTAAAAAATTATTTACTACCTTCTGGTCTGTTTTTCATAGATTCTGTCTTGTTTGCCTTTTCTTCGTTTTGCAAACCTTAAACTTGCTTTTTCTTTGCAAAAACTTTTTGGCGATCTTGAGAAACAGTAGCTCTTCAAGATTATCCTTATTTACGGTAGAGAAAAAATTATTTTATTATGGGTACTAACCTCGCTAATTAGATTATGATGAGTTATGTATGAAGGGAGTTTTCAAGTGTGCGAGGGAAGATGATAAAAGAAGATTCAGGAGTGTCAAACGCTCAAGCTTGGGGATGCCCCCATGCATCCCCAATAAATATTCCAGGAGACTCAAGCGTCTAAGCTTGGGGATGCCCCCATGCATCCCCTTCTCCATCAACAATTATCAGTTCGTCTTTCGTTCCACTATATTTTTATCACTTCATGCGTTATGTGCTATGCTTGGAGCGTCTTGCTCTTTATTTCCTTTTTAGTTTTATTTAGCTTTTCTTGCTGTTCATAACAAGTTAGAACCCAGCTTTATTTATGTGGGAGAGAAACACGCTCCACTTCACCCTAGAACACAACATAGGATTTTCATGCTTATCTTTGTTGTGTGTGTTCTTTATCTTTTTCGTAGTTGTTGTCATGTTTTAGCTCTTAGTTTTCATGCTTATCTTTTAAAGAGATATTGTTTAGTTTGTTGCTGGAACTCTCTTGAGTTTCTATGTTTATCTTGTTTAGAGAGTTTGCCTGTTTCACTGACTTTTGTGTCTTGACTTGAAGTAGGTAATTTAGGTTGCTATTAAATTGTAGTAGTAACTTGCAATAGTTTTGAGGTATTTCCACGAGTAATGTTTGAACTTTTGGTGTCAAGAGCTTTAGCCTATTAGTGGTAGATGTCGCATTTTGGGCAATCCGTGTTTATTTTCGAAAAACCTACAAAATTAGTTGAGAACTTTAGCTACTAGATGGATCACTAATCTTTGAGGGATCGAATATTAGAGTACACTCACGTACCATGAGTCGAGGATGCGCAAGGATACCCAAACCCCCATACACTCCTCCCCGGGGTACTTGTCTCTTTGTGAACCTCCTAATTAGATTGAGGGTTACCGATAATAAGTGCGTGAGTTCTTCGGACTAATGTGAGTATTCGAAAGTTGACACTACCACCTACCCATATTTTTTTAGCCTCGTCGGTACCGTGCATTGCCCTTTCTCACCTTGAGAGTTGGCGCATACTTCGCCGGTGCATCCAAATCCTTGGCACGATACGCTCTGTCATCATAAGCCTCATTATATCCTTCCTCAAAACAGCCACCATACCTACCTACCAAGGCATTTCCATAGCCTTTCCGAGATACATTGCCATGCAACATCCACCTTCTCATGACTTGATCTTCATGTCATACATGCTTTTGCTTGATCGATGAGCCGCATGCTAGTTGGGCCTTGCCCTAATCATTGCTACATGATGCGCTAGTATCATTGCATATCCTGCTACACTGGCAGAGGCATACATTTGCATACTTCATGATAGTTTCATTTTCTTTATGTTGAGTACTTTTGTAAAGTGTGAAAGATCTTCTATACTTCTTTTAATATATAGAGTGTTGCCCCTAAAGTGAGGAAAAGATCCCAAAGAGGACAAAATCAAAAGATCCCAAAGTGGACAAAATTAAAAGATCCCAAAGGGGACAAATGAGAGTTAAATAGAAAGAGCCATTGAGGCCACCCATAAAATTACAAAAAAAATAGAAAAAGAGAAAAAGAAATAAAAAGAGAGAAAGGGGCACACTACTATTCTTTTTGAGAGATCGACACTCGTAGTCCCTCTTATATCTTGTACTCCATAGAGATTATCATTCATGCATATAGCTATGTGGGGACCTTCCCACTATAGAACTTGGCTTGTATATTCCAATGATGAGGCTCCTCAAATGAGCTCTAGGTATTCTTGAGAAAGCAAGTTGGATGCACCCCCACTAGTTCCATTGGAGAGCTTACCTTAGCTCATATGTGCATCTGTTGCATGACAATCTCTACTCCTCACATCATATCTATCATTTGGCTTTCTCTCGCCTATGATTGTCCTCATTGATGTGAGCCTTTCACACCTTTTTTTGTCTTCCTCCCCCGTCATTTTCTCTCTCTTTGCCATCCTAAGTGTCAACTTTCTTGCGTACGCTCATCCATTGCATGAGTGCTCAAAATAACGAAAGGGAGTGGATCATTTTGACTTTTACCTGGCTAGTGGTCTGGGGATCAGTCAAGATAAGATTCCAAAGAAGACCAGGTGTGAAACTTTAGTAGATTAAGTTCTCAACAATAAAAATTATGTTTTACTCTCTCGTATATCCCTATCCCCTTTCTTGCACGCAAACACCATTTGGAGACATTCGAGTCACGGACAGCGAGAGCTCTTGCACCTTTATGTTCTTATGTTACTTGTTTCAATGCTAATATAGACTCTTGCCTGTTATGACTTGAGTTGAATTACATGCCTTGATTTCTTTACTTAAAAGTTCTTATATGGTTGGTACCATGTCACCACAGAAATTATGCTTGTTATCATTTACCTACTCGAGGACGAGCAGGCATTAAGCTTGGGGATGTTGATACGTCCAAAACGTATCTATAATTTTTGCTTGCTCCATGCATCTTTGGTGTGATATTGCTATGATATTGATGCACTTCCATACACTTTTGATCATATTTGTACTAACCTATTAACTCAGTGCACCCCAGTGTCAGTTCCTGTTTTCTGTTGTTTTTGTATTTTAGATTTTCCCATTACTTAAAGTGCTAGAAAAATTCCGGGAAAATATAGAAAAATCAGCGTACACGAAGCTTCGGGAAGAGCCGAAGTGGGGCTAGAGGGGAGCCAGGGGTGGCCCCGGCGGCCACATGGCCCGGCCACCCCCTAGGCCGCGCCAGGGGGGCGCCTGGGGCCCCTAGTCCACCTCTGGCTTCCCCCCTTCGCCTATATATCCCTCCCGTCCCGAAACCCTCGAGGATAGAACCCTTTTTCGCGATCTCCTCTGTTTCGCCGCCGCCGCGCTTCCAAGATCGGGAGGACCAGGAGCCCTCTTCCCAGCACCCTGCCGGAGGGAGGAACCACCTCAGGGAGCTTCTTGATGGCGCGAGGGTTGACGGGTGTAGTCTTCTCGCCCTTCGTTGGTGAGCCCCAATTGGAAGGCGTGTTGCAGCACAGCAGCAAATTTCCCTCGGTAAAGATACCAAGGTTTGTCTCCACTAGGACTCCAGAGATGATAAGTAGGTGTCAGCGGCGCAACTGACGCGGACCTGCACACATACACAGAGATAACTTTGTTCCCAACGAAGTTCAGAGAGGTTGTCAATCTCTCCGGTCTTGTTGTTTACAAAGGATAAAACGCAAGGGATAATAATAGCAACTTGAAAGTAAATGCAGAAAAGTAAATATAGCGTGGAAACAATGATAAGGATATGGACCGGGATACGTGATGTTCGCTAGTGATGTCTCTCTCCCAAAAGATGATAAAATTGCTATGCGAGGTAAACAAATTATAGAAAGGCAATTGACAGGATTATGAACGCACCGCAATGCTAACTATTCTACAAAAGAAAGTAAGAGGTTCAAAAGCACAGGAAGTACGCCAAGGTAAGTAGACCGAAATCCAATTGCATCTACTACTAATCATCCACCTTGAGATATCTATCCAGAACATCTCGCTGGTATTAAGTTGCGAGCCCCACCTAAAGTGTAAACCCAAAGCAACAGACAACTGCATTAAAAAGAACTCTGCGTAAAGTAAACAATCCTTGTAACCGCGGTTACAAGCACCGTTGTTTTCCCCCTTGTGGCAACAGCACATCCCCTAGACTCATGTTTTTGTCACTCAAGCATGTCATCGGGGGGCATGAACCCACAATCTAGCACAACGCTCCCTCTTGGAGTCACTACCTACTACTTGGCCAAAGCAATAAACAGCAACGGGGAACATGCAAGAATTACTTAGGAACAAAAATATAAGAGATAAAAACCAAATATATTACTCTATCACAATCTGAGCATAATCTCATAATCCATCAGATCCTATCAAACTCAACATAGCAATAGCAGAAATATTACAAAGGTGCCTCGATCATGTTGGGCAGCTCACAGGTCTAAACAATGAAGATCAAAGAGGGGAGGAGAACATCACATAGCTACTGATCACGGACCCATGGTCCAAGGAAAACTACTCACGAGACATCCGTGGAGCATCCATGGTGGAGAGGAGACTCCCGGAGGTCAATCCTCCCTCCGGCAGGGTGCCGGGAAGAGGTCTTCTGGTGCTCCCGATCTTCGGAAGCGCGGCAGCGGCGGAACAGAGGAGAGTTCGCGGAATAGGGTTCTCTCTCTGGGGTTTTCCCGTGACGGGGGATAAATAGGCGAAAGGGGGCAGCCAGAGGTGGGCCAGGGGCCCCAGGCGCCCCCCTGGCGCGGCCAGGGGTGGGGCCGCGTCGGGTGGCCGCCTGGGCCCCCCTGGCTCCCCTCTGGCCCCTTCCGGGCTCTTCTCGAAGCTTCCGTCACGCTGAATTTTTATATGAATTTTCCCGAATTTTTCTGGCACTTTTTATATGGGGGAAAACTGAAATAGAAAAATAGCAGAAAACATGAACTGGCACTGGGGTGCACTGAGTTAATAGGTTAGTCCAAATATGATCAAAATTGTATCAAAGTGTATCTAGATCATAGCAATATCACACAAAACATGCATGGAGCAAGCAGAAAGTATAGATACATTTTGGACATATCAACATCCCCAAGCTTAATTCCTGCTCGTCCTCGAGTAGGTAAATAATAACAACATAATTCCTGTGGTGACATGCTAGCAGACATAAAAGAACTTTGAAAAGTAAAGCAATCAAGGTTAGAGATTCAATTCAAGTCATAACATGCAAGAGTCTATATTAACATTGAAACAAGTAACAAAAGAACATTAGGTGCAAGAGCTCTCGCTGTCCGTGACTCGAATGTCTCCAAATGGTGTTTGCGTGCAAGAAGGGGGATAGGGAATACGAGAAAAAAGTATTTGTGTGTTGAGAACTCAATCTACTAAAGTTTCACACTTGGTCTTCTTTGGAATCTTATCGTGACTCGTCCCCAGACCACTAGCCAGGTACAAGTCAATTTGATCCACTCCTTTTCGATATTTCGAGCACTCATGCAATGGATGAGCGTAAGCACGAGAGTTGACACTTAGGATGGCAAAGAGAGAAATATGGTGGAGGAGGAAGACAAAAAGGAAGAGAAAGGCTCACATCAATGAGGACAATCATAGGCTAGAGATGCCAAATGATAGATATGATGTGAGGAGTAGGTATTGCCATGCAACGGATGCACATACGAGCTAGGAAGCTCTCCAATGGAACTAGTGGGGTTGCATCTAACTTGCTCGCTCATGAAGACCTAGAGCTCTTTTGAGGAGGCTCATCCTTGGAATATGCAAGCCAAGTTCTATAGTGTGAAGGTCCCCACATTGCTATATGCATAATGATCATCTCTATGGAGTACAAGGATATAAAGGGAGTACTGGTGTGGATCTCTCAAAAGGATAGTAGTGTTGCCCCTTTCTCTCTTTTTTTTTGTTTTTTTTCTTTTTTCTATTTTTTGTATTTTTTTGGTGGCCTCAATGGCTCTTTCTATTTAACTCTCATTTGTCCTCTTTGGGATCTTTTAATGTGTCCACTTTGGGATCTTTTCCTCACTTAAGGGCAACACTCTATTTTACAAGAAGGTAAAGGAGATCTTTCACACTTTACAAGGTACTCAAAATCATAAAGAAGATGTAACTATCATGATGTATGAAATGTATGCCGCTGCCAGTGTAGCAGGAACATGTATGACATGAAGATCAAGTCATGAAGAGGTGGAAGTTGCATGGCAATGTAACTCGGAAAGGCTATGGAAATGCCTTGATAGGTAGGTATGGTGGCTGTTTTGAGGGAAGATATAAGGAGGCTTATGATGACAGAGCGTATCATGCCAAGGGTTTGGAAGTACCGGCGAAGGTGGAGACCAACTCTCAGAGTGATAAGAAGGCAATGCACGACACGGGAAAGGCTAGCAAAATATGGGAAGGTGGAAGTGTCAACTCTCAATACTTACATTAGTCCGAAGAACTCATGCACTTATTATCGGTAACTCTCAATCTAGTGAGGAGATTCACAAAGAGACAAGTACCCTGAGGAGGAGTGTATGGGGGTTTGGTTATCCTTGCGCATCCTCGACTCATGGTACGTGAGTGTACTCTAATATTCGACTCCTCAGAAGAGTAGTGATCCATCTAGTAGCTAGAGTTCTCAACTAGTTTTGTAGGTTTTGAAAATAAACACGGATTTCCCAAAATACGACACCTATCACTAATAGGCAAGAGCTCTTGACACCAAAAGTTCAAACATTACTTACATCAATACCTCAAAACTATTGCAAGCTACTACTAAAATTAAATAGCAACCTCAATTACCTACTTTCAAGACAAGACACAACTCGGTGCAACAACCAACGCTCTTAACAAGATAAACATGAAAACTAAAGAGAGTTCCAGCAACAAACTAAAACAAAAGCCAAGGCTCTTGCTAAAGACAAACTAAGACTAAAACTAAACATGGCAGTAGCTATGAAAAGATAAAGAACACACAACAGCAAGAAGATAGGCATGAAAAATCCTATGATGTGTTCTAAATTTTGAAAGTGGAGCGTGTTTCTCTCCCACACAAAGTAAGAAAGGATCTAACTTGTTATGAACAGCAAGAAAAGATAAAGAAAACTAAAAATAAAACCTAAGAGCGAGACGCTCCAAGCATAGCACATAACACATGAAGTGATAAAAATATAGTGAGACGAAGGACGAACTGATGATTGTTGATGGAGAAGGGGATGCATGGGGGCATCCCCAAGCTTAGACGCTTGAGTCTCCTTGAATATTTATTGGGGATGCATGGGGGCATCCCCAAGCTTGAGCGCTTCACACTCCTGAATCTTCTTTCATCATCTTCCATCGCACAGTTGAAAACTCCCTTCATACATAACTCATCATAAGCTGATTAGAGAGGTTAGTACCCTTAATAAAATAATTTTTCCCCACTGGATATAAAGATATTCTCGAAGAGCTACTGTTTCTCAAGAGTGCCAAAAAGTTTTTGCAAAGAAAAAACAAGCTTAAGGTTTGCAAAAGTTAGGAGAGACAAAACGTGGCAGAATCTGTGAAAAACAGAACAGCAGATAGTAAAGAATTTTTTAGGGGTACTTCTGCAACTCGAATCAAAAACCTCAGAACATACGGAAGTTTCGTAATTGTATAGATCATACTGTGTAAAACATTCAGCTCAAAAAGATGAACTGGGATTTTTCTGGAATTTTTCTGGTCACGAGGACAGAATCTGTTTTCTGGACAGCATGTCACAACTTTTACTTCCCTTGCCGTAAGAGGCTATAACTTGGCACAAAGCTGAAAAATAAAGATACAATGATGTTTCTACAGAAGTAACAATCATCAAGACACAAAAAAAGAAAAAGAAAACTCCTAAATTCGTTGCGGGCTGCCTCCCGAAAGCGCTTCTTTAAAGCCATTAGCTAGGCTTGATGCAAAAGATCAAGTTGTATCAATCGAATCATTATCAAGATCATCAAAAAGCTCTTCAATTGTACAAATAGTCTTAAGAGGTCTTTCAAATAAAGGCCTAATGAAGATACTTCTAGGGAGAAAACCAAAAGGCGGAAAATGAATGGAAGATTCATTTATAAAATTATCAAGGAGAGGTATTTCTTCCAAAGTTTTCATGGTTTCAACTTCTTTGGCAATAGGTGGCTTATTCTTAGGTCGTGGAACCTTAGGGACATAATTGAACTTAGGTTCCCTTCTTGCCGAGGTCTCAACCTTTTTTGGTTTGATTGAGGAGAAAGTAGTTCCTAGAGTATTAATGATTTCCTCAATCTTATCTATCCTAGAAGGATCCGTATCACGGGATTTGATGACCTCCAAGGTTTTAATAATTTTCAGCATGGAGCTATCAAGCCTATTCAAATTCCCTTGAATCTTGCGATCCAACTCATTTATCCTAGTTATACTTGGTATTTCTAACTCTATCTTTTCAAGTTTCTTCATAATATGAGATAGAGTTATATCTTCTTGCATGCTAACAATAGGGAGATTTCCAACAAGATTTTCAATAACATTAAGAGACTCCCAAGTCGGGGCTTCTAGAAAATTCCCATTGATAGCAGTGTCTAATATGAACCTATTCCAAGGAGTAATCCCTACATAAAAATTTCTAAGCAGGATGGTAGTGGATTGCTTCTTGGTGGCTTTTCTATGAGAATCATTAATACTATACCAAGCATCTTTTAAACTTTCTCCACCTTTTTGTTTAAAGGTGAGAACCTCTGTCTCAACAAAGGCAGAAGGGCCAGACATAATGACAACTAGCAAGATAAATAATTTTTTTGTAAATTTTGATAAAAGACACAAAGATAAAAACTAAAAGATAAACTAACAAGACTAAAAAACAAAGGTACAGGGTAGTGTGCAACTCCCCTATCTTAGCACTTGGAGTCCCCGGCAATGGCGCCAGAAATTTGCTTGATGGCGCGAGGGTTGACGGGTGTAGTCTTCTCGCCCTTCGTTGGTGAGCCCCAAGTGGAAGGCGTGATGCAGCACAACAGCAAATTTCACTCGGTAAATATACCAAGGTTTGTCTCCAGTAGGACACCAGAGATGATAAGTAGGTGTCAGCGGCGCAACTGACGCGGACCTGCACACAGACACAGATAACTTTGTTCCCAACGAAGTTCAGAGAGGTTGTCAATCTCTCCGGTCTAGTTGTTTACAAAGGATAAAACGCAAGGGATAATAATAGCAACTTGAAAGTAAATGAAGAAAAGTAAATATAGCGTGGAAACAATGATAAGGATATGGACCGGGATACGTGATGTTCGCTAGTGATGTCTCTCTCCCAAAAGACGATAAAATTGCTATGCGAGGTAAACAAATTACAGAAACGCAATTGACAGGATTATGAACGCACCACAATGCTAACTATGCTACAAAAGAAAGGAAGTGGTTCAAAAGCACAGGCAGTACGCCAAGGTAAGTAGACCGAAATCCAACTGCATCTACTACTAATCATCCACCTTGAGATATCTATCCAGAACATCTCGCTGGTATTAAGTTGCGAGCCCCACCCAAAGTGTAAACCCAAAGCAACAGACAAATGCATTAAAAAGAACTCTGCATAAAGTAAACAATCCTTGTAACCGCGGTTACAAGCACCGTTGTTTTCCCCCTTGTGGCAACAGCACATCCCCTAGACTCATGTTTCTGTCAATCAAGCATGTCATCGGGGGGCATGAACCCACAATCTAGCACAACGCTCCCTCTTGGAGTCACTACCTACTACTTGGCCAAAGCAATAAACAGCAACGGGGAACATGCAAGAATTACTTAGGAACAAAAATATAAGAGATAAAAACCAAATATATTACTCTATCACAATCTGAACATAATCTCATAATCCATCAGATCCTATCAAACTCAACATAGCAATAGCAGAAATATTACAAAGGTGCCTCGATCATGTTGGGCGGCTCACGAGGTCTAAACAATGAAGATCAAAGAGGGGAGGAGAACA
This sequence comes from Bromus sterilis, assembly GCA_950022295.1. Lineage (NCBI taxonomy): Eukaryota > Viridiplantae > Streptophyta > Magnoliopsida > Poales > Poaceae > Bromus > Bromus sterilis. The sequence continues at coordinate 351,719,069 of OX465597.1, forward strand.
TCACATAGCTACTGATCACGGACCCATGGTCCAAGGAAAACAACTCACGAGACATCCGGGGAGCATCCATGGTGGAGAGGAGACTCCCGGAGGTCAATCCTCCCTCCGGCAGGGTGCCGGGAAGAGGTCTTCTGGTGCGCCCGATCTTCGGAAGCGCGGCGGCGGCGGAACAGAGGCGAGTTCGCGGAATAGGGTTCTCTTTCTGGGGTTTTCCCGTGACGGGGGATAAATAGGCGAAAGGGGGCAGCCAGAGGTGGGCCAGGGGCCCCAGGCGCCCCCCTGGCGCGGCCAGGGGTGGGGCCGCGCCGGGTGTCCGCCTGGGCCCCCCTGGCTCCCCTCTGGCCCCTCCCGGGCTCTTCTCGAAGCTTCCGTCACGCTGATTTTTTATCTGAATTTTCCAGAATTTTTCTGGCACTTTTTATAGGGGAAAGCTGAAATCGAAAAACAGCAGAAAATAGGAACTGGCACTGGGGTGCACTGAGTTAATAGGTTAGTCCAAATATGATCAAAAGTGTATGAAAGTGTATCTAGATCACAGCAATATCACACAAAACATGCATGGAGCAAGCAGAAATTATAGATACGTTTTGGACGTATCACTTCTCCACCACCATGGATGCTTCCCGGATGAACCGTGAGTAGTCCGCCTTGGACCATTGGTCCATGATCAGTAGCTATGTGATCTTCTCCTCCCCTCTTTGTTCTTCATGGCTTAGACCTCGTGAGCTTCCCTACATGATCGAGGCACATATGTAATCTTTCTGCTGTTGCTATGCTGAGTTTGCAGGGATCTAATGGATTATGAGACTAGTTTTCCTTGGACCATGGGTCCGTGATCAGTAGCTATGTGATGTTCTCCTCCCCTCTTTGATCTTCATTGTTTAGACCTCGTGAGCTGCCCTACATGATCGAGGCATCTTTGTAATATTTCTGCTATTGCTATGTTGAGTTTGATAGGATCTGATGGACTATGAGATTATGTTCAGATTGTGATAGAGTCATATATTTGGTTTTTATCTCTTATATTTTTGTTCCTAATTAATTCTTGCATGTTCTCCGTTGTTGTTTATTTCTTTGGCCAAGTAGTAGGTAGTGACTTCAAGAGGGAACGTTGTGCTAGATTGTGGGTTCATGCCCCCCGATGACACGCTTGAGTGACAGAAACATGAGTCTAGGGGATGTGTTGTTGCCACAAGGGGGAAAACAACGGTGCTTGTGACCGCGATCACAAGGATTGTTTACTTTACGCAGAGTTCTTTTTAATGCAGTTGTCTGTTGCTTTGGGTTTACACTTGGGGTGGGGCTCGCAACTTAATACCAGCGAGATGTTCTGGATAGATATCTCAAGGTGGATGATTAGTAGTAGATGCAGATGGATTTCGGTCTACTTATCTTGGCGTACTGCCTGTGCTTTTGAACCTCGTCCTTTCTTTTGTAGCATAGTTAGCATTGCGGTGCGGTCATAATCCTGACAATTGCCTTTCTGTAATTTGTTTACCTCGCATAGCAATTTTATCGTTTTTTGGGAGAGAGACATCACTAGCGAACATCACCTATCCCGGTCCATATCCTCATTATTGTTTCCACGCTATATTTACTTTACTGCTTTTACTTGCTATCATTATCCCTTGCATTTTATCCTTGTGAACAACAAGACCGGAGAGATTGACAACCTCTCTGAACTTCGTTGGGAACAAAGTTATCTGTGTCTGTGTGCAGGTCCGCGTCAGTTGCGCCGCTGACACCTACTTATCATCTCTGGAGTCCTGCTGGAGACAAACCTTGGTATCTTCACCGAGGGAAAACTACTGCTGCACTACATCTCAACCTTCCACTTGGGGTAACCCACAAAGGGGCGAGAAGCCATCAAGCAAGTTTTCTGGCGCCGTTGCCGGGGACTCCGAGTGCTAAGATAGGGGAGTTGCACACTACCCTTTACCTTTTTTTAGTCTTATTAGTTTACCTTTCAGTTTTTATCTTCGAGTCCTTTATTAAAAACCACAAAAATAGTTGCTACCTTTTGTCTTTGTCTTGCTTTTCCTATTTATGCTATCCTCACCATGGGTGATGAACCACCCAAATATGGTAGGATGGACATGTTTCACTTGGATCGTCTTCGATCAATTTGTGCTCGCGCTAAAAACCCAACCGACATGGTTGAGGGAAAATCATTGGATGGGCATGCTCATTATACGCGGCACCGCCTATCTCAGAAAGGGAAACACTTATGGGATCAAATACATGTTTCTTATTGCCATGCTAAACTTTTGTGCCACATTTATGATTTTACTTGCTGTTATAATATAGATCATAAACGCCTCCCTTTCCAATGTGAGTTTAATGAAAATGAGATCTTATCGTCTTATGCTAAAGTTGTTTATGATTACTTTGATGTTGAAAAGATTGAAGAGTTTGTTGCTTTTAAAGGTGCCTATGAGATTGCTTCTTTGATTGAAAAATATCACGATACTATTTTCGAGTCTGAAAACTTTGCAGTTCTTGCTTATTGCTTCGAGAATTATACTTCCAATTCTTATATTGAGGATTTTAAAAATAAAATGTTTGCTGCCCAAGAAGAGGCCAATTATTGCTTTGAGGAGGAATCCCATGATTCCGAGGACTCACTTGAAATATCCCTTTCTGAAAATTTTGATACTTGCTTTGTTGATGGCCAAGATACCACTATGGATGATGCTGACAAAAATGAACTCTCTATAGTTCCTTATGTTAAGCATGAAATTGTTGCTATTGCACCCACACTTGATTGTCCTATTATCCTTTTGAAATCTCCAACTCCGGAGAATTTTCCTCTTATCAAATCGATATATGTTGGGTTGCATTTATCTTATGATCCTAAAAACCGTGTTGAAAATAATACACGTGTGCTCGTAGGTCATGAACAATATGATTTATGTGATATTTATATTCTTTATGTTGTTCATGATACTACTGAAAATTATTTTGAGAGAGGAAAGTTTGGTTGTAGAAACTTCCATATTACTAAAACTACTCTCTTTATGTTGAAAGTTTTGAAGATGTTCTTGTTCCACCTTCCTATGTTGGTTTATTTGTGCTTCTTTGATTTCTTTTATTACAAGATGCCTATGCATAGGAAGTGGGTTCGGCTTAAATGTGTTTCATATTTGCTTCTTGATGCTCTCTTTTGCTTCAAATCCTTATTCTTATGAGAGCACCTTTTAAAATCTTTATGCCTAGCTAATAGCTTTAAAGAAGCGCTTTCGGGAGGCAGCCCGCAACGAATTTAGGTGTTTCTTTTTGCTTTTGTTGTGTCTTGATGATTGTTACTTCTGTATCAACATCATTGTATCTTTATTTTTCAGCTTTGTGCCAAGTTATAGCCTCTTACGGCAAGGGAAGTAAAAGTTGTGACATGCTGTCCAGAAAACATATTCTGTCCTCGTGACCAGAAAAATTCCAGAAAAACCCCAGTTCATCTTTTTGAGCTGAAATTTTTACACAGTATGCTCTATACAATTACTAAACTTCCGTATGTTCTGAGTTTTTTTATTTGAGTTGCAGAAGTGCCCCTAAAAAATTCTTTACTATCTGCTGTTCTGTTTTTCACAGATTCTGCCACGTTTTGTCTCTCCTTACTTTTGCAAACCTTAAGCTTGCTTTTTATTTGCAAAAACTTTTTGGCACTCTTGAGAAACAGTAGCTCTTCAAGTTTATCTTTATATCCAGTGGGGAAAAAATATTTATTAAGGGTACTAACCTCTCTAATCAGCTTATGATGAGTTATGTATGAAGGGAGTTTTCAAGTGTGCGATGGAAGATGATGAAAGAAGATCCAGGAGTGTCAAGCGCTCAAGCTTTGGGATTCCCCCATGCATCCCCAATAAATATTCAAGGAGACTCAAGTGTTTAAGCTTGGGGATGCCCCCGTGCATCCCCTTCTCCATCAACAATCATCAGTTCGTCCTTCGTCTCACTATATTTTTATCACTTCATGTGTTATGTGCTATGCTTGGAGCGTCTCGCTCTTAGGTTTTGTTTTTAGTTTTCTTTAGCTTTGCTTGCTGTTCATAAAAAGTTAGGTCCTTTCTTACTTTGTGTGGGAGAGAAACACGCTCCACTTTCAAAATTTATAACACATCATAGGATGTTTCCTGCCTATCTTTTTGCTGTTGGGTGTTCTTTATCTTTTCATAGCTACTGCCTTGTTTAGTTTTAGTCTTAGTTTGTCTTTAGAAAGAGCCTTGGCTTTTGTTTAGTTTGTTGCTGCAACTATTTTTAGTTTTCATGTTTATCTTGTTAAGAGAGTTGGTTGTTGCACTGAGTTTTGTCTTGTCTTGAAAGTAGGTAATTGAGGTTGCTATTTAATTTTAGTAGTAACTTGCAATAGTTTTGAGGTATTGTTGTGAGTAATGTTTGAACTTTTGGTGTCAAGAGCTCTTGCCTATTAGTGATAGGTGTCGTATTTTGGGCAATCCGTGTGTATTTTCAAAACCTACAAAAGTAGTTGAGAACTCTAGCTACTAGATGGATCACTACTCTTATGAGGAGTCGAATATCAGAGAACACTCACGTACCATGAGTCGAGGATGCGCAAGGATAAACAAACCCCCATACACTCCTCCTCGGGGTACTTGTCTCTTTGTGAACCTCCTCATTAGATTGAGAGTTACCGATAATAAGTGCATGACTTCTTCGGACTAATGTAAGTATTGAAAGTTGACACTTCCACCTTCCCATATTTTGCTAGCCTCTCCTGTGCCGTGCATTGCCTTCTTCTCACTCCGAGAGTTGGTGTCCACCTTCGCCGGTACATCCAAACCCTTGGCATGATACGCTCTGTCATCATAAGCCTCCTTATATCTTTCCTCAAAACAGCCACCATACCTACCTATCAAGGCATTTCCATAGCCTTTCTGAGTTACATTGCCATGCAACTACCACCTCTTCATGACTTGATCTTCATGTCATACATGTTCCAGCTACACTGGCAGCGACATACATTGCATACATCATGATAGTTACTTCTTCTTTATGATTTTTAGTACCTTGTAAAGTGTGAAAGATTTCCTTTACCTTCTTGTAAAATAGAGTGTTGCCCTTAAGTGAGGAAAAGATCCCAAAGTGGACACAATAAAAGATCCCAAAGAGGACAAATGAGAGTTAAATAGAAAGATCCATTGAGGCCACAAAAAAATACAAAAAAATAGAAAAAAGAGAAAAAGAGAGAAAGGGGCAACATAACTATCCTTTTTGAGAGATCCACACTAGTACTCCCTTTATATCATTGTACTCCATAGAGATGATCTTTTTGCATATAGTTCCATTGGAGAGCTTCCTAGCTCGTATGTGCATCCGTTCCATGGCAATCCCTACTCCTCACATCATATCTATCATTTGGCATCTCTTGCCTATGATTGTCCTCATTGATGTGAGCCTTTCTCTTACTTTTTTGTCTTCCTCCTCCACCATATTTCTCTCTTTGCCATCCTAAGTGTCAACTCTCGTGCTTACGCTCATCCATTGCATGAGTGCTCGAAATATCGAAAAGGAGTGGATCAAATTGACTTGTACCTGGCTAGTGGTCTGGGGACGAGTCAAGATAAGATTCCAAAGAAGACCAAGTATGAAACTTTAGTAGATTGAGTTCTCAACAAAAATACTTTTTTCTCGTATTCCCTATCCCCCTTCTTGCACGCAAACACCATTTGGAGACATTCGAGTCACGGACAGCGAGAGCTCTTGCACCTAATGTTCTTTTGTTACTTGTTTCAATGCTAATATAGACTCTTTCATGTTATGACTTGAATTGAATCTCTAACCTTGATTGATTTACTTTTCAAAGTTCTTTTATGGTTGCTAGCATGTCACCACAGAAATTATGCTGTTATCATTTACCTACTCGAGGACGAGCAGGAATTAAGCTTGGGGATGTTGATACGTCCAAAACGTATCTATAATTTCTCCTTGCTCCATGCATGTTTTGTGTGATATTGCTATGATCTAGATACACTTTCATACATTTTTTATCATATTTGGACTAACCTATTAACTCAGTGCACCCCAGTGCCAGTTCCTGTTTTCTGCTGTTTTTCTATTTCAGTTTTCCCCCATATAAAAAGTGCCAGAAAAATTCAGGAAAATTCAGATAAAAAATCAGCGTGGAGGAAGCTTCGCGAAGAGCCCGGGAGGGGCCAGAGGGGAGCCAGGGGGGCCCAGGCGGCCACCCGGCGCGGCCCCACCCCTGGTCCACCTCTGGCTGCCCCCTTCGCCTATTTATTCTCCGTCACGGGGAAACTCCAGAAGAGGAACCCTATTCCGCGAACTCGCCTCTTTTCCGTCGCCGCCGCGCTTCCGAAGATCGGGAGCACAAGAAGACCTCTTCCCGGCACCCTGCCGGAGGGAGGATTGACCTCCGGGAGTCTCCTCTCCACCATGGATGCTCCCCGGATGTCTCGTGAGTAATTTTCCTTGGACCATGGGTCCGTGATCAGTAGCTATGTGATGTTCTCCTCCCCTCTTTGATCTTCATTGTTTAGACCTCGTGAACTGCCCTACATGATCGAGGATTTCTTCTATTGCTATGTTGAGTTTGATAGGATCTGATGGATTATGATATTATATTCAGATTGTGATAGAGTAATATATTTGGTTTTTATGTCTTATATTTTTGTTCCTAAGTAATTCTTGCATGTTCTCCGTTGTTGTTTATTGCTTTGGCCAAGTAGTAGGTAGTGACTTCAAGAGGGAACGCTGTGCTAGATTGTGGGTTCATGCCCCCCGATGACACGCTTGAGTGACAGAAACATGAGTCTAGGGGATGTGTTGTTGCCACAAGGGGGAAAACAACGGTGCTTGTGACCGCGGTCACAAGGATTGTTTACTTTACGCAGAGTTCTTTTTAATGCAGTTGTCTGTTGCTTTGGGTTTACACTTTGGGTGGGCCTCGCAACTTAATACCAGCGAGATGTTCTGGATAGATATCTCAAGGTGGATGATTAGTAGTAGATGCAGATGGATTTCGGTCTACTTATCTTGGCGTACTGCCTGTGCTTTTGAACCTCGTCCTTTCTTTTGTAGCATAGTTAGCATTGCGGTGCGTTCATAATCCTGTCAATTGCCTTTCTGTAATTTGTTTACCTCGCATAGAAATTTTATCGTCTTTTGGGAGAGAGACGTCACTAGCGAACATCACGTATCCCGGTCCATATCCTCATTATTGTTTCCACGCTATATTTACTTTACTGCTTTTACTTGCTATCATTATCCCTTGCATTTTATCCTTGTGAACAACAAGACCGGAGAGATTGACAACCTCTCTGAACTTCGTTGGGAACAAAGTTATCTGTGTCTGTGTGCAGGTCCGCGTCAGTTGCGCCGCTGACACCTACTTATCATCTCTGGAGTCCTGCTGGAGACAAACCTTGGTATCTTCACCGAGGGAAAACTGCTGCTGCACTACATCTCAACCTTCCACTTGGGGTAACCAACGAAGGGGCGAGAAGCCATCAATAGGCCTTGGAGACAAGTTGTGTGTTGCGCCCCCACCCCCTCCCCTCATTATATAGGTGGCCAGGAGGCCCTTGGGGCGCAATAAGGGGGGTGGGGAGTCCAACTTGGACTCCCAAACCTCCCAAACCTGCCCACCGGAAACCTGCCATATTGGAGAGTTGGACTTCCCACTTGGAGGGGGATTCCTTCCCCTTGGTGCGCCCCCACCCCTTGGACGGCCAGGGCAGCCTAGGTGGCTTGCCCCCAAAGGCTAGGGGCGTGGGGTAGTGGGTGGTACTGCCCGGAAACTTCCGGAACCTTCCAGAAGCTTCTGGGACCATCCGAGATCGTTTCGGGACATTCCGGAACCTTCTGGAGCACTTCCAGGACCTTCCGGGACCGTTATCGAACGTTCCGGAGCCATCCGGATAGTTTCCAAGACCATCCGAGTTACAGTTTAAGCCACTCGATGACCGCGAAAGTTGTCGGGACGCCCAGCGATTATCCAGAAACTATTCTGGTTGATCCAGGACTTCCCCAGTACCATTCTCATATGTTTCGGAACCACCTAGGACTACTCCAGAGTGATCCGGACATATCCTTAAATACCCAGAACTACTTCTGCTGCCCTTATGAACAATTCCATAAATCTTCGAAACTACTTCCGGTACCCGTATGAACTATTCTGCTTTGCTTCCACTAAACCTTCTACCATACTAGTATTCTAACAGACTATTGCTCGTTAAGTGTGTGACCCAATAGGTTTGGTATAATGCGGACATGACTCAGAATATCTTCCGTACATAGGTCAACAGCCTTTTGTCAATAGCCAATAATCAACAGCGGAGCCATGGACACCCATGTTGACTCCCGCACATACACGAAGAAACTTCGAGTGAACCATTATGTTTATTCATGTACCATTCCCTTTGCTTCATGATATATGACAAAGTTAGAGGAGAGATGTTTGGAACCCATGTGTAACAACTTCTTGAACACAAGCCACTCGTTATCCTGTTTGCTCGTTTGTCTCTGTTTCTCGTTATTGTATTCCGGTATCCCCGTGATTAAATCACAATGCGTCCGGATAGACTAGAATGGATACCGTCATAACGAGTGGGCCCAAAGTCAATATCTCTTCATCGTGAAGGAGCAAATCCCATTCTTGACCTATCACAGTCACTAGCCACACCATCTGACATACCCAGAACTTATTTTACTACTTCCCATTTACGGGAGGATTCATCTAAGAACCAAAGCATGTCTTCCTATGCGAAGCAACTCGATACTCTCATGGTCTAAGGAATTACGTATAAGATAACATTTCATGATATGACTTATAACGTAGTTACGATGTGATCTCTAAGTATATCATTCAATACTGGGGTCGGTTCAACATCATTGTTCTGCTAACAATATGTTCCCATTGCTACTGACATCCTTGTTACAAGAACAATGTCCATGATTAAGAAAACGTAATCATCAGTTAGCTGATGAGCTGGTCTTAGAGGCTAAACCAGGAACTCTTGGTGTTTACATTTCCACACATGCAAGTGAGTTTTCTTCTGAATCTCATAGTCAGGGTCATTGCAATTATAGCACAGAAATATAAACATTAATTACGAACGTGGAAATATATAATAATATTTTATTATTGCCTCTAGGGCATATTTCCAACAGTCTCCCACTTACACTAGAGTCAATAATATTATCAGTGCTTGAGCACTTTACACCTATGGCATACCGGTGTAATACATGCGTCATTTGTGGTATAGACTTCATCATCGGATCTGACGTTTCAGGCCCATTTGTATCTTGCATATCTTCGCGTTTTCACGCTATCATAAAATTCACTAATTTTATCAGTTTAGCTTTGTATATGTTTAAATCATTTGGTAGGACCTTGGTTCCTTAGAATAAGTCATGAAATCATTCATCAATGTTCCATTAGCTTCAAGCATCTAGGAAACCATACCATGTTCATAAATGAAGTGATGATTCAAAATACCCTCCCTTGTTACTTCTTTAAGCAACAATATACTTAGCCTCTGTTATAGAATTCTCCACAGTATCTAACTTAACACAGTTCCTTCATACTGTGCCACCCTTACGTGTCAAACATATAATCCCAATTAAAATCGAAAATCGGTCGGAGTAAGTATGAAGACTGAATTGGTGTAACTGGTTACATCAAAATCCAGCTGGTGTATCTTATTACAACGAGCTCTTCATTATCTCCATTTTCCGAGAAACATATCTTATCTATCATAAGTTTAACTTTTCACTGTTTGTCCAATGATCAACATATTGATCACTTTGGTATCTTGCTCACAACCTTTTGGAGCACTGGACATATCTGGTTGTTTTACATATTATGGTGTACATGATTAATCCAAACACACAGGTGAGTGAAATTCAATTCATGTGTTTTGCTTATCTGTGTTCATGAACACCAATTTCCGCAAACAACTTTTCACCGTGACCTCGGCAAGAACATCCTTCCTGGCGTTTTCATACTAAACTACTTTAGTATCATGTCAACATTGTCGTCGATATGTGACGGCAGATGACATGGGGATGGCTAAGGTGAGGGGAAGACGCGAGGAAGAAAGATGTCGATGGTGCCGGAATCGGGTTGGGTACAAACACGGTGACGGACACCACGGTGTACCCAGGTTCGTGGCTCTCCGGAGAGATAACACCCCTACTCCTGCTTATCTCTTATATATCAACGGAACTGAGCTACAATAACTGCTTCTCTACCTACTCAGGGGAAGGTGTGCGCCGCCGTGGGCAAGGCTCTCTCCTGCTTCCCTGAGGAGTAACTACAAGCAGTGAATGAACTTGGGTGGCTTGTGAGTAATGGTGCGAATGAGCGGATCGTCCCCCACACAGGAGGGGTACACCGGGCTCTTATAGCCTGAGCCCGGGGTAAATCGGTAACTTCACTGCCGATTGGGCCCAGCTGTCATCCTCTAATCGGCTGGGGCCCACCGACTGCTTCTCTCCGGGTGATCCGGACCCGACGAGCGGCGGCCCATTCTGTAGACTCGTAGGGCATGATGGTGAACAGTGGAGCTAGGAGGTGCGGTCTTGTCGTCCTGTCCGCGGAATCGGCGGAGAGGTCGACACCGCATCTCTGCCAGATCTTCGATGTGACTTGGCTTCTCTGCCACCCCGATCTCTCGGGATTGCGCATTTATGACCTCGTACTTGTACCCTCGACTGATCTCGGGGTTAACTTCTCCAGGGGTAGTAGGTTGTACCGATTGCGCCTGGGCCGACTGGTGGTTCCGGGCAAGGTCGATTGCTCTGGGCAATCGGCTGTGCTGATGCCCACCTCGGCCCAGCTGCGGGCCAATCGGATAATTGTCTTGGTGATGAAAGGGTGGACCGGTTGCGCCTGGGCCGACTGCTGGCATTCGGTATGGCTGATTTCTTTGGAGCAATCGGACGTACGCCTGCCCGGCTCGGCCCAGCTGCGGCCCAATCGGTCCATCCTTGTCTTGAAAGGTTGCTTTCGCTTGGGTGAGCCTACCCGGGTACCAATCCCCCGACAGTAGCCCCTAAAGTTGTAAAGGTCCCGTGGTCATTTGACTGCGGGGCCTTTGCAGTTTTTCAATCTTTCTTCAATATCTTCCGAATGCTACGGCCTCCCCAGGTGCGTCATTCCGAGTTCGTCGACCGACTCGGAGCTCACACTCAGCTAGACCAGATTTCTTCCGATTTGATTTGAATCATCTCCGACTTCTGTCTTCACTTCTTGAGAATAATATCCTTCAACGATTGCCTTCCAACGGTTACCTCCGATTCTTCCGGGATACAGTCAATGAGCTGGGACCCACGACCCACGCGCGATTTGACGTAACCGCAGGCATCGACCCCCACGTCGCACGCCTCGGCTCCCACGTTGGGATTTCCTGCGCCGGTCTGCCAAATGGTCTTCCTGTGGGCTAGGCCGCACCGAGCCACACGGCCACAGGCGGATCCCACTCCCCTCCCCCGTCGCCCATATAAGCCACGGGGGAGGTCCCTTGCCTCTTCCTTCTCTCATAGCCTTCTTCCTCCTCCGCCCTTCTCTCTCACACGCCATCGCCGCTCCGTTCGAAGCTCTCCGTCGCGCTCGCTGCTCCGCCTCCGCGCACGGGATACGCTCCGGCCACGCACTTGCGTGCCTCTCCGCCACCGCGGTAATCCTTCACCGCTAGCTGCTCTTGCGCTCCTCGTCCTTCTTCTCCTTCAGCCCGCGAGCTCCATGGCGCCCCGGCGAGATACCTCCCAGGCCAGCCGCGGGTGCTGGAAAGGCTCCACTGTCACCGCCGGTGCCATCCAAGCTCTGGTTCGCGCCCGCAAGATGCCGGCCGAGGTCCAGTGGTGTGTTCCCGGCGACGAGATCGTTCCCACCGCTCGTGCTGGCGAGCGAGTCGTCTTCCTCGCTCACTTCGAGCGTGGATTCAGACTCCCCGCCAGCACCTTCTTCCGGGACTTCCTCGACTTCCATCGCCTGCAACCACATCACCTCGCGGCAAACTTTGTCATGATCCTCTCCGGATTCGTCACGCTGTGTGAGGGTTATCTCGGCTGCCGCCCAAGAATCGCTCTTTGGAAGCGATTCTTCAACCTCCGAGCTCACAATGCTCGGACGGGAGCGGTAGTGCCGTCTGCCACGGAAGGTGGTGAGCCCACATATCCGACTGATATGACCGACTGCGGCAGCTGCCTTGTCGCAGCCGGCAAACCTAGGTATAAAAGTCCCGAGATCGTTCAGTCCTGCAAGAACTGGAAGACCTCCTTCTTCTATGTCAAGTCGCCCGATCAAGGCCCCGATCTCCTAAACCTGCCCGAATTCTCCCTTGCCCGGCCGACTGAGAAACATCAGTGGTCGTTGAAGTATGGTGTCGGAGACCTCGACGTGGATGCTCAAGTCGCTCGGGTTGTTCAGCTGGAGCAAGAGGGGCTCCTGCCGACTGATCTTGTTGCCGCTTGGCTTCAAGCCCGAGTGCTTCCTTTACAGCGCCGAGTGCACCGCATGTGTGACATGTCGGGCCCCCGAGATCCCACTCGGCTCTGCACGTGGCGAGTAAAGATCGAAGACCTTTGCGTCAGGCTAAGGGCTATTACATCCAGTTCCTTGCCCGATCCTTTCCTCTTCGGCCTTGAGTACCTACACCGCCGACAGAAACCACTCGTGGTATGTCCCGACTGGTCCCTTTCTCCGATTGCTTTTGCTTCATACCCAATTTCTCTGACAACTTTCTTCTTCTTCCTCAGCATTTCATTCAATCAGGTCTGATGGAAGACGGCCAAGTGGCCGGCACATATGCCCCCGACCGCGAGGAAGATGATCCTGCGGACTTTGAGTACAATGGTGAGGCTCCTCCCTCCGACTCCGAGGATGACGACGCCGACGATGGTGAATCCTCTGGGGAGTCCTCCGAATCCGAGGATCCTGCTGTTGATGCCGACGTCGAGGCCGCCGACCCCGAGAATGCCGACACCCGAACTGTGGCTCAAGGGAGTACGCCTGACCCTTCCCTTGAGCAATTTCTGGCCGAATGGAGCAATGACGATAGTGTCTCAAAGGTTGGTAATCCTGATGCAACTCCTCACGCCAAGCCACCGAAGGTGCCGACTAGACGCCCCTCGGCAACCAGCTCCTCTTCTGGTGCTGCTTCCAGCAAGGCCGTGAAGGCGGTGCCGACTGCTCCCAAGGGCAAACAGCCTCAGGCGACGGCCACTCGAGTGCCGACTGCTCAAGCGCCTCTGAATGCCGTTCCGCTGAGATGTCGGATGCCCACGGGCGCGCCGAGAACAATCGGGTATGCCCTTATCTACATGCTTTGAACATCACTGTCTTCTCTTGTACTGATTGACCTCTTCTTTCTTCTTTCAGGGAGCCGATTGGTCTCGACGACATTGACACCGACATTCCTTCCCGTGCCAGCGTGGTCATATCACCCGCTGCGTCTGCTGCTGCCATCCGCAAACGGACACCTGCTCCACATCGCACCTCCAAGGATGCCGAGCGTGCCGCCAAGAAGGCTCGCCTCGAGACTACCAAAAAGACTACCACTCCTTCCATTGCCTCCAAGATCTCCAAAGGCACGGCTGACCAGGTAGTTACTGGTGGCGAAGGAGCGCAACCGGTCGATCCAATTGCCCCATCTCTGCCATGCCGCTCCGACCCGGTCTCCGCCCCCATGACGACTACTTCGCCGATTGTGGTGTCCGCGCCACCAATTATGACGACCACGCCGCCAATCGTGGTGTCCGCGCCACCGATTATGACGACCACGCCGCCAATTGCGATGACCACCTCGACCTCAGCTCGTCCTATTGTGCCTCAACCACAACCGAATGCCTCCAGCCTTTTGGCGACATCGGCGCCACCGGTTTCTACCATCATTACCTCTGCCGCAGTAATTCAAGCTTCACCACGACAGCCGACCTCTTCTGCGTCAGAAATTCTGATGCGCTCGGTGGACCAATTCCGGGCCGAGTATTCTCGCACCCGCCATGTCGGCACTGAGCGCGATGCTCCACCGCGCTCCCAAGATCCTTTGACGGCAGCCTACAGTCGGGTGAACGACTTTGCCACCACCATTGCTCGGGACCTCCAACAGCTCGACCGCAATCATGCGGTAAGTTCTTCCACTTTCCTTTATGGTTCTCCTTCAATCGGGAGACTTTTCTTCCGGTGGGTGCGCGCAAGCGCACCCACTGGGTGTAGTCCCCGAGATTCGGGCCGATTGTAAGCAATCGGTTCGGATCTTTTATGCTCTTTGTTTTTTCTCATGCCTTCCTCCAATCGGAAGACTTTTCTTCCGGTGGGTGCGCGCAAGCGCACCCACTGGGTGTAGTCCCCGAGATTCGGGCCGATTGCTTGCAATCGATTCGGATCTTCTTTTGGTTGCTGCATCTATAAAGTTCATCTCGCTTTTCTTCTTAGGCTGTTATGGAAGAGAAGCGCGAGATCTTCGAGAAACTCCTCGATGCCTATGCCGCCAGCCTCCAAACTCTCGCCCAGGCCCAGCTCGAGGTCAACAACCAATCGGCCGAGATCAATAGGCTGAGAGGTAATTTCTGTATCATTTCTGACTTCCCTCAGACTGATAATTTCTCTTGTATTAACATCTACATGACTTCTTCTAGTTTCTGTTCCCATAGTGGATGATCTTCAGGGTCGAATCGCCGAATTGACCACTGAGCTTAACCAGCAAGGACCTGCACTTGCTGCAGCCAGGCAAGAGACAAACCGACTGCTGGGGGTGGAAACCGACTTGACTCGGACCATCAAGAGCCTCCACTCTGAGATGGCTGCTCTAGAAAAGAAACATTTGGACGATTTAACCGCCGTGACTGCTGCTGGCGATGGGCTCCGCGCTGAGCGAGATGCAGCTGTGGCCGCCCGAGAAGCACTGCAGGCCGAGAGGGATGAAGCCGTTGCTACGCGAGACTCTCTCCGAAAGGACCGTGATGATCATATTGCCAAATATGAGGAGCTGGAGAAGCGCAATTATGAAGAAACAACCCGACTGCGCCGCAGGGCTAAGGGCCTCTGCGATACAATGAGCGAAATGGACGTCCTTCTTGGCGGTGAGTACTTTTGCCTCCGATTGCGTTTCCGACTGCCTCCTTCTTTTGTGCTATTACTCATACTTCTCTTCGTGATGCAGAGGCCTGGCCTGAATCTGAAGCAGCTGCTTATGCAGCCGTGGCCAAATCCCGAGAGGCGACCGTCGCGGCCGGACGAACCTGCCAGCTTGATGATGATGTCTGGACTTGGCACGAGTATCTGATTGGCACCGCAGCTCGCATTCCTGTCATCAAGGGGATTGCACTATCTTTCAAACTTGGCATTCTGAAGATTGCCGAGTTGCTGTGGTCACCGACTGAGCTCAAGGTTGGACTCCAGAGGATGAAGCATGCTGCCAGCTCCTCTGCCGAGGTCCGTAGGGCGGGAACTCAGGACGAAGAAGATTCTGACAAGGGAGAGGCTCCGAATGCTACCACCGAGCAGACTCGGATTCTTCTGAAGGCCATCCCACGTCGAATCGACGTTTTGCTCAACTCCGCAGGTCGGACTGGTGCAGAAACTGCTCTTCAGACTGTGCTGAGCTGGTACCCTCAAGTGAAACTTCCCAAGCTTTACAGCCTCCGAGAAAACGCATCCGACGTGCTTGAGAAGACCTATGCTGAGGTGAATCGGCTCGCCAGCACCATGGTGAACTGGTTTTCTCCCTACGACTACACCCCGTATCTCGACGAGGGAGGAAACCCGCTGGCCGCAACTTCCATTTCTGGCTTGGCCGAAGAGCTTTCTGATAGCGGTTCGTCTCACACTTCTTCGAGGTCCAAACGAGCTGGTACCACATCTTCTGACGCGCAGTCGGAGCCTGATGCCACTATTGCACAAGCCGACCCGACTGCTCCGCCTGCGAGTTCTGCGCCATCAACTGCCCCGACTTCTTGAGCCGTGCCGCCGCCGACGCCATCTACCTCTGCCGCCGACATCTAATCGGTCTTATCTTATTTTTGCTTTCAGACTAGCCGCTTGTAAGACATGATTTTTAATTCCGCCGACGCCCACTGGGTGTGGTTCGATGTAATGAACTTATTCGGCCTTGGGCCTGTTATTTCTATGCGATCCGACTTCTCGTTGCAAGTTTTATTTGTGCGATCGACTTTGCGTCTTTGTCGGTTTCTTTTATCGGTCTGCACTTGGGGGTGTCATGCCTTTTCCATGTTGCCGCCGACATGCGGTCTGCAATCGGATCAAAGGTTGATTTCCAGGCAAGGCTCGATAAGTTTTTCGAGTTTACACGACAAGGTTTAACGCAAAGGATTCTGCAATGTTAGGAGCTGATTGCTCGCTGTCGGCTGCTCGGTGCACCGGTCCGTGGCACAATCGGTAGCTAACTTAGTCGGCTATGCCCCTTTTTAGAGCGTTTCGATTTGCTTCTCGGGAATTTGTACTGCCGACTGCCCCAACTGCCACCCTTGTCAATGCCACAACCACTCTTGTGACTTGTGCTTGATCCAGGTGCTAAGTTGGATGCCAGCCCGCAGCCCCCGTGCCTCGTCGGCTTATTTTTCTGACCTCGTGGTCGGTCAGTCCCCGAGTGCGTTATTCACGTCTCGGGTATGACGAAGCATTGCCGACTTGGGCTAGCTTTTCGAATGAAATTATGCAAAGGTAATCGAATGCTCTTTTTCAGAGGCATGACATCTTTACTGATTGTTTTGCCGAATAGCATACATAAATTTCTGCCGCTCAACTATAGAACAGACATAAAAGCTCGGCGTTCCATGGCCGCTCCGTTTCTACTCCTGATGTGTCCTTATGCCGAGTGCCCTTGGTGCAGTCGATCAAATAATAGGAGTTGTTCTTGAGTGCGCGGCTGATGACGAATGGTCCCTCCCAGGGTGAGGATAGCTTGTGCTGCCCGTCTGACTTCTGAATTCGGCGTAGCACCATGTCGCCTTCTCGGAAGGCGAGCGGACGAATCTTCTTGCTATGGTAGTGCCGCAACTTCTGCTGGTAAACTGCCGACCTGGACAAGGCCAGCAGGCAGGCTTCTTCCTTGAGATCGACGCCGTCTTCTCGTGCTAACTTGGCTTCTTCCTCGGTGTACAAGGCATGCCGAGGTGAATCAAATTCGATGTCGGATGGAATGATTGTTTCTGATCCATACACCAGGAAGAATGGAGTGAATCCCGTCGACCTATTTGGTGTAGTCCTCAGGCTGAACAGTACTGCTGGGAGCTCTTCTATCCATGCTCCGGGTGCCCTCTCGAGTGGCTCCACCAATCGGGGTCTGATACCCGAGAGGATGAGACCATTTTCTCTTTCTACTTGACCATTCGACTGGGGATGCGCCACAGATGCAAGATCCAGCCGAATGCCCTGCTGAGATGCATATCGAGCCAGTGCCCCCTTTGCGAAATTGGTGTCGTTGTCGGTGATGATGCTATTGGGCACGCCATATCTGCACACGATGTCGGCCACAAAGCGAACCGCAGTCGGCCCATCCAGCTTCTTGATCGGGTGGGCTTCAATCCACTTGGTAAATTTATCCACTGCCACCAGGAGATGTGTCATGCCACTTCGGGCCCTCTTGAATGGACCAACCATATCCAAGCCCCACACCGCAAACGTCCATGCTATTGGGATTGTCTTCAATGCTGATGCTGGCTAATGACTTTTTTCCTTGAACCGCTGGCATCCCTTGCAATATTTCACCAAATTCTCACCCGCTGCGAGCGCAGTCGGCCAATAGAAACCATGTCGGAAAGCTTTGCTGGCAATGGCTTTTGCAGATGCATGATGACCGCATTCACCTTGATGGATGTCTCTGAGCAACTCCAAGCCTCTGTCTTCTTCTACACATCTCTGAAAAACACCAGTTGCACTTTTGCGCACTAGCTCGTTGTTGATTATTGTATATGCCCAAGATCGGCGCCTGATTTGTCTTGACTCTGCTTCGTCTTCTGGAAGGATTCCGTCTGCTAGAAAATCTCTAATCGGCTGTGCCCATGATGGCGCACTGACGACTACCATTACTGCTGCATGCTGAGGTGCAACTTCTTCTTGGATCTCGACTTCTTGACCATTGGCCTCTTGGATCTCGGACTCTTGACCCTCTGTCATCTCGACTTATGTCTCTGAACTGCCGATTGCGGCTCCTGGCACGCATTCGGCAGCCCCTGGTGGCGATTGCTCGTCTGGAGCTGGAACTTCTTCACTGCAATCGACAGTGCCTGACTTCATTGGTTCTTCTGAGGCTGTGCCGTTTGGCGCTGCCTCTGCTTGCTTCCCTTTGGCCTTGCTCATCTTGCTGCATTCGGCAGCCCCTGCTGCAGTCGGCTCTGCTGCTGCTGAAGCA
Source organism: Bromus sterilis (assembly GCA_950022295.1). Taxonomy (NCBI): domain Eukaryota; kingdom Viridiplantae; phylum Streptophyta; class Magnoliopsida; order Poales; family Poaceae; genus Bromus; species Bromus sterilis. The sequence continues at coordinate 351,737,422 of OX465597.1, forward strand.
CCTTGGGCGCTTGACTGCTTCTTCAGGATTGGCTTTAGCATGATCAGGCACTTACTATCTACATAGATCATTATGCTCAATACTAATGCTATATTAGCCCAAGTACTTGAGTTGAAAACTATTTCCAATGAGGTCCTTATTCGTGTCAAGAAATTTATATCATTTCTAATCAACAATATGTCATCTACATAAGGTTTTAGAAATATTATTCAGCTCCCACTTACTTTCTTGAATATTCAAGCATCTCCGTTGTTCCTGATGAAAACAAACTCTTTTGGCAATTTCATCACAACGAAAATTCCAACTCCATTATGCTAGCTTCAGTCCATCACTAGATATCCAAGGCTTGCATCTATTTTAGCATCCTTTGAATCGACAAAACATTCCGGTCGTATCACATATACGTCCTTTGTTATATTTCTGTGTAGGAACTTTGTTTTGACGTTCATTCTACCATATCCTATAAATGAGATATGTAGTAATTGCTAATATAACCCGAACTGACTAAAGCATCTCTACGGTCGAAACTATTTCGCCGTAGTCAACCTTTGAACTTGCTAGAAAACAATTTTCCAACGAGTTGAGCTTTATGGATAAAACAATTTCATCCGAATCAATTATAGATCCATATATATATTCTTCAGACTTTTAGTCTTTCGGAGGGTCTACCAAGTCAAAACTTGACTTACTTCCATGGATACTATCTCGCATTATTTGGCATTTAGCCAAATCCCGGAGTCAGGGCCCATCAATGCTTCTTTGTATATCACAGGTTTATTATTGTCGAACAACAATACCTCGTTTTACATATCATGAATGTTTGTACGAGTTATGTCTAACCAGTGTGGTTCAGCTGCGCACTTCTCTGAAGATTCAACAATCTTTGACAAGTTGCACTGTCCTCCCACTCACTCTTTTGTAAGAAACTATTTTTTCTTAAAAACACAACGTTCTTAACAACAAACAGTTTTGCTTTTGTGTAGTGATAGAGGAATACCAAAACTTTTGGCATAACCTTAACAAAGTAGCACTTATCTGATTTGGGGTTTTGAGTATGTCAAACATATGCCTCATATACCCAAATTTTAAGAAAAGACAACATGGCTTTAACAGTTCATACCACATCTAATATGGTGTCATTTCAACAGATTTGATGGTGCTCTTTTCAGTGTAAAAGCCGTAGTCACTAACGCATAACTTTAATAAGTATAATAGAAAATTGATAAATGTCGTATTTGATCTTACCGTGTCATACATGGCTTGATTACATCTCTCGAACACTTTACTCATAGTGGTGTTCCGAGAGACGCAAGTTATGACACTTCTTCACAACTCATCAGACGTTCGCTAAACTTGTAACTCAAATATTACTTTGTACAATCTAATTTGCAGAAGCTTTATTTTCTTGTTACAATGAATTTCTATTTCACTCTAAAATTCCTTGAACATTTCAAAGATTTCAGAGTATGTCTCTATTGAACAGATATCCACATATATACTTCAACCCATGAGTGAAGATAGGGAATCCACTGCACACAACTACACTTATTGGACTACACACATCATCATGTATGATTACCAATGGTTTAGTTGCCCGTTCATGTATGGCCTATCAACGGTGTTTTAGTCACATTACTTCGAGACAAAGATCGCAAGCGTCAAGTGATTCATAATCATATGACTCGAAAGTCCATCACTTATGGAAATTCTTCATGCATGTTATGTCAGTTGTGATAAACGGCAGTGCCACATCTATGTGGTATTTCTGTCAGTCTTGCGACGTTTAGCGTCAGTGCTATGGATGTTTAGTATTATTATCAAGATTCATAACATACAACCAATTCATAATGGAAGTATGGCCTTTACGTTATTCATAGCTTTGAACAACTCTCTTGCAACAAACATGATTCAAAATGATGTTTTGCAACAAGGCTAAAGTGTAGTAACAATTTACTCAACTCTAAAATGAATTATGAAGATAATCATAGAGTCAACACACGGTATAGTAAACCATTTACCGTGTTCCTGAGCGTGTCAAAACTCATCATTAGCTAGTCATAAAGGCCATAGTATTTCTTGCATCGAGTTGCAACAATATGCAATTGATGTGATATTCCGTTGATCAACAGTTTAATCACAATATACAGAATCCACAATTAACTGCTTAATCATGATTCCCAAGAATTATATCTCTTGACCATCAATGAATTCATCTATAACTTCGTATGACTTTGATTTCTGAGCTGGTTATTCTAGTATTCTTTCGTTTTGCCTTTATACGTATCATAGTTCTATTTCCAATGTCACTCCTACTCACAAAAGCTCACACATGATTAAGGATGGCACAGGCCATGGAATTTCCGGCGTGTAAGTCTTATTAACATCCTTTGGACTTCCTTTCCCTTAATTCTCATCATCATATGATCGGTGTTCTTCTGGATCCCACACTTATCAGTTTTGTTTAGAGCATAGTGAACATTTTCACTAATGCTTACAATCATACATTGTACTAGATATCTTATATCCAACATTAATTGTCTTACTACTGAAAACAATTTTTCAGTTCCATGAATATAACATAACTATCCCAGACGTTTCGAAGTTCGGGTTTCATGATGGTGAAGACAATGCACTTAGCTGTGATGGAATTCTAGCATTTTGGATTATGGACGTAAGTCACATCATCCATAGCATCAGCGGGAGAGCATCAAAAATTTGCGATAGGACAAGCTCCTTCTCGACACTATTGAGGATAGTCCTCACAATACGGTACCAATCGTAAAGTTTTTACCAGATAATACAGTTAATCAAAATCAATTGGGAAGGTGGTAACGCGAGCCATTATTCTATAGCGATAATGCAAATACTAAGGACTTTGTTCATAATTAAGTTGCGCTTGTGATTAATCAATTTAATTACTAAGTGCGCTCCCACTCAAATCAATATCTCTCATAATTGATGCTGGAGTGATTCAACATCCAACCCAATCGTCCTCCATTGATGTGACATCACTGATGACTTAGACTGGACCGGTAGGCCAACTTGCCAATCACGCCAAAGGTGATTCTTGTTCATCTTCGATGGGCGTGTTCCGGTAGCAAACTTTTATCCAAACCGTCAAGACAACCAAGTGTAATTGCAGTGTGTTCTTAACACACCCGCCTTTTATGCGTCACACCGTGTGCACCCATGTGACATGACCTGCTCCGGTGTGAAACATAGTATAGACGGTGCTACAGTTGGAAGAACACTATCAACTTGATATTGTTTTGCGAGAGATCACCCTAATAAAATACGACTACCGCGCATCAAACAAGGGTGCATCAAAGGGATAAACATCACAGGCAGTTCATAAAATTATGTGATATAGTATAGCCCTTTGCTTCGTGAAGTCTTCATTGCCTTCACGTCGTCGTGGTTGAAGTCACCGTGTCCACCAACTTTGTCCTTGGCGCCAGGAACATCACCACGGCTTCCGGCATGTGCGTCGGGGTCCACCTCCGCGTCGTAGATCATCACCTTGCATCTATCTATTGCTTTTCCACGAGCTAATAAACAGTTCTGGCATGCAGGCCATAATTAAGTGACAATCATATGACTCCAGTCGTCATGTCGTACCACGACACGCAGGTCACGAATAAATATTACATCATATAGCATCTCATACAAACACATTGCAAATCTTGAAGGATATACCACATCACATGCATACTCTGCAAAAACAAGTTAGATCGCTATCTACACGGGTTGTTGCAAATTTTATCGTGGTTGATTAGCAGGTTACATGCAAACGTTGTTCCCTAAACAAACCAAACACGATACTTCAATGTTGCTAGTTTAACGTTCGGGGTGCGTGTAGCAACTAATGCCACAAGCCAAACTTCGTTCAACGCGTAACCCCCGTGTGGATTTGAGTTCATAAAATCCACAAGCCCCTCCATGTTAAATCTTCTATTGCGAGACTAAGATGAGATCCAAGGAGTTTGATGCAGACCATGATCAAGTCAACCAGCATACTGAAAGCAGCATAGAGGGATCGATGGAAAACTCAATCCTTGTAGCAAAATCTCAACTTGCCATCAAGCATAGAAAAAAATCATATGACAGGGAAGCAACAAGAAAATCAATGCTTCATATCACACATATGATCGAGACCTAAACATGCACCTAATCAAGGATCGCTCTGATACCACTGTTGGGAAACGTAGTAGAAAACAAAAAATTTTGGCCTACGAATCAAGAACCCAAGATCATCCAAGAAGATTGCATACAAGGTTTTAGGTCATGGCTCACCAACCGATGTAGCGGAAGTAGAGTTGGTGAAGACCGTCGGTGCAGATCCCCACAGCTAGGAATTTCATTGACCTCCCAACCGCGAGGATATCGATCCCTCGAACCGTCCCGCGATCTAGACCCACAGACAAGTCCCACGAACAAGCTCCTCGAAGAAGGGTCGAAGGTACGACCCCTCCATTAGTATCCACACATCCCATAGCATTAATCCAGCAGCGCTCCGCCATCCAGAGATGAACGCCACCGAGAAAACTAGAGGGAGAAAACCCTAACGGATTCCGATCTAGAACAGCGTCTAAACCGGGGTCTAATTGTGGAGCAACGGGGTTTAGAGGAGGGAGGGTAGCGCATAGGCCTTTGGGGACAAGTTGTGTGTTGCGCCCCCACCCCCTCCCCTCATTATATAGGTGGCCAGGAGGCCCTTGGGGCGCAATAAGGGGGGTGGGGAGTCCAACTTGGACTCCCAAACCTCCCAAACCTTCCCACCGGAAACCTGCCATATTGGAGAGTTGGACTTCCCACCTGGAGGGGGATTCCTTCACCTTGGTGCGCCTCCCACCCCTTGGCCGGCCAGGGCAGCCTAGGTGGCTTGCCCCCCAAGGCTAGGGGCGTGGGGTAGTGGATGGTACTGCCCGGAAACTTCCAGAAGCTTCCAGGACCTTCCGGGATCGTTTCGGGACATTCCGGAACCTTCTGGAGCACTTCCAGGACCTTTTGGGACCGTTCTCAGACGTTCCGGAGCCATCCGGATAGTTTCCAAGACCATCCGAGTTACAGTTTAAGCCACCCGATGACCGCGAAGGTTGTCGGGACGCCCAGCGATTATCCAGAAACTATTCCGGTTGATCCAGGACTTCCCCAGTACCATTCTCATATGTTTCGGAACCACCTGGGACTACTCCAGAGTGATCCAGACATATCCTTAAATACCCAGAACTACTTCTGGTGCCCTTATGAACAATTCCATAAATCTCCGAAACTACTTCCGGTACCCGTATGAACTATTCTGCTTTGCTTCCACTAAACCTTCTACCATACTAGTATTCTAACAGACTACTGCTCGTTAAGTGTGTGACCCAATAGGTTCGGTATAATGCGGACATGACTCAGAATATCTTCCGGACATAGGTCAACAGCCTTTTGTCAATAGCCAATAATCAACAGCGGAGCCATGGACACCCATGTTGACTCCCGCTACCGAGTGGGCCCAAAGTTAATATCTCTTCATCATGAAGGGGCAAATCCCATTCTTGAACTATCACAGTCACTAGCCACACCATCTGACATACCCAGAACTTATTTTACTACTTCCCATTTACGGGAGGATTTATCTAAGAACCAAAGCATGTCTTCCTGTGTGAAGCAACTCGATACTCTCATGGTCTAAGGAATTACGTATAAGATAACATTTCATGATATGACTTATAACGTAGTTACGATGTGATCTCTACGTATATCATTCAATACTGCGGTCGGTTCAACATCATTGTTCTGCTAACAGTATGTTCCCATTGCTACTGACATCCTTGTTACAAGAACAATGTCCATGATTAAGAAAACGTAATCATCAGTTAGCACATGAGCTGGTCTTAGAGGCTAAACCAGGAACTCTTGGTGTTTACATTTCCACACATGCAAGTGAGTTTTCTTATGAATCTCATAGTCAGGGTCATTGCAATTATAGCACAGAAATATAAACATTAATTACGAACGTGGAAATATATAATAACATTTTATTATTGCCTCTAGGGCATATTTCCAACACAAATTTATATGACACTCATTTTTTTGAAATTTTATCGGGGTTGGAATTTTGAAAGAGCTATGATCAAAGGTGGTCAAGGCTTGTCAATCCACAGTGACTTGGCACTAATCAAAGTGATTACTGTTGCCGATACTGGGGGTGTTACAATTTCCTAAGGACAAAGTAATAATTCAATGAGCAACATCAATATTTGTTAATGAGGGTTCACTGAACATAACCTACACCTACACCCCCCCTTAATCTGGATACCCAAATTGCGACGGGCACCCCTTAATCTGGATACCCAATTGTAAACATCAAAACTATACGGATGGTTGGACATTAAAACCACTTCAAACTAGATCCATACACAGTTCACACATAAAAACATTTAACTTAGTTCAAATTTGCATAAAACTTCACCAAAACTACTCTAAAACTATCTACGCAACTAAACATAGAATATATGGCAATTCTATGTTTGGTGTTATAGGTTTCTTCCTGGTATGGAAAGGTTTTACACTATTGGCTTAGCTGCAGTTGTATGGGCTATTTGGTTAGCTCGGAACAAAGCAACCTTTGAAAACAAGCACATCAATACACCTTTTAAGATTGTTTTTTCAATGGTTTCTCTGCTGCTATACTGGGCAGGTCTACAAGCGGAGGACGACGACAAAAAACTGAAAAGTGGCGCGGAAGCCATTCGTCAAGGAACTCTGACTCTGATGAGGATCTATGCAGCTCCAGCAGCGACGAGTAGAGCGGATGTTGGCAATGATCAATTCTGAAATTGATGGCTGCCTGGGAATGCTAGTCTTTTGAGCAACTGAAAATGTCCCCCCTGCTTCCTTTTATTCCTCACAGCATTTGGGTGCTGCAGACTGTTGCTTTTGGGACCAGAATGTGGTCTGTTAAACGTGTCCCGTGGCGTAGCAAAAACAAAAAGACATTATCACCTGCTGCTTAGCCCAGGCTGTTCGGGCAGCAGCGTCTCTTGATCCATGGCCATCAGAAGCCACTGCCGTGTCAATCATGGACTGGTTCGGCCATGGCACGTTGAGTAATGACTAGTGAGATGATGGGCGAACGGCGTCTCCGATCGCCGGACTTGGCGAGGCAAGCCAGGACGCCGACTGGCCAACAACAGGTACGTGACAAAGCATGGTACCTTCCCCCTTATCCACACAGATGGGAGATGGCCGTGTACCGGTCCCGGGGGCACGACGCCTGGCCATGTGTCCTCCCCGTAGCCCAGCAGCAGCGGTAGGAGCAGAGACGAACGAACAACCTTATCCTCTCTCTCGAAAGGACGGACATGCCCACATGCTAGTTGCACCATGGCTAGCTAGCGAGATCATCAGTTCACCACCCACAAACAAAACCAAAACGATCTCCGCTCGCAAACGCAAATGCCATACTAGAATGAATGACGGAACCAATAATGGAATGCACCATGTCCAGTCTCCGTATTCGCGTTTGCCATAGACTAGCTAGGTGCCATATTCGCAAACGCAAATGCCTAGTCTCGACCCTATCGATATGGTTGGTAACTTGGTATGGTAGGCCAGTTGTCGTTACCACGCTGCACACACGCGACGTGACCTCCTCTCCTCATCGGCGACATCAGCGGGAGCAATCATCAACCCCAACGAAGGAGAAGATTAAATCAAGGCGAAGAAGATGACTGGACACAGCAAGTCCATGCCCGTCGACTCGGCGGCTCACCGGTGGTGGTGCGTGTGTGAGTGAGTGGGTCTCCGCCTAACTAACCAACGGTTGGCGTCACCATGGAGTTGACTGGACCATCATCGCGCTCCACCCCCACCTCGACACGCACGTGTACGCTCTGATCTGATTCGTTTCTTTCTTCCTCGCGCGATAGGCGGAGCGACGACATGAGACAACCAACATGCCGCCTTAATTATGTAACGGCGCCGCCGATTAATTGAAGTATTGAAGCATAGTACGGGGGCTCCGCCCGTCGTGGATGGACAGTGATATCTTGGCAAACCCGTACGGCGATGGCGATGCGGTGATGGGTCACGGCACTACGACATTTATGCGCACCGCGGCACACGGTTCGGTTCACACCGCCAAGAATTGGTGTACTACGAACGTAGTACTTCCTCCGTCCCATAATACAGTATTCCCTCCGATCCATATTAATTGACGCACATTTAGTACAATTCTAGTACAAAGTTGTACTAAGTGTGTGTCAATTAATTTGAATCGAAGAGAATAACATTTTGTAAACTATGCTAGTTTTTAAAACATTACTATATTATGAAACGGAGGGAATACGTACGAAGAAGCCAAAAAAGTCCACGAAGTTTCTTTCCGCTTGCTGCGGCGAAATTTATGCGACTGAATGTGACAAGAGCAGCACCGAATTTGTTTTCATCGGCCCAACTTGAGAATGTTGTCTATTCTCTCGACCCTTTCGGCAGGGAGATGATAAACGACGTTTTCGCTTGTAATTCTATGCTCGAGCCTTGAGATAGATACTCCGACACTACCAAGGAAGTTTATTCGAAGCTACTGCAGTCCATTGGTTGTGATCTCCATGGACCATGGATGCCAAAGTGCTTTGCTAACCGAAAGCCGCCACCGTGCTCTAGTTCATGCACCACGTGATCGTCATGTCGGGGTAAAAAAGGTGTAAATTGATGCACCATTTGTTGTCTCCGGAAGAGAGTACGTCGTGTGATGTTCCCTTTCAACTTTCCACCACAATCAATAAATTTCGTGGGATTAAGGATTCTTTCGAGTAAAATAATCTTCTATGGTGAAAGGCCGAGTTAAATTACAATTCACATCACCTCTGACTAGAAAATAAACCGAGTGTAATTGAACCATCATGACAAAGGTTTTCTTTTTAGCAAAAGAAAAGGGTTGCCGCTTTTCCTATTTCATTTATAGAAATCGTCAAGTTCAGCTACAAGAACCAACAAGAAAGAAAATATATTTAAAAATCAACTTTCAGCATCATTGCTTACAATCCACAGCCTATCGGCCTGAAACAAACTAGGATCACGCTATACCCAAACCTGGGGCATACATTTCATCCAGCAAAATAACCAAGTTCCAAGCTAAATAATAGACAGATACCATACTACCATAGCTCGAACAGAGAGACCTTCCAGAAGGGCTAGAAGAAGGACTGAACAGACCCCAAGCAGTTGAAAGGAGAAGCAAGAAACCACATCAAATAAGAAACCACATCAAATCACACTGTTTTTTCTATTGAAACCATACCATTTTTGGTTTTCCATATGACCCATAAAAAGGGCTAAAGATCCCCACCAAAACTAAATGCCTATCATTTTTGGGGAATTTGTTAAGCCAGACTCCAAAGCAATCTAGTACATAGCTGGGAGCATCAATAAAACTAAATGAACAATTCAGTAATAGATAAGTCTGGCAACAGAACAAGTGAAAAATATATGATCAATACTTTCTATGCCACCACATAAAACAGATTTATCACATCCTTTCCATCTTCTTTTTAGCATAATATCTTTAGTTAGGATACTGCCTTTGCAAACTAACCAGTTGAGGAACTTAATTTTGGCAAGAACTTTTGTCTTCCATCAAAATTTATGGGGAAAGACAAAAGAATTGTCAACCAGTTTCCTATATAGAGATCTAACGGTGAATATACCACTAGCATACAACATCCATTGGATTCTATCTTTTTGATCATATAATTCAACCTCCCTAAATCTAGCTTTGTAGCTATCCCACAGATCAGAAGCCTTTCCATGGAGAGTTCTCCTAAGAGAAAAATTATCAAGCCCCAAATTGAAGGCTTGAGCCAGAGATATGTTTTTGTTAAAGCATAGCTCAAATAATCTGGGATAAGCTGCTTTTAAGGGTTTATTATCTAGCCACCAGTCCTCCCAGAACCTAGTGTTATCCATTTCCAATATGTTCCTTGCAGTTTTCATACAAGATGTGTTTCACAACCATGAGGCTTTTCAAAAAGTGTGAGTCTCCCAATCTGAGCTTGATGCCAGATAGGCATTTATTTCCAACATATTTATTTAAAATCACTTCTTGCCACAAACCAGTTTCAGTCTCAAGTTTTCAGAACCACTTGGAAAGCAAAGTTTGATTCATTAAATCCAGATTTAGAATCCCTAAACCACCTTGATCTTTAGGTAAACAACCAATCCTCCAATAGACTAAATGATACCTTTTCTTCCCTTCATCAGCTTGCCACACCAACCTAGACTTAAAAAGTTCATCTTCTCCCTGATGCCAACAAGGAGAGGGTAAAATGACATCATGTATAAGGGCATATTTTTAAGGCAAGATTGCACTAAAGTTGTCCTTTCCTGCCATATTCAACATTCTGCCTTGGCAACATCTACTTTCAACCTTGCTTAAGAGCCCATCCCAGTGTTTGTTTCTAAATCTAATTTTGGATACATCCCAAGATAGTTTAGGGGTAAGGCTCCAAGCTCACAGGTAAATAAATCTTGATATATGCCTACCTTTGATACAACATTTCCTAGGGGAAAGAGCTCACTTTTATGAAAATTAATTCAGAGCCCAGACATTTTCTCAAAGGAACCCGAAATCAATTTCAATCTTTGAGCATCTTCTATATTATCTTGCAAAAGGAAGATGGCGTCATCAATTTCAGTATGGTCAACTAGGACCCCTTTCACCATATTATTTCTTTTGGCTTTATCCAGCATCATGGCCAAGGCATAAACTGCTAGAACAAACAACAATGGGATAATGTGCAGCGATCGCTTCACGCGTGGGGACGATTTCTAGCGTGGAGGTATTTTGGGTGGGACCCGGTTGTCTGATGAGAGCGTTTCAACGATCGAGACTCCTGCAAAGCCCACCCTCTTTGATTTTAGTTATATTTGCGGGGAAACGAACACGCGAACCAGCCTACAGATGAATACATGACCGCGTTAGAAGAAGAAGGCCAACGCGTCGTCTTATCCCTCCATTCTTCAGCCCGGGAAACACCGATGACAGCTCATTGGTCAAAGAGGGACCGATAGGTGCCAGATCGGCTTGTCCACGTTCCATGGGTCACTCTGCGCGTGCCACATCCTTGTGCAAAGGCTTTTTGGTTCAGGTGCTAGATCGACATGTCAAACTTCAATGAGTCGCTCCACGCGTGTCGCATATTCGTGCAAAATGTTTTCAGTTCAGGCAAGGCCGAAAAGACTTTTTTTGGCTAAAGTGAAGCCAACATACACCCATTTTTTATTTTTTGAAAAACATAAAATATTTTTCCAAATTTTATAAGAAAAATATATTTTTTAAGTAAAGAACAAAGCTGGAAAAATTGAGATTCATCAGGCCAACGACAAAAGCGGTATAGTGCACTGGCCAATTTTCTACGTGGAGCCAATGCACGATTAATAATAAGCTTATCCTTTCCACAAAGGGCCATTCTTATCAGCAAACCACAATCCGACACCAAATCCCCCACCTCGTGCTACCCCGAATGGGAAACATCAGTAAAATACAGCAGCATGGCTGCATGCGTGTCCTAATCCTAAAGAGTCTTTTCGCCAGACAAGTGACCAATAATCAAGCCGAAATCCCTTCTTTAAACTCTGAAGAAGCCGAAAACTTTTGACTACGAGGCAAGCGTGCAGGGCCAAAATCACTGTATTAACCTCTTTAGATTTTTTTTAACACGAAATAACCCCTCCCAAGATTATTTGCCCGATCTGACCCTTTTAACAAACGCCAATCATCTTGGCGTTTCCTCTCCATGCAGACACGTCACAGTGTGTGGCGTTTCTCCCTCCGACCATGAAATGCTAACATAGCTTTGTTAATGCAAATAAGTGTACTAATTAATGTTAATGCAAATAGGCGTATTAATTTCTGTTAATGCTCACACGTTGCTGCCCATGTACCTTGCTAAATTGGTTATGTTATCATGCTTGCTTAGAGCATCTCCAGCCGCGCCCCCAAGAGGCCTCCAGGACGGCGAAACTAGCGCCGTGGGAAGGAAATTCCCCCAGCCGCGCCCCCAAGGGTCCAAATAGCGCCGGATTGAGTCAAAATTGAGTCCGGCGATCCCAACCCAAACCTAGCGCGCTGGGGGGCGCTTGGGGTCGCCGGATGAAAGGAAAGCGCGCGAATGGGAAGGAAAGTTCGCGCGTCCTCGCGCCGCGCCCCACCTGTCGGCGTGTGAACACGCGTCGTCGTCATCGTCTCGCCTCGGCTTCCACGCACCTGTCGCCGCCGCAGAGAATCAATGCGGCGCCGGTGACGAGTCCAATCGGCGCAGAGGGCATCAATGCGGGTCGCCGAGAAACCCAACGGTCCGACGACCGCGCCGCCGTCTGTTCGCGTTCTTCCCCCGCTATAAAAGGGGCTCCCCGGGGCGCCTCGCCGCGCACTCTCCTCTCTCGCCCTCTCTGCTCCTCGCCGCCCTCTCCTCTCTCGCCCTCTCTGCTCCTCGCCGCCCTCTCCTCTCTCGCCATCTCGCCGCGCACTCTCCTCTCCTCTCCTTTCCTCTCTCGCCATGGCCGACGACGAGCTCGCCCGCAACGGTTTCCGTACCCGGAGCCTGTCGCAGATGGAGGCTCTCCTCCTCGCGCAGGCCGGCTACCCGTGCCCGCCGGACACCAGGCCGCCCCACTCGTGGGTGCTGTCCGCCGGCGGTGTGCCGGTACCTCCGGTGCCGTTGATCGGCACGGCCGCCTTCCGTCGCGAGGTGGACGCGGTGCGGGCCACGATGACTGCGGCGGAGCGCGCCAACCCAGGCAACGCGACGAACAATACGCCTGCCTGGAAGCAGTACTTCAAGCTCCGGCGTGCCCAGGCACGGGCCTCTACCAATGGCCTGGCCATCGTGGCAGGCCGGTACAACCGCAACGGGCGGGGCACGCTGGTGGAGAGCGCCGGGGCGGACGCTCGAGTTCGTCATGCGCCACATTGACGAAGGCAACTCGCCGCGCCTCGACTACCCCAACATGGGCTACGGCGCCGGCCTGGGTCGTCGATCCTACACCCGCGGCACTCCTCTGTGGGCGTAGATGCCCCGCGACGACGGCGGCTCGTCGTCCTCCTCCGGCGCTCCTTCGCGCAACTCCGGCTCCCAATCGTCGGGGCCGGCCTTCTCGACGCCACAGTTCGCCCTGGTGAAAACCGAGGTGAAACTGGAGGTGAAGAAGGAGCACTCCCCGGCGAAGCGTCGTGGTTTCCTCGGCAAGGTCCTTGGGAAGAAGAAGAAGGACATTGCCCCGCCGCCTCCTCCTCCGCCGCCGGCCGTCGACAGCGACGACGAAGAGGGCCTCGCCTTCCAGATGGACTGGGCGAGGCGAGACTACTTGGCCGAGCAGGTGCGCCTACAACAGCTGGAGATGGATCGGGTCGAGGCCATGAAACGGGCCGAGGAAGCCCGACGCTCCGAGCTGGCGAGGCGCGCCGAGCAGGCGAAGCGCGGCGAGGGCAGCAGCAGACGCAGCAAGTGGGCGCCTCCATGACCTCCGTCGCCGCCGTTCATCGTCCTCGACGGCACTGACGACGAGGAGGAGGAGCCACTGCGGGTTCGGAGGAGGAGGGGCTCCATCGGCGGCGGGACCTGTGGCGCGCAGGCCGACGTCAAGCCGGAGCCAAAGGATGGCGGCGACGGCGACGGCGACGTTGGCGGTGCAGCCGGCGGCGCTGCTGGAGGAGGAGGCGGCCCGGAGTCGTCAATGGAGGTGCTCTACTCCTTCTTCTTCGATCAGTAGGATAGCATAGTTTTTTTTTATCTTTTATGTAAAAATCGCCCGAATATTATGAATTCAGTCGAACTTCCTCTAAATTAAATGCGTTTGGTCGTTTTTTGTTTGAATTTGGCCGATACTTGGGGGTCATCTTGGGGCCGCGGCTGGGTAGCCGGCCCCCCCAGGACCTATCGCCGCGCAAGTGCCCCCCAAGCGGCGCTAAAAATAGCGCCGCAAATCGTCCTGGGGGGGCGAACGGCTGGAGATGCTCTTAGCTAGGCTTTCTTTTTTGCGAATATAGGCTTGAGTTTGAAATTTGGCGTGTATCTTTTTATTTACTATTCATTTTGACGAAAAAAATACTGCTATAGAAATACTTGATCGGTAATTATAGGCATGCATTTTCTTTCATTTTTGTTTGACAAGTAAAGTGAAAAAAAGTTGATCACAAACAAATATTCTTTTCCCTCTCCCAAAGAGATTTGGGCAAAACCTTCCTGCCCTCAATCACCATTGATGAGCATGTGTATTCGCTTCCTTCTTCTTGCTGTTTTGGCGACCAATGATAGGTAGGATAATATTCATGCATCGACTTTGTCTGGTAGATAGGTTAGCGTTTTAGTCTTTGCATGGGCGTCGCTCGAATGAATTGCTTCTTCTCCAAAATTATTCTTCGGGGGTCTGATCCTCATCAAGTTCACCCGTCGAGATTAATTGACGAAGGTCCGACGTAGATTCATACCATCTTCTCGGGGTGGCGAGGTTAGGGTTTCTCATCATGCATACGCGACAACGCGATTTGGTGTCTAGTTCTTCGGGTTGATTTGAGGATTCAATGGTGATGACTGCAACTCCTCTTCATTGTTGCATGTGTCATTGTTGTCGTTGGACTAGTCCTTCCAAAGGTCGGGAGTAGTCGGTGGAACCAAATATAACCCGTGCGGGGAGAGGGGGGAGGGGGCACATCGGTCGCGGGTAGAGGAGGCGCGACTCAATCGAGCAATAGCAACACACCAGGGTGTCTGCGCAGCTCAGGTCAGTAGCGACGGTGGCGCAACGGCGGCGGTGCTCGAAGTAGGCGAAGATCATGCACGTACAATGGTATTTTCGCACAGAGGGAGGCGGTGCGACGCATACCACGAAGAAGTCAACGCGCGTGGACGGTGGAGTGAACAGCGTGTCGTGGCACTATGGCCCAAAGGGGCGATACAGCGGCGGCACGCGTGTCGGGTGATGGCAGGGAAGACCTCGGGGGCGGCGGCGAGGGCCGTGTACCGCGGCGCTGCGACCCGAAGGGGCGGCGGTGCGGCAGCCTACGGGTCGATGCAGCCGGCGGGATGACCTTGGGACGACAGCGTGGAATGCGTGCTGAGACCTTGAGGGCATGTAGAGGCGACGCAATGGCAACGAGCGAACGACGCAACACCATGCATGAGGCGGACATGGTGTATGCAAACACGTCCCTTTTTGACACCCTAAATCTACCAAAAAAATCCGCATCAAAAAAAATTCTCACGCGTGAAGCGGTCACCACACATTTTTTGAGGTCACTGACAATGAATGTCGGTCAAGCGCATGCGTGACCAGTCACTGCGGCTGACATTGATGCCCAACCAGTACCGACGTGAGCGCTCACTAGAGGGACATACAACTCCTCGACCGAAAACCCCGATCTCAGCGCTTGTTAATGACGAAGAAACATGATGGAACGACTACCTTGTTACCAAGTGGATGCTGACGGGCGGCCTAACGTGGTAGTGCAGTGGATGGAGAGGGGTGGTCTGACGTGGCAGTGCGGTGAGATTGTGCGGCGATGATTGGCGGGGAGCGGTGTGGCTTCCTGGTTCTATGGCAACGCGGCGATGGCGGAGCGGCGTCTAAGCAGCGGGGTGGCGCCACATTGGACCGACGAGGTAGCCCAACAACGTCGCTGTGATACCATCTTGGCGCGATGGGCGACATTGTCGTAAATTTATCTATATGTATCTAGATATAGAACTAAATCTAAGTACGTCTATATCTAAAAAAATTATGTGATACTTATTTTTAAAACGAAGAAAATAGTACTGTACTCCGTATATGTATAGAACGGGCTAGTATATGCGTGCACTGCACTAGATAAACTCTTGCATGTATGCAACCGATTAATTCACTAATGCATGCATGCAACGCCAGGCTTTGAGGCGTTCCTTCTCCGTGTCATCTCAATGATTGAGCTGGTGTACGCGACGGGTCTGTAACGACAATAGGCATGCCGTTTTTATGTAGAGATGACACGCCAAAGAACTGGGCGTTACATAAAGGGGTCAAATCGTGCTACTGTATTATTTCTGATGTGGGTCAGTTTGTGTTATTCCTGCCTTAGAGCATCTCCAGCCGTTCGCACCCCAAGCCGATTTTCGGCGCTATTTTAGCGCCGCTTGGGGGCGCTCAGGCGGCGAAAACGGTTTGGAGGGCCGGCTATCCGGCCGTGGCCCCAAAATAACCCTCAAGTTCGGCCAAATTTCGACCAATTCTAAGTAATTTGGGCCAAATCAAGTAAATTAGACCAACTTCGATCGATTTCATTAATATTCGGGCATATTTTACATAAACAACGAAAAAAAAAGAAAAACTAGTCTACTGCTGGAAGAAGAAGGCGTAGAGATCGTCCATAGACGTCTCCTCCAGCAGTGCCGCCGGCGGCACCATCGTCGTCGTCACCGCCATCCTTTGGCTCCGGCTTGATGCCGGCCTGCGCGCAGCAGGTCCCGCCGCCGAGCGGCCCCCTTCTCCTGCGCACCCGCAGCGGCGCCTCCTCCTGCTCCTCCTCGTCGTCTGTGCCGTCCAGCACAATGAATGGCGGCGATGGAGGCGCCCACTTTCTGCGGCTGCTGCTGCTGCCCTCGCCGCGTGCCACCTTCTTCCTCGCCGCCTCGACGCGCTTCTTCGCCTCGGCGAGGTCCCACGCCTCCTGCTGGAGGCGCATCTGCTCGGCGAGGTAATCCTTCCTCGCCCACTCCATCTGGGCGGCGAGCTCCTCCTCGTCGTCGTCGGCCGGCGGTGGAGGCGGAGGCGAGGCGACCTCCTTGTCCTTCTTCTTCCCGAGCATGGAGCCCAGGAAGCCACGGCGCTTTGGCTACGCCGATGGGGTGCCGATGGTGACGCCGCGGCTGAGTCGGCCAGAAGACGCCGGGGTGGGGTCCTTCTTCACCTCCAGCTTCACCGGGGTGAACTGCGGCGGAGAGAAGGCCGGCCCCGATGAATGGGAGCGGGTGCCGGTGAAGCGCGAAGGGCGACCGCCGGAGGAGGAAGAGGAGCCGTCGTCGCGCGGCAACGTCGCCCATAGCGGCGTGTCGCGGCTGTTGGAGCAGCGGTCCGCCACCCCGTAGCCCATTGGCGGGTACTGGAGCCGCGGCACGTTGCCGTGCTCGATATACCGCATGACCCACTCGAGGGAGCGGCCCTGCGCGCTCCACCACCGGAGGCGGCCCTCGCGGTTGTGTCGTCCAACCACCGGCATCAAACCGTTGGTGGAGGCGACGGCCTGGTTCCGCCGGAGCCTGAAGTAGGCGTCCCACCCCAGCGTGTTGTTCGCCGCGTTCTCCGGGTCGGCGCGTTCTGCCGCCGTCATCTGGGCGCGAGCTGCCTCCACCTCCCGGGCGAAGGCGGCGGAGCCCACCAGAGGGACAGGAGGCATCGGCGGACAACACCCACCCGTGGGGCGGCCTGGTGTCCGGCGGGCAGGGGTAGTCCGCCTGCGCGAGGAGCAGCGCCTCCATCTGCGACAGGATGCGGCTGCGGAAGCCGTTCCTAGCGAGGTTGTCGTCGGCCATGTCGCCGGAGAAGGCCACGAGTGCGAGAAGGGAGAAGACGAGAAGCGAGAAAGGAGAGGAGGAGGGCCGAGAGGGCGCGGCAAGATTTCCCCGGCGAGCCCGTTTTTATAGCGGGGGTAACGCGAACAGGCGGCCTCATCGGGGCGGGACACGCGGCGGCGCGGACGACGGACCGTTGGGTTTCTCGACGCGCCGCATTGATGCTCTGCGCGGCGATTGGACTCGTCACCGGCACCGCATTGATTCGCTGCGGCGGCGGCAGGTGCGGGGAAGCCGAGGCGAGAGGATGACGACGACGCGTGATCACACGCCGACAGGTGGGGACGGCGCGAGGCGCGCGCGAAATCGCGCGCGCTTTCCTTTAATCCGACGCCCCCAAGCGACCCCAGTTTTGGCCCAATCCGGCGCTATTTGGACCTTTGGGGACGCGATTGGGAGAATTTTCTTCATCCGGCGCAAATAACGTCGTCTTTATGGGCCTCTTGGTGGCGCTGCTGGAGATGCTTTAAAGGGTGAAAACCGTGATTTCGTCCAGCGTGCAGCAGCAAGCAGCCCGGGACAGACGACAGAAACGCCCACCCTCCCTTTTGTTGCTGTGGCCCAGGTCGCGCTCGAGGTCTGAGCTACCAAGGGGGAATTTTGGGGTGTATGTGACGTGACTCACCTTGTTTTCTCCACGGTCTCCGTTGGACGCAAGGCACGGCTCGAGGCAGCCATGTTGTTTGGTTGCTCGGCTCAACCACTACCCACCAATCCACCCTCCGTGCCTCGCCGAAACGAACAAGGAACAACGCCAAGAAACTGAGAAATAAAGCGTGTTTGGTGGTTATTTTTGGTTTTGTTGTATTGTATACACATTTCTTTTGAGCCGATGTAGGTAGAAAGTCAATATTTGCATGTTGTTTAATTCCATGCATACTCTTTAGTTTGGTTGAAGCGAAACAAAACACACGCCCATTTGGTTAGCCACATTATCTTCGTTCATGCAAAGTACACGTTGTTTAATTGCCTACATGTGATATAATTAAGACTTAACAACATCCATAACACACACAGCACCATGGTGACTGCGGTGAACGATGTTGTCTGACTCGTCATCGAGACCACCTCGGACGATGCCTCCACCCGGGCGATGGCCTTCGCAGTGCCCCTCAAGGACGAACTGGTGCTACGACAACGGGGGCGAGGCCAGTAGCGACGACCGCAACGTGGTCCTTGGTCCTTCTTCGAGGCCCGCGACGTACACACTTTGTGGGCGAGGCGGGGGGTGGGGGTGGGGCAGGGGGGGGGGGGGTCAGAGACAGGGACAAGGACGGCGAGCAGGTGGCTAGGCGCGGCGAGAAGGTAGCGTCCATGGTTGGTGGTTGGTGATTAGAGAGGAAAGATAATTAGAAAGGAGCTTAGCACATACTCCGACGACAAAAATTATGGGACAGAGGAAGTACATGCCTTGTATCCGCATTCGCATCGCATTCGCATCCCCGCAAGCAAGGAGCCCATCATGTTGATTCGCTAAAATCCGGCTTGCTGAAAATGATCGATTTGTGTGTTTTCACCGAAGTGTCTGCTTTAGAATTCGCACAATGTAAACCAAACAATGTTAACATATAACCCAACAGATACATTTATTCACCATAACCTGGTTGGATCGTATAGTAGCAACCAAACACATGCATATCGGAGGAGCACGGGCGTTTGGTTATTTGCGACGGAAATGCTACGACACGATACGATACAGTTTGGTGGTTTGGCGGGGCGGTGGTGGAGGTTAGCAATAAGTAGTTGTCTTGACTCACCGTGTCGTACCACCAACCTCCACCAATCCACCACCACCCCTCCCCCTTGTACCGGCGGCGAGGCGACGGAGCTATACAAAAGGGGCAGACCGCCACCGTTGTGGGTTGTGGCCACCTCTCTCTTTGACCCAACCCGTCCACCTACGCCGAATCTACATCCCACCTACCATATCCTCTTCCGCAAAGTTGCCATTTTACAAAAGCAGCAGAGGCACGCACGCACGCACCACAACAAACACGCAGCGGCAGCTCGAGCTGACGGTGATCACCACCATGGCCATGGCCATGCGCATGCTCGTCGCCTCGCCGTCGTCGTAGTGTACAACAACTAGCATCGACAGGGAGGGACGGCGTAGTGCGGGGGCGAGTACTGTGGATAGCTTTCCGGTGGGGCTTTGAAAGCAGAGGGCAAGGAGGGAGGCAGGAATCATTCGGCCGCAAAGTTGCCGGCGCCACCTCGTCGGCACTGTCCCCGCTTTCCGCGGCCGCGTGGGCTGGTCCTGCTTGCGCTGCCGCTGTCGTTGCGCCACCACCACCGCATCCGCACCAGCTGCTTTTGAGATGCTTCCGCTCCTCCTTATATCCACGCTCCCGGCCTTCACGCTGCTCCTCGTCGCGCCCGCCTCCTACAAGTCCTGGAAGCTGCTGCGGGAGCTCGGCCTCGTCGCGGTTCTGCTGGCTCGCGAGCTGCTCAGCCACTCCGCCTCCGCCGCGTCGGGGGGCAGGATCAAGGAGCAGGCCGCCAGAATGCCGCCGCCGTCGCCGTCCAAGCCCAAGGCGGCCAAGGAGCCCGCATTGGTTGTAGAGGATGATGCGCCGCTCCCGGTGCTCGACCTGCCGGAGCTGGCGCTAGAGCGCGTGCTGGAGGAGCTGTCCCCGGCGTCGCTGGCCGCGATGGCCTGCGTCTGCGCGGGCCTCAGGGACCGCTGCTCCATGGACAGCCTGTGGGAGCGCCATGTCCGGCGGAAGTGGGGTCGCGTGCTCGGCGTCGCCGCGCGCAAGGAGTGGGGGGCGGAGCTGGCCGCAAGAGCGGCCGCGGCCACCCTCCCGCGCCCGGCCAGGCGGCGGGGCTGGGCCGACTCGCTGGCGTGCGCCTGGCCCTTCTCTTTGCTCGGGCGCCGCTGGCTCAAGGACGGCGCCGCCGCCGCGCCGCCGGCGGACACCGTGGCCGCGTGGTACCGCGCGCTCGAGTGCGGCGACTTCTGGTTCCCCGCGCAGGTGTACAACCGCGAGGTACAATTAACAATATTTATTATCAGTATATACTCCCATGTACACCGATAATAAAGTTGTAAGTTAAAGTTTGATGATCCGTCATTAGATTAGGTAGTAGATTAAGCACATCTCGCTTTGCTCTTGTTGTTTCTTTGCTGCAAAAAGCTCTCGCTTTGTTTAATGGTGGAAGAATCTGCTTAAGCAGGACGGGCACGTCGGCTTCCTGCTATCCTGCTACGACGCTCACCTCCGCTACGACCGGCGAACCGACACCTTCACCGCCAGGTACAGAGTTTACTTGCTTTTAATTACCTGTAATGGTCGACTGGAGAAGCTGTTTCGATCAATCAGTGATCGTTGATCGGGATATGATTCAATGCGTGAAGGCGATCGGAGCTTTGCTTTTAATTTTGGTGATGATGGTGTTGTGAATTCTGATAGGTACCCGCCTAACGGCCGGAAGCCGGCCAAGGAGGAGGACGGCGTGCCGTGGTGCCGGGTCCGGGCGGCGCCGCTGAGCACGCCGGCGCAGGATCTCCACGTCTCCGACTGCTTGGAGGACCTCCGCCCCGGCGACCACTTCGAGATCCAGTGGCGGAAGAACAAGGATTTCCCCTACGGTATGTTTCCTCGCCTCGCCATTGCAAAATTCTACTATCAGTGTAGCACTTGGCACTTGGTAACGGATGTTCTTGACGGATCACACAGGCTGGTGGTACGGCAACGTGGGTCACCTGGAGCCTTGCAACGCCAACGAGCATCTCTGCCGCTGCCACCAAGACGGTAACCACCTCACTCCGTTTCCTCTACTCCAGTTTTGTACGCAGATTAGTACGCATAAGTAGGGACAAGAAACATGTGAAACATATTCGGGCACATATCGAACACAACAAAGATTCCCTCCTTATCCCCATAAGATCAACTTGCGAGAACGTCGTGGCTACAGTCTGCTCTCTCGCGATCTTGTGCCGTTGGTCGTATCTACAGTGTGCCAATGTATCTAGCATCTCGTGCCTTCTTATCCATATCCGTGTGCTTATCTGAACCTTTGTTGGCCTTGTCAGACACGATCATGCTGGAGTTCAAGCACTACGCGGCGGGGTCGAGGTGGAGGCAGACCACCGTGAGCAGGAAAGACCACCGGGAGAAAGGCGACGAGACGGACGGCTTCTACGGCGGCATCAGGAAGCTCCACACTAAAGAAGAGATATCCACCTGGCGGAGGTTCTGGCCGGTCGACGTGCTCAGCTGAGCATGGAGGACTTGTGCATCTGCCGCTCCTCCGTTGTACAGTTGCTTGCCGGTAGTTGCCGAGCTGCGGCGTTCCTCTGAAGAATTCATTTACATGCTGCTGCTGCTGCTGCTGCTGCCGCCCTTGGTACTGGAGATTAAGATGGGTGCGCAGGATTTCCATGTTCCCCAGCTGAGAAGCAACGATTGGTTCCGTGAACGATGATGATGTACAGATTTACCATGTTTTCAGTTTGGGCCGTGCTGCTGCCGGATCCTAGATTTCTAGAGTTTCCGTCTTAGTAGTACATGGATGGTATAAATCGCTGTGTAGGTGTAATTTTCTGTCATGCTTAAGGTCCATTGGGTTGAGCTTTTTATCCAGCTTCAAGATTAGAAAAGGTTGGAAGCCAACCAAAGGACAGAATTTCAAACAGGAATTATTACTAGAAGTCACGAGTTTTTTGGAGTGCAATTCTCAATTTCTCATAGCTGCCTAGCTTCAGCCTTTTCAGCTTCACAATCAACCATTGAAGTATAAAGAAATAGTAGACACACGGGGGCAAAGCACGGGCTTCCTCTCTAATTAATTCATCTCCTTCCTAATTTAACCTGAGGTGGGGTCATCCATCTCGAAATCATTAATTGTAGAGTACTCGTAGCAACGAACAACGCGTTCGTCCTACGCGCGCCAAGTGGCGCGATCTGAAGGTTTTCCGTTTTTCCTGTTTTTAGAGGCACGAGTGCCTCCCGTGGAGGCACGATAGTGCCTCTCGCGGAGGCACAAGGCACGACTCGTGCCTCATTTTTTGAGGCACGACTCGTGCCTCCCGCGAAGGCACGGTCGTGCCTCCCGGAGGCAATGTCGTGCCTTTTTCGATATATTTTTCACCAAAACACATAGAAAAAAAGTGCGAAGACCGGAAAAGTCGAAAAAACCATAGAAAAAAACAGTTTTAAACATAAAAAAACACGTACACAAAAATTAAAAAAACGAAATCCCGAGGAATCGCTGTGAGCGGGACATGTGGCGCTGCTCGCTGGAATGGGCTGAGAACGAGTACTCTTCAATTAGTTGTCCTCCATCCATCTCCGTTAGGCCCAATCAAATCAAATCAATTACTACCCAGTCCGTAATGATTCGTAATTCCCCGTGCGTGTAGCATTGCTCTTTAAGGCTTCCTCCAATGTAAAGGTGCTAAGAGCATTAAATACGTTAAGCAACTATAGTCTCCAATGCATTGGTGTTTAACTTGTTGTTGCTAAGGTTGTCTTCTTTAGTTCTTTGGCAACCAAAGTCTTGCATGCATTGACTAGTTCTCTTCATTTTTAATTTCTTGCATAGGTTCTCGTGACTAGCACCGTTTCCTCCTGGGGTCACCAAACTTCTCTCTCTCCTCTTAATTACGTTGTCACATAAGATTTTTTTGCCTTGTTGGCATGCTTAACACCTATCCAAGGTGGAACATTGGGGGCAACCTAAGTATTGTCCCCTAGAAGATGGAGTGTATTTAGTATTTAGCCACCATGTCACTGATAACTGGCACATCCCTTATTTGCACATAGATCCAAGTTTTTTTTAATATTTTTTATGAAATTTTAAAAACATATCCTAGCTTTCAAATTTTACAAAAACATGTGCTCGTCACCCACCTCCTGCCTAGCCGAGAAGTTGCTCTTCGCTCTCGCCCCTCGATCGAAGAGCCTCTCGAGGACAACGTGGCACAAACGATGTGGCCCATCGAACGTGGTAGGTCAAGCTGTCGCTTGTGGGGCCCACCTAGGCGAACACCAACTCTTTGGTCACGCCCGGACTGTACAGTGCGGGCATAAACCGAGCGCAACTCCTTCTTACCCCACCAAGATGGAGTGTATTTAGTTATTTACCCACCATGTCACTGATAAGTCACACATCCTTATTTGAACATATATCCAAGACTTTTTTAATAAATATTATTTTTATGAAATTCAAAAAACATATTCTTGTTTTCAAATTTTACCAAAATATGTGCAAATCCCCCCCCCCCCACCGAGAAGTTGGTCTTCGGTCTCGCCCCTCGAACGAAGATCCTCTCCAGGACAATGTGGCACGGGTGCGATGGCACATCAAACGTTGCCAGGCCGAGCTATCGCTTGTCCGGCCCGCCCATACCGACACCAACTTTTCGGTCGCTCTTAGACTGAACAGTGCAGGCATAAACTGACTTCAACTCCTTCCTCCTATCATTGTTTTCTTCCTGTTCTTCAGGTTCTCTCTCTTTTTCTTCTTTTTTTCGTTCGATTTCGCCTAAATCCACCATACTTGCGGCCCCAAATTAACACATCTTGTAGATTATCGCATTCTCCTTCAAATCCACCAATAAATCATTTTTCATGGCTATTCTTGCATCTCGTGGAGAAGCCATTGATGGCATTTAGAGCTCTATAGGCTCATGTTCTCGGGCATTTTGGAGTTGTTGGAGGTGCCGGATGGAGAAGGTGGTTGAGGGGGTGGATGTGGATGGTCGAGTTACCAGAGTTTTGAAGAGAAAAAAACGATGGTGACATAGTGAGGTGTACATTCAAGTTTCAGTCTTGGCAAGTTGTACATTCGAGCAAAACAATAAGTTCAAGCCGGCTACACACGCTTCAAGGGTAGACTTATTTTCTTGCTTTTTTGTGTTAAGTAATGTTTAGTACTAATATTATTGTTAGTACTAATAGTATCAGTAGTAGTGTGTCGTGTAGCGTGTAATTCACCAGTGCACGCCATAGCTATCCAAACGGTTTTTGACCCCTATCGCCTACGGGAATCGGAACCGTCGCCTTCCCTTCGATTGCGATAGGAGGGGGCGCTATTCCACACGATAGCCAGAAACCGCGGCCTATGGACTAGTCCGCGCAGACGCACATGATAAATCGAGCATTTGTTTTCACTATACTATCCCAAACACTTTACATATAACACACGTTTGTGTTGTTCACACCTAACCAACGTTTGTGCACGAATGATCGTGTGGTTTAAGAATGAAATCCGAAACGTTCTTTTCGGTCGAACTGTGTGTGCTGTACGCTGAACATTACAAACGATTGTGCACAAAATATGGTGTGGAATTAGACATAAATCCTCAACGCTTATTTCTTATTGAACATGTGTGATGTGCATAGCTATGGTGACGAAATTATATGCAGAACCGTGTGCTAGGAGCTAATGACTCGTAGTTTAATTAGCATTGTATCTACCTGAAATATTTGAGGATGTTTTTTAATTGCTGGTATAATCACATTCATATATATATATATACATAAAACAATATCTTTCATATGCTTATGATGGTCACCAGGATTTTCAGAATTACTGAAATCAGAGTACAACCAGCAGCTAGTAAAGCAGACCGCAATACAGAAACACGAAATCTATGGTAACAACCAGCAGATAGTGCACCAGTCCTTAATACAGAAATACGAAGTCCATCGTATGACAACCTTTGCAAAGTACAACATCATAATCGATAGATAGATAGATGAATCACATCTGAAAAGCTGTCGAAGCGGAATGCAAAAATTGACCCTTCGAGAAAGTTGAATGCCTGTGCAACTTTAGCCCAGCGCCTGTTCATGATTGCCCGTCCATCCTTCGACCTCTTCAGAAAGACTTCAATATTATAGCGTGGTTGTTGTGCAAATACCTTTCTTGCCTCTTGACCATACAGGTGGGTTGAGAGGTAATCATCGGTGAACTGCTTAGGAAACAATTGAATACAAAGATAGGCATAAATATCATTTCTCACCATTGAAATTGTGTGCATGTGTAAGGTAATATGGTAGGGAGGTAAATTGGTACCATCCTATAGCTGACTGAAGTCTTCTTCATTGTGCAGACAAAGAGTTTGGTGTTCTTAGTGGCCAGTTTCTTTATCCTAACAATCTTTCTAAGTTTCTTGACTTGGTTCATGGTCATGGTCACCTCATTTCCCCAAATGCAAAATGGGTCGAAGAGTGGATCTAAACCTCTGGCAAGATGAGCTACAAGCAAGATGTAAATATTAGAACCCAAACACTCACAGTTTTCCTTCACTTGTATAGTAAGGGGGTATAAGCCATTCAGACCAAGTGCATACCTCGGGTATAAATCTCAGAGTCGCCCATTGCTACCCTGCAATTGTATAGAGTATATAATGAGATCAAGCATTAGAACAATGCTACAAGACTACAAGGATAATGCACAAATCGATCCCGTGGACTCGTGAAAAGATCAGAAAGAGCTAAGAATGAATAATATGAAACTGAAATTTACAATAGAACCTGACCATAAAAACATACGATCGTTTGACACTACCAGATCTTCTTTCATCATCTTCCCTCGCACACTTGAAAACTCTCTTCATACATAACTCATCATAAGCTGATTAGAGAGGTTAGTACCCTTAATAAAGTAATTTTCCTCTATTGGAAACAAAGATTTTATTGAAGGGCCACTGTTTCTCAAGATTGCCAAAAAGTTTTTTCAAAGAAAAAGCTAGCGCAAGACTTGCAAAAGTGAGGAAAGGCAAAATGTGGCAGAATCTGTGAAAAACAGACCAGACGGTAGTAAATATATTTTTGGGGTACTTCTGCAACTCAAATAAAAAAACTCAGAACAGACGCTCGAAAGCCAATTGTATAGAGCACGTTGTCAAAAATCAGATCAAAAAGATGATCTGGTGATTTTAGCCGGATTTTTTCGTCCAAGGACAAAATCTGTTTTCTCGACAGCATGTCACAACTTTTGACTTTCTTGCAATCGGAGGCTAAACTTGGCACAAAGCTTGAAAATAAAGATACAATGATGTTGCTACAGTAGTAACAATCATCAAGACCGCTAAAAACAGAAGTAAAAACATCTTGGGTTGCCTCCCAACAAGCGCTTTCTTTTACGCCTTTAAGCTAGGCAAGAAGCAAAAAGAAGAATCAAGTTGTATCAATCGAACCATCATCAAGATCATCAAAAAGCTCTTAAATTGTACAACTAATTTTAAGAGGTTTTTCAAATAAAGGTCTAATGAAGATCCTTCTAGGGATAAAAGCAAAAGGCGGAAAATCAATTGGAGTTTCATTTATAATTTTTTCTAAGAGAGGTATTTCTTCCAAAGTTTTCATAGTTTCAACTCCCTTGGAAATGAGTGGATTATGTTTGGGTCAAGGAACCTTAGGGACATAAGTGAACTTAGGTTCCTTCCATGTCGGAGTTTCTACCTTTTTGGGTTTGATTGAGGAGAAAGTAGTTCCTAGAGTGTCAATGATTTCCTCAATCTTATCTATCCTAGAAGGATCCAAATCATGGGATTTGATGGTCTCCAATTTTTTGATAATTTTATGCATGGAGCTATCAAGTCTATTCAAATTCCCTTGAATCTTGCGATCCAACTCATTTATATTATTTATGCTTGGTATTTCTAACTCTATCTTTTCAAGTTTTTTCATAATGTGAACTAGAGTGATATCCTCTTGAATGCTAGCAACAGGGAGATTTCCAACAAGATTTTCAATAACATTAAGAGACTCCCAAATTGGGGCTTATAGGAAATTCCGATTGATAGCAGTGTATATAATGTACCTAGTCCGAGGAGCAATTCCAAAATAAAAATTTCTAAGTAGGATAGTAGTGGATTGCTTCCTGGTGGCTCTTTTCTGAGAATCATCAATTCTATATCAAGCATATTTTAAACTTTCACGAGCTCTATGTTTAAAGGTGAGCACCTCTGTCTCAACAAAGGCAAAAGGACCAGACATAATAACAACTACTAGCAGGGTAAATAATTTTTTTGTGTTTTTTTATAAAGGACACGAAGATAAAAACGGAAAGGTAAACTAACAAGATTAAAAAGCACAGATAAAAGATAGCGTGCAACTCCCCTATCTTGAAGATTGGAGTCCCCGGCAACGGTGCCAGAAATTTGCTTGATGCGCGAGAGATGATAATGGCTTCTCGCCCTTCGTTGGTTACCCCAAGTGGAAGATGAGATGTAGAATAGTAGAAAATTTCCCCTAACGTAGAGGATAGGATTTGTCTCCCGTAGGACTCCAAGGTCGACAAGTAGGTGGTAAAGTGAACAATGGCGCCGTTCACAACCGAGGTTGCTTACTTTACCTGGACCTGCACACAAATACAAATAACTTTGCTCCCAACGAAGTTCAGAGAGGTTGTCAATGTTGGATATGTGCCCTAGAGGCAAATTAATAAAGATATTTGTCACATATCTGTTTGTTCATAATACGTTATATATTGTGCTAGAACTATATTAAGCGGAAACATTAATACACGTGTGATATATAACAACTTGATCCCTAGTTAAACTCAGGCATACTAGCTCATTGGGCAATTGATGATCAAGGTTTCCTGATCATGAGAACATAATAGTCTATTGACAATGAGGTCATATCATTAGGAGAATGATGTGATGGACACACACCCACCTTAAGCATTACAGTGTGATCAAGTCACATAAGTTCAGCATTGCGATGACTTAATAACATAGTGACTGAATCCTTAGACCGTGATGATCATACATAATTGCTATCTATTAGGATGTTTTGAGTGCATTAACCGTTACACTAAAACATGGTAACTGAAAAGGTGTATCTTGGGTATTCCAAAGTAGATATGTTGAGGAGTATGAAATAGATCAGAGCGGGATTTGTCAATCCGAGTGACAGATAGGTACTCTGGGCCCACTCGGTGGTGTTGCATCAATAGCTTGCAAGCAAGTGACTAGGTCACAAGAGATGTAATATTCACAGACGAGTAAACATGTTATGTCGGAGACGAGGAAGAACTAGGTATTCGATACCGACGATCATACCTCGGACAAACATAATACCGAAGCACAAAGGGATCAAGTCATATTGTTAACGGTTCTACATCGATGAAGTTTATTCGATGGAAGCGTAGGGGCACATCACGGATTGTAACCAGATCCCACATGATGGTCATTGGTCAGAGAGTGTCTCGACCATATCTACTGTTTCCCGGACCGTAGGGTGTCACACTTAAGGGCAATCGATGCATTAAGGATTGATTCGGGATCATCGGTGAAAAGAGAGAGAACACCGGAAATGTACCGGGAGGTGCCGGAAGCTGTTCCGGATATTTTGAAAGGTTCAAAATAATATATATTAATGTTTAAATATGTTTTATTATTTAATTGACAGAATTAAATATTAAAAATTATTTAAATATTAATTAAAAAGGTGGAAAAGGCATATGGGCCTAAAGAGTCCCATGAGGGGAGAAGGGGGTTTTCTCCCTTGGCCCATGGCGCCAAGGGAGGGGCCTTGGCCCCCTCCCTAGCCGCACCCTCCCCCCCTTTGGGAGTTTAGTACCACATGAGGGAGGGGAGGAGGATCCCCCCTCCTTGGCCTGTATAAGGAGGGGTAGGGTGCCCTTTTTCCTTAATCCCATTGAGTTCTTTCTCTATCTCTCTTTCTCCGACCTAGAGCGGACTCCCCTGGTTTGGAGGTTGCACCTGGTTGGGGGTTTCACCATCATCCGGACGCCGTCGCGCTACCGGAATCGGGATCCAGATCAATCTTCTTTCCGCTGCTCTTCTGGTTTGGAGCCCGGAGGGACGTCGGTTGCACCGTAAGTGTGTAATCCCGCGAGGCACTACACGTGTGGTGCTACTTCATCGTCGGAGGTTCTTCAACACGACAGGGAGGTTGTAGGATCGGAGTCTACACCAACCACGTTCGAGGAACGTTTCCCTCTTTCGGTCTTGAAAGGTATGAACACCGATTCCTTCCGTTACATACATCAGCATAGCATAGATCTTGGGTTCGGGACTCGTAGGTAGGAAAATTTTTGTTTTCTGCGCCGATCCCCAATAGTGGTATCATGAGCAAGGCTATGTGTAGATGTATTGTACGGGTAGAACACGTCTAGGATGTGGGCATCAATTCTCCAATTGTTACCCTCCCACGTGTACTCGTTTAGCATTGCGGCAATGTCCTGATGAAGCGGCCCCGACCGACCTTGCGCGTTTACGCGAGACTGGTTCCACGCTTGACATATCGCTTGTACCATATAAGTGGCTGGGGGTGTCTGTCTCTCTAACATTAGAGACGCGAAGACGTTTGCAACGGAGGGCCCCGACAGGGGTGTAATAGAGACGATTGCAGGATTGGTGTTGTGGCTTGTCTTCGCGGGATAGAAAGCGGTTCTCTCTCGAAACCCCTTAGTCCACGTAAAACTTGCAAAATATAAAGTAGAAGGCGTTTTAACTTTAATTTGCATGTAAGGGGGGATCATAGCTTGTATGATTTACAGTTTTACTTCCTGTCTTGCTAATATGCTAGATATGCGACGGTAGCATGATAGGATAATCTCTCTCAATACCATGATTGTATTCTCCCTTAGTGGGCACCGCCTGGAAGGATCTCTTTATGATAGGCAGGCCGTGACGATCGGGTGTCATACATACATTAGCGATCGCATGAGGTTGGGTTTGGAAAGCCTAGCATATGCAGATATGGCCTTGCTGAACAGCCATACACTAAGGTTCGACTGGCAGGCTTGACATATGTAGATATGAGCTTGGGATACGGATGACCGAAAGGTTAAGCATGAGTCATATAACGGATATGATTGGCATGATGGCATACCTAGGGAGATGTGTCGTCGGTCGTGTGATATTCGAGGACGATCATTCAAACTAGGATTATGTTAATCACTTAGTAAATTTGGAGAGATGTTTAACTAAGTGGGAGTTTTAGAATTAATTAAAATTGAACTCCAATTATGAACAAAGTCTAAATATGTGTTTTGCAAATAACCATTGTAGATGGCTGCACCTCGCCCCTCATTCAACTTAGGGTCATTCCTAGACAAAGACAAACTGAAAACCGATGGGTCAAACTTCACGAACTGGTTCCGCACTCTGAGGATTCTCCTCGTTCCCCTCAAGATGGCATACGTACTAGAGACCGTGTTAGGTGAAGAACCACCAGCAGACGCTAGTCAGGATGAGAAGAATGTCTAACTCTCCAAGACGGATGATTACAACCTTGTCCAGAGTGGAATGCTTTACTCCATGGAGGCTCAGCTGCAGAAACGCTTTGAGAGGATGGGTGCATATGAGATAATCACCGACCTCAAGGCCGTCTTTGCACCCCAAGCCAGGGCTGAACGTTATGAGGCTTCTGAAGCTTTCTTCTCGGCAAAGATGGATGAACATAGCAGTGTTAGTGAGCACGTGGTCAAGATGTCTGGCTACGTTCAACGCTTGAATGCTCTGGAATGTCAGATTCCAAATGAACTTGATGTTGATAGGGTGCTGCAGTCGCTGCCCCCTAGCTACAAAGGCTTTGTGTTGAACTACAACATGCAGGGGATGACTAAGACCCCTTCTGAGTTGTTCGCCATGTTGAAAACTGCTGAGGTTGAGATCAAGAAGGAGCATGCTGTATTCATGGTCAACAAGACCGTTGAATTCAAGAAGTCTGGCAAGAAGGAGAAGGGAAAGAAGGGAAGCCCGAAGAAGGGTGAAAAGCCAGTTGTCACTCCTCGTAAGGCACCCAAACCTGGACCCAAGCCCGGCGTTGAGTGCTTCTACTGCAAGGGTGATGGTCACTGGAAACGCAACTGCCCCAAGTACCTAGAGGATAAGAAGGCTGGCAAGATTGTCAGAAGAGACAAAGGTATATTTGATATACACGTTATTGATCTTTTCTTAAAAAGCGCTGGGAACAAATCCTGGATATTTGATACAGGATCTGTTGCTCATATTTCTAACTCCTCTCAGGGGCTACGAAATAGGCGACGCTTGATGAAAGATGAAGTGACGATGCGCGTGGGAAACGGCTTCCGGATTGAAGTGGTGGCGGTCGGCACGAAGCATCTTAGTCTCCCTTCGGGATTAGTTTTGATTTTGATTAAGTGCTACTATGTACCCGCATTGAGTGTGAACATCGTAAGTGGTTCTTGCTTGAAGCGAGACCACTATTCTTTTAAGTCAGATATAATTGGTTGTGTGATTTATAAGGATGATGTGTTTTATGTTCACGCACCAGAGAAAAATGGCTTATTCATTATTAATCTCGATTGTGATATACTTCATATTGATAACATAGAGGCTAAAAGATTAAAACCTAGTGGTGAAGAACACATGACGATGTGGCATTGTCGACTTGGTCATATTGGTGGAAAGCGCATGAAGAAGCTTCATGATGATGGACTTCTGGAGTCATTGGATTTTGGATCCCTTGACACATGTGAACCATGCCTTATGGGCAAGATGACAAGGACTCCATTCAATGGAACAATGGAGCATGCGGAAGACTTGTTAGGGATCATACATTCAGATGTATGTGGACCTATGAACGTCCCCACACACAATGGTCTTCGTTACTTTGTGACCTTCACAGATGACTTAAGCAGATATGGGTATATCTACTTAATGAAACATAAGTCTGAAACCTTTGAAAGGTTCAAGGAATTTCAGAGTGAGGTCGAGAATCAACTCGGGAAGAAAATCAAGCACCTTCAATCCGATCGAGGAGGCGAGTATTTAAGTCACGAGTTTGACGATCATCTTAAGACTTGTGGCATCGTACCACAACTTACGCCGGCAGGAACACCTCAGCGTAAAGGTGTTTCTGAGCGGCGTAATCAAACTCTATTGGATAGAGTATGATCGATGATGTCTCATACCGACTTACCTGTGTCATTCTGGGGGTATGCATTAGAAACTTCCGCTTACATTCTTAATAGGGCACCGTCCAAATCCGTAAAGACAACACCATTTGAGAAATGGCATGGCAAGAAACCAATGTTGTCTCACTTAAGGATTTGGGGTTGTGAGGCTTATGTTAGGAAACTTCGGCCTGACAAACTCGAATCAAAAGCGGATAAGTGCATCTTTGTGGGATATCCAAGGGAAACCGTTGGATACACCTTCTACAACCAGTCTGAGGGAAAAACGTTTGTCGCCAAGACTGGATGCTTTCTTGAGAAAGAGTTTCTTTCGAAAGAATTGAGTGGGAGGAAAGTAGACCTCAACGAGATGATTGACCAATCACTCCAAGTGGAAGAAATAGCAATGGAAGTTGTTCCGGAACCATCTTCCGTAGTGGGAGCTGAAGAGAACGGTCATCATGATATTCATAACGATCGTGACATACATGATGATCATGATCAAGATGAAGAGGATCCTATTGTACCCCGAAGGGCATCAAGAGCCCGAGTAAAAACTCAGTTTTATGGGCAACTTGTCAATGCAGTCATGTTAAATGAACCTGACGAACCTGCGAACTACAAAGAAGCAATGGAGGGACCCGAGTCCGAGAAATGGCTGGAAGCCATGAAATCCGAGATAGACTCCATGTATGCCAACAAAGTATGTACTTTGGTGGATATTCCCGAGGACCGAAAGGCCGTCGAGAATAAGTGGATATTCAAGAAAAAGACTGACGCAGTCGGAAACGTATCTGTCTATAAAGCTCGACTTGTCGCAAAAGGTTTTCGACAAATTCAAGGAGTTGACTACGAAGAGACTTTCTCTCCCGTAGCGATGCTAAAGTCTATCCGGATATTGCTAGCAATTGCTGCCTATTACGATTATGAAATATGGCAGATGGATGTGAAAACCGCGTTCCTAAATGGCAACATTGAGGAAGAGTTGTATATGGTACAACCGGAAGGTTTTATTGATCCTAAGGACGCTGGTAAGGTATGCAAACTTCAACGGTCCATTTATGGGTTGAAGCAAGCATCTCGGAGCTGGAATCTTCGCTTTGATGAGGTGATCAAAGCTTTTGGATTTGTCCAAAATGAAGAAGAATTCTGTGTTTATAAGAAAGCGAGTGGGAGCTCTGTGGCATTCCTAGTACTATATGTGGATGACATATTATTGATAGGGAATGATGTGAAAATTCTAGAGGGGGTAAAGGAATTTTGAATGGACATTTTTCCATGAAGGACCTAGGTGAAGCTGCATACATATTAGGCATTAAAATCTAGAGAGATAGATCAAGACGCCTATTAGCACTGAGTCAGAGAACTTACCTTGAGAAGATATTAAAGAGGTTCAATATGGATAAAGCCAAGAGAGGCCTCTTTCCCGTTATGAAAGGAAGTAAATTGAGTGTGACTCAATGCCCAGCAACAACAAAAGAAAGGGAGGAAATGTCCTCAAAGCCCTATGCCTCAGCCATAGGTTCTATCATGTATGCTATGCTGTGTACTCGACCAGATGTGGCCCTGGAGGTTAGTCTGACTAATCGTTTCCAAAGTAATCCTGGAATGGACCATTGGATTGCAGTGAAGAACGTCCTTAAGTACTTACGAAGAACTAAGGATCTGGTTCTTGTCTATGGAGGATGTGAAGAAGAGCTCGCCGTAACAGGTTACGTCGATGCCAGTCTTGGTACTAATCCCGACGACTCAAAATCCCGGACGGGATACGTGTTTATGTTGAATGGTGGTGCGATTAGCTGGAGGAGCGGCAAGCAGTCAGTCGTCGCCCAATCTACGATGGAGTCAGAGTATATTGCCGCTTCGAAGCGTCAAACGAAGCGCATTGGATGAAGAAGTTCGTCATCGATCTTGGCATATTCCCTAGTTGCACTGACCCTGTTAGCATTTATTGCGACAATACAGGTGCCATTGCTAACGCAAGGGAGCCGAGGACTCACTCTACAGCCAAGCATATTCTCTGACGTTTCCATGTGACGCGGGACTACGTCAAGGATGGTCATACTAGGATTTGCAAAATACATACGGATCTGAATCCGTCAGACCCAATGACTAAACCTCTTCCACAAGCCAAGTTTGAACAACACCGAGAGACTATTGGTGTTAGATACATACCTGATGTAAACTAGTGTAATTTGTACTCTAGTGCAAGTGGGAGACTGTTGGATATGTGCCCTAGAGGCAAATTAATAAAGATATTTGTCACATATTTGTTTGTTCATAATACGTTATATATTGTGCTAGAACTGTATTAAGCGGAAACATTAATACACGTGTGATATATAACAACCTGGTCCCTAGTTAAACTCAGGCATACTAGCTCATTGGGCAATTGATGATCAAGGTTTCCTGATCATGAGAACATAATAGTCTATTGACAATGAGGTCATATAATTAGGAGAATGATGTGATGGACACACACACACACCTTAAGTATTGCAGTGTGATGAAGTCACATAAGTTCAGCATTGCGATGACTTAATAACATAGTGACTCAATCCTTAGACCGTGATGATCATACATAATTGCTATCTATTAGGATGCTTTGAGTGCATTAACCGTTACACTGAAACATGGTAACTGAAAAGGTGTATCTTGGGTATTCCGAAGTAGATATGTTGAGGAGTATGAAATAGATCAGAGCGGGATTTGTCAATCCGAGTGACGGATAGGTACTCTGGGCCCACTCGATGGCGTTGCATCAATAGCTTGCAAGCAAGTGACTAGGTCACAAGAGATGTAATATTCACAGACGAGTAAACATGTTATGTTGGAGACGAGGAAGAACTAGGTATTGGATACCGATGATCATACCTCTGACAAACATAGTACCGAAGTACAAAGGGATCAAGTCATATTGTCAACGGTTCAACAGCGACGAAGTTTATTCGATGGAAGCGTAGGGGCACATCAAGGATTGTAACCAGATCCCACATGATGTTCATTGGTCAGAGAGTGTCTCGACCATGTCTACTGTTTCCCGGATCGTAGGGTGTCACACTTAAGGGCAATCGATGCATTAAGGATTGATTCGGGATCATCGGTGAAAAGAGAGAGAACACCGGAAATGTACCGGGAGGTGCCTGAAGCTGTTCCAGATATTTTGAAAGGTTCAAAATAATATATATTAATGTTTAAATATGTTTTATTATTTAATTGACAGAATTAAATATTAATAATGATTTAAATATTAATTAAAAAGGTGGAAAAGGCATATGGGCCTAAAGAGGCCCATGAGGGAAGAAGGGGTTTTTCCCCCTTGGCCCATGGCGCCAAGGGAGGGGCCTTGGCCCCCTCCCTAGCCGCACCCTCCCCCCCCCCTTTGGGAGTTTAGTCCCACATGGGGGAGGGGAGGAGGATCCCCCTCCTTGGCCTATATAAGGAGGGGTAGGGTGCCCTTTTTCCTTAATCCCATTGAGTTCTTTCTCTCTCTCTTTCTCCGACCTAGAGCGGACTCCCCTGGTTTGGAGTTTGCACCTGGTTGGGGGTTTCACCATCATCCGGACGCCGTCGCGCTGCCGGAATCGGGATCCGGATCAATCTTCTTTCCGTTGCTCTTCTGGTTCGGAGCCCGGAGGGACGTCGGTTGCACCGTACATGTGTAATCCCGCGAGGCACTACACGTGTGGTGCTACTTCATCGTCGGAGGTTCTTCAACACGTCATGTAGGTCGTAGGATCAGAGTATACGCCAACCACGTTCGAGGAACGTTTCCCTCTTTCGTTATTCAAAGGTATGAACACCGATTCCTTCCGTTACATACATCAGCATAGCATAGATCTTGGGTTCGGGACTCGTAGGTAGGAAAATTTTTGTTTTCTGCGCCGATCCCCAACAGTCAATCTCTCCGTTCTTGTTGTTTACAAAGGATCAAACACAAGAGATGATGATAGTGATAGCTATAACTAGAAAGTAAAAGCAAGAAGTAAATTGAGGGTGTAAAGAGTGGTGGAAACATGGACCAGGGTCGAGGATGCGCAAGGATAACCAAACCCCCATACTCTCCTCCTCGGTGTACTTGTCACTTTGTGAGCCTCCTGATTAGAAACGATAATAAGTGCATGAGTTATTCAAACTAATTTGAGTATTTGATTGTTGGCACTTCCACCTTCCATATTTTGTGAGCCTCTTCGGTACCGTGCATTGACCTTTCTCATCTTAAGAGTTGGTGCATACTTCGCCGGTGCATCCAAACACTTGGCACGCTCTGTCATCATAAACCTTCTTTATCTTCCTCAAACTAGCACCCATACCTACCTATCAAGGCATTTTCATAGCCTTTCCGAGATACAATGCCATGCAACATCCACCATCTCATGAATTGATCTTCATGTCATACAAGCTTTTGCTTGATCGAGGAGACACATGCTAGTTGGGCTTTGCCCTTATTATTGCTACATGACGTGCTAGAATCATTGCATATCCTGCTACACTCGCAGAGGCATACATTTGCATACATCATGATAGTTTTCATCTTTCTTTATGTTGAGTACTTCTTGTAAAGTGTGAAGATCTTCTTTATATTCTTGTAAAATATAGAGTGTTGCCCTTAAGTGAGGAAAAGATCCCAAAGAGGACAAATTAAAAGATCCCAAAGAGGACAAATGAGAGATAAATAGAAAGAGCCAATGAGGCCACAAAAATACAAAAAAAATACAAAAAGAAATAGAAAGAGAGAAGGGGAAACACTCCTATTCCTTTTTGAAAGATCCACACTCGCACTCCATTGTCATACTAGTACTTCATAGAGATTATCATTCATGCATAACTATGTGGGGACCCTTACACTATAGAACCTGGCTTGCATATTCCAAGGATGAGCCTCCTCAAATGAGCTCTAGGTCTTCATGAGCAAGCAAGTTGGATGCACCGCCACTAGTTCCATTGGAGAGCTTACCTCAGCTCATATGTTCATCCATTGCATGGCAATCCCTACTCCTCACATCATATCTATCATTTGGCTTTTTCTCGCCTATGATTGTCCTCATTGATGTGAGCCTTTACACTTTTTTTATCTTCCTCCCCATCATTTCTCTATTTTCCATCCTTAGTGCCAACGTATCTTGCTCGCGCTCATCCATTGCATGAGTGCTCAAAGTCAAAAGGGAGAGGATCAGTTTGACTTGTACCTGACTAGTGGTTTGGGGATGAGTCAAAATAAGATCCCAAAGGAGAGCAAGTGTGAAACTTTAGTAGATTAAGTTCTCAATTAATTTTTTTTATTCTCTAAACCCATATCCCAATTCTTACACGCAAACACCATTTAGAGACATTCGAGTCACGGACAGCGAGAGCTCTTGCACCCTTATGTTCATACTTTACTAGTTTCAATACTAGATATAGGCTCTTGCTTGTTATTATCTTGACTTGAATTACACATTTTACTTGCTTTACTTTGAAGTTCTTATATATGTGTTAGCATGTCACCACAGAAATTATATGTGTTATCATTTGCCTACTCGAGGACGAGCAGGAATTAAGCTTGCGGATGTTGATACGTCCCAAACGTATCTATAATTTCTGCTTGTTCCATGCACTTTTATGTGACATTGCTACATGTTTTGCTACACTTTCATATCATTTTACACATATTTTGATTAACCTACTAGCTCAGTGCACCAAGTGCCAGTTTCTGTCTGTTGATGTCTTTACGTTGTAGGTTTTTACCCTAATTTTCTAATCCCCAAAAATTCCAGAAAAATCATATAAAAAACCAGAAGAACGGAAGCTTCCGGAGTCCCTAAGGGGGGCCAGGGGCCCCCACCTAGCCCCCAGGCGGCCAGGTGGCGCGGACACCCCCTGGCCCAGCTCTAGCCTATATTACCTCCTCGTCCCGAAAACCCTCAAGGAGAACCCCGCATCGTGAATTTCCTCCTTGTTCCGCCGCCGCGCTTCCAAGATCGGGAGCACCAGAAGACCTCTTCCTGGCACCCTGCCGGAGGGAGGATTGACCTCCGGGAGCTTCTCCACCACCATGGACACTTCCCAGATTTGTCGTGAGTAGTCCCCCTTGGACCATGGGTCCATGACCAGTAGCTATGTGATGTCTTCTCTCAATCTCGTGATTCAATTCTTAGTCCTTGTGAGCTGCCCTACATGATCAAGGCACCTATATAATTTTCCTGTTGTTGCTATGTTGTGTTTGCTGGGATTTGATGGATTATGAGGTTATGTTCAGATTGTGATGAGTTATATATTTGGTTTACCTTTTATATTTTGTTCTTGAGTAATTCTTGCATGTTCTCCATTACTTTTTATTGCTTTGGCCAAGTAGTAGATAGTAACTCCAAGAGGGAGCGCTTATGCTTGATTGTGGGTTCATGCCCCCCGATGTTTAGCTTGAGTGACAGAAACATGAGACTAGGGGATGTGTTGTTGCCACCAGGGAGAAAACAACGGTTCTTGTAACCGGGGTTGCAAGAATTGTTTACCTTACGCAAAGTTTGTTAATGCAGTTGTCTGTTGCTTTGAGTTTACACTTCGGATGGGGCACGCAACTTAATAACAGCGAGATGTTCTGGATAGATATCTCAAGGTGGATGATTAGTGAGTAGATGCAGATGGATTTCGGTCTACTTGTCTTGGCGTACTTGTTGGATATGTGCCATAGAGGCAAATTAATAAAGATATTTGTCACATATTCGTTTTGTTCATAATATGTTTTATACTATATTATAATTGTATTACTCAGAAACACTAATACACGTGTAGTATAAAACCCGTCCCTGGTCAAACTCGGGTATACTAGCTCATTGGGCAATCGATGATCATGGTTTCCTGATCATGAGGTACGAACCGCCTATTGACAATGAGGTCATATCATTAGGATAATGATGTGATGGACATACACCCACCTAAAGCATTGCGATGTGATCAAGTCACATGGTTCAGCATTGCGATGACTTTGTAACATATGACTTTGTCCTTAGACTGTAATGATCATACGTAATTTCTATCTACTAGGAAGCTTTGATTTGCATCCACCGTCTGGCTGAAATATGTTGTCTATAAAGGTGTACTTTGGGCATTCCGAAATAGTTATGTTGATGAGTATGCAAATAGATCAAAGCGGGATTTTTCAGTCCATGTGAAGGACAGGTACTCTGGGCCCACTCGATGATACTTCATCAATAGCTTGCAAGCAAGTGACTAGGTCACAAGAGATGTAATAGGCATGGACGAGTAAACTTGTTTGTTGAGAACGAGGTGTGAACTGGGTATAAGGATACCGACGATCAAACCCCAGACAAACAAAGTACCGTTGGACAAAGGGATCATGTCTTATCGTTAACGGTTTCCAAAAGCGATTGAAGTTCATTCGATGGAAGCGTGGGGACTATCAAGGATTGTAACCAGGTCCAATTGATTAGCCATTGATAAAAAAAGAATGTCTTGATCATGTCTGTTGTTTCTCGGACCATAGGGTGTCACACTTAAGGGGTAATCGATGCATTAGGATTGACCCGGGATCATCGGTGAAATAGGAGAGAACACCAGAATAGTTCCGGGAGAGAACGGAAGATGTTCCGGATATTTTGAAAGGTTCAAAATAATGTTTTATTATTTAGTTATCTGAATTAAATATTAAAATGTACTTAAATTAATTAAAATAATGGAAAATGGCTAATGAGGCCCATTAGGGGAGGAGGGGGTTCCCCCCCTTGGGCTTGGCGCCAAGGGTGGGGCCCATCCCCCCTTGGCCGGCGCACCTCCCCCCCTTGGGGGTTTAGTCCCACATGGGGGAGGAGAAGGATCACCCCCCCCTTGGCCTATATAAGGAGGGGTAGACCCCCCTTTTTCCACACAACTTGAGTTATCTCTCTATTTCTCCTACCTCGAGCGGACTCCCATTGTTTGGAGTTTGCACCTGGTTGGGAGTTCTCCACCAAAGCACGCCGTCGCTCTGCCGGAGTCGGGATCCGAATCCGTCTTCTTTCCGCTGCTCGCCTAGTTTGGAGCCCGGAGGGAACATCGGTTGCACTGTACGTGTGTATTCTCCTCGAGGCACTACACTTGAGGTGCTACTTCATCGCCGGAGGTCTCCACGAGTCTTCATCGCCGGTGGTCTTCTACACGACAAGGATGTCGTAGGATCAGACTCTACGCCAACCACTTTCGTAGAACGTTTCCCTCTTTCAGTCTTCAAAGGTATGAACAACGATTCCCTCCGTTAATTTACATCGCCATAACATAGATCTTGGGTTCGGGTATCGTAGGTTGGAAAAATTATTCTTTTATGCCCCGTATCACAATAGTACTGCCCATACTTTTGAGCCTCTAGTTTTCTTTGTAGCATAATTAGGATTGCGGTGCGTTTATAATTCTGTCAATTGCCCAGCTGTAATTTGTTCACCCAACTTAGCTATTTTATCGTCTTTTGGGAGAGCGACATCATTAGTGAACATTATGGGACCCCGGTCCATATTTACACCACTGTTTACACCTCCACTTTATTTACTGCTTTTACTTTTCGTTGCAATTATCACTATCATTATCCCCTTGCGTTTAATCCTTTGTAAACAACAAGGCCGGAGAAATTGACAACCTCTCTGTACTCGTTGGGAGCAAAGTTATTTGTTGTGTGTGCAGGTCCACGTCAACCTCATCTCCATACGACAACTTAATATCTGGCGTCGTTGACACCTACTTGCACATTCGGAGTCCGTCGGAGACATAAACCTTGGTATCTTCACCAAGGAAAACTTGTTGTTGTGCTACATCTCAACCTTCCACTTGGGGTAACCAACGAGGGGCGAGAAGCCATCAGAAAATACTTGCGATCACCCAATGTTGAAGACACTGCTCGGATCCTAGCGCAGAATGAAGCAATAGGATTTCCTGGGATGCTTGGAAGCATCGACTGCATGCATTGGGAATGGAAGAACTGTCCATTTTCTTGGTAGGGGATGTACAAGGGCGCAAAAGGGCACTACGGTGTGGTACTTAAGGTAGTTGCTACACATGACTTCTGGATTTGGCACTCCTTCTTTGGCATGCCAGAAACACACAATGACATCAACGTCTTGCAGTGCTCAAATGTCTTTGCTAGGCTTGTTGAAGGTCATGCTCCTTTGGTGAACTTCAAGGTCAGTGGGCACCAATACAACAAGGGATACTACCTAGCAGATGGCATCTATCCAAGATGGTCAACATTTGTGAAAACTATCTCAAACCCTGTGCCAGGAGGCAAGCACTCCTACTTTGCCAAGTGCCAAGAGGCTTGCAGGAAGGATGTCGAGCGGGCATTTGGTGTGCTCTAATCTCGATTTGCTGTTGTCCGGTACCCCGCTCTGACCTGGTCGAAATCTCAGATGTGAGAGGTGATGAATTGATGTGTCATCTTGCCCATATCTCAAACAGGGACCTCTTGCAGTTGGTGATCACCAGATACCATCAGATTGAACAATCTACCTCAATATGCGCCAGGAGATCCGAGACCCACAAGTGCCTCATCAACTGCAACAGGATTTAGTGGAGCACATATGGAGGCGCAAAGACAATGCCTAGTATGATTTGTACCGTTTTCAGTATTTATGCCGAACTATGTATTTATATTGTATGTCCTGCGCAGAATTATCGCCGAAAATTTAGTCGGAATTGTATGTTCTGCGTCGAATTCAGCCAAATGGAATGAGTTTGGCCCTAACTGCGCTGAATTAGGGCGAATCTACGCCAAATCTCGCCGCGTGAGGGCCGATTCCAAGGCCGTGGCTGGGTAGTCGATCGCTCCCAAAATGTTTTTAGCGTCGGCGGCCTCCATACGACGCTATTTTAGCACCGAAACACGCTTTGGATGGTCGAACGGTTGAAGATGCTCTAACAAGTGAACGCGCCTGGCGTTCCAACCCCGTGGTCCCACCGGGCAGCCCCACGTGTATTCCCTGGTCAGACTCGGCTCGATCCCGAAGTTGCTCCGTCGGCGCGCGGCCTCCCCCGACCAGAGCACCAGACGGGACACCGGGCCGCTCGTCTCCTCCAGCCCCACTCCGGACCGCCGGCGATGAGCGGCGGGCTTCCGGGTTTCCGTACGCAACCTACTACCCTGATTACTTTCCCCCCAACTGAATCCAAGTCTCGTTCCCCTAATCTGACCAGCAAGCCCGGTTTGGTCTGTTTCCTTGTGCAGACAATGCGCCGGTGTCGAGGGCCGTGGTCGTCGCCGCCGCGCTCTTCTCCATCCCCTTCGGCTTCCGCGGCCGCTTCCTCGACCTCGGCCTATCCTACCAGGCAAGGCGACCTACCCTGCCCGACCCTACCCAGTGCACGTACTAGATCCTATCCTCTCCTGTACTTGCTTGCTGTGCACCGGATCAAGGGCCGAAAATTCTGTGCGGTGGTGTGCGAAGTGGGGTTTTGACCATGCAGACGTAATAGAGTTCCCGTTGCCCGTGCCAATTTGGTTGGTTTGAGTTGCGGTTCGCTTAGGTGTCTGGGGGATCACACGGCAATGTTGCGAAATGGAGCTGATTGAGTTCACCGTCCCTTTTGTTAATGCAGAATCTGTACGAAAATCTGCGGATATGGAGGGTGATCGCCTCGCTGTTTGCTTTCTCGTCATCGCCTGAGCTTATCTTTGGAGTGGCCTTGCTCTACTACTTCCGGGTGTTCGAGCGTCAGATTGGTTCAAACAAGTATGCTGTAAGTAAGAGCACATTATGCTTAAGATGTTGTAACATGCAGTTGCTATATTTAATTTACTGATGCTGATGTAGTTATATAAACATGTAGGCATTCATAATCTTCTCCATGACAGTGTCTGTGCTGCTTCAGATCCTAGCTTTAGGTTACCTGAAAGGTATACGTTACTGCTCCTTTTCATTTTCATAACCCCTAGTCGAGCCAAACGCTGCTTAAATTTTTAGTGTTTCGCTCTGTTTATTTGTTTGGTGCTGATTGCTTTTAGTTGATACTTCATGGGAATGCTTATCTACCATACAAATGCATATAAAATTGGAAATTGATCTCCTTAAGGATAATAATGGCCTTTTCATGGACAGACATGGTTTCCTTTCAACATAGTTTTCTTTGCACCAAAAATCAAGATCTGTAACCAGTATTTACCATGTTTCCTTTGTGTGGTCCTGAAGGTTAATTTCCTAATATCTTTCAAGGGCTATGGTGTTGTAGTAGACTGTTCTTATGTTGCTTGTATCCATAATGAGTTGTTTGTGAGTCCTATTATCATATGGATGGTCGTACAGCCCTTACATGGTCTCCTAGCATGAAATTGAGTACTTTTGTCTATGGCGAGATGTAAGTTACCTGAAATGAATGCCAACTTAGGGCCATCAAAGTGGAACCCAAGCCCCTCTTTGGAATGGAGTGATTCTCCAGGATCATAGACAAAGATAGATAGCAGGGGTCTATTTATGATTGGAGACAAGGAAAGGTGTGGTTGATGTGTCACTGGAGAACCTGTAGGAAGGGGGATGACTGGCCTCATCCAATCATTGATGCTTAAAGCCTTAATAGCTTGTTCTCAGTTCTCTTGGCAAAAAATATTCCCGTGTCATATATCTAAGCATTTTTGTGCTAGT
Organism: Bromus sterilis; assembly: GCA_950022295.1. Lineage (NCBI taxonomy): Eukaryota > Viridiplantae > Streptophyta > Magnoliopsida > Poales > Poaceae > Bromus > Bromus sterilis. The sequence continues at coordinate 351,781,460 of OX465597.1, forward strand.
TTTCACCAAATTAAGTTCGGTGTTTTTTCGATTGCTAACTGTTGCAATACATTCACCTGTTAGACCGTTTATATCAGTGATTTCTGGGCTCACGCTGTTTCCATTCTTGTCCCTCCATGCCATATGTTTAATCATTTGTATTCGATTTTTATCTGACATCTTAGTATTGGAAGTGCAGATCCATCTTTCAATCCATTGACATCTGGACCATATGGCCTCATATTTGCATCTTATGTACCCTTCTTCTTTGACATTCCCGTCTCAACAAAGTTTCGAATATTTGGACTGCAATTATGTGACAAGTCACTTGTATATTTGGCAGGGCTCCAGGTCAGTCCTAAGATAACTTTTCCTTATCTTGAATCCTCCACAACTCTGCTGTGTTGCTTTATGTTTTGATTTTATGTCTTCAGCTTCTTTTCTCATCTGGAAGGCGTTCTGTTATACCTGGATTGTCTGGTATACTGGCTGGCTTTTTGTACCGTCTGAATATATTTGGTATCCGCAGGCTAAAGGTGACTATACTACTAACATCTTTCCAGTGTCTGAGTAATATTTCTTCATCTTATCTTAATAACCATGCTTTCTACGTGCAATTTCTTTTTTTCCACTCGTTTATTTCTACTACAGTTCCAGATGTTGGTATATTGGTATAGTTAGATGTGTGCAATGTCTAAAAATCATGTTTAAATTTCTAACTGAGCTGTCTGATATTTTCATGAATGATTAATTATTGCCGTTGGTTAGGAGATTCTCTTTCTTGGATTTTCTTTTTCCTTGGTAAGATTTACTGGATGTGCATTTGCGATAAGCACCTGTGTATTTGTTGTAAAAGGAACTTTGGGTCATTACAGGTCCCTGAGTATGCAGATTCACTGTTCACGCGGTTATCATGGCCCTTCCCTAACATCTCTTATCAAAGATTGCCGATTGCAACAACTGATGAAAACATTCTTCCTCAGCAGGCTCATCAAATGCAGGCAAGTATCAGCGATATGTTTTTGTTGAGAAGTTAGCAGATTACAGAATGTATATTGTAAAGTAATGCTCCTTTTATTTTTAAAGGAAAAATGAATGCTTCATCGGAAAGTTAGTATTTATTTCTTGCATACAGTAAAAGAGTCCTCAAGGAAATCGAGATGGTAACTGCTGTACTATAGCTTCCCTGCAAAATGTATTTCTGGAAACAAGCTTTGCACTATAGTAAAAGAGTCCTTAAGGAAATCCAGATGGTAACTGCATTGTTATAGCTTACCTGCAAAATGAATATTTGGAAACAAGCTTGATATAGCTTAGGACTTGGCTCCTTGTAGATGTGCCATTTGTAGCTGAAGATGCATCTATGAATAATCTCATCTAGTAAATTATCGGCCTTAATTTGTTTATTAGGATATCATGCACATTCTTTCAACTCCGTTCTATACCTTGTTCCGTAATCAAATGTTGGCTCCGGGAACGGATTATGCTCCTAGCAATATCAGGTGACCGCACCATCACCAAGCCATATAAGATCAAGTGGTGTTATCAATAATTATATTTTGCTCTTCATTGAAGTATGATGGTCGTCATTTAATATTGAGCACATTCGATATTCCCTGGTTTATCTGACCCCTGTTCCTTATCAACTCTATTACAGCGCGCACGCACAACTGCCCCAGATCCAATGGAGTCGTCAATTGCCACGCTTGTTTCCATGGGTTTTGATCGTGCTTCTGCAATTCAGGCTCTTGCACTGACAAATAATGATGTAAATTTGGCCTCAAATGTCCTTCTTGAAGCACAATCCATGTAGAAAAAATATCTTGGGCTGAAGATTGATACTTTGTAAATTGAAGAATGTGAAGGATTTACTTAGTTCTTCTGGTCCAGATTATACATTCTGTGACACGGAATTTAGAAACATGTAAAAAAGTGGATAGTAACTCTGCAAGACTACTGTGTCTGTCATCTTATGAATTTGCAGAAGCTGGAGATACGTAATAGATTCTGTACCATGAAAAAGGCATTATGGTAACCAGTGTCTGAAATATCCCCCCTTTCCCATTTGTGCGTGGTAAAAGCAACTCTAGCAGAGCCGTGGTATCCTACAAAACTGCATAATAACTGCCATATGAAACATGGATAACAAAAAAGACACTTTAGCAAAGTTGATGTATCAGAATCGTCATAATTTATAGTGCAATTGTATGTGGCACAAACGAAATTTCATGTGATGCCTTATAGCGACACTTATTATGGATCGGATGGATTATCACATTTACAAAGTCTCAAAATATAAACTGGTGAATCTGCACATCATCTTAACGTGCTCCACACATGTCGATGCCAGTATGACAACTCTCCTAGAAGTAAACTTCACATGATACCAGTATGCCATTTACTACCTTTGTTCAAATATAAAGACGTTTTGGATAGCTAAATCAGCTTGCCAAAACGTCTTATATTATAAACCGGAGTGAGTACAAATTAGTCCCACATATGGATGCAGTCGATATAACATATCGCCTCAACACGCTACATATGGAACGCGCTCCATACACTTTGGCTGACAATATGACAACACAACTTGCTTTTAAGTTTACTTTCGAATACCGTGAAGAGTCCATCTTAGGACAGTTCAATTTATGTCATTTCTAGTTTCAGACCAGCATAATTCATGTCGTGAAGAAGCCACCTTCACACCCTTGGCATACAGATTGACAAAACAATGTGCGAAGAAATACCAACTCAGAAAGCCTGAATTCATCACCAGAGAGATCCAGAAACCTCAACGCAGAACATACCGGACGGCATCAATCAAGTCATACAATACCCAAAAGGTGCCATAAACCATTGAAAATACAAAGTTCGGGTGGAAAGACAGAAAGAATGGTGGTGGCGTACTAGCGGTAGTTGCGGATAATAACAAAGCACCAGACACATCAAACTCTGCACCCAGAACCCCCACCCACCCAACCAGCAAAGCACCACATTTACATGTCGTCCTCAGCCTCCTGCTCCTCATCCTCATACTCACCCTCCTCGTCGGCAGTGGCGTCCTGGTACTGCTGGTATTCGGAGACGAGGTCGTTCATGTTGCTCTCCGCCTCAGTGAACTCCATCTCGTCCATGCCTTCGCCGGTGTACCAATGCAAGAAAGCCTTCCTCCTGAACATGGCAGTGAACTGCTCGCTCACCCTCCGGAACATCTCCTGGATGGAGGTTGAGTTTCCAACGAAGGTTGACGCCATGGAGAGACCGGTCGGCGGGATGTCACAGACGCTGGACTTCACGTTGTTGGGGATCCACTCCACAAAGTAGGACGAGTTCTTGTTCTGGACGTTGATCATCTGCTCGTCCACCTCCTTTGTGCTCATCTTTCCACGGAACATGGCGGAGGCGGTGAGGTAACGGCCATGGCGAGGGTCGGCGGCGCACATCATGTTCTTGGCATCCCACATTTGCTGTGTGAGCTCAGGGACCGTGAGGGCACGGTACTGCTGAGAGCCACGGGATGTCAATGGAGCGAAGCCCACCATGAAGAAGTGGAGACGAGGGAATGGGATAAGGTTCACTGCCAGCTTCCGGAGGTCGGAATTCAGCTGACCAGGGAACCTTAGGCAGCATGTGACTCCACTCATGGTAGCAGAGATCAGATGGTTCAAATCCCCAACTGCACAAAACAGCAAGCGCAGAAAAGGTTAAAAAGAGAGAATTTACAAAGCATAAGTTCATATCCAGTAAATACTAGAGACGAAGAAAAGTTGAAGCAGCTTACAGCTTGGTGTGGTCAGCTTAAGAGTCCTGAAACAGATGTCATACAGAGCCTCGTTGTCAAGAACCATGCACTCATCAGCATTCTCAACCAACTGATGCACTGAAAGAGTTGCATTGTATGGTTCAACCACAGTATCAGATACTTTGGGTGAGGGGAACACTGAGAATGTCAGCATCATGCGGTCAGGGTACTCCTCCCTGATTTTTGATATCAACAGGGTACCCATGCCAGATCCGGTACCACCACCAAGAGAGTGGCATACTTGGAATCCTGATAACATAAGCATAAGAAATTAATTATCATCGATGCATGATAAATGAATCACAGGCATGTAAAATTATCAGATCACAAGATATTCATTACACTTGCTAAGCAGAATATAATATAAAGTGTCTTAAATGGGTGGATTAGGTCATCCTACCACTACATCACATCACACACAAAAATTGCACTGATAAAAGGATTCTTATGCAGATTATATGGTTGGCCTACACCTATAAATCTAAAGAATAAATTGTCTGCACCTTTGCTATAATTGATAATAAAGTGAGTGCTGGACATGTGAATATTCCAAAGGTACAAGTGACAGGCCCTAATATGGCATAGATTTCACATTAAGGAGACATCACATAAGCATACACACACTAATGGAATTAACAGGATTCTATCTAGCAACTATCAGAATTCAGCAGCTCTTTTTCTTACAGCAAGTGATGAGCTAATTACCTTGCAGACAGTCGCAGTTCTCAGCCTCCTTCCTCACAACATCCAAAACAGAATCAATAAGCTCAGCACCCTCAGTGTAGTGACCCTTAGCCCAGTTGTTACCGGCACCAGATTGCCCAAAGACAAAGTTGTCAGGGCGGAAAATCTGCCCATAAGGCCCAGTACGGACACTGTCCATGGTACCGGGTTCAAGGTCCATAAGAACAGCACGGGGCACAAAGCGACCGCAGGAGGCCTCGTTGTAGTAGACATTGACACGCTCCAGCTGCAGGTCGGAGGTACCGGTGTACCGCCCAGTTGGGTCAATGCCATGCTCATCACACACCACCTCCCAGAACTTGGCACCGATCTGGTTGCCGCATTGCCCACCCTGGATGTGGAGGATTTCCCTCATCTTCGCCCTGCAAACAGAAACAAGACATATGGCCAATATCAGAGACTGCAATAACTTGACATCACAATAAACTTGACACCAATAGGAACATAAGGACTGAATGTAACAGAGGGTAGTTGCTAGTAACTTGACATCACAAATAACTTGGATCACACACAACTGGACATTTAAAAGTCAAATAATGAGGATTTAAACTCTTTTTAGTGAAGCACAGATCAACGCGACCAGCACATGGTGCTTCAGATCCCAATTTTCACAGAACTGATAGACGCATGGCGTTCAACCCATCTAGATCCAGAGATTTCAAGCAAAAACGACGCAAAACTAGTTGACACTGCACACTGACAAATCATCATCAACTAGTAAAAGCACAAACGTACGCCACCAGATCTCCCCGACAGCGACATGGCAGCTATACTACAACTAATGAGAATAATCTAATGCCCAATAACAACACTCCACACCATACCACACTACTACAGTGTACAAGGAGAGACATCATAGATCAGATCTGTCGAAATGAAATCCATCCATAGATCTAAAAGTACAACCTATAAGGGAGATAATACGGACCGGATCAAGGAAGTGAACTACAGAAACCAGCGGATCAGATAGCGGAACGCCACTTCCGCCGCCGAAAAAATTCAAAATAATCAGAACCCGGGAACCGCTCGAATCACCGTAGCAGGCATTTCAAATCCAGACTAATAAAGGCATCAAAAGTAGTAGTACTCCTAGTAAGGATGAAGTGCAGTAATGAGGCGGCTAAAGAAAGACCGCGCTTACGAGATAGTACTACGAGATGATCCTCGCAGGCGGAACGGTCGGCGGCGAGAGAGAGGGGGGAGGGGGTGTGGAGGCCGGGGAGGAGCGAGGGGAGCGCAGGGCGCGTTAAATAGCCGTGGGCGGCGGCGAGGGCGGCCGGCATCCGACGGCCCGCGCGCGTTTCTTCGTCGGGCGCAACGGCCCGGATGGCTCGGCGTTGAGTAAATTTGAAATCTCCCCCTCGATGCGGAATGCCCGAACTGCCCCCCGATAGGCTGGCCCTCGCCCGTCGGTGGTCACCGGCCAGCGCTGCACCCGGAGCAATATAACATGAGTGGGACTCCCACTGACAGGTCGGGCTCGGGTAAGGTTGGACCCACGTGTCCGTTGGGGTTTGGGTGTCACGCTGCGTGGGGAGGCACTCGGCGGGGGCCTGGCTGGGTCATGTGGGGTGTGGGGTCGGGTTCAGATGCGGTCTGGAGTTGCGTCGTGGGGCACGATTATTGGTGGGTGCTGGTTGGTGCGGGGTCAGTCCAGTACAGTCTACAAGGCGTCCGCCCTACGGAGAACAGCTCGGCTGGTGGGCCCGTGAGGACAGGGACATGTGACCGGTTCGCACCCCCATCCCCGGCTTTTCTGGGGACCGCACGTGTGAGGCACATGCGCCCGCCGCCGTCGTCAGCGTGCTCTCTCTCTGTTCTGTTCCATGCGATGCGATGCTGTATGGGTGAGGAGGAGAATGGATCGTACACTGATTGAGTGTATTTCAAGTGTCCTGAGAATGGATGGATCGTGCACTGATTGAGTGTATTTCAAGTGTCCTCTTTTGTTTTGCGGTACTGACAAGATTTGATTTTGGAAATGCCTTGTGTGCCAGCGCACAAGGTGAGATCTGATCGGGAGACGGATTGGCCACGTATATGAACTAAAAGTGCAATGCGCGTTTTTGCCACGCCGTTTACATTTTTAAATTGTATATATTTTATTTTTATGTGTTAGTTTTTTTTAGTTTTTATTTTCTGTGAAGTTTGGGTGAATCCTTTTTATCGTGTGACTGAAAGATAATTTATTAATCGCGTGTGTCATGATGGTGCTAAACATGGTATAGGCTTCACTTTTTTATTTCCAACCAAAACTCATATCATCAAATCTTTTATCAAAAGCGTGCATTCATAAAAAAAAATCATCATAAAATCCAAGGCAATGACATAATAAAAATCTTGTGCCCAATTTTCAATTAAAGATCTCGACTGAACAAGGATACTTCAAAAATAGAAATTTTAGCAAAATCAGAGATATATTTATTCTTAAAATGTTAACTAACCGCGTCTGGTTCTAGCACTAAGATGGAGTATTCTTATTATTCAACATGATCCTGCATACGCATGTGGATTGATTCATTTGTTTGTTCTTTTTCGCAAATCTAAAACAAATCAATGGAGGTTTGTGGGAATTTGGGTCGCAAACACGTAGAATTTCGACACCCTCGGCCCACGCGAAATCGATGTTTCCCGCTCTTTTGTAGCATCATCACTGATTCCACGCCAAAATTCCATCCCCCCTTTCCTCTCTCTTTGCCGCCCTCCTCCACCCCGGTCCCCACTATTTTTGCTTCCGTTGTCGCATGGAGATTCAGGAAGATCTGTCGGAGTTGCCGAAGCTGCCAAAGGAGGTGGACGATGCGACCAAGGCGACCGCCCGCATGATAAATTCAGCTTCATGACAAGCTCGACGTGTCAAACATAAGGCTGGCCAACAAGCTGCATTGGTTGTGGACGAGGGCAGGGACGATCTACACGGGTAGGCCATGGGTGAGCAAGATCATGGCATGAGATGGAAGCATCCAAGCCCTGTCGGGATACGTACAAACTACCCTACTACTTTTCCAGTTGTCACTAACCGACGTGCTCTATATGGTCGATGTCGTGACGGTGCCGATCCATTTCACGGAGTCACGGTCACCGCGGCGTGCTCGGAAGCTTCCCCAGGCACTCTGCATGGCTCGCTCTCTGTTCGTCCGAATGTCTTTGACCGCCGAGTCGCATAGGGAACAAGAGATGTTTGAGATGATCAAACAGGGATGCGGTAGCGGAGGCTTGAAGGACGGGGCGGTGGATGACTTGCAGGCGGATGTTCACGCCACGGAGTTAGGTACGTATATCCAGCCGACGGGCACGTACACCCAGCGGACGAGCACGTACATGCAGCCGCCGAACACGTACACCCAGCAGACGAGCACGTACACGCATGCGCCGAACACGTACACCCAGGTGCAGGACACAATCGACGGGCAACCAAACCTGGGGGGGACGATTGGTCGGCCGATGGCGAGAATAAGGGGATCGAGAGGAGAAATTTTTAACATGCGGGAAGATGAACTCTATTTTGACTCGTGGTTGGCCGCTAATATCCATCGGGTCCATGGGGCAGAGCAAAGGCGTGCAACATTTTGGTCCAAAATTCATATTTGATTCCATGAGCACAAGAATTATGACTCCTCTGCCAGTGCTATCGTCCGAGACCGTGGTGCAAAATCACTCAATCATAGGTGGTATTGTTGGGGTGCGCAGCGGAAAACACAATTTTTTTCTAACTAGCGTTTCCCATAACCCAAGATCTAGCTAGCCGTATTACCGTAACGGAAAGTGACGAGGGGTGACCCCACGATTCCTATGGATGAGCCTACCCGGTGTACCCGAAGACAGAAGGCCCACAAAGATGCCGCCTAGGCCCACTAGTGGCACCGACGTAGGAGTCCGCGAGTCATAAGGAAGGTGCAAACTTGTCGTACGGTACAAGATCAGGGTTAGGAAACCTCCTTTGTAATCCAAGACGGACTCCCCGAGACCTAGCCTAGTATATAAGGGCTAGGAGGGGAGACGCCAAGATCAAGCAATACACAATCTGTAACCCTAGCCTTGAGCGCACTCGCCCTGGCTTCCCTGTAATCGCCATCTCCAAGCAATAATATCGAGCAGGAACGTATCCTCCTGTTAGCCGATGAGCTATCGTCCAACCTGTGCCTCTCATGACTAACCCAGGGTCCCTGACCATGGGATTTGCCAGGGTACATCCTCGCCAATTGGTGCCGTCTGTGGGAACTACACAGGTTGGAATTACGATCTCGGCGGTTCCGTCTTCAGCAAGCCACAACTCAAGAGCAAGAACCAGATGCAATCCACCCGAAGAATTCAAGATCACGGCAAACATCTCTGCCGCCCCAGCGAGATCGCTCAGCCTACAGCCGTGCCAAGACCAGTACTATGGCGGCAACCGAGCCCACCGCCAGCGAAGGAGAACTCAACGACCCAAAAGAAAAGCGCGAGGTTTCCACATGGAGATCCCGATCGACGAGCTGCGGCACGAAGCAGAGGGCCCGCCGACTACTCGACGACCCACTGCCCCCCAGGCACCCGCCGCACAACAAGACACCGACTCCGAGCTCGAGATCAGCGATCGCCAAAATCATCGCCAACGGGAAAAAAATCGACGACCCAGAAGACAGGCGCGAGGATTCTACGAAGAGGCCCACTCGACGAGTCGCACTATACAGCTACGCGATCGCCGAACACTCGACGACCCGCCGCACGGACAGCTGTCGCCCGCCAGGACAGCGACTCTGAGACTCAGATCGGCGAATACTACGACCCAGATCAAAGACCAGACGAATTTTCCAACCTTATCAAGAACCAGAATCTGAGCGTGGGAATCGAAATCGATCCACGAGTCCACGAGCACCCAGCGGATCACGCGCTGTTCTTCCGAATCTCAAGGAGGAAACGGCACGCCGGATCCAGCAAACTCACGGTTAGGGAGCAGCTAGAAGGACCCTGCACGATCCACTGCTTCGAAGACGACCGGGGATACATCAGATCGGGCCACACTCTGGGAAACTGCCGCCTGTTCAACGAACTCGCCGACAACGTCAAGGAGGAAAAACAGCGAGAAGCTAAACGCACCCGACGAACCGAGCAGTCGCTGACTCCAAGTCCCGAAAGACGATCCAACCCGACCCAAGGACAGTTGTTCACGATCCAAGAAGGCAGGGTATCGCAAGCCCAACAGGACGCCTACACCCTGCAAGCCAGAGCAGCCAAGAATCTAAACACAGTCGAAGTCTACCAGCTACACAGCGCAGAAACCAGCATCACGTTCAACCAGAGTGATCACCCACCTGCAGTCCCAAGGCCGGGGCACGCGCCCCTGGTAATCGATGCCCAAATTGGAGGGTACGACATGGACAGAATCTTCATGGACGGAGGCAGCAGCATGAACATAATCTTTGTCAGCACCCTACACAAGATGCTGATCCCACGATCAGTATGGAAGAAATCAAGCACCGTGTTGTACGGAGTAGTCCCAGGAGAGGCGGCTACTTCCCTTGGAATAATCGAGCTCGAAATTTTCTTTGGCAGCAGACGCAATTTCGCAAGACACACCCTCGAGTTCGAAGTACTGGATTGGCAGTCGCAGTACCACGCCATACAGGGACGTCCCGCATTCGCACAATTCATGGCAGTTCCGCACTACGCCTACCTAAAACTCAAGATGCCAGGATCTGCGGGCATCATTACAGTCAGCGGGAGCTTCACCAAATCAGACCAATGTGATCGCGATTTCCACAAAATTTCCGACACCTTGGGAGCCGAGCAAGAACTCACAGAAATAGCCATGGCGACAGACAAAAGTATCTTTCCGCTGGCAAGTCGAAGCGAGTCAAAAGAGTATGGGCGAGACTTCAAAATCGACAGCGACACGGTCACCCACCAAGTGCACCTGACGGACCAAGAAAAGACAGTCCGCGTGTACGCCCACCTCCCGGAAGAGCAAGCAACTGCCCTCATCGCTTTCCTCCGTGAAGAATGGGAAATATTTGCCTGGTGCCCAGCCGACATGCCAGGAGTACCGCGCGAGTTCGCAGAACACGCGCTGCGCATCAAGCCAAACACCAGACCAGTGAAGCAGGCATTACGAAGATTCTCTGAACCCAAGCGCAGAGAAACTGGGGAGGAGATCAACCGACTACTCGACGCCCAATTCATCCGAGAAACGAAGAAGGCCACTTGGATCGCCAACCCTGTGCTGGTCCCCAAGAAAGACACAGACGTGTTGCGGATGTGCGTCGACTATGGGCCAGTCAACAAACACTTCCCAAAGGATCACTTTCCCCTGCCAAGAATCGATCAGATAATCGACTCGACAGCAGGATGCGATCTACTATCGTTCCTCGACGCCTACTCAGGATACAATCAGATCAGAATGAAGGAAGATGACGAAGAGCACACATCATTCCTCACCCCTTACGGTGTATTTTGCTATAGGACAATGCCCTTCAGACTCAAGAACGTCGGTGCCACATACCAGCGGATGATGCAAGCCTGCTTGAAAGAGCAAATCGGAAGAAACGTGCAAGTCTGCGTGGACGACATCGTCATCAAAACTTACAATGCAAACACGTTGCTCAACGACCTGCGCGAGACCTTCGCAACACTCAACAAATACAGAATCAAGCTCAACCCGAAGAAGTGCGCGTTCGGCGTCCCAGCCGGAAAGTTGCTTGGGTACATGGTTTCTGCACGAGGAATCGAAGAGAACCCCGAGAAAGTTCGAGCAATCGCCAGGATGCAGGAGCCAACCAACATCACAGGCGTGCAGCAGCTCACCGAAGACTCGCAGCCTTGAGCCGTTTCATCAGCAGATTGGGAGAGCGCACACTGCCATTCTACCAGTTGCTCAGAAAAGGGGAGAAATTCGAGTGGACCGAAGAAGCCCGCAAAGCATTCGCGGACCTGAAGAAGACACTCTCGACCCCACCGATCTTAGCGGTACCAAAAGAAAAATAAAAGTTGTACCTCTATGTGGCAGCACGCAACAATGTGGTAAGCACAACACTCGTCGTCGAGCGCACAGAAGAAGGCAAGGCCCAGAGCATACAAAGGCCGATCTACTACCTCAGTATGCTCCTGACAAAATCCCAGCAGCGGTACCTGCACTACCAGAAGCTACTACTGGCCATCATCACGACCTTAAGAAAGGTGTCGCACTACTTCGACGAACACCCTATCACAATCGTGAGCAGCGCGCCACTCGCGGACATCCTCAACAACCCCGGGGCGACTGGGCGAGTCGCCGAGTGGAACATTGAGCTCAGCCCGCGGGACCTACAGTTCAAGCACCCAACAGAAATCAAGGCCCAAGTACTCCCAGACTTTCTGGTCGAGTGGACGGAGGTCCAGACACCAGGTCCCCCGGACCTATCGAACTCATGGACAGTGTTTTTCGATGGGTCAAAAAGACAGCAAGGAGCCGGAGCAGGAGTCGTTCTGGTCTCCCCCAAAGGAACGAAGCTCAAATACGTCCTCCAGATCAACTTCATCCACGCCTCCAACAACGAAGCCGAATACGAGGCACTTCTCTATGGCATGCGCATGGCCAAAACATGCGGTGCCACTCGCCTCGTAATCTACGGAGACTCCAACCTCGTCGTCCAACAGGCGATGAAAGACTGCAATGCAGTAGCCGACAACATGGCGGCCGATCAGAAGCTCTACAACACGCTCGAAGGAAGTTTCGACGGTTGCGAGCTCAATTATATCCCCAAAACAAACAACACATAAGCCGACGAACTCGCAAACATCGGCTCGACTCGAGGACCAGTACCACCCGGCGTTTTCCTCGAAAGCATCAGCCAAAGATCCATCAAGGTAAAAACAGCAGCACCTGAGGCAGTTGTAGATGATGACACCATTGAGCCAGCACAGGTGGCATCAGTGAGCCCATCCGAAGGCAACAATAGCCAAGCGGTCAAACCTATAGATCCAACAGCACTCGAAGGACCAGCATGGACAAAACCGTTCCTCCGATTCCTAATCGAAGGCACGCTCCCACAAGACGTTTCAGAAGCTCGGCGCATCGGTCGTCGATCCAAGGCATTCACAGTGATCAACAGACAGTTATACAAGCGCAACATCACCCAGATACTCCAAAAGTGCATCGACGAAGAAGACGGCAAAGACCTACTACTCGAAATCCAGGAGGGTACCTGCGGGCACCACGCGAGCAGTCGAGTGCTCGTGTCCAAAGCATTCCGAGCAGGGTTTTATTGGCCCACTGCGATGAAAAACGCAGAAGACATCGTGCGGCGTTGCATCGCCTGTCAAAAATTCGCCAGCAGACCGCACGCTCCAGCCTCAGAACTCAAGACCATACCACTATCATGGCCGTTCGCCACCTGGGGACTGGACATGGTGGGCCCGCTCAAGAAATCATCAAAGGGAGGAAGAACACACCTGCTAGTAGCAGTCGACAAGTTCACCAAGTGGACCGAGGCAGTGCCCATCACCAGCTCCACAGCCCTCACGGCAGTGAACTTTATCAAATCAATAATCTTCAGGTTCGGAGTACCAGACAACATCATCACGGAAAACGGTACGAACTTCACAGCAGCATAATTCCAGAACTTCTGCGATGAACTGAGCATCAAAATCAACTACGCATCAGTCGCGCACCCGCAGTCCAACAGCCAGGTGGAAAAAGAAAATGGCCTAGTATGCGGAGGAATAAAAAAAACGGCTCCTTGCACCACTCGAGAAGGCCGCGGGCAACTGGATAGAAGAACTCCCTGCAGTACTTTGGAGCATGCGTACCACCCCAAATACCGCAACCCCGTACACACCTTTCTTCATGGTGTACGGGTCGGAGGCAGTGCTACCACACGACCTTAAATTCGGGGCACCCCGGATCTCGGGGTACGAAGAAGAAGAAGCAGAAGAAGCACTACAAGATGACAAGGATACAACAGACGAAGCAAGAGACACATCCCTAGCAAGGTCAGAGGGGTACTAGGACAAGCTGCGCACTTATCAAAGCAGCCGCCTGCGCACCAAAACATTCAACAAAGGAGACCTCGTCCTGCGACTGGTACAAGAGAAAGTCCACAAGCTTGCCCCCTAATGGGAAGGACCGTTCATAATCTCAGAAGTCATAGGAGGAGGCGCCTATAGACTAAAGAACCCGAAGACTGACGAGGACGTGGGGAATCCATGGAACGTAGCGAACCTACGCCTGTTCTACCCATAGTCTCCACCAATCATGCTCAACTGGCAGTTCATGTAACCCTTCGACGCAATAAAATGATGTTGCCCAAATACTACCACCCCTAAGCACTCGGGGGCTCGAGTACAAAACTCCCTGAGAGAGACGCTATCGTCGCTCACGCGATCTTTCACCAAAGCACTCGGGGGCTCGAGTATAAAACTCCCCCCGAGAGACGCTATCGTCACTCACGCGATCTTTACGCAAAGCACTCGGGGGCTCGAGTACAAAACTCCCCCCGAGAGACGCTATCGTCGCTCACGCGATCTTTACCCAAAGCACTCAGGGGGCTCGAGTACAAACCCCCCCCCCCGAGAGACGCTATCGTCGCTCACGCGATCTTTCACCAAAGCACTCGGGGGCTCGAGTACAAAACTCCCCCCGAGAGACGCTATCGTCGCTCACGCGATCTTTACCCAAAGCACTCGGGGGCTCGAGTACAAAACTCCCCCCGAGAAACGCTATCGTCGCTCACGCGATCTTTCACCAAAGCACTCGGGGGCTCGAGTACAACCTCCCCCCGAGAGACGCTATAGTCGCTCACGCGATCTTTACCCAAACCACTCGGGGGCTCGAGCACCCCCAACCCCCCGAGGCACTATCGTCGCTCATGCAGCCCAAAAATTAAAAGGTCCAAGCAAAAACCCCTGACAGGTGCCACCTGCTGAAAACTGATCGGAATCAAAGGGAAGACACGGCTACAACCAGAAGGAACACCAAGTACTCTGGACACATATGGATGGAGCACAGGACACGGACAATCCTTTAGTCTTCACCTGATCGCCAACGATCACCTCAAGACTAGGGGGGCTAGTCCCATCGGGAGCGCTGTCGCGCACCCGATAAAATACTGCAGTTAACAGAAGAACGATGAAAACAATAAAGCTCAGCCTACGTTCGACTCTACAACTCGAACGTAGCCTCGGGCGCTACTCCCATCGGGAGCGCTGTCGCGCACCCGATAGAATCCACAGTACAAGGACTTGACGGACACGAAGACAACCCTCGTTGCAAGACCTAAAGATAGATCACATCACCAAAGGACTCGAAGACAGATTCCATTACAAGGAGGCAAACACCCTTCGCATTACAAGGACCCGAAGGTGATACGTCCCAAACTTATCTATAATTTCTGCTTGTGCCATGCATGTTTTGTGTGACTTTACCATGTTTTGCTTGAACTTTCATAAACTTTTAAGCATATTTGGACTAACCTATTAACTCAGTGCACCCAGTTGCCAGTTCCTGTTTTCTGCTGTTTTTGTATTTCAGGTATTCCGGCCATTAAAAGTGCTCCAAAAATTCCAGAAAAATTATATAAAAAATCAGCGTCCTGGAAGCCTCCGGAAACACCAAGGAAGGAAGGGAGGGCTACCACCAGGACTCCAGAAGGGTCCATGGTGCGGCCTAGCCCTAGGTCGCGCCAGGCACCCTCCTGGCTGCCTGGTGGCCCCTCTCGGTGCCCCCGTTGGCCCCTATTTTTACCCCGAGGAGGAAATCCCTAATATCGAAGTACTTTTTCCAGAAGCGATTCCGATCTCCGCCTCCATCGAAAACTAGCTTCGGGGGTCACCAGGATCCTGCTCCGGCACCCTGCCGGGGAGGGCCTTGGCCCCCGGGGCCATCTTCATCGACTCTTCTTCCCCCCTTGATGCTTCTTGAGTAGTTCCTCCTTGGACTACGGGTTCTTGGCAGTAGCTATGTGGTATTCTCTCCCCCTAGATCTTCAATACAATGTTCTCATGAGCTGCCCTACATGATTGAGATCCATATGATGTAATTGGTGTTGTGTTTGTTGGGATCCGATGAATTGTTACCTTGTTCAGTCCTAAGAGGTTTATGAATTATTGTTGCTGCAATTTGTTGTTCTTAATGCTTGTTACTAGTGCATGAGTAGCATGATCTCAGATCTGAGCATGTTATGGTTGTATGATTATAATTGTTGTTCTAGATCTTATTTACGGTTGTATGCACCTATTATAGTCCGGAACCGGCGATCCCAATGGTGACAGCTTGGGACACCAAAGGGGATGGCTATAATTTGGGGATCGCATGTGTTCATAGAGTGTTAATGCTTTGTTCCGGTGCTCCGCCGCAGGAGCACCTTAATCTCCATAAGTTCCTTAAGTGGCCCCGTTCGCAGCGGGATGGTAGGACAAAAGATGTTGTGCAAAGTTCTTATTGCAAGCACGTACAACTACATACGGAACACATGACTACGTTTGGTTCTTAGACTAGGATGCTCTAGTTTGTTCTTTGGCTAGAGTTGGTGCAATTCTGTCAATTGCCCAACTGTAATTTGTTCACCCAACACCTTGTTCTTTTGCCTAGAGAGGTACCACTAGTGAAACCTTGAACCCCGGTCCATCTTTCACCTTCATTGCCTTCGTTGTTACTTTTACTTTATTTTCTGCTCCTACTACTTTGTTACTACTTTGTGGTGTTGGTGATTGGGGAAGTCTTAAAGGCTACACCCGTCAGCACACCGTTGCTACTTATATCTTGTCTAGTGCTTTTTCAGGTGTGGTTGAATTGACAACTCAAATGCTAAGGCTTATAAGTATTCTTTGGCTCCCCTTGTGTCGAATCAATAAATTGGGTTACTCTTACCCGCAAAGACTGTTGCGATCCCCTACACTTGTGGGTTATCAAGACTATTTTCTGGCGCCGTTGCCGGGGAGCATAGCTTTACTTATAAAGTTCACTTGGTAAGTACACTTTTGCTTATTACTCTGTTTGCTACTAATGGCTACTTTCTTTGAGACTAGGTCTTATTGGCAAGGCGGATTCACGGAGGATCAACAAAAATATTACAAGGAATGCCGCTTGTCTCAAAAAGGGATACACTCATGGGGACTAATACAGGAGTTGTATGACTATGCTAGAAACTTGTGCTCAATATATAATATATCTTTCTGCAGGGATGAATCTTGTTGCTTTATGAGGCACAAACACCTTGCTTTCCAATGTGAGTACAATGATGATGAAACCTTAGCTTCTTACGCTAAGCGAAACTATGATTTTTATGAGGCAGAACAAATAGAAGAAGTTGTTATCTTTAAGGGTGCCTATGAAATTGCTTCCTTTGTTGAAAATATTGATGATGCCCCTTACAAATCCGAGAGTCTTGAAATACTTAATTATTGCTTTGAGGATTTTAATGACAATTATTATATTATTGACCATCTCAAAAGGTTCTCTCCACAAG
This sequence comes from Bromus sterilis, assembly GCA_950022295.1. Lineage (NCBI taxonomy): Eukaryota > Viridiplantae > Streptophyta > Magnoliopsida > Poales > Poaceae > Bromus > Bromus sterilis. The sequence continues at coordinate 351,798,404 of OX465597.1, forward strand.
AGGAAGAGACTAATGCTTTGTAGGACTCTACGGAAGAAGAAATTGCTGAAACTGAATGCTCCTTGGATGAAAAAGAGGAGGAGAGTGACGAACAAAAGGAGGAAGAATGGAGTAGCTACCCATCTATACCTACTAATGAGAGTAACTCTTTGACTCTTACTTTATATGATTGCCCTCCATGCTTACCAAAGGAGGATGAATGCTATATTGATTGCTATGATCCTATGGATTCTTTTAAAATATCCCTTTTTGATGAAATATATGCTTGTGGCCATGATGCCCCTATGAATGATACTTGCAAGGATGATTTTTCTACTGTTATTTATGATAACCCTTGCTATCTTGATGAATCTTATGATAAACCTCTATTTTTGCCTACTATGGATGTTCTTAATGATGATGAGGTTTGCTTAGAAAGTCTACATGATTATGTGCTAGTAGATCATGAAAAGCATGCTTTGTGTGATAATTATATTGTTGAGTTTGTTCATGATGCTACTGAAAATTATTATGAGAGAGGGAAATATGGTTATAGAAATTTTCATGTTAGGAAAACACCCCTCTCCATGTTGAAAATCTTGAAGGTGCTCATGTTTTACCTTCATATGCTTGTTGCTTTGTGTTTCATTTATTTATTTTGTTTCAAGTTTCCCATGCATAGGAAGCATGTTAGACTTAAATGTGGTTTGTCTTTGCTCCTTTGATGCTCTCTTTTGCGCTTCAACTCTTATTCTCTTGTGAGCATCGTTACACTCATGCCTAGCTAATGGCTTTAAAGAAGCGCTTTCGGGAGGCAGCCCGCAACGAATTTAGTTTTTTTCTTTCTTTTTGTTTTTCTTCTGTTCTTAGTGGTCTTGATGATTTTTACTACTATAGCAACATCATTGTATCTTTACTTTCTAAGCTTTGTGCCAAGTTTAGCCTCTGATTGCAAGAAAGATCAAAAGTTGGTGCATGCTGTCCAGAAACAGATTCTGTCTTCTTGACAGAAAAATTCACGATAAATCACCAGATCATCTTTTTGATCTGAATTTGTTTTACAGTATGATCCACACAATTACCTTTCAGGCGTCTGTTCTGAGTTTTTTTATTTGAGTTGCAGAAGTGCCTAGAAAAATTATTTTCTCACTGTTGTTCTGTTTTTCTCAGCTTCTGTCCCTGTTTTTCTTTTGGCAGTTTTGCAAACCTTAAGCTTGCTTTTTCTTTGCAAAAACTTTTGGGAAGGCAAGAGAAACAGTAGCACTTCCTGGAAATCTTTATTTGCAGTAGAGGAAAATTATTTTTAATAGGGTACTAACCTCTCTAATCAGCTTATGATGAGTTATGTATGAAGGGAGTTTTCAAGTGTGCGATGGAAGATGATGAAAGAAGATCTTGGAGTATCAAAAGCTCAAGCTTGGGGATGCGCCCGGAACCCCCAAGAAATATTCAAGGAGACTCAAGCGTCTAAGCTTGGGGATGCCCCCATGCATCCCCTTCTTCATCAACAATCATCGGTTCGTCCCTCGTTCCACTATATTTTTATCACTTCATGCGTTATGTGCTATGCTTGGAGTGTCTTGCTCTTTACTTGTCTTAGTTCTTTTGTTTTGTTTGCTGGTCATTACAATGTCAGAACCTAACATGCTTGATTGGAAGAGATACACGCTCCTCTTAAACTAGAACACCTCATAGGATTTTCATGCCTATTCTTTGTTGTGAGTTGTTCTTTATCTTTTCTTAAGATGCTGCCCTGTTTAGTTCATGTGCTTTAGAGTTTTCTTCTAGAGCTTTTAATTGGTTTAGGCTTGAACTTTCTATAGTTTGCATACTTATCTTGTTTAGAGAGTTTGCCTGTTGCACTGAGTTTTGTGTCTTGACTAGAAAGTAGGTAGTTGAAGTTGCTATTCTCTTTGTAGTAGTAACTTGCAATAGTTTTGAGGTATTGACTTAATTAATGTTTGAACTTATGGTGTCAAGAACTTTAGCCTATTAGTGATAGATGTCGTATTTTGGGCAATCCGTGTGATTTTCGAAAACCTAAACCCTGTTGAGAACTCTAGCTACTAGATGTATCACTAATCTCTGGAGAGGTCGAATATTAGAGTACACTCACGTACCATGAGCCGAGGATGCGCAAGGATAACCAAACCCCCATACACTCCTCCTTTGGGTACTTGTCTCTTTGTGAACCTCCTGACTAGATTGAGAGTTACCGATAATAAGTGCATGAGTTCTTCGGACTAATGTGAGTATTCGAAAGTTGACACTTCCACCCACCTATACTTTTTCTAGCCTCTTCGGTACCGTTCATTGCCCTTTCTCACCTCGAGAATTGGCTCATACTTCTTCGGTGCATCCAAACCCTTGGCACGATACACTCTGTCATCATAAGCCTCCTTATATCTTTCCTCAAAATAGCCACCATACCTACCTACAAGGCATTTCCATAGCCTTTCCGAGATACATTGCCATGCAACATCCATTGTTCTTCATATTCATATGACTTATCCTTCATTGTCATATTTCCTTGCATGATCTCATAGCCTGCATGTAGTTGGGCTTTGCCCGCTATCCATATTTTTGCTGCATGTTGCGCTTGATCATTGCACATACTGCTACACTAGCAGAGGCATACATATAGAGTCATTACTTTTTGATTCAGAGTTGTAAGTAGATAAAAGTGTGTTGATGTTCTTCTAGAGTGTTTCCCCTACAGTGAGGAAAGGAATAAAAGATCCCAAAGTGGACAAAATACAAAAAAAGATCCCAAAGAGGACGAAAGAAAAAAGAGAGAGAAATAAAGAGCCATGGAGGCCACCCAAAATCAAAAAAATACAAAAAAGGTGGAAAATAAAAAAAAATAAAAAAAGAGAGGGGGCAACACTACTATCCTTTAATCCAGACTTGTGCTTCAGAGTAGCACCTGTACTTCAGTTTGTAGAGAGTTTTCATGTTGTACTTGCATAACTAAGTGGGGATCCTTACACTATAGAACTTGGCTTGCATATTCCAAGGATGAGCCTCCTCAAAAGAGCTCTAGGTCTTCATGAGCAAGCAAGTTGGATGCACCCCACTAGTTCCATTGGAGGGCTTTCATACACTTATAGCTCTATGTGCATCCGCATGTTGCATGGCAATCCCTACTCCTCACATCATATCTATCATATGGCTTTCTCTCGCCGATGATTGTCCTCATTGATGTGAGCCTTTCACACCTTTTTGTCTTCTTCCTCCACCATCTTTCTATTTCGCCGTTTAGGTGTCAACTTTCTTGCTCACGCTCATCCATTGCATGAGTGCTCAAAATATCGAAAGGGAGTGATCAGTTTGACTTGTACTGGCTAGTGGTTTGGGGACGAGTCCAGATAAGACTTCAAAGGAGACCAAGTGTGAAACTTTAGTAGATTTAGTTCTCAACAATAAAAAGTTTTCTCTCTCGTATTCCCAAATTCCCCTTCTTGCACGTAAACACCATTTGGAGACATTCGAGTCACGGACAGCGAGAGCTCTTGCACCTTATGTTCTTTTGTTGCTTGTGTCAATGCTAATATAGACTCTTGCTTGTTAAGACTTGAATTGAATTGCATGCTTTAATTGCTTTACTTTAAAGTCCTTATATGGTTGTGTGGCATGTCACCACAGAAATTATGCTTGTTATCATTTACCTACTCGAGGACGAGCAGGAATTAAGCTTGGGGATGTTGATACGTCCCAAACGTATCTATAATTTCTGCTTGTGCCATGCATGTTTTGTGTGACTTTACCATGTTTTGCTTGAACTTTCATACACTTTTAAGCATATTTGGACTAACCTATTAACTCAGTGCACCCAGTTGTCAGTTCCTGTTTTCTGCTGTTTTTGTATTTCAGGTTTTCCGGCCATTAAAAGTGCTCCAAAAATTCCGGAAAAAATATATAAAAAATCAGCGTCCCGGAAGCCTCCGGAAACACCAAGGAAGGAAGGGAGGGCCACCACCAGGACTCCAGAAGGGTCCATGGCACGGCCCAGCCCTAGGCCGCGCCAGGCACCCTCCTGGCTGCCTGGTGGCCCCTCTCGGTGCCCCCTTTGGCCCCTATTTTTACCCCCGAGGAGGAAATCCCTAATATCAAAGTACTTTTTCCAGAAGCGATTCCGATCTCCGCCGCCATCGAAAACTAGCTTCGGGGGTCAGCAGGATCCTGCTCCGGCACCCTGCCGGGGAGGGCCTTGGTCCCCGGGGCCATCTTCATCGACTCTTCTTCCCCCTTGATTCTTCTTGAGTAGTTCCTCCTTGGACTACGGGTTCTTGGCAGTAGCTATGTGGTATTCTCTCCCCCTAGATCTTCAATACAATGTTCTCATGAGCTGCCCTACATGATTGAGATCCATATGATGCAATTGGTGTTGTGTTTGTTGGGATCCGATGAATTGTTACTTTGTTCAGTCCTAAGAGGTTTATGAATTATTGTTGCTGCAATTTGTTGTTCTTAATGCTTGTTACTAGTGCACGAGTAGCATGATCTCAGATCTGAGCACGTTATGGTTGTATGATTATAATTGTTGTTCTAGATCTTATCTACGGTTGTATGCACCTATTATAGTCCGGAACCGGCGATCCCAATGGTGACAGCTTGGGACACCAAAGGGGATGGCTATAATTTGGGGATCACATGTGTTCATAGAGTGTTAATGCTTTGTTCCGGTGCTCTGCCGCAGGAGCACCTTAATCTCCATAAGTTCCTTAAGTGGCCTCGTTCGTAGCGGGATGGTAGGACAAAAGATGTTGTGCAAAGTTCTTATTGCAAGCACGTACAACTACATACGGAACACATGCCTACGTTTGATTCTTAGACTAGGATGCTCTAGTTTTTTATTTGGCTAGAGTTGGTGCAATTCTGTCAATTGCCCAACTATAATTTGTTCACCCAGCACCTTGTTCTTTTGCCTAGAGAGGTACCACTAGTGAAACCTTGAACCCCGATCCATCTTTCACCTTCATTGCCTTCGTTGTTACTTTTACTTTCTTTGCTGCTCCTACTACTTTGTTACTACTTTGTGGTGTTGGTGATTGGGGAAGTCTTAAAGGCTACACCCGTCAACACACCGTTGCTACTTATATCTTGTCTAGTGCTTTTTCAGGTGTGGTTGAATTGACAACTCAACTTCTAAGGATTATAAGTATTCTTTGGCTCCCCTTGTGTCGAATCAATAATTTGGGTTACTCTTACCCGCGAAGACTGTTGCGATCCCCTACACTTGTGAGTTATCAGAAGGTCATCCTCAGTACAAAAGATTCGAAGTACAATGGATAGAAGGCATCTCCGATTACTCGAAGGCAATCCTCATTACATGGAGAACTAACCTAGTTACAAAAGACACAAAACAGCCGATAAGCCTACATTATCAATCACCCAAGGAATTATGACTTCTACATGTGTACCCATGCTGGTATGATTGGCACTGAGACAACGAGAATCATCATAGACAAAGGAGGAGTCGAAGCAGCCAGCTCATGATGCCAATGACATAACAAAAGGTGAAGCTTGACTTATTTGCGGAGCACCGAAGACGATGCTCCACCAGCTTCTTCTCCTGCTCCACCAGCTTCTTCTCTAGCTCCACCCGAGCTGCCGGCGAAGATGACGCCGATGCCTCCAGTTCTACAAGGTCGCCTGGCGCGCCCGCTTGATCGGTGGCTTGACGTCGAGGACCTCTCCGGAGCCGGAGGGCACAACATCACCATCCGAAAGAGTCGCCGGAGGAGGAAGCATTTGAAGATGCAGGCGTAGGACTCCTCGACCTGTCAGAACCTCCGTTGCTTGTCTCCTGCCAGTACGGATCCATACGATTACCACTCGGGTCAAAAGCGCGGATGGTAAGACTATCTTCGCCATAAAAGCGGCAATAGAGGGTATCACCAGCACACAAGTTCAAGCGTCGAGCAAACGACTTCCAGCCAAAGCCAAGAAAAATCAAGCGGGAACTATCGATCTCCAACTTAACATAAGAAGGAGATCGAGTGCACCCCTGAAGACGAAGCAGTAAGCCATCAAGACTACGCTCAGAAAAAAGGGCACAAAATGCAGAAGGAAGCAGAATGCAAGCGGCGTCCTGGACACGGACGCGTAGGAGGAAATGATAGCGCCAAAAACCCTCCTCCGAGGAAGAGGAGGAAGGCGACGATGGTGCACCACGAAGGCCACCACGAGAAGAGCGCGGAGTACGAACACCGCGACCACGGCGAACCCTGACGCGTCTAGTCATACCTACACTTCGTTTTGGACCCATGAGGAGATGAAGAAGAGGAGCAAGAGAGGCAGAGGATGAACACTACTACCGGATGAAGAAAAGGGGTCTATTTATAGCACAAACCCAAGGGCACGTAGAAGCCCAAACGACGACAGCAATTAATTCAAAGACCAAGCATGCCGGGCGATTCGAATTCCGAGACAAAGATGCCTTCACACGGGCGGCACTGTGCGCTGGACGCATCAAATCTCGCGCGTTTTCAATACATGCATCGGTAACTCAACAGGCGGCTGCAGCACGCCACCAAGACCATCATTATGACCGGTCAGGAAGACATGACGGTTCGCATACAGAGCATCTTTGATAGTCCTCCAGCAAGGAGATCGTTATCCTCACCAATAAAAGGTAAATTAAAATGGAAGCGCAAAAAGAAAAATGCAGTATGCAAGCACCATTTTCTCCAACTCAAATACATTTTTCAAATATATTTAACTCCCATCGGGAGCGTATCCACCTATGAGAGTTTCGGGTGCTCCCTCACCTAAAAGAAAAGACGTGCTCGAGTGATTACTCGCACCCATGAGAGTTTCGGGTGCTCCCTCACCTAAAAGAGAAGACGTGCTCGAGTGATTACTCGCACCCATGAGAGTTTCGGGTGCTCCCTCACCAAAAGGAAAGATGTACTCGAGTGATTACTTGCACACATGAAGAGTTTCGGGTGCTCCCTCACCACGACACAAGATAAGCAGACCTGCACTCGCCAGATCGTATAGGCCCAGAGTATTGGGTGCTCCCTCACCCCGAGAGCAAAAACGATACTCGAGTAATCACTCGCGAAACCCTGAGTACCCGAGCACTCGACGACCCCTCGAGCAAATACTCCTCGCCTGAGCGCTCGACCAAGCTCCGCGAGTGACTGCTAAAACAACTCACTTGATTATTTATTTCAAGTGGGTGCATTATCTACTAGGCTCCGCGCCTCAATAAAAATACATATTCCTGGAACACGATACACTGTGCCCAGATGCCACGCAAGCTTAGCGTGTAGGTAAGACCCCGCTGCGCAGATCGGTCGGGCTGGGACTTGCCGCAGAGTGATTTCACTCCCAACCTTTTCCATGCGCTTGCATAATAGAAAAAGCCGGGCGGACGCGCCTAGGCTACGAACTTTACTGGCGGCAATCGATCACTGTAAGACCTGCAGTGGCATGACTTTTGCTCGACACCAGTGTTCCAAGCTCATGTCGAGGGACGTGAGTTTGATTGGGCTACTGCGGTTTTTTCCACTAGTGCAATTCACCAAGGCTCGACCAGTCGACTCCTTGGGCCCTTTCAGCTTAGCATTCCCTCGAAACTGGTTTTGTCATGGCCCCAGACTGCCAGTGACCCACGGTTAAACCGTGCATACATCGAAATGACGCAAGAATGGACTCGAGTCCATGCGCAACTCTTTGAGTCCCCCAGGCACTCGGGGGCTAATGATGAGGGGGTGACCCCACGACTCCTATGGATGAGCCTACCCGGTGTACCCGAAGACAGAAGGCCCACAAAGATGCCGCCTAGGACCAGCCTTGGCCCACTAGTGGCACCGACGTAGGAGTCCGCGATTCATAAGGAAGGTGCAAACTTGTCGTACGGTACAAGATCAGGGTTAGGAAACCTCCTTTGTAATGCAAGACGGACTCCCCGAGACCTAGCCTAGTATATAAGGGCTAGGAGGGGAGATGCCAAGATCAAGCAATACACAATCTGTAACCCTAGCCTTGAGCGCACTCGCCCTGGCTTCCCTGTAATCGCCATCTCCAAGCAATAATATCGAGCAAGAACGTATCCTCCTGTTAGCCGACGAGCTATCGTCCAACCTGTGCCTCTCATTACTAACCCAGGGTCCCTGACCATGGGATTTGCCGGGGTACATCCTCGCCAGAAAGGAGTGCGGAATAACATACCTCGGGGTGTAGTCCGTTGTGCGGGAAACTTTCCCGCAAATGTGGCTGGTATAGTCGAACAAGTTTCACAGCCCCCTGGTTGTGTTAGCACCCGGATGGGTGTAGTGCCACACGTGTAGCACCTCGTAGTACTCGCACACGTACGGGACTCGATGACGACCTCCGATCTCCGATCCAGCAAAGGTGGCGGAAGCAGACCTCCGGAACCAGAGTTTCAGCAGCACGACGGCGTGCGTATAGTGGAGACATCTCCAACCTAGTGCAGCCTCCAAACAAGGGAACTCCGCTCATAGGAGGGAGAAAGAGGGAGAGAGACATCAACAGAATTTATCTATATTTTTCTGGATTTTTTGTGTGGAAAAAAGGGCACCCTCCATATCTATATATAGGGGAAAAGGGGGCACGAAGGTACGTAGCTAAGCAATGTGGTACTAAACCACAAGTGCTAAGCCACGCACTAGCACATGGCCGTGGGGTGGCCGCATGTGGCCGGCCACATGTGTTTTTTTTTGAGGGGGGAAGAAAAACTTTATTGCTCGAAAATGATAGAAAGTTCGATACAAGTTGGGTCATGAGGTAAAGTTAGCCACACATGGCGACCCTGCTGGCAATTACTAGCATATTTTGCTAAATCATGTGCATCGCCATTCGATCTTGTACCTTCATGGATAACGGAGCAGTCAAGAAACTGGTTTTGCCGCATCTTGATCTCCCTTCGTATAGCTTTGAACTGGCCACCTGCCTCACATGAAATAGCATCAACGACTGCTTTTGCATCACATGAAATGCTTTTGTCACATGTGCATAGGGTGCATGCATGCATGGCCAAGTGGCCACATGGGCCCAAGGCCCATGGCGCCTAGCCACCCCATTTTTTCTCCTTTCCATTAAAGAAAAATAAAAAAACTTTTATTCCTTTTAATTATTTAAATTAAATTTTAATATTTAATTCATTTAATTAAATAATAAAACATATTTAAATAATTTTCCGAACAATTTGAAAACCACGGAACCTTTTCCGTCTCCCCTCCGAAACGATTTCAGAGTTCTCTCTCATATCTCCGGTAACTCCGATAGTTCCGAAAAGGTCTCCGATTTCATCGAGCCCTTAAGTGTATTACCCTACGGTCCGAGAACACTCCAGTCCTGACCGAGATGAGGCTACGGTCAACGATCATCAGCGGGACCTGGATGCCCATAATGACCCCTGTGCGTTCCGGATATCAATACCGATTGGACCTTATGTCGTATAACATTCCCTTTGTCAGCGATACTGGTTTGTTCCGAGATTCGATCAATGACATCCTATGTCTGGTTCAACCTCATTCTGAACAAATCCTTATTCACTCGTTCCCTTGATATTCATCCCCGTGACCTAGTCACACGCTGCAGCTTTATGGATGGAATCTCACCGAGTGGGCCCTGAGTATCTATCCATCACATGGATTGACAAATCCCGCTCTTGTAACAATGCTCCTCAACATATCTCCACGGAATACCCAAGATACAACCGTTATGACCCGCATATTTCGGTCAGGTGGTGGGATGTAAGTCAAAGCATCCGGGAAGATAGCAATTATGCACGTACTCACGGTCAAAGGAACGGTCTACTACGTTCTGTAATTACAACACTAAACCTTCATAAGTTTGATCATGTTGTAATGCTTACTTTGGGTAATGTTCATCACCTCACTCATCCAGTGAGGTGACCTCACAGTCAAGAGACTTAATTGTCCATGATCGCGAAACCACGACCATCATGTTGACCATGAACTAGTTGTTGAAATAGAGGCTAACTAGGAACACTAGGGGTTTCTATACCACACCTGTATCATTGTTTCACTGATACCGTTCTAGCACGGTATGAAACTGGTTATGAACTTGCTTAGATATATTGGAATAATCATATATATTATTTCCCTCTAGAGCATATATCCAACAGTCTCCCACTTCCACTAGAGTGCTAATAATCTAGCCGCATTTTCCCAATCATAATCAGCTTATCGCATAAGTGTTCATTGATCATGCTTGCTCATGGAAGAGGTTTCTTCAACGAACTGCACCAATTCAGATTCGTATGTTTCCTTTGCAACTGGTATAGGTCAACTAGTTTGACATGCCACTCATTATCATATAAGGGTTGGATATAAGTTTCGCGGTAGAGTGAGACTAATATTTCACAGTATCCTCCAATGAACTTTTGGTTTAGTCTTCGGAAGACTTATCCATAGTCATATATACGGGGAAATCCACTCTGCCAGAAGTCCAAACTTCTTACGCTAAACTTTTATCCATACTTCTACTTTCTTAAGTAGCATTATGTTTGTAGTGTCGTGAATCTTGCTCACATTTCTTTCATATCTTTGGTGATGTCTCTAATTCCATATAGACTCATAATATGGCTTGCAATTGTAATCTTGCATTACATTCAAGTCTATTATCCTTTCTATAATTTAGAGCATAGTCCTCAGTATTCCTCATATACTGAATGCGTGGACCTTTATTCAGATTCTGTGTTTTACTCCTAAAGCACATCGGAATCTGTTCTTCTTTCAAGAACTTTTGAGTCATTCTTTTGTTGGATTCACAACACATGTTTTATGGTAGAATCATATGTCAAGAAAATATAAGATCACATGTCCAAGTACATGGTGCATCTCTATTCTTCCATCAAGACATTGCTTGTGATATTTGGATTTTCATCCGTTATATAATTTCTAGCCACAAGAACATGCTTCTTGTCTAGAAGATTATTCCAACCTTCACTTTAGTTCATTAGACATTTCTTAATCTATTCTTATAGATTTCAACGTGTAACGTGTTAGTACTTCACATAAAAGAAGATTCTTGTAATCTTGTGTTTTATTTGCCTTATGCCCTATATATATCATAATGCATATGTGTATATAAGACGATTCTCTATATATACAATCAATGCATATCCATATATATATACATATGAGATCATTATTCACACATATCAATGCATATATGTTTGAGACAATGATCATGCTCCCACTGAAATATATCTATCATATACTCTATATTTGTGGTTTAGCTTTCATCAAGTTAACATCTTTATTCTTATGTCTTACATAACAATAATTCTCTCAAAGCTCCCACTCAGAAAATGCCCTCTGCATTCCAAGTCTCTTGGAAGTCTCCGAAGCTCCCACTCAGTTTCATGAAACTACAGGTCCACTCAATATTTTGGTCATTACAAAATCACTTGATCAAATCAAGGTTGAGGGTTCCTGTCTTGAGGTACTATAGTCCATCCTTTTAACGAAATAAACTTTCGTCATGCGTATTGCAATTTACTTTCAAATCCCAATTTGAATGAGACGAAAGTCCAGGCTATGGTCCACTGTAGTGTAAATGAAATATTTTATTGATTAAAGCATTCTTACGTTTCCGTAGTCAATCAATATTGAACTTTGGTCATAACAGTTTTATGAGCCAAATAATGCCTTATGCCTGTTACATTATTCTCAATAACTTTCCAGTTTATTGGGAATATGAAATAATCAATTTATTTCACAGGACGTGAGCCATCCTCATGTAACTCAATATTGTTTCATTTCTCCTCGTGTTCTAGGCTACCATCATTCCTTTGTATTTCAAGCAATGTTATTCCTTTTGTTTCATTAAGACTCATGATTATTGTTCTGTACATAACGTATTCATGACAACCTTCTAGATTCAACAATGTCTTCAACTCATATACCAAGTTCAATCATCTATGACATATCCTTCCTTATACAGTGTTGTTACAGCGGAACACGCTTCCGTTGCAATACTCTGATATTCTGAAGGCAAGGTATAGTACCTCGGTCAAAGTTTCCATTATCTCCCATTGGATCCGTGTAGAGAAACTACTTCTCACACTACCAATTAAGCAATACAAGTTTTGCTATTCGGGGAGAATATGTAATTTCAATCGCTTGCTATTTTGGTGCAAAGAAATTCTTTCTTTAGAAACTTTCTAACACCATCATTTATGGAGCTATCTTGTCTCATTAGATTTGGGATAGTTTCCTAATTCATGAAGGCGCAACTTGGCGTACAAGGCAAGACTAGAACTAGGAAACCATCTCTGTAACCTAGTACGGACTCCCCGAGACCTAGCCTAGTATATAAAGGCTGGGAGGGGAGACGTCCAGAACAACACAATACACATCTACTCATCCTAGCCTTGCGAGAACTCGCCTTGGCCTCCACTGTAATCGCCCCTCACGCAATAATATCGAGCAGGAAGTGCTTCTCCTGTTAGCCGACGAGTATCGTTCAACCTGTGCCTTCTCTATGACTAACCCAAGGTCCCTGACCATGGGATTTGCCGGGGTTGATCCCCGTCAATTGGCGCCGTCTGTGGGAACTACACAGGTTGGAATCACGATCTCGGCGGTCCCGTCTCCAGCAAGTCACAACTCAAGGGCTTCTTCAACAACTACATCAAGATCTACATCAAGCTCACGGAGAAAACAAGAAATTGTTCGAGCGCCTCACTCGAAGATCGACATCAACAAAAGCGTTCACGCGCAGCCTATAGGACAAAAAAACGTCTGTGTTGCGGGCACTCGCGACGGCGACTCGGAGCTCATCTTGACGATCCCTTCGGTGGAAAGATGCAAAATACAATTTTCGAACATCTGTGAAAATTTCAGCAAATTCTAACGGCTGGATCTCCGTCGGCGACCGCCGCACTGAAGCATTCTCGGAATCTGACGGAACTCCGCGCGACTCCAGCACAAAAATTCCTGACATTGGCTAGGACATCCAAATGAAGATCCCTCCGGTTAAAGCATGAGGGTTTCAGTCCCCCATCAGCACAAAAAATTTCATAAAATTCCAACGGTTAGATCTCCGCCAGCGGCTGTCGCACTACAACGCGTTTTTGGATCTACGCGAGATCGCGAGTTCGAGTTCAATCTTGACCCACAAGGCTTCTACTCCAACTCGACATGCCATGGATGACTCGGCAAAGCTTCTACATCGACTCGCGCCGCTACAACGACATCACACAACGAGCAATCGAATGATCCCGCCCGATGCGTCGAGTCCTACTCGGTCACTCGCCGCATCGTCGACTCCAAGCACACAAATCATCCTGCGTCTAGCTCCTTTGTATGGGCTCTCGCGTACCGAGCTCCATCGCGCAGAAATCGCCGCATCGAGTCCTCTCGTCACTTGCCAGATAAATTCATCACGACGAGTTCGCTGCGCAACTCCGCCGCCTCAACACTCGGGGGCTTGCGGACTCGGGGGCTGAACGTCAAAGTCTCCATCACATCGACTCTGTTTCGCCACGTCGACTGCTCATTTTCGACTACTTGACTGCTCATATTTGACATCCTCCGCCACGTCGATCCTACAGCTAAGTTTCTTTACACTCTTATATGCTATGATTCCAAAACCTTTATACATTCTCAATCAGTCGCCAAAGACGACTACGCAGTCGCACACAAACATCTGAGGGCTAAAAAATCATCTTGCCGGCTACACAGTCGTGCAGAAACATCTGAAGGCTAAAAAATCATCATGCCGACTACGCAGTCGTGCAGAACCATCTCGAGGGCTTCAAAACTATAACTTTGGATCATGCTCAGTTTTATATGTTGTTTATTCACGTTCGTCAAAGTAGTGAGGCTGGGTACTAAAAGGCTGTCGGGACCCGGGGTTAGCGTATGCAAATCCAGTTAAGGCATAGTCATATGGAGAGCCGAGAACCGTACCCACTTGTCTAAGCTGACAAGGCCAAGCACAGAACGTTCTCAGAAAGCATCGTACGTGAGGGCATCCCATCCAGGTCGGATGATCAACTGAGATGGGTCCTCATCGTCCGCACACAAGTCTAATGATATGGGTGGTGAACTCCCATATTCAAAGACAAGTCGCCTCAACCATACTATCGACTATCTCAAAACTCTTACATAGACTTACTCCAGCCCGATAACTTAGTCGGGGTCTAGGGCGGGCTCGATCATACCACAAAGTGTGCACGAGACGGAGTCTCGAGCAATCGCATCGCGATGCCCCAAGCTGCGCACATCTAAGGGCCACTTGGTGTATGAAAGACCGCCAGCCAGAACACAACTAAAGTCTCAAAAACCCATACAAAGACATGCATGTTATAAACATACACGCAACACACATGCCTTGTATGAACAGCAGGTACCATTGCAATTCTCTACAAAGTGTACATTTTATTTATAACTCTTATAGAGTACACACAGAGATCACATACATGTGATCCAACATTACAACATAGGCGGAAGCAAATTATGTCTGAGTACAGACAAGTTTAACAAATGGCTTAAGAAGCCTTGTTTAAACACAAAGCCCTCCACGAGGGAACAAGTCGTCTGACTGGGACTAGACTAGTTTGTCTTCAGTCGTCCAGCTCGATGAAGAAGCCACCTTCGGGGTCAGTGGCATCATCTAAAACATAGATTAAGCAAACGTGAGTACAAAGTCGTACTCAGCAAGACTTATATAGGAGCTATACTACTCATGCACATGTATCAAGGTAAAGGGAGGTGGGGTTCACTTGCAGAAATGCCAGCTTTGACTTGGCTAATCCTGAACTACGAGTACCAGACTTTAAGGTAAGAAGCGTACACGAGTCCACTACTTTCTCCAACCAATACACCACTATGGTGCCTTCCTCGACTTCCCCACGAGGAAGCACGCCATAGCACTCACACTTATCTTGGTGTGTTGTAGAAGTATCCAGTTCAAGTTTTCTAATAATCAAGCTAAGCTTTCCAAGCAGTCCATAACCGCGGACGCGGCTATTCGAATAGTTTTGTTAACCTTGCAAGGGTGTACCGCTACACACACATGATCATCATTTACCGCCTTTGTACTCGACACCGTTCAAGAGGTGTCGGCGAGGATGCTCACCACAAATGTTACCTCATAGCCGATCTAGTCCGAGAAAGCCGCCTACTTGGGTTGGTTTCCACAATCGTGAACTCGGCCGGTTTACCGAAGTGGACCCAAGTGATGTGTGCGTGGTGCATAAGCCGGTCTCGGATGAGCCGTTCTCTCACTTAGCATCCAGGCCACAGACCTACCAGAACTCCGAACTATTGCGACATCTGGACATAGAAAGGGATGAGTTAGTAAGTTGAGAGGGGTCAGTGAGCCCAATGTGTGGTTGTACTCTTCATCTTGGATCACCACACAAGAACTCGTACTAGGGCGGTGTTCAACGAGACAACCCACTGTGTACTCCTACACAGCCTCTCATCGTTCACCTTGTATTAGGGTCGATTCACCAACACTTTTCTACCATCATCAACATGATCATTCCCATCCCGACTCACATCACAGTAACAACATGGTATCATACTAAGCATGCAATAAGCGATAACATTTGTAGGGGCCACATGATATCAAACAACTCCTACATTTGCTAGGATTGTGGTTTGCTTACTACTGTGACAAAATGATAGGTCATGCAAAGGAATGGGTTCATCTATGCGGTAGAAACGAATCATGGTGATCATCCTAAACAATGCATAAGCGAGACATGAGAGGGAAGTGGGATTTTATCGACATGATCAAAGGGGGTTTGCTTGCCTTGCTGACGAGGTTCGGGTTCGGGGTCTTCAACGTAGGGGGTGACCTCGGGTTCCGGCTCCACGTCTATCAGCAACATGACAATCATAGGATCAACATAATGTACAATGCACAATCACATGAATAAGATTGAAAGGGTGATGTTCATGGTACTGATGTGTTGAGCATTCCATTTAAATGGAGTATATTGCAAATTGAATTGCAAATTCAAACTCCACATTTGAATTCAAATTAACCAAGTTGTATATGACATGGTTTGATCATTTTGAATTATCTTCAATTGTATAAGATATGCCTCTGATGTGTGATTGAAATGTAGCATGTTGCCATGGTTCAAGTTGCAAAAATATTTGATTTGAATTTGATTTAATTCCATTTAAATCAAATAGCAAATGCTACTGATCACATTTTAAATTCAACTCAAACAGAGTTGAAAGTTGCATATTTGGAAAGATAATTTTCTCCTGATCATTTTTCATATATTATTTGTCCAATTTGGAGTTAATATGAATTTTCTATGAATTTCCAAAGTTTGGGGTATTTTCTGGAATTTTTGGAATTCTTTTAAAACAAATAATCTCTGGAAATTCATTTAATTTGATTTATTGCGCAAATGCTGACGTCAGGGGGGGCTGACATGTGGGGTCACCTTGTCAGTGACTGGGTTAAATTAACCCGTGGGTTAAATTAATCCAGTGGCTTAATTAAGCCACTGGGCCCACTGGTGAGTGACCCAGGGGTCACTAACTGGGTGATTAACAGGGGGGGTTAGAGCTGACACGCCGGCGGCTAAACGCCGGCGACTGGACCGCGGCGGCGCTGCACGGGGAGGACGAATCCGGCCACGGAAGGGGAAACGGAGGGCACCGGCTTGCTCCTGGAGGTTGTCCGCGTCTTCTGGAGGCAACAGGGGGTCGCGGGGTGGTCGGGAGCGACGACGGCGACGTCCTTGGCGGCGACAGAACCACGGCGAGGTCGTAGTCGACGTTGTAGTGCAAGACTTGAGGCGATTCGGGGCGCGTTCGAACGCTGGCATGTTCAGGAGCCAAACACACGCACTGGGGGTTCACGATGAGCACTGGAGCGAGGAGGACGACGACCATGGCGGCGACGTTCCTCTGGTCTCATGGCGAAATCGTCTAGGGGGGGATTGAGGGGCCGCAAGATTAGGGGTTCTGCTCACCAGGAGGTGGTGAACGCAACGGCGCAGGCGGTGGAGACGGAGAGGCTTCAACGACGACGAATTCGCCGGAGTTGGCTTGCGGGTCCGGCGGCAACGTGGAGAAGATTCCGGCGGCTACAGAGCGTCCGAGCTCGATTCCTTCTGCACGGAGTCGAAGTCGAGGATGGCGAGGAGGATGGACAGCACGGCGCAGCTCGGGGACGTCGTTGGCCACGCGGGCTTCAAGCTATGGCGACAGCGGCGTCCTGTTCTCCTCGGGGCTCAGCGAGAGAGAGGAGGATAAGCACTGGGGAGGGGGGGAATGGACTGCGGAGGCTGCGGGGAGTCTCCAGACGCGAGAAGAGGCCACGGGGAGGCCTAGAAGCTCTCGGCGGCGACATGGCGTCCACGGCTGGCTCGGTGGCATTCCACCGAGCAGCTTGGAGGTGCGGGAGGGGGAAGAAGACGCCGCTGCCCCTGTGGGCCGCCTGGGCTGGGGTGGGCCAGCTTCGCCTGGGCGCCAGGTAAGGATTTTTCTTTCTTTTCAGTTTTTCTTTTCTGCTATTTGTTCTGTTTAGCCAATTAAAATAGCTAAACATTTTTTTAAATGCTGAAATTTTTTATGTGGCCTCATAATAATAAAGACTAACCACTTATAAAATTTCAACATTTTTAAAATTCAATTAATTTGAATCTTAAATCAAATAGGGGTATTTCTTTAATTCCAAGGCACTGTTTGATTATTTGAAAAATCTATGAGCATGGGATGGGTCCCACATCACTTGATATGTGATCACACTCATTTATAAGACTTTTCAAAAATCTAACATGAATTTTTGGAGAAGATTTTTATCTGGCCTTTTGAAATAATTCATCTGGGGGGGTTTCCTTCTCCCATTTTGATTTTGAAGTTGAATTTCCTTTGAATTATTTCATGAATGCAAAGTGAAAAAGACCCTAGCACATTACCTAACAGAGGGTTCTGACAACTCGCCCCCACTCAACAGAATCTCGTCCCGAGATTCAGAAGTCTGCGGGAGGAAGGTGGGGTACTCGGCATTGAGACGGTCTTCTCTTTCCCACATAGCTTCTCTTTCAGAGTGGTGTGACCATTGCACTTTCAGAAACCTAATCTTCTAACGACGAGTGACACGCTCTGCGGAATCAAGAATACGAACGGGGTATTCTCGATAAGAAAGGTCATCTTGGAGATCAAGAGTTTCGTGGTCGACTTCGCGGATAGGGTCCTTGAAGCAACGCCTGAGTTGGGACACATGGAATACATCATGTACTCGGGAGAGGTGCGGAGGTAGTTCAAGTTGGTAGGCAACTTCTCCACGTTTAGCAATAATGCGGAAAGGTCCGATGTAACGTGGGGACAACTTGCCTTTGATACCGAAACGTTGGGTTCCCTTCAGAGGAGTAACCCGAAGGTAAGCCTTCTCATCCAGATTGTAGCTCTCTTGCCTATGATGAAGATCATAGTAGCTTTTCTGACGGGACTGGGCTGCTTTCAATTGATCACGAACAATGCGAACTTGCTCTTCTGCTTCCTTGATCATATCCGGTCCAAAGAATTCTCTTTCACCGGTTTCTGACCAGTTTAAAGGTGTTCGACATCGTCGTCCATATAGGAGTTCAAAAGGAGCCATGTTCAGACTAGATTGAAAACTATTGTTATAAGCAAATTCGGCAAATGGAAGAGACTTCTCCCAATTCTTTTCGAATGAGATAACACAAGCTCTGAGCATGTCTTCAAGAATTTGGTTAACCCTTTCGACTTGACCGCTAGACTGAGGATGGAAAGCTGTACTAAAGGAGAGATGAGTTCCCATAGAATTCTGAAAGCTTCCCCAAAATCTAGAGGTAAAAAGGCTACCACGATCAGAATTGATTTCCAAAGGAACACCATGAAGGGATACAATTCTAGAGATGTACAAGTCCGCTAACTGGCTAGCAGTTATAGACTCGCGAACCGGAAGGAAGTGAGCAACTTTGGAAAGCCTATCTATGACAACGAAGATGGCATTGTTTCCTTTCTGGGTTCTTGGAAAGCCGGTGATGAAGTCCATACCGACTTTGTCCCACTTCCACTCGGGAATAGACAAAGGTTGAAGTGTACCAGCAGGTCTTTGATGTTCTGCCTTAATGCGACGACAAACATCACATTCGGCAACAAATTGAGCAATGTCTCTTTTCATCCTAGTCCACCAAAATCTCTGGCGTAGATCTCGGTACATTTTTGTGCTACCGGGATGAATCGAGAGGGGTGTGTCATGGGCTTCCTTGAGGATGAGTTGCCTTAGTTCCCTATTCTTAGGTACTACCAAACGATTTTCAAAGAATACCGTTCCTTTGCTATCTGTGGAGAAACATTTAGCAACTCCGCTAGCAATGTTCTCCTTGATCCGGCGAACACCTCGTGCACGCCTTTGGGCAACTATGATTTAATCCTCAAGAGTTGGTTTCGCCACCAAGTTGAAAAGAGATCCACGAGGAACAATCTCGAGATTAAGCTTTCGAAATTCCTCATGAAGAAGTGGTTGATACTGTTGTAACATGAGGTTGTTACAGTACGACTTACGACTTAGTGCATCAGCCATGACATTGGCTTTGCCTGGGGTGTAAGAAATTACTACGTCGTAATCTTTTATCAACTCAATCCAGCGTCTTTGCCTGAGATTAAGATCTGGCTGGGTGAAAATGTATTTGAGACTTTGGTGGTCGGAATAAATCTCGCAACGGTTACCAAGGAGGTAATGTCGCCAAGTTGTTAGGGCATGAACTACGGCAGCGAGTTCAAGGTCATGGGTAGGATAGTTCTCTTCATGTGGCCGCAACTGGCGTGAAGCATAAGCTACCACATGTCGATCTTGCAGAAGTATGCATCCTAACCCTTGCCGTGATGCGTCACAATAGATCTCGAAATCCTTTTTGGTGTCTGAAGGTGCAAGTACAGGTGCAGAAGTCAATCTTCTTTTTAGCTCTTGAAAGCTTTCCTCGCACTTGGGAGTCCATAAGAATTTCTTATCTTTCTTGAGGAGTTCAGTTAGAGGCTTTGCAACTTTAGAAAAGTTCTCGACGAAGCGACGGCAATAGCTGGCTAGGCCAAGAAAACTCCTAACTTTCTTAACCGATTCAGGTGGAGTCCAGTCAAGGACGGCCTGAACTCTCTCGGGATTCACAGCAATGCCTTTTGAAGAAATCACGTGGCCTAAGTAGGTCACTTCTGGTAGCCAGAATTCTCACTTGGAGAATTTAGCATACAGGCGATGCTCTCTAAGTTTCATCAATACCAGCCTTAGGTGTTCGGCATGTTCTTCTTCGTTCTTCGAGTAGATGAGAATGTCATCGAGGTAAACCACGACGAACCGGTCCAAATACTCCATGAAGATCGAGTTCATCATGCGTGAGAAAGTGGCGGGGGCATTGGTTAAACCAAAGGACATGACGGTATACTCGTAAAGACCATAACGAGTAGTAAAAGCCGTTTTGGGAATGTCCTCGTTTCGGATCTTGATTTGATGATAACCTAATCTCAAATCCATCTTTGAGAAGACAGAAGATCCTGCAAGTTGATCATAAAGATCATTGATCCTGGGCAATGGGTACTTGTTCTTTATCGTCGCTAAATTTAGCGGGCGATAGTCTACGCACATCCTTTCTGTTCCATCTTTCTTCGTTACGAACAGAACGGGGCAACCCCATGGCGATGAGCTAGGGCGGATGAAGCCTTTCTCCAACAAAGCTTCCAGTTGGGTTTTAAGCTCAGCTAACTCACGTGGGGCCATTTTGTATGGGCGTCTAGAAATAGGTGCGGTTCCTGGGGCAAGATCCACTATAAACTCTACACATCTGTCGGGTGGCATGCCCGGCAGCTCTTCAGGAAAGACATCCGGGAAGTCACGAACCACCGGAATATCTTCAAGTTCGGGAAGGGGAAGTACATTCAAGGAATGCACTTGGGTTCTTGTTCTGGGTGAGGTATAGTTGACGGTTTTGCCTGAAGGGTGGGTGAGTTTCACGGATTTGCCTTTGCAATCCAGGTAGGCATTCTGCTTTGATAGCCAATCCATGCCAAGGATGACATCAATATCTGAAGACTTGAGGGCTATGAGTGAAGCAAGGAATACTAAACCCTCAAGTGCAATTTGATTACCATGGCTCACTCTATTAGTTTACCATCTTGACCCTGGAGTTTGAATAATCATTGGGGTGGACAATTCAACAAAGGGTAACTCATGACGAAGTGCATAACTTTCCGACATGAATGAATGAGATGCTCCTGGGTCGAAAAGAACGGAAGTAGGAACATAATTGACTGGGAGCGTACCAAGAATGACGTCAGTGGTGTCGTCAGTCTCTTCGGCGGCGATCTGGTTCACACGTCCACGAGTGGTGGGAGGAGCGGGTTTGGCGGTGTAGACCTTCTGGGGTGGCTTGCCACGACCATTGTTGTTGTTGTTGCCTCCGGCACGGGGTGGAGCATTCTGGTGCTGGATCTGGTTCTGGGGACACTCGCGAGAGTAGTGGCCTGCCTGACCACACTTGTAACAGGCTCCGAAAACAGTTCGTGGAGCTGGGTTGTTTGGTGGAGCTGGGTGGAACTGGGTTGGTGGACGAGGCGCCACATAGGATGGCCTCGGTGGGTTGTTCTGGCGGAACATGCTGTTGGGGATCCAGATCTTGCGCTTCTCGGAACCAGAGCTGGATGAACCGTCATCTCTAGGGTGTTTGCGGAAATCGTTGGGGGTGTTCATGTCCTCTGCCTTGATGGCCTTGTTGACAAGGACCTGGAATGAGGCAAAGTCATGAAGGTTGAGCTCACGACGAAGTCCAGTGTTGAGTCCGCGACGGAACCTCTCTTGTTTCTTGGAGTCGGTGGAGACTTCTTCGGTAGCATAACGAGCCAGTCGGTTGAACTCACGACTAAACTCATCAACGGTCCTTCTGCCTTGAGTGAGGTTGCAGAACTCCTCACGCTTGCGGTCCATAAGACCCTTGGGGATGTGGTGCTCGCGGAAGGACGTGCAGAATTCCTCCCAAGATGCAGGCGGTCCAACGGGACGCATATTCAGGAAGTTCTCCCACCAAGAGCTAGCTGCACCTTCAAGGTGATAGGTGGCATAGCTGACCTTGTCACCAATTGCAACACGGCCTGCTTGGAGCTTCCTCTCGATGCTGCGAAGCCAGTCATCGGCGTCAAGGGGCTCGGTGGAGTAACTGAAAACCGGGAGATGAAGTCGGATGAAGTCGTTCAGGGACACCAGCTAATTGCGCTGCTGAGTGGTGTTGCGTGCGATGACTTCCAGCAGGTGGTGAGAGTCACGACGGTTCCTCTCGACCTCCATCAGAACTTGTGCCATCGTGGGTGGGGGTGGAAGGTTGCCTTCCTCCTGGTCATTCCCACGACCTTGGTTACGACCAACCTGGCCACGGGTTCCTTGAGACATCCTGAAGGTGAAAACCAAAGTCAAACAGAGTTGATTTGAAGAGTCTAATCAAGGTATTGAAGTACTGGAAGGATTACAGAGCAAAGGAAGTAATCATCTTGACAACATGGTGATAAAGCATACAAGCCATATATTCACAAGCTGTCATACAAACCATACATCGTTTTAGTACAAGCACCGAGCTAATACAAACGTGATGAAGATGATACATCCTTCAGAGGCACTCTGACTTCCTATACATTATTTATCTAAGCCTCTGGAACTTAGACACCTTGCTTACAATATACTAAGATACTACTACATCATCACTAAGTAAGACCACAGGTGGTCTCACTCATCTCCATCTCCATAGTAGTCCTCATAAAAGTTACCCGCGTATCCCGGTAGCTGGAGGTGACCATCGGAAAACACGGAGGCTTGTGGACCCTGATATCCATTTGGGCAAGGATGGGGCCTGGGTCCAGCGTAGGGTGGAAGCAAAGGACCACGGGGTGGAAAAATGCCTCCAATCTTGGGCCAAGCAACTCGAGAAGGCATCTGAGTCCTCACTGGGTAGATCGCATCAAACTCAACTGATCCCACACTCACAAAGGGTGCCAAGAGTGTCAGTGATCGATACAGACGAACACGGGTGGCGTGGAGCTCGAAATGGAGAGCGCGTGCATCACGATCTCTGTCACTAGCAAATCTAGCAGTCATCTGAAGTGCGGGATCTTCTGAAGAGTGATCTGAGTAGAGTCTGGTGTAATATCCCTCTTCTCCTGGAAGTGCAGCAGGGATATAGCGGAAAGAAGTCTCTCTCAGCAAAGTGTGCTCCTCTCTCAGCAGTGTCATACATGAGTATGCAGCATCCTGCACAGCCATGTTCACGGTAACGCCAATGCCATGTCAAAAGTGGATAGGCTGAGTGACTCCAACGTGGTGCGGATATATCCGGACAATGCAGTGGAACTGCGTCTGGTTGAAGTCGTGGAACTGCTCCTCGACGGTGTACTCAGGATACCACCGATATCCCACATAGGACATCATCTCGATCAACGTGGCGGGATGGCCACGCACACCGAGGCACCTGGTCAAACGAACAATCTGCCGAGGGGGAAGATCTGCCATCTGAAACAGAAAGGAGTTTGCAAATGCATCAGATTATGAGATAAACCTGGAATGACTCGGACAACATAACGGCTGTAATTGCAAGAAAAAGAAAATTTCTTACAACATGGAAACAACACTTACATACGATGTAACAAAACAGGGAGCATAACCATTCTAACAAATCGATCACAACTTTCCTACGGCTATGAGGAAGCAAACAACAAGATGTTCTAATCAGACAGAGGAGAGCCTAGTCCTATCTTCCCGTAGAATAAGACGAGGGTGACTCAGAACTCAGAACGAAGGGGTAAGGAGAAAAAAGAAGCCTTACGTTGTTCCCTTATATACCCAGAGTAACTATATAACTATAGCAAGCTAGACTCAACTTCGGCCAAGGCTACTAGTCCTACAGTCAGTCCTGCTCTGATACCAAGTCTGTCGAGACCCGGGGTTAGCGTATGCAAGTCCAGTTAAGGCATAGTCATATGGAGAGCCGAGAACCGTACCCACTTGTCTAAGCAGACAAGGCCAAGCACAAAACGTTCTCGGAAAGCATCGTACGTGAGGGGCATCCCATCCAGGCCGGATGATCAATTGAGATGGGTCCTCATCGTCCGCACACAAGTCTAATGATATGGGTGGTGAACTCCCATATTCAAAGACAAGTCGCCTCAACCATACTATCGACTATCTCAAAACTCTTACATAGACTTACTCCAGCCCGATCACTTAGTCGGGGTCTAGGGCGGGCTCGATCATACCACAAAGTGTGCACGAGACGGAGTCTCGAGCAATCGCATCGCGATGCCCCAAGCTGCGCACATCTAAGGGCCACTTGGTGTATGAAAGACCGCCAGCCAGAACACAACTAAAGTCTCGAAAACCCATACAAAGACATACATGTTATAAACATACACGCAACACACATGCCTTGTATGAACAGCAGGTACCATTGCAATTCTCTACAAAGTGTACATTTTATTTATAAATCTTATAGAGTACACACAGATATCACATACATGTGACCAACATTACAACACAGGCGGAAGCAAATTATGTCTGAGTACAGACAAGTTTAACAAATGGCTTAAGAAGCCTTATTTAAACACAAAGCCCTCCACGAGGGAACCAGTCGTCTGACTGGGACTAGACTAGTTGGTCTTCAGTCGTCCAGCTCGATGAAGAAGCCACCTTCGGGGTCAGTGGCATCATCTAAAACATAGATTAAGCAAACGTGAGTACAAAGTCGTACTCAGCAAGACTTATATAGGAGCTATACTACTCATGCACATGTATCAAGGTAAAGGGAGGTGGGGTTCACTTGCAGAAATGCCAGCTTTGACTTGGCTAATCCTGAACTACGAGTACCAGACTTTGAGGTAAGAAGCGTACACGAGTCCACTACTTTCTCCAACCAATACACCACTATGGTGCCTTCCTCGACTTCCCCACGAGGAAGCACGCCATAGCACTCATACTTATCTTGGTGTGTTTTAGAAGTATCCAGTTCAAGTTTTCTAATAATCAAGCTAAGCTTTCCAAGCAGTCCATAACCGCAGACACGGCTATTCGAATAGTTTTGTTAACCTTGCAAGGGTGTACCGCTACACACACATGATCATCATTACCGCCTTTGTACTCGACACCGTTCAAGAGGTGTCGGCGAGGATGCTCACCACAACTGTTATCTCATAGACGATCTAGTCCGAGAAAGCCGCCTACTTGGGTTGGTTTCCACAATCGTGAACCCGGCCGGTTTACCGAAGTGGACCCAAGTGATGTGTGCGTGGTGCATAAGCCGGTCTCGGATGAGCCGGTCTCGGATGAGCCGTTCTCTCACTTAGCATCCAGGCCACAGACCTACCAGAACTCCAAACTATTGCGACATTTGGACATCGAAAGGGATGAGTTAGTAAGTTGAGAGGGGTCAGTGAGCCCAATGTGTGGTTGTACTCTTCATCTTGGATCACCACACAAGAACTCGTACTAGGGCGGTGTTCAACGAGACAACCCACTGTGTACTCCTACGCAGCCTCTCATCGTTCACCTTGTATTAGGGTCGATTCACCAACACTTTTCTACCATCATCAACATGATCATTCCCATCCCGACTCACATCACAGTAACAACATGGTATCATACTAAGCATGCAATAAGCGATAACATTTGCAGGGGCCACATGATATCAAACAACTCCTACATTTTCTAGGATTGTGGTTTGCTTACTACTGTGACAAAATGATAGGTCATGCAAAGGAATGGGTTCATCTATGTGGTAGAAACGAATCATGGTGATCATCCTAAACAATGCATAAGCGAGACATGAGAGGGAAGTGGGATTTTATCGACATGATCAAAGGGGGTTTGCTTGCCTTGCTGACGAGGTTCGGGTTCGGGGTCTTCAACGTAGGGGGTGACCTCGGGTTCCGGCTCCACGTCTATCAGCAACATGACAATCATAGGATTGACATAATGTACAATGCACAATCACATGAATAAGATTGACAGGGTGATGTTCATGGTACTGATGTGTTGAGCATTCCATTTAAATGGAGTATATTGCAAATTGAATTGCAAATTCAAACTCCACATTTGAATTCAAATTAACCAAGTTGTATATGACATGGTTTGATCATTTTGAATTATCTTCAATTGTATAAGATATGCCTCTGATGTGTGATTGAAATGTAGCATGTTGCCATGGTTCAAGTTGCAAAAATATTTGATTTGAATTTGATTTAATTCCATTTAAATCAAATAGCAAATGCTACTGATCACATTTTAAATTCAACTCAAACAGAGTTGAAAGTTGCATATTTGGAAAGATAATTTTCTCCTGATCATTTTTCATATATTATTTGTCCAATTTGGAGTTAATATGAATTTTCTATGAATTTCCTAAGTTTGGGGTATTTTCTGAAATTCTGGAATTCTTTTAAAACAAATAATCTCTGGAAATTCATTTAATTTGATTTATTGCGCAAATGCTGACGTCAGGGGGGGGCTGACATGTGGGGTCACCTTGTCAGTGACTGGGTTAAATTAACCCGTGGGTTAAATTAATCCAGTGGCTTAATTAAGGCACTGGGCCCACTGGTCAGTGACCCAGGGGTCACTAACTGGGTGATTAACATGGGGGTTAGAGCTGACACGCCGGCGGCTAAACGCCGGCGACTGGACCGCGGCGGCGCTGCACGGGGAGGACGAATCCGGCCACGGGAGGGGAAACGGAGGGCACCGGCTTGCTCCTGGAGGTCGTCCGCGTCTTCTGGAGGCAACAGGGGGTCGCGGGGTAGTCGACGTTGTAGTGCAAGACTTGAGGTGATTCAGGGCGCGTTCGAACGCTGGCATGTTCAGGAGCCAAACGCACGCACTGGGGGTTCACGATGAGCACTGGAGCGAGGAGGACGACGACCATGGCGGCGACGTTCCTCTGGTCTCATGGCGAAATCGTCTAGGGGGGGATTGAGGGGCCGCAAGATTAGGGGTTCTGCTCACCAGGAGGTGGTGAACGCAACAGCGCAGGCGGTGGAGACGGAGAGGCTTCAACGACGACGAATTCGCCGGAGTTGGCTTGCGGGTCCGGCGGCAACGTGGAGAAGATTCCGGCGGCTACAGAGCGTCCGAGCTTGATTCCTTCTGCACGGAGTCGAAGTCGAGGATGGCGAGGAGGATGGACAGCACGACGCAGCTCGGGGACGTCGTTGGCCACGCGGGCTTCAAGCTATGGCGACGGCGGCGTCCTGTTCTCCTCGGGGCTCAGCGAGAGAGAGGAGGATAGGCACTAGGGAGGGGGGAATGGACTGCGGAGGCTGCGGGGAGTCTCCAGACGCGAGAAGAGGCCACGGGGAGGCCTGGAAGCTCTCGGCGGCGATGTGGCGTCCACGGCTGGCTCGGTGGCATTCCACCGAGCAGCTTGGAGGCGCGGGAGGGGGAAGAAGACGCCGCTGCCCCTGTGGGCCGGCTGGGCTGGGGTGGGCCGGCTTCGCCTGGGTGCCAGGTAAGGATTTTTCTTTCTTTTCTGTTTTTCTTTTCTGCTATTTGTTCTGTTTAGCCAATTAAAATAGCTAAACATTTTTTTAAATGCTGAATTTTTTTTATGTGGCCTCATAATAATAAAGACTAACCACTTATAAAATTTCAACATTTTTAAAATTCAATTAATTTGAATCTTAAATCAAATAGGGGTATTTCTTTAATTCCATGGCACTGTTTGATTATTTGAAAAATCTATGAGCATGGGATGGGTCCCACATCACTTGATATGTGATCACACTCATTTATAAGACTTTTCAAAAATCTAAGATGAATTTTTGGAGAAGATTTTTATCTGGCCTTTTGAAATAATTCATCTGGGGGGGTTTCCTTCTCCCATTTTGATTTTGAAGTTGAATTTCCTTTGAATTCTTTCATGAATGCAAAGTGAAAAAGACCCTAGCACATTACCTAACAGAGGGTTCTGACAAAGGCCGCTCTTGTCTCCGGGTTCAACAAGTCTGGCATAGCGTCCCTGTTACCCGGCAAGAGTATGCTGCTGGAGGGCCTACTCATGAAAAGACACGCATAAACTTTAAATGCTGTTACATTATCCTCTCGACAAAAGTGCAACGTCTGCAAATCACGTACCTTATAATTATTTTGTATATCGCGCAAGTAAATCTTAATACAGTTGCACCTTTTTCTCCTTCCCAGCAGGTGCTCGGGGGCTGGGCGCCCTCATGACGCAGCGACGTCAACCTCCTCGTCCATGACTGATCCCTACAACAACTCACGCTTACGACACAAGACCCGAGTCGAGCACTTCCTCGAATGACAATTACTCGACGCCGAGGAAGTCTTCTGTCTATGCTCGACTGCAAGCAATCGAACATAGCCTCGGGGGCTAATCCCATCGGGAGCGCTGACGCGCACCCGACGAGAACTACTCGCGCATCTGACAAGAACGACGGGGTTAGCTTAACAACAACTTGAGCCTATGCCCGACTCTACGAGTCGCACATAGCCTCGGGGGAGCAAGTCAATCATCTTCAAATTCGGGATACCACACAACATCATCACAGACAATGGTACAAACTTCACAGCAGCAGAATTCCAAAACTTCTGTCAGGAGTTGGGCATCAAAATCAACTACGCATCAGTCGCACACCCGCAGTCCAATGGCCAAGTGGAGAAAGCAAACGGCCTAGTATGCGGAGGAATAAATAAGAGACTCCTAGCACCACTAGAACAAGCCGCAGGCAACTGGGTAGAGGAGCTCCACGCAGTCCTATGGAGCTTACTCACCACCCCAAACAGCTCGACCCAGTATACACCTTTGTTCTTGGTATACGGGGCAGAATTAGTGTTGCCGCACGACTTAAAATTCGGAGCCCCTAGAATCTCAGGGTACAAAGAGGAAGAGGCAGAAGAAGCACTGCAGAACGACAAAGACGTAGTAGACGAAGCACGGGACACAGCCATCACAAGATCTGAAGGATACCAGGACAAATTACACACATATCAAAGCAGTCGCGTGCGAATCAGAACATTCAACAAAGGAGACCTTGTGCTACAGCTGATACAGGAAAAAGTGCAAAAACTCGCCCCACAATGGGAAGGGTCGTTCATCATGTCGGAAGTCATAGGAGGAGGAGCATACAGATTGAAGAATCCGAAGACCAATGAGGACGTGGGAAATCAATGGAACATAGCAAACCTACGCCTGTTCAACCCATAGTCCTCTAGACACTATCAAGACATCGGCAGCAGCACCGATCGGCAACCCATGTAAAATTCGAAGGAATGTTGCCCAAAGCATCTTACTCAAAAGAACTCGGGGGATCGAGTCTAAAACTCCCCCGAGAGACGCTATCTTCGCTAAATGCGACCTTTACTTAAAAGCACTCAGGGGCTCGAGTCTAAAACTCCCCCCGAGAGACGCTATCTTCGCTAAACGCGACCTTTACTTAAAAGCACTCGGGGGCTCGAGTCTAAAACTCCCCCCGAGAGACGTTATCTTCGCTAAACGCGACCTTTACTTAAAAGCACTCGGGGGCTCGAGCAATAAACTCCTCCCCGAGAGACGCTATCTTCGCTAAACGCGACCTGTACTTAAAAGCACTCGGGGGCTCGAGCAATACACTCCCCCAAGAGACGCTATCCTCGCCAAAAAACACGATCATATCTACAAACATCGGGAGGAAAGAATGCAAGACTCTCGCCCAAAAACAAAAATTCCAACAAAGCAAGTCGCATCAAAAAGCGCACGGTTCTTTAGTCTTCACCTGATCGCAAGCGGTCACCTAAAGACTCGGGGGCTATTCCCATCGGGAGCACCGACGCGCCCCCGATCCAAAGTTGGAAAATTCAAAAACAACTACAAACCAGTGAGACAAAAATTCATAAAGCCTGCGCTCGATTCTACAAATCAAACGCAGCCTCGGGGGCTACTCCCATCGGGAGCACTGGCGCGCACCCGAAAAGACATTTTCATTACAAAGGAGTCGAAGACATCTTCATTACAAAGGAGTCGAAGACATTCATCTCATTACAAAGGAGTCGAAGACATTCATTACAAAGAAGTCGAAACGACAGTTACCGCTACAGAAAGACCCGCAGAACTACAAGATGGGCTACGCTCAACTTCTACATGTGTGCTCATGGTGAGATAATTGGCACTTTCGTGCCACAAACCGATGGGCATCACCACAGGAAAGAAAGCAACCAAGCTCGTGAAGAAGGTCGTCGTCCTCTAGTTCTACAAGGTGCTCGTCTACTGACGTAGCCGCTTGCCGACGGGTTTAACGTCCAGTTCTTCCTTAGAACTAGAAGAGCAAACAACATCGCCCGAGGGATCAGCCGAAGACGAAGACACGGGAGAAACAGGCGAACCACCACTCGAGCCATCGGAATCATTGATGCTTGTTTCATCACAGTATGGATCCAGACGGTTGCCACCAGCATCAAACGCGCGGATAATAACTGTATCTTCGCCGTCAAAACGACAGCAAAGGCTGTCTCCTCCACGCAGTTTCAACTGACGAGAAAACACCCTCCAACCAGACCCAAGGAAATTCAAGGATGAACTATCAACCTCCAGCTCCACCCAAGAAGAAGAACGAGCACATCCATGAAGACGGAACCAGGAGCCCCTCAAGTTACGCTCAGAAGCAATGGAGGCAAATGATGGCAAGAGAGTGTTAATACTCTTCAAGCCCTCGTTGATTACCCCAAGTGCAGAGTGAGATATAGTGCAGCGGCAAGTTTTCCCTTGGCAAAGATACCAAGGTTTGTCTCCCGTAGGACTCCGAAGGATACAAGAAGGTGGTAAAGTGAACAATGGCGCCGAGGTTGCTAGCTTCACCTGGACTTGCATGAGAATACAAATAACTTTGCTCCCAACGAGTACAGAGGAGTTGTCAATTCCTCCGGCGTTGTTGTTTACAAAGGATCAACGCAAGAGATAATAATAGTGGCAACTGAAAGTAAAGACTGAAAGTAATAAGGGTGTAAACAGCGATATGAAGATGGACCAGGGTCCCGTGATTTTCACTAGTGATGTCTCTCTCCCAAAATACGATAAAAGTGCTAGCGAGGTAAACAAATCACAGTTGGGCAATTGACATGATTATGAAGGCACCACAATGCTAACTATGCCGCAAAGAAAGGAAGGGCTCAAAAACAATGGGCAATACGCCAAGGTAAGTAGACCGAAATCCATCTGCATCTACTACGAATCATCCACCTTGAGATATCTATCCAGAACATCTCGCTGGTATTAAGTTGCGAATCCCACCCAAAGTGTAAACTCAAAGCAACAGACAACTGTATTAAAAGAACTATGCGTAAAGTAAACAATCCTTGCACCTGCAGGTACAAGCACCATTGTTTTATCCCTGATGGCAACAACACATCCCCTAGTCTCATGTTTCTGTCACTCAAGCTAGACATCAAGGGGCTGAACCCACAATCGAGCATAATGCTCTCTCTTGGAGTTGCAAATAAAATATTTGGCCAAAGCAAATACCGCAACAGAGAACATGCAAGAATTTACTCAATAACAAAATATAAAAGAGAAGAACCAAATATATTACTCATCACAATCTGAACATAGTCTCATAATCCATCAGATCCCAACAAACTCAGGATAGCAACAGCAGAAATTACATAGATGCCTCGATCATGTGAAGCAGCCCACGAGGACTCGAAAGTGGAAGCACAAAAGGGGGAGAGATAGATCACATAGCTACTGGTCACGGACCCATGGTCCAACGGAAACTACTCACGGTACATACGGGAGGCGTCCATGGCTATGGAGGGTCTCCCGGAGGGGGTAGCTTCTCCCGGCAGGGTGCTGGAGCAGCTTCTCCAGGCAGCCCCGATCTAGAAACGGCGGCGGCGGCGGAACAGAGGCGAGATCGCGAAAAAAGGAGTCCGTCTTAGGGGTTTCCACCCCGAGGGGTAAATATAGGAGAAGGGGGTGTCGAGGGGACCCATGAGGCAGTCAGGAGGGTGCCTGGCGCGGCCCAGGGTGGGGCCGCGCCACCTGCCCTCCTGGCTGCCTGGTGGTGGCCCCCCTTCCCTCTCTTGGTGATTCCGGAAGCTTCTGTTGCGCTCATTTTTTATATATTTTTCCCGGAATTTTTGGAGCACATTTAATCGCCGGAAAACCTGAAATACAAAAACAGCAGAAAACAGAAACTGGCAACTGGGTGCACTGAGTTAATAGGTTAGTCCAAATTGGTTCAAAAGTGTATGAAAGTTCAAGAAAAACATGGCAAAGTCACACAAAACATGCATGGAACAAGCAGAAATTATAGATATGTTTGGGACGTATCAACATCCCTAAGCTTAATTCCTGCTCGTCCTCGAGTAGGTAAATGATAACAAGCATAATTTCTGTGGTGACATGCCACACAACCATAAAAGTACTTTTAAGTAAAGCAATCAAAGCATGCAATTCAATTCAAGACTTAACAAGCAAGAGTCTATATTAGCATTGACACAAGCAACAAAAGAATAAAAGGTGCAAGAGCTCTCGCTTTCTGTGACTCGAATGTCTCCAGATGGTGTTTGCGTGCAAGCAAAGGATAGGGAAATACAAGATTTAAAAATAAGGTTGTTGAGAACAACTATCTACTAAAGTTTCACACTTGGTCTCCTTTGGATTCTTATCTGGACTCGTCCCAAGACCACTAGCCAGGTACAAGTCAAACTGATCCACTCCCTTTCGATATTTTGAGCACTCATGCAATGGATGAGCGTGAGCAAGAAAGTTGACACCTAAAAGGCAAAACAGAAAGAAGGTGGAGGAAGAAGACAAAAAAGGTGTGAAAGGCTCACATCAATGAGGACAATCATAGGCGAGAGAAGGCCATATGATAGATATGATGTGAGGAGTAGGGATTGCCATACAACGGATGCACATGTGAGCTAAAAGATCTCCAAGGGAACTAGTGGGGGTGCATCTAACTTGCTTGCTCAAGAAGACCTAGAGCTCGTTTGAGGTGGCTCATCATTGGAACCCTCCAGAGGTTAGTGATCCATCTAGTAGCTAGAGTTCTCAACAGGGGTTTTTTGGTTTTCGAAAAACACACGGATTGCCCAAAATACGACATCTATCACTAATAGGCAAGAGCTCTTGACACCATAAGTTCAAACATTACCCTAATCAATACCTCAAAACTATTGCAAGTTACTACTACAAAGAGAAAAGCAACTTTAACTACCTACTTCTAGTCAAGACACAAAACTCAATGCAACAGGCAAACTCTCTATTAAGATAAAAAATGCAACCTATAGAAAGCTAACCTAAAACAAAAGAAAAGCTCTAGACAAACTAAAGCACTATAACTAAACAGAGCAGCAGCTAAGAAAAGAAAAAGAACAACTCACAGCTGAAAGAATAAGCATGCAAATCCTATGAGGAGTTCTAGTTCAAGCGGAGCGTGAATCTCTCCCACACAAAAGAAAGGAAGCTGGGATCAAACTTGTTACTACAGCAAACAAAGTAAAAGAAAACTAAAAACAAAACCTAAGAGCGAGACGCTCCAAGAAAAGCACATAACGCATGAAGTGATAAAAATATAGTGCAACGAGAGACGAACTGATAATTGTTGATGAAGAAGGGGATGCACGAGGGCATCCCCAAGCTTAGACGCTTGAGTCTCCTTGAATATTTATTGGGGGTGTACATGGGCATCCCCAAGCTTGAGCGTTTGACCCTCCTGAATCTTCTTTCATCATCCTCCATCGCGCACTTGAAAACTCCCTTCATACATAACTCATTGTAGGCTGATTAGAGAGGATAGTACCCTAATAAAATAATTTTCCTCTACTGCAAATAAAGTTTTCCAGGAAGAGCTACTGTTTCCCAAGATTGCCAAAAGGTTTTTGCAAAGAAAAAGCAAGCTTAAGGTTTGCAAAAGTTAAGAGAGACAAAACGTGGCAGAATCTGTGAAAAACAGAACAGCAGATAGAAACGAATTTTTTAGGTGTACTTCTGCAACTCAAATCAAAGAACTCAGAACATACGGAAGTTTCGTAATTGTATAGAGCATGCTGTGTAAAAATTTCAGATCAAAAAGATGAACTGGGATTTTTCTCTGATTTTTCTAGTCACGAGGACAGAATCTGTTTTCTGGACAGCATGTCACAACTTTTACTTCCCTTGCCGTATGAGGCTAAACTTGGCACAAAGCTTGAAACGTAAAGATACAATGATGTTTCTACAGTAGCAACAATCATCAAGACCACTAAGAACAGAACAAAAGAAAAAAGAAAAACCTAAATTCGTTGCGGGCTGCCTCCCGAAAGCGCTTCTTTAGAGCCATTAGCTAGGCTTAAAGCAGAAGATCAAGTCTTTTCAAGAGAATAACTAGCCCGTGTGACGGACTCAAAAGGTAACTTAATCTTTTTCCTAGGGAAATGTTCCATCCCTTTCTTGTACTTCTGCATGTCGCGGAGCTCGATAAAGTTGTTTAGGTGCAAAGCAGCATCTTCTCCTGCTCCTGAGAATTGATCTTTCATGAAAAGGTTAAGCAAAGCAGGTTTAATCTCATAAGAAGGTGCTGAAGTGGCAGGTGGAGCAATAGGAGTGCAGATAAAGTCACTGTTGTTGTGACTAGTGAAGTGACACAACTTAGTGTTTTCATTGGAACCCATAGTAGCAGCAGGTATTTTTGGTATTTTTGATTAAGGACACAAAAGTAAAAACTGAAAGGTAAACTAACAAGACTAAAAAGCAAAGATAAAAGATAGTGTGAAACTCCCCTATCTTGTAGACTGGAGTCCCTGGCAACGGCGCCAGAAAACTTGCTGATGGCAAGAGAGTGTTAATACTCTTCAAGCCCTCGTTGATTACCCCAAGTGCAGAGTGAGATATAGTGAAGCGACAAGTTTTCCCTTGGAAAAGATACCAAGGTTTGTCTCCCGTAGGACTCCGAAGGATACAAGAAGGTGTTAAAGTGAACAATGGCGCCGAGGTTGCTAGCTTCACCTGGACCTGCACACAGATACAAATAACTTTGCTCCCAACGAGTACAGAGGAGTTGTCAATTCCTCCGGCCTTGCTGTTTACAAAGGATCAACGCAAGAGATAATAATAGTGGCAACTGAAAGTAAAGACTGAAAGTAATAAGGGTGTAAACAGTGATATGAAGATGGACCAGGGTCCCGTGATTTTCATTAGTGATGTCTCTCTCCCAAAAGACGATAAAAGTGCTAGCGAGGTAAACAAATCACAGTTGGGAAATTGCCAGGATTATGAAGGCACCGCAATGCTAACTATGCTGCAAAGAAAGGAAGGGCTCAAAAGAAATGGGCAGTACGCCAAGGTAAGTAGACTAAAATCCATCTGCATCTACTACGAATCATCCACCTTGAGATATCTATCCAGAACATCTCGCTAGTATTAAGTTGCGAATCCCAACGAAAGTGTAAACTCAAAGCAACAGACAACTGCATTAAAAGAATTATGCGTAAAGTAAACAATCCTTGCACTCGCAGGTACAAGCACCGTTGTTTTATCCCTGGTGGCAACAACACATCCCCTAGTCTCAAGCTAGACATCAAGGGGCTGAACCCACACTCGAGCATAACGCTCTCTCTTGGAGTTGCAAATAAAATACTTGGCCAAAGAAAATACCGCAACTGACGAGGGGGTGACCCCACGACTCCTACGGATAGGCCTACCCGGTGTCCCTGAAGATAGAAGGCCCATGAAGACGCGCCTGGACCCACCTTGGCCCGCTAATTGGCACCGACATAGGAGTCTGTGACTCGTAAGGAAGGTGCGAAGACCTGTCGTACGGAGCAAGCTAGGGTTAGGAAAGCTTACCTGTAAACGTAGATGAACTCCCCGAGACCTAGCCCAGTATATAAGGGCTAGGAGGGGCGATGAAAGGCATCGAATATCATCTGTAACCCTAGCCTTGAGCGCTCCAGCCTTGGCATCCACTGTAATCGCATCTCCCTCATCAATAATATCGAGCAGGAACGTGTTCTCCTGTTTGCCGATGAGCTATCGTCCAACCTGTGCCTCTCATGACTAACCCAGGGTCCCTGACCATGGTATTTTCCGGGGTTGATCCCCGTCAATTGGTGCCGTCTGTGGGAACCGCGCAGGTTGGGAACGCGATCTCGGCGGCCTCATCATCATCAGCACTCATCGACCCGGCGGCTCCGGCAAGATCTAATCTGTTTGAGTCCCTCGGATTCACGGCCCACCTCCCGGCCCTCTAGCCAGTCTTTACCGATCTACACTCCGACGTCAATCTGATCTTTGGAGCGTATCAGATGTACATCAACCATTGGGGGACTCTTCGCCTCATCGACGGCACCCGCGCACCCACGGCAACACCTGCGGCAAGGACCGGAGCGGACGCCACCCGCACGGCCAACCAATCTGGCAGCTTTAGCTACCCACCCAACTCAAGGCTCCACGCCACTCGCGACCGCTCGAGTGGATCCCCAACATGGAGAAGCACCATCACACGTATCAGCAAGGAGGCGACAAGGACACCATCGCAGGTGTTCATGGCAGAAGTTGGCGCACCAGCGTCAGGTAACAACGGACGAGTCGACGACCCGAGCACTCGTCAAGACACCCCAACCACCAGCAGGGCGACAGGTCCCGGCAACACCAGTCAGATGGTCGTAAAGCTAGCAGAACCGGGGTCCATACCAATGAAAGTCCCGGTGGAACAAGGAACCAGCAATCAAAAAAGCAGTCAGCCGCCAAGCAGCAAGCAGCAAGCACCCGGCCAAGGCGGCCAGCCATCACGCAGCAGGCAGCAAACCCCGGTTGCAACGGCGGACGAACCACCCAGAGAAAAAATATACTTGTCCAAGGAATCAATGGCAATGGTAAAGGAAGCAGTCGCCCGCGGCAGGCTACTACCACCAGATGCCTCAAGGGACGAGCTAAGGGCATACAACAAGCTAGCGGGCGAGCTAACCCAACATACGAGACCGTGGCGCCTAGCCATGGAGAAGCAAGAGAAGGCGAAACTCAAAAAGAAAAGCAGTCGCAGACAACCTCCCAGAAGTGACTCACCAGGCCGCGACTCCCCCACCCGCAACAGATCGAAACTCAACAACCTGCGGAAGACATAAAGGGCGAGAGTGGTGCGGAAACTCGAAGACGACTTCAGATTAGAGGAAGACGACGACGAAGAAGAGCCTCTCACTCCGGCAGAAGCACTCATAAGCGCCCAGGACTACCTGTCTCGTGCCCAGAAAAGCAGAAAGGGCAAGTCAGATCGCTACACTTCCATTGCTTTGCAGATAATGAAGGACGCCATCGATGCCTCGGTGCCTAAGAAATCCAGCACAAAATGGCAGACTCGCGAGCGGACACCGGACAGGGACCCCAGTTCACGATGACGACGACGACGACGACAGTAACGACGACAGGCGCAGACGCTCCGACAGGAACAAGAAGCACGACAACGACGTCAACAACAGGCGCCGCAGCACTCGACGAGATGCGTGAGATGACATCACACATAACAAAGTCAACTGCAGCAGACGAAGACGCGCAGCACGCGAGGAGTACTCGGACGAAGAGGCTTCCGACGAGGAAATCGAGCCATGTGGAGCACTATGCTTCACATGTGCCATACGTGAGACGCGAATGCCAATCGGGTTCAAACTGAACTCCACGACACTAAAGTACAACGGACTCGAGGAGCCGGAGGCATGGCTCGACGACTACCTAACAGCAGTCAAGTTCCAGAGAGGAACCAACGTCACGGCAATGCAGTACGTGCAGCTCATGCTCGAGAGCTCCGCTCGACATTGGCTGAAGAATCTCCGGCGCGGATCCATCAGCTCCTGGAGCCAATTTTGAGGAGCCTTCATAGAAAACTTCAAATCCACATACAAGCGACCAGCCTCACTCGAGGAACTGCGGGCATGCAAACAAGGAACGAGGGAGACCTTGCGAGCATACATCCAGCGATGGACGATACTCAAGAATTCAGCGGAAGACATCTCGGACGAAAGTGCGATCGACGCATTCAGGCGAGGCCTACAACGCGTTGAATTCAAGGAGCAACTCGGACAGATGAAAGTCCGAACACTCGCACGGCTGTTAGAACTAGCCAACAGTTGGGTGGACGGAGAAGATTCTGTTCGTAATGAAACAGAAACCCACACTGCACGATCAGAGTACGACTATGACTACAACGGAGATAGAGGAGCCGACAGAAGAAGTAAGCGACCGAGACAGAACTTCTACGACGACAGAGGACCTAACATGGTCGCCGCCGGTTTCTCGGACGATCGGAACGGCAGGCACCGCGACGACAACAGACCACAACGAAGAGACAACCCAGAAGACGAGCCCCAGGCTCAGAAACGAGAATGGAGGACAAGGCAACCACGCGACGACACTCGCGCATTCCGCTCTGCCAAAGAACAACTCGACGGACCGTGTTCTATACATGGATTCAGCAACGAGCGAGGAGAGCTCAGATCGTCCCACACCCTCAGGAATTGCAGAAGCTTCAACGAGTTGGCCGAGGAGAAAAGACGCTCCGCGGCCGCAGCAGTACGACCACTCGCAAGCATAGCGGTCAGGCCAGTCGCCCACAACGCGCCACCAGCCCCTCCTCTGCCAACAAGACAGGTGGCCGCCATCCAGGAACGAAAAAGGACACCAGAAGAAGAAGACCAGTACCCAGAAGCCCACAGGAGGATCTACATGATACAAGAAGGCAGGCCTTCCAACAGGCAGCGGAAACAAGTGACCACACAAGTCTTCCTGGCAACCTCTGCACACCCGGCCGTCCCAGAGTACCTGCGCGGGTCGGAGACAGAAATTGCCTTCTCCCGGAACGACCACCCGCCAGTCGTTCCCCAACCAGGGCACGCCGCGCTAGTACTCGAGGCCAGAATCGGAAATTACGACATGTCGCGAGTATTCATGGACGACGACAGTGGGATCAACATCATCTTCACCCGAACACTCAACGACATGCTCATCCAAAACAACGCACTCAAGTCCTCAGGCACAACCTTCCACGGGATTGTACCAGGAAAAGCAGTCTACCCCCTCGGAAGGATAAGCCTGGAGGTAGTCTTTGGGAACGCGACAAACTTCCGCAAGGAAATGCTAGACTTTGAAGTGGTCGACTGGAAGTAGCAATACCACGCAATCCTCGGGCGACCAGCCTTCGCTCGCTTCATGGTCGTACCCCATTACGCCTACCTCAAGTTGAAAATGCAAGGCCCACACGGGGTCATCACAATCAGCGGCAGTTTCGTCAGATCCGACCGCTGCGACAAGGAATTCCACAAGATAGCAGAAGCCTTCGTAGCCCACCGAGGCAGCAGAACCACGGAACTCGCAGAAGAAGCGCTCCCGTAGAAGGAAAGGAACATCGCCCGAAGAACCCCGGTACTCGGAGACAAAGCTACCAGGCCTTCAAGGCCACTACATCATTGTTCTAAGCAAAAGGGATCTGTCTTCAACAGAACCCCCTTACTCTCTGTAAGAGATAGCAGGAAAAATATTTCCCCCCAAAATCTGTTAGCACTCGGGGGATCGCCGAAGCAGCCACACCCCGAGGCGTCCCCCGCAATCACGACACACTAACTTGGCACTCGGGGGCTCTCCGAAGCAGCCACCCCCTGAGGCGTCCTCCGCAATCGCGACACATTAACTTGGCACTCGGGGGATCGCCGAAGTAGCCACCCCCCGAGGCGTCCTCCGCAATCGCGGCACATTAACTTGGCACTCGGGGGCTCGCCGAAGTAGCCACCCCCGAGGCGTCCTCCGCAATCGAGTCACATTAACTTGGCACTCGGAGGCTCGCCGAAGCAGCCACCCCCCGAGGCGTCCTCCGCAATCGCGACACATTAACCTGGCACTCGGGGGCTCGCCGAAGCAGCCACCCCCACGAGGCGTCCTCCGCAATCGCGGCACACTAACTTGGCACTCGGGGGCTCACCGAAGCAGCCACCCCCCGAGGCGTCCTCCGCAATCGCGGCACACTAACTTGGCACTCGGGGGCCCGCCGAAGCAGCCACCCCCCGAGGCATCCTCCGCAATCGCGGAACATTAACTTGGCACTCGGGGGCTCGCCGAAGCAGCCACCCCCCGAGGCGCTCTTCGCAACCGCGACACATAAAAACTTTTACACTCGGGGGCTTGCCGCGGCAACCCTCTGGATCGTCCCCCGCAACTACAACGCAGACGACCCCCCGCGACAAAACCAAGACAGCATGGAATATATACCACCAAGAAGAAGCATATACAATGAAGGGAAGCACCTAATCTTTAGGCTACAATTTCGCCTTAATAAGTGCACCCAGATGGCGGTCGTTCTCTTCGCAAACTCGCCTCACAACCTGGCACGCAGGTTTATCTACAACCATGTAGTGCTCATTCATCAGATGATCCCTACCGCCTGGAGGACCCGCCACCACCTGAGCAAAATCCACCCCCGGCCAATGACTATGGACCAAACCCAAAGCAGCTCGGGCTCCAGCACGAATCTGATGATCCATCACTCGACGTAGCTCGGCAGGCTGAGAAAATACGCGATAGAGCCTCTCAAAGGACGAAGGAACCACCTCCAGCAGATAGAACTCAGCATGGATACCACCCAATACCCGCTGGCAATATTGGAGAGCATCCGGCACCCGCTCAACCCGGAGATGAAGTAAAGCAAACGCTCGAGCACGAGCCCCATCCGCCCAAAAGGGATTGCTCTCCTGCACTCTGGGATCATCAAGCCGTGACATCTCCGACTGAACGGCCCTCTCTTCATCCCGAGATCGCCCTGCCAGCACTTCGAAAGTCAAAAACCACGATCAAGACAGAGACATCAAAACCTACTAAACGGAATCGAGCAACCAAGCAGAGGCGAAACTCACCCTGCAGGAGGTCGGACAACTTCACCACCCACGAAGCAAGGTTCTCAACCACGACCTCGGCACGCTCGCTCCGAGTACGCTGAATGGCTACGGATCCCTCCAGTCGAACAATCTCCCGCTCAGCGTCCTTCAGTCGCAAGCAAACGGACTCGTACGCATCCTCGCGAGCGTCATCCTTCAGCGAATTCCAAGGACGAAGAACGCCCGGAGTGGCCTACTGCAGTATGAACAAAACAAAGAAATCAAAAAAACAGCAAGAGGAACAGCCAAGCAGTCACTCAGACAAAGGTAGCACAAGATCAACCATCTCAAACGGAGTCACGAATTACAGACAAAGTTTCAAAGCGACGCAACACTATTGTGCCTCCCCCTCACCTGCGACAGGGGGATCCTGAGCATCTACAACCTGTTGCAGGCGACGAGCTAGTTTATCGGCTCGGTCGATCTGCTCATCAGAATAGTCCGGGATGGTCTCAACCAAGGAATCATCAATGGAAATCCCATGCCCCATAAGGACGACAAGGGCCGTGGAAGAGCCACTCACCACGCTCTCCGCAACTAGCTCCACCATGCGCTTCCCTTCTGGGCCGAATGCAGCCATCCGAGCGCCCAGGCCATCAGGCACCTTTGAACCTTCCGGCATAAGGTGTTCGTGCGCAAGACCCACAAGATCGGAAGCCCGGGTGCAGACGTCCCCAACCACGGCAACACCACCTGCAACAGCATCTAGAGCACCCTGAAGAACTCCAGACCCTGACGCAACAACTTCCATCGGTTTCACACCTATAGCAGCTGCATCAAGCAAAGAAACGTCATGACGGGAAGATATTAGGAACAACAAGACCAATGAATGAATGCCAAACTTACACACAAGCGAGTCCGCCAAGGCGCGAAGACGTTTGCCCTCGACTGCTTCCACCTGCGCACGCGCGTCCTCAGCTTGACGAAGGCGAACCAGCTCCTCGTGTTGACCATGCAACTCTGCCTCCTTGGAAGCCAAGGTAGCCTTAAGAATGGAAACCGTCTTCCCCGCCTTCTCAGCTTGCCTCTCGGCAGCCTGGCGGCGCTCTACGAGGCAAGACAACACTCAGAATAAAAGACGCATCGGCCAAAACTTAGCAGCGCAAGAATGAAAACTCACCATTCATAGCAGACAAAGCATCCTGGGCAGAATCATGGGCCCGTTGCCAACGCTCAGCATCAATCATCAAACGCTCACAGTGTTGGAAGACAGGCTGCAAAATCCAGACAATCAGATGATAAGGAAAAACAAGACTACAAGCAACTGCAAGCAGTTACTTGTAGCCTCGGGGGCTACTCCCATCGGGAGCACTGCCGTGCCCCCAATGATAAAGTCGCACAGGCTCGAATCAACTTACCAGCTTGGAGACGTGGTCAAAAACACGATCCTTGTCTTCAATCGCCAGATCAAGCCGGCCAAAGTACGGGGGACCAAGTTCAGTAGGCTTGGACTCAGGAGCAACAACACCAGGCGCCTCAGAAGAGGGCGCACCAGGAACTACACCCGCAGTCGGAACGGCGGGAGCCGCCGATGGCTCAGATTGACCAACAGCAGCCGAGGGATCCTCAAGATGCTTGGCTGCCTCCCTAGAGTCCGTCGACTTCAAGTCAGTAGTAGCTGCACTGGCGCACGAAGCAGCCGGAGCAGCCGCAGCACTACAAGATAAGAATT
Source organism: Bromus sterilis (assembly GCA_950022295.1). Taxonomy (NCBI): domain Eukaryota; kingdom Viridiplantae; phylum Streptophyta; class Magnoliopsida; order Poales; family Poaceae; genus Bromus; species Bromus sterilis. Next base: position 351,840,912 of record OX465597.1, read on the forward strand.
ATCAGACGCAGGAACAAGGAAAAGGGAGCGGGCAAAAATCCAGCAGATTCTTACCCGACACGCGCAGCACGAGGGCGCACCAGCCTCCCAAGCCTGACCCTCTCCGGAGCAGCGGCCGGAGTAGCAGCCGAAGGGGAAGGCCCATCAAACGGAGTAGCCGGTAGGACAACATCACTTAATGCATCATGATCTTCAGCGCTCAAGGGGCGTGACCGCTTCACATGAAAGGGACTCGAATCTTCACTATCTCCAGTTTCCACCAGCACAGCCTCAGCATTAACAGTTGGAGCAGCGTCATCAGTTGCGAAAGCACCAGGTTCTTCAAGAATATCGGCGTCCTCCGGCTGCGGAGGATTACACAGCGCCGGAGCATGGCCCTGCAAGGCAAGAAAATGTCAACAAGAGAGCAAAACTAGGTACTTGTCCAAACAAACGAATGAACACGGACACCAACCGGCGGCGGAGAGTGATCAGAAGCATACGGAAGGGCAAGGCGCATTTCCGAAATACTCGAGCACTTGGTCACATGTTGGATGCGAGTCAGCAGGGCGTCAGGATGAAGCTCTTGAGGCGAGCATCTCGTCGAGTCACCGAGTCCCTCGTACTGCCACATAGGACGAGTTCGATGCTGCAACGGTTGAACTCGCCTCCCCACAAAAACAGAGATGAGATGACCACCAGTCAAGTTATCCTTCAACACAGCAATCCTCTCCAAAAACGGAGTCAGCTCAGACGACTCCGCCTCGGTCAAGGAATGAGACCACGAAGGCTGCCTGACCACCCGCGTTCCCGGATTGAAAGAAGCAAGACCAAATTGTTGACCAACAACGCAGCGATCCTTCAGATAAAACCAGCCTTTTCGCCAGCCGCTAACGGAATCGATCTTCTCCAAGTCAAAATACGAATGTTTATCCCCAATGGAGATACCCAACCGACCCACGGCGTATTCAGAGTTCGTCCTTTTTATACTAAAAAGGCGCCTCCAAAGTCCCCAATGGGGGTAAATCCCCAGGAAGGCCTCACAAAGAGTGATGAAACACGCAATGTGAAAAATTCCGTTGGGAGTCAGGTCATGCAACTGGAGCCGATAGGAATACAGCAAGCCGCGAACGAAAGGATGCAGCGGAAGAGCAAACCTACGGTGGAAGAAAGCCTGGAAGCATACCCGCTCGTCCGCCGCCGGCGCTGGAATCGACTCATCACCAGGGAGAAGCACATCACCCTCCACCACGACGCCGTCAGCAACCAGCGCATCCAGATCTCTGGCCCCGAACATGGACCGCTCCCACTTGCCGGACATCTTGGCCGACTCTACAGCAGTACGGGGGCGCTTGGTCATAGATCCCGCAGCATCCCGCAGAGGAGAAAAGACGAAGGCTCAAGAACAAGAAGGAAACAGAGAAAGAGGAGGAAGGCAATGGCTGGGTAAAACCTACAATTTACCCAGCCGCAAAGTATTTAACTCAAGAGCCTAGCTAGAAGGGCCACCGTCCAACCTTATCGCCCAGCAAACGTGGCACGATCCCATAAACAGGCGAAAAGTATGGAAAATCCAACCGGCGCAGTAACAACACCGCCCACTAAGCGCGCAAAAAGAGGACCACAATCGCGAGACGCGAAAATTTTGGCGGGACAGCGCCAAGTCATTTCCTTCGGCAGGCTACTGTGGTCAAAAACACCAGAAGACCACGCCAACGTCATATCACAGAAGCCGTACTAAGTACGCCATCAAGGCTCAGAGATCCTATCTTTCAGATCTTTTTCCCGATGAAGAAAAAACATCTTACTCCCATCGGGAGAGCACATCATGAGAGTCCCAGGTGCTCCCTCACCCAAAGGTCAGCAATGTGCTCGAGTAATCACTCGCACTCACGAGAGTTTCGGGTGCTCCCTCAACCCGACGCAAGACAAACATCCACTCGCCAAGATCATTCGGCGCTAGAGTCTCAGGTGCTCCCTCACCTCAAGAGCCAAAACAACATTCGAGTGACTAATCGCGAAGAACCTCCCGTCTGAGCACTCGAAACAAGCTCCGCGGGTGAATGAGTGACCATCTCGCTTGATGTTTTGTTCCAAGTGGGTGCAATACTATTAGGCTCCGCGCCTCAAAAACACACATTCCTGGAACATGATACACTGTGCCCAGATGCCATGCAAGATTAGCGTGTAGGTAAGACCCCGCTGCAAAGTTCGGTCGGGCTGGAACTTGCCGAAGAGCGATTTCACTCCCAACCTTTCCCATGCGCAGCGCATGATAGAAAAAGCCGGGCGGACGCGCCTTAGGACCTTACTGGCGGCAAATGAACACCGTAAGACCTGAAGCGGCAGGACTTTTGCTCGACACCAGTGTTCCAAGCTCACGTCGAGGGACGTGGGTTTGATTGGGCTACTGCGGTATTTTCCACTAGCGCAATTCACCAAGGCTCGACCAGTCGACTCCTTGGGCCCTTTCAGCTTAGCATCCCTCAAAACAGGTTTTGTCATGGCCACCAGACTGCCAGCGACCCGCGGTTGTACCGCGCATACCAACGACCAACAAATGGATGTACTCGAGTCCCTGCGCGACTCTTCGAGTCCCAAAGGCTCTCGGGGGCTACTGACGAGGGGGTGACCCCACGACTCATACAGATAGGCCTACCCGGTGTCCTGTGACATCCTGGCTTAATAGGAATGATAGACTACTCATATCAACAAGGTGCACCTTCTTTTCCGGAAGCACATCTTCAAAGAACTCCAAAGTTAAGCGTGCTTGGCTTGGAGCAATTTGTGGATGGGTGACCGACTGGGAAGTAGCTCCTAGGTGCGCACGAGTGAGGACAAAGTGCGCAGGAAAGACTAGTGTTGGTCTGTGGGGACAGTCTAGATCCCGCCAGGCGTACGCCGGGAACCGGTGGCTGTGGCCGGGGCGTAACAAATGGTATCAGAGCCGACCCTCGCGGTTACACGGGCGTGTGTGGGTCAGTTGCACGAACATGTGGGACATGTGTCGACACTGGACACACAGACGTGTGCCAAGGGGGAACGTTCCTGTGGGCCGATGAGGACATCGGTTCCTTTGAGTGGGGGTGTATGTGACATCCTGGCTTAATAGGAATGATAGACTACTCATATCAACAAGGTGCACCTTCTTTTCCGGAAGCACATCTTCAAAGAACTCCAAAGTTAAGCGTGCTTGGCTTGGAGCAATTTGTGGATGGGTGACCGACTGGGAAGTAGCTCCCAGGTGCGCACGAGTGAGGACAAAGTGCGCAGGAAAGACTAGTGTTGGTCTGTGGGGACAGTCTAGATCCCGCCAGGCGTACGCCGAGAACCGGTGGCTGTGGCCGGGGCGTAACATGTCCCTGAAGATAGAAGGCCCATGAAGACCCGCTTGGACCCACCTTGGCCTGCTAATTGGCACCGACATAGGAGTCTGCGACTCGTAAGGAAAGTGCGAAGACCTGTCGTACGGAGCAAGCTAGGGTTAGGAAAGCTTACCTATAAACGTAGATGAACTCCCCGAGACCTAGCCCAGTATATAAGGGCTAGGAGGGGCGACGCCAAAGGCATCGAATATCATCTGTAACCCTAGCCTTGAGCGCTCCAGCCTTGGCATCCACTGTAATCGCATCTCCCTCATCAATAATATCGACCAGGAACGTGTCCTCCTGTTTGCCGACGAGCTATCGTCCAACCTGTGCCTCTCATGACTAACCCAGGGTCCCTGACCATGGGATTTGCCAGGGTTGATCCCCGTCAGCAACGGAGAACATGCAAGAATTTACTCAAGAACAAAATATAAAAGAGAAGAACCAAATATATTACTCATCACAATCTGAACATAGTCTCATAATCCATCAGATCCCAACAAACTCAGCATAGCAACAGCAGAAATTACATAGATGCCTCGATCATGTGAAGCAGCTCACGAGGACTCGAAAGTGGAAGCACAAAATGGGGAGAGATAGATCACATAGCTACTGGTCACGGACCCATGGTCCAACGGAAACTACTCACGGTACATACGGGAGGCGTCCATGGCTATGGAGGGTCTCCCGGAGGGGGTAGCTTCTCCCGGCAGGGTGCCGGAGCAGCTTCTCCACGCAGCCCCGATCTAGAAACGGCGGCGGCGGCGGAACAGAGGCGAGATCGCGAAAAAAGGAGTCCGTCTTAGGGGTTTCCACCCCGAGGGGTAAATATAGGCGAAGGGGGGCATCGAGGGGACCCACGAGGCAGTCAGGAGGGTGCCTGGCGCGGCCCAGGGTGGGGCCGCGCCACCTACCCTCCTGGCTGCCTGGTGGTGGCCCCCTTCCCTCTCTTGGTGATTCCGGAAGCTTCTGTTGCGCTGATTTTTTATATTTTTTTCCCGGAATTTTTGGAGCACTTTTAATGGTCGGAAAACCTGAAATACAAAAACAGCAAAAAACAGAAACGGGCAACTGGGTGCACCGAGTTAATAGGTTAGTCCAAATTGGTTCAAAAGTGTATGAAAGTTCAAGAAAAACATGGCAAAGTCACACAAAACATGCATGGAACAAGCAGAAATTATAGATACGTTTGGGACGTATCAGCAAACGAGAAGGGAAGAGGAATCCGGGCAGCATTCTGGCCAAGAACACGCAAAAGAAAATCATAGCGCCAAAAACCCTCTTCCATGGAGGAAGAATAAGAAGGCACTAACGCGGTACCATGATGTCCACCTCGTGAGGAATGAGGTGAGCGGCCACCACGACCACGACGGCCATGGCCTCACCCAGCCGCACCACTACCGCGCTTGGGCGCCATATGAAGAAGAAGAAGAAGAAGAAGAGAAAGATGCGAAGAGTGGATGCCAAGGACGGACAACCACAGGAAGTATTTATAGCGCAATCCAAGGGCAAACCAGGAACAGCACGCGGAAGCTCAGGCGACGTCATCATTGCATCAAAGACCGCTGGACCTGGCGTTACGAATTCCAAAGCAAAGATACCTTCACACGGTCAGCATTATTTACAGGACACGTCAAATCTTGCCGGTTTCCCATACAAGCCTCGGAAACCCAACGGGCAACAGGCAGCACGACGTCCAAACCATCATTGTGACGGTCCAGAAGACGCGACGGGTCAAGAAATCAAACATCATCATAGGTCATCAAACAACATAACAATGCATGTCAGCACGGCATCTCAAGAGGGACGGATCAAGACAAAAGCAGTTGGAAAAAACCAAAAGATTCCAAAAGCCAGCTATATGTCCAAATTTTCTGACTCTACAAAAATTCTTACTCCCATCGGGAGTACCTTTATCTGAGTTCGGGTGCTCCCTCACCCAGAAGGCAAAAATGTGCTCGAGTGATCACTCGCACTAGCAGAAACAACATACTCTTAGAGTTCGGGTGCTCCCTCACCCCGAAAGAGGTAAAGCATTCGAGTGACTACTCGCGAAAAATAACTTAGCAATTCAGCAAATATGACTTACTCGTGCACTCGACGACTTTCCGAGTGGGTGCTTTCTTATTTTCCTCGCCTGAGATCATTACAAAGCTCCGCGAGTGACTGCTAAAATAGCTCACTTGATTGTTTATTCCAAGTGGGTGCATCGCTAACCAGGCTCCGTGCCTCTACAAAAACAATTATGACTGGGCTACGACACACTGTACCCAGATGCCACGCAAGCTTAGCGTGTAGGTGAGACCCCGCTGCGCAGAACGGCCGGGCCGGGACTTGCCGCAGAGCGATTTCACTCCCGACCTTTTCCATGCGCTCGCATGATAGAAAGAGCCGAGAGGACGCGCTCAGGCTATGTGCTTAGACTGGCAACAATTGATCCTATAAGACCTGCAGCGGCATGACTTTGCTTGACACTGGTCGTTCCAAGTTCATGTCGAGGGACGTGAGCTTGATTGGGCTACTGTGGTATTTGTCACTAGCACAATTCACCAAGGCTCGACCAGTCGACTCCTTGGGCCCTTTCATCTTAGCAAATCCCTCGAAACAGATATTGTCATGGCTCAAAACTGCCAGCGACTCGTGGTGATGCCACGCTTACAAACAATAAAGCGCAGATGAATTCGAGTCCCTGCGCGACTCTTCGAGTCCCCCAGGCACTCGGGGGCTACTGACGAGGGGGTGACCCCACGAGTCCTGCATGTAAGGCTACCTGGTGCGTATGAAGACAGAAGGCCCGTTGGGAAGCTACGACAAGCCCACGATTGGCCCAACCAGGCACCGACATAGGAGTCCACGACTAACATGCAAGGCGCAACTTGGCGTACAAGGCAAGACTAGAACTAGGAAACCATCTCTGTAACCTAGTACGGACTCCCCGAGACCTAGCCTAGTATATAAAGGCTGGGAGGGGAGACGTCCAGAACAACACAATACGCATCTACTCATCCTAGCCTTGCGAGAACTCGCCTTGGCCTCCACTGTAATCGCCCCTCACGCAATAATATCGAGCAGGAAGTGCTTCTCCTGTTAGCCGACGAGTATCATCCAACCTGTGCCTTCTCTATGACTAACCCAAGGTCCCTGACCATGGGATTTGCCAGGGTTGATCCCCTTCAATGTATCTAATCCATCTCACGCAATCAAGTTATGACTTTCATTCGGTAATGAATACACAAGCTAATAGATCATACATTTAATGAATTCATTAGTTATGAAATCACTTTATGTAATCAAATCTTTGACTTGTTGTAATCAAGACAACTTTATCATTAAACATTGAATATCACTTGACAATAATAGTAGTATTATAAATGTTTTCTATCATATTATAAATCAAGACTTAATCAAAGTATAATCACACTTTATTCATTTAACCAGACAACTGACTCGTCTCGTTACATGAATAACTTTGTCTCGCGAGATGCAAGACACTCAACTAAGTGTTCATACTATAATGATGACATAAGATTTATCTAATACTAAAAGTATCTCCTATGATAGATGTCTCAGCGGAATCCATGCTGGCCATCAATTGACTTGATTTCCATCAATCCTCGATTTCACCTCTTCTCGTCCATGCAACGGCAGGTCCTATTTTCATAAAACAGAATAAGTATCAGATACTCATTTACTGCAAGTGCTGTATAAAGGGGAACAAACAATTATAAAGTATATCAAGTATATACCTTCTCCATCGACAATTTCTCCTTCAATGGGTTCAACTTCCAGATACTGAAGTCTATCCATGAAGTCAGAAAACTCGAGGCTTTCACCTCTGCCGACATAGCCATGGACATGGTCTGTATAGATCGTTGGAAGCGAGTGCAACACCGTGTATATCGCAGACTCATCTGTGGTCCAATAGTCGAAGTCATCTACGAGGCTCAGATGTATCTCATGCATCTTGGCCAGGTGTGCTTTCAGACAAGAGCCATCTTCCATCTTTGTAGAAAGAAACTCACTTTCTAACTCAAATCTGGCAACTCTGAACTGACGCAAGTATAATGACTTCAGTTGGTCTATCATGTCAAACGTGTCCAAAACCGCATACTGGTGACGTAAGTCTTGCGGGATGGTCGTTTCTATGACACTTTTAGATATGGCGTATGTCCTTCGACGATTCTGATAATCAGTCGCTTCTCGTGCATCCATGTCGTTTGCTGGAGGGTTTCCCACTTGCTTTTTTGTTAAGAACGAAAGGTTGGCTCTCTTGAGCATAGCTCTAAGGTATAAGTACCAACTAATAAAATTTGACCCATTTTCTTTAAGTCTTTCACCACGTAAGAAAGAAACCAATTCAAGATACTGGGGCATATCCATTTTCTACAAACATAATTTGCAAGGAACACAATTAAGACCAGTTCACAACAATGAGTTCATATAATCACATTATGAATGAGCATACACTAAAACAATCATCCCTAAAAAGTTTTAGTGATTACATGATCCAGATTCACTGCCCGCCCTCGAATATCACACGGCCGACGGGTCAGTTTCAAATGTAGAAAACAACTTGTGCGATCACATTATATGTATATTGTGACTCATGCTCGATCTTTCGATCTCTAGTATTCCGAGGCCATATCTGCATATGCTAGGCTCGCCAAATTAACCTCCATGTTATATGCTGCTCAGCAAGGCCATATCTGCATATGCTAGGCTTGCCGAACCCAACCTCATGCGAACGCTGTTTAATATGTGTGACACCCGATATGTACGGAATGTCGGCCATATGGGAGATCCTTCCAGGTGGTGCACACTTTGGTAGAATACTTGTGTTTGGCTTTGGTAAGGGATCATCTTATCACATGCTACCGTCGTGTATCCTATACTAGCAGTTTTTAAGATGTCTGAGCTATGGCAACACTAAGTCTACAGTGTCTCCATTTGAGTTTGTTTTGTCATGATGACGTTTACTACTTACTAGTAACATATAGCAAAGCTATCACTACATCACAATCAAACAAACGATAGCCCCCACTTAGCAATACAAAGTTTAGACGATCTAGTTGTATATTGCAAGTTTTACGTGGCTGCTAGGGCTTTCATAGTTACACACCGCACGGGGCCCTCCGTTGCAAATGCCACATCCGCTAAAGTAGAGAGACAGACACCCCCCAGAGCCACTTTATACGGTACAAGCCGTATGTCAAGCGTGGAACCAGTCTCGCGTAAGCGTACGCGTAAGGTCGGTCGAGGGCCGCTTCATCAAACGATGCCGCAGATGTGAACAAGTACACGTGGGAGGGTAACAATCATACAATCAACGCCCACATCCCCGATGTGTTCTATCCGTACAGTAATACTAAGCATAGACCTAGCTCATGATACCGCTGTTGGGGTGCGCAGCGGAAAAGAACAAATTTTCTAACTAGAGTTTCACATAACCCAAGATCTAGCTAGCCGTATTACCATAACGGAAAAGAGTGCAGAATAACATACCTCGGGGTGTAGTCCGTTGCGCGGGAAACGTTACTGCAAACGTGGCTGGTGTAGTCGAACAAGTTTCATAGACCCCTGGCTGTGTTAGCACCCGGATGGGTGTATTTCCACACGTGTAGCACCTCGTAGTACTCGCACACGTACGAGACTCGATGACGACCTCCGATCTCCGATCCAGCGAAGGTGGCGGAAGCAGACCTCCGGAACCAGATTCTCAGCAGCACGACGGCGTGCGTATAGTGAAGACATCTCCAACCTAGTGCAGCCTACAAACAATAGGGAGTCCGCTCATAGGAGAGAGAAAGAGGAAGAGAGAGATCAACATAATTTATCTGTATTTTTCTAGAATTTTCTCTGTGGAAGAAAGGGCACCCTCCATATCTATATATAGGGGAAAAGGAGGCACGCAGGTACGTAGCTAAGCGATGTGGTACTAAACCACAAGTGCTAAGCCACCCACTAGCACATGGCCGTGGGGTGGCCGCATGTGGCCGACCACATGTGCATGGCGTGCATGCATGCATGGCCAAGTGGCCACATGGGCCTAAGGCTCATGGCGCCTAGCCACCCCATTTTCTCCTTTCTATTAAATTAAAATAAAAGAAATTTTATTCATTTTTATTTAAATTATATTTTAATATTTAATTAATTTAATTAAATAATAAAACATATTTAAACAACTTTCCGAACAATTCGAAAACCACGGAACCTTTTCCGTCTCCCCTCCAAAACGATTTCAGAGTTCTCTCTCATATCTCCGGTAACTCCGATAGTTTCGAAAAGGTCTCCGATTTCATTGAGCCCTTAAGTGTGTTACCCTACGGTCCGAGAACACTCCAGTCATGACCGAGATGAGGCTACGGTCAATGATCATCAGCGGGACCTGGATGCCCATAATGACCCGTGTGCATTCCGGATATCAATACCGATTAGACCTTACGTCGTATAACATTCCCTTTGTCAGCGATACTGGTTTATTACGAGATTCGATCAATGACATCCTATGTCTGGTTCAACCTCGTTCTAAACAAATCCTTATTCACTTGTTCCCGTGATATTCATCCCCGTGACCTAGTCACACGCTGCAGCTTTATGGATGGAATCTCACCGAGTGGGCCCTGAGTATCTATCCATCACATGGATTGACAAATCCCGCTCTTGTAACAATACTCCTCAACATATGTCCACGGAATACCCAAGATACAACCGTTATGACCCGCATATTTCAGTCAGGTGATGGGATGTAAGTCAAAGCATCCAGGAAGATAGCAATTATGCACGTACTCACGGTCAAAGGAACGGTCTACTACGTTCTGTAATTACAACACTGAACCTTCATAAGTTTGATCATGTTGTAATGCTTACTTTGGGTAATGTTCATCGTGTCACTCATCCAGTGAGGTGACCTCACAGTCAAGAGACTTAATTGTCCATGATCGCGAAACCACGACCATCATGTTGACCATGAACTAGTTATTGAAATAGAGGCTAACTAGGAACACTGGGGGTTTCTATACCACACTTGTATCATTGTTTCACTGATACAGTTCTAGCACGGTATGAAACTGGTTATGAACTTGCTTAGATATATTGGAATAATCATATATATTATTTGCCTCTAGAGCATATATCCAACAGGTATATCATCCAAGAGTCCGCGAGCAAGTTTTGTGGCCACCACAAACAACTCTTGAATCAATGACCAAGCAAACTTGCGAGCAACAAACCAAAGCTAAAAACTCAAAGGAACAGACAAATGTGATAAACTCAACGCATAATGTAAGCAACACTTGTTATTAAAATAGACATAAGCACCATTGTTTTACCCTTAGTAGCAACAACATATCCCCCGTCTTGCATGTTTCTACCACTCAAGCGCAGACGCAGGGAGGCATGAACCTACTATCAAGTGCAACGCTCCCTATTGGAGTTATGAAATACTACTTGGCCAAAGCAACATAATATAACAAAGAGCATGCAAGAACACTCAAGAACACAATATAAAAAAGTATCAAATATTTCATCCACAATCTAAACATAATCTAATAATTCATCGGATCCCAGCAAAGACATCATAACAACATAACAACTACAACATATATGCCTTGATCAACGAAGATGAAGAACATGAGCTAATGAGTGAAGCACAAGATTGGAGAGAGGTCATCATCTAGCTACTGCCATGGACCCTAGGTCCAAGGTGGAAATACTCACACATCATCCGAAAGGCAGGCATGGTTGATGAAGAAGCCTCTTGTGATGATTGCCCCCTCCGACCGGGTGCTAGGAAGGAACAGCAGGGACTCCCGGTTTGAGAATTGTGGTGGCGCGGAATGACGCAAGGTACTAGAAAAAAAAACTCTGACCCAAGGGTTTTCGGGTTTTGTGGAATATATAGGCGAAAGAGGGACGCCAGGGGGTGGACCCACCCCAGGCGACCAGGGGCGCGACCTGTTAGGAAATCGACACGCAAAAGAGTAACGAGAAGAACAAGAATCAACACAAATGGACACACAGATTTAACGTGGAAAACCCTTCTGCGAAGAAGGGAAAAAACACGGGCGCCAGCCGGCGAACTATTCCTTATTGTGTAGGTGTTACAAACACCGAGGGATTTACAACTTGATGAACTATCCCGTGCAGCGGCTTACAAGGCATATATATATATATATATATATGCGGTAGGAGAGACCTAGTTCAATACCGATCCGTACCGGCGACGGGCCTCCGCTGCGCTCCATCAAAAGTTTCCTTTTAACTTCATACATGAATTTGGATCAACTTCAACAGCACCCATCCCTGGCGGCCAGTGTTGGGGTTCGGGGAAGAAAACAATTTTTTTTCATAACCTACGATACCCAATCCCTAGACCTATGATATGGCGATGCAAGTAACAGATGGAAATAGATCACATACCATTATGTAGTCCGTTAAGCGGGAAATGTTCCCGCGTGAACGTGGTTGGTGTAGTCGTACCGGCAATCCCCAATGCCGCGCAGCTCCACGATGACTCCGATAGCCACCCGGTCCTTGAGACCGATGACGGGATTATGTCCCCGTCAGAACGTTGTCGGTGAAGACGCCGCGATACGGCCACGACGATTAAGTAGCGCCACAAGTGTAGCGCCTCGCGGGATTACACACATACGATGTATCCGACGTCCCTCCGGGCTCCGAACTAGAAGAGCAGCGGAAAGAAGGTGGATTCGGATCCCGATTCCAGCAGCACGACGGCCTGCGTTTGTTGGAGAAATCCTCAACCCAGTGAGACTCCAAACAAGGGGAGTCCGCTCATAGGAGGGAGAAAGAGGAAGAGAGAGATGAGAACTTGTCTCAAAATTTGATGATGGAAAAAGGGCACCCTACCCCTCCTTATATAGGCCAAGGAGGGGGCACATCTCCCTCAACTTCCCATGTGGTACTAAACCAAAGGGAAGGGGGGGGGGGGAAATGCGCCTAGGGGGGCATGGCCCCTCCCTTGGCGCCATGGGCCAAGGGGGGAGGCTCCCTCCTCCCCTAATGGGCCTCTTTAGGCCCATATGTATTTTTCTTCTATTTTAATTATATTTTAATATTTAATTCAGATAATTAAATAATAAAACATATTTAAACATTATTAAATAACATTTTGAACCTTTCAAAATTTCGAGAACAACTTCTAGCCTCCACCGGAAACAATTTCGGTGTTCTCTCTTATTTCTCCGGTGACCCCGAATCTATCATTAATGTGTCGAATACCCTTAAGTGTGACACCCTACGGTCCGGGAAACAACATACATGATCAATACACTCTCTTGATCAATGACCATCGATCAGACCTGGTTACAATCCTAGATGGCCCCTGCGCTTCCACCGAATGAAACTTCATCGCTGTTGGATCCGTTTAACGTTGAGCATTATCCCTTTGTCCTATGGTACTTTGCTTGTCCGAGGTTTGATCGTCGGTATCCAATATACCTAGTTCATCCTCGTTACCGACAAACATGTTTACTCGTTCCCGTGATATTACAACCCTCGTGACCTAGTCACATGATTGCAATATTTATGATGTAATATCACCGAGTGGGCCCAGAGTACCTATCCGTCACTCAGATGGACAAATCCCGCTTTGATCTATTTCCATACTCATTAACGTATCTATTCGGAATACCCAAAGTTCACCTTTATGGCCAGCATATTTCAGTCAGGCGGTGGGTTACAAATCAAAGCATCCTCATAGATAGTAATTACGTATGATCATTACAGTCAAAGGATCTGGTCACTATGTTGTAGTTATCGCAATGTTGAACTTATGTGACTCGATCACATTGCAACACTTCTGGTGGGTGTGTGTCCCGTATGACATCATTGTCAACAACTTAATTGCTCATGATCAGGAAACCTTGATCATCAATTGCCCAATGGACTAGTATACTAGAGTTAACTAGGGACCTGGTTGTTTTATACCACACGTGTATTAATGTTTCCGCTTAATACAATTATAGCACAGTATAAAACGTATTATGAACTTATGGAATATGTTAATAAACATATTTTATTTGCCTCTAGGGCACATTCCCAACAGTCTCCCACTTGCACTAGAGTACAAATAATCTAGTTGCAATTTTCTGTGGATCGTCACTCCATATCATCTATATGATTATAGATCATGCTTGCTTGTGGAAAGGTTGTATCAACGGTCTGGGTACCATTCAGATCCGTATGTCCTTTGCAAATCATTAATGTCACCTAGTTTGACATTCCTTCATTATCCATTATAATGATGAGGTATATATATCATGCGGTAGAGTGAGACTTCGTTTGTTGCGATTCAACAATGACATCCGGCGGGTCACGAGGACTTTCCCATATTCATGCACACAGAAACTCACTCAGTCAGAAGTCGAACTTCTTAATCCAAAATATAACTCCTGCCACTTCTAAAGAAGCCACATCAATGTAGATTTAATCCTTAGTGCATGGTATGCAACTTTGATGTCTAACCATGTTTCTTTCAACTTAGGCATTCATTAGTATGATATCTCAATTTTCTAGGTTAGTGTCACAACTTGAACCAGCATAACATTTATTGTAAAGTCCACTATCCTTTACAAATTAGAGATGTATCCTCAGCTCTCTCCAGACACTGAAGGATAAACTTAACTCTTTGTTCAATGATTTACTCATAAATCATATCACAACATGTTCCTATTACTAAGAACTTGGGTCACATTACGTTGAGTGCATAACTCTTGTTTTATACGAAAGAACCTATGACAGAGGCATAGAGGATGTAGCACATCCATTTGTTTCATTTATTTAACCATTGTTCTTGTACTGAGCTTAACTCGATACTTCTCTTGGATATACAAGTAAGAACTACCTTTTTAACTTGTCCCATTCTGAACTCCTTCAGAATCTTATCCAGGAAAGTATTCCGACTCAATGTTATTAAACACATTAATCTATCTTAATAGATTTTCAATGCTTAACTTCATTCATGAAAGATTTCAATAATCATTCATACCAACTACACCATTCTTAATATGTTATCTATATATGAGAATCTTGTCATGCTCCCACTCAAATATGCCATGCACATATTAAGTTCAGGATAACACTCATATAGCAACCACTCAAATATGTCAGTTACATATAAGGTAAGGATAACATCCACATAGCTCCTACTCAAATATGTCAGACACATATAAGACTAGGATAATACTCCAATAGCTCCCACTCAAAATATGTCGTCCACATATTAATTTTAGGAAACTATTCAGCTCCCACTTAGTTTCATGCGAATGCATGTTTCTCAATATTTTGGCTGAGTACTGTTAGTCCAAGTATGTGATCAGAGGGGGAGGGGGTGAATGATCACTTCAAAATTTTGCATGAAACTATGAAGTGAAGCATAACTCAGCAACCGAAGAGATTCAATAGAAAGGTAAACATTGAAGTAGAACATGATTGAAGCATAACATAGCGAATCAAAAGCATCGAATCAATTGCATTGAAGCATACCACTGAAGAAATTGATAAACTGAATGTAAGTGCGGAAAGTAAAACGAACTCTTGACTCGGCGATGTTTGTTCGACCAGTTCACACTCTGCAAATTGCTACGTCTGGTTGGAGGGACTTGTGATTGAACACAGGAGCTAACCTCTCTCCGTCCGTATCTCCACTGCACCAATCTCCTTGAGCTTGGTCAGTTCTTCACTCGTGGTTAATTATTGAGGAAATCACCGAAACCTTTGACAAACTGGACTTCGAGGCGACAATAACTCTTCGCTCTCTGAAGAACAACTCTCTAACCGTCTAGGAGAATTGCAGTTCTCCAAGATAAAAGGCTAGCAAACTTCTTCCTAAGTCATAATGAATCAACTCAGATCAATAGGACTTATGCTTTTGTGGATGGGTTTTTGGTTTGCTTCGGTGGGGTTGCTCTCTTTCTCTTCTCTGTAAGGAAATAATCTTGGAGCAGCCACCGGCCAATGAGGGCGGGGGTGGCGTATTTATAGGTGGCAATCCCTAGGTGCGAAATGACTGAAATGACCCGATGTGACAGCTTGACACCTGTCCCCAACGGTCATATTTCCAATCAAAGCGCAACTTTACTTGCGGTCCAAGTAAAGCTGACTCACGGACTTGGTTCTGCTTCAGGAGCCGAAAGAACTAAGTCTTCGCTGGTGAAGCATTACCTAGCGCACATGAGATTTCTCAACTCTGGCTTCTCACAGGTTTGGATTCGATATGATTCTTTTCACCAAAACCTTCGGAGTACATTTACTAAACCCCTCTTGATAGTACGGTTTTTCCTACGACTCAAAGAAGAGAAAAAGAACTACGCAAAAACAACTAAGTCTTGCGCCATCTTGGTCATCTCCTTCGATGAGACGTGCTTCAGGACTCCTTATCTTTTTAGGGGTCGACATCCGTGATGAGCTTCACTCCAGAGGATATGCTTCAGTAAAGGTGTAAATCTTCGTTGAAGCTTTATCACCAACCTATAACTTCAGGAACCTAACCATCTGTTTCACACTAGAAAACTTGTTAGTTCCTCTACTGTTTTGCCCAACAATATCCAAAACTCATGGGGTTATAACTTTGCTCTTACAATCTCCCCCTTTTTGGACTATTGTTGACAAAACAGGCATCGATAAAAGATATGGAATTTTGAATTGAGTTGAGAGCAAACTCTAAGATATGAAGCTTTTGACTCCCCCTGAATGCAAGCATCGAAGATTTATAATCGAAGTGAATGCTTGATGAAGAATATCATTGATGGGAAGCCTAACACATATCTTAGTGAATCAATTGCATATAAAGAGAGTTTGACTTAAAGAATATGCAATCATCCAATGACCTGTGAACTTAAAGGATAATAACCACCTGCAAGATAAAAGATAGGAGAGCAACTTGCAAGCACGGGGGTTATTAACATATAAGGTGAAGAAGTTCACAACCGAAGTAAAACTTAAGTTACAACCCAATCGAAGAGAATGGAATGTTTGTCGTAACTTAACATGCAAAAGATCGAATCAAATCCCTAAACCCCGCAGCGAATCTAAACTCAATCGATGCTACTTTCTCCCCCTTTTTGTCAATAATTGGACAAAAGGTTGAGAGGTAGATCAAGAGCAGTTACGCGTCAGCTGCAACCCTGGGACCCTGCTGATTGTCTTCGCCAGAAGAAGATGCATCTCCTGAAGTGTCTCCTTCGGTCGAAGCAGGTGACTCTTCCTCGTCGAAGTCCATCGGCGCTTGAAGCAATTCAAGGTCGCTTTCGTTGAGAGGATCATCTTCTTGCTTCGAGGTATGGGAGTCTTCATTAGAGAAAGTATCGGGGCGAATCTGTTCAGCTGGGTTGACAAACAAAACTTCATCAATCTTGTCCAGCGTCGGGATTTTGGGGTTGGGGCGGTCGATCGAATCATTTCTTGAGAAGTGACGTTGAAGATGTGGATACTCCTTGAAAATCCGGTCAGCTTCAAGTTTCTTCACAGAGTTGAACTTCCGTAATCCTTTCCAAGAGTGGCGCTTCAAAACTTTCAAGTACTGGTTGTTGTTTAAAGCAATGTTGCCAACTCTATTGATCTCATCTGAAAGATATTGCATTTGGCGCTGATTTCCTTCAATGAAGTTTTCAAGCATTTGTTGAGTACGAATGCCAACTTCAAAGTGATAAACTTCTTTCTGGAACTTCTTCGACATGTTGCGTTCATTGATTTGCTGTCTGACTCCGACATATGTGGAAAATGGATCATTTGGCCTTCTGAAGATATTCATAGTATCGCGCACAGGAGGACAGAACAGTTTCGGGTGATGCTTCGCAACAAAATCTTCTATGCGTCCATGGTTGCAAATGGCTTGCAGCCAAGGAGCATATGGTTTCAGTTGATTTACTAATTCAGCATCTTGTACCATATATCGAAGAAAACATTCCTCGAAGTCAAACACATGGCCATGAGTAAGCTTCATTAGAGCATGACGAGTATGATAGTGAATGTTGGATTCTTCATTCGCAGTGCTGAGAGGCATCAGTGAGTTTGACAGGATGTAAAACCAAGTCTTCGATATGAATACCAGATGCTTCGGGCGAATGTTCTCAGGCATGTGATCTCCAGTGACTTCGGGATCCAAGAGTGAAGCAAATTCAGCTTCAGTGGGATTAGGCAGCAAATGAACCTTTGCAAGTTCTCCAGTGTGCCTTGGGATGTTCACTATATCCATAAATTCATCAGTATGCATCCTAAACACTTTCCCTTGAATCATCCATTCAAGAATGCATGAGCTTGTGTCATCAGGGTTTCCAGAGACATAGAGAGTGGCATAGAATTGCTTCACTAGCTCGGAATTGAATGGAGTCTCCATGGCAAACATGCCAGTCATATTCTGTGCTTCGATGGTTTCCATGATATTTTGGAAGCACGTTGCAGAAGATAGACTATGCATATCTAAATACTTGTGCCTGAACAGAACACATTTCTGGCAGTATAGCTTCGTGTAAAGGATTTGCTGTTCAGCGGTCCAGAAACGAAGGTCATCAGCAGTCCTTGGTGAATCATATGGACTGGTGCCAAAGAAGCGAAGCTTCTGGCGATGAACTTCAAGATTGAATTCAGGACCATGTCTTCAAGAAGATCCATCTCCGAGGAATATGGGAAATGTCTCTCTAGGGTAGATGGAGTCCAGTTGAGTGTCTTGGGCAGGAATACAGTGCCTTCGAGCAGCTATGGCTCGCCCTTGCGGTTGAGTCATGATGGCCAATTCATTGGCTTCGGCTTCAGCATCTGCATCGGCTTCAGCATTGGCTTCAACAGCACGATCTTTGGCTTCACCTTCTCTTTCTTCAGACTCCTCAGCAGAGTGAGCTGAAGAATAATCCTTTTCAGGAATGACTTGAGGAGGAGGAGAAGGCTCTGGCGCAAAGTTGTCTTGAGCGGACGGTTGAGGAGCGGGTTGAGGAGGAGGTGGAGTTTGAGCACGGGGTGGAGCGACTTCGGGGGCGGATGGCTTCACAGAAGGTTTGGAGAGCTTGATGATTTTGCATCGAGGGGGCGATGCTTTCCTTGGGGCCTTCTTGGCCGGATGAGAGCTCACCTCATCAGCTCCGTGATAAGACGTCTCTTTCTTTGTTGCAATTGGGGAAGTGGTGAAGCTAATTGCTTGAGCATGGCTTCGCGCTTCTTGGAGTCAAGAGCCATGACTGAAGCATTGTGATTCTTGCAACATTCTTCAATAGCTGACTTTATCTTGCCTTGATATACTTGTAAATTTTGCTTCGTTTGCTCATTTACATCAGCAATTTTCTTCGAAGCAGCTATGGCTTCGCTCTTGAAATCCTCATCTGATTCATCATCTGCTTTCTTCTTGAATTTCAGAATCTTAGCAGTTTCAGATCTGTCCCTTGCATGCAAATCCCTCAGCTGATAGTATAAAGTTTCAATCATAGCAGAAAGATTTGGTGAAATATAAATATTCTCAATATCCACAGCCTTGGGATTAACAGCTTCAGCAAGCTGGCAGTATGCCTGAATCAGGCTCAAACAGTCCCAGAGTTCACCTTCTCTTGCATCTGGGAAGTTGTGTTCACTGTGCTCAGCTTCAATATGAGCTTCGGGGACAGTAGCTGCGACTGGCTTCGAAGGAATGTCCTTTGGTGCCATGTCAACAGCGGCTTCCTTTTGAGCGGATCTAGCAACTTTCTCAGCTTTCTTCGTGCGAAGAATATCAAGTTGAGCTTGTCGTTTGGCTTCAGCTTCACTAAGTTGTTCGGCTTCGGCGGCAGTCTTAGCCTCTTGAGCTTTTGCTTCAGCGAGCTTGCGCTTCGCTTCAGCTCTCTGGTTTGATTCAGCCAGCTCTTTCCTTTGCTTCTCCAACTCTGCAGCTTCTCGATCAGCTCTCTCTTTCTCTTTAGCTTCTTTAACAGCCTTAGCTTGGGCTTGTGCTTCAGCATGCAGACTTTCAGCTTCTGCACGGTCTCTCTTGTGCAGTTCAGCCTCAGACAGCTTCTTGGTGCCGACCTGGGCATAAGTCTGGCCAGGCTTGGCAACAGTTGTCTTCGGCTTCGAAGCTTTGGCTTGTTCAGGAGCTTTAGCTTCGGGCTTAGCAGTAGGCTTAACCTTCGGGTCATGCCTTTCCTTGGTTCTTTGCTCAGCAGGAACAAGGCGGCGAGGTGGCTTAGTAGCTAGGGGAGCCTCAACCACTAAGTTCGTCAAATCGATGTTTTTCTTGAGAGCAGTAGGATCTTGAATCTTAACGCCTTTAGGAGCAGATGGTTTCTATCCAGCCTTCTTCTTCAGTGGCTTCCGAAACTGTTTCCTTTTCGGACTTCGGGGAATGGGAGAGTGCTCGGACTCATCATCTGCTTCATCAGCAGGATCTTCGTCAATCGAATCTTCAAGCTGTGCAGCAGCATCAGCTTCGTCATCTGCTTCAATATCACCCTCTTCTTCAGAAGCAGGAGGGGGTGAATCACTCAATTTGCGAAGCTTTCGCCTCTTCTTAGGCTTCGATGCTTCAGCTTCATCAAGCCCTGCAGCAGCTAGTGCTTTTGCCTTCTTTTCTTCTCTAATCCTCTTCTTTTCAGCCAAAATGGCAAGTCTCGATTGCTCATCAGGATAGTCATCCGGAGTCTTGAGGGTATTCGGGTGTGGAACAGCCGGAGGCTTCGGGTAGTACTTCTTTCTGTTTGCAGCTGTGTATTGAGCACACATAGCGGTGGTGTACCGATAAGGTGGGCTGAAGGCAAACTGCATTGCCCACTTCCAAGTTGGGATACTCTTGTACTTGTACCACCTGATAGCCCAATAGCGTCGAATCCTTTGCAATCGAATCTTTCTATCATGATCTGATTCTTCAGGAGGAGTGTCATAGCCCATCTTGAGGCGAATGGCTTCGGGTATGCCTCGGGCATTATTGACTTCCTTCGTTTTGCCTCCTTTGCCTTTTTGCTTCGGTGGCTCTGGATAGTTTTCGAGCCCTTCGACAATGGGAGACTCATTCCCCATAGCAGCCTCTTCGTCAGACATCCTGTGACCAGAATTATAGACAAGAGGGAAACCAAGAGAGGGAATGAATAAGCACTGGCAAAAGTTTCGACCAAAACCAAAAGAATTTTGACAGGAACCCAGATCAAACTGAGATCAGATGCAGCTCTGTTAATGAATTTGGCTAGAACCAGTTCGAGAACAGGACCTAACCTAATCCAAACCACAGAATAGATTGAATCTCAAACACTGACCTGAGAAGATGGGATCACTTTTGATTCTAAGAACAGTTTTCCCAAGGAGCAAAGATCAGCACAGATCAAACAGTCCTGTAAAAAGAAACAAAATCCTAACAACACTTAGATCCAAACCCTAGATGAAGAGCACGGAGAAACAAGATTGGATCCAAGTAGCTCTGCGTACCCTAACTTGGTGACGCGAAGCGGCTACGGCGACGGAGTGCGGAGACGAGCTCTTCGTCGACGGGGAATGTCCACGGCGGCGGCGGTCCGGCAGTGAAGCGGCTACGGCGACGTCGGGGACGGGAGCTCTGCGGAGTGCTCGAGGTGGAAGACGGGGAATTCGGGAGAGAATGAATCATGGGAGAAACGTTTCGCTGGGGAACGCCTTAAATAGGCCCGATATGAAACGGTTGCCAGATCGAATCGAACGGTTCTCAACGAGTGTCTCTTCCGATTCAACGGCTCAGATGAAGTGGCGTATCGCGAGCGAATCTCAACGACCCGAAAAAGACGGGGACTCAACGGCCGAAGAATGAGTCTTGACCGAGAGAAAAAACTTCGATAAAGTTGGAAGCATTTGATTCGGAACTCAATTATGTTCGAAGCAATATGCTTTCCGTTTCAATTATGCTTATCATTCATGATAGAGAAGATTGGGGGTGAATCAGAATGGAGAGGTAGGGTCCGAAACTTATCACTTCGAAGAACAACAACAAAGCTAAAAGTGATAAGTATAGGGGACAAAAGAAACGAACAAATAAAGACAACACAGAACAGAAAACAAATGGCAAACGAAGCTAAGCTTGGACGAAGGAAAACTCAAACGAAACTAAACAAATTAATACACAACGAAGGTGAATATATACAGTGAAAAGTTTCGATCTTACTGAACATTGTGTGAGTCTAAGATATTTAGCTCACATCTCAATGCAAAAAACCTTTTCTCGTCCAATGGCTTCGTGAATATATCTGCCAATTGATCTTCAGTTCTAACATGGCTGATCTCAATGTCTTCGCGCTGAACATGATCTCGAAGAAAATGATGACGAATATCAATATGCTTCGTTCGAGAGTGTTGCACAGGATTGTGAGCAATCTTGATGGCACTCTCATTGTCACAAAGTAGAGGGATTTTCTTCACAAATATACCATAATCTTTTAGCGTCTGCTTAAGCCAAAGTATTTGAGTGCAGCATGAGCCAGCAGCAATATATTCAGCTTCAACAGTAGAGATTGAGACACAGTTCTGTTTCTTTGAAGCCCAACACACAAGAGATCTAGCAAGAAAATGACAAGTGCCTGAGGTAGATTTCCTGTCAACCCTACCACCAGCCCAGTCTGAATCAGAATATCCAATCAAATAAAACTGAGTACCTTTGGGATACCAAAGTCCCAAAGAAGGAGTATGTGCTAGATATCGAAGAATTCGCTTCACAGCAATATGATGCGATTCCTTCGGATTTGCCTGAAAACGAGCACAAATACAAACTGATAGCATGATATCAGGTCTGGATGCACATAAGTATAAGAGTGAACCTATCATAGAGCGAAACTTCTTCTGATCGAAGGGTTTCCCTTTCTCATCTGCATCAAGAAAACCATTTGTAGGCATGGGAGTTCTAATGGTCTTGCATTCAGCAAGATCAAACTTCTTCAGGCAATCCTTCAAGTATTTCTCTTGTGAAATAAAGGTGCCATTCTTTTGTTGTCGAATCTGAAGTCCAAGGAAAAACTTCAATTCACCCATCATAGACATCTCATATTTCTTCGACATCATTCTGGCAAATTCTTCGCTGATTTCAGTGTTAGTACAGCCAAAAATAATATCATCTACATATATCTGACACACAAATAGATCATTGTTATATGATCGAGTGAAAAGAGTGGGGTCAGTAGTTCCTGGTTTGAAGCCTTTCTTCAGGAGGAAATCCTTCAATGTTTCATACCAAGCACGAGGTGCTTGCTTCAGTCCATACAAAGCTTTGTGAAGCCTGTACACCATATCAGGATTCTTCGAGTCTTCAAAACCTGGAGGCTGCATAACATACACTTCTTCTTCTATTTCACCATTAAGAAAAGCACTCTTGACATCCATTTGATACAGCAATATATTTTTGTGGTTAGCAAAAGCAAGCATGACACGAATGGATTCGAGACAGGCTACTGGAGCATAGGTTTCACCAAAGTCAATGCCTTCGATTTGGGTGAAACCTTGTGCTACCAATCTAGCCTTATTTATTACCACAATACCATCTTCATCTTGCTTGTTGCGAAATATCCACTTTGTGCCAATAACATTGTGCTTCGAGGGATCTGGCCTTTCAACAAGTGACCAGACCTTGTTCGTTTCAAATTGGTGAAGTTCTTCCATCATAGCCAATAACCAATCCGGGTCCTTCATGGCTTCATCATATTTTGAAGGCTCTAGCATGGAGACAAAAGAAAAATTTCCACAGAAGTTAGCCAAACGAGTACGAGATCGAGTAGTGGGACGACCTGGTTGATAGATATCTTCAAGGAACGAATCCACATCAACTCTTCTTCGAACTCGTGATAACATAGTATCATTCGCTTCAGGCTCAGCTTCTGCTTCAGGGTCTGCATCAACTTCGGGGTCAGCTTCACCTTCAGCTTCGGCATTTCCTTCAGGATTAGCATTTCCTTCGTTCCCTTGACCTTCTTCGTCCTGTTCATCATTAGCTTCAGGATGTTGATTTCCAGCGCCCCGGGCTATGTGTGGGAACATTGGACCATCATTATCCCTATTTTCTTGACTAGCATTGGCTTCAACAGGGCGAATCTCTCCAATAGCCATGGACCTGATTACTTCATCAAGAGGAGGTTCATCTAGATCATGAGGCAAATGCTCTTTTTGAGAGCCATTAGTTTCATCAAACCTCACATTCACAATTTCCATAACTTTCCCAAAGTGAGAGTTATAGACTCTGTAGGTGTGAGAGTTTGAGCCATAACCTAAAAGAAAACCTTCATGTGCCTTAGGGGCAAATTTGGAGCTATGATTCATATCTCTAATAAAGCATGGAGCACCAAACACCCTAAGGTACGAAACATTAGGTTTGTTACCAGTGATAAGCTCATGTGAAGTCTTCTTCAGAAATTTGTGAAGGTAAACCTTGTTGATGATATGACAAGCTGTGTTGATTGCTTCGGCCCAGAACCTAATAGGAGTCTTGTATTCAGCAAGCATAGTTCTGGCCATCTCAATAAGAGTTCTATTCTTCCTTTCAACAACACCATTCTGTTGAGGTGTATAAGCAGCAGAGAACTCATGAGTAAAACCATGATCATCAAGAAAATCTTCAATATGTGTATTTTTGAACTCAGTTCCATTATCACTTCGGATATGCTTCAGAGATAATTCATATTCTGTTTGAGCTCTCATAGAGAATGACTTGAAGATTTCAACCACTTTCCTCTTGTCATCCAAAAAGAAAACCCAAGTATAATGAGAGAAGTCATCAACAATAACTAGACCATATTTTTTTCCTCCCAGGCTTGCATAATTTTGAGGACCAAAAAGATCCATATGAAGCAATTCAAGAGGACGAGTGGTAGTCATGATGGTCTTCGTTGAATGATGTTTCTTCGCAATTTTACCAGCTTCACAAGCACTGCAGAGACGATCCTTGTCGAATTTAACTTCGCTAAGGCCAATAACATGATTCTTCTTTACTAAGTTATGAAGATTTCTCATCCCTGCATGACCAAGTCTTCGATGCCATAACCACCCAGATGAAGCTTTTGCCATTAAGCATGTGGATACAGCAGGGCCCGAAGAAAAATCAACAATGTATAAATCTCCTTTTCGGTAACCCTCGAAGACAAACGCATAGTCATCCTGTGAAAAGACAACACACCGCGAAGCAGAAAACAGAACAAGCATACCCATATCGCATAATTTCGAAATAGACATAAGATTATATCCAAGGGATTGGACTAGCATAACCTTGTCAATGTGCTTATCTTTCGATATGGCAACCTTACCCAAACCTAAAACTTTACCCTTGTTGTTATCACCGAAGGTAATGTACTTTTGAGAAGAGTGAGATAGTTTTTCTTCGGTGAATAACTCCTTGTCTCCGGTCATATGATTTGTACAACCACTATCCATGACCCATTCGGATCCACCGGAGACATAGCCCTGCAGAAGAATTAGTTCTTCTTAACCACCCACAAACGAGCAGGTGACTGAGAAGATGTTGAAGCACTGGTCTAAGCAATATTAAATGGAACAGGAGTGTATTGCTTCGGTGTACCATCAAGCACACCATAAATGTAAGTCCTCTGCGAATGGTTAGCATAAGTATGAGCATATGCAATCTTAGTATGATTATTATGAGGACGATACGTATGGCGACCAGTACGATAGTATTGCTTCTGCGGAACATTTGATTCGGTCACCAATGGATCATTTCTCGTCTCAAGAGAGTAGAAATGATTCGGTGGTACCGAAGACTTTCCCTGCATAGAATGGTTAGCAGGCAGTTTTTCCACAAGTGCTTTCTGCACCCATATCTGCCTCCTATAGAATCCATTCTTTGGAGGAGTACCAACATACTCAGCTGAAACTTTTCCCTGTTCATCTTTCATGAGTTTGTAGTCTGAATCAAGTGATTCATCCACAATGACTTTGTTCATTTTGCAGTCGAAACCTGAAAGGTTAGCAATATCAATGGGTTTCTCCTTCGCTAGAACCCAAACAGTCTTAGGATACTGTTCAGGCTCCCAATATGTGCCATCAGGAGTTATCTTTCTCTCGAAACCAACACCTTCATTCCTGGGATTCCTGTGAAGGAGAGCCTTCCTCAGGATATCACAAAGATATTTGTGTCCTTGCACACTTTTGAACATGCCTGTTTCAAATAAGTTTTTCAACCTGAGGAGTTCCTCGGTAACAGTAGGATTTTCCTCATCAGAGGCATTAGTATCATCAATAACAATAGGAGCTTTGCCTTTGGAATCAATTTTTCTTCGTTCCAAACAATCCAAACAAGGTGATTCAGTGTTATGATTTGCTTCAGAACCTTGTTGAGCCATGCGAGAGAGATTGACATTTTCCAACTCTTCATGGGCCTCTTTCAGTTTTTCGAGAGCCATTTTCCTTTGAAGAATTTAATAGGTAAGCTTCTCATAATCAACTGAAATAAGATCATGCCGAGAGGATAATTCTTCAAACTTTTCTTTCAGAGCTTCATGCTCATTGGTTAAAGTTTGACCTTTCTCTATCTCATCGATCAACAGAGTCTCTGATTTCTTAATGGTTTTGCTTAGTGAATCAAGTTCATCTTGCTGGATTGAAGCAATTTTAGCAAGTTTAGCATAGCTTATCTTAGAATCACTGTCATAAGAGGAACAATCAGAAGTATCATAGTTAGATTTTGATGAAGATACCTTCGCCTTGGCCATGAAGCAATATGCAGGAGATTCATCTTCACTACTGTTGTTGGTGAAGAATGAGCTCGAAGCTTTTGCCGAAGCATCTGCTGAAGCGAATGCCAAACCAGCAACACCATCTGATATGGACCCAGACCCAGACCTTGAGCCTGAATGAGCTTCGGGCCCAGAGGCTTCGTCTTCGGAGTTCATCTCCTTTCCCAGATAGGCCTTGGCTTGGTGAGAGCTGCTTCGACGAGACGAGTGAGTCTTCGATGAAGAACCCTCACGCTTCTTGTGATACTTCTTCTTCTTGTCATCATCATAATCTTTCTTCTTATCTCTTCTCGAACTTGAATCATGTCTCTTGGATTCATAGCTTCTGGAGGATCTGTGGGAGTTGGATGAGGAGTCTTTGAGCGAATGCTTTGCTTTGTTATCAGCTTCCCACAGGGGGCAATCAGCAATGTAGTGACCTGGTTTCTTGCATTTGTAGCAACAGTTGTCTTTTGATGGAGAGCTTCTTGAGGATGAACGGTGAGATGAGTGAGTGGAGCTTCTTGAAGAATAACTCTTTCTCGGTGAAGAAAAACCTTCTCTTTGGAAGCGATTGAAGCGTCTCATGATCAATGCCAAATCCTTTCCAACGCTTGCAGGATCATCTGATTCGACACCTGAAGAAGAACTGACTTCGGGTGAAGAGTGACGTGAAGCTTTTGCTTTCAAAGCATGAGTTTTTCTTCGTGAACCATTTATGTCACGTTTCTCATCTTCTTCCATTTCAAAGGTAGTGAGTCTCTCAAGAACATCAGCAGCAACAAGACGTCTGAAATCAGTCCTTTCCTTGATCATCAGCACAATGTGATCAAACGAGTCATCCAATGAGCGAAGCAAAGTTCTCACAACAGAGTGAGGAGTAATGTCATCAGCACCGAGGGAAATCAATTCATTAGCAAGAGTTGTGAGTCTGTTGTAAATGGAGCTGACTTTTTTACCCTCGTTTCTCTTGAAGCGATAGAATTTGCTTCGGAGAGTGTCAATTCTGGCATCTTTCTGGGTAGAAACACCTTCACCAATCTTTTCAAGATAGTACCAGACACCTTTGGCAGTTGGAATATTCTTCACTTCATGATACTTTTCAGGTGTCAAGTGATTGGTGATGAAAACCCAAACTACAGAATCAAGATCAATCAGTGTTGCTTCTTCAGGGATGATGGCCTTCTCATCGGCAACAGTGACTCCATACAAGACAACTTGCCAGGCAGTTGAGTTGATAGCCATGATATTTCTTTTCATCTTGTCCTTCCAGTATGGGTAGTCCTTCCCATTGAAAATAGGAATAGGTTCGCCAGAGCGAATAGCTGCGAAAGACCTACTAGAAGACATACTTGAAAACACTCCAGGAGGTTAATCCAAAACACACAGAGTGTAGGGAGTGACTAGCTCTGATACCAATTGTTAGTCCAAGTATGTGATCAGAGGGGGAGGGGGTGAATGATCACTTCAAAATTTTGCATGAAACTATGAAGTGAAGCATAACTCAGCAACCGAAGAGATTCAACAGAAAGGTAAACATTGAAGTAGAACATGATTTAAGCATAACATAGCGAATCAAAAGCATCGAATCAATTGCATTGAAGCATACCACTGAAGCAATTGATAAACTGAATGTAAGTGCGGAAAGTAAAACGAACTCTTGACTCGGCGATGTTTGTTCGACCAGTTCACACTCTGCAAAGTGCTACGTCTGGTTGGAGGGACTTGTGATTGAACACAGGAGCTAACCTCTCTCCATCCGTATCTCCACTGCACCAATCTCCTTGAGCTTGGTCAGTTCTTCACTCGTGGTTGATTATTGAGGAAATCACCGAAACCTTTGACAAACTGGACTTCGAGGCGACAATAACTCTTCGCTCTCTGAAGAACAACTCTCTAACCGTCTAGGAGAATTGCAGTTCTCCAAGATAAAAGGCTAGCAAACTTCTTCCTAAGTCATAATGAATCAACTCAGATCAATAGGATTTATGCTTCTGTGGATGGGTTTTTGGTTTGCTTCGGTGGGGTTGCTCTCTTTCTCTTCTCTGTAAGGAAATAATCTTGGAGCAGCCACCGGCCAATGAGGGCGGGGGTGGCGTATTTATAGGTGGCAATCCCTAGGTGCGAAATGACTGAAGTGACCCGATGTGACAGCTTGACACCTGTCCCCAACGGTCATATTTCCAATCAAAGCGCAAATTTACTTGCGGTCCAAGTAAAGCTGACTCACGGACTTGGTTCTGCTTCAGGAGCCGAAAGAACTAAGTCTTCGCTGGTGAAGCATTACCTAGCGCACATGAGATTTCTCAACTCTGGCTTCTCACAGGTTTGGATTCGATCTGAGTCTTTTCACCAAAACCTCGGAGTACATTTACTAAACCCCTCTTGATAGTACGGTTTTTCCTACGACTCAAAGAAGAGAAAAAGAACTACGCAAAAACAACTAAGTCTTGCGCCATCTTGGTCATCTCCTTCGATGAGACGTGCTTCAGGATTCCTTATCTTTTTAGGGGTCGACATCCGTGATGAGCTTCACTCCAGAGGATATGCTTCAGTAAAGGTGTAAATCTTCGTTGAAGCTTTATCACCAACCTATAACTTCAGGAACCTAACCATCTGTTTCACACTAGAAAACTTGTTAGTTCCTCTACTGTTTTTCCCAACAATATCCAAAACTCATGGGGTTATAACTTTGCTCTTACAAGTACAAAATCACTTTGATCATCCATCAAATTGAGAATTCAGATTACGAGACACTAGTATCCTTATGTTTTCAAAACCTTTTGTTGTACCAATTACAACACTTCTTCAAACGCAGGATTTGAGGAAGTCACGGTATTGATAACAATTTGGATCAATCGTAGTGAATATCCCATTGACTCAAGCATCGCTGCATATTGTAGTCAACCTTTTGAATTTGCTAGAAACATTCTTTGAGACAAATCGATCTTGATGTCTTCTTTGATGTTCACATTTATTCCTTATAACTTTGAACTTATTGAGAATATCAAGTAACCTCCTTACTCGATAAGATTCAAGCAATCTTAAATGTAACTCAATATAGGATTTCATGACTCATAGTCATATCTCATACATAGGTCCACCATCGCTTCTTCGTAGTTCGTAGGTATGTCTTGTTCCATTAACTTGACAAGTGAATCTTGAATATTATTTTGCACAATGGCAAATATGTATTCGCGAGTCCTACTTTGTTCAGTAAAAGCTTTAACCAAAACATCATGATCATTATCATTAGTTTCTCCTCTAATTGTGGAGCTTTGCTTCTGGAACATATTCCATTGCACTACTCTGACATTTGGAGGCAAGGTCAATTACCTTGGTTGAACTTTCACTTTTCTTCTATGAACACATTCATCAAGAACATTTCTTGACAAAACACCAAAACACTTAGCAACACAAGTTTTTCTCTTTTGGTTCTAGATGTGGAAGATGCATCCATAGTTGTCTAAGGATACACTACAAAGATAATTTATCATATAAATCAAGCTTCCTAGAAACTACAACACACCATAACATATATATAGTGTTGGTTTCCACAAACTCAGATGGTTCCCTATACTGAAGTGAGTGTTTGCAGATTAAATTAATAACTAAATAATAATAACGCAACTTGGTAAGAGATAACTTAGACCATACACTATTCAATAGAGTATGATTATAATGTTCAGGCACATCAACAACATTGAAGTATTCCAAGCATTGTAATTTGTGGAACAACCTTCACACAAGTCCGTATGCCCAAGGCTAACTCAAAACATTTGTCACTTTGATCAGATCGTCGAGACTTGTTTTTCTTGTTAGTTTAATACCCGTCTTCATTCTGAAAATCCCTTTGATCAAATCAAATTATTCCAGACTCATGTTTCATTAGTGAATACACATATTCATCTAAGTCCACATATGAAGTTTATGAAATAATGAAATTCACTACATGCTGAAATATGATACATCACAATGTATGCTATACAACAATCAGTACACACTCTGTTTTACGAGAACTCGAGGTTTCAGTCATCTCACCTAAAAGGCATGGTTTGCATGTGCCAAGAGATCAAGTATCTCAAAACTTCATCAAACCAATCATGACTTAAACGTAAGTGTCATTATTAAGTCTGGATAATTCTTGGCATTACAATATTTCTTATAAATGATCAAACTACTATCATCAATATGAGAATAACTTATTCATAACCATAATGTGACCATAAAATATATCATTCATAAAAGGAGAACAACTGACTTGTTTCTCACTAATATGAATAATTGTCTTCGCGATATGCAAGACACACTAATAATGTTCACATTCAAACGATCATAAATTTATTCATATAATTAATCAAATGATAGATGTAGAGGGAGAGTGTTTGTCGGGGATGTACCCCGGAAAATCCCATGGTCAGGGACCCTGGGTTAGTCAGGAGAGGCACAGGTTGAACGATAGCTCGTCGGCTAACAGGAGGATACATTCCTGCTCGATATTATTGATCGGAGATGGCGATTACAGGGGAGCCAAAGCTAGCGCGCACAAGGCTAGGGTTACAGATTGTGTATTGCTTCCTCGGACGGCGGACGAGCGACACATGGGGCACGATTTACCCAGCTTTAGGCCCCCGGAGGGAAAACCCTACATGCTACTTGTCTGATCTTGTATTGATGATGATGTACAGAGGTGCCATGAGGGCTTTGGTGGAGAGAGTGTGTCTAGTCCTATGCTTGGGGTTGAGATGATGTGAGCCTGTCTAGAGAGGTTCCCCTGCCTCGCTTTATATAGATAGCCAGGTAGGGGTTTACATGAGTCCTAGTCGACTATAAGTAGGAGTCCTTGTCTGGCGCCTCAAGTCTTCGGCTTCACGTCTTATCCCATTATGTTGGTGTTCACGAGTGGGCCTCTGGTAGGCCGCCATCCATGACACGCACCAGGTACCCTCACGTAGAGGAGTCGTGGGGTCACCCCCTCGTCAGTAGACCCTGAGTGCCTGGGGGACTCGAAGAGTCGCGCAGGGACTCAAATCTGCAGTAGCCGCCGTAGTGCGTGTCGGTCATTTGCTGATGAACGGTCGAAGATGTCGTGAGTATGCTCCCGATGGGAGTATTTGGATGAAGCATCGAAATTGCAGTCCGGTTCGTCTTCTTGTTTCATCGTCGGGTGGGGAGAAGTTGCCCAGTCAAGCGGTCGTCGGGTGTGCGTCAGCGCTCCCGATGGGAGTAGCCCCCGAGGCTATGTGCGACTCGTAGAGTCACGCATAGGCTCAAGTTGTTTTTAAGCTAACCCCTTCATTCTTGTCGGATGCGCGAGTAGTGCTCGTCGGGTGCGCGTCAGCGCTCCCGATGGGAGTAGCCCCCGAGGCTATGTTCGACTGTTTGCAGTCGAGCATAGACTTAAGACTTCTTCGTCGTCGAGTAATTTTCATCCGAGGAAGTGCTCGACTCGGGTCTTGCGTTGTAGGCGTGAGTTGTTGTAGGGATCAGTCGTGGATGAGGAGGTTGGCGCCGCCGCGTCATGAGGGCGCCCAGCCCCCGAGCATCTGCTGAGAAGGAGAAAAAGGTGTAACTGTATTAAGGTGTACTTGTGCGAAAAACAATTGTAAGGTACGTGATTTGTAGACATTGCACTTTTGTCAAGTGGAAAATGTAGCTGCATATACGGTTTAAGCGTGTCTTTTTGTGAGTAGGCCCTCCAGCAGCAAACTCTTTCCGGGTAGCAGGGACGCGATGCCAGACTTGTTGAACCCGGAGACAAGAGCGGCCTTTTGGTACCCAACCTCACTATTTTGATGAACGTGAATAAACAACATATAAAACTAAGAATGATCCAAAGAATGATTTTGTAGCCCTCAGATGTTTGTGTGTGATTGCGTAGTCGTCTTTGGCGACTTATCGAGAATGTATAAAGTTTTTGGAATCATAGCATAAGAATGTAAAGAAAACTTAGTTGTAGGATCGACGCGGCGAAGGATGTCGAAGATGAGCAGTCGAGGATGAGGAGTCGACGAGACGAGAACCGAGTCGATGTGACGGTGATTGCGACGTTCAGCCTCCGAGTCCGCGAGCCCCCGAGTGTTGAGGCGGCGGAGTTGCGCGGCGAAGTCCTCGTAAGGAATTAATCCGGCGAGTGATTAGAGGAGTTGACGCGGTGATTCCTGCGCAATGGAGCTCGGTACAAGAGAGCCCATACAAAGGAGCTCGGCGCAGGATGATTCGTGTGCTTGGAGTCGACGGTGCGGCGAGTGATCAAGAAGGACTCGATGCGCCGGGCGGCTTCAATTTCTCGTCGTGTGATGTCGTTGTAGCGGCGCGAGTCGATGTAGAAATCTTGGCGAGTCATCCATGGCATGTCGAGTTGGAGTAGAAGCCTTGTGGGTCAAGATTGAACCCGAATTCGCGATTGGAAATTCGCAATCTCGCGTAGATCCAAAAACGCGTTGCAGTGCGAGAGTCGCTGACGGAGATCTAACTGTTGGAATTTTCTGAAATGTTTTGTGCTGATGAGGGATTGAATCCCGCATGCTTTCACCGGAGGGATCTTCAATTTGATGTCCGAGCCAATGTCAGGAATTTTTGTGCTGGAGTCGCGCGGACTTCCGTCATATTCCGAGAGTGCTTCAGTGCGCGGGTCGCTGACGGAGATCCAACCATTGGAATTTGCTGAAATTTTCACAGATTTTCGAAAATTGGATTTCAAATCTTTCCACCGAAGGGATCGTCGAGATGAGCTCTGAGTCGCCGTCGCGAGTGCCCGCAACACAGATGTTTTTTTGTCATGTAGGCTGCGCGTGAGCGCTTTTTTTATGTTGATCTTCGAGTGACGCGCTCGAAAATTTTCTTGTTTTCTCCGTGAGCTTGATGTAGATCTTGATGTACTTGTTGAAGAAGCCCTTGAGGTGTGACTTGCTGGAGATGGGACCGCCGAGATCGTGATTCCAACCTGTGTAGTCAGGGATGTACCCCGGCAAATCCCATGGTCAGGGACCCTGGGTTAGTCAGGAGATGCACAGGTTGGACGATAGCTCGTCGGCTAATAGGAGGATACGTTACTGCTCGATATTATTGATCGGAGATGGCGATTACATGGGAGCCAATGCTAGCGCGCACAAGGCTAGGTTTACATATTGTGTATTGCTTCCTCGGACGGCGGACAAGCTACACATGGGGCACGATTTACCCAGCTTGAGGACCCCAGAGGGAAAACCCTACATGCTGCTTGTCTGATCTTGTATTGATGATGATGTACAGAGGTGCCGTGAGGACTTTAGTGGAGAGAGTCTGTGTAGTCCTATGCGTGGGGTTGAGATGATGTGATCCTGTCTAGAGAGGTGCCCCTGCCTCGCTTTATATAGATAGCCAGGTAGGGGTTTACATGAGTCCTAGTCGACTACAAGTAGGAGTCCTTGTCTTGCGCCTCAAGTCTTCGGCTTCACGTCTTATTCCATTATGTCGGTGTTCACGAGTGGGCCTCTGGTGGGCCGCCAGCGATGACACGCACCAGGTACCCTCACGTAGAGGAGTCGTGGGGTCACCCCCTCGTCAGTGTTGTCGACCATCAACTATCTTGATCATCGTCAACACACATTGTCACCTCATCCCTTCCCAGACACTCTATAAGCAGTAAGTTCAAGCATCGAATACTTAATCAAACGCAATTAGAATTTTGTGGGGAAAGACATTTATAACTCGTATATTAAATATACCTTCTCCTTCAATGACTATTCCTGCATTGGTTCTACCTTCAAAGTTCATAACTTTAACCTTGACCTCATGACAGGTGAATGATTCTCCTTATTGACATAGTCTAGACGTGGTCTTTGTAGCTGGGTGGAAGCGGATGCAACTCCCCAGTTATCGCAAAGTAACCAGTCATTCAGTAGTACAAGTTATACACAAGGTGTCCATGTATCTTATATAGTTTCCAAGTGACTTTCTCAGCAGGTAGTTCCTTCCACCATAGTTGAAAGAAACCCCGTCCATATACTCATATTCCATTACTCTGAATTGTGACTTGGTGCTTTTAAGTTCACCTAGCACGTCATACGTGTGTCATTAACATGAATTCACAATTCAGATTCCATAGAATGGAGTACGGTGTATTGGACAGTCATTCATAAGTGACGGTGAGTACGATACTCATCATCATCTTTCTTAATTACGGAGTTATCAGGTGTATCTCCTTGCTGTTCTCGTATTACGTTTAGTAAGTCATTACTAACGAGTATGTATCTAACGGTGTTAGTAACAATCAATGAAGTAGGTCCCATTTTCCTTAAGTTCTACATCACACTAAAAGAGCCATATTTATAAACATTTGGGTATGCCATTATCTACATTGATATTCGGTAAGACATGAAGATTAAGTTCATAATATGGAGTTCATGTTTTAAAATAATTCGGGAACTCCCACTCTGACAAACATCTCTCATAGTTTATTCTAAGTGATTACACGATCCTCGAAGAACATTCCTCCCCCGATCGTCACGACCATCAGTATGTTTTTCCAAGGTAGGCCATCATGCCAATCACATCATCTATGTGACTCATGCTCAACCTTTCGGTCTCTTGTGTCCCGAGGACATGTCTGCACATGCCAGGCTCGCCACCACACCTATGTGATTTGTTGTTGTGTCGTACAAGGCCATGCTTCTGGGCATGCTAGGCTTGCTACACCCACCTCATTTGAACGTAAAATTGTTTGACATCCGTGTGACACATGATGCCTCCATAATGAAGAACTTTCCAGGGGGTGCTCACTAGGGTAAGGACACTATGTTGGTTTTAGGAGGGATCATCCTATAATGATACCGTCGTATATCTAACATATTAGCAAAACATGATGCAACAATATAAATCATACAAGCTATGATTCCCCCTGATATGCAAATTAAAGTTAAAAACACATTTCTACTTTATCTTTTGCAAGTTTTACGTGGCTGCTAGGGGCTTTGAGAAAAGAACCATTTCTATCCTACGAAAACAAGCCACAACACCAATCCCGCAATTGTCTCTATTACACCCCTGTCGGGGCCCTCCGTTGCAAACGTCTTCGCAAAGCTAATGTTAGAGAGACAGACACCCCCAAAGCCACTTATATGGTACAAGCCATATGTCAAGCATGGAACCAGTCTCACGTAAACGCGTAAGGTTGGTCGGGGCCGCTTCATCAGGACAATGCCGCAATGCTAAACGAGTACACGTGGGAGGGTAACCATTGGATAATTGATGCCACATACTAGATGTGTTCTATCCGTACAATACATCTATGCATAGCCTTGCTCTGATACCACTGTTGGGGTTCGGGGCAGAAAACACAAAATTTTCATAACCTACGATACCCAATCCCAAGACCTATGTTATGGCGATGCAAGTAACGGATGGAAATAGATCACATACCATTATGTAGTCCTTTAACCGGGAAACGTTCCCGCGTGAACGTGGTTGGTGTAGTCGTACCAACAATCCCCGATGCCGCGCAACTCCACGATGACTCCGATAGCCACTCGGTCCTTGAGACCGATGACGGGATTACGTCCCCATCGAAAGGTTGTCGGTGAAGACGCCGCGATACGACCACGATGATGAAGTAGCGTGTAACACCCTCAGTGTCAGGGAACAATAATCACTTTTGTTAATGATGTTTACTATTGCAAATTATTCCTTGATCATCTTTGGGTCAATTCAAATTCAAATTTCCCTGTGATTGAAATTAAAAAAAACAATGTGCAAATAAAAGTTCAGCCAAAAACTTTGCAACCACTTTTGTAAAATGCCCAATATTCAGTGGACCATGTCCATGTGGATATGAGAATTTATTAAGTTATAAAATAAATCAAACAATTCAAACAGTAGCTTAAAAATCCATTTTAATCATTTATAATTTAAATAAAATATTAAATGAATTTATTAATGCCCCAAACTTTTTGTGGCCTCCCTCTTAAGTGCAACACAAAAGTGGGAACAAGTGAAACCTTGGACAAAAATCATTTGGTAGCAAACAAAAAAAAAAGAAAGAAGAAATACATTGCAGAAAAGAAATAAATAGAAAAGGGAAAGAAGCCCAGATCCCCGTGCATCAAGTGCACATTGAAGCCCGTGCGGCCCACCTAGCCCACCCGGGGTCTTCCCCTTCCTACTGCTCACCCGGGGTGTGCGTGTCGCCATCGCCGAGGTGTTCGACGCCGGCCACCGGGCGATTGCTGTTGGTAAACGTAGTAGAAAATAAAATTTCCAGCCTACGAATCAAGAACCCAAGATCATCCAAGAAGATTGCATACAAGGTTTTAGGTCATGTCTCACCAACCGATGTAGCGGAAGTAGAGTTGGTGTAGCTCGTTGAAGTAGATCTCACGGATCGTCACACAAACAGTCCCTCGATCAAGATCACCGAGGAAGAAGAAGCACCTCGATCCGTCCCACGCACAAGTCCCTCGAACAAGATCTTCGAGGAAGAAGAAGCTCCTCGGAGAAGGACCAAAGATATGATCCCTCTATTAGTATCCACACGTTCCGTAGCAGCAATCCAGTAGCGCTCCGCCGTCCAGAGATGAACGCCATCGAGAAAACTAGAGGGAGAAAACCTAACGGATTCCGATCTAGAACAACGTCTAAACCGGGGTCTAATTGTGGAGCAACGGGGTTTAGAGGGAGGGAGGGTGGCGCATAGGCCTTGGGGTTTGATGTGTGCTGCGCCCCCACCCCCTCCCCTCATTATATAGGTGTCCAGGAGGCCCTTGGGGCGCAATAAGGGGGTGGGGAGATTTGCCATATTGGAGATTTGGACTTCCCACCTGGAGGAGGATTCCTCCCCCTTGGTGTGCCCCCCACCCCTTTTCTGGCCAGGGCAGCCTAGGTGGCTTGCCCCCCAAGGCTAGGGGCGTGGGGTAGTGGGTGGTACTGCCCTGAAACTTCCGGAACCTTCCAGAAGCTTCTAGGACCTTCCGGGACCTTCAGGGATCGTTTCGAGACATTCTGGAACCTTCTGGAGCACTTCCAGGACCTTCCGGGACCGTTCTCGGACGTTCCTGAGCCATCCGGATAGTTCCCAAGACCATCCGAGTTATAGTTTAAGCCACCCGATGATCGCGAAGGTTGTCGGGACGCCCAGCGATTATCCGGAAACTATTCCGGTTGATCCAGGACTTCCTCAGTACCATTCTCATATGTTCCGGAACCATCTGGGACTACTCCAGAGTGATCCGGACATATCCTTAAATAACGAGAACTACTTCTGGTGCCCTTATGAACAATTCCATAAATCTCCGAAACTACTTCCGGTACCCGTATGAACTATTCTTCTTTGTTTCCACTAAACCTTCTACCATACTATTATTCTAACAGACTGTTGCTCGTTAAGTGTGTGACCTAATAGGTTCGGTATAATGCGGACATGACTCAGAACATCTTCCGGACATAGGTCAACAGCCTTTTGTCAATATCCAATAATCAACAGCGGAGCCATGGACACCCGTGTTGACTCCCGCACATACACGAAGAAACTTCGAGTGAACCATTATGTTTATTCATGTACCATTCCCTTTGCTTCGTGATATATGACAAAGTTAGAGGAGAGATGTTTGGCACCCATGTGTAACAACTTCTTGAACACAAGCCCCTCGTTATCCTCTTTGCTCGTTTGTCTTTATTTCTCGTTATTGTATTCTGGTATCCTCGTGATTAAATCACAATGCGTCTGGCCAGACTAGAATGGATACCGTCATACCGAGTGGGCCCAAAGTCAATATCTCTTCATCGTGAAGGAGCAAATCCCATTCTTGAACTATCACAGTCACTAGCCACACCATCTGACATACCCAAAACTTATTTTACTACTTCCCATTTACGGGAGGATTCATCTAAGAACCAAAGCATGTCTTTCTGTGTGAAGCAACTCGACACTCTCCTGGTGTAAGGAATTACGTATATGATAACATTTCATGATATGACTTATAACGTAGTTACGATGTGATCTCTAAGTATATCATTCAATACTGCGGTCGGTTCAACATCATTGTTCTACTAACAACATGTTCTCATTGCTACTGACATCCTTGTTACAAGAACAATGTCCATGATTAAGAAAACGTAATCATCAATTAGCACATGAGCTGGTCTTAGAGGCTAAACCAGGAACTGTTGGTGTTTACATTTCCACACATGCAAATGAGTTTTCTTCTGAATCTCACAGTCAGGGTCATTGCAATTATATCCCAGAAATATAAACATTAATTATGAACATGGAAATATATATAATAAAATTTTATTATTGCCTCTAGGGCATATTTCCAACAATTCCCGCCACGGCTATGCTACAGCGATGCCCGCACGGTTAAATACCTCAAGGTCGATGCCCTGACAAACCCTAGCCCCTTTTCCCTCCTCTCCTCGTGCCGCCATCATCGGGAGAAGCTAGCCCGAGCTCTGTCGTCGCCGTTGTCGCGCCCCGCCGTGGCCACTGAGACCCTCCCGTCTCGCCGACGTGTCCTTCGTAACCGTCGTCGTCGCCTTCGTCTCCGAGCTGAAGGACTTGAGCCCGCAGCCACCGCAGCCCCCGAAATGGTCGTCTTTGACCTCAGGCCGACGAGATCGCTGGCGAATCGCCGCCGCACCAATCCCTCCCCGAGCCCACTGCCA
Source organism: Bromus sterilis (assembly GCA_950022295.1). Classification (NCBI taxonomy): domain Eukaryota; kingdom Viridiplantae; phylum Streptophyta; class Magnoliopsida; order Poales; family Poaceae; genus Bromus; species Bromus sterilis. Next base: position 351,879,544 of record OX465597.1, read on the forward strand.
CCACCTTTCCGCTCCTCGTGAGCTGCCGCATCTCCCCCAACGCCCCCTTAGCCTCTCACACACCATAGCCCGCTCCACCATTAGAGCAGAAGCTTGCCGCCGCCGGCAAGATCCCCACCATGGCCTGGGGCACGCGTTTGGCATGCCGAGCACGTCGAAATGCTCCCGCACATCCCAGTAGTCAAACGCGCCACCGTACGCTCAAAATCCCGCGCTAGAGCGTCGACGTCTAATGTGCGAGGTAATGATAGTGATTTCTCGCCCTTCGTTGGTGAGCCCCAAGTGGAAGGCGTGATGTAGCACAGCAGCAAATTTCCCTCAGTAAAGATACCAAGGTTTGTCTCCAGCAGGACTCCAGAGATGATAAGTAGGTGTCAGCGGCGCAACTGACGCGGACCTGCACACAGACACAGATAACTTTGTTCCCAACGAAGTTCAGAGAGGTTGTCAATCTCTCCGGTCTTGTTGTTTACAAGGGATAAAACGCAAGGGATAATAATAGCAACTTGAAAGTAAATGCAGAAAATTAAATATAGCGTGGAAACAATGATAAGGATATGGACCGGGATACGTGATGTTCGCTAGTGATGTCTCTCTCCCAAAAGACGATAAAATTTCTATGCGAGGTAAACAAATTACAGAAAGGAAATTGACAGGATTAAGAACGCACCACAATGCTAATTATGCTACAAAAGAAAGGAAGAGGTTCAAAAGCACAGGCAGTACGCCAAGGTAAGTAGACCGAAATCCATCTGCATCTACTACTAATCATCCACCTTGAGATATCTATCCAGAACATCTCGCTGGTATTAAGTTGTGAGCCCCACCCAAAGTGTAAACCCAAAGCAACAGACAACTGCATTAAAAAGAACTCTGCGTAAAGTAAACAATCCTTGTAACCGCGGTTACAAGCACCGTTGTTTTCCCCCTTGTGACAACAGCACATCCCCTAGACTCATGTTTCTGTCACTCAAGCGTGTCATCGGGGGGCATGAACCCACAATCTAGCACAACGCTCCCTCTTGGAGTCACTACCTACTACTTGGCCAAAGCAATAAACAACAACGGAGAACATGCAAGAATTACTTAGGAACAAAAATTTAAAAGATAAAAACCAAATATATTACTCTATCACAATCTGAACATAATCTCATAATCCATCAGATCCTATCAAACTCAACATAGCAATAGCAGAAATATTACAAAGGTGCATCGATCATGTAGGGCAGCTCACGAGGTCTAAACAATGAAGATCAAATAGGGGCGGGGAACATCACATAGCTACTGATCACGGACCAATGTTCCAAGGAAAACTACTCACGAGACATCCAGGGAGCATCCATGGTGGAGAGGAGACTCCCGGAGGTCAATCCTCCCTCCGGCAGGGTGCCGGGAAGAGGTCTTCTGGTGCTCCCGATCTTCGGAAGCGCGGCGGCGGCGGAACAGAGGCGAGTTCGCGGAATAGGGTTCTGATTCTGGAGTTTTCCCGTGACGGGGGATAAATAGGCGAAAGGGGGCAACCAGAGGTGGGCCAGGGGCCCCAGGCGCCCCCTGGCGCGGCCAGAGGTGGGGCCGCGCCGGGTGGCCGCCTGGGCCCCCCTTGGCTCGCCTCTGGCCCCTCCCGGGCTCTTCTCGAAGCTTCCGTCACGCTGATTTTTTATCTGAATTTTCCCGAATTTTTCTGGCACTTTTTATATGGGGGAAAACTGAAATAGAAAAACAGCAGAAAACAGGAACTGGCACTGGGGTGCACTGAGTTAATAGGTTAGTCCAAATATGATCAAAAGTGTATGAAAGTGTATCTAGATCATAGCAATATCACACAAAACATGCATGGAGCAAGCAGAAATTATAGATACGTTTTGGACGTATCAACATCCCCAAGCTTAATTCTTGCTCGTCCTCGAGTAGGTAAATGATAACAACATAATTTCTGTGGTCACATGCTAGCAACCATATAAGAACTTTGAAAAGTAAAGCAATCAAGGTTAGAGATTCAATTCAAGTCATAACAGGCAAGAGTCTATATTAGCATTGAACCAAGTAACAAAAGAACAATAGGTGCAAGAGCTCTCGCTGTCCGTGACTCGAATGTATCCAAATGGTGTTTGCGTGCAAGAAGGGGATAGGGAATACGAGAAAAAAAGTATTTTTGTGTTGAGAACTCAATCTACTAAAGTTTCACACTTGGTCCTCTTTGGAATCTTATCTTGACTCATCCCCAGACCACTAGCCAGGTACAAGTCAATTTGATCCACTCCTTTTTGATATTTCGAGCACTCATGCAATGGATGAGCGTAAGCACGAGAGTTGACACTTAGGATGGCAAAGAGAGAAGTACGGAGGAGGAAGACAAAAAGGATGAGAAAGGCTCACATCAATGAGGACAATCATAGGCTAGAGATGCCAAATGATAGATATGATGTGAGGAGTTGGGATTGCCATGCAACGGATGCACATACGAGCTTGGAAGCTCTCCAATGGAACTAGTGGGGGTGCATCTAACTTGCTCGCTCATGAAGACCTAGAGCTCTTTTGAGGAGGCTCATCCTTGGAATATGCAAGCCAAGTTCTATAGTGTGAAGGTCCCCACATAGCTATATGCATAATGATCATCTCTATGGAGTACAAGGATATAAAGGGAGTAGTAGTGTGGATCTCTCAAAAGGATAGTAGTGTTGCCCCTTTCTCTCTTTTTATTTCTTTTTCTCTTTTATATATTTTTTTGTATTTTTTTTGTGGCCTCAATGGATCTTTCTATTTAAATCTCATTTGTCCTCTTTGGGATCTTTTAATGTGTCCACTTTGGGATCTTTTCCTCGCTTAAGGGCAACACTCTATTTTACAAGAAGGTAAAGGAGATATTTCACACTTTACAAGGTACTCAAAATCATAAAGAAGATGTTACTATCATGATGTATGCAATGTATGTCGCTGCCAGTGTAGCAGGAACATGTATGACATGAAGATCAAGTCATGAAGAGGTGGAAGTTGCATGGCAATGTAACTCGGAAAGGCTATGGAAATGCCTTGATAGGTAGGTATGGTGGATGTTTTGAGGAAAGATAAATGGAGGCTTATGATGACATAGTGTATCATGCCAAGGGTATGGATGTACCGGCGAAGGTGGACACCAACTCTCGGAGTGAGAAGAAGGCAATGCACGACACGGGAGAGGCTAGCAAAATATGGGAAGGTGGAAGTGTCAACTCTCAATACTTACATTAGTCCGAAGAACTCATGCACTTATTATCGGTAACTCTCAATCTAATAAGGAGGTTCACAAAGAGACAAGTACCCCGAGGAGGAGTGTATGGGGGTTTGGTTATCCTTGCGCATCCTCGACTCATGGTACGTGAGTGTTCTCTGATATTCGACCCCTCATAAGAGTAGTGATCTATCTAGTAGCTAGAGTTCTCAACTAGTTTTGTAGGTTTTGAAAATAAACATGGATTGCCTAAAATACGACACCTATCACTAATAGGCAAGAGCTCTTGACACCAAAAGTTCAAACATTACTCACATCAATACCTCAAAACCATTGCAAGTTACTACTAAAATTAAATAACAACCTCAATTACCTACTTTCAAGACAAGACACAACTCAGTGCAACAACCAACTCTCTTAACAAGATAAACATGAAAACTAAAGAGAGTTCCAGCAACAAACTAAAACAAAAGCCAAGGCTCTTGCTAAAGACAAACTAAGACTAAGACTAAACATGGCAGTAGCTATGAAAAGATCAAGAACACACAACAGCAATAAGATAGGCATGAAAAATCCTATGATGTGTTCTAGATTTTGAAAGTGGAGCGTGTTCCTCTCCCACACAAAGTAAGACAGGACCTAACTTGTTATGAACATCAAGCAAAGCTAAAGAAAAATAAAACCTAAGAGCGAGACGCTCCAAGCATAGCACATAACGCATGAAGTGATAAAAATATAGTGAGACGAAGGACGAACTGATGATTGTTGATGGAGAAAGGGATGCACGGGGGAATCCCCAAGCTTAGACGCTTGAGTCTCCTTGAATATTTATTGGGGATGCATGGGGGCATCCCCAAGCTTGAGCGCTTGACACTCCTGGATCTTCTTTCATCATCTTCCATCGCACACTTGAAAACTCCCTTCATACATAACTCATCATAAGCTGATTAGAGAGGTTAGTACCCTTAATAAATAAAAAAATTCCACTGGATATAAATATATTCTTGAATATATACTGTTTCTCAAGAGTTCGAAAAAGTTTTTGCAAATAAAAAGCAAGCTTAAGGTTTGCAAAAGTTAGGAGAGACAAAACGTGGCAGAATCTGTGAAAAACAGAACAGCAGATAGTAAAGAATTTTTTAGGGGTACTTCTGAAACTAAAATCACAAAACTCAGAACATACAGAAGTTTCGTAATTGTATAGATCATACTGTGTAAAAAATTCAGCTCAAAAAGATGAACTGGGATTTTTCTGGAATTTTTCTGGTCACGAGGACAGAATGTGTTTTCTGGACAGCATGTCACAACTTTTACTTTCCTTGCCGTAAGAGGCTATAACTTGGCACAAAGCTGAAAAATAAAGATACAATGATGTTGATACATAACTAACAATCATCAAGACACAACAAAAGCAAAAAGGAAGAACCTAAATTCGTTGCGGGCTGCCTCCCGAAAGCGCTTCTTTAAAGCCATTAGCTAGGCTTAATGCAAAAGATCAAGTTTTATCAAGAGAAAGAGAATAAATAGCCCGAGTAACGGACTCAAAAGGTAACTTGATTTTCTTTCTAGGGAAGTGTTCCATCCTCTTTTTATATGGGAATTGGAATTTTATATTCCCCTCTTTCATGTCAATAACCGCACCAACAGTGCGAAGAAAAGGACGTCCCAAAATAATTGGACATAAAGGTTCACACTCTATATCCATAACAATAAAATCAACGGGAACATAGTTGTCATTGACAATGATAAGAACATCGTTGATCTTCCCTAAAGGTTTCTTATGGAAGAATCAAAAAGACGAACACCAAAAGAACAAGGCTCAAAAGGTTTCAATTCAAACATATCAAATATTCTTTTGGGCATAACGGAGGTACTAGCTCCAACATCACATAAAGCATAGCAAGAGAAGTTATTTAATTTAATTTTGATCATAGGGTCCCAACCATCATCTAGCTTCCTAGGTATGGAGGCTTCTACTCTAAGCTTCTCCTCCCTAGCTTTGATGAGAGCATTTGTGATATGCTCCGTGAAGGCAAGATTAAGTGTGCTAGTGTGGGGGTCTCTAGACATTTTGTGTAGCAAACTGATAACTTCTGAGAGGGTGAAACTATCAAAATCAATATCACTACTATCAAAGGAGGTAGTAGTGTCATCTAGGCTCACTTGTTTGAAAACCTCTATGTTCATAGAAGTTTCTTTATCTATGGTTGAGGTATTAGCATCACCATTAATAGGTCCAACTGGACTAGGAGTGCATTGGGTGCTAATAGTTTGAGTGTCCTCAACAATTTGTATAGTAGCAACTGTGTGGTATGTAGGGAGGCTCTTAATTCTATCCTCTTCCTCTTTTTCTCTATCCCATCTTTCTTTAAGTTTAGCCATCATCCTAATATTTTCATTGATTGTAACTGGATAGCATTAATAGGAGTGGCCTTATTCTCCTCAAGGGGAGAGGTTCTAATTTTAAGCATCTCAATATCAAGGGCTAAGCTTTCTACCTTCAAAGAGAGATTATCTATTTTAGCTAATTTCTCTCTACATTTTTGTTGAAGGATTTTTGGGTAGTGATAAAGTCTCTAAGCATGCTTTCTAATTCAGAAGAGGGGTTCTCGTTGCTAGGGTAGGTGTTGTTGTTCCCATAGTTGGATGGAAACGGTCTAGGATTGCTAGCAAAATTTCCCCTATAAGCATTGTTGTTGAAGTTGTTTCTATCAATAAACTTCACATCTACTTGTTCTTGAGCAACCAAAGAATTTAAAGAAACATCATGGGATCAATAGAGGGTTGCTTGGTAAGTAGAGACATAATTAAGTCAACTTTTTCATTGAGGGAGGTGATTTCCTCGACAGAATTTACCTTCCTGCCTGTTGGAGCGCGTTCGGTGTGCCATTGGGAATAATTGGTCATCATTTAATCGAGAAGCTTCGTGGCAGCACCAAGTGTCGTTGACATAAAGGTTCCTCCCGCGGCCGAATCTAACAGGTTCCGCGAGGTAAAGTTCAAGCCTGCATAAAAAGTCTGGATAACCATCCAGGTAGTCAAACCATGTGTAGGGCATTTCTTAACAAGAGATTTCATTCGTTCCCAAGCTTGGGCAACGTGTTCATTATCCAATTGCTTAAAATTCATAATATTGATCCTCAATTGAATAATCTTAGCAGGAGGGTAGCACTTCCCTATAAAAGCATCTTTGCACTTATCCCAAGAATCTATGCTATTTCTAGGCAAAGATTGAAACCAGATTTTAGCATCTCCCCTTAAAGAGAAAGGAAAGAGCTTGAGCTTAACAACATCACCTTATACTTCTTTATACTTTTGCATATCACATAATTCAACAAAATTATTCAAGTGTAAAACAGCATCATCTCCAGCACCAGAGAATTGATCTCTCATAACAAGGTTTAGCAAAGCAGGTTTAATTTCATAAGAGGTAGCTGAAGTGGCAGGTGTGGCAATGGGAGTGCAGATAAAGTCTTGGTTGTTGTGACTAGTGAAGTCACACAACTTGGTGTTTTCAGTGGAACCCATAGTAGCAGCAAGTGTGGCAGATTTTTTTGTAATTTTTGATAAAAGACACAAAGATAAAAACTGAAAGGTAAACTAACAAGACTAAAAAACAAAGGTAAAGGGTAGTGTGCAACTCCCCTATCTTAGAACTCGGAGTCCCCGGCAACGGCGCCAGAAATACTCTTGCTTGGCGGCTTCTCGCCCCCTTCGTTGGTTACCCCAAGTGGAAGGTTGAGATGCAGTGCAGCAGCAGTTTTCCCTCGGTGAAGATACCAAGGTTTGTTTCCAGTAGGACTCCAGAGATGATAAGTAGGTGTCAGCGGCGCAACTGACGCGGACCTGCACACAGACACAGATAACTTTGTTCCCAACGAAGTTCAGAGAGGTTGTCAATCTCTCCGGTCTTGTTGTTCACAAGGATAAAATGCAAGGGATAATGATAGCAAGTAAAAGCAGTAAAGTAAATATAGCGTGGAAACAATAATGAGGATATGGACCGGGATACGTGATGTTCTCTAGTGATGTCTCTCTCCCAAAAGACGATAAAATTTCTATGCGAGGTAAACAAATTACAGAAAGATAATTGACAGGATTATAACGCACCGCAATGCTAACTATTCTACAAAAGAAAGGACGAGGTTCAAAAGCACAGGCAGTACGCCAAGATAAGTAGACCGAAATCCATCTGCATCTACTACTAATCATCCACCTTGAGATATCTATCCAGAACATCTCGCTGGTATTAAGTTGCGAGCCCCACCCAAAGTGTAAACCCAAAGCAACAGACAACTGCATTAAAAAGAACTCTGGGTAAAGTAAACAATCCTTGTGACCGCGGTCACAAGCACCGTTATTTTCCCCCTTGTGGCAACAGCACATCCCCTAGACTCATGTTTCTGTCACTCAAGCGTGTCATCGGGGGGCATGAACCCACAATCTAGCACAACATTCCCTCTTGAAGTCACTACCTACTACATGGCCAAAGCAATAAACAACAACGGAGAACATGCAAGAATTACTTAGGAACAAAAATATAACAGATAAAAACCAAATATATTACTCTATCACAATCTGAACATAATCTCATAATCCATCACATCCTATCAAACTCAACATAGCAATAGCAGAAATATTACAAAGGTGCCTCAATCATGTAGGGCAGCTCACGAGGTCTAAACAATGAAGATCAAAGAGGGGAGAGAACATCACATAGCTACTGATCACGGACCCATGGTCCAAGGAAAACTACTCACGAGACATTCGGGGAGCATCCATGGTGGAGAGGAGACTCCCAGAGGTCAATCCTCCCTCCGGCAGGGTGCCGGGAAGAGGTCTTCTGGTGCTCCCGATCTTCGGAAGCGCGGCGGCGGCGGAACAGAGGCGAGTTCGCGGAATAGGGTTCCTCTTCTGGAGTTTTCCCGTGACGGAGAATAAATAGGCGAAGGGGGGCAGCTAGAAATGGACCAGGGGCCCCAGGCGCCCCCCTGGCGCGGCCAGGGGTGGGGCCGCGCCGGGTGGCCGCCTGGGCCCCCCTGGCTCCCCTCTGGCCCCTCCCGGGCTCTTCGCGAAGCTTCCTCCATGTTGACTTTTTATCTGAATTTTCCCGAATTTTTGGCACTTTTTATATGGGTGAAAACTGAAATAGAAAAACAGCAGAAAACAGGAACTGGCACTGGGGTGCACTGAGTTAATAGGTTAGTCCAAATATGATCAAAAATGTATGAAAGTGTATCTAGAACATAGCAATATCACACAAAACATGCATGGAGCAACCAGAAATTATAGATACGTTTTGGACGTATCAGCCACCCGGAAGGACCTTTATCCTTTTCCCTTTATTGATCAGATGCTCGAGCGGTTGTCTTAAAACACCCACTTCTACTATCTTGATGGGTACTCTGGCTTCTCCCAGATTCACGTCAACACCGCGGATCAAGAGAAGACCACTTTCACGTGTCCTTACGCTACTTATGCTTATAGGCATATGCCTTTCAGTTTGTGTAATGCACCTGCTACTTTTCAGAGGTGTATGTCTGCAATATTTGATGGTTTCTGTGAAGAGATTGTAGAAGTTTTCATGGACGAGTTTTCTGTCTATGGAAACTCCTTTGACCACTGTCTCCACAATCTTAATAAAGTTTTGCAGAGATGTGAAGAAACAAATTTGGTGCTCAATTGGGAGAAGTGCCATTTCATGGTTAACGAAGGGATAGTTCTTGGACACAAGATTTCCGAAAGGGGAATTGAAGTGGACAAGGCAAAAATTGAAGCTATTGAAAGGATGCCCTATCCAAGGGACATCAAAGGTATTCGTAGTTTTCTAGGTCATGTTGGTTGCTATAGAAGATTTATCAAGGACTTTTCTAAGACCTCGAGACCCCTTACCAATCTTCTCCAGAAGGATGCTCCTTTTGTATTTGATGAAGATTGTAAGGAAGCTTTTGAAGTTCTTAATAAAGCCTTGATAACCGCTCCTATAGTACAACCACCTGACTGGAATTTGCCCTTTGAAATTATATGTGATGCTAGTGATTTTGTTGTTGGAGCTGTTTTAGGACAAAGGGTTGACAAGAAGTTGAACGTCATCCACTATTCCAGCAAAACACTTGATAGTGCTCAAAAGAATTATGCTACTACCGAGAAGGAATTCTTGGCAGTGGTGTTTGCTTGTGATAAGTTTAGGCAGTATATTGTTGATTCTAAAGTTATTATTCATATTGACCATGCTGCCATTAAGTATCTTATGCAGAAAAATGATGCCAAACCAAGACTCATTAGATGGGTACTCCTTCTTCAAGAATTTGATTTGCAGATTGTCGATAGAAAAGGAGAAGACAATCCGGTGGCGGATAATCTTTCAAGGATGGAAGATATCCCGCACGATCCTATTCCAGTCAACAATAGTTTCCTAGATGAACGGCTTGCTGTTGTAAAAGTACAATCTCATTCCGACCCTTGGTTTGCAGATTATGCTAATTTTATCGTTGCAAAGTTTTTGCCTCCAGGTTTCACATTTCAGGAGAGGAAGAAATTCTTCACGGATTTGAGGCATTACTTTTGGGATGATCCACATCTTTATAAAGAAGGTGCGGACGGGATCGTAATAAGGTGTATACCGGAGCACGAGCAGCAGGACATTCTTCGACAATGTCACGATAGTCCCTATGGAGGACATCATGTCGGTGAAAGGACCGCACATAAAGTTTTACTATCAGGTTTTTATTGGCCTACTCTCTTTAAGGACGCCCGAAGGTACGTTCTATCTTGTGATAAGTGTCAGAGAGTTGGTAACATTAGCAGGAGAAATGAGATGCCTATAAATTACTCACTAGTGATCGAACCTTTCGATTGCTGGGTGTAACACCCTCAGTTGCTGTAACCGTAATCATCATCACTGTTGACCATCACTGTTTATTAATCACTGTTATCCCCTGTCCTTAATCAAACTTTGCTTCTGCTCTTTTCAAACCATGCTGGTTGGTAATCAAAACCCTAATCCCAATGCATCTCCCTCATCAAGAAACTATACCCTAGTTGAAACTACTTTGAATGGAAATTAAAACAAAAGTGCTCAATTAAAGTTGTTCCCAAAAATCATGAAACTATTTTTGTAAATTGCCTAAAATCATTATAATCATGTTGGACCAACTTTGATAATTTTTGAAGTTGCAGAAAATTCCAAACAATTCAAACAGTAGGTTAAAACCCTTACTTTGGGCATTTAATAATTAAAAGAAATATCTAATGATTTTATTTTGCTGCAAAAACTTTTGTGACACCTTAGTAATATGTAACCCTAATTTACAAACACCAATAACCTTTTACAAAAATGCTAGGGTTAATAAATCAATTACAGAAGGAAATAGAACAAACAGGAAAACAAAACAAAATATAAAAAGGCTTAAAGCTCGCCTGGGGCGAGGCCCACCTCAGCCCAGCCCACCTCACCCTTGTCTTCTTCCTCCCCCACCTGCTCCCACCTGCCCCGTACGGTGGCCGCCGTGGGCACGCCGCTGCCAGCCCGGACCCGCCTCCACCTGCTCCCTCCCGGCGTCGACGCGATAAGGGCGACGCCCCCTCCCTCCTGGACACGCCCACCACCTTTTCCCCTCCCCCTGCAGCTCGCCATCGACGGGGAAAAACCCACCCGACGCCGCCGTGGTCACCCCGGTGAACCACCGTGGCAACTGACGCCCTCTCGCCCGTCCGAGCTGTCCGGAGTGTGCGCCCGTGTCGTCCTCGTCATCCCCCTGGAGCAATCGCACCCGTGCGCCCTCAATACGACGCAGTCGTTGTCGTCGTCTTCCTCTGGCCGCGGAGGTCGTCGTCCGATTCCGGCGACGCAAGGACTTCACCGAGCCCGCTGCCTCCCTCAACACCTCCCCGGTGAGATTCTCACCCGTCGCCAACCGCCCTTTGAAGCCCGTAGGGTCTCAACGCGAAAGCCCCCTTCTGCTAGCTCCGGCCGCGGCGGTCTGTCGTCGCAGTCGTGCCCACAGGTCGCCCCAGCTCACGATTTTGGCGTGCACGAGTTGCTACTGGACTGCACTTCCAATTTGACGCGTTAGACTGCTCGTTCGCCTCACGAATCGCGATACGCCATTGACGCCCGAGCTTGGTTCCGCCGCGGTTGACCTAGCCATCACCTCGGTGCGTCCCCGCTCGTGAAACCAGTCCAGGTCGAAGCGCCGTTCTCCCGCGGTTCGAACGCGACCGGCGGCGTGCCCAACGGTGCCCTGTGGCGAGCTCCCCGTCGACCTCGCCGGCGGCGGGCTTCGGTGACCCTCCGATGGGGCTGCCATACGGGCCCCCCTCGTCAGTAGTGTGATTAGCGTTAAGCTAATCCCCCGTGAGCCACTAACAGTGGGCCCAGCCCCGGTTAATTATCTCTCTGGTTAATTAAAATGGAAATAACTTTCAGTCCCTCACATGTGGGCCGTAGTCATTAGGATAATCATTGGATTAATAAAAAGGTTTAATTAGTGCTGGGTCAATGACACCTGGGCCCCCTTTGTCAGTTTATTATTTAAAAGATTAATAAGAAATTCCAGTGGCTGACAGGTGGGTCCAGAGGCATTTTCTGATTTAATTAAATGTTTTATAAATAATAGAGGCTGACATGTGGGTCCCACATGTCAGCACTGTTCTGGATAAGGTTTTGGATAATGTTCTGGATAATGTTGAATAAATAATAAAAGAAATCCAGAAAATCATTTAAATTGATTTAAACTTGGAAATTAAATAACTTTTAAACCGTAACTCGGATTCAAAAACTTTATACATGAAAATTGATCAGGACGCTATCCGTATGTCTACCACACCCCTCTAACACAAGGAACATCGAACATTCCCCCTCCGGGCCGACTGTCCGATAAATTGTCCGGTACTGTCAGAGTGCCCGGATGAATTTATTCCGAACACGAATGTTTCTCGGAATAGATCAACTAGCATGGATACACCCCCCTTATGTTGTTCCGGTAACCACGACACCTCCGGCTTGATCCTTCCCCTCCAGACACCCTGTCCGGTAATCATCCGGAGCCGGTAGTTCATCCTCAGATGAATTTCCGTTCCGAGCAACGTGCATTGCACTGCGTTAGAATACCGTTAACATTTCATCTATCATGTCATGCATCTGTTTGTATATGCTTGCTGTGTATTTACTGTTTCTTCCCCCCTTAATCTCCGGTAGACCCCGCTGCTGCCGTCGATTACACCGCTGCTGAGTACGACTACGTCGTCGACGACCCTACTACTACCGTCGAGCTTGCAGGCAAGCAGAGCCATTCTCTTCCCCAGATATCGCCTATCTTTCCGTACATTTCTTGCACTAGGCATTGTTACTGCTGCTGCTACGATTACAATCCTATTCAATTGCATAGCCTGATTTTGTCGCCCCTTGATGTGCCTTCCTTTATCCTATGCTGCCTATTATTATTATTATTCATTATCCAGCAGTGAGCCCTGCGCATTGTTAGCTAGGATTAGATAGAGGGCCGTGCTCACTCCGGGGAGTGAACGCGGATACAAATATTATAACTGCACAGGTACGGTACAAAGCAGACACCGTCTAAGGGCCCTATCTTGGTTATGCCTAATCACCTCAAGTGTGAGCTATCAAGGAGTAATCCTTGTACTCCACTCGAGGCTGACTTTGTCTTGCTGCCGTAGGGTCCTGAACGACGATTGTCCTTCAGGTAAGAAGTCGGGCGACCCAACGGTGCCCGCGAGAGGTATTGCGACGGGACGACAGGGAGGGTACGACCAGTGTACCGGTGTGCTTGGCCCATGTTCGTTGGCCGCGAGAGTTACCAACCCACGAAAGTCGAGTTCCTCCAGGAGCACACGCGAGACAAGGTAAGGAGACGGTTCACCTTGTTGGTAACCGCAGTGACTTGGTGGGACGACGGGGCAGGCACCGATGTACTGGTGGTCCTGGCTGCTGTCGTTGTCCGCGGGTCAGTTAAGTCGAGCCAACGATAACAGTTGTCACGCAGGTTAATTAAAAATGCTAAATGGTTCAGTGATTGTCTTGAGTTGGCTATATGCGATGTACGCACTACCTACCCGTGGGAACTACGAGTTATGGGCTCCTCCGCTTCTTAATGTCGTCCGAGGACTCTTCAGACGTCAGCAGTACCGCGGGCTGATTGCCGAGAAGTGCGATGTCTTCTTGGCTCGAGCTGTGTTGTTTTTGTTATGGCTTCCCGGCCACCCACACACCGTGCAGGAGTACGTCAGGGTTGGGGTCCAAGGCCCTGGGTACTTAGGATTTAGACCGGCGGATGGCCTCTCTGTTGAGTTCGAAAGATGGGCTATGAAGTGTCGGATAGCCTCGGTGGAGCGTTCCCTAACAAGGTTCCCGCCACCCTGGAGATCCGTGCGTGTAGCGTAACACAAGTGCACCCTTGCAGGGAAGATTAATCTATTCGAATAGCCGTGTCCACGGTAACAGGACGCTTTATGCTGAAGCTGGATCTTACCACTAGAAACTATTGTTATTAAACTGTATGGTTCCGGGATTTCTTCCTCGCGGGGATGTCGAGGAGGTGAACTCGGAGGCATTGTTAATTATTACAACTTATTATTATACAATGCTGCAGCAACTTCTGTTGCATTGTTACTTTATGCTTTATATAAACTGTTGGTTGATTCTTACCTCATGCTGCAAGACATCGTCGGCAGATGCTAGTCTTCGATAGGCCTAGCTTCTTACCCTTGCTCTGAATTTCTGTCTTTCAGTCCACTATATACAGCCTCTTCTTTCCGTTGATACAATGCATAATGCTTAGTAGCGGACGTAAGACTCGCGGGTATACTAGATACTCACCTGCTTTATTTCCTTTACTGTTTTGCCTGATCGGCCGCAGCAGCGGACGTTGGAGCCCAGGAGCAGGAGTACCCCGGAGGCGCCTACTACGACGTCGAGTTCCCCGTTGACTAGGAGTAGTTCGGTGGATCCCAGGCAGGAGGCCTCGCCTTTTCGATCTGTATCTCTGCTGTGATTTGTGCTAGCCTTCTTAAGGCAAAACTTGACTAACTATGTCTGTACTCAGATATTATGGCTTGTATGACTTATGTATTCGGGTCCGCGTGACCCCCTCTATTGTAACATATTTGTTTATCCTTTTGTGTTTAGTGTTGTGCTGTGATATTATCACCGTGACACCCTAATCTCAGTCGTGTACCCTGTGTGTATGATTACTGTACACGGTCTGAGCCTGGGGCGTCACAAGTTGGTATCAGAGCCGACTGCCTGTAGGAAGCCACCCCACCACTACTTGGTCGATGTTGAGTCTAGACTTTGAAAAAGTTTTTTTTGCTAACTTAATATTTGGCTGACGGGCCCACATCGATGTCACTACGTGTGATATCTATGGTATTAGGATCCTTTGCTCCTTACCTATGCTCTGGGAATCTGCTCTCTTTCCTTGCTGGTAAGTTTTACAAACTCTGACATTAGGATCACGTTCTCTTGATTCCACCCGGCGTTTTTGGTGCTTCCCCCATTGATTGAGTCATGTCACAGGAGTCGTACCCCAGGTCCCAAACCGCGGATCCCATTCTCATTCTGGGCAGGCCGCGCGTTCTCTGGCATCAACTCCTATGGCCAACAGTTTTCTTGCGGCGTGATTGACATAGTGGAATCTATGTCGCGTCGTTTAATCCTTACCGCGGTCTGCGCGCCGCCTAGAGAGTCCTTTTTCCTTAATTTCTACGACGTTACGCTGGCCGATTTTCGATTGATTCTGTGTGCGAATGTGTATGTCTTATATGACTACTACTTTATATATCTGCGCCCCCTTTTCGTTGTCGTTTTTACTTCAGGCTTGGTTCCGGTATCTCATTAAATTTTCATCGCTGAAATACCCCTGTTAAATTCTAGCAGGATGGCTGGTCGTGGTGGTCGTGGTCGTGGTCGTGCTGCCAACGACCCACCTCCGCCGCCGGATTACATGGCCGCGATGATGCAGCAGTTCGAGATGAACCGTCAGTTCATGCAGAATATCATGGCTCAGTTCCCCCAGCCGAATCAGAATGGGCACCACCATCAGCATGCCACCGTGACTCTGCACGACTTCACCCGCCTCAACCCCACTATGTTCCCCAACACTGTTCAGCCGCTGGATGCTGATGACTGGCTTCGCGACATCACTCACGAGCTGGAGTCCGCTAATGTCGATCCAGCCGACTATGTGAACTTTGCGTCTTATCATCTGAAAGGCGCCGCTGCTCAGTGGTGGAGCACCCACAAGCGTTCCCTGCCAGTTGAAGAAGTCATCACTTGGGATGAATTTCAGTCTGCTTTCCGCGCCCGCTACATTCCTCAGGGGATCATGGATCGTAAGGCGGAAGAATTCTGTAACCTCACTCAGGGCGACATGGCCGTTGAAGCCTATCAGCGCGAGTTCCTCAACCTCTCTCGCTATGCGGAAGGAGAGATCACCACTGATGCTCGCAGGCAGCAGAAGTTCCGTCGTGGCCTCAACCCAGAACTCAGGCTCGCTCTTGCCGTTCATGATTTAGCCAACTTCGTCACCATGGTGAACAAGGCTATCACCGTCGAGACTGCCCAGATGGAGCACAAGAACTCTCTGAAGCGTTATCATGACGTTGGCTCATCTTCGGGCGCAACGCAGAAGCGTCGTATCTGGCTCCCTACCAGTGTGAGCCATTCAGCTGTCCCTGCTCCAAGGCCGTCTTATGCTACACCCCGTCTGCCTCCGCCACCGCAGTTGCCAAGAGCTCTGCCTGCACCACCCAATGCTACCCCACTTCGTCCTCAGGATGGACTATGCTTCACGTGCCGCCAACCTGGGCATTTTTCCAGAGAGTGCCCCCAGAAACAGAATCAACTGGTAGTTCACCCCGCTGGCCGTGGAAATGGTCGTGGCACCAACAGGACCCCCAACTATAATACTGGGTCTGCTGCTCATGCTCGTGGACATGCTTACAACATTAATGTGGAAGCAGCTCAGGAACAACCCGCTACCGTGATGGGTACCCTTCTTGTTAATTCCGCACCTGCTACTGTTTTATTTGATTCAGGAGCATCGCATTCATTCATGTCGGAAGCATTTGCATTGTCGCGTAACATTACGTTTGAGAGGATGAACCCACCGATGGTTGTCCGCACCCCTGGAGGACGTTGCCAAACATCCATGATGGTACACGATGTCACCATTGATGTCGAAGGGATTATATTCCTTATGTCCCCCATCATCCTGAAAACCTCCACCATAGACCTAATTCTAGGCATGGATTGGTTGAAAGTTCACGATGCCGCACTCTATTGTGGCACCAAGTCTGTCCAACTTTTTCACCCTGTAAGAGCAAAGTTATTCCCAGAACAAGCCAAAGCTTCGAAGCCAAAGTCAACCGTTGCCAAGCCTGGCCAAACTTATGCCCAGGTCGGCACAAAGAAGCTGTCAGAAGCTGAATTGCGGAAGAGAGACCGCATTGAAGCTGAACGTTTGCATGCCGAAGCTCAAGCCAAAGCTAAGGCTGAGAAAGAAGCCAAAGAGAAAGAGAAAGCTGATAAAGAAGCTGCTGATCTTGAAAAGCAAAGGAAGGAGCTGGCCGAGGCAAACCAGCAAGCTGAAGCGAAGCGCAAGCTAGCTGAAGCTAAAGCACAAGAGGCTAAGGCTGCCGCCGAAGCCAAATAGCTTAGCGAAGCTGAAGCTAAACACCAAGCTCAGTTGGATATTCTTCGCACGAAGAAAGCTGAGAAAGCTGCAAGGGCCGCTCAAAAGGAAGCCGCTGTGGACATGGCTCCGAAGGACCTTCCCCCGAAGCCAGTCGCAGCTCCTGTCCCCGAAGCCCATGATGAAGCTGAGCATAGTGAACACAATTTTCCAGATGCTAGGGAAGGTGAACTTTGGGATTGTTTGGGTCTGAACCAGACATACTGTAAGCTTGCTGAAGCTGTAAATCCCCACACTGTCGATATTGGAGATACATACATTTCTCCAAATCTTTCAGCCATGCTCGAAACTTTGTACAATCAGCTGAGAGATTTGCATTCAAGGGACAGATCAGAAACTTCTAAGATTCTAAAATTCAAGAAGAAAGCAGATGATGAATCTGATGAGGATTTCAAGAGCGAAGCCATAGCTGCCTCGAAGAAAATTTCTGTTGTCAATGAGCAAACGAAGCAAAATTTACAAGTCTTTCAAGACAAGTTAAAGTCTGCCATTGAAGAATGTTGCAAGTCGCACAATGCTTCAGTCATGGCTCTTGACTCAAAGAAGCGCGAAGCCATGCTCAAGCAATTAGCTTCACCACTTCCCATATTGCAACAAAGGAAGAGGCGTCTCATTGCTGACACTGAAGAAGCTGATGAGGTGAGCTCTCATCCGTCCAAGAAGGCCCCAAGAAAGGCATCGCCCCCTCGATGCAAAATCATCAAGCTTGGTAAACCTGCATCGAAGCCATCCGCCCCCGAAGTCGTTCCACCCCGTGCTCAAACTCCTCCTCCACCTCAACCTGCTCCACAACCATCCGCTCAAGACAATTTTGCGCCGGAACCTTCTCCACCACCTCAAGACATTCCTGAAAAGGATTACTCTTCAGCTCACTCTGCTGAGGAGTCTGAAGACAAACAAGGCGAAGCCCAAGATCAAGCTGTTAATGCTGAAACCAATGCAGATGCAGAAGTCGAAGCTGAAGCCGAAGCAAATGAGTTGGCCATTGTAACTCAACCGCCAAGGCGAATCACAGATGCACGAAGGCATTGCATTCCTGCTCAAGACACACAGTTGGACTCCATCTATCCAAGAGAAACTTTTCCCATATTCCTGGGAGAAGGATCATCTTCAAGACATGGTCCTGAATTTGACATTGAAGTTCATCGCAAGAAGCTTCGATTCTTTGGCACTAGTCCATATGATTCCCCAAGAACTGCTGATGACCTTCGATTCTGGACCGCCGAACAGCAAATCCTGTACACGAAGCTTTACTGCCAGAAAGGTGTTCTGTTCAGACACAAGTACTTGGACATGCACAGCCTTTCATCTGCAACGTGCTTCCAAAACATCATGGAAACTATCGAAGCACAGAACTTGACTGGATTGTTTGCTATGGAAACTCCCTTCAATTCAGAGCTAGTGAAGCAATTCTATGCCACACTATATGTCTCTGGAATCCCAGATGATACTAGCTCATGGATACTTGAATGGATGATTCAAGGGAAAGTGTTCAGAATGCACTCAGTTGAATTCATGGAAATAGTGAACATACCAAGGCACACAGGAGAACTTGCAAAGGTTCATATGTTACCTGATCCCACTGAAGTCGAATTTGCATCACTTTTGGATCCCGAAGTCACTGGTGATCACATGCCAGAGAACATTCGCCCGAAGCATTTGGTGTTCATTTCGAAGACTTGGTTTTATATCTTGTCAAACTCTCTGATGCCTCTCAGTTCTGCGACTGAAGAATCCAACATTCTGTATCCAACTCGTCATGCTCTATTGAAGCTCACTCATGGTCATGTGTTCGACTTCGAGGATTGTTTTCTTCGTTACATGGTACAAGCTGCTGAATTGGTAAATCAACTGAAGCCATATGCTCCTTGGCTGCAAACCATTTGCAACCATGGACGCAGCGAAGATTTCACTGCGAAGCATCACCCGAAGCTTTTCTGCCCTCCGGTCCACGATACCATGAATATCTTCAGGCGGCCAAATGATCCATTTGCAACATATGTTGGAGTCAGACAGCACGTCAATGAACGCAATATGTCGAAGCGTTTCCAGAAAGAAGTGTACCACTTTGAAGTTGCTATTCGAAACCAACAGCTGCTTGAAAACTTCATCGAAGGAAATCAGCGCCAGATGCAACATCTATCTGATGAGATAAACAGAGTTGGTAACATTGCCTTGAACAACAACCAATACTTGAAGGTTCTGAAGCGTCATTCTTGGAAAGGCCTAAGGAAATTCAACTCAGTGAAGAAACTTGAAGCCGATCGCATATTCAAGGAGTACCCACATTTGCAGAGGCACTTCTCAAGAAATGACTCGATTGATCGCCCCAACCCCAAGATTCCTTCACTGGACAAGATTGATGAAGTTCTATTCGTCAACCCCGCTGAACAGATTCGCCCCGATACCTTTTCGGATGAAGACTCTCACACATCAAAGCACGAAGACGATCCTCTCGACGACAGCGACCTTGAATTGCTTCAAGCGCCGATGGACTTCGACGAGGAAGAGTCACCGGCTTCGACCGAAGGCGAAACTTCTGGAGATGCTTCTTCATCAGGCGAAGACAATGTGCAGGGTCCCAGGGTTGCAGCTCACGCATAGATGCTTTTGATCTACCTATCAACCTTTTGTCCAATTATTGACAAAAAGGGGGAGAAAGTAGCATCGAGTTTAGATTCGCTGCGGGGGGTTTTTGGGTTTTGATTCGATTCGATCTTTTGCATGTTAAGTTACGACAAACATTCCATTCTTCGATTGGGTTGTAACTTAAGTATTACTTCGTTTGTGAACTGTTTCATCGTATATGTTAATAACCCCGTGCTTGCAAGTTGCTTTCCTATATTTTATCTTGCAGGTGGTTATTATCTTTAAGTTCACAGGTTATTGGATGATTGCATATTCTTCAAGACAAATAGTATCTATATGCAATTGTTTCGCTAAGATATGTGTTAGGCTTCCCATTGATGATATTCTTCAACAAGCATTCACTTCGATTATAAAAATCTTCGATGCTTGCATTCAGGGGGAGTCAAAAGCTTCATATCTTAGAGTTTGCTCTCAAGTCAAATTCAATATTTCATATCTTTTATCGATGCCTGTTTTTTCAACAATAGTCCAAAAAGGGGGAGATTGTAAGAGAAAAGTTATTCCCTCATGAGTTTTGGATATTGTTGGTCAAAACAGTAGAGGAACTAACAAGTTTTCTAGTGTGAAATAGATGGTTAGGTTCCTGAAGTTATAGGTTGGTGATAAAGCTTCAACGAAGATTTACACTTTTACTGAAGCACATCCTCTGGAGTGAAGCTCATCACGGATGTCGACCCCTAAAAAGATAAGGAATCCTGAAGCACGTCTCATCGAAGAAGATGACCAAGATGGCGCAAGACTTAGTTGTTTTTGCGTAGTTCCTTTTCACTTCCTTGAGTCGTAGGAAAAACCGTACTATCAAGAGGGGTTTAGTAAATGTACTCCGAAGGTTTTGATGAAAAGACTCAGATCGAATCTAAACCAGTGAGAAACCAGAGTTGAAGAAATCTCATGTGAGCTAGGTAATGCTTCACCAGCGAAGACTTTGTTCTTTCGGCTCCTGAAGCAGAACCAAGTCCGTGAGTCAGCTTTACTTGGACCGCAAGTAAAGTTGCGCTTTGATTGGAAATATGACCGTTGGGGACAGGTGTCAAGCTGTCACATCGGGTCACTTCAGTCATTTCGCACCTAGGAATTGCCACCTATAAATACGCCCCCCCCCTCCATTTGAAGGGGCTGCTCCAAGATTGATTCCTTACAGAGGAGAGAGAGAGAGAGCAACCCCACCGAAGCAAACCAAAAACCAATACCCAGAAGCATAAGTCCTATTGATCTGAGTTGATTCATTATGACTTAGGAAGAAGTTTGCTAGCCTTTTTATCTTGGAGAACTGCAATTCTCCTAGACGGTTAGAGAGTTGTTCTTCAGAGAGCGAAGAGTTATTGTCGCCTCGAAGTCCAGTTTGTCAAAGGTTTCGGTGATTTCCTCAATAATCAACCACGAGTGAAGAACTGACCAAGCTCAAGGAGATTGGTGCAGTGGAGATACGGACGGAGAGAGGTTAGCTCCTGTGTTCAATCACAAGTCCCTCCAACCAGACGTAGCACTTTGCAGAGTGTGAACTGGTCGAACAAACATCGCCGAGTCAAGAGTTCGTTTTACTTTCCGCACTTACATTCAGTTTATCAATTGCTTCAGTGATCTGCTTCGATGCAATTGATTCGATGCTTTTGATTCGCTATGTTTTGCTTCAATCATGTTCTGCTTCAATGTTTACCTTTCTGTTGAATCCTTTCGGTTGCTGAGTTATGCTTCACTTCATAGTTTCATGCAAAATTTTGAAGTGATCATTCACCCCCTCCCCCTCTGATCACATACTTGGTCTAACACACCCCTCCGGCGAGATTGATAACCACACCACCCGAGTTACCCGTAATGCTGAAACACAGATATTTATGATGAATGCTTTAAATGCCGCCCCCCTAGAAGGCATCGAGAACGTTCCAGTCGTTCATGATTTTCCCGACGTTTTCCCAGAAGAACTGCCGGGAATACCCCCGATCAGAGAAGTTGAATTTGTCATCGACTTGAAGCCACGCACTGTTCCTATTGCCAAGCGTCCTTACAAGATGCCGCCACATGAACTCCTTGAACTTAAGGAGGAAATCGACAAGGCACTTC
This sequence comes from Bromus sterilis, assembly GCA_950022295.1. NCBI lineage: Eukaryota > Viridiplantae > Streptophyta > Magnoliopsida > Poales > Poaceae > Bromus > Bromus sterilis. The sequence goes on from OX465597.1 coordinate 351,901,174, forward strand.
AGAAATGATTCATTCGCCCCAGTTCCTCAGCTTGGGGAGCACCTTCGCTTTTTGTCAAGAAGAGCGATGGGACAAACCGATTGGTCCAAGATTATTGGCCCATTAACCAAGCCACCATCCAAAACAAATACCCACTTCCCCGGATCAACGATCTGTATGATCAACTTGCCGGATCCAAGGTGTTTTCTAAACTCGACTTGAGGTTGGGTTATCACCAAATCCGAGTCCGTGATGAGGACATTCCGAAGACTGCCGTCATTACTCGCTATGGTTCATACGAGTACACTGTCATGTCCTTTGGCTTAACCAATGCTCCAGCCACCTTCTCCAGATTGATGAATTATATTTTCATGGAGTACCTTGACCAGTTCGTCGTGGTTTATCTGGATGATATATTGATATATTCCAAGAATGCAGAAGAACATGTTGAACATCTTCGTCTTATACTGGAGAAGCTTCGAGAACACAAACTCTACGCTAAGTATTCTAAGTGTGAGTTCTGGCTTCCCGAAGTAACCTACCTTGGACATGTAATTTCCAAGGATGGCATTGCCGTCACCCCAGAACGTATCCAGGCTATTATTGACTGGACTCCTCCCAAGACCGTCAAGCAAGTCCGCAGTTTCCTCGGGCTCGCTAGCTATTGCCACCGTTTCGTCGAGAATTTTTCCAAGATTATCAGGCCTCTGACTAATCTGCTTCACAAAGGCGTCAAATTTGAGTGGACAGATAAATGTCAAGAAAGTTTTCAAGCACTCAAGGACAAGCTAACTTCTCCCCCAGTGCTCGCTCCCCCTGATACTCAAAAGGACTTCGTGATATATTGCGACGCGTCTCGTCAAGGATTAGGCTGTGTCCTATTGCAAGAGCGCAAGGTGATTGCTTATGGCTCTCGTCAGTTGCGTGCTCACGAAGACAAATACCCAACACATGATCTCGAATTGGCAGCAGTAATTTATGCACTGAAGCTGTGGCAACATTACCTCGTCGGTAATCGTTGCGAGGTCTACACCGACCACCAAAGTCTGAAGTACCTGTTTACTCAGCCAGACCTGAATCTTCGTCAACAACGATGGCTCGAGACAATATCCGACTTCAACATGGATATTTCGTATACCCCTGGAAAAGCTAATGTGATGGCCGATGCCTTGAGCCGCAAAGCTTACTGTTCTGAACTTGAGGTTCAGGTGCGGCAACCACTTCTGTATGAAGAGTTTCGCAAATTGAACCTCGAGATTGTTCCTCAGGGTTACGTCAATAACCTGGTTCTCGAGTCGAAACTCGACGCCCTCATCAAGAGTAGACAATCTCTGGCCCCTGACATTGTGAAGATCAAGCAGGACATCGCAGAAGGAAAACCCTCCTCTTTTACCATTGATGCCACTGATGGTGGTACCGTGTACTTCAAGGGTCGCTTAGTAGTTCCTGTGAGTCCGCCCCTCATTAACTGTGGTCCAGATATCATGGAAGAAGCCCATAATTCTCCCTTGTCAATCCACCCTGGCAGTACCAAGATGTATAAATACCTTCGTCAACGGTACTGGTGGCCTTACATGAAGCAAGACATCGCCCGCTATGTTTCTCTATGTGACGTTTGCAGTCGCGTCAAAGCCGGACATCAGAAACCTGCTGGTTGGTTGCGACCACTCCCTCCTCCTGATTGGAAGTGGGACAAAGTCGAAATGGACTTCGTCACCGGTTTTCCTAAGTCACAGAAAGGTAACGATGACATATTTGTCGTCATCGACCGATTCTCCAAGATTGCTCACTTCCTGCCGGTCAAGGAGACTATCACTGCTAGTCAGTTAGCACACTTGTATATCTCCCGAATTGTGTCACTCCACGGTATTCCGATGGAGATCAGTTCAGACCGTGGCAGCATTTTCACCTCACGATACTGGAATAGTTTCATGGAAGCTTTCGGGACTCGTCTGAATCTCAGCACCGCTTATCACCCCCAGTCGCAAGGCCAAGTTGAACGAGTTAATCAAGTGCTGGAAGACATGCTTCGCGCTTGTGTCCTTTCTTTCGGCATGAAATGGGAGGATGCCCTCCCGTACGCGGAATTCTCGTACAACAATAGCTATCAGGCTAGCTTGAAGATAGCCCCCTTCGAAGTTCTATACGGACGTAAATGTCGAACCCCCCTGAATTGGTCAGGAACTGGGGAACGGCCCTACTTCGGACCGGATGTTGTCCAAGAAGCTGAAGAACAAGTTCGCATTGTGCAAGAAAATCTCAAGGCCGCACAGTCTCGTCAGAAGAGCAACTATGACCGCAAACACCGTGAAATGGAGTATCAACCTGGTGAATACGCTTACCTCCGTGTCACTCCCATGAGGGGCACTCATCGTTTCGGTATCAAGGGCAAGTTGGCTCCTCGCTACATTGGCCCGTTCCGTATCCTTTCCAGGAGTGGACCCGTGGCATACCGGTTGGAATTGCCGCCGAACCTCTCCCAAGTCCACGATGTTTTCCACGTGTCGCAACTCCGTCGCTGCTTCAAGGATCCTATCCGCGAAGTGGAGCATGATATGATCGAGCTGCAGCAAGACTTGACTTATCGAGAACATCCGAGCCGCATTCTCGATCAGTCTGAGCGTCGAACTCGCAACAAGACCGTCAAGTTCCTCAAGGTCCAGTGGTCGAATCATTCTGAAGATGAAGCCACTTGGGAACGCGAAGATCGCCTTCGCGATGAATACCCCGATCTTTTCCTCGCTACCACTTATATTCTCGGGACCAGAATTCTTGTAGTGGGGGAGATTTGTAACACCCTCAGTTGTGTAACCGTAATCATCATCACTGTTGACCATCACTGTTTATTAATCACTGTTATCCCCTGTCCTTAATCAAACTTTGCTTCTGCTCTTTTCAAACCATGCTGGTTGGTAACCAAAACCCTAATCCCAATGCATCTCCCTCATCAAGAAACTATACCCTAGTTGAAACTACTTTGAATGGAAATTAAAACAAAAGTGCTCAATTAAAGTTGTTCCCAAAAATCGTGAAACTATTTTTGTAAATTGCCTAAAATCATTATAATCATGTTGGACCAACTTTGGTAATTTTTGAAGTTGCAGAAAATTCCAAACAACTCAAACAGTAGGTTAAAACCCTTACTTTGGGCATTTAATAATTAAAAGAAATATCTAATGATTTTATTTTGCTGCAAAAACTTTTGTGGCACCTTAGTAATATGTAACCCTAATTTACAAACACCAATAACCTTTTACAAAAATGCTAGGGTTAATAAATCAATTACAGAAGGAAATAGAACAAACAGGAAAACAAAACAAAATATAAAAAGGCTTAAAGCTCGCCTGGGGCGAGGCCCACCTCAGCCCAGCCCACCTCACCCTTGTCTTCTTCCTCCCTCACCTGCTCCCACCTGCCCCGTACGGTGGTCGCCGTGGGCACGCCGCTGCCAGCCCGGACCCGCCTCCACCTGCTCCCTCCCGACGTCGACGCGATAAGGGCGACGCCCCCTCCCTCCTGGACACGCCCACCACCTTTTCCCCTCCCCCTGCAGCTCGCCATCGACGGGGAAAAACCCACCCGACGCCGCCGTGGTCACCCCGGTGAACCACCGTGGCCACTGACGCCCTCTCGCCCGTCCGAGCTGTCCGGAGTGTGCGCCCGTGTCGTCCTCGTCATCCCCCTGGAGCAATCGCACCCGTGCGCCCTCAATACGACGCAGTCGTCGTCGTCTTCCTCTGGCACGGAGGTCGTCGTCCGATTCCGGCGACGCCAGGACTTCACCGAGCCCGCTGCCTCCCTCAACACCTCCCCGGTGAGCTTCTCACCCGTCGCCAACCGCCCTTTGAAGCCCGTAGGGTCTCAACGCGAAAGCCCCCTTCTGCTAGCTCCGGCCGCCGCGGTCTGTCGTCGCAGTCGTGCCCACAGGTCGCCCCAGCTCACGATTTTGGCGTGCACGAGTTGCTACTGGACTGCACTTCCAATTTGACGCGTTAGACTGCTCGTTCGCCTCACGAATCGCGATACGCCATTGACGCCCGAGCTCGGTTCCACCGCGGTTGACCTAGCCATCGCCTCGGTGCGTCCCCGCTCGTGAAACCAGTCCAGGTCGAAGCGTCGTTCTCCTGCGGTTCGAACGCGACCGGCGGCGTGCCCAACGGTGCCCTGTGGCGAGCTCCCCGTCGACCTCGCCGGCGGCGGGCTCCGGTGACCCTCCGGTGGGGCTGCCATACGGGGCCCCCTCGTCAATGGTTTGATTAGCGTTAAGCTAATCCCCCGTGAGCCACTGACAGTGGGCCCAGCCCCAGTTAATTATCTCTCTGGTTAATTAAAATGGAAATAACTTTCAGCCACTGACATGTGGGCCGTAGTCATTAGGATAATCACTGGATTAATAAAAAGGTTTAATTAGTGTTGGGTCAATGACACCTGGGCCCCCTTTGTCAGTTTATTATTTAAAAGAGTAATAAGAAATTCCAGTGGCTGACAGGTGGGTCCAGAGGTATTTTCTGATTTAATTAAATGTTTTATAAATAACAGAGGCTGACATGTGGGTCCCACATGTCAGCACTGTTCTGGATAAGGTTTTGGATAATGTTCTGGATAATGTTGAATAAATAATAAAAGAAATCCAGAAAATCATTTAAATTGATTTAAACTTGGAAATTCAATAACTTTTAAACCGTAACTCGGATTCAAAAACTTTATACTTGAAAACTGATCAGGACGCTATCCTTATGTCTACCACACCCCTCTAACACAATGAACATCGAACATTCCCCCTCCGGGCCGACTGTCCGATAAATTGTCCGGTACTGTCAGAGTGCCCGGATGAATTTATTCCGAACACGAATGTTTCTCGGAATAGATCAACTAGCACGGATACACCCCCATTATGTTGTTCCGGTAACCACGACACCTCCGGCTTGATCCTTCCCCTCCGGACACCCTGTCCGGTAATCATCCGGAGCCTGTAGTTCATCCTCAGATAAATTTCCGTTCCGAGCAACGTGCATTGCACTGCGTTAGAATACCGTTAACATTTCATCTATCATGTCATGCATCTGTTTGTATATGCTTGCTGTGTATTTACTGTTTCTTCCCCCCTTAATCTCCGGTAGACCCCGCTGCTGCCGTCGACTACACCGCTGCTGAGTACGACTACGTCGTCGACGACCCTACTACTACAGTCGAGCTTGCAGGCAAGCAGAGCGATTCTCTTTCCCAGATATCGCCTATCTTTCCGTACATTTCTTGCACTAGGCATTGTTACTGCTGCTGCTACGATTACAATCCTATTCAATTGCATAGCCTGATTTTGTCGCCCCTTGATGTGCCTTCCTTTATCCTATCTTGCCTATTATTATTATTATTCATTATCCAGCAGTGAGCCCTGCGCATTGTTAGCTAGGATTAGATAGAGGGCCGTGCTCACTCCGGGGAGTGAACGCGGATACAAATATTATAACTGCACAGGTACGGTACAAAGCAGACACCGTCTAAGGCCCCTATCTGGGTTATGCCTAGTCACCTCAAGTGTGAGCTATCAAGGAGTAATCCTTGTACTCCACTCAAGGCTGACTTTGTCTTGCTGCCGTAGGGTCCTGAACGACGATTGTCCTTCAGGTAAGAAGTCGGGCGACCCAACGGTGCCCGCGAGAGGTATTGCGACGGGACGACAGGGAGGGTACGACCAGTGTACCGGTGTGCTTGGCCCCTGTTCGTTGGCCGCGAGAGTTACCAACCCACGAAAGTCGAGTTCCTCCAGGAGCACACGCGAGACAAGGTAAGGAGACGGTTCACCTTGTTAGTAACCGCAGTGACTTGGTGGGACGACGGGGCAGGCACCGATGTACTGGTGGTCCTGGATGCTGTCGTTGTCCGCGGGTCAGTTAAGTCGAGGCAACGATAACGGTTTTCACGCAGGTTAATTAAAAATGCTAAATGGTTCAGTGATTGTCTTGAGTTGGCTATATGCCATGTACGCACTACCTACCCGTGGGAACTACGAGTTATGGGCTCCTTCGCTTCTTAGTGTCGTCCAAGGACTCTTCAGACGTCAGCAGTACCGCGGGCTGATTGCCGGGAAGTGCGATGTCTTCTTGGCTCGAGCTATGTTGTTTTTGTTATGGCTTCCCGGCCACCCACGCACCGTGCAGGAGTACGCCAGGGTTGGGGTCCAAGGCCCTGGATACTTAGGATTTAGACCGGCGGATGGCCTCTCTGTTGAGTTCGAAAGATGGGCTATGAAGTGTCGGATAGCCTCGGTGGAGCATTCCCTAACAAGGTTCCCGCCACCCTGGAGATCCGTGCGTGTAGCGTAACACAAGTGCACCCTTGCAGGGAAGATTAATCTATTCGAATAGCCGTGTCCACGGTAACAGGACGCTTTATGCTGAAGCTGGATCTTACCACTAGAAACTATTGTTATTAAACTGTATGGTTCCGGGATTTCTTCCTCGCGGGGATGTCGAGGAGGTGAACTCGGAGGCATTGTTAATTATTACAACTTATTATTATACAATGTTGCAGCAACTTCTGCTGCATTGTTACTTTATGCTTTATATAAACTGTTGGTTGATTCTTACCTCATGCTGCAAGACATCGTCGGAAGATGCTAGTCTTCGATAGGCCTAGCTTCTTACCCTTGCTCTGAATTTCTGTCTTTCAGTCCACTATATACAGCCTCTTCTTTCCGTTGATACAATGCATAATGCTTAGTAGCGGACGTAAGACTCGTGGGTATACTAGATACTCACCTGCTTTATTTCCTTTACTGTTTTTCCTGATCGGCCGCTGTAGCCGACGTTGGAGCCCAGGAGCAGGAGTACCCCGGAGGCGCCTACTAAGACGTCGAGTTCCCCGTTGACCAGGAGTAGTTCGGTGGATCCCAGGCAGGAGGCCTCGCCTTTTCGATCTGTATCTCTGCTGTGATTTGTGCTAGCCTTCTTAAGGCAAAACTTGACTAACTATGTCTGTACTCAGATATTATGGCTTGTATGACTTATGTATTCGGGTCCGCGTGACCCCCTCTATTGTAACATATTTGTTTATCCTTTTGTGTTTAGTGTTGTGCTGTGATATTATCACCGTGACACCCTAATCTCAATCGTGTACCCTGTGTGTATGATTACTGTACACGGTCTGAGCCTGGGACGTCACACTGGGGTTTTGATTTATGGGTCCTTTTCCTCCTTCACACAAGTACACACACATCTTAGTTGCTGTTGATTATGTAACCAAGTGGGTTGAAGCAATCCCCACTGAGAGTGCTGATCACAAGACATCTTTGAAAATGCTCAAAGATGTAATTTTTCCTAGGTTTGGAGTACCAAGGTACCTCATGACAGATGGAGGGTCACACTTCACGCATGGAGATTTTAGGAAAGCTCTAGCCAAGTACGATGTCAATCAGAGGATTGCATCACCGTACCACCCTCAAACTAGTGGGCAAGTTGAGCTCACCAATAGGGAGATCAAGTTGATCTTGAAGAAAACAGTAAATAGTTCTAGAAAGGACTGGTCAAAGAAGTTAGGAGATGCTTTGTGGGCGTATAGAACTGCTTACAAAAACCCCATGGGCATGTCTCCGTATAAGATGGTCTATGGCAAGGCTTGCCATTTACCATTAGAGTTAGAGCATAAAGCTTTCTGGGCTGTCAGAGAGCTGAATGTTGACCCAAAGTTAGCTGGTGAAAAGCGTCTCATGAACTTGACTTCTCTAGATGAGTGGAGAAGTGAAGCTTACGAGAGCGCTAAAATGTTCAAGGAAAAGGTAAATAAGTGGCACGATAAAAGAATTCTGAAACGTGAATTTAATGTTGGTGATAAAGTTTATTTGTTTAGATCTCGTTTCAGGTTTTCTCCAGGTAAACTACTTTCCAGATGGGAAGGACCTTTTCATATCGAAGAAGTATATCGGTCCGGTGTTATCAAGATCAATAATTTCGAAGGCACCAAACCTCAAGTTGTGAATGGACAAAGACTCAAACATTATATGGCAGGTGATCCAATCAATGTGGATGCAAACATGATATATACAAGTACTCATGAAGAACATGTTGCAGCCCAGTTTCAGACTCCGGCAGGAGCAGAATCAGAAAAGGTATGAATTATGGTAAGAAAACACCACGGACGTCAATAAAAGTTAACTTTTCAGAGTTTTTGCAAAATTAGGAAAATTCCAAGCCCGAGTGGAGCCGGAGAGGAGCTCCAGGGAGGCCAGGAGGCCCCCTGGCGCGGCCCCCCTCCTGGCCGCGCCGGGCACCCTCCTGGCTGCCCTGGACTCCGCCTCTGACTCCACCTAGGCTTGAAACCTTCCTTCTGTTGCAGAAATTTTTGCTATATATTTGCCCGGATCGTCCCGGCACCGTATCTCGCGATTTCGTGTGTTTTCTTTCTCGGTCTGTTTCTGCCAGGAAAACTTTCAGCAGATCTAGGTGCCATGGCTTCTCCAAGTTCCCCCAAGGACAAGTTCGTCGTCAACGTCATCAACCCTTATCTCGCAGAGGTGAAGAAGCACCCCCAGGTCCTTCATGTGGAGGACGGTGTCCTCCGCAAGGAAGATCTGGAGGGACCAGTCAAAGAGGGGAGCACCAAAGATCGGCTGAAGGAGACGGAACATGAAGTTTTCAAGTTCAAGAAGATGGTGGAGCGTGATGTTGAAGCCAACTTCGACATCATCAAAGAGCTAAAGACTCTCTACTTGGAAGAGCTAAGGGAGACTTGGTCAAGCATGACTGAACTTGAAGAAAAAGCAATTGAAGTCCAGGGGCAGATCTATGATCTACAGAATCAAAACTGTGAGTATGAGCTTAGGTTTTCAAACTTGAGTTCGTCTGCAGGAAACAAGGCCGTGGATTTTGAAATATCAACCAAGGGACCCCTGCCCTGGAAGGACTTCATTGACAACTACTGGAGCAACATTCATAAAGAGCAAGCAAAGTGGGATTAAATTCCCTCGGGTAATGGCACCCCCTTAGCTTGTTCCAAGCTTGGGGGAGTGCCCGGTATCTTTATCTTTATCTTTGTCTTCAGGAGTCAAGTAGAGTCGTATCATGTCTAGGGAAGTCACTTTATGAAATAGGTGTTGCTTTGAGGTCTATCACTCCTTTTGTGGAGAGCTTTGTACCCGTGAGTGTGGAATCGTCTATGAAGGAATATTAATGAGAAGTCTATTGGTTTCTTCGCTGCACTTGATATTCTCTTCACGCAATCGACATTATGAGCTGATTCTTATGGGGAGTTTTGACCTTATATCAGGTATGGCTTCGAAAACTTTATTTAATCTTGGCAAGTATAGCTTTGGTCATAACAACAAGCATGTTTTTCTCAAAGTAGCGACATATCCAAAACCTTTGTGTTATTATGCTTGAAGTGTTATGTTGACAAGGAAGACAACTTGATGTTTCATGCTAGTTTTAATGTTTATGCTTTGTATTGCTTGCATCCAAGTTTTCATCAATTGTCTGCTCTCTCAAAGCCTTGCTAGCCAAAATTCTATACTAAGCGGAATTCTGCTTGTACTTCCATACCTTGAAACCAACTTCTTCCACTTGAGTCCAACATACCTTCCTAATTGTGGTATTCCACTACCACTCCTAAAATATATAATTTATGTGCTATCTTTAGATGTTCAAAATCTTCTGTTTTGTGCCTCTAATTCAGCTCATGAGGAAGTGGTGGGTGACCCATGATCTTCTTAATTTGGACAAGTTTTATCTTGGGATTGCATGTCTAATATGCAAACCCCTAATACGAGAAGGGACTGGCATGAGTGCCCAGCTCGTAAAACATAAATACTAACACACAAGTTCCTTCGCCCTTTTACGAGTGATAAACAAAGGAATCCAAGGGGATGTGATCGTCCCCACATGGGAGCCGTTCCTCGAAACTTGTCCAAATCATGAAGTGAGTGAGTTATCTATCAGCAGTCGTTGACGGATCATGCACCTCCCAAAAGTTTGTTTTTATTCTGTTTGATCTAGAGCTGCCACATAAGTTTTCCCTGCTTACCCTTTTGCACGGGGTTTATCTTTATTTTGTGCTGAGTCAGTCCTTCCTACTTCCTTCCTTCTTGAGAGAGAACAGACATTTGATGTTGATAAAGATGCTTGCATATAAAGTTGCATTGAAATCTAGCATGTTACATCTTTGTTGACATTATCTTTTGATAAGTGAGTTGTTTACAAAAGCTTATGCTTAGTAAACATCTTCCTTTGTGTTGATATGTGCACTTCTTGACTAATAGCATGTTCTTTCAAAAGCTTCAACTGTTACATTATAAGTGAAAGAACAAAAGTAAAAGTTATTAGTTGTTCCTTGACCAAGGCTATGTTTGTCATGATTTGATGAGTTTTCCAGGTCTTATTTTGTTATAATTGTTACTACTTTCTCATAAGGACCTTATGAGTTGAGGTTGCTGTTGAGGATGCTTAAGTTTGGTGAGGAATCTTGATGCTTCTTGTTCGTATTCTTTTATCGACACTTCACTCTCTAAACTTGTGGACAGGTTTACCGAGCTCAGCAATCGCTTGAGGACAAGCGAGGTCTAAGCTTGGGGGAGTTGATACGTCCAAAAAGCATCACTATTTTATATTGTGATTTCACCCTATTCATTGATATATTCCACTTTAAAGTATTGTTCTTATGTTTTTTTGGCTTATTTTACACAGTTTACAACTTTTCGGTGCTGAAGCAGCAGAACCAGAATTCCGCGGTAAAAAGTGGATACCAAGTTGCTGAATCAGATCAAGTCCAAATGCGATGAAATTTTACGGGGAGCATTTTTATGAAGATTGACTGGGGATCACTGAAGGAGGAGGTGAGGGGACCCACCAGGCAGCCAGAAGGGTGCCTGGCGTGGCCCCCCTCCTGGCCACGCCAGGCACCCTCCTGGGTGCCTGGTGGGCCCCCTCGGTGTCCCCTTTCGCCTATATAAGCCCCCTGGGGAGGAAACCCCTAAAGAAGAGTCGTTTCCGTGTTTTGCCGTCGCCACGGGGCGGAAACCTACAGAGGAGAAAAGCCATCTCCGGCGGGCAGATTCCGCCGGGGAGATCACCTCCCGGAAGGGGAGATCGTCGCCATCATCATCATCATCGTCGTCACGGGCATCATTGAGATCATCATCAACATCATCCCCAAAATCAGCACCATCTCCATCTCCATCCCATCTCATCTCACAATTGCAACTTGTGTTGTAATCCGTACTATCTATCCTCTCTACTCTGTTGGTGTTGATTACTACTTTGTGGTGGATGCTATTGAGTTTTGTTGGAGAAATATCATTGTGTCTAGATTGTTTATCACCCATCTATCACCTCTGATCATGATCTCTTTTATGTCTTGTGAGTAGTTACTTTAGTTCTTGAGAACATGGGAGAAGTATAGTTGTTAGTAGTCATATGATGTTGAAGTATTATGTGTTGTTTGACACTTAAGTTGTGTTGTTATTTCTCTAGTGGTGTTATGTGAGTCGAACACATGACACTTCACCTTTCATGGGCCTAGAGGAATACATTGTGCACAAAGGATGCTTATGGTGGGTTGTCGGAGTGACAGAAACCTGAACCCCAGTTCGCAGAGTTTCGCACAAGGGAGTTATGGATCCTTGATCGTAATGCTGTGGTTAGGCTTATGCCTTAATTACTACCTTGTATTTACGGATGCTTGCAAGGTGTGTAATCATAAGAGTACACTTATCTTAGTCTAGAAGGTGTACTAGCATTGATCCACCCAACGACACTTATCAACACGATACATATTACTTGGCGGAGTATGGTGAAAGTGACTTGACTATCTCTCCCGTGTTTTCTCGAGAACGCTTTAGCTTTTCTAAGTTCAGTTCCTAGGCTTATCCTTGTGAAAGAATTGGGCCACTTGCTACTCCTCAGTTACCCTGTTTACTTTGCCTGTCTTTTACTTTTCTGTTGCTTAAACCAAAAACCCCAAAATATTTACCTTTGAGTGTTTGCAGCCCTTTCCTTATCCAATGTCACTTATCAACACCTTCTGCTCCTCGTGGGATCGATACTCTTATTTATCGAAAAGCTACATTTGATCCCCTAGACTTGTGGGTCATCAAGAATCGTTTATTGGCGCGGTTAACAGGGAAGGCAACCCAAGTAAACCTATTAACTTCTCCGCCATCAATCGCCGCCTGCAAGAGATCAGCGGCCAAGACAAAAATTAACGGGGACAGAGGATCCCCCTGACGAACACCACGCTTGCAATGGAATTGTCTCCTCGGGGTACCGTTAAGCAAAACCGAAGAGGTGGAAGAAGAGAATAGAGAATTAATCCAACCCAACCAACGTTCGTCAAAGCCCATGCAACACATGATTTCAGCCATAGGTGCATGCTCAATAGTATCGAAGGCTTTGGCAAAATCTAATTTGAGGATAACCGCGCTTCGACCAGAGGCTTGACAGAGGTGAAGATACTCAAACGCCTAGGCGAGGCAATCCTGGATAGAACGACCGCGCAAGAATCCATATTGGTTCCTATGTATGATATTGAGGATCACTTTTTGTAACCGGTTAGCCAAAAGTTTCGTAATGATTTTCAGACAACAATTCAGAAGAGTAATCGGGCGATAGTGATGTCTACACACACTTCTATTCTTGTAGACTATGTTGGGCCTCCAAGCGCAGAGGTTTGTAGGACAGCAGCAATTTCCCTCAAGTGGATGACCTAAGGTTTATCGAACTCAGGGAAGTAGAGGTTGAAGATGGTCTCTCTCAAACAACCCTGCAATTAAGATACAAGAAGTCTCTTGTGTCCCCAACACACCTAATACAACTAGAAGTTGTATAGGTGCACTAGTTCGGCGAAGAGATGGTAAAATATGGGTGATATGTGTGACAAAGCAAGGGAATATGAATCTGTAATAAAAAAGTGCAGCAAGCAAACATGTGAAAAAAGTGAGCACAAACGGTGTAACAATGGTGGAAACAAGGCCTAGGCTTCATACTTTCACTGGTGGAAACTCCCAACAACATTAACATAGTCTAATCACATGATATTCCTCATAAAACATGCAATGGAGACGTACTCGGAGGTCATTCCTTTGTGGTCAAGAGAGGACGAGAATTGTGTAGGGCTACAAAAGCACACCTCAGAGTTTGTAGTTCTCATCTATGGATTTCCCAATGTCACCGCAGCCATCCAAAGAGAGTACACAATCACCACAACATATCTAAAGGATAGTCAAAGACAAGCACCAAGAGAGTCTCAATCTTCAATCCACACACAAAAGAGGAAATCACTCATGAAAATATTCTTCTAACCCATGTCCAATAGACCGTTGTCACCATGGTCTCGGGGATTATACTAGATAAGATCAAGTGAGTACATCAATCCAATACATAGAGGAAGGGGAAATATCATGGGGTCACCCTAGATTAACATAGCCTATGATCACAACGAAGATCACATCATGGGAGAGAGAGAAGAACACATAGCTACTGGTACAAACCTTAGCCCCGAGGAGGAACTACTCCCGCATCATGGAAGGAGGAAGCAACGTCAACGGAGATGAATCCGGGGGCACTTCCCCGTCCCGGTAGGGTGCCGGCACAGGAATTCTGGTCCCCCGAAGCTTGTTGGCGATGGTGGCAGAGATTGGAATTTCTTCTGGAGAAAAGGGGTCCGGAATCAGGGCTTTCGCGATGGGAGAATAAATAGGAGCCAAAGGGGGGCACCAGGGGGGCCACCAGTCGCCTAGGCGGCCTCCCGGCGCGACCAAGCACTGGGTCGCGCCCACTGGCCGCCTAGGCACTAGGTGGGGGCCCCTCTAGCCCTTCTTTGGTGAATCTGGAAGCTTCCGGAACGCTGATTTTTTATATGATTTTTCCCGATTTTTTGGAGCACTTTTAATATGGGGGAAACCTAAAATAGAAAAACAGCAGAAAACAGGAACTGGCACTAGGGTGCACTGAGTTAATAGGTTAGTCCAAATATGATCAAAAGTGTATGAAAGTTTGTCAATATCATAGCAATATCACACAAAACATGCTTGGAGCAAGCCGAAATTATAGATACGTTTTGGACGTATCAACATCCCCAAGCTTAATTCATGCTCGTCCTCGAGTAGGTAAATGATAAAAAGAATAATTTCTGTGGTGACATGCTACCAACCATATAAGAACTTTTAAGTAAAACAATCAAGGCATGTAATTCAATTCAAGTCATAACAAGCAAGAGTCTATATTTAGCGTTGAAACAAGCAACATAAGAACATAAAGGTGCAAGAGCTCTCGCTGTCTGTGACTCGAATGTCTCCAAATGGTGTTTGCGTGCAAGAAATGGGATAGGGATATACGAGAAAAAATTATTTTTGTGTTGAGAACTCAATCTACTAAAGTTTCACACTTGGTCTTCTTTGGAATCTTATCTTGAATCATCCCCAGGCCACTAGCCAGGTACAAGTCAAAATGATCCACTCCTGTTCGATATTTTGAGCACTCATGCAATGGATGAGCGTAAGCAAGAAAGTTGACACTTAGGATGGCAAAGAGAGAATATGGTGGAGGAAGACAAAAAGGGTGTGAAAGGCTCACATCAATGAGGACAATCATAGGCGAGAAACAAAAATGATAGATATGATGTGAGGAGTAGGGATTGCCATGCAACGGATGCACATATGAGCTAAAATCTCTCCAATGGAAATAGTGGGGGTGCATCCAACTTGCTTGCTCAAGAAGACCTAGAGCTCATTTGAGGAGGCTCATCATTGGAATATACAAACCAAGTTCTATAGTGTGAAGGTCCCCACATAGCTATATGCATGAATGATAATCTCTATGGAGTACAAGATATAAGATGGAGTACGAGTGTGGATCTCTCAAAAAGAATAGTAGTGTGCCCCCTTCTCTCTTTTTATTTCTTTTTTCTTTTCTTTTTTCTATTTTTTGTATTTTTTTGGTGGCCTCAATGGCTCTTTCTATTTAACTCTCATTTGTCCTCTTTGGGATCTTTTAATTTGTCCTCTTTGGGATCTTTTGATTTTGTCCACTTTGGGATCTTTTAATTTTTCCACTTTGGGATCTTTTCCACACTTTAGGGGCAACACTCTATATATTAAAAAAAGTATAGAAGATCTTTCACACTTTACAAAGTACTCAAATCATAAAGAAAATGTAACTATCATGATGTATACAAATGTATGCCTCTGCCAGTGTAGCAGGATATGCAATGATACTAGCGTGTCATGTAGCAATGATTAGGGAAAGGCCCAACTAGCATGCGGCACATCGATCAAGCAAGTAGCATGTATGATATGAAGATCAAGTCATGAGAAGATGGATGTTGCATGACAATATATCTCGGAAAGGCTATGGAAATGCCTTGATAGGTAGGTATGGTGGCTGTTTTGAGGAAGGATATAAGGAGGTTTATGATGAAAGAGCGTATCGTGCCAAGGGTTTGGATGTACCGGCGAAGGTGGGCGGTAACTCTAGGAGTGAGAAGAAAGCAATGCACGGCACAGGAATGGCTAGCAAAATATGGGAAGGTGGAAGTGTCAACTTTCGAATACTCACATTAGTCCGAAGAACTCATGCACTTATTATCAGTAACTCTCAATCTAATAAGGAGGTTCACAAAGAGACAAGTACCCCGAGGAGAAGTGTATGGGGGTTTTGTTATCCTTGCGCATCCTTGACTCATGGTACGTGAGTGTACTCTAATATTTGATCCCTCCAAAGAGTAGTGATCCATCTAGTAGCTAGAGTTCTCAACTAATTTGTAGGTTTTTTGAAAATAAACACGGATTGCCCAAAATACGACATCTATCACTAATAGGCTAAATCTCTTGACACCAAAAGTCCAAACATTACTCAAGACAACACCTCAAAACTTTTGCAAGTTACTACTACAAAAAGAATAGCAACCTCAATTACCTACTTCAAGTCAAGACACAAAACTCAGTGCAACAGGAAAACTCTCTAATCAAGATAAACATGAAAACTCAAGAGAGTTCCGGCAACAAGCTAAACAAAAGCTCTTAAAAAGATAACCATGAAAACTAAGAGCTAAACATGGCAGTAGTTATGAAAAGATAAAGAACACACACAGCAAAGATAAGCATGAAGAATCCTATCTTGTGTTCTAGATTTTGAAAGTGGAGCGTGTTTCTCTCCCACACAAAGAAAGTTGGGTATAAATTTTTATGAACAGCAAGCAAAGCTAAAGAAAACTAAAAATAAAACCTAAGAGCGAGACGCTCCAAGCATAGCACATAACGCATGAAGTGATAAAAATATAGTGAGACGAAGGACGAACTGATGATTGTTGATGGAGAATGGGATGCACGAGGGCATCCCCAATCTTAGACGCTTGAGTCTCCTTGAATATTTATTGGGGATGCATGGGTGCATCCCCAAGCTTGAGCGCTTGACACTCCGGAATCTTCTTTCATCATCTTCCATCGCACTCTTGAAAACTCCCTTCATACATAACTCATCATAAGCTGATTAGAGAGGTTAGTACCCTTAATAAATAATTTTTCCCCACTGGATATAAAGATATTCTTGAAGAGAAACTGTTTCTCAAGATTGCCAAAAGGTTTTTGCAAAGAAGAAGCAACCTTAAGGTTTGCAAAAGTTAGGAGAGACAAAACATGGCAGAATCTGTGAAAAACAGAACAGCAGGTAGTAAAGAATTATTTAGGGATACTTATGCAACTAAAATCAAAAAACTCAGAACATACGAAAGTTCCGTGATTGTATAGATCACGCTGTGTAAAAATTTCAGCTCAAAAAGATGAACTGGGATTTTTCTATGATTTTTCCCGTCACGAGGACAGAATCTGTTTTCTGGACAGTATGTCACAGCTTTCACTTCCCTTGTCATATGAGGCTATAAATGGCACAAAGCTTGAAAATAAAGATACAAT
The DNA here is from genome assembly GCA_950022295.1 of Bromus sterilis. Lineage (NCBI taxonomy): Eukaryota > Viridiplantae > Streptophyta > Magnoliopsida > Poales > Poaceae > Bromus > Bromus sterilis. The sequence goes on from OX465597.1 coordinate 351,918,047, forward strand.
GATGTTGCTACAGTATTAACAATAATCAAGACCACTAAAACCAGGAGGTAAAAACTTAAAGTAAAGATAACAAGGGTTGTCTCCCTAGAGCTCTTTCTTTATAGTAAGCATAGGAAAGCAAAATAAGTGCAACTTCAAGACCTTTAACATAAAGAGAGGGAACTTGATATTAAAATATCTATAAGCATATGTTCCCCTCTCATAATAATTTTCAGTGGGATCATGAATAAACTCAACAATATAAGTATCACATAAAACTTTCTTGTCATGATCCACAAGCATAGAATTTGTTTTACTCCCCACATAAGCAAAATCCTTCTCATTAGTACTAGTGGGAGTAAACTCAAGAAAATAGCTATCACATGAATCATTCTTATCACGATATACTTCCAAACATTTATTCTTTATATCATAAGTGTCATCACAATAATCATCATAGATAGGAGGCAAAGTATCATCAAAAAAAATTCCTCATCAAAATTTGGGGGGCTAAAAAGATCATCTTCATCAAACGTAGCATCCCCAAGCTTATAGCTTTGCATATCATTAGCATCAAAAGTATTCAAAGAAGACATGCAAATAACATTACTACTATCATGAGTGTTGTGCAAATAATAAAGCTCCATAGGCTTTTTTATCTCCTCCTCAAACACTTCATGTCCTAACTCAAGATAGAGCTCATAAAGCTCTCTCATAAAAAAAATCCATAAGCCTAACTAGTGAAAATAAAAATAAGAAACGAAAAGATTTAATTGCAAGATCTAAAGATATACCTTCAACGCTTACCTCCCCGGAAACGGCGCCATAAATAGCTTGATGTCTACACACGCTTCTATTCTTGTAGACTATGTTGGGCCTCCAAGCGCAGAGGTTTGTAGGACAGCAGCAATTTCCCCCAAATGGATGACCTAAGGTTTATCGAACTCAGGGAAGTAGAGGTTGAAGATGGTCTCTCTCAAACAACCCTGCAATTAAGATACAAGAGGTCTCTTGTGTCCCCAACACACCTAATACAACTAGGAGTTGTATAGGTGCACTAGTTCGGCGAAGAGATGGTAAAATATGGGTGATAGGTGTGACAAAGCAAGGTAATATGAATCTGTAATAAAAAGTGCAGCAAGCAAACATGTGACAAAAGTGAGCAAAAACGGTGTAACAATGGTGGAAACAAGGCCTAGGCTTCATACTTTCACTCGTGGCAACTCCCAACAACATTAATATAGTCTAATCACATGATATTCCTCATAAAACATGCAATGGAGACGTACTCGGAGGTCATTCCTTTGTGGTCAAGAGAGGACGAGAATTGTGTAGGGCTAAAAAAGCACACCTCAGAGTTCGTAGTTCTCATCTATGGATTTCCCAATGTCACCGCGGCCATCCAAAGAGAGTACCACAATCACCACAACATATCTAAAGGATAGTCAAAGACAAGCACCAAGAGACTCTCAATCTTCAATCCACACACAAAAGAGGAAATCACTCATGAAAATATTCTTCTAACCCATGTCCAATAGACCGTTGTCACCATGGTCTCGGGGATTATACTAGATAAGATCAAGTGAGTACATCAATCCAATACGTAGAGGAAGGGGAAATATCATGGGATCACCCTAGATTAACATAGCCTATGATCACAACAAAGATCACATCATGGGAGAGAGAGAGAAGAACACATAGCTACTGGTAGAAACCTTAGCCCCGAGGAGGAACTAGTACCACATCATGGAAGGAGGAAGCAACATCGATGGAGATGAATCCGGGGGCACTTCCCCGTCCCGACAGGGTGCCGGCATAGGAATTCTGGTCCCCCGAAGCTTGTTGGCGATGGCGGCGGAGATCGGAATTGCTTCTGGAGAAAAGGGGTCCGGAATCAGGGTTTTCGCGACGGGAGAATAAATAGGAGCCAAAGGGGGGCACCAGGGGGCCACCAGTCGCCTAGGCGACCTCTCGGCGCGGCCAAGCCTTGGGTCGCGCCCACTGGCCGCCTAGGCACCAGGTGGGGCCCCTCTGGCCCTTCTTTGGTGAATCCGGAAGCTTCCGGAACGCTGATTTTTTATCTGATTTTTCCCGATTTTTTGGAGCACTTTTAATATGGGGGAAACCTAAAATAGAAAAACAGCAAAAACAGGAACTGGCACTTGGGTGCACTGAGTTAATAGGTTAGTCCAAATATGATCAAAAGTGTATGAAAGTGTATCAATATCATAGCAATATCACACAAAACATGCATGGAGCAAGCAGAAATTATAGATACGTTTTGGACATATCAGATAGTCATTTGCAGTTTCTGGGGACTGAATTTTCGGAATGAGCGCAATGAAACCACTGTTCAGACTCTCAAGATTCAGCCGCCCATCATTGAAATCAAAGCACATATTATAGAAATTATCTTTGATCAGATGCGAGTAGGTTTTTAGGAATGTACCGTTGAAACCATCCGGGCCAGGAGCTCGATCACCCGGCATTTTACTAACCACCTCATCGATTTCAGACTTAGTGAAAGGGACCGATAAACCCTCCAAACCATCAAGCCTTTTGATGATAGATCGCAAGTCAAGAATTACATTTGTAGGATCAGATTGTCCAAGTCGAGATTTATGCGTATGATATAGAACAGATTCCTTGCCGACATGGTCAGTGACAATAGATCCATCCTCCAACCGAAGGGAGGCCACAGAATTTCTCCTATATCTTTCTGTAGCCAAGCGATGAAAAAACTTGTATTACCGTCCCCGTACTTGAAAAATCTAATAGTACATCTTCGCTTCCAGTAGAGTTTCTTACATTCAAGCATGGAGAGCAAATGTTTTTTCAGAATTACCCGAAAGTTCCATTCAGGATACGAAAGAGGACGGTTTTCCTCCAGAAGATCAAGATCAGCAAGAACATTGTTAGAATTTTCAATATATGTAGAGAACTGAGAGGAGCCACGACTTCATTTCTTCAATTCATATCTAAGGCACTTCAGTTTTGTACAGAGTAAGGATGCCGAATTAGGGGCATGATGATATTTACTCCAGACGTTACTCACAATATTAAAGAAACCTGGTCGCTGTATCCAACAATCCTCAAAACTAAAAACAGTGGCTTTAGGAATGTGTGTCTGAATGTTAACATAACAAGGAACATGATCAGAAACTGGTTTGCCCAAAAGAAGGACCACAGTGTTGGAAAGGTGGTTGCCCAGTTCAAGGAGATGAAATGCCAATCCAGTTGTTCGAGGAGGGGACGAGTTTGCATATTACTCCAAGTAAACGAGCGCCCCTTGATTGGTAACTCAACCAGAGCTTGAGAAGGGATAAAGTCATTGAAAATAAGCATATCAGTAGAATTACCCATACCCTTGTTTCTATTATCTGGTGCCCGGATATAGTTAAAATCACCCACTAAGAGCCAACCTTCACCAACCGGAATGTCCAGATCAAACAACCAATTAGTAAACTCCTTTCTACCAGAAACATTACATGGCCCATAGATATTAACTAACGTCCACGAATCTCCCGAATGAGAGGAGAAGAATCGTACAGCTAACGCAAAAGGCTTAGCGAAAAGAATAGTGCCCGAAAAAACCGAGCTCATCCAAATGATACAAATGCCCCCGAATTACCAACAGAAGGCACAAACTCAAATTTATCAAATTTCCTTGGACAACATAGCCTAATAAACTCAAGATCAAAAGATTCTCGTTTAGTTTCTTGTAAACAGATAATAGAGCAACCACTAGACTCAATTGCATTATTAATAGCTAATTGTTTATCACTGGAATTAACACCCCTAATGTTCCAACATAGAACATTCCAGCATTTATTTCTTGACATATAAAAGAAAATCACTCCGCAGACTTGGACTTATTCTGACGAGCATTAAGCTTGTCAACACTAAGATCATCCAAAGGAATACCACACACACATGAGCCAATAAGTTGTATGGTGCGGATAGGAGTGTGGGGGGGCAGGATTTTCAGGGTCCAACATAGCCACTTGAAGACCATTGGAAGGATCAGTAGCATTGGAGCTAGCTATGATAGAAGGTGCCTGACGCTGCTTCACTTTAGATTTCACAGGCTTGACGTCAGCAATAGCAGGGGCCTTGAATCCATCATACCTAGTGGTGTGAGTGTTACGGTGGAGAGTAGCAGTGTCAATCATCGACTTCTCACGGGACACAAGTTGTTGGATTCTGTTACCAATTGGGATAGGTTCAGTCTGCTGTTCGGACCCAACTTCAGAGAAATCCAGCAGCTGGGCGGGAGCAGTCACATTCAAATTATCATCAGGGGCCCGAACCACAACCTGGGCAGTGTCATACTCAACGCTAGTCTCTTCACTCAGAACAACAAAAGGCGCCCAGGCTGACTGAGGAATGGATATAGGTTCCATCAGAGGCATAATCGGAGCACACAGAGAAAAACATGGAGAGTGGAGATTCATGCAAGCCTGAATCACAACAATTTTGAGAGCTTCCATCATGGCAAGGGGGTTAAATGGCAGAAACGCACCAGGGAGAAACATCAAGTCACTCAGCGAATCAGCGGGCATGAGGCAACGCCTGAACTTAAGAATGTGCATGGACCACACCCATTCCAGAAAAGCAGGGGATAGGTACACATTCACCATAGCATCAGTTCCACCAGCACGAACAAACTGCTCCTGAGGGAGACCATTGGCCAGAGCATCAGCAACACTAGAGATATCTGAATATTCTGACCACTCATCTAGCGGATCATCAGAAATGTTGTCTTCAGGGGGCACCCCATCCATGAGGGAGGTGCCCGAGTACTGCAAGTAGTCTCTGAGATTGACCCCACGAAAATCAGGGGATACCACAGGCCAAGCCCCCCAACCATCATTCTCCTGAGGGAAAACCTGATCAGCAAGACCCTGATTCCAAGCCTCCTCCACCTGGACCTGATGGAGTTGTTCTTGTTCAAGCCTCCACTGTTGCGCAGCCGAGAGGTAGGGGAGCTCAAAAGGATGTGGCGAGGCATTCATCGGTGGCGGGTTCTCCTCCGTACCCACCAAAGAAGGGATTGTATGGCGACCATTCAAGATGTACACCGGAACTGACCAAGAGCAACCCATACCAGGCAAAGTAGTGCTTCTACGAACGACCAAACTACGAGGCACCAAAGAAATATCACTAATAAGCACACGAACCAGCACCCTCTCTTTATTATGGCCAAGCCTATGCCACAAATCCAGCTTGGAAAAACATGAAACTGCTTTATTAATGTAATTCTCAGTATGATAATCCAAGGGAAAAGCAAGAAACACAATCCATGCATAATACTGGAACGGGCAAAGTCTCATATTGGGACCTTCATCATGAGGAACGAGCGAGAAGGTGGAATCCTCATCAAGTTGATGAGGGCTCTCCTGAATAAGCTGATCACGGATCATCACATCCTCAAAAACCACCATACCCACACCCACCGGATAAACAAAGGACTCGATGATAACCACTCCAAAATCTTCAGTAATAATACGGACAACCTCTGGAAGCACTAATCTCTTGTGATGTTCAGGGATGCCCGGGTGAACGATAACCAGAGCGTACCTTTCATGGCTGAGAGGGGGGTCATCAACGATGATCGTGTTCCAACCAAGCCTGTTCTCAGGGCCACGCTCAAGCTCAGCGCCCAGAGGGATGAAGTCAAACGGTTGAACAGGGAAATTCGCCATTGCAGTGGTGGACGAGTTGCAGGGTTGCAATGGGGAACTGGTAGGCAATGTGGTGCCGGCTGAGAAAAGAGAACCCGTTAAAATAGGCTGTATGGGATTTGTAGAGCTACAACAAGAAATCACCGGTTTTAAAATGGTATCAATTGCAATAGGGGCCACTGATTTGTTGCACACTTTAGGTTTCCAAACAAGCCTTTTGGAAGGCAAGTGTCGATTGTGTATCCGGGTCCCCCAATTTAGAATCCGCTTGTGAGAGTTAACAGGTTGACCCACAGTACGCCAGATGAAACGAGGGACCGCCTTAGTGTGGCAACCAGAACGAACATGGCCCAAAAGATGACAAAGCATACATTTCCATCGAGTTGGGCAGAGTATTGTGTCATGCTTAGAACTGCAACAAATGTAACAAGAGGCCCTCTGAATTTGAGAGTAGAAGCAGCCCCGCACGAAGTTACCACACCCATTGCAACGAGAAGCCTGACAGGTGGCAGATAAGTGGTCCGAAGAATTACAAACTGAGCATTGCTTAAGGCCCTGATAAATATCCTCCTTACTTGGTAAGTCAGAAACTTGAAGAATTTGACATATCTCAGTATCCGAGTATTCAGCCTGACGCAAATCAAGGACACATTCCAAAGTCCATGGAGACAGGTTGAATGCAGGCATTAAATTTGATGACTTGCCAAAGAATTTGCATTTATGAGGATTCAGTGGCAAGGCCACGGTATCAAAGGCACAAAATTTGATTGAATCATTCTCCCCAGGGAAGGAAACGGGCCTATCATTAACACTTACTAAATCAGTCTGAAACAAGGAAGCATCATGAACAGGAAGAATGCCTTCAACCTCCTCATCAAAAAGCTTGGAAAGATCAATACGTGTAGGGTGCTGAAAACCAAATTTAGCCAGTTCCCGGGCAGATGAATTATCCAATTGGGCACTGTTCCTCAAGAAATTCAGATTAGCACGAACACTAGCAGGAGATCGACTAGCGATATCGCTTAATTCACAATCAGCCAACCAATCATATGACCCAAAATAATACGCAGACTTCTTGTAGAGATGAAAGTGACATATAAAGTCAGGCCAAATCCGATCTTTGAGATGATATATGAAATGCCCCACATGATTAGACGCTACAGAAAAACGATAACCCCGATCCTTCAAGTGCAAGACATTGAATCCCGAAGCCAAACCACCAATACAGCATTGAAGGGCAAGAGCAACCGAAGAACAAGACAGAGGGAATGAAGCAGAAGAAAAGGAGGCCACCAAGAAGAATTCCTTGGTGCCACCAGAGAAGGAGAAGTGAACCGTAGAGTGCAAACGACGACGAACCTGACCCTCAACCGCAAGGCCGGGGTTGAAATACCAATGCAGGAGGCCCTCCATGTCCCCCTAAGAGAAGCCATGGCCGTCGGTGTGGTGGTGGGGGAGAGGAGGAGGAGGGGGAGGGAGAGTAGAGCCAGTGTTCACCTAGAATTGGACTGCTCGTATTGTATCTTTGTCGTGTTGCAGTTCGAGCGTTCCAAACTAGGCACTTTGAGGACCGAGTATGACTGCTAGATAGGAATGAAGTTGTATTTTTGGTGGATTGTGTGTTTTTGGCACCACGGTAGTACCAGATCTGACAGATCTGAGTGCAGTTCCCCGTGCGGTACTACCGTTGGGCTGCACGGTACTACCATGCTGCCTGAAACATACAAGACTGCTTACACCGCGTCTTTGTTCACTTTTCTTCGGGCTTATGCATATCATGTGTGTTTCTTTTCCCTCGTTCTTGGTCTTGGTCAGGTGATGGTCCTCGTTGTAATCCCAAGCGCAAGGCAACCGGCCCAACAGGTACCTCTGTGAAGAAGATGGCATCCAAGAAGAAGGAGGTGGTCAAGCCTGTGTATGACTACGGTTTGCAGGAGTACCAGGCGTATCGCAAGATCAACCCGTATCGTCAGCCACAAGATCCCTCCTTGGTGGGATCTCCTTTCTGTAACAAGACTCAGCGTGATGTGTACAACTTGATTTTAAAGGACAGAAATAATCTCTTTGTTCCCCATGTGAAGACCGTCAACCTGGAGTATATGCGTGCTAATCCAGACTACTTTGGCAAGGCTCTGAACTTGCGTGATCAGTTTGGGATCTCCGACATCATCTCCATCAACAAGGATTTCGATGTCGAGCTTGCGGCCCAGTTCTTTGCCATTGTTGTCTTCACCTCCAGGGAGGAACGAACCATGATTTGGATGTGTCATGACAAGATGGTTAGCTGCTCCTTGAAGGCCTGGATGGATGCTCTGAACGTCCTGCATAGCACCTTTGAGGATACGGCAGGCCTTCGTCCCCACACCGAAGTTGCAGCCAAGCCCAAGAGTGCCTTGATTCCATATCAGCGCTTCACCGTTGGCACTGATGCCAAGGGTCAGGACTAGAACAAGGTTATTCTCATTCTGTTTTTGGACATCATGCACAGGATCTTCAGGAACTCTCTTTTTCCCCGGGTGGGGAATCTGGATATGGTTCATAGCTACCAGATGAACATGCTTCTTCTCTGCATGGAGTACAAGGGCACGAAAGCTCGTATGGCTGTCTGCGATGTCATATGGGAGGAGTTGCACCTTGCTGTGATGGACCAGAAGGTCCCGACCTATGGCCCATACCTTTAGACACTCTTTGAGATCACTTGGGTTGCTTCGTTTGATGGCCAGATTCTTCCAGTTGGGAAGCTCACTAACCACGAGGTGGTGTCAGTGCGCATCAAGGACCGGTGGGCTGGAGGGCACGCTCCTGCTCATGTCTCTCCCGCCAGGTCCGAGGAGGACAAGGATGATGAGCCCGCTGCCGGGGGTGTTGGTGGTGGTGGATCCTAAGCTAGGGGGTCCGAGCAGCCTGGGTGGGCTGCCAAGCTCACGAAGAAGGTGAAGCATCTCTTTTGCTTCTAGAAGGACATGCAACGCCTGATGTATCAGGCTCGCAAGAGGGAGAGGGAGTGTCAGATGAAGTTCTATAGGCACATGGGCATGGAGGTGAAGTCAGGGTCAGAGGAGAACATCATCCCTGAAGATAAGCGAATCTCCGAATTCAGCAACTGGGATCTTTACAGAGGCTCAGCCTGACACGTCTTCCTCCGCTCCACCAGTCGTAGATGAGTCAGACACAGAGGAGTACGAGGATGATGAGGAGGATAACGACGAGTAGACTAACACCTCGGGGCGTTAGGTCGCTCTCTGCCTTTTTGGCGTCTCGATGCCAAAGGGCAGAGAGTTTAGGACTCCGGGATTTGCAGTTTCCAGGGTTGGCGAGTCACAAGTGCATTTATTTGTCTCATTTGCTTCGCTTGTGAACTCCGTTTTATATGCATTTGGTTTTTAGTTCGTCTTGTGAGACTTATCTCTTGTATGGTGTCAGACATACGTTATCTTTATGTTTCGTACTATTTATGTCTCGTTATGTGATGCAACCTTTATTTTCCCTATTATCTTTATGCTCACATATTTGTTGCTTGCTATTGTGTTTACTTGTTATACGGTGTTGGTAGCAAGGTTTGTCTAGTATATAAAATATAGGGAGAGTGTTCATCCTAATGTGTGTGTCTTGCATTCCAAAGGCATAATTAAATTGATGCACACATCTAGGGGGAGCCCGTCTATATTTTTTATAATGTTAGCATGTTTTACATTCCCTGTTTATTTATTGTGCAAATATTGTGTTGTCATCAATACACCAAAAAGGGGGAGATTGATAGGGCATATTTCCCCTTTGTTGGTTTAAGTGATTGATGACAATACATTTGAAAATTAATCGTGTGCAATGAGCATTTTAAATAATATTAAGCATGGCACCAGACGGTTATCTTCACCTCGGTGTATGGAGTGTGAAGATGGAGTTTTCCTTGCGGTTTCTTTTTGGTGAATTGAGTCGTAGGAAAACCGTACTATTAAGAGGGGATGCGTTGTGGAATGGTGAGTGGAATCATCACACATACACACTCTCTGTACCTACATATTTCCGTTTGCGTTTTGGAGGAGTTTGGCATTGTGCCAAGGGCTCCCTGGTCTTTCCAGCGCGGTAGTACCGGATTTTCGTACCGTGCTACTACCGCAAAGCCTACTGGACTCGGCGGTTGTAGTGCGACACTTAATATTCGGTAGTACCGCGGGGCGGTAGTACCATGCCACGGTAGTACCGGATATTAGTACCGTGCTACTACCGCAAAGCCCACTGGACTCGGTGGTAATAGCGCGGCACTTAAAATTCGGCAGTACTGTTGGGCGGTAGTACCGTGCGGATCACGGCAGTACCGCTCCATGGTAGTACCGAACATTAGTACCGTGCTACTACCGCAAAGCCCACTGGACTCGGTGTTAGTAGCGCGGCACTTAACATTTGGTAGTACCGCGGGGTGGTAGTACCGTGTTGCTCACGGTAGTACCGTACCAGCGGTACTTCGTTAGATACTACCGCACCGCGGTACTACCGCTCCCAGAGCGGTAGTACCGTGGTTGGAGAGCCTGCCAACGGCTGTTTCTGTGCCCACCTATAAAAGGGGGTCTTCTTCCCCAAGTTGACTTACCTCACTTATTGCTCATTCCTCTATTAATGCCCAAGATCCATTCTTGCCCGATCTCCCTCCCTAGCCATCAAAACTTGTTGATTCTTTAGGGATTGGAAGAGGAGGCCCAGATCTACACTTCCACCAAAGGATATTTTATTCCCCCCATTAATATCTTGTGGATCGTGTTACTCTTGGGTGCATTGGTGCCCTAGACGGAAGAGGTCGCCTCAAAGCCATATTCCATTGTGGTGAAGCTTCGTGGTTGTTGGGAGCCTCCGATTAAGTTGTGGAGATTGCCCCAACCTTGTTTGTAAAGGTTCGGTCGCCGCCTTCAAGGACACCGCGTAGTGGATCACAACATCTTGCATTGGTGAGAGTGTGAGGAGAAATAGGGTGGCCCTCGTTGGCTTCGTGCGAGCATTGTGTTTCACACCCTCTCCAAAGAGAGACGTACTTCTCGAAAGAGAATGAACTTCGGCAACATATCCTTGTCTCCCATGTTCCCTTTACCTTTACTTTGTGCAAGTTTATTTCATTGCTTATATCTTGCTTGCTCATATATTGTTGCATTAGTTGGCATATGGGTTGCTCACTTAGTTGCACATCTAGACAACCTATCTTTCTTGTTAAGCCTCAATTTTTTAAGAAAAGCTTAAAATTATTAGTCGCCTATACACCCCCTCCCCTTTAGTCAACATTCCGATCCTTTCAACTGGGTTAATAGGTTAGTTCCCAATTTTTCCTGTAAAATGTACGAAAGTGAAGCAAAAACATATAGCAATGCTAACAAACAAGCATGGATCAGACGAAAAGTATAAATACGTTTGAGACGTATCGCGTGGCTACATGTTTTGTGCTCTCAAATTGACACATCTTTATATTTACCTAGGTAAATGCTCTGTGCCACTTGAAATACTCTTCTTTCATTGTTTCACGCTAGTAGTAACAAATATCAACTTCAATACACAGTCTTGACAAGATGAAGCGGAAGAGTATAAAGAATTGGACTAAAGAGCATCATAGTTATATCCGTGCAATTTGCCTCCACATCGCCAACATAACTATCATGAAGATAAGCCTTCTTTTCATCACACTCGGACTCATCACCATCCATGTTCGAGTCATAACGATCATATTGGTCATTGCCAACCGGACTCAAAGGTTGAGTCATTGGAGGTTGACTCATTGTTGTGTCATACACATCGGCATCTGGATTGACATGTGGATCATCTCTAACTGGCTACTTCCATCACATGAGGACACGCGTGATTCAAGTCGATGTGCAACCGAGCACCAACCTTCTTTGTGGCAAATAACGTGAAAGAATTATCTTGTGAGGCTAACACGCTCTCCTTATATGGTTGCCAATGAAATTCGAAAACGAGAGGCATTGTCTTCCACCGTATATGTTGTCCGAACCCAACATATACCTTCTAATAAGATCAACTCTATCATTTTCTTCCATCCAATTCTACTTGCTCCGGAGCTCCACCACAACATTTGCAAAGCTAGGACTAGAGCCAAACACCGACACCACCTTCTTCGTATCACCATATTCAGCATCTCCCTTCTCAAAAGCAGCATACTCCACATGATGAACATTCACGATTCTAGTCATCTAAAGCAATAACAACCAAAAATGCATCAATGCAATTGGAAAATAAATATGAACTATTTTTTTTCAAATCTATACAATGCGGAGATTTCAACCAACAAAAAAAGGGAAACATGGAAGAATACCTTAAGGTTGGAAGGGAAAAATTATTCACCGATTTGAAGCTCCGATCCGCAAGATTGAGTGGGCATTGGGGAGGAAGAAGAGAGAGATGGCGGGGATGAGGGAAAGGGGGAAAGTGAAGAAATGGAAACAAGAATGACGGCTGGCAGTTTTCATCATCAAAGGGGCATGGCGTTCCAGTCCAAGGCATTAATTCCGATTCGAGCATAGCGCCTTGAACCAGGGCGTCGTGTTGTCTAGCATGACGTTTTAATCTCTTGCACCATGAAAACGGTTCACTGTATGATTTTTGTTTTTAAAAACGGTTCATTTTATGCTAAACTTTCAACAAAGGATCAATTTTGTCATTTTTTCCGGCGTAGACACACGCAGTGAGAGTGACATCCGGTAGAAAAAAAAGCGTTTCATCGGCGATACTCCATTTAGCAACGTTACTGACCCGACCAGTGGAGCACACGCTGTAAAGTCGGCCGTATAAGGGCAACGCTGTCACCAGGGTCCCACGAGTCATCCACATCCACGGAAGCAACTCGCCGGGGCGCGTGACGAAATATTCTATCCGCGCAGCCAACCAACCCACTTGCTGGATTGGAGGAGAAAGCAGAGTGGGACGTCGTCGTCGCCCTCGGCAGGTCAAGCGCACCAGCTTCTTCTCCTCGAAACCGAAGCCGCCGCCGCCGGCAGCGAGATGTCGTCGGGCCTGGTGACGGAGGACGTGACGGTGGGGCGGCTGGTCCGGATCCGGCGTACGGTGATGCACATGCTTCGCGACCGGGGCTACCTGGTGGTGGAGCACGAGCTGTCCATGACCCGCCGCGACTTCCAGCGCAAGTACGGCGAGTCCTTCCACCGCGAGGACATGCTCATCAACAAGTGCAAGAAGAACGACCCCAACGACCAGGTTGGCTCACCTCAGCTCAATCTCCCCTCCGCCTTTGCTTTCCTCTTCCTGTTCAGCTTGTAAAATGTAAAGTGGCTTAGTCGTCGTCCTCCACGGATCCAGCTCTCTGTTTCTCCCTTTCCGCTGATGCTCACCCGCGATCCATCGTCTCTCGGTGGACACGTACCCTGTAACATCGCTAGATTTGAACCCCAGCTCCATCTTCCTGCTTTTGTCGATCGTTCGAGCTTGGATTTGCTACCGAGCTACTTGGTGGTGTTCATGGCGTCGGCTGCCGGGCTGCGTAGCTTGGGGGCCACTCTGCTTTGCTTGGATTTGCTTCTCAGCTTAGTGGTGCTCATGGCGTCGTCTGCTTAGCTTGGGGTACACTCTGCTCCGCTGTGCACGTACTCTTGGCAGAATTTAGCCGGTCGGTAGCTCGAGCAATTCAGAGCAAGTCAAGACTGCATTTTCTGCCTAGCTCAGCTATCATGTTGGTGAATTTCCGCCTTGATTTGGCAAACCCTCATTTTCTCTTTGGAACCAGATATACGTCTTCTTCCCGAACGACGAGAAGGTGGGGATGAAGCACATCAAGAAGTACGTTGAGATGATGAACGCCGAGAAAGTCTCCAGGGCCGTGTTGGTTGTGCAACAGAACCTCACCCCGTTTGCAAAATCGTTCCTTCAAGAACTAGAGCCAAAGATTCACTTGGAGGTTTTCCAGGTTGGTCTCGCACTCTAATTCGGCCGGGCACGTTCGCCGTGATCTGTTACCTCTGGCCTTCTGATAACTGAAGCTACGAACAACAGGACGCCGAAATGCTTATAAATATCAAGGAACATGTTCTTGTCCCGGAGCATCAAGTGCTTACCAACGAGGAAAAGAAGACGTTATTGGAGCGTTACACCTTGAAGGAAACTCAGGTATTGCTTAATTTTGATTAGTACTCACTAAATTTGGGCATCAGTAGAGCCAGCCAATCATGTATCCGGTTCCCTGATATAGCATCAGCCATTGCCTTTGTCTAGGGAGTTTCAGTCATCTTAATTCGTTCACTTTCAGTTCCATTAACTGCAGTATGTAGGTATGCGTCAGACCTGTTTTAGGCAGTTACAAATATAGGCCAGAGAAAGAATGACAATCTTTTACATGCCTTTCCTGGATTCTCTAGAATTTTGTTAGTCGCCCGTTTCTTTACAAGGAAATGGATACTGCTTCTGCTTGTCTGTTGGAGATTGTTCAGATCATCAAATGTACTAGAATAGCCATTGGATCTTGCTTGGTCACCAAATTGTCTGTGCTTTAATCACTTTTTGGTTCATGACATCCTCTTCAGTTTTCAGCAATTTGCTAGAAATGTGCACTTGCTTCGTCACTACTAAGCATATAACACATTTCTCTTCTGAATGCAATGAATAAAACAGCTTCCAAGAATACAAATTACGGATCCCATTGCGAGGTACTATGGCCTCAAACGAGGACAGGTTGTGAAGATCATCAGGCCCAGCGAGACCGCCGGCAGATACGTCACATATCGCTACGTTGTATGACAGTACACAAAGTGAAGGTGAAGGAGCCATGAACATGGTGATTTTTGCAGTTGCACACATGACACACACACCCATTTGCTTGGAGAAAACTGGTACTGCTTCAAGCAGCCATTCTTAAGGATCGCATACCTGTTACGTCAGTGGATTCTTAATAAACCGAGTGTATGGAGCATAAGCAAAATCCTCATGTTGTACAATTGTTTCAAGAACTCTATAGAACATTACAGGATAGAAACTATTGTACTGAGAACAATGAAAGGCTCTGCAGCTCTGCTTGTTACGTCATTTGAACTAATCATTCTTGAAACTACATGACTTTGGTCATGGCATTGTGTGAGTGTGTGTCGCGCGGTGGTGGAGGTGGTATGCGTAATGAACATTGTAAGCATTTTTTTTCAAGGTGAAAGAAAAAAATGCTCTGTTTTTTCTGTCTTTTGAGAGAGAGGAAAAAAAATACAATGTTGGTTGAGTAGGATGCATCGACATAGCATAGTTTAGACTGAAACGCTACTACAAATGCTGCAGAATCGATGGTTGCTCTGGGGTTTACTCTTTTCATGAAAGAAAGGGGTTACTGAACCTGAACTCTCATCCTTGTTGCATGTTAGGTGGAAGAAACGGCAGCCTATGGAGAATTGCCATTTCCATGTCACTGCAGAGTCGTAGTAGAATCTTATCGCTAGCTTCCATCTTTGTCTAAGCATGGATAGGCATCATAGCACCGGAGATGCGGATTTTATGACAAGAATCGCAAGGCCAAGCTAACATAACTGACCGATCTGTATCATGGAGCTGCCCGGTCCCGTTCTACAGTTGGTCTGAGCTAGACAGACAAGGGGACACACACACACACAGAGGGACCAGGTCGTCCTATTGCAGTGCTTTTATGCACATCTCTTCTTGCTGTTAACAATAATTCCTGGATCCCACGCCCTATCATAAAACGAAGGAAAAAAAATCCTGCATCCCACGGATTAAGCTAACAGCTTTCAGAGTGCTAAACACTTTGACAAGCAATCTTTAATTGGTGGGTTCTGGTCGTAGCAGTCGGCATCGTCGATCGGCCACAAGGAGGACAGGCCAACATCACCAACGAAAATGGAAAACAAAAAGAGGAACAGACAATATACTCTTGTTTGTTTGGTGGTGATGTGGATTGACGACGGATGGATGGGCGGAGACGTAGAGAAGTGGTTCTAACTAAATTAATTTTGCGACTTAAAATAATACAAAAATGTGTTGATTGTTGATTGGATTTTATCTATTTGCTTGAGTAGGCTTTTGGCCCAAAGCACTTTGTAAAATCTGAAATTCTCTTGGCCCATTCATGTATAGGAAGTGGTGGGAAGTTTAGTACCACCTCGCTAATGGAGGGAGAGCTACATCTCTTTATAAGGTGAGCTCCACTAGCACTTGTAAGAGCTTGAGAAGAGAAGTGCTACACGCGCGCTCCTCCTCCTCGCTCGCCTCGCCTCGTCACGACGCGACGCGCGCGCGCGTCGGGTTTCGGGAATGAGCCGAGCCGAGGACAAAGCTATAAATGGTTCCTCCTCCTCGTTCCAGATCATTGCGCCGCCGCTCAAGTCTTCTCCATCCCTTCTTCCGGCGTGCACCGCAAGAAGGGACAGCAGGCCTCCGAAACTCCACCTCTCGAGATCCTGTACGGGAGAGGGGCGATCAGGTTTTTGGGGAGCGCATTCGCGCGACTGCTGACAGCGACGACGACTTCTTCCCGGACGTCGGCAGCCTCTCCATCAACGACATGGGCGACACCAACACCAACGGCTCCATACCCGCTGCACCGTACGTGATCTGTTCTTTTGTGTTTGAGATCATGTTGCATGTCATGTTCCTAGTAATTGCTTTAGATGTGATCTCGTTGTCTACTGTTTTAGTAGATCGCATGGCTAGTTTGATCTGTTTCATTATTGCCATGGATTGTTTGTCTATTTCGTGGATTAAATCATATGCATCTGGCTTACTTGCGTCTATGAAGCCACCGCCTTTCAAGGGGGTGCACTATAAGCGGTGGCGCACGAGAGCAGTGTACTGGCTTCAGTCCATGCAATGCTATGACGCCACCAAGGGCAAGCCTAAGAGCGATCTTACTCCTGCACTGCAGGAGGCTTATGAGAAGATCGATACTCTCTTTAAGGGTGCCCTCCTTGGTATTCTTGATGATTCCATTGTGGATTCATATATGTCGTTTGATAACGGCAAGGACATGTGGGATGCGCTCCAGGCCAAGTTTGGGGCCTCGGACGCTGGCAGCAAGTTGTATGTCATCGAACAATATTATGACTACAAGATGACTGATGAGCGCTCTGTTGTTCAACAAGCGCATGAGATACATTCGCTTGCCAAAGAACTTGAGCACTTCAAGTGTGTGTTTCCGGACAAGTTTGTGGCCGGAGGCTGTCGGGGGATTGGTACCCGGGTAGGCTCACCCAAGCGAAAGCAACCTTTCAAGACAAGGATGGACCGATTGGGCTGCAGCTGGGCCGAGCTGGGCAGACGTACGGTCGATTGCTCCAAGGCAATCAGCCATACCGAATGCCAGCAGTCGGCCCAGGCGCAACCGGTCCACCCTTTTCATCACCAAGACAATTATCCGATTGGCCCGCAGCTGGGCCGAGGTGGGTGTCAGCACAGCCGATTTCCCAGAGCAATCGACCTTGCCCGGAACCACCAGTCGGCCCAGGTGCAATCGGTACGACCTACTACCCCTGGAGAAGTTGACCCCGAGATCGGTCGCGGGTACAAGTACGAGGTCATAAATGCGCAATCCCGAGAGATCGGGGTGGCAGAGAAGCCAAGTCACATCAAAGATCTGGCAGAGATGCGGTGTCGACCTCTCCGCCGATTCCGCGGACAGGACGACAAGACCGCACCTCCTAGCTCCACTGTTCACCATCATGCCCTACGAGTCTACAGCATGGGCCGCCGCTCGTCGGGTCCGGATCACCCGGAGAGGAGCAGTCGGTGGGCCCCAGCCGATTAGAGGATGACGGCTGGGCCCAATCGGCAGTGAAGTTACCGATTTACCCCGGTCTCATGCTATAAGAGCCCGGGGTACCCCTCCTGCGTGGGGGACGATCCGCTCATTCGCCCCATTACTTACAGGTCACTCAGTTCATTCACTTCTTGTAGTTACTCCTCAGGGAAGCAGGAGAGAGCCTTGCCCACGGCGGCGCTCACCTTCCCTGAGTAGATAGAGAAGAAGTTATTGTAGCTCAGTTCCATTGGTATATAAGAGATAAGCAGGAGTAGGGGTGTTATCTCTCCGGAGAGCCCCGAACCTGGGTACATCGTGGTGTCCGTCACCGTGTTTGTGCCCAACCCGATTCCGGCACCATCGACATCTTCTTCCTCGCGTCTTCCCCTCACTTTAGCCATCCCCATGGCATCTGCAGTCACATATCAACGACAGCTGGCGCCCACCGTGGTGCAGACCGAGGCGTCGACTGGAGGCAAGATCCGGACGGGATTTTCCTCTGCATCAGGCGGTAGCCACGCCTCTGGCCTGATTCTTAGGCGTGGGGCAATCGATTACGTGGTGGACTACTCGGCGCGGTACGGGGCCGGTGAACCCCTGCCGCCCGGCGTGTCGCTGCAGGTCGATAGTCATCGCCTCTTCATCGGCAGCTTCACCGAGGCATATCCCAGGGAGATTCGTGTCTTCTCGTGCATCACGGATCCTCTCTCGACCAGGGGCTGTAGTGCAGCGCCTGGCGGAAAGGATGGCCGAGTGCACGCAGCCGTCATGATGGCGGGGGCATCTTCATCAAGTAATCGCGGTGCGGCGAGTGCGGCGAGGAGAGCCAAGGAGGCAGCGGAGGCTGCAGAGAGAGTGGGCACCAGCGCGTTGCGGGATGTGTTATACACACCCGTGAACAGGAATGGTGACCCCGATCAAGTGCACACCGAGCTGGAGACGGCACGGCTTGCTCTTGCTCGCAGGGCCGAGCAGGTGTTAGCAGAAGAGCGCAGGCTGGGAGCCATCACAAGGGCATACAACGCAGCGCATGCAGGACCGCGTCGGCCGATTGAGCCCGCGGTCTTAGAAGATTTGAGAAGCCGAGGGCGAGCAGTCAACCAGCAGCTGTCGGGAGCTGAGCAACCGGAGCGGCCGAGGAGGCCGGTGCAGCCGGAGCAGCCGGCGCAATCGGCGTTCATCCAGAGGCCGACATACAGCACTCCGGACAAAAACCTGAGGGCAGCCGAGCAGATAGCAATCGAGCTAGAAGACCTAGAAGGAGATGAGCGGCGAGAGCAGTCGCGCCGAATGCGCGAGCTGCTGGCAGCTGCAAAGGAGCAAAGGCTCGTGGCAATGGAGAATCACAATGCGGGACCTGGGGCGTCAAGGGGAACTGTGAGGCCGATTCCGGAAGCTAGCCAGCGACCGAATGCATCGCTCCAGAACAGGCATCAACCGGCCCCATCTCGGCATGAAAGCAGGGTCAGAAGCAATCGGCCACCCCCAGCGGCAAGCAGAAGAATTGAAGAACCAACTATTAACAGCAGGCGCAACGACATGCCTCAGCAGTCGGCACCAAGACCAGCAATAAGCGCCCGACTTGGCCCTCGCCAAATCGGTCAGAATGATGCCAGGGATCGCATTGAGTTCCTGGAGAAGGAAGCTCAAGAGGATGAAGAAGGAGAGGCTGGCCCGTCGTGTTTCGGTCATCGCATCCGGACCGAGAAGTTTCCCAAAGGATTCACGCTGCCGAGAGACACTCCCAAGTACAATGGTTCTGTGAAGCCAGAAGATTGGTTGTCCGATTACCTGACCGCAGTTCGCATTGCAGGGGGCAGTCGGCGCGTGGAAGTCCGCTATGCACCCCTGATGCTGCAGGGTTCAGCTCGGACTTGGTTGAACAGTTTGCCCAAGGACAGCGTAAATTGCTGGGAAGATTTTACAAGTGCTTTCATTCACAACTTCACGAGCACATATGAGCGGCCCAACCTCCCGCGGCAGTTGGCTCTTTGTGTGCAGGGCAAGGATGAACCCCTCCGAGATTACCTATCTCGGTGGATTAAGTTGAAGAACTCATGTGAAGGAGTCCATGAGATCCAGGCCATTCAGTACTTCACGGATGGATGCCTGGCTGATTCAATGCTGAAGCACAAGTTGCTCCGCAAGGATTTCACATCGCTCGCCGAGCTCATGAAGGTGGCCAACTCCTTTGCTGTATCCGATTCTGCGATGCGCCCTATCCAGCTCGGAGTTGGAGGTGTAATTCAATCACCAGGGGCTCCGCAGTCGGACACAGGGAACCAAGGCCTTAGTCGGAAGGAAAGAAGAGAGAACAATCGCAACAACAACAACAACAATCAGCATAACAAGGGCAAGCGCAAGGATGAGCAGCCAGACACACAGTACGGCAGTCGGCAGGTGGCCGCTGTTCAAAATGAAGAAGATCCAGGGGCTGCAGCGGGCAGTCGAAAGATGAGACCCAATGTGAGGCCCCCGGGGCAGATGAAGCCCAAATACACATTTGACGATATGCTGGATGCATCGTGAAAATTGCATAGCACTCCTGGCAGGCCGTCTGCGCACACAACTCGGCAGTGTGATTTTGTGAGAAGGGTTGCAAAGGGAGAAGCTTTACCACCTCCACCCCCACGACCACCCCAGAACAGAGGACCACCTCAGCAGCAGAACCAGTTCCCGCGGCAAGACGCCGCCTACATGATTTTCACTAGTGAATCCACCGACAAGGGCAGTCGGAGAGCCCGAGCTCAAGAAGTCAATGCCACCATGCCGCCGATTCCTCAGTTCATGCATTGGTCCGAGTGTCCTATATCCTGGGACAGAGCAGATCACCCCACCATTTTGCCGAATCCAGGCAATTATCCGCTGGTGGTTGATGCTCTGTTCGCAGGACCAAGATTTTCATGCAAGTTCTCCCAAGTGCTTGTCGATGGAGGAAGCACAATCAACATTCTGTACAGAGACACCTTGATCAAGCTAGGGCTCACCGAGAAGGATCTGGAGCGCAGTCGGACGACTTTCCATGGGATCGTCCCTGGGTTGTCTTGCACCCCCATGGGTCGCATTCGGCTGGACGTCATATTTGGCACAGAGGAGAACTTCAGGAGGGAGCCGATTTGGTTCGAGGTCGCCGACCTCAGCAGTCCTTATCATGCTTTGTTAGGACTGCCTGCATTTGCCAAGTTCATGTTCAATGCACAGCAGACTTACCTCAAGATGAAGATCCCAGGGCCAAACGGCGTCATCACCGTCACCGGGGACTTCAGGAAGTCCCTCGAGTGCACGTCGGCTGGCAGCAGTTTGGCTGATTCTCAAGTGGTTGAAACAGAGAAGCGTCAGCTCGGCAAGGTGATTGCAATGGCGCAAGCGCAGAACAAGAATCCACTCCCAGTCGGCCCAGCCAAGAGAGCAGATGAAGAATCGGCTTTTCAGTCAGCCAAGGACAGCAAGAAGATCGCTCTAGATCCCTCCGACTCAACCAAGTTCGTTGTAGTCGGAGCAGGACTTAGCGACAAATAGGAAAGCGAGCTCGTCGAGTTCCTCCGTGAGAATCGGGACATCTTCGCATGGTCTCCACAAGACAGGCCTGGTGTGCCGAGAGAACTCGCCGAGCACAAGCTGCACATTCGGCCAGGCTCGAAGCCGGTCAAGCAACCCCTGAGACGTTTTTCTGAAGATAAGAGAAGGGCAATCAGCGAAGAGATTGCGAAGCTGCAAGCGGCAGGTTTCATCATGGAAGTGTTTTACCCCGAGTGGCTGGCGAATCCAGTCCTTGTCATGAAGAAGAACAAGACCTGACGCATGTGTATCGATTACACTTGCTTGAACAAGGCGTGCCCGAAGGATCCGTTTGCTCTGCCCCGTATCGATCAAGTGATTGATTCTACGGCCGGCTGCGAGCTTTTGTATTTTCTGGATGCCACAGCTGGCTATCATCAGGTCAAAATTGCTGTGGAAGATCAAATAAAAACTGCATTTATAACCCCTTTCGGGGCTTATTGTTATATCACCATGCCTTTTGGTTTGAAAAATGGAGGTGCGACTTATCAGCGCACAATTCAGAGGTGTACACACTCCCAACTCGGCAGAAATCTCCACGTCTATGTGGACGATCTAGTAGTGAAATCGGCCAAGGGAATCACACTCCTAGACGACCTCCGAGAGACATTTGCAAATTTGAGAACTTATCAGATCAAGCTCAATCCGGAGAAATGCGTTTTGGGAGTCCAAACCGGCAAGCTCTTGGAATTTCTCGTTTCCGAGAGAGGAATCAAATGCAATCCCGAGAAGATAGCCGCAATCGAGCGCATGGAGCAACCCAAGAACCTGAAGCAAGTACAGAAGTTCACTGGTTGCCTCGCATCACTCAGCCGGTTTCTCAGTCGGCTGGGTGAAAAAGCAATCCCGTTGTATCAGCTAATGAAGAAGACGGAGAAGTTCACCTGGACACCTCAAGCAAGCGAAGCATTCCGAGAGCTCAAGAACATGCTCTACACCGCGCCGATTCTAGCTGCCCCGATTGAGAAGGAGCCAATGATGTTATACATTGCGGCAACCAATCGGGTGATCAGTGCAGTTATGGTGGTGGAGCGGCCCGAGAAGGAAAAGGCACAGCAGATTCAGCGACCTGTGTATTATATCAGTGAAGTGCTCTCGGCGTCCAAGCAAAACTACCCTCACTACCAGAAGATGTGCAACGGAGTGTACATGGCGGCCAAGAGATTGAAGCCATATTTTCAAGCTCACCTGGTCACGGTCTTCAGCTCGGCTCCATTGGCCGACATCATAGGAAGCAGAGATGCAACCGGAAGAGTGGCAAAGTGGGAAATCGAGATCGCTAATCATGGCATCCAGTATGAGCCGAGGACAGCAATCAAGTCGCAAGCATTGGCCGATTTCCTGGTGGACTGGGCTGAAACTCAATACATGCCACAGCTCCCAGGATCGGATTTCTGGCGAATGCATTTCGACGGATCCAAGATGAAGAGCGGCCTAGGGGCTGGGGTAGTGCTTACTTCACCAAGAGGAGATCAACTGCAGTATGTGCTCCAGATTCACTTTGCAGCATCAAATAATGTCACCGAGTACGAAGCCCTTGTGCATGGTATCAAGCTGGCCAAGGAAATCGGCATTCGGAATATTGAGTGCTTTGGTGACTCCGATTTGGTGGTACAGCAATGCACAGGCACCTGGGACGCAAATGATGCAAATATGGCAAGATATCGCTTCCTAGTGCAGCAGATCAGTGGGTACTTTGAAGGATGTGAGTTCCACCATGTGCCGAGAGCAAACAACGAAGCAGCAGATGCATTGTCCAAGCTCGACTCAACAAGGCAAGCTATCCCACCAGGCGTATCACTTGAGCACATCAGGAAGCCATCCATCATGCCATCCCCAGAGTCTGATTCCATCTTCATTTCGGAGACCGACCTTGAAGCGTTGAAGAAGGCAAAAGAAGCTCAACCGGCAAAAATTCCAACTCTGAAGAAGTAGTCAAGCCCAAGGTGCTTCAGCAGCGGCAGAGCCGATAGCACCAGGGGCTGCCGATTGCAAACCAGGGGTTGCCGAATGCAGCAAGATGAGCAAGGCCAAAGGGAAGCAAGCAGAGGCAGCGCCAGATGGCACAGCCTCAGAAGAGCCAATGACATCAGGCACTGCCGATTGCAGTGAAGAAGTTCCAGCTTCAGACGAGCAATCGCCACCAGGGGCTGCCGAATGCGTGCCAGGCGCCGCAATCGGCAGTTCAGAGACAGAAGTCAAGATGACAGAAGTTCAAGAGGCCGAGATCCAAGAGGCCAATGGCCAAGAAGCCGAGATCCAAGAAGAAGTAGCACCCCAGCAGGCCGCAGTAATGGTAGTCGTCAGTGCGCCATCATGGGCACAGCCGATTAGAGATTTCCTAGCAGACGGAGTCCTTCCAGAAGACGAAGCAGAGTCAAGACAAATCAGCCGCCGATCTTGGGCATTCATAATAATCAACAACGAGCTAGTGCGCAAGAGTGGAACTGGTGTCTTTCAGAGATGCGTAGAAGAAGATAGAGGCTTGGAGTTGCTCAGAGACATCCATCAAGGTGAATGCGGTCATCACGCATCAGCAAAATCCATTGCCAGCAAAGCTTTCCGACATGGTTTCTATTGGCCGACTACGCTTGCAGCGGCTGAGAACTTAGTGAAATACTGCAAGGGCTGCCAGCGGTTCAAGGCAAAAAGTCATCAGCCAGCGTCAGCATTGAAGACAATCCCAATAGCATGGCCGTTTGCGGTGTGGGGTTTGGATATGGTTGGTCTATTCAAGAGGGCTCGAAGTGGCATGACACATCTCCTGGTTGCAGTGGATAAATTTACCAAGTGGATTGAAGCCCGCCCGATCAAGAAGCTGGATGGGTCGACTGCGGTTCGCTTTGTGGCTGACATCGTGTGCAGATATGGCATGCCCAATAGCATCATCACCGACAACGACACCAATTTCGCAAAGGGGGCACTGGCTCGATATGCATCTCAGCAAGGCATTCGGCTGGATCTTGCATCTGTGGCACATCCCCAGTCGAATGGTCAAGTAGAAAGAAAAAATGGTCTCATCATCTCGGGTATCAGACCCCGATTGGTGGAGCCACTCGAGAGGGAACCAGGAGCATGGATTGAAGAGCTCCCAGTGGTACTGTTCAGCCTGAGGACTACACCAAATAGGTCGACTGGATTCACTCCATTCTTCCTGGTATATGGATCAGAAGCAATCATTCCATCCGACATTGAGTTTGATTCACCTCGGCATGCCCTGTACACCGAGGAAGAAGCCAAGTTAGCACGAGAAGACGGCGTCGATCTCAAGGAAGAAGCTTGCCTGCTGGCCTTGTCCAGGTCGGCAGTTTACCAGCAGAAGTTGCGGCACTACCACAGCAAGAAGATTCGTCCGCTCGCCTTCCGAGAAGGCGACATGGTGCTACGCCGAATTCAGAAGTCAGACGGGCAGCACAAGCTATCCTCACCCTGGGAGGGACCATTCGTCATCAGCCGCGCACTCAAGAACAACTCCTATTATTTGATCGACTGCACCAAGGGCACTCGACATAAGGACACATCAGGAGTAGAAACGGAGCGGCCATGGAACGCCGAGCTTTTATGTCCATTCTATAGTTGAGCGGCAGAAATTTATGTATGCCATTCGGCAAAACAATCAGTAAAGTTGTCATGACTCTGAAAAAGAGCATTCGATTATCTTCGCATAATTTCATTCGAAAAGCTAGCCCAAGTCGGCAACGCTTCGTCATACCCGAGACATGAATAACGCACTCGGGGACTGACCGACCACGAGGTCAGAAGAATAAGCCAACGAGGCACGGGGGCTGCGGGCTGGCATCCAACTTAGCACCCGGATCAAGCACAAGTCACGAGTGTGGTTCTGGCATTGACAAGGGTAGCAGTTGGGTCAGTCGGCAGTACAAATTCCCGAGAAGCAAATCGAAACGCTCTAAAAAGGGCATAGCCGACTACGTTAACTACCGATTGTGCCACGGACCGGTGCACCGAGCAGCCGGCAGCGAGTAATCTGTTCCTAACATTGCAGAATCCTTTGCGTTAAACCTTGTCTTGTAAATTCGAAAAACTTATCGAACCTTGGCTGGAAATCAACCTTTGATCCGATTGCAGACCGCATGTCGGCAGCAACATGGACAAGGCATGACACCCCCAAGTGCAGACCGATAAAAGAAACCGACAAAGACGCAAAGTCGATCGCACAAATAAAACTTGCAACGAGAAATCGGATCGCATAGAAATAACAGGCCCAAGGCCGAATAAGTTCATTACATCGAACCACACCCAGTGGGTGTCGGCGGAATTAAAAAAAATGTCTTAAAAGCGGCTAGTCTGAAAGCAAAAATAAGATAAGACCGATTGGATGTCGGCGGCAGAGGTAGATGGCGTCGGCGGCGGCACGGCTCAAGAAGTCGGGGCAGTTGATGGCGCAGGCGGAGCAGCCGGGTCGGCTTGTGCAATAGTGGCGTCAGGCTCCGATTGTGCGTCAGAAGATGTGGTACCAGCTCGCTTGGACCTCGGAGAAGTGTGGGACGAACCGCTGTCAGAAAGCTCTTCGGCCAAGCCAGAGATGGAAGTTGCAGCCAGCGGGTGTCCTCCCTCGTCGAGATACGGAGTGTAGTCATAGGGAGAAAACCAGTTCACCATGGTGCTGGCGAGCCGATTCACCTCAGCATAGGTCTTCTCAAGCACGTCGGATGCGTTTTCTCTGAGGCTGTAAAGCTGGGGAAGTTTCACTTGAGGGTACCAGCTCAGCACAGTCTGCAGAGCAGTTTCCGCACCAGTACGACCTGCGGAGTTGAGCAAGACGTCGATCCGACGCGGGATGGCCTTCAGAAGAATCCGAGTCTGCTCGGTGGTAGCATTCGGAGCCTCTCCCTTGTCAGAATCTTCTTCGTCCTGAGTTCCCGGTTTGCGGATCTCGGCAGAGGAGCTGGCAGCATGCTTCATCCTCTGGAGTCCAACCTTGAGCTCAGTCGGCGACCACAGCAACTCGGCAATCTTCAGAATACCAAGTTTGAAAGACAGTGCAATTCCCTTGATGACAGGAATGCGAGTTGTTGTGCCAATCAGATACTCGTGCCGAGTCCAGACGTCATCATCAAGCTGGCAGGTCCCTCCAGCCGCGACGGTCTCCTCTCAGGATTTAGCCACGACTGCATAAGCAGCTGCTTCAGATTCAGGCCAGGCCTCTGCATCACGAAGAGAAGTATGAGTAATAACACAAAAGAAGGAAGCAGTCGGAAACGCACTAGGAGGCAAGAAGTGCTCACCGCCAAGAAGGACGTCCATCTCGCTCATTGTATCGCAGAGGCCCTTGGCCCTGCGGCGCAGTCGGGTTGTTTCTTCATAATTGCGCTTCTCCAGCTCCTCATATTTGGCAATATGCTCGTCACGATCTTTCTGGATGGAGTCTCGGGCTGCGATGGCATCATCCCTCTCGGCTTGCATCGTTTCTCGAGCAGCTACAGCCGCATTTCGCTCAGCGCGAAGTTCATCGCCAGAAGCGGCCACGGCGGCCAGGTCGTCCGAGTGTTTCGTCTTCAGAGCAGCCATCTCGGAGCGGAGGTTCTGGATGGTCCGAGTCAAATCGTTCTCCACCCCCTGCAGTCGGGCCGTCTCTTGCTTGGCTGCAGAAAGTGCAGGTCCTTGCTGATTAAGCTCAGTGGTCAATTCGGCGATTCGTCCCTGAAGATCATTCACCATGGGAACAGAAACTAGAGGAAGACATACAGATGTTAATACAAGAGAAATTGTCAGTCGGAGGGAAGATAGAAATGATACAGAAGTTACCTCTCAGCCTATTGATCTCGGCCGATTGATTGTTGACCTCGAGCTGGGCCTGGGCGAGAGTTCGGAGGCTGGCGGCATAGGCGTCGAGGAGCTTTTCGAAGACCTCGCGTTTCTCTTCCATAATAGCCTGAGAAGAAAAGCAAGATGAACTTTAGAGATACAGCAGCCAAAAGAAGATCTGAATTGATTGCAAACAATCGGCCCGAATCCGAATCGATTGCAAACAATCGCAAGCGCACCCACCGGAAGAAAAGTCTCCCGATTGGAGGAAGGCAGGAGAAAAAGCAAAGAACATAAAAGATCCGAGCCGATTGCTAACAATCGGCCCG
The DNA here is from genome assembly GCA_950022295.1 of Bromus sterilis. Classification (NCBI taxonomy): domain Eukaryota; kingdom Viridiplantae; phylum Streptophyta; class Magnoliopsida; order Poales; family Poaceae; genus Bromus; species Bromus sterilis. The sequence goes on from OX465597.1 coordinate 351,945,103, forward strand.
AATCTCGGGGACTACACCCAGTGGGTGCGCTTGCGCGCGCCCACCGGAAGAAAAGTCTCCCGATTGGAGGAAGGTAGGAGAAAAAGCAAAGAGCATAAAAGATCCGAACCGATTGCTAACAATCGGCCCGAATCTCGGGGACTACACCCAATGGGTGCGCTTGCGCGCACCCACCGGAAGAAAAGTCTCCCGATTGAAGGAGAACCATAAAGGAAAGTGGAAGAACTTACCGTGTGATTGCGGTCGAGCTGTTGGAGGTCCCGAGCAATGGCGGTGGAAAAGTCGTTCACCCGACTGTAGGCTGCCGTCAAAGGATCTTGGGAGCGTGGTGAAGCATCGCGCTCGGTGTCGACATGGCGGATGCGAGAATACTCGGCCCGGAATTGGTCCACCGAGCGCATCAGAATTTCCGACGCAGAAGAGGTCGGCTGTCGTGGTGAAGCTTGAATTGCAGCAGCAGAGGTAATGATGGTAGAAACCGGTGGCGCTGATGTCGCCAAAAGGCTGGAGGCATTCGGTTGTGGCTGCGGCACAATCAGACGAGCCGAGGTCGAGGTGGTCATCGCAACTGGCGGCGTGGTCGTCATAATCGGTGGCGCAGACACCACAATCGGCGGCGTTGTCGTCATAATTGGTGGCGTGGACACCACAATCGGCGAAGCAGTCGTCATGGGGGCAGAGACCGGGTCGGAGCGGTGTGGCTGAGATGGAGCAATCGGATCGACCGATTGCGCTCATTCGCCACCAGTAACTCCCTGGTCGGCTGTGCTTTTGGAAATCTTGGAGACATTGGAAGAAGTGGTAGTCTTTTTGGCAGTTTCGAGGCGATCTTTCTTGGCGGCGCGCTCGTCATCCTTGGAGGTGCGATGTGGGTCAGGTGGCCGTTTGCGGATGGCAGCAGCAGACGCAGCGGGTGATATGACCATGTTGGCACGGACAGAAATGCCGGTGTCAACATCGTCGAGACCAATCGGCTCCCTGAGAGAAGAAAGAAGAGGTCAATCAGTACAAAAGAAGACAGTAAGGTTCAAAGCATGAAGATAAGGGCATACCCGATGGTTCTCGGCGCGCCCGTGGGCATCCGACATCTCAACGGGACGACATTCAGAGGTGCTTGAGCAGTCGGCACTCGAGTGGCCGTCGCTCGAGGCTGTTTACCCTTGGGAGCAGTCGGCACCGCCTTTGCGGCCTTGCTGGAAGCAGCACCAAAAGAGGAGCTGGTTGCCGAGGCGCGCTTAGTCGGCACCTTCGGTGCTTGGCATGAGGAGCTGCATTAGTATTACCAACCTTTGAGACACTATCGTCATCGCTCCATTCGGCCAGAAATTGCTCAAGGGAAGGGTCAGGCGTACCCCCTCGAGCCGCAGTTCGGGTGTCGGTGTTCTCGGGGTCGGCAGCCTCGACGTCGGCATCAGCAGCAGGATCCTCGGATTCGGAGGACTCCCTGGAGGATTCACCATCCTCGGCGTCGTCATCTTCGGAGTCGGAGGCAGGAGCCTCACCATTGTACTCGAAGTCCGCAAGATCATCGTCCTCGCGGTCGGGGGCATACGTGCCGGCCACTTGGCCGTCTTCCATCAGGTCGGATTGAAGGAAGTGCTAAGCAATAAGAAGAGAGTTGTCAGAGAAATTGAGGATGAGAAAAAAGCAATCGGAAAAAGAGAGCAGTCGGCGCATACCACAGGTGGTTTCTGTTGGCGGTTGAGGTACTCGAGGCCGAAGCGGAAAGGGTCGGGCAAGGCACTGGAAGTAATAGCCTTTATCCTGGCGCAAAGGTCTTCGAGCTTCACTCGCCACGTGCAGAGCCGAGTGGGATCTCGGTGGCCTGACATGTCACACATGCGGTGCAGTCAGCGCTGTAGAGGAAGCACTCGGGCTTGAAGCCAAGCAGCAACAAGATCAGTCGGCAGGAGCCCCTCTTGCTCCAGCTGAGCAACCCGAGCGACTTGGGCATCCACGTCGAGGTCTCCGACACCATAATTCAACGACCACTGATGTTTCTCAGTCGACCGGGCGAGGGAGAACTCGAGCAGGTTCAGGAGATCGGGGCCTTGATCGGGCGACTTGACGTAGAAGAAGGAGGTCTGCCAGTTCTTGCAGGACTGGACGATCTCGGGACTTTTGTACCTAGGTTTGCCGGCTGCGACAAGGCAACTGCCGCAGTCGGTCATATCAGTCGGATATGTTGGCTCACCACCTTCCGTGGCAGACGGCACTATCGCTCCCGTCCGAGCGTTGTGAGCTCGGAGGTTGAAGAACCGCTTCCAAAGAGCGATGCTGGGGCGGCAGCCGAGATAACCCTCACACAGCGTGACGAAGCCGGAGAGGATCATAATGAAGTTCGCCGCGAGGTGATGTGGTTGAAGGCGATGGAAGTTGAGGAAGTCCCGGAAGAAGGTGCTGGCGGGGAGTCCGAATCCACGCTCGAAGTGAGCGAGGAAGACGACCCGCTCGCCAGCACGCGCGGCGGGCACGATCTCGGCACCGGGAACGCGCCACTCGACCTCGGCAGGCATCTTGCGGGCGCGAACGAGAGCCTGGATGGCATCAGCGGTGACCGTGGCGCCCCTCCAGCACCCGCGGCTGGCCTGAGAGGTGTCTCGCCTGGGCGCCATGGATCTTGCAAGCGGAAGGAGAAGGACGTCGAGGAGCGCGAGAGCAACTAGCGGTGGAAGATTACCGCGGTGGCGGAGAAGCACGTGAGTGCGCGGCCGGAGCAGATCCCGTGCGTGGAGGCGAAGCAGCGAGCGCGACGGAAAGCTTCGAACGAAGCAGCAATGGCGCGCAGGAGAGAAAGGCGGAGGAGGAAGAAGGCTATAAGAGAAGGAAGAGGCAAGGGACCTCCCCCGTGGCTTATATGGGCGGCGGGGAGGGGAGTCGGATCCTTCTGTGGCCGTGTGGCTCGGTGTGGCCTAGCCCACAAGAAGACCAACCGGCAAACCGGCACAGGAAATCCCAGCGTGGGAGCCGAGGCGTGCGACGTGGGGGTCGATGCCTGCGGTTACGTCAAATCGCGCATGGGTCGTGGGTCCCAGCTCATTGACCGTATCCCGTAAGAATCGGAGGTAACCGTTGGAAGGCAATCGGCGAAGGATATTATTCTCAAGAAGCGAAGACAGAAGTCGGGGATAATTCAAATCAAATCGGATGAAATCTAGGCTAGCCAAGTGTGAGCTCCGAGTCGATCGACGAACTCGGAATGACGCACTTGAGGAAGCTGTAGCATTCGGAAGATATTGGAGAAAGATTGAAAAACTGCAAAGGCCCCGCAGTCAAATGACCATGGGACCTTTACATATTTAGGGGCTACTGTTGGGGGATTGGTACCCGGGTAGGCTCACCCAAGAGAAAGCAACCTTTCAAGACAAGGATGGACCGATTGGGCTGCAGCTGGGCCGAGCTGGGCAGGCGTACGGCCGATTGCTCCAAGCCAATCAGCCATACCGAATGCCAGCAGTCAGCCCAGGCGCAACCGGTCCACCCTTTTCATCACCAAGACAATTATCCGATTGGCCCACAGCTGGGTCGAGGTGGGTATCAGCACAGCCGATTGCCCAGAGCAATCGACCTTGCCCGGAACCACCAGTCGTCCCAGGCGCAATCGTTACTACCTACTACCCCTGGAGAAGTTGACCCCGAGATCGGTCGCGGGTACAAGTACGAGGTCATAAATGCGCAATCCCGAGAGATCAGGGTGGCAGAGAAGCCAAGTCACATCAAAGATCTGGCAGAGATGCGGTGTCGACCTCTCCGCCGATTCTGCGGACAGGACGACAAGACCGCACCTCCTAGCTCCATTGTTCACCATCATGCCCTACGAGTCTACAGCATGGGCCGCCGCTCGTCGGGTCCGGATCACCCGGAGAGGAGCAGTCGGTGGGCCCCAGCCGATTAGAGGATGACGGCAGGGCCCAATCGGCAGTGAAGTTACCGATTTACCCCGGTCTCATGCTATAAGAGCCCGGGGTACCCCTCTTGCGTGGGGGACGATCCGCTCATTCGCCCCATTACTTACAGGTCACTCAGTTCGTTCACTGCTTGTAGTTACTCCTCAGGGAAGCAGGAGAGAGCCTTGCCCACGGCGGCGCTCACCTTCCCCTGAGTAGATAGAGAAGCAGTTATTGTAGCTCAGTTCCATTGATATATAAGAGATAAGCAGGAGTAGGGGTGTTATCTCTCCGGAGAGCCCCGAACCTGGGTACATCATGGTGTTCGTCACCGTGTTTGTGCCCAACCCGATTCCGGCACCATCGACATCTTCTTCCTCGTATCTTCCCCTCACTTTAGCCATCCCCATGGCATCTGCCGTCACATATCAACGACAGAGGCATTATTGCCAAACTTCCACATTCGTGGAACAACTTTGCTACTTCTTTAAAACACAAGAGGCAAGAGTTTTGCGTTGCGAATCTCATTGGGACTCTTGATGTTGAAGAGAAGGAGAGAGCAAAGGATACACGCGCTCGAGTTCCTGAGGGTGGTTCAAGTGCCCATATGGTACAGAAAAAGAACTACCAGCCCAACAAGTTCAACTTCAAGAATAAATCTGGCGGAAAAGGCAAGTTCGATAAAAAGAACAAGCCGTCACAGCCTACCAACTTCAAGAAGAATCCTAATAAGAAGAAGGGAGTGTGCCATGTTTGCGGCAGTGAAAAGCATTGGGCCTCCAGCTTCCCTAATCGCTATGAGGAGCGCGGACCTGAGAATGGTGGCAAGACCGCCAATGTTGTCCTTGACACGGAGATGAAAGACTTTGGGTACGTCCCTACAATTCTTTCATTATGTCAGTCTCTTGATTTGTTGATTGATACTGGTGCCAATGTTCATGTCTGTGCTGACGCCTCTATGTTTTATTCTTATCAGGTCACAGGGACTTCCCCCGTGCTGATGGGGAATGGGTCATATGCTACTGTTCGTGGGGTCGGTACGGTGGATCTGAAGTTTACTTCGGGGAAGATCGTGCGACTGAAGAACGTTCATCATGTGCCCTCCATCAATAAAAATCTCGTTAGCGGTTCGCGTTTGTGTCGAGATGGTTTTAAGTTGGTTTTCGAGTCCAATAAAGTTGTAATTTCCAAGTATGGACAATTCATTGGGAAAGGCTATGAATGCGGAGGCTTGTTTCGCCTATCTTTGTCAGATATTTGCACCAAAGTTGTTAATCATATTTGTTATGATAATGAGTCCAATGTTTGGCATTCTCGACTCTGTCACATTAACTTTGGTAGCATGACGCGGTTAGCTAATATGAGTTTAATTCCGAAGTTTCCTACTGTCAAGGGTTCCAACTGCCAAGTATGCGTTCAAGCTAAGCAACCTCGCAAGTCCCATAAGACTGCAGAGGCAAGAGACTTGGCACCACTGGAACTTATACATTCAGACCTCTGTGAGATGAATGGTGTGATGACAAAAGGTGGAAAGAAATATTTCATGACGTTGATTGATGGCTCTACTAGATATTGTTATGTGTATCTTCTGAAATCTAAAGATGATGCTTTAACTTACTTCAAAAACTATAAAGCTGAAGCAGAGAACCAACTTGATCGAAAGATTAAACGGCTTAGGTATGATCGTGGTGGAGAATACTTTTCCAATGAATTTGATTTGTTTTGTGCGGAACATGGTATAATACATGAGAGGACGGCTCCCTATCCACCTCAGTCAAATGGGGTGGCCGAAAGAAAGAACCAAACTCTAACAGATTTGGTTAACGCCATGTTAGATACTTCGGGTCTCTCCAAGGCATGATGGGGGGAGGCGCTAATGACTACTATGAATTCTACACATCTGTCGGGTGGCATGCCCGGCAACTCTTCAGGAAAGACATCCGGGAAGTCACGAACCACCGGAACATCTTCAAGGTCGGAAAGGGGAAGCACATTCAAAGAATGCACCTGGGTTCTTGTTCTTGGTGAGGAGTAAACTATTGTCTGGCCTGAAGGATGTGTAAGTCTAACTGACTTGGCTTTACAATCAAGAAAAACATGTTGTCTTGATAACCAATCCATACCAAGGATGACATCAATGTCGGAAGACTTGAGGGCTATGAGTAAAGCAAGGAATACTAAACCCTCAATTGCAATTTGATTGCCATGGCTTACTCTATTAGTTTGCCATTTGGAACCAGGAGTTTGAATGATCATAGGGGTGAACATTTCATCAAAGGATATCTCATGCCGAAGTGCATAACTCTCCGACATGAATGAGTGAGATGCTCCTGGATCGAAAAGGACAGAAGAGGGAAAAAAATTGACTGGGAGCGTACCAAGAATGACGTCAGAAGTACTATCAGTTTCCTCCACTGAGATTTGGTTCACACGTACAAGATTTTCTGAGGTGGATGGCTTGGCAGTGGAAACTTTCGGGGGTGGTTTGGCACGAACAGTGGGGTTCCCTTTAGCATGGGGTGGAGCATTTTGATTTATGGAACAATCACGAGAATAGTGACCAGGATGGCCACATCTGAAGCAGGCTCCAAAGATAGTGCGGGAGCTGGGTTGTTTGGTGGAGCTGGTGGACGAGGCGGCACAAGGGATGGCCTCGGTGGGTGGTTTTGGTGGATCAAACTGTTAGGAATCCAGATCATGCGCTTCTGAGGGCGTGAACTGGAAGAAGGGGCAAACTCAAGAGCATGCTTGCGAGACTCCTCAAAAACTTCATTTCCATGCTCAGCTCTGAAGGATCTGTTGACTAAATCCTCAAAGGTGGTAAACTCAAGGAGGTTGAGATCATGACGAAGGATGGGGCTAAGTCCCTTGCGGAACCTTGCCTGCTTTCTGGCATCGGTGGTGATCTCATCTTGGGCATAACGAGCAAGACGGTTGAACTCCCTCACATACTCATGAATGGACATCTCTCCTTGATTCAGATTGCAGAACTCTTCCTTCTTGCGCTCCATCAACTCATCCAGAATGTGGTACCCTCGAAAGGCAACACAGAACTCCTGCCAAGTCACTACGTGACAATCTGGCTGCATTGCAACATAGTTCTCCCACCACTGAAGAGCAGCACCTTCCAAGAAGTATACCGCGAAAATAACTCGGTCATCGGGAGCAACATGTGCTATATCAAGCTTACGCTCGATGGAACGGAGCCAATCATCAGCTTCGAGGGGCAGAGGAACATCGGAATACCGATGGCTTGAGGAAGATGAAGTCCTGAATGCTGACCACCACATTACGATGGTGGGCGGTATTCTGCTCGATGAGCTCCAGAAGGCGTGTCTGATCACGTCTATTCCGCTCGGCTTCCATCATGATTTCCGCCGCAAAAGGCGGGGGTGGAGGTTCATCATCATTTCGATTCCGATCACGGTCTCGATTCCGAAGAACAGCACTACGAGTTCCACCTGACATCCTGTGTGATAAAAATCAAAAATCAGAACAGGTTGTACGATGGAGGCAAGGATAAAAGGATATGATTTAAGGAGGAGAAGACTATAATGCAAAGGCAAAGATTCAAAGAAACACGGGATAATTCCGGCAGCATAACGGCTACACCGGGATGGAAAACAAGACAACCTCGAGGAGATTGGACAGAACTTCCTCAAGGAACTCAAAATACGGAGACTCTGGACAACCACAACAATCCTACGGCTATAAGGAGGCAATCAACGAGATGTTCTATTCAGACATAGATGAGCCTAGTCCTATCATCCCGTAGAAAAGATAAGGGTGACTCAGAACTCAGATCGATGAGGGTAAGGAGAAAAAAGAAGCCTTACGTTGTTCCCTTATATACCCAGAGTAACTATATAACTATAGCAAGCTAGAGTCGACTTCGGCCAAGGCTGATAATCCTACAGGCAGTCCTGCTCTGATACCAAGTCTGTCGGGACCCGGGGTTAGCGTATGCAAGTCCCGCTACGACATAGTCATATGGAGGTTCCAGTACAGCCTCAAACGATGTGTGCAGGGTCCCAAGCCGGTCTTGAAAAGCCGTTCATCCACTTCGCAGACCGTGCCACAGCCCTACCAGAACTCCGAACTACTGCGACTTCTGGGGTTCGAACGGGGTGAGGTACTAGGATGAGAGGGGTCAGTGAGCCCAATGTGTGGTTGTACTCTTTTTCTTGGATCACCACACAAGAACTCGGACTTAAGGCGGTGTTCAACGAGACAACCCACTGTGTACTCCTACACAGCCTCTCATCGTTCACCTTGTATTAGGGTAGATTCACCAACACAGTTTCACTTTCATCAACACCATGTTCACCATCATCCCGACTCACATCAAAAGCAACCTCATTGTAACACTAAGCATGCAATAAGGAGTAACAGTTGCAGGGGCCATATGATATCAACCAACTCCTACATCTGCTAGGATTGTGGTTTGCTTACTACTGTGACAAGATGATAGGTCATGCAAAGGACATGGGTTCAACTATGCGGTAGCATCGATACAAGGTGATATCCTAAACATGCATAAGCGAGACTGAGAGGGAATTGGGATTTTATAGACATGATCAATGGGGGTTTGCTTGCCTTGCTGACGAGGTTTAGTCACGGGGTCTTCAACGAACGGGGTGAACTCGGGTTCTGGCTCCACTTCTATCCGCAACATGACAATCATAGGATCAACATAATGTACAATGCACAATCACATGAATAATATTATAATGGTGATTTTCATGGTGCTGATGTGTTGAGCATTTCATTTAAAAGGAGTATATTGCATTTGAGTTGCAAATTCAAACTCCATTTGATTTATCGATGAATTTCAAATGCATTTGAATGCATGAAAGTTTATTTGAAAAGGTTGAGCATGAAGTGATGTGGTATAGTTGAGATAAAGCTTCTGATGTGTGGATGAATCCATCTAAAATAAATGTGTTGCAAAGTCATTTGCAAATTCACTCCAAAATTGAATTTGAAAAGGATCCATATGCATGTTTGCTACTGTTCACCCATTTTAAAATGGTCAAACACAGAAACAAGTTGCATATTCATAATCCTTGTATTTTTCTGATAATTTTAGACATATTATTTGTCCAATTTGGAGTTAATATGAATTTTCTATGATTTATTGAAGTTTAAGCTATTTTCTGGAATTTTCTGGATTTTTAATTCTCTGGAAAAAAGGTTTAATGCGTCAACATGAGGTCATGCTGACGTGGGGGGGCTCTGACGGCTGGGTCCGGCTTGTTAGTGAGAGGGGAAATAATCCCTCTCTGTTTAAACTAACAGAGGGATTAGGGGGGCCAGGGGGCCCACTGTCAGTGGCTGGGTGGGCTGATTAGTGGTTAACTTAACCACGGCCACGTCACCCGCCGGCGGCTCAACGCCGGTGTCCACTAGACACGGCGGAGTCCGCTCGGGACGGCGGCGCAGTGCGCCAGAAGACGAGCCGAGGCCATCTACATGCTCCTGGGGGTCATGCGCATCACGTGGAGCAAGCGGGAGAGCCAGGGGAGGCCTGAGACTACGCCGGCGACGAGGAACTGCGGCGGCCGGCGACTGGTGGAGGTGAACCTGCGCTACGGTGCTTGGAAAAGAACGGGGAGAGAGGGGAAATGACCGCCTGCTCACCCTGAGGGCAGTGGCGAGCTCGAGGAGGCCGGAGGAGGGACGACGGTGATGGAATCAACGGCGATGGTCCGCGGCTCCGGCGAGATGTCGTGGGCCGATTCGCGACCTTCGAAGCTTTCCAGCTTGCGGGCGTCGGCACGAAGACGAAGACGAGTGTGGCGGTGAGGAGGGACACGGCGGTGCGGCGACTTGACGTCGTTGGCCGCGCGGGAACGGCGGCGCGCTCTGCAGCAGTGCTCGGGCGGCGACGAAATCGACAAGGGGGAGGTCACTGGGGGAGAAGCGAGTGGGGGAAAGGGATGGGGGAGTCCAGGGCGCTGTCGTGGCGAGGAGAGAAAGCCCGGGGAGGCCTAGACGGCTCTCGCCGTCGAGGTGGCGGTCGTCGCCCTCGGCATGCTCGACAACGAGCTGCTTGGGGTAGACGACAAGCCCCTCGTGGGCTTGGGCCGGGGTGCAGTTAGTTGGGCCCGAGGCCGAAGGGGTGGGCTGGGATTTCCTTTTTCTATTTTTCTTCTTTTTTTCTGTGTTTTCCTTTTCTGTAATTTGTTTTGCTCTGGAGAAAAATAGCAAAGCATCTTGTAAAATCCTCAAAACTTTTATGTGACCTTACAATATATTTATCTAGCCACTCACAAGTTTTGGAGATTTTTGAAATTCAAATAATTTGAATTTCAAATCAAATAGGGTATTTAATTAATTTCCAAGCCCCTTTTGGAATATTTGAAAAATCTTGGTGCATGCAGTGGGACCCACTTCACTTTAGATGTGATCATGCATATTTATAAGACTTTTCAAAAATACCAGGGGAATTTTTGGAAGATATTTTTATCTGGCCTTTTAAATTAAATTCTCTAGGGCTTTTCTTTTCCCCATTTTTGAATTTATTTTGAATTTTTTATCATGATGCAAAGGCCTAAGCTTGCCCTAGCACATACCTAACTTGGGGTTGTGACAACTCGCCCCCACTCAAAAGAATCTCGTCCCGAGATTCCGAAGTCTGCGGGAGGAAGGAGGGGTACTCGGCACTGAGACGGTCTTCTCTTTCCCACGTGGCTTCTTTCTCTGAGTGATGAGACCACTGAACTTTCAGAAACTTGATCTTCTTTCGGCGAGTGACACGCTCTGCTGAATCAAGAATACGAACAGGGTATTCTCGATAAGAAAGGTCATCTTGGAGATCAAGCGTTTCATGGTCGACTTCGCGGATGGGGTCCTTGAAGCAACACCTGAGTTGTGACACATGGAATACATCATGTACTCGGGAAAGGTGCGGGGGTAGTTCAAGTTGGTAGGCAACTTCTCCACGTTTAGCAATAATGCGGAAAGGTCCGATGTAACGTGGGGCCAACTTGCCTTTGATACCGAATCTTTGGGTTCCCTTCAGAGGAGTAACCCGAAGGTAAGCCTTCTCGTCCATATTGTAGCTCTCTTGCCTATGATGACGATCATAGTAGCTTTTCTGACGAGACTGGGCTGCTTTCAATTGATCACGAACAATGCGAACTTGCTCTTCTGCTTCCTTGATCATGTCCGGTCCAAAGAGTTGTCTTTCACCGGTTTCTAACCAGTTTAGGGGTGTTCGACATCGTCGTCCATATAGGAGTTCAAAAGGAGCCACGTTCAGACTAGATTGAAAACTATTGTTATAAGCAAATTCGGCGAATGGAAGAGACTTCTCCCAATTCTTTCTGAATGAGATAACACAAGCTCTGAGCATGTCTTCAAGAATTTGGTTAACCCTTTCGACTTGACCGCTAGATTGAGGATGGAAAGCTGTACTAAAGGAGAGATGAGTTCCCATAGCATGTTGGAAGCTTCCCCAAAATCTAGAGGTGAAAAGGCTACCATGATCAGAATTGATTTCCAAAGGAACACCGTGAAGGGATACAATTCTAGAGACATACAAGTCTGCTAACTGGCTAGAAGTTATAGACTCGCGAACTGGAAGGAAGTGGGCAACTTTGGAAAGCCTATCTATGACAACGAAGATGGCATCGTTTCCTTTCTGGGATTTTGGAAAGCCGGTGATGAAGTCCATACCGACTTTGTCCCATTTCCACTCTGGAATAGGCAAAGGTTGAAGTGTACCAGCAGGTCTTTGGTGTTCTGCCTTAATGCGACGACAAACATCACATTCGGCAACAAATTGAACAATGTCTCTCTTCATCCTAGTCCACCAAAATCTCTGGCGTAGATCTCGGTACATTTTTGTGCTACCGGGATGAATTGAGAGGGGTGTGTCATGGGCTTCTTTGAGGATGAGTTGCCTTAGTTCCCTATTCTTAGGTACTACCAAACGATTTCCAAAGAATATCGTTCCTTTACTATCTGTGGAGAAACATTTAGACACTCCGCTAGCAATGTTCTCCTTGATCCGGCGTACACCTCGTGCACGCCGTTGGGAAACTATGATTTGATCCTCAAGGGTTGGTTTCGCCACCAAGGTAGAAAGATAGCCATGAGGAACAATCTCAAGATTGAGCTTGCGAAATTCCTCATGAAGAAGTGGTTGATACTGTTGTAATATGAGGTTGTTACAATACGACTTAAGATTTAGTGCATCAGCCATGACATTGGCTTTGCCTGGGGTGTAAGAAATTCCTACGTCGTAATCTTTTATCAACTCAATCCAGCGTCTTTGCCTGAGATTAAGATCTGGCTGGGTGAAAATGTATTTGAGGCTCTGGTGGTCGGAATAGATCTCACAACGATTACCAAGGAGGTAATGTCGCCAAGTTGTTAGGGCATGAACTACGGCAACGAGTTCAAGGTCATGGGTAGGATAGTTCTCTTCATGTGGACGCAACTGGCGTGAAGCATAAGCTACCACATGTCGATCTTGCAGAAGTATGCATCCTAACCCTTGCCGTGAGGCGTCACAATAGATCTCGAAATCCTTTTTGGTGTCTGGAGGTGCAAGTACGGGTGCAGAAGTCAAACTTATTTTTAGCTCTTGAAAGCTTTCCTCGCACTTGGGAGTCCATAGGAATTTCTTATCTTTCTTGAGGAGTTCAGTTAGAGGCTTTGCAACTTTAGAAAAGTTCTCGACGAAGCGACGGCAATAGCTGGCTAGGCCAAGAAAACTCCTAACTTGCTTAACCGATTCAGGTGGAGTCCAGTCAAGGACGGCCTGAACTCTCTCGGGAATCACAACAATGCCTTTTGCAGAAATCACGTGGCCTAAGTAGGTCACTTCTGGTAGCCAAAATTCACACTTGGAGAATTTAGCATACAGGCGATGCTCTCTAAGTTTCATCAATACCAGCCTTAGGTGTTCGGCATGTTCTTCTTCGTTCTTCGAGTAGATGAGAATGTCATCGAGATAAACCACAACAAATTTATCTAAGTACTCCATGCAGATCGAATTCATCATGCGTGAGAAAGTGGCGGGGGCATTGCTTAAACCAAAGGACATGACGGTGTACTCGTAAAGACCATAACGAGTAGTAAAAGCCGTTTTTGGAATGTCCTCGTTTCGGATTTTGATTTGATGATAACCTAATCTCAAATCCATCTTGGAGAAGACAGAGGATCCTGCAAGTTGATCATAAAGATCATTGATCCTGGGCAGTGGGTACTTGTTCTTTATCGTCGCTAAATTTAGCGGGTGATAGTCTACGCACATCCTTTCTGTTCCATCTTTCTTTGTTACGAACAGAACGGGGCAACCCCATGGCGATGAGCTAGGGCGGATGAAGCCTTTTTCCAACAAAGCTTCCAGTTGGGTTTTAAGCTCAGCTAACTCACGTGGGGCCATTTTGTATGGGCGTCTGGAAATTGGTGCGGTTCCTGGCATAAGATCTACTATGAATTCTACACATCTGTCGAGTGGCATGCCCGGCAGCTCTTCAGGAAAGACATCCGGGAAGTCACGAACCACCGGAACATCTTCAAGGTCGGGAAGGGGAAGCACATTCAAAGAATGCACCTGGGTTCTTGTTCTTGGTGAGGAGTAAACTATTGTCTGGCCTGAAGGATGTGTAAGTCTAACTGACTTGGCTTTACAATCAAGAAAATCATGTTGTCTTGATAACCAATCCATACCAAGGATGACATCAATGCCGGAAGACTTGAGGGCTATGAGTGAAGCAAGGAATACTAAACCCTCAATTGCAATTTGATTGCCATGGCTTACTCTATTAGTTTGCCATTTGGAACCAGGAGTTTGAATGGTCATAGGGGTGAACATTTCATCAAAGGATATCTCATGCCGAAGTGCATAACTCTCCGACATGAATGAGTGAGATGCTCCTGGATCGAAAAGGACAGAAGTGGGAACAAAATTGACTGGGAGCGTACCAAGAACGACGTCAGAAGTACTATCAGTTTCCTCCACTGAGATTTGGTTCACACGTACAAGATTTTCTGAGGTGGATGGCTTGGCAGTGGAAACTTTCGAGGGTGGTTTGGAACGAACAGTGGGGTTCCCTTTAGCATGGGGTGGAGCATTTTGATTTATGGAACAATCACGAGAATAGTGACCAGGATGGCCACATCTGAAGCAGGCTCCAAAGATAGTGCGGGAGCTGGGTTGTTTGGTGGAGCTGGTGGACGAGGCGGCACAAGGGATGGCCTCGGTGGGTGGTTTTGGTGGATCAAACTGTTAGGAATCCAGATCATGCGCTTCTGAGGGCGTGAACTGGAAGAAGGGGCAAACTCAAGAGCTTGCTTGCGAGACTCCTCAAGAGCATGCTTGCGAGACTCCTCAAAAACTTCATTTCCATGCTCAGCTCTGAAGGATCTGTTGACTAAATCCTCAAAGGTGGTAAACTCAAGGAGGTTGAGATCATGACGAAGGATGGGGCTAAGTCCCTTGCGGAACCTTGCCTGCTTTCTGGCATCGGTGGTGATCTCATCTTGGGCATAACGAGCAAGACGGTTGAACTCCCTCACATACTCATGAATGGACATCTCCCCTTGATTCAGATTGCAGAACTCTTCCTTCTTGCGCTCCATCAAATCATCCAGAATGTGGTACCCTCGAAAGGCAACACGGAACTCCTGCCAAGTCACTACGTGACCATCTGGCTGCATTGCAACATAGTTCTCCCACCACTGAAGAGCAGCACCTTCCAAGAAGTATACCGCGAAAATAACTCGGTCATCGGGAGCAACATGTGCTATATCAAGCTTACGCTCGATGGAACGGAGCCAATCATCAGCTTCGAGGGGCTCAGAGGAACATTGGAATACCGGTGGCTTGAGGAAGATGAAGTCCTGAATGCTGACCACCACATTACGATGGTGGGCGGTATTCTGCTCGATGAGCTCCATAAGGCGTGTCTGATCACGTCTATTCCGCTCGGCTTCCATCATGATTTCCGCCGCAGAAGGCGGGGGTGGAGGTTCATCATCATTTCGATTCCGATCACGGCCTCGATTCCTAAGAACATCACGACGAGTTCCACCTGACATCCTGTGTGATAAAAATCAAAAATCAGAACAGGTTGTACGATGGAGGCAAGGATAAAAGGATATGATTTAAGGAGGAGAAGACTATAATGCAAAGGCAAAGATTCAAAGAAACACGGGATAATTCCGGAAGCATAACGGCTACACCGGGATGGAAAACAAGACAACCTCGAGGAGATTGGACAGAACTTCCTCAAGGAACTCAAAATACGGAGACTCTGGACAACCACAACAATCCTACGGCTATAAGGAGGCAATCAACGAGATGTTCTATTCAGATATAGATGAGCCTAGTCCTATCATCCCGTAGAAAAGATAAGGGTGACTCAGAACTCAGATCGATGAGGGTAAGGAGAAAAAAGAAACCTTACGTTGTTCCCTTATATACCCAGAGTAACTATATAACTATAGCAAGCTAGACTCGACTTCGGCCAAGGCTGATAATCCTACAGGCATTCCTGCTCTGATACCAAGTCTGTCGGGACCCGGGGTTAGCGTATGCAAGTCCCGCTACGACATAGTCATATGGAGAGCCGAGAACCGTACCCACTTGTCTAAGCAGACAAGGCCAAGCACAGAACGTTCTCGGAAAGCATCATACGTGAGGGGCATCCCATCCAGGCCGGATGATCAACTGAGATGGGTCCTCATCGTCCGCACACAAGTCTAATGATATGGGTGATGAACTCCCATATTCACAGACAAGTCGCCTCAACCATACTATCGACTATCTCATAACTCTTACATAGACTTACTCCAGCCCGATCACTTAGTCGGGGTCTAGGGCGGGCTCGATCATACATCAAAGTGTGCACGAGACAGAGTCTCGAGCAATCGCATCGCGATGCCCCAAGCTGCGCACATCTAAGGGCCACTTGGTGTATGAAAGACCGCCAGCCAGATCACAACTAAGGTCTCGAAAACCCATACAAAGACATGCATGTTATAAACATACACGCAGCACACATGCCTTGTATGAACAGCAGGTATCATTGCAATTCTCTACAAAGTATATACTTTATTGATAACTCTTACAGAGTGCACAGAGAGATCACAAGCATGTGATCCAACATTACAACAGACAAGCGGAAGCAAAGTAGGTCTGAGTACAGACAAGTTTAACAAATGGCTTAGAGAAGCCTTATCTAAAAACAAGCCCTCCACGACGGAACCAGTCGTCTGACTGGGACTACACTAGCTTGGTCTTGGTCTGAGTCTTCATTCTTTGAGCTTCGGGTAGAAGCCACCATCGGGGTCGGTGGGTTCATCTAAAACATAGAATGAGCAAACGTGAGTACAAAGTCGTACTCAGCAAAACTTACGTAGGAGCTATACTACTCATGCACATGTATCAAGGTAAAGGGAGGTGGGGTTTCACTTGCAGAAGTGCCAGCTTTGACTTGGCTAGTCCTGAACTACGAGTACCAGACTTGAGGTAAGAATCGTACACGAGTCCACTACTTTCTCCAACCAATTACACCACTACGGTGCCTTCCTCGACTTCCCCACGAGAAAGCACGCCATAGCACTCACACTTATCTTGGTGTATTTTAGAAGTATCCAGTTCAAGTTGTCTAATAATCAAGCTAAGCTTTCCAAGCAGTCCTTAACCGCGGACGCGGCTATTCGAATAGTTTTGTTAACCCTGCAGGGGTGTACTACTACACACACATGACCATCAGTTACCGCCTTTGGCCTCGACACCATTCAAGGGGTGTCGGCGAGGATGTTCACCACAACACTTCGCCCACAGCTCCGTTCTAGTCCAGAGAGTCGCCTATCTGAGGGGGATCCGTATGGAAGTCCGGCCGAGGTTCCAGTACAGCCTCAAACGATGTGTGCAGGGTCCCAAGCCGGTCTTGAAAAGCCGTTCATCCACTTCGCAGACCGTGCCACAGCCCTACCAGAACTCCGAACTACTGCGACTTCTGGGGTTCGAACGGGGTGAGGTACTAGGATGAGAGGGGTCAGTGAGCCCAATGTGTGGTTGTACTCTTTTTCTTGGATCACCACACAAGAACTCGGACTTAAGGCGGTGTTCAACGAGACAACCCACTGTGTACTCCTACACAGCCTCTCATCGTTCACCTTGTATTAGGGTAGATTCACCAACACAGTTTCACTTTCATCAACACCATGTTCACCATCATCCCGACTCACATCAAAAGAAACCTCATTGTAACACTAAGCATGCAATAAGCAGTAACAGTTGCAGGGGCCATATGATATCAACCAACTCCTACATCTGCTAGGATTGTGGTTTGCTTACTACTGTGACAAGATGATAGGTCATGCAAAGGACATGGGTTCAACTATGCGGTAGCATCGATACAAGGTGATCTCCTAAACATGCATAAGCGAGACTGAGAGGGAATTGGTATTTTATAGACATGATCAATGGGGGTTTGCTTGCCTTGCTGACGAGGTTTAGTCACGGGGTCTTCAACGAAGGGGGTGAACTCGGGTTCCGGCTCCACTTCTATCCGCAACATGACAATCATAGGATCAACATAATGTACAATGCACAATCACATGAATAATATTATAATGGTGATTTTCATGGTGCTGATGTGTTGAGCATTTCATTTAAAAGGAGTATATTGCATTTGAGTTGCAAATTCAAACTCCATTTGATTTATCGATGAATTTCAAATGCATTTGAATGCATGAAAGTTTATTTGAAAAGGTTGAGCATGAAGTGATGTGGTATAGTTGAGATAAAGCTTCTGATGTGTGGATGAATCCATCTAAAATAAATGTGTTGCAAAGTCATTTGCAAATTCACTCCAAAATTGAATTTGAAAAGGATCCATATGCATGTTTGCTACTGTTCACCCATTTTAAAATGGTCAAACACAAAAACAAGTTGCATATTCATAATCCTTGTATTTTTCTGATAATTTTAGACATATTATTTGTCCAATTTGAAGTTAATATGAATTTTCTATGATTTATTGAAGTTTAAGCTATTTTCTGGAATTTTCTGGATTTTTAATTCTCTGGAAAAAAGGTTTAATGCGTCAGCATGAGGTCATGCTGACGTGGGGGGGGGCTCTGACGGCTGGGTCCGGCTTGTTAGTGAGAGGGGAAATAATCCCTCTCTGTTTAAACTAACAGAGGGATTAGGGGGGCCAGGGGGGCCACTGTTAGTGGCTGGGTGGGCTGATTAGTGGTTAACTTAACCACGGCCACGTCACCCGCCGGCGGCTCAACGCCGGTGTCCACTGGACACGGCGGAGTCCGCTCGGGACGGCGGCGCAGTGCGCCAGAAGACGAGCCGAGGCCATCTACATGCTCCTGGGGGTCATGCGCATCACGTGGAGCAAGCGGGAGAGCCAGGGGAGGCCTGAGACTACGCCGGCGACGAGGAACTGCGGCGGCCGGCGACTGGTGGAGGTGAACCTGCGCTACGGTGCTTGGAAAAGAACGGGGAGAGAGGGGAAATGACCGCCTGCTCACCCTGAGGGCAGTGGCGAGCTCGAGGAGGCCGGAGGAGGGCCGACGGTGATGGAATCAACGGCGATGGTCCGTGGCTCCGGCGAGATGTCGTGGGCCGATTCGCGACCTTCGAAGCTTCCCAGCTTGCGGGCGTCAGCACGAAGACGAAGACGAGTGTGGCGGTGAGGAGGGACACGGCGGTGCGGCGACTTGACGTCGTTGGCCGCGCGGGAACGGCGGCGCGCTCTGCGGCAGTGCTCGGGCGGCGACGAAATCGACAAGGGGGAGGTCACTGGGGGAGAAGAGAGTGGGGGAAAGGGATGGGGGGAGTCAAGGGCGCTGTCGTGGCGAGGAGAGAAAGCCCGGGGAGGCCTAGAAGGCTCTCGCCGTCGAGGTGGCGGTCGTCGCCCTCGGCATGCTCGACAGCGAGCTGCTTGGGGTAGACGACAAGCCCCTCGTGGGCTTGGGCCGGGGTGCAGTTAGTTGGGCCCGAGGCCGAAGGGGTGGGCTGGGATTTCCTTTTTCTATTTTCTGCTGATTTTCTATGTTTTCCTTTTCTGTAATTTGTTTTGCTCTGGAGAAAAATAGCAAAGCATCTTGTAAAATCCTCAAAACTTTTATGTGACCTTACAATATATTTATCTAGCCACTCACAAGTTTTGGAGATTTTTTAAATTCAAATAATTTGAATTTCAAATCAAATAGGGTATTTAATTAATTTCCAAGCCCCTTTTGGAATATTTGAAAAATCTTGGTGCATGCAGTGGGACCCACTTCACTTTAGATGTGATCATGCATATTTATAAGACTTTTCAAAAATACCAGGGGAATTTTTGGAAGATATTTTTATCTGGCCTTTTGAATTAAATTCTCTAGGGCTTTTCTTTTCCCCATTTTTGAATTTCTTTTGAAATTTTTATCATGATGCAAAGGCCTAAGCTTATCCTAGCACATACCTAACTTGGGGTTGTGACATACTCTCAGATTATTGGCTCGCTTATGTACTTGGCAAGTGCCACGAGGCCTGACATCTCGTTTGCTGTTAGCAAACTGAGCCGATTTGTGTCAAATCCGGGAGATGATCATTGGCATGCGCTTGAAAGAGTTATGCGGTATTTGAAAGGCACTGCGAGCTATGGGATTCACTATACTCGGTATCCTAGGGTACTTGAGGGTTATAGTGATTCCAACTGGATATCTAATGCTGATGAGATTAAGGCAACAAGTGGGTATTTGTTTACACTTGGTGGTGGCGCTGTTTCCTGGAAGTCTTGCAAGCAGACCATCTTAACGAGGTTAACTATGGAAGCAGAACTCACAGCATTAGACACAACCACTGTTGAAGCAGAGTGGCTTCGTGAGCTCTTGATGGACTTACCTGTGGTTAAAAAACCAATACCCGCTATCCTGATGAACTGTGATAATCAAACTGTGATCGTCAAAATAAACAGTTCTAAGGATAATATGAAGTCATCAAGACATGTGAAGAGGAGACTGAAATCTGTCAGAAAATTGAAGAACTCCGGAGTTATTACATTGGATTATATTCAAACGTCTAAAAATCGGGCAGATCCCTTCACAAAGGGTCTATCACGTAATGTGATAGATAATGCATCGAGGGAGATGGGTTTGAGACCCACCGTTTGAGTTGTCCATAGTGGTAACCTACTCTATGTGATCGGAGATCCCGTGAAGTAGAAGTAGGAGACAAGCTGTTGGTCAGCTGAGAGGAGAGTATCCTTATATTGGTTACCCCACTCCGTTATGATGCAATACTATCCTGATCTGCATGGCAGGTTGATATTTATCTTAATGTGTTCCAAGTGGCTCATGTATATAAGCAAAGATGTCGTCCTGCAGAGCATCTTTTGAGGAATACACCTATATGAGCTTGGTTGTTAAACGTCGCAGTCCGTGGGAGTTGGGTGCTCTCTAATAAACTCATGAAAGGCTTTGGAGTATGACGTATAAGCCCCACCCACGGGGAAGTCTTGCGGCAGCCCAGTATCGGTCAAGGGTTTGTGCGAAACTAGATTTACAGAAAGCTTGTAGTTCAAGGCATAGTCCACTATTCAAGTTGTGAACTAGTGCAGCATGAATTCTACGTGGAAGTTCAACTTAACAGTCTCCACTAAAACATCGGTATATAAACAATGATTTGGAACAAAATGATGAGATGAGCCAATGAGACTCTGTGGGGGATTGTTGGATTTTATCTATTTGCTTGAGTGGGCTTTTGGCCCAAAGCACTTTGTAAAATCTGAAATTCTCTTGGCCCATTCATGCATAGCAAGTGGTGAGAAGTTTAGTACCACCTCGCTAGTGGAGGGAGAGCTACACCTCTTTATAAGGTGAGTTCCACTAGCACTTGTAAGAGTTTGAGAAGAGAAGTGCTACATGCGTGCTCCTCCTCCTCGCTCGCCTCGCCTCGTCACGACGCGCGCGCGTGTCGGGTTTCGGGAATGAGCCGAGCCGAGGACAAAGCTATGCGTACACTTATATTTTTGCAGTTCGGGAAAAATTAATGAGGCATTAATTATAATTAACGGACGCGTTAATTATGCTTAATCTGTGCGCCGTTTTCGTGGGCTCTACTCCCACGTCGGCCCACCCCGCTGCGTCTATATAAACAACGCAAACCCTACCCTGGACGCACTGCCATATGGTTCCTCCTCCTCGTTCCAGATCATTGCGCCGCCGCTCAAGTCTTCTCCATCCCTTCTTCCGGCGTGCACCGCAAGAAGGGACAACAGGCCTTCGAAACTCCGCATCTCGAGATCCTGTACGGGAGAGGGGCGATCAGGTTTTTGGGGAGCGCACTCGCGCGACTGCTGACAGCGACGACGACGACTACTTCTTCGACGACGACTTCTTCCCGGACGTCGGCAACCTCTCCATCAACGACATGGGCGACACCAACACCAGCGGCTCCACACCCGCTGCACCGTACGTGATTTGTTCTTCTGTGTTTGAGATCATGTTGCATGTTGTGTTCCTAGTAATTGCTTTAGATGTGATCTCGTTGTCTACTGTTTTAGTAGATCGCATGACTAGTTTGATCTGTTTCATTATTGCCATGGATTGTTTGTCTATTTAGTGGATTAAATCATATGCTAAATTGCTAATATTTTCAACAGATGAAATAATTTAAGAGTCCGTCTAGCTCTCATCAATGTTTATTTGATTTCAATAAAGACAAATTTTGATCAAAATATTATTCAAAAACATGGTTATGAATTTAAATAAATGTTTTCAAATAGGAAAAAACTGTTAAGGAAACCAATATATTTTAATATACCGGTGAACAATCCTTTAATATATGATGGTCATTTTCTTAATACACACTAGTTTTTTAATATACTACATTGAATATATTTTTAATGTACAGTAAAAAATCATATAGTAGTATGATGATCTTTGTAATTATACATGATGAATATTTCTTTAATATGCATTGAATATTTTTTAATACACACTTAATCTCTTTTGATAAACGATGTTTTTTTTAATATACAATAACTTTCTTTTAATGTACGATGCACTTAGCAATTATCATATTTTATGAATACACGCGCGCACGTCCTACCCCTACGAGCATCTCTGAAATACTGAATTGACATATCATTTTGAGATTAAAGAGTTATCATAGGCGCCTCGTAGTCAACGAAAACGTCTACTAAAAGCGCATTACCGAATGATTTGGAATAAATTCAATAAAATGCTAGCATTAATATCAAATCTAATAATACTTGAACTCTGATAAACTGCGGGATACCGCTATCACTGTCCATTACTATGATGACAGCGCGTCACTCGCGGAGATAATGGAGGGATTATGTGGGGCGCTTATGACGGTCTTTATGAGAGTGCTGAGCTCAATCGGCTTGGTTGCTTCTCATTCCATGCTAGCTAGGTCCACCGTTCATTGCCACGCTTCTTCGTCCTGCATTATTTTTCCTTGGAGATTTTTTGTTCTTTTTGCGGGGAACGATCTCCGTCACTGGTCGACTCTGCCGTACCCACCCATTCCCACCCCTCTCATCATATACTACTCCGTAATAATAATCTTTGGTCTTGAAGATAACGCGAGAGCAGAGAAAATGACATGTTCGTGTGATTATACAATAGCACTTCACACGCGCATATATTACCCGTAAACAATTGGCAGAGATGTTAAGCAAATGATTCGCGAGAAGAAAAGAAACGGTGAGACGAAACGTGTAGAGGAGGCCAGGGCCAGCCGCCTCGATCAGAAGCGGCTCACCGGCCTTCACCGGCCATGTAGTACAAAGTCGCCGGCTGGCAAGAATCGCGCGCGCGATGTAGACGTCGTCGAAAGTGAGAGATACCGTGTAGCCGCCATGCCATTTTGCCACCTGCATTATTAATGCACTGGTATTCTACAAAGAGTACACGAGGGAGAATACGTATGTACTCCAGTACGTAAGAATGGTCAAAAGTAGTGCAGTAGATCGTACGGGCTCGTGGCATCTTGTTTCTTCAGTCAGACAGGGCAACTCCAACGCGCCGACGCAAACGGACGTCGAATTTGTTCGATTTGTGCGAACGCGGGCGCTCAGCGCGTCCGTTTTTGTCCGCCGTTTTGCGCGGTCGCCCAACGCGCGGACGCAAACGCAAAATTTAAACTGAAATTTAACTAATTAAACACTGAAATTAACTAATTCAACCGTTCATTACAACTAATAAAACATTAATTTAAAAAACTAAAAAAAACGCGCCATTGCCGCCTCCCTGCGCGTCGTCGCCGCCGCCTTCCTCGTCGCTCGACAGCTCGACGATTGTCGGCGGCACCGGCGCCCAGGGGTATTCGCGCCGCCAGCGCTCCTCCATGGCCGCGCGCTCGGCCTGCCGCCGCGCCTTCTCCTCTTGCCGGGCCTCTCTGTCGCGGCGTGGCGGCGCTGGCGGGTCGACGACGGCGGCATTGCGCGAGGTGGTGTACTCCGCGTTCATGATGCGGCCGGCCTCGGCGCGCTCAGCCGCGAGATGGCGCGTGTAGCCATCCTCCAGGATGCGCGCCTCCTCCTCGTCGGTGGCGTCCATGGGCACCGCGCCGGCCGGCATTGTGGCGTACACGTAGAACGTGTTGACGCCCTCCCACTGGTAGCCCTCGCGCCACGGCTCCTCCTCCGTTAGGTGGTGGCGCGGCGGCGAGTCCACCCCGGGACCGTAGGGTGGCGGCGGCGGCGGTGGGTAGGGCGGCCGAAATTCCGGTGCCCACCAATCCCATGGCGCAGGTGGGAGCGGCTTCTGGTCCGCCGGAGGTGGTGGCGGCGGCATGAGAGAGGATGGCGATGGCGGCGCCATCCTCACAGGTGGCGGTGGCGGCGACGGCATCATAGAGGATGCCGGCGCTAGTGGTGGCGGCGGCGCCTGCGCTGGTGGTGGGGCGCGTCGCCAATGCGGATTCCTCCGGCGGTGCGTCGAGGAGGCGGGCCGGGTTCAAGCTTTCCTGGATAACGAAATCCAGGCCCGGCCACATTGCCTTCTCCTCGGCCTCCGAGAGCGCGAGGGCTTGTTGTAGCGCCGCCTCCTCCTCCGCGACAGCGGCCTGAAATGCCGCCTCCTCGGCCTCCTCTTCGGGCGCGAAGACGGCCGGCGGGGGCACGACGCGCCCGCCCCCAAGGTGCAACCCAGCCGGCTGTGGCCGCGCCACGTACCGGTCGCACAGCGTTGCGGCCAGGTTGGGCGGCACGGGGACGCGGTCGGGGCTGAGGCGCCAGTCGCCCGGCAGCCCGACGTTGGTCCATGGCAGCGGGCACTTGTGCTGCCATTAGTTCCGGCACTGGTGCGCCGGAAGATAGATCTTCCGGCGCGGAGGAGGAGGGGGAGGGGTGGGGGAGCAGTGGGTCCGCGGCCGGAAGCCGGAGCCGAAAGCCTCGTTGTCATTTTTGCTGTGGACAAACCGCTTGGACATGGCAGCGCTTTGGTGGTGCTCTGGTGGCGCTCTGGTGGCGGCTTAGGAGGCAGTTTGTGGGCGCGGGTGTGGGATAGAGACGGCCGCTGCGTCGTCGTCTTATAAAAAGAAGCCACAGAGGCTGGCAAGTGGCCCCAGCGCGGACGCGAAACGTCGAGCGCGGACGCTCGCAGACGTTCAACGCGTCCGCTCGGTGTCCGCGCCAGCGCAAACTCGGCGCACTTTTGCGTGGGGTTTGCGTCTGCGCGGACACCGAGCGGACGTGACCGCGCCAGTAAATGTGTTTGCGGTTGAGCGTTGGGCGCGAGTTTGACCGGTTCGACGCAAATCCGGACGCGCGCGGACAAAATGCGTCGGCGCGTTGGAGTTGCCCTAAGAGCAACTTCAACGGGCTGACTCAAATGGACCACGAAATTGTCTGTTTTTTATTCGTTTGGGTTGCGAAATGGATCAATGTCCGGCCCATGTCCGCCCTTTCAGGTCACTCCGTCTAACGGTGCGGGTGCGACTCAAATTTAGTCTCACCTCGCCGACCGTAGGGTGGCCGGAGTTGTTTAAGAAGGGGCTCGCAGTTGGCCACAATGTGAATCGTAGCAAATAGATACATATAGTTCTCGTGGTGTTTTACTTGTGGGTGATGTCTATGTATTCCAAAGATTTACTAAAAATGTGAAGAACCTTTTGAAAATACGTAGAGATCACCCTTCATAGGCCACTCGCGAGAACTATCATTGACATATTTGCTATAAGTTTTTAAAAATTATACAACATAACACATAATATTATTACAGAACCAAATAAATCATTCATTGTAGCACACGATAAATATTGCAAACCAAATAAATTATCCATTGTATGAAATACTTTTATTACAAACCACACATAGTATTATATAAAAGAGAGCTCATGCTACTGGGCTCGTATGCGAGCCCATGTATGCTCAACCAAATCGTTCTGCAACTGTATGTGATCACACATGTCACAATGAAACTGGAGGAAGTTCTCGTATGATGTCGATGGACCATTGGGCACAATATTGTCACCCTGATATTGCCAGTGCTGGTCAGTGAGCCTCTCAGGACACTCAGCCTCCACGATCATGTTGTGCATGATCACGCATGCATTCATCACATCCCCCAAAGTCTCAACACTCCAACATCTCGCAGGGTGCCGAACAATAGCCCATCGAGATTGAAGCACACCGAAAGCACGCTCCACATCCTTTCTACAACTCTCTTGTTCTCTGGCAAACCTTGCTATATTCTCTTCTTGTGGGTTAGGGATTGTCTTCGCAAAAGTTGACCACTGAGGATAAATATGATCCGCGAGGCAGTATCTCTGGTTGTACTGGTGGTCATGGACCTCAAAGTTCGCAGCTGGGGCATTGCCTTCCGCAAGACTGGCAAACACGGGGGAGCGCTGAAGCACGTTGATATCATTGCGGGAACTTGTCATGCCAAAAAAAGAGTGCCAAATCCAAAGATCCTGAGATGCCACAACCTCGAGGATCACAGTGCAACCCTCGGCATGTCCCTTGTACATCGCCTGCCAAGGAAATGGACAGTTCTTTCACTCCTAATGCATATAATCAATGCTATCGAGCATGCCCGAAAACCTCTAGCAGCATTGATCTCCAACAACTGAGCTGTATTTGCGACATTTGGTTCCGGCAATTACTCGGGGCCAAACACTGCAACCGCAACTTGGCAAAATCTGTACAATGCCTCCAAGCAAGTAGACTCGCTCATGCGCATATACTCATTAACTAGGTCACCGGGCACTCCATATGCAAGCATGCGAATAGCCGTTGTACACTTTTGATAAGAGGAGAACCCAAACTTGCCAGTACAATCATACTTCAGTCTGCTGGTAGGCATGGTCCTCCCACCAGCTTCCTCCTCAACTCCGACGTCCTCGTACATCCGACCACGACCCCGTACTAGGGGTCAGATGGTAGGCATGGTCAGACAGGCGGTGCTGGAGAAAGGGCCCGATGCGACGGCGCAACTACCGGGAGAGGCGGGAAGGGTGCGGCGGCGACGGCGAGGTAGGGGGAACAAATCGTGGAGATGTTTTCGATTGTATGCAGAGAGGCGGGCCAGGCGGACAAGGAGAGGACATATCGCGTGTCCGCCCAGACCCCATAACCGTAGACTTGGGCCTGGATTGCATCGTGGCGGATCAAAAAACGAACACCGGGTCCGTTTGTGTCTTCCGTTGGGCCTTTTATTATTTCCACCGTGACCCAAACACTGACTGACAGATCAAAATCGAACATTTTAGTCAGGTCGTCGGAGTTGCTCATCTCGAACACTCTGGCACTCCATATATATACTCCAGGAACTTAATCCATGAAGAGCGATTTGAATTCCAAACTTTTTTACTACGATACTCAGCAAATCCCAGTCCACCACCCTTCTTTTGACCGCAGGACCACCGGTGCACCCAGCAAATCACCATCAATGCCCGTTTTTAAAAGAAAGTGTATGGCCCCACATTTAGTAATCCACCAGCCTGCTGCTGCGCTAATCCGTCGTTGAATGCTACGTAATGATGATTCCAGACTAAACTAAACCCCCCTTTCCTCTCCCCGTCTGTCTCCTCCCCTCCTCCCCCTCCGCTGCTTACACCAGCAAGCCGTACTCCTCCTCCACCTTTCCCCTCTCATCCCTTTTCCTCCGTCATCAGGCCGTCGGCGTCATCCATCCTCTGCCAAATCCCGCAACCAAATTTCGAACTCGCCACCGGCCCAAAAGGAATCGGCGAGGAGGGATCGAAAGCAACAGCAACGCAGGTCCAGCCAGCCTTTTTGTAAAGCGGGATAATAGGGGGTTAAAACCCTAGGTGGAACCGGGCGGAGGAGTCCTTCCGCCATTTGGCTGCCGGTTGCGTGCTCCAGAGGTGTTCCAGTTCACGGGACGGCGGCGGAGCCAGGCTCTCCGGTGATTCCGGGAGCCGCGTATGAGGTGAGGATCCCCTGCTGCTGTGCCGTGTCGTTCATGCTTGGGGATTCGGTGAGGGTCGGATTCTCGTGTTTGGATTTGGCTGCCAGAAATGACGCGTGATTTCTGTCGCCATGTCCTAAAGTTTGTTCCTTTCAAGTCTCAGCGACCATGTTTTTTCTCAGTTAGTTATAAGTTAGTTGGGTTGTATTGTCAGTTCGTTACGGAATATCCAATCACGTTTTTAAGAGCTTGTCTCCTTGCTGCTGGTAATAAATCTGTATTCTTCCACACGAATCAGCACGGATTTTTTTCGTAGCTGACCTTTAATCTAATGCTATGTTGCACTGGTTAGCTTAGTTGCTCCGTGATTCAATTTTTAGCCCAAAGGCTGTCGCTTTGTCTTGTTCCACAATTCATGTCACCGTACTGAACTATTTGTCCATAGCACATCTAATTGTGCAGCTTAGCCTGCTCCTTTTCTTTGCTTCCATCGTGTTTCTTAACTTCTGAATTCACTGGATGATGCCAATTTAGTCAGTTTCGCTGAGTTAGGTACTTGGATGGGTGGAATTTGCTTCCTGGTTGAGTTGTTGTGGTGTGCTTGTAGTAGAATCTCCGCTATGCAAATGAAAAATAAACATGAAGTATTTATTTAAGATTTAAGGTGCACCAGCCTTGCTGGGCCTAATTTCATATAGCCTTGAGGTAAGTTGTTTGCACGATGGGAGATGGACAGTATATATCAGTAGTCACCACCTTCATGTGTTTTACTGATATAACACCTTTTACATGGTGCAGCACTGAAGTTATATATTCTTCTTCTCTTTTATATCAGAGTACCACACATGACGAGGGTCATTCATGACTCGGGAGAAGGCATGCAGAAAGACGCACTTGATATGGTATCATCTGATGTTAACTTCCCCAAGGGCCATTTTCCAGACTACAGGATTGGGCCAAATAACCAAATCATTGACCCAGAGGAGACGCATGAGGCTGTACCTTTAAAGGAGATTGTTGCGAAAGAAACAACACAACTGCTAGAGCAGCGTAAGCGGCTGTCAGTGCGTGATCTCAGGGAGAAGTTTGAGAAGGGTCTGTCTGGTGCCTCCAAGTTGTCTGAAGAGGTATGTTAATCAATCCAGACACTTCATCTTGCACCGACTTTTATCAACAATGTATACAGGAGCTTCAGCGACACATAGACAATCAAAGTTGTTCACAGAAGGCATGGTTTCCTGGTTGAAATTCCACATGCTTTCACACAAGGCATGGTCTCACCTGGATACAGATAAACATATTTATAGTTAGTGAAAATTATTATACCTGATAATTTATCTGTGGCCATATTAAGGAGTTGGTTCCCCTAACAGTGTCAGTGTCTCGAGAGCTCATATGTATTGATATAATCCTTGTTGAAGTCACGGTCATACTTCATTCAAAGCTGACCTCTCTTTCCTTCCTGAAGATACTTCGTTTTCAAAGGAGGATATAATTTCACATAAAATGGATAAGCATATGGGTTCCATGGGACTGCACTGTCCTATCGACACTGTGCTTTGCTAGCTGGGATAAATATCACATTCTAGTCTTAGTAACTTGCTTGCAATGAATTTCCATTTTCAAGTTATTGCTTCATATTTCAGGCTAAGCGACGAGAAGTAGCTTCACTGGACAGGCAGGTTCTTCTGAAGAAGCTCAGAGATGTTTTAGATGCGTTGAAAGGCCGTGTGGCAGGTCGAAACAGAGATGATGCTGATGAAGCTATCTCGCTGGTGAATACCTTCTTTAGACTGCCAATATTTGTCTTCTAATATAAGCTGATTTTAATTCAATTGCATTGCTCTTAACTAAACTTGAGAGTTAGGTTGGTTTAGCCCCTGAACGCCTTTCCAAGCTAGCATTCTAGAAGTAGCTTAACTTTTTTTAGTACACGATATTAGGTGCCAACTTCCAACATTAATTGTGTTTTGCTGTTTGTGTTCACGCAACAGTTTGTACATGATGCCTTGAGCATTTTGAAAATGCTCAAATTTGAAAGATTATCAATGTAATGATCTGAAAGTAGTATTAATGAATTTTGGTTGTACATTTCTGGATTGAAGCTTGCCAGTCTATGAAAGTAGATATATATCTTTTCAAAATAAGAAATCCATCATATTTTATGCTTTATTTACTAATTATGCTTCTTTTTTGGTTGTCTATATTATCTCCAGGTGTGATGTTTTTGTTCTTTGTCATATTAATTTTTGTTGCAAAAATATTTTTGTGATTATGGCAAGTTATGTTTTATCAGGTGGAGGCTCTAGCAGTTCAACTTACACAAAGAGAAGGAGAATTAATTTATGAGAAGGCTGAAGTAAAAAAGTTGGCTAGCTTCCTCAAGCAGGTTTACCACATTTCTGAATCATCGAATTTCTTATTCACACCTGTTTAATCGATGTAATAAATCAGATCTGGGAATCTGAAAAATGTTTTAGGCTTCATAAGTGATTAATATTTTTTAATTGTCAGTGCATTATGTATATTGTAACATGCTGATATTATAGACCTGGTTTAAATGGAAAGTAGTAAGGTGTTTGTTTTGGAAGACTGATAACTCCTAATTTCATATAATTGTAAAAGTAATTTTGTTCGTAAATCCTGCTGGTTGTGGTGAAAGTAAGACCAGAAGCCTATGAAGGTCTGATGCTCTTTTGCAGAATGCCCTGACCTTTTCTGGAAAACTTAGCACAATTGCGTAATTCAACCTTAATGTTTACAAGGATTATATTGTCTTTTGAGCCATTTTCTATCTCTTGAATCTTGTGGGCAAATTATCCTGTGTCCTTTTGTTTTATTTTTTAAATTCTTCATAACTGGAGATTAAAGTTTGTCGTGTCATGTAGTGTGTGCTGTTCATGAGGCTGTGTAGTGCCTAAGTTAAGGAAAGCAGGTCTAATTTTCAGTCATGACCCACATTCAATGTTCGTATAGTTTAGTATGTGCGATGTTTCACAACAATCTGCTGAATGCCTATTAAGATACCAGCATTTACTAGCACTACAATGCCGCTGCTTGGTTACACACAGATATAACAAAGTTACCGTTCTCCTGTAATTTTAGGCTACTGAAGATGCCCGAAAGGTGGCTGAAGAGGAAAGAGCTCTTGCACTTGCTGAAATTGAAAAATCTAGAGCTGCAATAGCAAAAGTTGAGAAAGCGTTGATGGAGCATGATTCAGCATCAAGTAGCAGAGAGGAGGAGGTGCTTCCTCAATTACTAATGAGCTTGGATGTTTTCTATAATGTTACTGAACTTCCTCTTATGTAGTATATCTAATGCATAATGCACTTACATGAGGCTGATGTGTTCTTTTGATTTGAGTAATTCCACATGTTAAAATCTTTGTTTTTTTTAAATCAGGAGATAGAGGAACTTAGGAAAGAGATTCGAGAGGCTAGACGAATAAAAATGCTACACCAACCAAGCAAGGTTTGTTTTGCATCATTGGTTCATTCTTCTATGTATGGAGTTATAGTGTTTGTATTTATGATCTTTGATGATACTTCCCCTGTTCCATTTGCTTTTCTTCTGTCAAGTTCAAATAGAGTTTTTCCTCCCTTTTTAGTCCTAACTCCTAGTCTTGCCAATTGGCATGTCTTTTCTTCTCAATGCTATATCTCTCTTCTCATACTGTCATGTATCCTGTAATCAAACACACAGCATCTTTGTGACAATTTGTAACTCCCTCCGTCCCAAAATAAGTGTCTCAAAGTAGAAAGTTGAGACACTTATTTTGGGACGAAGGGAGTACTTGTGTATTTACTAATAGTTGTCATGCAATATATCTTAGGTAATGGACATGCAGTTTGAGCTTCAGGGACTGCGGACACTCATATCAGAAAAAACCCAGCTTTGCAATCAGTTAAAGAAAGAGGTAATTTCTGGTTGGACAGGCTCCATATTATGTAAGGTATCGTGATTTGAGTAACGCCGAGCTATGCCAATCATCACACTCACTTTTATGTTCAGCTTGCCATGATCAAGAGGCTGGAACAAGATAGCTCTAAACTCTTTGAGCTTGAAGGTTCTGATACTCTTGGATCACAGTTCCGTATTGTCCCTCGAGTGGATGGTGCTCCAGACATCTCAAGCTGTCCGGCTCAGTGGTACCGTGTAATTTCTGGAGGCAACAGAGAGCTCATATCGGGTATGTAATATGATAAATAGCTCCCAGAGCTTGCTAGACATCTTCCATGACCAATGAAAGAAACAAACTCATTGGCAAACAATCTCCGTATAAAACTATGTTTCATCAGAACATCTAATACATTATTGGATAATTGTTTTCCTTCGTTTATATGTGTTAATGTATTTTAATTTCCTCTTGCAGGAGCAACGAGACTTACCTATGCTCCAGAGCCATTTGATGTTGGCCAATTGTTGCAAGCAGAGATAGTTTTGAAAGCAGATAAAGTTACGGTTCAGACAGATGGCCCTATAAATCCTGGTTAGGCCTTTCCCCCACTTTGTTTGAACATCTTTTGTGTTGTGGATTTATGTGGAAATAACTGATGTATGTGGATATATTTGTTTCTTCTGAAATGTTCTGTTGCTTTATTTGTGCAATATCAAGCATTAGCAACTTCCACACTGTTTTTGTTCTTTTTGTAGACCTTAATAGCACTAGCGCTGGCATCTGTTTTGACCTGACGAGGCATAAGCACCATTTGATTTGTCTTGTGATATTATATGAATTAGTCTCATGCTACAGTTTACCAATGGCCCTTCTTGTTTCGCTGCATTTTTTTGTCACATGTTCTTATAACAGCAAGTCATCGGTATTGTTGGCTACAAGCTCGTGTAAATGGCTGACTATGTTGTACTTTGAACAGCTTCAGGACTGGAACGTTATGTGGAGTCGCTAATGAAAAGGGTGGATGTTGAGTTCAATGTATGTATGAATCTTCTTTGCCTATAGGGTACCTGTAATCCAGAATAAAACTTCTGCAAAACACTTCACCTTTCATGATTCTACTAAAACACAGTAAACAAAATAAACACACTCCAGTCTCCCATTTCTAAACACCCCTCATTTTCCTTTACCAAAGGGGGACAATTTTGTTATTTTGTGGTGGGAAAAATCAGTGATCCTGAATGCCTGTATATAAGTTAATTGATGTTTCCATTTGTGCTACTTTGTAGGTGGTAGTCACCCAAATGAATGGGAATGATTACGCATCAAAATCTGTCCATGTATTTCATATAGGAAAGCTGAGATTGAAGCTTCGGAAAGGAAGGTCTACAAAAGCAAGGGAGTCATATTCAACGACGATGAAGGTAAAGTGAAATCACGTTCCCAGTACATATGTAACAAAAGTGATGTCTGCTCAACTGTATTGCTTTGTTTCCTAGATTGTAGCAGTAAACCAACGGACACTATCTTTAACAATCATGCTTGCCATCAGTTTACAGCAATAATATAGGCCCTGTCCTTCTAGGATCCTAATAATATTTCAGAAACAAACAATGGTTCCATACAAGTCTGCAGAAATTTAAGCATGTCGTCTCATCATTAGTCCTGTTATGTTTAGGGCAAACAATTCTATGGAAGTTGGAGAAAAGTTTCCGTATGTTTTGAGGTTATTTTCTAACGATCTATGGTTTCCTTGGCCAATCTTCAGCTGTGTGGAAGCCGAGGTGGCGGTAATGCTGCGGCCTGTGCAGTCTTCTGGCAAACTAAGAAAAGCCTGTCCTACACTTTAGCTTTCGAAACAGACAGGGACAGGAATGCTGCAATCATGCTTGCTCGGAAATTTGCTTCCAACTGCAATGTGAGTATTTCTTTCGAAGAAATAGCGTTTAGTGTTATCATGCTCAAGAATTTGCTATGTTCCTATGAACTTGGGAAACAACTTGCTTACAGCATTTGTTGGCTCAATGCAGGTTGTTCTCGCTGGACCAGGCGATCAAGTTCACGGTGGTGGCTGATAAAAAAGTGATCATGCTTTCTCCTTCATTATCAAGTTGACGGTGATCTAGTTGATCTGGTTGGTGTAAGTAGGTTGTGAGTTTGGGTGCTTGTGTATTTATATTTTGTGAGAGTAGTAGAAGTTGCACACGAGGCTTTCCCCTTTCGTACACGTCTTGCGAAGGCAATCTTTTTATTTGCCTGCAGCTGTTAGCACTGGTATAAAGATGTGCAGAACACGTTTGATCACTGTATCTTGTGTATTTGAGAGAAAAGAAGAGAGGCCTTTTAGTGTAGCGCCCAGCAGATTTCCTTCAAGAAATGTACAGATGAGAGAACCAGAAATCCAGAACCATTTCATCTATGCTGTAATCCTTGTCCATGCTAATGACATGCACATGCTTATTACAGTATATGTGATGATTTTTTGTTGGTAGCTTGAAATTCTTTTCCGCTTTGTTGGTCACAGTTTGAGCTATCTGATGGCATCAACATTTTTCCTTGTACATTCCACCCCTGTTTCCAAATATAAGACTGTTTTGGCAGTTTAAATTGAACTGCCAAAGTGTCCTACATTAATGAACATAGGGTGTACTTTTTAGCGGACCTGAAAGAAGCAAGTGCTATGCCATAGAGAAGCTAGCAGCAAGTCACTGTCATCACTAATCCTCCCTGCCTGTTAGTGAGTAAACAACCTGCAAACACACTCTGACAGACCTTGTTTTATAGTACTAGCTTTGAACTCAGAGCCATTGACGGTCAAACGCGATGGAATCTTTCTGAAACGTTCAAATTCCATGTGAGAATTTCTGAAAAATAAAATGGAAGATCCATTTTGAGAAGGATGGGGTAGGGTATAGAATGTTTATTACAAAATCCACAAGGGTGGCAACTACAGGACAGCGCATATGCCACCGTAGCGTACGGATCTCACTCCGAGGCGTTGGTCACATGCAGTGATGCAGAACGCAACGCAGGCCGATCCAAGGTTATCTTCACAATCCAAACTCCAAAGCCACTACTACTACCGCTGAGCTTTTTGTCAGTGCAGGCTGGAGCTGGACCACGAATTCACACCCATGAGCCATCTTGATAATTATAGCTCCTTGATAATACGGTACTTGCTCGGTGGAGTAAATGAAGGTTTCAAACTCCTCCAAACTGACCGTGATTCACAATTTCTCCAGAATCCGATCTCCTATGTTAGGTTCAATTTCGTACAAATACTAAAGTAAACATACAGTGAAATCCATTTCCTATCTTTCTATACAGTCGTTTTACCAGCTTTAAAATCCGGTGTTACATTTTTTACTAGATTTAAGACTACAGTTTTCCAGTCGCATTTTTTTTACAATTCCCAACATTACTAGATTTAAGAAGGGAAAAGTATATTTTTAGTCCCTAAACTGTTTTAAAAGTATAGAATTGGTCCATGAATTTTAAAAAGCATAGAATTGGTCCCTTAATTTTAAAATTCGATTAATTTTAGTCCCTCATGGCGCTTCGGATAATTTTCTACCGACGTGGATTGCTATTAATAAAAAGAGAGAAGTGAGGGGAGGTTATCCACTGCCTACGACCCTCGTTGCCTACCATTGATAAGGTATGATATGCATATGACGCATCTAGCATGGACAAATGTGCAGTGTTGCTGCTCTGCTTGTGCGTGAACGGGACACCGACATAAGTGGCGAAGGTGAGCGTGATGAGGGTCGTAGAGAGCGTGAAACCTTCCCCCGCTCGTATATTTTTATTTATTACAATCCACATCCGTAGAAAATCATCTAAAGCGGCACAAGGGACTAAAAATAACTGATTTTAAAAGTTAAATACCTTTTAAATTTGAGGTACCAATTCTATACTTTCAAAAGAGTTTTAGGGATGAAAATTATTCTTTTCCCATTTAAGAACCCGAGGGTTTTAAAATCCGTAAACTTGTGTGCATTTGGTCATCAAATGAGTTAAATGGGATAACACTTCCGCCGCGATTCAGATTCCTGTGTCGATTCTGAAGCACCTCCTTCGGTTAAAATCAAAAGCCTACGTGGTGCCGGATTGCAAGTTGAAAACTATGGCATCGAATTTCATGGCATGTTTTCAGCGTGAACTCTGACTAATCAGTATTACACTCTGATGTCAGTTAGAGTCTACCCTGGAGGCTATGCCAAATTTCGGGAGCTCCCAAAATGTCATGCCGAAGGTTCCGTCAACTACTTCGGAAGCATGTAAAGATAACACACATGTTTATTTGGAGATGTATATTTTGGCTAATTTGGTAGCATATATGTAGAATTGGGTATATGTACTTTTAGGTGTATCAGTGGGAAAAAGGAGCTCCACCTTAATTTCGTTGAGTGACACCTATTAATAGTATTGCTTTCCTATGCTCGAATAAATATAAAAGAGCTATGAATTGAGTATACCACTGTCTTTTCTCTTTGACAAATGAGGAGTCCACATCCATTTTGTGTCAACCTTCTTAACTAACCCTTTTTGTAAAAGTTTACCGCAAAAGATTAGTCTTCAATTCATATTGTCATTATCACTAAAACACACTTAGGACGAGGGCTACACTTTCAACAGTATAATGTCGTGCACACCGGTTGTGGGTGATCCCCGTCTCATCTCCCATTTTTTGACTTCTGGAGGGGATTGGGCATTATGCTAGTTGGGAGAATGCTGATGGAGCAGATGAGATGCTGCTTGTACCTTACGTCGATGATTATCTTGCCAATGGCCCTCTAGAAGACAGGAAGACAGGGCTAAAGGTGGAGTCTAGAGTATTCACCGCTTCTTCCCTATGCATGTGCTCCTCCTCCGACCGTTGAGGTGGGGGGGGGGGATGAGAGGTGGTCATGGAATGCAAAGACCTACATTGAACATGAAGGTCGGTTCTATCATGATGCTCATCCAAGTTTAAATCACTTCACTTGTTCTTTGAGTGCGCATTTGCCATTAGATGTTGGCACTGTCCTTCATGGAAACCTCTAGGGAGATCTTTTGAGTTGGAAGTTACCTATCTCAAGCAACTCATCCACTTACCCTTTGCCCTGGAGATCACAGTTCTCATTTTGTTTGGCCATTTGGACTAATTGTAATGATCACATCTTCAAAGAAATTCAGCCCAACTTATATTGATGCAGAAGGAAATTCAAGACAAAAATGCAATGGATCACACACATAGTCAAGAAAGAGGAGCTTCAAGGGCTGCGGGATTGGGTTTCTGCTTTCAGAGACCTCAAATGCCTTGTATATGTTTGTTGTTTTCTTTGTTGGCTTTGCTTTTCTTAGGCTCTTGTTATTCTTTTGCCGAGCTCTTTTTTCCTTTTCATAAACTTTGTACTATTTTGTCCTGCTGTTTCCGTAAAAAGAAAAAGTTTGAATCACTTCCCTTACGTTCGGTAATTTGGAGTACTTTAGCCTTTTCAATGTAAAATTTTGATGTAGCATTATGAATATGGTAAAAACTACTCACTTCGTCCACAAATATACAATGCTTTGGATATTTCAATAGGGACACACGAACTGAAATGAATGAACAAATACACTAAAACGCGTTTGTATACATCCGATACAGAATGAAGTTAGAACATTTTATAATTATGAACGCGTTTGTATACATCTAGTCGCAAATACTTGATAAATAATAGAATTTTATCTAAACATAAATACGAAGCTACTTCACATGGGTAGCTTCTTTAATGTTATATAGTGGAGTTGGACACATGTGAAATCTCTCTTCCTTTCGAGGAGAAGGCTTCGTTGGTCGATGGTCGGTCTTCATTGTGTCACAATAGTATCCTTTGGTCGATAAGCTCTACTTGGCGTCTACACTTATTTTTGGACGACACCCCAATGGGATGTCCCTGGCACAACATCGTTGTACTTCTTTTTTGGTGGAAGCCTTTTCGCGGTACCAGATTACAAGTTTGTTTCATGTTCTATGAGCCTTGATGCTGTAATTTTCCTTCTCATGTCTTAAGTCTAAACTTTAATATGGCACATAAGATCTAATACAACTTTGTGTGTCCCTAGGAATCACACCTTGTTAAAGAAAACAATGTTTGGTGAGACATAAGAAACAAGAAATAAAACCAAACATCAAAGAAATCTTATAAATTCATGGATGAAATCTCTCAATAATAGCGGTCACTAATCTCTTACTAAATACATCAGTTACGTGTATCTTGTAGCTTACGTCGACGATTATCTTGTCGATGGCCCTCTAGAGGGATTACCAAATAATAGCTTCCCAGAATGGACCCTCCTTCAACATCGCCCAATCCTAGCCGTTCAATCCCTAGACCCTAGTCGTTGTGACCTGAAATCAGAACATAGGTGGACTTACATGTATGACCTGAAATAGTCTGACAAAAAAAGTGTATTTAATTGTGCATATAATAGTTTTCTTGAGGTCATGAGTTTTTCATGTTCTTGCACAGATTTTTTTAAATCGTATGCTGAAATATTTCAACGTGACAGTCATAGCAACTTACAAAACGGATGACTTGGGTGTCCAAACGGGTCTACCAATGCCCGATAAAATGTAAAAATAAAAATAAAACAATAAATTTAGTGAATCCATCCTCTGAAATCTCTCAATAACAGTAGCCATTAAGTTCTTGCCATGTGAAATGCAACCCGGGTATCCTTACCCGGTTGAATCGCACCCTATTTTTCTTTTAAAAAACAATATTTTATAAAACATAAAAGAAAGAAAACCACACATCAAAGAAATCTATTGAGTTAGTGATACGGAATCTCTCAATAGTACTGACCACTAATTTCTTACCATATCAATAATTTGTTCCGTGTATACACGCAACTCGAGGCCCTTTCAAACTCGAAAAGCCTACCAAAACGGGTGGTTTCCTCGAAGCACCCTCCTTCGGCCTCGTCCAATCCCAACCACCTCCCCTCCGACCGAACCAACCATTGCAATTCGAAGTGAAAACAAAAATTGACTATTCTATGACCTGAAATAGGCCCAACCAAAATATAAAAAAACTTAATTGTACATATGATAACGTGACGGCCACACCAACCTAGAAAATGAGAAACTCGGAAGTCGAAACGTGTTTGGCAATGCCCGATGAAATGTAAAAAAAAAAACAATAAATTTACCGAATCCATTCTCTGAAATCTCCCAATAATAGTAGCCATTAAGTTCTTGCCAAATCAATCGCAACGCGGGGTACATCCGATCCGATTAGAAACAACTCAGGCCCTTTCCTTCTCTCACAATTTTCCTCTTTTTTTTTAGTTTGGAAAGAAACCCTTTCCAGCTCGGGAGCCAACGGCTAGTTCCGTGGAGCGCCCTCCGTCAACGACAGCCGTCCGATCCCCCGCCCCGACCGTTGCGATCCGAGCCGCTACCGACCGTTGGAGCCTCTTCCCCGCTCCGCGCAGAGGCCCACGCCGCCGCCCCCCTCCCCCGACAGCACCGTCCCATCGCTATATCTCCCCTCCCCTCCCCCCGCAGGTCCAATCCTCCCCCTCCCACCGAACCAGAGCCCAGCCTCCTCCTGCGTCCTCCTCCAAGAACACGCCATTGATTTACTTAGCGAAGCAAGAAAAGAGTAGTCAGAGAGAGGGTGAGGAGAGCCGACGCAGCACGAAGTCGCCGGAACCGTGGCTGCGCTCGCCGGCGGGGAAGAGGGCTCGCGGTTTGCGCGCTTCTTCTCCTCGGTGCTGTCCGGGATCTTCCGTCAGGCCGACGAGGGGGACGCGATGGCCTCACGCAACCAGAACGTCGCTCCGGCGCCGCATAACAGAGGTGGGTGGGCGGACGGACGGATCCTCCTGGGCTTCTTTTCGTGTTGATTCTTCGTTGGTTCCTGGTTCTTCTTGTGTAATATTGGGGGGAATTCTTGCTGTGGGGAGAAGATGGGTTCTTGGTTTTAGCGTTTGGGGGGTTGATTCGTGGGGGAAAAGATGTCGTCTGAATTGGGGGCGGATTTTGGATTCGTTTGTTCCTGCCGATTTCCTGTGACAGAGGTAGGATTGGAGTTTCCGATCCGCGAATACGTTTCTCTTCGATTCGAGATTCTTATCGTCGTTCTTGATCTGAGATTACAGTGCGAACTCTGAGGAAAGATTTCATTTTTATGTGGTTTGAGACGAATCTAAAAGTTCTGATAACATCTCCTTCTTGTTTTTGACGTGCAGCGTTAGGTGGTGTCCCTGCTGCAGGAAAGCAGAAGGCGGCCATGGCCGCCGGCAAGCCCGACCCCAAGAACAAC
Organism: Bromus sterilis; assembly: GCA_950022295.1. NCBI lineage: Eukaryota > Viridiplantae > Streptophyta > Magnoliopsida > Poales > Poaceae > Bromus > Bromus sterilis. Next base: position 351,984,555 of record OX465597.1, read on the forward strand.
AACCGGCGCGCCCTGGGCGACATCGGCAACGTGGAGGCCCACAACCGCCGCCCCCTCGCCGACGTCCGCGCCGCCGAAGGGTAAGGAAGGATCATACCTGCCTGTCCGTTCAAGTACGATTTAGCCAGCCGTTTGGAACATCCACTAACCATGCCGTTCTTGTAAACAGCAAACCCCAGCTCCATGAGCCGGTGAACCGCCCCGTCACGAGAAACTTTGGCGCCCAGCTCCTCAAGAACGCACAGGAAAAAGCCAAAGCCGCGAGGCCTGCGGTGAGGAGGGCTCATCGAGATCATGTCAAACCTGCCCCTCCTCCCCCGGAGCACGTCATCGAGATCAGCTCCGACTCCGACGTGACCAAGTCGGACTCCGGCAGCGTCAGCTCCGTCCGCAAGTACTCGAGGAAGAAGGTCATCACCACCCTCAGCTGTGTCCTCGAGGCACGTTCCAAGGTGCGTCCTCTGTCAACTCTGAATCTGATCTGTGCAATGACCGAGTCTGATCTGAATCTGATTCACCATTGCAATGCCAGAACGCTGCAGGAATAACTGAAGAACATGTGATCCAAGACATCGACAAGCTGGACGGCGACAACCAGCTGGCCGTCGTGGACTACATAGAAGATATCTACAAGTTCTACAAGGTTGCCGAGGTAACTAACTAACTGCACGATCGATCGACTCTTAGGTGGTTTGTGCAAAAACATTGTGATCTGGTCTCTGAAGTTTCCTGTCTTTGTTGTTGCAGAGCGAGTGCCGCCCCTGCGACTACATCGAGTCGCAGGTGGAGATAAACTCCAAGATGAGGGGCATCCTCTCGGACTGGATCATCGAAGTGCACCAGAAGTTTGACCTCATGCCAGAGACACTCTACCTGACGGTGTACCTCATCGACCGTTACCTCTCTCTGCAGCCGGTGCTCAGGCGTGAGCTGCAGCTCGTGGGCGTCTCAGCCATGCTCATCGCCTGCAAGTATGAGGAGATTTGGGCTCCAGAGGTAAAGCTGAATCCATCTTTCTGCTTTTCCACTTTTCAGTGGTTCATTCATTCATTCGAGTACATGATCTGACTGGTGACTGTGTGTTGCTCAGGTGAACGATTTCATCCTGATATCAGACAGCGCCTACACCAGAGAGCAGATCCTGAGGATGGAGAAGGCCATTCTCAACAGGCTTGAGTGGAACCTCACAGTGCCCACGCCGTACGTGTTCCTTGTGCGCTTTGCCAAGGCCGCCTCCTCCTCGGACGTGAAGAACGCCAAAGAGGTACAGGATATGTGAATTCTTCAGAGTTCAGATGTTATTTGTTTGCACTGGTAAATCGTGGAGCTTGTTTGCTGAATTTTCTGTCTCTCTTCTCTGGATGCAGATGGAGAACATGATCTTCTTCTTCGCCGAGCTGGCGCTGGTGCAGTATGCCCTGGTGCAGTCCAAGCCCTCCATGGTCGCTGCTGCTGCTGTCTACGCAGCCAGGCTCACCCTCAACAAGAGCCCCCTGTGGACTGACACCCTGAAGCACCACACAGGGTTCACAGAAACACAGCTAGTGTAAGCAAGCAGCACGCTGCTGAAATCTCTTTGAATCTTTTAAAAATGTGGATGATTTCAGGGGTACTGAACCTTGTCTGTGATGATGGTTTCAGGGACACTGCAAAGATATTGGTGACCTCGCACTCGACCGCGCCCGAGAGCAAGCTCAGGGTGGTCTACAAGAAGTACTCCGGCGAGAAGCTGGGAGAGGTCGCCCTGCGCCCGCCTGCGACTGACTTCTGCAAATGAGCCGGGATCTGTTTTCGATTTGGAGTGCAATGGAAGGAGTGTCTGACATTCGCTTGTGATGGTTGATTGTTATGTTTCTTGCTTTTAGAGTGCAAGAAGAAGATGTGGTTTGAAACAGTTGCTAAGCTGCTTGTTTGGTCACAAGTCAGGAATATCATCTGACTTGTTGGTAACTATTATTAGGATTTCGTTGGCAGGGCACAAGTTGTGTTCCCCTGCCACTTGTGTGATAAAATACACCTTGATCTTGGTGTATATATATGGATTTATCTGTTGCAGTTATTATTCAATAATTTGAATAAGCTTTTGATGTGTTTGCCTTCTGACTTCTGAGTTTCCTCCTAAAGTAGGATGTGAGGATATATGCAACTGTTTATTCAAAATCTGAACCACAGTTGCAGTGTTTTTCATCATAACCAGCTAACTGTTATTCAAAATCTGAACCTGCTCACCTCCTATTTGAAGCAGCAGGCCTTGCAATCAGATTGCAGAAGCAGTCAATTTTCAGTCTTAGCTGATCAAAATTTTGTTTCTCTATCAAGCTTATTTGCACTGATTGTCCAGGTTTTTACAATGGAAACAGCCTGTCGAAAACAATGGAAACATCCTGTGCAAATTTCTTTGATGCAAATAAACCAAGAAATCTTACTGTCTCAGAGCGTCAGTCAAGCTCGTATCGTGGAACTAGAACATTCCTTTGATTGATAGAAGCAGGCAAGCAAACAAAGTTAGAACTCGGAAAGGACACACACACATATGAGGTTTACTGCAGCCCTAAAAGGTATCTGCCTAGATCTCCTATGCCGAACATGAACAGAGAAAGCTGGTCTTAGGAATCGACCCAGGGTTGCTCTCGCAAAAAGATTGTAATAAAGAAAGCAGAAAGCTGATGATACAAGAGCAATGAAGTCAAATGGATTCAAGCATCAGTTTTGGAACATTGCTGCTCGAGTTCAAGACATTGTGATGAGCATACAATTCCATCAATGAGATAGCTCTGCCAGAAATGAAATGATGCATTTCAAGCTCTGCGAGAAATGATACTAGAGAAATGCAAACCAAATGGAATAAATGTTGCATTTCAAGCATCAGTTTTGGAACATTGCTGATTGAGTTCAGTACATCGTGAGGAGCATAAATGTTGCATTTCAAGCATCAGTTTTGGAACATTGCTGATTGAGTTCAGTACATCGTGAGGAGCATACCATCTCCATCAATGAACTGATACTATCATATGAAGATCCACCCTTTTTGACAGCTTGGCCACAAACATCTTTCCACTCAAGGGCACGTCTCCTTATTGCCTCCGTATCGGCTTCATCACAGGCCATCAGTCTCTTAACAGCCCTTGCAATGTCCTGACTCCCAATCAGGCCATCCTTATCGGTCCAATCCCGCAAGTTCAGTCCAACCTTCCACTCTTCAACAATTAGACGACCATCAATCGGTTGATCAAAGAACAGTGGTAGAGCAAGCATAGGCACACCAGCAAAGACAGCTTCAAGTGTCGAGTTCATCCCACAATGTGTCAAGAAGCCACCAACAGAAGGATGCCACAGAACCTTCAGCTGATCACACCATGCCATGATCATCCCCCTGTCGGTGTCACCGACAAGTTCTCGCACCCGAGAAGATTTCTCTCGAAGGATCCATAAGAACCTGACACCACTTGATGCAAGGCCCTCAGCGATCTCATCGAGCTGGGAGGCTGACACAGAGAGGAAGCTACCAAGGGAGACGTATATCACCGAGTTCACAGGTTGAGAGTCCAACCAGGTGAAGCAGTCTCCTGGACTGGTGGTAACTTCTCCACTGGACTTGGAATGCTGGTCTTCCAGGTTCATGTAGGGAATGCAGGGCCCAACTGGGAGAACTGGACATGGGAGTGCTGATCTTAGGGAGTCGATGACACCGGCCTCGAGCTCGTACATAGTGGTGAATAGGAGGCATTGCGCGTTCCTGATGCTAGAGACAGCTGCTAGGACATGCTTTACTGCTCTCTTGTTGTGAATTAAGGGCTCCAGATCAGATAAGGTTACTGAACTTGAAGCCATGCCTGAGATATAGTGCCCCAGTCTTTGATCTGATTTATCTGCATAAAAGAAAGGATGACTGAGCAATGCTGCAAGCTGCAATGTATATAGGATTGAGAATTTGAGATGAACTAATTTTAAATTAGAACATCACCCAAAATGTGGTCTGGCAAATAAATGTCATCAGTGTGCATGTGATATGGCAAAGGAACGTAGGATAATTGATCAATAAAGTAGCTGTTTATGCTGAAGACCAATCGAGTACCAATTTCTTAAGCTTGACCTATGCTCCGTTTTGTCCATTTCACTTATGTCTATGAAAACTGCATTTAGACCTTTAATTTGGTGGGTTTTCTTCCGGTAATAGCACGAGCAGAGTACAGAAAGAAGTAATAGCATGTTCCACGAACAAATAGAAATGCAATTTCAAAATAAATAAATAAAATAAATAGAAATGCACACTTCAGATTTCCATGTTTCACTTCCGGTAATAGCATGCGATTAATTAGTCATTTCCATGTTTACCAATTGTTCCACGCTATTCAAAGCTTTGCATGTGCCACCATGCTCCACCGAGTGGCATCGTTACACTTGAAACACGTTGGGATGTGCACATAAACAATGGAGCGGTCAAACGATGACACTTGAATCAGTGAAATGTTAATTACAAGTACCCATATATTCTTTGGCAGAGCTATCAAGTACCCATAGTTTTTGGCGGAGTTATCAAGTGTTGAGTTTGTGTCGAATATGTGTACGAGTTGGGTTACATTGGACTTGGAGTTGTAGTGTTGGAGTCGGACACGTTGTATCCTTGGGCTCTCATATAATGAGGGGCACCCCACGCTTGTAATCTATGCCAAAATAATAGCACATGCATGCAGGGGGAGCCGGCGGCGTGTGCCGGAACCCGGGTGGCCGGTGTGCGGTATTGTAGCGGTGTCATGGGGAGGAGCGCCCATAGTCAGGCCCCGGAGATGTAGCCGATGTTCGGTGAACTTCGTTAACAAATCTCGGTGTCGTGCCTCGTGTGATTGCTTGATCCTCAGATGATCTACGCGCTGCAGATTTATTCTAACAAGTGGTATCATGAGCAAGGTTAAAAATCGAGGTAGTAATCGATTGTCACAGCAAGACGTACGGCGATCGTTCGATCGGGCGAGCGTTGGAAGCGGCGGCTTACTGGCGTACCAGGGAGCAACGAGGATGAGGCGGCGGCAGAATCGCGCGTGCAAGCGGCGGCGACATGCAGTCGTGGCCGGTCGTGCTGGATGCGCGTGGGTGTAGAGCCGCGCTCGGTTTGGTATGGAACAATGGAGCGGTGCTGCATGTTTACCGAGTTTGTTTTGGAAAGAAAAGGGGACCGCGTCCCTGGTGGCAACGGCTTCGTGTCCGAGCCGGACAGCGGTAGCATGCGCTGTTAAATAGCAGACGAGACGCAACAACACCAGATCGATTGGGCAGAAGAAGAATCCATCAGGCTATTGCGTACATCGGAAAGCAAAGGCTAAAGGCAAAGCTAGCATCGGCGGGTTGAGAGACAGAGCTACTTTTACACGTGAAGAAGATCAAAGCTGGTTTGGCTGAGATTTTGCTATTAGTATACGAGGGTGTATCACATAAGATTTTGCTCGTGTACTTGGGTATCACGAGAAGAGAAGCTCGGATAATTTTTTTGCAGTGTCAGCTATACGAAGAATCATGGCGCCAACGGGTACCCGATTTGAGGTGGAGAAGTTCAACGGAACTGGAAACTTTGGGTTATGGCAGACACGGGTGAAAGATTTGTTGGCACAACAGGGATGCTTGAAGGCGTTGCGGGATGCTAAGCCAGCTAAGATGGACGCTGGGGACTGGGAGGAGTTACAGTTGCAAGCAGCCGGAACTATACGGTTGTGTCTGTCGGACCAGGTTATTTATCATGTGATGGATGAGGATTCGCCGAAGAAGATCTGGGAGAAGCTGGAAAGTCAATATATGTCCAAGACTGCGACGACCAAGGTGTATTTGAAGCAAAAGTTGTATGGGCTGAAGATGCAGGAGGGGTCGGATCTTGTGGAGTACATGAACGCCTTTAATCAAGTCGTGACGGATCTAGCACGCTTGGGTGTGGCAGTTGCTGACGAGGATAGGGCGATTCTTCTTCTTTGTTCATTGCCATCATCCTATGACCATTTGATCACTACTTTGACGCACGGCAAGGAGACTGTCAAGAATGAGGATATTACTGCGGCATTATTGTCTTATGATATGAGAAAGAAGAACGCGGTGGAAGTCACTCATGGTGAAGGTTTGCTAGTCAAAGGTGAAGCATGGAGGAAGGGATATGAGGCAGGAAAGAACAAGAAAAAGAAAAAGAAAGTACAATGTCACAAGTGTAAGCAGTGGGGACATATGAGAAGGGACTGTCCAGATGGTGGATCTAATGCTAATGTGGCAGCTCGTGGTGATGACTCAGACAGCAGTAGTGATGTTCTCGCAGTATCAGACAGGCGATCAACCAAAAGTGAAGCGTGGATGTTGGATTCAGCTAGCTCTTTTCATGCGACACCTAATAGGGAGTGGTTCTCTTCGTATAAGTCTGGTGAGTTTGGTTCAGCCTATGTGGGCGATGACACAGGATATCGTGTTGCTGGAGTAGGTGACATCAAAATCAAGATGTTTGACGGAGTTGAGCGGATGCTTCGGGGAGTCAGGCATGTGCCAGGGATAAGAAGGAATCTAATTTCGCTTGGAGTTCTTCATGATGGTGGTATGGAATTCCGTTGTGATCGGGATAAGAAGACCTTGAATATCATGGAAGATGAGGCGATCGTGATGATTGGAGAAAGGACGGCTTCGCATCTTTACAAGTTGCAAGGGAGCACTATTGCAGGTGGAGTCACGGAGACTGGAGTTGCAGGAATAGCGGAAGGATCTCACGGAGGCGGCGGGTCTGTGGCAGACTCGTAGCTCTCAGTAAGCTACAAAGAAGACAACTCAAGTCCGGAGTGCATGGAAGTTTGACGCATGGACAAATTCAAGGTGGTGGAGAATATTCGCCAAGGTGGAGTTTGTTGAGTTTGTGTCGAATATGTGTACGAGTTGGGTTACATTGGACTTGGAGTTGTAGTGTGGGTAGGATACGTGTAGTGTTGGAGTCGGACACGTTGTATCCTTGGGCTCTCATATAATGAGGGGCACCCCACGGTTGTAACCTATGCCAAAATAATAGCACAGGCATGCAGGGGAGCCGGCGGCGTGTGCCGGAACCCGGGTGGCCGGTGTGCGGTATTGTAGCGGTGTCATGGGGAGGAGCGCCCATAGTCAGGCTCCGGAGATGTAGCCGATGTTCGGTGAACTTCGTTAACAAATCTCGGTGTCGTGCCTCGTGTGATTGCTTGATCCTCAGATGATCTACTACGCGCTGCAGATTTATTCTAACATCAAGTACCTATCGTTCAAGAACATGAACATGTAATATATAAACTCTTAACACATTATAGATGCAGCGACCGATAAACTGAACAAAATGTTGCGGTTCAGTAGTAATCGGGAGCCGTATCAACCTAGCATCAGAATTCAGAAATGCTTGGAAGCAGCAAGTGTCATCCTATCGAAATGCTTTCATAAACATGAAGATGTAATCATAAATCAGATAGTAGCATATTCAAATCCAACACATGATAGATGCAACAATCGATAAGTTGAATGAAGGAATCAGTCATTTTAATGGTTCAGTAATAGGCAGCGGGCTTTATCATCCTATCAGAAATGCTTGGAGGAAGTAGCTCGTATTGGAAGAGGAACCTGACCTGCCGTGGCACCGGCCGCCGGGGCGTGCTCGCCGGAAAGGCACGGCGGGAGGCAGTCAAGGTGGTAGTAGGCGGCGAAGAAGGAGGCGGCCATGGGGAAGAGCGAGCAGACCGGGACGCCCCTGCGGTTTCCGACGCCGACACCCCACGGGAGGTAGCTGTCGGACACGAGCGCCGCGACGGGCGGGCTCTCCTCCTCCTCCTGGAGGCGGTCGAGCAGGCGGTCGAAGGGCGCCTCCATCTCGGAGGCGACGGCGTCGAGGAAGCCCGCGTGGTCGGCGGCGCGGCCGTGCTCGGAGGGGATGACGTTGGGGATGGCGCGCAGGCGGACGCCGGGCGGCGGCGGCGGGGCGGAGGAGGAGGAGGAGGCGAGGAGCAGACCGCGCCACTCCTCGGTGACGACGAAGGTGACCGCGGCGCCGCGCGCGGCCAGCAGGCGGGACAGGTTCATCATGGCGTTGACGTGGCCCCGCCCCGGGAATGGCACCGCCACAATGTGGCAGCGGCACGGCTCCGCGGCGGCGGCGGCCATCTCGTGGTGGACGAGCGTGAGCGTGTGTGTGTGTGTGTCTCTCGTCGCGCTGTCGCTGCCTCTGCCCGGCCACAGGGGTGAGCTGAGGAGTGAGGAGAGCGCGCGGCGCGGGGCAAAATCCACATTTTTTACCCTTTTGCGAAACTATTTTACAATCTGAACTTAGTTACAAACTATTTCACAAAATTAACCTTTTTTTATCGCCCAACATAAAGGCGCTAAACATATGTATCTAGCGCCCATGAGCAAGGCGATAAGGTCCTGCCACCGTGGCGACGTTGAACCCCCACCGAGCCCCACCTTGGTCGTCTAGCGCCTAATGAAAAGGAGCTACACATATAGGCTTAGCGTCTGATGGTAAGGAACTATTTAAATTTATGTGTTGTTGTACTTTTATCTGTTTTGCGATGTCGATTGCATTAGATGCGTTGCTCGGATGAGGTCGACCCCAAAATAAAAATTTCTCTATGTGATGTGCTCTACAATATTTATTTAGGAAGTTTATTTGTTTGAGCTCGTTTGAATGGTGGAAATGCTTGTTGAACACTGCTACTTTATGTTTAGTGTTGAAACTGTTATTTTGTGCAATGTTTGCTTGATGATGCCATCACATCCGTGCATCTTTTGCGTATGTTTATTTTACATAGATTGCTCAGCAACATGTGTACTTTAATATTATGTACTTGTTTGACATGATATCTTGATGTAGCTTGCTCATGTGTTTTTCAAAAGTAATATACTGTTAATCTGTTTTCCTTAGTTGCATATAGTTGCATCTTGCTAGCTTTGTATCTTTTGATTCATGCCTCCTATGTTTTTCATCCCAATGGAATACATTGCTCCTTGACATGTCTACTATCATGCTATGCATTGCTATGTCATGTTATCTTTCATGTACATGAATATATTGAGGCCCCAAAGTGACTACTTGCTGTTTCTGCCAACATCACTAAAAATCTGCTAAGTCTAGTATATTTTACCTGTCTTGCATGCTTGTTATATAATTTTATATGGGTATTTGGAACACAAGTGTTATATATGAATTGTTGAGCATCATGTAGACTTCATGTTCATGTATTGCATTATCATGTTGTGGTAGTTTAAATATCATTTTTGCTACTGATTAGGGAGCATGATAATAACAATTTGCCCTGATTTCTGGTTTCCACTAAGTCTGTAATCTGAAGTAGCTCTCTTGCATCCTTGTTATATGTTGATCCATGGTTCTTTTGAGCGTAAACATAATGTATGGACTCATGTTCATCATGTAAGCTAGTTGTAGCTATATTGCATTGTCAATTTGGTGGTGGTTTGATATTTCTTTACCTGTTGTTTAGTGAGCATCTTATTAACCTTTGTGTCATGTTTTCCTGAATATCACTAAGTCCTAAATAAGTACTGTAAGTTAGTTTTTTTGCATGGCTTATATCTATTTAACCATGCTGCTTCTGTACATGAAATCTTTGTGCCATGTCTTGCTTGTCATGTCTACTGTAAATGCATATCATCTTTGTGCATGTTTGCAATATGTAGCATGTTGTTTCATTGCTCTCAAGTACACTAAATAGCAGGTAAAGCAATATCAAACCAACACCAAATTGACAATACAATATAGCTACAACTAGCTTACATGATGAACATGAGTCCATACATTATGCTTACGCTCAAAAAACCATGGATCAAGATATAACAAGGATGCAAAAGAGCTACTTCAGGTTACAGACTTAGTGGAAACCAGGAATTAGGGCAAACTGTTATTATCATGCTCCCTAATCAGTAGCAAAAGTGATATTTAAACTACAACAACATGACAATACTATACATCAACATGAAGTCTACATGATGCTCAACAATTCATATATAACACTTGTGTTCCAAATACCCATATAAAATTATATAACAAGCATGCAAGACAGGTAAACTATATTCTAGACTTAGCAGATTTTAAGTGATGTTGGCAGAAACAACAAGTAGTCACTTTGGGGCCTCAATATATTCATGTACAGGAAAGATAACATGACATAGGAATACATAGCATGATAATAGACATGTCAAGGAGCAATGTATTCCATTGGGATGAAAAACATAGGAGACATGAATCAAAAGATACAAAGCTAGCAAGATGCAACTATATGCAACTAAGGAAAACAGATTAACAAATATATTACTTTTTAAAAACACATGAGCAAGCTACATCAAGATATCATGACAAACAAGTACATGATATTAAAGTACGCATGTTGCTGAGCAATCTATGTGAAGAAAACATATGCAAAAGATGCACGGATGTGATGACATCATCAAGCAAACATTGCACAAAATAACAGTTTCAGCAGTAAACATAAAGTAGCAGTGTTCAACAAGCATTTCCACCATCCAAACGAGCTCAAACAAATAAACTTCCTAAATAAATATTGTAGAGCACATCATATAGAGAAATTTTTATTTTGGGGTCTACCTCATCCGAGCAACGCATCTAACGCAATCTCCATCGCAAAACATATAAAAGTTACAACAACACAGAAATTTAAAATTTACAGAATTGTGTAGCTCCTTACCATCAGGCGCTAAGCCTATATGTGTAGCTCCTTTTCATTAGGCGCTAGATGACCAGGGTGGGGCCCGGTGGGGATCCAGCGTCGCCACGGTGGCAGGACCTTAGAGCCTTGTTCATGGGCGTTAGATGCATATGCTTAGCGCCTTTGTGTTGGGCGCTACAAAAAAGGGTTAGTTTTGTAAAATAGTTTACAACTAGGTTCAAATTGTGAAATAGTTTCGCAAAAAGGTCAACAATGTGTTTTTTGCCGCGGTGCGGTGACGCTCTAGCATCTTTTTTTCTTTTCTTTTGAGAGCCAAGGTACCGTACTGTCAAGCTCGATCGATACACATGACATTACAGAGTGCGGATCTTTTGAAAAAAGAGTGTGCTGGAGAGTGGAGACCATTCGGCATGGGCAGGAGTGGTTGCAGCGTTGGGCAAATTATGTAGTGTTTGGCGTCATGGCAGTGAATTGTCAAACGATGGATTGTGATTTTTCACTGCTACTCCCTCTATATCGAAATGTGTGTTGTTGGGGTTGTCACGTTCAAAATTTATAACGAAACAAAGTTTTTTGTCTTTCCCATTTTACCCTTGCTCGCTCACTCGCATCACTTGGTCTTCTCCCCCTCTCGTGAATGCACTCCCCAATCCCTAGCTCTCCATGGCCCGATGTCAACTCCCGCTCGCGTCGCCGTCATCTCCACCCCCTCCATGGCCCTCGTCCCTGTCTCCCTCTTGTTCTCCATGCACTGTTCAGTAAGGAACAGACGCAGAGATCCAACTTTTTGTGAGGTGAGGAGTAGCTGAATCTGGTGGTGAGGAGGAGGCAAGGAGGAGCTCGATGTGGGTCTCTTGTGTCGTCTTCCTTACTCGGCAGCAGCGTCGGCGGGGAGGCCGCGCTCTACGATCGGCAAGGAGGAGCTGGATCGTGGCGCAAAACCACCACGACGTTGATACGTCCCAAACGTATCTATAATTTTTGCTTGCTCCATGCTTCTTTTGGTGATATTTCTATATGTTTTGATGCACTTTCATATCATTTACAACATATTTTGGACTAACCTACTAATTCAGTGTCCAGTGTCAGTTTCTGTCTGTTTTGTCTGTGCATTGCAGAAAAAAGGTGAAAACTAAAAGTTCTCGGAAAATTAAAAAAAATGTCAAAAAATATATCCACAACAGAAGACTCCAGAAGCCCGAAGGGGGCCCCGAGGGGGGCCACCCCCTGGCCAGGCGCCTCCCTGGCGTGGCCAGGGGGTGGCCACGTCACCTTGTCGCCTGGGCTAGAGGGGGCACCCCTCAGGATGCCCTTTGTCCTATATTTACCTATCGCTCCGAAAACCCTCAGAGAGCCCCCCGTCACGCGTTTCATCTATTGTTCCGCCGCCGTGCCGATTCCGATCTCGGGATCGCAAGAAGAACCTGTCCCGACACGCTGCCGGAGGGAGGATTGACCTCCGGAGGCTTCTCCATCACTATGATCGCCCCCGGAATGCGCCGTGAGTAGTCCCCCTTGGACCATGGGTCCATGATCAATAGCTAGAGGATGTCTTCTCTCCAATCTTGTGCTTCAATGTTTAGCCCTTGTGAGCTACCTATCATGATCAAGGCACTTATGTATTAATTTCTGCTTTGCTATGCTATGTTTGTTGGGATCTGATGGATTATGAGATTATGTTCAGTTTGTGTTGAGTAATATATTTGATTTACCTTTATAATTTTATTCTTGAGTATTCTTGCATGTTCTCTGTTGCGTTTGTTACTTTGGCCAAGTAGTAGATTGCAACTCCGAGAGGTAGCATTATGCTTGATTGTGGGTTCCTGCCTCCCGATGTCTAGCTTGAGTGACAGAAACATGAGACTGGGGGATGTGATGTTGCCACCAGGGGTAAAACGGTGGTGCTTGTGACCGCGTGTTGCAAGGATTGCTTACATTACTCATAGAGTGTTAAGCCAGTTGTCCGTTGCTTTGAGCCTACAATTTGGTTGGGGTGGATGCTTTGAGCCTACAATTAGATGTTCTGGATATCTCTCTCAAGATGGATGATTAGTGAGTAGATGTTGATGAATAAACAGTCTACTTGTTTTGGTGTAATGCCCATATGATTGAGTCTCTTTACTTTCCAGTAGCATAATTAGCATTGCGGTGCGTTTATAATTCTGTCGATTTCCTAGTTGTAAATTATTCACCCAACATAATTGTTTACCGTCTTTTGGAAGAGAGACATCACTAGTGCAAGTCATGACACCCCTGTCCATATTTCCATCATAGTTTACACCGTTCTCATTTACTGCTTTATTTCCTTTCATTCGCACAATTATTATTTCCCATTTGTGTTTGATCCTTTGTAAACAGTAAGGCCGGAGAGATTGACAACCTCTCTGAACTTGTTGGGAGGAAAGTTATTTGTGTCTTGTGTACAGGTCCAAGTTAAGTGGGTAATATCTCAAACGACACGTTGCTCATTTTACCATCTTCTTGTTGAGCTAGGAATCCTACTAGAGACAAACCTTGGTATCTTCACCGAGGAAAATTTGCTGCTACTACATCATAACCTTCCACTAGGGGTAACCAACGAAGAGGTGTTATCTACACCCATCAAGACAAATTTCTGACTCCGTTACCGGGACCACAAGCAGAAATCTACTCCCGCCAACGCTCCATCAGGCGTCTGGTGCAGCTCTGACAAGAACTTCATTGGCACTTTGGGTGCCAATCTTATTGGATCCAAGTACCAGATTTGGGGCCAGGTACATGAAGTCCCCCCTTCCTGTTTCTTGATGTCGCTCTCTAGGATACGAGACTGGTTACCATAGTGGACATGAACCACTGATGAGTGTAATTGGTTGATGATGTAGGGGAACCAGGTCGATGAGTCAAAGAGCCAATCCAGATGGCCCCTCGGTGTTATCGCGTAATATTCGATCTCCCTCCGTCACTCCATTAGTTGTTTAGGAATCAGATGGCCAATTTTAAGTGTATTTACTCATTGTTGACCAATTTTAAGTGTATTTCCTCACTGTCAAGAAAGTGTGCTTATGAATTTTACTGCATTGTTTGTTGCAAATGTATTTCCTCACCGTCAAGAAATTGCTTATGAATTTTACTGAACTGTTTGTTGTAAGAGTATTTCCTCACCGTTTCCTGTAAGTGTATTTCCTCACTGTTTCCTGTAAGTGTATTTCCTCACTGTCAAGAAAGTGTGCTTATGTGTAAACTGAACTGAATCAATTGTCTTTTTATAAATTTTAGCAATTGTCTCTTTATGAATTTACTAAACAGAATCAATTGTTTGAACTATTTATTTAACTCAAATTAAGTGTACTGAAACTGAAACTGGAGTATTTCCTCACTGTTTATTTAAGTCAAATTAAGTATACTGAAACTGGAGTATTTCCTTACTGTCTGAACTGGAGTATTTGTTCACTGTATTCTAAAACTTGAACTTCATTAATTGTTGATTTGGTACTACTCCATGGTTTTAACCGGTTCTTGCAGTAGTTGATTTTAACCAGTTCTTGCAGTTGTTTTTAAACTATGATTTTTCCTGGAATAGTTGATTTGGTACTACTGCTCCATGTTCTTGCAACAATTGATTTGGTACTTCAGTAGTTTAACTTGTACTCCAGCAAGAAATTTTCTTGCAATAGTTTAAATTTTCTTTTAATTTCAATTAAATTAAATAATCATTTAATTTAATTAAAAGAACGGGAGAAGGGGTTCTTTATTTTAATTTAAATTAAAGGAAAGAACCTTTTCTTTTAATTCTTGCTTGCTAGAGTAGCTTGTTTGTTGTTTGTTTGATGTTTTTTGTCGTTGTCTGATGTGAGCACACATATGCACATTGTACACATATTATAAATAGTCCTCCATGGAGGATATAGTAGCAGTAAATACACACATACTCCCAAGACAGATGTTAGGAGTAATACACACAACACAAGTCCAAGTCATGAATGATCACTGCACCCTCTCCATTAGCCCTAGGTTGTGCAGGGCATTTGCATAGACCTCCTGAGGGATTGAAAGTCTTGGATGTAGCAACCCAAGAGTCTCGAGCCTTTCTTTGTTGACATGGGCTATTTTGTATCCATTTCCCCCTACATGGTTGATGACTTCAATCATGATTGCCTATAGAGATAGGAAGATTATGTTCAGCTTGTAAACCTCGTACTCTTTAAATTCTTCCAACGCACCGTTAATAAGATCTTGTAGGGTTCTAGGGCTTAGACAATCTGTTAGATTTTGTAACGAAGGGGAAACAATCCAAGGTTAAGAAATTTAGATCAAGATTTTTAGCGGGCATGTTGTTTTAGTCTGATATCCAGTCCAGTTGTAGCAACAACTTCAATAAATTTTGGGTCATTAGGAAAGATGTGGGGTTATCATTGTCTTGCTATATATAGATGGTCTGCCTAACACCATTCTCAAGCCAAGTAGCTTGTATTGCTGGCAACACATTCTCAATCTTGAACTCTCTCATGACTTGCCTGTTGACTTTTATGGAGTTTGTCTCCATTGTTACTCTAGGCCTGTTATCGCTTCTCCTCCGAGCAGGAACTTCTTTCACAAATTGCCAACAATTTTTCCAGAGAATGTCACATTTCTTTCACTATCCCACCTTGGCCTAGCAACAATAGTCAAGAACATGACCTTTCCAATACAGTTGCTGCTTTGTATAGATCTCATAGGCTCTTCCTCCTCATCCAACAGATAGTAGTTCTTGTTTTTCTTTGTCATGTAACCATTTTTCATCAATGTGAAGAATGTTGTGCATATTCTTGAATTTAGACCTTGCATGTTCTATTGTTGTCTCATTAACCATTGACAAGAAGAACTTTATCCTTTCCTTCTTAATCCTTTCCTTTAGATTTGGCTTCGCACAGTTTGTATGCCTCCTTATCAAATTCAGCATGAACTTTCTATGGAGTGTGGTAGGGTTGCATCCATGTTTCCAAGCTAGTGATCTTATAGTAGATCTCCTGTTTAGTGGGATGGTAGGGATTTGATCTAGATTGGTGTCCTTTGGCTTTCTTCCACAGTTTCATTTTCTCTGATTTCAAAGATCCACCTCCAAACCTTGTTCAATTTGCTTCATCACTTTCTTAAAAATTCTCTGTATATTCCAGGCGCCTACTCCAAAAACATCGGCAATGTTTCCTTATCATCTCTATTGAATTTCGCCCCTCTACTCATACATAGTGCATGCAGTGCAACATAAGGAACATATTTTTGCTTGTCATCGAGTATTTTCCTTCTTCTAATGCTTGCTCTACACCAACACCTGCACCAAGAAATATAACAAAGAAAATATATTACTTGTACTGAAATAACCAAATGATCAAATGAAATGCGACTACAAATATTAACTGTTGCTAACTGAATTTTCATTCAAAGCTTGTGTGTGTGCAGCTTGCGTGTGTGCAACTCATCCAAAGCTTGTGTGTGTGCTACTCCTTCAACTCATTCATTATTTGTATACCACTTTTGAATTTTCACTGGTACAGAGTAACTGAGATGAGTTGGTTTTTTCCATGATAAGTAGGGTGGTGGTGAACAAAGCAGCCAGCAAGCTAATGTCCTCTCCCACCTTAGGTCACCCTCCAGCCACAACCACTCTTTGTAATAAATTGTCTGCAGTCATAGTTGTGCAAAATCATAAATGACATACTCCAAGTTCTTGCAACCTGAGCTCATGCATTTCATATTGAGCACAATACTCCATTTGAGATTCAGAAAATGGAGTGGCTGCTACTGTTCAGTTTAAAAAAATGTAATAGTTGCTACTGTTCCTGGAGTAGAATTGAGTAGAAGTTGTCAATTTGATTTATCTTGTGCTCCAATTTACTACTCTAGGGAGTATAAATGAATCATGGTTTAATATTGTCCTATTAGCAGATGATATACAATAGCATTAGCAAATTGTCTGTGAGCTTAATGGAGAAACATGAGTAAATTGTGCTCACCAACTTCATCTTGTGCGGGATTGACATCATCTTCTTCAATGTTGATGTGCTCATCGCATGCATCTTCACCAGGATCGACACCATCTTCTTCAATGTCAAAATCACCAAGTATGCATATGTATTCTTCTTCGGGTGGACTGCAATTGAGATCAAAATCCATTGAATTTTGTGCATGTGTAGGGAAATGGTGGTGCATGTGTTTCCGATTGGAGGTGTTGTCGTGAGCTGTTGCTGCCTATTGTTGTTGTGAGCCTGCCACCTGTTGCTACTATGAGCCTGCTACCTGTTGCTGCTTGTTGCTGCTGAGAGTTGTTACTGCTTGTTGTTGCTATGAGTTGTTGTTGCCTGTTGCTGCTGTGAGTTGTCTGCCTATTGCTATTGTGAGCGTACTTCCTGGAGGTGCAAGTCCGGCACCTTCTCCCCCTCCTGCTTCCAGGTGCTGGACATGACCTGCTTCTTGCCGGATTCACATAGGTGCTCCTGGATCTGCTCAAAGGTGGGGATTTGCAAAGGAGCTCCTAGAGTCAATTATCCGATGTTGCTATGATCTGCTACTACCAGATCTGGGTAGAGGTGGGGATGCTGGAGCTCGCCCTGAAGGTGGGGATCCTGGAGCTCGTCCTGGAGCTCGCCCTGAGGGCCTGGAACTTGTGGTCGTGCAGACGACCCTGGAGATGGGGATCCTGGAGCTGGAGCTTGCCCTGGAGATCACTGAGACGGACTGAAGCTCGGTTTGGATCGCCGAGACGCCTGGAGCTTGGCCTGGAGACGGCCCTGGAGGTGGGGATTTCGATGGGATCTCTTCCTAGAGGTGGGGATAACGATTCAAAATGTAGGGGCACTTGTGTAATTTCACTCTTTTTTACCTGGTCGAAAGAGTGACCCCAACAACATACATTTTGAAACAAAAGAAGTAAATAGCAATAAAACAACATGCAGTGAATTAAAAGTTCAACAAAGCGATAATGTTAATTTTAATACTATCATGTGCAATCCATAATCTGACCAAACCCTCATAAGAAGAGTCCACTTCGACCATTCCGATATTGTTATGTGCAACCCACAAGCCCACTAGACCCTTATAGGAAGAGTCCACTTTGTCAAAATATATATACTGAATCTCTTTCGGCTTCTTTCTAGAAAATATAATATTTCCACCGTTTTCTAATTCTGCATATAAGATTTGTTTGAAATATCTTTTTATACTATTTGACCAACATTATAAAGCACACTATCAGCATTCACAATAAAGTTAATATTGTTATTAGATGCATCATGCAATTAGTTTTATATTGTGTAAATTTGATATTATAGATGTTGGTATTTCTAAATATAAATTTGATCAAATTTTATAAAGTTGGACTTTAGATAAATTATACTCCGTATATTGGATGTAAAAAAGAAATAAAGGGAGTAATCGTAAGGAATTTTATTGAGGCAATTACACTGGAAGTGTTAGAATTTGGCAAGCATTCTCAGTTTGGTGCTGAAACTTGTGGTGTACGTATTAGTAGTGCATAAACTTAGCTTCAGTGTGCAAATACGGTGCTAATCTCATTTTTAGTGTTGACTTGGCTTGCCGCCAACGTGCCATGTGTTAAACTAGTAGACTTTCATATCATTTCCCTAAACTAATATTTAATATATACTTTGATTATATGTGTACTACGGTAGTGCCAGCCCATTTTACATTGTTTTCTATTTATATATCTAAAATATAATTATGTGTTATAAATAAAATAATATATATAATTTAAATATAATGTTACTTTATTTAAAATAAAAATTATGTAATTAGCTCTTTTTAATAAATGTATGTTTATAATAAAGCATGGTTTTAGAAAACATGATTAATTATAAGCACTTCTAAATAATTTTTATATATAATAAATATAATTTATATAAAATTCTTTCAAAACATCTTTCTTTAAGTCAAAGTTAGAATGTTTTTCAAAAGATATATATTATGAAGAAAACAAATATAAAATATGTTTGCAGAAATAAATCATTTTATTTAAAATGATAATTGCTAAATTAGATTTAGTGTATAAAATATAGTTTTCTTATAATTTCTATGTTTTATTTGAAGTTTTAATTTAAATAATTGTTAAATAAAATTAGCATCCATTTATATAATTTTTAAATAAATTAGCCTGCGTTTAATATTTGTTAGACAAAATTAGTATGCTTTCAATTAATTTTTCATCAATATTACATGAACATATTTGTATATTATAAGATTTAAATTAGTATTCTTTTGTATAAATTTATTTTGCTTTTATTATAGATACCTATTTTTTGAGGTGTTTCATTATATTCCCTCCGTTTTGAATAAGTACTCAAATTTTGTACAAACTTTAGCGTAAAGTTTATGAACGAAAGCAGTAGTCATTTATCGTATGTATATATTGTTAGCATGAAATGATTTTAGCGAAGTACTTGACTCTGCCTATATTTTCCTGCTGATCATGGGTTCGATTCCCATGGCCAATGTGTGTAATTGTAAATACTAAGCGTCTGGGTTAGAGGCTTCTTTTAAAATAAAATAAGAAATTCATGTTTTTTTACAAAAACTGCACGCCACACAATTTTTCTACGCTCTACACTCGCTGACAGTGGGCCACAAGACATGTTGGCAAGCCAAGTCAGCACTTGATCCGTAGAAAAACGAGATTAGCACCGTATTTACACATCAAAACCAAGTTCATGCACTACTAATAGGTACACCGCAAGTTTCATTGCCAAGTTCTAGTACTTGCAGTGTAATTGCCTTAATTTTATTTGTAACACTTGAAGAGCCGATTAGGCTGCCCGTAATGAGAGTATCATAGGTAGTATCATAGATGATAACTAGATAATTTTGATGACGTGGCAAGCAATTTAATGAGGAAAGAGAGGATGTAGTATCATATTATGATACTGTATCATATTAAATGCACTACTACTATGTGTCTTGCATGACAATAAATACTACTCTCTCCGATCCAAATTAATTGACACATGCTTAGTTTAACTTTCTACTATAATTATACTAAGTATGCGTTAATTAATATGGATTGGAGGGAGTACTACTTATGATACTATTCCCTCCATTTCAAAATGTAGTGCGCCCGCGTTTCCCAAGGTTCAACATTGACCATAAATTTAACCAACGAGACCATTTGCGGCGGAAATAAAAATTACATATTTGAAAACTTCATTCGAATACAAATTCATTGATACAATTTTTGCTTCCGCCGCAATCGGTTTTCTTGATCAAATATATGGTCAAAGTTAAAGAACGAAAACCGAAGACGCACTACATTTTGGAATGAAGGGAGTACTATATAATACTATGCATTACGAAACTAATATCATGCACTAGTATATGCATGATACCAACCTATGATACTTCCCATTACATCCAGCCTTACTGAGAAGTTTCGGCGACCTCCAATCTCCCGTCGGCGAGGTCCTTGAGAAACCCGCTCAAAGAACGATGGGACGACCCGCCTTCCCGGACGGCGCCACGGGAAGCCTCACGCAGCTCTGCGGCCCTGTTCCTCATCTCCTGGTCGACACCACTGTCCAAATCCATGAGCTTCCTTGCGGCATCAGAGATGGCGGCCCTGCTCACAATCCCATCCTCGCCCTTCTGCTCCCTCAGGTCGATGCCGGTCTTCCACTCGCCGGCGACCATCCGGGCGTTCACCAGCTGGTCCCACCCAACAGGAAAGCCAAGCACGGGCACTCCGGCGCACACGGCTTCGAGCAGCGAGTTCCACCCGCAGTGGCTGAGGAAGCCGCCGACGGACGGGTGGCGCAGCACCTCCTGCTGGTCGCACCACGGCACCGCCAGCCCCTTGTCGCCGCACAGCTCCCGCAGGCCGGCCGTGGCCCTGTCCCGGGCAACCCAGAAGAACCTGACGGCGCTGTCGCGCAGCCCCACGGCGATCTCCTCGAACTTCTTGGGCGGCATGGCGACGAAGCTGCCGAACGAGACGTACAGCACCGAGTTCTCCGGCTGCGCGTCCAGCCAGGTACGGTGCTCCTCATCGTCACGGGCGCTCTCCCCTGTGCGCGGCGCGCGTAGGATCGACGGGCCGATTGGGTAGATGGGGCAGGGAAGCGACTCTGCTACTGTGTTCATGGAGCTGGGCTCGAGCTCGTGGAAGGAGGTGAAGAGGACGCACTGCGCTTTACGCACGTTGGCGAACACCTCCGCTACTATTTTCATTGGCCGCTCCCAGGCACTGAAGCTCTTGATGTCAGACAATCTGACAGACGAGAGGCCTGGGACATATTGCTCCATGGACTTGCAGCTCAGTTCTGCTGATTTTTTTCCTAATCAGTAGGTGTTCTCTAAGCTCTGAACAGAATTGTGGAGCATGGTCGGATTAGCTGGTTAGTACGTACAGTACCTTCTTCGCTGGCACCTTCAACCGCCGACGGCCAGAGGTCCAAATGGCAGAGCGCCAGGAAGAAGGTGGCCGGCTGGGTCCACAGCGAGCACACCGGTATGCCGCGCCGCTCGCCGGCCGGCACCGACCACTGCAGGTACGTGTCGGCCACGATGGCCACTGGCCTCCGCCCCAGCTCCAGCACCAGCCGGTCCAGCAGCCGCTCGACGGGCTCCCCCATCATTTGATTCACGGCCTCGATGAAGCCGGCGTGGTCGGACCCGCGGCCGTGCTCGGAGGGGATGACGTTGGGGATGGTGGCGAGGCGGACGCGGTCCGGCAGCGCGGCGAGGACTCCGGCGGAGGCCAGCAGCCCGTGCCACTCCTCCGTGACGACGACAGTGACGGCGAGGGCGCCGTCGGCGGCGACCAGCAGGCGGCACACGGCGAGCATGGGGTTGATGTGGCCGCGGCCCGGGTACGGCAAGGCGACCATGTGCCGTGCTGCCGTTGCCGCCGCCGTCGCCATTGTTTGGCAGCGACTCTGTGCGCAGACTGCGGTGGGATATCGGTGGAATGGAACAGCACAAGCTGCATACTACTCGTATTATAGTATGATATCACGGTCCATGATCGAGACGATAGAGACGTAGGCGATCTTTTCTCGGATGATTTCCACTCAGTTTCCACGCGGCGGCTTTGAATATATATTTCACGGCAAGATCAGTCGTCAGCGAGGAAAAGTTGTTTGCATTTCTCTCCGAAACCCCCTTTCTTCTAGCGAACGTTTGGTGAGGGCAAGGTACCATAAAATCCTCATCCCTCATTAGGGGCGGCCACGTCTTGGCTGCACCTGCCCCAGGTGTGGCTCCTCCCCGGCGGAACAACGGCTTGAGGCCTTCTGCTCGCAGATCAGGAAGGCGTGCTGTATATGCCTGCGGGGCGGCGCCATCGTTAGGACTATGGTTGCATCAAAAGCTGGTAACTCTCCTAGCTCGGGAGCTCGCTTTCTAATGAACGAGTTGAGCACGAGCTCAACGAACCGAGCAGCTCGTTAATCCAATTCTAGTTAGGACGCGAATGCCGAGGCATAAGTAAAACATCGATGTCATATCTCGGCACAATGTGCGTGTGATGTACTCGGATCACATGGACCAGGAGAATTGGGGAGAAAGGAGAGAAGACTTGGGGAACAAGAAGAAACCGTACGGGAAAATAGAGTTTCTATGCAATAATTCGATAACCCATATAACATCTAACATCTAACATTCTTAAAAGTTGGTCCCAATTCTCTCAACATACAAGGTGTCCACCTCACCATCCCACTAAGTCAATCATTTTAATTTCCTTTCCCACTAGGCCATGCAAAATATGCCACATAAGGGAGCTCTCATTAACTTCACATGCACATGCAACTTATCACATATAAATATTAACTTTTTTTTGCACTTAAATTTATAAGTGCCTTTTTATAGAGAATCAAATTATAAGTTACCTCATATTTTTTTTAGGCGATGTTTTTTTATGTATGCACATATGTAATTGCTATCATTGTAATATGTTTAATCAAAGGTGATGTCTCCACTGTGTCTACTCAACATTTTTTTTATCTCATATCATCTCACTGATATATTGTGAAGATAATTTTTTTTAAAGACACTCATTTTTTATTTATCATCAAATTTTGTTAAAAAATTCTTATATTTTGAGTCTAACAATATTAATTTCAAAAAAATTATAAAATTTATATTATGTTTCGTAATTTTTCAATATTTAAAAATATTAAATTATTTATTAGCAGTTCCAGCAGCAACGCGCGGGGTATCATCTAGTTACAAAGGTTCTCAGGGACTAAATAATCCTCCTCATGCACTCTGGCCGGTGGCCCCTTCGATCACGGCGGCACTGGCCCGAGGCCCACACACAGAGGACCAACCCTGTACCATTCTTTGGCTAACTTGCCCCCGTCTGTGGCTGGTGCATTGTCAGTATCACTAACAACCCCCCCCCTCCCCCCGCGCTTGAGATGCAGTTTGTCCCCAAGCTGCTGCAAAAGAAAAACGAGCTCGCAGGGTCTCATAGGCTTCCTAGGTTGCAGCGCTGGAAGGCAAATGAAACCATTGAATCAACAGTTGTAGATGCGCATGACTTTCTTTCTTGAACAAGCGGCGATCTAGAATAGCAGTGGGCTCGAGTTCCTTACTGGCTAGGTCCGTTTGCATTGTGAAACATGGAAGACAGGGTGGATCAGTGCAGTGTCAGGAAGCTGGAGTTTATAAGCCGCGGGGTTGATTTTCCCCAGAATTTCAAACGGTCCAAAGTATTTCATGGCCAGTTTTGGACGTGCTCTATTTGCCACTGAATGTTGAGCATATGGTTGTAGCTTGAGAAAGACTGAATCCCCCACCATATGAATGTTCTCTCACTTCTTTTCTGATCAGCATAATGCTTGATGCGAGTTTGTGCTCTCAATAATTGTTCCTTTAGGAATTCACAATGGTCTTGGTTCTCAGCAATCCATTGGTGCACATCTGCATTTCCTAAGGCTATGGAGATAGGAAGAGTGCCATAATTAGGCTCGTGTCCATATAAAGCTTTATAAGGTGAGCAACCCAGTGATGAATGATGATTTGTATTGTACCAAAATTCTGCCAGAGGAAGCCAGGAATGCCACTTAGTGGGACAGTTGTGGATTGCACATCTGAGGTACATTTCCAGACATTGGTTCACCCTCTCACTCTGTCCATCAGTTCGTGGATGATATGCGGTGCTCATTAGCAGTTTAGTGTCCCATAGCTTGAACAACTCTTTCCAAAAGGAGCTAGTGAAGATTTTGTCCCGGTCAGACACTATGGACTGAAGGGGGCCATGGAGTTTGACCACATTGCCCAAGAAAGCTTTAGCCACTATCGGAGCAGTGAATGGGTGTTTGAGAGGGATAAAATGATTGTATTTGGTAAATCGATCTACCACCACCATTATGGCATTGAAGTCATCAGATCTGGGTAAACCTTCCACAAAATCCATAGTAATATCCACCAAGTCCATAAGCGCAATGCCAACATGAGTGATCCTTGTGTTGTCTACCTGTGTCCCGAAAGCGCACAACATATCTCATCTCAGTGCGTCCTGGCTAAGTTTATGTGGAGTTGTATCCGTGAGTGGATGGGCAACTTTTGGGACCCCGGATCCTTTGCGAAGGTTCGGCTGCTTGCTCGGTCCTTGTCTGGTCGGGCCTTGCGTCTTTTCTAGGTGTTTTTTTTTCTGTGGCTTGCTGGTCTCTATGGACTATTAGGAATATGCTCACTATTGGTGTTTGTTCATCTTTTCCATGAACAATTTTTTTGGGTAGCTCACTTGGGGGGGGGGGGGGGGAGCTCCCCCACCTGAATATATTTCTCAAAGCGTAACACAACCGTAGCAGATTACATGGAGTAGAGGTACATAGGAGGGGGGTTACATGGGGATGCTGGCGCGTGAGAAAAGGAATGTCCGCCAGAGGAGGGCACATTCCTTGTCGCCAGCCTTGGTAAGATGTTGTATCCAGAGGTCAAGGTCGGCGATCATTAGCCGAACTATCGACAAAGAAACCATCTCTTGCGAAGCCACAAAGGTAAGGCGATCCTGCAGGTTAGATTCCAAACCATCGCAGAAAATAGTAGCCACTCCAACGTTTTTTGGGGTGGAGTGTGAGAATAAGTTTGGGAATGCGGTTGCGAAGGGGGGTGGTGTAGCCAAGTGTCTAACCAGAAGTAGGTGTGTTTACCATTTGAGGTGAGAACAAATGAAATTTGCAGGAGGGTGGGTAGCTGTAGGCAGATAGTTTTCCCGATGAAGGAGGTGGTGGAGTTAGGGTTGACTAATGCATTTGGGTGTTGAAGGTCCATCCAGTCTAGCCATGGGGTGGTTTGTGGATCAAGTGCTTTGGAGGCGAATTTCATTAGCAAACAGTTGTTTTGTAAGCGTAGATTTTTTAGCCCAAGACCGCCCTCAGCTTTATGTTTGCATACATTGTCCCAAGCAATTAGGCATTGAGCTCCCGAGCATGTGTCTTTGGCAGCCCAAAAGAAAGCCCGGCATAAAACGTCAATCTGTTTTAGGATTTTGCGGGGGGTGGCGAAGACGGACATGAAGTAAGTGGCCAGGGAGTCAAGAACTGTAAGGCCCGATATGCAGTACTGTTCCAGATCTAGATGTTTCCATCCAGATCCGGGGACGAAACACATATCCGTCCC
Source organism: Bromus sterilis (assembly GCA_950022295.1). NCBI lineage: Eukaryota > Viridiplantae > Streptophyta > Magnoliopsida > Poales > Poaceae > Bromus > Bromus sterilis. The sequence continues at coordinate 352,009,814 of OX465597.1, forward strand.
ACCGCGACATATGACAATGTCATATGCCCCGGATTTCCAACAAGATATCACAACATCACAGCTACAAGGATACAACATCTCATACAATCGGCATACAACTGCCTTAATACATTACATCAGCGAAAGATACATGTCTGAGTACAGACTACAATCAATTGCCTAGTGGCAAAGAGAAAATCATCGATCCCCATAACCACATGGGTCCAGGCCCTCCGCCGGGATCCGCCTAACTAGTCGTCGAGTCTCCACGTGAAACGTCGATCACCACACCTGTTGTCGATCAGGAACCCTGAAAAGTGTTTGGGGGTAGTATCATGAGTACAGAAGTACTCAACATCCAACTGTAGTCGTCATCTGACCCAGCAAGGTGTCAGAACCCCAACTAGGGTAAGTGCTAGGGTTGTTTGATCCCTTTGCATCATGTAAAAATTCAAATGAAATCCAAAAATGGGGAAGAGAAAAGCCCTGAGAAATTAATTCAAATGGCCAGATAAAAATCTTTTTCCAAAAATCATTTGAATAGTTGGAAAATTCCTATAAATGATGCTGATCATTTTAAAACTGGTTTGGGTTCATTCCCATGCCCATGGAATATTCAAAAATTCAAAAGGTGGTATGGAAATTAAAATTGACCCTATTTGAATTGAAATTCAAAATGTATTGAATTTCAAAAATGCCCAAATCCTAAAAGTGACTAGCTACTGGTCACCTAGTACTTATAAAATTAGTTGGGCATTTTTATAAAATGTTTTGGTATTTATTTATCAGAACAAACAAATGAAAGAAAAACAAAACAGAAAGAAAATTAGGATAAGAAAAGAAACCTACCTCCCTTACATCTCGGCCCACCTGGCCCATATGCCTCAGAAGGCAGCCCAGCCCGCCAGGGGCAGGGTTGTCTTCAACCTCTGCCTTCTGGCAGAGGCGTGGCGGGCATGCCGGCCGAGGCTGCCACCTCCTGCTTGCTCTAGGGCCTCCACGTCGTCTTCTAGGCGTCGAGGAGAACCCCCAAGTCTCCTCTCCTCATTTCCCCCCTTCTCCCTGGCCTTCCTTCTTCCTCCCCGACGAGAAACCGAGCCGACCCGTAGCCCTAGCCGGAGCACGGCCGTGCGCCTCCGTGGCCACCGTGCGTCCCACGCCGCGACTTCGTGTCCTTCCTCCTCGCCGCCATCGACTCCATCGAGCTGCAGCTCCAATTGAGGCCAAGGACGCCCGACGACGACGCCTGCTTCAACTTTTCGCCGCCGGCCACCGCAAGCTTCGGCGAAAAATTACTCCGCCGCCAGGACCTCCCCAGCCCCTCCGTGCCCCTCATCGTCCTCCCGATGAGCTCACGCTCATTCCCCACTTCTCCTTTCCTCTCCCCGCGCCCTGAGTCGCCGCCCCGTCGAAGCCAGTGGCCAGCCGCCGCGCAAGTCGTCGCCGACGACGCCCCAGTGCCCCCTGGAGACCCCCGGTTAGCGCCGCTGCACGCGGAAGAACGAGAGGCACCCCCTGGTGCTCTCCCCCTTCTCTCCCGTGGCCGGAACCCCAAGTCCGGTGAGGCGCCGCCGTGACCCGTGGTCACCGGCGGTTAGCCGCCGGCCAATTAGCTTAATCACCTTGTTAATCCCCCCCTCCTCTCTATGACAGTGGGACCCACAGCCCCCTAAACCATCAGTTTAAATTAAATAAAACGGGGTTAACCCCTGAGCCACTGACAGGCCGGCCCCACTGGTCAGACACCCCCCCACGTCATGCTGATGTCAGCATGACGCAGTAAACTAGTTTCTGTTTTAAAAAGAATTAAAATAAATCAGAAAAATCCAGAAAAATAGCCAAACTTCAATAATTCATAGAAAATTCATTTTAACTCCAAATTAAACATATAATATATGAAAAATTATTAGGAAAATGCAAGGATTAAGAATATGCAAAAAAATTCATGTTTGACCATTTTAAAATGGGGCAACAGTAGCAAATGTGCATATGGCTTAATTTGAATTTGAATTTGAAGTTTGAATTTGCATTCCAAATGCAATATACTTCAATTAAATTGAATTTGCCACAAATTAGTACCCTTTACTTCATGGACAACATAATCATGTGCTTGTGCATTTTACTTCCGAAGTTGTCCCCCCCCCTTGTTGATGATTGTTTCCGGTACCAGCTTTTCCAAGACGGTGATCACCCCCGAAGGAGAAGACCACCGTTAAGACCCATGTATCGTCAGCAAGGCAAGCAAACCCCATTGATCATGTCTATAAAATCCTAATTCCCTCTCAGTCTCGCTTATGCATGTTTAGGAGATCACTTTGTATCGATTCTACCGCATAGTTGAACCCATATCCGATGCATGACCTATCATCTTGTCACAGTAGTAAGCAAACCACAATCCTAGCTGACATAGGAGTTGATTGATATCATGTGGCCCCTGCAACTGTTAATGCTTATTGCATGCTTAGTGGTACAATGAGGTTGCTTTTGATGTGAGTCGGGATGATGGTGAACATGGTGTTGATGAAAGTGAAACTGTGTCGGTGAATCCACCCTAATACAAGGTGAACGAGGAGAGGCTGTGTAGGAGTACACAGTGGGTTGTCTCGTTGAACACCGCCTTAAGCACCGAGTTCTTGTATGGTAATCCAAGACAAAGAGTACAACCACACATTGGGCTCACTGACCCCTCTCGGCTTAGTACCTTGATCCGTGTCGACGTCCAGGAGTCACATTAGTTTGGGCATTCCATTTGACATGTGCATAGAAAAAGAACGAAGGAAATGGTTGCATCATATAGATATGTGAGTGCACCTTTGAGGAAGGAAAACCATCTGCCAGAGGTGGCGTCTCGGTCACTTACATTGTTTGAGTCCGTTTCGTTGATCCGGCCGGGCTCTCGAGCGGAGGCAAACTCAGATAGTCGACTCCTGGAATAGACCGCTTGTGAGCGAAGTGTCGTGGTGAACATCCTCGCTGTCACCTCTTGAACGGTGGCGAGACCTGGCGGTAACCGATGGTCATGTGTGTGTATCTTACACCCTTGCAAGGTTAACAAAACTATTCGAATAGCCGTGTCCGCGGTTAAGGACTACTTGGAACCTGTACCTGATTATTAGACAACTTGAAATGGATACTTCTAAAATACACCAAGATAAGTGTGAGTGCTATGGCGTGCTTTCTCGTGGGGAAGTCGAGGAAGTACCCATAGTGGTGTATTGGTTGGAGACTTGGATAGTGGACTCGTGTACGCTTCTTACCTCAAGTCTGGTATTCGTAGTTCAGGATTAGCCAAGTCAAAGCTGGCACTTCTGCATATTGAACCCCACCTCCTTTACCTTGATACTTGAGCATGAGTAGTGTAGATCTGATGTAAGTCTTGTTGAGTACGACTTTGTACTCACGTTTGCTTATTCTATGTTTTAGATGAGAACCCGGACCCCGATGGAGTCACCTTCGTGAAGCTTGACGTTGACCTTGGTAGTATAGTCCCAGACAGTAGTCTGGTCCCTCGTGGAAGGGCATGTATGTTTACAAGGCTTCTCTAAGCCATTTGTTAAACTTGTCTGTACTCAGACCTAATTTTCTTCCGTTGTATGATGTAATGTTGATCACAGACATGTGATCTTTGTATGCTCTATGTGTATATCAATAAAGAGTACTCGTAGAGTTATGTGATGATACCTGCTGTTCATACTAGACATGTGTGATACGTGTATGATTATAACATGCATGTCTTAGTATGGGTTTTCGAGACCTTAGTTGTGATCTGGCTGGCGGTATTTTATACACCAAGTGGCCCTTAGATGTGCGCAGCTTGGGGCATCGCGATGCGATTGCTCGTGGCTCTACCACGTGCACACTTTGTTGTATGATCGAGCCCGCCCTAGACCCCGACTAAGTGATCGGGCTGGAGTAAGTCTATGTAAGAGTTAGGATTCAATCGATAACATGGTTGAGGCGACTTGTCTATGAGTATGGGATTCACCACCCATAAGCATTTAGACTTGTGAGCGGACGATGAGGACCCATCTCATTTGATCATCCGGCCTGGATGGGATGCCCCTCACGTTCGATGCTTACCGAGAACGTTCTGTGCTTGGCCTTGTCTGCTTAGACAAGTGGGTACGGTTCTCGGCTCTCCATGTGATTGCATCGTGACTGGAATTACATACGCTAACCCCGGGTCCCGACAGACTTGGTATCAGAGCAGGACTTTCTGTAGGATTATTTAACCCTTGGTCGAAGTCGAGTCTAGCATTCTATAGTTATATAGTTACTCTGGGTATAAGGGAACAACGTAAGGCTTCTTTTTCTCCTTACCCTCATCGATCTGAGTTCTGGGTCACCCTTACCTTTTCTACGGGATGATAGGACTAGGCTCATCTATGTCTGACTAGAACATCTCGTTGTTTGCCTCCTTGTAGCCGTAGGACAGTTGTGGTTGTCCAGAGTCTCCGTGTTTTGAGCTCCTTGAGGAAGTTCTGTTCAATCTCGTCGAGGTCGTCTTGTTTTCCATCCCGGTGTAGCCGTTATGCTGCCGGAATTACTCTAAGTTTCTGTGGATCATTGCCTTCGCATTATAATCTTTTCCGTCTTCATCATGTCCTTCTTGTCTTTGATTCCATCGTACAACCTGTTCTGATTGTTGATTTTTATCACACAGGATGTCAGGTGGAACTCGTAGTGCTGTTCGTCGGAATCGAGACCGTGTTCGGAATCGAAATGATGATGAACCTCTACCATCGCCTTCTGCGGCGGAAATCATGATGGAAGCTGAGAATAATCAACGTGACCAAACACGCCTTCTGGAGCTCATCGAGCAGAATACTGCTCGTCAGCGTAATGTGGTCGTGAGCATTCAGGATTTCATCCTCCTCAAGCCACCGGTATTTCGATGTTCTTCTGAGCCCCTTGAAGCTGATGATTGGCTCCGTTCCATCGAGCGTAAGCTTGATACTGCACATGTTGCTTCCGATGATCGAGTTATATTCGCGGCTTACTTTCTGGAAGGTGCTGCTGCTGAATGGTGGGAGAACTATGTTGCTATGCAGCCAGATAGTCACGTAGTGACTTGGCAGGAGTTCTGTGTTGCCTTTTGAGGGTACCACCTTCTAGATGAACTGATGGAGCGCAAGAAGGAAGAGTTCTGCAATTTGACTCAAGGAGAGATGTCCATCCATGAGTATGTGAGAGAGTTCAACCGTCTTGCTCGTTATGCCCAAGATGAGATCACCACCGATGCCAGAAAGCAGGCAAGGTTCCGTAAGGGACTTAGCCCCATCCTTCGTCATGATCTCAACCTCCTCGAATTTTCCACCTTTGAGGATTTAGTCAACAGATCCTTCAGAGCTGAGCATGTCAATGAAGTGTTCGAAGAGTCTCGCAAGCATGCTCTTGAGCTTGCTTCTTCTTCAAGTTCAGCCCCTCAGAAACGCCGAATTTGGATTCCAACCAGTGTCATACCTCAAAACCTTCTCCAGAGGCCACCACCAAATATATGCCATCCACCCCAACACATTATTCCACCCCGGAATGATGGTGTGCAGCCAAGTAATCCCACTCCTAGCAATTCAGACAAGGTGTGCTTTAAGTGTGGTCTTCCAGGCCATTACTATCGTCAATGCCCTCAGGTCTTGATGGAACCACGTCATTCTCGACATAAGCCTCCAAAGAAACCAACCACCAAAGCCTTTCTAGCAAAGCCTTTATCCACTAGTAGTGGTTGTGTGAACCAGATCTCAGTTGAGGAAACCACTGATGCTTCCGACGTCATTCTTGGCACACTCCCAGTCAATCATGTCCCCGCCTCCGTTCTTTTCGATCCAGGAGCTTCTCATTCATTCATGTCGGAGAGTTATGCACTTCGTCATGAATTCCCTTTTGAAGAAATGTTTTCTCCATTGATCATTCAAACTCCTGGTTCAAAGTGGCAAACTAACAGAGTAAGCCATGGCAATCAAATTGCAATTGAGGGTTTAGTATTCCTTGCTTCTCTTATAGCCCTCAAGTCTTCGGACATTGATGTCATCCTAGGCATGGATTGGTTATCAAGGCAGAATTCTTTCCTTGATTGTAAAGCCAAATCAGTTAAACTCACCCATCCTTCAGGCCAGATCATTGACTACACCTCACCCAGCTCTAGAATCCAGATGCATACTTTGAATGTGCTTCCCCTTCCTGACCTTGAACATGTTCCGGTGGTTCGTGACTTCCCGGATGTCTTTCCTGAAGAGCTGCCGGGAATGCCACCCGACAGGTGTGTAGAATTCATAGTGGATCTTATACCAGGCACAACCCCAAATTGCAGACGTCCATATAGAATGGCCCCACATGAGTTAGCTGAGCTAAAAACCCAACTTGATGCTTCGTTGGAAAAAGGCTTCATCCGCCCTAGCTCATCGCCATGGGGTTGCCCCGTTCTGTTCGTAACGAAGAAAGATGGAACAGAAAGGATGTGCGTAGACTATCGCCCGCTAAATCTAGCGACGATAAAGAACAAGTACCCACTGCCCAGGATCAATGATCTTTATGATCAACTTGCTGGATCCTCTGTCTTCTCCAAGATGGATTTGAGATTAGGTTATCATCAAATCAAAATCCGAAATGAGGACATTCCCAAGACGGCTTTCACTACTCGTTATGGTCTTTACGAGTACACCGTCATGTCCTTCGGTTTAACCAATGCCCCCGCCACATTCTCGCGCTTGATGAATTTGATCTTCATGGAGTACCTAGATAAATTTGTTGTAGTTTATCTTGATGACATTCTCATCTACTCGAAGAACGAAGAAGAGCACGCAGAACATCTTAAGTTGGTATTGATGAAACTTAGAGAGCATCGCCTTTATGCCAAGTTCTGGAAGTGTGAATTTTGGCTACCAGAAGTGACCTACTTAGGCCACGTGATTTCTGTGAAAGGTGTTGCAGTCAATCCCGAGAGAGTTCAGGCCGTCCTCGACTGGACTCCACCTGAATCGGTTAAGCAAGTTAGGAGTTTTCTCGGCCTAGCAAGCTATTATCGCCGCTTCGTTGAGAACTTCTCCAAAGTTGCAAAGCCTCTTACTGAACTCCTCAAGAAAGATAAGAAATTCCAATGGAGTCCCAAGTGCGAGGAAAGCTTTCAAGAGCTAACAAGAAGATTGACTTCTGCACCCGTACTTGCACCTCCAGACACCAAAAGGGATTTTGAGATCTATTGTGATGCTTCACGGCAAGGGTTAGGATGCATACTTATGCAAGATAGACATGTGGTAGCTTATGCTTCACGCCAGTTGCGGCCACATGAAGAGAACTATCCTACCCATGATCTTGAACTCGCTGCCGTAGTTCATGCCCTAAAGACTTGGCGACATTACCTCCTTGGTAATCGTTGTGAGATTTATTCTGACCACCAAAGCCTCAAATATATATTCACCCAGCCAGATCTTAATCTCAGGCAAAGACGCTAGATAGAGTTGATAAAAGATTATGACTTAGGAATTTCTTACACCCCAGGCAAAGCCAATGTCATGGCTGATGCACTAAGTCGTAAGTCGTATTGTAAGAACCTCATGTTACAACAGTATCAACCACTTCTTCATGAGGAATTTCGAAAGCTCAATCTCGAGATTGTTCCTCATGGATCTCTTTTCAACTTGGTGGCGAAACCAACCCTTGAGGATCAAATCATAGTTGCCCAAAGGCGTGCACGAGGTGTTCGCCGGATCAAGGAGACCATTGCTAGCGGAGTTGCTAAATGTTTCTCCACAGATAGTAAAGGAACGGTATTCTTTGAAAATCGTTTGGTAGTACCTAAGAATAGGGATCTAAGGCAACTCATCCTCAAAGAAGCCCATGACACACCCCTCTCAATTCATCCCGGTAGCACAAAAATGTACCGAGATCTACGCCAGAGATTTTGGTGGACCAGGATGAAGAGAGACATTGCTCGATTTGTTGCTGAATGTGATGTTTGTCGTGGCATTAAGGCCGAACACCAAAGACCTGCTGGCACACTTCAACCTTTGCCTATTCCCGAGTGGAAATGGGACAAAGTTGGTATGGACTTCATCACCGGCTTTCCAAAAACACAGAAAGGAAATGATGCCATCTTCGTGGTCATTGATAGACTTTCCAAAGCTGCTCACTTCCTTCCCGTTCGCGAGTCTATAACTGCTAGTCAGTTAGCGGACTTGTACGTCTCTAGAATTGTGTCTCTTCACGGTGTTCCTTTGGTGATCAATTCTGATCGTGGTAGCCTTTTCACCTCTAGATTTTGGGGAAGCTTTCAGAATGCTATGGGAACTCATCTATCCTTTAGTACAACTTTCCATACTCAGTCTAGCGGTCAAGTTGAAAGGGTTAATCAAATCTTGGAAGACATGCTCAGAGCTTGTGTTATCTCATTCGGAAAGAATTGGGAGAAGTCTCTTCCATTCACTGAATTTGCTTATAACAATAGTTTTCAATCTAGTCTGAACATGGCTCCTTTTGAACTCCTCTATGGACGACGATGTCGAACACCCTTAAACTGGTCAGAAACCGGTGAAAGACAACTCTTTGGACCGGATATGATCAAGGAAGCAGAAGAGCAAGTTCGCATTGTTCGTGATCGATTGAAAGCCGCTCAGTCTCGTCAGAAAAGCTACTATGATCGTCATCTTAGAAAAGAAAGCTACAATCTGGACGAGAAGGCTTACCTTCGGGTTACTCCTCTGAAGGGAACCCAAAGATTCGGTATCAAAGGCAAGTTGGCCCCACGTTACATCGGACATTTCCGCATTATTGCTAAACGTGGAGAAGTTTCCTACCAACTTGAACTACCCCCTCACCTTTCCCGAGTACATGATGTATTCCATGTGTCACAACTCAGGCGTTGCTTCAAGGACCCCATCCGCGAAGTCGACCATGAAACGCTTGATCTCCAAGATGACCTTTCTTATCGAGAGTACCTTGTTTGTATTCTTGATTCCGCAGAGCGTGTCACTCGTCGTCAGAAGATCAGGTTTCTGAAAGTGCAATGGTCACATCACTCCGAGAAAGAAGCCACGTGGGAAAGAGAAGACCGTCTCAGTGCCGAGTACCCCACCTTCCTCCCGCAAACTTCTGAATCTCGGGACGAGATTCTTTTGAGTGGGGGCGAGTTGTCAGAACCCCAACTAGGGTAAGTGCTAGGGTTGTTTGATCCCTTTGCATCATGTAAAAATTCAAATGAAATCCAAAATGGGGAAGAGAAAAGCCCTGAGAAATTAATTCAAATGGCCAGATAAAAATCTTTTTCCAAAAATCATTTGAATAGTTGGAAAATTCCTATAAATGATGCTGATCATTTTAAAAGTGGTTTGGGTTCATTCCCATGCCCATGGAATATTCAAAAATTCAAAAGGTGCTATGGAAATTAAAATTGACCCTATTTGAATTGAAATTCAAAATGTATTGAATTTCAAAAATGCCCAAATCCTAAAAGTGACTAGCTACTGGTCACCTAGTACTTATAAAATTAGTTGGGCATTTTTATAAAATGTTTTGGTATTTATTTATCAGAACAAACAAATGAAAGAAAAAAAAACAGAAAGAAAATTAGGATAAGAAAAGAGACCTACCTCGCTTACCTCTCGGCCCACCTGGCCCATATGCCTCAGAAGGCAGCCCAGCCCGCCAGGGGCAGGGTTGTCTTCAACCTCTGCCTTCTGGCAGAGGCGTGGCGGGCATGCCGGCCGAGGCTGCCACCTCCTGCTTGCTCTAGGGCCTCCACGTCGTCTTCTAGGCGTCGAGGAGAACCCCCAAGTCTCCTCTCCTCATTTCCCCCCTTCTCCCTGGCCTTCCTTTTTCCTCCCCGGCGAGAAACCGAGCCGACCCGTAGCCCTAGCCGGAGCACGGCTGTGCGCCTCCGTGGCCACCGTGCGTCCCACGCCACGACTTCGTGTCCTTCCTCCTCGCCTCCATCGAGCTGCAGCTCCAATTGAGGCCAAGGACGCCCGACGACGACTCCTGCTTCAACTTTTCGCCGCCGGCCACCGCAAGCTTCGGCGAACAATTACTCCGCCGCCAGGACCTCCTCAGCCCCTCCGTGCCCCTCATCGTCCTCCCGGTGAGCTCACGCTCATTCCCCACTTCTCCTTTCCTCTCCCCGCGCCCTGAGTCGCCGCCCCGTCGAAGCCAGTGGCCAGCCGCCGCGCAAGTCGTCGCCGATGACGCCCCAATGCCCCCTGGAGACCCCCGGTTAGCGCCGCTGCACGCGGAAGAACGAGAGGCACCCCCTGGTGCTCTCCCCCTTCTCTCCCGTGGCCGGAAACCCAAGTCCGGCGAGGCGCCGCCGTGACCCGTGGTCACCGGCGGTTAGCCGCCGGCCGATTAGCTTAATCACCTTGTTAATCCCCCTCCTCTCTATGACAGTGGGACCCACAACCCCCTAAACCCTCAGTTTAAATTAAATAAAACGGGGTTAACCCCTGAGCCACTGACAGGCCGGCCCCACTGTTCAGACACCCCCCACGTCATGCTGATGTCAGCATGACGCAGTAAACCAGTTTCTGTTTTAAAAACAATTAAAATAAATCAGAAAAATCCAGAAAAACAGCCAAACTTCAATAATTCATAGAAAATTCATTTTAACTCCAAATTAAACATATAATATATGAAAAATTATCAAGAAAATGCAAGGATTAAGAATATGCAATTTGTTTTCATGTTTGACCATTTTAAAATGGGGCAACAGTAGCAAATGTGCATATGGCTTAATTTGAATTCAAATTTGAAGTTTGAATTTGCATTCCAAATGCAATATACTTCAATTAAATTGAATTTGCCACAAATCAGTACCCTTTACTTCATGGACAACATAATCATGTGCTTGTGCATTTTACTTCCGAAGTTGTCCCCCCCTTGTTGATGATTGTTTCCGGTACCAGCTTTTCCGAGACGGTGATCACCCCCGAAGGAGAAGACCACCGTTAAGACCCGTGTATCGTCAGAAAGGCAAGAAAACCCCATTGATCATGTCTATAAAATCCCAATTCCCTCTTAGTCTCGCTTATGCATGTTTAGGAGATCACTTTGTATCGATTCTACCGCATAGTTGAACCCATATCCGATGCATGACCTATCATCTTGTCACAGTAGTAAGCAAACCACAATCCTAGCTGACATAGGAGGTTATTGATATCATGTGGCCCCTGCAACTGTTAATTCTTATTGCATGCTTAGTGGTACAATGAGGTTGCTTTTGATGTGAGTCGGGATGATGGTGAACATGGTGTTGATGAAAGTGAAACTGTGTCGGTGAATCCACCCTAATACAAGGTGAACGATGAGAGGCTGTGTAGGAGTACACAGTGGGTTGTCTTGTTGAACACCGCCTTAAGCACCGAGTTCTTGTATGGTAATCCAAGACAAAGAGTACAACCACACATTGGGCTCACTGACCCCTCTCGGCCTAGTACCTTGATCCGTGTCGACGTCCAGGAGTCACAATAGTTCGGGCTTTCCATTTGACATGTGCATAGAAAAAAAACGAAGGAAATGGTTGCATCATATAGATATGTGAGTGCACCTGTGAGGCAGGAAAACCATCTGCCAGAGGTGGCGTCTCGGTCACTTACATTGTTTGAGTCCGTTTCGTTGATCCGACCGGGCTCTCGAGCGGAGGCAAACTCAGATAGTCGACTCCTGGAATAGACCGGTTGTGAGCGAAGTGTCGTGGTGAACATCCTCGCTTTCACCTCTTGAACGGTGGCGAGACCTGGCGGTAACCGATGGTCATGTGTGTGTAGCTTACACCCTTGCAAGGTTAACAAAACTATTCGAATAGCCGCGTCCGCGGTTAAGGACTACTTGGAACCTGTACCTGATTATTAGACAACTTGAACTGGATACTTCTAAAATACACCAAGATAAGTGTGAGTGCTATGGCGTGCTTTCTCGTGGGGAAGTCGAGGAAGTACCCATAGTGGTGTATTGGTTGGAGACTTGGATAGTGGACTCGTGTACGCTTCTTACCTCAAGTCTGGTATTCGTAGTTCAGGATTAACCAAGTCAAAGCTGGCACTTCTGCATATTGAACCCCACCTCCTTTACCTTGATACTTGAGCATGAGTAGTGTAGATCTGATGTATGTCTTGCTGAGTACGACTTTGTACTCACGTTTTCTTATTCTATGTTTTAGATGAGAACCCGGACCCCGATGGAGTCACCTTCGTCAAGCTTGACGTTGACCTTGGTAGTATAGTCCCAGACAACAGTCTGGTCCCTCGTGGAAGGGCATGTATGTTTACAAGGCTTCTCTAAGCCATTTGTTAAACTTGTCTGTACTCAGACCTAATTTGCTTCCGTTGTATGATGTAATGTTGATCACAGACATGTGATCTTTGTATGCTCTATGTGTATATCAATAAAGAGTACTTGTAGAGTTATGTGATGATACCTGCTGTTCATACTAGACATGTGTGATGCGTGTATGATTATAACATGCATGTCTTAGTATGGGTTTTTGAGACCTTAGTTGTGATCTGGCTGGCGGTCTTTTAGACACCAAGTGGCCCTTAGATGTGCGCAGCTTGGGGCATCGCGATGCGATTGCTCGTGGCTCTGCCACGTGCACACTTTGTTGTATGATCGAGCCCGCCCTAGACCCCGACTAAGTGATCGGGCTGGAGTAAGTCTATGTAAGAGTTAGGATTCAACCGATAACATGGTTGAGGCGACTTGTCTATGAGTATGGGATTCACCACCCATAAGCATTTAGACTTGTGAGCGGACGATGAGGACCCATCTCAGTTGATCATCCGGCCTGGATGGGATGCCCCTCACGTTCGATGCTTACTGAGAACGTTCTGTGCTTGGCCTTGTCTGCTTAGACAAGTGGGTACGGTTCTCGGCTCTCCATGTGATTGCATCGTGACTGGAATTACATACGCTAACCCCGGGTCCCGACACAAGGACTTCATCACTCGTCATTCTAGGATAACTAGTAGTTTATGGTAAGGATGGGGTAAGTGGTGAGGTTTCTGCCGCACTAGCATTTATGAAGTGGCTAACGATCTAGAGAGTAAGATAAGAATCCAAGCATTCGATGAGGAATCGCCTTCAACAAGTCTGCTACCCACCTACATACGCAAGCATAACACCTATCATATCCTTGTCCTCCTCTTCACATCCCGACGAAGAAGAAGCAGTCAAGGCACACACACATTGATCAAGTTATAGTTATGATTCAGTTGATGTTATCTATGAACAAGACGTAGGTTCCAAGTCGTCCATAACTGTGGACACGGCTTCTCGAAAAGATTTAACCCTACAGGGGTGTACCAACTTCCCATTACAAGGCTCCGCACGCACGCCCATCTTCCTCAGTTTCTACCCATCACAAGCAGCCATTTTATGATTTAGTTCCGAGAGATCCGAAATGACAGGTCCCTCTAACTAACAACGAACAAATCCGGGTGGCCCCTGGTGAGTCGACATCCATCTCAGAAGCCGGTCACGCTCTCGATCTGGTCACTACCGTCTGTCGCAGGTTTGGATTTCCGGTAATTCTCACATGAGGACGGGTCCTCAGCTGGACAGGTTGGACCAATAGGGAAACCAGGTCCCCACTGGCCCGGTTTATTTGAAAACTACTGGCGGCCGACCAGCACACACACAGTTTCAAATGGTAAATCAGCTTGGGCCACCACTGGAAATGTTTGGAACTAGGTAGGTAAGAAGAGGGGACCCCATAAAATCCCACGCGCGGTTAGGCACGCTCAGTCTTAGAACCAATACCCAGAACTCGGATCCTAGGTGACTCGAATGGAACAAAGCGTCGGGGCGGGATAGCCTAGACCTTCCATCCTTCGTCGAGTATAGTCAACATTATAATAATCATATCATGAACAACAATATAATAATGTGATAGCCCAACCAAGGAGTAACAGAGTAACATCGTAGCATCCTAAGCATGCATACTAAGTGTGACGCCCCCAAACTTAATCCGTGTACAGTAATCATACACGCAGGGTACACGGCTGAGATTAGGGTGCCACGGTGAGAATATCACAGCACAACACTAAACACAAAAGGATAAATCAATATGTTACAATAAAATGGGGTCGCGTGGACCCGAATACATAAGTTATACAAGCCATAATATCTGAGTACAGACATAGTTAGTCAAGTTTTGTGACGAGGGGGTGACCCCACGACCCCTACGGATGAGCCTACCTGGTGTCCATGAAGGTAGAAGGCCCATGAAGATACATCCTCGGCCCACTAGTTGGCACCGACGTAGGAGACCGCGACTCACAAGGAAGGTGCAAAGACCTGCCGTACGGAGCAAGCTAGGGTTAGGAAAGCTTACCTGTAAACATAGATGAACTCCCCGAGACCTAGCCCGGTATATAAGGGCTAGGAGGGGCGACGCCAAAGAAATCTAATATCACCTGTAACCCTAGCCTTGAGCGCTCCAGCCTTGGCCTCCACTGTAATCGCATCTCCCCCATCAATAATATCGAGCAGGAGCGAGCCTTCCTGTTTGCCGACGAGCTATCGTCCAACCTGTGCATCTCATGACTAACCCAGGGTCCTTGACCATGGGATTTGCCAGGGTTGATCCCCGTCGATTGGCGCCGTCTGTGGGAACTACACAGGTTGGGATCACGATCTCGGCGGTCCCATCTTCAGCAAGCTACAACTCAAGGGCAAGAACCAGATCTAGCCCACTCGAAGGATTCAAGATCATGGCGGACATCTCCGCCATCCCATCAAGACCACTCGAGCTACAGTTGTGCCAGGAGCGATACTACGGTAACGGCCAAGTGCAGCGCCAGCGCAGAAGGATTCGACGACCCAGAAGAACGGCGAGGGGCCTCTACGAAGGAATTCCACTCGATGAACTGCGACGCGCAGCGGAGGACTCGCAAATCTTCCGACAACCCACCACCGCACGGGCACCCGCAGCACATCAAGACGATGACTACGAGATCGAATCCAGCGATCAGCAGAACAACCGCCAAGGAAGAAGGAATCGACGACCCAAAAGGCGCGCATGGGAGATCTACGGCGGGACCCCAATGAACGAGCCACATCACGCAGCCGCACAGCCGACGACACGCCGTCGCGCGAGCACCAACCGCCAACCAAGACAGCGACTCCGAGACACCTGTAGGCGAGTACTACGACCCAGATCGAAGACCAGATGAATTCGCCAACCTCATCAAGAACCAAGACATGAGTCGAGGAATCGAAACCGACCCTCGTTTCTACGAACACCCGGAGGATCACGAGCAGATCTTCAGAATCTCAAGAAGGAAGAGGCACGCTGGATCTAGCAAACTCACGGCTAGAGAACGGCTAGCACGACCCTGCACGATCCACAACTTCGAGGATGACTGGGGACGCGTCAGGTCAGGTCACACCTTGAGAGACTGCCGCCTGTTCAACGAGCTAGCCGACGACCTCAAGAAAGGGAAGCAGAAAGAAGACAGACGCAATCGGCGACCCGAGCAATCGCCGACCTCAAGCCCGGAAGGACGTCACAGCCCGCCGCAAGAACAAGTGCTCATGATCCAGGAAGGAAGGGTACCGCAAGCACAACGCGACGCCCACACCCTACAGGCTAGAGAAGCTGAGAGCATAAACATAGTCGAAGTTTACCAGCTACATGACACGGAGACTAGCATCACGTTCTCACAAGACGACCATCCATCAGCAGTCCCAAGACCGGGGCATGCGCCCCTAGTACTCGATGCAAAAATCGGAGGGTACGACATGGATAGGGTCTTCATGGACGGAGGCAGCGGAATGAACATCATCATCGCCAGCACCCTGCAAAAGATGTTGATCCCACGATCAGTATGGAGAAAATCAAGCACCGAGTTACACAGGGTAGTCCCAGGAGAAGCAGCCACATCCCTCGGAGTCATCGAACTCGAATTTGTCTTCGGAAACCGACGCGACTTCGCCAAGCACGTCCTCGAGTTCGAGGTACTCGACTGGCAATCGCAGTATCACGCCATATTGGGGCGGCCAGCATTCGCGCAATTCATGGCGGTCCCACACTACGCCTACCTCAAGCTCAAGATGCCAGGATCATCAGGAGTCCTCACGATCAACGGAAGCTTCATCAAATCAGATCAATGTGATCGTGACTTCCACAGAATCTCCGACACATTCGGAGCCGAACAAGAACTCAGAGAAATAGCCATGGTGACGGACAAGAGTACCTTCCCACTGGTGAACCGAAGCGAATCCAGGGAGTACGGACGCGACTTCAGCATCGACAGCGACACAGTCACTCACCAAGTGCACCCGACGGACCCGGACAAAACAGTCTGCGTGTACGCCCACCTACCAGAGGAGCAGGCGACGACTCTCGTTGCTTTCCTTCGAGACGAGTGGGAAATATTCGCCTGGTGCCCAGCCGACATGCCCGGGATACCACGTGAATTCGCGGAACACGCCCTACGCATCAAGCAAAACACGAAGCCGGTGAAGCAAGCGCTGAGACGATTCTCGGAGCCCAAGCACGGAGCAATCGGAGATGAAGTCAACCGGTTACTCGACGCTCAGTTCATCCGAGAAACGAAGAAAGCCACCTGGATAGCCAACCCAGTGCTGGTGCCCAAGAAAGACACGACCGTGCTGCACATGTGTGTCGACTACGGACCAGTCAACAAGCATTGCCCGAGGGATCACTTCCCCCTTCCTAGAATCGATCAGATAATCGACTCAACAGCAGGGTGCGATCTACTTTCCTTTCTCGACGCCTACTCAGGATACAACCAGATCAGGATGAAGGAAGAAGATGAAGAGCACACATTGTTCATCACCCCCTATGACGTATTCTGCTACAAAACCATGCCCTTCGGGCTCAAAAACGCAGGCGCCACTTACCAACGAATGATGCAGGCCTACCTGAAGGAGGAAATAGGAAGAAACGTGCAAGTCTACGTGGACGACATCGTCATCAAGACCTACAAAGCAGCCACACTACTCGACGACCTACGCGAAACCTTCGCGGCACTCAACAAATACAGAATCAAACTCAACCCAAAGA
Source organism: Bromus sterilis (assembly GCA_950022295.1). Classification (NCBI taxonomy): domain Eukaryota; kingdom Viridiplantae; phylum Streptophyta; class Magnoliopsida; order Poales; family Poaceae; genus Bromus; species Bromus sterilis. The sequence continues at coordinate 352,026,804 of OX465597.1, forward strand.
AGTGCGCATTCGGCGTACCGGCGGGAATGCTGCTTGGCTATATGGTCTCTGCCCGAGGAATCGAGGCAAACCCATAGAAAGTCCAAGCCATCACCCGCATGCAAGAACCAACCGACGTCAAAGGAGTACAACATCTCACCGGAAAACTCGCAGCCCTAAGCCTCTTCATCAGCAGGCTGGGAGAACGCACGCTGCCTTTCTATCAGTTTCTCAGGAAAGGAGAGAAATTCAAGTGGACGGAGGAAGACCGCCAAGCATTCGCGGACCTGAAAAAGACACTCTCGACCCCACCAATCCTGGCGGTACCCAAGGAACGAGAGAAGCTATACCTCTACGTGGCAGCACGTAGCAGTGTAGTAAGTACACAACTCCTCGTCGAACGTGCAGAAGAAGGCAAGGTCTAGAGCATCCAGAGACCAATCTACTACCTCAGCATGCTCCTGACCAAATCCCAGCAGCGGTACCCGCACTATCAGAAGCTACTACTGGCCATCCTCATGACCTCAAGAAAGGTGTCCCACTACTTCGACGAACACCCCATCACAATCGTGAGCAGCGCACCACTCGCCGACATACTCAACAACCCTGGAGCAACCGGGCGAGTCGCCGAGTGGAACATTGACCTCAGCCCACGGGACCTGCAGTTCAAGCACCCAACAGCCATCAAAGCCCAAGTACTCCCAGATTCCCTGGTCGAGTGGACGGAGGTTCAGACGCCAGGCCCTCCAGACCTATCAAGCTCATGGTCAATGTTCTTCGATGGGTCCAAGAGACAACAAGGAGATGGGGCAGAAGTCGTGCTCATCTCCCCTAAAGGAACAAAGCTGAAATATGTCCTCCAGATCAACTTCAGTCACGCCTCCAACAACGAAGCTGAATACGAGGCACTCCTCCATGGCATGCGCATGGCCAAAACATACGGAGCCACTCGCCTCATAATTTACGGGGACTCCAATCTCGTCGTCCAACAGACGATGAGAAACTGCAATGCAATAGCCGACAACATGGCGGCCTACAAAAAGCACTACAACAAACTCGAAGGAAGTTTCGACGGTTGCGAGCTCAACTACATCACCAGGGACAACAACACAGAAGCTGACGAGCTCGCAAACATCGGTTCGACCCGAGGGCCTGTACCACCCGGCGTTTTTCTCGAAAGCATCAGTCAGAGATCCATCAAGGTACAGGCAGCAACACATGAAGGAGTCGTGGACGGCGAAGACGCAACAGAAATGGCGCAGGTGGCAGCAGCAACCCCATCAGAAGGCACAAGCACCAGCACATCCGACAGCACAGCCCCGACGGAGCTCGAAGGAACCGTCTGGACAAAACCGTTCCTCCGATTCCTAATTGAAGGCACGCTACCACAAGACGTGGCCGAAGCACGACGCATCAGCCGACGATCCAAGGCATTCACGGTGGTCAACAGACAACTATACAAGCGCAGCATCACCCAGATACTCCAAAGGTGCATCGACGAAGAGGACGGCAAAGCCCTACTGCTCGAAATCCACGAAGGCACCTGCGGGCACCACGCGAGCAGTCGAGTGCTCGTGTCCAAAGCATTCCGAGCTGGGTTCTACTGGCCCACAACCATGAAAAACGCAGAGGAAATCGTGAGACGTTGTGCCGCTTGCCAGAAATTCGCCAACAGGCGACACACTCCCGCATCAGAGCTCAAGACCATACCACTATCCTGGCCGTTCGCCACCTGGGGACTTGACATGGTGGGCCCACTCAAGAAATCATATAAGGGCGGAAAGACACACCTGCTCGTCGCAGTCGACAAGTTCACTAAATGGATCGAAGCAGTGCCCATCACCAGCTCCACAGCCCTCACGGCTGTCAACTTCATCAAGTCGATCATCTTCAGATTCGGAGTACCACACAACATCATCACAGACAACGGCACGAACTTCACAGCCGCAGAGTTCCAGAACTTCTGCGAAGAACTGGGCATCAAAATTAATTATGCATCAGTCGCGCACCCGCAGTCCAACGGCCAGGTGGAAAAAGAAAATGGCTTGTATGCGGGGGAATCAAGAAACGGCTCCTCGCACCACTCGAGAAAGCCGCCGGCAACTGGGTAGAAGAACTCCCCGCGGTCCTATGGAGCCTACGTACTACACCAAACACCGCGACCCAGTACACACCCTTCTTCATGGTGTACGGGGCAGAGGCAGTCCTACCACATGATCTCAAGTTCGGAGCACCTTGGGTCACCGGATACGAAGAAGAAGAAGCAGAAGAAGCACTACAAGATGACAAAGATACGGCCGACGAAGCAAGAGACGCAGCCTTGGCAAAATCAGAGGGGTACCAGAACAAACTACGTACCTACCAAAGAAGTCCATTGCGCACTAGAACCTTCAACAAAGGTGACCTAGTCCTATGACTAATACAAGAGAAGGTCGATAAACTTGCCCCCCAATGGGAAGGACCATTCATAATTTCAGAATTCATTGGAGGTGGCGCCTACAGGCTGAGGAACCCGAAGACAGACGAGGACGTGGGCAACCCATGGAACGTAGCAAACCTGCGACTGTTCTATCCATAACCCCTATCGGTCGGACATGACTGGCAACTCATGTAACCGCTTGACCGCAATAAAATAAATGTTGCCCAAATACTGCCATCTCAAAGCACTCGGGGGCTTAAGAGTAAAATCCCCCCGAGCAACGCTATCGCCTACGCGATCTTAATCAAAGCACTCGGGGGCTTAAGAATAAAATCCCCCCGAGAGACGCTATCGCCTACGCGATCTTAACCAAAGCACTTGGGGGCTTAAGAATAAAATCCCCCCGAGAGACGCTATCGCCTACGCGATCTTAACCAAAGCACTCGGGGGCTTAAGAATAAAATCCCCCCGAGCAATGCTATCGCCTACGCGATCTTAACCAAAGCACTCGGGGGCTTAAGAGCAAAATCCCCCCGAGCAACGCTATCGCCTACGCGATCTTAACCAAAGCACTCAGGGGCTTAAGAGAAAAATCCCCCCGAGCAACGCTATCGCCTACGCGATCTTAACCAAAGCACTCGGGGGCTTAAGAGCATAATCCCCCCGAGCAACGCGATCTTCATAAAAAGCACTCGGGGTCTCGAGTACAACTCCCACCCGAAGGATGCTACCGTCACCCACGCGACCACTGCATTCGAGCACTCGGGAGATCGAGGACCATCGCCTCCCAAAGACCGTTCGCGCAGTCTGAAGCTTAAAAAAATGCTCAAGCAAACAATACCCGGCTAAGCCCCACCTGCTGAAAACAAGGCTCGAAAAACATGGCCACAATCAGATGGAGCACCCAAGTACTCTGAAGAAACTTTGGAGGAAGCACAGAACACAGGCTCATTTAGTCTTCACCCGACCGCCAACGATCGCCTAAAGACTCGGGGGCTACTCCCATCGGGAGCGCTGCCGCGCACCCGATAAAAGACAGAAACTAACGACAAAGGAAACAAATTTCAGCCTACGCTCGACCCTTCGACTCAAGCGTAGCCTCGGGGGCTACTCCCATCGGGAGCGTCTGTCGCGCACCCGATAGAACCCATAGTGCAAAGATGGACTCGAAGACAGCTCTCGGCCGCAAAGGACTCGAACACAACTCTCAGTGCCAAAGAAAATATAAAGTTCCATTGCAAAGTATCAAGAACGGTTTACATCATAAGGATCGTCTTCAGTACAAAAAGGACTCAACTACATTTGGATAGAAGGCAGCTCCTGTTACAAGAGGGAATCACCCAAGGAATTATGACTTCTACATGTGTGCCTAGGAGGGGTAATCGACTCTAGTACAAGAGCATCACCACAGACAAAGGAGGAGTCGAAGCAGCAGGCTCACGATGTCAATGACATAACAAAAGGGGAAGCCCGACTTATTTGCGGAGACATTGGAGACGGTGCTCCACCAGCTTCTTCTCCTGATCCTCTAGCTTCTTCTCCAGCTCCGCCCAAGCTGCCGGCGAAGATGACGCCGATGCCTCCAGTTCTACAAGGTCGCCTGCCGCGCTCGCTTAACCGGTGGCTTGACATCGAGATCTTCGTCAGAGCCAGAGGGGGAAGCAGTTGAAGACGTCTCACCACCAGCACCAGACGAGTCCCTGGAGGAAAAAGCAGTCGAAGATGCCGGCGAAGGACTCCTCGACTTTGTGGAGCTGTCGCTGCTCGACTCCTGCCCATGAGAATCCATGCTATTGCCACTCGGATTGAATGCGCGGATAGTGACAGTGCTTTCTCCGTCAAAGCGACAGCTGAGCATATCGCCATCTCGCAAATTCAACCGCCGAGCAAACAAACTCCAACCAAAGCCAAGAAAAATCAAGCGAGAGCTATCAACCTCCAAGTCAACATAAGAAGGAGATCGACAGCTCCCTTGAAGATGCAGAAGCAAGCCATCCAAGCCACGCTCAGAGACAATGGCGGAAAAAGCAGAGGGAAGACGGATGCGATTGGCACTTTGGCCACGAACACGTAAAAGAAAATCATAGCGCCAGAATCCCTCCTCCAAGAGAGAGGAGGAAGGCACTGGCGCCGTACCATGGCGACCACCACGGCATGAGCGTGGTGTGCGGCCACCACGGCCACGACGAACACGGCCACGACCAACACCTCGCCTGGGAACCATGAGCCGAAGAAGAGATGAAGGAAGAGGCAAAGCAGCGAGTTGGATAGAGGCGTGGAAGAGAAAGGCTTATTTATAGAACAATAATTCTCAAAGCACAGAGAAGCCAAGACGACAGCAGCAATTAATTCAAAGACCAAACATCCCAGCCGTCTCGGACTCCAAGACGAATTTCCCACGGGACGCACTGTACGCAAGACGCATCAATTCGCGCGCGTTCCAGCGCGCGTATGGGAAACTCAATCGGCGCCTGCCGCACGCCACAGCGGCCATTATTATGACCGGTCCTGAAGACGTGACGGTTCACTGGAAAAGCATACCTGACAGCCATCAAACAGAGGCATCGCTATCCCTGACAAGCGGCGAAGAAAACCAAACAGACATCAAGGCCCTGAGATTCCATCTCTCAGATCTTTTCCATAAGGAAAGAAAAATATCTTACTCCCATCGGGAGAGTACATCATAAGAGTCCCGGGTGCTCCCTCACCCTAAAGGTCAGCCATGTGCTCGAGTGACCACTCGCACTTATGAGAGTCTCGGGTGCTCCCTCAACCCGACGTAAGACAAACATGCATTCACCAAGACCATACGACGCTAAGAGTCTCAGGTGCTCCCTCACCTCAAGATCCAAAATGACATTCGAGTGATTACTCGCGAAAAACCCCCCGACTGAGCACTCGAAACAAAGCTCCTCGGGTGAATGAGTGAACATCTCGCTTGATGTTTTGTTCCAAGCGGATGCAATGCTGTAAGGCTCCGTGCCTCAAAAACACACATTCCTGGAACACGATACACTGTGCCCAGATGCCACGCAATATTAGCGTGTAGGTAAGACCCCGCTGCGAAGTACGGCCGGGCTGGGACTTGCCGAAGAGCGATTTCACTCCCAACCTTTCCCATGCGCTGCGCATGATAGAAAAGCCGGGCGGACGCGCCTTAGGCTGTGCACATTACTGGCGGCAAATGAACACCGTAAGACCTGAAGCGAATGGACTTTTGCTCGACACCAGTGTTCTAAGCTCACGTCGAGGGACGTGGGTTTGATTGGGCTACTGTGGTATTTTCCCAAGTGCAATTCACCAAGGCTCGACCCGTCGACTCCTTGGGCCCTTTCAGCTTAGCATCCCTCGAAACAGGTTTTGTCATGGCCACCAGACTGCCAGCGACCCGCGGATGAACTGCGCATACCAATAACCGACGAATGAATGTACTCGAGTCCCTGCGCGACTCTCCGAGTCCCCCAGCCACTCGGGGGCTACTGACGAGGGGGTGACCCCACGGCTCCTACGGATGAGCCTACCTGGTGTCCATGAAGGAAGAAGACCCATGAAGATACAGCCTCGGCCCACTAGTTGTCACCGACGTAGGAGTCCGCGACTCACAAGGAAGGTGCAAAGACCTGCCGTACGGAGCAAGCTAGGGTTAGGAAATCTTACCTGTAAACGTAGATGAACTCCCCGAGACCTAGCCTGGTATATAAGGGCTAGGAGGGGCGACGCCAAAGACATCTAATATCACCTGCAACCCTAGCCTTGAGCGCTCCAGCCTTGGCCTCCACTGTAATCGCATCTCCCCCATCAATAATATTGAGCAGGAGCGAGCCTTCCTATTTGCCGACGAGCTATCGTCCAACCTGTGCATATCATGACTAAGCCAGGGTCCCTGACCATGGGATTTGCCGGGGTTGATCCCCGTCATTTTGCTTTAAGAAGGCTAGCACAAATAACATCAGAGATGCAGATCGAAAAGGCAAGGCCTCCTGCCCGGGAGCCTCCGAAACTACTCCTGGTCCTGGTCAGCGGGGTCTCGACGTAGTAGTATCCGCCTCCGGGGTACTCCTGCTCCTGGGCACAACGTCGACTGCAGCGGCCGATCAGGCAAAACACAAAGGGGGAAATAAAGAAAATGTGAGTATCTAGCATACCTGCGAGTCTTACGTCCGCTACTAAGCATTTATGCATTTGTATCAAATGGAAAGGGGAGGCTGTATATAGTGGACTGCAAGGTAGAAATCAGAATAAGGGTAAGAAGCTAGGCCTATCGAAGACTAGCATCTTCTAACGTGTCTTGCAGCATGAGAAGAGAAACAGCCAACAGTTCAATAACATGAATGTAATAACAATGCAGCAGAAGTTGCTGCAGCATTGTATAATAGTAAGTTGTAATAATTAATAATAATAATGCCTCCGAGTTCCCCTCCTCGACTTCCCGACGAGGAAGAAAACCCGGAACCATACAATTTAATAGTAGTAGTTTGTAGTGGTAAGATCCAGCTTCAGCATAAAGCGTCCTGTTACCGTGGACACGGCTATTCGAATAGATTAAACTCCCTGCAAGGGTGCACTACTGTTCAGCCTACATGCTCGGATCTCCAGGGTAGCGTGAACCTTGTTAGGGAATGCCCCACCGAGGCTATCCGACACGACGCAGCCCATCCTAGGCTCAACAGAGAGGCCATCCGCCGGACTATATCTTATGCGCCAAGGGGTCTAGGACCCTCACCCTTGCACGCTCCTGCACGGTGCGTGGCTGGCCGGTGAAGAAAAAGCAAATCCAAATACACACCGCTCGAGCGAAGAAGACACAACTTCCCGGCGCAGGACGCGGTACTGCTTACATCTAAGGAGCTTTCAGACAAACTACGACGCAGGGGATCCCATAACTCCTTATCCCACGTGAAGGTAGTGCGTACAGGCCTTTGCGGCCTCTCAAGTCATCCGCCGAACCATTTAGCATTTTCATTAACCTGCGTGACAACCGTTATCGTTGCCTCGACTTAACTGACCCGCGGTCAACGACAACAGTCAGGACCACCAGTACATCGGTGCCTGCCCTGTCGTCCCACCAAGTCTTTGCGGTTACCAACAAGGTGAACCGTCTCCTTACCTTGTCTCGCGTGTGCTCTTGGTAGAGTTCGACTTTTCATAGTTTGGTAACTCTCGCGAGATACGAGCAGGGGCCAAGCACGCCAGTAATGTCGGTCGTACCCTCCATGTCGTTCCCGATGCAATACCGCTCGCGGGCACCGTTGGGTCGCCCGACTTCTTACCTTAAGGACAACCGTTGCTCAGGTACCTAGAGCGGCTATACAGAGTCAGCAACGAGAGGAGTACAAGGATTGCTCCTTGATAGCTCACACTTGATGGTGGCTCGGCAGAGCCGAGCTAGGGGGCCTTAGGCGGTGTTTGCATTGTACCGTACCTGTGCAGTTATATGTATTTTGTATCCGTGTCACTCCCCTGAGTGGTCACGGCCGCTATCTAATCCTAGCTAACAATGCGCAGGGCTCACTGCTGAATAATGCATAATTATAATAGGCAGAATATGATAAAGGAGGTACATCAAGGGGCGACAAAAACAGGCTATGCAATTGAATAGGATTGTAATCGTAGCAGCATCAGTAACAATGCCTAGTGCAAGAAATGTACGGAATAGATAGGTGATATCTGGGGAAGAGAATGGCTCTGCTTGCCTGGAAGCTCGCTGGTAGGGGAAGGGTCGTCGACGAAGTAGTCGTACCCGGCAGCGATGTAGTCGGCGGCATCAGCGGGGTCTACCAGAGATTAAGGGGGGGGGACAGTAAATACAAAGTAAACATAACAAACAAATGCATGCCAAGACAGATGCAATGTTAACGGTGTTCTAACGCAGTGCAATGCACGTTGCTCAGAGCAGGAGTTCATCCGGGGAGGAACTGCCAGTTCCGAGCGATTACCGACAGACGGCCCAGAGGGGGAAGGTTCCATGTTTGTAGTGTCGTGAATACCCGACAAACTTGTGGACAGTGTATCCATGATCGTTGATGCATTCCGAACAACTTTTATGTTCAGAACATTTCCATCCGGAAAGTTTTACCGGTACCGGGTAATTACCGGACAGATGATCCGGAGGGGGAAAGTCTCGGGTTCGGTATGTTAGAGGGGTGCGGTGGGTATGCGGGTAGCATATTTGTATTCGTTATATTTTTTTGATTAATTTTCATGTATAAAATATTTTCATCGGAGTTACAGTTTAAAAGATATTAAATTTAAAGTTTTAATCATTTATTGGAATTTCTGAATTTCCTTTTTATTAAATAAATCAACATTATCCACAATAGTGTATTTGACTGGTCAAACCTGATAGGTGGGCCCAGTCAACAGGGTTAACTGGTCAATCTAACCAGTTGGTCCCACACGTCAGCCTCCTCTAAGTTTTTCTGAATTTTGCTAAGCCTGAAAATGTTAACGTTTTTAGCAGGTTTCAAATTGTTATAACTAGTAATTTATAAACCCTATGAATTAATGCCCTATATCCATTTCCATCAGATTTCTGCGATTTACAATCTGGTACAGGATTCGTCCATGACAAATTTATTTGCCTAAAAATTTTGTTGGAAAACTGCTACTTGAGGTCAATTCCAGAAACTGTTAAAAGATACGAACTTTGCTTGATGATTGCCATCCATCCATAAGTCTAATTGAGTTGCTTCCAACATATGTTTAACTCTATATTATATGCACTCTCATGCCAAAACCTTTAATGCCATGACAAAGGCCTGCAACATGTATATTTATTGCCCTAAACTAGCAATGGTGGTATAGTTATTTTCTGTTAATAGAAATCTGCCATTTCTGATTTTTATTGGATTTAATCTATGCACTTTCTCAAGTTGGTCCAATAAAACAAATCAAAGTTGGTTATGTCTAGTTTCCATTCATATCACTTTTAGCTATATTTGGAATGGTTTAGCTGATGTTTTGCTACTGTTAAAGTATCAACAATAGCCAGCATCAGCAGCAGACAGTTATAGCAGCAGCAAAGTTCAGCAGCACCGACAGTCAGCAGTTGCGCAACGGCGAGCGTAGCAGCAGCCGGAACGCACGCACGCACGTAGGCGATCCATCCAGAGCAAAACCCATCCAATCCCCCGTACGCACACGCACACGCACACCACGCAGCCCACACGCACACAGATACACATCACGCACACACGTACAACACACCACGCCCATGGCCATGTCCATGGCCGTGGTTAGTAGCTGCAGCGGCGAGCAGCACACAAGCATGGCGTCAACGGAGGTGGCGAGGAATACACAGGGGAGTCTGGGCGTGGCTAGGGGACAGGAGTGAGAGCCCAGCCCGCGCTCGAGGTCACGGTGGGGCTCGACATCAACGTACATGAAGCAACGGCGAGGACGGTAACAATGGTGATGGAAGCCTATGACGGCGATTTCGTGCGGGAAAGGGGTGGAACGGGCGCGGCTCACCGAGGGGAGGCTGGTGGAGGGCGTGCACGAGGTCGGGGTGGTCCGGGCGCGGCGAATCGGCGAGGTCGACGGCGGCTGTGGCGGCGGGGAAAAGCTTGATTCCAGCAAAGGAGAACGCCTCGGCTTCGACGGGCTACGCAGGCAGAAGAGGAGGAGGACGGGGAAGCCACTGGACATGGCCGCTCAGCTTGTCGTCGTCGTTGGCCATGGGGAAGACGGTGGCGCGACCACGGGCGCGCAAGCGAGAGTGAACAGAGGAAGAGGGAGGGAGGGTGGCGGCGCGAGGGAGGTTGCGAGGCGAGTTAGGGTTGCGCTGGGAGGGCTGGGGGCCTCGGGGTCTTAAGCCCCGCAGGCAAGCCGCCGATGGCGGCCACGGCGTGCCCATGGAGTGGCCGGCCATGGGATGGCCGCCACGGCATGGCTGTGAACAGGGAAGGGGATTAAGTGGAGAGGGGTGGGCCGGGCATGTGGAGCTGAGGGGGTGGGCTTTGCCCAGTGCGTTTTGTTAGTCTTTTCCATTTTATTCCTTTCTTTTCTTTTTCTTTTTATATGGGTATTTTTTTTAGCTAGCAATTTAATTTTGTAAAATGTGAAACTTGTACCAAAATTAGTGATGCACTTTATAACATTGCCACAAAAATTTTGGTGCCCATATAAAATCAATTGCATTTTTGTTTTATTTAAAAAGGGGTCCAATGCTACAGTTTTGCTATTGTTTTGATTTGTTTACAATATTTAAACCTTCTAATAAATGCCCACTATTATTTTAACATGACCTAATGATTATTATGCATTTAATAAAATTGTTTGCACAATTTTTGGTTTCACCTTTATTTTCACTTTTGTTTTGGAAATTCAATTGAGTTTGCATTTGACCTAAGGCATGATCAAGGGTGATTAACATTTGAAAATCATAATGACTTGGCATTAGATAAGGTGATCACTGTAGCTTGACACCGAGGGTGTTACACTAAGCAGGGGCTAAGCAACGAGCAATAGTAACATAGCAGTACAAGGTTTGCTGGGAGGGGACATGGCTGATTGGTTTGAAAGAGGTTGTAAACATGTGGTAGGATCAAACATCGAACCTAACCTAGACTAGCATGCAAACCGCTAGTTATAATAGAATGGATCATAAGTAATGCGTAGTCCTTGCCTGTTGATAAGTCGGGTTCCGAAGGTGTAGTCGATCGCAAGCTCGCAACGTCTCCGAGAGGTACCCGCAGAAGCACACAAGAGGAAACACTGGAAAAGGCAATCGACGAGCAAGCATCTATTACTACGAAGCAATCCCAAGCAAGCATCAACAAGAAGACAACACGAGACATCGCACCTACCGTCGAGAGCGGTTACTAACAGGCTAAGTGGAGTACTCTCCACACACGACGATACCGCACATTTAGAATGGTTCAAGTTGTTTAGCTCACAAGGTGAGCAGAGGTTATTAACATGGCTATCAAAAACAGTGGGATAACAACTTTGGAGCTAAAATATAACTATGACCAGGAATGTAAACATGACAATGAAATACATATAATGGAAGTAGACATGGCATAGATCAAAATGACATATTGCAATGCTGGGTTAAAAAGATACAATGCAACAAAGTTTGCATCTTACGTTAAAAGCAACACACTAACAGCAGGGTAGCTACTTTGGGTGATGATACAATCAACATGCAGCAGGCCAACATGACAAGTGAAAGCATAGGATTGAAGTACACATGATGCTTAACAGTATGCGACAAGAATCACTCAATTCCGATGAACGGTTGCGACACAACCGTCACCCAAAGTTTCAATCAAGCAACAGTTTTCAGCAGCAGTTAACAACAGTTTGTAATGAACGATGGGTGGCCCTGTTTGACCAACAATTACACAATCAAGACGAGCTCAAATCAAAATGCTCACAAAAGATGGATTGGAGTACACACAGTTCTAAACAGTTTTCCTTTTGGGCACAACGTCAAACGAGCTACTGATTCACCGCAAACCTAAACGCGAAACTGAATAAAATAATAGAATCTCCAGACTTAGCCAAAATTGAGATCCTGAAAAAAGCAGAAAAAGGGGAAACAGGCCGGCTCACCCCTTGGGCTCGGTCCAGGTGGCCTGGGAGGTGCTGGATCTGGTGGGCCGCGCTGGTGACGGGCCCGCCCAGCCGTGGCGGTTGGATCTGGCCCAATTGGCGGCTGGGCCTGGCCGCGCTGGAAATTTCACAAAGTTGGTTGGTGATGTGGAAGGCTTCGGAGATGGTGGAAAGTGTGCGCTGATCTTCAAGCGAAGTGGAGGGCCCTGAAAGGTTAAGAGAAAGATCATATTGAGGTTGGACAGACCCCATCATGATGGGATTGCTTGGACCTCCTTGCTGTTGGGCAGTGATAGTCTTGACTTCCTCTCTCACGGAGCGCTCCATCTCCGCTTGTCTTGCGGCATTTTCTTCTTCGGTAGCCCAATCGACGTGCTTCCCTTGATTAAGATCCTTCTGGACTTGACGTAGACGCCATCCCAAGAAGTCCTCTCCGCTCGAGCCACAAGAAGACATCTCCACTACTCAACTTTTAGTCCTGGCAGAAACAGCTCGAAAAGAAAACACACGAAATCGTGAGATACGTTGCCGGAACGATCCGGGCAAATATATAGCAAAAATTTCTGCACAGAAAGGAAGGTAACGAGCCAAAGCGGGGTCGGAGACGGACTCCGGGGTGCCCAGGCGGCCTCCTGGCGCGGCCAGGGGTGGGGCCGCGCCAGGGGGAGCCTGGGCCCCCTGGAGCTGGTCTCCGGCTCCACTTCGGCCTCAAATTTTCTAAATTTTGCAAAAACTCGTAATCAGGAACTTTTATGGCGGTTTCGCGATGTTTCCTTGCCTTAATACATACCTTTCCTTATTCTGCTTCTGCTGGTGTCTGAAACAGGGCGGCAACATGTTCTTCATGAGTTGTCGTGTATACCAAATCCACATCAACATTGACAGGATATCCTGCTATGTAATGCTTAAGTCTTTGCCCATTCACCACTTGAGGTTTGGTGCCTTAGAAATTGTTAATCTTGATTGCACCCGAGCGGTAGACTTCTTCAATATGAAATGGCCCTTCCCACCTGGAAAGTAGTTTACCTGGAGAAAACCTGAAACGGGATCTAAACAACAAAACTTTATCACCAACATTAAATTCACGTTTCAGAATCCTCCTATCATGCCACTTCTTTACCTTTTCTTTGAACATTTTAGCGCTCTTGTAAGCTTCACTTCTCCACTCATCTAGAGAAATCAAGTTCATGAGACGCTTTTCACCAGCTAATTTTGGGTCAGCATTAAGCTCTCTAATAGCCCAGAAAGCTTTGTGTTCTAATTCCAATGGCAGATGGCAAGCTTAGCCATAGACCATCTTATAGGGAGACATGCCCATGGGGTTTTTGTAAGCAGTTCTATACACCCACAAAGCATCTCCTAACTTATTTGACCAATCTTTTCTATTTCTATTGACTGTCTTCTGTAAGATCAACTTGATCTCTCTATTGGTGAGCTCAACTTGCCGACTAGTTTGAGGGTGGTACGGTGAAGCAATTATATGATTGACATCGTACTTGGATAAAGCTTTTCTAAAAGCTCCATGTGTAAAGTGCGAACCCCCATCAGTCATGAGGTACCTGGGTAATCCAAACCTAGGAAAAATTACATCCTTGAGCATTTTCAAAGATGTCTTCTGGTCAGCACTTTCAGTGGGGATTGCTTCTACCCACTTGGTTACATAATCAACAGCAACTAAAATGTGAGTGTACTTGTGTGAGGAAGGAAAAGGACCCATAAAATCAAAACCCCATCAATCAAAAGGCTCAATCACTAGAGAGTAATTCATAGGAATCTTATTCCTTCTACTAATATTACCAACTCTCTAACACTTATCACAGGACAAAACATAATTTCTAGCATCCTTAAAGAGAGTAGGACAATAAAAACCTGATTGAAGAACCTTATGTGCGGTCCTCTCACCAGCATGATGTCCTCCATATGGACTGTCGTGACATTGTTTGAGAATGTCCTTCTGCTCGTGTTCCGGTATGCACCTTCTCACGATCCCATCTGGACCTTCTTTGAAAAGATGTGGGTCATCCCAAAATTATGCCTCAAATCATGAAAGAACTTCTTCCTTTGCTGAAACTATAAACCTGGAGGCAAAAACTTTGCAACGATAAAGTTAGCATAATCTGCAAACCAAGGATCGGAGAGAGATTGTACTTTAACAACAGCTAGTTGTTCATCTGGAAAATTGTCGTTGACTGGAATGGGATCATGCGGTATATCTTCAATCCTTGAAAGATTATCCGCCACCGGATTGTCTGCTCCTTTCCTATCGACAATCTTCAAATCAAATTCTTGAAGAAGGAGTACCCATCGGATGAGCCTTGGTTTGGCATCCTTCTTCTCCATAAGATACTTAATGGCAGCATGGTCAGTATGAACAATAATCTTAGAATCAACAATATACTGCCTAAACTTATCAAAGCAAACACTACTGCTAAGAATTCCTTCTCGGTAGTAGCATAATTCTTTTGAGCACTATCAAGGGTTTTGCTAGCATAATATATAACATTCAACTTCTTATCAACCATTTGCCCTAAAACAGCTCCAACAGCAAAATCACTAGCATCACACATAATTTCAAAAGGTAAATTCCAATCAGGTGGTTGTACTATAGGAGCGGTTATTAAAGCTTTCTTAAGAACTTCGAAGGCTTCCTTACAATCTTTATCAAAAACAAAAGGAACGTCCTTCTGGAGAAGATTAGTGAGGTGTCTTGAAGTCTTAGAAAAGTCTTTAATAAATCTTCTATAGAAACCAGCATGACCGAAAAACTACGAATACCTTTGATGTCCCTTAGGTAGGGCATCCTTTCAATTGCTTCGATCTTGGCCCTGTCCACCTCAATTCCCCTCTTGGAAATCTTGTTGCCAAGAACAATTCCCTCGTTGACCATAAAGTGGCACTTCTCCCAGTTAAGCACCAGATTTGTCTCCTCACATCTCTGCAAAACTTTATTAAGATTGTGGAGACAATGGTCAAAAGAGGTTCCATAGACAGAGAAATCATCCATGAATACCTCCACAATTTCTTCACAAAAACCATGAAAGATAGCAGACATACACCTTTGAAAAGTAGCAGGGGCATTACATAAATGAAAAGGCATACGTCTGTAAGCATAAGTACCATAGGGACTAGTAAAAGTGGTCTTCTCTTGACCAGCAGTGTTAACATGAATTTGAGAGAAGTCAGAATAACCATCAAGATAACAAAAGTGAGTCTTCTTGGATAACCTTTCAAGCCTTTGGTCGATGAACGACAACGGGTAGTGGTCCTTCCTGGTTGCCTGGTTCAGCTTCCTGTAATCAACACACATTCTATATCCAATAATAATTCTTTGAGGTATTAGTTCATTCTTATCATTAGGAACCACAGTTGTTCCTCCTTTCTTTGGAACACAATGAACCGGGCTTACCCACTTACTATCAGCTATAGGGTAGATAATACCTGCGGCTAGAAGCTTGAGAATCTCGGTCCTTACAACATCCATCATTTTCGGATTCAACCGTCGTTGATGATCAACAACTGGGTTAGCATCAGGCTCAAGGTTGATGGTATGTTGAAAAATAGAAAGACTAATCCCCTTAAGGTCATCAAGGGTATAGCCAATTGCACCTCGATGTTTACGAAGCACTTCCAATAGAAGCTCTTCTTCATAACCTGAAAGGTTAGAATTGATAATAACAGGATATATTTTCTTTTCATCTAAATAAGCGAATCGGGAAGAGGTTTAAGATCAAACACTGGATCTTCTTTTGTTTTCGATAAAATTCCCAAAGGCTCAACTGGAAGGTTGTGCTTTAGGATAGCAGGTTGTCTTAAGAATATTTCGTCCAACTCATTCCTCTCCTGCATATGCAAATCATTCTCGTGGTCCTCCATATATTGCTGCAAAGGATCATTAGGAGGAATAGCGATGGAAGCAATATCTTCAATAATCTTATCATTACTAGGCAAATCAGTACCACGAGGCTGCTTAGAGAACTTAGAAAAGATTATTGATCCTTAACCAATGCAACTCGAGGATCGACCTTAATCTGGTCCTCAGGCTCATGAATTCTTCTCTCACTCTTATTCATTATGCCTGTCACAAAAGAGTGCTCCCTTATTCTTACGGGAAAAGGGGGCTTTTCATATATAACTGCAGGCACAATAGGGTCAGCAACATGAATATCAATAGGTGATTCTTTGAAGGGTTTATGATGCTGATTCTTCTTCTTCTTAGAAGAGTCGATATGAGAGGCAAAGTCCTTACAAAAATCAATCATTAGATGAGAATCAAGACCAATCTTAGAGCAAAAGGCATTAAAGTAACCAGTTTTCACATAGCTCTCTATATAATCATGCTCATAATTTATAGTGGGTTCAATACCTTTATCTATTTCCCAATCTTCGGTATTCTTCTGGATCCTTTCAAGGAGATCCCATCTTTCTACAACGCGTTTTGTCTGAAATACCCCACTAGAGGAGGCATCCAACATCTCCTTATCCTGACGAGAAAGTCTAGCATAGAAATTTGTAAGTATAGTTTTCTTGGGGAGCTCATGAATAGGACATTTGAGCATTAGAGATTTCAATCTCCCCCAATCTTGAGCGATGCTTTCTCCGTCACGAGACCTAAAGTAATAGATATAATTCCTATCTCGATGAATTTCATGAAGGGGATAAAACTTGGTATAAAAGAGAGACATAAGCTCGTGCCAATCAAGCAAATGAGAATTATCGAGAAGCTTATACCAATCTGAAGCTTTATCTGTAAGCGATACGGAGAATAATTTCTTCATGACGAACTCCCTTGATACACCTGCAAGCTTAAATAGTGAACATAGTTGTGATAAATATAGCAAGTGTTCACTGGGATGTCTGTCTCCTGCATAACGATTAGCCAAAACACAATCGATAATACCAGCTGGTATTTTATAAGGCACAATTTCAGTAGGGGGAGGTACAACCACCACAGATATGGGGTGTTTCCCCATAAGCAACGATCCAATAGCTAGGTTGTCCATACGGACAAAGAGCAGCAACAGCAAAATAAATAAAAATTTCCTTACCATCTTCACGTACCAATAGCGTTATGATCCCCGGAAACGGCGCCAGAAAACGTTACTTGATGACCCTCAACGTAAAGGGATCTATTGCAGCGTTTTCGATAAGTAAGAGTGTCGAACCCAACGAGGAGCGAAAGGTATTGATAGGTGATTTTGGACAAGGAATAACTGCAAGCACTGAAAGATAACTTTTTAGGGGTTTTCGATATAAGCAACAATAAGATAAAAGCAAGCAAAGTAAATAGCACTGAGGAGCAGCAAGTGCCCCAATCCTTTTGAGCAAAGGATAAGACTGACAACTGAACTTATAAAGACTAAAACGTTCTTGAGGACACATGGAGAGGTAGTCACATGCTTTCGCCATACTCCGTATCGATAACAAGTTTTGTGCTGATAAGTGTTGAGTGGGTGGATCTATGCTAGTACACCTTCTAGACTAAGATAAGTGCACTCTTATGATTAAACATCTTGCAAGCATCCGCAAATACAAGATAGAAATTAAGGCAAAGCCTAACCACAGCAATAAGATCAAGGATCCATTAGTCCCTTGTGCAAAAGTGTGCAAACTGGGTTTCAGGTTTCTGTCACTCCGGCAACTCACCATAAGCATTCCTAATACACAATGTATCCCCTAGGTCCTTAAGAAGGCGAAGTGTTGAGTGTTCGACTCACACAACACCACTAGGAAAATAACAACACAACTTAAATATCAAACAACACAAATTACTTCAATATCATATGACTACTAACAACTAGACTTCTCCCATGTCCTCAAGAACTAAAGTAACTACTCACAAGACATAAAAGAGATCATGATCAGAGGTGATAAATATATGATAAACAATCTGGACATAATGATATTTCTCCAACAAAACTCAATAGCATTCACCACAAAGCAGTAATCAACACCGGTAGAGTAGAGAGGATAGATAGTACAGATTACAACACAAGATAAACTTGTAAGGTGAGATTGGATGGTGGTGGAGATGGTGCTGATGTTGGGGATGATGTTGATGATGATCTCGATGATGCCCGTGACGATGGTGATGACGATGGCGATGATCTCCCCTTCCGGGAGGTGATCTCCTCGGCGGAATCTGCCCGCCGGAGAGACCTTTTCTTCTCTGTAGGTTTCCTCCACGGAGCGGCGGCGGAACTCCGTAAAATCTTCTCTTTTTTAGGGTTTTCGCGTAACGAGGAGTATATAGGCCAGAGGGGGAGCCGGGAGTGGCCCCAGGGCTCCAGGCGCCCTCCCGGCGCGGCCAGTGGTGGGGCTGCGCCAGGTGGCCGCCTGGGGCTCCTGTGGCCCCCCTCTGGCCCCTCTTCGGCGAGTCTTCGTTAATCTTCTGGAAAATACCCTCCGTCGATTTTCAGGTAATTTGGAGGTATTCTTCTTCAGCAACTCAGCGTCCACTTTTTACCGTTGAATCCTGCGTCTGCTGCTTCGGCACCGGAAAGTTGCAAACTGTGTAAAATAAGCCAAAACAACATAAGAACATCATCGTAATGTGAAATATATCAATGAATAAGGATGAATTACAATATAAAATAGTGATGCATTTTGGACGTATCACGTGGCACCTCCTGAGCCCTCGATCTTCAGATCCAAGGGTCTGGGATGTCTGGGAGCTAGGGTTTCGAGATCTGGGGGCTAGGGGCAGAATTTTGAGGCAGATCTCAGGGGGGTGGCTGAAAATTTTGCTAGGGGAAACCCTAGAAAGGGGTGGGAGAGTGGTGGTCTTTATATAGGTGGTCTGGATGGCAAGTTTGCGCAAACACCCTTGGGTTTCCTCTCTTGCGTCCGATACTCCACGTTTCTGACCGCCGGGAGAGCATACGACCTCCGATTCAGACGAAATCTCGAACCACGCGCTCAGCGTGACGAACCCGTCAATCGTACCTTACTTTGATATCGTTCCGAGAATATTTTCCGGCGCCCAATAAAATAACCCATTTAATTATTAAACAGGGTTTTTCGTTCCGTTGGCTACGGCTGGTCTTGTGCGGGTTTTCGCGAGGGTGATCGGGTGAAACCCGGTGTCGCAAAGGTCGAGTGTCAGGGTGTCAAGGGTCGGTATCCGTCCGGTACGAGATAAGAGGGGGAAAATAATCTCCGATCGATAAATCGGGGATGCAAACACCGCAAACAAAGAAGGCAATCAACCAATTCACACCGAAAAGAAGAAAAAAATTATTTTTTGTGAAATCTGGGTTGTTACAAGAACCGCAGATATAAGAACCAGTCTGTCTCCTTTATCTAGAAGTTTGGTTTTCCAACCAGCGAGGTATGTGCGATAGTTATGCAGGATTGGGTGGAAGACGCTTGAGGGCAGCTCAGAGTGGGCGAGCGGGAGGCCGAGGTAGATTTGTGGGAAGGCAACAATGGGGCATTGCAGGATGTCGGAGATGGCTTGAGCCGTGGTGGGTGGAACGTGCAGGGGTACAAAGTTGGTCTTCGCAAAGTTAATAGAAAGGTATGTCGCTAGAGCAAAGTTAAGAAGAATGGACTTTAGGGCTATAGCGGCTGCGGGTGTAGCAGCAACGAATATAAGGGTGTCGTCGTCGTATTGCAGCGTCGCTGGGGGGAGGTGCGAGAAAACAGGGTGGCGAAGGGCGAGAGGGTCATCGTTTTGTCGAATAAGCTGTTGAAGCAGGTTAACGACGAGATAAAGAGGTAAGGCGAGAGAGGGTCGCCCTGTCGGAGCTGTTTTTACAAGTAATCCAGCTCCTCGGGACGCCATTTAGGAGGATAGCCGTCTTGCCAGTGGTTAGGATGTTAGCGATCCCAGTCGCAGAAGCGAGCAGGGACGCCATGAACAATATCATCTATGCAAATGATAAATCTTGAAGAGTGTGATGGTTGGTATTGCGAGGTGCATATGGCTTTGGTGTGTTCCATCTCAGTAATTCCTAAAGAAAGTTGACAACAATAGTTCAGCTTTGGTCCCAACTCCCAAGTTAAGAAAATTAAATTAAGAATATGCTCATTGTTGAATATATTTTTCTAAGTGGTCAGTGGTGTGTATTTATAAACTAATCGGTCTCCTATAGGTCTGGATGCTCCTATGTAAAGAAGACGACCAAGGACATGTCGGCCATCATTTCCGGATGAAGACGGCAGACTCGTCATGTCTCCGTGAACGCCAATAGCCCGTGTCCTCTGTGGTGGTCAGATGATGGCGTCTTCTAGTCCTCCGTTGGATCTTCATTTTGTTTCTCTCGCTGGTAATTGGCATGCGTGCCTATTGGTGGCTTTATGCCCTGTAACCCTACTTGGTTGCTTCTGAACTTTGCTGTGTGGTGACGATACCGTTTGTGAACCTCGGTGCTATCGTTTGCGAAGCCCGGTGCCGTTTATAGCTTTATTTGTAAAATCGGGCGGAAGCCTTTCATCTAACATGAGTTGAGCAGTCGAGCTTGCACATTTTTGATAAATGACGCTTTATTACTTAAAGGTTTTAAGTATTACACCCGGTCTTTATATAACTAGGATGCACACTGCTGCTTCGAATCTAAACATAAAGAGAAATGTGAAGATTCAATGAAATACAAGCACTAGGTAGAGTTGTGTCGAGCTTGCACATGATTGGGGTTGCCCTTCCATTGCTCCAATCGAAAGAAAAGAACAACTTGATCCTGATAATTGTGTACATTGGATTAGCCTCTATAGAAATTGTGAACTTAGTTGATCAAGTAGTTCATTACAAGTGTTTCAAGCCTCAAAAACTAGTACAGTACTACTAGTTTCTCTCGTGGAAATACCCAAGCCTGCAGTTACTGCAATCATACTTGGAACGAATCTACCATGGCCTTGAGAATCTTTTGCGACGACTGCCACTGCTTGTCGCTGGCGCTGGCGACGAAGAGCACCACCGTGTTCCCCTTGGCCGTGGCCTTGGCCAGATTGTGAGACCCCGTCAGTGCCAGTGGAGTCTCCAGCACGTAGCTGTAGTACTACATCATCACAACAATTTATTTGTTTATGCCCATGCATCGATCAGGAATTCAGGATTCAGCGACATCATCAGTGACGAGAATTGTAAAAATCGGAACTTGTAAACTTACAGTGAGGTCGCCGATCTTCTCAACAGAGGTCTCGAGGATCTCCTCGGGCTCCAAGGTGTTGCCGGTGACGAAGGGCCCCAGGGACGCGATCAGCTTCTCGGGGCTGCCGATGTCCTCTATGGTGGCGTTGGGCCGGTTGGTTAAACGGATCAGCGGCGACGCCACCACCTGCACTTTGCCCTGCCTCTCGTCCTCGAACTTCACCTCCACCCACGGCTCCGCGCACTTGGGCTGGCAGTAGTTGCCGGAGAGTATGTTGGCCACTCTCAGCTGCTTCCAGGTCGGCGGCAGGATGAACTCATATGGTTCCACATTGCCTGAATTATTAACGAGTGAAAGTGAAACTAAACTCAGCTGATGAATTGGATGAGGAAAGTAGCAAGAAGCGAGTGATCACCAGCCCGGAGGGCAGGGGTGTCCTTGGTGGTGGCCTTGAAGAAGACGAAGCCGGGGCTGGACGGCGCCGGCGGCAGGTACTTGCCGGCCTCGACCTCGCGCGCCCCGGCGGGCAGCGGCGCCGCCGAGAACAGCGCGCCGAGCGCCGTTCCCACCACCAGCTCCCTCCTGTGACCGACAACCGCGAGAGGCGCCGGCGGTGGGGCGGTGTCCGTGGACGACACGGCGTGGGGAACAGCGGATCGCGTGGCGCAGGCGGCGCTCGGCAGCCGGAGTGCAGGCCGCAGGAGCGGGGAGACGACGGAGGAGGAGGAGGAAGAAGCCATGACCATGAGCGCGCGAGGGCCACGGGTTCGCGCGCGCGGGAGCGTCGGAGGAACGGCCACTCTTATCCAGACGAGTGAGATACTTACTTGGCCTTGTCGACGCGCTGGTGCATTTTTTGGCCTCGATGTGGCGAACTTGTGTGCGTGGACGTGTCCGGGGACGCGGCTGCGCAGAGCCCCCTCAGTCAGTCAGCAGGTCGGAGGATAAGATGGGATAAAAGGGAGCCACAGGCGCGGGTGTGCGGCCGAGCAGCAACGGAGGTCTACTCGGACGGCAACCATGGCGCCAGCTGCCCTGTCCGCCCCCGTCCTTCGCACCTCTCCACACTCCGCAGGGAGGATCGCCGCCGCCACGCCCGCCGGCGGTCTCCGCTTTGGCAAGACGACCTGCCTGCACTCCAGCCGTTCTGGTATGTTTTGCTCTTTTGCTCCATGATCCATGCTCTTTTCTTGTGCCCATGAGCTGATTGATCTCTCCAAAAGGCCAAACTGCGCTGCGATCGAATGAGCTGCTGAGACCCGTGGGGCAGAGGAGGCGCTCGGCGCTAAGAAGCAGCTTGGATGACTCCAAAGCCACGGACGACAAGGTAAATCCTCAGCCAAGGACTCGTTCAGTTTTCCTCCACAGGCTTTAATTGCTCGCGCAAACGCCATGGCCGCACCGGAGCTAAGCTAACCGGGCCGTTCGTCCGCTTGCGTTCCCAAATCAGGTGGAGTTCGGGTACTCGAGGAAGGACGTGCTGCTGATCGGCGTCGGCGTCACCCTCCTCGGCTACGGCCTTAAGGGCGGACTCGAGGTGACGCGCGCTTCCTCCATTTGACCTTCTCTTACTAATTTCTCTACCAAAAACGGGCACCTACTCGTTTGCCATCGATGAAGAACCTGTTTGTTTGTTTGTTTTTCACCTAAACCTGATCACAAACACTTTGGCAGTTCGTGGGCGTCGACCCCTTGCAAGCGGGCAACGTGGTGCAGCTGTTCATCGTGCTGGGGATGACGGTGGGGTGGATCTCCTCCTACATGATCCGGGTGGCCAACAAGGACATGACCTACGCCACGCAGCTCAGGACCTACGAGAAGCAAGTCATGGAGGTGAGTGACTAACACGTTCAAGATCAAGCGCACACAAACTGTATAAGTCTTGGGTTGTGACTGACGGTGAACTGTTTTGGTTGCAGAAACGGCTGGAGAGCCTGTCGGAGGCGGAGCTGCAGGTTCTGCTGGAGCAAGTGGAGGAGGAGAAGGAGCGCCTGCCTCCGCGGAGGGATCAGGGCATCGCCATCAACAGGAAGACGGAGGATCAGACCACTGCCAACTAATAGCTAGAACACCTCCATCATGATACTATTAATTAGCCAAGTACACTGTTAGGATAGCTTGTATGGATCGATTATGGTTTTGGCTTTCATTTGTAGCACAATACAGTACTAAGTAGTGCTCTTAGCGGCAGCACTGAGTTATAATCCGAAGAATAGTTACCAAAATTCCCATGGATGGAAGCGATACATAAATCATCTAACCATCACGTGGTTTCAACTACAAATGGCATAGTTTACAAGCTCGTGGAAGGTCTCTAGAAATCCTTTTTGGATTCTGACAACATGCATGGATTAATTGGTTTTTTTGATAGGTGAATTTCATATAAATTTTCATCTAAAAATAGACGTGATAATTTTACACGCACAAGAGCTAAATCACAAATGCATAAAAATCGAATTTGATTCAGTCGATTTTGGAGGAAAGAAGACGATGTCGCGCAGCACCAAGGCCGCTGACGGTGGCGCTCGGGTGAGCGAAGTGAGACCAGGGGACACCGGCATGGCCTCGGTCAGGAAGGAGCCGCAACCGGCGGTAGCCTGCATAGGCGAATAAGAGCATCCCCAGCCACGCCCCCAACAGCCCCCCCATCCACCCCAGAGCGGCGATATTGTCGTCGGACGTGAGTTTTTCACCAAGCCGCGCCCCAAAAGCCCAAAAATCGCCGGATTGGGCCAAAATTGGATCCGGCGAACCCAAGCCGAACCCAACGCGCTGGGGATCGCCTGGGGGCGCCGGACGAAGCGAAAACTCGCATGGGTCCAATCTGTCGGCGAGACCGGCCGCTTCTCCCGTCGTTTTCTTGTTTTTCCCTCTCTTTTCCTCCCACCAACTCCTTCGCTCGCCGTAGCTTTCGCCATTTCCCCAGATCCGCCCGCCATGCCGTCGAAGAAGACGAAATACGTCCCCCTCGCCAGACAATCGATCGACCTCTACCGAAGCCGGGGAAACCGAGAGCGAAGATGGCAAGGCCTCCCAACATGACGAATGCCGAGTGGAAGGATGATGAGCTTCGTCGGGACGCGGCAACCACCGACCGGTGGAACAGGGTCAATGCCCAGAAGGACAGGGACACGGCGGCGGCGGCGGTTACTGCGACGGCCATGAAGTACGAGCCGTGCTCGACCCTCCCTCCGTTGTTCCGCCCCTCCAGCCAGCAGAGTTTCGCGTCGCCGGCCGCCAACTTCTCGCCCTCGCCGCTGATGTGGGGGGTACTCTCCCACGCCGGACTACGTCGACATCGCTGCGCACGGCGTCTTCGATCCCAACCTCAACTTCCCGCATACCACCGCACCGCGCGTCTTCACCATCCCCGATCCGCGCACCGAGCTCAACTTGCAGTACACCCACGCCCACGCCTACGCCTACTCGCCGACCTACTCCAGATTCGCCGCTCCGACCCTGCGTCGTGGAGCACTGCCCTTCGTGGCAGGGCAAGCTGAGATTGAGGACATCATCACGACCGGCTCTGCCGCATCCGCCGCTACATACCCCAAGTTCTACACCCAAGAAGATATGTCAGACACCGGCGAAATGAATGGCGGCGAGCAAGAGGACGGCGAAGAGGAGGCGGAAGAGGAAGAAGTGGTGGTGGTGGAGCCGTTGGACAAGGGGAAAAAGAAGAGAAAGTGGCATTCGACTGTGGCATGCCGATCGTCGACCTGTGGCATGTTGATCGCCGAACTGTGATGTTTTTTGGAAGCAGGAAGAAAGACTTTGAATTTTATGAGTTTTGGGGCCGAACTATGGGGGGTGACTTGGAGCGACGGCTATGAAGTGGAACGCCCTCAAGGCGATTTTATCGTCGGCAACCCCCAAGCGGCGCTATTTTATCGCCGAAAATCGCCTTGGGGGGTCGAACGACTGGAGATGCTCACTTAAGAGGAGGTGCAGAGAATGCCAAAAACTCTCGTTCTTCGCCATTTTAGAGGGATGGCCGGGGAAGGGGCCCATCACAACGGTGGGTGGCGGTTGGGGGGAGGGTGGGGCTAGCGATTAGGTGAGCGGTACACAGGGCGGTGGTTGAGCAGAGATTTGATGGAAGAGGAGGACTGGAGGTTGAAGAAATAGATCCAACCGTGAACCGTCCATCTTCTATCTAATGGTAGAAAGTAATTTGATTTAACTTAATCTTTATTTTGTTGACTTACTTCTAGCCACACCCTTTTACATGAACTCTTGTCGCTGTCAATGGGTTGTCCAAGATGAGCATAAATCCGTTTTTCCTCGAAAATTGGTAAACTTAGCTAAGGACAACAATGCTTATTGGAGGGGACGAAATAAAATAAGACTGAAAACTACTAAGTTCTCTAACTATTGACCCGTATCTCCCTCTGAAAATCCCCTTGATATCTTTCACCATGATTGAATAATAAGATGCTACATGTAGCTTAGTCAGATTGAGATCTTTGGCTAGGATAAACCCTCTCTACAAGACAGAGCCTCAAGAGTGCTTGGATATGTGGTACTGATAATTACCATAGCCGAGGTGTAACGCCTCGATCATAGCCACCGGTTCTCGGCCGTTACACTTGGCGGGATCTAGACTATCTCCACAGGCCAACACTAGTTTTTCCTGCACATTTTATCCTCACTCGTGTGTTCCTAGTCGATCATTCATTTTCAAATTGTTTCAAGCCAATCACACTTAACTTTGAAGCTTTTAAAGATGAGTTTCCGAAAAAGAAGATGCAACTTGTTGATATGAGTAGACCATCATTCCTATTAAGCCAGGATGTCACATGAGGCCCCAAGGTATAATTCAGTATCATCTTTACAAAAAGAAACAAATATCCACACATCCACGTTTACCTTTGAAAGACCACGGCGGAGGAACCCATCTCTTTGGTTGAACCAGAGCTGGGACAACTTGAAGAGAAAAAATTAATTAACTTGTTCAGGTCTTTCAGTTCAAGAATATATCTGCAGATAAACTCATTCGTTGAAAAAGGGCTCTGGAGGATTCCTTCGTGGATAGCTTTCCTTCTCGATGTCTAAATTATCCACAGAGTGATAGCTAGACAAGAAATTTGTGCATGCGATAACAATTGTATCAAATGCAACAGCCAAGTCGATCTTCGGGTTGGGGTTCATTGTAGCCATCATGTGTTCGACCAAGTTGTCATCTCCGAAAGCCCATAGATATCTTGACATGGAACAAAGCAGCAAGGAGTGCCTCTAGCTGTACTCGACACCGCACATGGAGCAAAGCTTCGAGTCTATCATCTTTCGGTGGTGGTGGATGTCCTCTAATGGTAGCGACGCCCTCGCCAACCTCCACAGCAATTGCTTAATCAGGTTCGGCGCTCGATACATCACCGACCTCATCATTTCATCTCTCGGCAACCAGTTGAGAGTTGAGCGGACCTCTTGATTTTTTTGTACGTTAGCAAACCTCTTGATGGGCCTAATAATACATTAGCTGCCTAAAATGAGGCCCATAAAGCCCAGACATCTTATCCAGCCGTGGATATGATAACAGCATCGAGGAGTGTGAGAGGCTAGTCCGCACTCCATCTACCAGACATGGCGCTTGCCCTCGCCTCTCCAATGGCGTCTCTCTCGCTCCACTCCGGGAGGATCTCGGCCGCGGCCATCGGCGGCGGCCTCCGCCCCCACAAGGCGGGCACTATGGGGGCCTCCGCCTCCCCGTTTCTCCGGAGCTCATTCATCTCCTCCTCCTCCACCTCCTCCGCCTCCACCTCCTCGCTCTCGGCCGCGGTCTCGGCGTCCCTCGCCTTCACGTCTGCCTCCTCGTTCGGCGGTAAGATAAACTCCTCTTTCTATCTGACATGCGAGAACTATTTAAACGTGTTTGATATATGCTGGTATTGTTCCGCTAGTTTTATTTTGTTGTGGGGGTGGAGGGGAAATTTTTATCTGCAAGTGAAATGGCAGGTTCGAACCGTAGAAAGGTAGTAGAAGTGTCTAAATGTTGATGTTCCACCATTGCACAATGCCTTGATGTTCCAGCTTCTGGTGCGCGCTCTGTAGATTCAGTTACTGGAAGAAAGCGAAACATTCTGAAGACAGGGCGAGCTTGCATAGTTGTTTCACAACCCCATTTGAGACCGGATGCGTCTGTCCAAAACTGTAGAAACTACGAATTTAGGCGCTTCGATTTTGGTTTAGCGTGTCGAAGGAATGTACCTAATATTGTTAGACAATAGAAATTGCAAATTCTCACAAACAAGCCACAGATGACTGGGGGTTCTCGTTTTGGTAATTAGAACTCAAGTCAAGTGTTAGGAAGAAATGGGATACAACTAGTATATGTATCTGAATTCGAGGGCGTGACACCATGAATTATATAGACGATGGAAAGTCTCACACATCCTTCAGACATAAATGTAGCTCATGTTTTCTTGCCACTCAGTTTTGAGGAAGCAACTGCATATGGCTGAACAACAGACTGATAATGTAAAAGTGACCCAGTGTGCTTCCAACGCAGCAAAATGGTTAAAAGTGACCCAGTGTGCTTCCAACGCAGCAAAACAATGTTAGTATATTACATGAACTAGCTAAAGTGGGAGTGAACCAATGCAATACAGTGGAATGGTTTCAAACACAGTGAAGTAATCTTCAGAGAACAGCTAAAGGCAACTAATAGTTTATTTCGGAATATGTTTGTCTGAACTTTTTGTTAGCAAATTTTAGATTTATGTGCAACAGCAATTGTGGAGATCATCAAGGCATTGAATTTAGAATTGCATGGAGTCGTGGGTTATCAAGGGAAATCACAAGTTCTTAGTTGTAACGTGTGGTGTAGAGCTTCTCTTTTGATCTGTTACAGTATTTGTCTAATGATCAAGTAGAGTATTTATGTTTTTATAACAAACTAGCAAGGTGGCCCTCGCAAATGCGAGGGCTAGACCTTTAGTGCATTAGAAGTGTGTTTTCCTTGCTTTTATCTCATGCAAACAATTTTATACTTTTTTTTACACTCGTTCATTATATAATACATGATATGTTAGACATTGAGACATTTATAAAGGTGTAGAATTAGAATTTTTTATATGAATTTGTGATTACGTTGCAAATAAATAAAAATTTAATTATGTTGCTTTGAAATAACAGTCGGACACCGAGTCGTGAGGACACTAACCAAATTAACCTGCATTATGGGGATTCATAGTTAAGTCATTGTATGTTATCTCGAGTATGTCTGCAATTCTATGCCATATTGTATGGCTATACGGAGCAATACAGTTTTTTTTATCTGGCCTTCTTGCATGGTTCATCCTTACATACACAAATGGGTCCATATTTTTTAATGTAATACAAATAAATGACCAGCAAACTCTAAAGCACTCGATTGTAGTAATAATCAATTCTCATTTATGTACTCTTATATCAATGCTCATGTTGGTGGAAAATCACTCGGCAAATTATTTATTTATCAATTCTAGGAACTTTCTATGTCGCCGCTAGTAGGAATTTTCTACAGAGCATATGATTATAAGAGGACTACTTACATTTGCGAGGGCTTTCATCTTTTCATTTATCGAAAGCACAAACTATTTCTGTAGGCATGCATTTTATACACCTGTTACACCAATCATTGCATATTACGCAATATTTTAGGCATCCTCTAAATTTCAGAATAAGAAAAATCTTATCTTCATTTTGTATAAAAACATATGGTTATGTTTTTAATAATACACAAAATATAAAACCTTAATTTATCGTAAATCTTAATATGATGTTTTTCTCAATAGTCTATGTATACAATTATCCGTAGAGGTTCAACTACACCAATTAAACATCATATGCTCTAATGTATGTCAGAGGTGTTTTGCCCCTTCGTCATTTTGTGTATGACTATGCGGAGTAATCCGATTCTGTTCTTATCTAGATTCCTCGTGCGGCCCTTACTTGAGTCTGCATTTGGAACAAAATAATTGGCCCAAAAATGACCAAGAAACCCTCAAGCGTTCGATTGTGATGATCATTATCATATACATACTCCTTCATTGATGCTCATGTCATGCCTTCCTCCATCACTTTTTTGTGAGCGTCTCTAAAAACTTATGTACATTCCTAGTAATAGTAATTATTTACAGAGCATTAGACAGTCGTACTTCATCAACATGCGTGTTTACACCAATTGTGCCATCAACCTCATATATCTTCTGACACCAAAAACTACGCATAGTTATGGAGAGCAAGCATTTCCCTCCCATGATAAGGTATAGTTGAATTAACACTTTTACTTTACCCGCAAAAAAAAGAACTAACACTTTTACTTCTATACATATACAATATGAAAACATACCAGTTATGATCTATGTTGGATTGAAACTCAGATGTTTGCTGACGTCTCTTGTGTACTTCAAATTTATTCTCCTAGAATAAAATGAATGTCTAAGTGAATCAGCATACCTTTCATCATCTATTGTAGACGAAGAACCATGAATCAACCTATCAAATTTAGTTAACCTATTGTAATTTTCTTCATGAATAAATAAAGTTTCATCGTTAGAAGAAATAAACATACAAACTCGATGAACTTTTTAGGAAAGGTCTTATATGTTTTATTTTGTAGTGTAAATAATAATAATAATATAGTTTTACTTATATAAGTTTCTATACTCATTCATGTGCATGACCATAAATAATTTATCACCGATAAATAAAATGACCAAAAAACATCAAGCCTTGGGTTCGAAACTTCTAATGATCAATTATCATTTATATATTCCTGCATTCATGCTCACGTTGATGCCTACCTTCACCCTTTTTCGCGAGCGTCTCTAAATCTATTTTCTACATTCCTGATAATATTAATTATCTTAAGAACATCAGATAGTACTCCATACGCATGCGTGCATTTGGCAGCAATTGCCATCAGCCACATATCACCTTCTTACAAAAGATATATGCATGGTTACAGAGAGCCATCCTTTCCCTCCCATCATAATGTAGAGTTGACCTAACAATTTTCCTTGTAATAGAAAAAGGATAATGGTTATAGTCTTAGGTTGGACTGACACTCAGAAGCGCTCTTACCTCTTTTGTGTACTTTCTAACATATGTAGTTAATATTGTATTTCATTTTATGAAAAAATAAAGCTGGACCTTTAGAAAATATATACAATGAAACTTGATGGACATTTTAAGGGAGAGTTTTGAAAAATTTATATGTTTTATTTTTTAGTCCAAATAATAATAATAATTTGTATACTCATTCTGTCATTCATGTGTATATCTATAAATAATTTATATCCTAGCATGTATTTCTCGTTTAAAGAGTGCACATATATATATTGATCATTCCTGAATGGCACGTTCTTTATAGCTGACAGCCCCTGTTAGTCAATTCCTGATAGCCCACGTCTTCTTATCTGGAGGTCCCACATCTAATTATCTATAGGTCCCACGTGTAAGTCATTTTTTTTTATTTGAACATCCTACATGTGGGGGTAGTACGTGACATGTACTTGTACCGATCCATGTTTTCTGTATAATTACGTGATTCAATCTCTGGGAGATATTACAACTAAATCCTGACCATGAATAATTAGATCCATTGGTTAGAGTAATTTTGGTGATGTGGATCAACGTGGTGTCTCGAATAGAATTCCGTATTTTACTTTTAGTATATAATAGATTACCTTTTCATCATTAATACAATCAAGCTTAGACCTCATGCGTGTTCATGAAAAGAAGTTTTTATGTGTCAAATCGTATTGTTGGTTACGTAAAACTGACTATGATATTTTATCATTATGTATGCCAGGTTCATCTTTGGGAATTGAGTTCAGCTACAACAGATTAACAACACGAAGACCTCGTGGTCTGCAAATCAGGGCCGGGAAGGCTGCCCTCTGCCTGACCAAGAGGTCAAGATCTAGGAAGTCACTTGCGCGTGTGCATGGGTTCCGAAGGCGGATGCGGACTACTGCTGGAAGAAAGGTTCTGAAGCGTAGACGTGACAGAGGAAGGAAGATTCTCTGCACAAAGTCAAACTCACCCACTGGTACAAAGTATTGATTACAGCGCAATGTGAGGCGTTATGTATTCCAGCTGTAAGTTTTACCCTTTTTGCACCCCATGTTCTCAGCCATGTTCATCTGTAACAATTGCTGCACATCTATTTTCCTGTTATTTTGGTTAATATTTTGCTATCTGAATTTAGTTGCAACACCAGTGCAATTTATCCTTTTTGGTTGTGGCAGTCTTTAATGCTATGTTGTTTTCTGAGATTATATCATCTTGAGCGCTGCATTCTATAACTTTGTAGGACCCGAATGCAATATATTATCCAAGTATTTTTTGTGCAGTAGAGCAAATTGGTGCTTACCTATACCCTAACAGTTTTGATACCACTTCTGGTAGTCACTGGAATACATTCATCCCTCACGCTATCATGCATAATGTAATACCTCGTTCTTTGTTGAGTCATCTAGTGCCTTAGGATTAGCTAGAATCTGAATATGTAGGACTAAAACCAGAAGGCATGAGAGAGTGGCAACATGTACGCAAAGGGAACATGCCTAGCTGTTCACTGCCCCCCTCTTCTTCACTTGCATCGGCAAGCCGCCCTCCATCCGTAAGGTGACGGAATACACGAGCCCTGGTCGGGTCTCGCCTCCGAGGAACTGGAAGCTGAACCTCTCCAACACGCAGGCGGCAATGGACTTCATTTGTATGTACGCCATCTCCTTGCCGAGGCACATCCTTGGACCTGCATGAAAGACCGGGTACTTAAACGAGCTCTCCGGCCGGAACACGCCGTCCTCGTCGAGCCACCGCTCTGGGTGGTACTCGGCACAGTCGTTGCCCCATATCTCCTCCAACCGCGCCATGGCATACACACTGTAGGAGACCTGCCAACCTTTGCCCACAAACGTGCCGTCGGGCAGGACGTCGTCGTGCTGGCAGCAGCGCGAGTCCATGGCCACAGGCGGGTACAGCCGCATCGACTCTGTGATTGCTGCGTGCAGGTAGTGCATCTCACGCAGCTCGTCGAAGCTGAAGGCTGCATCCGCACTCCCACTGGACGCTCGCACCGCGCATATTTCACGGACGATCTTGTCCTCCACCTCTTGCTGGCGGGACACGAGCCAGAAGAACCAAGTGAGTGCCGACGAGGTCGTGTCCCGCCCGGCTAGGATGAAGTTGGTGACCACATCACGAAGGCTCTCGTCGCTGTGCTCGCCGCTGGAGACGAAGCGTGAGAGGAAGTCGTCCTTTCGGGATAGCCCAGCCGCTCCCCTCTCGCTGCGATCACGGACTATCCTGTCGACGTAGCCGTGGACCGTGGCAAGCGCCTTGCTCATCCGCCTCTCTGGCTCCATGTTGAGTAGCTTCGTGATCCGCCATGCCCACTTGATCGGCGACATGAACCGTCCCATGATGATGATCTGCACCTCGTTTAAGGCATGCATGAACTCTGCACGCCCATTCACCCCCAGGCCATCGTCGGTGAGGCATGCTGGATCCTCGTCGAAGGCGATGCAGCAGATGTTATCGAACGTGAAGCGCTCGAGAACGTCCTGCACGTTCAGCGTCAGGCCGTTTAGCTCTGCCCGAGAGAGCAGGGGTAGTAGCCGCTCGACGAGTTCGAACCTGACGGTGTTGACCACGAAGTTTCTGAGTGACCGCTTGCTGAACTCATAGCTGGCGGCCTTGCGCTGCGAAAGCCACTGGTCGCCGTCGGAGTTGAAGATGCCATGGCCGAGGAAGTCCTTCATGGCGGACACCACGTACTCACCCTTAGGGTAGTTTTGGAAGTTGGTCTTCACGACGTACTCCACATTGGCCGGGTTTGCAGTGATGGCACCGGCTATGAGGCCGAGGCGCTTGAAGTTGAAGACCATAGTGTGCGTGGGGCAACGAGCGACGACACCCGCCGACCACTCGACGAGGCAGTCTTGGTTCTTGATGAAGTGTGGGAGCGTGCCGATGATGGGGTAGGCCTTGAGGCCGTCTGCATGAGGCTGCTTTCTGGTGTCCCGATGTAGGCAGAGGACGTATAGCAGAGGTAGGAGAAGGAGAATGGGAAGAGACGAGGTCAACAAAAGCTCCATGGCGATTGAGATCTCAGGCTTGCCAACTCCAAACTGTAGGAGGGAGTTCGGTGCTTGGCGGTTAGCATAGAAAAGGGGATTCTGAAGTAGAGTTGTTGCATCTTTGATGTTATATAACCATTTTGTTTTTCGTGTTGGACTGTCCATCAACAAATATAACCATCTTTGTCTTTAATTTTTCTGGTCTAGTTGGAAGTTGAGCTGGATGAGTACTTTTTTTTAGCAACTAGCAGCTGTATCTTGTCATATAGACAAAGAGAATCAGTCAGTTAATAAGGAAAACCGGTCGAAAATCGACTGGACGAGGACTTCAAATCTGTGGACTTCAGCAAGTCGAGGGCACTTGTAGACGAAGACTGATCGCGCTTGTGTAATTAGTTTCAGCGAATGTGAAACCGAACAATGCTCGCAGTACTCTTGTTGATTATGCTCACAGTACTCTTGAAAAAACCATGTGCCTACTGGGAACTACTCAAGTTATGCTGATTCCTGGTAACAAACTGATGTACTGAACCAAGCATAACAAATTAACCAAACAGATCATTTGGGCACAAACTGAACCATGGACACAGGATAGTGTATTATGATGTTCACAAGTACACAAAGTAAGTTTTTTTTAAAAGTACACAAAGTAGTATTACCTCCGACCCATATTAATGTACTCAACTTTGTCTAGATTCGTATGTATCTAGTTAAGTATTTAGACTAGATGCATGTGTATCTAGACAAACTTAAGTACATTAATATGGATCGGAGGGAGTATTTTTTTTCCTTTGTAAGAAAAAAAACTTATATCCCATTGATCTTGAATAGTTGATGCTGATTCGGTCGTTTGAATCACTCCAATTGCAAACAATCCCCTGAGCCGCTCCCGCGAGCGGCCGCAGGGGCAACCCGAGCCGCCGCCTCCAGCCTTCCCATCTCGACCTCCCTCCCCCGCCGCCACCTCGAGGCGCCGCCGGGCAAAGCCTGGTCGGCGTTGGTGGCGGCGGGGAGTTTTCTTCCTCCTCGGCGCAACGGCGGCTGATGCGGGACGGCGCGGAGCGCGAGGACGCCGGGCTGCGGCGAGGCTCGGTGGCTCGACGTGGGCTGCTTGGGGCGGCGGCGGCGCGACCTCGTGACGGCGTGGTGGCGGTTCTCGGCGCCGATGGCGGGCGGCGGCTGCCGCGGCTGCCGCAGATTCACTGGTGGTCCGCGTGGGGTTCCCCGGCCAGATCCAACCGGGGTTGGCGCCGGGGGCTCACCCTATGACGGGGGCGGTGTGTTGCAGAGGCACCAGGACGCGGCCGTCTCTGGCGCCGATTTGGCGCGGCCAGATCTGGCGCCGGCGGCTGCGGGTGGCCTGGTGCAGCGGCGGGTAGCCCGACAGGGCCTGGCGGCACGGCATGGCAGCGGCTTGCCGAGGTGGCGACGCCCTGTTCTGCCGTTGTGGCGGCTGTGGTGGGACTCTTCGGGCTGTGCCGCGGGGGGCTTCCCCGGGCCAGATCTGTTCCGGCGACGGTGGATCGTCCTTCAGCGGAGGTGGTCTCGTGGCGGCCGACGGTGGTGGTCGCGAGGTGGTGGTGGAGTGCCTGGGCTGCGGCGGTTGGATTCGGCCGACAGGCGACCCGGGCCGCGGCGGCTTGATTCGGAGGTTATTGGTCGCTTCGGCGGCAGCAACTGAGGCGGTGGTCTCTGACCGGCGGCTGCAGGTTAGAGAGGTGGTGCGGTCTGGCGCGGGCTTCGGCGGCGTGGCAGCTGCGGTTCGACTGGCAGCGCGGGGCGGTGGTGCGGCAGTCCCCTTCTCCCGGGACTGGGTCGGGTGCCTGGTCCTGGGGTTTGTGCTCGAGCAGGTCGGATCTGGGCCCGAGGAAAATCGGGGCCGCTCCCCGGGTAGGTGTGGCTGGTCTTGGCCTGGGTGCCTTCGTGGACGGGCCGTGACGGAGGTGGTGTGCGGTGGCGGTGGCCTGACAATGCTATCTGACCTATTGATCGGTGCCTTGACCTCAGATTCGGCTTCAGGCGAGCTCCAGGAGGGCTTGACGGCGGTCGTCGGCAGTCGTAGGATCGTGTCCCCTAGCTCCAGGAGGGCTCGATGGAGATGTAGGCGTCGACACCTCCCACAGTGGAGGGTTAACCCAGATCCGGGGACTGATGTCGGGCACTGAGTGGACAGCTGATGTCTACTCGCCCGACTAAGGTTGCGGTGTCGTGAGGTGGAGGGTGGCGTTGTCTGGGGCAGGGATGCCGAGGCGGCGGCCCTGGATGGTGGACCACATGGTTGCTTTTCGGCAGGCACCATGGTGGTGGTGGTGGTGGTGGCTCCTCCCGGCTGTGTGGGCAACGGGTGGCGGAGCGGCGGGTAGCTCGGGCATTCCCTCTCTTGTAGGGGCGATGCCCTGATCCGGATCTGGGAACTAGACCTCGTGGATCGGAGGCACGGGTGAGGTGCCGAGTGAAAGCTCTGTGTCTTGGCACCGGCGGCGGCCACACCCATGGGTGCCGCTCTCTTCCTGAAGACGTCGCCGTGGCTCTTCTCCTAGTGTCAAGGCTTCGGGTGAAGACCTTTGTCCATATGGACTTGGCAGCGGCGACGCTTTGTGCCGTCTTCCCTCTTGAGGGCGTTGCTGTGGAGTCTAGGTGTGTTAGGTTGTAGCGTGGGGTTGTGTGTAGTTTTGCCGATGCCTTCTGCTGATCGCGTAAGTGCACCGCTTATCTCAGGATCGGCTTTGTAAGAGAGTTACCTCACCACCTTGTATTGTTCGGCCGTGTACTTTGGTTTGATTCCTTTATCTATAAAGCGCGGCGAAAGCCTATGTTCTACCTAATCCTTTCTTTTTTTATATAGAATACGCACAAGCATGCGTATTATTCAATATAGAAGAAGAGGGGAGACTCCCCGGTTAACTTTCGTACATCTGCGTAAATACAGTTAGGTTATCCCAACCCACACCCTCCCACTAGAAATATGCCACTACTCTCGACGTACCCACGGTAAGCCCACACTTTCTTTCAGCAGTCCAGCGGTTACCCAACGTCTGCCCTCCTCCTCAATCCTCCTGACACATAATTCAGCCGAGAGCGCCACCCCATTGAATACCACATCATTCCGGTGCTACCTGATCCTTTCGACTGCAACTGAACCATGAACGAACACTGAAAAATAAACTTTGATGCTCACAAGTGGTTCCTGTAAGGTCAGGCATTTAAGAGCATCTCCAGCCGTTCGCCTCCCCCCCAAGACGTTTTGCGGCGCTATTTTAGCGCCGCTTGGGGGCGCTCGGCACATCGATACGTCTTGGGGCGGCCGGCCGCCCAGCCGCGCCCCAAGGCAACCCCCAAGACTGGCGGGGTCGACCCAGATTCGGCCCAAAAACGACGCAAATTCAATTTTTTTGACACAGTTTCAGCACAAACATGAAATATAGGCGCAGTTCGGCGCAAATTCGGCACACAACATGATATTACAAACACATAGTTCGACACAAATATAAAAAAACAAATCAAACTAGACATTGCCTTTGCGCATCCATAGATGATCCACTAGATCTTCCTGCAGTTGACGATGCACGTGCTGGTCTCGGATCTCCTGGCGCATGTTGAGATAGGTTGTCCAATTTGATGGTATTTGGTGATCAATAACTGCAAGAGGCCCCTGGTTGAGATATGGTTCAGATTCATACACTGGAGCCTCTTTCTCGCTCTCAATGATCATGTTGTGCAAGATGACACAACAATTCATCACCTCCCACATTTGATCTTTCGACCAAGTCTGAGCGGGGTACCGGACAACGGCAAATCGAGACTGTAGCACCCCAAATGCCCGCTCGACATCCTTCCTGCAAGCCTCCTGGCACTTGGCAAAGTGGGCGTGCTTCCCCCCTGGCACAGGGTTTGAGATAGTCTTCACAAATACCGGCCATCTTGGATAGATGCCATCTGCCAGGTAGTATCCCTTGTTGTACTGGTGCCCATTGACCTCGAAGTTCACCGGAGGAGCATGACCTTCGACAAGCCTGGCAAAGACATTTGAGCACTGCAGGACGTTGATGTCATTGTGTGTTCCTGGCATGCCAAAGGAGTGCCAAATCCAGAGATCATGTGTAGCAACCGCCTCAAGTACCACACTGCAGTGACCTTTTGCACCCTTGTACATCCCCTGCCAAGAAAATGGACAGTTCTTTCATTTCCAATGCATGCAGTCGATGCTTCCAAGCATCCCAGGAAATTCTCTTGCTTCATTCTCTGCTAGGATTCGAGCAGTGTCTTCTGCATTGGGTGCTCGCAAGTATTGTCCTCCAAAGCAGCCAACTATTGCTCTGCAAAACCTGTAGAAACAATCAAGGGCGGTGGACTCGGCCATGCGTGCATAGTCGTCCTCTTCATCACCATGAGTTCCGTATGCAAGCATCCTCATGGCCGTTGTGCACTTCTGAAGTGAGGAGAACCCAACTGTGCCGGTGCAATCTTTTTTGCAAATGAAGTAGTTGTCGTACTCTCGGAGTGAGTTGACAATGCGAAGAAAGAGCTTTCGGCCCATGCGGTACCGTCGCCGGAATACCTTCTCGCCGTGCTGGGGAACATCGGCAAAGTAGTCGGAGTAGAGCAAACAGTAGCCCTCCGAACGGCCCCTCTCCTTTCCCTTCCGGCGGGCCATCTTGGAGCCTCCTCGCTGCGTCTCCTTGTTGGCGCCGAATAGGTCGGCCAAGGCGGCGAGCATCATGAGGTGCTCGTCGTCTTGGGCGCCGGTGGTCGCCTCTTCCTCCATCAACGCGGCGAAGAGTGCCTCGTCGTCGGAGTCCATCTCGGGGCGGCAATTCGTCGAACACCTGGGGCGCGAGGTGGGCGCGGCTGAGCACTGACGGTCTCGGCTTGGTGGATCCCGCCGGCCAAACGCCGGTGAACTATGCGGGGAGGGGCGGCCTTGGAAGAGGGGCGGCGGGAAGGAGCAGCAGTGTGTTTGGGGCGGCAGAAACGACTATCTAGCGGCGACGCGGCGGCCGGCGGCGACAAGGGCGGTGGGGGATAGGTGTCCCTTTTGGGTCGGTTTGGCCTGCCAGTGGGCCAGCCAGCTGCTTTCGTTTCGTCCGGCGCCCCCAAGCGACCCCCGGCGCTCCGGGTTTGGCTTGGGATCGCTGGACTCAAAATCGGCCCGATCCGACGCTATTTAGGCTCTTATGGGCGCGACTGTGCGAAATACGTCCGTCCGGCGCTATTTGCGCCGTCTTGGGGGCCTCTTGGGGCGCGGCTGGAGATACTCTAAAAGGCTATGCTTGATGCATGGATAATTCCTGTGACTACATGAAATAAGTTTCATGTGTGTTTAGCTTTGACATAAGGTGTAAGAATGAATAGTTCAGAGAAAGATTACAGTTAGTTCAGGGCCAAACTGTCCCAACGTAGTATCCATTTTTTATGGGCATCAATCATCATCCACACGAGAAACTCATGAGTCATGACAAGCTAGTTTGGATGTACGTACGGTACACTGCAACGAGCAGTCACGCTATAACGATGAGGCTCTGAGCAATCAGGTGTTGAGTATTTTCTTTGCTCTGCTGCTGAGTGCCGTTCTGAATTCTGAACCCACATCGATTTCACGTGCGGCGTGGCGTTTCTGTTGGCATCTTGTCCCAGTGGCTAGCTTATGGCAACTCCAACAGATCGACGTGCATTTTGTCCATATTTTGTTTGTTTGAATAGTTTTTTTTTGCAGGGAAATTGTTTGTTTGGATAGTTAAAATCACATTTTGTTCATTTAGATGGTTAAACAGACATTGCAGCAAATACAAGTATGTGTTCAACCAATTGTCTTGAAGTTGAAAGTTAGTCACGCTATTATGTGTTTTTTTTAAATTGAACAAACTATGCAAATGGTGTTTGACCGGACGTAGGTTCAATCAAATCACCCTTATAATATCACCTTTGATCATAAATAATATCATCATGCTCATTTTCTACTATTATATTGTGCATGATCACACAAGCACTCATCACCTTTCATGGTTTCAATTCTCCATGTCCTAGCAGGATGGTGAACAATAGCACAACAAAATAGAAGCACATTACACATCCTTCCTAGCATTCATTTGTTCTTTAGCAAACCTAGCCCGCTTTTCTCCTTGAGGCTCGAAAACTGTCTTTGCGAATGTATACCACAGAGGATAGATACCATTAGCTATATAGTATTCCTTGTTGCACGGGTGACCACTGATCTCATAGTTTAGCTTTGAGAAATTGCCTTCTGAAAGCCTCGTGAAGACCAGAGAATGCTGAAGAACATTGATGTTACTGTGACAATCGGCCATGCTAAAAACAGAGTGTAAAATCCAGAGATCTTGTGATGTCATAACCTCAAGTATGACAGTGCAATCATCAACATGTCTCTTATATTTCGCCTGCTAAGCAAATAGACGGTTCTTCCACTCACCACAACCTCAAGTATGACAATGCAAATGTGGAAGTGCAATCATCAACATGTCTCTTATATTGCCCTTGCTAAGCAAATAGACAGTTCTGCCACTCCTAGTGGATGCTATCTATGCTTCCAAGTATCCCCGGAAAGTCTCCCGCAACATTGATTGATAACAATCAAGATGTATCATCAATATTTCGTTCTCGCAAATACTGCGGGCCAAACACCCTAAATACAGGTTTGCAGAAGTTGTATAATGACTCACGACATGTTGACTCACTATGTGTATGTACTTGTCGGCTAGATCACCCGAAACTCCATATGCAAGCATCCGAATAGCTAAGATGCATTTCTGATAAGAGATGAAACCTACCATTTCAAGGGCATCATACTTGCATTTGAAGAAGTAATAAACATAATGCATCACTTCCTATTGGATACAGTTGACCAATGGTCTCGCCATCCGGAAGCGGCATCGAAAAAGCTTTACAGGAAATAGTGGGGTTTTTGATGGGATCGCAACAAGGAAAACAAAAAAAAATTCCTACGGATTGCAACAAAACTGCCAAGATCATATCTAGGAGATAACTTGTAACGGTTTGGGAAGGACTCACCCTCGAAGATCGAAAGTGTTCAACGAGAACAATTCTCGTGGGTGATGTAGACGTTCACTTGCCGATCTCAAGATCGTGATGAAGAACGTTGCAAGAGGCAACGCTTCCGTAGTCGGTCACACGTACAGCTTGATGACGACCTCCGTCCCTTGCTCCAGTTGGGCAGCGGAAGTAGTGGATCCTCGGGAACTCCAACAGCACTACGACATGGTGGTGGTGGTGGAGAGAAAAACTCAGCAGGGCTTCGCCTAAGCACGTGCTCGAGTAGAGGACAAGCAAGGAGAGGAAGATGCCAACCAAAGGACATGCGAGAAGGAGAGGAAATGAGCTTGTGGAGAGGAGGTCTCCACCTCCTCCTTTTATAGGAGAGGGGGCAGCCCCCAAGGGAGGAATGGCGCCCCCATTACTCCCCTCTTCATGGGAGAGGTAACTCCCTCTTAAACTCATTTAATACCTCCTCTTAATTTGGTAGAAAACTTCCACTCATAAATCCCAAGAGTTTATCTCCCATAAATGAATAAAACATTTTTAATTCTTTTATTTGAGATTTAATATTTGTTAATTCTTGTAATCAACAAACATTAACATTTAACCCCCTGAACTATTCAGATATCCTGAAACAGTTTCAGTGATGTCCAATATTTTCTCTGGCGTTCCGTATCCATTCAAAAAGCGTCAACAAACCTTAAGTGTGTCACCCTACGGTTCGTGAACAAGATAGACATGACCGAGACATTTCTCCGATCAATAATCAACAGCGGGATCTGGAGATCCATAATGACTCCCATCTATTCAACGATGAACTAGTGATCGTGTGAACCTTCAACGTCGTAACCAATTCCTTTTGTCTCGCGATATTTTTTACTTGTCCGAGATCCGATCATTGGTATCAACCATACCTTAGTTCGATCTCGTTACCAACAAGTACTCTTTTCTCGTTTCATGATATAACATCCTCGTGAGCCAGTCACGTGCTTGCAAGCAATGTCGATGCGATATCACCGAGTGGGCCTAGAGTATATCTCTCCGTCATCAGGATGGACAAATCCCACTCTTGATCCCCGAGCCTCAACTAACACTTTCCGAGTACCCAACTACACCTTTATAGTCACCCTGTCACGGTGTGATGTTTGATGGAATCAAAGTACTCTTCCGGTGTTAAGTGATTTACGTGATCTCATGGTCTAAGGATTAGAGTTACTTCGTATGAGTTTGATATAACAATATAAACTTGATGACATGATCGTATTGTTATACCTATTGTGGGTGTATGTTCATCACATCATTCTTCTAATGATACGACCTTGTTATTAACAACATCCAATGTTCATGATCAGGAAACCTTGATCATCCGTTAATCAACAAGCTAGTATATTGAGAGGCATAACTAGGAACCTATACCTTGTTTATTAAACACACATGTATTAACGTTTCCGATTAATACAATTATAGCATGAGAAATAAACATTTATTATAAATAAGGAATAAGATAATAACCATTTTATTATTGATTCTCGGGCATATTCCCTTCAGTCTCCCACTTGCACTAGAGTCAATAATCTAGATTACATTGTGATGAATCTAACACCCATAGAGTTCTGGTGTTGATCATGTTTTGCCCTTGGGAGAGCCTTAGTCAACGGATCTGCAACATTCAGATCCGTGTGTACTTTGCGAATCTTTATATCGCCATCTTTGACATAGTCACGGATGGAGTTGAACCGGCGCTTAATATGCTTGGAATTCTTGTGAGACCTTGCTTCTCTAGCATTGGCAATGGCACCATTGTTGTCACAATAGATAACCATTGGATCCAAAGCACTTGGAACCACACCTAGTTCAGTTATGAACTCCTTCATCCAAACCGCTTCCTGTGCTGCTTCTGAAGCAGCAACATATTCCGCCTCCGTTGAAGATGTCGCCACTAGGGGTTGCTTGGAGCTCCTCCAACTCACCGCTGCTCCATTCATGAGGAAAACGTATCCACATTGTGACTTAGAGTCATCTGTATCGGTGTCAAAGCTAGCATCGACGTAACACTTTGCGACGAGCTCTTCTTCACCACCATACACGAGAAACATATCCTTAGTTCTTCTTAAGTACTTAAAGATATTCTTAACCGCTGTCCAGTGTTCCAAACCTGGATCAGATTGGTACCTGCTAGTCAAACTAATAAAATGTGCCACATCCGGTCTTGTACACAGCATAGCATACATGATAGATCCTATGGCTGAGGCATTGGGCTTCAAATTCATCACCTCTCTATCTTCTGCTGTAGCTGGACTTTGAGTCTTACTCAACTTCGTACCTTGTAACATGGGTAAGAACCCTTTCTTACTCTCATCCATTCTGAACTTCTTCAGAATCTTGTCAAGGTATGTACTCTGTGATAGCCCAATTAAACGTCTCGATCTATCTCTATAGATCTTGATGCCTAAAATGTAAGCAGCTTCACCAAGGTCCTTCATTGAAAACTTACTATTCAAGTAATCCTTT
This sequence comes from Bromus sterilis, assembly GCA_950022295.1. Lineage (NCBI taxonomy): Eukaryota > Viridiplantae > Streptophyta > Magnoliopsida > Poales > Poaceae > Bromus > Bromus sterilis. The sequence goes on from OX465597.1 coordinate 352,069,442, forward strand.
ACGCTTTTCAAAAGTTCTACATCATTTCCAATCAATAGTATGTCGTCCACATATAATATCAGAAATGCTGTAGAGCTCCCACTCACTTTCTTGTAAATACAAGCTTCTCCGTAAGTTTGGACAAATCCAAACCCTTTGATCACCTCATCAAAACGGAGATTCCAACTTCGTGATGCTTGCTATCCATAAATGGATCGCTGAAGTTTGCACACCTTGTTAACATCCTTAGGATCAACAAAACCCTTGGGTTGTATCATATACAACTCTTCCTCAATGTTACCATTAAGGAATGCGGTTTTGACATCCATCTGCCAAATTTCATAATTGAAAAATGCAGCAATTGCTAACATAATCCGAACTGACTTTAGCATCGCTACTGGTGAGAAAGTCTCATCGTAGTCAACTCCTTGAATTTGTCGGAACCCTTTCGCGACAAGTCGAGCTTTATAGACGGTCACATTACCATCAGCGTCTGTCTTTTTCTTGAAGATCCACTTGTTCTCAACGGCCTTGCGGTCATTGGGTAAGTCTACCAAAGACCATACTTGGTTTTCGTACATGGATCCCATTTCGGATTGCATGGCTTCAAGCCATTTGTCAGAATCTGGGCTCATCATCGCTTCATCATAGGTCGCAGGGTCATCGCTCTCAACTACCATGACATTCATAGAATGACCATAAAAGTCAGGAGCTGAACGTATTCTTGTTGACCTGCGAGGTGCGGTAGTGTCCTCTTTCGGAGTTTCATGATCCTCATCATTAGTTCCCTCTTCACTCGGTGAAGTCAACACTGGAACATCTTCCGGTGCTGCGCCACTCGCCGTTTCATGAAGATAAGGTTCAATAACCTCGTCGAGTTCTACCTTCCTACTACTCACCCCTTTTGAGAGAAACTCCTCCAAAAAGGATCCATTCTTGGCAACGAAAACTTTGCCTTCGGATATGTGATAGAAGGTATACCCAATTGTTTCTTTAGGGTATCCTATGAAGACGCATTTTTCCTCTTTGGGTTCGAGTTTATCAGGCTGAAGTTTCTTCACATAAACATCACATCCCCAAACTTTTAGAAATGACAGCTTAGGTTTGTTGCCAAACCATAATTCATACGGTGTCGTTTCAACGGATTTTGATGGTGCCCTATTTAAAGTGAATGCAGCTGTCTCTAGTGCATGACCCCAAAATGATAGTGGCAAATCGGTAAGGGACATCATAGATCGTACCATATCTAATAAAGTTCGATTACGACGTTCGGAAACACCATTACGTTGTGGTGTTCCGGCAGGAGTGAGTTGTGAAACTATTCCACATTGTTTCATATGTGTGCCAAACTCGTAACTAAGATACTCTCCTCCACGATCGGATCGTAGAAATTTGATCCTTCTGTTACGATGATTTTCAACTTCACTCTGAAATTCTTTGAACTTTTCAAATGTATCAGACTTGTGTTTCATCAAGTAAATATATCCATATCTACTCAAATCATTCGTGAAAGTCACAAAATAACGATATCCACCGCGTGCCGACACACTCATTGGACCGCATACATCACTATGTATTATTTCCAATAAGTCAGTCACCCGCTCCATAGAACCGGAAAACGGGGTCCTAGTCATCTTTCCCATAAGGCATGGTTCACATGTCTCAAATGATTCATAATCAAGTGATTCAAGTAGTCCACCGGAATGGAGCTTCTTCATGCGTTTTACACCAATATGACCTAAACGGCAATGCCACAAGTATGCAACAATATCATCATTCAACTTGATTCTTTTGGCATTCACATTATGAATATGTGTACTACTACTGTCAAGATTCAAAAGGAATAAACCATTCTTCTCAGGTGCATGACCATAAAAGATATTATTCATATAAAAGGAGCAACCATTGTTCTCAGACATAAATGAATAACCGTCTTGCAATAAACAAGATCCAGATATAATGTTCATTCTCAACGCAGGCACCAAATAACATTTATTTAGGTTTATCACTAATACCGATGGTAAATGGAGAGGTAGTGTCCCGACGGCGATCACATCAACCTTTGATCCATTGCCGACGCGCATCGTCACCTCATCCCTTGCAAGTGGTCGACTATTCCTTAGCCCCTGTTTCGAGTTACATATGTTAGCAACTGAACCGGTATCAAATACCCAGGCGCTACTGCGACCACTACTAAGGTACACATCAATAACATGTATATCATATATACCTTTGTTCACCTTACCATCCTTCTTATCCGCCAGATATTTCGGACAGTTGCGCTTCCAGTGCCCAGTTCCCTTGCAGTAGAAACACTCAGTATCGGGCTTAGGGCCAGCCTTGGTCTTCTTCTCAGAACTGGCAACAGACTTGCCGTCCTTCTTGAAGTTACCCTTGGACTTGCCTTTCTTGCCTTTCTTCTTGAAACTGGTGGTCTTATTCACCATCAACACTTGATGTTCTTTCTTGATCTCCACTTCTGCAGTCTTTAGCATTGACAGAAGCTCGGGGAGAGACTTCTTCATGCCCTTCATGTTATAGTTCATCACAAAACTCTTGTAGCTTGGTGGCAGAGACTGGAGAACACGATGAATTCCTAGCTCAATGGGGATCGATATTCCCAGAGCTATGAGCTTCTCGGCGTACCCAGACATTCTTAGTACATGCTCGCTAACGGAGATGTGTTCCTCCATCATGCAGCTAAAGAACTTTTCTGAAGTTTCATAACTCTCTACAGCAGCATGGCAATCAAAAATCATTTTCAATTCCCACATTGTATCATAGGCAGTGCTGTTCTCGAAACGCTTTCGAAGTTCAGGCTCAAGTCCATACAATATGCCGCAATGAACCAAACTGTGGTCCTCCTGGCGAGTCAAGAAGACATTTTTCTCTTCGTCGGGAGCGTCATCAGCAGGTGGGGCACCTAGAGGCGCATCAAGCACATAGGTCTTTTGAGCAGCTTTAAGGAGAATCCTCAAGTTGAGGTCCCAGTTGGTGAAATTGCTACCATTGGTAGCTAGTCTCTCTTTCTCCATGAACAAATTGAAATTGAAAGCAGGGGGTGCCATCTACAACATATTTGCAAAGTTATTTAGACTAAGTTTATAATAGATTGAGTTCAAGCTAATTCATAAAATTGCTATGACAATTCCCACTCAAAAACAACATCCCTCCAGTTGGTTTTAGTGATTACACGAACCAAATTCATTACACCACGACCGATCATCACGTGAGGTGGTGTAACTACAATGGCGAACATCATATGTTCATCATATCATTTATATGACTCATGCTTAACCTTTAGGTCCATGTTCCGAGGCAATGTCTGTACATTCTAGGCTCGCCAAGTAGAACCTTAGTATTCGCATGTGTAAAACTGTCTTACACCCGTTGTATGCGAACGTAGAGTCTATCACACCCGATCATCACGTGGTGCTTCAAAACGACGAACTTTATTAACGGTGCATACTAAGGAAGAACATATTTTATCTTGATATTAAAATGAGGGATCATCTTATAATGCTACCGTCATGATCATATCTAAGCAAAATAAGATGCATAAAAGGATTAACATCACATGCATGATAATGTGATATGATATGGTCCTTCTTGCACTTGATCTCCATCCTGTGCGTCATGGCATGATCTCCATCATTCCACCGGTGTGGCTCCAAGGTCCATGGCGCCTCCATCTTGGTTGACTCTCATCATTACAATATATATCACATGGATATATACATATATAGCACGCATGCCATGAAAAGAATAAAACAACCATATGGCTCCTACCGGTTGTCATAATTTTACAAAAGAGATCATTTCATACATCAATTTTGTAACATTAACCATATCACATCACATGCCCCTGCAAAAACAAGTTAGACGTATCTAATTTATTTTTTGCATATTTTACGCGGTTTTGGGCTTTCTAGGATAGAACCGTTCTTACCTACGAACAACAAACCACAACGGTGATAAACATATTATTAGCAAACCGTTGTAGATTAGATCATAACTATAGTGAAAGAAACTGACACCCGTTAGCCACTTATGCAAAGCAAGTTGCATGTCAATCGTGGAACAAGTCTCATGTGCGCGGACATGTAAGGTTAGTCCGGGCCGCTTCAATTCCACTATGCCACCATGATCCAAAATACACAAAAATTTGCAATAACATGATCATCAACGTCCACATCCATATGTGTTCTAACCGTACAAAAAAATCTACGCATAGACACGGCTCTGATACCACTGATGGGAACGCAACAAGGAAAACAAAAAAAATTCCTACGGATTGCAACAAAATTGCCAAGATCATATCTAGGAGATAACTTGTAACAGTTTGGGAAGGACTCACCCTCGAAGACCGAAAGTGTTCAACGAGAATAATTCTCGTGGGTGATGTAGACGTTCACTTGCCGATCTCAAGATCGTGATGAAGAACGTTGCAAGAGGCAACGCTTCCGTAGTCGGTCACACGTACAACTTGATGACGACCTCCGTCCCTTGCTCCAGTTGGGCAGCGGAAGTAGTGGATCCTCGAAAACTCCAACAACACTACGACATGGTGGTGGTGGTGGAGAGAAAAACTCAGCAGGGCTTCGCCTAAGCACGTGCTCGAGTAGAGGACAAGCAAGGAGAGGAAGATGTCAACCAAAGGACATGCGAGAAGGAGAGGGAATGAGCTTGTGGAGAGGAGGTCTCCACCTCCTCCTTTTATAGGAGAGGGGGCAGCCCCCAAGGGAGGAATGGCGCCCCCATTACTCCCCTCTTCATGGGAGAGGTAACTCCCTCTTAAACTCATTTAATACCTCCTCTTAATTTGGTAGAAAACTTCCACTCATAAATCCCAAGAGTTTATCTCCCATAAATGAATAAAACATTTTTAATTCTTTTATTTGAGATTTCATATTTGTTAATTCTTGTAATCAACAAACATTAACATTTAACCCCATGAACTATTCAGATAGCCTGAAACAATTTCAGTGCTGTCCAATATTTTCTCCGGCGTTCCGTATCCATTCAAAAAGCGTCAACAAACCTTAAGTGTGTCACCCTACGGTTCGTGAACAAGATAGACATGACCGAGACATTTCTCCGATCAATAATCAACAGCGGGATCTGGAGATCCATAATGACTCCCATCTATTCAACGATGAACTAGTGATCGTGTGAACCTTCAACGTCGTAACCAATTCCTTTTGTCTCGCGATATTTTTACTTGTCCGAGATCCGATCATCGGTATCAACCATACCTTAGTTCGATCTCGTTACCAACAAGTACTCTTTTCTCGTTTCGTGATATAACATCCTCGTGAGCCAGTCATGTGCTTGCAAGCAATGTCGATGCGATATCACCGAGTGGGCCCAGAGTATATCTCTCCGTCATCAGGATGGACAAATCCGACTCTTGATCCCCGAGCCTCAACTAACACTTTCCGAGTACCCAACTACACCTTTATAGTCACCATGTCACGGTGTGATGTTTGATGGAATCAAAGTACTCTTCCGGTGTTAGTGATTTACGTGATCTCATGGTCTAAGGATTAGAGTTACTTCGTATGAGTTTGATATAACAATATAAACTTAATGACATGATCGTATTGTTATACCTATTGTGGTTGTATGTTCATCACATCATTCTTCTAATGATACGACCTTGTTATTAACAACATCCAATGTTCATGATCAGGAAACCTTGATCATCCGTTAATCAACAAGCTAGTATATTGAGAGGCATAACTAGGAACCTATACCTTGTTTATTAAACACACATGTATTAACGTTTCCGATTAATACAATTATAGCATGAGAAATAAACATCTATTATAAATAAGGAATAAGATAATAAACATTTTATTATTGCCTCACGGGCATATTCCCTTCAGTTTTCCTATGTAAATAATCACTAAACATAAGAAGATAAAGATTTTCTCTGTTACAATTCAACCCAGACGCATGGCCTAGTATCGATCCCCAGAACATTGGTCGCTGCCTCACAGTTGTATTTATTGACGAGTAGTGGAGCAACCATAACATCACTATCGTCGTCCGATGGTGAAGACACGATGTTGTTGTAAAAGAACTCATTTGAGATATCTGCCATGATCTTTTCGAGTTGAATCAAGTATGTACTTCACTGGACAACGTCGTCAGTGGATTATGCTCGGTCTAGCAAATGAACGAACACTTTGCGTGCGTCCTGGCAAACGTTCAAACACCAACGCCCTTCATCTTCCAGTGAAGCATCCTTCCTTCTGGATGGCGAGCATCACGTCCTCTGATGCTGAATGTAATGGTGTTGCGCCCCAGAGTAGCAGGAGCGAAAGATGGTGTGCCTATGGGGCTGGAGGTCCTCGACCGTGATGGTGGTTGTCATGAAGGAGGGGCGGCGGTGGATGCGGGTGAGGATGAGGTGGCCGAAGGGTGAGATCGGAAGGGGCCATTGAAGAGGGGTGAAGTCTAGGTGGCGATGACAAGGCAACAAGGACACGGGGGTGGACCTCGATTTTTGATGGGGTTGAGAGGAAGGAGAATGACATGTGTGGCACTTACTAGTGGGTTAGGGAGCACCCTTCGATCGTCAGCGTTGTGTTCGCGCAGAAGAAAACTGGTCCAAATTTGGGCTAAGCATGGGTGCAAACAGACACCAAAATTGAACAGTCATCCGTTTTGTGTCCTCCTGTTGGGCTGCATTTTTTATCTGTGATAACCAAAACGGATGTGGGCGGATGAATTGAGTGGTCGCGTTAGAGTTGACCTTACTTTTTTAGATAAAAGTCTTATGTCCGACTTTATAAATAAAGCCACTACGGAAGTGTTACAAACTAACGATAGAACATCCACCAAGCAGTTTCAAGCCAACAGGCCAATCGAACTAAACTAAGAGCTAAAGTGACGATACATGGCCGAAGCCAACATACGGCACGAAGTCCAACTACCTACAGATTATAACTAGGCGGAGGTAAAACAAGGAGATCGTGACCGAAGCATCATCCACCATTGGCTGACCTGGAGGGGAGACATGACGCCACTTTGATATTCATGGCAGTGATGGTCGACGACATGTCCTCTTGAGTTGACCTTACTTCTCCACATTTCAGGTTGATTTATCTAGTATCCCAATATGGAGTGAACCGAAGGTTTGGGGATTCCAGCACGGACACCCAGTTCGCTTGGCTAGATTCAAAGGAGCGAACCCTTTGGTTCGTTCCAATTCGTCACAGCGCGACCATGGTTGACCTGGAGGTTGATACGTCCAAAACGTATCTATAATTTCTGCTTGCTCCATACATATTTTGTGTGATATTGCTATGATCTAGATACACTTTCATACACTTTTGATCATATTTGGACTAACCTATTAACTCAGTGCACCCCAGTGCCAGTTCCTTCTTTCTGTTGTTTTTCTATTTCAGTTTTCCCCCATATAAAAAGTGCCAGAAAAATTCGGGAAAATTCAGATAAAAAATCAGCGTGACGGAAGCTTCGAGAAGAGCCCGGGAGGGGCCAGAGGGGAGCCAGGGGGCCCCAGGCGGCCAACCGGCGCGGACCCACCCTTGGCCGCGCCAGGGGGGCGCCTGGGGCCCCTGGCCCACCTATGGCTGCCCCCTTTCTCCTATTTATCCCCCGTCAAGGGAAAACTCCAGAAGCAGAACCCTATTCTGCGAACTCGCCTCCGTTCCGCCGCCGCCGCGCTTCCGAAGATCGGGAGCACCAGAAGACCTCTTCCCGGCACCCTGCCAGAGGGAGGGTTGACCTCCGGAAGTCTCCTCTCCACCATGGATGCTCCCCGGATGTCCCGTGAGTACTTTTCCTTGGACCATGGGTCCGTGATCAGTAGCTATGTGATGTTCTCCTCCCCTCTATGATCTTCATTGTTTAGACCTCGTGAGCTGCCCAACATGATCGATGCACCTTTGTAATATTTCTACTATTGCTATGTTGAGTTTGATAGGATCTGATGGATTATGAGATTATGTTCAGATTGTGATAGAGTAATATATTTGGTTTATATCTCTTATATTTTTGTTCCTAAGTAATTCTTGCATGTTCTCCGTTGTTGTTTATTGCTTTGGCCAAGTAATAGGTAGTGACTCCAAGAGGGAGCGTTGTGCTAGATTGTGGGTTCATGCCCCCCCCCCCGACGACACGATTGAGTGACAGAAACATGAGTCTAGGGGATGTGCTATTGCCACAAGGGGAAAACACCGGTGCTTGTAACCGCGGTTACAAGGATTGTTTACTTTACGCAGAGTTCTTTTTAATGCAGTTGTCTCTTGCTTTGGTTTTACACTTTGGGTGGGGCTCGCAACTTAATACCAGCGAGATGTTCTGGATAGATATCTCAAGGTGGATGATTAGTAGTAGATGCAGATGGATTTCAGTCTACTTACCTTGGCGTACCGCCTGTGCTTTTGAACCTCTTTCTTTCTTTTGTAGCATAGTTAGCATTGCGTGCGTTCATAATCCTGTCAATTGCCTTTCTCTAACTTGTTTACCTCGCATAACAATTTTATCGTCTTTTGGGAGAGAGACATCACTAGCGAACATCACGTATCCCGGTCCATATCCTTATCATTGTTTCCACGCTATATTTACTTTTCTGCATTTACTTTCAAGTTGCTATTATTATCCCTTGCGTTTTATCCTTTGTAAACAACAAGACCGGAGAGATTGACAACCTCTTTGAACTTCGTTGGGAACAAAGTTATCTGTGTCTGTGTGCAGGTCCGCGTCAGTTGCGCCGCTGACACCTACTTATCATCTCTGGAGTCCTGCTGGAGACAAACCTTGGTATCTTCACCGAGGGAAAACTGCTGCTGCACTACATCTCAACCCTCCACTTGGGGTAACCAACGAAGGGGGCGAGAAGCCATCAAGCAAAGTTTTCTGGCGCCGTTGCCGGGGACTCCAAGTGCTAAGATAGGGGAGTTGCACACTACCCTTTACCATTGTTTTTTAGTCTTGTTAGTTTATCTTTCAGTCTTTATCTTTGTGTCTTTTATCAAAAACTACAAAAAAATCTGTCACACTTGTTGCTACTATGGGTTCCACTGAAAACACCAAGTTGTGTGACTTCACTAGTCACAACAACCAAGACTTTATCTGCACTCCCATTGCCACACCTGCCACTTCAGCTACCTCTTATGAAGTTAAACCTGTTTTGCTAAACCTTGTTATGAGAGATCAATTCTCTGGTGCTGGAGATGCTGCTGCTTTACACTTGAATAATTTTGTTGAATTATGTGATATGCAAAAGTATAAAGAAGTAGAAGGTGATGTTGTTAAGCTCAAGCTCTTTCCTTTCTCTTTAAGGGGAGATTCTAAAATCTGGTTTCAATCTTTGCCTAGAAATAGCATAGATTCTTGGGATAAGTGCAAAGATGCTTTTATAGGGAAGTACTACCCTCCTGCTAAGATTATCCAATTGAGGAGTAATATTATGAATTTTAAGCAATTGGATAATGAACACGTTGCCCAAGCTTGGGAACGAATGAAATCTCTTGTTAAGAAATGCCCTACACATGGTTTGACTACCTGGATGGTTATCTAGACTTTTTATGCAGGCTTGAACTTTACCTCGCGGAACCTGTTAGATTCGGCCGCGGGAGGAATCTTTATGTCAACTACACTTGGTGCTGCCACGAAGCTTCTCGATGAAATGATGACCAATTATTCCCAACGGCACACCGAACGCGCTCCAACAGGTAGGAAGGCAAATTCTGTCGAGGAAATTATCTCCCTCAATGAAAAAGTTGACTTAATTATGTCTCTCCTTACCAAGCAATACTCTATTGATCCTCATGATGTTTCTTTAAATTCTTTGGTTGCTCAAGAACAAGTAGATGTGAACTTTATTGCTAGAAACAACTTCAAAAACAATGCTTATAGGGGAAATTTTGCTAGCAATCCTAGACCGTTTCCATCCAACTATGGGAACAACAACACCTACCCTAGCAATAACTCCTATAATTCTGCTTATACGAAAAGAGACCTACCTAGCTTTGATAAATTGGTAGAAATAGAGAAAGCTACCAAGAACTATATGCACAACCAGTTTGAACAAAACAAAGCCTTCTCTAAGCAAATAGGTGAGCATACTGCCATTCTGCAAAACATTAGTGAACAGCTTGATAGCCTGAACAGTGAGATTTCTAATCTCCAGGCTAGACTTACCGCCACCGAAACCCATGTTTCGAATATGTCCCACACCAAATCTACCTTGATAAATCAAATGGCAGCCAAACCGGAAGTTATCCCTATGGAAGAGGATAGAATTAAGAGCCTTCCTACACACCACACAGTTGCCACTATCCAAATTGTTGAGGACACTCAAACTATTAGCACCCAATGCACTCCTAGTCCCATTGGACCTATTAACGGTGATGCTAATACCTCAACCATAGATAAAGAAACTCCTATGAACATAGAGGGTTTCAAACAAGTGAGCCTAGATGACACTATTACCACCTTTGATAGTAGTGATATTGATTTTGATAGTTGTACCCTCTCAGAAGTTATCAGTTTACTACACAAAATGTCTAGAGACCCCCACACTAGCACACTTAATCTTGCCTTCACGGAGCATATCACAAATGCTCTCATCAAAGCTAGGGAGGAGAAGCTTAGAGTAGAAGCCTCCATACCTAGGAAGCTAGAGGATGGTTGGGACCCTATGATCAAAATTAAATTAAATAACTTCTCTTGCTATGCTTTATGTGATGTTGGAGCTAGTACCTCCGTTATGCCCAAAAGAATATTTGATATGTTTGAATTGAAACCTTTTGAGCCTTGTTCTTTTGGTGTTCATCTTGTTGATTCTTCCGTAAAGAAACCTTTAGGGAAGATCGACGATGTTCTTATCATTGTAAATGACAACTATGTTCCCGTTGATTTTATTGTTATGGATATAGAGTGTGAACCTTTATGTCCAATTATTTTGGGACGTCCTTTTCTTCGCACTCTTGGTGCGGTTATTGACATGACAGAGGGGAATATTAAATTCCAATTCCCATTCAAAAAGGGGATGGAACACTTCCCTAGAAAGAAAATCAAGTTACCTTTTGAGTCCGTTACACGGGCTAGTTATTCTCTTTCTCTTTATAAAACTTGATTCTTCTTTTCCATCATGCCTAGCTAATGGCTTTAAAGAAGCGCTTTCGGGAGGCAGCCCGAACGAATTTAGGAGTTTTCTTTTTGCTTTTGTTGTGTCTTCATGATTGTTAATTCTGTAGCAACATCATTGTATCTTTATTTGTCAGCTTTGTGCCAAGTTATAGCCTCTTACGGCAAGGGAAGTAAAAGTTGTGACATGCTGTCCAGAAAACAGATTCTGTCCTCGTGACCAGAAAAATTCCAGAAAATCCCAGTTCATCTATTTTAGCTGAAATTTTCACACAGTATTCTCTATACAATTACGAAACTTCCGTATGTTCTGAGTTTTTTGATTTGAGTTGCAGAAGTGCCCCTAAAAAATTCTTTACTGTCTGCTGTTCTGTTTTTCACAGATTCTGCCACGTTTTGTCTCTCCTAACTTTTGCAAACCTTAAGCTTTCTTTTTCTTTGCAAAAACTTTTTGGCACTCTTGAGAAACAGTAGCTCTTCAAGAATATCTTTATATCCAGTGGATAAAAATTATTTATTAAGGGTACTAACCTCTCTAATCAGCTTATGATGAGTTATATATGAAGGGAGTTTTCAAGTGTGCGATGTAAGATGATGAAAGAAGATCCAGGAGTGTCAAGCGCTCAAGCTTGGGGATGCCCCCATGCATCCCCAATAAATATTCAAGGAGACTCGAACGTCTAAGCTTGGGGATGCCCCCGTGCATCCCCTTCTCCATCAACAATCATCAGTTCGTCCTTCGTCTCACTATATTTTAATCACTTCATGCGTTATGTGCTATACTTGGAGCGTCTCGCTCTTAGGTTTTATTTTTAGTTTCTTTAGCTTTGCTTGCTGTTCATAACAAGTTAGGTCCTGTCTTACTTTGTGTGGGAGAGAAACACGCTCCACTTTCAAAATCTAGAACATATCATAAGATTTTTCATGCCTATCTTCTTGCCGTTGTGTGTTCTTTATCTTTTCATAGCTACTTCCATGTTTAGTCTTAGTTTTAGTTTGTCTTTAGAAAGAGCCTTGGCTTTTGTTTTAGTTTGTTGCTGGAACTCTCTTTAGTTTTCATGTTTATCTTGTTAAGAGAGTTGGTTGTTGCACTGAGTTGTGTCTTGTCTTGAAAGTAGGTAATTGATGTTGCTATTTAATTTTAGTAGTAGCTTGCAATATTTTTGAGGTATTAATGTGAGTAATGTTTGAACTTTTGGTGTCAAGAGCTCTTGCCTATTAGTGATAGGTGTCGTATTTTTGGCAATCCGTGTTTATTTTCAAAACCTACAAAACTAGTTGAGAACTCTAGCTACTAGATAGATCACTACTCTTCTGAGGAGTCGAATATTAGAGTACACTCACATACCATGAGTTGAGGATGCGCAAGGATAACCAAACCCCCATAGACTCCTCCTCGGGGTACTTGTCTCTTTGTGAACCTCCTTATTAGATTGAGAGTTACCGATAATAAGTGCATGAGTTCTTCGGACTAATGTAAGTATTGAGAGTTGACACTTCCACCTTCCCATATTTTGCTAGCCTTTCCCGTGCCGTGCATTGCCTTCTTCTCACTCCGATAGTTTGTGTCCACCTTCGCCGGTACATCCAAACCCTTGGCATGATACGCTCTGTCATCATAAGCCTCCTTATATCTTTCCTCAAAACAGCCACCATACCTACCTATCAAGGCATTTCCATAGCCTTTCCGAGTTACATTGCCATGCAACTTCCACCTCTTCATGACTTGATCTTCATGTCATACATGTTCCTGCTACACTGGCAGCGACATACATTGCATACATCATGATAATTACATCTTCTTTATGATTTTGAGTACCTTGTAAAGTGTGAAAGATCTTCTTTACCTTCTTGTAAAATAGAGTGTTGCCCTGAAGTGAGGAAAAGATCCCAAAGTTGACACATTAAAAGATCCCAAAGAGGACAAATGAGAGTTAAATAGAAACAACCATTGAGGCCACAAAAAAATACAAAAAAATAGAAAAAGAGAAAAAAGAAATAAAAAGAGAGAAAGGGGCAACACTACTATTCTTTTGAGAGATCCACACTAGTACTCCCTTTATATCCTTGTACTCCATAGAGATGATCATTATGCATATAGCTATGTGGGGACCTTCACACTATAGAACTTGGCTTGCATATTCCAAGGATGAGCCTCCTCAAACGAGCTCTAGGTCTTCATGAGCGAGCAAGTTAGATGCACCCCCACTAGTTCCATTTGAGAGCTTCCTAGGTCGTATGTGCATCCGTTGCATGACAATCCCTACTCCTCACATCATATCTATCATTTGGCATCTCTTGCCTATGATTGTCCACATTGATGTGAGCCTTTCTCATCCTTTTTGTCTTCCTCCTCCACCATATTTCTCTCTTTGCCATCCTAAGTGTCAACTCTCGTGCTTACGCTCATCCATTGCATTAGTGCTCGAAATATCGAAAAGGAGTGGATCAAATTGACTTGTACCTGGCTAGTGGTCTGGGGACGAGTCAATATAAGATTCCAAAGAAGAACAAGTGTGAAACTTTAGTAGATTGAGTTCTCAACACAAAAACACTTTTTTCTCGTATTCCCTATCCCCCTTCTTGCACGCAAACACCATTTGGAGACATTCGAGTCACGGACAGCGAGAGCTCTTGCACCTTTTGTTCTTTTGTTACTTGTTTCAATGCTAATATAGACTCTTGCCTGTTATGACTTGAATTGAATCTCTAACCTTGATTGCTTTACTTTTCAAAGTTCTTATATGGTTGCTAGCATGTCACCACAGAAATTATGTTGTTATCATTTACCTACTCGAGGACGAGCAGGAATTAAGCTTGGGGATGTTGATACGTCCAAAACGTATCTATAATTTCTGCTTGCTCCATGCATGTTTTGTGTGATATTGCTATGATCTAGATACACTTTCATACACTTTGGATCATATTTGGACTAACCTATTAACTCAGTGCACCCCAGTGCCAGTTCCTGTTTTCTACTGTTTTTCTATTTCAGTTTTCCCCCATATAAAAAGTGCCAGAAAAATTCGGGAAAATTCAGATAAAAAATCAGCGTGACGGAAGCTTCGAGAAGAGCCCGGGAGGGGCCAGAGGGGAGCCGGGGGGCCTAGGCGGCCACCCGGCGCGGCCCCACCCCTGGCCGCGCCAGGGGGGCGCCTGGGGCCCCTGGCCCACCTCTGGCTGCCCCCTTTCGCCTATTTATCCCCCGTCACGGGAAAACTCCAGAAGCAGAACCCTATTCCGCGAACTCGCCTCTGTTCCGCCGCCGCGCTTCCGAAGATCGGGAGCACCAAAAGACCTCTTCCCGGCACCCTGCCGGAGGGAGGATTGACCTCCGGGAGTCTCCTCTCCACCATGGATGCTCCCCGGATGTCCCGTGAGTATTTTTCCTTGGACCATGGGCCCGTGATCAGTAGCTATGTGATGTTCTCCTCCCCTCTTTGATCTTCATTGTTTAGACCTCGTGAGCTGCCCAACATGATCGAGGCACCTTTGTAATATTTCTGCTATTGCTATGTTGAGTTTGATAGGATCTGATGGATTATGAGATTATGTTCAGATTGTGATAGAGTAATATATTTGGTTTTTATCTCTTATATTTTTATTCCTAAGTTATTCTTGCATATTCTCCGTTGCTGTTTATTGCTTTGGCCAAGTAATAGGTAGTGACTCCAAGAGGGAGGGTTGTGCTAGATTGTGGGTTCATGCCCCCCCGATGACACGCTTGAGTGACAGAAACATGAGTCTAGGGGATGTGCTGTTGCCACAAGGGGAAAACAACGGTGCTTGTAACCGCGGTTACAAGGATTGTTTACTTTACGCAGAGTTCTTTTTAATGCAGTTGTCTGTTGCTTTGGGTTTACACTTTGGGTGGGGCTCGCAACTTAATACCAGCGAGATGTTCTGGATAGATATCTCAAGGTGGATGATTAGTAGTACATGCAGATGGATTTCGGTCTACTTACCTTGGCGTACTGCCTGTGCTTTTGAACCTCTTTCTTTCTTTTGTAGCATAGTTAGCATTGCGGTGCGTTCATAATCCTGTCAATTGCCTTTCTGTAATTTGTTTACCTCGCATAGCAATTTTATCGTCTTTTGGGAGAGAGACATCACTAGCGAACATCACGTATCCCGGTGCATATCCTTATCACTGTTTCCACGCTATATTTACTTTTCTGCATTTACTTTCAAGTTGCTATTATTATCCCTTGCGGTTTATCCTTTGTAAACAACAAGACCGGAGAGATTGACAACCTCTTTAAACTTCGTTGGGAACAAAGTTATCTGTGTCTGTGTGCAGGTCCGCGTCAGTTGCGCCGCTGACACCTACTTATCATCTCTGGAGTCCTGCTGGAGACAAACCTTGGTATCTTCACCGAGGGAAAACTGCTGCTGCACTACATCTCAACCCTCCACTTGGGGTAACCAACGAAGGGGGCGAGAAACCATCAGAGGTCCAGTTAACTTGTTTTTACCATTTTTTAGAAAACAAATAATTACAAAAATATGACATCTAATAAAATACAACTATGCATGTTAATTGCAAGAAAATGTCATGTTTGAGGTCTAAAAATTATAAAACTGCCATATAACTATATGAAACATTGCAAAAACGCCATGTAACCAAGAAGATACAATTCCAAAAATATGCCATGAGGAATAAGTTGCAAAAAATGCCATATTTAAAAAATTTAAAAATTGAAATTGACATGAGAATATATGAGCCACAAATAAAACATTAAAATTACCATTTAAAGTAAAATGACAATTACAAAAATTCCACCATTTGAAGGATAAAAAGTATAATTTTCCAATTAAAAAAGGGAAAAAATATTTTTATAATTTCCATGATATGGAAATTTTACCAACAATTACCATGGACACATGGCAAAAAAGTATCATTCATACTAAGAATCAAAGAATAATTATGTTATGTCAAATAAATCTGTCATAGTTGAGTGAAAAATTGCCATGTTGTGTAAAAATATCATGGTATTTTGGAAAAATGATTCGAAAAAAATCATGATTTTTAGTGTTTAAAACTATTGTAAAAAATTCCATGGCCATGTGTATGTAACGTATAATTTTTTCATGTATTTTAAACTAATTTGTTTTGCATATTCTATCATTAAAAATAGAAAAAGTGAAGAACATATAATTCAAATCTAGATCTCCTATATATAAGTAGGGTAGCGCTACACGTCCGCTGGTCAGAGATTAGAAAAGATCTGCCGCCTACATAGCCGTACGACGGGGTAAGTTGTAGCTATTCGATTTGCGCGCACCCGAGAGAGCAAAGCCTTTGCAATAGAGGCTCTATTACGATGGGACCATTTTGCAACTTGAATACCTCTGTTGCAAAAGAATCCATCGCTGATGTGCACGCACCCGATACATAAAGGCTTTGCAACAGAGGCTCTGTTGCGGTCGGACCATTGCAACATGGCCTATGTTGCAAAAGCATCCATCGTTGATCTGCGTCCCAAGAGAGAGAGATAGAGAGAGAGCCTTTGCAACATAGGCTCTCTTGCGGTCAGACCATTGCAACAGGAGCTTTGTTGCAAAGATTTTTTTCCTTCACCTTGACATCTCGCGTCCTTCGACTTGCAACAGCCGAAGTCGCGCGTGACCCACGCTACGTTGCAGCTCCATCGCCGACGCGCAGCACCACATCCTTTGCTTTATAGCTTCTGCCACCGGTGAGATCTGCGGTCGCATATAAGATCAACAGGTCACAGAACCACCATGTTGCACTGCATCTCCGCCACATTGGCGAGATCCGCGGAGACGCAGACCCTGCTTTGCAGCACCGATGGCCGGTATGGGAAGCAGCCATGCTCCATCCTCTATAGCGCTAGCCATCTGTGGAGCTCGATGTTGCTGCGCCTGTGAAGCCATGAAGGGATGGGGATACAGTTAGAGAGAGAGAGAGCAAAGGAAGATAAGATCGAGATAAGGTTGCTGGAGAAGATAAGGTGGAGAGAAAGGAAGCGGTGTGTGGGATTGTGGGTTCACAAAGGGGCACGTGGCCACACTTTGCAATAGGATCGCTGTTGCAAAGCATCCTTTGCAACAGCGGGTCAGTTGCGAAGAGGTGTGACCGCTCGCGCTCTTGGATCAACATCTTATCCAACGACCACGAAGACGACGAACGCACGCGCAAAGATCAATCGGGTGAAAAGGATCTTTTCCCATATAAGTATGTCATTATAACCAATGCATTAGATGTATGTATTCACTTAGAAAGGCGTTCGCACTTAAAAATAACGTGGCTTGTTTCACTACTTCAAAATTTGTGTGTCACATCGAATAAAAAACTCAATCAAATTCCTCGCATTGGCTCCCTAGCCTTTTAGTTTATCTATGTTTGCACGCATACAATCTTACCACGGAGTCGCCTCCTCCCGTAAAAAAAGACTAGGGTTCCACTGTCTCCCGCCGACATCAATAATGGTCCGCCTCGTCTTTCATGGCTTTAGGGCCATGGTGACGTGATGGATCTCGACTCGAAGGGAAGTCATATTTATTAAGAAGGAAAACTGAGCGTACCCTAGCCGTAAACTATTGTTACGCAACCGCCACCTCCCACCGGCGCCGCCGTCGGTCCGCCTTGTCTTTGATGGTATTAGGGCCATGGTGATGTGGTGGATCTTGGCTTTTATCGGTGGGAGGGCTTCAATTTTAGTTTTTTTTTTAAATTTCGTTAGACTTTGTGTTTTGCTTCGGAAGACGAGATGGTGGCAGCCTTGTAAAGATGAAATAAATGTCTCCCAGTCTAGCACCATTTCGATGGTGCGTCATCGGTGGACGTGTGGAGGTGTGTTTCCGGCGGATATATCCTTGATGGATTTGCTCGGATCTTGTCAGAGTTTTTCTACATTCGTGTGTGTGCAGGTGGGTCCTTCCGATCTACGCTACTCTTCAATGGCGGCGGATGTTGTTCTGGTGTGCTGGTTCTATGGGGCCTTAGCACGGCGACTTCCCGACTGTCTACTATAACAAGTTTTGCTCAACTCCGCTCGCTTCAGTGCTTGTAGTCCTCGCTAGGTAGTCTACGGATTTGAATGTAATTTTTATTATTTTAGTGTTCGTTGTACTACCATAATTGAAGTGTAATAGGCCGGAAGTTTTTACGCAAAAAAAAGTGACGTGATGGATCTCATCCTTTGTTGGCGAAAAGGCTCCTTTTTAGATGTTTTTATTATTTTTATCAGATTTTGTGTTCTGCTCAAGAAGATCAGATGGAAGCGGTTCTCTGAAGATGGAATAAGGTTTTCTTCGCCTAGCCTCAATCCTAGTGGTGCGTCTAGCATTCTCGATGGGTGTGCGGATGTGTCTTTTCGGCGGATCTATCCTTGATGGATTTTCTTGGATCTTGTTGTAGTTTACATTCGTGTGTCTTCAGATTGGATCCTTTCGATCTACATTACTCTTTAATGATGGCGGTTGCTGTTCTGATGCGTTGATTCTATGGAACATTGGCACGACGATTTCTCTATTGTCTACTGCAACAAAAATTTCCCAACTCCAGCGAAGGTGTGATGACAGCGGTGCATTTTCGACTCGCTTCAGTGCGTGTAGTCGTTGCTAGATGGTCTACGAATCTGAATATAATTTTTATTATTTTTGTGTTTGTTGTATTATTATGATTGAAGATGAATAGATCGATAGTTTTTTGCAAATAAAAAAAAACTTTTGAGTTTATCTATCAATAGAACATCAGCAACATGTATTAATTGAACCCCGCAAAAAAATATGTATTAATTGAAGATTTATTTCCCCGAAGCAAAGCGAGAACACTACACAAATAATGAACTACAGAGTCAATGCGACTTGTGACGAAGTGGACTCCTCCAAGCACCCCAGCCGCTAGCTCCCTCTGCTCTGGACCTGCATCGGCAAGCCGCCTCCCATGCGTAGGGTCAGCGACATGACGAGCCGAGGATGCGCCTCGCCACCGACGTGCCGGAGGCTGAACCTCTCCAGCACGCCGGCCACGATGGACTTCATCTGTATGTAGGCCATCTCCTTGCCGAGGCACATCCTCGGCCCCGCGTGGAACACCGTGTACTTGAACGTGCTCTCCGGCCGGAAAGCCCCCTCCTCGTCGAGCCACCGCTCCGGCCTGAACTCCCCGCAGTCCGCGCCCCACAGCTCCTCCAGCCGCGCCATGGCGTACGCGCTGTAGGTGACCTGCCACCCTTTTCCGACGGACGTGCCGTCGGGTAGGGTGTCGTCCTCCTGACAGCAGTGCGTGTCCATGGACACCGGCGGGTACAGCCGCATCGACTCCGTGATCGCGGCGTGCAGGTACTGCATCGAACGCAGCTCCTCGTAGCCGAACGGCGCCGCCGCATCCCCGTTCCCGCTCGCGGCGCGCACCGCGCAGACCTCACGCACGATCTTGTCCTCTACGTCGGGCCGGCCGGACAGCACCCAGAAGAACCAGCTGAGCGCCGACGACGTCGAGTCACGCCCGGCGACGATGAAGTTGGTGACCACGTCGTGGAGGCCCTCGTCGCTGTGCTCGCCGCTCGCGGCGAAGCGCGACAGGAAGTCGTCCTTGCGTGCCAGCCCGGCGGCTCCCCGCTCGCCGCGCTCGCGGACCGCCCGGTCGACGTAGCCGTGGATCGTGGCGAGCGCGCCGCGCATCCCCCTCTCCGGCTCCACGTTGAGCAGCTTCTGGACTCGCCAAGCCCACTTGACCGGCGACATGAACCGGGCCATGACGATGTTCTGCGCGTCCGTCAAGGCGCGCATGAACTCGGCGCGCCCGTCGGCCCCCAGGCCATCCTCGGCGAGGCACGCCGGGTCCTCGTCGAAGACGACGCAGCAGATGGTGTCGAACGCGAAGCGCTCCAGCACGTCCTGCACGTCCAGCGTCCGGCCGTCCTGCTCTGCCCGGGAGAGCAGCGGCAGCAGCCGGTCGACGACCTCGGAGCTGACGGTGCTGACCACGAAGTTCCTCAGGGAGCGCTTGTTGAACTCGTAGCTGGCGGCCTTGCGCTGCGACAGCCACTGGTCGCCGTCGGAGTTGAAGATGCCGTGGCCCAGCAAGTCCTCGATGACGGACACCACGAACTCCCCCTTGGGGTAGTTCTGGAAGTTTGTCCTGGCGACGTGCTCGACATTGGCGGGGTTGGCCGTCATGACGCCGGCGCCGAGGCCGAGGCCCCTGAAGTTGAAGGTCATGGTGTAAGTGGGGCAGCGCGCGAGGACGCCGGCCGACCATTCGATGAGGCGGTGCTGGTTCTTGACGAAGTGAGGGAGCGTGCCGATGACGGGGTAGGCCTTGAGGCCGTCAGAGCGAGTCTGCTTGCTGGTGTCCCAACGTCGCCAGAGGAAGCAGAGTAGGGGTGGGAGCAGGAGGAGGGCCGAGGTCAACGAAAGCTCCATGGCGATCGGGATCTCAGAGCTTGCCAAGTCCAAGCTGTGGGAGTGAGCTCGTGCTCCGTGCTTGTCAGTTACAGCAAAAGGGAAGATTCGCAGGTAGAATTCTTGCTTTTTTTTCATATGTACTGTACTAACCATCAATTTCTCTCTTTGATTAATCTGGTTAAGGCCTCTTCAATAGTTTATATTAGATCTTGTTGGTAAATTATTCATATCACCAACCAACAAGATATTATACAATTACTGCAATAAATTGTATGCAAGTCATCAAATAAAAATGAAAACATAAATGTGATTGCTTTCTACTCCTTGCACGATTTGAGTATTTTACATATGTGTATTTTGACTTCAGTAAAGTTAACGGGACATGTACACTAAGCATGACTGCTTGCGCGATGTGGTGAAGAGAGTTCGGGGTTTTTTTAATACACATAGTCAAATACAGTTGCTTATATGTAGCACTAATGACGTCTTATATTTTGTGTTATTTTTTTAGATTTATACAAACCAAGCTAATAATTAATTATAATAAACAAACAAAAAGAGTTATTTACTTATAGCACTAAAGTTGTGTACATTCAAACAAAGTTGCTCAAAGTAAAAAGTTCATCAAAATCTATTCATATGGGATCTAGTTTTGAAGAACTCATCGCGCAAAACACAACGATGAAAACGGAAGTAAATATTAAAAAACTGCCACATTCGGTGTTAGGTCACAAAAAACTATTACCTCCGATCCATATTAATGGACTCAACTTTGTCTAGATTCGTATATATATCTAGTTAAGTATTTAGACTAGACGCATATGTATCTAGATAAACTTAAGTTCATTAATATGGATCGGATGAGAGTACCTCTTTAGCTAATCTTTTAAAAACTACCGCTTTAGCTAATATTTTAAAAACTACCACTTTTTTGATGGGCTGTTTAAAAAAACTCAAGTGATAGTTTTTGAAAAGCTTAGCAAAACGATAGTTTTTTTGTGAGCTAACCCCGAATGTGGTAATTTTTTGTTATTTATTATGAAAATTAATATGAATTTCAATATTTAAATCAAAAGTTATGCCTTTTTAAGAATTTTGAAACTTCCATTAATAGATTAGACATGTGAACACATGAGGGGACCAAATCTTTCTTGTTTCAGCGAAAGAAACAACTCATAGAATTTAATTTCATTATTAGGAAGGGCCACTCCATCAAATCGCTAGGCGCTTAAACGCTCGCTATCCACGTTCTATTAAAGGTTACAATAAATGAAAAACCTTTGCGGCGGTAAACCCGCTTGTTGAAGGGTTTTTTATTGAGTAAAGATACTCACCGAACGTCAGGTTGGAAAGACCTCGTCCGAACGTTGTATCAGCTGTTGGTGCAGCGCACGCATCCTGACGCAAGCCTGAATCGCCATGTTATCATCGTGGCGTCGTTCGGTGAAACCGCAGCCGACCGCACGTGCTGTCTTAACTGCCCACTAGTATAAAAGAATCTTTTAGCTTTTTCATACTTTAAAAACTTTTATCTTTTAAATAAAAAGTTCATTCAAAATTTCGTTCGTACCATTAAATTCGTCGCGACGAGATCTTTGAAACTAGATCCTATATCAACATGTTTCGACAACCTTTTTTTACAAAAAAATTTGCCACGCTATTCACACTGAAATTGCCATGGTGTTTGCACTAAACTTGACATGATTTTATTTCATCTGTTTTTTCGCTAGATTTAAAGCTACTATTGTTTTTCAGATACTTTTCACTCACCGGCGAGCACCCCGAAGAGTTGCGTAGAGTAGATATCCGCCGGCCGGGAAGGGGTGTGGGGGGGGGGGGTGTAATGGACGACATGGCGGGGTTCCCATTGTATTTTCAACTGTTTTTTACTCATCGGCCAGGACCCTGGAGAGTTGCGTCAACGATCAGTGTACCCCGGGCAGATATCCGGCGGTCAAGAGGGGGGGGGGTGACGGCGCACAGTATGAAGGGTTCTTGGGATACATATGCGTCGGGGAGATTCTCCGGCGCACCTCGACTGCGACGATGATGGATGGGGATGTGGTTCGGGGTGGAGCAGTTGTCGGTTTTGTGGTGTTGCGGTGGCGGCGAATCTATCATACGACAACGACATTTTTTGTAGTAATACATCGATGATCCTAGATAGCTGCGATGAAGACTCATGAACCCCTAGAAGATATCCGGTGTGTGTGTGCGGGGGGGGGGGGGAGGGGGTGACGCGCGGTAACTCTTATTTATAGGACATGTCAATTCTTTTTTTGTTGAACATGGCAATTTTTAGTAGAACATGGCAGAATCACCATGGTTCCAATTCTTATTCGTAGGACATGGCAATTCTTATTCATCAGACATGGCAATTCTTATTGGTAGGACATGGCAATTGTTATTCATAGGACATGTCAATTCTTACTAGCATGACACGACAATTCTTATTCGTAGGATATGACAATTCTTATTCATTAGACATGGCAATTTTTATTGGTAGGACATGGCAATTCTTATTGGTAGGACATGTCAATTGTTATTCATAGGACATGTCAATTCTTACTAGCATGACACGATAATTCCTATTTGTAGGATATGACAATTCTTATTCATTAGACATGACAATTCTTATTCATAGGACATGACAATTCTTACTAGTAGGACATTGCAATTCTTATTGGTATGACATGGTAATTTTTGTTTGCACGACATGGCAATTTTTGTTCGTAGGACATGACAATTTTCTTACTGACACAACATGGCAATTCTTACATGTGGGTCATGATACTTTTGCGAAACATGACTTTTTTTGTTCAAAATTGTTGACCATGGCTATTTTTAGTAAAACATGGTAAAATTGCGACGGTTATAATAGTGCTATAAGATTTTCATCCCATGGAAATTCTGCCATGTTTTTATTTTTAGATTCTTTTCTTTGTGTGAGATGGTAATTCTTGTTTGTCGATTATGGCAATTTTCTTTATTTTTGCGTGATATGATATTCATTATATATGGGACATGTCAATTCTTATTTTGTACCGCATGGCAATTCTTATATGCGGGGACATGATATTATGCGTAGCATGTCATTCGTTATATATGGGACATGACAATTCATATTTGTACGATATGGCAACTTTTACATGCGGGATATGATATTTTTTGAATTTGTTGAACACACATGATTATTTTTAGTAAAACATGGCAAATTTGCCATCGAGGATGGAGGATGCAGCGGCAGCGAGCTACGATAATGAAGGCAACGACGGTGGCGAGCTACGGCGACAACGACAACAACAAGTTGCGGCGATAACGGCGAGCTACGATGATGGCGTCGGCTAGAAGCTACGGCGACAGTGTCGAGCTACGACGATGACGACGACGATGGTGCCAATGATGGCGGCGAGTGATGTGCGAGGTAATGATAGTGATTTCTCGCCCTTCGTTGGTGAGCCCCAAGTGGAAGGCGTGATGTAGCACAGCAGCAAATTTCCCTCGGTGAAGATACCAAGGTTTGTCTCCAGTAGGACTCCGGAGATGATAAGTAGGTGTCAGCGGCGCAACTGACGCGGACCTGCTGATACGTCCAAAACTTATCTATAATTTCTGCTTGCTCCATGCATGTTTTGTGTGATATTGCTATGATCTAGATACACTTTCATACACTTGTGATCATATTTGGACTAACCTATTAACTCAGTGCACCCCAGTGCTAGTTCCTGTTTTCTACTGTTTTTCTATTTCCGTTTTCCCCCATATAAAAAGTGCCAGAAAAATTCGGGAAAATTCAGATAAAAAATCAGCGTGACGGAAGCTTCGAGAAGAGCCCAGGAGGGGCCAGAGGGGAGCCAGGGAGGCCCAGGCAGCCACCCGGCGCGGCCCCACCCCTGGCCGCGCCAGGGGGGCGCCTGTGGCCCCTAGCCCACCTCTGGCTGCCCCCTTTCGCCTATTTATCCCCCGTCACGGGAAAACTCCAGAAGAAGAACCTTGTTCCGCGAACTCGCCTCTGTTCCGCCGCCGCCGCACTTCCGAAGATCGGGAGTACCAGAAGACCTCTTCCCGGCACCCTGCCGGAGGGAGGATTGACCTCCGGGAGTCTCCTCTCCACCATGGATGCTCCCCGGATTTCCCGTGAGTAGTTTTCCTTGGACCATGGGTCCGTGATCAGTAGCTATGTGATGTTCTCCTCCCCTCTTTGATCTTCATTGTTTAGACCTCGTGAGCTGCCCAAAATGATCGAGGCACCTTTGTAATATTTCTGCTACTGCTATGTTGATTTTGATAGGATCTGATGGATTATGAGATTATGTTCAGATTGTGATAGAGTAATATATTTGGTTTTTATCTCTTATATTTTTGTTCCTAAGTAATTCTTGCATGTTCTCCGTTGCTGTTTATTGCTTTGGCCAAGTAATAGGTAGTGACTCCAAGAGGGAGCGTTGTGCTAGATTGTGGGTTCATGCCCCCCGATGAAATGCTTGAGTGACAGAAACATGAGTCTAGGGGATGTGCTGTTGCCACAAGGGGGAAAACAACGGTTCTTGTAACCGCGGTTACAAGGATTGTTTACTTTACGCAGAGTTATTTTTAATGCAGTTGTCTGTTGCTTTGGGTTTACACTTTGTGTGGGGCTCGCAACTTAATACCAGCGAGATGTTCTGGATAGATATCTCAAGGTGGATGATTAGTAGTAGATGCAGATGGATTTCGGTCTACTTACCTTGGCGTACTGCCTGTGCTTTTGAACCTCTTCCTTTCTTTTGTAGCATAGTTAGCATTGTGGTGCGTTCATAATCCTGTCAATTGCCTTTCTGTAATTTGTTTACCTCGCATAGCAATTTTATCGTCATTTGGGAGAGAGACATCACTAGCGAACATCACGTATCCCGGTCCATATCCTTATCACTGTTTCCACGCTATATTTAATTTTCTGCATTTACTTTCAAGTTGCTATTATTATCCCTTGCGTTTTATCCTTTGTAAACAACAAGACCGGAGAGATTGACAACCTCTTTGAACTTCGTTGGGAACAAAGTTATCTGTGTCTGTGTGCAGGTCCGCGTCAGTTGCGCCGCTGACACCTACTTATCATCTCTGGAGTCCTGCTGGAGACAAACCTTGGTATCTTCACCGAGGGAAAACTGCTGCTGCACTACATCTCAACCCTCCACTTGGGGTAACCAACGAAGGGGGCGAGAATCCATCAAGCAAAGTTTTCTGGCGCCGTTGCCGGGGACTCCAAGTGCTAAGATAAGGGAGTTGCACACTACCCTTTACCTTTGTTTTTTAGTCTTGTTAGTTTATCTTTCAGTCTTTATTTTTGTGTCTTTTATCAAAAACTACAAAAAAATCTGCCACACTTGCTGCTACTATGGGTTTCACTAAAAACACCAAGTTGTGTGACTTCACTAGTCACAACAACCAAGACTTTATCTGCACTCCCATTGCCACACCTGCCACTTCAGCTGCCTCTTATGAAATTAAACCTGCTTTGCTAAACCTTGTTATGAGAGATCAATTCTCTGGTGCTGGAGATGATGCTGCTTTACACTTGAATAATTTTGTTGAATTATGTGATATGCAAAAGTATAAATAAGTAGAAGGTGATGTTGTTAAGCTCAAGCTCTTTCCTTTCTCTTTAAGGGGAGATGCTAAAATCTGGTTTCAATCTTTGCCTAGAAATAGCATAGATTCTTGGGATAAGTGCAAAGATGCTTTTATAGGGAAGTACTACCCTCCTGCTAAGATTATCCAATTGAGGAGTAATATTATGAATTTTAAGCAATTGGATAATGAACACGTTGCCCAAGCTTGGGAACGAATGAAAGCTCTTGTTAAGAAATGCCCTACACATGGTTTGACTACCTGGATGGTTATCCAGACTTTTTATGCAGGCTTGAACTTTACCTCGCGGAAACTGTTAGATTCGGCCGCGGGAGGAACCTTTATGTCAACTACACTTGGTGCTGCCACGAAGCTTCTCGATGAAATTATGACCAATTATTCCCAATGGCACACCGAACGCGCTCCAACAGGTAGGAAGGTAAATTCTGTCGAGGAAATTACCTCCCTCAATGAAAAAGTTGACTTAATTATGTCTCTACTTACCAAGCAACCCTCTATTGATCCTCATGATGTTCCTTTAAATTCTTTGGTTGCTCAAGAACAAGTAGATGTGAACTTTATTGCTAGCAACAACTTCAACAGCAATGCTTATCGGGGAAATTTTGCTAGCAATCCTAGACCGTTTCCATCCAACTATGGGAACAACAACACCTACCCTAGCAACAAGAGCCCCTCTTCTGAATTAGAAAGCATGCTTAGAGACTTTACCACTACCCAAAAAGCCTTCAACAAAAATGTAGAAGAGAAATTATCTAAAATAGATAATCTCTCTTTGAAGGTAGAAAGCTTAGCCCTTGATATTGAGATGCTTAAAATTAGAACCTCCCCCCTTGAGGAGAATAAGGCCACTCCTATTAATGCTATCCAGTTACAAATCAATGAAAACATTAGGATGATGGTTAAACTTAAAGAAAGATGGGCTAGAGAAAAAGAGGAAGAGGATAGAATTAAGAGCCTTCCTACACACCACACAGTTGCCACTATCCAAATTGTTGAGGACACTCAAACTATTAGCACCCAATGCATTCCTAGTCCCGTTGGACCTATTAATGGTGATGCTAATACCTCGACCATAGATAAAGAAACTACTATGAACATAGAGGGTTTCAAACAAGTGAGCCTAGATGACACTACTACCACCTTTGATAGTAGTGATATTGATTTTGATAGTTGTACCCTCTCAGAAGTTATCAGTTTACTACACAAAATGTCTAGAGACCCCCACACTAGCACAATTAATCTTGCCTTCACGGAGCATATCACAAATGCTCTCATCAACTCTAGGGAGGAGAATCTTAGAGTAGAAGCCTCCATACCTAGGAAGATAGAGGATGGTTGGGACCCTATGATCAACATTAAATTAAATAACTTCTCTTGCTATGCTTTATGTGATGTTGGAGCTAGTACCTCCGTTATGCCCAAAAGAATATTTGATATGTTTGAATTGAAACCTTTTGAGCCTTGTTCTTTTGGTGTTCGTCTTGTTGATTCTTCCGTAAAGAAACCTTTAGGGAAGATCGACGATGTTCTTATCATTGTCAATGACAACTATGTTCCAGTTGATTTTATTGTTATGGATATAGAGTGTGAACCTTTATGTCTAATTATTTTGGGACGTCCTTTTCTTCGCACTGTTGGTGCGGTTATTGACATGAAAGAGGGGAATATAAAATTCCAATTCCCATTCAAAAAGGGGATGGAACACTTCCCTAGAAAGAAAATCAAGTTACCTTTTGAGTCCGTTACACGGGCTAGTTATTCTCTTTCTCTTGATAAAACTTGATTCTTCTTTTGCATCATGCCTAGCTAATGGCTTTAAAGAAGCGCTTTCGGGAGGCAGCCCGCAACGAATTTAGGAGTTTTCTTTTTTGCTTTTGTTGTGTCTTGATGATTTTTACTTCTGTAGCAACATCATTTAATCTTTATTTTTCAGCTTTGTGCCAAGTTATAGCCTCTTACGGCAAGGGAAGTAAAAGTTGTGACATGCTGTCCAGAAAACAGATTCTGTCCTCGTGACCAGAAAAATTCCAGAAACATCCCAGTTCATCTTTTCGAGCTGAAAGTTTTACACAGTATGCTCTATACAATTACGAAACTTCCGTATGTTCTGAGTTTTTTGATTTGAGTTGCAGAAGTGGCCCTAAAAAATTCTTTACTATCCGCTGTTCTGTTTTTCACAGATTCTGCCACGTTTTGTCTCTCCTAACTTTTGCAAACCTTAAGCTTGATTTTTCTTTGAAAAAACTTTTTGGCACTCTTGATAAACAGTAGCTCTTCAAGAATATCTTTATATCGAGTGGAGAAAAATTATTTATTAAGGGTACTAACCTCTCTAATCAGCTTATGATGAGTTATGTATGAAGGGAGTTTTCAAGTGTGCGATGGAAGATGATGAAAGAAGATCCAGGAGTGTCAAGCGCTCAAGCTTGGGGATGCCCCCATGCATCCCCAATAAATATTCAAGGAGACTCAAGCGTCTAAGCTTGGGGATGCCCCCGTGCATCTCCTTCTCCATCAACAATCATCAGTTCGTCCTTCGTCTCACTATATTTTTATCACTTCATGCGTTATGCGCTATGCTTGGAGCGTCTCGCTCTTAGGTTTTATTTTTAGTTTCTTTAGCTTTGCTTGATGTTCATAACAAGTTAGGTCCTGTATTACTTTGTGTGGGAGAGAAATACGCTCCACTTTCAAAATCTAGAACACATCATAGGATTTTTCATGCCTATCTTCTTGCTGTTGTGTGTTCTTTATCTTTTCATAGCTACTGCCATGTTTAGTCTTAGTTTTAGTTTGTCTTTAGCAAGAGCCTTGGCTTTTGTTTTAGTTCGTTGCTGGAACTCTCTTTAGTTTTCATGTTTATCTTGTTAAGAGAGTTGGTTGTTGCACTGAGTTGTGTCTTGTCTTGAAAGTAGGTAATTGATGTTGCTATTTAATTTTAGTAGTAACTTGCAATGGTTATGAGGTATTGATGTGATTAATGTTTGAAATTTTGGTGTCAAGAGCTCTTGCCTATTAGTAATAGGTGTCGTATTTTGGGCAATCCGTGTTTATTTTCAAAAGCTACAAAACTAGTTGAGAACTCTAGCTACTAGATAGATCACTACTATTCTGAGGAGTCGAATATTAGAGTACACTCACGTACCATGAGTCGAGGATGCGCAAGGATAACCAAACCCCCATACACTCCTCCTCGGGGTACTTGTCTCTTTGTGAACCTCCTTATTAGATTGAGAGTTACCGATAATAAGTGCATGAGTTCTTCGGACTAATGTAAGTATTGAGAGTTGACACTTCCACCTTCTCATATTTTGCTAGCCTTTCCCGTGCCGTGCATTGCCTTCTTCTCACTCCGAGAGTTGGTGTCCACCTTCGCCGGTACATCCAAACCCTTGGCATGATACGCTCTGTCATCATAAGCCTCCTTATATCTTTCCTCAAAACAACCACCATACCTACCTATCAAGGCATTTCCATAGCCTTTCCGAGTTACATTGCCATGCAACTTCCACCTCTTCATGACTTGATCTTCATGTCATACATGTTCCTGCTACACTGGCAGCGACATACATTGCATACATCATGTTAGTTACATCTTCTTTATGATTTTGAGTACCTTGTAAAGTGTGAGAGATCTCCTTTACCTTCTTGTAAAATAGAGTGTTGACCTTAAGTGAGGAAAAGATCCCAAAGTGGACACATTAAAAGATCCCAAAGAGGACAAATGAGAGTTAAATAGAAAGAGCCATCGAGGCCACAAAAAAATACAAAAAAAATAGAAAAAGAGAAAAAATAAATAAAAAGAGAGAAAGGGGCAACACTACTATTCTTTTGAGAGATCCACACTAGTACTCCCTTTATATCCTTGTACTCCATAGAAATGATCTTTATGCATATAGCTATGTGGGGACCTTCACACTATAGAACTTGGCTTGCATATTCCAAGGATGAGCCTCCTCAAAAGAGATCTAGGTCTTCATGAGCGAGCAAGTTAGTTGCATCCCCCACTAGTTCCTTTGGAGAGCTTCCTAGCTCGTATGTGCATCCGTTGCATGGCAATCCCTACTCCTCACATCATATCTATCATTTGGCATCTCTTCCCTATGATTGTCCTCATTTATGTGAGCCTTTCTCATCCTTTTTGTCTTCCTCCTCCACCATATTTCTCTCTTTGCCGTCCTAAGTGTCAACTCTCGTGCTTACGCTCATCCATTGCATGAGTGCTCAAAATATTGAAAAAGGAGTGGATCAAATTGACTTGTACCTGGCTAGTGGTCTGGGGACGAGTCAAGATAAGATTCCAAAGAAGACCAAGTGTGAAACTTTAGTAGATTGAGTTCTCAACACAAAAATACTTTTTTCTCGTATTCCCTATCCCCCTTCTTGCACGCAAACACCATTTGGAGACATTCGAGTCACCGACAACGAGAGCTCTTGCACCTTTTGTTCTTTTGTTACTTGTTTCAATGCTAATATAGACTCTTGCCTGTTATGACTTGAATTGAATCTCTAACATTGATTGCTTTACTTTTCAAAGTTCTTATATGGTTGCTAGCATGTCACCACAGAAATTATGTTGTTATCATTTACCTACTCGAGGACGAGCAGGAATTAAGCTTGGGGATGTTGATACGTCCAAAACGTATCTATAATTTCTGCTTGCTCCATGCATGTTTTGTGTGATATTGCTATGATCTAGATACACTTTCATACACTTTTGATCATATTTGGACTAACCTATTAACTCAGTGCACCCCAGTGCCAGTTCCTGTTTTCTGTTGTTTTTCTATTTCAGTTTTCCCCCATATAAAAAGTGCCAGAAAAAATCGGGAAAATTCAGATAAAAAATCAGCGTGACGGAAGCTTCGAGAAGAGCCCGGGAGGGGCCAGAGGGGAGCCAGGGGGCCCAGGCGGCCACCCGGCGCGGCCCCACCCATGGCCGCGCCTGGGGCCCCTGGCCCACCTCTGGCTGCCCCCTTTCGCCTATTTATCCCACGTCACGGGAAAACTCCAGAAGAAGAACCCTATTCCGCGAACTCGCCTCTGTTCCGCCGCCTCCGCGCTTCCAAAGATCGGGAGTGTGACGCCCCCAAAATCAGACCGTGTACAGTAATCATACACACAGGGTACACGACTGAGATTAGGGTGCCACGGTGATAATATCACAGGACAACACTAAACACAAAAGGATAAACATATATGTTACAATAGAGGGGGTCACGCGGACCCGAGTACATAAGTCATACAAGCCATAATATCTGAGTACAGACATAGTTAGTCAAGTTTTGCCTTAAGAAGGCTAGCACAAATCACATCAGAGATACAGATCGAAAAGCCGAGGCCTCCTGCCTGGGATCCACCGAACTACTCCTGGTCGACGGGGAACTCGACGTCGTAGTAGGCGCCTCCGGGGTACTCCTTCTCCTGGGCTCCAACGTCGGCTGCAGCGGCCGATCAGGCAAAACAGTAAAGGAAATAAAGCAGGTGAGTATCTAGTATACCCGCGAGTCTTACGTCCGCTACTAAGCATTATGCATTGTATCAACGGAAAGAAGAGGCTATATATAGTGGGCTGAAAGACAGAAATCCAGAGCAAGGGTAAGAAGCTAGGCCTATCGAAGACTAGCATCTTTCGACGTTGTCTTGCAGCATGAGGTAAGAATCAGTCAACATTTTATATAAAGCATAAAGTAACAATGCAGCAGAAGTTGCTGCAGCATTGTATAATAATAAGTTGTAATAATTAGCAATGCCTCCGAGTTCACCTCCTCGACATCCCCGCTAGGAAGAGAACCCGGAACCATACAGTTTAATAATAGTTTCTAGTGGTAAGATCCAGCTTCAGCATAAAGCGTCCTGTTACCGTGGACACGGCTATTCGAATAGATTAATCTTCCCTGCAGGGGTGCACTTGTGTTACGCTACACGCACGGATCTCCAGGGTGGCGGGAACCTTTTTAGGGAACGCTCCACCGAGGCTATCCGACACTTCATAGACCATCTTTCAAACTCAACAGAGAGGTCATCCGCCGGTCTAAATCCTAAGTACGCCGAGCCTTGGACCCCAACCCGAACGTACTCCTGCACGGTGCGTGACTGGCCGGTGAAGTTGAAGCAAATCCAAATAAGACATCACCGCGCGAGAAAATAAGACAACACCACTTCCCGGCAATCAGCCCGCAGTACTGCTGACATTTGAAGAGTCCTCGGACGATACTAAGAAGCGGAGGAGCCCATAACTCGTAGTTCCCACGGGTAGGTAGTGCGTACATGGCATATAGCCAACTCAAGACATTCACTGAACCATTTAGCATTTTAATTAACCTGCGTGACAACCGTTATCGTTGCCTCGACTTAACTGACCCGCGGACAACGACAGCAGCCAGGACCACCAGTACATCGGTGCCTGCCCCGTCGTCCCACCAAGTCACTGCGGTTACCAACAAGGTGAACCGTCTCCTTACCTTGTCTCGCGTGTGCTCCTGGAGGAGCTCGACTTTCGTGGGTTGGTAACTCTCGCGGCCAACGATCAGGGGCCAAGCACACCGGTACACTGGTCGTACCCTCCCTGTCGCCCCGTCGCAATACCTCTCGCGGGCACCGCTGGGTCGCCCGACTTCTTACCTGAAGGACAACCGTTTACAAGACCCTATGGCGGCAAGACAAAGTCAGCCTCGAGTGGAGTACAAGGATTACTCTTTGATATCTCACACTTGAGGTGACTAGGCATAACCCAGATAGGGGCCTTTGGCGGTGTCTGCTTTGTACCTTACCTGTGCAGTTATAATATTTGTATCCGCGTTCACCCCCCTGAGTGATCACGGCCCTCTATCTAATCCTAGCTAACAATGCGCAGGGCTCACTGCTGAATAATGCATAGTAATAATAATAGGCAGCATAGGATAAAGGAAGGCACATCAAGGGGCGACAAAAATCAGGCTATGCAGTTGAATAGGATTGTAATCGTAGCAGCAGCAGTAACAATGCCTAGTGCAAGAAAAGTACAGAAAGATAGGCAATATCTGGGGAAGAGAATGGCTCTGCTTGCCTGGAAGCTCGACGGTAGTAGTAGGGTCGTCGACGAAGTAGTCGTACTCAGCAGCGGTGTAGTCGACGGCAGCAGCGGGGTCTACCGGAGATTAAGGGGGGAAAGAAACAGTAAATACACAGCAAGCATATACAAACAGATGCATGACATGACAGATGAAATGTTAACGGTATTCTAACGCAGTGCAATGCACATTGCTCGGAACGGAAATTCATCTGGGGATGAACTACCGGTTCCGGAGGATTACCGGACAGGGTGTCCGGAGGGGGAAGGATCAAGCCGGAGGTGTCGTGGGTACCGGACAAACATAAGGGGGGTGTATCCGTGCTAGTTGATCTATTCCGAGAAACATTCGTGTTCGGAATAAATTCATCCGGGCACTCTAACAGTACCGGACCATTTATCGGACTACCGGTCCGGAGGGGGACGGTTCGATGTTCGCTGTGTTAGAGGGGTGTGATAGGCATACAGATAGCGTATTCGTATTCGTTATATTTTTCTGATCAATTTTCATGTATAAAGTTTTTGAATACGAGTTACGGTTTAAAAGTTATTGAATTTCAAAGTTTTTAAATCATTTAAATGATTTTCTGGAATTATTTTATTAATAAAAATCCAACATTATCCAGAACATTATCCAAAACATTATCCAAAACATTATCCAAAACAGTGCCTGACATGTGGGACCCACATGTCAGCCTCTGTTTATACATAAATCATTTTATTAAATCAGAAATAGCCTCTGGACCCACATGTCAGTGACTAGTTTTTATAATTCTATTTATTTTAAAAAGACTTACAGCTGGGGCCCAGTAGTCAGTCACACATGGGCATAATTAAACTGTTAACTTGATTTAAAAGGCCAGGGGGGTCCACTGGTCAGTGACTGGGGCCAAAGTCATTAGGGCTAATTACCTAGCTGACGACGGGGGCCCACCGGTCAGTCTCACCGGAGTGCTCACCGGAGCCCGTCGCCGGCGAGGTTGACGGTGGCGACGCTACAGGGCACGGGGTGGGGCGCGGTTAGTACCATTCGACGCGGACGACCACGGGGAGGAGTTTGGTGGCGGTGCAGTGGCTTGGGGTCGCCGGAATCGTCGACGGCGACGTGCGAGGCGGAGGTGCAGTACGGGAGCTCGACGGCGACGACGCCACAGCCGGAAAACTGGACCATGTACTATGCGAAACGGTCCCTGGAAATATCGCGCGCGAAGTGACGCGAGTGGTACGCCAAAAGCGTGAGCTAGGGCGCGGGGAGGAGCTCGCCGGCGGCAGCAAGCTTGCTGCCCTAATGGCGGGGTGGGCTACAGGGCACTATCCGCTCGTCGGGGAGTTGGGGGAGGCGTAGAAGCTCACCAGGAGTGCAGCAGTGGTGGCAGTGGGCTCGATGGCGTATCGACGACGGCGAATTCCCTCTGCGACGTCGCGGCGGCCGGAGTTGGGGAAGTTGACCTTGCGCTCGACGTAGTGGCTCCGCTCCCGATTCCTTGCGCTCGGAGACGAAGACGACGACGTGGGACACGCAGGACAAGGCGGTGTGGCGACGCGAGCTCACTGGCCGCGTGAGCTCACGGCCATGGCGACGGCGGCTCGGGTGGGATCTTCCCCGACGACTGCGAGAAGAGGAGGAGAGGAAAAGGAGGAGGGGCGTGTCCAGGAGGTGCGCGGGGGCGTTCTTATCGCGTCCGAGGCGTAGGGGAGGTGGGGGCGGCCGGCAGAGCTCCCGGCCACGGCGAGCTCGCCACGGCGACGGGGTAGGTGACGGAGGGGACGGGGGCAGGTGGGGAAGGGGAGATGGGCCGGGGTGGGCCCTCGCACTAGGCGGGGTTTTAGTCCTTTTCTATTTTGTTTTCCTATTCTGTCTTTCCTTTCTGTTAGTAATTAATTTAATGCCCTTAGCATTTTTGTAAAATGTGTTAGGTGCCTCAAAATTAGTATACCACTATATAGCAGTGCCACAAAAGTTTTTGCAGCAAAATAAAATCATTAGATATTTCCTTTAATTATTAAATGCTCAAAGCAAGGGTTTTAACCTACTGTTTGAATTGTTTGGAATTTTCTGTAACTCAATAATTACCCAAACCCATTTGGATTTGGTCCACTGAATATTTGTGATTTTATAAAAGTAGTTTCACAATTTTTGGAGAAAGTTTATTTTGCACTTGGTTTTATTATTTAATAATCCATCAAAGGCATTTTGAACAAGATTGATTTGAATCAAATTCAAAGGGTATTTAATTTGAGCTTGGGATGGTTTGGATTCAAGTTGACCAAGGTCCATGATCACATGACTTTCAACAATATCAAAAGAGAAGTTGAATTTGAACTGAACCACGTTGATCAAACAAAAGTTTTGAACAGTAATGATCAACAGTAATGGTGATTACTGTTACAGAAACAGAGGGTGTTACAAATCTCCCCCACTACAAGAATTCTCGTCCCGAGAATTTAAGTGGTAGCGAGGAAAAGATCGGGGTATTCATCGCGAAGGTGATCTTCGCGTTCCCAAGTGGCTTTATCCTCAGAATGATTCGACCACTGAACCTTGAGGAACTTGACGGTCTTGTTGCGGGTTCGGCGTTCAGACTGATCAAGAATGCGGCTCGGATGTTCTTGATAAGTCAAGTCCTGTTGCTGCTCGATCATATCATGCTCCACTTCACGTATGGGATCCTTGAAGCAGCGACGGAGTTGAGACACGTGGAAGACATCGTGGACTTGGGAGAGGTTCGGCGGCAATTCCGACCGGTATGCCACGGGTCCACTCCTGGAGAGGATACGGAACGGGCCAATGTATCGAGGAGCCAACTTGCCCTTGATACCGAAGCGATGAGTGCTCCTCATGGGAGTGACACGGAGGTAAGCGTATTCACCAGGTTGATACTCCATTTCACGGTGTTTGCGGTCATAGTTTCTCTTCTGACGAGACTGTGCGGCCTTGAGATTTTCTTGCACAATGCGAACTTGTTCTTCAGCTTCTTGGAAAAGATCCGGTCCGAAGTAGGGTCGTTCCCCAGTTCCTGACCAATTCAGGGGGGTTCGACATTTACGTCCGTATAGAACTTCGAAGGGGGCCATCTTCAAGCTAGCCTGATAGCTATTGTTGTACGAGAATTCCGCGTACGGGAGGGCATCCTCCCATTTCATGCCGAAAGAAAGGACACAAGCGCGAAGCATGTCTTCCAGCACTTGATTAACTCGTTCAACTTGGCCTTGCGACTGGGGGTGATAAGCGGTGCTGAGATTCAGACGAGTCCCGAAAGCTTCCATGAAACTATTCCAGTATCGTGAGGTGAAAATGCTGCCACGGTCTGAACTGATCTCCATCGGAATACCGTGGAGTGATATAATTCGGGAGATATACAAGTGTGCTAACTGACTAGCAGTGATCGTCTCCTTGACCGGCAGGAAGTGTGCAATCTTGGAGAATCGGTCGATGACGACAAAGATGGCATCGTTACCTTTCTGTGACCTAGGAAAACCGGTGACAAAGTCCATCTCGACTTTGTCCCACTTCCAATCAGGAGGAGGGAGTGGTCGCAGCGAACCAGCAGGTTTCTGATGTCCGGCCTTGACGCGACTGCAAACGTCACACTGAGAAACATAGCGGGTGATGTCTTGCTTCATGTAAGGCCACCAGTACCGTTGACGAAGGTCTTTATACATCTTGGTACTGCCAGGGTGGATTGACAAGGGAGAATTATGGGCTTCTTCCATGATATCCGGACCACAGTTAATGAGGACCGGGCTCACAGAAACTACTAAGCGGCCCTTGAAGTACACAGTATCACCATCATTGGCATCAATGGTAAAAGAGGAGGGCTTCCCTTCTGCGATGTCCTGCTTTATCTTCACAATGTCAGGGGCCAGAGATGGTCTACTCTTGATGAGGGCGTCGAGTTTTAACTCGAGAACCAGGTTATTGACGTAACCTTGAGGAACAATCTCGAGGTTCAACTTGCGAAACTCTTCATACAGAATGCGTTGCTGCACCTAAACCTCAAGTTCAGAACAGTAAGCTTTGCGGCTCAAGGCATCGACCATTACATTAGCCTTGCCCGGGGTATACGAAATATCCATGTTGAAGTCGGCTATTGTCTCGAGCCATCGTTGTTGACGAAGATTCAAATCTGGCTGAGTAAACAGGTACTTCAGACTTTGGTGATCGGTGTAGACCTCGCAACGATTACCGACGAGGTAATGTCGCCACAGCTTCAATGCATAAATTACTGCTGCCAATTCGAGATCATGTGTTCGGTATTTGTCTTCGTGAGCACGCAACTGACGAGAGCCATAAGCAATCACCTTGCGCTCTTGCAATAGGACACAGCCTAATCCTTGTCGAGACGCGTCGCAATATATCACGAAGTCCTTCTGAGTATCAGGGGAAGCGAGCACCGGGGGAGAAGTTAGCTTGTCCTTGAGTGCTTGAAAACTTTCTTGACATTTATCTGTCCACTCAAACTTGACGCCTTTGTGAAGCAGATTAGTCAGAGGCTTGGCAATCTTGGAGAAATTCTCGACGAAACGGCGGAAATAGCTAGCGAGCCCGAGAAAACTGCGGACTTGCTTGACGGTCTTGGGAGGAGTCCAGTCAAGAATAGCCTGGATACGTTCTGGGGTGACGGCAATGCCATCCTTGGAAATCACATGTCCAAGGTAGGTTACTTCGGGAAGCCAGAACTCACACTTAGAATACTTAGCGTAGAGTTTGTGTTCTCGAAGCTTCTCCAGTATAGGACGAAGATGTTCAGCATGTTCTTCTTCATTCTTGGAATATATCAATATATCATCCAGATAAACCACGACGAACTGGTCGAGGTACTCCATGAAAATATAATTCATCAATCTGGAGAAGGTAGTTGGAGCATTGGTTAAGCCAAAGGACATGACAGTGTACTCGTATGAACCATAGCGAGTAATGAAGGCAGTCTTCGGAATGTCCACATCACGGACTCGGATTTGGTGATAACCCAACCTCAAGTCGAGTTTAGAAACCACCTTGGATCCGGCAAGTTGATCATACAGATCGTTGATCCGGGGAAGTGGGTATTTATTCTGGATGGTGGCTTGGTTAATGGGCCGATAATCTTGGACCAATCGGTTTGTCCCATCGCTCTTCTTGACAAAGAGCGAAGGGGCTCCCCAAGCTGAGGAACTGGGGCGAATGAATCCTTTCTGAAGTGCCTTGTCGATTTCCTCCTTAAGTTCAAGGAGTTCATGTGGCGGCATCTTGTAAGGACGCTTGGCAATAGGAACAGTGCCTGGCTTCAAGTCGATGACGAATTCAACTTCTCTGATCGGGGGTATTCCCGGCAGTTCTTCGGGGAAGACGTCGGGAAAATCGCGAACGACCGGAACGTTCTCAATTCCTTCGAGGGGGGCGGCATTCAAGGCATTCATCATGAATATCTGTGTTTCAGCATTACGGGTAACTCGGGTGGTGTGGTTAACAATCTCGCCGGAGGGGTGAAAAAGTTGGACAGACTTGGTGCCACAATAAAGTGCGGCATCCTGAAATTTCAACCAGTCCATTCCCAAAATAAGGTCTATGGTGGAAGACTTCAGAACGATGGGGGAAGCAAGGAATTCAATCCCTTCAATTTCAACAATGGTTCCGGGCACTATCTTGGAGGTGTGGGCATGGCCTATCGGGGTGCGGACAACCATCGGTGGGTTCATATTCTCTAGCGTAAAGTTATGCGACAATGCTAATGCTTCCGACAAGAATGAATGTGATGCTCCTGTATCGAATAAAACAGTAGCAGGTACGGAATTAACGAGAAGGGTACCCATCACGGTAGCGGGTTGTTGCTGAGCTTCTTCAACATTGATGTTGTTAGCATGACCACGAGCATGAGCAGCAGACCCAGTATTATAGTTGGGGGTCCTGTTGTTGCCACGACCATTTCCACGGCCAGCGGGGTGAACTACCAGTTGCTTCTGTTTCTGGGGGCACTCTCTGGAAAAATGCCCAGGTTGGCGGCACGTTAAGCATAATCCATCCTGAGGACGAAGGGGGGTAGCATTGGGTGGTGCAGGCAGAGCTCTTGGCAACTGCGGTGGCGGAGGCAGACGGGGTGCAGCATAAGACGACCTTGGAGCAGGGACAGCTGAATGGGTCACACTGGTAGGGAGCCAGATACGACGCTTCTGCGTTGCGCCCGAAGATGAGCCAACGTCACGATAACGCTTTAGAGAGTTCTTGTGCTCCATCTGGGCAGTCTCGACGGTGATAGCCTTATTCACCATGGTGGAGAAGTTGGTGAAATCTTGAACGGCAAGGGCGAGCCTGAGGTCTGGGTTGAGGCCACGACGGAACTTCTGTTGCCTGCGAGCATCAGTGGTGATCTCTCCTTCCGCATAGCGAGAGAGGTTGAGGAACTCGCGCTGATAGGCTTCAACAGTCATGTTGCCCTGAGTGAGGTTACGAAATTCTTCCGCCTTACGATCCATGATCCCCTGAGGAATGTAGCGTGCGCGGAAGGCAGACTGAAATTCTTCCCAAGTGATGACTTCTTCAACTGGCAGAGAACGCTTGTGGGTGCTCCACCACTGAGAAGCGGCGCCTTTCAGATGGTAAGACGCAAAGTTCACATAGTCGGCTGGATCGACATTAGCAGACTCCAGCTCGTGAGTGATGTCGCGAAGCCAGTCATCAGCATCCAACGGCTGAACAGTGTTGCGGAACATAGTGGGGTTGAGGCGGGTGAAGTCATGCAGAGTCACGGTGACATGCTGATGGTGGTGCCCATTCTGATTCGGCTGGGGGAACTGAGCCATGATATTCTGCATGAACTGACGTCTCATCTCGAACTGCTGCATCATCGCGGCCATGTAGTCCGGCGGCGGAGGTGGGTCGTTGGCAGAACGACCACGACCACCACGACCAGCCATCCTGCTAGAATTTAACAGGGGTATTTCAGCGATGAAAATTTAAGGAGATACCGGAATCAAGCCTGAAGTAAAACGACAACGAAAAGGGGGCGCAGAAATATAGGAGTAGCCATATAAGACATACACATTCGCACACAGAGTCTATCAAAAATCGGGCAGCGTAACGTCGTAGAAATTAAGGAAAAATGACTCACTAGGCGGCGCGCAGACCGCGGTAAGGATTACACGACGCGACATAGATTCCACTATGTCAATCACGCCGCAAGAAAACTGTTGGCCACAGGAGTTGATGCCAGAGAACGCGCGGCCTGCCCAGAATGAGAATGGGATCCGCGGTCCGGGACCTGGGGTACGACTCATGCGACACGACTCAATCAATGGGGGAAGCACCAAAAACGCCGGGTGGAATCAAGAGAACGTGATCCTAATGTCAGATTTTGTAAAACTTACCAGCAAGGATAAGAGAGCAGATTCCCAGAGCATAGGTAAGGAGAAAAGGATCCTAATACCATAGATATCACACGTAGTGACATCGATGTGGGCCCGTAAGCCAAATATTAAGTTAGCAAAATAGTTTTCAAAGTCTAGACTCAACTTCGACCAAGTAGTGGTGGTGTGGCTTCCTACAGGCAGTCGGCTCTGATACCAACTTGTGACGCCCCCAAAATCAGATCGTGTACAGTAATCATACATACAGGGTACACGACTGAGATTAGGGTGCCACGGTGATAATATCACAGCACAACACTAAACACAAAAGGATAAACAAATATGTTACAATAGAGGGGGTCACGCGGACCCGAGTACATAAGTCATACAAGCCATAATATCTGAGTACAGACATAGTTAGTCAAGTTTTGCCTTAAGAAGGCTAGCACAAATCACATCAGAGATACAGATCGAAAAGGCAAGGCCTCCTGCCTGGGATCCACCGAACTACTCCTGGTCGACGGGGAACTCGACGTCGTAGTAGGCGCCTCCGGGGTACTCCTGCTCCTGGGCTCCAACGTCGGCTGCAGCGGCCGATCAGGCAAAACAGTAAAGGAAATAAAGAAGGTGAGTATCTAGTATACCCGCGAGTCTTACGTCCGCTACTAAGCATTATGCATTGTATCAACGGAAAGAAGAGGCTATATATAGTGGGCTGAAAGACAGAAATCCAGAGCAAGGGTAAGAAGCTAGGCCTATCGAAGACTAGCATCTTCCAACGTTGTCTTGCAGCATGAGGTAAGAATCAGTCAACAGTTTATATAAAGCATAAAGTAACAATGCAGCAGAAGTTGCTGCAGCATTGTATAATAATAAGTTGTAATAATTAGCAATGCCTCCGAGTTCACCTCCTCGACATCCCCGCGAGGAAGAGAACCCGGAACCATACAGTTTAATAATAGTTTCTAGTGGTAAGATCCAGCTTCAGCATAAAGTGTCCTGTTACCGTGGACACGGCTATTCGAATAGATTAATCTTCCCTGCAGGGGTGCACTTGTGTTACGCTACACGCACGGATCTCCAGGGTGGCGGGAACCTTGTTAGGGAACGCTCCACCGAGGCTATCCGACACTTCATAGACCATCTTTCAAACTCAACAGAGAGGTCATCCGCCGGTCTAAATCCTAAGTACGCCGAGCCTTGGACCCCAACCCGAACGTACTCCTGCACGGTGCGTGGCTGTCCGGTGAAGTTGAAGCAAATCCAAATAAGACATCACCGTGCGAGAAAATAAGACAACACCACTTCCCGGCAATCAGCCCGCAGTACTGCTGACGTCTGAAGAGTCCTCGGACGACACTAAGAAGCGGAGGAGCCCATAACTCGTAGTTCCCACGGGTAGGTAGTGCGTACATGGCATATAGCCAACTCAAGACATTCACTGAACCATTTAGCATTTTAATTAACCTGCGTGACAACCGTTATCGTTGCCTCGACTTAACTGACCCGCGGACAACGACAGCAGCCAGGACCACCAGTACATCGGTGCCTGCCCCGTCGTCCCACCAAGTCACTGCGGTTACCAACAAGGTGAACCGTCTCCTTACCTTGTCTCGCGTGTGCTCCTGGAGGAGCTCGACTTTCGTGGGTTGGTAACTCTCGCGGCCAACGATCAGGGGCCAAGCACACCGGTACACTGGTCGTACCCTCCCTGTTGTCCCGTCGCAATACCTCTCACGGGCACCGCTGGGTCGCCCGACTTCTTACCTGAAGGACAACCGTTTACAAGACCCTATGGCGGCAAGACAAAGCCAGCCTCGAGTGGAGTACAAGGATTACTCTTTGATAGCTCACACTTGAGGTGACTAGGCATAACCCAGATAGGGGCCTTTGGCGGTGTTTGCTTTGTACCGTACCTGTGCAGTTATAATATTTGTATCCGCGTTCACCCCCCCTGAGTGATCACGGCCCTCTATCTAATCCTAGCTAACAATGCGCAGGGCTCACTGCTGAATAATGCATAGTAATAATAATAGGCAGCATAGGATAAAGGAAGGCACATCAAGGGGAGACAAAAATCAGGCTATGCAGTTGAATAGGATTGTAATCATAGCAGCAGCAGTAACAATGCCTAGTGCAAGAAAAGTACGGAAAGATAGGCAATATCTGGGGAAGAGAATGGCTCTGCTTGCCTGGAAGCTCGACGGTAGTAGTAGGGTCGTCGACGAAGTAGTCGTACTCAGCAGCGGTGTAGTCGACGGCAGCAGTGGGGTCTACCGGAGATTAAGGGGGGAAAGAAACAGTAAATACACAGCAAGCATATACAAACAGATGCATGACATGACAGATGAAATGTTAACGGTATTCTAACGCAGTGCAATGCACATTGCTCGGAACGGAAATTCATCTGGGGATGAACTACCGGTTCCGGAGGTTTACCGGACAGGGTGTCCGGAGGGGGAAGGATCAAGCCGGAGGTGTCGTGGGTACCGGACAAACATAAGGGGGGTGTATCCGTGCTAGTTGATCTATTCCGAGAAACATTCGTGTTCGGAATAAATTCATCCGGGCACTCTAACAGTACCGGACCATTTATCGGACTACCGGTCCGGAGGGGGACGGTTCGATGTTCACTGTGTTAGAGGGGTGTGATAGGCATACAGATAGCGTATTCGTATTCGTTATATTTTTCTGATCAATTTTCATGTCTAAAGTTTTTGAATACGAGTTACGGTTTAAAAGTTATTGAATTTCAAAGTTTTTAAATCATTTAAATGATTTTCTGGAATTATTTTATTAATAAAAATCCAACATTATCCAAAACATTATCCAAAACATTATCCAAAACAGTGCCTGACATGTGGGACCCACATGTCAGCCTCTGTTTATACATAAATCATTTTATTAAATCAGAAATAGCCTCTGGACCCACATGTCAGTGACTAGTTTTTATAATTCTATTTATTTTAAAAAGACTTACAGCTGGGGCCCAGTAGTCAGTCACACATGGGCATAATTAAACTGTTAACTTGATTTAAAAGGCCAGGGGGGTCCACTGGTCAGTGACTGGGGCCAAAGTCATTAGGGCTAATTACCTAGCTGACGACGGGGGCCCACCGGTCAGTCTCACCGGAGTGCTCACCGGAGCCCGTCGCCGGCGAGGATGACGGTGGCGACGCTACAGGGCACGGGGTGGGGCGCGGTTAGTACCATTCGACGCGGACGACCACGGGGAGGAGTTTGGTGGCGGTGCGGTGGCTTGGGGTCGCCGGAATCATCGACGGCGACGTGCGAGGCGGAGGTGCAGTACGGGAGCTCGACGGCGACGACGCCACAGCCGGAAAACTGGACCATGTACTACGCGAAACGGTCCCTGGAAGCATCGCGCGCGAAGTGACGCGAGTGGTACGCCAAAAGCGTGAGCTAGGGCGCGGGGAGGAGCTCGCCGGCGGCAGCAAGCTTGCTGCCCTAATGGCGGGGTGGGCTACAGGGCACTATCTGCTCGTCGGGGAGTTGGGGGAGGCGTAGAAGCTCACCAGGAGTGCAGCAGTGGTGGCAGTGGGCTCGATGGCGTATCGACGACGGCGAATTCCCTCTGCGACGTCGCGGCGGCCGGAGTTGGGGAAGTTGACCTTGCGCTCGACGTAGTGGCTCCGCTCCCGATTCCTTGCGCTCGGAGACGAAGACGACGACGTGGGACACGCAGGACAAGGCGGTGTGGCGACGCGAGCTCACTGGCCGCGTGAGCTCACGGCCATGGCGACGGCGGCTCGGGTGGGATCTTCCCCGACGACTGCGAGAAGAGGAGGAGAGGAAAAGGAGGAGGGGCGTGTCTAGGAGGTGCGCGGGGGCGTTCTTATCGCGTCCGAGGCGTAGGGGAGGTGGGGGCGGCCGGCAGAGCTCCCGGCCACGGCGAGCTCGCCACGGCGACGGGGCAGGTGACGGAGGGGACGGGGGCAGGTGGGGAAGGGGAGATGGGCCGGGGTGGGCCCTCGCACTAGGCGGGGTTTTAGTCCTTTTCTATTTTGTTTTCCTATTCTGTCTTTCCTTTCTGTTAGTAATTAATTTAATGCCCTTCGAATTTTTGTAAAATGTGTTACGTGCCTCAAAATTAGTATACCACTATATAGCAGTGCCACAAAAGTTTTTGCAGCAAAATAAAATCATTAGATATTTCCTTTAATTATTAAATGCTCAAAGCAAGGGTTTTAACCTACTGTTTGAATTGTTTGGAATTTTC
Organism: Bromus sterilis; assembly: GCA_950022295.1. Classification (NCBI taxonomy): domain Eukaryota; kingdom Viridiplantae; phylum Streptophyta; class Magnoliopsida; order Poales; family Poaceae; genus Bromus; species Bromus sterilis. The sequence continues at coordinate 352,114,171 of OX465597.1, forward strand.
TGTAACTCAATAATTACCCAAACCCATTTGGATTTGGTCCACTGAATATTTGTGATTTTATAAAAGTAGTTTCACAATTTTTGGAGAAAGTTTATTTTGCACTTGGTTTTATTATTTAATAATCCATCAAAGGCATTTTGAACAAGATTGATTTGAATCAAATTCAAAGGGTATTTAATTTGATCTTGGGATGGTTTGGATTCAAGTTGACCAAGGTCCATGATCACATGACTTTCAACAATATCAAAAGAGAAGTTGAATTTGAACTGAACCACGTTGATCAAACAAAAGTTTTGAACAGTAATGATCAACAGTAATGGTGATTACTGTTACAGAAACAGAGGGTGTTACAGGGAGTACGAGAAGACCTCTTCCCGGCACCCTGCCGGAGGGAGGATTGACCTCCGGGAGTCTCCTCTCCACCATGGATGCTCCCCGGATGTCCCGTGAGTAGTTTTCCTTGGACCATGGGTCCGTGATCAGTAGCTATGTGATGTTCTCCTCCCCTCTTTGATCTTCATTGTTTAGACCTCGTGAGCTGCCCAACATGATCAAGGCACCTTTGTAATATTTCTGCTATTGCTATGTTGAGTTTGATAGGATCTGATGGATTATGCGATTATGTTCAGATTGTGATAGAGTAATATATTTGGTTTTATCTCTTATATTTTTGTTCCTAAGTAATTCTTGCATGTTCTCCGTTGTTGTTTATTGCTTTGGCCAAGTAATAGGTAGTGACTCCAAGAGGGAACGTTGTGCTAGATTCTGGGTTCATGCCTCCCGATGACACGCTTGAGTGACAGAAACATGAGTCTAGGGGATGTGATGTTGCCACAAGGGGGAAAACAACGGTGCTTGTAACCGCGGTTACAAGGATTGTTTACTTTACGCAGAGTTCTTTTTAATGCAGTTGTCTGTTGCTTTGGGTTTACACTTTGGGTGGGGCTCGCAACTTAATACCAGCGAGATGTTCTGGATAGATATCTCAAGGTGGATGATTAGTAGTAGATGCAGTTGGATTTCGATCTACTTACCTTGGCGTACTGCCTGTGCTTTTGAACCTCTTCCTTTCTTTTGTAGCATAGTTAGCATTGAGGTGCGTTCATAATCCTGTCAATTGCCTTTCTGTAATTTGTTTACCTCGCATAGCTATTTTATCTTCTTTGGGGAGAGAGACATCACTAGCGAACATCACGTATCCCGGTCCATATCCTTATCACTGTTTCCACGCTATATTTACTTTTCTGCATTTACTTTCAAGTTGCTATTATTATCCCATGCGATTTATCCTTTGTAAACAACAAGACCGAAGGGATTGAGAACCTCTCAGAATTTCGTTGGGAACAAAGTTATCTGTGTCTGTGTGCAGGTCCGCGTCAGTTGCGCCGCTGACACCTACTTATCATCTCTGGAGTCCTGCTGGAGACAAACCTTGGTATCTTCACCGAGGGAAAACTGCTGCTGCACTACATCTCAACCCTCCACTTGGGGTAACCAACGAAGGGGGCGAGAAGCCATCACCTGCACACAGACATGATAACTTAGTTCCCAACGAAGTTCAGAGAGGTTGTCAATCTCTCCGGTCTTGTTGTTCACAAAGGATCAAACACAAGGGATAATGATAGCAATTGAAAGTAAAAGCGGAAAAGTAAATGAGCGTGTAAACAGTGATGAGGATATGGACCGGGATACGTGATTTTCACTAGTGATGTCTCTCTCCCAAAAGAAGATAAAATTTCTATGCGAGGTAAAAAATTACAGAAAGGGAATTGACAGGATTATGAACGCACCGCAATGCTAACTATGCTACAAAAGAAAGGACGAGGCTCAAAAGCATGGGCAGTACGCCAAAATAAGTAGACCGAAATCCAACTGCATCTACTACTAATCATCCACCTTGAGATATCTATCCAAAACATCTCGCTGATATTAAGTTGCGAGCCCCACCCAAAGTGTAAACCCAAAGCAACAGACAACTGCATTAAAAAGAACTTTGCGTAAAGTAAACAATCCTTGTAACCGCGGTTACAAGCACCGTTGTTTTCCCCCTTGTGGCAACAACACATCCCCTAGACTCATGTTTCTGTCACTCAAGCATGTCATCGGGGGGTATGAACCCACAATCTAGCACAACCCTCCCTCTTGGAGTCACTACCTATTACTTGGCCAAAGCAATAAACAGCAACGGAGAACATGCAAGAATTACTTAGGAATAAAAATATAAGAGATAAAAACCAAATATATTACTCTATCACAATCTGAACATAATCTCATAATCCATCAGATCCTATCAAACTCAACATAGCAATAGCAGAAATATTACAAAGGTGCCTCGATCATATTGGGCAGCTCACGAGGTCTAAACAATGAAGATCAAAGAGGGGAGGAGAACATCACATAGCTACTGATCACGGGCCCATGGTCCAAGGAAAACTACTCACGAGACATCCGGGGAGCATCCAAGGTGGAGAGGAGACTCCCGGAGGTCAATCCTCCCTCCGGCAGGGTGCCGGGAAGAGGTCTTCTGGTGCTCCCGATCTCGGAAGCGCGGCGGCGGCGGAACAGAGGCGAGTTTGCGAAAATAGGGTTCCTCTCCTGGATTTTCCCTGTGACGGAGAATAAATAGGCAAAGGGGGGCAGCCAGAGGTGGACCAGGGGCCCTAGGCGCCCCCCTGGCGCGGCCAGTTGTGGGGCCGCGCCGGGTGGCCGCCTGGGCCCCCCTGGCTCCCCTTTGGCCCCTCCCGAGATCTTCGCGAAGCTTCCTGTACGCTGATTTTTCCTGTATTTTTCCCGGAATTTTCTGGCACTTTTTATATGGAGAAAAACTGAAATAGAAAAACAGCAGAAAACAGGAACTGGCACTGGGGTGCACTGAGTTAATAGGTTAGTCCAAAAATGATCAAAAGTGTATGAAAGTGTATCTAGATCATAGCAATATCACACAAAACATGCATGGAGCAAGCAGAAATTATAGATACATTTTGGACGTATCAACATCCCCAAGATTAATTCCTACTCGTCCTCAAGTAGGTAAATGATAACAGCATAATTTCTGTGGTGACATGCTAGCAACCATAAAAGAACTTTGAAAAGTAAAGCAATCAAGGTTAGAGATTCAATTCAAGTCATAACATGCAAGAGTCTATATTAGCATTGAAACAAGTAACAAAAGAACAAAAGGTGCAAGAGCTCTCGCTGTCCGTGACTCGAATCTCTCCAAATGGTGTTTGCGTGCAAGAAGGGGATAGGGAATACGAGAAAAAGTATTTTTTTGTTGAGAACTCAATCTACTAAAGTTTCACACTCGGTCTTCTTTGGAATATTATCTTGACTCGTCCCCAGACCACTAGCCAGGTACAAGTCAATTTGATCCACTCCTTTTCTATATTTTGAGCACTCATGCAATGGATGAGCGTAAGCACGAGAGTTGACACTTAGGATGGCAAAGAGAGAAATATGGTGGAGCAGGAAGACAAAAAGGATAAGAAAGGCTCACATCAATGAGGACAATCATAGGCAAGAGATGCCAAATGATAGATATGATGTGAGGAGTAGGGATTGCCATGCAACAGATGCACATACGAGCTAAGAAGCTCTCCCATGAAACTAGTGGGGTGCATCTAACTTGCTTGCTCATGAAGACCTAGAGCTCTTTTGAGGAGGCTCATCCTTGGAATATGCAAGCCAAGTTCTATAGTGTAAAGGTCCCCACATAGCTATATGCATAATGATCATCTCTATGGAGTACAAAGATATAGAGGGAGTACTAGTGCGGATCTCTCAAAAGGATAGTAGTGTTGCTCCTTTCTCTCTTTTTATTTCTTTTTCTCTTTTTTCTATATTTTTGTATTTTTTTGTGGCCTCAATGGCTCTTTCTATTTAACTCTCATTTGTCCTCTTTGGGATCTTTTAATGTGTACACTTTGGGATCTTTTCCTCACTTAAGGGAAACACTGTATTTTACAAGAAGGTAAAGGAGATCTTTCACACTTTACAAGGTACTCAAAATCATAAAGAAGATGTAAGTATCATGATGTATGCAATGTATGTCGCTGCCAGTGTAGCAGGAACATGTATGACATGAAGATCAAGTCATGAAGAGGTGGATGTTGCATGGCAATATAAATCGGAAAGGCTATGGAAATGCCTTGATAGGTAGGTATGGTGACTGTTTTGAGGAAAGATATAAGGAGGCTTATGATGACAGAGAGTATCATACCAAGGGTTTGGATGTACCGGCGAAGGTGGACGCCAACTCTCAGAGTGAGAAGAAAGCAATGCACGGCACGGGAGAGGCTAGCAAAATATGGGAAGGTGGAAGTGTCAACTTTCAATACTTACATTAGTCTGAAGAACTCATGAACTTATTATCGGTAACTCTCAATCTAATAAGGAGGTTCACAAAGAGACAAGTACCCCGAGGAGGAGTGTATGGGGGTTTGGTTATCCTTGCGCATCCTCGACTCATGGTACGTGAGTGTACTCTAATATTCGATCCCTCCAAAGAGTAGTGATCCATCTAGTAGCTAGAGTTCTCAACTAGTTTTGTAGGTTTTGAAAATAAACACGGATTGCCCAAAATACGACATCTATCACTAATAGGCTAGAGCTCTTGACACCAAAAGTTCAAACATTACTCACATCAATACCTCAAAACTATTGCAAGCTACTACTAGAAGAAAATAGCAACCTCAATTACCTACTTTTTGAATTTAAGGACTGTGAAGCATGAGCTCCACAGTATTTTATTTCCAGAAATTCCAGACCCATTTTAAATTCGCTCCCACAAGGAGTCGAACCCAGGACCTGGCGTGCTACTAGGTTTGCTGCAACCACTAGGCTACATGCCCGTTCGCTCAATTACCTACTTTGAAGACAAGACACAACTCAGTGCAACAACCAACTCTCTTTAACAAGATAAACATGAAAACGAAAAAGAGTTCCAGCAACAAACTAAACAAAAGCCAAGGCTCTTGCTAAAGACAAACTAAGACTAAAACTAAACATGGCAGTAGCTATGAAAAGATAAAGAACACACAACAGCAAAAAGATAAGCAGGAAAAATCCTATGATGTGTTCTAAATTTTGAAAGTAGAGCGTGTTTCTCTCCCACACAAAGTAAGACGGGATCTAACTTGTTATGAACAGCAAGCAAAGCTAAAGAAAACTAAAAATAAAGCCTAAGAGCGAGACGCTCCAAGCATAGCACATAACGCATGAAGTGATAAAAATATAGTGAGACGAAGGACGAACTGATGATTGTTGATGGAGAAGGGTATGCACGGGGTCATCCCCAAGCTTAGAAGCTTGAGTCTCCTTGAATATTTATTGGGGATGCATGGGGGCATCCCCAAGCTTGAGCGCTTGACACTCCTGGATCTTCTTTCATCATCTTCCATCGCACACTTGAAAACTCCATTCATACATAACTCATCATAAGCTGATTAGAGAGGTTAGTACCCTTAATAAATAATTTTTAACCATTGGATATAAATATATTCTTGAAGAGCTACTGTTTCTCAAGAGTGCCAAAATTTTTTTGCAAAGAAAAAGCAAGCTTTAGGTTTGCACAAGTTAGGAGAGACAAAACGTGGCAGAATCTGTGAAAAACAGAACAGCAGATAGTAAGCAATTGTTTAGGGCACTTCTGCAACTCAAATCAAAAAACTCAGAACATACGGAAGTTTCAAAATTGTATAGAGCATACTGTGTAAAAATTTCAGCTCAAAAAGATGAACTGGGTTTTTTCTGGAATTTTTCTGGTCACGAGGACAAAATCTGTTTTCTGGACAGCATGTCACAACTTTTACTTCCCTTGCCGTAAGAGGCTATAACTTGGCACAAAGTTGAAAAATAAAGATTAAATGATGTTGCTACAGTAGTAACAATCATCAAGACACAACAAAAGCAAAAAGAACAACCTAAATTCGTTATGGGCTGCCTCCCGAAAGCGCTTCTTTAGAGCCATTAGCTAGGCTTAAATATCATAAAAGTTGCTCTCATAAAAATAAGGATTTGAAGCAAAAGAGAGCATCAAGAAGAAAATATGAAACAAATTTAAGCCTAACCCACTTCCTATGCATAGGCATCTTGTAAGAAAATAAATCAAAGAAGCACAAAGTGACATGCATAGGAAGGTCGAAAAAGAACAACTTCAAAACTTTCAACATGAAGAGAGGTGTTTTAGTAATATGGAAGTTTCTACAACCAAACTTCCCTCTCTCGAAATAATTTTCAGTAGTATCATGAACAACATCAAGAATATAACTATCACATAAATCATGTTGTTCATGACCTACAAGCACACGTGTATAGTTTTCAACACGGTCTTTAAGATTATAAGATAAATGCAACCCATCATATTGAGCCTTGATAAGGGAAAGTTTCTCCGGAGTTGGAGGTTTCAAAAGGATAATATGGCAATCAAGTGTGGGTGCAATAGCAAAAATTTCATGCTTAACCTGAGGAACTATAGAAAGTTCATTTCCGTAAGCATCATCCATAGTGGCATCACGGCCATAAGCATGGAAGGCATCAACTTCATCAAAAAGGGATATTTCAAAAGAATCCGTAGGATCATAACACTCATGTAAGGTAAGATTCAAAGAGTTACTCTCATTAGAAGGTAGAAATGTATGGCTCCATTCTTCCTCCTTTTGTTCGTCACTCTCCTCCTCTTTTTCATCCAAGGAGCTTTTGGTTTCATCAATTTCTTCTTTCATAGAGTCCTTCAAAACATTAGTCTCTTCCTTTGGGGGAGAGATTCTCTCAAGATGATCAGTAATATAATAATTTATATCGTAATTTTCCAAACAATAGTTAAGTATAGCAAGACTCTCAGATTTGTAAGGGGCATCATCAATATTTTTAATAAGAGAAGTAATTTCATAGGCACCCTTATAAGCAACAAATTCTTCTATTTCCTCTGCATCATAAAAATCATAGTTTCTCTTAGCATAAGAAGCTAAGGTTTCATCATCATTGTACTCACATTGGAAAGCAAGGTGTTTGTGCCTCATAAAGCAACAAGATTCATCCTTGCAGAAAGATATATTATATATTAAGCACAAGTTTCTAGCATACTCATACAACTGGTGTATTTGTTTCCTTAAGTGTATCCCCTTTTGAGACAAGCGGTGTTCCTTGTACCACTTTTGTTGATCCTCAGTGAATCCTCCATGCCAATAAGATCTAGTTTCAAAGAAGTTAGACATTGATTGGAAAGTAAGGAACTAGACATACTATTTTTTTGGATTTTTGATAAAGGACACTAAAGTAAAAACTGAAAGGTAAACTAACAAGACTAAAAAAATCAAAGGTAAAGGGTAGTGTGCAACTCCTCTATCTTAGCACTCGGAGTCCCCGGCAACGGCGCCAGAAATTTGGCTTGATGTGCGAGGTAATGATAGTGATTTCTCGCCCTTCGTTGGTGAGCCCCAAGTGGAAGGCGTGATGTAGCACAACAGCAAATTTCCCTCGGTGAAGATACCAAGGTTTGTCTCCAGTAGGACTCCGGAGATGGTAAGTAGGTGTCAGCGGCGCAACTGACGCGGACCTGCACACAGACACGATAACTTTGTTCCCAACGAAGTTCAGAGAGGTTGTCAATCTCTCCGGTCTTGTTGTTCACAAAGGATCAAACACAAGGGATAATGATAGCAATTGAAAGTAAAAGAAGAAAAGTAAATGAGTGTGTAAACAGTGATGCGGATATGGACCGGGATACGTGATGTTCACTAGTGATGTCTCTCTCCCAAAAGACGATAAAATTGCTATGCGAGGTAAACAAATTACAGAAAGGCAATTGACAGGATTATGAACGCACCGCAATGCTAACTATGCTACAAAAGAAAGGACGAGGCTCAAAAGCATGGGCAGTACGCCAAAATAAGTAGACCGAAATCCAACTGCATCTACTACTAATCATCCACCTTGAGATATTTATCCAGAACATCTCGCTGGTATTAAGTTGCGAGCCCCACCCAAAGTGTAAACCCAAAGCAACAGACAACTGCATTAAAAAGAACTTTGCGTAAAGTAAACAATCCTTGTAACTGCGGTTACAAGCACCATTGTTTTCCCCCTTATGGCAACAACACATCCCCTAGACTCATGTTTCTGTCACTCAAGCGTGTCATCGGGGGGCATGAACCCACAATCGAGCAAAACGTTCCCTCTTGGAGTCACTACCTACTACTTGGCCAAAGCAATAAACAACAACGGAGAACATGTAAGAATTACTTAGGAACAAAAATATAAGAGATAAGAACCAAATATATTACTCAATCACAATCTGAACATAATCTTATAATCCATCAGATCCTATCGAACTCAACATAGCAATAGAAGAAATATTACAAAAGTGCCTCGATCATGTAGGGCAGCTCACGAGGTCTAAACCATGAAGAACAAAGAGGGGAGGAGAACATAACATAGCTACTGATAATGGACCCGAAAACTACTCACGAGACATCCGGAGAGCATCCATGGTGGAGAGGAGACTCCCGGAAGAGGTATTTTGGTGCTCCCGATCTCGGAAGCGCGGCGGCGGCGGAACAGAGGCGAGTTTGCGAAAATAGGATTCCTCTCCTGGAGTTTCCCCGTGACAGAGAATAAATAGGCGAAGGGGGGCAGCCAGAGGTGGACCAGGGCCCCCAGGCGCCCCCCTGGCGCGGCCAGGGGTGGGGCCGCGCCGGGTGGCCGCCTAGGCCCCCCTGGCTTCCCTCTGGCCCCTCCCGAGCTCTTCGCGAAGCTTCCTGTACGCTGATTTTTCCTGTATTTTTTCCGGAATTTTTCTGGCACTTTTTATATGGGGAAAAACTGAAATAGAAAAACAGCAGAAAACAGGAACTGGCACTGGGGTGCACTGAGTTAATAGGTTAGTCCAAATATGATCAAAAGTGTATGAAAGTGTATCTAGATCATAGCAATATCACACAAAACATGCATGGAGCAAGCAGAAATTATAGATACGTTTTGGACGTATCAGCGAGCTGCGAAGACAACGCCGAAAGCGGCAAGTTGCATGAGCTACGCCAATGACGACGACGGCGAGCTGCAGTGAGCGACGACGGCGGCGAGCTACATCGACGACAATGATGGAGGTGACAAGCAACAACGGCAAGTTGCGGCGATAACGGCGAGCTACGGTGATGACGTCGGCTAGAAGCTACGGCGATAGTGTTGAGCTATGAAGATGACGACAACGATGGCGGCGACCTGCGGAGACAACGATGACAGCGGCAAGTTGCGCGAGCTCCGCCAATGATGACAACAACGAGCTGCAGCGAGCGGCGACGGCGGCGAGCTACATCGATGACAACGATGAAGGTGACGAGCGACAACGAAAGACATGGGTACATGCACATACACATGAAGTAGCCTGCTGGATGAATCCTTTGAAACACTAGCAAATTATTGTATGCATGTATGAAACGATCAACCGACGGCACTGAAGAGGTGATCGTTCGGGCTGAAGTGCTGCTGTCGTTCGGTACTGGCCTCCCCCGCACCGCACGAAAGTGTGCGGGCGTTGCCTATACAAACCGAACGTGTGGTGAATATCGGGATTTTCTTTTATAGAAAGACAGATTTAACTAAGTCTCAATCATGTCACATAGCATGCAAAGAGAGAAAGAAAAAACCAAAAATAAAATTTTGCACCGATCTCAACGTAAAATCTCATGGATATAACATCGACTGAGACTTAACGAAGTCTCAGTCGACTGAGACTTAGGAAAGACGATAAGAAAATTCTTCATACTTTCATAGATGCAACAAATTCAAAATATAAATAATACGCCTTAAATCTGTGTGGATGAAAAGGCATTAACTTTTTTCACCGCTACGCTATGCTTTAGGCCCTGTTTGTATCATAAGTCATAGGACTTTTTTAAGTCCCAACTTATAAGTCCCGAGTCCCTACCTGTTTGTTTACAGGGACTTACAAGTCCCGAGTCCCTACCTGTTTGTTTACACGGGCTTATAAGTCCATGTTAACCCTAATAATAAAACAATTGTTCACATAACCCTTGTTCATACAAACGAATTACAGAATAGTGACAACCGAATTAACACTTATTCATAAGAACCAAAATAAGAGAGAGTACATAACAACCGAGATAACAAAAATTACATAAGCGAAGAACACTTGTTCATATCATTGTTGTTTCAAGGACCACAACCCATCAGCGACCCAAGCTCTAAATTGATTCATAGCAGCACTGTCCATCTCATTTGTTGAATCATTTGTTGTAGTCGTTGGCATAGACAATGGTACATAATTTTCATCTTGATCACACAAGTCGAAATCTATATCGATGAGTTGACTTTGTCTAATAAAATTGTGCAGTGCAATGCAAGCCACAATGATTTTGCTTCCCTCAACGGCAGCTGCGTCCGGGGCGACGAATGGACGCAGGTGAGAGCCGGCGGTTGAGGGTGTCGGCGACGGCGACGGCGGCGGCGGCGATTTGGGCGATATGGTCCTCCTCCTCATCGTCCATGGTGGCGGCGGTTGAGGGTGCCGGCGGCGGCGATATGGGCGACGCAGGGAAGGAGCGAGGCGAGGAGGCGGCGAACGAGCGAGGCGATGCAGTAGGTGCGGGCCGCGCTAAGTCCCAATAAGTTCTTCCCTGAGAGTCTTTTTTGATAAGTCCCAACTGACCACTATAAGTTCTAATAAGTCCCTCCTGTTTAGTTTAGATGGGACTTGTAGAGACTTTTTTTAAGTCCCTAATCCAATAAGTCCCTGGAAACAACACCCTCTTAGTCTGCCGCTCATTGAAGGTTTATTCCCGAACCAAAGCATAAAACGCTGCAGACATGGAATGGACTACAAAGCAGTTTTGATTTGTGACGTAAATTAACTCCTCCAAACAGCCCAGCTAGCCTCCCCTCTTCTCCACCTTCATCGGCGAGCCGCCTCCCATCCGCAGCGTCAGTGACATTATGAGCTTGGGATGCCCCTCGCCGCCGGCGTACCGGAGGCTGAACCTCTCCAGCACGCACGCCACGATGGACTTTATCTGAATGTAGGCCATCTCCTTGCCGAGGCACATCCTCGGCCCCGCGTGGAACACCGCGTACTTGAACGGGCTCTCCGGCCGGAACGCGCCCTCCTCGTCGAGCCACCGCTCCGGCCTGAACTCCTCGCAGTCCTTGCCCCAGATGCTCTCGAGCCGCGCCATCGCGAACGCGCAGTATGTCATCAACCAGCCTTTCCCGACGAACGTGCCGTCCGGGAGGAAATCGTCCTCCTTGCAGCTGTGCGTGTCGGCGGCCACCGGAGGGTACAGCCGCATGGACTCGGTGATGGCCGCGTGGAGGTAGTGCATCTCCCGCATCTCGTCGAAGCTGAAGGTCGGCGACGCGCCTTCGCCGGACGCGCGCACCGCGCGGATCTCGCGCAGGATCTTGTCCTCCACGTCGGGCCGCGTGGACACCAGCCAGAAGAACCAGGCCAGCGCGGACGAGGTCGTGTCGCGGCCGGCGAGGATGAAGTTGGTGACCACGTCGCGGAGGCTCTCGTCGCTGTGCTCGCCGGCCGCGGCGAAGCGCGACAGGAAGTCGTCCCTGCGCACCAGCCCGGCCTCCTTGCGCTCACGGACGATCTTGTCGGCGTAGCCGTGGATCGTGGCGAGCGCCGAGCGCATCCGCCTCTCCGGCTCCATGCCGAGCAGCCTCTGGACTCGCCACGCCCACTTGACCGGCGACATGAACCGGGCCATGACGATGTTCTGCGCGTCGTTGAACGCGGCCATGAATTCGGCGCTCTCCGGCGCGGCCATGCTCTCCTCGGCGAGGCAGGCCGGGTCCTCGCCGAAGGCGACGCGGCAGATGTTGTCGAACGCGAAGCGCTCCAGCACGTCCTGCATGTCCAGCGTGCGCCCGTCGCGGCCCGCGCGCTCGAGCAGCGGCAGCAGCCGCTCCACGACCTCGAAGCGGACGGCGTCGACCACGAAGTTCCTCAGCGAGCGCTTGTTGAACTCGTAGCTGGCGGCCTTGCGCTGCCGCAGCCACTGCTCGCCGTCGGAGTTGAAGATGCCGCGGCCGAGGAAGTCCTCGAGCATGGACACCGAGAGCTCGCCCTTGGGGTAGTTCCCGAAGTTGGCCTTGAGTATGTGCTCGACGCATGCCGGGTCGGCGGTGATGGCGCCGCCGGTGAGGCCGAACGCCTTGAAGGCCAGGGTGTGTGTGGTGTTGCTGCTCCGCATGACGCCGGTGTACCACTCGAGGAAGCGGTCCTGGTTCTTGACGAAGTGCGGCACCGTGCCGAGGATGGGGTAGACCTTGAGGCCATGGGAGCGAGGCTGCTTCTTGGGGTCCGGCCGCAGGTAGAAAAAGTAGACCAGAGGTAGGAGAGGGAGGAGGAGGATGGGAAGGGATGAGGCCAAGGAGAGGTCCATGGTGAGTGAGTGAAAAGTTGGTGTTGCCTAGCTTGCGAGCGGTGCGGTGGTAGTAGATCACTCTGCCTGCCTGCCTGCCTGCGATAAGAGGTCAAAGAAATTTTCCTTCTCTTTTACAGTCGATAGGCGACGAGTCAGAGCTGCCTCCCGATTCAGTGCACTGATCTTAGCACTGACTGCATACAAAATGTTTACTGAAGCTCAAATCGAGGTGTCACGCGGATCTTAGCATTGACCTTCAAAGACCATCTTAAGGCATCAAATCATCTTCAAATGCCTGGGGATGCTGTAAAGAGAATAGTTTTTGCTTGCAAAAGCCAAAGCCAAAATGCCTTTAGATTTTGGCAAGGTGTGCTATGGGCTGCTAAAGCTGTCAAGTATGGCTATAATTAAGTGGGTGGTAGGAGATGGTAGTAAAATCAGGTTTTGAAAAGATATTTGGTTTGGTGCCTCCCCATTAGCCGTCCAATTTTGATCTTTATATTGCATTTGTCATTAGCAAAATGTGTCTATTGCTTCCATATTCTGCAATGGCATCATTAAACTCACTTTTCGTAGAATATTTTCCTCCAAAATGATGGAGAGCTGGTATTGCTTAGAACAGATAGTCAAGATCATCTTTTTTACTGGAGATACAGATGCACTCATATGGCAATATAAGAGCAAGGGAGTGTATACTTCTAGTTCCCTGTGTAGTATCATTAATTTTAGGGGGGTGCAGCCAGTTTTCATTCCATCGGTGTGGAAGGTTGTTCCTCCTCCCAGAGTAAACATCTTCCTTTGGTTGTTAGCTAAAAATAGATTAATGACCAAAGACAATCTACTCAAAAGAAGGATTGACAAAAAGCATGAATGCTTATTCTGTTTAGAGGCTGAAAGTGTACAACACCTTTTTTTGATTGTGTGGTAGCTAAAATAATATGGAAACATGTATCCAGGGTTTTTTGGCATCCCTCGGGGGAGAGACTTCCTGTCCATTGCTAGTCTTATGCAAAATCATAATAGTAAGGTCTGGCGAACTCTAAAGTGTTTATTTTATGTAAACAAATAATAGTAAGTAACAATGATTTTCTATACTTATTGTTGTCATTGTCTTATGTATTTATTGCGGTCGCTGCCAAATTTGAAAAATATGTTGTCAAATATGCAATTCACAACATTAAATTGTTCCTAAAATCATTATAATTGTACTTCATTCGTTTCAAATTAGATGACTTCCATTTGTCTTTTATCAGCAGATGGAGTATGTTACAAGCAGATAAAAAATGACACTAGAAATCCAAAGAAATATGCCCTTCCATTTTACTCTTTGTCTTTTACGAGCTACCACCGTGCCATTGCTCATTACAGACACTACTCGCACTGGGCCTTGGAGGCGCCTGGGCTGGACTTGGCCCACCTGGCCGTGGCGGCCCAGCCGGGCGCGGTTGGTGGCGGTTCGCTCGAGGCCTCCCGCACGAGTGGAGCCACGGCGGCGGCGCCGTCGGTCTCCGGCGAGGAGCGGGCCGGCGGTGGCCACCAAGTGGCGCAGGGCGGCGAGGATGCGGCGGATCCAGTGGCGGCGGGGTGGATCCGGCGCGGGACAGGGGGGCTCGGCCACCTCGAGCTTCTCCTCCGAGCTCGGAGCCTATGGCGTCAATGGCGGCTGCAAATGAGAGATGGGGAGGTCAGGGGCGCGGGAGCAAGAGGAGGAGAGGGAGGAGAGGGGGCGCCGCGGCGGAGGCCTGCTGCCCGAGGCGGCCTGGCCGGCGGCCGGAGTTGGTGGCGCCGGCGGCGGCTTGCCCGTGGGCTGGAGGCGGCTCGGGTGAGACGTCCACGAGAGAGAAAAGGGTTGGCCAGGGCGCTGATGTGGCACGCTCCGGTGCGTCCGATCGCGGGATCGAACGGCCCGAAAAATCTAGGATCTGGGAGGCAAAACTGGGAAAAGTGGAGGGGTGGCTGCAAATTTTGACTAGGGGGAACCCTAGAAATGGGTGGGAGTGTGGTGGTCTTTATATAGCCCAGGTGGCTGGCGGTTTGCAAAAACATCCCCGGTTTTTCTCTCGCGCGCGCGGTGGTCACATTTCTGACCGCCGGGGGTCCGCAGTACCTCCGATTCGGGTAAAACTTCAAACTGCGCGACCGGTGCGTCGAGCCGGAGGCGTTCACCTCGCGTTGGAACCGTTCCGAAAACACTTCCCGGCGCGCTATAAAAATATCTCATTTAATTATTAAACGGGTTTTTTCGTTCCGTTGGCTGCGGCTGGTCTCGTGCCGTTTTCGCGACGGTGACCGGGTGAAACCCGGTGTCGCAAAGGTCGAGTGTCAGGGTGGCAAGGGTCAGTCTCCGTCCGATATGAGATAAGAGGGGGAAAAATAATTGTCGATCGATAAATTGGGGATGCAAACACCGCACACAAATCAGACAATCAAACAATTCACACCGAAAACAAAATTTTTAATTTTTGTGAAAACTGGGCTGTTACAGTACAACACCACCAACAAGGGATCTCGTCCCGAGATCCAGGACGATCCGGGGGAGAGGCGAAGGGGAGAAAAGGGAGACGACGATCTTCAACACCACCAACAAGGGACTCTTCTCAATGTCGACGTCGAACTTCGGTTGAGATAAATTTCCGCAGAGAGATGACATCGTCGAAAATACGAAACCGTCGGTGTCAAGAGGAGGAACGACAAAGATAACCGGATCAAAGGATAGTGTTTTCGACGCAAGTTGTGAAAACACCGGCAAAAGGATGGATGGCAATGGATGACCCAGATGATAACCGAAATCGGAGAAGCTAAAGGTACTACAGGAATTCCCAACCCTGAGATCGGAATCGAGACAATACGCTGCAAGCAAGGCATTGTAACGGTTCCGAAACTCCACACTCAGCGAGATCCTAAGAGTTTGAAGGGGGTAAGGTAAGAATTAAAACACTTACGACACTTGTCCTGACCAAAGCAAGGGTAAGGAGTAAAAAGATTCCTACTCTCCGAAACTAACTTAGTAACTACAAAATAGTTTTTTTTTCTAGACTCGACTTCGACCCGAGAAGGGATCCTACGGTCGGTAAGGCTCTGATACCAAGTTGTAAGGCCCGATATGCGATACTATTTCAGATCTAGATGTTTCCATCCAGATCCGGGGACGAAGCACATATCGGTCCCACCGCGACATATGACATAGTCATATACCTCGGATTTCCAACATGATATCACAACATTACAGATACAAGGATACAACATCTCATACAATCGGCATACAACTGCCTCAAGTACAATACGACAGCGGAAGATACATGTCTGAGTACAGACTACAATCAAATGCCTACTGGCAAAGAGAAAAACATCGATCCCATAACCACACGGGTCCAGGCCCTCCGCCGGGATCCGCCTAACTAGTCGTCGTCGAGTCTCCACGTGAAACGTCGAGCACCATACATGTTGTCGATCAAGAACCCTGAAAAGAGTTTGGGGGTAGTATCATGAGTACAGAGGTACTCAGCATCCAACTGTAGTGGTCATCTGACCCAGCAAGGACTTCATCACTCGTCATTCTAGGACAACTAGTAGTTTACGGTAAGGAAGGGGTAAGTGGTGAGGTTGCTGCCGCACTAGCATTTATGAAGTGGCTAACGATCTAGACAGTAAGATAAGAAGCCAAGCATTCAATGAGGAATCGTCTCCAACAAGTCTGCTATCCACCTACATACGCAAACATAACACCTATCCTATCCTTGTCCTCCTCTTCGCATCCCGACGAAGAAGAAGCAGTCAAGGCACACACACGTTGATCAAGTTATATTAAGATTAACTCAGTTGTTGTTGTCTATGAACAAGGAGTAGGTCTCAAGTCGTCCATAACCGTGGACACGACTTCTCGAAAATATTTAACCCTGCAGGGGTGTACCAACTGCTCATTACAAGGCTCCGCACGCACGTCCATCTCTCTCAGTTGCTACCCATCACAGGAAACCATTTTATGATTTAGTTCCAAGAGATCCGAAACGACAGGTCCCTCTAACTAACAACGAACAAATCCGGGTGGCCCCCGGGGAGTCGACACCCAATCCAAAAGCTGGCCACGCTCTCGGATCAGACTCTTCCGTCTGAACAGGGTTTGGGTTACCGAGACGCCTCACGTGAGGCCTCGGGCCCTCGCCGGTCAAAGGTGGACCAACAGGGAAACCATGTCTCTGCTGGTCCAGGTTGGTTTAAAAACTACTGGCAGCTGACCAGCACACACACGGTTTCAAATGGTAAATCAGCTTGGGCCACCACTAGAAATGCTTGAAGTTAGGTAGGTAAGAAAAGGGGACCCCATAAAATCCCACACGCGGTTAGGCACGCTCAGTCTTAAAACCAATACCCGGAACTCGGATCCTAGGTGACTCGAATGGAACAAAGCGTCGGGGCGGGATAGCCTAGACCTTCCATCCTTCGTCGAGTATAGTCAACATTTATAAATAATCATATCATCAACAACAATATAATAATGTGATATCCCAAACCAAGGAATAACAGGGTAACATCGTAGCATCCTAAGCATGCATACTAAGCAGGGGCTGAGCAACGAGCAATAGTAACATAGCAGTACATGGTTTGCTGGGAGGGGACATGGCTGTATCGGTTTAAAAGAGGCTGTAAACATGTGGTAGGACCAAACATCGAGCCTATCCTAGACTAGCATGCAAACCGCTGGTTGAAATAGAATGGATCATAAGTAATGTATAGTCCTTGCCTGTTGATAAGTCGGGTTCCGAAGGTGTAGTTGATCGCAAGCTCGCATCGTCTCCGAGAGGTACCCGCGGAAGCACACAAGACGATAAACACTGGAAAGCAATCAACGAGCAAGCACTCTATTACTATGAGGCAAACACGATCAAGAAGGCAACACATAGCACGACAACACGATATGGATCTATCGTCGAGAACGGTTACTAACAGTTTAAGTGGGGTATCGGTCACACACGACGATACCGCACATTTACGGTGGTTCAAGTTGTTTAGCTACAGGTGATCAACCAACGGTTGTTAACATGGCAAGGCACCCAAGCATGGCATAGCACACAAACATGTCAAGAGGTGAAGCACAAAGGAAACTATCTATGCTAGTCAATTTAAGTGAGGCACAACCTAAACATGGCATAACACTAAGTGTCGCACGATGATTTAAAACATTTGGTACTGTTCTGTCCTAAACCATATTTTAGGTTGGTTAACAACAACATACAATAGCATAAACACAAAGTACACGAAAAACTAATCAAGTTACATATAAGGCACACTCCAAACGGAGTTACGGTTAAAAAGATATAAGCAAAACAAGTTACGGGCACAAACTACCAACATCACGAAGCACACTTTAGAGCAATGCATAAACAGGTTAATGAATGCAAACATGCTCACAAATGATATTGAACTAAAGTAGACATGACATGGAAGGCATGGCAAAAGAATCATGCAAATAGGCATCATAGATCAAAAGATATTAAGCAAACAACATGGCATCGCAAAGTAACAGACTTAGAGAAAAACAGAGGTGGCTGTCAAAAACAGCAGCATAGCAACTTTGGAGCTCAATAACTACATGACCAGCAAGCATATCATGGCAATGCAATACATGTAATGGAAGTAGACATGATGCTTAACAATATGCAATTGGAATCACTCAATTCCGATAAACGGTCGCGACACACTCGTCGACCGAAGTTGCAACAAAATATAAACAGTAGCACACTAACAGCAGGGTAGCTACTTTGGAGCAAGATACAATCATGATGCAGCAAGCAATTATGGCATGTTAATGCATGAAACTGAAGTAGAAACAATGCTTAACGCAACGCAAAAGGAATCAAACAATTCCGACGTACGGTTATGAAGCAACCGTCGCCCGAAGTTGCAATAAAATAATAACAGCAGCACTTAACAGCAATTTGTAGCAGTTTAACGGCCTGATTCCCACTTTAGCACACAATTACACAATCAAGATGAGCTCAAACGAAAAAACTTTCTACATACAAATGCTAGAGCACGCAAAACTGAGCAACTTTCGTTTTGGAGGCACGTTCATAGGAGCTACGGATCAACGGGAAAATACGTTGCAAAAATGAATCAGCACACAGTTTTGTGGGACTTAGAAAAAAAACAGCAACGAAAAAAAAAGAAAAAAAAGGGGCGCTCGGGCCTCACCCACTGGGCTCGGCCCAAGTCGGCCTGGAAGGCGGCCTGTCGGATCTGGAGGGGCGGCTGGGCCTGGGCATTGGAGGCGCCTGGGCTGGACTTGGCCCACCTGGCCATGGCGGCCCAGCCGGGCGCGGTTGGTGGCGGTTCGCTCGGGGCCTCCCGCACGAGTGGAGCCACAGCGGCGGCGCCGTCGGTCTCCGGCGAGGAGCGGGCCGGCGGTGGCCACCAAGTGGCGCAGGGCGGCGAGGATGCGGCGGATCCAGTGGCGGCGGGGCGGATCCGGCGCGGGACAGGGGGGCTCGGCCACCTCGAGCTTCTCCTCCGAGCTCGGAGCCCATGCCGTCAATGGCGGCTGCAACAGAGAGATGGGGAGGTCAGGGGCGCGGGAGCAAGAGGAGGAGAGGGAGGAGGGAGGAGAGGGGGCGCCGCGGCGGAGGCCTTCTGCCGGAGGCGGCCTGGCCGGCGGCCGGAGTTGGGGGGCGCCGGCGGCGGCTTGCCCGTGGGCTGGAGGCGGCTCGGGTGAGACGTCCACGAGAGAGAGAGAAGGGTTGGCCAGGGCGCTGACGTGGCACGCTCCGGTGCGTCCGATCGCTGGATCGAACGGCCCGAAAAATCTGGGATCTGGGAGGCAAAACTGGGCAAAGTGGAGGGGGGTGGCTGCAAATTTTGACTAGGGGGAACCCTAGAAATGGGTGGGAGTGTGGTGGTCTTTATATAGCCCAGGTGGCTGGCAGTTTGCATAAACATCCCCGGTTTTTCTCTCGCGCGCACGGTGGTCACGTTTCTGACCGCCGGGGGTCCGCAGTACCTCCGATTCGGGTAAAACTTCAAACTGCGCGATCGGTGCGTCGAGTTGGAGGCGTTCACCTCGCGCTGGAACCGTTCCGAAAACAATTCCCGGCGCGCTATAAAAATATCCCATTTAATTATTAAACGGGTTTTTTCGTTCCGTTGGCTGTGGCTGGTCTCGTGCGGTTTTCGCGACGGTGACCGGGTGAAACCCGGTGTCGCAAAGGTCGAGTGTCAGGGTGGCAAGGGTCAGTCTCCGTCCGATACTAGATAAGAGGGGGGAAAATAATCGCCGATTGATAAATCGGGAATGCAAACACCGCAAACAAATCAGACAATTCACACCGAAAACAAATTTTTTAATTTTTGTAAAAACTGGGCTGTTACACACAACCTCCGTTATGGTCAGCCGTTGCAATTGTTGGCTATCCCCTCCACCATCTTGTCCTTGCCAGCTGCCATCCCGTTACTGTTTTTTTAGGGAACCATCCCCTTACTGTTGTCGTGTCGTGTGTGTGCGTCTTCTTCTGAGGACTGGGCGTACCCATCTCCTGTGCGTGTGCAACAGTTGTGCATATATGTGTGGACGCTGGGTTTGCTTCCATGGCCATGCACCCGGGAAAGTATCAGCTGCTACAAAACCTTAGGTGCTACCATGATACGAGTTGTCATGAGCCGTTGTATCTCAAATTCAACGGCCACGAGACAAGGTGCTAGACCTATGCGCAAATACTAGATTTATCGATCAAGGGATTTTTAGCGAAATTTTAGGACAATGTTTCAGGACCGTTTGATCTAGATCCAATAAAAGACAAAGGCACCCACTCATTTTACCTGCTAAAAACAGATCCTCGGCTTACGACTTTGTCATTGATAAGTTCAGAAATAAACTTCCCTCTTTTAAAGCCAACATGCTTTCGCACGCTGCTCGAATTGAAATCATTCGATCTGTTTTTTCTTCTATCCCTGTGTATTTCATGTCCAACATTTTATTCTCCAAAAAACAAATCACTCAGCTCACTGCGATCATCAGAACTTTTTGGTGGTCTGGTATTAGAGAGAATGTCGCAGGGAAGAGTTTATGTCTCAGAGCATGGAAAGACATCTGCTTACCTAAGGAAGATGGTGGTTTGGGCATCAGGAACCTGCAAGCAATCAATGAAGGACTGCTATTAGCATCTGCTTGGAGAATTGCTAATGATCCTACTTCCCACTTATACAAGGTACTAAAATCTAAATATTTCTATGATTCTTCAATCTGGAAAGCTGCGGCGAATGTCTCGAAATCTGGTTTCTGGTCCTCTATTTTAAAAATCATGCCTAAACTCGCTGCCAACTCTTCAATTCAAATTACCCAGGGAAATAGCTCCATCTGGAGCTCCCCTTGGTGCTCATAGTGGCGTACTGTTCATGACAATCTCATTATCCACACCCCCCCTTATAATTACCCTGCTCACATTGCAGATTTATGGCAGGCTGGCACAAAAAATGGAATAATGCTCTGATTAACTCTACTTTTCAGCAGCCTCTTGCAAATGACATTCTTAACACTCCCATTATTCATGATGATTGCCCTGACATTCTTTGCTGGAATCTTACTCCTTCTGGAATTTTTAACTCCAAATCCACTTATAAGCTTTGTTTGCAGGACATTAACTCAAACCCCAGGAACAGGCCGGCTGTTCTTGCTGCGGCTACAAAATAATTACTCAAAAATGTCTGGAAAGACAAGTCTCTCATTCCTAAAATTAAAACTTTTGCATGGAGGCTTCTCAGGAAAGCTTTGCCTACGGGGAGAAGAGCTCGGCGCTTCTCCATACACATCTCTAAGCAATGTGTCAGATGTGACATGGAAGAAGATGAGTTTCATCTGTTCTTTTTATGTCCCTTCTCTCGAGCTATTTGGTTTTTACCTCCCTGGAATATGGTGATAGATAATTTCTTCACATCGGACACTACCATGACAGCGTGGTTTTCGACCATGCTTAGCTCCAATCATCCTCAAGCCAATCTGCCTAACATTTTAAATTTTATTTGGTGTATTTGGAAAGACAGGAATGATGCCATTTTCAGGAAAATGAAGTCTCAGCCACATCATATCAAGGCGGCTGTCAGTGCCATCGAAGAGTTTTCCAATCTAGCTGTGACTAACGTTTTGCAGGAACATAGCAACAATCAACAAGACCAACAAGAAACGCTGTCCACTGATGTGTTGCACCCTACCTCCTCTGGCGACAATCCAAACATTCTCACCCTTCATACAGGAATGCCAACTTCTGGCAATTCAATTTCCTCAGACTTGCTAATCTCAGGGCCTAAAATTTTCTCTGATGCTGCTCACTGTTGCTCAAAAATTCGTGGTCTTGCACCTAACCAGCAGGCCACGGGTATTGGAATCTATATTTCCTTTGTGCAGGATCTTCAGGATGTCTCCATCTATGTGCAAGGCCACAGTCCTGTTGCCTCCTCTCCTTTGGAAGCTGAAGCACAAGCTCTTCTCTTGGCTTCTCAAGTTGCTGAATGCCTACAAGTTCAGAATCCCTCCTTTCTCACAGATTGCCTCTCCTTGGCAAAAATGGCAGCCTCTAGAGACATCAGAAGCTGTCGGGTGCACTGGAAGATCAGACCACCTTTGGCTGGATTCATTCGAGCTACCTCTTCTTCTCAAAGTGTTGTCTTTCACATAAAAAGGGACCTCAATGCTGTGGCTCACAACATTGCACACCGGAGCCTTCTCCCTCAGTTTGTTTGCTATGCCTCTTCTCATAGCCATGGCTCATGCCACTTTGTTTCTAAGCTACTATCCCTAAACCCTTCTGGTTCTGTAATATCGACTGTACACTGCTTCTAATTTCAATAAAGCTGCATTTACTTAAAAAAAACAAAGGCTTATATCATGGTAGCATCTATAGGCTTGGAGCACCTGATATTTTCCTCATGCACCCGATTTTTGACCCTATCAGGCATGGGGTAGAAGACCCGCCGATCAATTTGCTCCTATCAATCAAGGGAAAAAACAGTCACCGATTTGTATGTTCAAATTTCTATATGTTTTGATGTATGTTGTTTAAACATGATTTTGTATTACAAAACAAGAATTTAACAAAAATAAATGTGGTATAGAGCGGCGAAATGGATCCCGTAAACCTGGATGTATGCAGGTTGCTAGAGATGTTTTTTTTAGAAATACAGTATAACTCAGACACTCACATATACGAGTATACAATCACCCTTATGACGCATACACGTACATTTTATCTATATGAGCATCTTCGCAATACTGAGGCGGTACATCATCTTGAGATTAACGAAGTCACTACCTTGTCTTCGACGGGACGTCTCCTTCCACTGAAAGCATATCATCGAAAACCTTAAAATAAATCCAGAAAATGTGATCACCATTGTCAAATCTGAGATTTAAACTCTGATAGGCTGGGAATACAACCATTCACCTAACCAACTCAACCACAAGCGGGTTTCTAGAGATGTTTTTACTGTCACTTTAAGTAATAACAGTATATGTACCAAAAAAATGATTACACAGAGAAATATTCACAGGTGATTGAAGTTAAATTAGGAGGTGCCTAAAGTGAACTGATTGACGATAATCACTAACCGGCTTGATCCAACCTATGGGCTTGAGTTTTTCTTGCTTCTCGTAAAGAGGAACAGTATAAGGATTAAACTGTACGATTTTCGAAACTGTACCACGGTACATACAATATTCACGCTAACGGACCAGAACGACCGATCCTCTCGGGTGGGCTACCCCACAAAAACTGTTCCGTGTATACCTCTTTCTAAGGAACGGTATAAGGATTAGAAAAAATCTCTCACACAGATCCCCAAAGCTACATGCACGGAGAAGATAACGGGACCATGGGTGCTCGGGAGCAAATTAGCCGCTCTCCAAGATTCCCTGTTGATCTATTAAAATCAAAGAGAATAGAGCCAGTCTAAGTATTCAGGTTAATCGGCATCTATATTCAGCCCATTCGTGGGATTAATATAGAAATGCTTGGCTGCGTCCGGGCACCGTCACATAATATCCGATCCATAATAGTTTACTACACATGTACATAAAATATAATCTCAACCATTTTTTCAACGAAATCCTAGACATTTTACTTCACTCCTTTTCGCTTCACTTCGCCCCTAAGCTCCTCTTCCGATGATCTCCAACCTTCTTCGGCATAGTAGGCAGCGGACCCGAGTCCTACATCACCCAATTTGTGAAGTGAGACCTCGTCCGCAATACACCCCATCGTGCATGGGAGAATAACGACTGACAACGGTCGGACTCGATCCGGTGGGAATCCATGGCGTCCGCTCAAATTGTGTTTGGATCCCATGCGAGGCGCGTTCCAGTTGCCTCGCTGGAGGTGGTGTGATCTGTCTGGCGCAACCACTTCATTTAAGTGTGGAGTCAAAATCCCGCACCTATGACCCGACCGACGGGGAGGTGATGGCACGATGTGCCAGCCATGCGAGGCAGAGAGCGCGGGGGCGCGACTACCCTCATGGCAAACACCAGCGAGGCAGATCACATGTCGTGACACCGCTACAGATGCCCAGCAACCCCTGGCGCCACAACCGCATCGTGATAGAGGTGTCAAACCCTTCCCAAGACGGCTCCATTGTGGTTCTCACATTAACTGACGATATGACATCTATGTGCTCTGACGAGGAAGAGTAGGACATGGAAGACGGGGGTGTCTTGAGTCCCATGAGTCGGTCTGTGTCTCATGTTCTAATCTACCTCACCGGCGACCGGGTCTTCACTCTCGAGGCTCGTTGTATTCCTATAAACAAGCTCGATACATCCATGTTATTGGATCTTCAATTTGGGCTTGTTGGTAAATCTCGTTTTTTTGCAAACTGCACGAATGGACTTTATCTGGTACTTGTAAATCCTCTGTATTTATTTCAGCCTTGGACCTTTCATTGTGCTAATTTCATGGGAATTTCAAATCACCAACAAACACAGAAAAAAAGAGTATGCAATGCTTAAGTTACAATGAATGCAAACTGGAAATCCCACATGATGTACACACGGATAGTATAACTAGATCAATGTGACTTTATATATGGAGTTATTATGCAACATATGAGCTTCTTAAAATTGGTCAAAATTGAAGCCATCACTTCTACGTGATCGCCTCCCATCGGGGGATGGAGGCGATTAAGCTAGATGGTTCTGGCAATGGATTATGCCCCCTTCGCGTGGTCCCGAAAAGGGGGACACACATCTTCTTCGTTTACCTCGCAGCTCGTTTGTCTAGTGCTATGCCCGTGAGATCTTGGGACCTGATTAGACAACTCCGAACCTATACGAGTTTCATCTAACTTAGACCAACCAGACAGGGAGGAGGAGCCACATTTTCTTGTTAGTGATCATGATATTGATATGGACCATGTGGATGATACGTAACAAGATGGTAATGAAGCGGATATTCTTACGGTGGGCCTCCGACTCCATATTCAAATTCTTAACTTTTTTGCATCACCGATACCCACTCTCTAAGAAATTGGACCGGGAATGACTCGACAACATGATGGATCCAATTACGGTGCAGCATGCCGTTTGACCACGCATCAGAGACACTGATTTATCTACCATCCGATAGCATTATTTTCATCTATCTATATTTAGGTTTCTTTGTGATGTTTTCCCAACATACTTATTTATTACTTGCTCTTGATGTATTAGCATGATAATTCATTATTTATAAAGCGAGAAAAAACCTATTTTGAGAATAAATAATGAATTTGAGAGTTCAAAATACTAACCTTTGACATTTTTGTGGGCGTTATTTATAAAGCAAGACGAAAACCTATTTTGAGAAGAAATAATGAATTTGATATGTTTGAGTTCAAAATACTAACCTTTTACATTTTTGTGGGCAACACAAGCATATACACTCTGCCCCTATGAACGCCTTCAAAATACTGAGCTAACATCATATCTTGAGATTGACAAAGTCACCTAGTCAACAGGAATGTCTCCTTTCACTGAATGAACATCGCCAATTTTTTTAAAATAATTCCGGAAAAACGCCTACATAGGGACTTAACCCACGTAGAGTGATTCCAGCACAACGAACCTAAACATCTGAGCTAGGCTCACTTCACATTTCTCGCACTAAGTGAAATGGACCAAACTCACGTTGAATGTTTTTCAGACACTGTAATGTACTAGGCTGACCCTTTATTCGAGCTCGCCCATATACATGCACATATTTCTTTTATTTTTTTCACTAGTTTTTTTCTTTTTTTGGGTATTTTTGTTTTTTCACCAGTTTCTCATTGTTTCTTTTTCTGATTTCACTGGTTTATAATTTTATTTCATTTTCCTTTCTTTTCTTTGCTTTATTCTTGATATCATTGAATATTTTTCTTCTGTTTTGTTTCCTTCTTTCTTGTTTTATTTGTTTTCTTTGTTTTTATTGTCACTCTTGAAAAATATGTTTTAGAGGTATATGTATTACATTTTAAATACACATTTAAATTTTTTAAAATACAAGATTAACATTTTGAAATACATGGTTAATATTTTTAAATGTTTGAATAACATTATTTAAACACCACATTGCCATTTTGTGAATACATTGTCACATTTTTTATAAACACATTTAATATTTTACAATACCTGATTAATATATTTTTAAATATCAAATTAGTATTTTTTTTTCAAATGCTTGTATCAACATTTTTATGCACATTTAAAATTATTTAAATGATCCATTAACATTTTTGAAAATCAGATTAATATATTTTGAAGATATGGTCAATATTTTTCTATGGAAATTTTTCATTTTTGAAATGCTTGATTAGTATGTTTCAAATGCCATATTTAATTATTTTTTAACATATGGTCAACAAATTTTTTATATACTTTTAACATTTTACAAAATGCTGGACTAACAGTTTTTTCAAATAGTTATTTTTTAAATGCTTGGATTAACATTTTGAAAACACATATAAACTTTTTTCACACTATTGTATACATTTTTTTATGAATGAAAAATATTTTATCTATATTTATTTAATGTTTTTAAATGCTTTATTATTATTTTCTGAAAAAAAGTTAAATTTTAACATTTTATTTGACATTATCTAAAAGTATGAATGAAACTAAAATTATAAAATGTAAAAAAGAATAAATGAGCGAAATCACTAATTTACGAGTACTCGTAGCAACGAACGTGTCTATCCACTCTGTGCTCGACAAGTGGTGCTTCGCGCGCGCGCCAAGTGGCTTGATGTGGTGGTTCCCTTTTCCCCTTTTTTCGAAGCACCCGATGTGCCTTTCATGGAAATATATTTGTGCCTCTTTTTTAGAAGCACATGTCGTGCCTTTTCTTTAGAAGCACGATCGTGCCTCTTTTTAAAGGCACGCGACATGCCTTCAGTGTAAGCTAATTCATGCCTCCTGCGAAGGCACGGTCCTGCCTTTTTTTAGAGGTACGACTCGTGCTTCTTTTTTAGAAGCATGGCTTATGCCTCCCGCGAAAGCAGATTCGTGCTTGTCGCGAAGGGAAGGTCGTGCCTCTTTTTTTGTTTTTTTTATAAAAAGACATGTGGAATCCCGAATACGTACAATTTTAAACACCAAAAATACGTAGAATTTTTTTAAAATGAAATCCCGAGGGAACGATGTGGACGCGACACATGACGCGCTGTGACCCTAATAAAGTGCTCGCTGGGCCGGGCCGCGAACGATTGCTCTACAACTAATTGGTCTCACAAATGAGGCCGCGGCCTCCTGTGATCTTGGGCCGGCCGTGGGTCTTCCTCTTTTGTTATCTCATCATGCGAGGCATAGAGGCATTCGTAAGTGGGTCAAGACCAATAAGATTGGGACTCTCTTTTTCTGTCCCCATTTTTTTTATTTTTCCATTTACATATTTCTATTTTTCGATAGTTTTTCTTATTTATTTTCCTATTTTAATTTATATAATTTCCCCCTTTCCTATTTCTTTTTTGTGGAAAATATTTAAACAATTATAAAACTACATGAACATATGTTAGTCAAGAAAATAAGAATATGTTTTCACTCATGGTGAATAATTTATAAATATGTGATGCACATTTATTTTTGGTATATGATTTTCTATTTGTATAAAAAATATTCTCTATTATTAATCAATATCAACAAAATATTTTTGAGTGTATTAACTTTCAAGAGTTTTTATACATAAATGCATTAAATGTTAATAGAGTTGTTGTCTAGTTATCCTTTCTATTTATGCATCGAGCCAGTGATGTGGCCATTTTTCTCCCGTTGCAACACATGAACATATGTGCTAGTAGTGCTAAGTTGTTTTTTAGATGATCTCGCAAAGCTTTATTAATTCCTCGTAATATTTATAGGAACGATATCGAGATTATCAGACTGACCTAACCAAATATGACGGCCATCCCCTAACTCTAAGGATAGAGAATGCTTCGCTCAATTTTGAGCCTAAAAAATTGAGCTCCTAAGTTCGTGCATGATATTACAAACCGTAAGAAATTTCTATCTATCTATGATTTCATATAGAATCGCACCATAGCTTGGCCTCGTACCCTGGCGAATGACATCTACGACGACCTTGCAATCCGTTTCAAGATGAATGCTTCTCAAGTTCAAATCATCTGCTAGGGACAAGCCTTCCCGAATAGACAACACTTTAAATGTCTCTGGATCACATTTACCTCTGAAAACAATGGTCGAATCACTCTTTTGTTATCGAAGCAATCTCCGATAAGAAAGCTCTGAATACTATGTGTGCTAAGAGAGCTCTGATATATTTCTTCGTGAATAGCTTTCCACCTTGCTCCCCATATAGCCCAGAGCATGACAACCATACGTGTGAAATCATCATGGGACATAGAATCACGCATAGTAAAAAATCTAATGCTTTGCATCCCCATTCAGATTCATACTCAAATGCTTGTTCAACTCTTCACCAGGCAATGCACACACATATCTAGCCATCGAGCACTCCAACAAAGGATGCCTCCATAATCTTCAGAAGAGCACAAACCACAAGGCAATGAAGTCATCATATTTCTGTGACATCGTATCTCGTTCGTGGGAATAGAGTGAACTGCCAACCTTCATAGAAAACTTTGCTTTTAGATGGTATTTTGATGTTCCAGAGGCTCGTCCACCCCTTGCTCTGTGCTCACTAGTAGAAAACAAGCCTTTGGATATGAGAAAATGTCACGGTTCGAAAACAAACCGGTTCTACTGGCCCAATAGCACCGGTTCGTGAGGCCGGGCTTTAGTACCGGTTCGTGTGGTGGCCCCCCAGCCCAACAGCAACCTGACACCACACCTTTAGTACCTATTTGTGTCCTGAAATGGTTCTACAGGTGTGGTGGCAGGTTGCCATTGGGCTGGGGGGGGGGGGGGGCGCTATGACCTCTAGTACCAGTTTGTAGTACAAACCGGTTCTAGTGTGATTATATATACTCATTCGTCCCCAACACGAGCCGGCCAAGCTCATTCTCTGTTTTTCTCAACATTTGAATCTTCCCTCTCTCTTTGCTCGAGTTCATCCTCCATTTTTTCCAAGATTTGAAGCTCCCACTTACATACAAGTGTTCACAAAGGTTAGCAACTTTGTTCTCTCATCTTTCATTGCTAGATTAGCTTTGTGTAATGCTCTATATATATGTTTATAGTGATTAATTTGTGGATTTTAGTTTGGGATTTAGAGCTAGTGTGATATATATGTGGAGTTTATTTTATTTATATGCACTTTTGATCTCAAGTTAATTTCTTAGTATGCATATTTGTAGTGATTGCGAGAAGATGAGATTGAAAGACTCTCTTGTTGAGAAGTTAAATTTAGTTGAAAAAGAAAATGAGTATTTGAAAGAAAAATTGAAAAAAGTTGAAGAACAAAAGCTGAGATTGGAGTTGTATGTTGCCGATGTCGTCGATGATCACAAGAACAAGATGGATGCAATGCGCATGAAAATTAGGAAAATTAGAAAATATGTCGTTAGTAAAGAGGCTTGGTATCATTATGATGTTGGATCAATTATTACTTTTCTTGCGATTTTGATCGCATTTATTGTTGCATTTAAATGCTTTAGATAGATAATTTTATGTTTTTTTATGAGAATAATTGTGCATGGACTTTATGTATGATCAACTTTATGTATGAACAAACTTTATACGTATGATCAATTTTATGTATATGAACTTGTATTAATTTTGTCTTTTCGGTATTGTGTCATTATGAAGATGAGTCGGCAATGGATGTACAAAGACCGACGCTCTGGCGAGTTCATTAATGGCTTGCATAGTTTTCTGGAAGTGGCTAAGGCTAACAAGCGGGATGGTTTTATGTCTTCTCCATGCCGTGTCTGCAAGAATAATAAGACCTACTCTGACTCAAAAGATATTCACCTCCATCTGTTTCAGCATGGTTTCATGTGCGGCTATAACTGTTGGACCAAGCACGGAGAAAGAGGGGTTCTGATGGAAGATAATGAAGAAGATGAGGATGATGATATGTATCCTGGGTTCCCTGAATACGGTGGTACAATGGGGGAAGAGAATGAAGAACAAGAAGCCGAAGAAAAGGCATCACATGAGCCCGATGATGAGCTTCGCTGTGTCATTGCTGATGCACGGAGAGGAAGCGAAAGTGAAAGGGAGAAGTTGAAGTTCAATCGCATGTTAGAGGATCACAGAAAAGGGTTCTACCCAGATTGCGAAGAGAGAAACACAAAGCTCGGTGCCGCACTAGAATTGTTGCAATGGAAGGCAGAGTATGGTATACCTGACAAGGGATTTGGGAAGGTACTGAAAATATTTAAGAAGAGGCTTCCAAAGGATAACGAATTTCCTAACGGTTCTTGCGAATCAAAAAAAGCTTGTATGCCCTCTAGGACTAGAGGTGCAGAAGATACATGCATGTCCTAATGACTTCATCCTCTACCGTGGTGAGTACGAGAATTTGAATGAATGCCCGGTATGTGGTGCATTGCGCTATAAGATCAGACGAGATGACACTGGTGATGTTGAGGACGAGCGCCCCAGGAAGAGGGTTGCTGCCAAGGTGACGTTTTATGCTCCTATAATACCACGGCTGAAATGTCTGTTCAGAAACAAAGAGCATGCTAGGTTGTTGCGATGGCACAATGAAGACCGTAAGAAAGACGGAATTTGAGACACCCCGCTGATGGGTCACAATGGAGAAAAATCGAGAGAATTGAAAAGGAAAATGACAAGTTTGCTTTGGACCCCAGGAACATATGGTTTGGTTTAAGTGCAGATGGCATTAATCCTTTTGGGGAGCAGAGCAGAAATCATAGAACATGGACCGTGACTCTATGTATCTACAAAGTTCCTCCTTGGATGTGCATGAAGCGGAAGTTCATTATGATGCCAGTGCTCATCCAAGGTCCTAAGCAACCCGGCAACGACATTGATGTGTACCTAAGGCCATTAGTTGAAGAACCTTTACTGTTGTGGGCTAAACCATGTGTACGTGTGTGGGATGAGCACAAACAGGAGGAATTTGACCTACGAGCATTGTTGTTTGTAACCATCAATGATTGGCCTGCTCTTAGTAACCTTTCAGGACAGACAAACAAGGGATACAAGGCATGCACGCACTGTTTAGATGAGACTAAAATTATATATTTTCCCAACTGCAATAAGAATGTGTACCTGGGACATCGTCGATTTCTTCCAACCAATCATCCCTTAAG
Organism: Bromus sterilis; assembly: GCA_950022295.1. Taxonomy (NCBI): domain Eukaryota; kingdom Viridiplantae; phylum Streptophyta; class Magnoliopsida; order Poales; family Poaceae; genus Bromus; species Bromus sterilis. The sequence goes on from OX465597.1 coordinate 352,145,250, forward strand.
AAAGAAAGGCAAGCATTTCAAAGGCGAGGCAGATCACCGGAAGAAGCCTGTCCGCCGTACTGGTGATGATATACTTGATATGGTCAAGGATTTACCAGAACAAGTAATCTTTGGAAAGGGTTCTGGCGGAAAATTTGTTCCAAATGACGCTGACGGACACGCACCCATGTGGAAGAAGAAATCTATATTTTGGGACCTACCCTATTGGAAAGACCTAGAGGTCCGCTCTGCAATCGACGTGATGCACGTGATGAAGAATCTTTGCGTGAACCTGCTAGGCTTCTTGGGCGTGTATGGGAAGACAAAAGATACACTTGAGGCTCGGGAGGACAAGAAACATATGAACGAAAAAGAAGGCATGCATCGAAAGCAATACGAGGGTGAAGCCAGCTATGCTCTTACCAAAGAAGAGAAGGAAATATTTTTTGAATGCCTGCTCAGTATCAAGGTCCCGTCTGGCTTCTCGTCGAATATAAAGGGAATAATAAATATGGCAGAGAAAAAGTTCCAGAACCTAAAGTCTCATGACTTCCACGTGATTATGGCGCAACTGCTCCCGGTTGCATTGAGGGGGCTTCTACAAGAAAATGTTCCATTAGCGATTGTGAAGCTATGCGCATTCCTCAATGTAATTTCTCAGAAGGTAATAGATCCAGAAAGCCTACTAAGGTTACAAAATGATTTGGTCCATTGTCTTGTCAGTTTTGAGTTGGTGTTCCCACCATCCTTCTTCAATATTATGACACACGTCCTGGTTCACCTAGTCAACGAGATTGCAATTCTGGGTCCTGTATTTCTACACAATATGTTCCCCTTTGAGAGGTTCATGGGAGTCTTAAAGAAATATGTTCGTAACCGTGCTAGGCTAGAAGGAAGCATCTCCATGGGCCATCAAACAGAGGAGGTCATTGAGTTTTTTGTTGACTCTATTCCTGACGTTAAGGCGATTGGTGTTCCTGAATCGCGGCATGAGGGAAGAATGGGTGGAAAAGGCACGCTAGGACCGAACCCAATAATATGTAGGGACGCAGATCCTTGGAAGAAAGCACACAATATTGTTCTACATAATTCTTCCTTGGTGGCCCCGTATATCATTCAACACGAGAATATTCTACGCTTCCAACACCCGGAGAAGTCTGAAGACTTGATTAATAAGGAACACATGAGGACTTTCAGCGGTTGGTTGCAAAATCATCTCACGGATAACAAGACTGTTGAAGAGGAGTTGTACTTGTTGTCCGGCACACCATCTTTGACTGTAATGACTTTCAAAGGGTACGAGATAAATGGGAATACATTTTACACGATCGCCCAAGATGAAAAGAGCACCAACCAAAACAGTGGTGTCCGCTTTATGATGCAATAAACAATAAGCAAAAGGTCACATATTATGGTTACATAAAGGAGAAATGGGAACTTAACTATGGGCCTGATTTTAAGGTCCCTTTGTTTCGGTGCAAATGTTTCAATCTGACAGGTGTAAAGGTAGACCCGCGGTATGGAATGACAACAGTGGATCTCAACAATCTTGGGTACAGAGACGAACCATTCGTCCTAGCCAATGATGTGGCTCAGGTTTTCTATGTGAAGGACATGTCTAGCAAAATGAGAAAAAGGAAAGATAAGGAAGCGAATACATCATACGGTGAGCCAAAGTGCCACATAGTTCTTTCAGGGAAAAGAAACCTCGTGGGAGTGGAGGACAAGACAGACATGTCAGAAGATTATGAAAAGTTTCATGAAATTCCTCCCTTCAAAGTGAAGACTGGCCCAAGCATCCTGTTAAATGATGAGGTTACGGTGCAAAAAGAAAGGGAAACACGCGAAGAAATAGTTTTATATATAGCACTCTCTAGGATGTGACCGGTTTCAACGCAAACATGATTTGTATTCGGTCGATGAACTGAAATATTTATAGCTATATATATTATAAGATCAAGAAAACACACGGTTTCGCCAGCTTACAGCCCGACAGTGTGGCTCGTGAGTGTCTGCATATCAAATGCACCGTCGGACCGCAACCAGGCGAATCCGAATGATTTGTATTTGGTCGATGAACTGAAAGATTTATAGATATGATACACATCAACAAAACACACGGTTCTCCTGCATACAACCCGATCGTGGCTCGTGAGTGCCCACATATCAAATGCACCGTCGGGCTGTATGCAGGGTATCCGAATAATTGGAATCCGTACACACTGAGTGTCGAACATGTACGAGAGGTGGGCTATATATAGGGGTCATGTGCCTATCTAGCCCCGGTTGCTAGCACGAACCGGTACTAGTACATCGTTATTACGCTGATCCAACCGATCCAACAGCTCACAAGCGCTTGAAAGAAACACACGATCCGTGTGCATCTTCCTGATTGGTCGCGAGACCTTCACCGCCAAAGGTTATAAAGATATGCAAAAAATATATAGCAAATTCATTATAGACCGTCAACGAAACAATTCTCCACTGGCCTTGTTGTTCACTAACTAATTGTAGGCACCTTTAGTACCGGTTTGTGACTCCAACCGTTACTAAAGGCCTCTCCCTTCGGTAATTAACACTAACTAAGTTTTGTGACCCTTTAGTACCGTTTGTGACTCCAACCGGTACTAGAGGTCCCCTGTAACGGTTCCAACACTAAAATTAGTACCACCTCGCTAGCCGAAGTGGAATTATACCTGTTTATAAGCACGGGTTTGCGTGGACTTATCGTAGCATAACAAGTTCACTAAAGGTCGTACACGGAGAAATTCATCTGTATCCAGTACTCTGTCCGGTAAAACTTCAGACATACCTCGGTTGGCTGGTAGATTTGCCAGATGTGCCCACGAGGCGTGGATCGTCTGAAAACCCGAATGGGACGAAAATCCCATACGGGTATTTCAGACGCTCCACGCCTGGTCGGTAGACTTTCTAGATCTGCCAACCAAGCGTGGCCCGTCTAAAATTTTCCTTGACTGTGTACAGGATATATATGGAGTATTCTTCCGTTGACGTCCTATAATGAAATTGCTATACTTTTTTGTTTTCGTTTTTCATTCATGCACCATTCAAAGTCACATACTAAAAATTCAAACCTTTCTAAATTCATGTGCTATTTTCCATGCATTTAATGATTTATTTTAATAGTCAACGACAAGCCTGATCCAACGGCTCACAAGCCTGATCCAACGGCTCACAAGTCTGATCCAACGACTCACAAGTTTTTTTATGTTTCAAAATAAAATGGTCTAGGTTTGAGATGTTAGTTTGTTGAATGTTTTAAGTTTCCCTCGCCGCCGCCACCATCCCACCATATGAACTCAGAAAAGGTTGAAACTTGGCATGATATCATCATTTGACCCACATAACATGTGTGCAAAAGTTGAGAGGCTTACGGCAAAAACTGGATGCACTTCGTGTACAAACTGGACCATCTCTTTCGAAGTACGAGGGTTTCAGACAAAAACTCATCTGTTACAAAGAAATTTCATTTTTTAAACTTATTTCAACTCAATACTTTTTGTGCATTCAATATGCACCATTCAAAGCCACATACTAAAATTTCAACCATTTCTAGATTCATTTGCTATTTTCCATGCATTTAATGATTTATTTTGAGCTAAATGACCCTGAAATTGGAAAGCACTACAAATGAACTCAGAAAAGGTTGAAACTTGGCATGGTATCATCATTTGACCCACATAACATGTGTGAAAATTGGGTTACGGCAAAAACTGGATGCACTTCGTGTACAAACTGGACCATCTCTTTCGAAGAACGAGGGTTTCACATGAAAACTCATCTGTTACAAACGAATTTCATTTTTTTAACTTATTTCAACTCAAGACTTTTTGTGCATTCAATATGCACCATTCAAAGCGACATACTAAAATTTCAAACCTTTCTAAAATCATTTGCTATTTTTCATGCATTTAAGGATTTATTTTGAGCTAAATGACCCTGAAATTGGAAAGCACTACAAATGAACTCAGAAAAGGTTGAAACTTGACATGGTATCATCATTTGACCCACATAATATATGTGCAAAATTTTAGAGGGTTACGGCAAAAACTGGATGCACTTCGTGTACAAACTGGACCATCTCTGTCGATGTACGAGGGTTTCAGACGAAAACTAATCTGTTACAAAGGCATTTCATTTTTTTAAACTTATTTCAACTCAAGACTTTTTGTGCATTCAATATGCACCATTTAAAGCCACATACTAAAATTTCAAACATTTCTAAAATCATTTGCTATTTTTCATGCATTTAAGGATTTATTTTGACCTAAATGACCCTGAAATGGGAAAGCACTAAAAATAAACTCAGAAAAGGTTGAAACTTGGCATGGTATCATCATTTGACCCACATAACCTGTTTGCAAAATTTGAGAGGCTTACGGCAAAAACTAGATGCACTTCGTGTACAAACTGGACCATCTCTTTCGAGGTACGAGGGTTTCAGACGAAAACTCATCTGTTACAACAACATTTCATTTTTTAAACTTATTTCAACTCAAGACTTTTTGTGCATTCAATATGCATCATTCAAAGCCACATAATAAAATTTCAAACTTTTCTAAATTCATTTGCTATTTTTTATGCATTTAATGATTTATTTTCACTATTTAATTAACAAAGTATTTCACAAACTACTATTTGAGAAAAATTCAACTTGAAACTATTTAAATTTGAAAACCACTAACACTAACAGATTTTTTTAATTTTTTTTACCTAAAGCAAAAAGATTCATTAAAAATTTAAAAAAAATCTAAAAACACAATCTAAATCCACAAATATAAAAAATAAACCTTTAGTACCGGTTTGTTCTATAAGCCGGTGCTAAAGGACCGTCCCCTTCCCGCCTGCATTTTTGGTCCAAATTTGGAAGAATTTGGGGAACATTAGCACAGGTTTGTAGCACCAACAGGTACTAAAGGGTTTTTAGTACCAGCTTGTGATACAAACCGGTGCTAAAGGTCGCTTTGTATATAAATAGCACTTGGAGCGGCAGTTTCCCCACCGCTGCAGATCGACTCCCACGCCGCCAGGCTGCTTCTCCTCGCCGTCGCCGTCGCCGTGCCGCTCGCCCCTGATGGCAAGAGAGTGTTAATACTCTTCAAGCCTCGTTGGTTAGCCCAAGTGCAGGGTGAGATATAGTGCAACGACAAGTTTTCCCTTGGCAAAGATACCAAGGTTTGTCTCCCGTAGTACTCCGAAGGATACAAGAAGGTGGTAAAGTGAACAATGGCGCCGAGGTTGCTAGCTTCACCTGGACCTACACACAGATACAAATAACTTTGCTCCCAACGAGTACAGAGGAGTTGTCAATTCCTCCGGCCTTGCTGTTTACAAAGGATCAACGCAAGAGATAAAAGTGGAACTGAAAGAAAAGACTGAAAGTAAATTGAGGGTGTAAACAATAATGTGAAGATGGACCGGGGTCCCGTGATTTTCACTAGTGATGTCTCTCTCCCAAAAGACGATAAAAGTGCTAGCGAGGTAAAAAAATCACAGCTGGGCAATTGACAGAATTATGAAGGCACCGCAATGCTAACTATGCTGCAAAGAAAGGAAGGGCTCAAAAGCAATGTGCAGTACGCCAAGGTAAGTAGACCGAAATCCAACTGCATCTACTACGAATCATCCACATTGAGATATCTATCCAGAACATCTCGCTGGTATTAAGTTGCGAATCCCACCCAAAGTGTAAACTCAAAGCAACAGACAACTGCATTAAAAGAACTTTGCGTAAAGTAAACAATCCTTGCACCCGTGGGTACAAGCACCGTTGTTTTATCCCTGGTGGCAACAACACATCCCCTAGTCTCATGTTTCTGTCACTCAAGCTAGATATCAGGGGGCTGAACCCACAATCAAGCATAACGCTCCCTCTTGGAGTTTCAAGCAAACTACTTGGCCAAAGCAAAATACTGCAACGGAGAACATGCAAGAATTTACTCAAGAACAAAATATAAAAGTGAAGAACCAAATATATTACTCATCACAATCGGAACATAGTCTCATAATCCATCAGATCCCAGAAAACTCAGCATAGCAACAACAGAAATTACAAAAGTGCCTCGATCATGTGAGGCAGCTCACGAGGTCTCGAAAGTGGAAGCACAAAGAGGGGAGAGGTACATCACATAGCTACTGGTCACAGACCCATGTTTCAAGGGGGACTACTCACGGCACATCCTGAAGGCGTCTATGGCTATGGATGGTCTCCCGGAGGGGGTTCCTCCTCCCGGCAGGGTGCCGAGGCAGCTTCTCCAGGCAGCCCCGATCTTGAAACGGCGGCGGCAGCGGTACAGAGGCGAGTTCGCGGAAAAGAGATCGATATTAGGGGTTTCCACCCCGAGGGCTAAATATAGGCGGAGGGGGGGTGTCGAGGGGACCCACCAGGCAGCCAGGAGGCCTCCTGGCGCGGCCTAGGGTGGGGCCGCGCCAGGGACCCTCCTGGTCTCCTGGTGGTGGCCCCCCTCCGCTACCTTGGTGATTCCGGAAGCCTTCGGGTCGCTGATTTTTTATCTGATTTTTCCAGATTTTTTGGAGCACTTTTAATGGCCGTAAAACCTGAAATACAAAAACAGCGGAAAACAACAACTGGAAGCTGGGTGCACTGGGTTAATAGATTAGTCCAAATATGCTCAAAAGTGTATGAAAGTTCAAGCAAATCATGGCAAAGTCACACAAAACATGCATGGAGCAAGCAGAAATTATAGATACGTTTGGGACGTATCAGCCCCTCGCCGTCTCCTCCCCTCGCCGGCCCCTCTCCGCCGTCGACGTCCTATGCGCCCTCTCCACCAGGCCGTGCTCACGCTGCTGCTCGCCACCGGCGTTCCTCACATGCCTTCTTCGTCTCCGCCGACTGGTGAGGTCTCCTCTTCCCGCCCCCTGTCCGACCACATGCGCATGTGTCCCGCGGAGAGCTCCGCCGTCGTAGTACCCCGGCGAGGAGGCCGGTGACGACGAGGCCAACGCGACTGATGTCCAAATTTTTGCTAGCTAGAGATGAACATGTTGCTAGATATACATTTTTGCTAGATGAACATTTTGATAGATGAACATTGAAAGGGCATGTGCCCTTATGTTTGGTTTTGGTAATTGATGACAATCTTTATAGACTAATGGTTTCCTTGAGTTATACTTTAAGGTTTGTCCATAGGCAACGCTTGAAGCTCATATGGTGGCTTCAAGGTTGTAAGATGAAGATTACGTGTTGACCAAGGTGTTCTTCATGGAGCTATCCAAAGATTGGTCAAGTTGATGTGTTCAAGGTCAAGAGGAGCATCACGAAGATATCATATGCTTGGAGCTTGCCGACCATTTGGTGATCATATGGTGGCTTCAAGGTTGTAAGATGAAGATTACGTGTTGACCAAGGTGTTCTTCATGGAGCTATCCAAAGATTGGTCAAGTTGATGTGTGCAAGGTCAAGAGGAGCATCACGAAGATATCATATGCTTGGAGCTTGCCGACCATTTGGTGATAATGGTTTTGTGAAGATATGCCTAAAAGAGGCTCACCCATAATGGAGTATGGGGGAGCAATTTACTAGTCTTCATCGAGCCGGCGCAACCAAGAAAGGTGTTCCAACTTGAGGCGGACATGATCATCATCATCAAGCTCAAGCGGATTATGTGCAAGACAAAGGTTTGACCTTTATAGGTTTCTAGTTTACCGGTCTCATGGTGGTAGTTAGGAGACCGGGTTATAGGCTAGGCCGCATCGTTCGTGGAGAGCTCAAACCTTTGCATCCTTGGCATCATATTTATTGGTTCTTGTTTGGTTTTTATCTTTGTGAGTTTTGGAGCTTGAGTTCGTATTCATTACAAGCCCTTCTTCATCGAAAACGGATTTCATATACATCTACTTTTGTGTTTTCGATGTTGGTGTTTTTGTCGGCTCTTATCTTGTGAATGTTTCACCTTCTACCTTGTTGGAATTCTAACATTTCCATGATTTGCATCATTTATTTTTGTTGATCTTGGGTGGTTCTCTATGTGAGGATCTAGAGCTTTTCCATAGCTTTAAAACAAGCCCAAGATCATCAAAATCGGAGTTCGTATGGAAAAGTTATGCTTGTTTTAGCCGTGCTGTTTTTTCCAGTGAGGTAGTACCGCCCGGAGTTGAGGTAGTACCGCACGAGCGGTAGTACTGCCCGGTAGAGCGGTAGTACCGCTCCAGCGGTACTACCGTGGTTAGTACCGCATCCACTACCGTATTCCTACTGGATAGGGCGGTAGTGGGGCACGGTACTGAGCCCGGTAGTACCGTAGGGCGGTAGTACCACTCCAGTTGCGGTAGTACCGCTCTAGTTGCGGTAGTACCGCTCCACGGTAGTACCGCTCGCTGTGCGGTAGTACCGTGGTTGGTGGGCTTCCAACGGTTGGATTTGTGGGGACCTATAAAAGGGGGTCTTCTTCTCCCTTTGTCCTCACCGGTTTTATGCAAGTTCTTCCCCCCATTGTTGACCTCTTTGAGCTTGCTTACTCCCTTTCCCTCCTATGATTCTTGCTCCTTTTTGAGGGAAAAGAGAGAGGAGGTCTAGATCCACATTCTCCACCAAGCCATCTCTCCTCTAAGTGAGGGGAACCTTGTGGATCTAGATCTTGGAGTTCTTTGTGTTCTCCTTGTTCTTCCTCTCATATTCCTCCATAGCTTTTGTTGCTTTGGTGGGATTTGAGAGTTGGGGACTTGAGCACTTCGTGTGCTCTTGCCATTGCATTTGGTGCATCGGTTTGAGTTCTCTTCGAGGATTCGTTGTAGAAGTGAAGTTGAGAAGATTGCTACTCTTGAGTGCATTGGCACTCTAGAGCTTGTTCTCTTGAGTGCATTGGCACTCTAGAGCTTGTTCGTCTTGGGTGCGTTGGCCCCTAGAGGCTTGTTGTTGCGGAGCTCAATCATTGTGGTGGAAAGCTTCGGGACGCTACGGGAGCCTCCAATTCGGTTGTGGAGATAGCCCCGAGCATTTGTATGGGTTCGGTGACCGCCCTCAAGGGTCGCCATTTGTACGGGTTCGGTGATCGCCCTCAAGTGTCCTAATAGTGGAATCACGGCATCTTGCATTTGTAAGAGCGTGAGGAGAAATAGGGTGGCCCTCGTTGGCTTCGTGTGAGCATTGTGCTCCTCACCCTCTCCAAACGGAGACGTACTTCTCACAAGAGAAGGAACTTCGGTAACAAATCCTTGTCTCCATCGGCTCCACTTGCGGTTATCTCTACCCTTACTTTGAGCAAGCTTATTACATTGTTTATCTTGTGCTTGCTCATATTATTGTGTATTGCTTGTCCCATAGGTTGTTCATCTAGTCAACCTATTTACTTGTGCACCTACTTTGTGATAGCCTTAGTGCTCTTTTTATATACCTTGCTATCACATAGTTGGTTATCTTGCTTAGTATAAGTTGTTGGTGCACATAGTTGAGCCTAGCTTATTTAGGTTTCTTGCTTGGCAAATTAAACGTTAAGTTTTATTCCGCATTTGTTCAAGCCGAAACCGTAATTGTTTTTAAGCGCCTATTCACCCCCCCTCTAGGCGACATCCACGTCCTTTCAATTGGTATCAGAGCCTCGTCTCTCTTTATAGGGCTTCACCGCCTTGAGAGTAAAGATGTCGACTAGGGGATTAGGATTCATTGACACTCTAAGTTTCGATGGCACAAATTTTGATGCTTGGAAAATTCGCATGCTTGATTATTTCCGGGGCATTGACCCGTGTATGGCGCGAATTGTAGATATGGGTTTTTCTCCTCCAAAGGATACTCAAAACCCATCCTTGGTGGATGAGAAAAACTCTTATCTCAATGCTCAAGCTTATAATGTGCTTGTTGATGCTTTGAGTAATGTAGACATTTTTCAACTCATGCCGTTTCGGGATGCTCATGAGTTGTGGACAAAGCTTCAAAATAAATATGATGTGTCCAAGATTTGTGGGGATGATTGTTCTCCCTCCACCTCCGGTCGCGATGCTTTCTCAACTTCTTCTACTTCACCAACATGTGGTTTTCCACAAGGTAATGAAATGGTGAGTAGTTTGAGTCATTGCAATGATGATAGTGAACTTATTGTTGATAACCCTTTATCACTATCTTATTGCAATGCCTCCTTGATGGAGCTCAACACTTCGAGCACCATAAATGTTTTACATGCTTGTGTTGATAGTCCATGCATATCATGTAGAAATCACTTGAATATATCTCATGATGATATGCTTGCTATATCTTGTTGCCATGATAACCATGCCTCTATTTCCTCTAGTTATTGTGCTAACAATGTAGAGGAAAACCAACGGTCCGTGGAACAAGATGTGGTCTTGAGTGGTGCCTCAAGAGATCCTACATCATCATCTCGTGTGTCTCATTTTTTCCTTATGGCGAAGGAGTTAAAGGTATCTCCTACTTTGACCCCCATATCTAGTGATGGTGATGATGTAGATAATGTTGAAGAGCATGTTAATATTGCGTCCTTAAAAATTAAGGGAGAAATGATTTTTAAAGCTCTTCATAAGAATAAAATTGCTTGCTCCAACTTCATGGAAATGATGTCTATTGCCATTGAGGGCAAGAAATACATTGAGGAGTTGGAAGCTCACATTGAGGAGAATGAGGCCACCATTGAGAAAATGGAAAGCCATGAGCGTGATTACGCTAATGAAATTGCGGATCTATCTCAAGCTCTTGAGTGTGAAGAAACCACCAAGGAATCTCTTGAGGAGACTTTTGCTTTAGAGTTATCTAAAGTAAAGGAATCTCTTGATAGAACCCTTGAGGTGGCTAATTCTATCAAAACTAAACATAATAAGCTTGAGGTTGCGCATGCTAAACTCCTTGAGGATTTTGAGCACCTCGGAAATGGCTCACGGGTCATTAAGGGTGAGCTCATTAAACTCACTGAGTCGCATGCTCAACTAAAAGCTTCATATTTTAAAGAGCTTGCCATGTCTTCTTCTCCTTCCGTTATTCTTGATAATGCTTGTGCTACTAACTCTATTTCTTGTGAAGCATCCATCCTAAAGGAGAATGTTGAGCTAAAGGCTCAACTTGAGTTGCTAACTAGCAAGTATGGGAAATTGGAAGAAAGTCATGAAAAGCTCTCAAGCTCTCATGAGGATCTTCTAGTCTCCCATAATGTGCTAAAGTTAGCTCATGAGGCTAAGGTTTCTAAATTAGTTCCTCATGTGGACATTAGGACTACCTCTACTCATTATGCTATATTGCCATGTGCTAGTCCGTGTAATTCATCCACTCATAATGTTGCTACATCATGTGATGAATTACTTTCCTTGCCTTGTTGCTCTAACAATGCTTCTACTTCCTCTAGTACTTGTATTGTTACTAACCATGTAGAGGAAATCAAAGAGCTCAAGGCCCAAGTCACTTCTTTGAAGAAAGACTTGGGAAAGGGTCATGAAGGGAAGTCTACACTTGACAAGGTTTTGTGTGGACAAAAATCCCCCAATGACAAGGGTGGACTTGGATTCAACTCCAACAATAAGAAGTCCATGTTTAACAATAAGAAGGGCCAATCTCAAGTCAAGAATTCGGCCAAGATTATTTGTTTCAAGTGCAATGTTGAAGGGCACCATGTTAGATCTTGCCCTTTGAAGAAAAAGCCCATTAGTGACAAGCAACTAGGGAATAGGCCTCAAGTTCTACCGCAAGGTGAAGTGAAGCCACTTCCCAAGAAGACTCAAGTAAATGATCTTCATGTTGAGAAATCAATCATGAAGAAAGGAAAGAGTAGGTGTTGCTACTTATGTCGCGAGAAGGGTCATCTTGCTTCTTCATGCATGAATGGTACCTTATCCAACCCTATTATAGTTGATGATTTTTATTCTCTTAGGAAGGATAAGGTTGGCAATGTGGTTGCCAAATTTGTTGGCACTCAAAGTGGTGACAAGGAAAGCACCATTTGGGTTGCCAAGCCTATTGTGACTAACCTCTTAGGACCCAACTTGGTTGGGGACCAACAAGCTCCAACTTGATCAATAGGTGGTGATGGAGGGCATTGGAGACTTGGCTACATTATGAAGAATTAAGGGACCTTCATTAAATCACATTATCTCAAGCCAAGTCATTTGGATTATCTAGTGTCTATCTTATATCCAGTGTTCCTCCTTACGGTAACTTGTACTTAAATTGTTTACATTGAAAGTTACTTGCCCCTTTGCATGTTTTGGTTTTGTACCTTGCATGTGTTTGTATATGTTGCGTTTCCAATCTACATATCTTGAGTAATCAATTTGGTGTATATTGGTTTGCACACCATGTATGTGTGAGTGTTGTATTGAGCCTATTTTTCTTCTTGTTAGCATATTAGTTGGCTCTTGCGAGAGATTAATGGATCATCCCATTTTGGGGGAGTGATGTGCCTTGTGCACTTCACGATCCTAAAATGTGTATACATTAGGAATACCACCTAGTATTGATATTATAAGATTATCTAGTCACTATGTGGTATTTCGTTCTCATGAGAAATTCAAATTCTAAAATATCCATTAATTATCTCTTGTTGGTATTTGTTTGCCTCTAGTTGTAAATTTTGGGATATCACATTATGGGGGAGTAATATGCTTTGTGTATATTACTCGTCTATAAAACGTGTACATTTGGGGTTTTTCCACTTAGAGTTGATATTGTAAATTATCTAGTTTCTAGGTGGCATGTTTTCTCCTCAAGTTCCAATTTGCTTAAATTGACTTCATTTCTCATCTTATGGAACTTGAGTGTGTGAGATTTTCTTGATACGGTTTCCCTCCAATATGTACTTTTATTTTATACGAGGGAACCGTTTGCTCCAAGTTTTCCTAATCATTTCTTGCATGATTGGATGCATACTTGAAGCTATCATGAATCTCCTTGTAAGCATTGTGATCTATTCTTATCTTTTGCCACGTGCTTATGGTTGTTGTTGTGAAGATGATAATATATAATAATGATATCTACCACCCGGAAGTAATTCCATATACCTCTTGTTCTTAACAATTGGTACTCTTATAAGTGATAAAAATTATTGATCATATTTACATTGGCTTGTTTATAATTGACTTATTACTTGCCAATGTTTTATTGTGGTTTTAACTCTCTTTGTCTTCCTAGCCACTTGTGGATCATGTGTTTTCGTGATCTTGTCTAGTGTTTCTCTAGATATAGTGAAAGTGATGATCTCATCATGTGCATTTTGTATTCAAATGGAAATTCTATATAATGCACATCTTTTGGGGGAGCTAGCATCTTATGATCCATATCAAGTGTGTGTTTTGGAAGGCATATTCTATGTGGTGCTTTGTGTCATCATAAATTTGTTGAGGGCATAGTTAGTTTGGAATTGTGCTTACCTTTTGAGAGTTTGATACCTCGTGTCTTTGATATCTTTTATTTTTGGTATCATGCTCTCTATCAATTGGTGTGTCAATTGATACCCCATTCCTTGATGAATCTTTTATTTGGTATAATCCAAGTGACAAGTTTATGTTGAAATCTTATTTTCAATTGGAATCTTATTTTGAAATCTAATGGTCACTTGGTATCCTTTTCAATTGTTTCCCTATTCAATCATGTGTTGATTGGGTTGGGATTCAATTGGTATCTCTTCACATTTGTTGGTGAATGTAGCAATTGACCATGTGTTAATTTCTACTTATCTCCTATCATGTGTTGATTTGGACCTTTGATATAATTTGGACAACCTTATGTTGTGTTACCCTTTGGTGTGCCATCTTGGTTTACTTGATGTTTTGTCCAAATTGTATTCACTTTTGGTTCTTGAAAGTCTTGTGCATGCATATTTTCTATGTGTTGTTCCGATGCATGATTTATTTCTTTGATCATATATATAGGTTAAACTCCATCCACTTCTTTATTGGCTAATATGTGCATGGAATGCATCTTCATGTCCATATGCACTTATCCCCGTGGAGTTTGTCCTATGTATGTTTGTTCCTCTAACTCTTGGGTCCCAATGAGTTTGGGTACCATTTTGTGTGTTAATGTTGATGTAGGAACTTTGGAGATGCATTGGAGGATCGTCTCATTTAAGGAAGGTGGTGTCACCATGTGCCTTTAGGAGTCATGCTAGGACGATCATTGAAGACTTTATCTACTACATCATTCCCATGCTATCTCGGTAACAAGTATCTACCTCATGCATACTTTTCTTGCTTCCAACCTTGTGTAGGTTGCATCATGGCATGATATTCTTCATTTGCAATTGTTGCGATTCTTGATTTATTTCTAGAATTGCAAGATATATTATTGGTTGCGATACTTGTTTTGTTGTTCAAAGCATCTCAACTATCTCTTGATACCTTGTTTCTAGTTGTGATGACTTTGATGGTTGTTTGTGTGGATTTCATCCTTATACAATAAGATAATATTAAGCCATTGGCTATGCTTTCAAGAAAATATCTTATTCGTATATTTATGACTTCCATTTGGATATCGTGTTCTCTCCTTTTGTAACTATCTCGGGTGTACATGCTTCTTTGTGGATATAATCTACTTAGAATCTTATACACTTGAGAGAAGTTACACTTTTAGTGGATATCCTTGGTCTTTCATGTCCACCTTTTTATTTTATTTTAAATGTTAAATTCTTCGGTGGTTACATGAAAGCGTGTGTGGTTGAGTGCGTGTCTTAATTCTATTCTTATTGGTGCACTCTTTTGGTGGTGAAGATTGTTGTCCTCATGCTTGTCTTGATGAGCCTATCATTATCTATCTTCACCATGGGGTTGTCACAAGCCTTGATTTTACTTTGCATTTTACTTAAGCTTGTGAACCCATTTGTTGTTTGTGTGTGTGATCTTCTTAACTTATGTTGGAAGGACATGTCTAGCATCTTGAGTCTCATGTCTTCAAGACTATGTTGATGCTTAAATAGTCATCCTTATACTAGTCATATCAAGTGCTTCGCCATGACTCACACACATCTTGTTGGTTGAGCCTATTCCTGTGATTATCTCTTTTGCTATTTGCTCAACCATTGGTTTGTTGCAAGTGCTAGACTTTGTCTCATATCTTTGCACACTTGCACATGTGTTGTGTTTCTATCGATTTTGGGGGAGTGATGATCCAATTTTTGTGAACTTTGTATTATACTACAAAGATTCTAAATAGTACACAAATCTTGGGGAACTTCTCTATTTTCTTTAGAACACTCCTATGCTCAAATCATAATATCTTATAATCTTTTGGCATGTTGGATCATTTGATTGCTTGCTTTTTCTTATGCCTTTGTGCCATCTCATATTTTTGCAATCTTTGGATCCTCTATATAGTTTGTTTTTCCTCCCATCGTATATCGTTGGATATGTGTATTTTATTCCACTCATTTCTTGAGAAATACACCCTTTTGGGAGGAACACATTCTATATCGTCCTTCTAAGTTTTTTCGCCCATTTTGGCAATCGATGCCAAAGGGGGAGAAGAGTTTAGAGGGTTTTGTTTGAGGAGGTTCATGCTTTGGTTTTGTTCTTAAGAATTTGCCCTTGTTTGAGGAGGTTCATGCTTTGGTTTTGTTCTTAAGCATTTGCCCTCTTACTCATGCATACTTGCTTTGCATGATTAGCATAATTCATCATATAAACCCTCTTAATGTGTTTGTCATCAATTACCAAAATGGGAGAGATTGAAAGGGCACGTGCCCTTATGTTTGGTTTTGGTAATTGATGAAAATCTTTATAGACTAATGGTTTCCTTGAGTTATACTTTAAGGTTTGTCCATAGGCAACGCTTGAAGATCATATGGTGGCTTCAAGGTTGTAAGATGAAGATTACGTGTTGACCAAGGTGTTCTTCATGGAGCTATCCAAAGATTGGTCAAGTTGATGTGTTCAAGGTCAAGAGGAGCATCACGAAGATATCATATGCTTGGAGCTTGCCGACCATTTGGTGATCATATGGTGGCTTCAAGGTTGTAAGATGAAGATTACGTGTTGACCAAGGTGTTCTTCATGGAGCTATCCAAAGATTGGTCAAGTTGATGTGTGCAAGGTCAAGAGGAGCATCACGAAGATATCATATGCTTGGAGCTTGCCGACCATTTGGTGATAATGGTTTTGTGAAGATATGCCTAAAAGAGGCTCACCCATAATGGAGTATGGGGGAGCAATTTACTAGTCTTCATCGAGCCGGCGCAACAAAGAAAGGTGTTCCAACTTGAGGCGAACATGATGATCATCATCAAGCTCAAGCGGATTATGTGCAAGACAAAGGTTTGACCTTTATAGGTTTCTAGTTTACCGGTCTCATGGTGGTAGTTAGGAGACCGGGTTATAGGCTAGGCCACATCGTTCGTGGAGAGCTAAAACCTTTGCATCCTTGGCATCATATTTATTGGTTCTTGTTTGGTTTTTATCTTTGTGAGTTTTGGAGCTTGAGTTCGTATTCATTACAAGCCCTTCTTCATCGAAAACGGATTTCATATACATCTACTTTTGTGTTTTCGATGTTGGTGTTTTTGCCGGCTCTTATCTTGTGAAGGTTTCACCTTCTACCTTGTTGGCATTCTAACATTTCCATGATTTGCATCATTTCTTTTTGTTGATCTTGGGTGGTTCTCTATGTGAGGATCTAGAGCTTTTCCATAGCTTTAAAACAAGCCCAAGATCATCAAAATCGGAGTTCGTATGGAAAAGTTATGCTTTTTTTAGCCGTGCTATTTTTTCCAGTGAGGTAGTACCGCCCGGAGTTGAGGTAGTACCGCACGAGCGGTAGTACCGCCCGGTAGAGCGGTAGTACCGCTCCAGCAGTACTACCGTGGTTAGTACCGCATCCACTACCGTATTCCTATTGGATAGGCGGTAGTGGGGCACGGTACTGAGCCCGGTAGTACCGTAGGGCGGTAGTACCGTAGGGCGGTAGTACCGCTCCAGTTGCGGTAGTACTGCTCGCTGTGCGGTAGTACCGTGGTTGGTGGGCTTCCAACGGTTGGATTCGTGGGGACCTATAAAAGGGGGTCTTCTTCTCCCTTTGTCCTCACCGGTTTTATGCAAGTTCTTTCCCCCATTGTTGACCTCTTTGAGCTTGCTTACTCCCTTTCCCTCCTATGATTCTTGCTCCTTTTTGAGGGAAAAGAGAGAGGAGGTCTAGATCCACATTCTCCACCAAGCCATCTCTCCTCTAAGTGAGGGGAACCTTGTGGATCTAGATCTTGGAGTTCTTTGTGTTCTCCTTGTTCTTCCTCTCATATTCCTCCATAGCTTTTGTTGCTTTGGTGGGATTTGAGAGTTGGGGACTTGAGCACTTCGTGTGCTCTTGCCATTGCATTTGGTGCATCGGTTTGAGTTCTCTTCGAGGATTCGTTGTAGAAGTGAAGTTGAGAAGATTGCTACTCTTGAGTGCATTGGCACTCTAGAGCTTGTTCTCTTGAGTGCATTGGCACTCTAGAGCTTGTTCCTCTTGGGTGCGTTGGCCTCTAGAGGCTTGTTGTTGCGGAGCTCAATCATTGTGGTGGAAAGCTTCGGGACGCTACGGGAGCCTCCAATTCGGTTGTGGAGATAGCCCCGAGCATTTGTACGGGTTCGGTGACCGCCCTCAAGGGTCGCCATTTGTACGGGTTCGGTGACCGCCCTCAAGTGTCCTAATAGTGGAATCACGACATCTTGCATTGGTAAGAGCGTGAGGTGAAATAGGGTGGCCCTCGTTGGCTTCGTGTGAGCATTGTGCTCCTCACCCTCTCCAAACGAAGACGTACTTCTCGCAAGAGAAGGAACTTCGGTAACAAATCCTTGTCTCCATCGGCTCCACTTGCGGTTATCTCTACCCTTACTTTGAGCAAGCTTATTACATTGTTTATCTTGTGCTTGCTCATATTATTGTGCATTGCTTGTCCCATAGGTTGTTCATCTAGTCAACCTATTTACTTGTGCACCTACTTTGTGATAGATGAACATGTTGCTAGATGTATATGCCACTATGCAATTTTTTCTAGATGAACATTTTGCTAGATGAACATTTTTGCTAGATGTATATGCCACTATGCAATTTTTTGCTAGATGAACATTTTGCTAGATGAACATTTTTGCTAGATGAACATTTTGCTAGATGAATATTTTATTGTGAGTATTGTTAGTACATATTGTTAGTATTGTTAGTATTGTTACTATTTGATCCTAGGCGCCAAAAATGTATTTTACAAAAAAAACTTATGTATTGTTATATTGTTAGTATTGTTAGTACATATTGTTTATATAATGTTGTATATATTGTTTTTAGTTTCATTAATACGTTTTCGACGACGATGCCGGGCCCGAATCCTCGTTACCGTCGTGCCGCGGGGATTCTTGACGGGATGCGTAATTTCCGGGACTGGGCTCCGCCGGGCTGGCACTGGGAGGTGGTTTCTGGGGTCCGCCGCTTAGCGAGGAATTCGGGTCTTGTCATCGACCCGAATCTTCTTTGGTGGCGGTCGCGTGGGCCACAGTCGGTGCAGAGGGAGCCGGCCCCCGAGGAGGTTGTACACCGGCGTGTCAGGGAGGAGGACGAGCACGTCCGTCGCTACATGGTGGCGTTGGATGCCGGGTACTCCAGTACCTGGCAGGTTCTTCAGGGATCTCAACCTAGCTACGAGTGGGTGATGGTTCCTTCTCTTTGGGTGTCTATCGCCCGCCGGAGCCGACGTCGTTTACTATATTAGCTATTCGAGATATATTATTGTTGCATATGTGAACTGGATTATTCGAGATGTAAACTGTATTATTATTCTAATATTATTGTTGCATGTGAACTTGATTATTTAAGATGTTACTTTTCTGTATTTGCTTATACTAAGTTGTTTATCTTTTTCTGCATCTCGTCGATATTAGTTCAGCTATGGACGACGTGTTCAATAGCGGCAGAGAGCAGGAAGACAATATGTACGAAATTATCGATGACGCCGATGCTCATGATGACGGCTCACAATATTTGAACGATTCCGGTGAGGGAATGTTCAAGGAAAGAGACGAAGAAAATGATCTTCAATTAACAACAATGTCCGCCGAGGTATATATATAAATATATAAGGCCTCTGGTGATCATTAAATATACTAATAATTGATTTGTCACCAATCAATTAACAAATCTTTTTTCTTTTAGCAACCCGGATCGAGCAAATCTTCTTCAAGCAAAGCAAAACATGGTCCGACCAAATTGCCGCGGGATGGTGTAAAGTACAACATCGATGAGGTCAGTTCGAGAAGCGAGCCGACTGCTCCTCTAGCTCACATGAAGAAATGGACATCTATATGCGGTCTAGTTGTTAGAGACCAAATCCCGATCAACATTCAAGAATGGCATCAGCCAAAGTAAGGTAATAAGACTTTTGTCATCGATAGAGCAAAAGCCAAGCTTGGGATAAGATCATATCATATTGCACCCTACCAGATGATTTGACACCAGACGGTGTGGAAAAAGTCAAGCATGCTACTCTTAGAAAGATGGCCACGCAATTCCAAACTTGTAAGATAAAGACATGGGAGAAATACGTCGCTAATGATAAGAAGACTCCAATTTTCACTGGACCACTAGAGAAGGTAGAAGCTCACTGGCACAAATTTGTGGAGTACAAGGAATCAAAAGAAGCTAAACGTTGGTCGGAAATAAACAAGAAGAATGCTGAGAAAAAAGAGATTTTCCATACCATGGGGACAGGTGGCTACAAGTCCGCAACGCCTAAGTGGGGTGCATTTGAGAAGAAGCTGCTTGATGCAGGGGTCACTCCAGTAACAACGTATTTTCCATCCAGGTGCAGGACTTGGTTTTTTGGGCATGGTGGAAAGTTGGACCCAAAGACAGGGAAGGTAATTCTAAAGGCAAATCTTAAAGGAGCCCATAAGGAGTTACTGGATGCAATTGCTGATGCTAGAAAGGGGATTTTCAAGCCCGACAGAGAGAACGACGAGCTTACACGCGCTTTCAAGAATCCTGAACACCCGGGACGAACGCGAGGCGTAGGCGTTGTTCCGTGGTATGAGGGCTTTGCGTAGTTTAATGAGAGTTACAGAAACCGTGCAAGAAAGAAGGCGCAGGTAACATACCGTTTTGATAGGATGGAACAAGCTATCAAGCAGACGTAGGAGAAGTGCGAGTCACTTAGCCAGCAACTGCAGCTAAGGACGTCTACTCAAGATCCACCAATAGATCCAGCATTGGATTGTACCGTCCCATCTATGCCGAAAAGCAGCGTGGGCTCCACGGGGGTCGATGATGGTCACTACCCCGTGGATGACATCAAACAGATGCAAACTTGCGAGCTAGTCTTCAAAATGAACAATATATCCATTAAGGTGGCGGACGGCTATGCTTTACCGAATCCACCTGAAGCAACCTACCACGACAATCCGATTCCAACTGGCTATGCTCGTGTCGGGGTGGATGAAGTTGTGTCGGCATATCAAGAACTAATCCTTGATATTCCTGGAGGTGAAGGGAAGAAGACCCACAGAGAAGCCAAACAAAGTGGTATCTATCTATGGAGAAAAAAATGCATCATATTTGCAGACAAGGTGTCAAGTCCAACGCCTTCGACGTCGAGTTCACCACCACCACCCCCGGAGATGGAGCGCAGCGCGACTCCGTTGCCTGAGCCGAGTCCACCACCACCACCACCCCGGAGATGGAGCGCAGCGCGACTCAGCCGAGTCCAACACAACCCCTCCCCGAGATGGAGCGCAGCGCGACTCCGCTGCGTCAGCCGAGTCCACTGCCACCACCATCCCCGGAGATGGCACCACCACCCCCCGGTGATGGAGCACAGCGCGACTCAGCCGAGTCCACCACAACCCCTCCCGGAGATGGAGCGCAGCGCGATGATGGCTTCTCGCCCCTCGTTGGTTAGCCAAAGTGGAAGGTTGAGATGTAGACAACAACAAATTTCCCTCGGTGAAGATACCAAGGTTTGTCTCCAGTAGTACTCCAACAACGACATGAAGGTGACAACGGCGCAAGAAATTAGGCGGATGACGTGGAGCTGCACACACACAACAGATAACTTTGCTCCCAACGAGTTCAGAGAGGTTGTCAATCCCTCCGGCCTTGTTGTTTACAAAGGATCAAACGCACAGGATAATAATGATAGTGATAGCAACGGAAAGGTAAATAAATCAGAAAATAAATAGTGGGTGTAAACAGTATTAGAAATATGGACCGGGATCCCATGATGTTCACTAGTGATGTCTCTCTCCCAAAAGACAATAAAATAGCCATGCGAGGTAAACAAATTACAGCTGGGCAATTGACAGGATTATGTGCGCAAACCAATGCTAACTATGCTATAAAGAAAGGAAGAGGCTCAAAAGCTTGGGCGGTACGCCAAGACAAGTAGACCGAAATCCATCTGCATCTACCTACTAATCATCCACCTTGAGATATCTATCCAGAACATCTCGCTGGTATTAAGTTGCGAATCCCACCCAAAGTGTAAACTCAAAGCACCAGACAACTGCATTAAAGAACTTTGCGTAAAGTAAACAATCCTTGCAACCGCAAATACAAGCACCGTTGTTTTCTCCCTTGTGGCAACAACACATCCCCTAGACTCATGTTTCTGTCACTCAAGCTAGTCATCAGGGGGCATGAACCCACAATCATGCATAACACTCCCTCTTGGAGTCACTACCTACTACTTGGCCAAATCAATAAACAACAATGGAGAACATGCAAGAATTACTCAAGAACATAAATATAAAAGAGGAGAATCAAATATATTACTCAAACACAATCTGAACATAGTCTCATAATCCATCGGATCCCGGCAAACTCAGCATAGCAACATCAGAAAGATTACATATGTGCCTCGATCATGTAGGGAAGCTCACGAGGTCTAAACCATGAAGAACAAAGAGGGGAGGAGAACATCACATAGCTACTGATCATAGACCCAGGGTCCAAGCTGGACTACTCACGGTTCATCCGGGAAGCATCCATGGTGGTGGAGAAGCTCCCGGAGGTGGTTCCTCCCTCCGGCAGGGTGTCGGGAAGAGGGCTCATGATGCTCCCGATCTTGGACGCGAGGCGGCGGCGGAACAGAGGAGAGATCGCGAAAAAGGGTTCTGTCCCCGAGGGTTTCTCGTCACGGGGAATAAATAGGCGAAGGGGGCAGCCAGAGGTGGAAGAGGGGCCCCAGGCGCCCCCCCGGCGTGGCCTAGGGGGTGGCCGCGCCAGGTGGCCACCTGGGCCCCCTCGGGCCCCACTTTGGCTCTTCGCGAAGCTTCCTGTTGAAAGTGCAATCTTGCCCTTAATTATATTTTGATGTTGATGACAATGTACATATAGAGGACTAATAATGTTTGCCAAGTATATCTCAGGTTTTAGTCCTCGGTTCGTCGTGGTGGTGGATCAAGGACCATTTGATCTTATCAAATTGCTCAAGATACGGAACCCATGAAGTTGAAGTGTAAGCTTTTCGGTTAATCTTGAGTACAGGGATCCCCGCACTATTAAGAGGGGATCAGTGGGTTTGTGTTTAAGATTTTCTCAAAGCTAATTAAAATAAAAACATTCCGAAACAAAATTGGAGCTAAAATGTAAAAATCAGATCACTGCTTTCGGGCGTCTGACAATTCAAAGTTTTGGACATCCGACAGCCATCGGACGTCCGATATCTCATATACCATTTTTCGTAGGAAAGGTCAGTGGGCATGTAAATTCGCCGGAAGTCCGACGTGTTTCGGACGTCCGAACTCTGTCGGACGTCCGATATGCTACTGACCTTTTCCTCGGGTGTTGTATGCTGAACTCATTTTGAACACTTCGGACGTCCGACCTGGTTCGGACGTCCGACATTTGGACTTTCGGACGTCCGACACTTGCACAACATATTGCCGCAACGGCCATTTCATCCCTTGGGCTATAAATACCCCCTCACCCCCACTTGTGAGGGTTGACCACTTCATTTTCAAACACCCAAGAACACAAGTGCTCCCTCTCACTCTCTCCCTCACCAAATCTCAGATCCCGGAGAGTTCCTTGAGAGTTCTTGACGGATCTTTCACCGAGTGATAGATCCGCCCCTTCCCCATCTTCCAACCAAAGCAAATCGCGTTTTGAGCAAGTCTTGACATTTCCCATTGATCTTGTTACTCTTGGAGGTTGGAGACTCCTAGGTGGGTAGGAGTTCTTCGGAGAGGAATTGACCATTGTGATTAGCCCCGTTGAGTTTGTGAGGGTTTGGTGACCACTTTTAAGGTCAACCGGTAGTGGTTGGGAATCGCCTTCGTGGTGATATCTCAAGGGGAATAGAGTGAGCCTTCGTGGCGTTGGTGTGCCTTCGTTGTTTCACCCACTCTCTCCGAACGGTGAGTAGCTTCCCTCCAAGGAAGTGAACAACAGGATACATCGTTGTCTTCACTTCATTCGGTTATCCCTACTCTTTCCCCTTATTACTTATACTACCGTATTATTTTCCCCTCACTTGCTTTAGTATATTGTGCTTATTGTTTATCTTGTCACAACTAGGTAAACCTTGCAATTGTTAGGCTCACCTTTATCTTCCGCATTATTGCCTAAAATTGTTAAGTAGTGTTAAAATTTGTAATAAGACCTATTCATCCCCCCCCTCTAGGTCTATCTCGATCCTTTCACCTGTACGCTGATTTTTCCTATATTTTTCCCGGAATTTTTTTGGCACTTTAAATAATGGGAAAACCTGAAATACAAAAACAGCAGAAAACATGAACTGGCACTGGGGTGCACTGAGTTAATAGGTTAGTCCAAATATGGTCAAAAGTGTATGGAAGTGCATCAATATCATAGCAATATCACACAAAATAAGCATGGATCAAGCAGAAATTATAGATACGTTTTGGACGTATCAACATCCCCAAGCTTAATTCCTGCTCGTCCTCAAGTAGGTAAATGATAACAAGCATAATTTCTGTGGTGACATGCTACCAACCATAAAAGAACTTTTAAGTAAAGCAATCAAGGCATGTAATTCAATTCAAGTCATAACAGGCAAGAGTCTATATTAGCATTGAGACAAGCAACATAAGAACATAAAGGTGCAAGAGCTCTCGCTGTCCGTGACTCGAATGTCTCCAAATGGACAATCAAAGGAAGGAAATGGAAGCCTCCTTTTCAAGATTGAAGGCTTCGGCATCGGAGTCACAAACGTAAAGTGGTGCGGCCCCTAGGTCCCCGCAAGCGACCTTTGTGCACCCCGGTTCCGAGGCTCCCTTGCAAAGAGGTGGTCCCTACCAATGGGACTATTCTTCTCCTAAGCTTGTGGAGCCTAAGTATAACTTTAACGGCAATCCACCGGTACTAACCGAGAACACTAACTTTTTGGATTGGAAAAGTCTTATGTCAGATTATCTTAGGTTTGTGTGCGAATCCATGTGGAACCTCATCGACTCTGGGAAAGGCTATTATCCCGTTGATCCAAACAACCTCACTCCAAATGAAGTGTTTGATCGACATCTCAGCCTTGCGGCTATTGGGTTCTTGAAAAGAGGAATGGGTGAGTTGACACGTGCACCATTTCTTCATATCACCAATGCCAAGGAGATGTGGGATACTCTTCTCATTGCCAAGTCCGGCACCGGGTCGCTTGAAATGACAAGATATGAGACCTCAAAGAATGCATTGCACAACCTTCACATGAAGAAAGATGAGACGCCCCAACAACTTCATATGCGTCTCAAAGTTCTCTCTACTCATGTCCAGTCCTTCACATGTGAGAATTATTTGGATGGATATCAAATCACCAACCGTTCCCTTGTGGACAAAATGTTGAATGCTCTCATGGTGTATTCTCATCAAATGGTGTGGGAATTGAGGCGTATGCCCGACTTCTTCAAGATGACACCAGATGATGTGATTGCCACATTCTTGCAATATGAAGAGCACCTAAAGGAGTCCAAGAGACTACTTTCCACATATGGTGGTCCGTCCTCAAACCTTGCACTCAAGGCTAGGCTCGAGGAGTTTGATGACGATGAGGAAGAACATGAGTATGAAGATGATAACTCCGATGATACTCCCTCATATGATGATATTGCTCTCTTTGTGAAGAGGTTCACCAAAGGTGACTTCAAGGGAAGATTCCAAAAGAAGAAGACAAGAAACTGCTACAACTATGAGAAAACGGGACACTTTGCGGAGAAGTGCCCATATGAGAAAAGAGAGGACAAACCTCGATTTCCTCGGAAGGAAGTTGCCAAGAAGATCCCAAATCCTCTCAACAAAAAGTTCAAGAAGAAAGCATTGTTGGCTCTAGAAGGGTCCGATCCCGAGGATGTTGGTGGTGTTTCCGGAGTTGCTCAAGATACACAAAAGACCTTGAAGCTCCTCAACGAGGAAGGTCAAGTTGTGAACTACAACTACATGAGTGACTACACCGGTAATGCACACAAGTGCCTCATGGCCAATATGGTTGATGATGACACTCCCTCCTCCTTGGCTAAGATCAAGGTAACTCCTATTGATGAGTCCTTCATGTTCTCTTTCGAACCTCATGATGAATTTCATGACGCGGAAAGTGATGATACACATGCTATTTGTGACGATTTGTTGTTTGCTAAAGTGAACAAACTGATGAGCTCTCTCAAAGGAAACAAGCTCAAAATGTTTCAATTACTCATGGATGTGGTGGGTAAGCACTCCACAACCATTAAGGACCTTGAAATCCTCCTCACCGAGGAAAAGGAGAACTATACTCTCCTTGAGCGAAAAATTGACTTTGAGGAAGCTCGAAATGATAACTTGTGCAAAGTTGTTCACACATCAAATGACTTAAATGACAAGCATGTTGCCTCCTTGAAAAAGGCTACTGAAATATGTAAGGAACTTTCTAATGATATGAGAAAGCTTGTGGAGCTAAACACCTCTCTTTCTAAGGATGTTGAGGTAATCACCGTGTCTCTCAAGACAAAAGATGAGGAACTCACAACCCTTAAGAAAAATATTGAGGCTCACAAACTTTCTCATATAAAAACACTTACTAAGATGTCTCCTCCCACTATTGTGCATATTGATGCTTGTGTTACTAACTCTTCCCTTGATCATGCATATCTCATTGAGGAGAACTTAGCTCTTCATGCTCAACTAAAGAAGGGCCTCTTGACTTGTGCCCAAGGCGAGAAAAACCTAAATGATGTATTAAGTCATCACAAGGAGTCCTTTGCTAAGGAAGGACTTGGGTTTGATCCAAGTACGAGTGCGACAAAGGATGTCACCCTTAGCAAGGAATCAACTCCCCAAAAGGTGATCTTTGTTCGTGAAGGGCACAAGGAAAAAAGGTAAGAAAATAGTTGATCAGGTTGGTGTTGGGAATGGGAAGGCCACTAGGGGTAAGCCCACTTCTAACAAGAAGAAGGAGAAGATGCCTCCATCTTATGTGTTCCGTGAGGCAAAGGATGGAGAGGTGTTTGCAAAATTCATTGGGCCCCGTAATGCTTTCCGTTTTTATACCATTTGGGTTCCAAAGACCCTTGTTACTAACCTTAGAGGTCCCATTGCAAAATGGGCACCTCTAACCAAAGATTAAATCTATGTGTAGGATGCTTTCTCCGGTGGAGTCAAATGGGTGATTGATAGTGGATGCACCAATTATATGACCGGAGAAAGCCGTTTGCTCAAGGACTTCATGGATGCAATTCAACCATATATGAGAATTGTCTTTGGTGGTGGTTCCAAGGGAAAGGTACTTGGGTTGGGCAAGGGGGCTATCACTAATGACATGTCTCTTGCAAATGTCATGCTTGTCCAGTCCCTTCAATACAATTTGCTTTCCGTTCGTCAATTAGCTTCCGTTGGTTATGATACACTATTTGGTCTAACAAGTGTGAAAGTCTTTAGGAGAGATACTCTCGAAGTGGCCTTTGTTGGAGAATTGGATGGCAACCTTTATACGGTTAATTTCTCGAAAGAGAGTACTTACCATGCAACTTGTCTAATGGACAAGGCCGACAAGGGGTGGCTATGGCATCGCCGGCTAGCCCATGTTGGTATGAGAAATCTAAAAGATCTCCTAAAGGGTGAACACATCCTCGGACTAACAAACGTGTCTTTTGAGAAAGATCGTGTGTGTAGTGCATGCATAGCCGGGAAGTTACATCAAGCAAAGCATTCCCCCAAGAATATCGTGTCAACTTCAAGGCCTTTGGAACTCCTTCATGTGGATCTCTTTGGTCCTCCATCATGGGATAGTTTTGGTGGTAAGAAATATGGTCTTGTCATTGTTGATGATTATTCAAGATACACATGGGTGTTCTTTCTCAAGTCCAAGGACGATACGAAGGCCACCTTCATTGATTTTTCCAAGCAAGCACAAAGGAAATACAACATGGCTATCTTGGCAATACGAAGTGACAATGGCTCCGAATTCAAGAATTACACTTTGGAAGAATTCCTGAGTGATGAAGGGATAGAACATCAACATTCCGCACCTTATACCCCTCAAAAAAATGGTGTAGCCGAGAGGAAGAACCGCACTCTTGTGGAGATGGACCGGTCCATGTTGGATGAGTACAAGTCACCATATAGTTTTTGGGCCGAAGCCATCAACACCGCTTGTCATGCATCAAACCGGCTCTTCCTTCGCAAGATATTGTTGAAGACCCCCTATGAGCTTCTAACCGGTCACAATCCAAACGTCATATACTTCCGAGTATTCGGTTGTAAGTGTTTCTTTCTCAATAAAAAAGACCGGATAGCTAAGTTTCAATCCAAAACAATTGAGGGTATATTTGTTGGGTATGCTTCAAACTCTCACGCCTATAGGGTCTACAACAAATCCACCGGATGTGTTGTGGAAACTTGTGACGTGGAGTTTGATGAATTTAATGGCTCCCATGGGGAGCAAGTTTATCTAAGTGATGTAGGAAATAATGAAGATCCTTCTCAAGACATCTTGGCTATGGGAATTGGAGATCTTGTGCCCATTGCTCAAGTTCCTAGAGATGATGAGGTGTGTGATGGGCCAAGTGTTCCACCACCACAAGCACCTCCTCCTACCACTCAAGATCCAATTTCTCATGATAAGCCCATTATCCAAGAACAAGAACAAGACCCTCCACAATCCGATGTTGTTGCTCAACCACAAGTTGATGATGCGGTTGATCCACGAGATCGGCTTGACCGCATTTGCTTTGGAGAAAATGATACTATTGAAGATGGATCCGCCCTTGATGATGAACCAAATGTTGTTCATGAACCCGAATGGGTGGAGCCTATTGAAACTCCAACTTCCATCATGAAATTGGTGGCTAGATGTGTTGATGTTGACAAGATTCTCACGGGATTGGGGAAAGGTATAGTTACTCGCCGTCAACTTATAAAATTTTGCGCTCACTTCTCGTTTGTGTCTAGCATTGAACCACTTAGGGTTGAACAAGCACTTGTGGATGCGGATTGGCTCATTGCAATGCAAGATGAGCTCACTAGTTTCACCCGGAATGAAGTATGGTCTCTCGTGGAGAGGCCTTCCGGTCATGATCATAACATCATTGGAACCAAGTGGATCTTCAAGAACAAGCAAGATGAATATGGTAATATCATTCGAAACAAGGCAAGGCTAGTGGCTCAAGGGTACTCCCAAGTTGAAGGCTTGGATTTTGATGAGACTTTTGCTCCCGTTACCCGTCTTGAATCTATACGCATGTTTCTTGCTTATGCCGCATTCAATGGATTCCCATTATTTCAAATGGATGTAAAAAGTGCTTTTCTTAATGGTCCACTACAAGAGGATGTATATGTAGCACAACCACCCGGCTTTTTTGACCCTCATCACAAGGACCGCGTGTACAAACTTCATAAGGCATTATATGGTCTTAAGCAAGCCCCTAGGGCTTGGTATGACCATCTTAGGAAGTTTTTACTCGAGGAAGGATTTGTGAGGGGTGTCATTGATGCCACTCTTTTTACCTAGAGAACCAATGGTGAATTGCTCATATGCAAAATCTATGTAGATGACATAATATTTGGTTCTCCTAACCCATCTTTGTGCAAGTGGTTCTCGGAAACTATGACCAAGAACTTTGAGATGTCCATGATGGGGAGCTTGAAGTACTTCCTTGGATTTCAAATCGAGCAATTTTCCGAAGGAACCTTCATCTCCCAAACAAAGTACATTCAAGACATGCTCGTGAAGTTTGGTATGAAGGATGCCAAGCCATGCAAGACACCCATGCCAACCAAGGGATATCTAGATCAAGACCTTTCTGGTATTCCATTTGATGCTACTCTTTATCGTTCTATGATTGGATCATTGCTTTACCTTTGTGCATCTAGAACGGATATTATGCTTAGCGTAGGAATGTGTGCAAGATATCAAGCCTCTTCTATGGAGAGTCATCATTTGGCGGTTAAGCGCATTCTTAGATACCTTGTTCATACTCCTTTGTTGGGCCTTTGGTACCCCAAGGAAGCCAAGTTTGATCTCTTGGGGTACACCGATGCGGATTGGGCCGGAGATAAGGTGGATCGGAAGTCAACATCCGGTTCATGCCAATTTCTTGGGCGCTCATTGGTAAGTTGGCATTCCAAGAAGCAAAATTGTGTCTCCCTCTCCACCGCCGAAGCCGAGTATGTGTCTGCCGCAAGTTGTGCTACTCAAGTTCTATGGATGAGGCAAACTTTGAAGGATTATGGCCTCACCTATAAGAAGGTACCCATCTTATGTGACAATGAAAGTGCTATCAAGATTGCCAACAACCCGTGTCAACATCCTCACACCAAGCATATTGACATTCATCATCACTTCATACGGGATCATATTCAAAAGGGTGATATTGTTCTTGCACATGTGGGAACCGACAAGAAACTTGCCGATATTTTCACGAAACCGTTGGATGAAGCAAGGTTTTGCCAACTAAGGGGTGAACTTGGTATCTTGGAACGTTATAGCTTCTCGGCCTAGGGGTATCTTTCTCTCATTCATACACATAGCAACTATCTTGTCTAGATGTAGGCATGTATGTAGGGGAGACACTCAATCAATGAGTTCTCTACTCTCTACGTGATGCATAAATGGATTCACACATCAACAATCCGCGTGCTCACCACGGTGAACCCACGTGTAGCGGTTATCAATGGAGTATGTGTTTTTGGACCCAAGATACATCTTCGCGGTGTCAAAGCACAACACACTCAAACATGGTGGCCTCGGCCACCGCCTCTCCTTTGTGGAAGGCTTGTTTTGCTCATTCATGTGTGCATCCATGGTTATGATTTTGTCTGTTTCTCTACATTTGGCCCCTGTCAAGGTTGTTTGAAATTATTGAGTAAATTATTTTTCAACATTTTCGGGTTGATACGACAAAGATCAGTAGCCTGTCGGACATTCGTCGGCTTTCGGACGTCCGACCGTCCGAAACTCGTCGGATTTCCGACATTCCTTGCTGCCATGCACCTGATGGCCCTGCCTGGCCTAACTTCGCTGTCTCTGTCGGACGTCCGAAACCCATCGGACGTCCGAAGTTGGATGCACTATATATATTGGCCATCAGGCCGAGGGGGGCAGTTTCTTTCCCCTCGTCCGTTCCTCCCTGGATTGGCTCCTGCGCCGCCCTCGCCCGGTCACGCCGCCGGCCTCCCCGGCCTCCCCGGTGTTTCCCCTCTCCGTATCCGCTCCTCCGTGGTACTCCTCCTCCCGATCTATCCTTCCATCCGATTGGTTTTTCCCTTGGTGCCCGGATTTTTGCCTCAACCTCGTCTCTTCTTGCTCTAGGGCTTCGAGATGGTGAGGAAGAAAACATCCGCTCCCAAGAATCATGATTCCTCTGGTTCCCGTGGTATGCACATGCTCACCATGTGTGCCCCCATTTTTTATTAGATGATTAGGGTTTCCGTGCTCATGTGCTTCTCATATGGCTAGGTGGTTCCGGGGATGAACGGCCCCGTCTTCGTCGCTGCATGAAGCACCCGACGTACGCGGATCCATCCTCGGACAGTGAGAAGACTCCTAGCTCGGAGGATAGCGCCTATGGATCCGACTTTGAGGATGAGGAAAACATTCGGGGCGAAGAGGAGGATATGTTTGCTGCTGAGGATCCCCCTGTGGTGACTCGCCCCTCCAAACTTGGCGTGCGTCGCCCGGCTAAGGGATCCTCTTCGGCATCCGGTACTCGTGATGATGAGGATCCTGCCGATTCTCCTCCTATGCCTCCGATCCATATCTCCTCCGAGCCGGTGGTTGCTACTGGTCGTATGATGGTGGAATACTCGAAGATTTCTCTGGATGCATACCGCAAGCTTCGCCGTGTCAATCAGTTTGTGGCTCCTCAGGATTGTCTGGATGGCAGGTTCCGGACCAATGTGTAGGCAGATATCTTCACGTCAGTTGCTGTTCTTCAGGAACTTGCAAACTCTCATGCCTGCATTCCCCTTGACTTCATCCAGGCCAATCCGGACAAGTTTCCCGGTGTGATGGATCTTATTGATTCTGTGGGGCTCGGTCCAGTCTTCAGCTTTCGGCGTGACTGGAACACTGCTGCGATCCTCCAGTTCTATGCCACATGCTACTTCCACACCAATCACCGAGAGATCTCATGGATGACTGGTGAGCAGCAGTGCACTGCCACGTTTGCTCAGTTTCAGAAAGCTCTGAACATTCGCTCCTCTGGTGTCCAGATTCATGCATCTACCAAACAGAAGCCCAAGGGGATCAATGATTGTCTGTGCTTTGTTAAGTCTGGGATTGAAGGTGATGACTGCTACAGGAAGCCCAATGACATATCCATTTGGAAGCAACCCTATAGGTTCCTGTACCAGTGCGTGCTCAGGACTCTGTATCCCAAGTCTGGTGATAAGACTCATTGTAGCAGCTCTGCTATCACATTGATGTGCCATATCCATGACACCCCCCTCAAGCGTCTTGATGTGCCCCACTATCTTTGGCATGAGATTCGGATGGCGAGCCTTCAGCAGCGTCGCCAATATCCCCATGCACCCTTCATGATGGCGCTCATTCAGTACGTCGTCTCCTTTCCATTGGAGATCGCTCAGCCCCACGCTATTTGGTCCATTCCGGAGCACATGTACTTCGATGCTCCTGAGGTTGTCCCAATGCGCTCTGTTCCGATGCACACCACTGTTCGTGGAAACCTTCACCGTCAGTCTGTGGAGCAGGCTCCTATGCGTCGTATGGCTCAGTTCTTGGGTAAGGCCCAAGCGGCTATGATGCGGGCTATCTCGTTCAACTGCCACTCCAACCACACGGTGGTCTCCAGTCTCATCAAGTCCAAGAACTCCCTGAAGGCCCGTCTGCGTGCAGCTGGAGAGACCAACGTAAGTGATGATGAGCGTCTTCCCGATGCTCCTCCCGCTGATCTTGGTTTCTGTTTTCCTACCGGACCGGAGTGGGCGGATTTCTTCCCTGGAGACCCTGGCGCGAGCGACAATGTGACTCACTAGTATCGTCAGTGTGTGTGCCCCCTTTTTGGTACTTGGTGTCAAAGGGGGAGAGTACTATTGTGTTTTACTTATGTTGTCTAGGTGATCGAAACTTCTTATGTTGTCTAGGTGATCGAAACTTGATTATGTCGTTGTATGGGACCTGGTGTGTTAAGACTTGTTTTATGTGGTTTCATGTGTCTCATGCAATGATTCTGACTTTGTGTTATGAATGGTGTTGCTCTTGCGTCTGGCTGGCTTAAAAACTTATTGGCATATGGTTTTTGTTCTGTTTGGGTGCAATCTAATTTGTCATCTCCATAATCAATGATTGTTTGCCTTGATATCATGTATTGTGACTCGCCCCAAATGTGCGCATCTTGCGTAAAGTAAAGAATCTTATATGCACACATTAAGGGGGAGTTCATAGTAAAACTTCCTCCCACTAAAAAGAAAAATCTGAATAATTTTGGGAGCTATATGTATGTTGTCATCAACTACCAAAAAGGGGGAGACTGAAAGTGCAATCTTGCCCTTAATTATATTTTGATGTTGATGACAATGTACATATAGAGGACTAATAATGTTTGCCAAGTATATCTCAGGTTTTAGTCCTCGGTTCGTTGTGGTGGTGGATCAAGGACCATTTGATCTTATCAAATTACTCAAGATACGAAACCCATGAAGTTGAAGCGTAAGCTTTTCGGTTAATGTTGAGTACAGGGATCCCCGCACTATTAACAGGGGATCAATGCGTTTGTGTTTAAGATTTTCTCAAAGCTAATTAAAACAAAAAAATTCTGACACAAAATCGGAGCTAAAATGTAAAAATCAGATCACTGCTTTCGGGCGTCCGACAAGGTTCGGATGTCCGACAATTCAAAGTTTCGGACGTCCGACAGCCATCGGACGTCCGACATCTCATATACCGTTTTTCGCAGGAAAGGTCAGTGGGCATGTAAATTCGCCGGAAGTCCGACGTGTTTCGGAAGTTCGACCCCTCGGACGTCCGAACTCTGTCGGATGTCCGATATGCTACTGACCTTTTCCTCGGGTGTTGTATGCTGAACTCATTTTGAACACTTCGGACGTCGGACCTGGTTCGGACGTCCGACCTAGTTCGGACGTCCGACATTTGGACTTTCGGACGTCCAACACCTGATGGGCGTCCGACACTTGCACAACATATTGCCCCAACGACCATTTCGTCCCTTGGGCTATAAATACCCCCTCACACCCACTTGTGAGGGTTGACCACTTCATTTGCAAACACCCAAGAACACAAGTGCTCCCTCTCACTCTCTCCCTCACCAAATCTCGGATCCCGGAGAGTTCCTTGAGAGTAATTGACAGATCTTTCACCGAGTGATAGATCCACCCCTTCCCCATCTTCCAAGCAAAGAAAATCGCGTTTTGAGCAAGTCTTGAGCATTTCCCATTGATATTGTTACTCTTGGAGGTTGGAGACTCCTAGGGGGGTATGAGTTCTTCGGAGAGGAATCGACCATTGTGATTACCCCCGTTGAGTTTGTGAGGGTTTGGTGACCACCTTTAAGGTCAACCGATAGTGGTTGGGAATCGCCTTCGTGGTGATATCTCAAGGGGAATAGAGTGAGTCTTCGTGGCGTTGGTGTGCCTTCGTGGTTTCACCCACTCTCTCCGAACGGTGAGTATCTTCCCTCCAAGGAAGTGAACATCGGGATACATCGTTGTCTTCGCGTCATTCGGTTATCCCCACTCTTTTCCCTTATTACTTGTACTACCGTATTATTTGCCCCTCACTTGCTTTAGTATATTATGCTTATTGTTTATCTTGTCACAACTAGGTAAACGTTGCAATTGTTAGGCTCACCTTTATCTTCCGCATTATTGCCTAAAATTGTTAAGTAGTGTTAAATTTTTTGTAATAAGACCTATTCACCCCCCTCTAGGTCTATCTCGATCCTTTCACCTGTACGCTGATTTTTCCTATATTTTTCCCGGAATTTTTCTGGCACTCTAAATATTGGGAAAACCTGAAATACAAAAACAACAGAAAACAGGACCTAGCACTGGGGTGCACTGAGTTAATAGGTTAGTCCAAATATGGTCAAAAGTGTATGGAAGTGCATCAATATCATAGCAATATCACACAAAATAAGCATGGAGCAAGCAGAAATTATAGATACGTTTTCGACGTATCAACATCCCCAAGCTTAATTCCTGCTCGTCCTCAAGTAGGTAAATGATAACAAGCATAATTTCTGTGGTGACATGCTACCAACCATAAAAGAACTTTCAAGTAAAGCAATCAAGACATGTAATTAAATTCAAGTCATAACAGGCAAGAGTCTATATTAGCATTGAGACAAGCAACATAAGAACATAAAGGTGCAAGAGCTCTCGCTGTCCGTAACTCGAATGTCTCCAAATGGTGTTTGCGTGCAAGAAAGGGGATAGGGATATAAGAGAAAAAATTATTTTTGTGTTGAGAACTCAATCTACTAAAGTTTCACACTTGGTCTTCTTTGGAATCTTATCTTGACTCATCCCGAGACCACTAGCAGGTACAAGTCAAAATGATCCACTCCTTTTCGATATTTTGAGAACTCATGCAATGGATGAGCGTAAGCAAGAAAGTTGACACTTAGGATGGCAAAGAGAGAATAAGGTGGAGGAGGAAGACAAAAAAAGGTGTGAAAGGCTCACATCAATGAGGACAATCATAGGCGAGAGAAAGCCAAATGATAGATATGATGTGAGGAGTAGGGATTGCCATGCAACGGATGCACATATGAGCTAAGGTAAGCTTTCCAATGGAACTAGTGGGGGTGCATCCAACTTGTTTGCTCAAGAAGACCTAGATCTCATTTGAGGAGGCTCATCATTATAATATACAAGCCAAGTTCTACAGTGTGAAGGTCCCCACATAGCTATATGCATGAATGATAATCTCTATGGAGTATAAGATATAAGAGGGAGTACGAGTGTGGATCTCTCAAAAGGAATAGTAGTGTGTGATACGTCCAAAATGCATCACTATTTTATATAGTAATTCTTTCTTATTCATTGATATATTTCATGATATGATGCTATTCTTATGTTGTTTTGGCCTATTTTACACAGTTTGCAACTTTCCGGTGCCGAAGCAACAGACGCAGGATTCAGCGGTAAAAAGTGGGCGCTGAGTTGATGAAGAAGAATACCTCCAAATTACCTGAAAATTGACGGAGGCTATTTTCCAGAAGGATCACGAAGACACGCAAAAGAGTGACCAGAGGGGGGCCACAGGGTGCCCAGGCGGCCACCTGGCGCGACCCCACCCTGGCCGCGCCGGGAGGGCGCCTAGGCCCCTGGGACCACTCCCGGTTCCCCCCTCTGGCCTATATATCGCACATCTTCCAGAAACCCTAAAAAGGGGGGTTTTATGGAGTTCCGCCGCCGCTCCGTGGCGGATACCTACAGAGAAGAAAAGCCATCTCTGGCGGCCAGATTCCGCCGGGGAGATCACTTCCCGGAAGGGGAGATCATCGCCATCGTCATCACCATCGTCACGGGCATCATCGAGATCATCATCAACATCATCCCCACCATCAGCACCATCTCCACCTCCATCCAATCTCATATCACAATTGCAACTTGTGTTGTAATCCGTACTATCTATCCTCTCTACTCTATCGATGTTGATTACTACTTTGTGGTGAATGCTATTGAGTTTTGTTGGAGAAATATTATTGTGCCCAGATTGTTTATCATCTATTTATCCCCACTGATCATGATCTCTTTTATGTCTTGTGAGTAGTTACTTTAGTTCTTGAGGACATGGGAGAAGTCTAGTTGTTAGTAGTCATATGATGTTGAAATAATATGTGTTGTTTGATATTTAAGTTGTGTTGTGATTTTCCTAGTGGTGTTGTGTGAGTCGAACACTCAACACTTCGCCTTATCAAGGACCTAGGGGAATACATTGTGTACAAAGAATGCTTACGGTGGGTTGCCGGAGTGACAGAAACCTAAACCCCAGTTTGCACGCTTTTGCACAAGGGAACAATGGATCACCGATCGTATTGCTATGGTTAGGCTTTTGCCTTAATTACTATCTTGTATTTGCGGATGCTTGCGAGGTGTTTAATCATAAGAGTGCACTTATCTTAGTCTAGAGGGTGTACTAGCATAGATCCACCCACTCAACACTTATCAACACAGCACATAGTACCGATACGGAATATGGCGGAAGCACATGATTACCTCTCCCGTGTGTCCTCAAGAACACTTTAGCCTGTATAAGTTCAGTTGCTAGGCCTCTCCTTTGCTCAGAAAGGATTGGGCCACTCATTACTCTCCAGTGCCTTTACTTTGTTCGTTTTTACTTTCCTGTTGCTTATACCAAGAAAACCCCTAAAAAGTCATCTTTCAGTGCTTGCAGTTATCTCCTTGCCAAAGTCACTTGCTATTACCTTCTGCTCCTCGTTGGGTTCGACACTCTTACTTATCGAAAATGCTGCAATAGATCCCTTACGGTTGTGGGTCATCAGTGTGCCCCCTTCTCTCTTTTTATTTCTTTTTTCTCTTTTTTGTATTTTTTTGTATTTTTTGGTGGACTCAATGGCTCTTTCTATCTCTCTCATTTGTCCTCTTTGGGATCTTTTGATTTTGTCCTCTTTGGGATCTTTTCCTCACTTTAGGGGCGACACTCTATATGTTATAAGAAGTATAAAGGATCTTTCACACTTTACAAAAGTACTCATCATAAAGAAAATGAAACTATCATGAAGTATGCAAATGTATGCCTCTGCCAGTGTAGCAGGATATGCAATGATACTAGCGCGTCATGTAGCAATGATAGGGCAAGGCCCAACTAGCATGCATCTCATCGATCAAGCAAGTAGAATATATGACATGAAGATCAAGTCATGAGAAGGTGGATGTTGCATGGAAATATATCTCGGAAAGGCTATGGAAATGCCTTGATAGGTAGGTATGGTGGCTGTTTTGAGGAAGGATATAAGGAGGTTTATGATGACAGAGCATATCGTGCCAAGGATTTGGATGTACCGGCGAAAGCGGACGCCAAATCTCGGAGTGAGAAGAAAGCAATGCACGACACAAGAGAGGCTAGAAAAGTATGGGTAGGTGGAAGTGTCAACTTTCGAATACTCACATTAGTCCGAAGAACTCATGCACTTATTATCGGTAACTCTCAATCTAATTAGGAGGTTCACAAAGAGACAAGTACCCCGAGGAGGAGTGTATGGGGGTTTGGTTATCCTTGCGCATCCTCGACTCATGGTACGTTAGTGTACTCTAATATTCGATCCCTCCAAAGAGTAGTGATCCATGTAGTAGCTAAAGTTTTCAACTAATTTTTTAAGTTTTTAAAATAAACACGGATTGCCCAAAATACGACATCTATCACTAATAGGCTAAAGCTCTTGACACCAAAAGTCCAAACATTACTCATGGCAATACCTCAAAACAATTGCAAATTACTACTACAATTTAATAGCAACCTCCATTACCTACTTCAACTCAAGACACACAACTCAGTGCAACAGGCAAAATCTCTAAGCAAGATAAACATGAAAACTCAAGAGAGTTCCAGCAACAAACTAGACAAAAGCTCTTAAAAAGATAAGCATGAAAATTAAGAGCTAAACATGACAGTAGCTATGAAAGAGATAAAGAACACACACAGCAAAGATAAGCATGAAAAAGTCCTATGAAGTGTTCTAAGTTTTGAAAGTGGAGCGTGTTTCTCTCCAATACAAAGAAATCTGGGTTCTAACTTGTTATGAACAGCAATAAAATCTAAAAAAATCTAAAAAGGAAATAAAGAGCAAGACGCTCCAAGCATAGCACATAACGCATGAAGTGATAAAAATATAGTGGAACGAAAGACGAACTGATAATTGTTGATGGAGAAGGGGATGCATGGGGGCATCTGTCGGGGGGATGGATCAGGCCCATAGACCCGACATTAGAAACCTCTAGGACAACTTACATATGAAGGCCCACAAAGAAGACCCGACCACGAGTCTGACGTGCCAAGCGTGAAGATTGAAGCCTTAGAAGGAATTCGACTTACCTTGTATAACACGTAGCAAACTTGTAAAGTAGAATAGAACTCCACATCGTGTAGGAGTCAGACTCTAGGAATCCCGGGACCCGGCGCCTTTATAAACCGAGGTCCACGGGAGCCAAAGCCAGAACTTACCTCAAGCCAGGACTAGACAACTCGCACTATAACCTAGATCTCCACGAGACTAAGATTGCGAAACATCACCACAGTAATCGATACGATCGGCTCTTCCTATTGAGGAGTTGATACCCGAGATACTTCTCACTCCTCGTTTTTACCCCAAGTGGAAGGTGAGATGTAGCGTAGCGGCAAATTTCCCTTGGTAAATATACCAAGGTTGAAAAGATCGTCTCCCGCAGGACTCCAATAGATACAAGTAGGTGGTGAAGTGAACAATGGCGCCGTTTACAACCTAAGGTTGCTTACTTCACCTGGACCTACACACACAACAGATAGCTTTGCTCCCAACGAGTACAGAGGAGTGATGGCGCGAGAGTTGACGGGTGTAGTCTTCTCGCCCTTCGTTGGTGAGCCCCAAGTGGAAGGCGTGATGTAGCACAGCAGCAAATTTCCCTCAGTAAAGATACCAAGGTTTGTCTCCAGTAGGACTCCAGAGATGATAAGTAGGTGTCAGCGGCGCAACTGACGCGGACCTGCACACAGACACAAATAACTTTGTTCCCAATGAAGTTCAGAGAGGTTGTCAATCTCTCCGGTCTTGTTGTTCACAAAGGATCAAACACAAGGGATAATGATAGCAACTGAAAGTAAAAGCAGAAAAGTAAATGAGCGTGGAAACAGTAATGAGGATATGGACCGGGATACGTGATGTTCACTAGTGATGTCTCTCTCCCAAAAGACGATAAAACTGCTATGCGAGGTAAACAAATTAAAGAAGGGCAATTGACAGGATTATGAACGCACCGCAATGCTAACTATGCTACAAAAGAAAGGAAGAGGCTCAAAAGCACGGGCAGTACGCCAAAATAAGTAGACCGAAATCCAACTGCATCTACTACTAATCATCCACCTTGAGATATCTATCCAGAACATCTCGCTGGTATTAAGTTGCGAGCCCCACCCAAAATGTAAACCCAAAGCAACAGACAACTGCATTAAAAAGCACTTTGCGTAAAGTAAACAATCCTTGCAACCGCGGTTTCAAGAACTGTTGTTTTCCCCCTTGTGGCAACAGCACATCCCCTAGACTCATGTTTCTGTCACTCAAGCGTGTCATCGGGGGGCATGAACCCACAATCGAGCATAACGTTCCCTATTGGGGTTGCTACCTACTACTTGGCCAAAGCAATAAAAAACAACGGAGAACATGCAAGAATTACTTAGGAACAAAAATATAAGAGATAAAAACCAAATATATTACTCAATCACAATCTGAACATAATCTCATAATCCATCAGATCCCATCAAACTCAGCATAGCAACAGCAGAAAGATTACAAAAGTGCCTCGATCATGTAGGGCAGCTCACGAGGTCTAAACCATGAAGAACAAAGAGGGGAGGAGAACATCACATAGCTACTGATCACGGACCCATGGTCCAAGGAAAACTACTCACGAGACATCCGGGGAGCATCCATGGTGGAGAGGAGACTCCCGGAGGTCGACCCTCCCTCCGGCAGGGTGCCGGGAAGAGGTCTTTTGGTGCTCCCGATCTCGGAAGCGCGGCGGCGGCTGAACAGAGGAGAGATCGCGAAAAAGGGTTCTCTTTTTGAAGTTTCCCGTGACGGAGAATATATAGTCGAAGGGGGCAGCCAGAGGTGGCCAGGGGCCCCAGGCGCCGCCCCCTGGCGCGTCCAGGGGTGGGGCCGCGCCGGGTGGCCGCCTGGGCCACCCCTGGCTCCCCTCTGGCCCCACTCGGGCTCTTCGCGAAGCTTCCTGTACGCTGATTTTTCCTATATTTTTCCCGGAATTTTTCTGGCACTTTTTATATGGGGGGAAACTGAAATAGAAAAACAGCAGAAAACAGGAACTGGCACTGTGGTGCACTGAGTTAATAGGTTAGTCCAAATATGGTCAAAAGTGTATGAAAGTGTATCTAGATCATAGCAATATCACACAAAACATGCATGGAGCAAGCAGAAATTATAGATACGTTTTGGACGTATCAACATCCCCAAGCTTAATTCTTGCTCGTCCTCGAGTAGGTAAATGATAACGGCATAATTTTTGTGGTGACATCCTAGCAACCATATAAGAACTTTGAAAAGTAAAGCAATTAAGGTTAGAAACTCAATTCAAGTCATAACAAGCAAGAGTCTATATTAGCATTGAAACAAGTAACAAAAGAACATTAGGTGCAAGAGCTCTCGCTGTCCGTGACTCGAATTTCTCCAAATGGTGTTTGCGTGCAAGAAGGGGGATAGGGAATACGAGAAAAAC
Organism: Bromus sterilis; assembly: GCA_950022295.1. NCBI lineage: Eukaryota > Viridiplantae > Streptophyta > Magnoliopsida > Poales > Poaceae > Bromus > Bromus sterilis. Next base: position 352,186,009 of record OX465597.1, read on the forward strand.
AATTTATTTGTTGAGAACTCAATCTACTAAACTTTCACACTCGGTCTTTTTCTGGAATCTTATCTTGACTCGTCCCCAGACCACTAGCCAGGTACAAGTCAATTTGATCCACTCCTTTTTCAATATTTTGAGCACTGATGCAATGGATGAGCGTAAGCACGAGAGTTGACACTTAGGATGGCAAAGAGAGAAGTGCGGAGGAGGAAGACAAAAAGGATGAGAAAGGCTCACATCAATGAGGACAATCATAGGCAAGAGATGACAAATGATAGATATGATGTGAGGAGTAGGGATTTCCATGCAACGGATACACATACGAGTGTTGGGATACGGGGCAGAAAACACAAATTTTTCATACCTACGGTACCCGAACCCAAGATCTATGCTATGGCGATGTAAAGTAACGGAGGGAATCAGTGTTCATACCTTTGAAGACCGAAAGAGGGAAACGTTCTTGCGAACGTGGCTGGCGTAGACTCGGAACTACGACCTCCCTGTCGTGTAGAAGATCACCGCCGGCGAGGATGACTCCCGGTAAACCTCCAGCGACAAAGTAGCACGACAGGTGTAGTGCCTCGAAGAGATTATACACGTACGGTACAATCGATGTTCCTCCCGGGCCCCGAACCAGGTGAGCAGCGGAAGAAATACGGTTACGGATCCCGACTCCAGCAGAACGACGGCCTGCCTTATGGTGGAGAACTCCAACCCAGGTGCAGACTCCAAACAAGGGGAGTCCACTTCCGGGAAGGAGAAGGAGGAAGAAGGAGATATTGGTGTGTTGGAAAAAGGGGGGGCTACCCCTCCTTATATAGGCCAAGGGGGGGGGCTGCTATCCTCCTCCCTTCCCCCATGTGGGACTAAACTCCCAAGGGGGGGGAGTGCGCCGGCCATAGGGGGGGATGGGCCCCACTCTTGGCGCCAAGCCCAAGGGGGAAGACCCCCTCCTCCCTTAATGGGCCCCATGGGCCCATTTAGCCTTTTCCCATTTTTTTAATTTATTTAATATGTTGTAAATATTTAATTCAGATAATTAAATAACAAAACATTATTAAAACAATTAAACTTTATTTTGAACTATTCAAAATGTCCGGAAACCATTCCGTCCTCCTCCGGAACTATTCCGGTGATTCCTCCTATTTCACCGATTGATCCCGTAACTGTCCTATGCATCGATTGCCCTTAAGTGTAACACCCTAACGGTCTGGGAAACAACAGACATGGTCGAGACTCTTCTCATTGACCAATGACTAGTCAGTTGGACCTGGTTACAATCCTTGACAGCCCCTGCGCTTCCATCAAATGAACTTCGATCGCTTTTGGAAACCGTTAACGATACGACGTAATCCCTTTGTGTTGCGGTACTTTGTTTGTCCGAGGTTTGATCGTCGGTATCCTACATACCGTGTTCACATCTCGTTCACAACGAACAAGTTTACTCGTCCAGGATCATTGCATCTCTTGTGACCTAGTCACTTGCTTGCAAGCTATTGATGCAATATCACCGAGTGGGCCCAGAGTACCTGTCCTGTCACAAGGACTGACAAATCCCGCTCTGATCTATTAACATACTCATCAACCATCTATTTCGGAATACCCAAAGTGCACCGTTATAGCCAGCATATTTCAGTCAGGCGGTGGGATACAAATCAAAGTCTCCTCATAGATGACAATTACGTATGATCATTACGGTCTAAGGACTAAGCCATATGTTACAAAGTCATAGCAACGCTGAACTATGTGACTTGATCACATTGCAATACTTTAGGTGGGTGTACGTCCATCACATCATTCCCCTTAACGATATGACCTCATTGTCAATGGACTTAAGTGTCGCCATGATCAGTAAAGCTTGATCAATCAATTGCCCAATGAGATAGTTTACCCGAGTTAAACTACGGACCATGTTTTATACTACACCTGTATTAGTATTTCCAAGTAATACAGTTATAGCATAGTATAAAACTTATTATGAACAAAACGGATATGTGACAAATATCTTTATTAATTTGTCTCTAGGGCACATATCCAACAGTCTCCCACTTGCACTAGAGTACAAATTACACTAGTTTACATCAGGTATGTATCTAACACCAATGGTCTCTCGGTGTTCTTCAAACTTGCCCTGTGGAAGAGGTTTAGTCATTGGGTCTGCTGCGTTCAGATCCGTATGTATCTTGTGAATCCTAGTGTGTCCATCCCTGACGTAGTCTCGCGTCACATGGAACTTTCGGAGGATGTGCTTGGCTGTAGAGTGAGTTCTTGGCTCCTTCGCGTTAGCAATGGCACCCGTGTTATCGCAGAAGATTCCCACGGAGTCAGTGCAGCTGGGAAAGACGCCAAGCTCAATCACGAACTTCTTCAGCCACATCGCCTTGTTTGACGCTTCGCAAGCGGCAATATACTCCGACTCCATTGTAGATTGGGCGACGACTGACTGTTTGCCTCTCCTCCAGCTAATTGCGCCACCGTTCAACATGAAAACATATCCCGTCTGGGATTTCGAGTCATCTAGATCTGAGCCGAGGCTTGCGTCAACGTAACCCTTTACGGTGAGCTTCTCATCAACTCCTCCATAAACGAGAAAGAGATCCTTGGTTCTTCTCAAGTACTTAAGGATGTTCTTTACTGCTGTCCAGTGAGCCATTCCCGGATTACTCTGGTAGCGATTAGTCATACTAATGGCCAGCGCTAAATCCGGTCTAGTACATAACATAGCATACATGAGAGAACCTATGGCTGAGGCATAGGGCTTTGAGGACATCTCCTCCTTCTCTTTTGCTATGGTTGGGCATTGAGTCACACTTAATTTGACACCTTTTATAAATGGCAAGAGGCCTCTCTTGGAGTTACCCATACTGAACCTTTTCAATATCTTGTCAATATAAGTGTTCTGACTCAAGGCCAACCGCCGATTAGGTCTATCTCTATAGATCTTAATCCCTAATATGTACGCAGCTTCACCCAGGTCCTTCATGGAAAATTTTCCATTCAGATATTCCTTTACTTATTCTAAGAATTTCTTATCGTTCCCTATCAGTAATATGTCATCTACATATAACACAAGGAATGCTACAGAGCTCCCACTCAGTTTCTTATAGATGTAGAACTCTTCGACGTTTTGGACAAATCCAAAAGCTTTAATGACCTCATCAAATCGAAGATTCCAGCTCCGAGATGCTTGCTTCAACCCATAGATGGACCGTTGAAGCTTGCACACCTTACCAGCATTCCTTGGATCGATAAACCCCTCTGGTTGCATCATATAAAACTCCTCCTCAATGTTGCCATTAAGGAACGCAGTTTTCACATCCATCTGCCATAGCTCGTAATCATGATAGGCAGCTATTGCTAGTAGGATCCGAATAGACTTGATCATCGCTACAGGAGAGAATGTCTCCTCGTAGTCAACTCCTTGAATTTGTCGGAACCCCTTCGCGACAAGTCGAGCTTTGTAGACAGATACGTTTCCGTCTGCGTCAGTCTTTTTCTTGAAAATCCATTTATTCTCGACGGCCTTGCGGTCCTCGGGAGTATCCACCAAAGTCCAAACTTTTTTGGTGTACATGGAGTCTATTTCGGATTTCATGGATTCTAGCCATTTCTCGGACTCGGGTCCCTCCATTGCTTCTTTGTAACTCGTAGGTTCATCCGACTCATCAGCCGAGATTGCATTCACAAGCTGTCCGTAAAAATCGGTAGGTTGACGGACTCTTGATGACCTACGGGGCAAAATAGGTTCCTCTTCATTCTCATCATGATCATCATGTATGTCATGATCGTTATGAATGTCTTCCTGGCCATTCTCTTCAGCTCCCACTGTGGAAGAAGGTTCCAGAACAATTTCTGTTGCCGGTTCTTCCATTTGGAGTGATTGGTCAGTCACTTCATCAAGGTCTATTTTCCTCCCACTCAATTCTTTCGAGAGTAACTCTTTCTCAAGAAAGTGTCCAGTCTTAGCGACAAACATTTTTCCCTCAGATTGGTTGTAGAAGGTGTATCCAACAGTTTCCTTTGGATATCCTACAAAGATGTATTTCTCCGCCTTAGATTCGAGTTTGTCAGGCTGAAGTTTCCTAACATAAGCCTCACAACCCCAAATCTTCAGGTGAGACAACTTTGGCTTCTTGCCACACCATTTCTCAATTGGTGTTGTCTCTACGGATTTGGATGGTACCCTATTAAGAACGTAAGCGGCAGTTTCTAATGCATACCCACAGAATGAAGTAGGTAAGTCGGTATGAGACATCATTGACCGTACACTATCCAATAGTGTTCGATTACGTCGCTCGGACACACCGTTTCGCTGAGGTGTTCCAGCTGGCGTAAGTTGTGGTACAATACCACAAGTCTTCAGATGAGTGCCAAACCCGTGACTTAAATACTCGCCTCCTCGATCAGATCGAAGGTGCTTGATTTTCTTCCCGAGTTGATTCTCGACCTCACTCTGAAATTCCTTGAACTTTTCAAAGGTTTCAGACTTGTGTTTCATAAATAGATATACCCGTATCTACTTAAGTCATCCGTGAAGATCACGAAGTAACGAAAACCATTGCGTGCGGTCACATTCATTGGTCCGCATACATCAGTATGTATGATCCCTAATAAGTCCACCGCGCGCTCCATTGTTCCATTGAATGGAGTCCTTGTCATTTTTCCCATTAGGCATGGTTCACATGTGTCAAGGGATCCAAAAACTAATGACTCCAGAAGTCCATCTTTATGGAGTTCCTCCATGCGCTTTATACCAATATGACCAAGTCGACAATGCCACATCGTCATGTGTTCTTCGTTACTAGGCTTTAATCTTTTGGCCTCTACGTTATTGGTGTGGGAGTCATGATATTCGAGATCCATTAAGAATAAACCATTACGCACCGGTGCATGAACATAGAAGACATTATTCTTATAAATCGAACAACCAGTTGTTTCGGATTTAAAAGAATACTGGTCTCGCATCAAGCAAGAGCCACTCACAATGTTCATACTCAACGCGAGTACATAATAGCAATTATTGAAGACAAGAATCAATCCCGAAGGGAGACTAAGATGAAGCGTGCCAATTGACATTACTTCAACCTTGGCACCGTTCCCAACGCGCATCGTCACTTCATCCTTCCGCAAGAGTCGTTTATTCTGCATCCCCTCCGTGGAGTTACAGATGTGAGCAACTGATTCGGTATCAAATATCCAGACGTTGCTCCGAGCACTTGTCAGGAAAACATCAATAACATGTATATCACATATATCCATGTCTCTTCCGGCAACCTTGCCGGCCTTCTTATCTTCTAGGTACTTGGTGCAGCTGTGCTCCTTCTTGATTTCCATCTTAGCAATTTTGAGTATTGTGAACAATTCAGAAAGGGTCTCAACCATTCCTTGCATGTTGTACTTCAACACAAAACTCTCATAGCTAGGGGGTAGCGACCGCAACACCCTATCAATCGCCACTTCATCTGGAATCTTAAATTCTAGATCATTTAGGCGTTGAACGTAGTCAGACATTTTGACTACGTGCTCAGTCATGCTGGTGTGCTCTTCCATCTTTGCAGAGAAGAAAGCTTCACAAACTTCATTTCTCTCAACCTTGGCTTGAGGTGCAAAGACGGTCTTGAGGTCAGTGATTATCTCATAAGCACTGAAGCTCTCGAATCGTTTCTGCAGTTCAGCCTCCATGGCATGGAGCATACCCTTCTTGACAAGGGAGGAATCATCCGACTTAATGAGATAGACTTTCTTCTCAGCCGGAGTAGCGGTAGTTGCTGGTGCATCTCCTAATGCAGTCTCAAGTACATAGGACATTTTGAGGGGAACGAGGGGAATCCTCAGGGCGCGGAACCAGGAGGTGAAGTTTGACCCATTAGTTTTCAGTTTATCTTTCTCTAGGAATGATCCTAAGTTGAACGAGGGGCGTGGTGCTGTCATCTACAAGGTTGATTCACAAAGATACATATCTAGACTTTTGTTCATAATGTGGAGTTCAATTACAGTTAATTCTAAAACTCCCACTTAGGAAAACATCTCTCAATTTTTGTTACGTGATTACACGATCCTAGAACACCATACCTCCCCCGATCGCCACGGCCATCAGTATGTGTTCAAGGTAGACCATCATGCCAATCACATCATCTATGTGACTCATTCTCGACCTTTCGGTCTCTTGTGTCCCGAGGCCATATCATATACATATGCCAGGCTCGCCATCACACCCTATGTGATTTGTTGCTGTGTCATGCAAGGCCATATCATATACATATGCCAGGCTTGCTACACCCACCTCTTGTGAACGAAAAAATGTTTGACACCCGTGTGACACGTGATGCCTCCATAATGTAGAACTTTCCAGGTGGTGCTCACTAGGGTAAGGACACTATGTTGGTTTTAGTGAGAGATCATCCTATAATGCTACTGTCGTTATATATAGTATATTAGCAAAACAGGATGTAAAACTTTAAATCATACAAGCTATGACCCCCCTTCATGCAAAGCAAAGTTAAACGCCTTTCTACTTTAGCTTGTGCAAGTTTTACGTGGCTGCTAGGGGTTTCGAGAGAGAGAACCGATTTCTATCCTTCGAAAACTTGCCACAACACCGTCTCCCATCCGTCTCTATTACATCCCTGTCGGGGCCCTCCGTTGCAAACATCTTCGCATCGCTAAAGCAGAGAGACAGACACCCCCCAGCCACTTTATATGGTACAAGCCATATGTCAAGCGTGGAACCAGTCTCGCGTAAACGCGTAAGGTCGGTCGGGGGCCGCTTCATCAAACATTGCCGCAACGCTAAATGAGTACACGTGGGAGGGTAACGAATGAAGATTCGATGCCCCACATCCTAGATGTGTTCTACCCGTACAATACATCTACGCATAGCTAGCTCTGATACCACTGTTGGGATACGGGGCAGAAAACACAAATTTTTCATACCTACGGTACCCGAACCCAAGATCTATGCTATGGCGATGTAAAGTAACGGAGGGAATCGGTGTTCATACCTTTGAAGACCGAAAGAGGGAAACGTTCTTGCGAACGTGGCTGGCGTAGACTCGGAACTACGACCTCCCTGTCGTGTAGAAGACCACCACCGGCGAGGATGACTCCCGGTAAACCTCCAGCGACGAAGTAGCACCACAGGTGTAGTGCCTCGAAGAGATTATACATGTACGGTACAATCGATGTTCCTCCCGGGCCCCGAACCAGGCGAGCAGCGGAAGAAAGACGGTTACGGATCCCGACTCCAGCAGAACGACGGCCTTCCTTATGGTGGAGAACTCCAATCCAAGTGCAGACTCCAAACAAGGGGAGTCCACTTCTGTCAGAACCCCAACTAGGGTAAGTGCTAGGGTTTGTTTGTGCCCTTTGCATCATGCAAAAAAAATTCAAAAGAAATTCAAAAATGGGGAAAAGAAAAGCCCTGAGAAATTAATTAAAATGGCCAAATAAAAATCTTTTTTCCAAAAATCATTTGAATATTTGGAAAATTCCTATAAATGATGCTGATCATTTTAAAAGTGGTTTGGGTTCATTCCCATGCCCATGGAATATTCAACAATTCAAAAGGTTCTCTGGAAATTAAATTTGACCCTATTTGAATTGAAATTCAGATTATATTGAATTTCAAAAATGTCCAAATCCTATATGTGGCTAGCTACTGGTCACCTAGTATTTATAAAAGTATTTGGGCATAATTATAAAATGTTTTGGTATTTTTACCAGGGCAAAACAAAAGGCAGAAAAAAAATAGAGAAGAAAAAGAAAAAGGGAAAAGGAGCCCACCCAACCGGCCCCCCCGGCCCAACTTACCTTTTCCAGCCCAGCCCACCAGCCCCCCGGTGTCGTCTTCCTCCCCGGCGCCCGAAGCAGCTCGGTGGCGAGCCGAGCGCCGTGGACGCCACCGAGGCTCGCCTAGACAGCCCGAGGCGTCTCCTTGCGCCACGCACACGCCAGAGCCCCCGCAGTCTTTCCCCCTCCTCTGGCTCTCTCCCCACGCTCTCTCTCTCTCGTTTCTGCGCGAACCCGAGCCCTCGCCGGAGTGAGCCCCGTGCGCCCGCGTGGCCAACTGCGATGAGAAGCACCATCGTCGTGTCCAACAGGTCAACCGCCGTCGTCTTCGTCTTCCCGTGGAGTGAATCGAGCCCGGAGGCCCCAACGGAGACGCCCCCTTCATCGAGCTGCCGCCGACCGCAGTGGAGCCCGTCGACGATTGCGCCTCCGTGCTGCTTCCCCCGGCTCCGCCGTCCTCACCATTCGATCCAGGGTGAGCTACCGGTTCGAAACCCTTTGCTCCCGCTTTTCCCCGTGCCCCCGTGCCCGTTTCCCTCTTCAACCGACGCCGGCCGCCGTCATTGCCGTCGTAGCCGTGCTACAGCACCTCCCCTTGAACCCCCGATGGCATCTTCAGACGCGCGAGGCCCCCAGCTTCCTCCCAGTACCACCCACGCCTCTCCCCGTGGCCTTTTGGCCAAGTCCCACGAGCGCCGCCGTGGCCAGTTCCACCGGCGTCAAGCCGCCGGGCAATTAGCCCCTAACCCACCACTAAACCAACCTAACCCTCACTGACTAGTGGGCCCAGCCACTAATCTAATCCCTGTTTAAAAACTAACCGCAGGGAATAAACCCACTGAGGCTGACACCCTGGACCCACATGTCAGCCCCCCCACTGATGTCAGCATTGCATCATGCTGATGCAATAAATCAATTCCAGAAATTTAGAAATGATTTAATAATTCCAGAAAATCACAGAAAATCATTTAAACTTTGAAAATTCATAGAAAATTCATACCAACTCCAAATTGAACATATAATATATGAAAAATTATCAGAAAAATGCAAGGATTAAAAATATGCAATTTGTTTTTATGTTTGACCATTTTAAAATGGGGGAACAGAAGCAAATGTGTATATGACTTAATTTGAATTCAAATTTGACGTTTGAATTTGCATTCCAAATGTAATATACTTCAATTAAATTGAATTTTCCACAAATCAGTACCCTTTACTTCATGTCACAACAATATCATGTGCTTGTGCATTTTACTTCCGAAGTTGTCCCCCCTTGTTGATGATTGTTTCCGGTACCAGCTTTTCCGAGACGGTGATCACCCCGAAGAAGAAGACCACCGTTAAGACCCGTGTACCGTCAGCAAGGCAAGCAAACCCCATTGATCATGTCTATAAAATCCCAATTCCCTCTCATTCTCGTTTATGCATGCTTAGGAGATCACCGATACACGTTCTTTCGCATAGTTGAACCCATTCCGATGCATGACCTATCATTTTGCCACCGTATTAAGCAAACCACAATCCTAGAAGATATAGGAGTTGAATGATGAGCATGTGGCCCCTGCAACTGTTACTGCTTTTGCTGCTTAGTGATACAATGAGATTGTTATGTTTGTGAGTCGGGATGGAATGAACACAGTGATGCTGATGATAAACGTGTTGGTGAATCCACCCTAAATAAAGGTGAACGATGAGAGGCTGTGTAGGAGTACACAGTGGGTTGTCTCGTTGAACACTGCCCTAGGCCCTGAGTTCCTGTTTTGTGATCCAAGACAAATAGTATGACCACATGTAGGGTTTTATGGGAGCCCCGTTTGGCCTCTTTACGTACCCGATCCGGTCCAGGAGTCACACTAGATTCGGGCTTTCCATTTGATTTATGTATAGATATGTGGGTGGATCTGTGAGGCAGTGAAACCATCTGTCAAAGGTGGCGTCTCGGTCCCTTACATTATCTGAGTCCATTTCGTGGAACCGGCCGTACTCTCGAGCGGTGACAAACTCAGGTAGTCGACTCCTGGATTAGGGAAGGTGATGTGAGGGTAGTGCCTTGGTTTCATCGACGTCCGACACCTGCTTGAAGGGTGGCAAGAACGAGGCGATAAGTAATGACACGCGTGTGAAGATGTACACCCCTGCAGGGTTAATGAACTATTCGAATAGCCGTGTCCGCGGTTATGGACTACTTGGAAACCTCTACTTGATCATAGACAACTTGAATGGATACTTATAAAACTCGCAAGATAAGTGTGAGTGCTATGGCGTGATTTCTCGTGGGGAAGTCGAGGAAGGCACCATAGTGGTGTAATTGGTTGGAGAAAGTAGTGGACTCGTGTACGCTTCTTACCTCAAAGTCTGGTACTCGTAGTACAGGATTAGCCAAGTCAAAGCTGGCACTTCTGCATGTTGAACCCCACCTCCTTTACCTTGATACTTGAGCATGAGTAGTATAGATCTGATGTAAGTCTTGCTGAGTACGACTTTGTACTCACGTTTTCTTAATCTATGTTTTAGATGAGAACCCGGACCTCGATGGAGTCACCTTCGTGAAGCTCGACGTTGACTAAGTTAGCATAGTCCCAGACAGCAGTCTGGTCCCTCGTGGAAGGGCATGTTTGTTGTACAAGGCTTCTCTAAGCCATTTGTTAAACTTGTCTGTACTCAGACCTAATTTTCTTCCGTTGTATGATGTAATGTTGATCACAGACATGTGATCTTTGTATGCTCTATGTGTATATCAATAAAGAGTACTTTGTAGAGTTATGTGATGATACCTGTTGTTCATACTAGGCATGTGTGCTGCGGGTATGTTTATAACATGCATGTCTTAGTATGGGTTTTTGAGACCCTAGTTGTGATCTGGCTGGCGGTCTTTTATACACCAAGTGGTCCTTAGATGTGCGCAGCTTGGGGCATCGCGATGCGATTGCTCGTGACTCTGTCACGTGCACACTTTGTTGTATGATCGAGCCCGCCCTAGACCCCGACTAAGTGATCGGGCTGGAGTAAGTCTATGTAAGAGTTAGGGTTCAATCGATAACATGGTTGAGGCGACTTGTCTATGAGTATGGGATTCACCACCCATAAGCATTTAGACTTGTGAGCGGACGATGAGGACCCATCTCAGTTGATCATCCGGCCTGAATGGGATGCCCCTCACGTTCGATGCTTACCGAGAACGTTCTGTGCTTGGCCTTGTCTTCTTAGACAAGTGGGTACGGTTCTCGGCTCTCCATGTGATTGCATCGTGACTGGACTTACATACGCTAACCCCGGGTCCCGACAGACTTGGTATCAGAGAAGGACTGTCTGTAGGCTTATCAAACCCTTGGTCGAAGTCGAGTCTAGCATTCTATAGTTATATAGTTACTCTGGGTATAAGGGAACAACGTAAGGCTTCTTTTTCTCCTTATCCTCATCGATCTGAGTTCTGGGTCACCCTTATCTTTTCTACGGGATGATAGGACTAGGCTCATCTATGTCTGACTAGAACATCTCGTTGAGTGCTTCCTTTTAGCCGTAGGATTGTTGTGGTCGTCCAGAGTCTCCGTGTTTTGGGTTCCTTGAGGAAGTTCTGTCCAAATCTCCTCAAGGTTGTTTCATTTTCCATCCCGGTGTAGCCGTTATGCTGCCCGATTTATCCCGTGATTCTATGAATCTTTGCCTTTGCATTACAATCTTTTCCTCCTAGTTATGTCCTCTTATCTTTGATTCCATCGTACAACCTGTTCTGATTGTTGATTTTTATCACACAGGATGTCAGGTGGAACTCGTAGTGCTGTTCGTCGGAATCGAGACCGTGTTCGGAATAGAAATGATGATGCACCTCCACCACCGCCTTCTGCGGCGGAAATCATGATGGAAGCTGAGAAGAATCAGCGTGACAAAACACGCCTTCTGGAGCTCATCGAGCAGAATACCTCACGTCATTGCAATGTGGTTGTGAGCACTCAGGACTTCATCCTCCTCAAGCCACCGGTATTCCGATGTTCTTCTGAGCCCCTTGAAGCTGATGATTGGCTCCGTTCCATCGAGCGTAAGCTTGATACGGAACATGTTGCTCCCGATGATCGAGTTATATTCGCGGCATACTTTCTGGAAGGTGCTGCTGCTGAATGGTGGGAGAACTATGTTGCTATGCAGCCAGATAGTCACCTAGTGACTTGGCAAGAGTTCTGTGTTGCCTTTCGAGGGTACCACCTTCTAGATGAGTTGATGGAGCGCAAGAAGGAAGAGTTCTGCAATCTGACTCAAGGAGAGATTTCCATTCATGAGTATGTGAGAGAATTCAACCGTCTTGCTCGATATGCCCAAGATGAGATCACCACCGATGCCAGAAAGCAGGCAAGGTTCCGTAAGGGACTTAGCCCCATCCTTCGTCATGATCTCAACCTCATCGAATTTGCCACCTTTGAGGATTTAGTCAACAGATCCTTTAGAGCTGAGCATGGCAATGAAGTGTTCGAAGAGTCCCGCAAGCATGCTCTTGAGCTTGCTCCTTCTTCAAGTTCAGCCCCTCAGAAACGCCGAATTTGGATTCCATCCCGTGCCATACCTCAAAACCTTCTTCAGAGACCACCATCGAATATATGCCATCCACCTCAACACATTGTTCCTCCCAGGAATGATGGTGTGCGATCAAGTAATCCTGCTCCCAGCAATTCAGACAGGGTATGCTTTAAGTGTGGTCTTCCAGGCCATTACTATCGTCAATGCCCTCAGGTCTTGATGGCACCACGTCATTCTCGACCCAAGCCTCCAAAGAAATCCACCACCAAGACCATCCCAGCAAAGCTTTCAGCCATAAGTAGTGGATGTGTGAACCAAATCTCAGTTGAGGAAACCACTGCTGCTTCTGACGTCATTCTTGGCACACTCCCAGTCAATCATGTTCCCGCCTCCGTTCTTTTCGATCCAGGAGCTTCTCATTCATTCATGTCGGAGAGTTATGCACTTCTTCATGGATTTTATTTTGAAGAAATGTTTTCTCCAATGATCATTCAAACTCCTGGTTCAAAGTGGCAAACTAATAGAGTAAGCCATGGTAATCAAATTGCAATTGAGGGTTTAGTATTCCTTGCTTCGCTTATAGCCCTCAAGTCTTCAGACATTGATGTCATCCTAGGAATGGATTGGTTATCAAGGCAGAATGCTTTCCTTGATTGTAAAGCCAAATCAGTTAAACTCACCCATCCTTCAGGACAGTTCATTGACTACACATCACCCAGCTCTAGAATCCAGGTGCATACTTTGAATGTGCTTCCACTTCCAGACCTTGAAGATATTCCGGTGGTTCGTGACTTCCCGGATGTCTTTCCTGAAGAGCTGCCGGGAATGCCACCCGACAGATGTGTAGAATTCATAGTGGATCTTATACCAGGCACAACCCCAATTTCCAGACGCCCATATAGAATGGCCCCACATGAGTTAGCTGAGCTAAAAACCCAACTTGATGCTTCGTTGGCAAAAGGCTTCATCCGCCCTAGCTCATCGCCATGGGGTTGCCCCGTTCTGTTCGTAACGAAGAAAGATGGAACATAAAGGATGTGCGTAGACTATCGTCCGCTAAATCTAGCGACGATAAAGAATAAGTACCCACTGCCCAGGATCAATGATCTTTATGATCAACTTGCAGGATCCTCTGTCTTCTCCAAGATGGATTTGAGATTAGGTTATCATCAAATCAAAATCCGAAACGAGGACATTCCCAAGACGGCTTTTACTACTCGTTATGGTCTTTACGAGTACACCGTCATGTCCTTTGGTTTAACCAATGCCCCCGCCACATTCTCGCGCTTAATGAATTCGATCTTCATGGAGTACCTAGATAAATTTGTTGTGGTTTATCTTGATGACATTCTCATCTACTCGAAGAACGAAGAAGAGCACGCAGAACATCTTAGATTGGTATTGATGAAACTTAGAGAGCACCGCCTTTATGCCAAGTTCTCCAAGTGTGAATTTTGGCTACCAGAAGTGACCTACTTAGGCCACGTGATTTCTGCGAAAGGTGTTGCAGTCAATCCCGAGAGAGTTCAGGCCGTCCTTGACTGGACTCCACCTGAATCGGTTAAGCAAGTTAGGAGTTTTCTCGGCTTAGCAAGCTATTGCCGCCGCTTCGTCGAGAACTTTTCTAAAGTTGCAAAGCCTCTTACTGAACTCCTCAAGAAAGATAAGAAATTCCAATGGACCCCCAAGTGCGAGGAAAGCTTTCAAGAGCTGAAAAGAAGATTGACTTCTGCACCCGTACTTGCACCTCCAGACACAAAAAGGGATTTCGAGATCTATTGTGATGCTTCACGGCAAGGGTTAGGATGCATACTTATGCAAGATAGACATGTGGTAGCTTATGCTTCACGCCAGTTGCGGCCACATGAAGAGAACTATCCAACCCATGATCTTGAACTCGCTGCCGTAGTTTATGCCCTGAAGACGTGGCGACATTACCTCCTTGGTAATCGTTGTGAAATATATTCCGATCACCAAAGCCTAAAATACATATTCACCCAGCCAGATCTTAACCTCAGGCAAAGACGCTGGATAGAGTTGATAAAAGATTATGACTTAGGAATTTCTTATACCCCAGGCAAAGCCAATGTCATGGCTGATGCACTAAGTCGTAAGTCGTATTGTAACAACCTCATGTTACAACAGTATCAACCAATTCTTCATGAGGAATTTTGCAAACTCAATCTTGAGATAGTTCCTCGTGGATCTCTTTTCAACTTGGTGGTGAAACCAACCCTTGAGGATCAAATCATAGCCGCCCAGAAACAAGATAGTAGTATTCAAGAGATCAAGCAGAACATTGTTAGCGGAGTTGCTAAATATTTCTCTGCAAATGATCAAGGAACGATATTCTTTGAAAATCGTTTAGTAGTTCCTGAAAATGAAGACCTAAAGCAGTTGATTCTTAAGGAAGCTCATGACACTCCCCTCTCAATTCATCCCGGTAGCACAAAAATGTACCGAGATCTACGGCAGAGATTTTGGTGGACCCGGATGAAGCGAGACATTGCACAATTTGTTGCCGAATGTGATGTTTGTCGTCGCATTAAGGCAGAACACCAAAGACCTGCTGGTACTCTTCAACCATTGTCTATTCCCGAGTGGAAATGGGACAAGGTCGGTATGGACTTCATCACCGGCTTTCCAAAAACCCAGAAAGGAAATGATGCCATCTTCGTGGTCATAGATAGGCTTTCCAAAGTTGCTCACTTCCTTCCCGTTCGCGAGTCTATAACTGCTAGTCAGTTGGCAGACTTGTATGTCTCTAGAATTGTGTCTCTTCACGGTGTTCCTTTGGTGATCAATTCTGATCGTGGTAGCCTTTTCACCTCTAGATTCTGGGAAAGTTTTCAAAATGCTATGGGAACTCATCTCTCCTTTAGTACATCTTTCCACCCTCAGTCTAGTGGTCAAGTTGAAAGGGTTAATCAAATCTTGGAAGACATGCTCAGAGCTTGTGTTATCTCTTTCGGAAAGAATTGGGAGAAATCTCTTCCATTCGCCGAATTTGCTTATAACAATAGCTATCAATCTAGTCTGGACATGGCTCCCTTTGAATTCCTCTATGGACGACGATGTCGAACACCCTTAAACTGGTCAGAAACCGGTGAAAGACAACTCTTTGGACCGGATATGATCAAGGAAGCAGAAGAGCAAGTTCGCATTGTTCGTGATCGTTTGAAAGCCGCTCAGTCTCGTCAAAAGAGCTACTATGATCGTCATCATAGAGAGGAGAGCTACAATATTGATGAGAAGGCTTACCTTCGGGTTACTCCTCTGAAGGGAACCCAAAGATTCGGTATCAAAGGCAAGTTGGCCCCACGTTACATCGGACCTTTCCGCATTCTCGCTAAACGTGGAGAAGTTGCCTACCAACTTGAACTACCCCCTCACCTTTCCCGAGTACATGATGTATTCCATGTGTCACAACTCAGGCGTTGCTTCAAGGACCCCATCCGCGAAGTCGACCATGAAACGCTTGATCTCCAAGATGACCTTTCTTATCGAGAGTACCCTGTTCGTATTCTTGATTCAGCAGAACGTGTCACTCGTCGTCAGAAGATCAAGTTCCTCAAAGTGCAATGGTCACATCACTCCGAGAAAGAAGCAACATGGGAAAGAGAAGACCGCCTCCGTGCCGAGTACCCCACCTTCCTCCCAACGACCTCTGAATCTCGGGACGAGATTCTTTTGAGTGGGGGCGAGTTGTCAGAACCCCAACTAGGGTAAGTGCTAGGGTTTGTTTGTGCCCTTTGCATCATGCAAAAGAAATTCAAAAGAAATTCAAAAATGGGGAAAAGAAAAGCCCTGAGAAATTAATTCAAATGGCCAGATAAAAATCTTTTTCCAAAAATCATTTGAATATTTGGAAAATTCCTATAAATGATGCTGATCATTTTAAAAGTGGTTTGGGTTCATTCCCATGCCCATGGAATATTCAACAATTCAAAAGGTGCTCTGGAAATTAAATTTGACCCTATTTGAATTGAAATTCAGATCATATTGAATTTCAAAAAAGTCCAAATCCTATATGTGGCTAGCTACTGGTCACCTAGTATTTATAAAAGTATTTGGGCATTATTATAAAATGTTTTGGTATTTTTACCAGGGCAAAACAAAAGGCAGAAAAACAAAACAGAGAAGAAAAAGAAAAAGGGAAAAGGAGCCCACCCAACCGGGCCCCCCTGGCCCAACTTACCTTTTCCAGCCCAGCGCACCAGCCCCCCGGTGTCGTCTTCCTCCCCGGCGCCCGAAGCAGCTCGGTGGCGAGCCGAGCGCCGTGGACGCCACCGAGGCTCGCCTAGACAGCCCGAGGCGTCTCCTTGCGCCACGCACATGCCAGAGCCCCCGCAGTCTTTCCCCCTCCTCTGGCTCTCTCCCCACGCTCTCTCTCTCTCTCTCTCGTTTCTGCGCGAACCCGAGCCCTCGCCGGAGTGAGCCCCGTGCGCCCGCGTGGCCAACGGCGACGAGAAGCACCATCGCCGTGTCCAACAGGTCGACCGCCGTCGTCTTCGTCTTCCCGTGGAGTGAATCGAGCCCGGAGGCCCCAACGGAGACGCCCCCTTCATCGAGCTGCCGCCGGCCGCAGTGGAGCCCGTCGATGATTGCGCAGTCGTGCTGCTTTCCCCAGCTCCGCCGTCCTCACCATTCGATCCAGGGTGAGCTACCGGTTCGAAACCCTCTGCTCCCGCTTTTCCCCGTGCCCCCGTGCCCGTTTCCCTCTTCAACCGACGCCGGCCGCCGCCATTGCCGTCGTAGCCGTGCTCCAGCACCTCCCCTTGAACCCCTGATGGCATCTTCAGACGCGCGAGGCCCCCATCTTCCTCCCAGTACCACCCACGCCTCTCCCCGTGGCCTTTTGGCCAAGTCCGGCGAGCGCCGCCGTGGCCAGTGCCACCGGCGTCAAGCCGCCGGGCAATTAGCCCCTAACCCACCACAAAACCAACCTAACCCTCACTGACTAGTGGGCCCAGCCACTAATCTAATCCCTGTTTAAAAACTAACCGCAGGGAATTAACCCACTGAGGCTGACACCCTGGACCCACATGTCAGCCCCCCCACTGATGTCAGCATTGCATCATGCTGATGCAATAAATATTCCAGAAATTTAGAAATGATTTAATTCCAGAAAATCCCAGAAAATCATTTAAACTTTCAAAATTCATAGAAAATTCATACTAACTCCAAATTGAACATATAATATATGAAAAATTATCAGAAAAATACAACGATTAAGAATATGCAATTTGTTTTTTATGTTTGACCATTTTAAAATGGGGGGAACAGAAGCAAATGTGTATATGACTTAATTTGAATTCAAATTTGAAGTTTGAATTTGCATTCCAAATGCAATATACTTCAATTAAATTGAATTTGCCACAAATCAGTACCCTTTACTTCATGTCACAACAATATCATGTGCTTGTGCATTTTACTTCCGAAGTTGTCCCCCCTTGTTGATGATTGTTTCCGGTACCAGCTTTTCCGAGACGGTGATCACCCCGAAGAAGAAGACCACCGTTAAGAACCGTGTACCGTCAGCAAGGCAAGCAAACCCCATTGATCATGTCTATAAAATCCCAATTCCCTCTCATTCTCGCTTATGCATGCTTAGGAGATCACCGAGACACGTTCTTTCGCATAGTTGAACCCATTCCGATGCATGACCTATCATTTTGCCACTGTATTAAGCAAACCACAATCCTAGCAGATATAGGAGTTGAATGATGAGCATGTGGCCCCTGCAACTGTTACTGCTTTTGCTGCTTAGTGATACAATGAGGATGTTATGTTTGTGAGTCGGGATGGAATGAACACAGTGATGCTGATGATAAACGTGTTGGTGAATCCACCCTAAACAAAGGTGAACGATGAGAGGCTGTGTAGGAGTACACAATGGGTTGTCTCGTTGAACACTGCCCTAGGCCCCGAGTTCCTGTTTTGTGATCCAAGACAAAGAGTATGACCACATGTAGGGTTTTATGGGAGCCCCGTTTGGCCTCTTTACGTACCCGATCCGGTCCAGGAGTCACACTAGATTCGGGCTTTCCATTTGATTTATGTATAGATATGTGGGCGGATCTGTGAGGCGGTGAAACCATCTGTCAAAGGTGGCGTCTCGGTCCCTTACATTATCTGAGTCCGTTTCGTGGAACCGGTCGGACTCTCGAGCGGTGACAAACTCAGGTAGTCGACTCCTGGATTAGGGAAGGTGATGTGAGGGTAGTGCCTTGGTTTCATCCACGTCCGACACCCGCTTGAAGGGTGGCAAGAACGAGGCGAAAAGTGATGACACGCGTGTGAAGATGTACACCCCTGCAGGGTTAATGAACTATTCGAATAGCCGTGTCCGCGGTTATGGACTACTTGGAAACCTCTACTTGATCATAGACAACTTGAATGGATACTTATAAAACTCGCAAGATAAGTGTGAGTGCTATGGCGTGCTTTCTCGTGGGGAAGTCGAGGAAGGCACCATAGTGGTGTAATTGGTTGGAGAAAGTAGTGGACTCGTGTACGCTTCTTACCTCAAAGTCTGGTACTCGTAGTACAGGATTAGCCAAGTCAAAGCTGGCACTTCTGCATGTTGAACCCCACCTCCTTTACCTTGATACTTGAGCATGAGTAGTATAGATCTGATGTAAGTCTTGCTGAGTACGACTTTGTACTCACGTTTGCTTAATCTATGTTTTAGATGAGAACCCGGACCCCGATGGAGTCACCTTCGTGAAGCTCGACGTTGACTAAGTTAGCATAGTCCCAAACAGCAGTCTGGTCCCTCGTGGAAGGGCATGTTTGTTGTACAAGGCTTCTCTAAGCCATTTGTTAAACTTGTCTGTACTCAGACCTAATTTGCTTCCTTTGTATGATGTAATGTTGATCACAAACATGTGATCTTTGTATGCTCTATGTGTATATCAATAAAGAGTACTTTGTAGAGTTATGTGATGATACCTGCTGTTCATACTAGGCATGTGTGCAGCGTGTATGTTTATAACATGGATGTCTTAGTATGGGTTTTCGAGACCTTAGTTGTGATCTGGCTGGCGGTCTTTTATACACCAAGTGGCCCTTAGATGTGCGCAGCTTGGGGCATCGCGATGCGATTGCTCGTGACTCTGTCACGTGCACACTTTGTTGTATGATCGAGCCCGCCCTAGACCCCGACTAAGTGATCGGGCTGGAGTAAGTCTATGTAAGAGTTAGGGTTCAATCGATAACATGGTTGAGGCGACTTGTCTATGAGTATGGGATTCACCACCCATAAGCATTTAGACTTGTGAGCGGACGATGAGGACCCATCTCAGTTGATCATCCGGCCTGAATGGGATGCCCCTCACGTTCGATGCTTACCGAGAACGTTCTGTGCTTGGCCTTGTCTGCTTAGACAAGTGGGTACGGTTCTCGGCTCTCGATGTGATTGCATCGTGACTGGAATTACATACGCTAACCCCGGGTCCCGACAACTTCCGGGAAGGAGAAGGAGGAAGAAGGAGATATTGGTGTGTTGGAAAAAGGGGGGCTACCCCTCCTTATATAGGCCAAGGGGGGGTGCTATCCTCCTCCCATCCCCCATGTGGGACTAAACTCCCAAGGGGGGGAGAGTGCGCCGGCCATAGGGGGGGATGGGCCCACCCTTGGCGCCAAGCCCAAGGGGGAAGACCCCCTCCTCCCTTAATGGGCCCCATGGGCCCATTTAGCCTTTTCCCATTTTTTTAATTTATTTAATGTGTTTTAAATATTTAATTCAGATAATTAAATAATAAAAACATTATTAAAACAATTAAACTTTATTTTGAACTATTCAAAATGTCCAAAAACCATTCCGTCCTCCTCCGGAACTATTCCGGTGATTCCTCCTATTTCACCGATTGATCCCGTAACTGTCCTATGCATCGAATGCCCTTAAGTGTAACACCCTAACGGTCCGGGAAACAGAAGACATGGTCGAGACTCTTCTCATTGACCAATGACTAGTCAGTTGGACCTGGTTACAATCCTTGACAGCCCCTGCGCTTCCATCGAATGAACTTCAATCGCTTTTGGAAACCGTTAACGATACGACGTAATCCCTTTGTGCTGCGGTACTTTGTTTGTCCGAGGTTTGATCGTCGGTATCCTACATACCGTGTTCACATCTCGTTCACAACAAACAAGTTTACTCGGCCATGATCATTGCATCTCTTGTGACCTAGTCACTTGCTTGCAAGCTATTGATGCAATATCACCGAGTGGGCCCAGAGTACCTGTCAAGTCACAAGGACTGACAAATCCCGCTCTGATCTATTAACATACTCATCAACCATCTATTTAGGAATACCCAAAGTGCATTGTTATAGCCAGCATATTTCAGTCAGGCGGTGGGATACAAATCAAAGTCTCCTCATAGATGACAATTACGTATGATCATTACGGTCTAAGGACTAAGCCATATGTTACAAAGTCATAGCAACGCTGATCTATGTGACTTGATCACATTGCAATACTTTAGGTGGGTGTACGTCCATCACATCATTACCCTTAACGTTATGACCTCATTGTCAATGGACTTAAGTGTCGCCATGATCAGGAAAGCTTGATCAATCAATTGCCCAATGAGATAGTTTACCTGAGTTAAACTACGGACCATGTTTTATACTACACCTGTATTAGTATTTCCAAGTAATAAAGTTATAACACAGTATAAAACTTATTATGAACAAAACGGATATGTGACAAATATCTTTAATAATTTATCGCTAGGGCACATATCCAACAACGAGCTAGGAAGCTCTCCAATGGAACTAGTGGGGGTGCATCTAACTTGCTCGCTCATGAAGACCTAGAGCTCGTTTGAGGAGGATCATCCTTGGAATATTCAAGCCAAGTTCTATAGTGTGACGGTCCCCACATAGCTATATGCATAATGATCATCTCTATGGAGTACAAGGATATAAAGGGAGTACTAGTGTGGATCTCTCAAAAGGATAGTAGTTTTGCCCCTTTCTCTCTTTTTATTTGTTTTTCTCTTTTTTCTATTTTTTGTATTTTTTTGTGGCCTCAATGGCTCTTTATGTTTAACTCTCATTTGTCCTCTTTGGGATCTTTTATTGTGTCCACTTTGGGATGTTTTCCTCACTTAAGGGCAACCCTCTATTTTACAAGAAGGTAAAGGAGATCTTTCACACTTTACAAGGTACTCAAAATCATAAAGAAGATGTAACTATCATGATGTATGCAATGTATGTCACTGCCAGTGTAGCAGGAACATGTATGACATGAAGATCAAGTCATGAAGAGGTGGATGTTGCATGGCAATATATCTCGGAAAGGCTATGGAAATGCCTTGATAGGTAGGTATGGTGGCTGTTTTGAGGAAAGATATAAGGAGGTTTATGACGACAGAGCGTATCATGCCAAGGGTTTGGATGTACCGGCGAAGGTGGACACCAACTCTCGGAGTGAGAAGAAGGCAATGCACGGCACGGGAAAGGCTAGCAAAATATGGGAAGGTGGAAGTGTCAACTTTCAATACTTAAATTAGTCCGAAGAACTCATGCACTTATTATCGGTAACTCTCAATCTAAATAGGAGGTTCACAAAGAGACAAGTACCCCGAGGAGGAGTGTATGGGGGTTTTGTTATCCTTGCGCATCCTCGACTCATGGTACGTGAGTGTTCTCTAATATTCGATCCCTCCAAAGATTAGTGACCCATCTAGTAGCTAGAGTTCTGAACTAGTTTTGTAGGTTTTGAAAATACACACGGATTGCCCAAAATACGACACCTATCACTTATAGGCTAGATCTCTTGACACCAAAAGTTCAAACATTACTCACAACAATACCTCAAAACCATTGCAAGTTACTACTAGAATTAAATAGCAACCTCAATTACCTACTTTCAAGACAAGGCACAACTCAGTGCAACAACCAACTCTCTTTAACAAGATAAACATGAAAACTAAAAAGAGTTCCAGCAACAAACTAAACAAAAGCCAAGGCTCTTGCTAAAGACAAACTAAGACTAAAACTAAACATGGCAGTAGCTACGAAAAGATAAAGAACACACAACAACAAAAAGATAAGCAGGAAAAATTCTATGATGTGTTCTAGATTTTGAATGTGGACGTGTTTCTCTCCCACACAAAGTAAGACGGGATCTAACTTGTTATGAACAGCAAGCAAAGCTAAAGAAAACTAAAAATAAAACCTAAGAGCGAGACGCTCCAAGCATAGCACATAACGCATGAAGTGATAAAAATATAGTGAGACGAAGGACGAACTGATGATTGTTGATGGAGAAGGGGATCCACGGGGGCATCCCCAAGCTTAGACACTTGAGTCTCCTTGAATATTTATTGGGGATGCATGGGGGCATCCCCAAGCTTGAGCGCTTGACACTCCTGGATCTTCTTTCATAATCTTCCATCGCACACTTGAAAACTCCCTTCATACATAACTCATCATAAGCTGATTAGAGAGGTTAGTACCCTTAATAAAATATTTTTTCCCACTGGATATAAAGATATTCTTGAAGAGCTACTGTTTCTCAAGAGTGCCAAAAAGTTTTTGCAAAGAAAAAGCAAGCTTAAGGTTTGCAAAAGTTAGGAGAGACAAAACGTGGCAGAATCCGTGAAAAACAGAACAGCAGGCAGTAAAGAATTTTTTAGGGGCACTTCTGCAATTCAAATCAAAAAACTCATAACATACGGAAGTTTCACAATTGTATAGAGCACGCTGTCAAAACAATTCAGATAAAAAAGATGATCTGGTGATTTGATTCGAATTTTTCTGTCAAGGGACAGAATCTGTTTTCTGGACAGCACGTCACAACTTTTGCTTCCCTTATCATAAGAGGCTATAACTTGGCACAAAGCTGAAAAATAAAGATACAATGATGTTTCTACAGTAGTAACAATCATCAAGACCACTAAAAACAGAAAAAAAAAAGAAAAAAAATCTAAATTCGTTGCGGGATGCCTCCCGAAAGCGCTTCTTTAGAGCCATTAGCTAGGCTTAAAGCTTATAGAAGATGCTCTCACAAGAATAAGAATTTTGAAGCAAAAGAGAGCATCAAGAAGCAAATATGAAACACATTTAAGCCTAACGCACTTCCTATGCATAGGCATCTTGTAAGAAAATAAATCAAAGAAGCAGAAAGTGACATGCATAGGAAGGTCAAAAAAGAACAACTTCAAAACTTTCAACATGAAGAGAGGTGTTTTAGTAATATGGAAGTTTCTACAACCAAACTTCCCTCTCTCGAAATAATTTTTAGTAGTATCATGAACAACATTAAGAATATAACTATCACATAAATCATGTTGTTCATGACCCACAAGCACACGTGTATAGTTTTCAACACGGTCTTTAGGATTATAAGATAAATGCAACCCATCACATTGAGCCTTGATAAGAGCAAAATTCTCCGGAATAGTTGGAGATTTCAAAAGGATTATGGGGCAATCAAGTGTGGGTGCAATAGCAGCAATTTCATGCATAACATAAGGAACTATAGCAAGTTCAGCTTTGTAAGCATCATCCATAGTGGCATCATGGCCAAAAGTATAGAAGGCATCAACTTCATCAAAAAGGGATATTTCAAAAGAATCCATAGGATCATAAAACTCATCATATAAAGTAAGAGTCAAAGAATTACTCTCATTAGAAGGTAGACATGGATGGCTCCATTCTTCCTCCTTTTGTTCGTCACGCTCCTCCTCATTTTCATCCAAGGAGCTTTCAATTTCAGCAATTTCTTCTTCCATATAGTCCTGCAAAACATTAGTCTCTCCCTTTGGGGGAGAGATTCTCTCAAGATAATCAGTAATATAATAATTTGCACCATAATTTTCAAGGCAATAGTTCAGTATAGAAAGACTCTCAGATTTGTAAGGGGCATCATCAATAGTTTTAAGAAGAGAAGTAATTTCATAGGCACCCTTAAAAGCGACAAATTCTTCAATTTTCTCTGCATCATAAAAATCATAATTTCCTTTAGCATAAGAAGCTAAGGTTTCGTCATCATTGTACTCACATTGGAAAGCAAGGTGTTTATGCCTCATAAAGCAACAAGATTCATCCCTGCAAAAAGATATATTATATTTTGAGCACAAGTTTCTAGCATACTCATACAACTGATGTATTTGTTTCCATAAGTGTATCCCCTCTTGAGACAAGCGGTGTTCTTTGTACCACTTTTGTTGATCCTCAGTGAATCCTCCATGCCAATAAGATCTTGTTTCAAAGAAATTAGGCATTGGTGGCAAGCAGGTAACTAGACAAACTATTTTTGGTATTTTTGATTAAGGACACAAAAGTAAAAACTAAAAGGTAAACTAACAAGACTAAAAAACAAAGGTAAAGGGTAGTGTGCAACTCCCCTATCTTAGCACTCGGAGTCCCCGGCAACGGCGCCAGAAATTTGCTTGATGGCGCGAGAGCTGACGGGTGTAGTCTTCTCGCCCTTCGTTGGTGAGCCCCAAGTGGAAGGCGTGATGTAGCACAGCAGCAAATTTCCCTCAGTAAAGATACCAAGGTTTGTCTCCAGTAGGACTCCATAGATGATAAGTAGGTGTCCTCGGCGCAACTGACGCGGACCTGCACACAGACACAAATAAATTTGTTCCCAACGAAGTTAAGAGAGGTTGTCAATCTCTCCGGTCTTGTTGTTCACAAAGGATCAAACACAAGGGATAATGATAGCAACTGAAAGTAAAAGAAGAAAAGGAAATGAGCGTGGAAACAGTAATGATGATATGGACTGGGATACGTGATGTTCACTAGTGATGTCTCTCTCCCAAAAGACGATAAAACTGCTATGCGAGGTAAACAAATTACAGAAGGGAAATTGACAGGAATATAAACGCACCGCAATGCTAACTATGCTACAAAAGAAAGGAAGAGGCTCAAAAGCACGGGCAGTATGCCAAAATAAGTAGACCGAAATCCAACTGCATCTACTACTAATCATCCACCTTGAGATATCTATCCAGAACATCTCGCTGATATTAAGTTGCGAGCCCCACCCAAAATGTAAACCCAAAGCAACAGACAACTGCATTAAAAAGCACTTTGCGTAAAGTAAACAATCCTTGCAACCGCGGTTTCAAGAACCGTTGTTTTCCCCCTTGTGGCAACAACACATCCCCTAGACTCATGTTTCTGTCACTCAAGCGTGTCATCTGGGGGCATGAACCCACAATCGAGCATAACGTTCCCTATTGGGGTTGCTACCTACTACTTGGCCAAAGCAATAAAAAACAACGGAGAACATGCAAGAATTACTTAGGAACAAAAATATAAGAGATAAAAACCAAATATATTACTCAATCACAATCTGAACATAATCTCATAATCCATCAGATCCCATCAAACTCAGCATAGCAACAACAGAAAGATTACAAAAGTGCCTCGATCATGTAGGGAAGCTCACGAGGTCTAAACCATGAAGAACAAAGAGGGGAGGAGAACATCACATAGCTACTGATCACGGACCCATGGTCCAAGGAAAACTACTCACGAGACATCCGGGGAGCATCCATGGTGGAGAGGAGACTCCAGGAGGTCGGCCCTCCCTCCGGCAGGGTGCCGGGAAGAGGTCTTCTGGTGCTCCCGATCTCGGAAGCGCGGCGGCGGCGGAACAGAGGAGAGATCGCGAAAAAGGGTTCTCTTTTTGGAAGTTTCCCGTGACGGAGCATATATATAGGCGAAGGGGGGCAGCCAGAGGTGGACCAGGGGCCCCATGCGCCCCCCTGGCGCGGCCAGGGGTGGGGCCGCGCCGGGTGGCCGCCTGGGCCACCCCTAGCTCCCCTCTGGCCCCACTCGGGCTCTTCGCGAAGCTTCCTGTACGCTGATTTTTCCTATATTTTTCCCGGAATTTTTCTGGCACTTTTTATATGGGGGAAAACTGAAATAGAAAAACAGCAGAAAACAGGAACTGGCACTGTGGTGCACTGAGTTAATAGGTTAGTCCAAATATGATCAAAAGTGTATGAAAGTGTATCTAGATCATAGCAATATCACACAAAACATGCATGGAGCAAGCAGAAATTATAGATACGTTTTGGACGTATCAAGGAGTTGTCAATTCATCCGGCCTTGTTGTTTAGAAAGGATAAAACGCACGGCATAATAATGATAGATAGTGATAGCAACGGAAAAGTAAATTCTGAAAGTAAATTGATAGTGTAAGCAGTGGTGGTAATATGGACCGGGGGTCCCATGATGTTCACTAGTGATGTCTCTCTCCCAAAAGGCGATAAAATAGCCATGCGAGGTAAACAAATTACAGCTGGGCAATTGACAGGATTATGTGCGCAAACCAATGCTAATTATGCAAAAGAGAAAGGAAGAGGCTCAAAAGCACGGGCGGTACGCCAAGACAAGTACACCAAAATCCATGTGCATCTACCCACTAATTATCCACCTTGAGATATCTATCCAGAACATCTCGCTGGTATTAAGTTGTGAATCCCACCCAAAGTGTAAACTCAAAGCAATGGACAACTACATTAAAGAACTTTGCGTAAAGTAAACAATCCTTGCACCCGCAAGTACAAGCACCGTTGTTTTCCCCCTTGTGACAACAACACATCCCCTAGACTCATGGTTCTATCACTCAAGCTAGTCATCGGGGGGCATGAACCCACAATCATGCATAACGCTCCCTCTTGGAGAACATGCAAGAGTTACTCAAGAACATAAATATAAAAGAAGAGAATCAAATATATAACTCAATCACAATCTGAACATAATCTCATAATACATCGGATCCCAGCAAACTCAGCATAGCAACAGCAGAAAGATTACATATGTGCCTCGATCATGTAGGGCAGCTCACGAGGTCTAATCCATGAAGAACAAAGAGGGGAGGAGAAGATCACATAGCTACTGATCATGGACCCATGGTCCAAGGTGGACTACGCACAGTTCATCCGGGAAGCATCCATGTTGGTAGAGAATCTCCCGGAGGTGATTCCTCCCTCCGACAGGGTGCCGGAAAGAGGTCTTCTGGTGCTCCCGATCTTGGAAGCGCGGCGGCGGCGGAACAGAGGAGAGATCACGAAAAAGGGTTCCGTCCCCGAGGGTTTCTCGTCACGGGGAATAAATAGGCGAAAGGGGCAGCCAGAGGTGGGCCAGGGGCTCCAGGCTACCCCCTGGCGCGGCCAGGGGCCTGGCCGCGCCATCTGGCCGCCTGGGCCCCCCTGGCTCCCCTCTGCCCCCTCCTAGGCTCTTCGCGAAGCTTCCGGTACGCTGATTTTTCCTATATTTTTGCCCGAATTTTTCTGGTACTTTTAATAAGGGGGAAACCTGGAATAGAAAAACAACAGAAAACAGGAACTGGCACTGGGGTGCACTGAGTTAATAGGTTAGTCCAAATATGATCAAAAGTGTATGGAAGTTCATCAATATCATAGCAATATCACACAAAAGAGGCATGGAGCAAGCAGAAATTATAGATACGTTTTGGACGTATCAACATCCCCAAGCTTAATTCCTGCTCGTCCTCGAGTAAGTAAAGCAATCAAATCATGCAATTCAATTTAAGTCATAACAGGCAAGAGTCTATATCTAGCATTGAAACAAGCAACATAAGAACATAAACGTGCAAGAGCTCTCACTGTCCGTGACTCGAATGTCTCCAAATGGTGTTTGCGTGCAAGAAAGGGGATAGGGATATACGAGAAAAAGTATTTTTATTGTTGAGAACTCAATCTACTAAAGTGTCACACTTGGTCTTCTTTGGAATCTTATCTTGACTCATCCCCAGACCACTAGCCAGGTACAAGTCAAAATGATCCACTCCTTTTTGTGACGCCCCAAAATCAGACCGTGTACAGTAATCATACACACAGGGTACACGACTGAGATTAGGGTGCCACGATGATAATATCACAGCACAACACTAAACACAAAAGGATAAACAAATATATTACAATCGAGGGAGTCATGCGGACCCGAATATATAAGTCATACAAACCATAATATCTGAGTACAGACATAGTTAGTCAAGTTTTGCCTTAAGAAGGCTAGCACAAATCACATCAGAGATACAGAACGAAAAGGCGAGGCCTCCTGCCTGGGATCCACAGTACTACTCCTGGTCAACGGGGAACTCGACGTCGTAGTAGGCACCTCCGGGGTACTCCTGCTCCTGGGCTCCAACGTCGGCTGCAGCGGCCGATCAGGCAAAACAGTAAAGGAAATAAAGCAGGTGAGTATCTAGTATACCCGCGAGTCTTACGTCCGCTACTAAGCATTATGCATGATATCAACGGAATGAAGAGGCTGTATATAGTGGACTGAAGACAGAAGTTCAGAGCAAGGGTAAGAAGCTAGGCCTAACGAAGACTAGCATCTTCCGACGATGTCTTGCAGCATGAGGTAAGAATCAGCCAACAGTTGATATAAAGCAGTAAAGTAACAATGAAGCAGAAGTTGCTGCAACATTGAATAATAATAAGTTTTAATAATTAACAATGCCTCCGAATTCACCTCCTCGACATCCCCGCGAGGAAGGGAACCCGGAACCATACAGTTTAATAATAGTTTCTAGTGGTAAGATCCAGCTTCAGCATAAAGCGTCCTGTTACCGTGGACACGGCTATCGATAGATCAATCTTCCCTGCAGGGGTGCACTTGTGTTACGCTACACGCACGGATCTCTAGGGTGGCGGGAACCTTGTTAGGGAACGCTCCACCGAGGCTATCCGACACTTCATAGCCCATCTTTCAAACTCAACAGAGAGGTCATCCGCCGGTCTAAATCCTAAGTACGACGAGCTTTGGACCCCAACCCGAACGTACTCCTGCACGGTGCGTGGCTGGCCGGTGAAGTTAAGTCAAAGCAAATACAAATCACACGCCGCGGCAAATAAGACAACACCACTTCCCAGCAATCAGCCCGCGGTACTGCTGACGTCTGAAGAGTCCTCGGACGACACTAAGAAGCAGAGGAGCCCATAACTCGTAGTTCCCACGGGTAGGTAGTGCGTACATGGCATATAGCCAACTCAAGACATTCACTGAACCATTTAGCATTTTAATTAACCTGCGAGACAACCGTTATCATTGCCTTGACTTAACCGACCCGCGGTCAACGACAGCAGCAAGGACCACCAGTACATCGGTGCCTGCCCTGTCGTCCCACCAAGTCACTGCGGTTACCAACAAGGTGAACCGTCTCCTTACCTTGTCTCGCGTGTGCTCCTGGAGGAGCTCGACTTTCGTGGTTTGGTAACTCTCGCGGCCAACGATCAGGGGCCAAGCACACCGGTACACTGGTCGTGCCCTCCCGGTCGTCCCGTCGCAATACCTCTCGCGGGCACCGTTGGGTCGCCCGACTTCTTACCTTTAGGACAACCGTTGTCACGACCCTATGGCGGTAAGACAAAGTCAGCCTCGAGTGGAGTACAAAGAATTACTCCTTGATAGCTCACACTTGAGGTGACTAGGCATAACCCAGATAGGGCCTAAGGCGGTGTCTGCATTGTACCGTACCTGTGCAGTTATAATATTAATATCTGCGTTCACTCCCCTGAGTGATCGCGGCCCTCTATCTAATCCTAGCTAACAATGCGCAGGGTTCACTGCTGAATAATGCATAAGTAATAATAGGCAGCATAGGATTAAAGGAAGGTACATCAAGGGGCGACAAAAAAACAGGCTATGCAATTGAATAGGATTGTAATCGTAGCAGCAGCAGTAACAATGCCTAGTGCAAGAAATGTACGGAAAGATAGGCGGTATCTGGGTAAGAGAATGGCTCTGCTTGCCTGCAAGCTCGACGGTAGTAGTAGGGTCGTCGACGACGTAGTCGTACTCAGCAGCGGTGTAGTCGACAGCAGCAGCGGGGTCTACCGAAAATTAAGGGGGGGAAGGAAACAGTAAATACACAGCTATAATATACAAACATATGCATGACATGATAGATGAAATGTTATCGGTGTTCTATCGCAGTGCAATGCAATATGCTCGGAGCGGGAATTCATCTGAGGATGAACTACCGGCTCCGGGTGATTACCGGACAGGGTGTCCGGAGGGGGAAGGATCAAGCCGGAGGTGTCATAGTTACCGGAACAACATAAAGGGGTGTATCCGTGCTATTTGAACCATTCCGGACAACTTTCGTGTTCGGAATAAATTCATCCGGGCACTCTAACAGTACCGGACAGTTTAACGGCTATCGGGCAATCTATCGGACAGTGCCCCCGGAGGGGGGAAACAGTTCGATGATCGGTATGTTAGAGGGGTGTGGTGAGGATATGGGTATCGTATCTGTAACCGTTGATCCGTTCTGAGTAACTTTCGTATAAAAAGTATTTTGATCCGGGCAATTTTTATCGGTACCGGGAATTATCGACAGACGGCCCGAAGGGGGGAATGTCGATGTTCGGTACGTCAGAGGGGGGTGGTAGACATACAGATAGCGTATCCGTATCCGTTGTATTTTTCTGATCAATTTTGATGTATAAAGTTTTTCGATCCGACTTACGGTTTAAAAGTTATTCAAATTCAAAGTTTAAATCATTTTAAAAGATTTTATGAATTTATTTAATTCATTTATTCAAACATTATCCAGAACAGTGGTTGACCTAGTCAAACCTGACAGAGGGGACCCACCTGTAAGGTTGACTGGTCAACTGACCAGTGGGTCCCACATGTCAGTGACCCAATTCTAATAAAACATTTTTTTAATAAAAACAGGGGGTGGCCCACATGTCATACTAACAATTTTAATAAAACAATTTCTATTTATTTTAAATGCTTAAAGGTGGGGTCCAGATGTCATTGTCACAGGGTTTAATAAAATCATTAAATAACTAAATAGCACATGGGGTCCACATGTCACCGACCTATTAGTCTAAATAGAGTTTAGTTAACAGGGAATAATTTGCAAGGGCCCACATGTCATTGAGGGGGGGTATCTCTTTTTAATTTTGTGCTTAGTGTGGCTAATAGGGGGGGGTCCACGGTCAGAGGCATAAATCTGCCTCTCGATGGGCTCGCGCGACAGAGGTCGTCGGCGGCCATGGCAAGCGGCCGGCACGGCGAGGCCGTGGCCAAGTGCCGCCACACACGTGCAGGGGGGGGGGGGGATGGCCTCGCAGGTGCGAGGCACGCGCGCGTTGGGGCTCTGCCAGGAGTCGGCGAGCACCCGACTCGGTCATGGCGGGCAACGGCGACCGGAGCGCGGGCTTGATGGTCATGGCGACACAGGCCACGGAAACAAGCACGAGGAGATGGGGTCGAGGCGGAAGCTCACAGGGAGTGCGATGGTTGGGGTGGCAGCGAGCTTGGAGGTCGGGGTGGCGCGAATCGGGCGGCGGTCGCCGGTGGCCGTGGCGGAGGAGGAAGAAGGGGGCGGCGAGCTCCGGGCTTCCCACAGCAATTGCCCACGCGTGAGGACGAAGACCACCACGGGGAGCCGCCTGGACATGCTTCCGGTTGCCGAGGAGGCCGGTGGCCGCGTCCACGAGGGTCTCGCGCCCATGGCCGTGCTCGGATGGTCGGGGAGAAGGAGGCAGAGGCGCGAGGGGAGAGGAAGGGGAGGGAGTGAGGCAGGGGGTTCGGGGCATCGCTCATATCCATCGGGAGAGGGGGGCAGGTAGGGGGCAGGTGGGGTGGGGGGGCGCGGCATGGCCGTGCGGCCATGGCCGTGACGCCACGGGGGGGAGCAGGTGAGGGTGTCGGTGGGAGGGAGAGAGAGGAGAGGAGGGGGCTGGGCCCGGGGTGGGCCTCGCCCACAGGCGTTAGATTAGGGTTTTCTAATTTTTTTGTTTTCCCTTTTTTTATATATATATATTTCTTTTCTGTTTTAATTTATTTTAGTTAGGTTTTGATTTTTGTAAAATGCTATAATTGCACCAATATCAGTGTTACACTTTAACATGATGCCACAAAAAGTTTGGGCATTAATTAAATTCATTTGAGTATTATTATTTATTTTAAAAGGCTTTTTGGTATTGTTTTGCTACTGTTATCATTTAATTGAATTATTTAAATAACTTTATAAATTCACATACCAATATTTATAAGACCTACTGATTTTTAGGCATTTAATAAAATTGGTTTCACAATTTTTAGTGCATTTAAAACTACCACATGTTTATTAAAATTAGCAAATAAATTTAATAAATGGTCCAAGCTATTATTTTATTCTATTTATTATTACTTAATATTACTATACCATTTTAATAAAATAACTATTGCTAAAACATCGTGGCCTAATGTTTGTTAGGCATTTTATAAATAGATTCCATCATAAGGGGCCCACTATAGTTTTCATTATAAATTCCATGACAATTTTGATATGCCAACTCTAGGGTTTTCATAATTTATTCTTGGCTTGGGATTAGGCAAATGAATAAGGTGGTTTTGGTTTAACCATGATCAAGTTGATTGACATGCATCCTCAATCCTTGGAGCAAGATTTAGAATCCACATTTATTTGAAAATTTTACCTGGGTTGGAATTTCAATGAGCCGTGATCAAAGGTGTTCAAGGCTTGATCATCAACAGTAATGATCACTAACAGTGGAATCACTATAGTGATTACTGTACCGGATCTAAGGGTGTTACACTTTTCGATATTCTGAGCACTCATGCAATGGATGAGCGTAAGCAAGAAAGTTGACACTTAGGATGTCAAAGAGAGAATAAGGTGGAGGAGGAAGACAAAAAAAGGTGTGAAAGACTCACATCAATGAGGACCATCATAGGCGAGAGAAAGCCAAATGATAGATATGATGTGAGGAGTAGGGATTGCCATGCAACGGATGCACATATGAGCTAAGGTAAGCTCTCCAATGGAACTAGTGGGGGTGCATCCAACTTGCTTGCTCAAGAAGACCTAGAGCTCATTTGAGGAGGCTCATCATTGGAATATACAAGCCAAGTTCTATAGTGTGAAGGTCCCCACATAGTTGTATGCATGAATGATACTCTCTATGGAGTACAAGATATAAGATGGAGTACGAGTGTGGATATTCTCAAAAAATAATAGTAGTGTGCCCCCTTCTCTCTTATTATTTCTTATTTTGTTATTTTCATTTTTTTTTGTATTTTTTGGTGGCCTCAATGGCTCTTTCTATTTAACTCTCATTTGTCATCTTTGGGATCTTTTAATTTGTCCACTTTGGGATCTTTTAATTTTGTCCACTTTGGGATCTTTTCCTCACTTTAGGGGCAACACTCTATATATTACAAAAAGTATAGAAGATCTTTCACACTTTACAAAGTACTCAAATCATAAAGAAAATGCAACTATCATGATGTATGCAAATGTATTCCTCTGCCAGTGTAGCAGGATATGCAATGATATTAGCGCGTCATGTAGCAATGATTAGGGAAAGGCCAAACTAACATGCGGCTCATCGATCAAGCAATTAGAATGTATGACATGAAGATCAATTCATGAGAAGATGGATGTTGCATGGGAATGTATCTCGGAAAGGCTATGAAAATGCCTTGATAGGTAGGTATGGTGGCTGTTTTGAGGAAGGATATAAGGAGGCTTATGATGACAGAGCATATCGTGCCAAGGGTTTGGATGTACCGGCGAAGGTGGACGCTAACTCTCGGAGTGAGAAGAAAGCAATGCACGGCACAGGAAAGGCTAGCAAAATATGGGAAGGTGGAAGTGTCAACTTTCGAATACTCACATTAGTCCGAAGAACTCATGCACTTATTATCGGTAACTCTCAATCTAATAAGTAGGTTCACAAAGAGACAAGTACCCCGAGGAGGAGTGTATGGGGGTTTGGTTATCCTTGCGCATCCTCGACTCATGGTACGTGAGTGTACTCTAATATTCGACCCCTCAGAAGAGTAGTGATCCAACTAGTAGCAAAAGTTCTCAACTAATTTAGGTTTGTGAAAATAAACACGGATTGCAAAAAATACGACATCTATCACTAATAGGCTAAATCTCTTGACACCAAAAGTCCAAGCATTACTCAAAACAACACCTCAAAACTTTTGCAAGTTACTACTACAAAAATATTAGCAACCTCAATTACCTACTTCAAGTCAAGACACAAAACTCAGTGCAACAGGAAAACTCTCTAAAAAAGATAAACATGAAAACTCAAGAGAGTTCGAGAAACAAACTAAAAAAATCTCTTTTAAAAGATAAACATGAAAGCAAAGAGCAAGGCATGACAACAACTACGGAAAGATAAAGAACAAACACAGCAAAGATAAGCAGGAAAAAGTCATATGTTGTGTTCTAAATTTTGGAAGTGGAGCGTGTTTCTCTCCCACTCAAAGAAAGCTGGGTTCTAACTTGTTATGAACAGAAAGCAAAGCTAAATAAAACTAAAAACAAAACCTAAGAGCGAGACGCTCCAAGAATAGCACATAACGCATGAAGTGATAAAAATATAGTGAAACGAGAGACGAACTGATAATTGTCGATGGAGAAGGGGATGCACGGGGGCATCCCCAAGCTTAGACGCTTGAGTATCCTTTAAGATGTCTTGGGGATTGGGCCATCCCCAAGCTTGAACGCTTGACACTTCTTAATCTTCTTTCATCATCTTCCCTCGCACACTTGAAAACTCCCTTCA
This sequence comes from Bromus sterilis, assembly GCA_950022295.1. Taxonomy (NCBI): domain Eukaryota; kingdom Viridiplantae; phylum Streptophyta; class Magnoliopsida; order Poales; family Poaceae; genus Bromus; species Bromus sterilis. The sequence continues at coordinate 352,220,852 of OX465597.1, forward strand.
TACATAACTCATCATAATCTGATTAGCGAGGTTAGTACCCATAATAAAATAATTTTTTTCTCTACTGGAAATAAGGATAACCTTGAATATCTACTGTTTCTCAAGATTGCCAAAAAGTTTTTGCAAAGAAAAAACAAGCTTAAGGTTTGCAAAACGAAGGAAAGGCAAAACAGGACAGAATCTTTGAAAAACAGACCAGAAGGTAGAAACAATTTTTTTAGGGGTACTTATGCAACTCAAATAAAAAAACTCAGAACATACGAAAGTTTTGTAATTGTATAGAGCACGCTGTGTAAAAAATTCAGCTCAAAAATATGAACTGGGATTTTTCTGTAATTTTTCTAGTCACGAGGACAGAATCTGTTTTCTGGACAGCATGTCACAACTTTCACTTCCCTTGTCGTATGAGGCTATAAAAGGCACAAAGCTTGAAAAGTAAAGATACAATGATGTTACTACAGTAGTAACAATCATCAAGACCACTAAAAACAGAAGAAAAACAAAAAGTAAATCCTAAATTCGTTGCGGGCTGCCTCCCGAAAGCGCTTCTTTAAAGCCATTAGCTAGGCTTAATGCAAAAAGATCAAGTCTTTTCAAGAAAATAACTAGCCCGTGTGACGGACTCAAAAGGCAACTTAATATTTTTCCTAGGGAAGTGTTCCATCCCTTTCTTGAGAGGGAATTGGAATTTTATAATCCCTTCTTTCATATCAATAACAGCACCTACGGTGCGAAGAAAAGGACGTCCCAAAATAATTGGACAAGAAGGTTCACATTCAATGTCCATAATAGTAAAATCAACGGGAACATAATTGTCATTGAAAATGATAAGAACATCATCTATCTTCCCCAAAGGTTTCTTTACGGAAGAATCGACGAGACGAACACCAAAAGAACAATGATCAAAAGGTTTCAATTCAAATATATCATACATTCTTTTGGGCATAACGGAGGTACTAGCTCCAACATCACATAAAGCATAGCAAGAAAAGTTATTCAACTTAATTTTAATCATAGGACCCCAACCATCTTCTAGCTTTCTAGGTATGGAGGCTTCTAACCTAAGCTTCTCCTCCCTAGCTTTGATGATAGCATTAGTCATATGCTCCGTGAAGGCAAGATTAAGTGTGCTAGTGTGGGGGTCTCTAGACATCTTGTGAAGGAAACAAATAACTTCAAAAAGAGTGCAATTATCAAAATCAAGGTCACTACTATCAAGTAAGGTGGTAGTGGTATCCTTTAGGCTCACTTGTTTGGTAGCTTCTATAGTCATAGGCATTTCTTCTTCTACGGTTGAGGTCATAGCATCACCATTAATAGGTCCTATGGGACTAGGGGTGCATTGGGTGCTAAGAGTTTGGATAGTAGCAACAGTATGGTGTGTAGGAAGGCTCTTAATTCAATCTTCTTCCTCCTTTTATCTATCCCATCTCTCTTTAAGTTTATCCATCATCCTAATGTTTTCATTAATTTGCAATTGGATACCATTCATAGGAGTGACCTTCCTATCCTCAAGGGGAGAAGTTATAATTTTAAGCAATTCTACTTCATGGGCTAAATTGTCTACCTTTGACGAGAGGGTATCTAGTTTGTCTAGTTTTTCCTCTACACTCTTGTTGAAGGCCTTTTGGGTAGTGATAAAGTCTTTAATCATACTCTCTAATTCAGAAGTGGAGTTTTTGGTGCTAGGATAAGTGTTGTTGTTCCCATAGTTTTTGGAGGGGAACGGTCTAGGATTGCTACCAAAGTTACTCCTATAAGCATTGTTGTTGAAGTTGTTTCTAGAGATAAAGTTCACATCTACTTGATCCTGAGCAATCAAACAATTTAAAGGAACATTTTGAGGATCAATAGGAGATTGCTTGGTAATTAGAGACATGATCAAGTCAACTTTTTCATTTAGGGAGGAGATCTGCTCGACAGAGTTTACCTTCATACCTATTGGAGCTCTTTCGGTGTAAAGGAGTGCAGATAAAGTCACTGTTGTTGTGACTAGTGAAGTCACACAACTTGGTGTTCTCAGAGTAACCCATAGTAGCAGCATGCAAGATAACTATTTTTTAATTTTTGATAAAAGACACTAAAGCAAAAACTGAAAGGTAAACTAACAAGACTAAAAAGCAAAGATAAAATATAGTATGAAACTCCCCTATCTTGAAGAGTGGAGTCCCCGGCAACGGCGCCAGAAATTTTCTTGATACACGAGATACTTCTCGCTCCTCGTTGGTTACCCCAAGTGGAAGGTGAGATGTAGCGTAGCGACAAATTTCCCTTGGTAAAGATACCAAGGTTGAAAATATCGTCTCCCGTAGGAATCCAACAGATACAAGTAGGTGGTGAAATGAACAATGGCTCCGTTTACAACCTAAGGTTGCTTACTTCACCTGGACCTGCACACACAACAGATCGCTTTGCTCCCAACGAGTACAGAGAGTTGTCAATTCCTCCGGCCTTGTTGTTTACAAAGGATAAAACGCACGGGATAACAATGATAGATAGTGATACCAATGGAAAATTAAATAATGAAAGTAAATTGATAGTGTAAACAGTGGTGGTAATATGGACCGGGGTCCCATGATGTTCACTAGTGATGTCTCTCTCCCAAAAGACGATAAAATAGCCATGCGAGGTAAACAAATTACAGCTGGGCAATTGACAGGATTATGTGCGCAAACCAATGCTAATTATGCAAAACAGAAAGGAAGAGGCTCAAAAGCACGGGCGGTACGCCAAGACAAGTAGACCGAAATCCATCTGCATCTACCCACTAATTATCCACCTTGAGATATCTATCCAGAACATCTCGCTGGTATTAAGTTGTGAATCCCACCCAAAGTGTAAACTAAAAGCAACGGACAACTGCATTAGAGAACTTTGCGTAAAGTAAACAATCCCTGAACCTGCAATTACAAGCACCGTTGTTTTCCCCCTTGTGGCAACAACACATCCCCTAGAATCATGTTTCTGTCACTCAAGCTAGTCATCGGGGGGCATGAACCCACAATCATGCATAATGCTCCCTCTTGGAGTCACTACCTACTACTTGACCAAAGCAATAAACAACAACGGAGAACATGCAAGAGTTACTCAAGAACATAAATATAAAAGAAGAGAATCAAATATATAACTCAATCACAATCTGAACATAATCTCATAATCCATCGGATCCCAGCAAACTCAGCATAGCAACAGCAGAAAGATTACATATGTGCCTCGATCATGTAGGGCAGCTCACGAGGTCTAATCCATGAAGAACAAATAGGGGAGGAGAAGATCACATAGCTACTGATCATGGACCCATGGTCCAAGGTGGACTACTCATGGTTCATCCGGGAAGCATCCATGGTGGTGGAGAATCTCCCGGAGGTGATTCATCCCTCCGACAGGGTGCCGGGAAGAGGTCTTCTGGTTCTCCCGATCTTGGAAGCGCGGCGGCGGCGGAACAGGGGAGAGATCGCGAAAAAGGGTTCCGTCCCCGAGGGTTTCTCGTCACGGGGAATAAATAGGCGAAAGGGGGCAGTCAGAGGTGGGCCAGGGGCTCCAGGCAGGGGCCTGGCCGCGCCCTCTGGCCGCCTGGGGCCCCCTGGCTCCCCTCTGGCCCCTCCTGGGCTCTTCGCGAAGCTTTCGGTACGCTGATTTTTCCTACATTTTTCCCGGAATTTTTCTGGTACTTTTAATAAGGGGGAAACCTGAAATAGAAAAACAGCAGAAAACAGGAACTGGCACTGGGGTGCACTGAGTTAATAGGTTAGTCCAAATATGATCAAAAGTGTATGGAAGTTCATCAATATCATAGCAATATCACACAAAAGAGGCATGGAGCAAGCAGAAATTATAGATACGTTTTGGACGTATCAGGAGTCGATCCCACAATAGTCAAGAAGAGGGAGTAGGTCTTTACCGCATCGACGGGGCCGAACCTGGGTAAATCGCCGAGTCCCGTGTCTATGTCGACTCTCTCCTCGAATTCGCCTCGCAGCAAAGGTCCCATGATAAGTCCGACTCTACGGACATCTGTCGTGACTTTCCCACGACAGTTGGCGCCCACCGTGGGGCCTGCGCTCGCAGGTGTTGAGATTCTAGGGGGATCTCTGCAAGGTATGGAAGGATTCGTGGCTGGTCAAATCACCAGGAGCCGGCGTGGAAAGCTTTGCATCGACGACTCGACTTGGGGCCCTGACGCCGATTCCGTCGAATCCGGTTATCGGCTATCGATCGGATCTATCCATATCATCATTGGGAAGACAGACGGATCTGAGCCAGAGCCGGATCCTGAAGTCCCCCTGGAAACCTCGAGTCGGTGACACGCCGGCTCAAGGCATACCTTCGTTGGGTTCATCGCCGGATCTCCAGAGTCGGTGCGCTCTGTCGAGTCCCAAACACCCGACGCCTCGGAAGAAACATCTGACGCTAACTCACATCCTAGTGAAACAAGCTTTTCGGACACTGGCTCCATCCGATCCGCCGGGAGCAACAAACTCCGCTCGGGAACAGCTGAATACGATCCCGACTTTCCGCAGTACGAGCCACCATACTGCGTGACAGTGTTCATGGCAGGCACCGAAGAACAGGGAAGCCAGTCGGCTCAGGGTGCGGCGCAGAACCGGAACGTAGAGACGGCTCACAATACGGCCCCTAATCCAGATAGGGAATAGCCAGAAGTTCTCACGGGAGCGGAAGTCCTCACAGATGGTGGAGAGAGAAACTCAACTCGCCCAAGAAACCAGGCGCTTGTGACATGAGTCGGAATTGATAGAAGCTCAGAAACTAAGCCTCGCAAACGCACGTCCCACAGGACCCGCGAGCCGGATCCCTGCTGATCTCCAGGCACGGAGACTGTTCCAGGACATGCATAAGTCGACTCCTCCAGGATACACGCCGCCAAGGCAACACGCCCCCTCACCACGGCAGGAACGGTTCAATACACCCTCGGATCATTTCAATAACCCCATGGAAAACATGGTAGCAGCGACACGGTACCTTACTAGCGTGCCCATGCACGGAGACACTCCGGTAGACCAGGCCACTCGAGGGGCAATCGACCTGCTCAAAACCGCAATCACACAGCAAGCCCAATACTCACAGGGATTCCAATACTTACATGAAACCCCATATCAAAGTATGAGCCGGCAAGCAGATTCACCGGCTCCAACCGGCTCGAGCAGCCATCGCCAGCGCAGAGCTCCACCACCGCTGGACCCGTAGGGGGCAATAAGGATCCAAGACATACCGTCAAGTTTCCACCCTGAACGACGAGTAGAGCAGATGTTCCACTCTCCACCCCAAGATCAAGACACCAAGTCCATCAGCAGATCCTTGGGAAATCGATGTCTGGTGACAGCCCTACGAAATACACGCCTACCACTAGATTTCAAAGGACCATGCAAGATTGCGAACTATACAGCTGATATGGACCTGGCGGCTTGGATCGAAAGTTATGACCTAACCATGGAAATGTTACAAGCCAGCGAAGGAGTCTGCGCCCGTTACCTCACAATGATGTTGGAAGGGCCGGCTCGCACATGGTTCAAAAATCTCCCAGAGAATTCCGTCACCTCCTGGACGGATCTCAAGGAAAAATTTTATCCATAATTTCCAAGGCACCTGCCGGCGAGCTACTACAATTGTCGACTTGGAGCATTGTGTCCAGAAGGAAGGAGAGTTGACCCTGAGGTGGGCACGACGGGTTGCGGAAATAATCCACTCTTCGAACACTATCACTGCCCAAACAACCATCATCGTCTTGGAAAGGAACTGCAAGTTCGAGCCCCTAGTGCACAAACTTGGCCGACTCAAGAGGACAGTCAAGGATATAGGAGAGCTCATGAATGCGGTCATCAAATACGCTGAGTCTGACAAAACCAAAGATACTGAACCTCAACAAGATAAAGCCAGCCAGAACAAAAATGGCGGCAAAACATCCCAGAATCAGAGTAGCAAACCACGCGACGCCTTGATCAGACTACTTCTGACTTGGTAGCCAACACAAATGTCGGCTCCCAAAGACATAAGCAGGGGGCAACAACTACCGCAATCCGGAAGGAAATTTTCGCCCAAACAGATTTGAAGCAGCTATGAAGAGTCCTTGCCCGACCCATAGTAAACCCGGTCGCCCAGCCAACCACACTTGGGAAGATTGCAATTTTATGAAAGAATTTGCATGACGTGGGAACCAGGGACCTCACGGGTCAGGAGGGGGAGCCGTCCAGAACGGCAACAACCAGAATCCTGGCTACAGGGGAGCCGGCACAATGCCTCAACACCAAGGACCCGGAGGAGGGGCCCAGCAAAATCAGTCAGGGCTCGCTGGATTCCAAGCAAACCCGAAAAAACTTCATGACCGTGCAGCATATCATGTTTTCACCAGCAGCAGTTGCAGGAGGGATACGAAGCTGCAACGAAGAGACGCCATGGTTGTGACTGCAGAGCGGGCTTGGCCCAGGTGGCTTAATTGGTCAGAACAGCCAAACACTTGGACAAGGGACGACCACCCCCCGGTGGTGGATAACCCGGGGGCCCTGGCTCTAGTAGTCTCTCCAAATATTGCACGATGCACTTCGATGGAAGCCGGAAGCTCCAAGGGTCAGGAGCCGGCGTAGTTCTTACCTCACCTAAAGGGGAGAAATTCTGCTATGTTCTACAGCTGCAGTTCACCTGTACCAACAATGCAGCAGAATATGAAGCCTTGCTTCATGGACTACGGCTGGCTCGTGAGATGAACATAAGTTGGATCCAATGTTATGGCGACTCTGATCTCGTTTCTCAACAAGTGTCAGGAAAATGGGATTCCAAAAATCCCATAATGGCAGCTTATCGACGAGAGGTGCAAAGACAAGCCGGATTTTTCGGTTGATACCAGGTGGATCACGTGGACTGTCGGGAAAACGAAGCAGCAGATGCTCTCTCCCGACTCGGCTCTCAGCGAAAGCCGGTCCCTCCAAACATATTCCTGGATGTCCTAACAAATCCATTTGTGCAACCACCAACAAAGCAAGACATAGCAGAGACGGATCTAGATCCGTCTTTGGTTGCTGCAATTCATGCTACACCCTCATGGGTCATACCTTACTTGGATTACAAGACTCGAGGAATCCTTCCTCAAGATGAGATGTTGGCCAGACGAATCGTCAGGAGAAGCCAATCCTTTGTACTCATCAATTGTGAGTTACATCGGGGGAGTGCCGCAGATGTTTTTCAGAGATGTGTCTCACCAGAAGAAGGTAGAGCCATCCTCAACGAAATACACTCTGGAGATTGCGGACACCATGCCGGCTCTCGTTCACTAGTTGCTAAAGCCTTTCGACATGGCTTCTACTGGCTCACAGCTCATGCGGACGCAGAGGACATAGTCAAGAAATGTGATGGATGTCAGCGCTATGCAAAACAAGCTCACGTGCCGGCTCAAGAACTCAGGATGATACCTATCACTTGCCCCTTTGCAGTATGGGGACTTGATATGGTGGGACCTTTCAAAAGGTCAGCCAACAAAAATACCCACATATTAGTGGCAGTGGATAAGTTCACCAAATGGTTCGAAGCCGAGCCGGTCAGCAAATGTGACGCTGCAACAACACTAAAATTCTTGAAAAAGATCATATATAGATTCGGCTACCCTCACAGCATCATTACTGATAATGGTTCTAACCTATTAGAAGGGGTTATGCAACGATTCTGCTAGCACGAGCACATCCGACTCGACCTTGCATCAGTGGCTCACCCACAGTCCAACGGACAAGCCGAGAGAGCCAACCAAGAGTTGCTCCGAGGCATCAAACCCCGACTCGTTGTCCCCCTGAAAATGACACCGGGTTGTTGGGAGGAGGAGTTACCCTCAGTATTATGGAGCATCAGGACGACTCCCAACAGGTCGACAGGTTGTACACCCTTCTTCCTGGTCTATGGAGCGGAACCGTCCTCCCAAGTGACATACGTCACGACTCACCTCGAGTCACTGCTTATGTAGAAGCCGAAAACGAGAAAGCAAGACAAGATGCCTCTGATATTCTCGATGAAAAACGAGATTTGGCTGTAGCTCAGTCGGCTATCCACCAACAAGATCTGCGACGCTATCATAGCCGCCGCATCAGAAGTCGGACTTTCCAGGAAGGTGATTTAGTGCTCCGACTCATTTCAAAAAAGAGATGGAATGCACAAGTTATCCTCTCCTTGGGAAGGACCGTTTGTGGTCAGCAAGAACCTGTACAATGGATCCTACTACCTAGTGGATATACGCGAGAAGGCAGACACGCGCACAAGCAAGGAGAAGATTCTCAGGCCGTGGAATATCGCACAACTTCGTCCATATTACACTTGAGTAGAAACAGGAACATTACTGTGCATTTAATCAAGTCGACACATGTCGCACTGGCTTTCGCCATATTAATATATATATATATAAGCCGACATTCGTCGCGCCGGCTTTTGCCATCGAAATATACATAAGTCGACTTCTGTCGCACTGGCCCTCGCCACACATAATTAAGTCGACTTTCGTCGCACCGGCTCTCGCCATATCGATTTTTCTTTACCTCTTTGTTTCATGACATTTTTGCATCATGCATTACATATTTTGCATTATTATAATCTTAGAGACCTGGGGGTTTGATCTACCCCTCTATTGGTACTGAGCATGTATATTGCTTATTCAGGGGAATCGGGGAGCTCGATGACAATCATTGACTTTTTATCTAAAAACTCGGCATATATATGTAAAAATCACAGTGTATAAGCTTATTCAGGGCAGTAGGGGGGCTCGATGTCACTCATCGACTCTTATCCGAAGAAATCCCGGCGTATACATGGACTGGCAAAACACGCCTTGGCCTGTATAGCTTAAACTCATACGACCTACATGTACCCGGCTTAGTCTAAATACCTTGGGGGCATACAACAAAGCCTGCCAAGTCTAGCCTTAAGCATAGGGAACGCTAGTCATATGTTGCTGGCTTACAGAGGAGTTCCGATTCACAGATAACCCAATAATCTATCTCAACGAGAAGATAAGGCGTGTTAAAACTGGAGTCGACTTCTATATGAGCCTTCATACTTTCTTTTTTTAATACATTAGCATCATCACATACTCTTTTCATTTTATATGTCATTCAAAAGATGCACCTTGAGCATTAACCTTTGTGACTCGGTATGACACAAAAGATGCTCATACTGACTGATGGGGACTATAGCTCAAAAAATTCTCTATGACTCGGTATGACACAAAAGATGCTCATACTGAATCATGGGGACTACACCTTTTTCATTACATCTTTTGCATATATAAAGTCGACCTCGGTCACGACGGCTCTCGCCATACATATAAAGTCGACTTCGGTCGCGACGGCTCTCGCCATACATATATATATTGACATTCGTCGAACCGGCCCTCGCCGACCTATTTGGAAGCTGGGAACACAACCCATCGTGTCATATCTATGTAACTTGGCAGATTAAAGATATACCTATGTGACTCGGCACTGCACACAGATGCACACACTGACTCATGGGGACTACACTTCAAAGTTTCTTCTCAAATAAAGACTCGATACATCACCCAACTGCATACACCGACTCTCGGGGAGTAACACTTCAAAAATTCTTTATCACAAAGGCTTGGCATATAATACGTGCCGACTTCAGGTAATATGCAAAGAAATTGTAGGCCCTAGGTTACTGCATGCAAGACAACCCAACACTTGGGACCTACATTACTTCGAAACAAGCTTCACAAAGCAAAAAATTCTTCTTTGATGACCTGGTACGGCACGCAAACATGACCACACTATCTCATGGGGGTTACAAGTCGATCTACCCTATGAGTCGATCACCAATATGCAACTATTATAAATCGACTCAGGGGGCTACAGATACATACACTATCATAAATAATCGGCTCTCATACACTCTTAGAAATATTTCAAGTCAGGAATAAAACCGACTCATGGACTCATGGACTCAATGAAAGTTCATAAATTTCATTCATCAAACCAACTGGGTCTTACATCAAAGGAGGCAACCTTACAAGCAAAATCCAAACCCGGCAATATACTACTAAGAAGAAAAACCCACAGATTCAGAGTCGGTTTCATCCTCCGTTGAAGCTTCTTCTTCACTAAGGAGTTCTTCATCGTTGGAGCTCTCCACACAACAGCAGGCTCGGTCTCCATCCGAGTCAAAGATCCTAGCCGACAAGGTGTCTTCACCATCAAAACTAAAGACAATGGTGTCTCCTCTTGAGATATTCCTAGATTGAAGAAAAGTTTTCCAACCCTTCTCAAAAAACATGGTGCCATGGCTAGAAAATCTAACCGTCACCCAGACAGGCCCATGAGGACACCCATCAGATCGGAGCCAAAGACCCTAAGGCGTTGAGTCAATCACAAGTTGAGAAAAATACTCAGGAAGTTTGATCCAGCGTCGAGTCGTCCGGATATGAACCAAGAACTCACTCCTCTCAAGAGAAGAAGGGGGAGATTCAGAAGGAGAGGCAGCACGAGTACTTCTTCCTCTACCTCTACCACGGCCACAACCTCTACCACGGCCACGACCACAACCACGGCCTCGACCTCGAGTACTTGCACGGGGGTTGGGCTCGTTGGATGCCAAAGGAGAAGAGGCTTCTAGCTTAGGTTCCATGGGGAAAACAGGAAGAGGAAGAAGAAGATGGATGCGCTTGAAAGATCAAACTATCCAAGGGATATTTATAGTAGATTCATGGGGAGGATCCATTAATGCCATAAATAATACGGGATAACTACCCATGGTAGATAACATTTATGGAAAGACTCCTCGATTCCCACTACAAACATCAATGCCTCTATCCGACGTTTCGGGCAGTGTGATCATAAAAACTAGACCGGATCTTTGACCAAAGGTCAAAAGAAAAAATCTTCAAGTAAAACGAGATGTAAAGTTAAAAAGAATCGGCGTCAGCTCCTAGTAAGCATCAAATGATAGTTGATTCAACCAGAAGATTCGACTTCATGGAGATAAAGGAATCAAAGCAAGATTGAAGAAATACGACTCCGACTCCCAATCAACGCCAAGCATAAAAGTCGGCCCTTGATCCATGAAGAGCCGGCGGCAATGAAGAAGATAAAGAAGATTGCCGTGAAGACTAACGCATCACAACAATCCCGGGGGCTAATGTCGGGGGGATGGATCAGGCCCATACACCCGGCATTAGAAACCTCTGGGCCGACTTACATAAGAAGGCCCACAAAGAAGACCCGGCCAGGAGTCTGACGTGCCAAGCGTGAAGATTGAAGCCCTAGAAGGAATTCGACTTACCTTGTATAGCACGTAGCAAACTTGTAAAGTAGAATAGAACTCCACATCGTGTAGGAGTCAGACTCTAGGAATCCCGGGACCCGACACCTTTATAAACCGAGGTCCACGGGTGCCAGAGCCAGAACTTACCTCAAGCCAGGACTAGACAACTCGCGCTATAATCTAGATCTCCACGAGACTAAGGTTGCGAAACATCACCACTGTAATCGATACGATCGGCTCTTCCTATTGAGGAGTCGATCCCACAATAGTCAAGAAGCAGGAGTATGTCTTTACCACATCGACGGGGCCGAACCTGGGTAAATCGCCGAGTCCCGTGTCTATGTCGACTCTCTCCTCGAATTCGCCTCGCAACTAAGGTCCCATGATAAGTCCGACTCTACGGACATCTACCGTGACTTTCCCACGACAGCATCCCCAAGCTTAGACACTTGAGTCTCCTTGAATATTTCTTGGGGGTGCACGGGGGAATCCCCAAGCTTGAACGTTTGACACTCCTGAATCTTCTTTCATCATCTTCCCTCGCACACTTGAAAACTCCCTTCATACATAACTCATCATAATCTGATTAGCGAGGTTAGTACCCATAATAAAAAAAATCTCTACTGGAAATAAAGATATTCTTGAAGATCTACTGTTTTTGAAGATTGCCAAAAAGTTTTTGCAAAGAAAAAGCAAGCGTAAGGTTTGAAAAATGAAGAAAAGGCAAAACAGGACAGAATCTGTGAAAAACAGACCAGCAGGTAGTAAAGAATTTTTTAGGGATACTTCTGCAACTCAAATAAAAAAACTCAGAACATACGCAAGTTCCGTGATTGTATAGAGCATGCTGTGTAAACATTTCAGCTCAAAAAGATGAACTGGGATTTTTCTATGATTTTTCCCGTCACGAGGACAGAATCTGTTTTCTGGACAGCATGTCACAACTTTCACTTCCCTTGTCATATGAGGCTATAAATGGCACAAAGCTTGAAAAGTAAAGATACAATGATGTTGCTAGAGTAGTAACAATCATCAAGACCACTAAAAACAGAAGAAAAACAAAAACGAAAACCTAAATTCGTTGCGGGCTGCCTCCCGAAAGCGCTTCTTTAAAAACATTAGCTAGGCTTAATGCAAAAAGATCAAGTCTTATCAAGAAAATAACTAGCCCGTGTGACGGACTCAAAAGGTAGCTTAATATTTTTCCTAGGGAAGTGTTCCATCCCTTTCTTGAGAGGGAATTGGAATTTGATAATCCCTTCTTTCATATCAATAATAGCACCCACGGTGCAAAGAAAAGGGCGTGCCAAAATAACTGGACAAGAAGGTTCACATTCAATGTCCATAATAGTAAAATCAACGGGAACATAATTGTCATCGACAATGATAAGAACATCGTCGATCTTCCCCAAAGGTTTCTTTACGGAAGAGTCAACAAGACGAACACCAAAAGAACAAGGATGAAAAGGTTTCAATTCAAATATATCATACATTCTTTTGGGCATAACGGAGGTACTAGCTCCAACATCACATAAAGCATAGCAAGAGAAGTTATTTAACTTAATTTTAATCATAGGATCCCAACTATCTTCTAGCTTTCTAGGTATGGAGGCTTCTACCCCAAGCTTCTCCTCCCTAGCTTTAATGAGAGCATTAGTGATATGCTCCGTGAAGGAAAGATTAAGTGTGCTAGTGTGGGGGTCTCTAGACATCTTGTGAAGGAAACGAATAACTTCAGAAAGGGTGCAATTATCAAAATCAAGGTCACTACTATCAAGTAAAGTGGTAGTGGTGTCCTTTAGGCTCACTTGTTTGGTAGCTTCTATAGTCATAGGAGTTTCTTCTTCTACGGTTGAGGTCATAGCATCACCATTAATAGGTCCTATGGGACTAGGGGTGCATTGGGTGCTAAGAGTTTGGATATCCTCAATAACTTGGATAGTAGCAATGGTATGGTGTGTGGGAAGGCTCTTAATTCTATCTTCTTCCTCCTATTCTCTAGCCCATCTCTCTTTAAGTTTAGCCATCATCCTAATGTTTTCATTAATTTGCAGTTGAATAGCGTTCAGAGGAGTGACCTTCCTCTCCTCAAGAGGAGAAGTTCTAATTTTAAGCAATTCTACTTCATGGGCTAAATTGTCTACCTTCGACGAGAGATTTTCTAATTTTTCCTCTACACTCTTGTTGAAGGCTTTTTGGGTAGTGATGAAGTCTTTGAGTATACTCTCTAATTCAGAAGTGGAGTTCTTTGTGCTAGGATAAGTGTTGTTGTTCCCATAGTTGTTGGAGGGGAACGGTCTAGGATGGCTACCAAAATTACTCCTATAAGCATTCTTATTGAAGTTGTTTCTAGAGATAAAGTTCACATCTACTTGATCTTGAGCAATCAATGAATTTAAAGGAATATCATGAGGATCAGTAGGAGATTGCTTGGTAAGTAGAGGCATAATCAAGTCAACTTTTCATTTAGGGAGGAGATCTCCTCGACAGAGTTTACCTTCCTACCTGTTGGAGCTCTTTCGGTGTGCCATTGGGAATAGTTGGTCATCATATCATCGAGTAGTTTTGTGGAAGCGCCAAGCATTGTTGACATAAAGGTTCCTCCCGCAGCCGAATCTAGCAAGTTCCGCGAGGTAAAGTTCAAGCCTGCATAAAAAGTTTGGATAACCATCCAAGTAGTCAAACCATACGTAGGACAATTCTTAACAAGAGATTTCATGCTTTCCCAAGCTTGGGAAACATGCTCATTATCCAATTGCTTAAAATTCATAATATTACTCCTCAATTGGATAATCTTAGCTGGGGGTAGTACTTCCCAATAAAAGCATCCTTGCACTTATCCCAAGAATCTATGCTATTCCTAGGGAAGGATTGAAACCAGATTTTAGCTCCTCCTCTCCGGGAGAAAGGAAAAAAGATTAAGCTTAACAATATCACCATCTACTTCTTTTGTACTTTTGCATATCACAGAGCTCGACAAAATTATTTAAGTGCAAAGCAGCATCATCTCCAGCACCGGAGAATTGATCTTTCATAACAAGGTTCGGCAAAGCAGGTTTAATCTCATAAGAAGGTGCTGAAGTGGCAGGTGGAGCAATAGGAGTGCAGATAAAGTCACTCTTGTTATGACTAGTGAAGTCACACAACTTGGTGTTCTCGGCGGAACCCATAGTAGCAGCAAGCAAGGTAACTATTTTATTGATTTTTGATAAAGGACACTAAAGCAAAAACTGAAAGGTAAACTAACAAGACTAAAAAGCAAAGATAAAAGATAGTGTGTGATACGTCCAAAACGTATCTATAATTTTTGCTTGCTCCATGCATGTTTTGTGTGATATTGCTATGATCTAGATACACTTTCATACACTTTTGATCATATTTGGACTAACCTATTAACTCAGTGCACCCCAGTGCCAGTTCCTGTTTTCTACTGTTTTTCTATTTCAGTTTTCCCCCATATAAAAAGTGCCAAAAAATTCAGGAAAATTCAGATAAAAAATCAGCGTGACAGAAGCTTCGAGAAGAGCCCGGGAGGGGCCAGAGGGGAGCCAGGGGGGCCTAGGCGGCCACCCGGCGCGGCCCCACCCCTGGCCGCGCCAGGGGGGCGCCTGGGGGCCCTGGTCCACCTCTGGCTGCCCCCCTTCGCCTATTTATCCCCCGTCACGGGAAAACTCCAGAAGCAGAACCCTATTCCGCGAACTCGCCTCTTTTCCGCCGCCGCCGCGCTTCCAAGATCGGGAGCACCAGAAGACCTCTTCCCGGCACCCTGCCGGAGGGAGGATTGACCTCCGGGAGTCTCCTCTCCTCCATGGATGCTCCCCGGATGTCTCGTGAGTAGTTTTCCTTGGACCATGGGTCCGTGATCAGTAGCTATGTGATGTTCTCCTCCCCTCTTTGATCTTCATTGTTTAGACCTCGTGAGCTGCCCTACATGATCGAGGCACCTTTGTAATATTTTTGCTGTTGCTATGTTGAGTTTGGAGGGATCTGATGGATTATGAGATTATGTTCAGATTGTGATAGAGTAATATATTTGGTTTTTATCTCTTATATTTTTGTTCCTAAGTAATTCTTGCATGTTCTCCATTGTTGTTTATTGCTTTGGCCAAGTAGTAGGTAGTGACTCCAAGAGGGAACGTTGTACTAGATTGTGGGTTCATGCCCCCCGATGACACGCTTGAGTGACAGAAACATGAGTCTAGGGGATGTGCTCTTTCCACAAGGGGGAAAACGACGGTGCTTGTAACCGCGGTTACAAGGATTGTTTACTTTACGCAGAGTTCTTTTTAATGCAGTTGTCTGTTGCTTTGGGTTTACACTTTGGGTGGGGCTCGCAACTTAATACCAGCGAGATGTTCTGGATAGATATCTCAAGGTGGATGATTAGTAGTAGCTGTAGATGGATTTCGGTCTACTTACCTTGGCGTACTGCCTGTGCTTTTGAACCTCTTCCTTTCTTTTGTAGCATAGTTAGCATTGCGGTGCGTTCATAATCCTGTCAATTGCCCTTCTATAATTTGTTTACCTCGCATAGCAGTTTTATCGTCTTTTGGGAGAGAGACATCACTAGTGAATATCACGTATCCCGGTCCATATCCTCATTACTGATTCCAAGCTATATTTACTTTTCTGCATTTACTTTCAAGTTGCTATCATTATCCCGTGCGTTTTATCATTTGTGAACAACAAGACCGGAGAGATTGACAACCTCTCTGAACTTCGTTGGGAACAAAGTTATCTGTGTCTGTGTGCAGGTCCGCGTCAGTTGCGTCGCTGACACCTACTTATCATCTCTGGATTCCTACTCGAGACAAACCTTGGTATCTTCACCGAGGGAAAACTGCTGCTGCACTGCATCTCAAACCTTCACTTGGGGTAACCAACGAAGGGCGAGAAGCCAATAAGCAAGAGTACTTCTGGCGCCGTTGCCGGGGACTCCAAGTGCTAAGATAGGGGATTTGCACACTACCCTTTACCTTTGATTTTTTAGTCTTGTTAGTTTATCTTTCAGTTTTTATCTTTGTGTCTTTTATAAAAAACTACAAAAAAATCTGCCACACTTGCTGCTACTATGGGTTCCACTGAAAACACCAAGTTGTGTGACTTTTCACTAGTCACAACAACCAAGACTTTATCTGCACTCCCATTGCCACACCTTCCACTTCAGCTACCTCTTATGAAGTTAAACCTGCTTTGCTAAACCTTGTTATGAGAGATCAATTCTCTGGTGCTGGAGATGATGCTGCTTTACACTTGAATAATTTTGTTGAATTATGTGATATGCAAAAGTATAAAGAAGTAGAAGGTGATGTTGTTAAGCTCAAGATCTTTCCTTTCTCTTTAAGGGGAGATGCTAAAATCTGGTTTCAATCTTTGCCTAGAAATAACATAGATTCTTGGGATAAGTGCAAAGATGCTTTTATAGGGAAGTACTACCCTCCTGCTAAGATTATCCAATTGAGGAGTAATATTATGAATTTTAAGCAATTGGATAATGAACACGTTGCCCAAGCTTGGGAACGAATGAAATCTCTTGTTAAGAAATGCCCTACACATGGTTTGACTACTTGGATGGTTATCCAGACTTTTTATGCAGGCTTGAACTTTACCTCGCGGAACCTGTTAGATTCGGCCGTGGGAGGATCCTTTATGTCAACTACACTTGGTGCTGCCACGAAGCTTCTCGATGAAATGATGACCAATTATTCCCAATGGCACACTGAACGCGCTCCAACAGGTAGGAAGGTAAATTCTGTCGAGGAAATTACCTCCCTCAATGAAAAAGTTGACTTAATTATGTCTCTACTTACCAAGCAACCCTCTGTTGATCCTCATGATGTCCCTTTAAATTCTTTGGTTGCCCAAGAACAAGTAGATGTGAACTTTATTGCTAGAAACAACTTCAACAACAATGCTTATAGGGGAAATTTTGCTAGCAATCCTAGACCGTTTCCATCCAACTATGGGAACAACAACACCTACCCTAGCAACAAGAACCCCTCTTCTGAATTAGAAAGAATGCTTAGAGACTTTATCACTACCCAAAAAGCCTTCAACAAAAATGTAAAAGAGAAATTATCTAAAATAGATAATCTCTCTCTGAAGGTAGAAAGCTTAGCCCTTGATATTGAGATGCTTAAAATTAGAACCTCCACCCTTGAGGAGAATAAAGCCACTCCTATTAATGCTATCCAGTTACAAATCAATGAAAATATTAGGATGATGGCTAAACTTAAAGAAAGATGGGCTAGAGAAAAAGAGGAAGAGGATAGAATTAAGAGCCTTCCTACACACCACATAGTTGCCACTATCCAAATTTTTGAGGACACTCAAACTATTAGCACCCAATGCACTCCTAGTCCCGTTGGACCTATTAATGGTGATGCTAATACCTCAACCATAGAAAAAGAAACTCCTATGAACATAGAGGGTTTCAAACAAGTGAGCCTAGATGACACTACTACCACCTTTGATAGTAGTGATATTGATTTTGATAGTTGTACCCTCTCAGAAGTTATCAGTTTGCTACACAAAATGTCTAGAGACCCCCACACTAGCACACTTAATCTTGCCTTCACGGAGCATATCACGAATGCTCTCATCAAAGCTAGGGAGGAGAAGCTTAGAGTAGAAGCCTCCATACCTAGGAAGCTAGATGATGGTTGGGACCCTATGATCAAAATTAAATTGAATAACTTCCCTTGCTATGCTTTATGTGATGTTGGAGCTAGTACCTCCGTTATGCCCAAAAGAATATTTGATATGTTTGAATTGAAACCTTTTGAGCATTGTTCTTTTGGTGTTCTTCTTGTTGATTCTTCCGTAAAGAAACCTTTGGGGAAGATCGACGATGTTCTTATCATTGTCAATGACAACTATGTTCCCGTCCATTTTATTGTTATGGATATAGAGTGTGAACCTTTATGTCCAATTATTTTGGGACGTCCTTTTCTTCGCACCGTTGGTGCGGTTATTGACATGAAAGAGGGGAATATTAAATTCCAATTCCCATTCAAAAAGGGGATGGAACACTTCCCTAGAAAGAAAATCAAGTTACCTTTTGAGTCCGTTACACGGGCTAGTTATTCTCTTTCTCTTGATAAAACTTGATTCTTCTTTTTGCATTATGCCTAGCTAATGGCTTTAAAGAAGCGCTTTCGGGAGGCAGCCCGCAACGAATTTAGGTGTTTATTTTTGCTTTTGTTGTGTCTTGATGGTTGTTAATTCTGTAGCAACATCATTGTATCTTTATTTTTCAGCTTTGTACCAAGTTATAGCCTCTTACAACAAGGGAAGTAAAAGTTGTGACATGCTGTCCAGAAAACAGATTCTGTCCTCGTGACCATAAAAATTCCAGAAAAATCCCAGTTCATCTTTTTGAGCTGAAATTCTTACACAGTATGCTCTATACAATTACGTAACTTCCGTATGTTCTGAGGTTTTTTTATTTGAGTTGCAGAAGTGCCCCTAAAAAATTCTTTACTATCTATTGTTCTGTTTTTCACAGACTCTGCCACGTTTTGTCTCTCCTTAATTTTGCAAACCTTAAGCTTGCTTTTTCTTTGAAAAAACTTTTTGGCACTCTTGAGAAACAGTAGCTTTTCAAGATTATCTTTATATCGAGTGGAGAAAAATTATTTATTAAGGGTACTAACCTCTCTAATCAGCTTATGATGAGTTATGTATGAAGGGAGTTTTCAAGTGTGCGATGGAATATGATGAAAGAAGATCCAGGAGTGTCAAGCGCTCAAGCTTGGGGATGCCCCCATGCATCCCCAATAAATATTCAAGGAGATTCAAGCGTCTAAGCTTGGGGATGCCCCCGTGCATCCCCTTCTCCATCAACAATCATCAGTTCGTCCTTCGTCTCACTATATTTTTATCACTTCATGCATTATGTGCTATGCTTGGAGCGTCTCGCTCTTAGGTTTTTTTTAGTTTCTTTAGCTTTTCTTGCTGTTCATAACAAGTTAGATCCCGTCTTACTTTGTGTGGGAGAGAAGCACGCTCCACTTTCAAAATCTAGAACACATCATAGGATTCTCCATGCCTATCTTTTTGCTGTTGTGTGTTGTTTATCTTTTCATAGCTACTGCCTTTTTTAGTTTTAGTCTTAGTTTGTCTTTAGCAAGATCCTTGGCTTTTGTTTAGTTTGTTGCTGGAACTCTTTTTAGTTTTCATGTTTATCTTGTTAAAGAGAGTTGGTTGTTGCACTGAGTTGTGTTTTGTCTTGAAAGTAGGTAATTGAGGTTGCTATTTAATTTTAGTAATAGCTTGAAATAGTTTTGAAGTATTGATGTGAGTAATGTTTGAACTTTTGGTGTCAAGAGCTCTAGCTTATTAGTGATAGGTGTCGTATTTTGGGCAATCCGTGTGTATTTTGAATACCTACAGAACTAGTTGAGAACTCTAGCTACTAGATGGATCACTACTCTTCTGAGGGGTCAAATATTAGAGTACACTCACGTACCATGAGTCGAGGATGCGCAAGGATAACCAAACCCCCATACACTCCTTGGGGTACTTGCCTCTTTGTGAACCTCCTTATTAGATTGAGAGTTACCGATAATAAGTGCATGAGTTCTTCGGACTAATGTAAGTATTGAAAGTTGACACTTCCACCTTCCCGTATTTTGCTAGCCTTTCCCGTGTCGTGCATTGCCTTCTTCTCACTCCGAGAGTTGGTGTCCACCTTCGCCGGTACATCCAAACCCTTGGCATGATACGCTCTGTCATCATAAGCCTCCTTATATCTTTCCTCAAAACAGCCACCATACCTACCTATCAAGGCATTTCCATAGCCTTTCCGAGTTACATTGACATGCAACATCCACCTCTTCATGACTTGATCTTCATGTCATACATGTTCCTGCTACACTGGCAGCAGCACACATTGCATACATCATGATAGTTACATCTTCTTTATGATTTTGAGTACCTTGTAAAGTGTGAAAGATCCCCTTTACCTTCTTGTAAAATAGAGTGTTGCCCTTAAGTGAGGAAAAGATCCCAAAGTGGACACATTAAAAGATCCCAAAGAGGACAAATGAGAGTTAAGTAGAAAGAGCCATTGAGGCCACAAAAAAATAAATAAAAATAGAAAAAGAGAAAAAGAAATAAAAAGAGAGAAAGGGGCAACACTACTATCCTTTTGAGAGATCCACACTAGTACTTCCTTTATATCCTTGTACTCCATAGAGATGATCTTTATGCATATAGCTATGTGGGGACCTTCACACTATAGAACTTGGCTTGCATATTCCAAGGATGAGCCTCCTCAAAAGAGCTCTAGGTCTTCATGAGCGAGCAAGTTAGATGCACCCCCACTAGTTCCATTGGAGAGCTTCCTAGCTCGTATGTGCATCCGTTGCATGGCAATCCCTACTCCTCACATCATATCTATCATTTGGCATCTCTTGCCTATGATTGTCCGCATTGATGTGAGCCTTTCTCATCCTTTTTGTCTTCCTCCTCCACCATATTTCTCTCTTTTCCATCCTAGGTGTCAACTCTCGTGCTTACGCTCATCCATTGCATGAGTGCTCGAAATATCGAAAAGGAGTGGATCAAATTGACTTGTACCTAGCTAGTGGTCTGGGGACGAGTCAAGATAAGATTCCCAAGAAGACCAAGTGTGAAACTTTAGTAGATTGAGTTCTCAGCACAAAAATACTTTTTTCTCGTATTCCCTATCCCCCTTCTTGCACGCAAAGA
Source organism: Bromus sterilis (assembly GCA_950022295.1). NCBI lineage: Eukaryota > Viridiplantae > Streptophyta > Magnoliopsida > Poales > Poaceae > Bromus > Bromus sterilis. The sequence goes on from OX465597.1 coordinate 352,241,831, forward strand.
CCATTTGGAGACATTCGAGTCACGGACAGCGAGAGCTCTTGCACCTAATGTTCTTTTCTTACTTATTTCAATGCTAATATAGACTCTTGCCTGTTATGACTTTAATTGAATCTCTAACCTTGATTGCTTTACTTTTCAAAGTTCTTATATGGTTGCTAGCATGTCACCACAGAAATTATGTTGTTATCATTTACCTACTCGAGGACGAGCAGGAATTAAGCTTGGGGATGTTGATACGTCCAAAACGTATCTATAATTTCTGCTTGCTCCATGCATGTTTTGTGTGATATTGCTATGATCTAGATACACTTTCATACACTTTTTATCATATTTGGACTAACCTATTAACTCAGTGCACCCCAGTGATAGTTCCTGTTTTCTGCTATTTTTCTATTTCAGTTTTCCCCCATATAAAAAGTGCCAGAAAAATTCGGGAAAAATTCAAATAAAAAATCAGTGTGACGGAAGCTTCGAGAAGAGCCCGGGAGGGGCCAGAGGGGAGCCAGGGGGCCCAGGCGGCCACCCGGCGCGGCCCCACCCCTGGCCGCGCCAGGGGGCGCCTGGGGCCCCTGGTCCACCTCTGGCTGCCCCCCTTCACCTATTTATCCCCCGTCATGGGAAAACTCCAGAAGCAGAACCCTATTCCGCGAACTCACCTCTGTTCCGCCGCCGCCGTTCTTCCAAGATCGGGAGCACCAGAAGACCTCTTCCCGGCACCCTGCCGGAGGGAGGATTGACCTCCGGGAGTCTCCTCTCCACCATGGATGTTCCCCGGATGTCTCGTGAGTAGTTTTCCTTGGACCATGGGTCCGTGATCAGTAGCTATGTGATGTTCTCCTCCCCTCTTTGATCTTCATTGTTTAGACCTCGTGAGCTACCCTACATGATCGAGGCACCTTTGTAATATTTCTGTTGTTGCTATGTTGAGTTTGGAGGGATCTGATGGATTATGAGATTATGTTCAGATTGTGATAGAGTAATATATTTGGTTTTTATCTCTTATATTTTTGTTCCTAAGTAATTCTTGCATGTTCTCCATTGTTGTTTATTGCTTTGGCCAAGTAGTAGGTAGTGACTCCAAGAGGGAACGTTGTGCTAGATTGTGGGTTCATGCCCCCCGATGACACGCTTGAGTGACAGAAACATGAGTCTAGGGGATGTGCTCTTTCCACAAGGGGGAAAACGACGGTGCTTGTAACCGCGGTTACAAGGATTGTTTAATTTACGCAGAGTTCTTTTTAATGAAGTTGTGTGTTGCTTTGGGTTTACACTTTGGGTTGGGCTCGCAACTTAATACCAGCGAGATGTTCTGGATAGATATCTCAAGGTGGATGATTAGTAGTAGATGCAGATGGATTTCGGTCTACTTACCTTGGCGTACTGCCTGTGCTTTTGAACCTCTTCCTTTATTTTGTAGCATAGTTAGCATTGCGGTGCGTTCATAATCCTGTCAATTGCCCTTCTGTAATTTGTTTACCTCGCATAGCAGTTTTATCGTCTTTTGGGAGAGAGACATCACTAGTGAATATCACGTATCCCGGTCCATATCCTCATTACTGATTCCAAGCTATATTTACTTTTCTGCATTTACTTTCAAGTTGCTATCATTATCCCGTGCGTTTTATCATTTGTGAACAACAAGATCGGAGAGATTGACAACCTCTCTGAACTTCGTTGGGAACAAAGTTATCTGTGTCTGTGTGCAGGTCCGCGTCAGTTGCGCCGCTGACACCTACTTATCATCTCTGGAGTCCTAGTGGAGACCAACCTTGGTATCTTCACCGAGGGAAAACTGCTGCTGCACTGCATCTCAAACCTTCACTTGGGGTAACCAACGAAGGGCGAGAAGCCAATAAGAAGTGTGCAACTCCCCTATATTGAAGAGTGGAGTCCCCAGCAACGACCCCAGAAATTAGCTTTGATGGCTTCTCACCCCTCGTTGGTTAATCAAAGTTGAAGGTTGAGATGTAGACAGCAGCAAATTTCCCTCGGTGAAGATACCAATGTTTGTCTCCAGTTGGACTCCAACAACGAGAGGAAGGTGAAAACGGCGCCAGCAATTAGGCGGTTGACGTGGACCTGCACACTCACAACAGATAACTTTGCTCCCAACGAGTTCAGAGAGGTTATCAATCCCTCCGGCCTTGTTGTTTACAAAGGATCAAACACACGGGATAATAATGATAGTGATAGCAACGGAAAGGCAAATAAAGCAGAAAATAAATAGTGGGTGCAAACAGTATTGGAAATATGGATTACAATAGCCATGCGAGGTAAACAAATTACAACTGGGCAATTGACAGGATTATGTGCGCAAACCAATGCTAACTATGATATAAAGAAAGGAAGAGGATCAAAATCTTAAACGGTACGCCAAGACAAGTAGAACGAAATCCATCTGCATCTACCTACTACTCATCCACCTTGAGATATCTATCCAGAACATCTCGCTGGTATTAAGTTGCGAACCCCACCCAAAGTGTAACCTCAAAGCAACAGACAACTGCATTAAAGAACTTTGCGTAAAGTAAACAATCCTTGCGCCCGCAAGTACAAGCACCGTTGTTTTCTCCCTTGTGGCAACAGCACATCCCCTAGACTCATGTTTCTGTCACTCAAGCTAGTCATCAGGGGGCATGAACCCACAATCATGCATAACGCTCCCTCTTGGAGTCACTACCTACTACTTGGCCAAAGCACTAAATAGCAACGGATAATATGCAAGAATTACTCAAGAACATAAATATAAAAGAGGAGAATCAAATATATTAATCAAACACAATCTGAACATAGTATCATAATCCATCGGATCCCAACAAACTCAGCATAGCAACAGCAGAAAGATTACATATGTGCCTCGATCATGTAGGGCAGCTCACGAGGTCTAAACCATGAAGAACAAAGAGGGAAGGAGAACATCACATAACTACTGATCATAGACCCATGGTCCAAGGTGGACTACTCACGGTTCATCCGGGAAGCATCCATGGTGGTGGAGAAGCTCCCAGAGGTGGTACGTCCCTCCGGCAGGGTGCCGGGAAGAGGGCTCCTGGTACTCCCGATCTTGGAAGCACGACAGCGGCGGAACAGAGGAGAGATCGCGAAAAAAGGTTATGTCCCCGAGGGTTTCTCGTCATGGGGAATAAATAGGCGAAGGGGGGCAGCCAGAGGTGGACCAGGGGCCCCAGGCGCCCCCTCGGAGCGGCCTAGGGGATGGCCGGGCCAGGTGTCCTCCTGGGCCACCCCTGGTGTCAGAACCCCAACTAGGGTAAGTGCTAGGGTTTGAGTTCCCCTTTGCATCATGTGAAAATTTCAAAAGAAATTCAAAAATGGGGAAAAGAAAAGCCCTAAAGAATTTAATTAAATGGCCAGACAAAAATTGCTTCCAAAAAATCCTCTAGTATTTTTGAAAAGTCTTATAAATATGCATGATCACCTATAAAGTGAAGTGGGTCCCACTGCATGCACCAAGATTTTTCAAATATTCCAAATAGGGCTTGGAAATTAATTAAATACCCTATTTGATTTGAAATTCAAATTAATTGAATTTCAAAAATCTCCAAAACTTGGGAGTGGCTAGTTATATGTCACATAAGTCCAAATTAAAGTTTTGGGATTTTTATAAAATGTTTTGGTATTTATTTATCAGAGAAAACAAATGAAAGAAAAACAAAACAGAAAGAAAATTAGAAAAAGAAAAGAGGCCCAGCTCACCTGGCCACTTACCTGGACGGCCCAGCCCAGCCCAGCATCCGTTGTCGTCTTCCTCAACCTGCTCGGTGTCGAGCATGCCGAGCACGCCGACGCCACCGCGACAGCCCCGCCGCCTACGTCTGTCCCCTGCCCTCTCTTCGCGCCACGAGGACGCCCAGAAGCCCCCGCACTCTCTCCCCCTCTCGCTGCACGCTCTCCCCCTCTCCATCTCGCAATTTCTTCGCCGCCCGAGAGCCCACCGGAGCGCCGTCGTGCACAGACGCGGCCACCGGCCGAACTAGCCCCAGCCGCCTTGTCCATCGAGCTCTCCTCTGTCGTCTTCATCGCCGTGCGAAAGGAATCGAGGCCGGAACCCCTGTAGCCATGGTGGTGAACATGGTGTTGATGAAAGTGAAACTGTGTTGGTGAATCTACCCTAATACAAGGTGAACGATGAGAGGTTGTGTAGGAGTACACAGTGGGTTGTCTCGTTGAACACTGCCTTAAGCCCGATTTATTGTATGGTAATCCGAGACAAATAGTACAACCACACATTGGGCTCACTGACCCCTCTCGACCTAGTAACTCACCCAGATCCAAGTCCAGGAGTCACACCTAGTTCGGGATTTCCATTCGGCATATGCATAGAAAGATAAAGGAAATGAAATGTGGCATTCATAGTAGGGCTTGTAGAACATGGCTTGTCAAGCGGAGAACCATCCGTCGAGGTGGGCTTGTCAGTCGTGCCTACATGGTTTGAGTCCTGGATGGAAGCTCGGCCGGAACTCCAGTTGGGTTTGGAACTCAGACAGTTGACTCCTTGGACTAGAACGGAGCTGTGTGCGAAGTGTTGTGGTGAACATCCTCGCCGACACCCCTTTAATGGTGCGGAGACCTGGCGGTAACTGATGGACATGTGTGTGTAGCGGTACACCCCTGCAGGGTTAACAAAACTATTCGAATAGTCGCGTCCGCGGTCATGGACTACTTGGAAAGTTGTGCTTGTTTATTAGACAACTTGAATGGATACTTCTAAAACTCGCAAGATAAGCGTGAGGGCTATGGTGTGCTCCTCGTGGGGAAGTCGAGGAAGTAACCATAGTGGTGTATTGGTTGGAGACTTGGTAGTGGACTCGTGTACGCTTCTTACCTCAAGTCTGGTACTCGTAGTACATGAATAGCCAAGTCAAAGCTGGCACTTCTGCATGTTGAAACCCCACCTGCCTTTACCTTGAAACTTGAGCATGAGTAGTGTAGTTCTGATGTAAGTCTTGCTGAGTACGACTTTGTACTCACGTTTGCTTATTCTATGTTTTAGATGGAAACCCAGACCCCCGATGGAGACACCTTCCTGAAACTAGACGTTGACCTTGGTAGTATAGTTCCAGACAGCAGTCTGGTCCCTCGTGGAAGGGCATGTATGTTTACAAGGCTTCTCTAAGCCATTTGTTAAACTTGTCTGTACTGAGACCTAATTTGCTTCCGTTGTATGATGTAATGGTTATCACAGACATGTGATCTTTGTATACTCTATGTGTAAGTCAATAAAGAAGTACTTTGTAGAGTTATGTGATGATACCTGCTGTTCATACTAGGCATGTGTGCTGCGTGTATGTTTATAACATGCATATCTTAGTATGGGTTTTCGAGACCTTAGTTGTGATCTGGCTGGCGGTCTTTTATACACCAAGTGGCCCTTAGATGTGCGCAGCTTGGGGCATCACGATGCGATTGCTCTTGACTCTGCCACGTGCACACTTTGTTGTATGATCGATCCCGCCCTAGACCCCGACTAAGTGATCGGGCTAGAGTAAGTCTATGTAAGAGTTAGGATTCAATCGATAACATGGTTGAGGCGACTTGTCTATGAATATGGGATTCACCACCCATAAGTATTTAGACTCGTGAGAGGACGATGAGGACCCATCTCAGTTGATCATCCGGCCTGAATGGGATGCCCCTCACGTTCGAAACTTTCCGAGAGTGTTCTGTGCTTGGCCTTGTCTGCTTAGACAAGTGGGTACAGCTCTTGGCTCTCCATGTGATTGTATCGTGACTGGAATTACATACGCATACCCCGGGTCCCGACAGACTTGGTATCAGAGCAGTACTGTCTGTAGGCTTATCAAACCCTTGGCCGAAGTCGAGTCTAGCATTCTGTAGTTATATAGTTACTTGGGTATAAAGGGAACAACGTAAGGCTTCTTTTTCTGCTTACCCTCATCGATCTATGTTCTGAGTCACCATCATCTTGTTCTACGGGAAGATAGGACTGGGCTCTTCTATGTCTTACTAGAACATCTCGTTGAGTGCTTCCTTGTAGCCGTAGGATTGTTGTGGTCGTCCAGAGTCTCCGTATTTTGAGTTCCTTGAAGAAGTTCTATCCAATCTCTTCAAGGTTGTTTCAATATCCATCCCGGTGTAGCCGTTATGCTGCCGGATTTGTTCCGTGTTTCTTTGAGTCATTGCCTTCACATTATAATCTTTTCCGTCTTCATCATGTTCTTCTTATCTTTGTTTCCATCGTAAAACCTGTTCTGATTGTTGATCTTTATCACACAGGATGTCAGGTGGAACTCGTAGTGCTGTTCTTCGCAATCAAGACCGTGATCGGAATCGAAGTAATGATGAACCTCCTTCACCGCCTTCTGCGGCGGAAATGATGATGGAAGCTGAACGGAATCGACGTGATCAAACAAGCCTTCTGGAGCTCATCGAGCAGAATACCGCTCGTCAGCGCAATGTGGTTGTCAGCATTCAGGATTTCATCCTCCTCAAGCCACCGGTATTTCGATGTTCCTCCGAGCCCCTTGAAGCTGATGATTGGCTCCGTTCCATCGAGCGTAAGCTTGAGACGGCGCATGTTGCTCCCAATGATCGTGTGATGTTTGCGGTATACTTCCTGGAAGGTGCTTCTGGTGAATGGTGGGAGAACTATGTTGCAATGCAACCTGATGGTCACGTAGTGACTTGGCAACAATTTCGTGATGCCTTCTGAGGGTACCACATTCTTGATGATATGATGGAAAGAAGGAAGGAAGAGTTTTGCAATCTAACTCGGGGAGATAGGTCCATCCACGAGTATATGACTGAGTTCAACCATCTTGCTCGTTATGCCCAAGAGCAGATATCCACTGATGCCAGGAAGCAAGCAAGGTTCCGCAAGGGACTTAGCCCTGTTATTCGTCATGATATCAATCTTCATGAGTTTGTCAACTTTGAGGATTTAGTCAATAGATCCTTCAGAGCTGAGTATGGCAATGAGGTGTTCGAAGAGTCTCGCAAGCATGCTCGTGAGTTTGCTCCATCTTCTAGTTCGGCCCCTCAGAAACGCCGGATATAGATTCCAACTAGTGCCATTCCTTCACACCTTTTTGCGAGATCATCCTACATGGTGCCTCAACCTCCTCCACCAAACACGAATCCCAACCACTATGGTAGTGAGCCTCCATCCTTGCTCCACCCCCTGACACCAGAGTTTGCTACAAGTGTGGTCATCCTGGCCACATCGCACGGAAATGTTCATTGTCGGTGAAATTTTATCCTCGTCCAAGACATGATGCCACCCCACCCAAGTCTTCCAAAGCTAAGTCTTCACAGAAATCAACCTCCAACTCCTTGCAAGCAAAGTCCTTAGCCACTGTTGGTGGTTGTGTGAACCAAAACTCAGTTGAGGAAGCTATTGATACTTCTGACGTCATCCTTGGTACGCTCCCAGTCAATCATGTTCCCGCCTCCGTTCTTTTCGATCCAGGAGCTTCTCATTCATTCATGTCGGAGAGTTATGCACTTCATCATGAGTTCCCCTTTGAAGAAATGTTTTCTCCAATGATCATTCAAACTCCTGGTTCAAAGTGGCAAACTAATAGAGTAAGCCATGGTAATCAAATTGCAATTGAGGGTTTAGTATTCCTTGCTTCTCTCATAGCCCTCAAGTCTTCAGACATTGATGTTATCCTAGGAATGGATTGGTTATCAAGGCAGAATGCTTTCCTTGATTGTAAAGCCAAGTCAGTTAAACTTACCCATCCCCCGCCACTTTTTCACGCATGATGAATTCGATCTTCATGGAGCACCTAGATAAATTTGTTGTAGTTTATGTTGATGACATTCTCATCTACTCGAAGAACGAAGAAGAACATGCCGAGCATCTTAGGCTGGTATTGATGAAACTTCGAGAGCACCGCCTTTATGCCAAGTTCTCCAAGTGTGAATTTTGGCTACCAGAAGTGACCTACTTAGGCCACGTGATTTCTGCGAAAGGCATTGCTGTCAATCCAGAGAGAGTTCAGGCCGTCCTTGACTGGACTCCACCTAAATCGGTTAAGCAAGTTAGGAGTTTTCTTGGCTTAGCAAGCTATTGCCGCCGCTTCGTCGAGAACTTTTCTAAATTTGCAAAGCCTCTGACTGAACTCCTCAAGAAAGATAAGAAATTCGAATGGACACCCAAGTGCGAGGAAAGATTTCAAGAGCTAAAAAGAAGATTGACTTCTGCACCCGTACTTGCGCCTCCAGACACCAAGAGGGATTTCAAGATCTTTTGTGATGCTTCACGACAAGGGTTAGGATGCATACTTATGCAAGATAGACATGTTGTAGATTATGCTTCACGCCAGTTGCGTCCACATGAAGAGAACTATCATACCCATGATCTTGAACTCGCTGCCGTAGTTCATGCCCTGACAACTTGGCGACATTACCTCCTTGGTAATCGTTGCGAGATCTATTCCAACCACCAAAGCCTCAAATAAATTTTCACCCAACCAGATCTTAATCTCAGGCAAAGACGCTAGATAGATTTGATAAAAGATTATGACTTAGGAATTTCTTACACCCCAGGCAAGGCCAATGTCATGGCTGATGAACTAAGTCGTAAGTCGTACTGTAACAACCTCATGTTACAGCAGTATCAACCACTTCTTCATGAGGAATTTCGAAAGCTCAATCTCGAGATTGTTCCTCGTGGATCTCTTTTCAACTTGGTGGCGAAACCAACCCTTGAGGATCAAATCATAGTTGCCCAAAGGCGTGCACGAGGTGTTCGCCGGATCAAGGAGAACATTGCTAGCGGATTTGCAAAATGTTTCTCCACAGATAGTAAAGGAACGGTATTCTTTGAAAATCGTTTGGTAGTACCTAAGAATAGGGATCTAAGGCAACTCATCCTCAAGGAAGCTCATGATACACCCCCTCTCCATTCATCCCGGTAGCACAAAAATGTACCGAGATCTACGACAGAGATTTTGGTGGACCAGGATGAAGAGAGACATTGCTCGATTTGTTGCCGAATGTGATGTTTGTCGTCGCATTAAGGCCGAACACCAAAGACCTGCTGGCACACTTCAACCTTTGCCTATTCCCGAGTGGAAATGGGACAAAGTCGGTATGGACTTCATCACCGACTTTCCAAAAACCCAGAAAGGAAATGATGACATCTTCGTTGTCATAGATAGACTTTCCAAAGTTGCTCACTTCCTTCCTGTTCGCGAGTCTATAACTGCTAGTCAGTTGGCGGACTTGTACGTCTCTAGAATTGTGTTTCTTCATGGTGTTCCTTTGGAAATCAATTCTGATCGTGGTAGCCTTTTCACCTCTAGATTCTGGGCAAGCTTCCAGAATGCTATGGGAACTCATCTCTCCTTTAGTACAGCTTTCCATCCCCAGTCTAGCGGTCAACTTGAAAGGGTTAATCAAATCTTGGAAGACATGATCAGAGCTTGTGTTATATCTTTCGGAAAGAATTGGGAGAAGTCTCTTCCATTTACCGAATTTGCTTATAACAATAGTTTTCAATCTAGTCTGAACATGGCTCCTTTTGAACTCCTCTATGGACGACGATGTCGAACACCCCTTAACTGGTCCGAAACCGGTGAAAGACAATTCTTTGGACCGGATATGATCAAGGAAGCAGAAGAGCAAGTTCGCATTGTTCGTGATCGACTGAAAGCCGCACAGTCTCATCAGAAAAGCTACTATGATCGTCATCATAGGCAAGAAAGCTACAATCTGGACGAGAAGACTTACCTTCGGGTTACTCCTCTGAAGGGAACCCAAAGATTCGGTATCAAAGGCAAGTTGGCCCCACGTTACATCGGACCTTTCCGCATTCTTGCTAAACGTGGAGAAGTTGCCTACCAACTTGAACTACCCCCGCACCTTTCCCGAGTACATGATGTATTCCATGTGTCACAACTCAGGCGTTGCTTCAAGGACCCCATCTGCGAAGTCGACCATGAAACGCTTGATCTCCAAGATGACCTTTCTTATCGAGAGTACCCTGTTCGTATTCTTGATTCCGCAGAGCGTGTCACCCGTCGTCAGCGGATCAGGTTTCTGAAAGTGCATTGGTCACATCACTCCGAGAAAGAAGCACCCTGGAAAAGAGAAGACCGCCTCCGTGCTGAGTACCCCTCCTTCCTCCCGACGACTTCTGAATCTCGGGACGAGATTATTTTGAGTGGGGGCGATTTGTTAGAACCCCAAGTAGGGTAAATGCTAGGGTTTGAGTTCCCCTTTGGATCATGTGAAAATTTCAAAAGAAATTCAAAAATGGGGAAAAGAAAAGCCCTAAAGAATTTAATTAAATGGCCAGACAAAAATTGCTTTCAAAAATTCCTCTGGTATTTTTGAAAAGTCTTATAAATATGCATGATCACATATAAAGTGAAGTGGGTCCCACTGCATGCACCAAGATTTTTCAAGTATTCCAAATAGGGCTTAGAAATTAATTAAATACCCTATTTTATTTTAAATTCAAATTAATTGAATTTCAAAAATCTCCAAAACTTGGGAGTGGCTAGTTATATGTCACATAAGTCCAAATTAAAGTTTTGGGATTTTTATAAAATGTTTTGGTATTTATTTATCAGAGCAAACAAATGAAATAAAAACAAAACAGAAAGAAAATTAGGAAAAGATAAGAGCCCCAGCTCACCTGGCCACTTACCTGGACGGCCCAGCCCAGCCCAGCAACCGTTGTCGTCTTCCTCAACCTGCTCGGTGTCGAGCATGTCGAGCACGCCGACGCCATCGCGACAGCCCCGCCGCCTACGTCTCTCCCCAGCCCTCTCCTCGCGCCACGAGGACGCCCAGAAGCCCCCGCACTCTCTCTCCCTCTCGCTGCACGCTCTCCCCCTCTCCATCTCGCAATTTCTTCGCCGCCCGAGAGCCCACCGGAGCGCCGCTGTGCACAGACGCGGCCACCGGCCGAGCTAGCCCCAGCCGCCTTGTCCATCGAGCTCTCCTCTGTCGTCTTCATCGCCGTGCAAAAGGAATCGAGGCCGGAACCCCTGTAGCCACCGGATTCGTCGACGAGCTGCCGCCGGACCCCAAAGCTCACCGCCACTGATTCGTCGTCGTCGAGCCTCCTACGACCTCCTCGACCTCACCATTCAAATCCTGGTGAGCACACGGCCAAAAAAACCCAAGACCCGCAGTCTTTCGCGCTGTCCTTCGCCCTTTGCCATGTTCGCTGGAGAGCAGGGCCGCCACGGAGGTCGCCGGCGTGCGCATGCAAAGCATACCACGCTCTGGCCATGTCTAAGGGATCCGCGAGGTACCTGCGCGTCGAACGCGCCTAACCGCGCATCTTTTGGCCGCCGGAATCGCATCCCGCGTGTGCGCCGCCGCGCACTGTTGCCACCGGCGGCTAACCGCCGGCGTGGCTTGTTAATTAGCCCTAAATCACCCCTAACCCCCACTGACTAGTGGGCCCTAGCCTAACTAACCCACTGTTAGTTTAAACTAACAGGGTTTTAACCCCACTGAGACTGACATGCCGACCCCACTGGTCAGACACCCCCCCCCCACGTCATGTTGACGTCTGGATGACGCAGTAATCCTTTTTCTTTTTAAAGAAATCCAGAAATTACAGAAAATAGTTTAAACTTCAAAAATTCATAGAAAATTCATATGAACTCCAAATTGGACAAATAATATATGAAAAATGATCAGGAGAAAATAATCTATCCAAATATACAACTTTCAGCTATGTTTGAGTTTATTTTAAATTGAGACCAGTAGATTTTTCTATTTGGTTTAATTGGAATTAAATCAAATTAAATTCAAATGCTACTCCAACTTCAACCAATGCAATGCAAATATGATCACTTGTACATCAGAGGCATATCACACACATGATCACATGGTTTACAATGATCAAACAATAGCAAATGATATTTGGCTAATTTGAAAATCATATATGGAGTTTGAATTTGCAATCCAATTGCAATACACTTCATTTAACTTGAATCTTCAACACATCAGTGCTATATACATCATGTCACAACCTTAACATGTGCTTGTGCATTTTACTTTCGATGTTGCCCCCTTGGTTGATGTTTGTGCCGGTAATAGTGCCTCCGAGACGGTGATCACCCCCGAAGAAGAAGACCACCGTTAAGACCCGTGTATCGTCAGCAAGGCAAGCAAACCCCATTGATCATGTCTATAAAATCCCAATTCCCTCTCAGTCTCGCGAATGCATGTTTAGGAGATCACCTTGTTATCGATTCTACCGCATAGTTGAACCCATATCCGATGCATGACCTATCATCTTGTCACAGTAGTAAGCAAACCACAATCCTAGCTGACACAGGAGTTGATTGATACCATGTGGCCCCTGCAACTGTTACTGCTTATTGCATGCTTAGAGTTTACAATGAGGATTCTTTTTGATGTGAGTCGGGATGATGGTGAACATGGTGTTGATGAAAGTGAAATTGTGTTGGTGAATCTACCCTAATACAAGGTGACCAATGAGACGCTGTGTAGGAGTACACAGTGGGTTGTCTCGTTGATCACCGCCTTAAGCCCGAGTTATTGTATGGTAATCCGAGACAAAGAGTACAACCACACATTGGGCTCACTGACCCCTCTCGACCAAGTAACTCACCCCGATCCAAGTCCAGGAGTCGCACCTAGTTCGAGATTTCCATTCGGCATATGCATAGAAAGATAAAGGAAATGAAATGTGGCATTCATAGTAGGGCTTGTAGAACATGGCTTGTCAAGCGGAAAACCATCCGTCGAGGTGGGCTTGTCAGTCGTGCCTACATGGTTTGAGTCCTGGCTGGAAGCTCGGCCGGAACTCCAGTTGGGTTTGGAACTCAGACACTTGACTCCTTGGACTAGAACGGAGCTGTGTGCGAAGTGTTGTCGTGAACATCCTCGCCGACACCCCTTGAATGGTGCCGTGACCTGGCGGTAACTGATGGACATGTGTGTGTAGCGGTACACCCCTGCAGGGTTAACAAAACTATTCGAATAGCCGCGTCCGCGGTCATGGACTACTTGGAAAGTTGTGCTTGATTATTAGACAACTTGAATGGATACTTCTAAAACTCGCAAGATAAGCGTGAGTGCTATGGTGTGCTCCTCGTGGGGAAGTCGAGGAAGTAACCATAGTGGTGTATTGGTTGGGGACTTGGTAGTGGACTCGTGTACGCTTCTTACCTCAAGTCTGGTACTCGTAGTACATGAATAGCCAAGTCAAAGCTGGCACTTCTGCATGTTGAAACCCCACCTGCCTTTACCTTGAAACTTGAGCATGAGTAGTGTAGTTCTGATGTAAGTCTTGCTGAGTACGACTTTGTACTCACGTTTGCTTATTCTATGTTTTAGATGGAAACCCAGACCCCCGATGGAGACACCTTCCTGAAACTAGACGTTGACCTTGGTAGTATAGTTCCAGACAGCAGTCTGGTCCCTCGTGGAAGGGCATGTATGTTTACAAGGCTTCTCTAAGCCATTTGTTAAACTTGTCTGTACTTAGACCTAATTTGCTTCCGTTGTATGATGTAATGGTTATCACAGACATGTGATCTTTGTATACTCTATGTGTAAGTCAATAAAGAAGTACTTTGTAGAGTTATGTGATGATACCTGCTGTTCATACTAGGCATGTGTGCTGCGTGTATGTTTATAACATGCATATCTTAGTATGGGTTTTCGAGACCTTAGTTGTGATCTGGCTGGCGGTCTTTTATACACCAAGTGGCCCTTAGATGTGCGCAGCTTGGGGCATCACGATGCGATTGCTCTTGACTCTGCCACGTGCACACTTTGTTGTATGATCGATCCCGCCCTAGACCCCGACTAAGTGATCGGGCTAGAGTAAGTCTATGTAAGAGTTAGGATTCAATCGATAACATGGTTGAGGCGACTTGTCTATGAATATGGGATTCACCACCCATAAGTATTTAGACTCGTGAGAGGACGATGAGGACCCATCTCAGTTGATCATCCGGCCTGAATGGGATGCCCCTCACGTTCGAAACTTTCCGAGAGTGTTCTGTGCTTGGCCTTGTCTGCTTAGACAAGTGGGTACAGCTCTTGGCTCTCCATGTGATTGTATCGTGACTGGAATTACATACGCATACCCCGGGTCCTGACACCTGGCCCCCCTCGGGCCCCACTTTGGCTCTTCGCGAAGCTTCCTGTACGCTGATTTTTCCTATATTTTTCCCGGAATTTTTCTGGCACTTTAAATAATGGGAAAACGTGAAATACAAAAACAGCAGAAAACAGGAACTGGCACTGGGTGCACTGAGTTAATAGGTAGTCCAAATATGATGAAAAATTTATGGAAGTGCATCAATATCATAGCAATATCACACAAAATAAGCATGAAACAAGCAGAAATTATAGATACGTTTTGGACGTATCACGCGACTCCACCGCGTCAGGCGAGTCCGCCACCAGCTCCCCCCGTGACGGAGCCTCCAAAGACACAACCACCCCAAAGGCAAACACGATGATCAAGTCGACCTCTGTCGCGTCAGCAGAGTCCACCGAAGAAAAAAGCAAAGACGAATAAACCCAAGAAGATTCCGCCGACGTTACCCTGGAATAGGAGTTCTGATGAAAACTAGGCCATATCGGATAGAGAAGTGCAGCAGCGCTTCGCACCGAAACCTCTACCGGCACCGAAGGAGAAAATACCTGAGGTAATAGTAGAACACTTTTTGAAGCAGTTTGAACCACCCCCTAAGAATACCCCGCTAACGGACTATGAAGGCTCTATTTGCATGTCATTTAAAAAGGGGTCATCAAGCTCCTCAGGCCGTAGAAAAACCGGGAAAACTGTTCCCCAGCTCGGAGAACAGACAGTGCAATCGATAACCCCGCTCAAGGTGAGTACCGAGCAACAGGAGATGATACCAACCGCCGAACAACAAAGAGAGGCTGCTAGAGCGGCGGGTATCAGTGTTGAACAATATCTAGCCATTCAGACAGACGATGCGCCGATGTTGTCCACTGTGCCAGATATAGAAGCAAGGATATATGTAAAAGGGGAGCCTCTGGTCAATAAAGAAGAGGAGAAGCTTCTACAAACGCAAATGCGCAATTTTCATCAGTGGTACAAGAGAGAAATTATCCCGTTCGAGCTAAAGGGCATCATGTTCCCAGTCAAGCAAGAATATTTCCACCATGGAATTGAAATGTGGATTGCAAATGAAGATTTATTTCAGTTATTCCATCAAAAAGCCCTCGACAAATCCCTCTTCAGTTGCTATTGTCTGTAAGTGATTTCTTTCTCTGTACTTTAAGTCTCTAGCTCAGCTCATTCGTCATTGACTGTAATTAATTATTCTCACTAATATTCTTTTGTGTGGTAACACAGAATGAAGATTTTCGAAATGAAAAGAGATGGATACTATGGAATTGGGTTCATTGACCCAAATACCGTACATGAAAGGACAATAAAATGGAACCAAAAATACACGGACATGATCGTGCTAAAGTATTTGAAGGAACTCCATACCAACGCACATATACTACTTCCTTACAACTTCGAGTGAGTGTCATTATTTTGTACTATAAATTATAGTTTTGCTTACTCGATGTTGCATTGTTATAAGTGATGATTTGCATACCCGCTTTTACATACGTGCCTGTGTGCACAACTATCACTTCATCCTGATAGATATTCAAGTTGACGAAGGAAAAGTTATAGTAACGGATTCACTACGTAAAGATATTAGCGAGTACAGATCCGTGAAGGATATGTTCGACAGATAATTTTAATCATTATCACACCATGTAGGATTCTTTAGTGTTCACTTCCTGTTATATATCAAGTAATTAATAACTCCTTTATTCATTTTCTTTGACGACAGAGTTTGAGCAAAATTCAAAAAAGATGAGCCCGGTTTATGGAAGGATAAGCTGACGTGGCACTACGATAAATATGTGCGAAAACATTCTCTTTAATTCTAGTTTCAATATACCATTATCATGTGCTTGATTATTATCTGATTGAATTCTATTCTTCTGAAGTGTATGAGGCAGAAAGAGGGGGCTGAAACATGTGCTTATATAGCGATGCAGAACATTCGCTTTATGACCGAAAGGCTTACTAGTAAATCATTGATGGTATGTAAATACTATTTAGACTTTGTCCTTACCATGATGTAAATACTATTTAGAATTAACATTCGCTATATATTAATATATTGATCTTTCTTCTTTAAATAAAATAATGGAGAAGCGGAATCATCTCCAAATAGAGCAAAAAATTCAAGCACTTCAAGAGGCACTAGCGGGATTCCTTTTTCAGCAAGTCATACCTACCAACGGAGAATTCTCGTACATCCGATACAGCCGCGAGTAGAATATAATATGCAATTGTAGGTAAAACTGTGTAATATACCAAATTGTATACACATGTGTACTGTATGCTATCTCTTTGAGACCTGAGATTTCTTCCTTGATGAAAATCATAAGAATACTCCCTGAGGGCTACCGATTTGAACCGATTTGATCTTTTGTTATTCATGTTCTACCGGTTTGATATTCTATTGTTTCTTGATCCCCTTCCTTCACTTTTGCTCTCCTAATGTTTGCTTGTGTGTCTCTTCAGGTATCATTTATGAATATATATATGCACTTGGCTCCGAGCACACACAGACACACACACACACACACACACACACATTAAGATCTCTACAGAATTTTTATCTGAATAATTGGATTTAGCTCACAATTATTTTATTTTGTTTCAAAATAGGATGAATTTTCCTTGCTGAATAGACCACATACTAGATAAGGATGTGTATGTTACTGATTTTGGTAGCGTAAACATGGATTTGAGGGTGGAGAAGGGCCACATAAAGAGTTTTTGGGGGAGGGGGGTGTCCAGGATAAGAAGTTTAAATTAAATGTACACACTAGCAGTTTGATGAAATGCAGGTACAATGTGTTCTCGTTGTGCTTTGTTTCCTCGATCTTTTTGATTTTTTTTCTCTTGATATAACATTGTTTTTTTCATTGCAGGCATTCATATGTTCCTATTTTAGATTATGCTAGGCAACATAAGGTCTTTAGTGCATGCGTTATACCATCTTCAGCTGCTGATAATAAGTACCCAGTTGAGCATAAGCACAACCTTTGCATTGGGTTCTGCATGAATAAAATCGAGCATCAGTTGGCTTGCCTCTTGATTTATGAGTATGTTCATGTTGAGAAATTATAGTAATAAGGAGGAACACAGTAAACATTTGTTAGCAAGGTTGGTGGACTAATGCAACCCGTGATCTGGTGGTGCCAATGTTATATGCACCAGATCCGGCCGCGTTACCGCCTCCAGCCAACCAAACGCGCCACCCCCGCCCGACGCTTGTCACGTTGGCACCACGCCGCCATTGCCTGCAGCTCAGGGTCGCCGCCACGCTGTGCGCCCCCCGTTTCAGCGCCGCATCCCGACCTGCGTTGAGACCACCACGCAAGGATACAAGGTCGCCCCATCGCCGGCGATGGCCGGGCTTTGCCCGGTCGCGCCCTCTAGCAGCGGTGATGGGGAGAGGAGGGAGGCCCCAGTGGTGGCGTGGCGGCGCTAGGTTTCCTCCAGGTTGCAAGTGGGGCGATTCGGGAGGGGAGCTTGCAATCATCGTGCTTCTTATTATATGCTTTGTTGAAAATTTCTATGCACCAATACACCGGAGGGACGTAAGACAACTATGAAAATAATGATTTTTTTTAAATCTTGAACACATTTCTCTTGGTTACTTGGATGTGTGTCTTATGCATGCTGTCATTGATATTGCGCTTCTTTAATGTACATCAAATATTTGTTGCTACAGTTGTGGCCAAACTTTTGGCCTGCGCCATCTGTTTACATATGAAAGCAACTTTTAAGGGGAAAGTCCTCAAGTGATCCCGAGCTCATATGAGCTCGGGATGAACAGTAAATTAGAAAAAAATTCAAACAAAATTCAAACAAAATCTAAAAAAATTCATGGCGAAAATTTGATAAATTTTTAATATGCTTGTAAAATTTCATCACAAAATGACATTCGTGTAATACGCAGCAAAAAAATAAAATTAGAACTCCAAAATGCTGTAAAAAATAATGTTTTTGGAGCATCGATTTTGTTTTTTTTGTCGTGTATTCCACGGATGTTATTTTGTGATGAAATTTTGCAAGCATATTAAAAATTTGTCAAATGTTCGCCACAAAAAAAATTCAGATTTTTTTGAATTTTGTTTGTATTTTTTTCGATTTTACTGTTCATCCGAGCTCATATGAGCTCGGGATCAATTGCTCCGCATCCCTTTTAAGGTTCTATTGTTTCCTCTATTACAGTTGTTGCTTTTATTCAGTATTCCCCATCCTTCTAAAGCAACTTGTGGCCTCTGTTTGGCGATCTTGATGATTTTTGGAAATTAGGCACCTGCCTTATAGTTGTATAATGAATGACCAGGATAACTTCGCTATAAAGAGTGTAATATATAGTTTCAGATTTTTTTTAAATTACTGATCATTTCTTTTGACTTCTGTAAATTTCTTACATTTAAATTTATCACATGGACAAGAGAAATATTTTTTTTGAGAGTTTATTGTTTTCCGTCTGTTGCAGATTTTGCGGATTATTCATATCCATTCCCGCTTCAAGCATCATCTCTGTCATTAACTCACTATACTCATTATGCTGGTAGAGAAATTGATTGTTCCTCCCCTGTTTAATAAAATTTGTATGTGCTCTTTTTTATTATGTGACCAGATCCGCAACTTCATTAAACACCGTCTATTTTAAGTCACCCATTGTTTGACTGAACTGATTGATCTTTCTGGCAAGTTCCTGTTGGAAGCAATGTTTGAGAAGCTCGACCACACTACTTCACCTGTGCTAGAGAGCAGGTCAATACTGGATTGTATTTCCTTGTGGATTATTTCTTTCTGATCAAATAGAGATAACTATCACGCATCTCTTTCCACTATAAACAAATATGCATTTTCTTTTGGATCTTTAGTGCTTCCCTCTATATGATATTAAGAATATGGCCCTAAGTGGCTGCATATAGTTATTTAATAGAACCAACTTTGAAAATAGGGAGAAAAGATGCCAATATTCTTTTAAAGACCACAACATGTCTTTTGTTGATCATTAATGTCTAAATATTCATATTTATATGGTTTGAATTTTTGGTTCGCTCTCGCCATTGGCGTAACGGGTCATCTAGTTGTTATGAAGCTGAAGGTGATCTGCTCTAGCAAACCTTCTGATCAAATAGCTCGACAAGCGATAGATAATACTCAACTCAATGTAAGAGCAGTCACCTCAAAACAACGCTTGCTGGTATCAGTGGTGGCTGGTTTTGTTATCATGGGGAAAAAGGGAATATGTTGATGTCTTTTTTTTTGTCATTTTGAAGAAAAAGGTAGCTGCCCATCGTGCTGGTAGCAAATGCTTGACAAAAAAAATAAGGATGATTGAACTGTTATTCAGAAACTTTTTCAAGCACTTCTCAGAGCAAGGACAATAGTGCCAAGTCAGCTGCTATAAGAAATTAAATAGTATATTTGTGCTTAGTTAGAGGAGAGAGAATATGAGAGAAGAGAAGCGGGGTACTTTGTGAGATAGACATGTGGCCATGTATTGCTAAAGTAGTACTACTTATAGCCTTACTATTGTATTTATTGACTGTAACGTTATTTATAGATGACATGACATCTCCTTATAGGCAGCAACTGGCTCGAAAAATGCAAATGTAGGCCGAGCTCCTTGTAGCTCGTTTTTAAAAAAAAATCATAAAAAATAGATAAACAGTTCAAAATAAATTTAATTTTTTTATGCATATACATACACATGTATAGGAGATTTGTACCAATTTTCATACCATTATGCCTTAATGCGCCACGGGAACAAAAAAGACAAATAACTGATTTTAAATGGGCTTTTTTTTCTTGTTTTTGGGCCAAAATTTTGTTATTTTTCGGCTGACTTTATATTATAAGATTTTCAAACGAAAATTTACACGTGTGTGAGGAATACACATAAGTATCCACAGAAAAAAATTCGAATTTTTTTGAAGCTTTTAAATATATTTTTTGATTTTTTTAAAGTAACAGGGCACATGTAGCTCGGGCTACAGAAATTCACACTCGCAGCTGGCTATACTATTTAACCATGCTCTCACAATGCCGAACAAGTAGTCAAGTATAGAATACATAATAAAATCTGGCCGTAGCATCTACGACAGTGCTGCTTGACCTTTACATAGTGGTCATCATAAGGATAACCAGCACAGGGCAGCCAATGAGAAAAACAACTGCAGATGCCTTCTCTATTTTGTCAAGTTTTTTCATAAACCTTGAATGGGTTTCCGTGCAACGCCTGCAGATGAAAGGACAGTTGTATTAGATAAGCCTTAGAATATATTTTTTCTTCTGTTCTAGAAAATGGACCACCACATTAAAGCTAGACATAAAAGATGTATGAGGCTCAAGAACTGACAAGGAAAGAGAATATATCTAGGTTAGTAATGTGTTTGAGGCGATTTCGTTTGTGTCCACATTGGCAATATGCAACAAAACAACATAAATTTTAAAAACATTGCTAAATCACATCTAGATGTGCTCCAAGTATTGCACATCTAAATCATGTCATTGATTTTACGCTAAGATTTGTGCAAGCATTTTCTTTTATCTTTTATTTTTTCTTTCTAGTTTAGTTGGGTTACTTAGATGTGCAATAACTAGGGCACATATAATATTTATAAATATTATAAATATTTATTTTCTAAGAGATTAAGTATAAAACTTGAGCAGTTTACCAATAAATCTCTCCCTATACCCAATCTGACAAATGGACAAGTTTATTCTAACACTTGAGGCTAAAACTGAAGCCAAACTATCACTTTCAAATGAAAAAAGGAATGTGTAACCTTGTTAAAAAGATGGATATTACCACATAATTTCACCGCTGAAGGCTGAAACTGAAGCCAAACTATACCGCTTTGCAATTAGAAAAAAAGTAATACGTGTGACCTTGTTTACAAGATATATATTACCTCATAATTTCATCTTTGGAGGCTGAATCTAAAGCCATCTCTTGTTTTAAGATCTTCATTGACTTGTCGATTCTAAGTCCAATCTCATCCCTCTCCCGCTTTATTGACTCCCATTGTTCATCAAGCGTCGCGTCAGAAAAATTGATCTGTCCACCCTACAATTTAAGAAACATTAGAAAATGAGGATCTTATAAAGTTTTAATAAAGTGAATAAATCATGATTGCAAATCTGTTACGCTTAAGGTGATAAAATCAACTCTAACCGATTTTTGTAATACAAAGAATATCGTCACCCTAAAATAATTCCAGCATTCAAACATCTACTGAAAAATAAAACAGTAATTAATTTGTCTGATTTTTTTCTTGTATTGGATATAACTAGATTTTTTTTAGCAAAACCGCACCGCTGGAAATCAGATCTAAGTTGGTTTGCAACAAATCGAATCAAATTACTTACCCGACAACCATGGGACATCAACCGAGAACCAGCCGCCGGGGAGAGCGCGTGGACAGGCCCCATAAGGGGGCTCATCGGCGGCGACCTGAGACCGAGGGCCGGCATCTTTCTCAGCAGAGAGCGCATCGCCATAGGCTCTACAGATTTATTAGAGCCGGCGGGGGCGGAATCTAGGGTTTGCGCTGGACTTATTTTCTTGCTTGCCTAGTTTCCAGCACAAGAAGGTCTTCATTTATACAGTAATCTTTTTTTGAGACATATTTATAAGTAATCGGTACGGCGGGCTGAAGATGCAGTCCACCAGAGTCCAAAACACACACACACACTATAGCGCGTTGGCCCATGTACATGGCCTAGCTCGTTCTGGACACAGAAAGGATTTATCTTTCCTTATTTTTATCTTTATCTACTACCCTTGTAAAGATTGACGCGTTCAGAGATGCACTCGATGTTTGTGGTCTGTCCGACCTAGGTTTTTCTGGAAACAAGTGTACCTTCGAGAAGCGAGTAGCGGGAGGTTCCTTTACAAGAGTTCGGCTAGACCGTGCTTGTGCAGACGATGGGTGGGCGGCTCTCTTCCCAGCAGCTGGTGTGGAGCATGTTGTGGCAGCATGTTCGGACCACACACCCATTTTGTTGAAGGTTTCTGATGAGGCGATCACTAAACAGCTGAGGTATTTCAAGTATGAGATGATGTGGGAGACTCATCCCAAACTGGCCCAGTTTATTCAGTCCAAGTGGATCGATTCGGGTGGCGCCACTTCCCTTCCTGAAATCCTAGTGAAACTGTCCTCCCTTGCAGGAGACTTAAGACACTAGGACCGATCGGTGTTTGGCAACGTGAGGCAAAAAATTAGAGGCCTAAAGCTGGAACTTGAGGCCCTTTGTCGTCGATATGTAACGGCAGATGCCATGGGGATGGCTAAAAAGGGGGACAGACCGAGGTTGGTGTCGTTAGTGCCGGAGGCGATTGGGAACACTGAGATGTACCTAGGTTCAGGGCTCTCCGTAGAGATAAAACCCCTACTCCTGCATGTCTGCACTATATGTGGAATACTGTAAACGGTTGCTCCTTGAGCTGTATCTGCTAGCTACTTTGCTCCTGGCCGAGCTGACTTGCTACTGCTACTCTAATACTCTTTCTCCTCCTCTTCTCCTCCTAGCCGTGAGTGCGGGAGAGAGGTGTGTGTGAAGGGGGGAAAATGAGAGGAAGGGAAGAGAGCGCCCCTGGCTTGGCCTCTTGGTGCCTTTATATAGGAGGCCCAAGGGGACAAGGGACAAAAAGGTACAAGTGGTTGGGAGACAAGGAGACAACGGGGACATGGGGAAAAAGGTGGATGTGATGTAATGTGACATCTCACACCTTTACACTATTCACGACGTGGCTAAAGGCGTCATGGCATGTCTTGTCTTGTCGATGAGATGCCTTTGTTGACTTTCGGGTCACCGAGCTGCGGGCAACCAGCAGCCAGCAGACGAGCAGTCGACCGGGTGCGCGGGCAGTCGGCGGGGGAGAAATCGGCAGCCGCCGAGTTGAGGGCGCACTCGGCAGACGCCGAGCTGAGCTGAGGGCGCAATCGGCGCCCGATGCTTTCGAAGATTATTCCTTCTGCTTGACCCTACCAGGGGTATATTCACCCGACAGTAGCCTTCGAGCCTCCGGGTGACTCGGAGAGTCATCCGGGGCTTCTTCCTTGTCGGTGTAGACGAATGATGATTGCCCTTGGGGCAGCTTCTTTTCGGTGGGGGCGCGTCAGCGCACCCACTGGGTGTAGCCTCCGAGATTCAGGCCGACTGCGTGCAGTCGGCTCGGATCTTCTCTTGCTTCTTTCCGGTGGGGGCGCGTCAGCGCACCCACTGGGTGTAGCCTCCGAGATTCGGGCTGACTGCATGCAGTCGTCTCGGATCTTCTCTTGCTTCTTTTCGGTGGGGGCGCGTCAGCGCACCCACTGCGTGTAGCCTCCGAGATTCAGGCCGACTGCGTGCAGTCGGCTCGGATCTTCTCTGCTTCTTTTGCAGTCGATGCCGTCAAGGGTCTCAACAATTTTCCCCCGAAAACGATCATGCATAAGATAAAATTAGTCAATGCAGATATATAAAATCTTCACTATCTTTCTGAAGTATAGATTGTGCGGCGGGAGGCCGACTCGGCTTAGCTCGAGCCCTTCAGACATTTTTCTGTTCATTCCACCCGTTGGCTTTTGCTCTCGCCAGCATTACAGCCAACCTGCGGTCTGCATCTGGATCGAAGAGTGGGCCGCGAGATAGAGTATACAGTACTTAGACTTTGGGGAGCAAACTCAACCGAGCCAACTTCTCAAAAGGAATGCGATCGGGTCGCCCAAGCTGTTCTCTCTTCGGATGTTTTTTCATGTGCGGTGACCTTCAGGTTTTTCTTTTACCAGCATTACAGCCGACCTGCGGTCTGCAGCTAGCTCGAAGAGTGGGCCTTTGGTATCCTACACACTACTAATCCATCTGTGGAAAATAACGATTTGGGTTATCCGGTCTGCCCGGAGGCAGCCGACCCCGACCGAGCATGCAGCCAACTAGAAATAACACGGAGATAATTCCCTAAGACTACTCAGGTTCATCTGGCATACTTGCTATGATAAGCGCTATTGAATGAAAACTCACATTGAATTTTTTGATGCAGCTGGAGCATCCACTCGGTGTAGCCTTCGGGTGACTTGATGAGTCATCCGGAGAGTCTTCTGTTATTGCAGCAGTCGGGACACTCGGAAGGTTCGTCCTCCGAGCCTCCGGGTGACTCGACGAGTCGAGCACTTATCTCCTGTGCGTGCTCCAGGCAGTTGGCATGCCATCCAGGACACAACCGCACACTCCTCTTCTTCTTTTCCGCCGGGGGTTACCAGCGCAATCGGCCAATACAAAGCGCAATCGGCTCTCTTTTTCTTATTCTTTTTTTTGCGGTCGGATGGCCGAACAGGCGCAAACGGATGCAACTGCAGACTGGTGGTCCAACAGGCGCAAATCGTCCTGCCACCAGCCGAACTACTGAGCAATCGGCTCACACTTTTCTCTTGTCGCAGCTGGTCCAAGAGACCACAACCGACCTCTTTTTTTTCTCGCATTCGGATGGCCGATCGGCGCAAACGGATTCAACTGCGGTCTGGCGGGCACACTCGGCCTGACACCAGCCAAACTGATTGAGCAATCGGACTACACAAGTGTGCAACTGGCTCACACTAGATCTTTCGCGGCTTCGGCCTAGCCGAGCTGAACTAAAACTTCCCTACAGCCGAATTGTTTCTCTCTGAATCTTCCTCTTTTTCTGAAATTTTCCATCGTCTCTGCTTTTTCTCTCTGAAAACGTTGTCTACAGCCGGACAGTGTCTCAGCTGGCAGGGACGGAACAAAAGCCAGGTCGAGCAGGCGGCCGCAGTCGGGCAGCGCACTCGGCCTCGCCCGGAGGAGGAGGCGACATGGCAGGCGGAGTAGCTCGGTGGAAGGGCTGCCGACATGGGCGACTCGGCGGGGCAGCCGCGGAGCAGCTCGGCAGGCGCAACAGCTTGCAGGCGGAGCAGCTCGGCGGGCGCAGCCTTCGATTCATACCAGGCCAAAGCGTTTTCTGGCTTGATGTCTCACTATACGGGGAGGTATATATGTGGATTATCTGGGTGGTGTATGGGAATGCACGACTTGCTTCTCTGAATTTCTCCACACTTTTCTCTTTCTCTGAACTTGCTGTCAATGCGGGAAACTCACGCGAGGGCCGGGAACCGGCGCAGCCGAGCTGGGAATGATGCAACTGGGGAGGACGGCTGTGCAATCGGCCGAGCAGCGCTGACCCCGTGCAGTCGGCGGCGAGCCAGCTGCGGGCGCCGACGGCTGAACTCGTAGCGGCGCAGCCAGGCGCAGGCGGGGCAGCGGTCTGGAGGAGCACGGCGCGGAGGAGCCGGAGGGCGCTGGGGGCAACGGAGCTCGGCCACACAGGGGAGCTCGGCACGGGGCGGAGCGGCGAGCGCGGTGACGCAGCCCGGCCACGCGGGGGAGCTCGGCACGGGGCGCGGGAATGCTCGGAGGAGGGGCTACTGGAGGCGCACTCGGGACATCGGCGCGGGCCGAGCTGCGCACTCGGAGGAGCAGCTCGGGGAGGACCTCAGCACGGCGGGGAAGAAACTCAGCTCAGAAGCAGAACTGACGAGCTCGTGCGCCGGATGGACTAGCCCGGGGCCTGAATAAATTGGATCGGCGACCGAACTGACCAGCTCGGGGCCGAACTAAAAACGGAGTGCACCCCTGATGACGGAGCCGGATGCAGCCTCCGGCCATCCAACTTGCGTGTCCGCGATTCCTGATGATAAAGAGGATGGTTCCGTCCGGATCAGAACTCCAGTCGACGCCTCGGCGTACCCACGGTGGGCGCCAACTGTCGTCGATATGTAACGGCAGATGCCATGGGATGGCTAAAGAGGGGGACAGACCGAGGTTGGTGTCGTTGGTTGCGGAGGCGAGATTGGAAACACTGAGATGTACCCAGGTTCAGGGTTCTCCGTAGAGATAAAACCCCTACTCCTGCATGTCTGCACTATATGTGGAATACTGTAAATGGTTGCTCCTTGAACTGTATCTGCTAGCTACTTTGCTCCTGGCCGAGCTGTCTTGCTACTGCTAGCTAGGCTACTGCTACTCTACTACTCTTGCTCCTCCTCTTCTCTTCCTAGCCGTGAGTGAGGGAGAGAGGTGTGTGTGAAGGGGGCGAAATGAGAGGAAGGGAAGAGAGCGCCCCTGGCTTGGCCTCTTGGTGCCTTTATATAGGAGGCCCAAGGGGACAAGGGGACAAGAAGGTACAAGTGGTTGGGAGACAAGGAGACAAGGGGGCATGGGGAAAAAGGTGGATGTGATGTAATGTGACATCTCACACCTTTATACTATTCACGACGTGGCTAAATGCGTCATGGCCTGTCTTGTCTTGTCGATGCGATGCCTTTGTTGACTTCTGGGCCATCGAGCTTCGGGCAACCGGCAGCCAGCAGACGAGCAGTCGGCCGGGTGCACGGGCAGTCGGCGGGGGAGAAATCAGCAGCCGCCGAGTTGAGGGCGCACTCGGCAGACGCCGAGATGAGCTGAGGGCGCAATCGGCGCCCGGTGCTTTCGAAGATTATTCCTTCTGCTTGACCCTACCGGGGGTATATTCCCCCGACACCCTTTGCAATGCTTCTGGATGATTGGAGCTCTACAACCGGGAGGACATACTATGGAAGCAAAGATCTAGAATTGAGTGGCTGGTCAGTGGAGACAAGAACACACGTTTTTCCACCTTCGTGCATCTATGAGGAGAAGAAAGAATTTGATCAAGGGGCTCAAAAATGCAGCGGGAGATGTGATCACGAACGTTACTGAATTGGAGAACATGACCAGACTCTTCTATGCGGATTTGTACACTTCCGAGGGGGTACAGGGGATGGATCAAGTTCTTCAACATGTCTCGATGAAAGTAACTCCGGACATGAACTCTTTCCTTTCGACACCTGTCGGGACCCGGGGTTAGCGTATGTAATTCCAGTCACGATACAATCACATGGAGAGCCGAGAACCGTACCCACTTGTCTAAGCAGACAAGGCCAAGCACAGAACGTTCTCGGTAAGCATCGAACGTGAGGGGGCTCCAAATAAGGCCGGATGATCATCTGAGATGGGTCCTCATCGTCCGCTCACAAGTCTAGATGTTTATGGGTGGTGAATCCCATACTCATAGACAAGTCGCCTCAACCATGTTATCGATTGAATCCTAACTCTTACATAGACTTACTCCAGCCCGATCACTTAGTTGGGGTCTAGGGCGGGCTCGATCATACAACAAAGTGTGCACGTGGCAGAGCCACGAGCAATCGCATCGCGATGCCCCAATCTGCGCACATCTAAGGGCCACTTGGTGTATAAAAGACCGCCATCCAGATCACAACTAAGGTCTCAAAAACCCATACTAAGACATGCATGTTATAAACATACATGCAACACACATGCCTAGTATGAACAGCAGGTATCATCACATAACTCTACAAAGTACTTCTTTATTTACTTACACATAGAACATACAAATATCACATGTATGTGATCAACATTACATCATACAACGGAAGCAAATTAGGTCTGAGTACAGACAAGTTTAACAGATGGCTTAGAGAAGCCTTGTAAACAAACATGCCCTTCCACGAGGGACCAGACTGCTGTCTGGGACTATGCTAACTTAGTCAACGTCGAGCTTCACGAAGGTGACTCCATCGGGGTCCGGTTTCTCATCTAAAACATAGAATAAGCAAACGTGAGTACAAAGTCGTACTCAGCAAGACTTACATCAGAACTACACTACTCATGCTCAAGTATCAAGGTAAAGGGAGGTGGGGTTTCAACATGCAGAAATGCCAGCTTTGACTTGGCTAACCCTGAACTACGAATACCAGACTTGAGGTAAGAAGCGTACACGAGTCCACTATCCAAGTCTCCAACCAATACACCACTATGGTTACTTCCTCGACTTCCCCACGAGGAAGCACACCATAACACTCACGCTTATCTTGCGAGTTTTAGAAGTATCCATTCAAGTTGTCTAATAATCAGGTACAGGTTCCAAGTAGTCCATAACCGCGGACGCGGCTATTCGAATAGTTTTGTTAACCTTGCAAGGGTGTAAGCTACACACACATGACCATCGGTTACCGCCTTTTGCTCGCCACCGTTCAAGAGGTGACAGCGAGGATGTTCACCACGACACTTCGCTCACAACCGGTCTATTCCAGGAGTCGACTATCTGAGTTTGCCTCCGCTCGAGAGCCCGGCCGGATCAACGAACGGACTCAAACAATGAAAGTGACCGAGACGCCACCTCTGGCAGATGGTTTTCCTGCCTCACAGGTGCACCCACATATCTATATGATGCAACCATTCCTTCATTCTTTTTCTATGCAGATGCCAAATGGAAAGCCCGAACTAATGTGACTCCTGGATGTCGACACGGATCAAGGTACTAGGCCGAGAGGGGTCAGTGAGCCCAATGTGTGGTTGTACTCTTTGTATTGGATTCCCATACAAGAACTCGGTGCTTAAGGCGGTGTTCAACGAGACAACCCACTGTGTACTCCTACACAGCATCTCATCGTTCACCTTGTATAAGGGTGGATTCACCAACACAGTTTCACTTTCATCAACACCATGTTCACTATCATCCCGACTCACATCAAAAGCAACCTTATTGTACCACTAAGCATGCAATAAGGATTAAAAGTTGCAGGGGCCACATGATATCAATCAACTCCTATGTCAGCTAGGATTGTGGTTTGCTTACTACTGTGACAAGATGATAGGTCATGCATCGGATATGGGTTCAACTATGCGGTAGAATCAATACAAGGTGATCTCCTAAACATGCATAAGCGAGACTGAGATGGAATTGGGATTTTATAGACATGATCAATGGGGTTTGCTTGCCTTGCTGACGATACACGGGGTTTAACGGTGGTCTTCTTCTTCGGGGGTGATCACCGTCTCGGAAAAGCTGGTACCGGAAACAATCATCAACAAGGGGGGACAACTTCGGAAGTAAAATGCACAAGCACATGATATTGTTGTGACATGAAGTAAAGGGTACTGATTTGTGCCAAATTCAATTTAATTGAAGTATATTGCATTTGGAATGCAAATTCAAACTCCAAATTGAAATTCAAATTAAGCCATATGCACATTTGCTACTGTTGCCCCATTTTAAAATGGTCAAACATGAATTTTTTTTGCATATTCTTAATCCTTGCATTTTTCTGATAATTTTTCATATATTATTTGTCCAATTTGGAGTTCATATGAATTTTATATGAATTATTGAAGTTTTGGGTATTTTCTGGAATTTCTGTAATTTCTCTGGAATTGTTTTAATTCTGGAAAAGATTTACTGCATCATGCTGACATCAGCATGACGTGGGGGGGGGTCTGACTGGTGGGGCCAGGGTGTCAGCCTCAGTGGGTTAATTCCCTGTTAGCTTAATTAACAGATGGGTTTAGGGGGGTCTAGGGCCCACTTGTCATGGACTCGTGGGGGGGGGGGGGTTAAGTGGTGGTTTAGGCGCTAATGGCCGGCTTGACGCCGGCGGCTGCGTACGCGGCGGCGCCTCGCCGTAGTAGGCTTTCCAGCCACGGGAAAGGAAACGGAGGGCACGGGCGTGTGCCTCGTGCTCTTCCGCATCGAGGGGTGCCAGTGGGGTGTCCCGGGGAGGTCCTGGAGCACGACGGCGTCGAGGCCCGCGGCGGCCGTGTTCTGTCCGCGGCGAAGGACGGCGACGAGGGGCCGGGGAGAAGCGCTGCTAGGGGGGGAAAACTCGTGAAGCTCACCAGAGCTCGATGGCGAGCACGGGGAGGCCGGAGGGGGCCCGTCGATGACGAATTGGTCGCCGGAAACTTGCTGTGGACGGCAGCGAGTTGGTGAGGAGGGCGACGTCTTCGGGGCAGGATGGGCTCGATTGGCTGCGTAGTCCGACGAAGCCGAGGACGGGGAGCTTCCTGGACAACTCGCGGCGTCGAAAGGGGCACGATGGCCGCGTGGTTTCCTCGTCGGCGCTCCGGCGGGTCTCGGCTAGGGCTTGAGAATGGCGAGGGGAGACGATGTGGAGGACCAGAGGGAGGGGAAAAGAGTTGGGGTTCACCAGGCGTCTCCACGGCGGCAGATGGCGACGGGGGACGCCAGCTAGTGGCCACGACGATGCCGGCATGCCGGGCACGCAGCTGTGTGCTCGTGCCCGGGGTAGACGACAACAGAGGAGGCGGCTGGGCTGGGCCAAGCCGAGGTAAGTGGGCCTGTGGCCTGTGGGGTGGGATGGGGTTTTCTTTTTCCTTTTCTTCTGTTATTTCTTTCTCTTTTCTTTTTCTGTTATTTGTTTTGCCCCAAATAAAAATAGCAGAGCATTTTTAAAATTCCCCAAAACTTTTATGTGTGCTTAGGGTTCAAGCCACTAGCCACTCATAAGTTTTGGTGGCTTTTGAAATTCAAACAATTTGAATTTAAATTCAAATTGGAGTTTAATTTAATTTCCAAGCCCTGTTTGGAATATTTGAAAAATCTTGGTGCATGCAGTGGGACCCACTTCACTTTATATGTGATCATGCATATTTATAAGACTTTTCAAAAATACCAGAGGAAAATTTGGAAGAAATTTTTGTCTGGCTATTTGAATTAAATTCTCTAGGGCTTTTCTTTTCCCCATTTTTGAATTTCTTTTAATTTTTTTGCATGATGCAAAGGGCACAACCAAACCCTAGCACTTACCCTAGTTGGGGTTCTGACAACTCGCCCCCACTCAAAAGAATCTCGTCCCGAGATTCAGAAGTCGTCGGGAGGAAGGAGGGGTACTCGGCACAGAGGCGGTCTTCTCTTTCCCAGGTTGCTTCTTTCTTGGAGTGATGTGACCATTGAACTTTAAGGAACTTGATCTTCTGACGGCGAGTGACACGCTCAGTTGAATCAAGAATACGAACAGGGTACTCTCGATAAGAAAGGTCATCTTGGAGATCAAGCGTTTCATGGTCGACTTCGCGGATGGGGTCCTTGAAGCAACGCCTGAGTTGTCACACATGGAATACATCATGTACTCGGGAAAGGTGAGGGGGTAGTTCAAGTTGGTAGGCAACTTCTCCACGTTTAGTGAGAATGCGGAAAGATCCGATGTAACATGGGGCCAACTTGCCTTTGATACCGAATCTTTGGGTTCCCTTCAGAGGAGTAACCCGAAGGTAAGCCTTCTCATCCAGATTGTAGCTTTCTTGCCTATGATGACGATCATAGTAGCTTTTCTGACGAGACTGGGCGGCTTTCAAACGATCACGAACAATGCGAACTTGCTCTTCTGCTTCCTTGATCATATCCGGTCCAAAGAGTTGTCTTTCACCGGTTTCTGACCAGTTTAGGGGTGTTCGACATCGTCGTCCATATAGGAGTTCAAAAGGAGCCATGTTCAGACTACATTGAAAACTATTGTTATAAGCAAATTCGGAAAATGGAAGAGACTTCTCCCAATTCTTCCCGAATGAGATAACACAAGATCTGAGCATGTCTTCCAAGATTTGATTAACCCTTTCAACTCGCTAGACTGAGGGTGGAAAGCTGTACTAAAGGATAGATGAGTTCCCATAGCATTCTGAAAGCTTCCCCAGAATCTAGAGGTGAAAAGGCTACCACGATCAGAATTTATTACCAAAGGAACACCGTGAAGAGACACAATTCTAGAAACGTACAAGTCCGCCAACTGACTAGCAGTTATAGACTCGCGAACGGGAAGGAAGTGAGCAACTTTGGAAAGTCTATCAATGACCATGAAGATGGCATCATTTCCTTTCTGGGTTTTTGGGAAGCCGGTGATGAAGTTCATACCGACTTTGTCCCATTTCCACTCTGGAATAGGCAAAGGTTGAAGTGTACCAGCAGGTCTTTGGTGTTCGGCCTTAATGCGACGACAAACATCACATTCAGCAACAAATCGAGCAATGTCTCTCTTCATCCTAGTCCACCAAAATCTCTGGCGTAGATCTCGGTACATTTTTGTGCTACCGGGATGAATCGAGAGGGGTGTGTCATGGGCTTCTTTGAGGATGAGTTGCCTTAGATCCCTATTCTTAGGTACTACCAAACGATTTTCAAAGAATACCGTTCCTTTACTATCTGTGGAGAAACATTTAGCAACTCCGCTAGCAATGTTCTTCTTGATCCGACGAACACCTCATGCATGCCTTTGGGCAACTATGATCTGATCCTCAAGGGTTGGTTTCGCCACCAAGTTGAAAAGAGATCCACGAGGAACAATCTTGAGATTGAGCTTTCGATATTCCTCATGAAGAAGTGGTTGATACTGCTGTAACATGAGGTTGTTACAGTACGACTTACGACTTAGTGCATCAGCCATGACATTGGCTTTGCCTGCGGTGTAAGAAATTCCTAAGTCATAATATTTTATCAACTCTATCCAGCATCTTTGCCTGAGATTAAGATCTGGCTGGGTGAAAATATATTTGACGCTTTGGTGGTCGGAATATATCTCACAACGATTACCAAGGAGGTAATGTCGCCAAGTCTTCAGGGCATGAACTACGGCAGCGAGTTCAAGATCATGTGTAGGATAGTTCTCTTCATGTGGCCGCAACTAGCGTGAAGCATAAGCTACCACATGTCTATCTTGCATAAGTATGCATCCTAACCCTTGCCGTGATGCGTCACAAAAGATCTCGAAATCCTTTTTGGTGTCTGGAGGTGCAAGTACGGGTGCAGAAGTCAATCTTCTTTTTAACTCTTGAAAGCTTTCCTCGCACTTGGGGGTCCATTGGAATTTCTTATCTGTCTTGAGGAGTTCAGTTAGAGGCTTTGCAACTTTAGAACAGTTCTCGATGAAGCGGCGGCAATAGCTGGCTAGGCCAAGAAAACTCCTAACTTGCTTAACCGATTCAGGCGGAGTCCAGTCAAGGACGGCCTGAACTCTCTCGGGATTGACAACAATGCCTTTCGCAGAAATCACGTGGCCTAAGTAGGTCACTTCTGGTAGCCAAAATTCACACTTGGAGAACTTGGCATAAAGGCGATGCTCTCTAAGCTTCATCAATACCAACCTAAGATGTTCTGCGTGCTCTTCTTCGTTCTTCGAGTAGATGAGAATGTCATCAAGATAAACTACAACAAATTTATCTAGGTACTCCATGAAGATCGAATTCATCAAGCGCGAGAATGTGGCGGGGGCATTGGTTAAACCGAAGGACATGACGGTGTACTCGTAAAGACCATAACGAGTAGTGAAAGCCGTTTTTGGAATGTCCTCGTTTCGGATCTTGATTTGATGATAACCTAATCTCAAATCCATCTTGGAGAAGACAGAGGATCCTGCAAGTTGATCATAAAGATCATTGGTCCTGGAAGTGAGTACTTGTTCTTTATCGTTGCTAGATTTAGCGGGCGATAGTCTACGCACATCCTTTCTGTTCCATCTTTCTTCGTTACGAACAGAACGGGGCAACCCCATGGCGATGAGCTAGGGCGGATGAAGCCTTTTGCCAACGAAGCATAGTGTTGGGTTTTTAGCTCAGCTAGCTCATGTGGGGCCATACTATATGGACGTCTAGAAATTGGGGCTGTTCCTGGTATAAGATCCACTATGAATTCTACACATCTGTCGGGTGGCATTCCCGGCAGCTCTTCAGGAAAGACATCCGGGAAGTCACGAACCACCGGAATATCTTCAAGGTCTGGAAGGGGAAGCACATTCAAAGTATGCATCTGGATTCTAGAGCTGGGTGATGTGTAGTCAATGGTCTGGCCTGAAGGATGGGTGAGTTTAACGGATTTGGCTTTATAATCAAGGAAAGCATTTTGCCTTTATTACCAATCCATTCCTAGGATGACATCAATGTCCGAAGACTTGAGGGCTATAAGTGAAGCAAGGAATACTAAACCCTCAATTGCAATTTGATTGCCATGGCTTACTCTATTAGTTTGCCACTTTGAACAAGGAGTTTGAATGATCATTGGAGAAAACATTTCTTCAAAAGGGAATTCATGACGAAGTGCATAACTCTCCGACATGAATGAATGAGAAGCTCCTGGATCGAAAAGAACGGAGGCGGGGACATGATTGACTGGGAGTGTGCCAAGAATGACGTCAGAAGCATCAATGGTGTCCTCAACTGAGATTTGGTTCACATATCCACTACTTGGGACTGGAAGCTTTGCTGGGAAGGTCTTGGTGGTTGGTTTCTTTGGAGGCTTAGGTCGAGAATGACGTGGTGCCATCAAGACCCGAGGGCATTGACGATAGTAATGGCCTGGAAGACCACACTTAAAGCATACCCTGTCTGAAATGCTGGGAGTGGGATTACTTGGCTGCACACCATCATTCCGGGGAGGAACAATGTGTTGAGGTGGATGGCATATATTGGATGGTGGCCTCTGAAGAAAGTTTTGAGGTATGGCACTAGTTGGAATCCAAATTCGGCGTTTCTGAGGGGCTGAACTTGAAGAAGGAGCAAGATCAAGAGCATGCTTGCGAGACTCCTCGAAAATTTCATTGCCATGCTCAACTCTGAAGGATCTGTTGACTAAATCCTCAAAGGTGGAAAATTCGATGAGGTTGAGATCATGACGAAGGATGGGGCTAAGTCCCTTACGGAACCTTGCTTGCTTTCTGGCATTGGTAGTGATCTCATCTTGAGCATATCGAGCAAGACGGTTGAATTCTCTCACATACTCATGGATGGACATCTCTCCTTGGGTCAGGTTGCAGAACTCTTCCTTCTTGCGCTCCATCAACTCATCCAGAATTTGGTACCCTCGAAAGGCAACACAGAACTCCTGCCAAGTCACTACGTGACCATCAGGCTGCATAGCAACATAGTTCTCCCACCATTGAATAGCAGCACCTTCCAGGAAGTATACCGCGAAAATAACTCGGTCACCGGGAGAAACATGTGCGGTATCAAGCTTACGCTCGATGGAACGGAGCCAATCATCAGCTTCAAGGGGCTCAGAAGAACATCGAAATACCGGTGGCTTGAGGAGGATGAAGTCCTGAATGCTCACGGCCACATTACGATGATGGGCGGTATTCTGCTCGATGAGCTCCAGATGGCGTGTTTGATCACGTCGATTCTTCTCAGCTTCCAACATGATTTCCGCCGCAGAAGGCGGTGGTAGAGGTTCATCATCATTTCGATTCCGAACACGGTCTCGATTCCGACGAACAGCACTACGAGTTCCACCTGACATCCTGTGTGATAAGAATCAACAATCAGAACAGGTTGAATGATGGATTCAAGGATAACAAGACATGATGAAGGCGGAAAGGATTATAATGCGAAGGCAATGATCCACAGAAACTCGGAATAATTCCAGCAGCATAATGGCTACACCGGGATGGAAAACAAGACAACCTCGAGGAGATTGAACAGAACTTCCTCAAGGAACTCAACAGAACGACGAGTCTGGACGACCACAACTGTCCTACGGCTACAAGGAGGCAAACAACGAGATGTTCTAGTAAGACATAGATGAGCCTAGTCCTACCATCCCGTAGAAAAGATAAGGGTGACCCAGAACTCAGATCGATGAGGATAAGGAGAAAAAGAAGCCTTACGTTGTTCCCTTTATACCCAAGTAACAATATAACTATAGAGTGCTAGACTCGACTTCAACCAAGGGTTGAATAATCCTACAGACAGTCCTTCTCTGATACCAAGTCTGTCGGGACCCGGGGTTAGCGTATGTAATTCCAGTCACGATACAATCACATGGAGAGCCGAGAACCGTACCCACTTGTCTAAGCAGACAAGGCAAAGCACAGAACGTTCTCGGTAAGCATCGAACGTGAGGGGCATCCCATTCAGGCTGGATGATCATCTGAGATGGGTCCTCATCGTCCGCTCACAAGTCTAGATGTTTATGGGTGGTGAATCCCATACTCATAGACAAGTCGCCTCAACCATGTTATCGATTGAATCTTAACTCTTACATAGACTTACTCCAGCCCGATCACTTAGTCGGGGTCTAGGGCGGGCTCGATCATACAACAAAGTGTGCACGTGGCAGAGCCACGAGCAATCGCATCGCGATGCCCCAAGCTGCGCACATCTAAGGGCCACTTGGTGTATAAAAGACCGCCAGCCAGATCACAATTAAGGTCTCGAAAACCCATACTAAGACATGCATGTTATAAACATACACGCAACACACATGCCTAGTATGAATAGCAGGTATCATCACATAACTCTACAAAGTACTTCTTTATTTACTTACACATAGAACATACAAAGATCACATGTATGTGATCAACATTACATCATAGAACGGAAGAAAATTAGGTCTGAGTACAGACAAGTTTAACAAATGGCTTAGAGAAGCCTTGTAAACAAACATGCCCTTCCACGAGGGACCAGACTGCTGTCTGGGACTATGCTAACTTAGTCAACATCGAGCTTCACGAAGGTGACTCCATCGGGGTCCGGTTTCTCATCTAAAACATAGAATAAGCAAACGTGAGTACAAAGTCGTACTCAACAAGACTTACATCAGAACTACACTACTCATGCTCAAGTATCAAGGTAAAGGGAGGTGGGGTTTCAACATGCAGAAATGCCAGCTTTGACTTGGCTAACCCTGAACTACGAATACCAGACTTGAGGTAAGAAGCGTACATGAGTCGACTATCCAAGTCTCCAACCAATACACCACTATGGTTACTTCCTCGACTTCCCCACGAGGAAGCACACCATAGCACTCACGCTTATCTTGCGAGTTTTAGAAGTATCCATTCAATTTGTCTAATAATCAGGTACAGGTTCCAAGTAGTCCATAACCGCGGACGCGGCTATTCGAATAGTTTTGTTAACCTTGCAAGGGTGTAAGCTACACACACATGACCATCGGTTACCGCATTTTGCTCGCCACCGTTCAAGAGGTGACAGCGAGGATGTTCACCACGACACTTCGCTCACAACTGGTCTATTCCAGGAGTCGACTATCTGAGTTTGCCTCCGCTCGAGAGCCCGGCCGGATCAACGAAACGGACTCAAAAAATGTAAGTGACCGAGACGCCACCTCTGGCAGATGGTTTTCCTGCCTCACAAGTGCACCCACATATCTATATGATGCAACCATTCCTTCATTCTTTTTCTATGCAGATGCCAAATGGAAAGCCCGAACTAATGTGACTCCTAGACGTCGACACGGATCAAGGTACTAGGCCGAGAGGGGTCAGTGAGCCCAATGTGTGGTTGTACTCTTTGTCTTGGATTACCATACAAGAGCTCGGTGCTTAAGGCGGTGTTCAACGAGACAACCCACTGTGTACTCCTACACAGCCTCTCATCGTTCACCTTGTATTAGGGTGGATTCACCAACACAGTTTCACTTTCATCAACACCATGTTCACTATCATCCCGACTCACATCAAAAGCAACCTCATTGTACCACTAAGCATGCAATAAGCATTAACAGTTGCAGGGGCCACATGATATCAATCAACCCCTATGTCAGCTAGGATTGTGGTTTGCTTACTACTGTGACAAGATGATAGGTCATGCATCGGATATGGGTTCAACTATGCGGTAGAATCGATACAAGGTGATCTCCTAAACATGCATAAGCGAGACTGAGGTTGAATTGTGATTTTATAGACATGATCAATGGGGTTTGCTTGCCTTGCTGACGATACACGGGGTTTAACGGTGGTCTTCTTCTTCGGGGGTGATCACTGTCTCGGAAAAGGTGGTACCGGAAACAATCATCAACAAGGGGGGACAACTTCGGAAGTAAAATGCACAAGCACATGATATTGTTGTGACATGAAGTAAAGGGTACTGATTTGTGCCAAATTCAATTTAATTGAAGTATATTGCATTTGGAATGCAAATTCAAACTCCAAATTCAAATTCAAATTGAGCCATATGCACATTTGCTACTGTTGCCCCATTTTAAAATGGTCAAACATGAAAACAAATTGCATATTCTTAATCCTTGCATTTTCTGATAATTTTTCATATATTATTTGTCCAATTTGGAGTTCATATGAATTTTCTATGAATTATTGAAGTTTTGGGTATTTTCTGGAATTTCTGTAATTTCTTTGGAATTGTTTTAATTCTGGAAAAGATTTACTGCATCATGCTGACATCAGTATGACGTGGGGGGGGGTCTGACTGGTGGGGCCAGGGTGTCAGCCTCAGTGGGTTAATTCCCTGTTAGCTTAATTAACAGATGGGTTTAGGGGGGGTCTAGGGCCCACTTGTCATGGACTCGTGGGGGCGGGGGGTTAAGTGGTGGTTTAGGCGCTAATGGCCGGCTTGACGCCGGCGGCTTCGTACGCGGCGGCGCCTCGCCGGAGTAGGCTTTCCAGCCACGGGAAAGGAAACGAAGGGCACAGGCGTGTGCCTCGTGCTCTTCCGCATCGAGGGGTGCCAGTGGGGTGTCCCGGGGAGGTCCTGGAGCACGACGACGTCGAGGCCCGCGGCGGCCGTGTTCTGTCAGCGGCGAAGGCGGCGACGAGGGGCCGGGGAGAAGCGCTGCTAGGGAGGAAAAACTCGTGAAGCTCACCGGAGCTCGATGGCGAGCACGGGGAGGCCGGAGGGGGCCCGTCGATGACGAATTGGTCGCCGGAAACTTGCTGCGGACGGAGGCGAGTTGGTGAGGAGGGCGACGTCTTCGGGGCAGGTTGGGCTCGATTGGCTGCGTAGTCCAACGAAGCCGAGGACGGGGAGCTTCCTGGACAACTCGCGGCGTCGAAAGGGGCACGGTGGCCGCGTGGTTTCCTCGTCGGCGCTCCGGCGGGTCTCGGCTAGGGCTTGAGAATGGCGAGGGGAGACGATGTGGAGGACCAGAGGGAGGGGGAAAAGAGTTGGGGGTTCACCAGGCGTCTCCACGGCGGCAGATGGCGACGGGGGAGGCCAGCTAGTGGCCACGACGACGCCGGCATGCCGGGCACGCAGCTGTGTGGTCGTGCCCGGGGTAGACGACAACAGAGGAGGCGGCTGGGCTGGGCCAGGCCGAGGTAAGTGGGCCTGTGGCCTGTGGGGTGGGCTGGGGTTTTCTTTTTCCTTTTCTTCTATTATTTCTTTCTGTTTTCTTTTTCTGTTATTTGTTTTTCCCCAAATAAAAATAGCAGAGCATTTTTAAAATTCCCCAAAACTTTTATGTGGGCTTAGGGTTCAAGCCACTAGCCACTCATAAGTTTTGGTGACTTTTGAAATTCAAACAATTTGAATTTAAATTCAAATTGTAGTTTAATTTAATTTCCAAGCCCTGTTTGGAATATTTGAAAAATATTGGTGCATGCAGTGGGACCCACTTCACTATATATGTGATCATGCATATTTATAAGACTTTTCAAAAATACCAGAGGAAAATTTGGAAGAAATTTTTGTCTGGCCATTTGAATTAAATTCTCTAGGGCTTTTCTTTTCCCCATTTTGAATTTCTTTTAAATTTTTTGCATGATGCAAAGGGCACAACCAAACCCTAGCACTTACCCTAGTTGGGGTTTTGACAACTCGCCCCCACTCAAAATAATCTCGTCCCGAGATTCAGAAGTCGTCGGGAGGAAGGAGGGGTACTCGGCACGGAGGCGGTCTTCTCTTTCCCAGGTTGCTTCTTTCTCGGAGTGATGTGACCATTGAACTTTAAGGAACTTGATCTTCTGACGGCGAGTGACACGCTCAGTTGAATCAAGAATACGAACAGGGTACTCTCGATAAGAAAGGTCATCTTGGAGATCAAGCGTTTCATGGTCGACTTCGCGGATGGGGTCCTTGAAGCAACGCCTGAGTTGTGACACATGGAATACATCATGTACTCGGGAAAGGTGAGGGGGTAGTTCAAGTTGGTAGGCAACTTCTCCACGTTTAGCGAGAATGCGGAAAGGTCCGATGTAACGTGGGCCAACTTGCCTTTGATACTAAATCTTTGGGTTCCCTTCAGAGGAGTAACCCGAAGGTAAGCTTTCTCATCCAGATTGTAGCTTTCTTGCCTATGATGACGATCATAGTAGCTTTTCTGATGAGACTGGGCGGCTTTCAAACGATCACGAACAATGCGAACTTGCTCTTCTGCTTCCTTGATCATATCCGGTCCAAAGAGTTGTCTTTCACCGGTTTCTGACCAGTTTAGGGGTGTTCGACATCGTCGTCCATATAGGAGTTCAAAAGGAGCCATGTTCAGACTAGATTTAAAACTATTGTTATAAGCAAATTCGGCAAATGGAAGAGACTTCTCCCAATTCTTCCCGAATGAGATAACACAAGCTCTGAGCATGTCTTCCAAGATTTGATTAACCCTTTCAACTTGACCGCTAGACTGAGGGTGGAAAGCTGTACTAAAGGATAGATGAGTTCCCATAGCATTCTGAAAGCTTCCCCAGAATCTAGAGGTGAAAAGGCTACCACGATCAGAATTGATTACCAAAGGAACACCGTGAAGAGACACAATTCTAGAGACGTACAAGTCCGCCAACTGACTAGCAGTTATAGACTCGCGAACGGGAAGGAAGTGAGCAACTTTGGAAAGTCTATCAATGACCACGAAGATGGCATCATTTCCTTTCTGGGTTTTTGGGAAGCCGGTGATGAAGTCCATACCGACTTTGTCCCATTTACACTCTAGAATAGGAAAAGGTTGAAGTGTACCAGCAGGTCTTTGGTGTTCGGCCTTAATGCGACGACAAACATCACATTCAGCAACAAATCGAGCAATGTCTCTCTTCATCCTAGTCCACCAAAATCTCTGGCGTAGATCTCGGTACATTTTTGTGCTACCGGGATGAATCGAGAGGGGTGTGTCATGGGCTTCTTTGAGGATGAGTTGCCTTAGATCCCTATTCTTAGGTACTACCAAACGATTTTCAAAGAATACCGTTCCTTTACTATCTGTGGAGAAACATTTAGCAACTCCTCTAGCAATGTTCTCTTTGATCCGGCGAACACCTCGTGGACGCCTTTGGGCAACTATGATCTGATCCTCAAGGGTTGGTTTCGCCACCAAGTTGAAAATAGATCCATGAGGAACAATCTCGAGATTGAGCTTTCGAAATTCCTCATGAAGAAGTGGTTGATACTGCTGTAACATGAGGTTGTTACAGTACGACTTACGACTTAGTGCATCATCCATGACATTGGCTTTGCCTGGGGTGTAAGAAATTCCTAAGTCATAATCTTTTATCAACTCTATCCAGCGTCTTTGCCTGAGATTAAGATCTGGCTGGGTGAAAATATATTTGAGGCTTTGGTGGTCGGAATAGATCTCACAACGATTACCAAGGAGGTAATGTCGCCAAGTCTTCAGGGCATGAACTACGGCAGCGAGTTCAAGATCATGGGTAGGATAGTTCTCTTCATGTGGCCGCAACTGGCGTGAAGCATAAGCTACCACATGTCTATCTTGCATAAGTATGCATCCTAACCCTTGCCGTGATGCGTCACAAAAGATCTGGAAATCCTGTTTGGTGTCTGGAGGTTCAAGTACGGGTGCAGAAGTCAATCTTATTTTTAGCTCTTGAAAGCTTTCCTCGCACTTGGTGGTCCATTGGAATTTCTTATCTTTCTTGAGGAGTTCAGTTAGAGGCTTTGCAACTTTAGAAAAGTTCTCGATGAAGTGGCGGCAATAGCTGGCTAGGCCAAGAAAACTCCTAACTTACTTAACCGATTCAGGTGGAGTCCAGTCAAGGACGGCCTGAACTCTCTCGGGATTGACAGCAATGCCTTTCACAGAAATCACGTGGCCTAAGTAGGTCACTTCTGGTAGCCAAAATTCACACTTGGAGAACTTGGCATAAAGGCGATGCTCTCTAAGCTTCATCAATACCAACCTAAGATGTTCTGCTTGCTCTTCTTCGTTCTTCGAGTAGATGAGAATGTCATCAAGATAAATTACAACAAATTTATCTAGGTACTCCATGAAGATCGAATTCATCAAGCGCGAGAATGTGGCGGGGGCATTGGTTAAACCGAAGGACATGACGGTGTACTCGTAAAGACCATAACGAGTAGTGATAGCCGTTTTTGGAATGTCCTCATTTCGGATCTTGATTTGATGATAACCTAATCTCAAATCCATCTTGGAGAAGACAGAGGATCCTGCAAGTTGATCATAAAGATCATTGATCCTGGGCAGTGGGTACTTGTTCTTTATCGTCGCTAGATTTAGCGGGCGATAGTCTACGCACATCCTTTCTGCTCCATCTTTCTTCGTTACGAACAGAACGGGGCAACCCCATGGCGATGAGCTAGGGCGGATGAAGCCTTTTGCCAATGAAGCATCAAGTTGGGTTTTTAGCTCAGCTAGCTCATGTGGGGCCATTCTATATGGACGTCTGGAAATTGGGGCTGTGCCTGGTATAAGATCCACTAGGAATTCTACACATCTCTCGGGTGGCATTCCCGGCAGCTCTTCAGAAAAGACATCCGGGAAGTCACGAACCACCGGAATATCTTCAAGGTCTGGAAGGGGAAGCACATTCAAAGTATGCATCTGGATTCTAGAGCTGGGTGATGTGTAGTCAATGGTCTGGCCTGAAGGATGGGGGAGTTTAACGGATTTGGCTTTACAATCAAGGAAAGCATTTTGCCTTTATAACCAATCCATTCCTAGGATGACATCAATGTCCGAAGACTTGAGGGCTATAAGTGAAGCAAGGAATACTAAACCCTCAATTGCAATTTGATTGCCATGGCTTACTCTATTAGTTTGCCACTTTGAACAAGGAGTTTGAATGATCATTGGAGAAAACATTTCTTCAAAAGGGAATTCATGACGAAGTGCATAACTCTTCGACATGAATGAATGAGAAGCTCCTGGATCGAAAAGAACGGAGGCGGGGACATGATTGACTGGGAGTGTGCCAAGAATGACGTCAGAAGCATCAATGGTGTCCTCAACTGAGATTTGGTTCACATATCCACTACTTGGGACTGGAAGCTTTGCTGGGAAGGTCTTGGTGGTTGGTTTCTTTGGAGGCTTAGGTCGAGAATGACGTGGTGCCATCAAGACCTAAGGGCATTGACGAGAGTAATGGCCTGGAAGACCACACTTAAAGCATAC
This sequence comes from Bromus sterilis, assembly GCA_950022295.1. Lineage (NCBI taxonomy): Eukaryota > Viridiplantae > Streptophyta > Magnoliopsida > Poales > Poaceae > Bromus > Bromus sterilis. Next base: position 352,284,838 of record OX465597.1, read on the forward strand.
CCTGTCTGAAATGCTGGGAGTGGGATTACTTGGCTGCACACCATCATTCCGGGGAGGAACAATGTGTTGAGGTGGATGGAATATATTGGATGGTGGCCTCTGAAGAAAGTTTTGAGGTATGGCACTAGTTGGAATCCAAATTCGGCGTTTCTGAGGGGCTGAACTTGAGGAAGGAGCAAGCTCAAGAGCATGCTTGCGAGACTCCTCGAAAATTTCATTGCCATGCTCAGCTCTGAAGGATCTGTTGACTAAATCCTCAAAGGTGGCAAATTCGATGAGGTTGAGATCATGACGAAGGATGGGGCTAAGTCCCTTATGGAACCTTGCCTGCTTTCTGGCATCGGTAGTGATCTCATCTTGAGCATATCGAGCAAGACGGTTGAATTCTCTCACATACTCATGGACGGACATCTCTCCTTGGGTCAGGTTGCATAACTCTTCCTTCTTGCGCTCCATCAACTCATCCAGAATGTGGTACCCTCAAAAGGCAACACAGAACTCCTGCCAAGTCACTACGTGACCATCTGGCTGCATAGCAACATAGTTCTCCCACCATTGAATAGCAGCACCTTCCAGGAAGTATCCCGCGAAAATAACTCGTTCACCGGGAGCAACATGTGCAGTATCCAGCTTACGCTCGATGGAACGGAGCCAATCATCAACTTCAAGGGGCTCAGAAGAACATCGAAATACTGGTGGCTTGAGGAAGATGAAGTCCTGAATGCTCACGACCACATTACGATGATGGGCGGTATTCTGCTCGATGAGCTCCAGAAGGCGTGTTTGATCACGTCGATTCTTCTCAGCTTCCAACATGATTTCCGCCGCAGAAGGCGGTGGTAGAGGTTCATCATCATTTCGATTCCGAACACGGTCTCGATTCCGACGAACAACACTACGAGTTCCACCTGACATCCTGTGTGATAAGAATCAACAATCAGAACAGGTTGAATGATGGATTCAAGGATAACAAGACATGATGAAGGCGGAAAGGATTATAATGCGAAGGCAATGATCCACAGAAACTCGGAATATTTCCGGCAGCATAACGGCTACACCAGGATGGAAAACAAGACAACCTCGAGGAGATTGAACAGAACTTCCTCAAGGAACTCAACAGAACGACGAGTCTGGACGACCACAACTGTCCTACGGCTACAAGGAGGCAAACAACGAGATGTTCTAGTAAGACATAGATGAGCCTAGTCCTACCATCCCGTAGAAAAGATAAGGGTGACCCAGAACTCAGATCGATGAGGATAAGGAGAAAAAGAAGCCTTACGTTGTTCCCTTTATACCCAAGTAACTATATAACTATAGAGTGCTAGACTCGACTTCAACCAAGGGTTGAATAATCCTACAGACAGTCCTTCTCTGATACCAAGTCTGTCGGGACCCGGGGTTAGCGTATGTAATTCCAGTCACGATACAATCACATGGAGAGCCGAGAACCGTACCCACTTGTCTAAGCAGACAAGGCCAAGCACAGAACGTTCTCGGTAAGCATCGAACGTGAGGGGCATCCCATTCAGGCCGGATGATCATCTGAGATGGGTCCTCATCGTCCGCTCACAAGTCTAGATGTTTATGGGTGGTGAATCCCATACTCATAGACAAGTCGCCTCAACCATGTTATCGATTGAATCCTAACTCTTACATAGACTTACTCCAGCCCGATCACTTAGTCGGGGTCTAGGGCGGGCTCGATCATACAACAAAGTGTGCACATGGCAGAGCCACGAGCAATCGCATCGCGATGCCCCAAGCTGCGCACATCTAAGGGCCACTTGGTGTATAAAAGACCGCCAGCCAGATCACAACTAAGGTCTCGAAAACCCATACTAAGACATGCATGTTATAAACATACACGCAGCACACATGCCTAGTATGAATAGCACAACAATATCACAACAATATCACTCACCTGCTGTTCATACTAGGCATGTGTGCTGCGTGTATGTTTATAACATGCATGTCTTAGTATGGGTTTTCGAGACCTTAGTTGTGATCTGGCTGGCGGTCTTTTATACACCAAGTGGCCCTTAGATGTTCGCAGCTTGGGGCATCGCGATGCGATTGTTCGTGACTCTGTCACGTGCACACTTTGTTGTATGATCGAGCCCGCCCTAGACCCCGACTAAGTGATCGGGCTGGAGTAAGTATATGTAAGAGTTAGGATTCAATCGATAACATGGTTGAGGCGACTTGTCTATGAGTATGGGATTCACCACCCATAAGCATTTAGACTTGTGAGCGGACGATGAGGACCCATCTCAGTTGATCATCCGGCCTGAATGGGATGCCCCTCACGTTCGATGCTTACCGAGAACGTTCTGTGCTTGGCCTTGTCTGCTTATACAAGTGGGTACGGTTCTCGGCTCTCCATGTGATTGCATCGTGACTGGAATTACATACGCTAACCCCGGGTCCCGACAGACTTGGTATCAGATCAGGACTGTCTGTAGGCTTATCAAACCCTTGGTCGAAGTCGAGTCTAGCATTCTATAGTTATATAGTTACTTGGGTATATAAGGGAACAACGTAAGGCTTCTTTTTCTCCTTACCCTCATCGATCTGAGTTCTGAGTCACCCTTATCTTTTCTACGGGATGATAGGACTAGGCTCATCTATGTCTGCCTAGAACATCTCGTTGTTTGCCTCCTTGTAGCCGTAGGACAGTTGTGGTCGTCCAGACTCATCGTTCTGTTGAGTTCCTTGAAGAAGTTCTGTCCAATTTCTTCGAGGTTGTTTCATTTTCCATCCCGGTGTAGCCGTTATGCTGCCGGATTTGTTCCATGTTTCTATGAATCATTGCCTTCGCATTATAATCTTTCCGCCTTCATCATGTCTTGTTATCCTTGAATCCATCATTCAACCTGTTCTGATTGTTGATTTTTTTATCACACAGGATGTCAGGTGGAACTCGTAGTGCTGTTCGTCGGAATCGAGACCGTGTTCGGAATCGAAATGATGATGAACCTCTACCACCGCCTTCTGCGGCGGAAATCATGATGGAAGCTGAGAAAAATCAACGTGATCAAACACGCCTTCTGAAGCTCATCGAGCAGAATACCTCACGTCATCGTAATGTGGTTGTGAGCATTCAGGACTTCATCCTCCTCAAGCCACCGGTATTCCGATGTTCTTCTGAGCCCCTTGAAGCTGATGATTGGCTCCGTTCCATCGAGCGTAAGCTTGACACTGCACATGTTGCTCCCGATGATCGAGTTATATTCGCGGCATACTTCCTAGAAGGTGCCGCTCTTCAATGGTGGGAGAACTATGTTGCTATGCAGCCAGATAGTCACGTAGTGACTTGGCAGGAGTTCTGTGTTGACTTTCGAGGGTACCACCTTCTGGATGAGTTGATGGAGCGCAAGAAGGAAGAGTTCTGCAATCTCACTCAAGGAGAGATTTCCATCCATGAGTATGTGAGAGAGTTCAACCGTCTTGCTCGGTATGCCCAAGATGAGATCACCACCGATGCCAGAAAGCAGGCAAGGTTCCGTAAGGGACTTAGCCTCATCCTTCGTCATGATCTCAACCTCATTGAATTTGCCACCTTTGAGGATTTGGTCAACCGATCCTTTAGAGCTGAGCATGGCAATGAAGTGTTCGAAGAGTCTCGCAAGCATGCTCTTGAGCTTGCTTCTTCTTCAAGTTCAGCCCCTCAGAAACGCCGAATTTGGATTCCAACCAGAGCCATACCTCAAAACCTTCTCCAGAGACCACCACCAAATATATGCCATCCACCCCAGCACATTATTCCACCCCGGAATGATGGTGTGCAGCCAAGTAATCCCACTCCCAGCAATTCAGACAGGGTATTCTTTAAGTGTGGTCTTCCAGGCCATTACTATCGTCAATGCCCTCAGGTCTTGATGGCACCACGTCATTCTCGACCCAAGCTTCCAAAGAAATCAGTCACAAAAGCCTTCCCAGCAAAGCTTTCAGCCACAAGTAGTGGTTGTGTGAACCAAATATCAGTTGAGGACACCACTGCTGCTTCTGATGTCATTCTTGGCACACTCCCAGTCAATCATGTCCCCGCCTCCGTTCTTTTCGATCCAGGAGCTTCTCATTCATTCATGTCGGAGAGTTATGCACTTCGTCATGGATTTTCTTTTGAAGAAATGTTTTCTCCAATGATCATTCAAACTCCTGGTTCAAAGTGGCAAACTAATAGAGTAAGCCATGGCAATCAAATTGCAATTGAGGGTTTAGTATTCCTTGATTCACTTATAGCCCTCAAGTCTTCGGACATTGATGTCATCCTAGGAATGGATTGGTTATCAAGGCAGAATGTTTTCCTTGATTGTAAAGCCAAATCAGTCAAACTCACCCATCCTTCAGGCCAGACCATTGACTACACATAACCCAGCTCTAAAATCCAGATGCATACTTTGAATGTGCTTCCACTTCCTGACCTTGAAGATATTCCGGTGGTTCGTGACTTCCCGGATGTCTTTCCTGAAGAGCTGCCGGGAATGCCACCCGACAGGTCTGTAGAATTCATAGTTGATCTTATACCAGGCACAGCCCCAATTTCCAGACGTCAATATAGAATGGCCCCACATGAGTTAGCTGAGATAAAAACCCAACTTGATGCTTCGTTGGCAAAAGGCTTCATCCGCCCTAGCTCATCGCCATGGGGTTTCCCCGTTCTGTTCGTAACGAAGAAAGATGGAACAGAAAGGATGTGCGTAGACTATCGCCCGCTAAATCTAGCGACGATAAAGAACAAGTACCCACTGCCCAGGATCAATGATCTTTATGATCAACTTGTAGGATCCTCTGTCTTCTCCAAGATGGATTTGAGATTAGGCTATCATCAAATCAAAATCCGAAACGAGGACATACCCAAAACGGCTTTCACTACTCGTTATGGTCTTTACGAGTATACCGTCATGTCCTTTGGTTTAACCAATGCCCCCGCCACATTCTCGCGCTTAATGAATTCGATCTTCATGGAGTACCTAGATAATTTTTTTGTGGTTTATCTTGATGACATTCTCATCTACTCGAAGAATGAAGAAGAGCACGTAGAACATCTTAGGTTGGTATTGATGAAACTTAGAGAGCATCGCCTTTATGCCAAGTTCTCCAAGTGTGAATTTTGGCTACCAGAACTGACCTACTTAGGCCACATGATTTCTGCGAAAGGTGTTGCAGTCAATCCCGAGAGAGTTCAGGCCGTCCTTGACTGGACTCCACCTGAATTGGTTAAGCAAGTTAGGAGTTTTCTTCGCCTAGCCAGCTATTGCCGCCGCTTCGTCGAGAACTTTTCTAAAGTTGCAAAGCCTCTTACTGAACTCCTCAAGAAAGATAAGAAATTCCAATGGACCCCCAAGTGCGAGGAAAGCTTTCAAGAGCTAAAAAGAAGGTTTACTTCTGCACCCGTACTTGCACCTCCAGACACCAAAAGGGATTTCGAGATCTATTGTGATGCTTCACGGCAAGGGTTAGGATGCATACTTATGCAAGATCGACATGTGGTAGCTTATGCTTCACACCAGTTGCGGTCACATGAAGAGAACTATCCTACCCATGATCTTGAACTCGCTGCCGTAGTTCATGCCCTGAAGACTTGGCGACATTACCTCCTTGGTAATTGTTGTGAGATATATTCCGACCACCAAAGCCTCAAATACATTTTCACCCAGCCAGATCTTAATCTCAGGCAAAGACGTTGGATAGAGTTGATAAAAGATTATGACTTAGGAATTTCTTACACCCCAGGCAAGGCCAATGTCATGGCTGATGCACTAAGTCGTAAGTCGTATTGTAACAACCTCATGTTACAACAGTATCAACCACTTCTTCATGAGGAATTTCAAAAGCTCAACCTCGAGATTGTTCCTCGTGGATCTCTTTTCAACTTGGTGGCGAAACCAACCCTTGAGCATCAGATCATAGTTGCCCAAAGACGTGCACGAGGTGTACGCCGGATCAAGGAGAACATTGCTAGCAGAGTTGCTAAATGTTTCTCCACAGATAGTAAAGGAACGGTATTCTTTGAAAATCGTTTGGTAGTACCTAAGAATAGGGATCTAAGGCAACTCATCCTCAAAGAAGCCCATGACACACCCCTCTCAATTCATCCCGGTAGCACAAAAATGTACCGAGATCTACGCCAGAGATTTTGGTGGACTAGGATGAAGAGAGACATTGCTCGATTTGTTGCCGAATGTGATGTTTGTCGTCGCATTAAGGCAGAACACCAAAGACCTGCTGGTACACTTCAACCTTTGCCTATTCCCGAGTGGAAATGGGACAAAGTCGGTATGGACTTCATCACCGGATTTCCAAAGACCCAGAAAGGAAACGATACCATCTTCGTGGTCATTGATAGACGTTCCAAAGTTTCTCACTTCCTTCCCGTTCGCGAGTCTATAACTGCTAGCCAGTTAGCGGACTTGTATATCTCTAGAATCGTGTCTCTTCACGGTGTTCCTTTGGTGATCAATTCTGATCGTGGTAGCCTTTTCACCTCTAGATTTTGGGAAAGCTTTCAAAATGCTATGGGAACTCATCTATCCTTTAGTACATCTTTCCATCCTCAGTCTAGCGGTCAAGTTGAAAGGGTTAATCAAATCTTGGAAGACATGCTCAGAGCTTGTGTTATTTCTTTCGGAAAGAATTGGGAGAAATCTCTTCCCTTTGCCGAATTTTCTTATAACAATAGCTATCAATCTAGTCTGAACATGGCTCCTTTTGAACTCCTCTATGGACGACGATGTCGAACACCCCTTAACTGGTCAGAAACCGGTGAAAGACAACTCTTTGGACCGGATATGATCAAGGAAGCAGAAGAGCAAGTTCGCATTGTTCGTGATCGTTTGAAAGCCGCTCAGTCTCGTCAAAAGAGCTACTATGATCGTCATCATAGAGAGGAGAGCTACAATATTGATGAGAAGGCTTACCTCCGGGTTACTCCTCTGAAGGGAACCCAAAGATTCGGTATCAAAGGCAAGTTGGCCCCACGTTACATCGGACCTTTCCGCATTATTGCTAAACGTGGAGAAGTTGCCTACCAACTTGAACTACCTCCGCACCTTTCCCGAGTACATGATGTATTCCATGTGTCACAACTCAGGCGTTGCTTCAAGGACCCCAGCCGCGAAGTCGACCATGAAACGCTTGATCTCCAAGATGACCTTTCTTATCAAGAGTACCCTGTTCGTATTCTTGATTCAGCAGAGCGTGTCACTCGTCGTCAGAAGATCAAGTTCCTCAAAGTTCAATGGTCACATCACTCCGAGAAAGAAGCAACCTGGGAAAGAGAAGACCGTCTCCGTGCCGAGTACCCCACCTTCCTCCCGACGACTTCTGAATCTCGGGACGAGATTCTTTTGAGTGGGGGCGAGTTGTCAGAACCCCAACTAGGGTAAGTGCTAGGGCTTGTTTGACCCTTTGCATCATGAAAAATTCAAAAGGAAATTAAAAAATGGGGAAGCAGAAAGCCCTGAGAATTTATTTGAAATGGCCAGATAAAAATCTTTTTCCAAAAATCATTTGAATGTTTGAAAAATTCCTATAAATGATGCTGATCATTTTAAAAGTGGTTTGGGTATTTTCCCATACTCATGGAATTTTCTAATATTCAAATAGTGCCCTGGAAATTAAATTTGACCCCTATTTGATTTGAAATTCAAATGTATTGAATTTCAAAAATGCTCAAATTCTATAAGTGACTTGCTACTGGTCACCTAGGATTTATAAAAATGTTTGGGCATTTTACAAAATTGCTCTGCTATTTATTTCAGGGCAAAACATATTTACAGAAAAAGAAAAAACAGAAGAAATAAAAGAAAAAGGGACCCGTGGCTTCTAGCCCAACTTGCTGAACCGGCTAGCCCAGTGGTCATGGTCGTCTTCCTCCCCGTGGCAGGAGGAAGGCACCGAGGCCGCCGTCGACGTCGCATGGCTGCCACCTCCTGCTTCGCGCTGGAGCTTCCCCTGCCCTCTTCTTGCGCCACGAAGGCCCCCATCCTCATGCCGCAGCACTTCCCCCTCTCCTTGGACCTTCTCCCCTTCGTCTCCGGTGCATCCCGCAGGATCCCGAGCGCGGCCGGAGTTCACCATCGAGCGCAACCGTGGCCAGAGGCCACACCTCGCCCCCCAGCTTGTCCTTCGTCCTCCCCGACGTCGACTCCCTCAAGCCGCCGCGCCAATTTAGCCCGAGCCGCACCGGAGGAGACGCACGCTTCAAGTTCTTGCCGCCGGCCACCGAGGACGCCGTCTTCAAATTCATCGCAACCACGGCTCCCCTGTCTCCGACGAATTCACCATCCTGCTCACGGTGAGGCTACGCTCCTTTTCCCCCATCTCCCGCTCCCTCCCGTGCCCTGAGCCGGTAGTTCATCGGAGCCAGTACGCCGGCCGCCGCGCCTCTTGAAGCCGCCGTCAACCCCGTGCCCCTGGAGACCCCCTGGTGGCATAACTCGAAGCGGACGAGCACGGGCATCACTCCGGTGGTCTTCCCGTGCCTCCCCGTGGCCGGATTCGCCTGCTGCGTGGAGCGCCGCCGCCTCCAGTGGTCGCCGGCGGCTAACCGCCGGCCGGCCAGTTAATTAGGGGGCTAACCCCCTGATTAGTTAGGCCATGGGCCACTGACAGGTGGGGCCAGCCCCCTCTAAATCAATTTAAATTTTAATTCAAACCGGGGATTAACCCCTGTGAGGCTGACATGGGGACCCCACTGGTCAGCCCCCCCACCTGACGTCACCCCCACGCCATGCTGGCGCATGAATTCAATTCCAAAAAATAGAAATGATTTACAGAAATTCCAGAAATTACAGAAAATTGATTAAACTTGGGAAATTCATAACTAATTCATTTTAACTCCAAATATAACAAATAATATGTCTAAAAATATCAGAAAAATCCAAGGATTATGAATATGGGCTCTGTTTTCATGTTTGACCATTTTAAAATGGGTGAACAGTGCAAACCATCCATATGGCTTTATTTCAAATTCAAATTTGAAGCACATTTGCAAATGACTTTGCATTTGACTTCTCTTAAATGGAATTGTACCCACATTGTGACCAAGAACATCACCATTTCAATATTGATCATGTGTTTGAGCATTGCAAATAAATTTATACCTTGTTTGCTTGTTTGCTCGATAGACGTGCAACCGGAACCGGAGGCCACCCCCTTCGTTGAAGACCCCGATATCGAACCTCGTCAGCAAGGCAAGCAAACCCCATTGATCATGTCTATAAAATCCCAATTCCCTCTCAGTCTCGCTTATGCATGTTTAGGAGATCACTTTGTATCGATTCTACCGCATAGTTGAACCCATATCCGATGCATGACCTATCATCTTGTCACAGTAGTAAGCAAACCACAATCCTAGCTGACATAGGAGTTTTTTGACATCATGAAGCCCCTGCAACTGTTATAGCTTATTGCATGCTTAGTGTTACATGAGGTTGCTGTTGATGTGAGTCGGGATGATGGTGAACATGGTGTTGATGAAAGTGAAACTGTGTCGGTGAATCCACCCTAATACAAGGTGAACGATGAGAGGCTGTGTAGGAGTACACAGTGGGTTGTCTCGTTGAACACCGCCTTAGGCATCGAGTTCTTGTATGGTAATCCAAGACAAAGAGTACAACCACACATTGGGCTCACTGACCCCTCTCGGCCTAGTACCTTGATCCGTGTCGACGTCCAGGAGTCACATTAGTTCGGGCTTTCCATTTGACATGTGCATAGAAAAAGAACGAATTAAATGGTTGCATCATATAGATATGTGAGTGCACCTGTGAGGCAGGAAAACCATCTGCCAGAGGTGGCGTCTCGGTCACTTACATTGTTTGAGTCCGTTTCATTGATCCGGCCGGGCTCTCGAGCGGAGGCAAACTCGGATAGTCGACTCCTGGAATAGACCGGTTGTGAGCGAAGTGTCGTGGTGAACATCCTCGCTGTCACCTCTTGAACGGTGGCGAGCAAAAGGCGGTAACCGATGGTCATGTGTGTGTAGCTTACACCCTTGCAAGGTTAACAAAACTATTCGAATAGCCGCGTCCGCGGTTATGGACTACTTGGAACCTGTACCTGATTATTAGACAACTTGAACTGGATACTTCTAAAATACACCAAGATAAGTGTGAGTGATATGTCGTGCTTTCTCGTGGGGAAGTCGAGGAAGGCACCATAGTGGTGTATTTGGTTGGAGATGTAGTGGACTCGTGTACGCTTCTTACCTCAAGTCTGGTATTCATAGTTCAGGATTAGCCAAGTCAAAGCTGGCACTTCTGCATGATGAAACCCCACCTCCCTTTACCTTGATAATTGAGCATGAGTAGTATAGATCTGATGTAAGTCTTGCTGAGTACGACTTTGTACTCACGTTTGCTTATTCTATGTTTTAGATAAGAACCGGACCCCGATGGAGTCACCTTCGTGAAGCTCGACGTTGACTAAGTTAGCATAGTCCCAGACAGCAGTCTGGTCCCTCGTGGAAGGGCATGTTTGTTGTACAAGGCTTCTCTAAGCCATTTGTTAAACTTGTCTGTACTCAGACCTAATTTGCTTCCGTTGTATGATGTAATGTTGATCACAGACATGTGATCTTTGTATGCTCTATGTGTATATCTATAAAGAGTACTTTGTAGAGTTATGTGATGATACCTGCTGTTCATACTAGGCATGTGTGCTGCGTGTATGTTTATAACATGCATATCTTAGTATGGGTTTTCGAGACCTTAGTTGTGATCTGGCTGGCGGTCTTTTATACACCAAGTGGCCCTTAGATGTGCGCAGCTTGGGGCATCACGATGCGATTGCTCTTGACTCTGCCACGTGCACACTTTGTTGTATGATCGAGCCCGCCCTAGACCCCGACTAAGTGATCGGGCTGGAGTAAGTATATGTAAGAGTTAGGATTTAATCGATAACATGGTTGAGGCGACTTGTCTATGAGTATGGGATTCACCACCCATAAGCATTTAGACTTGTGAGCGGATGATGAGGACCCATCTCAGTTGATCATCCGGCCTGAATGGGATGCCCCTCACGTTCGATGCTTACCGAGAACGTTCTGTGCTTGGCCTTGTTTGCTTAGACAAGTGGGTACGGTTCTCGGCTCTCCATGTGATTGCATCGTGACTGGAATTACATACGCTAACTCCGGGTCCCGACACCTGCACAATTTTTTCAGAAGCAATGGGAAATGTGTGGTCAGGAGGTCACACGTGCAGTCCTCAAGATTGTTAATGGCACGGAGAGTGCTAAGACAATTAGTAAAACAGTGCTATTTCTAATCCCGAAAGTCAAGGGGGCGTCCTCTATGTCCCAGTTCCGCCCTATAAGCCTCTGTAATGTCCTCTACAAGATTGAATCGAAGGTAGTTGCTATCATGATGAAAGTAATCCTTCCTGATATTATATCTCCCGAGCAATCTGCTTTTGTTCCAGGTCGACTGATCACCGACAATATCACTGTTGCCTATGAATGCCTACACTTTATGAAGAGGAATAAATCTTTGAAGCACATGCATTATGCCATAAAGTTGGACATGATGAAGGCGCATGACAGAGTGGAGTGGCCCTATCTTAAAGCTATAATGCTAAAAATGGGTTTTCATGAAAGATGGGTTTCGAACATTATGGATATGGTGAGCTCTGTCACCTTTTCGGTCTTGTTTAACGGGAAGCGACTCGAGGAATTTACTCCATCTAGAGGTATACGACAGGAAGACCCAATCTCCCCCTACCTTTTCCTTTTAGCAGCAGAGGGCCTCTCAGGCCTCTTAAAATCGTGAGATGAATCATCACAAGTGCACGGATTACAAGTGGCTCCTCAAGCGTCGCATGTGAACCACCTGCTCTTTGCAGATGATAGCCTGATGTTCTTTAAGGCAAACGGTCAGGGGGCGACAGAGGTGTCAAATCTGCTTCATACCTACTGCAATGCATCGGTCCAGAGAATCAACAACTCTAAATCCTCGGTGTTCTTTAGTGAAGGCTTCCCGAAATCTGTACGAGGGAAGTGAAAGTTGTACTTCAGGTCCCAAATGAGACGCTTAATGAAAAGTACCTGGGAATGCCTTCGGATGTTGGGGCTAGCAGGTCGGGAGCCTTCAAGTACTTAAAAGACATGTTGTGGAATAAGGTGAAAGGCTACATTGAAAAAACAATCTCTTCGGCGGGAAAAGAGATTCTCATCAAGTCGGTTGCTCAGGCAGTATCCGTGTATTCCATGTCATGTTTTAAGCTACCTCGAGGTCTCTGCAAAAATATTAATTCTATGATCATGCAGTTCTTCTGGGGGAGTAAAGAGGGCCATCGCAAACCGCATTGGGTGTCGTGGAAGGCGATGAATCAACCGAAGGACTCGGGAGGCCTCGTTTTTAAGGATTTGGAGATTTTTAACAGTGATCTTCTAGCTTGTCAAGCATGGAGAACCTTAACAAGTCCCAAATCTCTAAGCTCCCGACTACTGAAGGCCATCTACTTTCCTGATAAAGATTTCATGGACGCCAAACTTGGTACACACCCATCCCAGATTTGGCGATCGTTGCTGGAAGGACGTGATTTTATGTCATAGGGACTGATCCGACGCATTTGCAATGGAAGGAACACAAATATGTGGAATTGTAATTGGCTACCGAGGGATTCTTCTATGCGCCCTCTGGCTCGCCTTTCTCCCAACCCACTTTCTTTTGTCTCGGAATTGATCGATGAAACATCTCGCTGATGTCTACACACGCTTCTATTCTTGTAGACTATGTTGGGCCTCCAAGCGCAGAGGTTTGTAGGACAGCAACAATTTCCCTCATGTGGGTGACCTAAGGTTTATCGAACTCAGGGAAGTAGAGGTTTAAGATGGTCTCTCTCAAGCAACCCTGCAATTAAGATACAAGAAGTCTCTTGTGTCCCCAACACACCTAATACAACTAGGAGTTGTACAGGTGCACTAGTTCGGCGAAGAGATAGTAAAATATGGGTGATAGGTGTGGCCAAGCAAGGTAATATAAATCTGTAATAAAAAGTGCAGCAAGCAAACATGTGAAAAAAGTGAGAACAAACGGTGTAACAATGGTGGAAACAAGGCCTAGGATTCATACTTTCACTATTGGCAACTTCCAACAACATTAACATAGTCTAATCACATGATATTTCCCATAAAATACGCAATGGAGACGTACTCGGAGGTCATTCCTTTGTGGTCAAGAGAGGACGAGAATTGTGTAGGGCTACAAAAGCACACCTCAGAGTTCATAGTTCTCATCTATGGATTTCCCAATGTCACCGCGGCCATCCAAAGAGATTACCACAATCACCACAACATATCTAAAGGATAGTCAAAGACAAGCACTAAGAGACTCTCAATCTTCAATCAACACACAAAAGAGGAAATCCCTCATGAAAATATTCTTCTAACCCATGTCCAATAGACCGCTCTCACCTTGGTCTCGGGGATTATTTTAAGGCCCGATATGCGGTACTGTTCCAGATCTAGATGTTTCCATCCAGATCCGGGGACGAAGCAAATATCGGTCCCACCGCGACATATGACATAGCCATATGCCCCGGATTTCCAACATGATATCACAACATTACAGATACAAGGATACAACATCTCATACAATCGGCATACAACTGCCTTAATACAATACAACAGCGGAAGATACATGTCTGAGTACAGACTACAATCAAATGCCTAGTGGCAAAGAGAAAAAAATCGGTCCCCATAACCACACGGGTCTAGGCCCTCCGCCGGGATCGGCCTAACTAGTCGTCGTCGAGTCTCCACGTGAAACGTCGATCACCATACCTGTTGTCGATCAGAACCCTAAAAAGAGTTTGCGGGCAGTATCATGAGTACAGAATTACTCAGCATCCAACTGTAGTGGTCAGCTGACCTAGCAAGGACTTCATCACTCGTCATTCTAGGACAACTAGTAGTTTACGGTAAGGATGGGTAAGTGGTGAGTTTGCTGCCGCACTAGCATTTATGAAGTGGCTAACGATCTAGAGAGTAAGATAAGAAGCCAAGCATTCGATGATGAATCGCCTCCAACAAGTCTTTCTATCAACTACTTACGCAAACATAACACCTATCCTATCCTTGTCCTCCTCTTCGCATCCCGACGGAGAAGAAGCAGTCAAGGCACACACACACGTTGATCAAGTTATATTAAGATTATCTCAGTTGTTGTTTTCTATGAACAGGACGTAGGTCTCAAGTCGTCCATAACCGTGGACACGGCTTCTCGAAAAGATTTAACCCGGCATGGGTGTACCAACTGCCCATTACAAGGCTCCGCATGCACACCCATCTCTCTCAGTTTCTACCCATCACAGGCAGCCATTTTATGGTTTAGTCCTGAGAGATCCGGAACGACAGGTCCCTCTAACTAACAACGCACAAATCTGGGTGGCCCCCGGTGATTCGACATCCAACTCAAAATCCGGCCGCGCTCTCGAATCGGCCTCTACCGTCTGGATGAGGTCGGGTTAGTTGCCCAAATAGATGTGGACAACCCCCTAGCTCTCTGGGGTGGACGAAAAAGAGAAACCATGTCTCCGCTGGCCCAAGTTGTTTGAAATCTGCCGGCCGCGGACCAGTCACACACACGTTTCAAATGGTAAATCAGCTTGGGCCACCACTAGAAATGTTTGAAGCTAGGTAGGTAAGAAGAGGGGACCCCATAAAATCCCACACACGGTTAGGCACGCTCAGTCTTAAAACCAATACCTGGAACTCGGATCCTAGGTGACTCGAATGGAACTAAGCGTCGGGGCGGGATAGCCTAGACCTTCCATCCTTCGTCAAATATAGTCAACATTTATAATAATCATATCATCCATAACAATATAATAATGTGATATCCCAAACCAAGGAGTAACAGGAGGTAACATCATAGCATCCTAAGCATGCATACTAAGAAGGGGCTGAGCAACAAGCAATAGGTAATATAGCAGTACAAGGTTTGCTGGGAGGGGACATGGCTGTATCGGTTTAAAAGAGGCTGTAAACATGTGGTAGGATCAAACATCGACCTAACCTAGACTAGCATGCAAACCGCTGATTGAAATAGAATGGATCATAAGTAATGTATAGTCCTTGCCTGTTGATAAGTCTGGTTCCGAAGGTGTAGTTGATCGGAAGCTCGCATCGTCTCCGAGAGGTACCCGCGGAAGCACACAAGAAGATAAACACTGGAAAGCAATCAACGAGCAAGCATATATTACTACGAAGCAAACACGAGCAAGCATCAACAAGAAGGCAACACTATACATCGCACCTACCGTCGAGAGCGGTTACTAACAGGTTAAGTGGAGTACTCGTCACACACGACGATACAACACATTTAGAAGGGTTCAAGTTGTTTAGCTACAGGTGATCAACAAAGGTTGTTAACATGGCAAAGCACATAATCATGGCATAGCACACAAACACGGCAAGAGGTGAAGCATAAAGGAAACTATCTATGCTAGTCAATTTAAGGGAGGCACAACCTAAACAAGGCATAACACTAAGTGCCCCACAACAATTAAATGATTTAGTACTGTTCTGTCCTAAACCATATTTTAGGTTGGTTAACAACAACAAACAATAGCATAAACACAAATTACACGAAAAACTAATCAAGTTACATATAAAGAACACCCGAAACGGAGTTATGGTTAAAAAGATACAAGCAAAAAAAGTTTGGAACACAATCTGCCAACATCGGGAAGCACACTTTAGAGCATTGCATAAACAACATAATGAATGCAAACATGCTCACAAATTATATACAATTAAATTGGACATGACAGGTAAGGCATGGCAAAAAGAATCATGCAAAAAGGCATCATAGATCAAAAGATATTAAGCAAACAACATGGCATCGGAACGTTACAGACTTAGAGAAAAACAGAGGTGGCTGTCAAAAACAGCAGCATAGCAACTTTGGAGCTAAAAATAACTATGACCAGCAATCATATCATGACAATGCAATACATATAATGGAAGTAGACATGATGCTTAACAATATACAATTGGAATCACTCAATTCCGATAAACGGTTGCGACACAACCGTCACCCGAAGTTGCAACAAATTAACAGTTTTCAGCACAGCAGCACAATAACATCAGGGTCACCACTTTGGAGCAAGATTTAATATATCTAAAGCACCTAAACATGACAAGTTAAAACATGGGAATGAAGTACACATGATGCTTAACACATAGGAAAAAGAATAAATGCAATAGGCCTCATGGATTTGACACAAGCATCATCCAAAGTTTGAACAAAATAACAGCAGCAGTAGTTAACAGCAGATTAGCAACTTAACGATCTGGTGCCCTGTTCAACACACAAATACATATTCAAGATGACCTCAAAATAAATAACTTCCTAAAGATGAACTCTAGAGCACACAAAGCACAACCAAACAAAAAAAGAATCACTTCATTAGGAGCTACGAGTCAACGGGAAATCGATTTGCAAAACGGGATCAGCAGCACAATTACTCCAGACTTAGAAAAAAACAGAGGGCTGGGGAAAAAAATAAAAGGGGCCTCACCCCTAGTGGGCCTCGGCCCACTGGCCGGTTGGGCTGGGAGGAGAGGCTGGCTGGGCCGTGGCTGGCCTGGGCCGGTCCAGGTGGAGCGGCGGTTGGTGGCTGGGCTGACCGCTCCCGTTCGGCTCCTCCCGAGAAGGGTGGCGACGGCGTGGCTGCGGCAGCCACTACTAGGGAATAGCCTTATAGTGGCGCACTGTTTTTGAGTTTAGTGGCGCATTAGGGATGCACCACTAACTACAAGCCACTAATAAGGGCTTAGAGGTGGCGCATTCTGGATGCGCCACCCCTAAGGCCCTTAGGCGTGGCGCATCTCATAATGCGCCACCTCTAAGCTCTTAGGGGTGGCGCATTCTGGTATGCGCCACGCCTAAGGGCCTTAGGGGTGGCGCATTCGCAGTGCGCCACTAAGTCCTGACAATATGCGCCACCAAATAATTACAGAAAACAAAAAAAAAGAATTACATAAAAGAATAAAAGCATTACAGATATTTTTATTATATTACAGAAATGCAAAGTACAATATAACAATGAGGCCAACAATTATTGATACAAAAGAATTGCAATATAATTTTTATTACAAAGGTTTAGAGGCCAACAAGATTCACAAGATTACATTCCATCACAAAATTACAATGAGTCCAACAATTATTGAAAACCGAAAGCTACTTTCGTCATCACTACTTGTTTGCTCTTCAACCTGCACAAAACAAAGCTTTAGAGGTCACATCCATCATACCAAAGAAGAACAAAGCAATCTAGCATATATTCTTATCAACAACTTAAAGCAAGTCGATGAATGGTGAAAAGCATGCACATATGCATAAAAATGCATATGCAGTGACCTTTATACACAAAGAGCACCAAGAGTATTTGACACTACCATCTAGTACACAAAGAGTACATCCAAATTACATCCAAATTACACAAAGAGTACATTCAATTAATTGTTTTGACTCGGCTCAGGGAATGGGCGGCATCCTTCTTTCGTCATGAAAGGCCTTGTGTCACGCAGGGCCTTTAGGCGGACTTCTATCTCCCCATTGGATGGTGCAATGTTGGAGTGGAAGATCGACCCCCTCATTTGTACTTCATGACGGATGATAGTCGCCATCTGCGCTTGGATGTGAAAGAACTCCTCCTTCAGATTTGCATCGGCGATTTCCGCCTTCCTTTCATCCCACGCTCTGAGATGACCTTGCAGCGTAAGGTTGCGTTGTTCCTGTACAATCG
This sequence comes from Bromus sterilis, assembly GCA_950022295.1. Lineage (NCBI taxonomy): Eukaryota > Viridiplantae > Streptophyta > Magnoliopsida > Poales > Poaceae > Bromus > Bromus sterilis. The sequence continues at coordinate 352,302,600 of OX465597.1, forward strand.
CCCTCATGTGATGAAGGGCGTAGTACGCATCCCTCACACTGCCAGCCGGCTGCTTGACGCACGGGAACTGCGTTACGTGGTTGAACACGTTCACGCCAGGCTGATTTTTCCTGAACTTGTGCTTCATGATCTTGCCTCTGGCTTTTATGTAGCCGACGAGAGCATCATCCAAAACTCTCATGATATACTTGTAATCTTTTTTGTTCACACTCCCCGAGTCTAAATACACGGCATGCGAGTGTTGCGGTGAAAAGCAGATGAGCACGCAGTCTTGATCCTCACTGCATAATTAAAACAATCCAAAAGGAATGTTGGAAGAGGACAATGGAAAGCTAAGAAAGCATATATGCTACGGAGGCGAGCGAATGACTTACTTGGGAGAGTAGGTCATAAGAAATGAATCTTTGTCGGCGTTCCGTAGCATGAAGTCTGTGATGTACCCCGCCGCGAGAGCCGCGTCCCCGTCGTCCATCAAGATGCTTTCACGCATGTAGAAGGGGTCCAATATCGCGACGCTCGGGGTCTTATCTCTCCTGATACTCATAGAAAGGCTGAGCGAGAACAGACGGATAAAGCTATGGTCCAGCCGCTTGGGATGGTACAAATTGAAGATCTCCGAAAACCGTAGGATTATCATATCCGCGGGGATAGTGTTGATGAAGCCCATGTTGAGTGGCACCTTGGCCATGAAAACCGGGTACGAGGGATTCTCTTCTCGAAGAAGAATCTTCTCTAATGCCATAATACTATGATGCACACTCTGCATATCCGAATTTGCAAGGTCCAGCATGTCCTTAGGTAGCATCTCCCTACCAGCCACATGGATTTCAAACGAGAGATCCTTGGGTCTTGGTGGCCCGTCCTGAGCCCGGATCGGCATCGAAGGTTGGCTACTAGAAGTGATGCTCTTCTTTCTTTTCCGGCCCTTCTTCTTTTCTGATTTTGAGCAGTCACCGGCCTTTATCTACTCAGTGGCCGCCTTATGGAGTGTGGACGGGCTGAGAATAGATCTTGTGGCATCTGCTTGAGGCTCGGTGAAGGCGCAAGCTGCTGGAGACATGTCCTGAGAAGCAGCGAAGAGACGCGTGGAGCAAGCAGGCTTCGCCGCAGGATCAGCTGACCGCGAGCTTCCTCGTCATGCTGACAGGCTCCTTCAGCAGGAGGCATGAATAAGTCATCAGCATCATACAAAGTATTGATGAACTGGTCGGCGCTGATATCATCATCAAGATCATCGTCTTCTTGTTGTGCTCCGATGGGATCATGTGGCGCCGACACGATGACTAGCGGTGTTGTCCTAGGTGTGGTGCCCCTTTCCCCCATCATTAAACGCATTTGTCTCTTCGGCCATAGGCATATTTGGTTGAAACAGTCACTGAGGACTACCGGCTCATCCTCATCATATCCGGGGGGTTGAATGGGAGGTTCAACTCTCTCGTAGCCCGAAATCACGAGAGAGATTTGAACCCTATGCATCTCCGGTGCCATCGGCATATTGTGCATGATTCGATTTTGTGGTTGAATGATTTTACCTTTGGCAACATCCTTCAACTCGCCGTCCACGACTTGTAATAGAATGCATGGAGTGTCCTCCTGCGAAAGAGATATATATATATATATATGCATGTACGGCATCAGAGAGATTCCACTAAAAAAGGCAAGGAGATGAAGTCCTCGTTTGAGTTGCAGACGCTTATAGTTACCTTGAGGGCGTCGAGGTCGGCTAGTGAAGAGACCCCGCCGATGACGGCGGGCATGCAAGAGACGGAGGGCGCGCTGCCTCCCGTGGCGTCGGTCCCCCTATTTGTGCTGCCGCCGGGTGCATTATTGTTACGCCCGGGTTGCTCGATCGTGGCCGGAGGAGTTACCATCACGTCCGGCGTCGCCGCCGCGGTGTTGGCGGCCGGAGTCACAAATATGCCGGGAGTCGGTGCGGGAGCCACCACTACGGCCGGAGTCGGGACTGCAGGCGCCGCGGGGCCCGAGTTGCTGCCGACCATGCTGGGGACTGGTATGGGCCCTTGTCCACCACGCGCTTGCCAATTCGCGAGCGACTGCATCATATCTGGAAGGAGAGCGTTCATCGTCTTCGCCACTTCGTCCTGGACAAGCTGCGGAAGCATGTTCACCTTCTCCTCCAGTCCACGAACATAAGCGGCATCTTCTTCGGTCCTTCTCGCCTTGCGCCCCCTCGAACCGGACTGCTCCGCCGATTTTCCATAATATTCGGACCAATTTAGGTCCGCACCAAAGCCGACCACACGGCCGGCTGACGATGGCTTCGCCGTCACGTCGTCAACCTTCTTGACCTTGTTCAATGCCCTGTTGAAGGCGTTGTCCCACGGGCCGGCCGACTTAACCGACGACTCCTGCGATGAGGCGATTTTCATTTCCTCTTGCTGCAAAAAGAATGTGAAACGTTAAGAAATTGTGAACTTCACTCGAGAATTCAATCGACAAGGTCGCGTGGTAAACTAGTTACCACGGCAGTCGTAAAATCCTGAATCTTAGGATCGATAATTATTTTCGAGGTTGCTTTGTCCTTATAGCTCCGGCCCCTCACAAAGAATTCGGTCTGCGGATCATCTTTGTATTGCTGGAAGGGGTTAGGTATGCCCGCAGCGGCGTACTCGGCATCCTCCTTGTCCCATTTAGGCTTGGAACTTTTGTAACCACCGGCTCCGAGACGATGGTTACCTATGACCTGCGACCGCATGGCCTTGCCCTTTGCACTCGCGGCCTTGGCTTGCTCGGACTCACACCTAGCCTTGAAAAGGTTGTAGGTAGCTTCGTCGACCAACGAATCTTTCTCCTTGAGCTCCTCCCAGGTTTTGTTCTTTTCAAAAATTGCCCTCTTCACCCGGGTTTTCCAACTGGACAAGGCCTTGCTCATCTTCCTGAGGGCCCATGTGTTTACTTTGTTCCCTCTGAGTTTGGTTTTATCGTACGGCTCCGGAAACTTGTATCATCCGTGCAGCTTGTTGATAAGAAGCTGACAATAATGAATATTCTCACGACTCCTGAGGTTAATCATGGTGATCGGCACGGTGTTGCGGAGGATCGCCGCGACTTGACGGCCGTACCCTTCCGAAAAACGTTCGGGCTCTTTAGGAATCCCGACGGCGGTCAAAACAGTAAACTCTTGCCTGATGACGCCGACCTTGGTCGGTTTCCGATTCCTCTTCTTCGACTGGGTACCATCTGTGTTGGAGCCACCGGTCCCATCATCCTCGCCGATGTTCCTCTCACCGTCTGTCGTACCGGCCTCCTCCTCCAAGTCATCATCCGATGAGTCGGACTCCGACTCTATCTCCTCCTCATACTCCTCCTCGCCCGGAGGTACTTCCTCTTCTCTCTGCTCCTCGACCTCCTCCTGGGAGTATTCCCAAAATTGCTTCCTTTTTGTACCCGGCTGAGAAGAAGGACCGGCGTCGGCTCCGGTCGACATGTTTGCACTAGTACAATATTAAAAAATGCAACTACTTAATTAATTAGCACAATAAATAAATGCAAATACTCTCATGTTAAGAAAAATAGCAAAGGTCATGCACGAATTCACGGAAAAATTCGGCATGACCTTTGCTCTTTTTCTTAACATGAGAGTGCCCCATTCTCAACCGAAACGGAAGTTAATCAACATTTCGGGAGAAAGGGGATAATGAGAGTCCCTGCACATAAAAAATGCCTACATGTAGGCACAACCATCACATATATAGTGTAGAACAATGCACTAAAATAGATATTCAAACATCATATATATAGGTAAATTTCATATGATAAACAATGCATTGCAAATTGGCACTTGCTTGGGTTTTTTCATATTCAGTTGAAATATCTTATAACTAAGTCATTCAGTTCCAGCATGATGGATGGATGGATGGTAAATCACCCTACTCATGTTGCCAAGATATAAATACATACTCATACCCTGGCACTACAGAAAACCACATGGCTTATTCTCATCATGAGGCAAAACAAAAATAATCCCAAATGAACCACAAACACCAACGATGACACAATAATAACAGTAGTATGAAATGATGCAACGCGCAACGAATATCATGTGTGCATCTTATTGAGCACACGGAAAACAAGATCTTTGCCGAGTGCATAGAGAAAATTGCTCGGCAAAACTAGTACACTCGGTGAAGCATCACCTTTATCAAGCACCACGTGGGCGGGACACGGGCACTAACTTGAAGCTTAGTGGTTATTCAATTCTAATTTTTTTAAATAAGCCAGAGAAGCACAAAACCTGACAAGGTGGCATGATATGACATCTAGAGGTGTGATTAATTTTGAGAGTGTTTTTCAAAAGTTTTCACATAGTTTTCTTACAAACTAGGCCATCATTCAGCAACAAACTAGGTTTCGAGAAGGAATGAATCAGGTTTGCATTTTAAGTGACCGTTGATTCATTCGTTGACTTTAAAACTTTATCAACATTAAACGCACACCATTACATGTTTCATGTTAAAAAAAATCAGTTCTCTTTTCCTATATTTAGGCCATGCATTTCTTGTGATTTATGAATTTAATTTTATATAAATGGATTGAAAAAGCAAGGATGTAGAACAGGGTCATATAAATGGATTGAAAAATCATATAAATGGATATAAATGGATTGAAAATGGATTGAAAACTACAATCTGTAAACATTTGCCCCTACAAGCATTAACACAAGCACCTATCAAGCAAAATCCTTCCACATATAAACTTGAACATGCACTGAAAAGATCATGCAGCAGGTACTCATCAAGAAACAATCATCATTATATTCTCGCAATATGAAATCCACATCAAGTACTCATCCAATACAAAGATCAGGACAAAATTGAACAAACAGAGGATGCGAGAGGAAGGTGGGAGGGGGGATGAGGGAAGAGGGAGGAAGGAGGTAGGAGTGGTGGCTACCTGCCTATGGACTGCTCGCCGGCGTAGCTCCGGGCGGTGGCGTTGCTGGGCGGGAGCGGCAGCTCCAGGGAGGGAGGCGCGGCTGCTCCACCAGGGAGGCGCTGGGGACAGACTCTGGTGGTTCGATCGGGGAGGGGGCGGCGAGGGAGGCAGCTCCGGTGGCGGCGAGGGCGGTGGACGGAGAGGGGGGCTCGAACGACGGGGGGCGGCTCCGGTGGCGGTTGACGGCGAGGAGATTGCGCTGGGAGAGATGGTGTGGGCACGGGCAAGGGGAGGGGGTGATGGAGCGGTTAAGGCTTAGGGGTGGCGCATTTTGCTGAAATGCGCCACCCATAAGGTTTCTTATGCGTGGCGCATTTCGGCGAAATGCGCCACGCATAAGGAACCTTATGGGTGGCGCATATCGGCAAAATGCGCCGCGCATAAGAGAACTTAGTGGCACATTTGGGAAATATGCGCCACCCCTAAGTGTTTTTTAATTTTTTTGTTCAATTATTTTTTAATTATACATGCCTTGTCACATTATGAATGAATATTCTTATTTTTGGAGTATATGTAGGTGGTTATAATATGCCTTGTCACATGCCTTGTCACATGCCTTGTCACATTATGACATGTTTAATTAAACATGTCTTGTCACATGCCTTGTCACATTATGAATGAACTTAGTGCCGTAACAATTACGATGAAAACACAGACCCCTGATGGTTATAATATGTAGGTGGAGTCATGAAGTGGATGCAAACAAGGAAAATCTTTAACAAAATACTAGGTGTAATGTGAGAGGGGAGCAAGCACAAGCAGCAAAACCAACAAACAACAGCAAAGTGCATATTAAATCCATGCATACACAAAGTGATCATGAATTACAAAATATTTTTCTTAAATTTGGAGCTAGCTATCTAGCTATCGTTTCCTCACGATCTTCTTCTTGCCCTTCTTTGTCGTGGTTGAATAATTTAGGCCCGGGACGCCTTCACTTTTCCTCTTGAACGGGAGGAGACCTTTTTTCGGTAGGGTTGTGGTGTATGTATCCTGAGCGGCGTAGTCATCCTCCATCTTCGGGTCGCCGTACTTGTCAAAGTCTTGCTCGTTGGCGACTCCATCCATTCCGATGATGTTTCTTTTGCCTCTCCTCACTACAATGCGGCTCGGTTTTTGATGGGTCGGTAATGAAGAAGCATTGGTCCACTTGGCTAGCCAGTACCCATGGCTCATTTTTCGCGGTGACGTTTGCGCCCGTAGACTTGGATTTGGCTTCGGGTATAACCATGGTGGTGAAGTACCGGTCTTCTTTTACGACGCTCTTGGCCCATCTCATACGGAACATCGGCACTTTCTCTCCATAGTAGTCGAGCTCCCATATGTCCTCGATCCTTCCATAGAATCTTTCCTTGACGTCATCGGTGTAGAATATCCCCGTTACCCCTGAGTTCTGGTAATCACAGTTATTGTCCTTTTCCTCCGTGTAAAATTTGTAGCCGTTGATATCATACGCTTGATAGGTCATCAGGTTGCGTGCGGCACCCTGTGACAAGGTGAATATCATCTTTTCGTCCTCGGAAGCGTTCCTTCGCGGGGGATTAGCACGAAGCTCGTCCCTGAACCAAGTCATGAAACCGGAGTTGTGCTCTTTGATTAGCCGTGGATCTCGGTCCGTTATCTGCAGGCCCTGGTCACTGTACTTCTTCCTGATTAAATCCTTGTGCTTTACTATACAAGGATCGACCAGCTGGATGTGTTGTAGCGCGACTAGGCTTGCTCTTTCAAAGTCGATGTCTCGACCGTCAAAGTTGACATGCATTGCGCGGCTTCCCTCGTGGTGACCACACCCATCGGTCCTGCCAAAGTGCTTGTTGACAGCCAGACCAACAGGGTTCTCGGTGTTGAGATAATTCGTGCAAAAAGAGATGCACTCTTCGGTTAGAAAGCCCTTCGCTATGCTTGCATCTGGACGGGACCTGTTACGAACGTATTTTTTGATGTGCCCATTCATCCTTTCGAACGGCATCATACTGCGCAGAAACGCAGGCCCGAGTTGGACGATATCCTCCACGACGTGGATCAGCAGATGCACCATAATGTCGAAGAACGCGGGCGGGAAATAGATCTCAAGCTCGCATAGTATAAGCACGATCTCCTCCTGTAGCCTTTTGAGTTGCGTAGCGCAAATCGACTTCCGGGAGATGACGTCAAAAAAGTTGCAAAGGCCAAACAACGTTTTACGGACGTGCTCGTCCATTATCCCTCGCATCGCAACCGGGAGAATCTGCGTCATCAGCACGAAACAGTCGTGAGATTTCATCCCGCTGAAATGCTGCTTCGCCTCGTCTAGGTATCTGCTTATCTTCCCCGCGTAGCCGTTTGGAAATTTTACTCCTATGAGGCAGCGGATAAACCGCTTGAACTCCTCCTCGCACAGAGTGAAGCATGCCGGGGGGCAGTGATCAATACCGGTCTTCTTCTTGGTCGTCCTTTTTCGTTTGCGAGAGTTTTGCGTTTCCGTATCCTCTTCCTCCTCCGGCTCATCATCGTCGTCACTAGGGGGGTGAAGTTCCCTCCTGATGCCCATAAATTTCAAGTCATTCCTTGCTTTTGTCCCGTCCTTGGTCTTCTCCGGCATGTTGAGCAGCGTGCCAAACAAGCTCTCACACACGTTCTTTGTGATATGCATTAGATCAAGGCTATGAGGACTGCGGAGTAGACTCCAGTATTGCAAATCCCAGAAAACAGACCTCACTTTCCATACCCTCATCAACGGCTGAGTCTTCTTTTTTTTCTTTCCCGGCGCGGGGCACTCTTTCCAAGTTTTCAGCAAGTTATCGATTTCTTTGCCGCTCCTTCGAGCTGGGGGTGCTCGGAGCTCCTCGCTTCCATCGAACAGATGTCCCTGTTTTCTCCACGCGTGTTTCTTGGGAAGCCACCTCCGAGACCCCTGGAACACGGTTTTTGAAGATCCAGGATCTTTTGGTAGCTGGCGGTACGTTGTATTATCCATGCACCTAACGCATGCACAGAATCCTTGGACCACCTGCCCTGAGAAATATCCGTATCCGAGTTAGTCGTGCACCGTCGTGATCACCGCGGCTTTCATTGGGAAATATTCTTTTGCCGCGGCGTCCCACGTATTGACTCCGTCTTTCCATAACGTTTCTAGCTCCTCTTTCAACAGCTGCAGATATAGATTGAGGTCCGTACCTGGTTGTTTCGGCCCTTGAACTAGCATACACATTGTTATGTACTTTTTCTTCATGCACTTCCAGGGGGGAAGGTTGTATATGCATACAAACACGGGCCAGGTACTGTGTGTGCTGCTCTGGACGCCAAACGGATTGACTCCATCGGCGCTCACACCAATCCTGAGGTTCCTTGGTTCTTTCCCAAAATCTGGGTATTCGAGGTCCAACGCAGTCCATTGGCTACCATCTGAAGGGTGCCTCAGCATGTCCTCCTTTTCCGGATCCGGGTTCGGGTCATCCTCTTTTAGCTTCTTTCTATCCGCGTGCCAGGTCATGAGCTTTGCTTCCTCGGGATCTACGAAATACCTCTGCAGACGAGGAGTGATAGGAAAGTACCATACCACTTTTCTAGGAACTTTCTTCCCTCTCTTGTATCGACTAACACCGCACACCGAACATGTGGTTTTATCTTCGTCCTCACCCCGATAGATCATGCAATCATTTATGCAGACGTGGTATTTAACGTGCGGAAGATCGAGAGGGCAAAGGACTTTCTTGGCCTCAGCGATACTAGTTGGGCACGTGTTGCCCTTCGGAAGACGATCGTGCCAGAATGCCATGTTATCATCGAAGCTTTCGTCGGTCCATTTGTGTTTTGCCTTCATCTCCATAGCCCCAAGTGTTACATTCAAGCGGGTATCCTCGTCGTTGCATGCTTCGTACAACTTCGTAATCGCGTCTTTCTCGAGTTGCGCCATCTTGGCTTTCTCTCTTGCTGCACCTCTTGCGTTCAACGCCTCTTTGACAAGCAGCTCTTGAACATGAGGGTCCCGCACCCAGCTTGAATCATCATGTCCGACATCTTGATCTTCATGTCCGGCATCTTGATCTACATGATCCGCTTCGGCATCTTCTTCATGATCATGTACGGGATGCTCTTCGTCATCTCGCCCGCCACTGTTTTCTGGTTGCCCTTCCTCATTTACTGGCGCCCCACCATTGACGTCCTCCTCCTCACTAGCTTCATCACTTATCCATCGTGTGTAGCCATCCCTCAAACCATTACGCTTCAGGTGTCTTTGCAATATTCCGGAATCAGGCTCGGTCACGCACTGCAGTTTGCATCTCCGACGCGGACATCTTATATCCGACCTATTATTCCTTAGCATGTCGTTTGTCGCACATTGCATCCACCTAGCCACGGTGATATCGCTCAGCATCTCGCGGACCATGGTCGATCACCTGCGTGCACGGAGAGAGCAACACAATTATATATCACAGTCGTCGACGGAAAAATTCGGCATGACCTTCCCTAATAATGCATGGGAGCATGCGGAGAGTTCCCTAGAAATTTTCCAAAACGGAAATGAATCGACATTTCGGCAAAACATTTGCCACTCAAGATACACATATACATCAAACCACCATAACCTTCACACATACATCAAACCACCACAAGCTTCACATATACATCAAACCCAAGATTCATATATACAACAAACCCCAAGCTAATAAAGGCAAGTATATGGGTCATAAATGGAACAAAAGAGTTTGGGAGGAGGTCCACTTACTTCAATATGAAACAAAATTGATGTAATGCCAAGTATCGATGGATAAATGGAAGAAATGAGGTGGGGAGGAGGAGAAAACCGAATAGATTTAGGGTGAGAAGAGTGGATCTAGTTTGAGAATTGTGTGGAGTGAATGAGAGGTGGTAGGTGGGGTGGAGTAGATAAGGGAAGCTCTAGGAATTTAGTGGCGCATATAGGAAGTCAGTGGTGGCTCATCTGTGCAATGCGCCACCCCTAAGCTCTTATGGGTGGCGCATTACCACAATGCGCCACCCCTAAGGACCTTATGGGTGGCGCATATACAGAATGCGCCACCCCTAAGCTATTAGGGGTGGCGCATTCTGTATGTGCGCCACCTATAAGGTCCTTAGGGGTGGCGCATACTGCTAGATGCGCCACGTATAAGATCATCCAGGCTGGCCCACTCTTAGAGGTGGCGCACTTGAATATAATGCGCCACCCATAAGGTCTTATGGGTGGCGCATTATTTTCCAGTGCGCCACCCATAACAGGTGGTGGCGCATCGCTTTCCATATGCGCCACTAATAGGCTTTCCATGTATAGCTATTTCCCTAGTAGTGAGCCGGCCAGCGGCTCTCCGGCGCGGCGGTGCTATAGGGCGAGGCCGACAGAGGCTGGGGACGAGCGGATCCGCCCGGATCCAGGCGAGAGGAGGCCGACGCGGCGACGTCGTGTCTCTTCACGGGCGGCGGCGGCTGACGCCATGGCGCGGTGGCGCGAGCCTGAGCTCGAGCTCGGCTCGGACATGGCGGTCGGCGGGCATCTGCAGGGGAAGAGGAGGAGGTCAGGGGTGAGGGTAAAATAGGGAAAGGAGGAGGAGATGGAGGCTGTGGAGCAGCGGCTCGCCGGAGCGGTTGGAGGCGGCGGCGTCCACAGGCATGAGGCGGCGGCGCGGTGGAAGGTGGAGAGAGAGGAGAGAGAAAGGCTGGGGCGCATCTGGGCCGTCGGATCTCCGGATCTGACGGTCCAGATCGCCTGGGGAGGGGTTTCGGGATTTGGGGGCTTTTGGGCAAAAATTGGAGCAAAATTTGGCGGTGTGGCTGCAATTTTGTGCTAGGGAAACCCTAGAAATGGGTGGGAGTGTGGTGGTCTTTATATAGCCCAAGTGGCTGGCAGTTTGCAAAAACATCCCCGGTTTTTCTCTCGCGCGCGCGGTGTTTACGTTTCTGACCGCCGGGGGTCCGCAGGACCTCTGATTCGGGTAAAACTTCAAACTGCGCGATCAGCGCGTCGAGCCGGCGGCGTTCACCTCGCGCTGGAACCGTTCCGAGAACAATTTCTGGCGCGCTATAAAAATATCCCGTTTACTTATTAAACGGGGTTTTCCTTCCGTTGGCTGCGGCTGGTCTCGTGCGGTTTTCACGACGTGATCGGGTGAAACCCGGTGTCGCAAAGGTCGAGTGTCAGGGTGGAAAGGGTCGGTCTCCGTCCGGTACGAGATAAGAAGGGGGAAAATAATCTCCGATCCATAAATCGGGGATGCAAACACCGCAAACAAATCAGACAATCAAACAATTCACACCGAAAACAAATTTTTTAATTTTTTGTGAAATCTGGGCTGTTACAGTACAACACCACCAGCAAGGGATCTCGTCCCGAGATCCAGGATGATCCGGGGGAGAGGGGAAGGGGGAAAGAAAAGAGAGTCGACGATTCTTCAACACCACCAATAAGGGACTCTACTCCATGTCGAACGACGAACTTCTATCGAGATAAATTTCCGAAGAGAGACGGCAACGTCGAAAAACGAAACCATCAGTGTCAAGAGGAAGAACGACAATTCAAAGCGACGATCAAGGGAAGCATTCTCACTGAAATCGTGAGGTTACTCGGCAAGGGAACTGAAGTCAACAGAAGACCAAGATGTTTACCCAGAGTCGGAAGAACTAAAGGTACTACAGGATTTCCCAAACCTGAGATCGGAATTGAGACAATACGCTGCAAGAAAGGCATTGTAACTGTTCCGATACTCCACACACTCGAGATCCTAGAGTTTTGACTAGAGCAGAGCAAGGGTAAGGATAAAAAGATTCCTACTCTCCGATAACTAACTTAGTAACAACAAAATAGTTTTTGTCTAGACTCGACTTCGGCCAGAAAACGGATCCTACGGTCGGTAAGGCTATGATACCAAGTTGTAAGGCCCGATATGCGGTACTGTTCCAGATCTAGATGTTTCCATCCAGATCCGGGGACGAAGCACATATCGGTCCCACCGCGACATATGACATAGCCATATGCCCCGGATTTCCAACATGATATCACAACATTACAGATACAAGGATACAACATCTCATACAGTCGGCATACAACTGCCTTAATACAATACAATAGCGGAAGATACATGTCTGAGTACAGACTACAATCAAATGCCTAGTGGCAAAGAGAAAAACATCGGTCCCCATAACCACACGGGTCCAGGCCCTCCGCCGGGATCCGCCGAACTAGTCGTCATCGAGTCTCCACGTGAAACGTCAATCACCATACCTGTTGTCGATCAGAACCCTGAAAAGAGTTTGGGGTAGTATCATGAGTACAGAAGTACTCAGCATCCAACTGTAGTGGTCAACTGACCCAACAAGGACTTCATCACTCGTCATTCTAGGACAACTAGTAGTTTACGGTAAGGATGGGTAAGTGGTGAGGTTGCTGCCGCACTAGCATTTATGAAGTGGCTAACGATCTAGAGAGTAAGATAAGAAGCCAAGCATTCGATGATTAATCGCCTCCAACAAGTCTTGCTATCAACTACTTACGCAAACATAACACCTATCCTATCCTTGTCCTCCTCTTCGCATCCCGACGAAGAAGAAGCAGTCAAGGCACACACACACGTTGATCAAGTTATATTAAGATTATCTCAGTTGTTGTTTTCTATGAACAGGACGTAGGTCTCAAGTCGTCCATAATCGTGAACACTGCTTCTCGAAAAGATTTAACCCTGCAGGGGTGTACCAACTGCCCGTTACAAGGCTCCGCACGCACGCCCATCTCTCTCAGTTTCTACCGATCACAGGCAGCCCTTTTATGATTTAGTCCTGAGAGATCCGGAACGACAGGTCCCTCTAACTAACAACGCACAAATCCGGGTGGCCCCCGATGAGTCGACATCCAACTCAAAAGCCGGCCGCGCTCTCGAATCGGCCTCTACCGTCTGGATGAGGTCGGGTTAGTTGCCCAAACAGATGTGGACAACCCCCTAGCTCCCTGGGGTGGACCAACAAGAGAAACCATGTCTTCGCTGGCCCAAGTTGTTTGAAATATTCCGGCCGCGGACCAATCACACACACGTTTCAAATGGTAAATCAGCTTGGGCCACCACTAGAAATGTTTGAAGCTAGGTAAGTAAGAAGAGGGGACCCCATAAAATCACACACGCGGTTAGGCACGCTCAGTCTTAAAACCAATACCCTGAACTCGGATCCTAGGTGACTCGAATGGAACAAATCGTCGTTGCGGGATAGCCTAGACCTTTCATCCTTCGTCGAATATAGTCAACATTTATAATAATCATATCATCCATAACAATATAATAATGTGATATCCCAAACCAAGGAGTAACAGGAGGTAACATCGTAGCATCCTAAGCATGCATACTAAGCAGGGGCTGAGCAACGAGCAAAAGGTAACATTGTATTACAAGGTTTGCTGGGAGGGGATGATGACGCGAGAGTTGACGGGTGTAGTCTTGTCGCCCTTCGTTGGTGAGCCCCAAGTGGAAGGCGTGATGTAGCACAGCAGAAAATTTCCCTCAGTAAAGATACCAAGGTTTGTCTCAAGTAGGACTCCAGAGATGATAAGTAGGTGTCAGCGGCGCTACTGACGCGGACCTGCACACAGACACAAATAACTTTGTTCCCAACGAAGTTCAGAGAGGTTGTCAATCTCTTCGGTCTTGTTGTTCACAAAGGATCAAACACAAAGGATAATGATAGCAACTGAAAGTAAAAGCAGAAATTTAAATGAGCGTGGAAATAGTAATGAGGATATGGACCGGGATACGTGATGTTCACTAGTGATGTCTGTCTCCCAAAAGACGATAAAACTGCTATGCGAGGTAAACAAATTACAGAAGGGAAATTGACAGGATTATGAACGCACAACAATGCTAACTATGCTACAAAAGAAAGGAAGAGGCTCAAAAGCACGGGCAGTACGCCAAAATAAGTAGACCGAAATCCAACTGCATCTATTACTAATCATCCACCTTGAGATATCTATCCAGAACATCTCGCTGGTATTAAGTTGCAAGCCCCACCCAAAGTGTAAACCCAAAGCAACAGACAACTGCATTAAAAAGCACTTTGCATAAAGTAAACAATCCTTGCAACCGCGGTTACAAGCACCGTTGTTTTCCCCCTTGTGGCAACAACACATCCCCTAGACTCATGTTTCTGTCACTCAAGCATGTCATCGGGGGGGGGGCATGAACCCACAATCGAGCATAACGTTCCCTCTTGGGGTTACTACCTACTACTTGGCCAAAGCAATAAACACCAACGGAGAACATGCAAGAATTACTTAGGAACAAAAATATAAGAGATAAGAACCAAATATATTACTCAATCACAATCTGAACATAATCTCATAATCCATCAGATCCCATCAAACTCAGCATAGCAACAGCAGAAAGATTACAAAAGTGCCACGATCATGTAGGGCAGCTCACGAGGTCTAAACCATGAAGAACAAAGAGGAGAGGAGAACATCACATAGCTACTGATCACGGACCCATGGTCCAAGGAAAACTACTCACGAGACATCCGGGAGCATCCATGGTGGAAAGGAGACTCCCGGAGGTCGGTCCTCCCTCCGGCAGGGTGCCGGGAAGAGGTCTTCTGGTGCTCCCGATCTCGGAAGCGCGGCGGCGGAGGAACAGAGGAGAGATCGCGAAAAAGGGTTCTCTCTTCTGAAGTTTCCCATGACGGAGAATATCTAGGCGAAGGGGAGCAGCCAGAGGTGGACCAGGGGCCCAGGCGCCCCCTGGCGCGGCCCAGGGGGTGTCCGCGCCGGGTGGCCGCCTGGGCCACCCCTGGATCCCCTCTGGCCCCACTTGGGCTCTTCGCGAAGCTTCCTGTACGCTGATTTTTCCTATATTTTTCCCGGAATTTTTCTGGCACTTTTTATATGGGGAAAACTGAAATAGAAAAATATCAGAAAACAGGAACTGGCACTGTGTTGCACTGAGTTAATAGGTTAGTCCAAATATGATCAAAAGTGTATGAAAGTGTATCTAGATCATAGCAATATCACACAAAACATGCATGGAGCAAGCAGAAATTATAGATACGTTTTGGACGTATCAACATCCCCAAGCTTAATTCCTGGTTGTCCTCGAGTAGGTAAATGATAACGGCATAATTTCTGTGGTGACATGCTAGCAACCATATAAGAACTTTGAAAAGTAAAGCAATCAAGGTTAGAAACTCAATTCAAGTCATAACAAGCAAGAGTCTATATTAGCATTGAAACAAGTAACAAAAGAACATTAGGTGCAAGAGCTCTCGCTGTCCGTGACTCGAATGTCTCCAAATGGTGTTTTCGTGCAAGAAGGGGGATAGGGAATACGAGAAAAACAATTTATTTGTTGAGAACTCATTCTACTAAAGTTTCACACTCGGTCTTTTTCTGGAATCTTATCTTGACTCATCCCTAGACCACTAGCCAGGTACAAGTCAATTTGATCCACTCATTTTTCAATATTTTGAGCACTCATGCAATGGATGAGCGTAAGCACGAGAGTTGACACTTAGGATGGCAAAGAGAGAAGTACGGATGAGGAAGACAAAAAGGATGAGAAAGGCTCACGTCAATGAGGACAATCATAGGCAAGAGATGCCAAATGATAGATATGATGTGAGGAGTAGGGATTGCCATGCAACGGATGCACATACGAGCTAGGAAGCTCTCCAATGGAACTAGTGGGGGTGCATCTAACTTGCTCGCTCATGAATACCTAGAGCTTGTTTGAGGAGGCTCATCCTTGGAATATGCAAGCCAAGTTCTAAAGTGTGAAGGTCCCCACGTAGCTATATGCATAATGATCATCTCTATGGAGTACAAGGATATAAAGGGAGTACTAGTGTGGATCTCTCAAAAGGATAGTAGTGTTGCCCCTTTCTCTCTTTTTATTTCTTTTTCTCTTTTTTCTATTTTTTGTATTTTTTGTGGCCTCAATGGCTCTTTCTATTTAACTCTCATTTGTCCTCTTTGGGATCTTTTATTGTGTCCACTTTGGGATATTTTCCTCACTTAAGGGCAACACTCTATTTTACAAGAAGGTAAAGGAGATCTTTCACACTTTACAAGGTACTCAAAATCATAAAGAAGATGTGACTATCATGATGTATGCAATGTATGTCGCTGCCAGTGTAGCAGGAACATGTATGACATGAAGATCAAGTCATGAAGAGGTGGATGTTGCATGGCAATATATCTCGGAAAGGCTATGGAAATGCCTTGATAGGTAGGTATGGTGGATGTTTTGAGGAAAGATATAAGGAGGTTTATGATGACAGAGCGTATCATGCCAAGGGTTTGGATGTACCGGCGAAGGTGGACACCAACTCTCGGAGTGAGAAGAAGGCAATGCACGGCATGGGAGAGGCTAGCAAAATATGGGAAAATGGAAGTGTCAACTTTCAATACTTACATTAGTCCGAAGAACTCATGCACTTATTATCGGTAACTCTCAATCTAAAAAGGAGGTTCACAAAGAGACAAGTACCCCGAGGAGGAGTGTATGGGGGTTTGGTTATCCTTGCGCATCCTCGACTCATGGTACGTGAGTTTTCTCTAATATTCGATCCCTCCAAAGATTAGTGATCCATCTAGTAGCCAGAGTTCTCAACTGGTTTTGTAGGTTTTGAAAATACACATGGATTGCCAAAAATACGACGCCTATCACTAATAGGCTAGATCTCTTGACACCAAAAGTTCAAACATTACTCACAACAATACCTCAAAACTATTGCAAGTTACTACTAGAATTAAATAGCAACCTCAATTACCTACTTTCAAGACAAGACACAACTCAGTGCAAGAACCAACTCTCTTTAACAAGATAAACATTAAAACTAAAAAGAGTTCCAACAAAAAACTAAACAAAAGCCAAGGCTCTTTCTAAAGACAAACTAAGACTAAAACTAAACATGGCAGTAGCTACGAAAAGATAAAGAACACACAACAGCAAAAAGATAAGCAGGAAAAAATCCTATGATGTGTTCTAGATTTTGAAAGTGGAGCGTGTTTCTCTCCCACACAAAGTAAGACGGGATCTAACTTGTTATGAACAGAAAGCAAAGCTAAAGAAAACTAAAAATTAAACCTAAGAGCGAGACGCTCCAAGCATAGCACATAACGCATGAAGTGATAAAAATATAGTGAGACGAAGGACGAACTGATGATTGTTGATGGAGAAGGGGATGCACGGGGTCATCCCCAAGCTTAGACGCTTGATTGTCCTTGAATATTTATTGGGGATGCATGGGGGCATCCCCAAGCTTGAGCGCTTGACACTCCTGGATCTTCTTTCATCATCTTCCATCGCACACTTGAAAACTCCCTTCATACATAACTCATCATAAGCTGATTAGAAAGGTTAGTACCCTTAATAAAATAATTTTTCCCACTGGATATAAAGATATTCTTGAAGAGATACTGTTTCTCAAGAGTTCCAAAAAGTTTTTGCAAAGTAAAATCAAGCTTAAGGTTTGCAAAAGTCATGAGAGACAAAACGTGGCAGAATCTGTGAAAAACAGAACATCAGGTAGTAAAGAATTTTTTAGGGGCACTTCTGCAACTCAAATCAAAAAACTCAGAACATATGGAAGTTTCAAAATTGTATAGAGCACGCTGTCAAAAAAAATTCAGATCAAAAAGATGATCTGGTGATTTGATTCTAATTTTAATGTCAAGGGACAGAATCTGTTTTCTGGACAGCACGTCACAACTTTTGCTTCCCTTATCATAGGAGGCTATAACTTGGCACAAAGCTGAAAAATAAAGATACAATGATGTTGCTACAGTAGTAATAAACATCAAGACACAACAAAATCAAAAATAAAAAACCTAAATTCGTTGCGGGCTGCCTCCCGAAAGCGCTTTCTTTTATGCCTTTAAGCTAGGCATGATGCAAAAGAAGAATCAAGTTTTATCAAGAGAAAGAGAATAACTTGGCCGTGTAACGGACTCAAAAGGTAACTTGATTTTATTTCTAGGGAAGTGTTCCATCCCCTTTTTGAATGGGAATTGGAATTTTATATTCCCCTCTTTCATGTCAATAACCGCACCAATGGTGCAAAGAAAAGGACGTCCCAAAATAATTGGACACAAAGGTTCACACTCTATATCCATAACAATAAAATCAACGGGAACATAGTTGTCATTGACAATGATAAGAACATCGTCGATCTTACCCAAAGGTTTCTTTACGGAAGAATCAACAAGACGAACACCAAAAGAATAAGGCTCAAAGGGCTTCAATTCAAACATATCAAATATTCTTTTGGGAATAACGGAGGTACTAGCTCCAACATCACATAAGGCATAGCAAGAGAAGTTATTTAATTTAATTTTGATCATAGGGTCCCAACCATCATCTAGCTTCCTAGGTATGGAGGCTTCTACTCTAAGCTTCTCCTCCCTAGCTTTGATGAGAACAATTGTGATATGCTCCGTGAAGGCAAGATTAAGTGTGCTAGTGTGGCGGTCTCTAGACATTTTGTGTAGCAAGCTAATAACTTCTGAGAGGGTGCAACTATCAAAATCAATATCACTACTATCAAAGGTGGTAGTAGTGTCGTCTAGGCTCACTTGTTTGAAACCCTCTATGTTCATAGGAGTTTCTTCATCTTTGGTTGAGGTATTAGCATCACCATTAATAGGTCCAACGGGACTAGGAGTGCATTGGGTGCTAATAGTTTGGGTGTCCTCAACAATTTGGATAGTGGCAACTGTGTGGTGTGTAGGAAGGCTCTTAATTCTATCCTCTTCCTCTTTTTCTCTAGCCCACCTTTCTTTAAGTTTAGCCATCATCCTAATATTTTCATTAATTTGTAATTGGATAGCATTAATAGGGGTGGCCTTATTCTCCTTAAGGGGAGAGGTTCTAATTTTACGCATCTCAATATCAAGGGCTAAGCTTTCTACCTTCAAAGAGAGATTATCTAATTTAGCTAATTTCTCCTCTACATTTTTGTTGAAGGCTTTTTGGGTAGTGATAAAGTCTCTAAGAATGTTTTCCAATTCAGAAGAGGGGTTCTTGTTGCTAGGGTAGGTGTTGTTGTTCCCATAGTTGGATGGAAACGGTCTAGGATTGCTAGCAAAATTACCCCTATAAGCATTGTTGTTGAAGTTGTTTCTAGCAATAAAGTTCACATCTACTTGTTCTTAGGAAACCAAAGAATTTAAAGGGACATCATGAGGATCAATAGAGGGTTGCTTGGTAAGTAGAGACATAATTAAGTCAACTTTTTCATTTAGGGAGGTAACTTCCTCGACAGAGTTTACCTTCCTACCTGTTGGAGCGCGTTCGGTGTGCCATTGGGAATAATTGGTCATCATTTCATCGAGAAGCTTCGTGGCAGCACCAAGTGTAGTTGACATAAAGGTTCCTCCCGCCGCCGAATTTAACAGGTTCCGCGAGGTAAAGTTCAAGCCTGCATAAAAAGTTTGGATAACCATCCAGGTAGTCAAACCATGTGTAGGGCATTTCTTAACAAGAGATTTCATTCGTTCCCAAGCTTGGGCAACGTGTTCATTATCCAATTGCTTAAAATTCATAATGTTACTCCTTAATTGGATAATTTTAGCAGGTGGGTAGTACTTCCCTATAAAAGCATCTTTGCACTTATCCCAAGAATCTATGCTATTCCTAGGCAAAGATTGAAACCAGATTTTAGCGTCTCCCCTTAAAGAGAAAGGAAAGAGCTTGAGATTAACAATATGACCTTCTCTTCTTTATACTTTTGCATATCACATAATTCAACAAGATTGTTCAAGTGTAAAGCAGCATCATCTCCAGCACCAGAGAATTGATCTCTCATAACAAGGTTTAACAAGGCAGGTTTAATTTCATAAGAGGTAGCTGAAGTGGCAGGTGTGGCAATGGGGGTGCAGATAAAGTCTTGGTTGTTGTGACTAGTGAAGTCACACAACTTGGTGTTTTCAGTGGAACCCATAGCAGCAGCAAGTGTGGCAGATTTTTTTTGTGATTTTTGATAAAAGACACAAAGATAAAAACTGAAAGGTAAACTAACAAGACTAAAAAAACAAAGATAAAGGGTAGTGTGCAACTCCCCTATCTTAGCACTCGGAGTCCCCGGCAACGGCGCCAGAAATTTGCTTTGATGACGCGAGAGTTGACGGGTGTAGTCTTCTCGCCCTTCGTTGGTGAGCCCCAAGTGGAAGGCGTGATGTAGCACAACAGCAAATTTCCCTCAGTAAAGATACCAAGGTTGGTCTCCAGTAGGACTCCAGAGATGATAAGTAGGTGTCAGCGGCGCTACTGACGCGGACCTGCACACAGACACAAATAACTTTGTTCCCAACGAAGTTCAGAGAGGTTGTCAATCTCTCCGGTCTTGTTGTTCACAAAGGATCAAACACAAAAGATAATGATAGCAACTAAAAGTAAAAGAAGAAAAGTAAATGAGCGTGGAAACAGTAATGAGGATATGGACCGGGATACGTGATGTTCACTAGTGATGTCTCTCTCCCAAAAGACGATAAAACTTCTATGCGAGGTAAACAAATTACAGAAGGGCAATTGACAGGATTATGAACGCACCGCAATGCTAACTATGCTACAAAAGAAAGGAAGAGGCTCAAAAGCACGGGCAGTACGCCAAAATAAGTAGACCGAAATCCAACTGCATCTACTACTAATCATCCACCTTGAGATATCTATCCAGAACATCTCGCTGGTATTAAGTTGCAAGCCCCACCCAAAGTGTAAACCCAAAGCAACAGACAACTGCATTAAAAATCACTTTGCATAAAGTAAACAATCCTTGCAATCGCGGTTACAAGCACCATTGTATTCCCCCTTGTGGCAACAGCACATCCCCTAGACTCATGTTTCTGTCACTCAAGCATGTCATCAGGGGGGCATGAACCCACAATCGAGAATAACGTTCCCTCTTGGGGTTACTACCTACTACTTGGCCAAAGCAATAAACAACAACGGAGAACATGCAAGAATTACTTAGGAACAAAAATATAAGAGATAAGAACCAAATATATTACTCAATCACAATCTGAACATAATCTCATAATCCATCAGGTCCCATCAAACTCAGCATAGCAACAGCAGAAAGATTACAAAAGTGCCTCGATCATGTAGGGCAGCTCACGAGGTCTAAACCATGAAGAACAAAGAGGGGAGGAGAACATCACATAGCTACTGATCACGGACCCATGGTCCAAGGAAAACTACTCACGAGACATCCGGGGAGCATCCATGGTGGAGAGGAGACTCCCGGAGGTCGGTCCTCCCTCCGGCAGGGTGCCGGGAAGAGGTCTTCTGGTGCTCCCGATCTCGAAAGCGCGGCGACGGCGGAACATAGGAGAGATCGCGAAAAAGGGTTCTCTCTTCTGAAGTTTCCCGTGACGGAGAATATATAGGCAAAGGGGGGCAGCCAGAGGTGGACCAGGGGCCCTAGGCGCCCCCCTGGCGCGGCCAGGGGTGGGGCCGCGCCGGGTGGCCGCCTGGGCCACCCCTGGCTCCCCTCTGGCCCCACTCAGGCTCTTCGCGAAGCTTCCTGTACGCTGATTTTTCCTATATTTTTCCCGGAATTTTTCTGGCACTTTATATATGGGGGAAAACTGAAATAGAAAAACAGCAGAAAACAGGAACTGGCACTGTGGTGCACTGAGTTAATAGGTTAGTCCAAATATGATCAAAAGTGTATGAAAGTGTATCTAGATCATAGCAATATCACACAAAACATGCATGGAGCAAGCAGAAATTATAGATACGTTTTGGACATAAATTTATTGCGTGCTGCCTCCCGAAAGCGCTTCTTTAAAGCCATTAGCTAGGCTTAACATTTTAATGATTCTCTCGCAGGAATAAGAGTTAAAGAAAAAAAGAGGGCATCAAGAAGCAAATACACAACACATTTAAGTCTAACATGCTTCCTATGCCAAGGGATCTTGTAGAGAAATAACTCATTGAAGCATAAAGATATTAGCATACGAAGGCAGAACAAGTGCAACTTCAAAACCTTCAACATAAAGAGAGGGAACTTGATATTATTGAAATATCTATAAGCATGTGTTTCCTTCTCATAATAATTTCCAGTGGGATCATGAATAAACTCAACAATGTAATTATCACATAAAAAATTCTTATCATGATCCACAAGCATAGAAAATTTGTTACTCTCCACATAAGAAAAATCTTTCTCATTAGTCACTACTGCAGAATGGCCTACCAGTGACGGGCCCAAAAGTCCCACTAGTGACGGGCAAGCGCCCGTCACTAGTATTTGTTCACTAGTGACAGTCATTTATTTGTGCCCGTCACTAGTATACATTTTTGAAATAAAAAAATGCATTTGCAAATCAATAACACAATATAATCACTGACACTCATATAACAAATTAAATCCATTTATTTGATCTCAAATTTGCTCACAAAATATCAACTTAACATAACTGCTAGCACAACACTTCACAATATTTGGGCAATCTCAAAGACAAACAATTGATTCCTAAATCGTGACTTAAAAGAATTGGCAAAAGAAAAGTCAAATACATAATAGTTTACAATAAACACTATGTTAGTGGCATTCCAAAATAATCTTCAATTGATTAGCACCACCACGTCCGAATGGTTAGTAGGTGCACGTTCTCTAGCGTTGGGGAAGCCAACAACAGATTATTACCGCTTGCTCCTAGACTTCAATCCGGTCACCTAAAAATATGAAAATCGCACAAGTATGAAGTTTATGATTATATGTGCTAACAGTAACTTGCACGTGATACGTCCAAAACGTATCTATAATTTCTGCTTGCTCCATGCATGTTTTGTGTGATATTGCTATGATCTAGATACACTTTCATACACTTTTGATCATATTTGGACTAACCTATTAACTCAGTGCACCACAGTGCCAGTTCCTGTTTTCTGCTGTTTTTCTATTTCAGTTTCCCCCCATATAAAAAGTGCGAGAAAAATTCCGGGAAAAATATAGGAAAAATCAGCTTACAGGAAGCTTCGCGAAGAGCCCGAGTGGGGCCAGAGGGGAGCCAGGGGTGGCCCAGGCAGCCACCCGGTGCGGCCACCCCCTGGGACGCGCCAGGGGGGCGCCTGGGTCCCCTGGTCCACCTCTGGCTGCCCCCCTTCGCCTATATATTCCCCGTGACGTGAAACCCTCGAGGACAGAATCCTTTTTCGCGATCTCGCCTCTGTTCCGCCGCCGCCGCGCTTCCGAGATCGGGAGCACCAGAAGACCTCTTCCCTGCACCCTGCCGGAGGGAGGGTTGACCCCCGGGAGTCTCCTCTCCATCATGGATGCTTCCCGGATGTCTTGTGAGTAGTTTTCCTTGGACCATGGGTCCGTGATCAGTAGCTATGTGATGTTCTCCTCCCCTCTTTGTTCTTCATGGTTTAGACCTCGTGAGCGGAGCTACATGATCGAGGCACTTTTGTAATCTTTCTGCTGTTGCTATGCTGAGTTTGATGGGATCTGATGGATTAAGAGATTATGTTCAGATTGTGATTGAGTAATATATTTGGTTCTTATCTCTTATATTTTTGTTCCTAAGTAATTCTTGCATGTTCTCCGTTGCTGTTTATTGCTTTGGCCAAGTAGTAGGTAGTAACCCCAAGAGGGAACATTTTTCTCGATTGTGGGTTCATGCCCCCCGATGACACGCTTAAGTGACAGAAACATGAGTCTAGGGGATGTGTTGTTGCCACAAGGGGAAAAACAACAGTGCTTGTAACCGCGGTTGCAAGGATTGTTTACTTTACGCAAAATGCTTTTTAATGCAGTTGTCTGTTGCTTTGGGTTTACACTTTGGGTGGGGCTCGCAACTTAATACCAGTGAGATGTTCTGGATAGATATCTCAAGGTGGATGATTAGTAGTAGATGCAATTGGATTTCGGACTACTTATTTTGGCGTACTGCCCATGCTTTTGAGCCTCTTCCTTTATTTTGTAGCATAGTTAGCATTGCGGCGCGTTCATAATCCTGTCAATTTCCCCTCTGTAATTTTTTCACCTCGCATAACAGTTTTATCGTCTTTTGGGAGAGAGACATCACTAGTGAACATCACGTATCCCGGTCCATATCCTCATCACTGTTTACACGCTCATTTACTTTTCTTCTTTTACTTTCAGTTGCTATCATTATCCCTTGTGTTTGATCCTTTGTGAACAACAAGACCGGAGAGATTGACAACCTCTCTGAACTTCGTTGGGAACAAAGTTATTTGTGTCTGTGTGCAGGTCCGCGTCAGTTGCGCCGCTGACACCTACTTACCATCTCTGGAGTCCTACTGGAGACAAACCTTGGTATCTTTACTGAGGGAAATTTGCTGCTGTGCTACATCACGCCTTCCACTTGGGGTTTACCAACGAAGGGCGAGAAATCACTACCATTACCTCGCACATCAAGCCAAATTTATAGCGCCGTTGCCGGGGACTCCGAGGGCTAAGATAGGGGAGTTGCACACTACCCTTTACCTTTGTTTTTTAGTCTTGTTAGTTTACCTTTCAGTTTTTATCTTTGAGTCTTATATCAAAAATCACAAAAAAATTGTTTATCTTGCTGTTAGTAGTCCTCCTTGTTTAGATGAACATGTTAGGGCTAGGTGCTTTGCGGGAATCGGAAGTTCTCGATTTCCATCAAAGAGATGGAGAAAATATGAAGAAGGCATGGGACAGAATCTCTGAAGCACATAAAAGAATTATGCCTTGGATACCTATAAAAATTGTGCTTAATTTTTTTTACCATGGTCTTTTTAAATGGTGTAAACACTCTCTTGATATTATAGCTGAAGGAGATTTTCTAGAGTGTGATGAAGTTAGGGCTCTTGATATTTTGCATAGTCTATCTAGTTATTTTGTTTATGATCGTAGTATTGATACTTTCATAGATAGACTTGCCACTATTGAAAAAAGATTGGATGATCTAGACTTGGGGAAAGTAGAGGAACTTAAGTCCAACAAGAAAGAAATGTTGGAGATAGATGATGATTGGGAGCCCTTTGAATGATTAGCATCTCTAACCAAGGCTTCCTTGCTCTTTGTGATATTGGATCCACAGTTTCTACTATGCCAAAAATAGTTTATGATTCTTTGAAGCTAGATATGGATACACTATCATCTTATCATGAACATTCTAATGGAGATATTTCAGAGATTAAAGTAAAGGTAAAAGAAGTCCAAGTTGCATTCCTTCGTAGGACTGCACCAATGGATTTCTTCATCATGGAGCCAAACCAAAGTAACATTGTGCTCGGAAGAGACTTCCTCCGTGCTATGAAAGGCTTCATTGATATTGGTAACGGGCACATACGCTTACGCGGTATGGCGAAAGGTAAGTATCTCTTTCCTAGGAATAAGAAGAATGAGCTTATTGAAAATCAATTTGAAGGTTTTTATGATTCTAATCTTGGAGACCCTTGATTCTTCTTTTGCATCATGCCTAGCTTAAAGGCATAAAAGAAAGCACTTTCGTGAGGCAGCCCGCAACGAATTTAGGTTTTTCTTTTTGCTTTTGTTGTGTCTTGATGTTTGTTACTACTGTAGCAACATCATTGTATCTTTATTTTTCAGCTTTGTGCCAAGTTATAGCCTCTTATGATAAGGGAAGCAAAAGTTGTGACATGCTGTCCAGAAAACAGATTCTGTCCCTGGACAGAAAAATTCGAATAAAATCACCAGATTATCTTTTTGAACTGAATTTTTTTGACAGCATGCTCTATACAATTGTGAAACTTTCGTATGTTCTGAGTTTTTTTAGTTGAGTTGCAGAAGTTCCCCGAAAAAATTCTCTACTACCTGTTGTTCTGTTTTTCACAGATTCTGCCACGTTTTGCCTCTCTTCACTTTTGCAAACCTTAAACTTGCTTTTTATTTGCAAAAACTTTTTGGCACTCTTGAGAAACATTAGCCCTTCAAGATTATATTTATTTTCAGTAGATAAAATTATTTTATTATGGGTACTAACCTCGCTAATCGGATTATGATGAGTTATGTATGAAGTGAGTTTTCAAGTGTGCGATGGAAGATGATGAAAGAAGATTCAGGAGTGTCAAGCGCTCAAGCTTGGGGATGCCCCCATGCATCCCCAAT
This sequence comes from Bromus sterilis, assembly GCA_950022295.1. Classification (NCBI taxonomy): domain Eukaryota; kingdom Viridiplantae; phylum Streptophyta; class Magnoliopsida; order Poales; family Poaceae; genus Bromus; species Bromus sterilis. The sequence goes on from OX465597.1 coordinate 352,328,595, forward strand.
AAATATTCAAGGAGACTCAAGCGTCTAAGCTTGGGGAGGCCCCCGTGCATCCCCTTCTCCATCAACATTCATCAGTTCGTCCTTCGTCTCACTATATTTTTATCACTTCATGCGTTATGTGCTATGCTTGGAGCGTCTCGCTCTTAGGTTTTATTTTTAGTTTTCTTTAGTTTTGCTTGCTGTTCATAACAAGTTAGACCCCGTCTTACTTTGTGTGGGAGAGAAACACGCTCCACTTTCAAAATCTAGAACACATCATAGGATTTTTCCTGCTTATCTTTTTGCTGTTGTGTGTTCTTTATCTTTTCATAGCTGCTTCCTTGTTTAGTTTTAGTTTTAGTTTGTCTTTAGCAAGAGCCTTGGCTTTTGTTTAGTCTGTTGCTGGAACTCTTTTTAGTTTTCATGTTTATCTTGTTAAAGATAGTTGGTTGTTGCACTGAGTTGTGTTTTGTCTTGGAAGTAGGTAATTGAGGTTGCTATTTAATTCTAGTAGTAACTTGCAATAGTTTTGAAGTTTTGATGTGAGTAATGTTTGAAATTTTGGTGTCAAGAGCTCTAGCCTATTAGTGATAGGTGTCGTATTTTGGGCAATCCGTGTGTATTTTTCAAAACCTACAAAACTAGTTGAGAACTCTAGCTACTAGATGGATCACTAATCTTTGGAGGGATCGAATATTAGAGAACACTCACCTACCATGAGTCGAGGATGCGCAAGGATAACCAAACCCCCATACACTCCTCCTCGGGGTACTTTTCTCTTTCTGAACCTCCTTATTAGATTGAGAGTTACCGATAATAAGTGCATGAGTTCTTCGGACTAATGTAAGTATTGAAAGTTGACACTTCCACCTTCCCATATTTTGCTAGCCTCTCCCGTGCCGTGCATTGCCTTCTTCTCACTCTGAGAGTTAGTGTCCACCTTCGCCGGTACATCCAAACCCTTGGCATGATACGCTCTGTCATCATAAACCTCCTTATATCTTTCCTCAAAACAGCCACCATACCTACCTATCAAGGCATTTCCATAGCCTTTCCGAGATATATTGCCATGCAACATCCACCTCTTCATGACTTGATCTTCATGTCATACATGTTCCTGCTACACTGGCAGCGACATACATTGCATACATCATGATAGTTACATCTTCTTTATGATTTTGAGTACCTTGTAAGTGTAAAAGATCTCCTTTACCTTCTTATAAAATAGAGTGTTGCCCTTAAGTGAGGAAAAGATTCCAAAGTGGACACAATAAAAGATCCCAAAGAGGACAAATGAGAGTTACATAGAAAGAGCCATTGAGGCCAAAAAAAAATACAAAAAAATAGAAAAAGGAGAAAAAGAAATAAAAAGAGAGAAAGGGACAACACTACTATCCTTTTGAGAGATCCACACTAGTACTCCCTTTATATCCTTGTACTCTATAGAGATGATCATTATGCATATAGCTATGTGGGGACCTTCACACTATAGAACTTGGCTTGCATATTCCAAGGATGAGCCTCCTCAAACGAGCTCTAGGTCTTCATGAGCGATCAAGTTAGATGCACCCCCACTAGTTCCATTGGACAGCTTCGTAGCTCGTATGTGCATCCGTTGCATGGCAATCCCTACTCCTCACATCATATCTATCATTTGGCATCTCTTGCCTATGATTGTCCTCATTGATGTGAGCCTTTCTCACCCTTTTTGTCTTCCTCCTCCACACTATTTCTCTCTTTGCCATCCAAAGTGTCAACTCTCGTGCTTACGCTCATCCATTGCATGAGTGCTCAAAATATTGAAAAAGGAGTGGATGAAATTGACTTGTACCTGGCTAGTGGTCTAGGGACGAGTCAAGATAAGATTCCAGAAAAAGACCAAGTGTGAAACTTTAGTAGATTGAGTTCTCAACAAATAAATGTTTTTCTCGTATTCCCTATCCCCCTTCTTGCACGCAAACACCATTTGGAGACATTCGAGTCACGGACAGCGAGAGCTCTTGCACCTAATGTTCTTTTGTTACTTGTTTCAATGCTAATATAGACTCTTGCATGTTATGACTTGAATTGAATCTCTAACCTTGATTGCTTTACTTTTCAAAGTTCTTATATGGTTGCTAGCATGTCACCACAGAAACTATGTCGTTATCATTTACCTACTCGAGGACGAGCAGGAATTAAGCTTGGGGATGTTGATACGTCCAAAATGTATCTATAATTTCTTCTTGCTCCATGCATGTTTTGTGTGATATTGCTATGATCTAGATACACTTTCATACACTTTTGATCATATTTGGACTAACCTATTAACTCAGCGCACCACAGTGCCAGTTCCTGTTTTCTGCTGTTTTTCTATTTCAGTTTTCCCCCATATAAAAAGTGCCCGAAAAATTCCGGGAAAAATATAGGAAAAATCAGCGTACAGGAAGCTTCGCGAAGAGCCCAAGTGGGGTCAGAGGGGAGCCAGGGGTGGCCCAGGCGGCCACCCGGTGCGGACACCCCCTGGGCCGCGCCAGGGGGGCGCCTGGGCCCCTGGTCCACCTCTGGCTGCCCCCCTTCGCCTATATATTCCCCGTGACGTGAAAACCTCGAGGACAGAACCCTTTTTCGCGATCTCGCCTCTGTTCCGCCGCCGCCGTGCTTCCGAGATCGGGAGCACCAGAAGACCTCTTTCCGGCACCCTGCCGGAGGGAGGGTTGACCCCCGGGAGTCTCCTCTCCACCATGGATGCTTCCCGGATATCTTGTGAGTAGTTTTCCTTGGACCATGGGTCCGTGATCAGTAGCTATGTGATGTTCTCCTCCCCTCTTTGTTCTTCATGGTTTAGACCTCGTGAGCTGCCCTACATGATCGAGGCACTTTTGTAATATTTCTGTTGTTGCTATGCTGAGTTTGATGGGATCTGATGGATTATGAGATTATGTTCAGATTGTGATTGAGTAATATATTTGGTTCTTATCTCTTATATTTTTGTTCCTAAGTAATTCTTGCATTTTCTCCGTTGTTGTTTATTGCTTTGGCCAAGTAGTAGGTAGTAACGCCAAGAGGGAACGTTTTGCTCGATTGTGGGTTCATGCCCCCCGATGACACGCTTGAGTGACAGAAACATGAGTCTAGGGGATGTGCTATTGCCACAAGGGGGAAAACAATGGTGCTTGTAACCACGGTTGCAAGGATTGTTTACTTTATGCAAAGTGCTTTTTAATGCAGTTGTCCGTTGCTTTGGGTTTACACTTTGGGTGGGGCTCGCAACTTAATACCAGCGAGATGTTCTGGATAGATATCTCAAGGTGGATGATTAGTAGTAGATGCAGTTGGATTTCAGTCTACTTATTTTGGCGTACTGCCCATGCTTTTGAGCCTCTTCCTTTCTTTTGTAGCATAGTTAGCATTGCGGTGCGTTCATAATCCTGTCAATTGCCCCTCTGTAATTTGTTCACCTCGCATAGGAGTTTTATCATCTTTTGGGAGAGAGACATCACTAGTGAACATCACGTATCCCGGTCCATATCCTCATCACTGTTTACACGCTCATTTACTTTTCTGCTTTTACTTTCAGTTGCTATCATTATCCCTTGCGTTTGATCCTTTGTGAACAACAAGACCGGAGAGATTTACAACCTCTCTGAACTTCGTTGGGAACAAAGTTATTTGTGTCTTTGTGCAGGTCCACGTCAGTTGCGCCGTTGACACCTACTTATCATCTCTGGACTCCTACTGGAGACAAACCTTGGTATCTTTACTGAGGGAAATTTTCTGCTGTGCTACATCACACCTTCCACTTGGGGTTTACCAACGAAGGGCGAGAAATCACTATCATTACCTCGCAATCAGCACGTAGATGTACATTACACATTAAAATCCATTTAGCTACAAGTTTCTTCACAATTAGTTGTCCTAAACAGATTCTCTGATTTCGAAGTATCAGCGGTAATAGACCTACATACCAGATCATTGACAGTACTCGCAAAAGACAACTTAGATAGGAAATCAAAACCAAAAGCATTATCATACATTTAGCTATAATATGCATATCTCAGAATCTGAATCTGTTGGAATATACATGCACTATGATACCTTTAGCTAGCCGTACGAACAAAGCACAACCACGTACCAAAAATAAAGACCGGCTTTGCTAGAAAGGCCATTGTACAACCACCTTAGGGGGCATAAGAGATATGAAAAAACTTGCAAACTGATTCAAGCTTTGTATAAATGTCCTAAGAGCTTGATCATCTTATTTAGTCTGATCGGATTTCCGTTAGTGGGCACATGACCTAGAAGTTAATTCGGCAAAATCTCATTTCATAATCCTAGTCAAACTGAAGCATCACAAGTCACAAGCCACAATCCACCCACTGCACATTTCATGTAGAACCCACAATCACAAATTCTATAGCCTCAAAACAAACACAGCAAACTCGAAAAATAATAGAAAGAACTAGTATTATTGATGAAAAAAGTTATATTTTTCTTGGATCTTTGAGCAAAGAACTACTTACATCATTAAGATAAAAAAATGAGCTAAAACTCTTGTTCTGGTGTTTGCCGAACAATTGTAGCTTCGGATGCACCAGTGTCATCTATGTTGCTACGGTTCCAAATATCTCGAAGTAAATGATAGACAATTTATAATACGACATTGCAGATAAATTACTTCTTATATTTTTGCTCCAAGTGCAAGGTCTCAGTTGTTGTTTATACTTACAAAAATAAAAATTATATCTAAAATGGTTCTGTCCAAAGCATTGGCGGAGCGTGACAAAGAACTAAGAGGGGGCCAATTTCATACTAATAGTAAAATATGCATAAAACAAGAGGAATGATCATCACAGTACCAGCTAATTACTACGGATATTTACCAATAGTTATTTCTTTGGTTGTATTAATTTCCTTTTGATCGTTGCGAAGGAAACATATCATACAAAAACTGCAGGGTAAGGGATTAATTACTGGCACTCGAGTAGAAATGCAGGGTGTTCTTTTCTTTATGTGTGTGATATACAGTGAGAATCAGTAGTAGTGAGAAGCGTATAAGAAGTTTACCAACTGGACAAACCTCTGACTAAAAGAGGTGAAAGTACTTTACCAACCGGATAGACTCTGACCAAGCAGGACTTGCTCCGTCGGTCTTGGGCACTCAATAGTTCACCGATGGCATGCATGCTACAACACAAGAAGAGCCAACAGAAGGCAGTAGTAGTGGCATGCAGATTGGGTGCCGCAGCAAGTAGTCAGCGTAGCTGCTGGTAGTTGAAGCCCGAATGTAGCATGCTATTAGCCGAGAAGGGGAATTGGGAGATAAAGACCTTTAAGTCATACAATATGTTTAGTTCAAACTGGAACAACTAGATACTTGTGAAAGGGAAAAAGCTGTTAAATACACTCTTTTCTGCTACCTATCATAACAGAGATAAATGAATTAACACGGTTTGGTATTTTTCTGTTTGATGCAAATCTTCAGGCACACCAAAAATTCCTTATCATGACAACAAGCAGACAAATAGAAATACACCTATATGTTGTGCTTCATATGACCTCAAAACATACAGACATTTAAATACAGACCTGCACATCAACAAGCATACACATAGTTGTTGTACATCAAGACAGAGGCGGACATAAACATGGGAGACATTGTACATTCAAATCAAAACATGAAGATCAGTATCATCATATCAAGTAGTGGAGGAGGAGTATAAAAAAACAATAGCATACCCTGCTGTTGCGGAGGACACGAACAGATCAACATGGACTACGAGGAGCGTTGAGAGACAACTTCAGTAGCTTCAGGAGGTAACTAAATCCCCTCAAAAAAAAGGAGGTAACTAAATCGCCATGGAATTGGAGCAGAGCGCGAGTGTGAGCACTTACCCAGAGGTATGTCCGCTATGTAGATAGTCGCCGACTCGCCGCTAGGGTTCCGCGAACGGCAAGGAGGAGCGACGGAATTGGGCCGGATTCTCTCGTCGAGGAGGAAGCGGGGAAGGAGGACGAGCGCCCTATCGCCGCCGGATCTCGCGCGTCGGCGAGCGAGCCATCCGCGATGGTGTGGTTCCTGTGCGGTCGGCGCCGCCTCACCAGCACCCACGACCGCGCCGCCATGGATGCCAAAGGTCGAGCTTGGGCTAGGGTTTGTGATGGGTGCGCAGAACGGAGTTTCCACGCTGCATAATCGGGAGATAGGTAGGAGGAGGTGCCTGGAAGGTGGTCTGCAGCGCAAGGTATGGCCGGAGTTGCCCTAGATCGACCGGCAGCGGACGCAGCTGAAAAGGAGATCGGGTGTAGTTCTTTTTAGTTGTAGTGGGAGGCGTTGGTGGGAGCGGAGAAGAGATAAAGGATAGGGTTACCTCTGCACGGCCGCGGGAGAAGAGAAAAAGGAGAGTTTGCGTTTTGGGAAAAAAATGGCGCTTAGATTTTCATAATTCTACTTACACATGCGACTATTAAATCCGCGACGGTTATATAAACTAGCTTATCACAGGTAATAATAAAACTAGCGACGGGTAAATCTGTAGATCCGTCACTAGTATTATATGAAAATTACCAGTGACGGGCGAGGATACTCTACCGTCATTAGTATATTTTGTAGCCTTCCGAACTTTACCAGTGACGGGCGTATTGATGCCCGTCACTGATACATGTTACCGGTGACGTGCATATTTTTTTCCGTCACAGATGTGCTGGTGGCTATAAGCTATTTTGCAGTAGTGAGTAATAGTGGGAGCAAACTCAACAAAATAGCTATCACATGAATCATTCTTATCATGGTGCACTTGTAAAAAATTATTCTTTATAGCATAAGTGTCATCACAATAATCATCATAGATAGGAGGCAAAGTATCATCAAAATAAATTTCCTCATCAAAACTTGGGGGGCTAAAAAGATCATCTTCATAAAACGTAGCATCCCCAAGTTTATGGCTTTGCATATCATCAGTATCAAAAGTATTCAAAGAAGACATGTTAATAACATTACTACTATCATGAGTGTTGTCCAAATAATAAAGCTCCATAGGCTTTTTGATCTCCTCCTCAAACACTTCATGTCCTAACTCAAAATAGAGCTCATAAAGCTCTCTCATAATTTTGTTGTTGTTTTCCATAAGCCTAACTAGTGAAAATAAAGACAAGAAACGAAAAGATTTGATTGCAAGATCTAAAGATATACCTTCAAACACTTACCTCCCCGGCAACGACGCCAGAAATAGGTTATGTCTACACACGCTTCTATTCTTGTAGACTATGTTGGGCCTCCAAGCGCAGAGGTTTGTAGGACAGCAACAATTTCCCTCAAGTGTATGACCTAAGGTTTATCGAACTCATGGAAGTAGAGGTTGAAGATGATCTCTCTCAAGCAACCCTGCAATTAAGATACAAGAAGCCTCTTGTGTCCCCAACACACCTAATACAACTAGGAGTTGTATAGGTGCACTAGTTCGGCGAAGAGATAGTAAAATATGGGTGATAGGTGTGGCAAAGCAAGGTAATATAAATCTGTAATAAAAAGTGCAGCAAGCAAACATGTGACAAAAGTGAGCACAAACGGTGTAACAATGGTGGAAACAAGGCCTAGGCTTCATACTTTCACTATTGGCAACTCCCAACAACATTAACATAGTCTAATCACATGATATTTCCCATAAAATATGCAATGGAGACGTACTCGGAGGTCATTCCTTTATGGTCAAGAGAGGACGAGAATTGTGTAGGGCTACAAAAGCACACCTCAGAGTTCATAGTTCTCATCTATGGATTTCCCAATGTCACCGCGGGCATCCAAAGAGATTACCACAATCACCACAACATATCTAAAGGATAGTCAAAGACAAGCACCAAGAGACTCTCAATCTTCAATCAACACACAAAAGAGGAAATCACTCATGAAAATATTCTTCTAACCCATGTCCAATAGACCGCTCTCACCTTGGTCTCGGGGATTATACTAGATAAGATCAAATGAGTACATCAAAACGAATACATAGAAGAAGGGGAAACATCATGGGATCACCCTAGATTAACATAGTCAATGATCACAACAAAGATCACATCATGGGAGACAGAGAAACCACATAGATCAAGATACAAGACTTAGCCCCGAGGGGGAACTACTCACACATGGACATGGTGAGAGGGAGAGTTGTTGATGTAGAGGTGCACCCCGGAGGAGATGAAGGAGACGGCGGCGACGGCGCCCACGGCCACAGCCACGACGGTGGCCACGGCCCTTGGCCCCCTTCTTCTTCCTTGGAGATGGTGCTGCTGTGGAGATTGCTCTCCCCCTCAAGACGGCTGCCAAGGGGGGGGGGGAATTTCGTGGTGCCCTTTGACCTAGGTTTCCTCTCTTTATATAGACTCTCGGATTCCCGTCATCCAGATTACGTCTTCGGTATTTCGGGGCCAGAGGGAGCACCCGAACTCCTATTGGGCCGAAATGCATGTCTAAATCCACCGGAAAAATATTCCCTACAACTTTGTAGTTTTAAGTTTTTCCGTTTGGGGCCGTCTTCTAGCGTTTCCGATGAGATCTTTAAAACTTGTCTGGTGGGGACAGATTTCGGGAGAGTTAGAGTCCAACTCCTACAAGGCTTCTTTTTGTGATTTTTTCTTTATCCAAGTAATTCCTACACATAAAGTACAAAAACAAGAACTTGTGCACTCTTGCAACCATTAATAGGTTAGTTCCAAAATATGTTATAAAAAGATATGAAAGTGTATCAAATGCATAGCAATATCACACAAAACATGCATGGAGCAAGCAGAAATTATAGATACGTTTGGGACGTATTACTCACTGCTGGAAACATGAGGTGCTGGAAGAGCAGTTTTTACCAATACATGCGGACATCATAAAAAATATACCACTTCCAACAACCAATATCTCCGATTTCTGGGAGTGGCACTATGAGAAAAATGGCGTTTTTCTGTCCGGTCAGCTTACTAGATGATCATCAACACAAGAAATAGGAGGGAAGACTGGTTGGAGGAAAGGGCTGCTACCTATGATCCCTCATCAGCCTCGAGCGGGTGGTCCCAACTTTGGAAGGTACAAGTCCCGGTGAAGATACACACCTTTCTCTAGAGGCTGGCGAGGCATTCTCTTCCTTCTGAGGATGTTAAAAAGAAGAGAAGTATGAGCAACGACGACTGCTGTCATCTTTGAGGCTCGAAGGACTCCAGGCGGCACTCGCTTATTGATTCCTCAATGGACCGGTGTGTATGGGGATTGGAAGATGAAGACCTGGTGGAACAAATGATATCAACCAGGGCAAACAATGCAAAAAACTGGTTTTTCATGCTGATTGAGTCATTATCGCATGTGATGTTTGTGAGGGTGGCGGTAACTCTTTGGGAAATTTGGACTGCCCGGAGGAAAGTTTTACACGAGGATATTTTTCAAAGTCCTCTGGCAACCCATTTGTTCGTTAACCGTTTCGTCGCGGACCTTGACGTGAAGGATGAATCAAGTAGATCATCTCTCCCAGTTCAGAGGTATGCAAACATTGGTGTCAGTAGAAGCAGCAGATTGGAGCATCCTTCTCCGGGAATATACAAAATCAATGTTGATGCATGATTCTCAAGGACGGGCTCAGGGGTCGCGGCTACAATTTGCAGGAATTCAGAAGGAGGATATATGGGTTCCTCGGCGCTGACTATGGCGGGGCTTTCTGATCCGGCCACTCTGGAGACGATAGCATGCAGGGAGGCTCTATATCTAGCTGTGTACTTGGACCTTGAGGATTTTGTGATTGCATGTGATGCTAAAAGGGTGGTAGAGGAAATTAACACGTGAAGTGGAGGAATTCGGAGTTGTATTGTCAAAGAGATCCATCAGCGAAGCTCTGCGATAGCTCGGTGCAAGTTCATCTTTGAAGGAAGATCGACGAACCACGAGGTCCACACCGTCGCCAAGTTCGCGTCGCAGCTTTCTCCGGGACGCCTTCTGTGGCTGACCGCTCCTCATGATCCCGCTTGTATCCCGAACTAGTAAGATGCCCGTGCGTTGTTACGGGATGTAAAATATACGTACAAAATGGGATGTATATTTTATTCAAATACATTTATCTTCGGTTTTAAACTACTTTGAGACAAATTATTTCATTCTTCCTCTAAGCTACCACCTTGTATACAGCCCCAGCAACTGACATCAATAGAATGAAATAATGTTACAAAACATCTAACAATGGAGACAAAGGAATGGTAATGACATCAATTGGCTTCCCGACGACCATTTCGATTTTTCCCCGTGGGACCTTGCCTTGTGTTAGAATCTTCATAAACATCATATTGATTGTGAAAAATATTTCATTACAAGTCAAATCTAGTTTGCATACCAAAAATCTGTAGTATTGAAGAATAAAAGGGTGGATAGTTAATGCTGCCAACAAATTAATTTAACCCCCCACCCCATTCTTAAAATACTCACAGAGGGGAAGGGACGATATCGATACTAAACTACAATAAAACAACTCTGAAATATGTAATACCCTCAGTGTCAGGGAACAATAATCACTTTTGCTAATGATGTTTACTGTTTCAAATCATTCCTTGATCATCTTCAGATCAATTCAAATTCAAATTTCCCTGTGATTGAAATTAAAAATAATATGGCAAATAAAAGTTCAACCAAAAACTTTGTAACCACTTTTGTAAAATGCCTAATATTCATTGGACCATGTCCATGTGGATATGAGAATTTATTAAGCTATAAAAAAATCAAACAATTCATAACAATGTCAAATCAGTGGAATTTAATACCTTTTAAATAAAACAACAATGCAAATGAATTTATAAATGCCCCAAACTTTTTCTATCATTGATATGGGGTATAACATAAATTATGGAACATATTACATATTTTACAAAAATGCTAAAGTATATAAAAGAAATACAAATAGAAGAGAAATAAAATAAAACAAAAGAAATGAAAATCCCTACCCTACGCCTAGGGCAATCCCTAGCCAGCTCCTCGTCGACCAGCCCGCCGCCTCGCCGCCGGTGGCCGGCGAGCCACCGGACAGTCGCCGCCGCCCTCCTGTCGGCGGGAGCAGGAGGCTCCCGCAACCGTGGCCACCTCCAGCCGGGTGGGCCGGCCTCTGTCCCCGAGGCCCACCGCGCCAGATCCAGGCCCAGGCGCCTCTAGGCCCAAGGCCCTCTCCAGATCCGGCGGCCAGATGGGCCCATGGTGAGCTCGGGCCCAAGACGTTTTTTTCCTAAGCTGTGAAAACGATCAAGTCAGAGAGATAATTGTTGCTGATCTGCTTTTGCGATTAGATCTGCGATTAAACCGTAGCCCGGATGAACGTGCCCCCAAAACGAAATTTGCTCAGTTTTGCGTGCTCTAGCATTCGTATGTAGAAAGTTTTTCCGTTTGAGGTCGTCTTGATTGTGTACTTGTGTGCTAAAGTGGGCATCAGGCCGTTAAACTGCTTCTAATTCCTGTTTAGTGCTGCTGCTATTATTTTATTGCAACTTTGCATGATGATTGTGACTCATCCATGAGGCCTATTGCATTGATTCTTTTTCCATTGTGTTAAGCATCATGTGTACTTCATTTCCATGCCTTAATTTGCCATGTTTGGGTGCTTTAGCTGTATTAAATCTTGTTCCAAAGTGGTGATCCTGATGTTATTGTGCTGCTGTTGCTGAAACTGTTATTTTGTTGCAACTTCGGTCGACGAGTGTGTCGCGACCGTTTATCGGAATTGAGTGATTCCAATTGCATATTGTTAAGCATCATGTCTACTTTCATCCCATGTATTGCATATTCATGTTAGCATTACTGGTCATATAGATATTTAGCTCCAAAGTTGCTATGCTGTTGTTTTTGACAGCCACCTCTGTTTTTCTCTAAGTCTGTTACTTTGCGATGCCATGTTGTTTGCTTAATATCTTTTGATCTATGATGCCTATTTGCATGATTCTTTTTGTCATGCCTTTCTTGTCATCTCTACTTTAGTTCCATATCTTTTTTGAGCATGTTTGCACTGATTAACCTGTTTATGCAATGCTCTAAGGTGTGCTTCGTGATGTTGGCAGATTGTGTCCGTAACTTGTTTTGCTTATATCTTTTTAACCGTAACTCCGTTTGGGGTGTTCTTTATATGTAACTTGATTAGTTTTTCGTGTACTTTGTGTTTATGCTATTTTTTTCTGTTGTTAACCAACCTAAAATATGGTTTAGGGCAGATCAGTACCAAATCCTTTAATTGTTGTGGGGCAAGTAGTGTTATGCCATGTTTAGGTTGTGCCTCACTTAAATTGACTAGCATAGATGGTTTACTTTGTGCTCCACCTCTTGACATGTTTGCGTGCTATGCCATGCTTGCTTGAGTTGCCATGTTAATAACCGTTGGTTGATCACCTGTAGCTAAGCAACTTGAACCACCGTAAACGTGCGGTATTCGTCGTGTGTGACCGATACCCCACTTAAACTGTTAATAACCGTTCTCGACGATAGATCCGTATCGCGTTGCCGTGCCTTGTGTTGCCTCTTTGATCTTGTATTGCTCCGTAGTAATAGTGGTGCACCGTTGATTGCTTTCCAGTGTTTACCGTCTTGTGTGCTTCCGCGGGTACCTTCGGAGACGATGCGAGCTTGCAATCGACTACACCTTCGGAACTCGACTTATCAACAGGCAAGGACTATACATTACTTATGATCCATTCTATTTCAACCAGCGGTTTGCATGCTAGTCTAGGTTAGGTTCGATGTTTGATCCTACCACATGTTTACAGCCTCTTTCAAACCGATACAGCCATGTCCCCTCCCAGCAAACCTTGTACTGCTATGTTACTTAGGGGTGGCGCATTTCCCATATGCGCCACTACTAAGAAAAAACTGTGCGGGAAAATTCCCAAATACACCCCCCCCCCGGGGACCGCCTTTTCAATTTGGAAAAAAATAAAAGAAAATGATAGACATGTCAAAAAAATAAAAGAAAATAAGTTTCCCAAATGATATGTGGTCTAGTTGTTAGGAAAATTTACAAATATGAATTTCGACTTTTTTTGCAAAATCTCTCGAGAATTTTGTAAAATGGACTTAACTTTTGCATACGACCTCCGATGAAAAAGTTTTTTATATGAAAAATCATCTACTCGAAAAGTTATATCCAAATTCAACCGGGTGTAACCGTTGAAATTTTTAGAATCCTCAAAAACTTAACAGAGAAAAAGTTATGGGCGTTTGAAGATCTGGAGGCCCAAAAAAAGAGAAAAAATTGAACTTAGTAGTGCCACATTTTGTATGAAATGCGCCACTACTAAAAGATTTTTTTTTATTTTTTTTTAAATATATTTTTTATTTTTTAAAAAAATTCAAAATAGGCTAGAGGACAAATCGGGAAGTTAAAAAAAGTTGAAAAATTTAGATAGTAACGTTAAAAAATAAAAAAAAAATTATTGTTTTTTTTAAATCAATTTTTTTAAAAAGTTCAAAATATGCTAATGGCCCCATCGAGAAAGTTTCAAAAAATGTTGAAAATTTTAGCACACCCATGAACATTAACAAGGTCCTAGACATCAACATGGTTTAATAGGATTTATATGTTAGATATATCAACAAGTGCTTGCTAGGTGAGCTGGAGTGAGAGTTGAATAGAACCGAGAAGTTAAGCGTGCTGGGGGCTGGAGTAGTGCTAGGATGGGTGACCCTTGGAGAAGTTTGACCACGGACGTTAGTTTGACCTGAGATTAAGCATAGTGACCAGGCATTAAGCATACTAACCTGAGATTAAGAAAAAATAAAAAAATAAAAAAATAAAAAAATTGTTTTCCAGATCCAGATTCAAAATTCAAAAAAATTAATAGTGCCGCAAATAAAGGGCATTCCCTAGTAGTGGGCTATGTTAATCTAGGGTGATCACATGATGTTTCCCCTTCTTCTATGTATTGGATTGATGTACTCACTTGATCTTATCTAGTATAATCTCCGAGACCATGGTGACAGCGGTCTATTGGACATGGGTTAGAAGAATATTTTCATGAGTGATTTCCTCTTTTGTGTGTTGATTGAATATTGAGTCTCTTGGTGCTTGTCTTTGACTATCCATGAGATATATTGTGGTGATTGTGGTAATCTCTTTGGATGGCCGTGGTGACATTGGGAAATCCATAGATTGAGAACTACGAACTTTGAGGTGTGCTTTTGTAACCCTACATAATTCTCATCCTCTCTTGAACACAAATGATTGACCTCCGAGTGTGTCTCCATTGCATGTTTTATGGGAAATATCATGTGATTAGACTATGTTAATGTTGTTGGGAGTTGCCACTAGTGAAAGTATGAATCCTAGGCCTTGTTTCCACAATTGTTACACCGTTTGTGCTCACTTTTGTCACATGTTTGCTTGTTGCACTTTTTATTACAGCTCGGAGGCATATATAATTGTTAATTACTACAACTTACTATTATACAATGCTGCAACAACTTCTACTGCATTATTATTACATTCATGCTATTAAGCTGTTGGCTATTCTCTTCTCATGCTGCAAGAACCGTCGGAACATGCTAGTCTTCGATAGGCCTAGCTTATCTTCCTTATTCTGACTTTTTACCTTTCAGCCCACTATATACAACCTCCCCTTTCCATTTGATACATATGCATAAATGCTTAGTAGCGGACGTAAGACTCGCGAGTATGCTAGATATCCACCTTTTCTTTATTTCCCCCTTTTTGTTTTGCCTGATCGGCCGCTGCAGTCGACGTTGGAGCGTCGGAGTCTAGGAGCAGGAGATCCTCGATGCCGACCACTGCAACGTGAAGATCCCCGATGCCTGCTACAACATGGAGATCCCCGACGACCAGGAGTAGTTTGGAGGTTCGAGGCAGGAGGCCTCGCCTTTCCGATCGTTGTTATTTTTGTGTTAGCCTTCTTAAGGCAACCTTGTATCCCTTGTGTCTGTACTTAGATACTATTGCTTCCGCTAACCTTGTGCTCTCGAGCTGTTGTATTCGAGCCCTCGTGGCCCCTGGCTTGTACGATTCAACTTGTATTATTTGTATTTGTAGAGTTGTGTTGTGATATCTCATCGTGAGTCCCTGATCTCTATCGTGTACCTTGCGTGTATAATTACTGTACACGACTTGATTTTGGGGGCGTCACAAAATAGACCTAAGAATTTATATAGGGACGCCACCATCTTCAGGCTTACCAGCTCTGAACCACCATTACCAACGTCAACAATAAATGAACTCAATGCTTATGCTAGAGATGATGTAGTTAGCTTGTCGAGACTTAGGTAGTGTCTGGCATTTGTAAAGGTACTCCCTTGGTCCCATAATTTAAGACGTTTTTAACATCATTGTGAAAAGTAAAAAATGTCTTATAAATTAGGTCAGAGGTAGTACAATCCAATGGATACATGGTACATTGATCGATCATTCAGTAATTTTATCATGCATGTGCGTTGCACCGGGAAATTAAATATTCCAATGGTTTGACGCTAATTGTGTCACATATATCCTTAGGATTTTAACATGCATGTTGACTTTTTGTAATCTAACTCACTCTTTTTCTTCCTTCACGCACTATCTTTGTCTCTTAAATCCTACGTTGGCACCTGCATCAACAAGACATCCGGCTATAGTCACCCAAACAGGAAGGACGTGTAGGAAATAGAACATTGAAAATTGTGCAAAACTAAAAATAAGTGTTGAGAAGCTACCAAACATTTGTATTCATAAGCTAGCTGAATTATATGGTGTTTCTGGTCAAAACAAACATGTACTGTATTTTTTTGAAGGGTAAAATGCCCTAGGGCCTCTATATTTCATGTGAAAGTATAGTTACATCATTTTCCAAAGTGTCTACCAAGAAATCCGGTGGCTCATCCCTCCAGACAATGGTAGATGAGGCCACCGATCTACTAGCTAACACATGAGATACCTTGTTTGCTTCCCTAGGACAATGTGAGAATTTAACAACATTGAAACTTCTACATAGAAAGGAACATTCTTCAAAAACCGCCGCCGAAGCTCCAAGCGAGTTGCCACCATCTTGCATCACCAGCACCACTTCCAGGCAGTCCAGTTCTATCACTAGGTTATTGCAACCCAGTTCAGACGCCAAGACGAGACCCGCCCTTAGGGCACGGGCTTCAGCACCGTCCGCCTCATCGACAAAGGGGATGGCACTGCAGGACGCAGCAACGAAGAAACCCCCAGAATCACGGATGATGGCACCCATTCCCCCGGAGTTTGTATCATCATCAAAAGATGCATCTACATTGACCTTCACAAAGTCCACCGGGGGTTTAAACCATCCCTGCTCCTACAAGGATCCTTTCTTCTTCGAGCAGGCAGCAACAAAAATTTTGGTGACAGACAGGATAGCTTGCGCCGATCTGATGGGGTCCATAACCTCTTCCCCGTGCGTGATCTTCCTCCTCTCCCACAAAATGTACCATGAGCCCACATCGATGAGTGCCATTCTGTTAATCTCAGGGGATATGGGAATAGCCCCATTCGGTTGTCGCAGTAGATCATGCAAGATCGAGTCCACCTGGCGATCTGCATTCCAAATACTGCTAATCTCTTCATCCACACCCAAAAACTTCCATATTGCATGTGCTCTCATGCATGTAAACAGATCACGATTGATGCTCTCACAATCAGTCGAACAAAGCGGGCACTGGGAACTGCCCTCTGAAGAAGGGGAGTTCCTTCACATGGCAGAGCTTGTGGGAAGGCATACAAACGTTTAAGAAGGGATATATCTAGAGAGTAGGGGATGGATCAAATATTGATATTTGGGAGGACCCGTGGATCCCCACTAGCCCCACACGGAAAATCATCACAAGGAGAGGCAATATCCTTGTATCGAAGGTCTCTGAACTTATAAATGAGGAGACGAGAGAGTGGGATGAAGTTATGATAAGGGGCATCTTTTGGCCCATTGATGCCCAGCGGATCCTGAACATCCCGCTAGCTATGGGCATGATGGAAGACTTTATGTCTTGGCATCTGGAGAAGAATGGCATTTTTTCTTGTAGATCGGCATACCATGCTGAATGGAACCATCAACACGAAATTGAGAAGAACCAATCCAACGGATACCTCAAGTGCTAGTCCTGTGTGGAAGATCCTATGGAAATTGCCGGTTCCTGCAAAAGTAAAGATACACTGCTGGAAGGCTCTACTTGGTGCTCTACCGTGCTTGGGTGTGCTGGCTAACCGACACATGATCACAACAAACATGTACTGTAAGAGAAGGGGAAACTACATATTGTGGAGTCCTGAGCCATCACAATTTTAACCCACTACTCATTACTCATTAGTTATTAGAGCTGATGACACTTGAAGGCTAGTAGCTAGAAAATACCGTGAAAACGACAGTGGAAAGTCTAATGACAATTGACAAGCATGTCTTAGTTGGTTGTAGCTTGTACTATTGTGGAGTACAATGAAAGTAAGTTGTCTTCTCCAGAATTGTACATTATGTGACGAGTCCATATCAACAAAACTTGAAACAACTTTCCTGATTCCAAGGTAATTCCTTCGTATGAAGAATGGACTGCATATGAAAGTACATGATATGTTGTGTAGTGATAACTGATAACTGATAACTGAAAGAGCAAGCTACATGCTATTAGCAGGGAACAAATGGATGGAGGTATACTGCGGATGAAACCGTCACAGTATCGTGGTGACTACCATGTCCTCCTCGCCCTCCTATATATCCCACCTTTCTCTCGGATAGGTTCGCCACCATCATGTTCCTCCATTAGTTTCGCATGTGCGGCTAACCCACAACCTTCTACCTAGAATGGGAAGCATATGTAGTTCACTTTCAGTAAATAGCACATTTAGGAAAGGTGCTTAGGCCAGAAAGAAATTAGACTGGCCAGGTCACATAAAGCATACAGAAAAATAGAGTATAAACCCATGTACATTGGCATCCTACATATATATAAATTACCTTTAAATTAGTCAATCATTTGCATAAAGCCCTTCATGAACACCTGAACAGATAAGATATTACAAATTTAGAACATAATAAGTTTTAACTTGTAACACTATTAATTATTGTCGTTTAAATTTCCCCTCTATTTGCTTCCATGCCCATTATTATATGAAAAAAGGTTAAAAATATGAAATTAACATTAAGTTTCTCTATTTTCTTCCATGCCCATTATTATATTTAACAAAAAAGTTTGTTAAAATTATTAAATTAACATATATATTTTCTCAATCAGACTTAACCATGGCAAATGGAGTATCAGATATACCATACCACCAGACCAGAAGTTAACATATTGACATGTTTTGTTAAAATGGATGTGCAAATAATATTCTAACCACTGACCTAAATCAATTTAAAGAAAAGACAACGTCACAAAGAAGGATTCTCAAACAGGACAACACTCAAGTAAGCATATTATTTCATTCATTCATCAGAACACAACCCTATTCTGAACTCAATTACGTGAAGAAAACAACAGTCTTAAGTTCTAAACACATATAAATTCATCCAAGTGTGTGAATCCATTCAGAGATAGTCTAACCAAAACAAAGCTGCATTGCTTAATGTACACACACCAAAAATCCATCGAAGTGTGTGAACCCGTTCAGGGATAAGAAGATCAAACCTGAGATAAGAGTAGCTAGAATTGCATTGAGGTCTTGGAGCTGGCGCATCACCGGCCTGCCATGATCACCAGTGCCTCTCTGAAAGTAGAGTGGCTAGGAGAGTGACAAGATCAGTGCTGCGTATAAATAGAAATGTCATCGAGATGAAGAAACAACTATTACCGTCCAGCTACTCCAGGCACGCACGCAAAGTGCTCGACCGGTCGGACCGTCCACCATTATGCACTCAGTAGATGCTTGCGAAGAGAGTCGCCCAGTGCTCGAAGCAGGGGCACACAACATCCACGACACAGGGTAGGTGCTCGCGTGCTTGCGGGGCTGCGAGCTCGACCGCGGAAGTGGACGGCAAGATCAATCACAGAAGGCAAGGCGGCAGAGGAGCATGGTTGGCTGGTGCTCGATCGGGACTTCAGGAGTAGCATCGGAGGTCGAGGATGACAGATTGAGGTCTTGGAGCTGTGTGAACCCATCGGTGGCCTGGATCCTGCGTCGATCGCCCTTGAAGAGTGGGAACCATGGTGGGAGTGTAGGTCTGTAAGGGGCAGGAGAGGCGCCGGGCGTTACACGGGGGTTCGGTACTGGTCGGCGGCGGCGATGGCGAGACAGAGAGGAGGCAGCTAGGGCTAGCCGCACGGGGTAGGAGGGGGAGGTTGAGGAGGTTGGAGGCCGGCGGCTGCGATTTTTCTGATGTGAAACATGGGACCGTCATCGAGGGGGTTGGGGTTTGAGGGGAGACGGGGCGTGGGAGGTGGAACGTGCGTACAGTACAGTTATTTCTTCGCGTGGAGTGTATGGGCGAGGGATTCGCGTGGTAGTGTACGAGCGGGATGGAGAGGTCGAACCATCACCACCTTTGAATCTTCTTAAGAAGTTGATTCTCACTATTGCTAATTCTTTCTACATGCACATTATCTATCTCATCTTGCATGTCATATCAATTAATTTTACATCCACATTATTCACCTCATCATGCATGCCACATCAAGTCTCTATATGTTTTTTATTCCTTTGTTCTCACCAAATAAGTACCAAGCCAACCATATAAAGCACATTACTAACTCTATAGATGTTCAATTGAAATTTTATTTAAATTTTGTAAACTTTTCATGCCCACCATATGCAGATTATGATATCTATTGTACTTTGTTTTCCTAAGAAAACTTTGGCATAATTAAATTTTATTGATAAATTTTATCATGTTCACCATATGCAGATTATGATATCTATTGTACTTTTTTCTCCTAAGAGAACTTTGGCATAATTAAATTGTATTAATAAAAATATTGTTGCTACATATTCCGCTGCAACGCGCGGGGTATTATCTAGTGTCGTTTAATAATAGAGATATTGTACCAAGGTTTTAATTAAGTGTGGTTTAGTGCTAAAAAAACTACCCTTGTAAAAGCACCACAGGGTTTGATACATCTAATCTCATCCATCTAATCAATGAATCTAACGATAAAAAATGGTTTAATGTTTAGCATCAACCACGGTTTACGTACGGTTAAGCCACTCCTAATCTCTCCCCACGTCCACCGCCCCCATCTCTCATCTGCCTCGCTGCTTCATCCCACGCCCCCGCTCCTCCGCGACCAACGCCCTTCCTCTTCCGGCTACAGGAAAAAGAGACGACCGCGACGACATCGCATCTCCGGGGGAGGGAGGGGAGGAGAAGGCTGAGGATGTGCTCGCCGGCGAGCGGAATCGGCCGTCCGCCTGGCACGCGAGGTTGGATTGGGGCGCTTCCCCGCGGTCGCGTCCGTCCTTGCGACGCCAATGGTGAACAACGCCGTCCCCCGGCCCGTTCCGTCCGCCTGGTGCGCGCCGCTCGTCGTCGGCCCCTGCCTGCTCGTCTCTCCTATGGAGCACGGCGTCCGTCGCCAGCCCTGTTCATCCGCTTCGTGTGCGCCGCTCGGTTGTCGGCCCCCGCCCTCCCGACCCCTTCCGTCTCCCATCCATTAGCCCAGACTCTCGTGTGGTGCAAGGCTATTGTTGCTCGCTGTTGAAAACAACGCCACAACATGGCCCTGTTGTGCCTTCATCACAGAACTCACAGCTAAATCCTTGCTTGTTGTAGAGAATCAAATTCAATTCTTGTCAGTTTTTATTTGAGACACCGAGAGCTGAATTCTGAATGCTACGGTTCGATTTCCTGTTCTGTTCATATGCTACAATTCAGAAACTGGATTTTGTGCATGTAGTTATTCTCTTGTCTGTCAGATGAACTCTCTGTTACTTCTTATGTTGTCCAAGGCTATTATTAATGTCCGTTTTCTTCTTCTTTGCAGCAAACTTCAGGGTGGAAAAAACTCAGAACGTCGCATTCTTATTTTTCTACCTGAAGACTACTTGCTAAGGCATTCTCTCGAGGAACAAAATGAGGTTGTTACTCTTAATTTATTGTGCTTAAGCGATCACATATGCCTTCCTTTTGGAATATGTAGTACATGCCAATTCCTGTTGTGTACTGATCAATCCTTCTACTTTTCTTGTTAGTCTGCTGCTGGTCACACTCCTTATAATATTTGCAAATACATGTATGCAGAATCCTCCTATGTTGTAATTTATCTTTCGACAGTCCATACATATTTTCTCTTGGGAAATCAAAGGATGACAAGACAGTTTAGTAATCTCAGAGATCTAAGGATCTCAAGGTAGTTATGAGTATGCTCATATCGTATGCTCTGCTCTTTTACACAACTAAAATTAGTTTCTCTCATATATTACTTTCTAGGATTTGAGCAGAAGTGGTCAACACGTTATTCGCTAGGACAATATAGACGGGCAAGAAGCTAGCAAAAATCAAGGTTATTACCTGCATGCATCTAATTTTCTGGAGGCATCAAATGTGGAACTTGAAGCACACCTGACCTTTTCTTTTTTCAAATGTAAAGTTTTTAAAATGGGAAAATCAAACAACTAATTGTTTAATTCTAACATCACATGTTTCTCCTATTTTTACCAGGTGAAGTTTTTTCTATAGTACTCTACCATTTTTGTTGTTTTTCTGTTTTCATATGAGCTCTTCTGCATGATATACTTGGATATTTATATAAAATGGATGAAAATATGCAGACGATTAGCACCTATTATTCATGACATTATCTAATAACGATTTGGCTTGGTCAGCAATAGAAAGGGTTGCTCGAGTTACTAGGTTCAGACATTGGTAGTACAGGTGTTCTTGGCTTCTTTCACATGTATTTATTTCCATTTGATTTTATGATAGGTAAACTGAAAATGTGAAGGAAACATAGAGAAGGTTGACCTGCAGTCTACCGGTAAGTATCAAGTACTATCGCATCAATATTATTTGTTTTTGCCTTGTTCACCGCATTCTTGGTTATTTCTGTCATGCACCCTCTTAAAGGAGACCTGATTTCTCTTGCAAAATGGTGATTCATATTGGATCTTTCAGATATAAATCTATTTCATGCCATATTGTATATAGTGATCGACGTCTTGCTAATCATTTTGGAGGGATGCTATACTTGGGTTGTATGTTGATTCGTGAGAAACTAAAAGAACTCCAGGTACATTGTTGCATCCCCAAAGTAAAAAATACGTTGGTGGGACGAATTGAAACAAAGTTTAGTATTTCAGATATTGTACACATTAAAACCAAGAAATCTACACTGTTTTGTTAACACTTACATTTTGTTTGTCAAAATAGTTTGCCAAATGGAAGTAGAATAATCTAGGGTACTGACAAAAACTAAAATTTTGATATTTACATTTTAAATATATAAAATAATTGTTTTATGTGGGTGCCTCCATCTCGGGCGCTAAGTACACACATTTAATTTAATAATTTAAGTTTTATCATAAAACATCTTAAACATTATAATTACATTTAGTCTACATTTTTTACCTTGTAGGTTCTGTGACACGATCCAGTGAGAGTATCCCTTTGAAAGACGTGTTGAACTTCATCAACACAAGTAACAACGATGATATAATGTGTAAATGTATTATCTGAAGCTCATCAACTAACTATATTGTGTATTTTATTACTCCCTCCGATTCATAATAAGTGTCGCTCATCTAGTACAAAGTTTGTACTAGTTTAGTATAAAATGAGCGACACTTATTATGGATCGGAGGGAGTAGGTGTTAATTCTACATTGGCCATCATGGTGTTTATTTTCCTTTGCAAAATGCTTTCTTTGATGCTACTATGTAAAATTGATTTTTATGTATTTTACTACAAGTCATGTTTGTAAGGTCCAGCAAAATACACTGATTTTTCATGATATAGTTGTTGCATTGAAAATTGTTTTGCCCCTTACCCATCGAGGGAAAGGAGGAAATAATACCCTCGCATGATCTGGTGTCAGCGTCCCCCTCATATCCTCCGTAGTGCTCTCACACTTCCTCCATATCTGGATCACGTAATCCCCACCATCGCACGCCCATCGCCGTATGTCGTCCTCAGTCCTCACCGTTTGTGAACAGGACATCACAAATCAGCCGCCCACCATCCCACCCTGATGTGATCCAACATCACTTCGCCGTCCTCACTCCATCGCCATGCAGCTACCCAACAATGGTTCCTCATTTTTTACAAAGTTTAAAATAGCGGGCTATGCTTCTTAGCTGCGGCATCTTCTAAACATTAAGAAATATATAGCGAAGCTAAGCTACTTAGCGTTGTGTTTAAATCACTATTTTAGTAATCTAAACGCTTTTATATTACTTTATGGAGGGAGTATCGTATATGCATATCATCTAAAAAATATTAACATAAATAAAATAACCAAATCAAACTACAATGCAACACAGCACCAACCAACAACAATAAGCAATAATGCATACGCCAGAAAGCAAATTAGATCAACAATGTAGGTCATCAGATGAAGCAACAACAACAAGCATATTACATAACCTAGTTGACCCAATATTGGGCCGGACGGAAAATAGCGCTATTTGTTGGCTCGATTTAGCGTTTTAGCGTCATTTCTCGAGAGATTAGCATGATTTTACAATTCGCGAAAAATGTGCATAGCGTTAGTGGCAGGGTGCTGAATATGCTATAGCGTTGAGATAGTGCGCTATTTTAAACTTTGTTTTTTTAGAATATTACTTGATTGACATTTGAGAATAATACTATATGCTCTGTCATCACTTGGTTTTTTTAAACATAAAACTGTCATCACTTGGTTAATGTTTGATACGTGCGTTGCACGTGCAAATTTACTAATACCTACTAATAAAGGACACTTCGACGGGAGTCCTGTACATGAACAACGAGGACCTGCATAAAACAACAGCAAGGGGGGGAAGGGATTAGGAACACACACAAAAAACACACGACATTACACACATTAAATCGAGAAAAAAATACTAACGGAAAGAGAACTGACTCGTGTTTATTCCTGAATGCAGTGGTCGTGACAAGTTGCAAGAGTTTCCTCGCGTCCAAAAGATAGCTGAATCTCACAGGCTTCAACTTTTGTACCGGGTGTAAGGCCCGATATGCGGTACTGTTCCAGATCTAGATGTTTCCATCCAGATCCGGGGACGAAGCACATATCGGTCCTACCGCGACATATGAAAATGTTATATGTCCCGGATTTCCAACATGATATCACAACATTACAGCTACAAGGATACATCTCATACAATCGACATACAACTGCCTTAAATACAATACAACAGTGGAAGATACACGTCTGAGTACAGACTACAATCAAATGCCTAGTGGCAAAGAGAAAATCATCGATCGCCATAACCACACGGGTCCAGGCCCTCCACCGGATCCGCCTAACTAGTCGTCGTCGAGTATCCACGTGAAACGTCGATCACCATACCAGTTGTCGATCAAGAACCCTAAAAAGAGTTTGGGGGTAGTATCATGAGTACAGAAGTACTCAGCATCCAACTGTAGTGGTCAACTGACCCAGCAATGACTTCATCACTCGTCGTTCTAGGATAACTAGTCGTTCACGGTAAGGATGGGGTAAGTGGTGAGGTTGCTCCCGCACTAGCATTTATGAAGTGGCTAACGATCTAGAGAGTGAGATAAGAAGCCAAGCATTCAATGAGGAATCGCCTCCAACAAGTCTGCTATCCACCTACTTACGCAATCATAACACCTATCCTATCCTTTTCCTCCTCTTTCATCACCCGATGAAGAAGAAGCAGCCAAGGCACACACACATTGATCAAGTTGTTAAGATTATCTCAGTTGTTGTTGTCTATGAACAAGGAGTAGGTCTCAAGTCGTCCATAACCGTGGACACGACTTCTCGAAAAGATTTAACCCTGCAGGGGTGCACCAACTGCCCATTATAAGCTCCGCATGTACGCCGGCTCTCTCAGTCGGGCCCGTTAAAGACACTCATTGAAGAGTTGTTCCGAGAGATCCGGACGTCATAATCCCTCTAACTAACAACGAACAAATCCGGGTGGCCCCCGGGGAGTCGACACCCAATCCAAAAGCCGGCCACGCTCTCGGATCGGACTCTTCCGTAAGGCTAAGGTCGAGGTAGCTGATCCCCTCACATGTGGGCAACCCCCTAGCTCACCAGTGTGGACCAGCAAGAGAAACCATGTCTCCGCTGGCCCGAGTTGTTTAAAATCTGCTGGGAGCTCACCAGTCACACACATATTTTCAAATGGTAAATCAGCTTGGGCCATCACTAGAAATGTTTGGAGCTAGGTAGGTAAGAAAAGGGGACCCCATAGTGTCCCACACGCGGTTAGGCACGCTCGCTAAGAGACACAATACCCGGAACTCGGGACCTAGGTGACTCGAATGGAACAAAGCATCGAGGCGGGATAGCCTAGACCTTTCATCCTTCGTCGAATATAGTCAACATTATAATAATCATATCATCCACAAAAAATATAATAATGTGATAGCCCAATCCAAGGAGTAACAGGGATAACATTCATAACATCCTAATCATGCATACTAAGCAGGGGCTAAGCAACGAGAAATAGTAACATAACAGTACATGGTTTGCTGGGAGGGGACATGACTGTATCGGTTTGAAAGAGGCTGTAAACATGTGATAGGATCAAACATCGAACCTAACCTAGACTAGCATGAAAACCGCTGGTTGAAATAGAATGGATCATAAGTAATGTATAGTCCTTGCCTGTTGATAAGACGGATTCCGAAGGTGTAGTCGATCGTAAACTCGTAACGTCTCCGAAGGTATCCGCGGGAGCACACAAGAAGTAAACACTGGAAAGCAATCAACGGAGATACCACTATCACTACGACGCAATCACGAGCAAGCAATAAATAAGCAAGCAAGATCAAGTATGATGCATGTCATTTTAATAGTATGGCATGAACATAAGAATAGGAAAGTTTAAATGAAGCATCGGGAAGCAAGGGTGCGATGCTACCGACAACCTTCATAT
This sequence comes from Bromus sterilis, assembly GCA_950022295.1. Classification (NCBI taxonomy): domain Eukaryota; kingdom Viridiplantae; phylum Streptophyta; class Magnoliopsida; order Poales; family Poaceae; genus Bromus; species Bromus sterilis. Next base: position 352,354,541 of record OX465597.1, read on the forward strand.
GCATTAGGTAGGTGATTAGTGAATCCGAAGGATTCCTTATGTTAAAGTTGGTATAATGCATGATCATGGAATATGAAAAAGACGGACATAATATTAGTAAGAATTTCCCACACATGAGAATAAACCTCGAGGTGGGGTTCCTCAACATAACATATAAGAAAATGGCATGTCATATTATGATGCAACTAATGCAATCTATTTCAAGCAATTAAGTAAAGGGCGAGGCTACGCTACCGAAAGCTACGGTGAACAAAGGAACTACGATGCTCGAAACACGGGAAACAAAATGGAAGAATCGCACCATGTGCAACCTACGAGGGGTTATGTGAAAAATGCACCATCACCAAAATAATGCTAGCTTAAATGGAAATATGAACAACACCATATTGTTCCTCGTATTTTTCTACCCCAAAATCATGTATGACATGACTTATTTGGAGCAAGGATGCACATACACACACAATGCACAAAGGGGCAGATTTGGTTCAATTCAAATCATTTTTGAATTTAATCCAAAAGAAAAAGAAAGGGAAACCATCCATGGGTGAACTGGCCCAATCCCTCGCGGGTTGGTGGCCTATGTGACGCCCACGGGCAAAGAACAACTACGGGCCGAGCCCATATCTGCGCTGCAGAAAACAGAGGAAAAGAGACAAAAATGTGGGGTCTAATTTGCCTCCAAGGGGGAGTCGAACCAGTGACCTCACGGATGCAACCACGACGCCCAAACCACTGGACTGATGTTGCTGCTACGATTGGGATACAAACTGAATGCAAAAGAGCTATGACCACGGGTTGATCTGGAGCCGAAACTGAAGATCGCAACAATGCAAAAACAAAAGAAAAAGAGGCGCCTTGCACAGGATGGAATTTGATCCCAAGACCTCCAGGATGCAAACCAGGCGCCAAGCCACTGCGCCACTAACATATTTACAAACGGAAGCGAAACAGAACAAACATGAATCCACTATGAGGCGTTAACTGAATCTAAAACGAGAAAAGAACTGACGGACGAACACCAACACTGAAGAAACTGATGGACTTGCAGCAGCGAGGAGCTGCGCTGGACGCGCAGGGGAAGCCAAAAGCACTACCTTGGGCGAGCACCAGGTGGCCACAGTCGCGGCTGGCTACGCAGAACGTGCGCGCGCTCGGGTGCTGGGCATGGATGGGCATGACCCGATCAAGGCGAGCACGGCGACGGACACAACTATGGCTGCTACGACCTACATGCTACACGCGAGAGAGACGGAGATGAGGATGGGAGGCGGCTGCTCACAGAGGATGTCGGCGTCGTCGATCGGCTCGGGGAGGAGGGCGTCTCGACGATGAGGACGCAGGGGAGGACGTGAGGAAGCAGGGTAGGTCGTGTCAGCGGCGACGATGGCCACGGCTCTGTGCGCGGGGAAGTCGAACCAGGGCACGCCAGCCTCGGTTCCTTGCTCCTGGAGTCTCTGAGGGGAACGGGGAAGACGACCACATCGATGGGGACAACGATGACGAGCTGCACGTGGCTTCGATGATCATGGCCCTGGACCTCCTGTCCATGGCGGCTTGGGCAGGGAGAAGAAGAAAAGGAGGGGAAGGAGAGATGGCGGCGCTGGGAGGGAACCCTAGAGAGGAGGAGACGAGAGGGGATCGACTGGTTAAAAAAGGGAGAGGAGGCTGCTGGGAGGGCTCCACCTCCTCTCTACCATTGTCGTGAGGTGAGGAGGAGACCGAAGGAGGAGGAAAAAAAAGGAGAGGGGTGCACGTATCGGTCCGACTCTGGGCTGGATTAGGAGTTAGGTTGGGCTAGAAAGATAGGGAGGGCCCAAATGGCTCTCTACCATTTCTTGCATTTTATTCATTCAGTAAAATGCAAGAAAAGTCAGTAAAATAAATAGCAAAGGACATTATAAAATCATATAACAATATGATTATGAATCCTTAGCAATTATAGGATTTTTAGAAAATGATTTGGGTCAAATATGTTTAAGTATTTCAACAGGCATTTAAATTATTTCAAACGCAATTTGAACTACAACCCCATTTTCTAAAAGGGCTAAAATCTTGGGATTTGGCATAGGCCTTCATCATGGCCAAACATGATGATTTCCGAAATATCTTGCTTAGGGGAGAAAAGATGAGGCTTGGGAAAATTGGCAAGGCCGGGAAAAGAAAGAATTAGAAACAATCCTTTTAAGTAATCATAAAAATGCTTGGGCATTTTTCTGTCACGTGGATTATTGCAAAGAATAAATGTGCAATTATCATCCGCAATGGGAAAAATAAAAAAGCAACATTTTCTGGATTTTGCTAGTTTTGGGCTATTACAACTCGCCACCACCAACAGAGGATCTCGTCCCGAGATCCGGCTTATCCCGGGGGAAGGGACTGAGATATTGCAAGAAGGAAGATCGAGCGAGCGAGCGGTGAAACTTCCCGACACCACCAACATGGCCTTTGCTCATCGTTAAAACGATGTTTGCCTCCGTCAGGATCCCACCTGACTGGAGTTGCCGATATCGAAGAAGAAAACTTCCGAAGGTGCAGGAAACTGATCGAGAGCAAGCTCAGATTCAATAAGGGGATATCACAACAAAACTGATCCACTCTAAAAAAGAAACTCAAGGTTTCCGAAATAAGATTACCTAGGTGCTACTGGAAGCGCGAACATCAGAATCCGAATCGAAACAATACCATACCAGCATTTATACAATAACATCACTCGGGAAGGTGCGAAAACCTGGACAACAAGACGGGACAGAGGAGGATCCACACACAGTGCCGACTACAGCGGAAAAAGGGGGACAGTCGAAGCGGGAGATTCAGAATCCATTAGTTGGATAATAACCAGGCAACCCGGTTCGCTGTTTCACGTGGGCCGCACATTTGTCGATGTAGAGTGACAAGCCCACGAGCCATGCTCAGCCAGTTCGAAGTACGCCGACCAACCCGTTGCAGATAAAGTATTGGTCCGATTGAAATCTCCTAAACGAGAACCTAGATTTGGTTTTGAAGAGGATAAGTTGAAGGAGAAAACATTACGTCACACTTCCTTACCAGAGTGAGGGGATAAGGAGAAAAAGAATCCTACTCTCTGATAACTATTTTATTAACTACAAAATAGTTTTTGTCTAGACTCCACTTCGAACAGTAAAGGGATCCTACAATCGGTAAGGCTCTGATACCAAGTTGTAAGGCCCGATATGCGGTACTGTTCCAGATCTAGATATTTCCATCCAGATCCGGGGAAGAAGCACATATCGGTCCCACCGCGACATATGACAATGTTATATGTCCCGGATTTCCAACATGATATCACAACATTACAGCTACAAGGATACATCTCATACAATCGACATACAACTTCCTTAAATACAATACAACAGCGGAAGATACAAGTCTGAGTACAGACTACAATCAAATGCCTAGTGGCAAAGAGAAAATCATCGATCGCCATAACCACACGGGTCCAGGCCCTCCGCCGGATCCGCCTAACTAGTCGTCGTCGAGTATCCACGTGAAACGTCGATCACCATACCTGTTGTCGATCAAGAACCCTAAAAAGAGTTTGGGGGTAGTATCATGAGTACAAAAGTACTCAGCATCCAACTGTAGTGGTCAACTGACCCAGCAAGGACTTCATCACTCGTCGTTCTAGGATAACTAGTCGTTCACGGTAAGGATGGGATAAGTGGTGAGGTTGCTCCCGCACTAGCATTTATGACGTGGCTAACGATCTAGAGAGTGAGATAAGAAGCCAAGCATTCAATGAGGAATCGCCTCCAACAAGTCTGCTATCCACCTACTTACGCAATCATAACACCTATCATATCCTTGTCCTCCTCTTTCATCACCCGATGAAGAAGAAGCAGCCAAGGCACACACACACATTGATCAAGTTGTTAAGATTATCTCAGTTGTTGTTGTCTATGAACAAGGAGTAGGTCTCAAGTCGTCCATAACCGTGGGCATGACTTCTCGAAAAGATTTAACCCTACAGGGGTGCACCAACTGCCTATTATAAGCTCCGCATGTACGCCGGCTCTCTCAGTCGGGCCCATTAAAGACACTCATTGAAGAGTTGTTCCGAGAGATCCGGACGTCATAATCCCTCTAACTAACAACGAACAAATTCGGGTGCCCCCCGAGGAGTCGACACCCAATCCAAAAGTCGGCCACGCTCTCGGATTGGACTCTTCCGTAAGGCTAAGGTCAACGTAACTGATCCCCTCACATGTGGGAAACCCCCTAGCTCACCAGTGTGGACCAACAAGAGAAACCATGTCTCCGCTAGCCCGAGTTGTTTAAAATCTGCTGGGACCTCACCAGTCACACACACAGTTTCAAATGGTAAATCAGCTTGGGCCACCACTAGAAATGTTTGGAGCTAGGTAGGTAAGAAAAGGGGACCCCATAGTGTCCCACACGCGGTTAGGCACGCTCGCTAAGAGACACAATACCTGGAACTCGGGACCTAGGTGACTCGAATGGAACAAAGCATCGAGGCGGGATAGCCTAGACCTTCCATCCTTCGTCGAATATAGTCAACATTATAATAATCATATCATCCACAACAAATATAATAATGTGATAGCCCAATCCAAGGAGTAACAGGGATAACATTCGTAGCATCCTAATCATGCATACTAAGCAGGGGCTGAGCAACGAGCAATAGTAACATAAAAGTACATGGTTTGCTGGGAGGGGACATGACTGTATTGGTTTGAAAGAGGCTTTAAACATGTGGTAGGATCAAACATCGAACCTAACCTAGACTAGCATGCAAACCGCTGGTCGAAATAGAATGGATCATAAGTAATGTATAGTCCTTGCCTGTTGATAAGACGGATTCCGAAGGTGTAGTCGATCGTAAATTCGTAACGTCTCCGAAGGTATCCGCGGGAGCACACAAGAAGTAAACACTGGAAAGCAATCAACGGAGATACCACTATCACTATGAAGCAATCACGAGCAAGCAAGATCAAGTATGATGCATGTCATTTTAATAGTATGGCATGAACATAAGAATATGAAAGTTTAAATGAAGCATCGGGAAGCAAGGGTGCGATGCTACCGACAACCTTCATATGCATTAGGTAGGTGATTAGTGAATCCGAAGGATTCCTTATGTTAAAGTTGGTATGATGCATGAGCATGGCATATGCAAAAGACGGACATAATATTAGTAAGAATTTGCTCACCATGAGAATAAACCTCGAGGTGGGGTTGCTCAACATAACATATAAGAAAATGGCATGGCATATTATGATGCAACTAATACAATCTATTTCAAGCAATTAAATAAAGGGCGAGGCTACGCTACTGAAAGCTACGGTGAATGAAGGAACTACGATGCTCGAAATACGGGAAACAAAATGGAAGAATCGCACCATGTGCAACCTACGAGGGGTTATGTGCAAAATGCACCATCACCAAAATAATGCTAGCTCAAATGGAAATATGAACAGCACCATGTCGTTCATCGTATTTTTCTACCCCAAAATCATGTATGACATGACTTATTTGGAGCAAGGATGCACATTACACACACAATGCAAAAGGGGCAGATTTGGTTCAATTCAAACCATTTTTGAATTCAATCCAAAAGAAAAAGAAAGGGAAACCCTCCCTGGGCTGGATTCGGGTGAACTGGCCCAATCCCTCGTGGGTGGGTGGTGGTCTATGTGACGCCCACGGGCAAAGAACAGCTACAGGCCGAGCCCATATCTGCGCTGCAGCAAAACAGAGGAAAGAGAAAAAAAATGTGGGGTTTAATTTGCCTCCAAGGGGGAGTCGAACCAGTGACCTCATGGATGCAACCGCGACGCCCAAACCACTGGACTGCTATTGCTTCTATGATTGGGATACAAACTGAATGCAAAAGAGCCATGACCACGGGTTGATCTGGAGCCGAAACTGAAGATCGCAACAATGCAAAAAACAAAAGAAAAGGAAGCGCCTTGCACTGGATGGGATTTGATCCCAAGACCTCCAGGATGCAAACCAAGCGCCAAGCCACTACGCCAATAACAGATTTACAAATGGAAGCGAAACAAAACCAACATGAATCCACTATGAGGCATTAACTGCATCTAAAACGAGAAAAGAACTGGCGGACGGACACCAGCACTGACGAAACTGAAGGACTTGCAGCAGCGAGGAGCTGCACGGGACGCGCAGGGGAAGACAAAGGCACGAACTTGGGCGAGCACCAGGTGGCCACGGTCGCGGCTGGCTACGCATAACGCGTGCGCGCTCGGGTGTTGGGCATGGATGGGCATGACCCGATCAAGGCGAGCACGGCGACAGACACAACTATGGCTGCTACGACCTACAAGCTACACGCGAGAGAGACGGAGATGGGGATGGGAGGCGGCTGCTCACAGAGGATATCGGCATCGTCGATCGGCTCGGGGAGGAGGGCGTCTCGACGATGAGGACACATGGGAGGACGTGAGGAAGCAGGGGAGGTCGTGTCTGCGGGGACGATGGCCACGGCTCCGTGCGCTGGGAAGTCGAACCAGGGCATGCCGACCTCGGTTCCTAGCTCCTGGAGTCGCTGAGGGGAATGGGGAAGACGACCACATCGATGGGGACGACAATGACGAGCTTCACGTGGCTTCAGTGATCATGGACCTAGACCTCCTGTCCATGGCGGCTTGGGCAGGGAGAAGAAGAAAAGGAGGGGAAGGAGAGATGGCGGCGCTGGGAGGGAACCCTAGAGAGGAGGAGATGAGAGGGGATCGGCTGGCCAAAAAAGGGAGATGAGGCTGCCGGGAGGGCTCCACCTCCTCCTCTCTGCCATTTCGTGAGGCGAGGAGGGGACCGAAGGAGGAGGGGAAAAAAGGATAGGGGGTGCACGTACCGGTTCGGCTTTGGGCTGGATTAGGGAATAGGTTGGGCTAGAAAGATAGGGAGGGCCCAAATGGCTCCCTGCCATTTCTTGCATTTTATTCATTCAGTAAAATGAGAGCAAGAAAAGTCAGTAAAATAAATGACAAAGGACATTATAAAATCATATAACAATATGATTATGAATCCTTAGCAATTAGAGGATTTTTAGAAAATGATTTGGGTCAAATATGTGTAAGTATTTCAAAAGGCATTTAAATTATTTCAAACGCAATTTGAACTACAACCCCATTTTCTAAAATCTTGGGATTTGGCATAGGCCTTCATCATGGCCAAACATGATGATTTCCGAAATATCTTGCTTATGGGAGAAAATATGAGGCTTGGGAAAAATGGCAAGGCCGGGAAAAGAAATAAAAGAAAGAATTAGAAACAATCCTTTTAAGTAATCATAAAAATGCTTGGGCATTTTTCTATCACGTGGATTATTGCAAAGAATAAATGTACAATTATCATCCCCAATAGGAAAAATAAAAATGCAAAATTTTCTGGATTTTGCTAGTTTTGGGCTGTTACACCGGGGTTCTAAACTTTGATAGCTTTTGTACAGGCTTCTTATTGGATATAACTACTGGCTCACTGCCGGTTGGGCGTTTCACAGCTGTGCTCCTAGTCCTCTTACACATTGGTGGCGTCACGAAATCCTCATTATTAGTATTTTCGGCGTTCGAAGGGCCAGCAACGCTCCTGGTCCTCTTACACACTGGTTCCTTTCTAGGCTTGACGGGAGGTTCATCAAGTGCAAAATTCTCAATCGTTGGAGTGGTAACATGAGTTTCTAACAAGGAAATTACACCTTGGTGTGCACCTTCATCAAAGACTGTGCGAAAAAAAGGGATAATGAGCAAAATGAAAAGATTTTTGAAGTTCACTAACAAAAAGTATAATGCACCATACTAAAAGTAATGTGTAATGCAGTGCACTTTTTCATATGAAAAAAATATGAATTTGGCCACGGATGTGAATGTATATACAAAAGCAAAAGTATAATGCACTGCACTATCATGAAGAAAAAACATATAACTTAATGCTGTTCATATCGTGTCATTTTGGCAAAAATCAGACGCGAATGAAACATAAAGAAAAGCAATTTGGAACATATAAAAATGCAGTGCGCTATGGCGTACAGAACGACAACAATTACATTCGTGCAGTTCATATAAAATCATTTTAACGTGAAAATGAGAATAGACATACAGGAGAGATCGTTATTTTACTAAAACTTAACGAAAGTGGTTTACCTCCCCTTTGTGTATCAATGAAGTTCACTTAATGAAAGGGTGTGTGACTAAAAAAATGCAATAACCTTTCTTAAAAATTAAAAGCGATGTCAAGTCCAGACAGCAATGCGACGAGGTCAGCCAACTTTAAAGCATCGCCTTCCTGATGTAGCCAATGTGCTCCTTACCGAACTTGGCAATCATTACACCATCCCAGGTCTGCATGAAATGGAACATGTAAAATCCACAATCATGCCTGCGAAAAAAACAAGATAACACATTACTAATGCAATACACTCAAAAAGGAAGTGCTTTTGATGTTAGTAAAACAATGCAGCTCACTACACAAAAACTGAAGGAGAACGTTTAATAAACATTAGTAATGCACTTCACTCGAGAGAAAAGTGCTTCTGATGTTAGTAAAACAATGAAGCTCACTACACAAAAACTTAAGGAGGAAAAGGAAGGAGAACAAGTACAAACCCGTTTCCTTGCTGTGGGACATTAACATGTGTAAGCACGAAACCGTCGAGGGTAGGGTTTAACGGTGTCGGGACCTGGAATTTGCATATGTAATTCCAGTCACAAATCAATCATATGGAGAGCGGAGAGACATACCCACTTGTCTAAGTAGACAAGGCCAAGTACAAAACACTCTCGGAAAGCTCGAACGTGAGGGGCATCCCATCCAGGCCCGGATGATCAACTGAGATGGGTCCTCATCGTCCGCTCACAAGTCTAAATGATTATGGGTGGTGAAATCCCATACTCATAGACAAGTCGCCTCAACCATATTATCGATTGAATTATAACACTTACATAAACAGACTCCAGCCCGATCTCTTAGTCGGGGGTCTCGGGCGCGCTCGATCGTACGACGAAGTGTGCCACGTGACGGAGTCACGAGCAATCGCATCGCGATGCCCCAAGCTGCGCACATCTCAGGGCCACTTGGTGTAAGAAAGACCGTCGGAGAGAGAACAACTAAGCTATCAAACCCCACACATGACATGCACGATATAAACATACACGCATCATGCCTGCCAAGTGTATAACAGCAGGTAACACAACATGAACTCTACAAACTCATAGACTTTATTGCATCTGCTAAACTGAGCAGACATAGTAGTTGTATTACAAGCAGAGATCACATGACTGTGACCCAACATTACATCAAGCAACAACGGAAGCAAATTATGTCTTAGTAAAGACAGGTTTAACAAATGGCTTAAGAAGTCTGAAAGAAAATACAACGACCCTCCAAAGGAACCAGGCTGCTGTCTGGAACTATACGACTTAGTCGGCGTCGACCTCGAGGTAGAGGCCACCATCAGGGGCAGTGCTCTCGTCTCTAAAACATGGAATAAGAAAACGTGAGTACAAAGTCGTACTCATCAAGACTTACATCAGAACCATACTACTCATGCTCAGGTATCAAGGTAAAGGCAAGTGGGGTTGTAATGCAGAAAGATTGGACTTGGTTATCCCGTACTACGACTACATAGAGTTGAGATGAGAAGCGCACTCGAGTCCATCTAATCTTGATCACCACATCAAAACACCACCATGGATCCTTCCTCGACTTCCCCACGAGGAAGCAACCCAAAGCACTCACACTTATCTTGGCAGTTTTTAGAGTATCCGTTCAAGTTGTCTAATAATCAAGTATAGGTCTCCAAGTAGTCCATAACCGCGTACACGGCTATTCGAATAGATCATTACCCTGCAGGGGTGTACGCTTCACACACGTGTCATCACTTACCGCCCGTGACTCGTCATCCTTCAAGCGGATGTGGGACGAGGATAATCACCAAGGAACTTACCTCACGGCTCCGACTCTAGTCCAGGGGATCGCCTATCTGAGTATGTACCCCAATCAGGAATCCGGCCGGGGTTTCCGTTCAGGACCCAGACGATGTATGGAAGGTCCGACAAGCCCACCTCGACGGATGGAACTGCGCTTGTCTAAAACCGTGCTACAAAGTAACCGTGCATCTCCTCCCACTCTGGCACAAAATCAAATCGAAGAAGCAATAACCCATGTGAATCCTGGACCATAGTCGGGGTGAGTTAGTAGGCCAAACGGGGTCCCATAGCACTGCATGTGAAAGTACTCTTGTCTTGGATCACAACACGAGAACTCGGGGCCTAGGGCAGTGTAAATGAGACAAACCACTGTGTACTCCTACACAACCTCTCATTGTTCACCTTTGTTAGAGTGACTTCACCAACACATTACCATCACGTTGCATTGTTCACCACCATCCCGATACATCACCCAGATGGATCAACTTCATTGCAAACACTCTAAGTATAGCATAAGCATAACATGGATGAAGGGCCACATGATGAACACAAACAATCTTGTATCTTCTAGGTTGATGTTTGCTTAATACTGTGGAAGCAATGATAGGTCATGCAAAGGATGGGTTCAGCTAGCTGTAGAACGGTAACATGTGAATCACCTAATCATGCATAAGATAACAAGAGTGAAATGGGTTTATATAGACATGATCAATGGGGTTTGCTTGCCTTGTTGACGATCACGAGGTGTCACTCTTCAGACGTGAGCTTGAACTCGTCTCCGAGATCAACTCCTACCAAGAAGAAGCAATCACCGAAGCACTGAAAGTAACACACATTCAATAAATTGAAATGCACAACCAATATGTCATGGCATGAAGATAAACAAATGTGTGGCTTTTCTCTTTACATAAATGTGAGGTGCATTGCATAGCAATGGTTCAAGTTAAAATGATTTAAACATTTGTTTTGAAATATTCCAAATAAGCCATATAGCTAAATGCTACTGGTTCCCCACCATAGATGTGTTTTTCATCTATGAAAGTATGATATTTGGAATCCTTGCATTTTATGATATTTTTTCATATATTATTTGTTTGATTTGGATTTATGGTTTAAAAGTTATTGAATTTCAAAGATTTAACTATTTTCTGGAATTTCTGGAATTTTTAATAAACAGACAAAAGATTTATTGCATCAGGCTGACGCAATGCTGACGTGGGGGGGGGGGGGGTTGCCATTTGGGCCAGCACTGTCAGTGGTCCAGTGGATTAACTCTGTTTAATTAAAAATGACAGGGGATTAGGGGGGCTTGGATCCACCTGTCATTGAGTGCCAGGTGGTCATTAGGGCCTAATTAAGTGGCCACGTCGGCGGGCTGCCGGCGTTGAGCCGCCGGTGCCACCCGAGACGGCGGCGTGCTCCTGGACGGCGGCTCCGGGCATGAATCGGGGCGCCACGACCACCAGGAGATGTAGCACGCACGCGCGCATCTCCCTGGCTAGCCGTGCGACCGCGGGAGGCACTGGAGGCACGGTGGCGACCTCGCCAGCAGCGAGCCGTGCTCGGTTGAGAGGAAGACGGAGACTCCGGGCGCCAAAACGAGCGCGGCTAGAGGAAAACGAATCGGTACCTCACCGTGAACTCAAAGGGGTGGTCGTCGGGGTCGGGGGTGAACTGGTGTTTCCGAATTCGTCGGAGGGAAGCCACGGCGGCTGGCGGCGAGTCGAGGAAGGGGGAGGCGTCCTCGGGGGCTCCTCGGCTCAATTGATGGCACTGGGTGACGAAGACAATGGAGGGAAGCACAAAGGACACGACCGGGCCGCGTATCGTCGTCGTTGGCCACGGGTGCACGCACACGGCGGCAACGGCGAGCTTCGGGTGGGCAAGAACACGGTGAGAGAGGCGAGAGAGAGAACAACGCGTGGGGGGAAAAGGATGGGGACGTGCACGGGGCCTCCACGGCGCTGGATAGGGGAAGGGGCAAGCAGCTCCGTGCCCAGGGGAGGTGGCGGCCATGCGAGGTGCACGACTCGGCCGTCCCTCCTCCTGGCAGAGTGGGAAGACGGTCCTGCCCCCCCCTGGGTTGGGCCTCTTTCTCCCAGCTGGGCCAGATAGGTGGGGCTTGGTCCCTTTCTTTTTTTCTTCTCTTTTTATTTCTTCTGTTTATTTTGTTTTTTTTTGTTTTTGCAACAAAACATTTTTATAAACCCTGATATTTTATTGGGGCTATATGTGACTGATATAAAGCCACACCCAAGTTTTCAAGATTTTTGGAGTTCAAATTATTTGAATCCAATTAAAATATGGATAATATGTAATTTCCAAAGGCACTTTTGGACTTTTTCAAAAATCCATGAGCATGGCATGGGACCCACAACACATGAAATGTGATCATGCCCATTTATAGAGATTTTCAAAAAGTTCGGAGGAATTTTGGAAAAATATTTTTGTTTGGCCATTTATTTTAATTCTTTTTAGGCTTTTCCAAATCCTCAATTATTAAATAAAGAAATTTAAACATGATGCCTTATTTCTAAAAATAAAAAACACATACAAAACTAGGGTTGTGACAAATGGCTGATCACAGCTTGCGCTGCCATCTTTCCAAACTTTTTTTATGTACTTAACCATTTTCCTAAAGACATTATTTGCAGAAGCACTGTCGACACCATTGTATGAGTCGAGAAATTCAAAACGCTTTTCTAACAGGTTCAAAGAAACCAAGCAGTAGTGGCCGGGCGCATCCTTCATTGTTGGAGGAGGAGGATCAAATGTTGCAAACAAAATCTATCATAAAAAGAATAAAAAAAAACAGATGAGAAAAAAGAGAAACAGAAAACTTCTTTCAAAATGACGAAATGGTAAAGTGCATTACCATTTTTTTCTTTTCCACACGTTCCTCTGCGCTGGAATAAAACATGTTCTTCAAAGCCCTATTTATGGCACCGCCATTCCAAATGGAATTCTGCCAAAGAGACAAAACCAAAAAGTTAACGAGACTACTGAAAAAATCTTATAGGACAAGAAAATGAAGATGAGAGAAAAGGGAACTTAATGAATATGCTTACACATAGGTTGTACGACACAATCAATGTTTGAGATCTCTTGAATCTCTCGTCTAACATAGAAACGCCGATATTTGCAAGCCGCGTGCTCATCATCCCAAGCACCCAAAAAGACTCACCAACGTGAACGATAGTAATTTCACGAAACTCATCCTTGAAATTAACTAAATCACTTCAGAAAAGAAGTAAAAAGCCCAACAAAAAGTGATAAGCTATGTGTCCCTAAAAAATAACATATTTAATATCCGGTAGATAACAAAAAATATCATACTTTTTCTTCTTATGCCTCCTAGCCCTGGTAACATCGTCATATAACTCATTGTATCTTCTCAGAAGAGCTGGATCAATACTCTAAGGTGGAACAACATCTAATTCCTCATCTGCATACAGAGTGAGACCGATATAACCAACGCAGTGCGTTCGACAGGAAAAAGAACAAAATAATGCAGTTCACGTACCTTCGATTTCAGAATCCACTTCCTGCTGCTGTTCAGATCCATCTTCGCTCAGCCTCAAATGTTCCAGCCTGGTAATATCATCGTCACTGATCAACACTTGATTGGTCATGTCCTGCGCGAGGCTTGGTTGTTCCTCTTCAGAGCCAATCAAAACTGTATCAGCTAGAACTTTGGATGTCTTGGCAGGGAATTTGGCTGACACCGTGAAATCACCGCCAGGATGATCTGCTATACCATCAACTAGCTCTCACAGTCCACAGATACAGATAGTTGCCTTTGACTGTTGCTTCTTTTACGCCATGCTTCTCACGTAGATTGCCATCAGCTTGCTCGGGGGCACAAGGGGGCGACACAGAAATTCTCAGGCACATAATCACCAAACAACAAAACAGTTGGCCGAGCAACACCATCAAGGCCGGCGTCAGACCCCGCAACATCAACTCTGTCTCTATCTCCTTCTGACATTTCGATTGTAACATGAGGAGCTCCTCTCTCTCTTCTGATTTATCAGCATCCACAGTTTCCTCCCTTCCTTCTCTCTCTTCTGCCTTATCAGCCTCGACAGAACCCTCCACTCCTTCTCTCCCTTCTGCCTTATCAACCTCCACAGTAGACTCCCCTCCTCTATCTTCTACCTTATCAGTCTCAACATTTAATCCGCAGTCCTGATGATTTAAATAAAAACAAATTACACATACAGAAAATGCAGTTCACTAAGAAAAAAGACCATGCCGCTCGCATGAAAAAATAAAAAATAAAATCAAATGCAGTTATCTATGCTCACCAGACCGGCATCTCCTTCTATCTCTTTAGAATTGTTGGCCTCGTCAGCCTCCTCGTCCTTGTCAGTGTCAACCTCTTTCTCCTTCCCATGGTTTTCTTCATTTAATTCACCGTCCTAAACACAAAAAAGGTAGAGAAAACTATTATAAAAAATCAGTTTTCTAACAACTCCATCACCAGACCATGTAGTTCACAACTAATGCTTCTTCTTCTCTATTACATGTTTTTCAGAAAACCGTTGTTCACTGCCACTACTGGTGCAGCTATAATTCTTTGTTTTGGACACTACAAAACATTAAACTACAGTTCACTGCCACTACTAGTGCAGCTATAATTCTTTGTTTTGGACACTACAAAACATTAAACTGCAGTTCACTGCTACTACTAGTGCAACTATAATTCTTTGTTTTGGACACTACAAAGCATTAAACTGCAGTTCACTGCCACTACTGGTGCATCTATAATTCTTTGTTTTGGACACTACAAAACATTAAACCATGAAGTCCACTAGAATAGAAGAAATCAAACCTTGTCGATGCCGCCTTCATCAACGGGATTGTCGTTGGCAACTTTATCAATAGGGGATGATGGCCTATCAAACAGGATATCAGAATTGTCACCATAGGGGTTATGGTGGTCATCATCACGACGTGCGTTAGCATCAGAAGATTCTCCTCCACACAGCGAAAGAAAAAGGGATGCAAAAAACAATGATCAACGGCGCAAAACAAAAAAATAATCATTAACAAAATGAATAAAAGCAGTTCACATGTGAAAAGACGTAAATCAACAGCTGCGCGGTCAGACAAACAAGGTCGAACAACATGTTCCCGCCTGTTCATTTCCTTCAAAATTGCCTCAGCTTCCTGCTCATACCTAGCACACTTGTCATCCTGATATTTCTTAAAATGAATGAATGACGACCGGATATTCGTAACTGTCTGCTTAAGGAATTTAAGCTACATGCAGTCAAAGTTACGAGCAACCTCAATTTCTGCTTTAGAAGGGTCCTTGCCAGCAGGAAACAATCCAGCAATATTCCTAAGCCTGGAAACGGATGTTGGGAAATTGGAAGTTAAATTAATGATCCTGTCGAGAAGCTCATCGACCTGGAAAAATTTATTGCCGTCAGCACAAGCCTCGCCAGAAAAACCTCCAGCAGTAGCCCTAGCAAACCCATGAACCCGTCGAAATGGAGAACCCCTAGCAAGACGCTCACAAAACTTTGCATGCACTTCGGCAGCAAGAGTCCTCTTGTACACAATGTTGCCTGCCGCCTTCCACTGAAGAAGATAACAAAAATAAGCAGTGCACAAGTAAGTACATAAGGGGTTCACATTTAGCATGGCGAAAAAAGAAGAATAACAAACACAAAGGCTGGCTTTGGACTGACCAACAACTTGCCAAACTTGTAAGTTTCCAGGTGGATCTTTCCCTTCATGATAAGGTCGGCGTTGTAAGGTTTCAGAAACTGAGCATGTGCTAGTATTGCAGCACGTGGCGTGCGGGTGTGCATCAGTGATACGTTGCAAAGATTCAAGCAATCGAGGGACATAATAAGGGGCACAATGGTGCAACCCTCAACACAGTTCTGCTTGTTCCCTTCAGAATTCCACTTGTACACGACGGCCTGCAACTCATAAAAAAAAGCTGACAAAAGTCCATATCATCCATAGAGGCAAAGTCCAAGTTTTCAACCATAGCAGCTGAAGGGAATATGCCCGAGAGGCAATAATAAAGTGGTTATTATCTTATTCCATGCTTATGATAAATGTTTATTTTCATGCTATAATTGTGTTAACCGGAAACGTTAATACATGTGTGTTTAAAAACAAAGAAAAGGTTCCTAGTAATGTCTCTCTTTATACTAGCTTGTTGATTAACGGATGATCAAGGTTTCCTGATCATTGACATTGGATGTCCTTAATAACAAGGTCATATCATTGGAGAATGATGTGATGAACATACACCCACAGTAGTTATAGCAATACGATCATGTCATCAAAGTTTCTATTGCTGTATCAAACTTTCACGAAGTAACCCTAATCCTTAGACCATGAGATCACGTCAATCACTGACACCGGAAGAGTACTTTGATTCCATCAAACGTCACACCGTAACAGGGTGATTATAAAGGTGTCGTTGGGTACTTGGAAAGTGTTAGTTGAGGCTCGTGGATCAAGAGTGGGATTTGTCCATCCAGATGACGGAGAGATATACTCTGGGCCCTCTCGGTGATATCACATTGACATCGCTTGCAAGCACGTGACTGGCTCACGAGGATGTTATATCACGGAACGAGTAAAGAGTACTTGTCGGTAACGAGATCGAACTAGGTATGGATGATACCAAATGATCGGATCTCGGACAAGTAAAATATCGCGAGACAAAAGGAATTGGTTACAGAGTTTTGGTTCACACGATCACTAGTTCATCGTTGAGTAAGTGGGAGTCATCATGGATCTCCAGATCCCGCTGATGATTATTGATCAGAGAAGAGTCTCTGTCATGTCCATTTTATTCACGAACCGTAGGGTGACACACTTAAGGATTCGTTGACGCGTTTGAGTGGATACGGAACGCCGGAGAATATACTGGACAGCACATGGACTGTTTTGATAAAACTGCTGGAATAGTTTCGGTATATCAAAATAGTGCAAGGGGATAATTGTTAATGTGTTCATTGAATGAAGTGTTCATCAATGAAG
Organism: Bromus sterilis; assembly: GCA_950022295.1. Classification (NCBI taxonomy): domain Eukaryota; kingdom Viridiplantae; phylum Streptophyta; class Magnoliopsida; order Poales; family Poaceae; genus Bromus; species Bromus sterilis. The sequence goes on from OX465597.1 coordinate 352,371,481, forward strand.
TACTCATTGAATGAAGTGTTCATTAATTTGAGTGACATTAAACAAGATAATTAAAAGTGTTTTAATGTGATAAACTCTTGGAATTTTGAGTGGAGAATTATGGAAGTTATGGGAATAATGTGTGACCCTTTGTTTTTGTGAGTGGAGAGTCCACCCACATGATGAAGGGAGAGGTGGGGGCACCTCTTGGGGCGTGCTACCCCTTGGGGGCTGCCTCCCCCTCCTATATATAGATGGGTGGAGGTCCTCACACAACTCATTCCATCGCTTTCTCATATGCCCTTTGGTTGGCATCTTCCTCCCCTTGCTAGCTGATCCAGTTTCACGAGTACGGTGCTTAGGCGAAGCCCTGCTCAAGATCTTCTCTACCACCAACACCACTATGTTGTAGTGCTGCTGAAGTTCCCGAGGATCCACTACTTCCGCTGCCCAACTGGAGCAAGGGGCGGAGATCGTCGCTAATCTGTACGTGTGACCGACTACGGAGACGCTACCCGTTCGTGGCGTCAAGTCTTCATCACGACCTTGAGGTCGGCGAGTGTTCGACTACATCACCCACGAGAATAGTTCTCGTTAAAGCTTTTGGTCTTCGAGGGTGAGTCCTTCTCAAACCGTTACAAGTGATCTTCTAGATGTGATCTTGGCTGTTACAACCGTAGAAATTTTTTTGTTTCCTATGCAACGAACCCTTCAGTGGTATCAGAGCCTCATCTATGCGTAGATGCTTTGTACGGTTAGAACACATAGAGATGTGGGCGTTGATCCTCTTGTTATTACCCTCTTTTGTGCACTTGTTCATATTGCGGCAATGTTGGATTGAAGCGGCCCTAAGCGCAGATTGCGTGTCACGCTTGACATACGGCTTGTACCGTATAAAGTGGCTTTGGGGGTCTCAGTTTCTCTAACATTAGTGATATGTCATTTGCACAGAAGGGCCCTGGAAAGGTATGAAAAGAAACAACTAGCGAATCAACGCTGTGGTTCTTGTCCGTAGGTAAGATCGGTTCTTTCCTAGGAAGCCCAAAACCACGTAAAATTTGCAAAGATAATTTAGAAGCGTCTAACTTGTTTTTGCAGGGCATGTGATGTGATATGGTCATTGTTACAAAATTGTTGTATGAAATGAGATTTATTGTAAACAACCGGCAGGAGCCATATGGTTGTGGTTTTTCCTTTTTAAGGCCTGCGTGCTGTATATATATCCATGAGATATATTGTAATGGAGAAGGACGACCATGGTGGTGGCGCCATGGACCTTGGTGCCGCGCTGGTGGCATGATGGAGATCATACCAAGACGCACAAAGATGGAGATCTATTGCGAGAAGGACCATATCATATCACATTATCCATGCATGTGATGTTTATCCTTTTATGCATCTTATTTTGCTTAGTTACGATCATGATCGCTGCGGTAGCATTATAAGATGATCCCTCTCACTTAATATCAAGATAATTATATGTTCTTCCTTAGTATAAACCTTTAAGAAAGTTCGTCGTTTCGAGACACCACGTGATGATCGGGTGTGATAGACTCTACGTTCGCATACAAATACTAAGGTTCTACTTGGTGAGCCTAGCATGTACAGACATGGCCTCGGAACATGGACCGAAAGGTTAAGCACGAGTCATATGGATGATATGATGAACCATATTGAGATGCTCGCCATTGCAGCTACACCGCCTCACGTGATGATCGGTCGTGGTGTAGTGAATTTGGTTCGTGTAATCACCAAAGACGAGTCGAGGGATGTTGTTTTTGAGTGGGAGTTAGATGAACTCATTTTATCATGAACTAAATCAAAGTGAATTTTCATAGTTCATTGTAGTCATTGGAATTTGTTTACTACCTTGCGCTTAGCTATAATTGAGATAATAGAACTATAGAATTCTGGATATTTAACTTTACGGACTGGTACCGTATTGTTTGAGTGTCAATCTAAAGTTTAAAGTCTTATTGCAAACTTTAGCAAACCTTGCTTGCTCCATGAAGTTTAATAATGTGTATTAAATTGAGAGTAACAATTCCAGTGTTAGTGTCTAAGTATCACACTTGCCTCCATGATCCTTGATATTCAAATGTTGTTTGTTATTATCAAGGTTATCTAGGAGCTGAAAGGATTGTTTCAGAAACTATCATGTGTGGAAGATATAGCGATATCTGAAACAATGTTTAGTTGCAATGTGATAGAGTAAAATTTAGTGAGAAACATGTTCTCATATTGTATGAGAATTTGTGAAGGTTGGAGACACTATGTGTCCTAATCTCCCAAAAAGGTTTTGGGAACTAATATTGTACTCACAGTTTGTCCCTATGAGCAATGGTAGTTTTGTCATGAAAGTTGTCATGATAGGATGAATGGAAGATGCTGGTAAAAAAGTTTACTGCACTAAAAGATTGCTAAAGAATGGAATTTGGAAGAACGCCAAATATTTGATGACGGTGATCTACATCAAAGTGAGAATCAAAGGGTGTTAGTATTTGACTAACACACTTTGGATTATGTGTCATTTGAATGGTACCACAAGTGATGTTGATAAATTCTTCTAAAAAGGAAAGGAATTGCTGAAAGAGGATCTGAAAAATATTTTGGCGAAAAGAAAAAGGAAAAGGCTGGAAATGTCCAGCTCGGGTATATAGATGATATACATGTTATGGGTATATTCATTGCTTGTTAAACAGTGTGATTCTTGAGTATTGGATACTGATTGGTTGGTATGAAGTGTCATACGGAACAACGCAATACAAGAGTAGCAATGGCCTGAGTAACTAGCAAATGAATATGGGATGATTCTCATCAAGAACAAAATAAAGTGTTATTGTGTTTATCGTTGGAATTAAACCTAGCCTTCAAGATTTATTTGAATAATTGTTATTCTGTTCTGGTGTTATACAAACAATAGTTGTTCAAATTATCACCATATTCATAGAATATGGATGAACTCTATAAATCTTGTTGGAGAAATCACATCCATAATAACTGATGCTAAACATGTCGCAAGACAAATGATTAGAAGATCACTTATGAGTGACACCACCGTTTGAATCATATTGGAAAGAAACACATGAAGAAACTCCATGGTGATGGAATTTTGGAGTCTTTTCATTTTGAATCAACTGACGCTTGTAAGAATTTCCTAGAAATGATTGAAACTCCGTTCATAGGCAAAGAAGGACGGACGACTAACTTATTGGACATTATACATGTTGATGTGTATAGTTCATTATGTGTAGCCGTGTGTGGTGGGTCTTATAACTTCATATACTTTAACCGAGGTTTTTGAGTGGATATATGTGTATATTTACTTGATAAAGAAGAAGTATGAAATGTTTGAAAATGTTCAAATAAATTTCAAGGTGAAGTGAAAATCATTGTAACGAGAAAATAAGAGTTTATGATTGGATCATAAAAGAAGATTTTTTGAGTTAAAAGTTTAGGAATCGTTCCAAAACTTGCATTTCCCGAAACACCATAGGAGTATGGAGTGTTCGAGAGATGTAATCAAACCTTGTTTGACATGGTAAGGATCAAAGGTGTTATTTATAAAATTGCCATTATATTTTAAGGATTAAGCTTTAGAGACTACTGCTTTTCACTGAAAAGAGCGCCATCGAGATCCGTTGAAATGACACCATATAAGTTATGGAATGGGATAAAACCCAATTTGTCTTTTCTTAAATTTTGGTATGCAAGGCATATGTAAAATGTTTACAACCAAAGTCGGATAAAGTACGTCTTTGTAGGTTATCCCAAAGTAACCGTTGGGTATTCCTCCATAACACTAAAGACAAAAGTTTTTTTTGTGGCTAAGAGCATCAAGTTTCTTGAGAAGGAATTTTTTGCGAAAAGTTAAGTGGGAGGACAGTAGAACTTCGATTAGGTTGTTGAACCTAAGCTTTATGTGCTAAGTGGCGCAGCGCCGGAAAGTGTCCCGGAAGCGGCCGCAATGCTCTTGGCTCCCGTGTCCCAAAGGTTGTGGTCACGGCGATCTAAGTTCCTATTGAACTGCGTAGATCGGGTAATCGATCAAATAGTAAGATTTGAGATTGAATCATTGTTATTTGATAATAATGGACCGACTACATGCAAAGAAGCGATGATGGGCCCTGACTCCGTCAAAATGGCTAGAAGCTATAAAATCCGTGATAGTTTCATACACGAGAAACCAAGTTTCTGAACTTGGAAGACCCTCTAGATACCGTGTTTGGATCTATAAAGAAACAGACGTGGATGTTCTCACATCTATGAAATATTCGACATATCGTTAAAATGGTTTACGATTATGTTCAAAGAGTTGGCTATGTCAAGATTTGATCTTTCATAACGATATTTAGTCTGGACGGATTATTGTAGCAACCACTACATATGCTAGTTTTGGTATATGGTAGTTGAACAAACGGAACAACGTTCTTCTAATAGAATGGTTACCTAGGACGTGTACAGGACACGGTCCAAAGGGTTCTGTTAATTCAAAGGATGCTAAAATAGCATGCAAATTTCAATGGTTGAAATAAGCATTCGCGGAGTTGGAATCTTCATCATGATGAAATTGTTAAAACGTTTAGTTTCATCAGAGACGGTGAAGATGCTTGCTTTTGCAAGAAATTAAGTAGGAGCGCTGAGACATATTTCTAATACATTATGTAGAAGACATATTGTTGATTGGAAATGATGTATCTTTTATTGACACGGGTGAAGTTTCATTGAAAATTTGATTTTAATGGAAGATTTGGGCAAAACCAGTATATTGGGCTAATATGGTCTATATAGATAGATTGAGTTGCTAATATGGTTGGGCCGAAGTACATATATGAAATATTGAATAAGTTCAATATGGAAACGACGAGAAAGGTTCTTTCCGCATGGAAAAGGTTGAAGCGAGATTCAAGTGTTTTGACACTTGGTGAGTAAAATCACATGAATGATTTGATCAATCATGTACACCATGATATGTACAATTCCAGAATGTCCTATGCTCTAAATGTTATGAGCATATACCAGAATGATTCATAAGATGATCATTGGACAATAGTAAAGATATCCTTATGTGCTTTGGAAGGACTAAGAATATATTATGTATGTTGGACAATAGTTCATTGTAAAGTGTTACATTGATACTAGTTTTGTCGCAAGATACAATCTAAATTTATCTCAATTTTGGAAGTGTGTTAAGGTGGAAAAATGTAATGGAAGAAAGTTCCATGATAGATTTGGAATAGTTCCAAATGGATTTGGATGAGTTCCAAAGTTAAGAAATTGTGACAGATACTACAACGAAAGGCTAAGTATATGACTGCTCTAGCAGCAGCAAAGGAGGACATTTGTGTCAAGAAGTTTGTTTGACAAACTAGGTGTAGTTCCAAGCGAGCTAATACTATGAAGATCTATTGTACGACAATAGATTCAACATGTTTTGAGCTCAAGGGACTAAGGTCTCACCGGAGGACCAAATTTATGCAATGCCATCTCATTGGTGAATGACTGATGCGTAGAGACGCAAAGAAATGCAAATACACACGGACCTGAAGTGTCAGATCTGGATATTAGGTTTACCACTAGCAATGCGTATGGATAACACCTGAATGCCATAGGTGTTGGATGCGCAAGTACCAAACTAGATTATTGACTCTAGTGCAAGTGGGAGACTGAAGGGAATATGCCCGAGAGGAAATAATAAAGTGGTTATTATCTTATTCCATGTTTATGATAAATGTTTATTTTCATGCTATAATTGTGTTAACCGGAAACGTTAATACATGTGTGTTTAATAAACAAAGAAAAGGTTCCTAGTAATGTCTCTCTTTATACTAGCTTGTTGATTAACGGATGATCAAGGTTTTCTGATCATTGACATTGGATGTCGTTAATAACAAGGTCATATCATTGGAGAATGATGTGATGAACATACACCCACAGTAGTTATAGCAATACGATCATGTCATCAAAGTTTCTATTGTTGTATCAAACTTTCATGAAGTAACCCTAATCCTTAGACCATGAGATCACGTCAATCACTGACATCGGAAGAGTACTTTGATTCCATCAATCGTCACACCGTAACAGGGTGATTATAAAGGTGTCGTTGGGTACTTGGAAAGTGTTAGTTGAGGCTCGTGGATCAAGAGTGGGATTTGTCCATCCAGATGACGGAGAGATATACTCTGGGCCCTCTTGGTGATATCACATTGATATCGCTTGCAAGCACGTGACTGGCTCACGAGGATGTTATATCACGGAACGAGTAAAGAGTACTTGTCGGTAACGAGATCGAACTAGGTATGGATGATACCAAATGATCGGATCTCGGACAAGTAAAATATCGCGAGACAAAAGGAATTGGTTACGGAGTTTTGGTTCACACGATCACTAGTTCATCGTTGAGTAAGTGGGAGTCATCATGGATCTCCAGATCCCGCTGATGATTATTGATCAGAGAAGAGTCTCTGTCATGTCCATTTTATTCACGAACCGTAGGGTGACACACTTAAGGATTCGTTGACGCGTTTGAGTGGATACGGAACGCCGGAGAATATACTGGACAGCACATGGACTGTTTTGATAAAACTGCTGGAATAGTTTCGGTATATCAAAATAGTGCAAGGGGATAATTGTTAATGTGTTCATTGAATGAAGTGTTCATCAATGAAGTACTCATTGAATGAAGTGTTCATTAATTTGAGTGACATTAAACAAGATAATTAAAAGTGTTTTAATGTGATAAACTCTTGGAATTTTGAGTGGAGAATTATGGAAGTTATGGGAATAATTTGTGACCCTTTGTTTTTGTGAGTGGAGAGTCCACCCACATGATGAAGGGAGAGGTGGGGGCACCTCTTGGGGCGTGCTACCCCTTGGGGGCTGCCTCCCCCTCCTATATATAGATGGGTGGAGGTCCTCACACAACTCATTCCATCGCTTTCTCATATGCCCTTTGGTTGGCATCTTCCTCCCCTTGCTAGCTGATCCAGTTTCACGAGTACGGTGCTTAGGCGAAGCCCTGCTCAAGATCTTCTCTACCACCAACACCACTATGTTGTAGTGCTGCTGAAGTTCCCGAGGATCCACTACTTCCGCTGCCCAACTGGAGCAAGGGGCGGAGGTCGTCGCTGATCTGTACGTGTGACCGACTACGGAGACGCTACCCGTTCGTGGCCTCAAGTCTTCATCACGACCTTGAGGTCGGCGAGTGTTCGACTACATCACCCACGAGAATAGTTCTCGGTAAAGCTTTTGGTCTTCGAGGGTGAGTCCTTCTCAAACCGTTAAAAGTGATCTTCTAGATGTGATCTTGGCTGTTACAACCGTAGGAAATTTTTTGTTTTCTATGCAACGAACCCTTCAGCAGCGACCCTGGACAACCGAGTTGAAGGGTTGGGACAAAGAAAGATCTGGAAAACAATGAGAAAGAAAACCTTCACGGTCTCATCAACCTTCCCAAGGTCTGCAGCTAGTGTGCCAAGCAAAGTAAGTAGGCCCTTCAAATCTATGCTTCCAGAATGGTTAAAACCAAGTCCAGTCTTCAGAATAGACAGAGAATCATCATGGCCGCTGGCAGTAAACCTGGGTGTAGTGCGAGAAACCATAGAAAAATGGAAAATGTGATGAAAAACCTCACGATTGATTTCGAGAACCCTGTTTTGTTGGGGCATGCGGTACGCTACACTAGCGCTAATCTAAAATTTCCTACCGCGCACAACCAAGATCTTGCCGTTTGAGAAGAACTACGTGATGAGGGATTACCACTAGACACGCAGTCACGGCAACGGAAGGAGAGTTGGCGATGCGCGTCGGCGGCTGCTCCTTGAATCCCGTGAACCGATCCCTCGTACCGATCCCACGAACGGAGTCCCGCGATCCCATCCCGCGAACAATTCGTCCAAGCGCCGCAGGTGCGGCGCCTCCAAGGGATGCACACGTACAAGGAGGAGCGTCATACGTCCCAAGCGTATCTATAATTTCTGCTTGCTCCATGCATGTTTTGTGTGATATTGCTATGCGTTTGATACACTTTCATACACTTTTGATCATATTTGGACTAACCTATTAACTCAGTGCACCTCAGTGCCAGTTTCTGTTTTCTGCTGTCTTTTTATTTCAGGTTTTTCCAATACTTAAAGTGCCAGAAAAATTCTGGGAAAATTAAAAAATGAGCGACCCGGAAGCTTCCAGACTCCCGAAGGGGGGCCAAAGGGGCCCCACCAGGAGCCTAGGCGGCCAGGGGGCGCGACCTAGGGTGGGTCCGCGCCAGGAGGCTGCCTGGACTCCCTGGTGGCCCCCTGGCTGCCCACCTTCGCATATATTTACCTCTCGTCCCTAAACCCTTGAGGACATAACCCTTTTTCGCGATCTCCCCTCTTTTCTGCCGCCGCCGCACTTCCAAGATCGGGGCTTCGAAAAGACCTCTTCCCGGCACCCTACCGGAGGGAGGATTGACCTCCGGGAGCTAATCCACTACCATATATGCTTCCCGGATGAGCCACGAGCAGTCCACCTTGGACCATGGGTCCATGATCAGTAGCTATGTGATGTCTTCTCTCCACCTTTTCTCTTCAATGATTTAGACCTTGTGAGCTGCCCTACATGATCAAGGCACATATGTAATTTTCCTGTTGTTGCTATGTTGAGTTTGCTGGGATCTGATGGATTATGAGATTATGTTCAGATTGTGATGAGTAATATATTTGGTTCTTCTCCTTTTATATTTATTTTCTTGAGTAATTCTTCAATGTTCTCCATTGTTGTTTATTGCTTTGGCCAAGTAGTAGGTAGTGACTCCAAGAAGAGCGTTATGCATGATTGTGGGTTCATGCCCCCCCCCCGATGACTAGCTTGAGTGACAGAAACATGAGTCTAGGGGATGTGTTGTTGTCACAAGGGGGAAAACAACGATGCTTGTAACCGCGGTTGCAAAGATTGTTTACTTTACGCAAAGTTCTTTTAATGCAGTTGTCTGTTGCTTTGGGTTTACACTTTGGGTGGGGCCCGCAACTTAATACCCAGCGAGATGTTCTGGATAGATATCTCAAGGTGGATGATTAGTAGTAGATGCAGATGGATTTCAGTCTACTTATCTTGGCATACTGCCCATGCTTTTGAGCATCTTCCTTTCTTTTGTAGCATAGTTAGCATTGGTTTGCGCCCGTAATCCTGTCAATTGGCCAGATGTAATTTGGTTACCTTGCATAGTTGTTTAGCGTTTTTTGGGAGAGAGACATCACTAGTGAACTTCATGGGACCCCGGTCCATATTTCCATCACTGTTTACACCCTCAATTTATTTCCTATGTTACTTTCCAGTTGCAATTAGCACTATCATTATCTTTTGCGTTTGACCCTTTGTAAACAACAAGGCCGGAGGGATTGACAACCCCTCTGTACTCGTTGGGAGCAAAGTTATCTGTTGTTGTGTGCAGGTTCGCATCAACTCTCGCGCTATCAATTTCGAGCACCGTTGTCACCTACTTGTCATTGTCGGAGTCCTACCGGAGACAAACTTTGGTATCTTCACCGAGGGAAATTAGCCGCTATCTACATCTCAACCTTCCACTTGGGGTTGCCAACGAGGGCACTACTTCAGTGTCATGAAGCTAATTTCTGGCGCCGTTGCCGGGGACTCCGTTGTACAAGATAGGGGAGTTGCACACTATCTTTTATCTTTGATTTTTAGGGTTGTTAGTTTACCTTTCAGTTTTTATCTTAGTGTCCTTTATCAAAAATCAAAAAAATTTGCTCGCCTTGCTTGTTGCTGTTACTATGGGTACCTCTGAGAACACCAAATTGTGTGACTTCACTAGTCACAACAACAATGACTTTATTTGCACTCCTATTGCTACACCTGCCACTTCAGCATCTTCTTATGAAATTAAACCTGCCTTGCTTACTCTTGTTATGGAAGAACAATTCTCTGGTGCTGGAGATGATGCTTCTTTACACTTGAATAATTTTGTTGAGCTTTGTGATATGCAGAAGTATAAAGAAGTAGAAAGTGATATGGTTAAGCTTAAGCTTTTTCCTTTCTCCTTGAGAGGAGGAGCTAAAATCTGGTTTCAATCCTTGCCTAGGAATAGCATAGATTCTTGGGATAAGTGCAAGGATGATTTTATTGGGAAGTACTACCCACCTGCTAAGATTATCCAATTGAGGAGTAATATTATGAATTTTAAGAAATTGGATAATGAACACGTTTCCCAAGCTTGGGAACGTATGAAATCTCTTGTTAAGAATTGCCCTACGCATGGTTTGACTACTAGGATGGTTATCTAGAATTTACCTAGCGGAACCTGTTAGATTTGGCCGCGGGAGGAACCTTTATGTCAACAACACTTGGTGCTTCGAAAAAATTGCTAGATGAGATGATGACCAGCTATTCAAAATGGCACACCAAAAGAGCTCCAACAGGTAGAAATGTAAACTCTGTCGAGGAGATCTCCTCCCTAAATGAAAAGGTTGACTTGATCATGTCTTTACTTACTAAGAAAGCTCCTATTGATCCGCATGATGTTCCTTTAAATTCCTTGGTTGCTCAAGAACAAGTAGATGTGAAATTTATCTCTACAAACAACTTCAACAACAATGCCTATAGAAGTAACTTTGGTAGCAATCCTAGACCATTCCCATCCAACAATTATGGGAACAACAACACCTATCCTAGCACCAAGAACTCCACTTCTGAATTAAAGAGCATGCTTAAGTACTTTATCACTACCCAAAAAGCCTTGAACAAGAGTGTAGAAGGGAAATTAGACAAATTAGATAGTATCTCTTTGAAGGTAGACAACCTAGCTCATGAAGTAGAATCTCTTAAGATTAGAACTTCTCCCCTCGAGGAGAGGAAGACCATTCCTATGAATGCTATCCAAGTGCAAATCAATGAAAACATTAGGATGATGGCCAAACTTAAAGATAGATGGTCTAGAGAAAAGGAGGAAGAAGATAAAATTAAGAGCCTTCCCACACACCATACCATTGCTACTATCCAAGTTGTTGAGGATATCCAAACTCTTAGCACCCAACACACTCCTAGTCCCGTTGGACCTATTAATGGTGATGCTATTACCTCAACCGTAGAAGAAGAAACTCCTATGAACATAGAGGATTTCAAACAAGTGAGCCTAAATGACATCACTACCACCTTATTTGATAGTAGTGACCTTGATTCTGAATACTGTACCCTACTTGAAGTTATTGGTTTCCTACACAAAATGTCTAGAGACCCCCACACTAGCACACTAAACCTTTCCTTCACGGAGCATATCACCAATGCTTCATTAAATCTAGGGAGGAGAAGCTTAGGTTAGATGCCTCCATACCTAGAAAGCTAGAAGATGGTTGGGATCCTAAGATTAAATTAAGTTGAATAAATTCTCTTGCTTTTCTTTATGTGATGTTGGAGCTAGTACATCTGTTATGCCCCAAAGAATGTATGATATGTTTGAATTGAAACCTTTTCATCCTTGCTCTTTTGGTATTCGTCTTGTTGATTCTTCCGTAAATAAATCTTTGGAGAAGATTGACGATGTTCTATTATTGTAAATGACAATTATGTCCCCGTTGATTTTATTATTATGGACATTGAGTGTGAACCCTCATGTCCAATTATTTTGGGACGTCCTTTTCTTCGCACCGTTGGTGCTGTCATTGACATGAAAGAGGGGAATATAAAATTCCAATTCCCTCTCAAGAAGGGAATGGAACACTTACCTAGAAGAAGATTAAGTTACCTTTTGAGTCCGTTACACGGTCTAGCTATTCTTTTATGCTTGATAAAACTTGATCTTTTTGCTTCGTGCCTAGCTCAAAGGCGTAAAAGAAAGCGCTTGTTGGGAGGCAACCCAATATGTTTTTACTTCTATTTTTAGTGGTCTTGATGATTGTTACTACTGTAGCAACATCGTTGTATTTTTATTTCCAAGCTTTCTGCCAAGTTTAGGCTCTGATTGCAAGAAAGTTATATATTTGTGACATGTTGTCCAGAAAACAGATTCTGTCCCCTAACGGAAAACTTCGGCTAAAATCACCAGATCATCTTTTTTCTCTAATTTTTTTGATAGCGTGCTCAATATAATTAGCTTTCGAGCGTCTGTTCTGAGTTTTTTGATTTGAGTTGCAGAAGTCCCCCAAAAAATTATTTACTACCTGCTGGTCTATTTTTCACAAATTCTGCCACATTTTGCCTTTTATTCGTTTTGCAAACCTTAAGCTTTATTTTTCTTTGCAAAAACTTTTTGGCAATCTTGAGAAGCAGTAGCTCTTCAAGTTTGTCTTTATTTCCAGTGGAGAAAAAATATTTTATGGGTACTAACCTCTCCAATCAGCTTATGATGAGTTATGTATGAAGGGAGTTTTCAAGTGTGCGAGGGAAGATGATGAAAGAAGACGCGGGAGTGTCAAACGCTCAAGCTTGGGGATGCCCCCATGTACCCCCAAGAAAAATCCAAGGAGACTCAAGCATCTAAGCTTGGGGATGCCCCCGTTCATCCCCTTCTCCATCAACAATTATCAGTTTGTCCTTCGTTCCACTATATTTTTATCACTTCATGCGTTATGTGCTATGCTTGGAGCATCTTGCTCTTTACTTTTTAGTTTTCTTTAGCTTTGTTTTATGTTCATAAAAAGTTAGAACCCAACTTTCTTTGTGTGGGAGAGAAACACGCTCCACTTTAAACTAGAACACATCATAGGATTTTCATGCTTATCTTTGTTGTGTGTGTTCTTTATCTTTTCATAGCTGCTATCATGCTTAGCTCTTAGTTTTCATGCTTATCTTTTTAAGAGCTTTTGTTTAGTTTGTTTCTGGAACTCTCTTGAGTTTTCATATTTATCTTGTTTAGAGAGTTGACTTGTTGCACTGAGTAGTGTGTCTTGACTGAAAGTTGGTAATTAAGGTTGCTATTCAATTGTAGTAGTAGATTGCAATGGTTTTGAGGTATTGTTTTGAGTAATGTTTGAACTTTTGGTGTCAAGAGCTTTAGCCTATTAGTGATAGATGTCGTAATTTGGGCAATCCGTGTTATTTTCAAAAACTACAAAAACTAGTTGAGAACTCTAGCTACTAGATGGATCACTAATCTTTAGAGGGATCGGATATTAGAGTACACTCACGTACCATGAGTCGATGATGCGCAAGGATATACAAACCCCATACACTCCTCCTCGGGGGTACTTATCTCTTTGTGAACCTCCTGATTAGATTGAGAGTTACCGATAATAAGTGCATGATTTCTTCGGACTAATGTAAGTATTAGAAAGTTGACACTTCCACCTTCCCTTATTTTTCTAGCCTCTTCAGTACCGTACAATGCCCTCTTCTCACCTCGAGATTTTCCGCATACTTCGCCGGTGCATCCAAACCCTTGGCACGATACACTCTGTCATCATAAACCCCCTTATATCCTTCCTCAAAACAGCCACCATATCTACCCATCAAGGCATTTACATATCCTTTCCGAGATATATTTCCATGCAACATCCACAGTCTCATGACTTGATCTTCATATCATACATGATTTTGCTTGATCGATGAGCCTCATTGTAACAGCCCGGGATTTTCACCCTAATTAAAAATTTGTTTGTTGCTTTATTTTGTTGCTTATTAGAATTGTTTGCAGTATTTGCTTCGCCGATTTATTAATCGGTGAATATTCCCCCCTCTCTTTCTCGTATCGAATGCGTGACCGGACCCCTTCCAGATGGCACATGACCTCGTTGCGGCACCGGGAAAGTCACCCAATCACTGTCGCAACTTCCGGCACAAGACCGGCCTTCACCATCGGTGAGGAAACCCCCATTTATATTTAAATGGGTTATTTTATCGGGAGGTGCTCGACGTTCTCTTTTAGCGTTAAACGATGTAGACGACGTCAGTCTAGTGCAGCAAGGCGGTGTTTCAAATTTCACGCGATTCCGACTTCGTCGGGTAGGTGAACGTTCGAAGCTGCCAGACATGGTAGCCGCAATATCTTTGGGGACGTATTTATAAAATGTCACGTGTGCAGCCAACCGACCAACGAGATATTTTCCTCTTATCTGCTAACCCAAGCACACCAAAAAATTTAGCCCAAAACCCCCTCTAACCAGGCCCAAAACAACCCCTAAGGAACCCCTGCCTATTTAAGGCATCCTCACATCCAAAAATGGACAAACCCTAGTCTTGCTCCTCTAATTCCGCGCCTACAAGATTCCCCGCCGCCACATGGCTCACCACCATCGTTAGATCCAGATCCGACAGCCCGAAGGTTTCCACGTCGCGGCGCCCGCCCGAGCCTGCCCGCACTGCTCGGATCCCGTTGTGCCCCGAGCTCCGTCTCCCGTGGCCGCGCCGCTCGGCTCCGTCAAGCCATTGTACCCCGGCGAGCAAACGTCGAGCCCGGTGAGCCCCAGCACGCCCTTATCCTTCCCTCCTCCTTTCCCTCTCTCCCTAATCCTCACTGCTCTCTTCCCAGGAAGTCGTGACACCCAGGGCCGCCATGGATGCGGGTTCCACGAGCTCTCCGCCTCAAGACCTCGTCGGCCGCCGTCAGAAGCCGCTGGCGCCCGGATCTGGCTTCCCAGCGTCGACGCGCCCCGCATCCGCCCTTCCCTATCGCCTGCGCCGCCCCCTTACCGTCATACCTCGCCGGAGCACCAGCAGAACGGCGCCGTCGTCGGGCTCCCTCCCGTTCGAGACGAAGCCTCAACCTCGTCCGCTCCCTCGCTCGCATGCTCGCAGTGGGCCGGCGCGCCCTAGCGGCCCAGCTAGGCCAGCGGCCCAGCTCCCCTCCACCTAGTCCCGCGCGGCCCAGTCCACCTCCACGGCCCGCAGCGCCTACTCGCCCCAAGCGATGACCAGCTCTCCTCCGCCCACCCCTCATGTTGGGCTCGGCCCACTATGGTGAGCGCCTCTATTTCCTTTTTTTTCTTCTGCTATAGTAGTTGGGCTCAGCCCAGTACTATCTGTAGCTCGGTGCATTGAATAGATATCTAGCACCGCCCCTCTTTAGGCCCGAGTAGGGAAGATTCGGCCCGGAATGTTTTTTTTTTGCTTTCCTGGTTTATTAAATTGGCAGATTGTGTTATATTTTTGTGATGCCTCTATCTTTTCAACCGTAGCTCGGATCGCAACGCTTTCTATATGGAAGTTGCTTAGTTTTATGCGTAGATTAATAAAATGTTGCCCTTTGCCATCTTTGAGATTGTTTAGATGATGTTTTACTGCTAGTTACATTGCATGCCACTGTAAACTGTAATTGCCATAACTTTTTAACCGTTGCTCTGATAAAAATGTTCTTTACATGTAACTTGACTAGAAATTCGTGTAGGTTGTGAATATTCTGCTCTTGCTTGCTAATTAAAATAATAAAATATGGTTTAGGGCCTAAAAGTACCAATTTCTTAAATTTTCATGGGGTACTTAGTGTTATGCCATGTTTAAGGTGTTGCCTCACTTAAATTGACTAGCATAGATAGTTTATTTTATGCTTCACCTCATGCCATGCTTTAGTGATATGCCATGTTAACAACCTTTGCTCATGTTGTGTAGCTAAACAAATTGAACCATTGTAAATGTGCGGTATCGTCGTGTGTCACGAGTACTCCACTTAACCTGTTAGTAATCTCTCTCGACGGTAGATCCGTATCGTAGTGCGTTGCCTCGTGTTGCCTTCTGTTGGGAAACGTAGTAGAAAACAAAAAATTTCGGCCTACGAATCAAGAACCCAAGATCATCCAAGATAGATTGCATACAAGGTTTAGGTCTTTGCTCACCAACCGATGTAGCGGAAGTAGAGTTGGTGAAGCTCGTGGACGTAGTGGAAGTAGATCTCGCAAGTTCTCCCACGAACAGTCCCTCGATCAATCCCACGAACAAGTCCCGCGATCTAGTCCCATGGACAAGTCCCATGAACAAGCTCCTCGAAGAAGGGTCGAAGGTACGACCCCTCCATTAGTATCCACACATCCCGTAGCAGCAATCCAGCAGCGCTCCCCCGTCCAGAGATGAACTCCACCGAGAAAACTAGAGGGAGAAAACCCTAACGGATTCCGATCTAGAACAGCGTCTAAACCGGGGTCTAAAAGTGGAGCAACGGGGTTTAGAGGAGGGAGGGTGGCGCATAGGCCTTGGGGACTGATTGTCTGTGTCTTCCCCCACCCTTGGCTCACCTTATATAGGTGGCCAAGGAGCCTAGGGCGCATCTCAAGGAGGTTTGGGAGTCCAACTTGGACTCCCAAGCCTTCCAAACCTACACATGCCTTCCCACCGGAAACCTTCCATAATGGTATTTGGAAATCCCACCTGGAGGATCTCCCACCCCTTTTTGGTGCGCCCCCACCACCTGGCCGGCCAGGGCAGCCTAGGTGGCTTGCCCCCCAAGGCCAGGGGCGCAGGGCAGTGGGTGGTACTGCCCGGAACCTTCCGGAACCTTCTAGAAGCTTCCAGGACCTTCCGGGACCTACCGGGACTGTTTTGGGACATTCCGGACACTTTTGGAGCACTTCCATTACCTTCCGGAACCTCTAACGAATGTTCCGGAGCCATCTAAATAGGTTTCGGAGCCATCCGGGCAAAGGTTATTATGTCCGGTGAACACAACATATTGTTTAAGCTGTCCACCGATCACCGAAACTATTCCGGTTGATCGTAAACTTTCCCATTACCATTTTCATATGTTCCGGAACCACCTGGGACTACTCCAGAGTGATCCGAACATATGCTTAAATACCCAAAACTACTTTTGGTGCCCTTATGAACTATTTCATAAATCCCCGGAACTACTTCCGGTACCCGTATGAACTATTCTGCTTTGCTTCCACTAAACCTTCTACCATACTAGTATTCTAACAGACTACTGCTCGTTAAGTGTGTGACCCAATAGGTTCGGTATAATGCGGACATGACTCAGAACATCTTCCGGACATAGGTCAACAGCCTTTTGTCAATAGCCAATAATCAACAGCGGAGCCATGGACACCCATGTTGACTCCCGCACATACACGAAGAAACTTCGAGTGAACCATTATGTTTAGTCATGTACCATTCCCTTTGCTTCGCGATATATGACAAAGTTAGAGGAGAGAAGTTTGGCACCCATGTGTAACAACTTTTGAACACAAGCCAATCGTTATCCTCTTTGCTCGTTTGTCCCTTTTCTCGTTATCGTATTCCGGTATCCCCGTGACTGAATCACAATGCGTCTGGCCAGACTATAATGGATACCGTCATACCGAGTGGGCCCGAAGTGAATATCTTCTTCATCGTGAAGGAGCAAATCCCATTCTTGAACTATCACAGTCACTAGCCACACCATCTGACATACCCAGAACTTATTTTACTACTTCCCATTTACGGGAGGATTCATCTAAGAACCAAAGCATGTCTTCCTGTGTGAAGCAACTCGATACTCTCATGGTCTAAGGAATTACGTATATGATAACATTTCATGATATGACTTATAACGTAGTTACGATGTGATCTCTAAGTATATCATTCAATACTGGGGTCGGTTGAACATCATTGTTCTACTAACAATATGTTCCCATTGCTACTGACATCCTTGTTACAAGAACAATGTCCATGATTAAGAAAACGTAATCATCAGTTAGCACATGAGCTGGTCTTAGAGGCTAAACCAGGAACTCTTGGTGTTTACATTTCCACACATGCAAATGAGTTTTCTTCTGAATCTCACAGTCAGGGTCATTGCAATTATAGCACAGAAATATAAACATTAATTATGAACGTGGAAATATATATATAATAACATTTTATTATTGCCTCTAGGGCATATTTCCAACAGTCTCCCACTTGCACTAGAGTCAATAATATTGTCAGTGCTTGAGCACTTTACACCTATGGCATATCGGTGTAAGAGATGCTTCATTTGTGGTATAGACCTCATCTTCGGATCTGACGTTTCAGGCCCGTTTGTATCTTGCATATCTTCGCGTTTTCACGCTATCATAAAAATCACTAATTTTATCAGTTTAGCTTTGTATATGTTTGAATCATTTGGCAGGACCTTGGTTCCTTTAGAATAAGTCATGAAATCATTCGTCAATGTTCCATGAGCTTCAAGCATCTAGGAAACCATACCATGTTCATAAATGAATTTATGATTCAAAATACCCTCCTTGTTACTTCTTTAAGCAACAATATACTTAGCCTCTGTTATAGCATTCGCCACAGTATCGAACTTGACATAGTTCCTCCATACTGTGCCACCCTTACGTGTGAAACACATAATCCCAATTAAAATCGAAAATCGATCGGAGTAAGTATGAAGACTGAATTTGTGTAACTGCTTACATCAAAATTCAGCTGGTGTAACTTGTTACAACGAGCTCTTCATTATCTCCATTTTCCGAGAAACATATCTTATCTATCATAAGTTTAACTTTTCACTGTTTGTCCAATGATCAACATATTGATCACTTTGGTATCTTGCTCACAACCTTTTGGAGCACTGGACATATCTGGTTGTTTTACATATTATGGTGTACATGATTAATCCAAACACACAGGTGAGTGGAATTCAATTCACGTGTTTTTTTTTGCTTATCTGTGTTCATCAACACTGATTTCTGCAAACAACTTTTCACCACGACTTTGGCAAGAACATGTTTCTTGGCATTTCATACTAAACTACTTTAGTATCATGTCAATATGTAGTGTTGGCTTTAGCATGATCAGGCACTTACTATCTTCATAGATCACTGTGCTCAATACTAATGCTATATCAGCCCAAGTTCTTCAACTGAAAACTATTTCCAACGAAGTCCTTAATCGTGTCAAGAAATTTACATCATTTCTAATCAACAATATGTCATCTACATAAGGTTTTAGAAATATTATTCAGCTCCCACTTACTTTCTTGAATATTCAAGCATCTTCGTTATTCCTGATGAAAACAAACTCTTTTCGCAATTTCATCACAACGAAAATTCCAACTCCATTATGCTAGCATCAGTCCATCACTGGATATCCAAGGCTTGCATCTATTTTAGCATCCTTTGAATCGACAAAACATTCCGGTCGTATTACGTATACGTCCTTTGTTATATTTCCTTGTAGGAACTTTGTTTTGACGTTCATTCTACCATATCCTATAAATGAGATATGTAGTAATTGCTAGTATAACCCGAACTGACTAAAGCATTTCTACGGTCGACACTATTTCGCCGTAGTCAACTTTTGAACTTGCTAGAAAACAATTTTTCAACGAGTTGAGCTTTATGGATAAAACAATTTCATCTGAATCAATTATAGATCCATATATATATATTCTTCAGACTTTTAGTCTTTCGGAGGGTCTACCAAGTTCAAAACTTGACTTACTTCCATGGATACCATCTCGGATTATTTGGCATTTAGCCAAATCCCGGAGTCAGGGCCCATCAACGCTTCTTTGTATATCACAGGTTTATCATTGTCGAACAACAATATCTCGTTTTACATATCATGAATGTTTGTACGAGTTTTGTCTAACCTGTGTAGTTCAGCTGCGCACTTATTTGAAGATTCAACAATCTTTGACAAGTTGCACTGTCCTCCCACTCACCTTTTTGTAAGAAACTATTTTTCTTCAAAACACATTGTTCTTAACAGCAAACAGTTTTGCTTTTGTGTAGTGATAGAGGAATACCAAAACTTTTGGCATAACCTTAACAAAGTAGCACTTATCTGATTTGGGGTTTTGAGTATGTCAAACATATGCCTCATATACCCAAATTTTAAGAAAAGACAACATGGTTTTAACAGTCCATACCACATCTAATATGGTGTCATTTCAACAGATTTGATGATGCTCTTTTCAGTGTAAAAGCCGTAGTCACTAACGCATAACTTTAATAAGTATAATGGCAAATTGATAAACGTCATATTTGATCTTACCGTGTCATACATGGCTTGATTACATCTCTCGAACTGTTTACTCATAGTGGTGTTCCGGGAGACGCAAGTTATGACACTTCTTCACAACTCATCAGACGTTCGCTAAACTTGTAACTCAAATATTACTTTCTACAATCTAATTTGCAGAAGCTTTATTTTCTTGTTACAATGAATTTCTATTTCACTTTAAAATTCCTTGAACATTTCAAAGATTTCAGACGTATGTCTCGGTTGAACAGATATCCACATATTTGCTTGAACTCATGAGTGAAGATAGGGAATCCACTGCACACAACTACACTTATTGGACTACACACATCATCATGTATGATTACCAATGGTTTAGTTGCCCGTTCATGTATGGCCTATTTTTAGTCACATTACTTCGAGACAAAGATCGCAAGCGTCAAGTGATTCATAATCATATGACTCGAAAGTCCATCACTTATGGAAAATCTTCATGCATGTTATGTCACTTGTGATAAACGGCACTGCCACATCTATGTGGTATTTCTGTCAGTCTTGCGACGTTTAGCGTCAGTGTTATGGATGTTTTAATATTATTATCAAGATTCATAACATACAACCTATTCATAATGGAAGTATGGCCTTTATGTTATTCATAGCTTTGAACAACTCTCTTGCAACAAACATGATTCAAAATGATGTTTTGCAACAAGGCTAAAGTGTAGTAACAATTTACTCAACTATAAAATGAATTATGAAGATAATCATAGAGCCAACACACAGTATAGTAAACCTTTTACCGTGTTCCCGAGCGTGTCAAAACTCATCATTAGCTAGTCATAAAGGCCATAGTATTTCTTGCATCGAGTTGCAACAATATGCAATCGATGTGATATTCCGGTGATCAACAGTTTAATCACAATATACAGAATCCACAATTAACTGCTTAATCATGATTCCCAAGAATTACATCTCTTGACCAGCAATGAATTCATCTATAACTCCGTATGACTTTCCTTTCTGAGCTGGTTATTCCAGTCTTCTTTCGTTTTGCCTTTATACATATCATAGTTCTATTTCCAATGTCACTCCTACTCACAAAAGACCACACATGATCAAGGGTGGCGCAGGCCATGGACTTTCCGGCGTGTAAGTCTTACTAACACCCTATGGAACTTCCTTTCCCTTAATCCTCATCATCATATGATCATTGTTCTTCTGGATCCCACACTTATCAGTTTTGTTTAGAGCACAATGAACATTTTCACTAATGCTTACAATCATACATTGTACTAGATATCTTATATCCAACATTAATTGTCTTACTACTGAAAACTTATTTTTCAGTTCCATGAATATAACATAACTATCCCAAACTTTTCGAAGTTCGGGTTTCATGGTGGTGAAGACAATGAAATTAGCTGTCGTGGAATTCTAGCATTTTGGATTATGGACATAAGTCACATCATCCATAGCATCAGCGGGAGAGCATCAAAAATTTGCGATAGGACAAGCTCCTTCTCGACACTATTGAGGATAGTCCTCACAATACGGTACCAATCGTAAAGTTTTTACCAGATAAAACAGTTAATCAAAATCAATTGGGAAGGTGGTAACGCGAGCCATTATTCTACAACGATAATGCAAATACTAAGACTTTGTTCATAATTAAGTTGCACTTGTGATTAATCAATTTAATTACTAAGTGCGCTCCCACTCAGATCAATATCTCTCGTAATTGATGCTGGAGTGATTCAAGATCCAACCCAATCGTCCGCCATTGATGTGACATCACTGATGACTTAGACTGGACCGGTAGGCCAACTTGCCAATCACGCCAAAGGTGATTCTTGTTCATCTTTCGATGGGCGTGTTCCGGTAGAAAACTTTTATCCAAACCGTCAAGATAACCAAGTGTAATGTGATGTGTGTTCTTTTAACACACCCGTCTTTTAGGCGTCACACCGTGTGCACCCATGTGACATGACCTGCTCCGGTGTGAAACATAGTATAGACGGTGCTACAGTTGGGAGAACACTATCAACTTGATATTGTTTTGCGAGAGATCACCCTAATAAAACACGACTACCGCGCATCAAACAAGGGTGCATCAAAGGGATAAACATCACAGGCAGTTCATAAAATTATGTGATATGATATAGCCCTTTGCTTCGTGAAGTCTTCATTATCTTCACGTCGTCGTGGTTGAAGTCACCGTGTCCACCAACTTTGTCCTTGGTGCCGGGACCAACACCACGGTTTCCGGCATGTGCGTCGGGGTCCACCTCCGCATCGTAGATCATCACCTTGCATCTATCTATTGCTTTGCCTCGAGCTAATAAACAGTTCTGGCACGCAGGCCATAATTAAGTGACAATCATATGACTCCAGTCATCATGCCGTACCACGACACGCAGGTCGCGAATAAATATTACATAACATATAGCATCTCATACAAACACATTGCAAATCTTGAAGGCTATACCACATCACATGCATACTCTGCAAAAACGAGTTAGATCGCCATCTACACGGGTTGTTGCAACTTTTATCGTGGTTGTTAAGCAGGTTTACAAGGCAAACGAGAAACCCTAGACAAAAAAAAACACGATACTTCTTTTGTTGCTAGTTTAACATACGGGGTGCGTGTAGCAACTAATGCCACAAGCCAAACTTCGTTAAACGCGTGACCCCCGTGTGGATTTGAGTTCATAAAATCCACAAGCCCGTTCATGTAAAATTTTCTATAGAAAGACTAGAATGAGATCCAAGGAATTTGATGTAGTCCATGATCAAGGCAACCAGCATACTGGAAGCAGCATAGAGGGATCGATGGAAAACTCAATCCTTGTAGCAAAACCTCAACTTGCCATCAAGCATAGAAAAAATCACATGACAGGGAAGCAACAAGAAAATCAATGCCTCATATCACACATATGATCTAGACCTAAACATGCATCTAATCAAGGATCGCTCATGATACCACTGTTGGGAAACGTAGTAGAAAACAAAAAATTTCGGCCTACGAATCAAGAACCCAAGATCATCCAAGATAGATTGCATACAAGGTTTAGGTCTTTGCTCACCAACCGATGTAGCGGAAGTAGAGTTGGTGAAGCTCGTGGACGTAGTGGAAGTAGATCTCGCAAGTTCTCCCACGAACAGTCCCTCGATCAATCCCACGAACAAGTCCCACGATCTAGTCCCACGGACAAGTCCCATGAACAAGCTCCTCGAAGAAGGGTCGAAGGTACGACCCCTCCATTAGTATCCACACATCCCGTAGCAGCAATCCAGCAGCGCTCCCCCGTCCAGAGATGAACGCCACCGAGAAAACTAGAGGGAGAAAACCCTAACGGATTCCGATCTAGAACAGCGTCTAAACCGGGGTCTAAAAGTGGAGCAACGGGGTTTAGAGGAGGGAGGGTGGCGCATAGGCCTTGGGGACTGATTGTCTGTGTCTTCCCCCACCCTTGGCTCACCTTATATAGGTGGCCAAGGGGCCTAGGGCGCAGCTCAAGGAGGTTTGGGAGTCCAACTTGGACTCCCAAGCCTTCCAAACCTACACATGCCTTCCCACCGGAAACCTTCCATAATGGTATTTGGAAATCCCACCTGGAGGATCTCCCACCCCTTTTTGGTGCGCCCCCACCACCTGGCCGGCCAGGGCAGCCTAGGTGGCTTGCCCCCCAAGGCCAGGGGCGCAGGGCAGTGGGTGGTACTGCCCGGAACCTTCCGGAACCTTCTAGAAGCTTCCAGGACCTTCCGGGACCTACCGGGACTGTTTTGGGACATTCCGGACACTTTTGGAGCACTTCCATTACCTTCCGGAACCTCTAACGAATGTTCCGGAGCCATCTAAATGGGTTTCGGAGCCATCCGGGCAAAGGTTATTATGTCCGGTGAACACAACATATTGTTTAAGTTGTCCACCGATCACCGAAACTATTCCGGTTGATCGTAAACTTTCCCATTACCATTTTCATATGTTCCGGAACCACCTGGGACTACTCCAGAGTGATCCGGACATATCCTTAAATACCCAAAACTACTTTTGGTGCCCTTATGAACTATTTCATAAATCCCCGGAACTACTTCCGGTACCCGTATGAACTATTCTGCTTTGCTTCCACTAAACCTTCTACCATACTAGTATTCTAACAGACTACTGCTCGTTAAGTGTGTGACCCAATAGGTTCGGTATAATGCGGACATGACTCAGAACATCTTCCGGACATAGGTCAACAGCCTTTTGTCAATAGCCAATAATCAACAGCGGAGCCATGGACACCCATGTTGACTCCCGCACATACACGAAGAAACTTCGAGTGAACCATTATGTTTAGTCATGTACCATTCCCTTTGCTTCGCGATATATGACAAAGTTAGAGGAGAGAAGTTTGGCACCCATGTGTAACAACTTTTGAACACAAGCCAATCGTTATCCTCTTTGCTCGTTTGTCCCTTTTCTCGTTATCGTATTCCGGTATCCCCGTGACTGAATCACAATGCGTCTGGCCAGACTATAATGGATACCGTCATACCGAGTGGGCCCGAAGTGAATATCTTCTTCATCGTGAAGGAGCAAATCCCATTCTTGAACTATCACAGTCACTAGCCACACCATCTGACATACCCAGAACTTATTTTACTACTTCCCATTTATGGGAGGATTCATCTAAGAACCAAAGCATGTCTTCCTGTGTGAAGCAACTCGATACTCTCATGGTCTAAGGAATTACGTATATGATAACATTTCATGATATGACTTATAACGTAGTTATGATGTGATCTCTAAGTATATCATTCAATACTGGGGTCGGTTGAACATCATTGTTCTGCTAACAATATGTTCCCATTGCTACTGACATCCTTGTTACAAGAACAATGTCCATGATTAAGAAAACGTAATCATCAGTTAGCACATGAGCTGGTCTTAGAGGCTAAACCAGGAACTCTTGGTGTTTACATTTCCACACATGCAAATGAGTTTTCTTCTGAATCTCACAGTCAGGGTCATTGCAATTATAGCACAGAAATATAAACATTAATTATGAACGTGGAAATATATATATAATAACATTTTATTATTGCCTCTAGGGCATATTTCCAACACCTTCTTGTTGTTGACTGCTCGTGATTGCTTCGTAGTAATAGATGCTTGCTCGTCGATTGCCTTTCCAATGTTTCCTTCTTGTGTGCTCCCATAGTTATTCTCGGATACGCTGCGGGCTTGCAATCGACTACACCTTTGGCTTCATCTTCTCATCAGGTAAGGGGGAGCATATATCATGCTTATAACTTTCAGCTCACTTGTGCCTAGGTATAGGATAGAACGATTGCTTGATCCTACCACCTCATATTTATGCCTCTCAAATAAACCCAAACGGCCATGTCCCCCACATACTAGCAAACCATTGTTTGGCCATGTACCTTGCTTGCTTAACCACTTCTTAGTATGCATGCTAGAATGCTATCAACTGTTATCATGTTACTCCTTGGATTGGGCTATCACATTATTATATTGTTGTGGATGATATGATTATTATAATGTTGACTATATTCGACGAAGGATGGAAGGTCTAGGCTATCCCGCACTGATGCTTTGTTCCATTCGAGTCACCTAGGACCCGAGTTCCGGGTATTGTGTCTCTTGACGAGCGTGCCTAACCGCGTGTGGGATACTATGGGGTCCCCTTTTCTTACCTACCTAGCTTCAAACCTTTCTAGAGGTGGCCCAAGCTGATTTACCATTTGAAACCATGCATATATGTTTGTCGGGTTGCTCCTAGCAGATATCCTTTAAAACACCATGGGCCAGCAGGGACATGGTTTCCTTGTTGGTCCACCCTTGTCCGGCGAGGGCCCGACCCCATGTGAGGTGTCCCGGTAACCCAAACCCTGTTGAGACGGAAGAGGCCGATCCGAGAGCGCGGTCGGCTTTTGGATTGGGTGTCGACTCCCCGGGGGCCACACGGATTTGTTCGTTTTTAGCTAGAGGGACCTGTCGTTTTGGATCTCTCGGCACTAAATCATAAAATGGTTGCCTATGATGGGTAGCAACTGAGAGAGATGGGCGTGCGTGCGGAGCCTTGTAATGGGCAGTTGGTAAACCCCTGCAGGGTTAAATCTTTTCGAGAAGTCGTGTCCACGGTTATGGACGACTTGAGACCTACTCCTTGTTCATAGACAACTACAACTGAGATAATCTTAATAACTTGATCAATGTGTGTGTGTGTGCCTTGACTGCTTCTTCTTCATCGGGATGCGAAGGGGAGGATAAGGATAAGATAGATATTATGTTTTCATAAGTAGCTGATAGCAGACTTGTTGGAGGCGATTCCTCATCGAATTCTTGGCTTCTCATCTTACTCAGAATAGAACTTTAGCCACTCTTATTGCTAGCGCGGTGCAACCTCACCACTACCCCCATATTTCCGTGAGAAGTTAGTTACAAGACTTGTTGATATAGGTCACCCCTTCTTTTCTCTTTTATGCACGTTATGCAAACGATCTTGGACTTCAGAGGAGCTCGACGACCCTTCTTCTGGACGCCTTCGTGGAGAGTCAACGACGACTAATTAGGCGGATCCCAGCGGAGAGCCTGGACCCGTGAGGACGTGGGAATGGTGTGTTTTACCTTTGCCACTAGGCATTTGATTGTAGTCTGTACTCAGACATGTATCTTCCGCTGATGTATTGTATTAAGGCAATTGTATGCCGATTGTATGAGATGTTTTATCCGTGTAGCTGTAATGTTGTGATATCATGTTGGAAATCCGGGGCATATGGCATTGTCATATGTCGCGGTGTGACCGATATGTGCTTCGCCCCGGATCTGGATGGAAACATCTAGATCTGGAACAGTACCGCATATCGGGCCTTACAACTTGGTATCAGAGCCTTACCAACCGTAGGATCCCTTCTCTGGCCGAAGTCGAGTCTAGACAAAACTATTTTGTAGTTACTAAGTTAGTTATCGGAGAGTAGGAATCTTTTAACTCCTTACCCTTGCTCTGGTCAGGACAACTATCGTAAGTGATTTATTCTCGCCTTATCCCCTTCAAACTCAGGATCTCAAGAGTGTGGAGTTTCAGAACCGTTACAATGACTTGCTTGTAGCGTATTGTCTCGATTCCGATCTCAGGTTGGGAAATCATGTAGTACCTTTAGCCTATCCGACTCTGGTTTACATCTTGGTTGTCTATTGACTTCATTCCTCTTTCCTAGTATCCTCACGATTTGAGTGAGAATGCTTCCCTTGATCTTCGCTTTGGACTATCGTTCTTCCTCTTGATCTCTCAATGGTTTCGTTCTCCGACGTTGCCATCTCTCTACGGAAAGTTTCTCGGCAGATCTTCGTCGTTCGACATGGAGCAGAATCCCTTGTTGGTGGTGTTGAGGAATGTCGACTCTCTTTTCTCCCCCCTCCCTCTCCCGGATCTTCCAGGATCTCGGGACGAGATCCCTTGTTGGTGGTCTTGTATTGTAACAGCCCGGGATTTTCACCCTAATATAAAATTTATTTGTTTCTTTATATTGTTGCTTATTAGAATTGTTTGCAGTATTTGCTTCGTCGATTTATTAATCTGTGACTATTCTCCCCCTCTCTTTCTTGTATCTAATGGGTGACCGGACCCCGTCCACATGGCCCACCACCATCTGCCAGCCACCACCTGAGCCCCGGAACGATCTGGATCAATAGATCCAGATCCGACGGCCTGAAGGCTGCCACGTCGCGGCGCCTACCCGAGCTTTCCCGCGCTGCCCGGATCCCACTGCGCCCCGAGCTTCGTCTCCCGTGGCCGCGCCGCTCGGCTCCGTCAAGCCACTGCACCCCGGCAAGCAAGTGTCGAGCCCGGTGAGCCCCAGCGCGCCCTTTTCCTTCCCTCCTCCTTTCCCTCTCTCCCTAATCCTCCCTGCTCTCTTCCCAGGGAGTCGCGACACCCAGGGCCGCCATGGATGCGGGTTGCACAAGATCTCCGCCACAAGACCTCATCAGCCGCCGACGCCCAGATCTTGCTTCCCAGCGTCGATGCGCCCCGGATCCGCCCTTCCTTGTCGCCTGCGCCGCCCCTTGCCACCGGACCTTGCCGGAGCACCAGCGGAACGGCGCCGCCGTCGGGCTCCCTCCCGTTCGAGACGAAGCCGCAACCTCGTCCGCTCCCTCGCCCGCATGCTTGCAGTGGGTCGGCGCGCCCTAGCGGCCCAGCTCCCCTCTACCCAGTGCCGCGCGGCCCAGTCCGCCTCCACGGCCCGCAGCGCCTGCTCTTCCCAGACGATAACCAGCTATCCTCCGCCCACCCCTCCTATTGGGCTCGGCCCACTATGGTGAGTGCCTATTTTTTCCTTTTTTTCTTCTGTAGTAGTTGGGCTCGGCCCAGTACTATCTGTCGCTCGGTGCGTTGAATAGATATCTAGCGTCGCCCTTTTTTGGCCCGAGTAGGGCAGATTCGGCCCGAGAATGTTTTTTTTTCTTTCCTGGTTTATTAAATTGGCAGATTGTGTTTTATTTTTGTGATGCCCGTATCTTTTCAACCATGGCTCAGATCGCAACGCTTTCTACATAGAAGTTGCTTAGTTTTTTTGCGTAGATTAATAAAATGTTGCCCTTTGCCATGCTTGAGATTTTTTACATGTTGTTTTACTGCTATTTACATCGCATTCCATTGTAAACTATAATGGCCATAACTTTTTAACCGTTGCTCTGATAAAAATGTTCTGTACATGTATCTTGACTAGTATTTCGTATAGGTTGTGAATATGCTGCTCTTGCTTGCTAATAAAAATAATAAAATATGGTTTAGGGCAGAACAGTACCAAATTCTTAAATTGTCGTGGGACACTTCGTGTTATGTCATGTTTAAGGTGTTGCCTCACTTAAATTTACTAGCATAGATAGTTTATTTTATGCTTCAGCTCATGCCATGCTTGAGTGCCATGTTAACAAACTTTGCTCATGTTGTGTAGCTAAACAAACTGAACCATTGTAAATGTGCGGTATCGTCGTGTGTGACGAGTACTCCACTTAACCTATTAGTAATCGCTCTCGACGGTAGATCCATATCATAGTGTGTTGCCTCGTGTTGCCTTCTTGTTGTTGCCTGCTCGTGATTGCTTCATAGTAATAGATGCTTGCTCCTCGATTGCATCTCCAGTGTTTCCTTCTTGTGTGCTCCCATGGTTACTCTCGGAGACGTTGCAAGATTGCGATCAACTACACCTTCGGCTTCATCTTCTCATTAGGTAAGGGGAGCATATATCATGCTTATAACTTTCAGCTCACTTGTGCCTTGGTATAGGATAGAACGATTGCTTGATCCTACCACCTCATATTTATGCTCTCAAATAAAGCCAAACAACATGTCCCCCACATCCTAGCAAACCAATGTTTGGCCATGTACCTTGCTTGCTTAACCACTACTTAGTATGCATGCTAGAATGCTATCAACTTTTATCATGTTAGTCCTTGGATTGGGCTATCACATTATTATATTGTTGTGGATGATATGATTATTATAGTGTTGACTATATTCGACGAAGGATGGAAGGTCTAGGCTATCCCGCCCCGATGCTTTGTTACATTCGAGTCACCTAGGACCCAAGTTTCGGGTATTGTGTGTCTAGACGAGTGTGCCTAACCGCGTGTGGGATACTATGGGGTCCCCTTTTCTTACCTACCTAGCTTCAAACATTTCTAGAGGTGGCCCAAGATGATTTACAATTTGAAACCATGCATATATGTCTGCCGGGTCGCTCCAAGAAGATATCCTTTAAAACACCCTGAGCCAGCGGGGACATGGTTTCCTTGTTGGTCCACCCTTGGCCGGTGGGGGCCCGGCCCCATGTGAGGTGTCCCAGTAACCCAAACCCTGTTGAGACGGAAGAGGCCGATCCAGGAGCGCGTGTGGTACCCTGGACTATATGTCCGAAGCGACCAGCTATGTATACGGTCATGCTCCCATGATCAGTTCGCATGACACACAACTCAACATGGATATCATAGTCTCAATGTTCATACAATACCGAATACAATAACATAGTCTTGCAAGCCCTCATCGGGCTCAAATGGCAGCGGAATAAGAAAAAGCATCAAAGGTAGTGCGGCACAATCCACAGGGTAGATTAGAGCATAGCACGTCCTAGTAATCGCCGGTAGCATCATCGTCATATACTTGCTCCTCCAAGCCTGGCCGATTGAATAACCAGGGACAAAGTCGTGAGTACATAGAAAGTACTCGCAAACCACCTAAGAAAGAAGCAAAGTTTTGCATACGGAAATAGTGGGATGGATATATGGTGGAGTTTTTCCATAGGGATTTCCTATCTACTCAAGATTATTATTAAGTTGGAAAAGTTTTAAACTTGGCAAATTTTATTTCCCACAATGAATTTGGATAAGTCAAGTCCAACCTTTTTCCAACAATATCAACATCATCATCGCGAACCATAAACTCGGCACCGGGCTTTCTCATTTATTCCCCACAAAGTGTGGCCTCACTAGTTGTCCATGACCGTGGACTCCGGCTACTCGAATAGATTTACACTCTGCAGAGTTTTTACACTTTACCCACCTCATTCGATACATCCGCCGTGTGTCCCCACGGATCGTCTTACTTTAGTATGCGGGACTTAGATAATCGACCATAGTTTTCCCCTTGTCTGTCCTAGTACAGGTGAATCTACCTCTTGTGTACTACATGGACTGTCAGTGTGTCAGGTCATGCTCCTCTTGGACCCAAGCCTGCACCGTAGTCGAAGAGCACCATGGTTCCTTCCGACACTAAGCCTAGAGAATTTCACCCATCGACTTCGAGGGCTATCGGATTCGTGGAATCACCCATCCATGTGTAGTTATAAGACCCCCGTACTAAAACAAACAAGCTTCCAACTAGCGTTGTCCCATACCAGAGTATAGTGGTTGTACTGTAAGGCTAGTTTTTGGCGGCACTTATAGAGAGTCCCTCCAGACTTTGTCCATGTCCGACGATGTTCCACAAACCCGGCCATACCACCTTCTTAGGTGTACGTCGTACCATATAGGGTGAAGTATGACTTTCCAAGTTGTTATGTAATGATAATGCTAGAGTTGAGTGATGGTCTCGACGGAGTGTTGGGATCACCGGGGTTCTACTTTCTTTTCCCAAATAGGTAGGCTATGGGGGGTGTATTGTTTTCCTAATACAACTAATACAATCCCAAACCATATGAATATAATACTAGCATGATACAATATAAGTGATACAGGAAAAGTAAAAAGGGTAATGCGGGGTTTTGAGTTTTGACGGTGGCTTGCCTTCCTCGGCGAAGTACCCCGGATCGGCTTCTTTGACGGCTTGGGAGGAGTCTTCACCTGCAGCGTAAGGCGTATCGTCTACACGTTGCGAAAAGAAATTCACCATTACAACAGGGCAATATGTCAGAACCCTCTGTTAGGTATGTTCTAGGATCAAGACTCAATTTGCATCATGTTAAAAAAATTCAAAATAAATTGAAATGGGAGAGAGAACACCCCACAGATGAATTTAATTCAAATGGCCAGAAATAAAGTTGCTCCAAAAATTCCTTTTGCATTTTTGAAAAGTCTCATAAATGAGTGCGATCACATATCAAGTGATGTGGGACCAACCCCATGCTCATGGATTTTTCAAATATTCAAACAGGAGCATGGATTTAAATTTAAACCCCTATTTGAATTAAAGTTCAAATAATTTGTATCTTAAAAATGCGCAAACTTTATAAGTGGCTAGCTATATGCATCTCAAGTCCACATAAAAATTTTGGGCATTTTATAAAATGGTTTTCTATTTTATCAGAGCCAAAACAAATAAACAGAAAAAGAAAGGAAAGATTAAACAGAAAAATAAAAACAGAAAAGCTTACCTGAAGAAGCCCAACTCATCGCCCCGCGGCCCACTAGCCTGGCCCAGCCCGCAAACCCCCCTTGTCGTCTCCTGCCGCGTCGACAAGCACCTCGGTGGAGGGCATGCCGACGCCGGCGAGCACCAGCCTGCCTGCCTGGCGCCCTCCCGAGCCCTCTAGTCGCGCCATGACGACGCCTGGAGACGCTGCTTCCATTCCTTCCCCCTGTACAGCCTCATCCTCCCCTCCTGTATTGATCCCACACGAGCCCGAGCGCCACCGCAGGGCACGTCGCCGAGAACACGCGGCCATCGTCGTCGAGAAGCCCCCGGAGCCTGTCCATCGTCTTCGCCATAGCCGTCTTCGTCTTCGAGCAGAAGATGGGCAGCTGAAGCCCTCTGGAGCCGCCGAATCAAGTCGCCATCTTCGTCTCCGGCCGCCGGAGTACCTCGTCGATTCCGTCGCCGCTGGACCATCCCCTCCCGTGCTGCCTCCTCCGTCGAGTTGCTGGTGAGATCACGGTCAAAAGCCCTTTGCTTGCGCCCTCAATCCGTGCCTCCTTCGTGATCTTCCATGGGAGCCGTAGCTCAGCGCCGCCTGCGTCGATCATGATCCCCTTGCTCGCCTGCGTCGATCTAGCCTATCCCCGCTTCAAGTGGAGCCCTGCATCAAGTTTTGCCTCGCGGTCGTGCCTCTATCGCCGCTACTGAACCTCGTCGGCAAGGCAAGCAAACCCCCATTGATCATGTCGATAAAATCCCACTTCCCTCTCAGTCTCGCTTATGCATTGTTTAGGATGATTACCATGCTACGTTTCTACCGCATAGATGAACCCATTCCTTTGCATGACCTATCATTTTTCACAGTAGTAAGCAAACCACAATCCTAGCAAATGTAGGAGTTGATTGATATCATGTGGCCCCTGCAACTATTACTGCTTATTGCATGCTTAGAGTGATACAATGTTGATACGGTTATGTGAGTCGGGATGGTAGCAATCATGTTGATGATGGTGGAAATGTGTTGGTGAATCTACCCTAATACAAGGTGAACGATGAGAGGCTGTGTAGGAGTACACAGTGGGTTGTCTCGTTGAACACCGCCCTAAGTCCGATTCTTGTGTGGTGATCCAAGATGAAGAGTACAACCACACATTGGGCTCACTGGCCCCTCTCAACTTACTAACTCATCCCTTTCGATGTCCAGATGTCGCAGTAGTTCGGAGTTCTGGTAAGTTTGTAGCCTGGCTGCTAAGTGAGAGAACGGCTCAACCGAGACCAGCTTATGCACCACGCACACATCATCTGGGTCCACTTCGGTAAACCGGACGGGTTCACGATAGTGGTAGCCAACCCAGGTAGGCGGCTTTCTTGGAATAGATCGGTTATGAGGTAACAGTTGTGGTGAATATCCTCGCCGACACCCCTT
This sequence comes from Bromus sterilis, assembly GCA_950022295.1. Classification (NCBI taxonomy): domain Eukaryota; kingdom Viridiplantae; phylum Streptophyta; class Magnoliopsida; order Poales; family Poaceae; genus Bromus; species Bromus sterilis. Next base: position 352,404,601 of record OX465597.1, read on the forward strand.
GAATTGTGTCGAGGCCAAAGGCGGTACCTGATTGTCATGTGTGTGTAGCGGTACACCCTTTCAGGGTTAACAAAACTATTCGAATAGCCGCATCCGCGGTTATGGACTGCTTGGAAAACTTAGCTTGATTACTAGACAACTTCAATGGATACTTAGAAAACTTGCCAAGATAAGCGTGAGTGCTATGGCATGCTTTCTCGTGGGAAGTCGAGGAAGGACCCATAGTGGTGTAATTGGTTGGAGACATGTAGTGGACTCGTGTACGCTTCTTACCTCAAGTCTGGTACTCGTAGTTCAGGACTAGCCAATTCAAAGCTGGCACTTGTGCTTATGAACCCCACCTCCCTTTACCTTGATACATGTGCATGAGTAGCATAGCTCCTACGTAAGTCTTGTTGAGTACAACTTTGTACTCACGTTTGCTTATTCTATGTTTTAGATGAACCCACTGACCCCGAAGGTGGATTCTTCCTGGAGCTCGACGACTGATCAAGCTAGTGTAGTCCCAGTCAGACGACTGGTCCCTCATGGAAGGGCTTGTTTATAAATAAGGCTTCTCTAAGCCATTTGTTAAACTTGTCTGTACTCAGACCTACTTTGCTTCCGCATGCTTGTTGTAATGTTGGATCACGGTCTCGTGATCTCTGTGTGCACTCTGTAAGAGTTATCAATAAAGTTGTACACTTTGTAGAGAATTGCAATGATACCTGCGTTCATACTAGACATGTGTGTTGCGTGTATGATTATAACATGCATGTCTTAGTATGGATTTTCGAGACCTTAGTTGTGATCTGGCTGGCGGTCTTTTATACACCAAGTGGCCCTTAGATGTGTGCAGCTTGGGGCATCGCGATGCGATTGCTCGTGACTCTGTCACGTGCACACTTTGTTGTATGATCGAGCCCGCCCTAGACCCTGACTAAGTGATCGGGCTGGAGTAAGTCTATGTAAGTGTTATAATACAACCGAGAGTATGGTTGAGGCGATTTGTCTATGAATATGGGAGTTCACCACCCATATCATTTAGACTCGTGTGCGGACGATGAGGATCCATCTAAGTTGATCATCCGGCCTGGATGGGATGCCCCTCACGTTCGATGCTTTCCGAGAACGTTTGTGCTTGGCCTTGTCTTCTTAGACAAGTGGGTACGGTTCTCGGCTCTCCATATGATTGTGTTGTAGCGGGTCTTGCATACGCTAACCCCGGGTCCCGACACAATAGCAATGCACACACCACTCAATTTTTTAAACAAAATCACAAGCGACAAAGGACAAAAAAAATTTCAAGGTTTTCTATTTATTAAGATATAAATTTTATACCACCTCAACAAGGTTAAAATTTATAACAAGGCATTAGGATAATTTTGGTGGATTTGTTAACATCAATATTAAATAAAACAAATTTAAATAAAAAGAACGTTTTTAACCCATTTTATTCACTAACAACTTTTAAATTTAATTCATTTTATTAACTAAATGTATAACAAAATTGCTACTGACCAGAAGCTAATTCAATAATAATCTAAAAAACTAATACTAGTAACAAAAATTCTATTGAAATTAAACTAGCAATAGAAATAATAATAAAGAGTCACAATTTTATCTAAGCATAACAATATTCTACACATGTAGAAAAATAAAGCATAATTCTATGAACATCACAAAATTTATTTCACATTTTTCTGAGCTATAAATATTTTTCTAATATTCTAAAGGTTTTACATATTAAAAGAAAAAGGGATCAGCAGGCCGGCCTGGGCTAATTGGCGCCCACGCGCGGTCTTCTCCAATGGTCCGAGACGGGGCACAGTGCAGCGGTTGAGTTTTTTTTAACGCGAAGGAGTACGGGCCTTTCCTGGTCGTTGGATCAAGTCTGATCTAACGGCCAAGGGGTCTTCCTCCTTAGCTCGGGCACGAGCATGGCTTGACAGCCATGGCAAATAGGGAGGTGCAGGGGCTCACCGGAGGTGCTCCCGGCGGCGAGGGGCGGCGGGAATGGGTGGCGGAGGTGTGGCACGGCAGCGGGGTTCCGTTTTTGCTCTTTGGGGCGACGCTTGACGTGAAAAAAACCGGCGGTCGGGGTAGATGGGCGTGGAAGTGGAGGGGCTCGGGGCGACGCGTCTGGGCTCTTGGCCGATGTCTGCTCACTGGCAGAGCTACGGCGTGAGAGGGCGGAGGCGCACCGGCCTGCCCTCCCTTCTCATCCTCTTCTTCTGCCTCCTCCTCCTTCTTTATCCTCCCGCCTCCTCTTCTGTTCCTTCTCCTCTTCTACCGATCGGGCTAGGGGTGGAGTGGAGTTGGTGTGGGGAGGGCGCAGGGCGCTGGTGGAGCGGAGTGAGGGGCTGGGGAGGCTGGGGTGCTCCCCTTTTATAGCGAGGCAAGGGAGGGTGCGGGAGGGGGAGCCGGAGCGGGGAGAGGCGCGGGCGCGCGCTCTTGCTCCCGAGCGATCCGTGGCCTCCTCGTCTACTGGCCAACGGAGGCGGTGGCAATGGCTGACATCAGCGGGGTGACTGATGTCTATGCACGCTTCTATTCTTGTAGACTATGTTGGGCCTCCAAGCGCAGAGGTTTGTAGGACAGCAACAATTTCCCTCAAGTGGATGACCAAAGGTTTATCGAACTCAGGGAAGTGGAGGTTGAAGATGGTCTCTCTCAAGCAACCCTGCAATTAAGATACACGAAGTCTCTTGTGTCCCCAACACACCTAATACAACTAGGAGTTGTATAGGTGCACTAGTTCGGCGAAGAGATAGTAAAATATGGGTGATAGGTGTGGCAAAGCAAGGTAATATAACTCTATAATAAAAAGTGCAGCAAGCAAACAAGTGACAAAAGTGAGCACAAACGTTGTAACAATGGTGGAAACAAGGCCTAGGCTTCATACTTTCACTAGTGGAAACTCCCACCAAAATTAACATAGTCTAATCACATGATATTTCCCATAAAACATGCAATGAAGACGCACTCGGAGGTCATTCCTTTGTGGTCAAGAGATGAGGAGAAATTATGTAGGGCTACAAAATCACACCTCAAAGTTCGTAGTTCTCAATCTATGGATTTCCCAATGTCACCGCGGCCATCCAAAAAGAGTACCACAATCACCACAACATATCTCAAGGATATTCAAAGACAAGCACCAAGAGACTCTCAATCTTCAATCAACACACAAAAGAGGAAATCACTCATGATAATATTCTTCTAACCCATGTCCAATAGACCACTGTCACCTTGCTCTCGGGGATTATACTAGATAAGATCAAGTGAGTACATCAATCCAATACATAGAGGAAGGGAAATATCATGGGATCACCCTAGATTAACATAGCCTATGATCACAACGAAGATCACATCATGAGAGAGAGAATTGACCACATAGCTACTGGTAGAAACCTTAGCCCCGAGGAAGAACTACTCCCGCATCATGGAGGGAGGAAGCAACGTTGATGGAGATAAATCCGGGGGCACTTCCCCGTCCCGGCAGGGTGCCGACACAGGAATTCTGGTCCCCTGAAGCTCGTCGGCGATGGCGGAGGAGATCGTAATCGCTTCTGGAAAAAGTACTTCGATATTAGGGGTTTCCTCCGCGGGGGTAAATATAGGCCAAAGGAGGGGGCCAGGGGGTCCACCACGGCTCCAGGAGGGTCTTTGGCGCGGCCTAGGGGGGGCCGCGCCGGGCACCCTCCTGGGCCCCTGGTGGTGGCCCTCCCTTCCTTCCTTGGTGATTCCGGAAGCTTCCGGGACGCTGATTTTTTATATAATTTTTTTGGAATTTATTGGCACTTTTAATGGCCGGAAAACCTGAAATATAAAAACAGCAGAAAACAGGAACTAGCAACTGGGTGCACTGAGTTAATAGGTTAGTACAAATATGATCAAAAGTGTATGCAAGTTCAATCAAAACATGGCAAAGTCACACGTTTGGGACGTATCAACATCCTCAAGCTTAATTCCTGCTCGTCCTCGAGTAGGAAAATGATAACAAGCATAATTTCTGTGGTGACATGCCACACAATCATATAAGGACTTTTTAAGTAAAGCAATCAAAGCATGCAATTCAATTCAAGTCTTAACAAGCAAGAGTCTATATTAGCATTGACACAAGCAACAAAAGAACAAAGGGTGCAAGAGCTCTCGCTGTCTGTGACTTGAATGTCTCCAAATGGTGTTTGCGTGCAAGAAATGGGATAGGGAATACAAGTTGAAAAAGTATTTTTGTTGAGAACTCAAATCTACTAAAGTTTCACACTTGGTCTTCTTTGGAATCTTATCTTGAATCGTCCCCAGACCACTAGCCAGGTACAAGTCATCTTGATCCACTCCTTTTCGATATTTTGAGCACTCATGCATTGGATGAGCGTAAGCACGAAAGTTGACACTTAGGATGGCAAAGAGAGAATATGATGGAGGAGGAAGACAAAAAGGGTGAGAAAGGCTCACATCAATGAGGACAATCATAGGCGAGAATGCCAAATGATAGATATGATGGGATTGCCATGCAACGGATGCACATATGAGCTAAAAACCTCTCCAATGGAACTAGTGGGGTTGCATCTAACTTGCTCTCTCATGAAGACCTAGAGCTCTTTTGAGGAGGCTCATCCTTGGAATATGCAAGCCAAGTTCTATAGTGTGAAGGTCCCCACATAGCTATATGCATGATCATCTGTATGGAGTACAAGGATAAGAGGGAGTACTAGTGTGGATTTTTCAAAAGGATAGTAGTGTTGCCCCTTTCTCTCATTTTATTTCTTTTTATCTTTTTCCATTTTTTTGTATTTTTTTGGTGGCCTCAATGGCTCTTTCTATTTAACTCTCATTTTTCCTCTTTGGGATCTTATATTATGTCCACTTTGGGATCTTTTCCTCACTTAAGGGAAACACTCTATTTTACAAGAAGGTATAGAAGATCTTTCACACTTTACAAGGTACTCAAATCATAAAGAAGATGTAGCTATCATGACGTATGCAATGTATGCCGCTGCCAGTGTAGCAGGAACATGTATGACATGAAGATCAAGTCATGAAGAGGTGGATGTTGCATGGCAATATATCTCGGAAAAGGCTATGGAAATGCCTTGATAGGTAGGTATGGTGGATGTTTTGAGGAAAGATATAAGGAGGTTTATGATGACAGAGCGTATCATGCCAAGGGTTTGGATGTACCGGCGAAGGTGGACACCAACTCTCGGAGTGAGAAGAAGGCAATGCACGGCATGGGAGAGGCTAGAAAATATGAGAAGGTGGAAGTGACAACTTTCAATACTTACATTAGTCCGAAGAACTCATGCACTTATTATCGGTAACTCTCAATCTAATAAGGAGGTTCACAAAGAGACAAGTACCCCGAGGAGGAGTGTATGGGGGTTTGGTTATCCTTGCGCATCCTCGACTCATGGTACGTGAGTTTACTCTAATATCCGATCCCTCCAAAGATTAGCGATCCATCTAGTAGCTAGAGTTCTCAACTAGTTTTGTAGGTTTTTAAAAATAAACATGGATTGCCCAAAATACGACACCTATCACTAATAGGCTAGAGCTCTTGACACCAAAATTTCCAACATTACTCACATCAATACCTCAAAACTATTGCAAGTTACTACTAAAATTAAATAGCAACCTCAATTACCTACTTTCAAAAAAAGACAGAACTCAGTGCAACAACCAACTCTCTTAACAATATAAACATGTAAACTAAAGAGAGTTCTAGAAATAAACTAAACAAAAGCCAAGGCTCTTGCTAAAGACAAACTAAGACTAAAACTAAACATGGCAGTAGATATGAAAAGATAAAGAACACACAACAGCAAAAAGATAGGCATGAAGAATCCTATGACGGGTTCTAGATTTTGAAAGTGGAGCGTGTTTATCTCCCACACAAACTAAGAAGGGATCTAACTTTGTTATGAACAGCAATAAAATCTAAATAAAACTGAAAATAAAACCTAAGAGCGAGACGCTCCAAGCATAGCACATAACGCATGAAGTGATAAAAATATAGTGAGACGAAGGACGAACTGAGGATTGTAGATGGAGAAGGGGATGCACGGGGCATACCCAAGCTTAGACGCTTGAGTCTCCTTGAATATTTGTTGGGGATGCATGGGGGAATCCCCAAGCTTGAGCGCTTGACACACCCGAATCTTCTTTCATCATCTTCCATCGCACACTTGAAAACTCCCTTCATACATAACTCATCATAAGCTGATTAGAGAGGTTAGTACCCTTAATAAATAATTTTTCCCCACTGTATATAAAGATATTCTTGAAGAGCTACTGTTTCTCAAGATTTCCAAAAGGTTTTTGCAAAGAAAAAGCAAGCTTAAGGTTTGCAAAAGTTAGGAGAGACAAAACGTGGTAGAATTTGTGAAAAACAAAACAACATGTAGTAAAGAATTTTTTAGGGGTACTTCTGCACCTCAAATCAAAAAACTCAGAACTTACGAAAGTTCTGTAATTGTATAGAGCACGCTTTGTAAAACACTCAGCTCAAAAATATGAACTGGTGATTTGATCTGATTTTTCCCGTCACGAGGACATAATCTGTTTTCTGGACAGCATGTCACAACTTTCACTTCCCTTGTGGTATGAGGCTATAGCTTGGCACAAAGCTTGGAAATAAAGATACAATGATGTTGCTACAGTAGTAACAACCATCAAGACCACTAAAAGCTGAAAGTAAAAACTCAATTTAAAGATAACAAGGGTTGTCTCCCTAGAGCTCTTTCTTTATAGCCATAAAGATAGGCTTAAGATTTTAATGATGCTCTTGTAGGAGTAAGGAATAAGAGTTGAAGAACAAAAGAGAGCATCAAGAAGCAAATAAAAAACACATTTAAGTCTAACATGCTTCCTATGCAAAGGGATCTTGTAGAGGAATAACTCATTGAAGCATAAACATATTATCATAGGAAGGCAAAATAAGTGCAACTTCAAAACCTTCAACATAAAGAGAGGGAACTTGATATTATTTAAATATCTATAAGAATATGTTCCCTTCTCATAATAATTTCTAGTAGGATCATGAATAAACTCAAAAATATAAGTATCACATAAAGCATTGTTACCATGATCCACATGCAAAAGGGTACTCTTAATCTCCACATAAGCATAATCTTTCTCATTGGTAATAGTGGGAGTAGGACTATCATAAAAAACTTGAACACTATAGATTAATTGTGCATTAGGAAGATGGTGTTCAACAAGGGAGTAATCCCCTCCATGATTATGACAAGTTTCATAAGGATAGTTTCTCCTTATGTCATAGGTACCTTTATAATCACTATAGATAGGAGTTATAACATCATCATATTAGAGAAGAGCATTATCATTGCTAGCAACTATATTTGTAAACATGTTGTCTTTATTCTTACTACCAAAATAATTATCAATTACCACATCACTAATGGGTAACGGACTTGCAATCCTATCATCCCCAAGCTTAGAGCTTTCCATATCATCACTCTCAGAGTTGGTACCAAAAAGGTTCTCAAGATCATAAGTAGCATTATCATAGTTTTCCCAATCACAAAAAGTAAGATGCATATCATAATAAAAATCATCTTCAATAGTTCCTACGAACTTAACATCAGTATAATAATGAATGCAATCAAGCTCACCGTCCTCCAAAATTTTCTGTCCGTTAGGATAAAAATTGATGCGAGGGATATGCTCAGGCCAGGTTGATACCCATTCTTCTTCCTTCTTGCTTCTCTTCCTCCTCCGCTTATTTTTCTTCTTCTTCACCTTAGGAGGGAGTGGTTGGAGATGATGTTTCTCCACATATCCTGGTTTATCATTAGAAACAATAGGGGAAACATGGGAGAAACTCTCCTTTTTATTAGTAGAGATATAAGAGACATTTTTATACGTTGGTAAAGTTCCCTCCTTTCTAATCTTACTTATGTAATCATTTTCATGGTAATTAACAACACAATAGAGATGGCAATTTTGCAAAGTGTTGCTAATTCCTAAGGCATTAACATCTAGCCAAGAAGTCTTTTCTGATAACTCTTCACACATCAAAAATAACATAAGTTCATCATAAAGATCAGAAGTTCATGTTTTGAAAGTTCATGCATTGAAAATTGAAGTGACCCTCTATACAGCAAAGTTCACAAGTAAAAGGATAAAGGTCACACAATTCTCTAGAAATTTCATTTAAGTCTTTGACCCAAGTGATTGTTATTTCATGCTTATGTTGCTTACAATACTTCTCTTCTTCAATCATAGGCCTTTCATAAGGTCTATCCACTCCACAAAAATTAACATCCTTATATAAAACTTCATTTTCCGGAATTGGATCATGCATGTTGCAATCATCATGAACAATTTCATTTTCTTTGCAAATCTCTTTAAAAGGTTCATGATGCTTGATCGAATTCTCCTTAGGCATATTAAGATGTGAAGAAAAAGATTTGAGGAAATCAACAAGGAGTTGAGAATCAAGCCCAAACTTAGCACTAAACTTATTAAAACTTGCAGTTTCAACAAAGGACTTATGCAATCATACTCATAATTTATACCTGACTCTTTAACTTTGTCGATCTCCCAATCTTCAGTATTGCAGTTAATTCTTTCAAGGAGTTCCCATTTAGCATCAATCTTTAAAGTTTGTGAAAGAACCCATAGAGGAAGCATTGAGCAAGTCTTTATCCTGTCGAGAGAGCCTCGCATAAAAATTAGTAATAATTATATCTTTGGGGAGCCCATGGTTAGGACATTTTAGCATTAAAGTTTTCAGTCTCCCCCAAGCTTGAGATATGCTCTCTTCGTAACGAGGATAGAAATTACAAACATAATTCCTATTCTCATGGACTTCATGAAGAGGATAAAACTTGGAGTAAAAGAGAGACTGGATCTCTTCCCAATCCCGTTGGTGAGAATCATCTAGTAGCCTATACCATTCCAATGCTTTTCCTTTCAGTGACAAGGCAAATAATTTATTCATGACTTCACCTCTTGTCAAACCTAAAATCTTAAATAACTCACAAAGTGATGTAAGTTTCAACAAATGAATACTAGGATTGACTGTCCCATCATAACAATCATTAATAATTATTTCAACTATCCCAAGTGGTATTTTGAATGGGATACATTGAGTAGGTGGAGGAGACTTCTCTACCACGGGCCTGGTAAAGCAGCCTTCCCCAACCAGCGAACTAAGAGTGCAATTTTCCATAAGCATAACTAGTGAAAAGAAAAACAAGAAACGAAAAGATTTAATTGCAAGATCTAAAGATATACCTTCAACTCTTACCTCCCCGGCAATGGTGCTAGAAATAGCTTGATGTCTACGCACGCTTCTATTCTTGTAGACTATGTTGGGCCTCCAAGCGCAGAGGTTTGTAGGACAGCAGCAATTTCCCTCAAGTGGATGACCTAAGGTTTATCGAACTCAAGGAAGTAGAGTTTGAAGATGGTCTCTCTCAAGCAACCCTGAAATTAAGATACAAGAAGTCTCTTGTGTCCCCAACACACCTAATACAACTAGGAGTTGTATAGGTGCACTAGTTCGGCGAAGAGATAGTAAAATATGGGTGATAGGTGTGGAAAAGCAAGGTAATATAAATATGTAATAAAAAGTGCAGCAAGCAAACATGTGACAAAAGTGAGCACAAACGGTGTAACAATGGTGGAAACAAGTCCTAGGCTTCATTCTTTCACTAGTGGCAACTCCCAACAACATTAACATAGTCTAATCACATGATATTTCCCATAAAACATGCAATGGAGACGCACTCGGAGGTCATTCCTTTGTGTTCAAGAGAGGAGGAGAATTATGTAGGGCTACAAAAGCACACCTCAAAGTTCGTAGTTCTCAATCTATGGATTTCCCAATGTCACCGCGGCCATCCAAAGAGAGTACCACACTCACCACAACATATCTCAAGGATAGTCAAAGACAAGCACCAAGATACTCTCAATCTTCAATCAACACACAAAAGAGGAAATCTCTCATGATAATATTCTTCTAACCCATGTCCAATAGATCGTTGTCACCTTGGTCTCGGGGATTATACTAGATAAAATCAAGTGAGTACATCAATCTAATACATAGAGGAAGGGGAAATATCATGGGATCACCCTAGATTAACATAGCCTATGATCACACTGAAGATCACATCATGGGAGAGAGAATTGACCACATAGCTACTGGTAGAAACCTTAGCCCCGAGGAGGAACTACTCCCGCATCATGGAGGGAGGAAGCAACGTCGATGGAGATGAATCCAGGGCACTTCCCCGTCCCGGCAGGATGCCAGCACAGGAATCCTGGTCTCCCAAAGCTTGTCGGCGATGGCGACGGAGATCGGAATCGCTTCTGGAAAAAGTACTTCGATATTAAGGGGTTCCTCCGCGGGGGCTAAATATAGGCCAAAGGAGGGGGCCAGGGGGTCCACCACGGCTCCAGGAGGGTCTATGGCGCGGCCTAGGGGGACCCGCACTGGGCACCCTCCTGGGCCCCTGATGGTGGTCCTCCCTTCCTTCCTTGGTGATTCCGGAAGCTTCCGGGACGCAGATTTTTTATATAATTTTTCTGGAATTTATTTGACACTTTTAATGGCCAGAAAACCTGAAATATAAAAACATCAGAAAATAGGAACTGGCAACTGGGTGCACTGAGTTAATAGGTTAGTCCAAATATGATCAAAAGTGTATGAAAGTTCAAGCAAAACATGGAAAATTCACACAAATCATGCATGGAGCAAGAAGAAATTATAGATATGTTTGTGACGTATTAGTGGCGTCAGCGCGGGTCCCCCCGTGATGACGTAGGGCTGGGAGTGAGGCTTCCAGGTGGGGTTGGGCTGTAAGGGGCTAGGGAAAGAGAAGGGCGCAGGTTAGGGAGAGAGGAGAGATGGGCTGCGGCCCAGTAGGCTAGGTATATATATATATGGTATGAGAAATTTTACTATGTATATGCATTGTACAATATGTAATAGCGTAAAATAAACCATTAAATACTAAACTCAATTAATCAATATATCATTAAACCCCAAAAGCAAAGAATAAATAAACTCTTAAACCACTAAACCTTTAGTACCGATTTGTGATACGACCCGGTACTAAAGATCCCCCCAGCCCTCGCGCCCACGTGACAGAGGGCCAGAGACTTTAGCACCGGTTCTAGGCAAACCGGTATTAAAGGTCTAAACCTTTAGTACCGATTCGTTAGTATCGGTTCACAGAACCGGTCCTAAAGGCCCTCACAAACCGGTTCTAAAGGCTTGTTCTGCACTAGTGGTTGCATGATCCGAGTTGCACTTGTTTTCCTCTAACAATCCCTCTCTATCGGTTACTGATCTAAGGTGGTCTAGAGTTGTGATGCTACTCATCCTTGGAGATCAACCTCGGCACCACACGTTTGGGTGTCCGACTCAGAAGACTATCGGGTGGTCATTCCAGCAGTTGGTGTTGTTCACTTATTTTCAACCTCCAAGCGGAAGCCCCCTTTCGAGCTTGCGGCGACGCTTCACTTCTCCCAGCGCCAAGTGGTTTCGTCCCCGGCGTCGTCGAGGATGGTCATGCGTTGAGTTCATCCCGTTTAGGCGTGTGCAAAGGACTTAAAGGATCTGATTGCGTTTTCCAAAAACTTTCCAAGCTTCTGCTTGTAAATCTTAGGGACTATTTTGTAATTTCTTGTTTTTTATATCCCTTATGTACTTGTACCTGTAGCGCTGAATGAATGGCATCTCTAGACCCTCGGGATTTCTCCAGTTCAAAAAAGAAAAGAGATGGCATAACCACCATGCATCTCAGCTAGTGCATTGCACTTGCACGAGGCACTGAGAATGATAGATGGAGAGTTGTTTGTTATTGGGTTTTCCCCTAGCGGCGGCTAGGGTTTCTCTCCTCGGAGGCGATTGCGTCTCCGAGTCTACCCCGACGTCCGGATCGAGTTCCACCTCGCCTCCACCGTGTTATACCCCGCCCCCGCGTCGATTTCTCTCGTAGTTCCGTCGCAGTCGTCCATATTGTTTGTGGCGGTTGTGCTCGGGACGCTCGAGATCGGAAACTGTCTCTGGAATCCAAAATCTATGGCATCCCTCTCTGACGCCCAATCTGAGGCTAGTGGTGGACGTGGTGCCGTTGCTAGATCGAATCTTGATGAATTCTTTGATCAACTTGACCTAAGCGAAGAGGAGTTTCAAGACGTTCAGATCGATGCGGATGATCCGGTGATCAATGAAATTGTTCGCTGGCTAGCCCTTTTGAGGGTTCATACAGAGAAAACCTTCAGTCAGAGCGTGTTCTACAAGGACATGAGGGCAGCCTGGAATCTTGCCCAGCAGGTTCGCTTTAGGCCGGTGGGTTCCAATCGATTTGTGGTACAAGCATCATGCCTGGGTGATTGGGAGCGTATTATGCATCAAGGCCCATGGTTGTTTCGTAACATGGCAGTGCTACTGTGCCCCTATGATGGGTTTACTAGGGTTGAAGAGATTGCAAATAATCTTATGCCAATTTGGCTACAGATCCATAAGTTGCCGGATGGTTACAGCAAACCGGGAATAGTGGAGAAATTGCTCCAGGGTGCTGGGAAAATCCTTGATATGCGCCTTAATGGTAATACCCGGGGCGATTATGTCAAGGTCCGGGTACAGCATGACATCAATAAACCTATTACAAGGTTTGTTAGCATTGTTCGAGCCAAAGAAAGAGTTATTTTCATGGTCCGTTATGAGAAACTTGCAAGGTTCTGTAAGGTATGCGGTCTTATTGGCCATGATTTTAAGGAGTGTGGTACTAGGATACACGAGGAGAAGAGCCACAAGTATGGAGACTGGTTGTATGCAGAACCTTTGAAACGTGTGGAAGGAGAACTGGGGCTACAGCCTGTTATCAATCCACAGGCCAGCCCTCCGAAAACCAAAAAGAAGGAGAATGCAACTCAGGACCCGGATCTGTCGGACACAACTTCAAGTCTGGTTAAGAGTGGTTCAGATTTGATGGAATGTGATAAAGGTGTGCGGAAGAGGCTCTTGCTGGAGGGAGAGGAGAAAACTGATGATCAAACCCCACCCCCAGCTACCACTGCTATCTTGGCTATTACAGATGGCAATGGGAAGGATACGGAGCAAGGTTCTCCGATGAGCAGCTCTAATAGCAAACGTGCAAAGGTTCATGTTGTGCCACAAAAGGAGATATCGGCGGCCTCCCATGAGGAGGACCGCCGGACGCAATGAATGTTTTAGCTTGGAACTACCGGGGTGCGGGGAACCGCCGGACAGTTCGCGAGGTTTTGGCCCTCTCAAAAGCCAATTCCCCCAAACTTGTCTTCCTTTCGGAGACAAGGCAAGATGTTTCAAGGATGGAGAAGCTAAGATGGCGGTTGGGTTTAAAAGGATTTTCTGGTGTTAACTGTGATGGTTTGAGTGGAGGCTTAGCGTTGTACTGGGATGATTCCCTTCAAGTGGTAGTGCTGGACTCTTGCAAGCGATACATTGATGTTCAAGTACAGGACCCGAGTAACGACACATGTTGGCGGGGAAATTTTGTCTACGGCGAACCAAGAGTTGAAAATAGGCATATCATGTGGGATAATCTTACCAATTTACGTGCAATATCAGCGGATCCATGGTTGGTTTGTGGTGACTTCAATGAGGCTATGTGGCAGCATGAACACATCTCTTGTACTGCTCGTTCAGAAGCACAAATGCAAGCCTTTCGTGACTGTCTAAACATGTGTGAAATAGTGGATTTGGGGTTCTCGGGGGTGCCGTTCACATATGATAACGGCCACACAAACAATAGCAATGTTAAAGTCCGGCTGGATAGAGCATGCGCGGACCAGGCCTGGCGAGATCTTTTCCCAGCGTCCTGTGTCCTACATGTGGTCTCTTCTTGTTCGGATCACTGTGCTATAGTGGTTGAGTTGATTGTTGTACCGGATAACCCGAGGCAGAGTGTACCTAGATACGAGATCATGTGGGAAAGGGAGGCGGCGCTCCCAGAGATAATTCAGAATACGTGGGCTGCTAATAAACCGGAGGCTAACCTGGGTGCGGTATCCAGCTCACTAAAGGAGATGATGAAACAGCTTCGGGCGTGGAGTAAGCAAAAGTTCGGCAATGTTAACAAAAAAACTCGAGAAGCTGAGATCAGAACTGGCGGATCTTCACCTCACTAATGCGGACAGAGTTTTGTTACGTACAAAGATGAATGAGTTGGATGAACTCCTTTACAGGGAGGAAATGATGTGGCTGCAGCGATCACGTATCACTTGGCTCAAGGAAGGCGAACGTAATACCAAATACCTGCATAGAAGAGCCGTTTGGAGGGCGCGGCGAAATTTTATTCAACGCTTGCGTAAGGAGGATGGTACCTGGGCCACCGCCCCATCTGATATGGAGCTGATGGCACAGTCTTATTTCTATGAGGTTTTTACCAAGGACCCAACACTTTCACCTGAGGCAGTGTTGGATTGCATACATCCCAAAGTGACGTTGGCTATGAATGAGGCTCTCTGTGCTACATATTCAGAGAAGGAAGTGTCAGACGCTCTATTCCAAATTGGTCCTATCAAAGCGCCAGGAATAGATGGCTTCCCGGCAAGGTTTTATCAGCGGAATTGGGGCGCTATGAGGTCTGAAATAGTGCCTGCTATTCTCGAATTCTTCTCTTCTGGAGTAATGCCCGCGGATGTGAATGATACGGCCATAGTGTTGATTCCTAAGGTTCCTCACCCGAAAGAACTGAAGGATTTCTGGTCGATCAGTTTGTGCAATGTTATATACAAAATTGTGTCCAAGTGCATTGTTAACAGGTTACGTCCGATCCTGCAAGAGTTAATTTCAGAGAATCAGAGTGCCTTCATACCAGGAAGACTTATTTCGGATAATTCCATAATTGCTTTTGAGTGCATTGATTTTATCCAAGCAAACCAGTCTTTGGAATCTCCCTGTTGTGCTTACAAGTTAGATCTCTCCAAGGCCTATGATAGAGTTGATTGGGTTTTCTTGGAAAGAGCACTATCCAAATGGGAGTTTGCAGAGGATTGGATCAGAAGGGTGATGGCATGTGTGTCTTCAGTGAAGTACTCGGTGAAACTCAATGGAAAATTGTTGGAGGCTTTTACCCCTACGCGGGGTCTTAGACAAGGTGATCCGTTGTCCCCCTTTTTGTTCCTTTTCGTTGCTGATGCACTTTATGCTCTTCTCCATAAATCAGTTAATGATGGTCAGCTAGAGGGATTAAAGATTTGTAGCAGAGCACCAATTATATCTCATCTGCTATTCGCGGACGACTCTTTGCTTTTTTCCGAGCTTCAACGTACCAGGCAGAGGTGGTGAAGGATTTGTTGAGCACTTATGCGCAATCTACGGGTCAGCTCTTGAACCCTTCTAAGTGTTCCATTCTTTTCTCCAAAAACTGTCCGGGGGCTGTTTCGGAGTCTTTGAAGCATATCTTGGGTATCACACGGGAGGTTTTCGAGCCTAAGTACTTGGGGCTGCCAGTGCCGCAAGGAAGAATGCATAAAGGCAGATTTGAGAGTACCCAAGAAAGATTGAGTAAGAGGCTTGTGGATTGGAGCGAGCAATATTCGTCCACTGGTACTAAGGAGATTCTTATAAAGTCGGTGGCTCAGGCGATTCCCACCTACGTCATGAGCGTGTTCAAGCTTCCGGCTTCTGTTTGTGATGACTTGACTCGGCTTATGAGACAGTACTGGTGGGGCGTGGAAAATGGCAAGAGAAAGATGGCTTGGCTAAGTTGGGAGAGGATGATCCTACCCAAAGCAAAAGGTGGGATGGGCTTTCGAGATATGCGTGCGTTTAACCAAACTCTGTTGGCAAAGCAAGCTTGGAGGTTAATTGACACTCCAGGAAGCCTTTGCGCTCGCCTGCTGCGTGCAAAGTATTATCCCAATGGAAACTTGTTTGATACGGTGTTCTCTGGTTGTTCTTCTGAGGTCTGGAAAGGAATCATCCATGGGCTAGAACTTGTGAAGAGAGGTATAATCTGGCAAGTTGGCGACGGGTCGAAAATCCGTACGTGGCGGGACCCTTGGATCCCCCGGGGACACGATTGTAGACCAATCACTCCTAAGAGAAACTGTCGTTTTAACCGTGTGTCAGATTTCTTGGAGGAAACTGGAGCATGGAACTTACAACGACTCAGGGGTCATTTTTGGGAGATGGATATCATTGAAATTCTGAAGATTAAAGCTTCACCGAGTAGAAGGGAGGACTTCATTGCTTGGCACCCTAAGAAGCATGGGTCTTTCTCTGTAAGGAGCGCCTATCACCTGGCGACCTCGGCAAAGGAGGAGAACGTTGCAGGTGGGGTGTCCAGCTTGTCTCTGGATGGTGATCGTAAATTGTGGAAATTACTTTGGCAATCTAAGGTCCCTCTCAAGATGCGTATTGCAGCGTGGAAGGCCTGCTCGGGAGCTTTGGCAACAAACGAGTGCAAGGTCTATAGACATATCAGCAGCCGAGGCACTTGTCCCATGTGTGGTATTGAAAGTGAAGACTCATTCCATGCTCTTATCTCCTGTGCACATGCGATATCACTATGGGAGGCAATGCGGTGTGTGTGGATTCTGCCACCACGTGAGTGCCTTGTTAATTCAGGTCCTGACTGGCTCCTACACGTACTTGCTGCTTGCTCAGCACAAGGACGTGATATGGTCATCCTTCTCTGCTGGCGCATTTGGAGTGTGCGCTCAGATGTTACTCATGGCAAACAATACACGCCGGTGGAGGTGTCGGTTGTTTTTTTGGACAGGTATTTGAAGTCACTGAGATTATCGGGACAGTACACTACTGAGCAAATGATCAAGGGAAAGATGAACGTGGCCCAGGAAACAGAAGCCCGGCCTGTATCTCCTCCGGTGGAAGAACCCTGGACCCCGCCGCCGGTAGGTTATGTTGCACTGTCGGTCGATGGATCCTTCCAGCCATTGGATGGGTCGGCAGCTATGGGGATGTTGTTGCGCCGTCATGATGGCTCTATCATTTTCTCGGCGTACAGGATTCTTTTCAACTGCAAGGATGCACTAGAGGCGGAAATTCATGCAATAATGCAGGGTATGGCGTTGGCCCTGCAAGACTCCGCTCTACCAGTTTGGGTTCAATCAGATTCTTCAGTTGCGTTATCGTCTCTCGTCGATACAAGTTTGTCCAAATCCTTATATGGCCATCTGGTTGATGAAATAAAGTCTTTTATGGAGGAAAGAGAGTTCATTCCGAAGAAAATTACTAGAAGTCAAAATATGGTTGCAGATTGTTTGACCTCTTATAGCCGCACCGGGTCTTGTACTGCAGTGTGGTTGCAAGGAGTTCCGCCGTGTATAACGGAACTTGTGCCACGGAATTGTATCCCTATAATCATGGAATAAACTTTTTTTTTCCCGAAAAAAAAAAGAGAATGATAGATGGATTTGCACAGAACCATCGATCATCCGCACGCGCGATAACATTTGTCTCGGTGTCTCGTGGAAGGAGGCAGAATGCCAGAATTAATCTAGCGATCGGTACCCTACTACCGGAGGCCTGGCTCCACCAAAAATAATAATAATGCCGTTTCATCGACGGCCATCAAGTCGAATGCAGGAGGGATCAACTGATGATCATGGTCGCATCATGCATGAGATACGCGCTTGCGTAACCACGCAGTAGCCACCGCGTTTATATATACGTAATTAACAATGATTGGAACGCCAGGCCGGGGAGCAAAGCAAAGCAAAGCGATCTTATTAGCATGCGTCATTAGTTGCCATTCGAATCCGTCGTTCTCCTCTGTTAAACTAAGCCCTAATCAGAGCGCTAGCTAGTCACTCGCCACTACGCCCGCCCCTCGTCCGTGCCTATCCATGATTCCGGAATCCGGAGGTCCTTCTTCCTCTGGTTAATAAATTATTAGGTTCTCAGATCAGATGATTGATTTCCGAGTTCGTTGCACAAGATGAAGCCAAATCCAGCTTCTCCCTTGGGTGCCTCCGAAGAACATGGGATTTTTTTTTAAGGAAGAGGCATACAAAGGTATGGGCCAAAAGGTTAGCTAGCTAAAGCGGCGAAGATGAATATTTGTGCGATGCATCTGAACATGCATGCACGTACCTCTGTTCATGGCTTCATGCTTCGGCTGGCTCATCCCCAACTCACCATCATTCCCAATGCAGCAAGCGACTTTGGCGTCCTCCAAGAGGAAAACACACAGAAAGCTCCCAACTGGATACATACTTCTACTAGTCGCCAACTGAAAATGAGCACACATTTACATGCTATATCCATGCAGACCTGACCAGCGCATGCATGCATGCATGTACAGCACAAAAGAGCCATCTGGGAGGCTGGCTCGGCTAATTTGGGAGCCAGCTCAGCCGCCTCTTCTAAGAAACAAGGAACAGGCTCTTTCTCAACTTCCTTTCAGTTCTGATGTGTTCATAAGCAGGAGCACCAGCTAGCTTTGGTTGCAACCGCAAAAGCCAACAGATGATCTTAGCTAGCTAGCTATATAAGTTGAACTGAGCTGGGAGTTGAGATTGGGCTCTTTTGATGCAAGCAGGATATAGCACACACAGCTAGCAAGGCAACCATCAAATCGGCACTAAAATATGGGCCAACATAGATCGCACTCAGGTCCCCCGGCTTCTTCTTTTCCCGGGGTTTCTGTTCGGCGATGTAGCTTTTCGCAGCCGCGCTCAGTTGTGTTTCTTGTGGCGACGGTTGCGTTCATGGACCATGATGCGTATGGCAGGCCACTAGTGTGATCCACGAATTCAGCATACGAAACTCCTGAGCCCGTAATGCTCTCTCCTCCTTTACCGTAAAGCACGAGAGCGACGCTCCACGGAAATGGCGCGGCGACTTCGCTCCTGTTCTCGTCTTGCGCTCTGCTTTCTTTGGGGTTGCAACCTTTTACAACTTTTGTAAAAAAAAAACTGCTTATTCCTCAGCAATACCTTCTAGATAAATGTTTGTTTGATGGAAAGTTTAAATTGCGTACCTTAACACTTCACTAATCAATGCTATTCCCTTTGATTCATATTAATTATCGCTGAAACGAATAAATTTAGACGTATTTTGATGCTAGATACATCTGGTTTAGCGATAATTCGTACGGATTGCAAGAGGTACATTTTTCTATGCAACAGCAGTGGAGGACCTAGAACCTCAACACTAGTGGTGGTATGATAATTGAGTACAAACATCATCATAATTTCAACAAATGGTCTTAAAATAGTACTTTCTCCGTTTCTTGATATAAGGTGTATAGTTTTTCTAAAGTCAAACTTTTGTAACTTTGACCAAATTTATAGCAAAAAAATATCAACATATATGATATTTAATAAATACAATACAAAAATACTTTTCAAGATGAATCTGATAATATTGTTTTAATATAACTTTTATTACTAATATATTTATCTACAAATATAGTCAAAGTTAAACAAATTTGACTTTATACAAGAAATTATACACCTTATATTTAGAAATGGAGGGAATATTAACTTATTAGATATTTCATGTTAGGTACATAGCAAAATTTATTATGCAATTTTGGAGGGGGTTGCCATGGCATCCATGGTGCCACCACTAGATCTGTCACTGCATGACAATACTATTTACTTTGAACCATCTCCAAATTCACACTCTTTAGTGTACAAAAATTACGAAAGTGTAGTGTTACACAAAAAATATGATAAACAATGCATTGCATATTAATCATATATGAAGACGTTGTCCAACAAAATATAGTGTCAAGAAATAGGAATGAGGATAGTTTCGTTCGCTTATATTGCCTATATTTTGACATAAAGAGTTTCACTTTACAACTCCCAACTTCTTCAAAAGCTATTTTCAACTTTAAACTCAGAACCTTTTTTCAGCCATAAACTTTCAAATCAATGAACTTACCTCATTGACCCTATCATCGGTAGTTTGATGCTTACACGAATGGCAAATATATAGTGGCGGCGTCAGGCGGTTCTTGCGTAGTTAGTTGATTACAGAAAATTTTTAAGGGGAAAGTGGCCATATATAACTAGAAAAAAGAACAATACAAAATATGTATAAATAGATGTATTTGATATTACAACTTTGTATTGATGTAACAACTTTTCAGTCTTTCCTTTGCCACTAGTAGGATAGCTGACAAAAGTTTAGAGTCGTGCATCTAATTAAATGACGTGAACTACTCAGAAATCCACGATGTTCACAACTATAAGAAAACCATCAAGAATCTAAGAAGTTCACAAGCATTCAGCTATGGATGCACACGATCGTACAAAAGGTTTCTTTTACCTATCACGTTGTACGGGCCTCTCTTGCCAACTACATGGTATTCCCTCTGTTTCTTTTTACTCCGCATATAAGATTTGGTCAAAGTCAAACTTGATAAAGTTTGACCAAATTTATATTAAAAAGTATCAAAATCTATAACATCAAAGTTATATCATATGAAAATTAATATCATGATGCTTCTAATGATATTGGTGTCAAATTATGAATGTTGATAAATTTTTCTATAAAATTGGTCAAATTTTACGAGGTTTGACTTCAGACAATTCTTATATGCAAAGTAAAAAAGAAACGGAGGGAGTACATGGGTGTATCTATATGGTAGTGTGCATCACCTAATGCAAAGGTCGGGGTTAATCCTTCTTTTCCAAAAAAAAGCATGTGTCATGGTGATGTTAATAGATCGGTTATGTACCAACGCATGCACAATAATAACATTGCAATGTATATCTATGTATTTTTTTTAATAAGAGAATGGTTCAAAGGACCCAACACTGCATTAAATCAAAGCGGTATGCCAGTACATCTTGCAAAGAGGATCCTAAGAAAACAAAAAATTATAGACAAGTCCATGAAACTTTCAAAGAGGACCCTGATAAAGAAATAAGAAAAGCAATCGGGTCCAAACTGCTCCCTAGCAAACCAAATCTTGCTAACACCCGGGGACAAGGCAACTTGGTCTGGCGAGAACTCCACCGCAACAAGCGTTAGACTCCACTCTGGAACAACATTGCCTCCCCTCTGGCATTGACATGGCCGGGAGGAATACTTTTTAGACCAGAAAGAACAGTGTCTCGTCGGAGAAGGCCAACAATCCATCAGCATCACAACCCTTCCAGTACCCCCGCCGATGAAGCTCGGGACCCCTGCATGGCTAAGGGGTTGAACTCAGCAGTAACCAACATGGTTGTTCCAACTATCACAAGAAGAAGGATATGAATCATCATATCTGGTTTATTGGAGAAGATGAAGAAAGATTAGATGATATTATGAAAACTACAGAGACCGGCCCCCCTCCCTTTCCCTTTCAACGATCGGGGCTGTTGAAGGAGGGAGGGAGAGAGACCGATAGTTGTGGGGAGGAAGGAGAGGTTAGAAGCAGAGGAGGCAAGAAGGGTGCGAATCAAGAAAGTCTGGTTGTCGGATGTGATGGAACATAGATTCTATGTATGTATTCCAAAGGGAAAGTAATAGTTGAATTCCTATGATCATAAACTGAAGGTAATATTAGCTACTTAAAAAGTATATACTAAAACACATCTTTTATATCACCAAGCTCCCTAGGATTGGAGGTCTCTCATCCAATTGAGGTTTCACATTTCGAATTAAGTTTTCGATTTTGACTTGGTCCAACCCCTTAGCCATGTAGTATATTGTTTCTCCTTGTATTTAAGTGAAATTATGCCTTTGACTATGCCTTTTGGCTAGTGAACTTACGTACTCTTTTATATCACCAAGCTCCCTAGGATTGGAGGTCTCTCATCCAATTGAGGTTTCACATTTCGAATTAAGTTTTCGATTTTGACTTGGTCCAACCCCTTAGCCATGTAGTATATTGTTTCTCCTTGTATTTAAGTGAAATTATGCCTTTGACTATGCCTTTTGGCTAGTGAACTTACGTACAATTATTCACATAACATATAATTACACTATATGAATGCTTATATTTTCTAGACAGTTGAGCAATTTATCAAGTTTCTAGCATGTTAATTTTACTTTAGTTATATATTATGTATAAAAGATTAAGGTAACTGCAAGAATACAATAATGATAGACGATCTTACAATTTTATGGCGCATCAAAGTGCGTTTTTCCTTATAGTACATTATGTTGGAAAGGGTGTGTTATCCTCATCACCCTCACCACCATATCGAGTAATTAAAGTTTCTGAAGTATTTGCGTATTACTAGATGTTTTACCCATTTTTCTAATTGACTTGATTTTCACAAATTTCCTCAAAACTTCTATCTTTAATATATTATATATATATATATATTATTTTCAAACTTCTTATTTTCCTTAAGCTCCTTACATGACAATGTGCTGGCATGTTGGTATGTCAGTTGTCAGCCATTAGTTGCCTAAGCTTGAGAAAACTGTCTAATTTACTTTAGTTATATTTTATATATCAAAGGACTAAGATAACTGCTAGAATATACCAATGATAGATGATCTTAACTATTTTACAACAAAGCATGATTTTGCTTCTGGTACATGATTATGTTGGAAAGGATGTTTTATCCTACATCTACCCTCTCCACTATACTTAGTAATCAACGGAAGTTTTTGAAGTATTTGTGTATTACAAGATGATTTTGCTATTTTTTATTGATCTATTTTTTATACTTTTCCTCAAAATCTCTATTTTTAATAGATCGTATATAACTATTTTCTAACTTTTTATTTTCATTGCTTACATGATAATGTGTTGGCATGTTTGTACATCAGTTGTCAGCCATTTGTTGCCTCAGCTTGAGAAAAGTGTCTAGGATATGGCTGATAGCGTAAAGTAAAGTAAAGTAATAGTTCAAGGATAAAACACAACTCATTTTAGAGCTTGGTTTGTAAAACTGTTTTTTTTTTGCAAGACATTAGGGTTAGTGGACTTATTCAATAAATTATTTTTCAAAATAGAGTAGAGAAGTCTCGTTTGATGGGAATTTAAGCCTAACTAAAATTAATCAATTATATACATACATGGAATTTAAAGCACAAGGAAATGGTATTGTGGTTCTGTATCATCTGTCTTAACATAACTGTCATTGAAATGGATGTTCTAGTTCTATTTTAATGCTAGATACATTCATTTTAGTGATAGTTAATATGGAATGGATGGAGATGTGCGCTCATGCACAAGATTTCATAAGGACGCATGCATATGTACCTAGAAACATTTTTTAATCATTCACAATATATTATTGATATTCAATAATATCATGTGACATTGATGAATAAATTAGCCTGGAAAACGAAAACACGAAACTAAGGCCAGTGAAAATGGTTCTACAGCGGCCGTGTTGAAATATATTACCCATCTTGTATCATCAATTTAGATTTTTGAAGTAACTGGCTAGAGCATGAATTCAGTATGGCGTCAAAACCAAGAGATCTTAAGTGCAACACACTGTCAACACAATATAAACAAAAACAAATTTTGTATACAAAGAGTGATGTTGCCAATGCCCCAGGCCATGGACTATATATAGCCCGAGGCTTGGTTACGCCCCTGCCGAGATGTGAAGAAAGTGTTAAAATATATTTCCCCGTCTTTCTTCGTCACTTTGGACATTAATTTGAAGTACCTGATTAAAGCATAATTTCAATAGGCCGAATCTCCAAAAATGTACCAAATGTCATTTCGGTGAAAGCTTATAAACCATAGTATATATAGGGTCAGTCATCGAATTAGCTAACCCGAAAAACATCAGGATAAATGTCTGTTTGGCAACCACTTGCTGGCCAATGGAAATTGTTTTGGAACCACAGTGGTGGCAATCAAACAAGTATGTCGGCTTAGGTACAAAACCAAGGTTGCATCACACTGTTCTTCATGACATATTGACATTGGAAAGACATCCGATGATTTCTTTGCCTTCCAATATGTAACACTTGCCTCCCCCATCTCATGTCAAATATGACTGAATTTGATGGTTTGAGACCTGTGACGCATGATGCTACAGCACTATGCCAACCAGAGAAGCCGTTGAAATCTCCCTGTTCACCAGGTGCTCTTCATTTGCTTCGAGAAACCCATGGGCTGGATATCACCAGATGAACATGGCAGACGAGTACTGAGGAGTGTCCTTCTTCCGCAGACAGATGATCCCCACCATGCTACCAATGAAGCCACCCGGTCGTGGACATGGCATACGTCTCCACACTTGCACCGAAATGCTTTACTCGGAAGCAGGAAATAAGCTTTTAAATAATGTCCGGAATGCCCCCGCGGCGTCCATATAAAGCCAGCATCCAGCCCTGCACATCTCCTTCAACTCAAGGTCTTGGTCTCTCTTGCTCCTTGAGTTCCCTTACCCCTAATCGACTTATCTTCCAATTACCCAAGGCTTTGCAGCCAGCAAGAAGTACCACACACACATATATCATCACCATGGGTGGCCGCGGCGAGTTCTGGGAGAAGGCCAAGCCCTACATCGCCATGATCTGCCTTCAGTTCGGCTACGCCGGCATGAACGTGATCACCAAGGTGTCGCTCAACGGCGGCATGAGCCACTACGTGCTTGTCGTCTACCGCCACGCCTTCGCCACCGTCTCCATTGCCCCATTTGCCCTGCTTCTCGAGAGGTACGTAGACACAAGCGATATCCTCCTAGCAGGGCCGACCAAATAGCGTGCATTATTTTCCCTGTTGCTTGTTTGTTGCACGGTTCCCTCCCTGGCCTGACTTGAAACTGATCGATCGTGTACGATGAACTTGGTCTAAAATGAATGGCAGGAAGGTGAGACCGAGGATGACGTGGTCGTCCTTCCTCCAGATCTTCGTGCTGGCACTCCTCGGGTTAGTTTCCCTGTCAATTTGTGCACCCTGCCTAAGCACTTTTAACAACGGAAACACATAAGTGGACACCCCAATAATACACGGAGGCTCGACTCTTTCGTCAGGAAATTAGAAAAGCTGCCTGCCAAATGTTCCCTTTTTTTCAGCAGCTGGCGAATACGCCAAAAGGAATATTGTCGTCTTTCCTGACATACTAACGTGTAAAGTGTGATATATGAATGAACTACTGAACCTTATGCGTGTTCTTGATTACTGCTGCAGGCCTGTGATCGACCAGAACTTCTACTATGTGGGTCTCAAGTACACCGGCCCAACCTTTGCATGCGCCATGAGCAACATCCTTCCTGCCATGACCTTCGTGCTGGCCTTCATCTTCAGGTATATCTTCATCGATCTCTTCGTTCTGACAGTTTTAAACGAATACCCCTAGCTAGTGTGATCTTGTGGTTGGAGATAGCAAACATCTGACGTTTATTTTGCTCGATCTTGCCCAACAATTCGATATATAGGATGGAGAAGGTGGACCTGAGGAAGGTGCAGTGTCTGGCGAAGGTGGCCGGGACGGTGGTGACGGTGGCCGGCGCGATGCTGATGACGCTGTACAAGGGCCCGCTGATGCGGATGGCGTGGACGAGCCACGGACACACCCACGGCGGCGAGGCCCCGGCCGTGGATCCCACGGGCAGGGAGTGGTTCCTGGGCTCGCTCTTCATCATCATCGCCACCCTCGCCTGGGCCTCCCTCTTCATCCTCCAGGCTCACACCCTGAAGCAGTACTCGGCGCCGCTCTCCCTCACCACCCTCATCTGCTTCGTCGGCACCCTCCAGGCCATCGTCGTCACCTTGGCCATGGAGCACCGCCCCTCCGTCTGGACCATCGGCTTCGACATGAACCTCCTCGCTGCCGCATACGCCGTTAGTACACTTCCCTACTCACCAAGCCACCATGCATCCTGTTCTTGTCTCCTCCTCACACACACACATCGGATGTTTTTGCAGGGCATCGTGACGTCAAGCTTAGCGTACTACGTGCAAGGGCTGGTGATCCAGAAGACCGGGCCGGTGTTCGCGTCGGCGTTCAGCCCGCTGATGATGATCGCGGTGGCCGTGATGGGCTCCTTCATCCTCGCCGAGAAGATATTCCTCGGCGCCGTCCTCGGCTCCGTCCTCATCGTCATCGGCCTCTACTCCGTGCTCTGGGGAAAGCACAAGGAGACCCAGGAGGAGTCCGCGGCTCTGCGGGAGGCGCTGCCCATGGCCATGACCATGACGACCATGGCCTCCACCACTCCAGGGGAGACGGAGACGCCGCACACAGGCACGATCCGGAGTGCGTGAACGCCAACGGAGCAGCGGAGCCACCATCCTCCAATGGACACGGAGCTGGTGCTGTGTGATCGATAGATTCCAACAGTTTCCAAGTGCTACCTCTCGCGTGTCTCAACGAAATGTCTCGTCATTGACGTTGCATGCACTAGCTAGCTCAGTGTGCGCTGCATGGCATGCAGGGGAAGAGTGGGATAATTTTGCGCCGCGCCTTTTATTTTAATTTTGTCCTCTTGTGTAGTATAATTTCCACAGCCAACGATTGGTACTCGACTACGCATTATATTTTATTTTCTTCTGCTTTTTTTTATCGGGGAAGAAAGAATGTTTGTGTTCTGGCAAGGGGGTATGAGTTCATGTAAGAGAATTTTGACTGTTTTGTCATCCCAACTAAATTTTCGAGATGAAGAATAACAGTTTCAAGAAATGCAGTTTGCTCTCTCTGTTGTACTGTAATGGAAAATCAGAGAAAAGACACCTAGTGGATATGTTTTAATCAAACGTCATGCATGTTTAATGCTTTTTTTAAGAAGAATATATTAATATCGAAAAGATATCAATTACCCCTAGCCTCTGCAACTACACAATGTCCAAAAGGCACTACGAATGCACTCAACGAACCAAATAAAAAAGAGAAAAAATAAAAATAATAGTCTCGCTACAGAGTTACAATCCTTGCAGCCGCAGCATAACCATCACCAAGCCAACACCTGATGTCCAATTCTTCAACAGCAACGCCTTCAAAAATGTCAGTGTCAGGCACAACCAATTAAGGCCAGACCTTGGGTTTTTACCCTGCAGATAGTCTCCGCTCTCAAAATAATGTCTTCAGCAAGACCATTGTCAGGCACAACCAACTAAGGACAGACCTTGGATTTTCACCCTGAAAGTTAGGACTTTAAACTTCACCTGTGTTGTTGCCCCCGCTTACATATTGCTGCCACGATTCCTGAAACTCCGAGCCAGTTCCAATCAACGCAAAGGTTTTGACCACCATTGCCAGTCCTCCGATCACAGCTTCCATGACATTCTTCCTCTGACTTCACCATGGATTTTCCCATGATGAAAACAGAGTAGAGCTTCGCGTTGATTTTTTTCGGCACGTCCGAATACCACCCGATCCAACAATCTCTAGGCATTAATGCCAGTGGAAGGTCGCCGGCGGAGCCTTCTGAAACCCGACACTCTGGCCAAATCAAAGAGGACAGGCGCGCGGTAGTTCTTCGTCTTGGCGTCAGAGTAACCCTAGGACCACCGCCAGGCCCCGACGCCGCGAGACCACTCCCGACAGAAACGGCAGTTTAGGAGAGGCGAAGGCGACTGGTGGCATCCCACCATCTCTGTCACGCCGCGCCGCCGAAAGCAGGCCGATCCCCGCCAGCGAAGGAGGAGACCGCCACCACGGTCGTCCTCCTGATGCGAGACCAACCCCAGAAACGAGTCGTTGACCCAAGGAGGAAAGGCGAGGGCCGCCGCCGGTCTGCCGCCGAAACCCATCTGGGTCCGATGCACCCACCTACCGCCGTCACTGGCCCGCCTCCGTCACCAGCAGGCCATCCCAGGTCGTCGCCAACCCGCGCCAGTGTTGCAGATCAGGCCAGGACGAGTTGTCCTCGCCCGATCCGATCTTGGCGGAGGAAGGCCGTCGTCACCGCTGGCCCGCCACACGGGCAAGGCCCTACGACGAACCCAACGGCAGCGGCGGGCCGGCGGTAGGGGACTCGGGAGAGGAGGATTTCGGGGGCGGAGGGGACGGGGGACTCACCGGTGTGGCGCGGCGCCACCACACGGGAGAGGGGACTCAGCGGCATGTTCAGTGCTTATATAAGTAAAGCAATACAGAATGGCATTCCACTGATCGAATGAACGTCTCTCTCAGCGCCTCTAGGAATCTTGCTTGGTCACCCTTAATAATGTGCTTGTGAAATATGCATCTGTGTAAAGCCAAGTACGTACTGCGTCAGCCAGATCGACTCGTGGATCATGGACTTTGGATTCAGATTCCACTAGCAAGTACACCACCGCGCCATGGCAACTCCCAACAAAACTTAACCACTTTATGTACGTATCTTGTTACGTGAGAAATGTTCCGGCACTCTGTGAGATCTTTTTTGTTTTAGGGAAAACTCTATACTGGTTACAAAATGGATTGACGGGACATGTTGTGCGCAACCAAAGAACCTATCCATGGGTTCTTTGGTTGGGATACTTGTTGCAAATAAAGCTCTAGGACATGTTTTGATAGCATGCATTAGGCCCAATCAAACCCGCGTAATATAAAATTGATCCATTTGATAGCATATACTCCCTCCGTTCCACAATAGATAATTTCCAAATAGATGTATCTAAACTATATTTAGTTTAAGATACATCTATTTTTAAATCATCTAATATAGAACGGAGGGAGTATTCAGCATCCCAGGCGGCTAAGGGATGGTCGAATCGGCCATTTCTGCTCAGCTAGACTCAGTCGATGCAGGGGAGGGAACCGCAACACTAAACTCGTGTGACCAGAAAGATGGTGCAAGCTTGCGTGCGTGGTGCGTCCTCTAAAAAGCGGCAAAAGGAATTGTATCACCATTGCCCCTCTTCCCTTCGAGCTCTCGACCCCGCACGGAATGGTCACCGACGAGTAGGTAAGAGACGCGTCTTCTCCGAGCAATGGTAAACGGCAGCGGTAATTTTTCTTCCTCCTCTTCTTTTACCTGTTTCTGTTTCGTGCCTCCAAATGGCTTCATTGATGGTTATAAGTTCGATTTCTTCCTCATCCTTTCCTGTTCTAGCTTAGATCCGTGAGCTAGCATTGTAATTAAATTGTCAACCTGTCAGAATGTGATGATGTGGAAGCTAGCGATGATAGATTGGTAGCTAGCGGTTTTTCTTGTAGAGTTTGATCATGTTCATGTTGTTTTCCATGTTGGCAAGAATGATACTCCCTCCGATACATAAAAAATATCGCATATTTAGTGTCGTCCACTTAGTATAAAGTTTGTACTAACTTAGTACAAAATATGCGACATTTTTTATGTATCGGAGGGAGTACTATGTTCGATGTAGTACTAGTCTGTGAATCAGAGCATGTGAAGTATGCTAGTTTGCAAGTATAAACTCCATGGAATGGTATGATCTTGAAGGGGTAGGGTGTTGTTGAACTTCATGATTCATGTATATTATGCTTATTTATTGTTATATGTAGGGGCTGTTTGGTTCCCAGCCTAAGCTTGCCACACCTAACCTTAGTCATGCCACAACATTTTTGGCTTGTGTTTGGTTCATTGTCATACTTGTGGTTTGCCACACTTTAATAGTACTATGCCCATATGTCATAGACTTATTTTTTTTCCATACTTTATCACACTTTGTGGTGGCCATTTTGCTCACCACACTTTTGTGGCAGCCACACTTTGCCTAAAGTTAGTTGTGGCAAGCTTAGTCACAATCCAAACAGCTCCGTAGTATGTTTCACTAGTCTTTAATACTAACTAGATGATACCCCGCGCCTTGCTGTGGGAATTGGTCGCTCTATATTTCAATAAAATTTAATTATGTAATTTTTAAATATTTAGATTAATAACAAACGGATCAAAATTTTAAAACGCATACAATTTATTATATTTGATTATGTTTAGTTATTGATTTTTTGAATATAAGTACTTATTCCATCCGTAATTGTGTGGTGATGTCACATGCTTGGATGTTGAGATAAATAAGTTAGTGGGGATCACGGGAATTGGTCGTCTTATATTTCAACAAAATTTATTTATGTGAATTTAAAATATTTAGATTAATAACAAATGAACCAAAAAATTAAAAACACATACAACTTACTATATTTGATTGTGTATATTTATAAAACAATTTTTTAATATAAGTATAGTAAGGGAATGAAAAATATTTTTCCATGCATGCATGGTTGCATGTGGTGGTGTGTCTTGTCTCATGCATGGTTGCATGTTGAGGTGGATCTTATCTCAATCATAATTATATGGTGATGTGACATGCTTGCATGTTGAGATAGAAAAGATAGTGGGATGATCTATTATAGTATTATATTTATAAATCAATTTTTGAATATAAGTATAGTAAGGGAATGAAAAATATTTTTCCATGCATGCATGGTTGCATGTGGTGGTGTGTCTTGTCTCATGCATGGTTGCATGTTGAGGTGGGCCTTATCCCAATCATAATTATATGGTGATGTGGCATGCTTGCATGTTGAGATAGAAAAGATAATGGGGATAATCTATTATAGTATTATAGATGCTTGTAAGACATGTGCACGCAAGAGTTTAGTTAGGACATTGTGTTCAACTCCCAACCTATCATCGAGGACTTGATGTCTCTAGATTTAGATGTTTTAAAGAGGTTTTGATAGTTTTTTAGCTTTATGTTTTTTCTTAGATTCTTAAGATTTTTTTTAAATGCACCTAAAAAGCCTTTTTTACTTCCACGAGGGGCTCATATTTGCTTCTTTTGAAAGCATCGTTGTGCTTCTCGGTCACGGCGCCATCGGCCGCGCCTGCCCACAGCCACGACGCTCCCGACCGCGCCCACCCATCGACCTCGCCTGCCCACGGAGTCTTCTGTTCGTGCCTGCCCACGGCTGCTGCTGGCAGCGCATTATCGCAGGAAGGAGCGACCTCCATTTTGCAGCCCTGCTGCTCCCCTGGCTGGTAGGATCTCCCCCGCTGCATCTTCCTCGTGCAGGCCGACAGCTGTCGTGCGAGTCTCGTCGCCATTCCCCCGGTCGCTGGGTTTCGTCCACGTCATGTCCGACCACCCCGGAACATCACTGCCTTCCTGCTGCTCTCCATGTCGTTCTCGTTGCCGGACGCCGGAGCGCCACGCGAAGAATCTCGCCATTTCGTCGAACACCTACTGGATGTATGTTATGAATAGCAGTTAAGTCTTAATAATACCTTGTACAGGCAATCAAGCACCGTGTAGTTTGCTGAACGGAGATAATGTGTGCAAGCAAACAACTTGCTCTATATGGCTATGCAAGGCAGGCAATCAAACAATATGCAAACAGTGATCTTTTGCATGCATTTGGTCAACCAAACCCTTTGACAAGGCTATGCAATTGTAGGTAAAACCGAAATTTCAACCAAACACGTCCTAATAAATCCATAAGTAACACAATTGACACTACTCCAATCACACGTGAGTGAAACTTGTCGGGATGGAATCACCGCCAGGTGGGAACACTGTCCGTCCACGTTGAGGAAGCGCCCCGATTAGGCGTGTTCCTCGTTTCAGCAAAGACGTGAACGTGCATTTTGGAAGGAAAAATTCTGAAACGAACAGTGAATTTGTAGACGAAATCTAAATCAAACCTTGAACTTTGAATACCGATTGTTCGCACCCTGAACTACTGAATTCCGGTCTAAATCAAACCTTATACCTGTTATGCTATGTTCGTACTATTTTTGTTTTTTCTGGACCGGCCCATTAGCGTAATCGCTCACATTCTCTTGCTCTGCTCTATTTTTTCTATTTTAGTTTTTTCTATAAAAAAATATTTTCTTTTTAGCAAGAAAAAACGAGCATTTAATGAGTTAATTTAAAAAAATGTCTACACTGAAAAATTGTATAATTCTAAAAAAATCGCTCTTAGTTTTTTTTAGATGTTCGCAATATAAAAAAGGCATTAAAGTGTTCAGAAATGTTAGTGCAATCAATCGCGCGTTCACTCTGCTTTGAATGTAAAAAATTATTTACACTTAGTAGAAGTAAAAAAATTAAAAACTTCACACTCAAAAAATGTTTATGTGAGAACAATTCCATACATTTAAGTGCGTACATTTAATATATTTTTAAAATGTGAGCTATTTAATAAATACTTTAATGGATTTTAATACATTTTTAAGTATGATATCTTTAAAATTTAAATTTTTACTACAAAAATATTTCAAAAGTGATGAAAATAAGAACAAAAAGATAAATAAAATAAATTTTCCGGTGTGATCATTTTAAAAAAATTGAAAAAAATTGAATGAGAATTTTTTATAAATTTTAAATTTTTTGGAGTGCCAATACGTTTTGAAGTTAACGCCATAAATGTATTTTTTAGATACCAAAAAAATAAGTAGATAAAATAAAACGAAAACAAATACAAAAAATCTGAGAAGAGCAAGCGCAAGTGACTGTTTTCCCAATTTGTTTTAATGTTCAGCAAGCCGTCCCGATCGGGATTCTCTATTTTCCAGTTCACCGTATAGGGTTCAATTTAGACCGGGATTCGATAGTTTAGGTTATGACCGATCGAGAGTTCATGTTTAGAGTTTGATTTAGCTTTCATCTACAAGTTCGGGTTCATTTCAGACTTTTTCTATTTTGGAACGACTAGCTGGAACGAGGGCAGTGTCAACCTGTGAGGAATGTTGGCCGGATTCGGAATACAGATGGGTAGCTAGCGACCCTCTCCGTTCCAAAATAATTGTATCAATTTTGTATTTGCTCTAATATAAAGTTGTACTGAGGTTAAGACAGTTATTTTGGAACGGAGGGAGAGTAATTATTTTATCTACTCGGTGAAGTGCTTCCTTTGGTCCCTTTTTATGTATACAAAATTTCAATAACTCAAACCACATACAGTTTGATCATATTTATATGTAAAAATGCAACATATATAATACTTAAATTTATAATATTATTCACGGTGCATTTGATATTCATTTCGTAATGTAAATGTTGGTACTTTTTCTATAAAATTGATTACACTTTTACGAGATTTAACTTTAAAAATATTTAACCCGAATGCCCTCGCATCCTTTGCATGAGTCTTGATGACCACGCATGCCACATCATCACCTACGAAGTATTCTGGCGATGCCGGAAGCGCCTGAACAAGTCCACCGCTCGCGACCCATAGCTCCATTCCCTCCGCCCCCTTCCAAAGAGACACCACTCCTCACTGCCTTCTTCCCTCCACCACCAGATCTGACAATGAGCTATCGGCGGAGGTCACGGGCGAGGAGCTCGCAGAAACACATCATGGTGGCCTCGACCCTCGACGTGGATCCAGTTGCGTGTGCCTCCTCCGCACTTCTTGAGATCGTGGGCGTTGAGGTCACCAGGGAAGCGACAGCTCATGAAGGTGGAGGAGGCGATGGGGGCGCACTAAAGGGAGCGTCCGGGTCAAGGCCGACGCCGCATCCATGTAGGTCCTCTGATGCGTGCATCCCCGCCATGGACGACCGACCATAAACTATGCATGGATCACCGACGGGTAGGAGGAATGGGCTTGAGGCATGGTGGTGGCGGTGGCAACGACGGCGAGGGCGTGGCACCGACTACAAGGGGAGACGTCGTCCAACTCCTCCATTTTTCCATATTCTTCAGTAGGAAGCAGGAATATCCCTGCGCCACGGTAGCGCGGCCCGGGACATGGCGCTCCCCTCAAAGCTCGGGAGGGTTGCGCCGGAGACATGACCATAGCGACGATGCTCGTGGTCGCCACCTACACTCGTCAGGCGCCTCGGTCGGCTCCAGAACCACCAGAATCACGTGTACCGCTGTCCACTCCTGGTTGCTGCTGGTGAGCATCCCCAATCCGTCATGTAAAACTACATGTTGTATACATGTCATCAACTTGGCAAATGGGCAGCATGTTTTTTGGCACCATGTCAACTTAACGTTACATTTTGGATTTGATGCTTTCTTTTGTTAGCTTCATGTTAATTTGTATTGTATTTGTCATGGTGATTTTTACACCGAAGTTGACATCATGGCAAACTTACAAGAAATGTTCCAATCATGGAAATTTTTAATCCTAAGCATGGTAGCAAGATTTTCAAGTTTTCATGGTGAAAAACCATTCTCAAGTAACCATGGCAACATTTTATAGGATGTGTCGTCCAAACCATTAAAAAAGAAAAAACAAAGGGGGGGGGGGGGGGGGGTAAATGATGGCAAGTAGCATGTTTCAATGTTCACATGGTAAATGCAGACATTCATTTTGAACTAGACCATGGGAAGAAATTATTTGTTTTCCATGGAATTTTAAATTTTGTAGATATCATGGAAAATTCTCTCTAAAATGGTAACAATATTTATATATAGCTTGTGGGACATGACAATTCTTATTTGTCGGGCATGGCAATTTTTCTTTATAAATGCGAACATGACAATTTTATTGTATGCATCACGGGATTTTTACATTTGTATGGATCATAGAATTTTGTAGCCCATTGATGATGATATGGAACATTTTCCCAACAAAGTTGCCATAGACCACGGCCGATAATAGTTTTCTTGTTTAATATCATCACATTTTTCCTAGGACCAGAGTAATTTAACTTATTCGAGCATGGTAAAGTTAACATACGGATCATGGAAAAATAATAATAATTTGTGTTAATGTACATGCACGACATATTTAGTGAACCAATTTATGGTAATTGAATTAAAATACCATTGCTATTTTTCATGTGAATCTACTTTTTTTTTGTGTTTGTACTATCCATTCTATGCTTTCCATGGCAATTTCAAATTCCTGGCAATTTTAATTAAAACACCATGGCATTTTCTAACATGCATTTGTCATGGTAAATTATTTCATAATTTTTGTTAGGTTTACATGTGCGGTAAATTTCTCACACAAAACATGGAAATTTTAATCAAAATATCATGGAAAATTTTAGGTTAAATTTGTCATGTCAATTTTATATTTACTCCCATGACCATCTTTATGTTTTTTTTTCTTACTTAACCATGGCGAATTTAGTTTATTTAGCGTGGCAAATTTAGTTAACTGATCATGGCAAATTTTGTTTATTGATCGTGGCAAATTCTGTTTTTGCCATGCAGTTTGTTCTCCATTTTAGTTTTTTTCTCCCATTTTATTTTTCCATAATTTGGATAGGTTTTCTGCTAACTTGATCAATCCTTTTGATTTTGTGCAACACACATGCATGGTGTTTCTGAAGTTCGTCTAGCAACAATGCTGGAACACTTCAAACTTTCCATGCATTTTTTAGTTCTGGATTCACATGGAAAATCACCATGTCATTTTCCGACCATATTTTCTGCCATGGCAATTTTGATATTTTTTTCATGACATATATGCCATACTTTCATTAGGGAATCAAATATGTTTTTTATAAACTTTACCATGGTAAGAAATGTGATGGCAAATAATAAATAGTTTGTTCAAACTCAAATGGCATTTTTTTGCTATTAAAGCTGATGGCATTTTTCGTAGCTGAGCAAAAACTGACTTTTATATTTTACGGAAATACCCAAAATCTAGGCTTTTGTGCTTCCGTTTTGACTTTTGCAAAGAAAAGCTCTGTAGGTGTTCGGGTTGTGTGTTCTTCCTGCCAAAAGGATTCGTTCCGGGAATCGATTCTCTCGTATTGCATTTTCCATCAGGCTATCCTTCTTTCGTTGTGTAAACCACCATACCTACATATTTTTTGCACTCTCCACCACATTTACGTCTAATTTATTGCAATCCCAACTAATCAACTTTGATTGGTAAACTGATGGTTGGGTTCCACATGAAAATGGTTCAGCTTAGGAGTGCGAGGAAGGTATGAAGGCACCAGGTTGTATTCTTACTTTACTCCTGGTCTGAACTACCAAGCACAAAATTCCCAGCAAGAATGATTTTGGTAATGGCAATATGGCAGACTTGGATGTTATAACTTGCATCTATATTTTGGTGGATGCATCTATATTTTGGTGTTTTAGAATGATGTTTGTAATGACCATATTATGCGAAAATTCCTTGTGTAGCTCGAGCTACACATAGCTCGTTTTTTTTTGAAATATAAAAAAAATACTAAAACAGTTCAAACAATTTTGAATTTTTTTATGGATATACAAACACATGTATAGGACATTTATGAAAATTTTCATACCATTATACCTTAACGCGCCACGGGAAAAGATTTGACAAATATTTGATTTTAAATGGGCCCTTTTTCCTTGTTTTTGGGCCGAAATTTTGTTATTTTTATGCAGACTGCATATTACAATATTTTCAAACGAAATTTGGCATGTTCGTGTGGAATACATATAAGTTTCCACGGAATTTTTTTCGATTTTTTTCAAAACTTTTATATATTATTTTCGAATTTTTTAAAATAAAAGGCTACGTGTAGCTCAAGCTACAGAAATTCGCACAATTCAGTCATCGTTTTTGGTCGTATCTTTTATATAATATGTACTGGAGGCTCTTATGTACTGTGATGTTGTTAATTAATAAAAATGTAATGTCTATTGTCTGCTCAATTATCATTGTAAGGTTGCACCACGTCCAGCTTATAATGTGAGACTTGGCTGTCAATTTTGTTGTCAAAGTAGATAATAGGCTATTTAGAATGAGTAATAACATATGACTGGTATACATGATGGAAAGTGCAAAAGATATAAAAACCTGATGATTTGCGCAACGAATGGAGGAAAGCATGGTGAAAACTGGGCGAAAATCACACTTTTGACCTTTTCATCAAACTTCAGCAAAGTTTAACCCTCTGGATAAACCATTTTGAAATCTAACCCAATATGGTAGCGCCCGCCGCAGTGGCGCTACCCTCAATGTGGTAACGCCGTCGCCAGCGGCGCTACTCTATTGCCACTGTGGCATGATGGACCCCACACCCTGGGGTGGTAGCGCCGTGAGAGGTGGCGCTACCCCCTGTGGTATACCTTCCAGCGCCCAGGCAATTCCCCACTTGCATCTGGATCGAAGGTAGCGCCCAGGCAGTTCCCCACTCGACGGCAGCGCGGCGGCTCGAGCTCTCCGGCTGGCGACGGCGGCGCGACGGCTTGAGCTCTCGAGGTATGCCCTTCTCCTTCCCCTTCCCCTTCCCCTTCCTCCTCTCTCCCTCCAGCGGCTAGGCCGCCCACTCCCCGGCCTCTCCGCCTCCGACCCCCTCCCCGGCCTCTCCGCCTCCGACCGCCTCCACGGCCTCCTCCATGGCCGCCCTCCTCTGGCCACCTGCCTCCTCTCGCCCGCCCACCACCGACCCCCTCCACGGCCACCCTCCTCTGGCCACCCCGTCCCCGCCCTTCTCCATGGCCTCCACATCCAAGGCCACCCCTCCACGACCTCCACATCCACTGCCACCCACATCCATGGCCATCCCATCCACGACCATCCCCTCCACGGCCACCACCTCCACGGCCACCCCCTCCACGGCCTTTACGGATGTTTCTTTGAAATTATGGTGACCCCTAGTTTACATTTATGGATGAAATTAATATATGGATTAGATGGCATTGTGTGAATGTATGAAATATATGGCACACTACATTTCTCCATGCAATTTTACTAAATGTTGTTTATTAGATAGCACATATGTAGGTTGAGTAACATGAGCTATTTTGTATGGATTAGATGACATTACATTGTACATTTTTGGTGGATGTATGAAATATATGGCACTACATTGTGTGGTTTTTTGATAGATGAAATTACATTGTGCAATTTTATTTGATTCTACATGAGCATTGGAAGCCAAATACATTGAGCTATTTTGTGTTTTTTGTAGAATGGTGGAATCAAGTAGTTCGGTGCAATCTATTCTTCATCCACACTATGATAACCAACACCGTGGGATGTTGATGGCGGAAAGAGGCGAGGTAATGCAAATGCAACATGTTATTTTATTGATGGTGTAAAGAAGCGAAGTTGATGTTTATGCTATGCATTTGCAGGTTTTGGAACCTTTGCGCTTGAGGTCTCACTCGGTGCATATCACGAAGAACATGAAAAAAGATGAGTACATGCATTACGATGAGCGGTACACAGAGTTCATCGAGATGACCGGACTTCTTCCTTTCATCAATATGGTCACTCGGTCGATGCCAAATATGAACCCAGCTGCCATCACCGCACTTATTGATCGGTGGAGGCCGGAGACGCACACATTTCACCTCCGTGTAGGTGAGATGACCGTGACTCTTCAGGACGTGGCCATGATCCTGGCTCTCCCCATCGACGGAGCACCTTTGGTGTTCGATACAGCCTCGGGTGGGTGGCGCTCCCAGATGACGTCTCTTATTGGTACGGCGCCTGCAGAGCCGATGATCAAGGAAGATGTAAGAGCAAGTTTTGGCCCCGAAGGTTTTGGACATTGTTGGACAAAGCAGAAGTGGAACTAATATTGTTTTCGAGTATAAACAGATACTTAGGTTCCGAAAGAATGGAGTTTGCAAGTAGAAGGTCGAAGGACAACTCGCTGCAGTGAAGCTGCAGTTATCTACCGAAACCTTTGAAGGAAGACGACCCCTAAAAATGTCGTCGAAGAAGATGTCTCTCTCGAGTAAAAGCGCAATGAGGAGAAAGCTGAAGCTGGTCGAAGACTTAGTCTTTTTGCTAGTTTCTCTTTATTTCTTGAGTCGTAGAAAAAACCGTACTATTAAGAGGGGTTTGCTAGTTGAGATCTTTGTCGAAGTGAATTTGCTCTGCTCAACCAAAACCCACAAAAGCCTACCGAGAGAAATCTTACCGAGTTGAGCGAATAGCTCGAAGGCAAAGTCATCGCACTTCGTGCCTTCGAGAGAGAACTCGTTCGGTGAGTCAGCTTACTTGTTCCTCAAGTAAAGTTGCGCAGTGATTGGAATCCGACCGTTGTGGACACGCGTCAAGCGGTTGCATCGGGTCACTTCAGTCATTTTACCCATCGGGATCGCCAACTATAAATACCCCGCACCTACCCGCCATTTCGGGTGGGCTTCTCCACTGAAGATTCTAAGACAGAAGTGTGTGAGCATCCCAAAGAGATCCATCGAGAGAAAACCTACACCCAAGTCTGAACTGAGTGTAGCAATTCACTATGACTTAGGTTGAGATTAGCCGATCTTTTTATCTTGGAGAACTGCAAGTCTCCTAGAAGGTTAGGCGTCGCCTGTCAAGCAGTCGAAGAGTAATTGTCACTGCTGAAGGAAGTTTGTAAAGGTCTCGGAGATGTCCTGAATCATCTACCACGAGTGAAAACTGGACAAGCTCGAGGAGTTTGTTGCAGTGGAGAATAGGACGGAGAGAGTTTTGCTCCAGGTGTTCAATCACCAGTCCCTCCAACCAGACGTAGCACTTTGCAGAGTGTGAACTGGTTTACCAAACATCGTCGTGTCAGGCTCGTTTTCCTTCATGCTTTTATATTAAGTATTTACTCGTTGCCTGTTTGTCTTCGATGTTTTCCTTCGCTCCCAATCCGTTCGAGCTATGCATTACCTTCGATACTGTATTTCCTTCGAGATGTGCTTAGTTCTTTGCAGTTTGTATGAATTCCTTCTAAGTTCCTTAGAATTTTTAGAAGTGATCATTCACCCCCTCCCCCTCTGATCATTCTTGAGCTTTCAATTGGTATCAGAGCTAGGCACTCCCTACGCTCTGCGTATTTTGGTCTAACAACCTGGAGTGTTGTCAAGAATGTCGTTTGCAGCTGTTCGCTTGGGGGAACCAATCCCTATTTTCAATGGGAAGGACTATCCCTATTGGAAGGACAAAATGAAGAGGAATATCATGGCTATCAACTCAGCCACTTGGGAAGTTGTCAAGAATGGTGTAACTGTCAAGGACACTGATGCCATTACTCCTGAAGAGACAAAGAAGATAGAGCTAGATGCTGAAGTCTGGGTATTCATCACAAATCATCTGATTCCTGAAAAATATCATGAGGTCAAGAATATTCCTTCGGCCAAAGGTGTTTGGGATTATCTCGAGAAGATTGGTGAAGGTGTCTCTACTCAGAAAGATGCTCGAATTGACACCCTTCGAAGCAAGTTCTATCGGTTCAAGAGGCACGAGGGAGAAAAAGTTTGTTCCATATACAGCAGACTCACTGCGCTGTCAAATGAACTGATTTCCCTCGGTGCAGATGACATTACCAATCGGATTATTGTCAGAACTTTGCTCCGTTCTCTTGATGATTCCTTCGATCACATTGTGCTGATGATTAAGGAAAGAACTGATTTCAAGGATATGGTTGCCGCTGATATTCTTGAAAGGCTTAATACTTTCGAGATGGAAGAAGATGAGAAACGTGACGTCAATGGGAGTCGAAGAAAATCTCATGCACTGAAGGCCAGAGCTTCACATCACTCCTCTCCTGAAGCTAGTTCTGAATCGGGTTGTGCCTCAGATGACCCCGAGAACATTGGAAAAGATCTGGCATTGATAATGAGAAGATTCAATCGCTTTCAGAGAAGGAACTCCTCTTCACCGAAGAAAAACTATTCTTCAAGACATTCAAGTAATTCATCTCAACATCGATCATCATCCAGAAACTCTTCAGCGAAAGATAACTGTTGCTATAAGTGCAAGAAGCCAGGCCACTTCATTGCTGATTGTCCTCTCTGGGAAATTGAACATAAATCAAAGCACTCTCACAGCAGCTCTTCGAGCAAGTCTTCGAAGAAATATGATTCAAGGTCCAGAAAAGACAAGAAAGATGGTTCTGATGATGACAAGAACAAGAAGTATCACAAGCATCGAGAGGGTTCTTCCTCTAAATCACATTCCTCTCGTCGACAGAATTCACACCGAGCCAAAGCCTATCTGGGTAAAGAGATGAACTCTGAAGATGAAGCTTTCGGTTCTGAAGCAGGATCAAAGTCAAGATCTGGTTCTGGTTCTGAATCTGATGGTGTTGCTGGGATAGCATTCGCCTCGAACAAGAATTCAAGTTCATTCTTCTCCAACCAGAGCAGTGAAGATGAATCTCCCGCTTACTGCTTCATGGCCAAGGCTAAGGTATCCTCATCTAAGAAATCCTACGATACTTCTGATGGATCTGCTTATGAAAGTGACTCTAGGATAAGCTATGCTAAACTTGCTAAAATTGCTTCTATCCAACAAGATGAGCTAGATTCTCTAAGTGAAACCATTCAAAAATCTGAGACCTTGTTGATCGACGAGATTGAGAAGGGTCAAACTTTGACAAATGAGCATGTTGCTCTGAAGGAAAAGTATGATGAGCTTTCCTCTCGGCATGATCTCCTCTCAGTGGACTATGAGAAGCTAACCTATGAATTACTTCAAGGGAAAATGGCTCTCGAGAAACTGAGAGAGGCTAATGAAGAGTTGGAAAGTGTCAATCTCACGCTCATGGCTCAACAAGGCTCAGAAACTAAAAATGAATCTACTTCACCTTGCTTAACTTGTTTGGAACGAAGTAAAATTGAGTCTATTTCTGAGAGATCGAAAGGAAAGCAACCTATTGTTATCGATGATACTAACCCCTCGAACGAGGAAACCATTACCGAGGAACTCCTCAGGTTGAAAAATTTATTTGAAACAGGCATGTTCAAAAGTGTGCAGGGACACCAGTACTTATGTGACATCCTACGAAAGGCTCTTCTTCACAGAAATCCCCGAAACGAAGGAGTTGGCTTCGAAAGGAAAATCAATCCTGATGGAACCTACTGGGAACCCAAGCAGTATCCTAAAACTGTCTGGGTTCTTGCGAAAGAAAAGCCCATTGATATTGCTAACCTTTCAGGTTTCAGTTGCAAAATTGACAAAGCTATTGTTGATGAATCACTTGATTCTGACTACAAGCTTGTCAAAGATCAGGAAGGAAAGGTGTCGGCTGAGTTCGTTGGTACTCCTCCAAAGAATGGCTTTTATAAGCGACAGATTTGGGTTCGCAAATCACTCGTAGAAAAACTGCCCCCTAATCATTCTTTGCAGGGAAAATCCTCGGTACCACCGAATCACTACTATTCTCTCGAGGATAGAAATGAACCCTTGGTGCCTGCTTCAAATGTTCCCCAAAAGGATTACTATCGTATAGATAGAAATGTTTATCGCCATCGTGACAATCGCACCAAAATTGCAATTACCCATCGTTACTCTAACCCCTCATCGAGGAATTATATTTATGGTGTGCTTGATGGTCCTGATCGACAATGCAATCCTGTTCGATATAATATTGCTGATCCATCTAGCTCTACCATGCCTTCTAAGTCACCTGCTCGTTTGTGGGTGGTTAAGAAGAACTAATTATTCTGCAGGGCTATGTCTCCGGTGGATCCGAATGGGTCATGGATAGTGGATGTACAAATCATATGACCGGAGAAAAAGATTTGTTCACCGAAGAAAAACTGTCTGAATCTTCACAGAAATACATTACCTTCGGTGACAACAACAAAGGAAAAGTACTTGGTTTGGGTAAGGTTGCCATATCGAAAGACAAGCATATTGATAAGGTTTTGCTTGTACAATCTCTAGGATATAATCTTATGTCTATATCAAAACTTTGTGATATGGGTATGCTGAAGGGTTCGTTGCATAGAAAACAAAATTTTTCCTACGATTGCAACTGCCAAGATCACATCTAGGAGATAACTTGTAACGGTTTGAGAAGGACTCACCCTCGAAGACCAAAAGCTTTAACGAGAACTATTCTCGTGGGTGATGTAGTCGAACACTCGCCGACCTCAAGGTCGTGATGAAGACTTGACGCCACGAACGGGCAGCGTCTCCGTAGTCGGTCACACATACAGATCAGTGACGACCTCCGCCCCTTGCTCCAGTTGGGCAGCGGAAGTAGTGGATCCTCGGGAACTCCAGCAGCACTACAACATAGTGGTGGTGGTGGTAGAGAAGATCTTGAGCAGGGCTTCGCCTAAGCACCGTACTCGTGAAACTGGATCAGCTAGCAAGGGGAGGAAGATGCCAACCAAAGGACATATGAGAGATGGAGGAATTAGTGTGTAGAGGGGTCTCCACCCATCTATATATAGGAGGGGGAGGCAGCCCCCAAGGGGTAGCACGCCCCAAGAGGTGCCCCCACCTCTCCCCTCATCATGTGGGTGGACTCTCCACTCACAAAAACAAAGGGTCACACATTATTCCCATAACTTCCATAATTCTCCACTCAAAATTCCAAGAGTTTATCACATTAAAACACTTTTAATTATCTTGTTTAATGTCACTGAAATTAATGAACACTTCATTCAATGAGTACTTCATTGATGAACACTTCATTCAATGAACACATTAACAATTATCCCCTTGCACTATTTTGATATACCGAAACTATTCCAGCAGTTTTATCAAAACAGTCCATGTGCTGTCCAGTATATTCTCTGGCGTTCCGTATCCACTCAAACGCGTCAACGAATCCTTAAGTGTGTCACCCTACGGTTCGTGAATAAAATGGACATGACAGAGACTCTTCTCTGATCAATAATCATCAGCGGGATCTGGAGATCCATGATGACTCCCACTTACTCAACGATGAACTAGTGATCGTGTGAACCAAAACTCCGTAACCAATTCCTTTTGTCTCGCGATATTTTACTTGTCCGAGATCCGATCATTTGGTATCATCCATACCTAGTTCGATCTCGTTACCGACAAGTACTCTTTACTCGTTCCGTGATATAACATCCTCGTGAGCCAGTCACGTGCTTGCAAGCGATGTCAATGTGATATCACCGAGAGGGCCCAGAGTACATCTCTCCGTCATCTGGATGGACAAATCCCACTCTTGATCCACGAGCCTCAACTAACACTTTTCAAGTACCCAACGACACCTTTATAATCACCCTGTTACGGTGTGACGTTTGATGGAATCAAAGTACTCTTCCGGTGTCAGTGATTGACGTGATCTCATGGTCTAAGGATTAGGGTTACTTCGTGAAAGTTTGATACAGCAATAGAAACTTGATGACATGATCGTATTGCTATAACTACTGTGGGTGTATGTTCATCACATCATTCTCCAATGACATGACCTTGTTATTAACAACATCCAATGTTCATGATCAGGAAACCTTGATCATCCGTTAATCAACAAGCTAGTATAAAGAGAGGCATTACTAGGAACCTTTTCTCTGTTTATTAAACACACATGTATTAACGTTTCCGGTTAACACAATTATAGCATGAAAATAAACATTTATCATAAACATGGAATAAGATAATAACCACTTTATTATTGCCTCTCGGGCATATTCCCTTCATATGCTTGTACTGTTTTCTGCGTCTCGCTGTGTTGTCTTTTCACATGATGATTATTCCTTCGTGTTCGAAGGATATCGCAAGGGTGATCTTTACGTCGTTGATTTTTCTTCGGGACCTGCAGTGTCCACATGTTTAATGGCCAAAGCCACTTCTGGTTGGTTATGGCACCGAAGACTTGGTCATGCAGGGATGAAAAATCTTCAAACTCTTATCTCGAAGAAGAACATCATTGGAATTGATAATGTGAAATTCGATAAAGATCGTCTATGCAGTTCCTGTGAAGCAGGAAAGATTGCCAAGAAACATCACTCAGCAAAAACCGTCATGACTACTACTCGTCCTCTTGAATTACTTCATATGGACTTATTCGGTCCTCAAAATTATGCTAGTCTTGGAGGTAACAAGTATGGTCTAGTTATTGTTGATGATTTCTCTCGATATACTTGGGTTTTCTTTCTAGATGACAAGAGCAAGGTTG
This sequence comes from Bromus sterilis, assembly GCA_950022295.1. Lineage (NCBI taxonomy): Eukaryota > Viridiplantae > Streptophyta > Magnoliopsida > Poales > Poaceae > Bromus > Bromus sterilis. Next base: position 352,449,095 of record OX465597.1, read on the forward strand.
TTGAAATTTTCAAAACTTTCGCAAAGAGAGCTCAAACTGAATATGAATTATCTCTCAAGCATATCAGAAGTGATAATGGTACAGAATTCAAAAATACTCATATCGAAGATTTTCTTGATGAATATGGCTTTACTCATGAATTCTCGGCTGCTTATACACCGCAAAAAAATGGTGTGGTCGAGAGAAAGAATCGAACACTTATTGAAATGGCCAGAACAATGCTTGCTGAATACAAGACTCCTATCAGGTTCTGGGCCGAAGCTATCAACACTGCATGTCATATCATCAACAAGGTTTATCTGCATAAGTTTCTGAAGAAAACTTGACATTAACTCATCACTGGTAAAAAGCCAAATGTGTCTTATCTCAGGGTTTTTGGTGCTCCATGTTATATCAGAGACATGAATCACAGCTCCAAGTTCGCCCCAAAGGCACACGAAGGTTTTCTTCTAGGTTATGGTTCAAATTCTCACATTTACAGAGTTTACAACTCACATCTTGGCAAAGTTGTAGAAACTATAAATGTTCGATTTGATGAAACTAACGGCTCTCAAAAGGAGCAATTACCTCTTAACCTGGATGAACCACCTTTGGATGAAGTTATCAGGTACATGGCTATTGGAGATATTCGACCTGTCGATGGAAATGCTCAACAAGCAAACAGGGATGATGATGGTCCAATGTTCCCACACATAGCCCGGGGCGCTGGAGATCAACATCCTGAAGAAATTGATGCACAGGTCGAAGGAGAACGCATAAACGAAGAATATGTTGATCCCGAAGGACAAGCTGAACCCGAAGGAAATAATCCCGAAGGACAAGCTGATCCCGAAGATCAACCTGATCCACAAGATGAAGAAACTTTTCCTCGTGTTCGAAGAAGATTGGATGTCGACTCAATTCTCGAAGAGATTCGTTTACCAGGTCGTCCCACCACTCGTTCTCGTACTCGATTAGCTAACTTCTGTGGAAATTTCTCGTTTGTATCCATGCTAGAACCTTCAAAATTTGATGAAGCCATGAGAGACTCAGACTGGATGACTTCCATGCTCGAAGAACTTAACCAGTTCGAGAGAAATAAAGTCTGGTCCCTTGTCGATAGACCTGATTCCACGAAGCATAATATCATTGGTACGAAGTGGATTTTTCGCAACAAGCAAGATGAAGATGGCATAGTGGTAAGAAATAAAGCTCGACTGGTTGCACAAGGGTATACCCAAATCGAAGGTATTGATTTTGGTGAGACTTATGCCCCAGTTGCTCGTCTTGAATCCATCCGTGTCATGCTTGCTTTTGCCAATTACAATGGTATATTGCTATATCAAATGGATGTCAAAAGTGCATTTCTTAACGGTGAAATCGAAGAAGAAGTGTATGTTATGCAGCCACCAGGCTTTGAAGACTCGAAGAATCCTGATAAGCTGTACAGATTGCACAAGGCCCTATATGGGTTAAAGCAAGCACCTCGTGCTTGGTATGAAACACTGAAGGATTTTCTTCTAAAGAAGGGCTTCAAACCAGGAACAACTGATCCGACTATTTTTACTCGTGCATACAAAAATGATCTTTTTGTGTGTCAAATTTATGTCGATGATATTATTTTTGGCTGTACTAACCCTGATATTAGCGAAGAATTTGCTCGCATGATGTCGAAGAAATATGAAATGTCAATGATGGGTGAATTGAAGTTCTTTCTCGGGCTTCAAATCCGTCAACAGAAGAATGGTACTTTCATTTCACAAGAGAAGTATCTCAGAGATTGCCTGAAGAAGTTTGATCTTGTCAGTTGCAAAACTATCAAGACTCCAATGCCTACGAATGTTCATCTAGATGCAGATGAGAAGGGCAAACCTTTCGATCAGAAGAAATATCGCTCGATGATCGGTTCGCTTCTTTACCTTTGCGCATCTAGACCTGACATTATGCTATCAGTTTGTATGTGTGCTCGTTTTCAGGCAAATCCGAAAGAATCTCATCATATTGCTGTCAAGCGAATCCTTCGATATCTGGCTCACACACCAACCTTGGGTCGTTGGTATCCCAAGGGTGCCCAGTTTGATCTCGTTGGATATTCAGATTCCGACTGGGCTGGTGATCGAGTCGACAGGAAATCTACCTCAGGCACATGTCATTTTCTCGGTAGATCTCTTATCTGTTGGGCCTCGAAGAAACAGAATTGCGTATCTATTTCTACGGCCGAAGCCGAGTATATTGCTGCCGGTTCATGCTATTCTCAGATTCTGTGGCTCAAGAAAACGCTGAAAGATTATGGTATTCTTATGAAGAAAATTCCATTGCTATGTGATAACGAGAGTGCAATCAAAATTGCTCATAATCCAGTGCAACACTCTCGAATGAAGCATATTGATATTCGTCATCATTTTCTTCGAGATCACGTTCAGCGAGAAGATATTGTTATCAGCCATGTGCGCACCGAAGATCAATTGGCTGATATCTTTACGAAGCCCTTGGATGAAAAGAGGTTCTGTGCACTAAGGTGTGAGTTAAACATATTGGACTCACGCAATGTGCAGTAAGATCATAACCATTGGTACTATGTATCATTAGTTTTCATTGTTGATTACTTTCATTAGTTTTCTGTCGTGTTCCTTTTTCGTTTATTTTGTTCGTTTGGTGTTGTCCTATACACTTATCACTCCGAGTTTTATCGCTGTTTTATCTCGGATTGACTAAGTATCGGACCCTGTTTTCCCTCTATTCTATCCCTACCTATTCTGTGCTTTTCTCTCGTGAACATGTATATATTGTACTCGATCAAGATTCCCTTCGAATGTCATTGATTCCGAAGGAAAATCTACCGAAGTTTTATCTACTTTTATACTCGATGTTCGATGAGTTTGGTCTCGGACGTGGAGCAACTTTCTTTCGGTTCGTTGGGATTTCCCGCGATTACCGCCACAAAATCCGTCCGTTGAATGCGGAGAGACGCGAAATCTGCGCCGTTGGATCAGATCTGACAGCTCTGTCAGACCCCCCCCCCCCATTTAAATACTGATCCACCCCACCGGCTTGGACATCGCTATTCCTTCGACTTCGTCTCTTCGCCTCCAGAAGCTCTCTCTCTCGCGCGCGCCGCTGTGCTGCCTCGTCGTCGTCGACTCCCTCGCCGCTTAGCTGCCGGAAGGAAGCCGCCGGAGACGTTCCCGTCGACTAAGATCTTCATCCGCGTCGCCGTAGTCGCCTCACATCACCAAGTTAGGGTATGTGTGGCTCTGGATTCGATTCAATCTCGTTCTGCTCATCGTTTCCAGTTTCTGTGTTGATTTTTATCTGATTTCTTTTAGGTCTGTTTGATCCGTTTGGATCTTTGAAACTTGGGAAATCTGTCTCTAGCCTTTTCTGTCGATTCCCCATCTGTCCTTGGTAAGAAATCCCTCGGATTCTCTCACTTAGGCAAATCCTACAGTATCGTTTCGATAGATTTAATCTTGTTCGATTTATTCATACAAGTTCTTCGTTAGATTTCCACCCGATGAAAATCTAGCCTAGCACTTTCATGAAAACTTGCGATAAGACAAATCTCTCGAAAAGATTGCTGCATTCAAAATGTTTTTCCTCGAAATTGCTGGTACTTGTTCACAACTTTCCTATATTCCCTCGTACCTCTCTTTTTCGCAGGAAAATGTCTGGCAATGAAGGAATTATCAGAGCACCCAAGCGTATGGGTGGCAGAACAAGAATCACCAATAACTCTGAAGGTTTATCAGAGGATTTGATCATTGAAAAGAACTTGAGGACTCCTTCAGGTTCTGAGGATGAACGTACGAGAGAAAATCGTCTGCAAGAGATACGAAGGCTTCAAGCTCTTCGTTGGTATGAGTACAAGTCCCTTTTGCCTCGCTGGGAGAGGCTGTTCGCCATGAAGAATCCATGGACTGATGTCAAAGCTCTAAGGCCAAAGTGGACGAAAGCAAATCGACCACCTCCTACTGCTGATGCTCACCCTACAGCTCTCAAAACACCTGATGATTTTAAAGAGCTTGTTGAAGCTCGAGAAGCTCGAGCACAAAAGAGGAAAGAAGCCAAAGCACGAAAGGAAGTTGCGGCTGCTAAATCTGCTGAGGATGTTGGCCCTAGCGCCAAATCGAAAGGTGGCAAGAAGTCTGCCAAGAGACAGAAAAAGGTTGTAATAGTTTCACCTCCTGATGCAAGCTCCGAAGGAGAAGCTAATTCAGATGATCAAGACCCTGGTACGGAGGCTGATGTCGAGGACTTACCTCTGAAGAAAAAGCCGAGCAGTAGAGGCATAAGGATCCAGGAGCCAGCACCACAGGCTCCTCGAGGAAATATTGACTTGACCAACTTGGTCACAGATCCGCCTATTTCATCTGCTCCACCTGTTCCTGCTCGCCAACCAAAACCTTCGGCTCCAACGAAGGGAAAGCAAGCTCAAGTTGGTGAAGATGATGAAACGCTCATTCAGCGAAAGGAAAGGCTGGCCAAGCAAAAGGAACAAGAGGAAAAATACTTGATTAATTCTAAGATCCTAAACTTTCACAGTCAGCCCAAGCATAAAAAGGCTCTGGTTGCTCAACAACTTGGCATTCTTCATTTGGTCAGTGAAAAATATCGACGACAGATTTCTGCAGGCTATCCCTAGTGACCCGAAAGAAAAGGTCACCGAGAAAGTTGTGACTCCCACAGTCACGAAAGAAAAGGTAATAGCCCCAAGTGCTTCGAAGAAGAATGCTGAGGCCCCTAGTGCCTCGAAGGATAAAGCAGTGGTCTCAAAACCCATTGCTGCTGCCAAGGCCACCAAGGAAGCCGAAAAGAAAGCCAAGGAGGCAAGACAGAAGGCTCAAGCTGCTCCAGTTCCTCGAGCTGCACCAGCTCCTGCCCCTGTTGCACCAGCTGTTTCTGGTCCTCGTGCCGATGAAGAGAGTTCCAACGAAGGAGAATCAAATGCCAATGCTCCTTGGGATGCTGCACATATATCTCACATTCTCTGGAAGATGGCTACTACACCGAGCAAAGTCACTACCGAGGATGATGTTCCTGCTGAAATCCAAGAGCATGTTGCTCGCTACATGATTCGCTGGGAAGGCTACATCACCCAAGATAAAAAGGATAAGGAGCAAGTCAGGTTTTACACCAGGCAACTCCAAGAGGAAACCGAGGACATTGAGTCCCGAAATTTTTTCAAGTCCAAGATTGCATCTGCTGAAGCTTCCAGGAGGACTCAGAAGGAAAATTTAACTGCTGTGTTTGACAAGGTAAAACAAGTTGTGTCTGCTGTTTGCAAAGAGCATAATGATGCTCTGTTCCATAGACAATCTCGAAAGAGAAAGTCTGCTGCCCCAACCTCTGAGCATGGGACGCCAGAGATCGAGAAGAACGCCAAGAAGGCCAAGTCCACCGAGGTCGTTGCTACCACAGAACGACAAGAAACTGAACCAATCCCCTCCAAGCAACCCACTCCCCCCCGCAAGAGAACTCCACCACCTCGGCAAACAACCCCACCGCCGCGACAAACAACTCCACCCCCTCGCCAAGCCACTCCTCCACCTAGACAACAAACACCTCCACCTCCACCTCCACCCCGTCAACCCTCACCACCAAAAGCCTCGCCACCACCTCCAAACCCACCATCTCCACCTCAAGTCATTCCATCGACCTCCCCGGCCATTGAAACCCAAGTTCATGCAGAGACCGAGCAAGTTGCTCGTGTCGAGCAAGAAACTCAAGTCCAGAAAGATTACTCTTCTGCCCGGACTATGCCTGAAGGAGAGGATGATGATGTTGATATCACGACAGTTTCCTCTCGGCGAGACCCTGTCGAAAGCAATAGTTCTGGAGATGCCAGTTCCAGTAATAATTCTTCATCCTCCTCATCAAGTTCTTCGAACGAAGAAATGGTTGATGCCTTTGCTCAATTTGATGAAGATTTGGAGGCCATGGAAAATGAAGAGGCCGCGCAGAATGCTCAGACCGACGAAGGAGATGCCGTCGTAGCTCAGGCCGAGGAGAATGGTCCTGCAGTCACTCCAGCTCAGGATATTGTCAACATCCCATCATCTATCACTCGACCTGCTGAACCAGAGTTCCAGATGCCAGATAACGCTGCTGAGGTTTTTCCCATTGATGAGCTGCTTCACTCTGCTCGTCCGAGAGAAATGCTGCCTTTGTTCCGCTCAGATGTTCCTCGAGGAGGTCCCATCTTCAAAAGGCGCGAACACAAGCCATTTTTCTTCGGTACCAATCCCTACGAGAAGCCCAGAAGTGCTTATTCTCTTCGGTTTTGGACCCAAGAGCAAGCTATCTATTATACTCGTGTGTTGTACAACAAGGCAAGAGTTTTCCAGCATCAATATCTTGATATGCCTTCGGTGTACTCCACTACTTGTTTCGAGAACATTGCCGAGACAATTGATAGCCTGCATGCTCACAAGATGTTTGCTCTCGATTGTGGTTACAATCCCGAGCTTATCAAGCAGTTTTATGCAACACTTTATGTCTCTGGAGATCCTGAGAACTCGAAGACATGGAAATTTGACTATATGATTCAAGGCCAAGTTTTTCACATGACTGTCGACCAATTTATGGCTATCATCAATTTACCTCGGTTCGAAGGATTACCTCACAAACTTCATGACTTACCTGCTGCAACTCCTGCTGAATTCTCTAAGCTGATGGATCCAGAAGTCGTAGGAGATCACTACCCCACTGAGCCGAAGCCAAGACACTTGGTATTTGAAGCAAAGGCATGGTTTTATATTCTCTCGAAGACTTTGATGCCAATGCTTGATGTGCACGATAATTTTCCAATTCCAAATGATGTGCAACTTGCTCTGTTGAAGTTAGTCCACGGTCATCCCTTCGATTTTGAAGACTACTTCCTCAGAACTTTAGTGTCTTGTGCTGATGACCACAACTCCCACAAGCCATATGCACCTTGGCTGATGGCAATCTGCAATTACTCTCGGGACGTGCCATTCCCAGTATCTATTTACCCGAAAATTTTCACTCCACCTGTTCGTGAGGTATTGCAGATTGTTGCTCGACCCAACGATCCTTTTGCTGAGCACACTGGCATCCACGCCCACTTACCTGAGCGCAATATTCGCTCGAAGTTTATCAAGCCAGTGCATCATATGGAAGTTTCTCTTCGGTCCCAGCAAATGCTTCAACATCACATTGATCAAGATTTTATTCAGAAGCAAGCTATGATGGACGAGATCAATCACCTGCGAAACATTGCCATGAACAACAATCAGATGCTGCGTGAATGTCTTCGCCGTGATTGGAAAGGTCTTCAGAAGTTCAATTCCCTCGGTCAACTCCAACGTTGTGGTTTCGAAGAATATCCTCCTCACCTGAACATAAATTGGACCAATGATGATCGAGTAGATCGACCGGATCCCAATATCCCTCGTCTGCCGAAGAACAGAGATATTCTCAGTGTTGATGATTATTATCATATCACTTTGGACACTTTCTCCTCCGACTCCGAGCAAGAAGAAGCCCCTCACCGTCAACCCAGAGTTCACTCGCCACTTCCTCGAAGCCCCAGGACCCCGCCGGAATCGCAGCTGGAATCTTCTGGAGATCAGCACTCCTTCCGCACGAAGATCACTCCTCCAGGCGCTCGTCCAATTCGTCGTGCTCCAACGCTCGCCGAATCTTCTCGTCGTCGCCGGAGCCAGCGTCGCGAGTAGGGATTTCTTTCGACCCTATTCTCTCGACTTTTTGTACGTTGTGACAAAAAGGGGGAGATGTAGTGGCATCGAAGAAATTAGTTTGCCTACGGGGTTAAGGGTTTTGTTTTTTTTTCATTCGACATACTCTTGCTTTTGAGGTTTCTGAGTAGTTTCAACAAACTTTCGATTCACATTCGATCTGGTTGTAACTAACTCTAAGTAGGACTGTGAACTGCTACTCTTTTCGTAAGATATCTATCTGCTGCTTGCTATACTTAACCATTTTTGTAGGAAGTTATCTTTCATATAAGTTCACAAATCAATTCGAGGAGATTGCATATTTCTCATTGGATACTATCTGCAATGCAATTTCTCTCGCTAAGATTTTTTGATGTTTTTCCCTCGACACTTCTTGTCAAATATGCACTTCACAGGAAATCTTTATCTTCCGTGCATACATCAAGGGGGAGTACTTCATCGATCTTAGCACTGGTTTATCATCGAAAAGTCAAACTTTTTCAAATTATTTATCGATGCCTGTTTTGTCAACAATCGTCCAAAAAGGGGGAGATTGTAAGAGCAAGTTTTGCCCCCGAAGGTTTTGGACATTGTTGGACAAAGCAGAAGTGGAACTAATATTGTTTTCGAGTATAAACAGATACTTAGGTTCCGAAAGAATGGAGTTTGCAAGTAGAAGGTCGAAGGACAACTCGCTGCAGTGAAGCTGCAGTTATCTACCGAAACCTTTGAAGGAAGACGACCCCTAAAAATGTCGTCGAAGAAGATGTCTCTCTCGAGTAAAAGCGCAATGAGGAGAAAGCTGAAGCTGGTCGAAGACTTAGTCTTTTTGCTAGTTTCTCTTTATTTCTTGAGTCGTAGAAAAAACCGTACTATTAAGAGGGGTTTGCTAGTTGAGATCTTTGTCGAAGTGAATTTGCTCTGCTCAACCAAAACCCACAAAAGCCTACCGAGAGAAATCTTACCGAGTCGAGCGAATAGCTCGAAGGCAAAGTCATCGCACTTCGTGCCTTCGAGAGAGAACTCGTTCGGTGAGTCAGCTTACTTGTTCCTCAAGTAAAGTTGCGCAGTGATTGGAATCCGACCGTTGTGGACACGCGTCAAGCGGTTGCATCGGGTCACTTCAGTCATTTTACCCATCGGGATCGCCAACTATAAATACCCCGCACCTACCCGCCATTTCGGGTGGGCTTCTCCACTGAAGATTCTAAGACAGAAGTGTGTGAGCATCCCAAAGAGATCCATCGAGAGAAAACCTACACCCAAGTCTGAACTGAGTGTAGCAATTCACTATGACTTAGGTTGAGATTAGCCGATCTTTTTATCTTGGAGAACTGCAAGTCTCCTAGACGGTTAGGCGTCGCCTGTCAAGCAGTCGAAGAGTAATTGTCACTGCTGAAGGAAGTTTGTAAAGGTCTCGGAGATGTCCTGAATCATCTACCACGAGTGAAAACTGGACAAGCTCGAGGAGTTTGTTGCAGTGGAGAATAGGACGGAGAGAGTTTTGCTCCAGGTGTTCAATCACCAGTCCCTCCAACCAGACGTAGCACTTTGCAGAGTGTGAACTGGTTTACCAAACATCGTCGTGTCAGGCTCGTTTTCCTTCATGCTTTTATATTAAGTATTTACTCGTTGCCTGTTTGTCTTCGATGTTTTCCTTCGCTCCCAATTCTTTCGAGCTATGCATTACCTTCGATACTGTATTTCCTTCGAGATGTGCTTAGTTCTTTGCAGTTTGTATGAATTCCTTCTAAGTTCCTTAGAATTTTTAGAAGTGATCATTCACCCCCTCCCCCTCTGATCATTCTTGAGCTTTCAGAAGAGAAGAAGAACAATAGAGTCCCCTGTGGCGCTACTTATGTTTGGATTGTCGAGAACTTTGGAAAGTGTCCCATCGATGCTGACAGAGACACGGTGCAGAGGTACGCACGGGTGTACATCTGGTATGTTATCTCGAGAACACTTTTTCCTGACGGTGGAGGTAGGACCGCTTCTTGGGTGTGGCTTAAGGCGCTAACTGATTTGAGGAGAAAGACGAGCTGGGGATCGGTGGTACTTGCTTATCTTTATCGGCAGGTAATTAGTTATGCATATATGCTTTCATGTGTTAAGCGTTAGCTTATGTGATATAGGAGTTTCTAATAAATGTTTTTGTGCTTTCATGTGTAGTTGGACGATGCTTGTAAAAGGATTGGGAAAGAGAGCGGTATTGGTGGTCCCTTAGTGTTGCTTTCCGTGTGGATGTGGGAGCGCTTTTCTATTGGACGGGCGAAAGTGTGTAATTACAAACCTTGGGAGGATCATGACAACCCGCTTCGACGGCCTACCTGGGCGTACAAGTGGGATGTGGTGGCGGAAGTGACCGGTGACCCGAGTATTATGTACCGCACGTACATAAACGAGTTCGATGCACTTACGCCAGAGTAGGTAATATTTATTTTTGTAAGATTGCAATTCTTATTTGGGGTTGGAGATAGGTAATAACAATCCAAAAACTTGCGGTATTTGATAGGTTAATTTCTATCCATATGGACTTGGGGATGGTGTTGGTGATACTTTTGGTCAATTCGAGTTGAACCCAATGTGTTTGAAAGATAGGCATTTATGGATGATAAAGGCGCCGATGATATGCCTATGGGCTATCGAGTGACACTTGCCTCACCGTGTCTTGTCTCAGTTTGGATTATATCAATCTTTCCCGCCGGAGTGGATTGATACTAGTATTTACCTTCATGGGTGAGTGTTTATTTTTCCGCACATCAATTTGGATTATATCAATCTTTGCTAATTTGTTAATTTACCTTCACTAATCCATAATATTGTTAATTCATAGATTGGATAGAAGACTTCAAAAGAAGGTGACAAATTGGGAGAAGGAACATCATTCTTACGTTGTGATGTGGAACCAAGAATGTTACAAGTTTGAGGTAGGTTTGGGAGATGCCGAGACGAGGGCATTAGACATAGAGAATTATAACAATTATGTTGCTTGGTTCCATGGTGTCACTCGTTTGGAGCTATGCTCGCCGGCATTTCCTCCAGACATAGTGGATGGTCCCATAGATTACGAAGAACTTTCGAGGTCTCAGTACACCAAGTTGGTTAGAGAAGGAAGACGAACCGAGTTTTCTCCTCTCATCAACTTCATGGTAAGTTATGTATATGCATGTTCTTCATTCTACTAGTCCAATTAGAAGTTGACATGTTTGTTTTCATAGCGCGATTCAATCACACGTGAAGCTGAGTTAGCAGAGGATGCACTTACATGTGCTCCAGCACCAACTAGGGAGAAAGTGCTTGAGGGCTTTGTGAAGGTATTCTTTTTTTTGTATATGCATGTATGAATGATGCACATGTTTGACGGCTTTATGAATGATGCAGAGGAGTGCCGCTCGGCTACGTCGCATAGCGAGCCTCTTTGGCTGCCGTGAAACCAAAGTTGCCACGCCGCCCCGCGATACATCGGACTCATCCCATAGCCATGGGCATCAAGAAGAGACATCAATGGAGGTACGAAATTCATGCAACTTTTGTCCATCAAGAACAGGCATGTTGATGAATCTTATATGTTTTGAAGGTTGGCGATATCCCTGATGACATGATATTGTCGCAGTACCTATCTAGTCCGCGGTACACTCTTCACCAAAGGAGGACCCCGCTACGTTATAGTCCTACTCATGAGGAAGACCGGTCTCAGAGGCTAAGGAAGAAGAAGAAAGTTCTTGCGGTGAGAGGGAAGGGGAAGGGGAAGGGGAAGGCGCCAAGCTTCATTGAAGATGATGATGTGGAAGATGATAATGTCAAAGACCCGCCGAGGAGGAGGAGTTCAAGGAATGTGGGTCGAAAGTAGCACTTTGAACTTGAACTATTTGTGGTTCGTATGTATGCCACTTGAACTATGTGTGGTTCTATGTATGCGACTTGAACTATGTATGCCACTTTGAAATTGAACTATGTGTGGTCCTATCTATGGTGGTACTTTGAGAAGCTAGATGGTTGTGAAATTGATGCTGTTATATATGTCATTTTTGCGAAGCTAGTTACCAGCAAACTGATGTTATGCTATTATATATGTCATTGTTGAAGCTAGTTACCCGCAAATTGATGCTGGTCAAAATCTGAGAAGGGTAGCGCCCTCACTGGTGGCGCTACCCTTCGAGCATCTTCACAGCCGCAACTGGCCAGGCAGTGGCTGGTAACTAGCGCCAGGGGGTAGCGCCGCCAGCCGTGGCGCTGCAGCAGAGAGGGTAGCGCCGCCACCCTTGGCGCTACCCTTCGAAATATTTCTCAAACTTTCTGTAAGCTACTGGTGTGGGAGGCACATAAAATTGAGAAGTGTAGCGCCCCAGGAAGTGGCGCTGCAGCAGAGAGGGTAGCGCCACCACTCGTGGCGCTACCCTTCGAAATATTTTTCGATCCTTTCTGTAAGCTGCTGGTGGTGGGCACATAAAATTGAGAAGGGTCGCGCCTCAGGAGGTGGCGCTGCAGCATAGAGGGTAGCGCCACCACTCGTGGCGCTACCCTTCGAAATTTTCTCAATCCTTTCTGTAAGGCTACTGGTGTTGGAATATATAAAATTGAGAGGGGTAGCGCCAGAGTTGGTGGCGCTGCATTAGATAGGGTAGCGTCGTGGTCTCTGGTGCTGCCCTTCGAAATTTTCTTAAAACCTAAGGTCACAATTTGATGGACTTGGGGCACAATTATTTGAGTTAGCTCCACCAGCTGTCCTCAAATGCTAACAAATTTGATCATCTTAAAGTTCATCAAATACTAACAAATATGACCACGACTTAGTTCATGCCATAGTTCACATAATTGCAACACATAGTTCACGACTTAGTTCATGCCATAGTTGACAACTTAGTTCATCCCATAGTTCACGACATAGTTCATCACATAGTTCCTAGGCATAGGATTACAACTCAAATGGACCTACGACGATGGTTCTTTGCGTTCTTCTCAAGAAGCTCTATCAAGTCCTCGTTGTCCCCATCGTACGTATTAGCCTTCATGTCATAGATATCCGCCATGCCTTCATCGAAGGCTTTTCCCTTCAGCTTGCGCACCTTCTCCAGTTGCGCCTCAAACCACGAGTTGCGTAACTTCAGTGTCTTCAAAAGACAAACATCTTTGCACCAACATATATTCGTTGTCGGAAGAACACCCCACCTATTGCGCTTCTTGGCCTCTTCCGGGGTCTCTCCCGAGACGAACCAACATGTTGAATCGTCAGACATGCCTACGAGCAAAAAGTTAATATCAAATAACAAGTAAGTAAAAATCATGGAGTAGAGAACAATAACAATTATATTATTACCTATCATGCATGACTTCGACCACGACCACGACCACGAACACGACCACGACCACGACTATCGGTAGGAGATATACCAAACCAAAATCCCATCCTTTCTCCCCTTGGAGGAATATAATGGGCGCCACCACCACCACCATTACCTCCACCACGACCATAAGCAACACCTTCTTGGCTAGGACCTTGTTGGCTACGAACTTGTTGGCTAGGAACTTGTTGTCTAGGACCTTGTTGGCTACCACCTTGTTGGCTAGAACCTTGTTGGCTACCACCTTGTTGGCTACCACCTTGTTGGCTCGTGCTTGTGTCATTTCCTTTCGATCTCTTCTTTCGAGTACAACCTCTACTATTATGACCATGACCATTACACTTCCCGCAACGGACACTTGAACTAGCTTCTTGGAATAGATGGTTGTTCCAACCTCGCGTGCCTCCTCCACCCCATCCATCCATGTCACCCCTAAAGCGTTTTGCTTGGCGTCTTCCATGTTTCATCAACCTCATTTTGGGATCGGGCCAAAGTTGAATCCCGTGATACTCCGGCCATTGTGATTGGTAAAAGTATGGATGAAGTCTAGGTGCCCAAACCTTCTTGGTCGTCTCTATCGTGAATTCAGACTCTCTCACGGTGAGCGGATGGTTGTAATCCACATGTCTAACACGTGCCGGCACCCGCAAGTGTGCGCATGCGAGATGAAGCAACAAAGGCCTTTGGCATGAGCAATCACATGTCCTTAGAGAGACACCAAACGCCTTGCCTCCGTGTTGAACACCATCGCTTGTTGTGCCTCCTGGCTCATTGACTTGGTAATTCCATTCTTCATTATCAAAAAGTATTGGCTTAAGGGTGTCCGCCTTCCTTGACTGAAAATGTATCCAATCGGTGACCTTCGGTGGATATTTGAACTTAATCTTCTTCTTGTTATCTCCTGCAATCTGCTTATCCGTTTCCTCCGAGTAACCAAGGAAATACTCTCTCAACTTGTCAAATGTATATTGAACTATTGCTGTGACCGGCAATGCACGGACACCCTTGAGCACACTGTTGAAGCATTCTGCCATGTTGCTTGTCATTTGACCATACCTTCTTCCACCGTCGTCAAATGATCGAGCCCACTTCATCAGTTGAGACTCGTGCCTAAGGAGGAATCTTTACCGCCCGCCGAAAGATCACCTTTTGTGACCAAATTGTTGTACAATCTATAGAAACGAATCTCGGTGTAGGCGAGAGAACAATCTTGCAGACGGTCAGACAAGTCCTTGTTGCCACATGCCCTATAGAAGTTTGGCACAAAATGCCTCATGCACCATCGATGGTGCAACCTCGCATGACCTGGAATATCAATCTCCACCGCATTGAGAATTCCTTGATGACGGTCTGAGATGACACACACTTCTCTTTGAGGTGGAATAACTTTGGTCCTCAATAGACGCATAAACCACTCCCAGTTATCGTTGTTCTCCGCCGAGACCAAAGCAAAAGCCAAAGGCAATAACCGATTATTGGCATCATTGGCTATTGCAACCAAGAGTGTTCCCTTGAACTGACCGGTCAAGAAAGTCCCATAAATAGAGATTACTGGCCTACAATGTTCGAAAGCCCTTTTGCATTGACCAAACGCCCAGAACGCACGACCAAATACTCTCACGGTTGCACCTTTATAAGTCCTTGTTTGCGAGCCACATGGCTCCACCTCCACCACCATGCCCGGATTAGTTGCCGGCATCGCTCCCAACAACCTAGGGAGTCGGTTATAAGCTTCCTCCCAATCACCATACAACATTTTAAACGCGGCTTGCTTCGCCTTCCATGCCTTCCCATACTTCACCGTCAAACCATATAGATCTTTTACCGAATCTATTATGTTTTGGATTGTGAGTGTTGGAAGATTCTTAACGGTGTTGGAAACTTTGTATCCGATGAATTCGGATGTCAATTGTCGATGAATGTTCTTCACCTTGGGGTCATCGATGTTCTTGCCACTGCACATGTGAGTTGACACACAACTTGATATGTGCCATTGAGGACCACCTTTATATGGTCTTGCATGAACAATCCATGGGCATCCATCCTCCTCGCATTTAACCGTGAAACGTTTCTTCTTGTCTGAGTGAACCACCTTGTACGGGCGAAAATGCTTGACCGCAAACTCCGCAATCCATATTTGGAATTCTAACAATGTATCAAACGTCAAACCTTCACGAATTCCATACTCCTTGGCCTTCTTATCCCGCACCGAACTACTCCTTGGTCCAAGCACAATGCTCATGCCACCATCAACAACGGCTTCATCAGCGTGGCTAAGATCATGGAACAATGGTGTCCTATGATCCCGACCAAACACCTTTTTGAAAACCTCGGCCTCCTTAGCCGTGAAGCCTTCTTCATCAATGTCCTCTTCGGGACCACATCATCCGAATCGGATGCATACACTTGGTTATATATCTTTTCATGGTTCTCGGTGTCATTGGTCGTGTCCTCTTGCGCACAATATGCGTCCACATCACCAACATCATTGTAACCAAGTTCACCGTCAAACATATCGCCCTCATTCTCATCATACTCCTCTTCCGATGGTTCACATTGGTTATTTGCATTTTGGCTAGAAGGTTGGCTAAATTGATGTTGGGTCATCGGATCTTGTGTCATCTCATCATGGCTCAACGCAACACGTGACTCACTCCGAACCGGGCTACTACCAACATGTGGCTCACTCCGAACCGGGCTACTATGGTTCAAGTCCAAAGCAACCTTCCTTGTGGCAAACAACTCGAGAGCCTTGTCTTGTGATTCCGCCACCACCTCCTTGTAAGCACTCCAACAAAGCTCGGAGTTGACACGCATAATCTTCCAACGAATATGATGCCCGAAACCAACATTATGCCTTCCCTCTAACTCAACAACATCATTTTGGTGAGTCCACTTCAATTCTTCCTTGCATCTTTCCACAAGCTCGGCATAGGTAGGGCTATGCTCAAAAACCACCATAACCTCTTCCTTATCAAACTCTCCATTGCCTTTTATAAATGCCTCCTTATCCACATGATGCACATTAATAATCCTTGCCATCTAAATAAAAACATATTTATAGCACCAAAGATTAGCAAACACAATCCTTGACATCTATTTTTGTACACAAGTCATCCTTGCCATCAATTTTTGTACTTACCTAAGCAATTAACTTAACCCTAATTATTAGCCATTAACTTAACCCTAGCTAAATCTAGTCAAATATCAAACTCTAATCTACAAATCCTATAACCCAAAAGGTTCCTAGCCATCATACAACTCACCACTAGCCAACACAACAAGAATAAAACATTCATATTACACCAAATCAAATTTGTAGAGTTTCCAAGATTTGAACAAAAACTACACAAAAATGAAGATTTCAACCGGAGAAACGAAAGAGATTGAGGGAGAGTACCTTCTTCCATCCGGGGGGGGGGGTCCAAATCCACCAAGAAATCACCCCAAAAGGAGAGATTGGAAGGGGGCGATTTGGGGGGAGAGAGAGCAAGAATGGCTGCAGATTGGAGAAGAATGAGGTTGGGGTCGCGGGTGGGTGGGCCCACCTAACTTATTTGCCCAGGAGGGCAGCGCCACTTCTAGAGGCGCTGCACTACATAGGGTAGCGCCACCACCGACGGCGCTACCCTATCAGCCTCCGGACCCACTGCTCGGAGCCTCTGGGCCCCCTGCCACGGTGGCAATAGGCTAGCGCCACTTCCCATGGCGTTGCCGCATGGAGTGTAGCGCCAGCGCGGCGGGCTCTACCCTGTTGGGTTAATTTTGAAATTTCTTTTTCCAGAGGGTTAAACTTTGCTGAAGTTTGATGAAAAGGTCAAAAGTGTGATTTTGGCCTGAAAACTGCAATTCCCTCCTCGTACCAAGCGAATCGTTAGATCCAGAGAGCACTGACTTCTGACGTTGTTCGTATTTAATATGAATTGTAAAAAGGACAAGTGAAAGTACCAGCGTGAAGAGGCCCTTCATCGATCTCGCCATGCAGGTGATATGTGCACCGACGTTCACACATGGCACCAGGACCATCCGACCATGCGTGTGGAGGAACAGAACAAAATAGTCCGCCTCGGCCAGAAGATGACTTGTCAACTGCTTTTTCACCCCTGTCGATGCAAACAACAAACCGGAGATGACCGTCGAGGCAAACAACCAATAACGTGGACAATCCGCAACCAGGACACTTGGATATGGATCCCATGCTGACACGTGAGCAGCATTATGATTTCTGATGGACCGCCGTCGATTCATGGTCATGGCACTATGGCAGTACCTACCTACCACGAGGTCAAGCGCAGTGAACCAGGAATGGTGGTGAATCGCCAGGCGCATGGTGGTAGGTAGCCAGGAGTGTGTGTGCGCGAATATAAACGCACGAGCGTGCTGACTAAGCGCAACCAAGAACTTTCAGACATGGACACGGCGAGCTTGCTCCCGGTGGCGCTGGCCCTCTTGGCCATCCCCGTCACGGTGCTCCTCCTCAACCGGCTCCGCTTCGGCAAGCTGCCGCCGGGGCCGCGGCCGTGGCCGTTCCTGGGCAACCTCTTCCAAATCCAGCCCGTGCGGTGCCGGTGCTTCGCCGAGTGGGCGGGCCGGTACGGCCCCATCATGACGGTGTGGTTCGGCTCGTCGCCGATGGTGGTGGTGTCCACGCCGGAGCTGGCGCAGGAGGTGCTCAAGACCCACGACCAGCAGCTTGCCGACCGCCCGCGCAGCCGCTCCTCGGAGCGCTTCAGCCGCGGCGGCATGGACCTCATCTGGGCCGACTACGGCCCGCACTACATCAAGGTCCGCAAGTTCTGCAACCTCGAGCTCTTCACCCCGCGCCGTCTCGAGGCGCTCCGGCCGATCCGCGAGGACGAGGTCACCGCCATGGTCGACTCCGTGCACAGAGCCGGGAAGGCGGGGAAGCCCATGGCGGTGCGGGAGCACCTGTCCATGGTGGGCTTCAACAACATCACGCGGCTGGCCTTCGGGAAGCGGTTCCAGAACGCGGCCGGCGAGCTGGACGAGCAAGGCCGCGAGTTCAAAGTCATCGTCAACAACGGGATCAAGATCGGCGCCTCGCTGACCATCGCCGAGCACATCCGCTGGCTCCGGTGGCTCACGCCGGTGGACGAGGTGGCCTACAAAGCCCACGGAGACAGGCGCGACCGGCTCACCGTCAAGATCATGGAGGAGCACGCCAGCGCCCGCGAGCTGGGCGGCGCGAGCCAGCAGCACTTCATCAACGCGCTCTTGACGCTCCGGGAGAAGTACGACCTCAGCGAAGACACCGTCATCGGCCTCCTCTGGGTAATACACAGTTAACTCCTCCGTGCAAAATCATTAATCGTTATCTGATTTAATTCCCTCACCTAATCACTTACTCGGGTGCACGCGAGCAGGACATGATCACCGCCGGCACGGACACGACGGTGATAACCGTGGAGTGGGCGACGGCGGAGCTGGCGAGGAACCCCGGCGTGCAGGGGAAGGTTCAAGAGGAGCTGGACCGAGTGGTCGGCCGCGACCGGGTCCTGTTAGAAACCGACTTCCAGAACCTGCCGTACCTGCAGGCCGTCGTCAAGGAGTCGCTCCGGCTGCACCCGCCGACGCCGCTGATGCTCCCGCACAAGGCCAGCGCCGCCGTGAAGATCGCCGGCTACGACATCCCCAAGGGGGCCAGCGTGACGGTGAACGTGTGGGCATTGGCGCGCGACCCCAAGGTGTGGGACAGCCCGCTGGAGTTCCGGCCGGAGCGCTTCCTCCAGGAGAACATCGACATCAAGGGCTGCGACTACCGCGTGCTGCCGTTCGGCGCCGGCCGGCGGGTGTGCCCCGGCGCGCAGCTCGGGATCAACCTCGTGGCGTCCATGATCGGCCACCTCCTGCACCACTTCACCTGGGCGCTGCCGGACGGGGCCCGGCCGGAAGAGCTGGACATGATGGAGGCCCCCGGGCTCATCTCTTTCATGCGCACGCCGCTGCAGGTGGTCGCCACGCCGCGCCTCGAGAAGGAGGAGCTGTACAAGCGAGTGCCCGTCGACATGTGAGCGACGGTTCAGACAGAGCTCAGGCTTTCAAATCAAAGTGGTGTACACAACTCATGTCTCATTTTCAGTTATTCGTAGTTTCACCTATGTATTTAGTATTTTCTATGCAGGGCCAAATTGCACTATGCGTTCCTATTATTTTGTTTTCTTTGAGCGATGTTGTTTTTCCTGGCCTGAACTGCAAGGAATTTGTGTATAAACAGGTCTGATTTTATTGATTGGCCAAACAAATGCATAAGAAACCTCAGCAAGCATCAACAAAATTAACTAAAAGACTATTCTTTTTCTGTGGGCATCCGACAAAAGCCGAGGTGTTGACCAAATCTATCGCATAAGCTATCCCTCTGTATATATTACAGGGTCTTTATATTCCCACTTGAGGTTTTAGATGACCCCTATCATATGATGTCTAACTATTAAAGAAAGATCCAGTGCTATAATTCGAACAAAATGACAAGGCTATAAAAAACAAGAAGGACTAAGCCTTCATTTGTTTAATCAAGTGTTAATGGCTTGGCAGGCATGTCGTCTTTTAGCAACCCCTTGTATGTGCGAGAATATTGAAGTCTCAAGGATGCATTTTGGTCATCAATATATAACGTGTTTGCTTGCTCGCATACATTGAGTGAATTGTAAAAAAATACGTCATTGAGGGATAAAATTGTAGAAAACACATTTTTTCAAATTCTTGCAGAAATCATATGATTTTTTTCGCTAATCGTTGCAAAAAGCACTGATTACCCAATTTGCTTTTTTTCATATTTTTAGGGGTCTTTTTGTAAAATACCATTTTTACAGACGGGTTGAACATCGGCGTTTTCTGCAATGATTAGCAAAAAAATCATATGATTTCTGCAAGGATATTAAAAAAAAGTGTTTTCTGCAATCTTAACCCTCAATATCGTATTTTTTTACAATTCACTCCGCATACATCCCGATCAAGCTTTGGCAAAAAAAATCAATCTATTTGATAGCCCTCGTTCACCGTTTAATCCGCATGGTATAAAAATTAACCAAAATGATAGGTGTCGAACTTTCGGCACAAGCCATGTCGGCCCGAACGCGTAATCAACAGTTGGTGCAGGCGAACGGATCTCGAAACGACACGTCAGCTTTTTAAAAGTGTGTGGGTTTCGCCCGAACGTTTTTGACACAGATTTTACGCACGAAACGACCTTCTACTATCCTTCGCCCAGACTGTTTGCCTGATGATGTGCAGTCATGATGTTGCGCTCACTCTTTAGGCCCAGTCACTACAGTTTGGCCCATTGCATTATTAGATATGATTATTTTGCAATGCTTATAATTTTTAAATGATAGTTCGGATTGAAACATGTTCTACATGTAACTTGCTCATATTTTTCTCTAGTTTCATAAAAAATGCTTGTTTTTATCATGTTTGAAATTTTTAAACATGATTTTTTTATTAATTACAAGTGATATCTAATTAATCGTAACTAATGGTAATTTTTTATTTTGTAAGATATGACAATTATCATTTGTATGTAGCTTACGGGTATGGTAATTTTTTTTAGGATATGGCAATTATTATTGTCATGAGATATGACAATTCTTATTTTGTGTGGGATTACAATTATTTTTGAGTTGTCTTGGGTGTACACATTTATTAAAACACGATATATTTTATTTGTGTGATATGGCAATTCTTATCTATTGTACATGACAATTTTTTATAGTATTATGTGAAATACGGTAATTTTTGTTTTAGAAATGTTGGACATTGTTTCTTTTAGTAGAACATGGCAAGATCGCCATGGTTTCAATGGTGCAATAGGTTTTCAACCCAATGGTAATTTCATCTTGTTTTTATTTTTGAAGATTGTTTTTTGTCGAGGTTGTGATTGATTTTTGTTGGAATTTTTTTTTTGAACCGTCCATGGAAAATTTGTATTTTTATTGGATATGTCACTTCTTATTTTGCAGGACATGGTCAATTTTATTCATAGGACATGGCACTTATTATTCATCGGACATGGCAATTCTTATTCGTAGGAGATGACAATTTTTGTTGATAGGACATGGCAATTCTTGTTGGTAGAATATGAAAATTCTAATTCATAGGACATGGCAATTCTAATTCATAGGACATGAAAAATTTTATTGGTAGGATATTACAATTTTTGTGTGTAGGATATGACAATTCTTGTTCGTAGGACATGACAATACTTCCTGACAGGACATGACAATTCTTATTGGCATGACATGGCAATTCTTCCATATGGGTCATGATACTTTGCAAAACATGACAAATTTTGTTGAAATTGTTGATCATGACTATTTTTTTAGTAGAACATGGAAAAATTCCATGGTTATAAAAGTGCTATAGGATTTTCATCCCATAACAATTCTGTCATTTTTTTATTTTTAAATTGCTTTATTTATGTTGCGATAGATCTTTTGCACATGTCAATTCTTATTTTCACACATAAGAAACTCATAGTTCCTACATGTGTAACTTGTCGTACGCTTTTTTGTTTTTCTTCCTTTCGTGACTTGCGGCTGTGTGCATCTTAGTTATGTAGAGGCCGGGTGTACTTGCTTAAACCTTTTGAGTAATAAAGCCCTTTATTCAAAAAAAACTCATAGTATTTTATTTTTTTAGATAATCCATGATAAATTATTTTTCATGTGAGAGTGCAATTCTTATTTCGCATATAGCTTACTGGACATGGAAAATTCTTTTTTTGTGTGGGATGGCAATTCTTGTTTACCGGCTATGGCAAAAAAAATGTGTGAAATGACATTCGTTATATATGAGACATGGCAATTCTTATTTGCACGGCATGTCAATTCTTATATGCGGGACATGATGTTGTGTGGAACATAACAGTCGTTATATATGAGACATGGCAATTCTTATTTGTATGATATGGCAATCTTTTATGTGCGGGAGATGATATTGGAAGCTATTTCAAGTATAACATGGCAAATTTGCTATGATTACAATAGTACAATAGGGTTTTCACCCCATGACAATTTTGCCATATTTTTATTTTTTAGATTGTTTTTATGTAGGTTTCTATTTTTTTAAATATAAATTAGCCATGTAATTTTATATTTACTCCTATGATAATTTTATAGTTTTATTTTTATTTATATCATGGCAAAAAGAATCTTTAAAAGTTAATTGCATTGTAGCAATGAAAAAAAATATTTTTATCACAAAAAAAAATCAAAGTTTTCTCTTTTTTCAGTAATGGGCTTGTAAGGCCCAATAAAAACAAAGGAGGTGTTCGGGCTGTACACATCCGTCAATCACTAGTTAGAGGGTATCCTCTATAGAGGTCACACGCGCGCACTTTGGACGTGGCAAGTGGCGCGTTCTATGCGTTTCGGTGTTTCCCTTTACTTCCTCCGCAATCGACACGTGTCAAGTTCTAGACGCACAATACGCGGCCACAAGCATAAATTCACCCACAGTTTCTGTGCAACCACAGTTTTCAGCCACATTTTCCGCGCAGCCACAGTTTTTGCGCAACCACAGTTTTCAGTCACACGCAGAGACACCACAGTTTCCGCCCAGCCATAGTTTTCAGCCACAACGTAGACACAGATTCAAAATCAACGCGTGTATAGATTCAGCCACAGCGCATGCACAGATTCAACCATAGTTTCCGCGCAACCACAATTTTCAGCCACAGTTTTCGCGCAGCCACAGTTTTTAGCCACAACAAAGACACAGGTGCAGCCACAGTTGTTGCTTTGTGTAGGACACAATCAAAGCGCGACATGTGGTGGCTTCGGAGCGCACCAAAGTGACCTCTACGGGGGCGCATGGGAGGATGCCCGCTAAGGAAAACGTTCGGGTGGGGAGCAGCCAGCCACCGAATAAAATCTTTCGTGCGACCCCCCACCCACACACACACACACACTGAACGTCAGGTGCATACCGCGGCCCTTAAGAGCAACTAATTGAAGAGTACTTGTTCGTGCCCTGGCCCAGCAAGCACTTTTCCGAGCTCATAACGCGCCACGTGTCGCATCCACAGAGTTTTCTCGCGATTTCGTTTTTTTTTTTACGTATTTTCGATGTTTAGATAAGGTTTTTCGGCTTTCCCAGTTTTCGCATGCTTTTTCTATACGTTTTGGCGAAGAAAAAATAAGACAAAAAAAAGGCACGATCGTGCTTTAAAAAAGAGAGGCACGATTGTGCTTTTGAAAAAGAGAGGCATGATCATGCTTTTAAAAAAAAGGCATGAGTAGTGCTCCTAAAAAGAAGCACGACCGTGCCTCTGCGGGAGGCACGCCACATGTCTCTAAAAATGGACATGATCGTTTTTCTAAAAAAAATGGTACGAGTCGTGCTTCTAGAAAAAGAGGCACGACTGTGCCTCTACGGGAGGCACGCATGTATTTGAGCGAGAGACACGCCTTGTGCTTCAAAAAAGAAAAAAAAGAACCATCAAATTGCACGTGCGTGGAACAACAGTTATCAAACGCGAAGGCAATGGACGCGTTCGTTGCTACGAATATCTGTTAGCCCGCTACGAACAATTAGTGATTTCTCCAATATTAAAGCACCTCTTAGTTAGCCCGCTAGGAACGTTCAAATCGGCCTTCTCCAAGCCGAGTCGAGTGCAAGCGTTGGGGCCCTCACACTAACGGATGCAGGAGAAACGTTTGTGTGTGTGTTTCTTCTACTGCGCCAGGGTGCATAACCTGTTCGGTTTCTACCAGGCCGACGACGGTAACCTTTTTGAAGGCTCCGTCGTGGTAGCTTCCTCCTTTTCGTGTACTTCGGGTGAAAACTTGATTCATTGGATCTGGCGGTGGCGGCACTACGGACTACGGTGTCGTGTCCTTTTTGAAGGCACCGCCTTGGAGTCCATGCTTAGTCATGTCCGGCTTCACCTCTTCACGATTCTCGAAAGTCGTTGAAGTAGTGTGGTGATATCCGACACCTTTATATTTAGCCTTGGGTGTGCGTTGGGGTGTGAGTGTGGCGTGCGTTTGTATCGGTATGCTCGGATGTAATGTGGTGTTGGTGCTTTATAATATAAAGGGGTCTACCTTCCTAATCATCGATGCATTCATAGTTTGATCAACGGTAAAAGCGAGAAAACCTTTTAAAACGGCCATGGTAAACACAAAGGGAAAATGAAGAGGAAGCAGAGAAGAGAGAGGGAGAACAACAGAAGGAAGGGGAATAGGGGATGGTTTGGAGAACGGCGACTGCGGCGGCCGGCTGCAGCGCAGGAGCCTCCACGCTGGCGAAGGAGGCCGTCCTGCGGAGGCGCGCGGGGCCTCTTTTCCATCCAGCGGCCATGTTGAACTGGATGGGCAGGGCATGGTGTACGGAACCTCTGGAGTTTCCATCCAGCGGTCACTTCAGCTGGATGGATGCGTCCGTCCAGGACAACGCCATGGCCAGCCTCCTCGATCTTTCCAAGCACGAGGCCGGCCGGAGCAAGCCTGGGGCTGCCATATGCGCATCCAGCGCCACCAAGTGAGTTCCTCTGCTCCATATCGCTGGTGTTGTTGTTCAGTTTTCTTCAGCTCCATCAGGTCGTTGCTGCTGCTTGCTGCTGTTGCTCGTCTGTCAGTTTCGTCGGGTCGCAGCTTCTGCTCGCCCGTCAGTAATTCATACGGACACCGGTAACATGCCGACGGGTAGATGTTCCTCCTCTTCGATCGAGGTTACCTACAGCGGCGATCGGTGACAGAAGAAGATACGGCACAGCGGCGGATGGTCACCGTCCATCGCATTCGTCATGATACTATCTTTTTTTTTGCGAATACGTCATGATACTATCTAACTCTGTGTATCATGTGTAGCGAATAACTATTAGTGACTACTTTCTGTATTGTCTGTATGCAACCAAACATCGTATAGTTGTATCAACTCAATCAACGCAAGCAACTAAACAACAAGTTTTTAAATGGTTTGCATTGCAATGCGAACAATCAAACAACATGCAGATGTTAATTTTTTGTCTGCATTTTTTCAATCATGATAGATTTCAACCAAAGCGCATCCATAGAGATTGGTCGGTCTAAGAGCACCTTCGAACGAACTACTAGTTCGTTGGGCCATATGACTCGAAGCAAACTCCAATGTTAAGCTCGAAAATTCTGAAGGCTGTCTATTTTCCCAATTGCTCCATCTGGGAGGCGGAGTTGGGATCCCATCCGTCCCAGATTTGGCGCTCGATCCTTGATGGTAGAGATGTGATGGCCCGGGGCGCTGTCAGGCGCATTGGAGATGGCGCTTCGACTGATATCTGGACATGTAAGTGGCTTCCCCGGATGGGTCTTCCACGGCCCTTTGCTACCAATATGATCAACCCACCAATGAGGGTTAGTGAGCTTATTGATCCCACCTCAGCGACCTGGCGGGAGGAGGTAGTCCGTCAATTTTTTACCCCATTTGATGCCGAGACTATCTTGAAGATACCCTTATGCACGCGGAGTATGGAGGACTTCTGGGCCTGGGGCGCGGACAGGAAGGGCGTCTTCTCAGTCCGTTCGGCATACCACCTGATCAATTCTATGAGGTTGGGGCGGGAAAGCTGGATCAACAATTCTGAAGGGGCGTCCCTGGAATCTGAGTCCAAGAACTGGACTTCCCTGTGGCATATTCGTGTTCCCTCAAAACTGAAAGTTTTCTTCTGGCGCCTTGCCAGGAACAGCCTACCAACAGGGGATGTGTTACACCAACGGAATATGGCCACAACGCGCATCTGCCCGTTCTGCAGCCGTGAGGATTCGTGGCGCCATGCTCTTATTGAATGCCCAATGGCGAGCTCGGTGTGGAGTCTGACGGCACATGATGATAAATACAAGGAGGGATGCGAAGAACTTTCTCTTTGAGATGCATGATTCCCTATCCTCAAGTGAGTTCAACAGGTTGACAGTGACGCTATGGGCGATATGGAGTTCCAGAAGGAACGCGATTCACGAAGACATCTTTCACAGCCCGTTGACCACCTATTCTTTCATTGGGAGGTTTCTCAGGGACATTGAGGTTCTTCAGCCCGGGAGGTCGCTGATACGTCCAAAACGTATCTATAATTTCTGTTTGCTCCATGCATGTTTTGTGTGATATTGCTATGATCTAGATACACTTTCATACACTTTTGATCATATTTGGACTAACCTATTAACTCAGTGCACCACAGTGCCAGTTCATGTTTTCTGCTGTTTTTCTATTTCAGTTTTCCCCCATATAAAAAGTGCTCCAAAAATTCGGGAAAAATCAGATAAAAAATCAGCGCAGAAGAACCTTCCGGAAGAACTTGAGTGGGGCCAGAGGGCCCCCACCCTGGCTGCCCCCCTTCGCCTATATATTCTCCGTGACGAGAAACCCTCAGAGAAGAACCCTTTTTCGCGATCTCGCCTCTGTTCCACCGCCGCCGCGCTTCCGAGATCGGGAGCACCAGCAGACCTCTTCCCGGCACCCTGCCGGAGGGAGGGCCGACCTCCGGGAGTCTCCTCTCCACCATGGATGCTTCCCGGATGTATCATGAGTAGTTTCCTTTGGACCATGGGTCCGTGATCAGTAGCTATGTGATGTTCTCCTCCCCTCTTTGTTCTTCATGGTTTAGACCTCATGAGCTGCCCTACATGATCGAGGCACTTTTGTAATCTTTCTGCTGTTGCTATGCTGAGTTTGATGGGATCTGATGGATTATGAGATTATGTTCCGATTGTGATAGAGTAATATATTTGGTTCTTATCTTTTATATTTTTGTTCCTAAGTAATTCTTGCATGTTCTCCGTTGCTGTTTATTGCTTTGGCCAAGTAGTAGGTAGTAATCCCAAGAGGGAACGTTATGCTCGATTGTGGGTTCATGCCCCCTGATAACACGCTTGAGTGACAGAAACATGAGTCTAGGGGATGTCTTGTTGCCACAAGGGGGAAAACAACGGTGCTTGTAACCGCGGTTACAAGGATTGTTTACTTTACGCAAAGTGCTTTTTAATGCAGTTGTCTGTTGCTTTGGGTTTACACTTTGATTCGGGCTCGCAACTTAATACCAGCGAGATGTTCTGGATAGATATCTCAAGGTGGATGATTAGTAGTAGATGCAGTTGGATTTCGGTCTACTTATTTTGGCGTTCTGCCCATGCTTTTGAGCCTCTTCCTTTCTTTTGTAGCATAGTTAGCATTGCGGTGCGTTCATAATCCTGTCAATTGCCCTTCTGTAATTTGTTCACCTCGCATAGCAGTTTTATCGTCTTTTGGGAGAGAGACATCACTAGTGAACATCACGTATCCCGGTCCATATCCTCATCACTGTTTCCACACTCATTTACTTTTCTGTTTTTACTTTCAGTTGCTATCATTATCCCTTGTGTTTGATCCTTTGTGAACAACAAGACCGGAGAGATTGACAACCTCTCTAAACTTCGTTGGGAACAAAGTTATTTGCGTATGTGTGCAGGTCCGCGTCAGTTGCGCCGCTGACACCTACTTATCATCTCCGGAGTCCTGCTGGACACAAACCTTGGTATCTTTACTGAGGGAAATTTTCTGTTGTGCTACATCACACCTTCCTCTTGAGGTTTACCAACGAAGGGCGAGAAATCACTATCATCACCTCGCACATCAAGCAAAGAATTTCTGGCGCCGTTGCCGGGGACTCCGAGTGCTAAGATAGGGGAGTTGCACACTACCCTTTACCTTTTTTTTTTAGTCTTGTTAGTTTACCTTTCAGTTTTTTATCTTTGTGTCTTATATCAAAAATCAAAAAAAAATTGTTTATCTTGCTGTTAGTAGTCCTCCTTGTTTAGATGAACATGTTAGGGCTAGGTGCTTTGCGGGAATCGGAAGTTCTCGATTTCCGTCAAAGAGACGGAGAAAATATGAAGAAGGCATGGGACAGAATCTCTGAAGCACATAAAAGAATTATGCCTTGGATACCTATAAAAATTGTGTTTAGAAATTTTTACCATGGTCTTTTTAAGTGGTGTAAACACTCTCTTGATATTATAGCTGAAGGAGATTTTCTAGAGTGTGATGAAGTTAGGGCTCTTGATATTTTGCATAGTCTATCTAATTATTTTGTTTATGATCGTAGTATTGATACTGTCATAGATAGACTTGCCACTATTAAAAAAAGATTGGATGCTCTAGACTTGAGGAAAGTAGAGGAACTTCAGCCCAACAAGAAAGAAATGTTGGAGATAAATGATGATTGGGAGCCCTTTGTTAGGATTAGCATCTCTAACCAAGGCTTCCTTGCTCTTTGTGATATTGGATCCACAGTTTCTACTATGCCAAAAATAGTTTATGATTCTTTAAAGCTAGATATGGATAAATTATCATCTTATCATGAACATTCTAATGGAGATATTTCAGAGATTAAAGGAAAGGTAAAATAAGTCCAAGTTGCATTCCTTCATAGGACTGCACCAATGGATTTCTTCATCATGGATCCAAACAAAGTGACATTGTGCTCGGAAGAGACTTCCTCCGTGCTATGAAAGGCTTCATTGATATTGGTAACGGGCACATACGCTTACGCGGTATGGCGAAAGGTAAGTACCTTTTTCCTAGGAAGAAGAAGAATGAGCTTATTGATAATCAATTTGAAGGTTTTTATGATTCTGATCTTGGAGACCCTTGATTCTTCTTTTGCATCATGCCTAGCTTAAAGGCATAAAAGAAAGCGCTTTTGGGAGGCAGCCCACAACGAATTAGGTTTCTTTTTGCTTTTGTTGTGTCTTGATGTTTGTTACTACTGTAGCAACATCATTGTATCTTTATTTTTCAGCTTTGTGCCAAGTTATAGCCTCTTATGATAAGGGAAGCAAAAGTTGTGACATGCTGTCCAGAAAACAGATTCTGTCCCTCGACAGAATTTTTTTAATAAAATCACCAGATCATCTTTTTGATCTGAATTTTTTTGACAGCATGCTCTATACAATTGTGAAACTTTCGTATGTTCTGAGTTTTTTGATTTGAGTTGCAGAAGTGCCCCGAAAAAATTCTCTACTACCTGTTGTTCTGTTTTTCACAGATTCTGCCACGTTTTGCCTCTCTTCACTTTTGCAAACCTTAAGCTTGCTTTTTCTTTGCAAAAACTTTTTGGCACTCTTGAGAAACAGTAGATCTTCAAGAATATCTTTATATCCAGTGGGGAAATATTATTTTATTAAGGGTACTAACCTCTCTAATCAGCTTATTATGAGTTATGTATGAAGGGAGTTTTCACGTGTGCGATGGAAGATGATGAAAGAAGATCCAGGAGTTTCAAGCGCTCAAGCTTGGGGATGCCCCCATGCATCCCCAATAAATATTAAAGGAGACTCAAGCGTCTAATCTTGGGGATGCCCCCGTGCATCCCCTTCTCCATCAACAATCATCAGTTCGTCCTTCCTTTCACTATATTTTTATCACTTCATGCGTTATGTGCTATGCTTGGAGCATCTCGCTCTTAGGTTTTATTTTTAGTTTTTTTTAGTTTTGCTTGCTGGTCATAACAAGTTAGACCCCATCTTACTTTGTGTGGGAGAGAAACACGCTCCACTCCAATCTAGAACACATCATAGGATTTTTCCTGCTTATCTTTTTGCTGTTGTGTGTTCTTTATCTTTTCATAGCTGCTGCCATGTTTAGTTTTAGTCTTAGTTTGTCTTTAGCAAGAGCCTTGGCTTTTGTTTAGTTTGTTGTTGGAACTCTCTTTAGTTTTCATGTTTATCTTGTTAAGAGAGTTGGTTGTTACACGGAGTTATGTTTTGTCTTGGAAGTAGGTAATTGAGGTTGCTATTTAATTCTGGTAGTAACTTGCAATAGTTTTGAGGTATTGGTGTGAGTAATTGTAAGAGCAAGTTTTGCCCCCGAAGGTTTTGGACATTGTTGGGAAAAGCAGAAGTGGAACTAATATTGTTTTCGAGTATAAACAGATACTTAGGTTCCGAAAGAATGGAGTTTGCATGTAGAAGGTCGAAGGACAACTCGCTGCAGTGAAGCTGCAGTCATCTACCGAAATCTTTGAAGGAAGACGACCCCTAAAAATGTTGTCGAAGAAGATGTTTCTCTCGAGCAAAAGCGCAACGAGGAGAAAGCTGAGGCTGGTCGAAGACTTAGTCTTTTTGCTAGTTCTCCTTATTTTCTTGAGTCGTAGGAAAAACCGTACTATTAAGAGGGGTTTGCTAGTTGAGATCTTTGTCGAAGTGAATTTGCTCTGCTCAACCAAAACCCACTAAAGCCTACCGAGAGAAATCTCACCGAGTCGAGCGAATAGCTCGAAGGCAAAGTCATTGCACTTCGTGCCATCGAGAGAGAACTCGTTCGGTGAGTCAGCTTACTTGTTCCTCAAGTAAAGTTGCGCAGTGATTGAAATCCGACCGTTGTGGACACGCGTCAAGCGGTTGCATCGGGTCACTTCAGTCATTTTACCCATCGGGATCGCCAACTATAAATACCCCACACCTACCCGTCATTTCGGGTGGGCTGCTCCACTGAAGATTCTAAGACAGAAGTCTGAGAGCATCCCAAAGAGATTCATCGAGAGAAAACCTACACCCAAGTCTGAACTGAGTTGAGCAATTCACTATGACTTAGGTTGAGATTAGCCGATCCTTTTATCTTGGAGAACTGCAAGTCTCCTAGACGGTTAGGCGTCGCCTTTCAAGCAGTCGAAGAGTAATTGTCACTGCTGAAGGAAGTTTGTAAAGGTCTCGGAGATGTCCTAAATCATCTACCACGAGTGAAAACTGGACAAGCTCGAGGAGTTTGTTGCAGTAGAGAGTAGGATGGAGAGAGTTTTGCTCCAGGTGTTCAATCACCAGTCCCTCCAACCAGACGTAGCACTTTGCAGAGTGTGAACTGGTTTACCAAACATCGTTGTGTCAGGCTCGTTTTCCTTCTAGCATTTACTTCAAGTATTTACTCGTAGCCTGTTTGTCTTCGATGTTTTCCTTCGCTCCCAATCCTTTCAAGCTTTGCATTACTTTCGATACTGTATTCCCTTCGAGATGTCTTTAGTTCTACGATGTTTACATGATTTCCTTCTAAGTTCCTTAGAATTTTTAGAAGTGATCATTCACCCCCTCCCCCTTTGATCATTCTTGAGCTTTCAATTGGTATCAGAGCTAGGCACTCCCAACGCTCTGCGTATTTTGGTCTAACAACCTGGAGTGTTGTCAAGAATGTCGTTTGCAGCTGTTCGCTCGGGGGAACCAATCCCTATTTTCAATGGGAAGGACTATCCCTATTGGAAGGACAAAATGAAGAGGAATATCATGGCTATCAACTCTGCCGCTTGGGAAGTTGTCAAGAATGGTGTAACTGGCAAGGACACTGATGCCATTACTCCTGAAGAGACAAAGAAGATAGAACTAGATGCTGAAGTCTGGGTATTCATCACAAATCATCTGATTCCTGAAAAATATCATGAGGTCAAGAATATTCCTTCGGCCAAAGGTGTTTGGGATTATCTCGAGAAGATTGGTGAAGGTGTCTCTACTCAGAAAGATGCTCGAATTGACACCCTTCGAAGCAAGTTCTATCGGTTCAAGAGGCACGAGGGAGAAAAAGTTTGTTCCATATACAACAGACTCACTGCGCTGTCAAATGAACTGATTTCCCTCGGTGCAGATGACATTACCAATCGGATTATTGTCAGAACTCTGCTCCGTTCTCTTGATGATTCCTTCGATCACATTGTGCTGATGATTAAGGAAAGAACTGATTTCAAGGATATGGTTGCCGCTGATATTCTTGAAAGGCTTAATACTTTCGAGATGGAAGAAGATGAGAAACGTGACGTCAATGGGAGTCGAAGAAAATCTCATGCACTGAAGGCCAGAGCTTCACATCACTCCTCTCCTGAAGCTAGTTCTGAATCGGGTTGTGCCTCAGATGACCCCGAGAACATTGGAAAAGATCTGGCATTGATAATGAGAAGATTCAATCGCTTTCAGAGAAGGAACTCCTCTTCACCGAAGAAAAACTATTCTTCAAGACATTCAAGTAATTCATCTCAACATCGATCATCATCCAGAAACTCTTCAGCGAAAGATAACTGTTGCTATAAGTGCAAGAAGCCAGGTCACTTCATTGCTGATTGTCCTCTCTGGGAAATTGAACATAAATCAAAGCACTCTCACAGCAGCTCTTCGAGCAAGTCTTCGAAGAAATATGATTCAAGGTCCAGAAAAGACAAGAAAGATGGTTCTGATGATGACAAGAACAAGAAGTATCACAAGCATCGAGAGGGTTCTTCCTCTAAATCACATTCCTCTCGTCGACAGAATTCACACCGAGCCAAAGCCTATCTGGGTAAAGAGATGAACTCTGAAGATGAAGCTTTCGGTTCTGAAGCAGGATCAAAGTCAAGATCTGGTTCTGGTTCTGAATCTGATGGTGTTGCTGGGATAGCATTCGCCTCGAACAAGAATTCAAGTTCATTCTTCTCCAACCAGAGCAGTGAAGATGAATCTCCCGCTTACTGCTTCATGGCCAAGGCTAAGGTATCCTCATCTAAGAAATCCTACGATACTTCTGATGGATCTGCTTATGAAAGTGACTCTAGGATAAGCTATGCTAAACTTGCTAAAATTGCTTCTATCCAACAAGATGAGCTAGATTCTCTAAGTGAAACCATTCAAAAATCTGAGACCTTGTTGATCGACGAGATTGAGAAGGGTCAAACTTTGACAAATGAGCATGTTGCTCTGAAGGAAAAGTATGATGAGCTTTCCTCTCGGCATGATCTCCTCTCAGTGGACTATGAGAAGCTAACCTATGAATTACTTCAAGGGAAAATGGCTCTCGAGAAACTGAGAGTGGCTAATGAAGAGTTGGAAAGTGTCAATCTCACGCTCATGGCTCAACAAGGCTCAGAAACTAAAAATGAATCTACTTCACCTTGTTTAACCTGTTTGGAACGAAGTAAAATTGAGTCTATTTCTGAGAGATCGAAAGGAAAGCAACCTATTGTTGTCGATGATACTAACCCCTCGAACGAGGAAAACATTACCGAGGAACTCCTCAGGTTGAAAAATTTATTTGAAACAGGCATGTTCAAAAGTGTGCAGGGACACCAGTACTTATGTGATATCCTTCGAAAGGCTCTTCTTCACAGAAATCCCCGAAACGAAGGAATTGGCTTCGAAAGGAAAATCAATCCTGATAGAACCTACTGGGAACCCAAGCAGTATCCTAAAACTGTCTGGGTTCTTGGGAAAGAAAAGCCCATTGATATGGCTAACCTTTCAGGTTTAAGTTGCCAAATTGACAAAGCTATTGTTGATGAATCACTTGATTCTGACTACAAGCTTGTCAAATATCAGGAAGGAAAGGTGTCAGCTGAATTCGTTGGTACTCCTCTGAAGAATGGTTTCTATAAGCGACAGATTTGGGTTCGCAAATCCCTCGTAGAAAAACTGCCCCCTAACCATTCTATGCAGGGAAAATCCTCAGTGCCACCGAATCACTACTATTCTCTCGAGGATAGAAATGAACCCTTGGTGCCTGCCTCAAATGTTCCCCAAAAGGACTACTATCGTATAGATAGAAATGTTTATCGCCATCGTGACAATCGCACCAAAATTGCAATTACCCATCGTTACTCTAACCCCTCATCGAGGAATTATATTTATGGTGTGCTTGATGGTCCTGATCGACAATGCAATCCTGTTCGATATAATATTGCTGATCCATCTAGCTCTACCATGCCTTCTAAGTCACCTGCTCGTTTGTGGGTGGTTAAGAAGAACTAATTCTTCTGCAGGGCTATGTCTCCGGTGGATCCGAATGGGTCATGGATAGTGGATGTACAAATCATATGACCGGAGACAAAGTTTTGTTCACCGAAGAAAAACTGTCTGAATCTTCACAGAAATACATTACCTTCGGTGACAACAACAAAGGAAAAGTACTTGGTTTGGGTAAAGTTGCTATATCGAAAGACAAGCATATTGATAAGGTTTTGCTTGTACAATCTCTAGGATATAATCTTATGTCTATATCGAAACTTTGTGATATGGGTATGCTTGTACTGTTTTCTGCGTCTCGTTGTGTTGTCTTTTCACAGGATGATTATTCCTTCGTGTTTGAAGGATATCGCAAGGGTGATCTTTACGTCGTTGATTTTTCTTCGGGACCTGCAGTGTCCACATGTTTAATGGCCAAAGCCACTTCTGGTTGGTTATGGCACCGAAGACTTGGTCATGCAGGAATGAAAAATCTTCAAACTCTTATCTCGAAGAAGAACATCGTTGGAATTGATAATGTGAAATTCGATAAAGATCGTCTATGCAGTGCCTGTGAAGCAGGAAAGATTGCCAAGAAACATCACTCAGCAAAAACCGTCATGACTACTACTCGTCCTCTTGAATTACTTCATATGGACTTATTCGGTCCTCAAAATTATGCTAGTCTTGGAGGTAACAAGTATGGTCTGGTTATTGTTGATGATTTCTCTCGATATACCTGGGTTTTCTTTCTAGATGACAAGAGCAAGGTTGTTGAAATTTTCAAAACTTTCGCAAAGAGAGCTCAAACTGAATATGAATTATCTCTCAAGCATATCAGAAGTGATAATGGTACAGAATTCAAAAATACTCATATCGAAGATTTTCTTGATGAATATGGCTTTACTCATGAATTCTCGGCTGCTTATACACCGCAACAAAATGGCGTGGTCGAGAGAAAGAATCGAACACTTATTGAAATGGCCAGAACAATGCTTGCTGAATACAAGACTCCTATCAGGTTCTGGGCCGAAGCTATCAATACTGCATGTCATATCATCAACAAGGTTTATCTGCATAAGTTTCTGAAGAAAACTTCACATGAACTCATCACTGGTAAAAAGCCAAATGTGTCTTATCTCAGGGTTTTTGGTGCTCCATGTTATATCAGAGACATGAATCACAGCTCCAAGTTCGCCCCAAAGGCATACGAAGGTTTTCTTCTAGGTTATGGTTCAAATTCTCACACTTACAGAGTTTACAACTCACATCTTGGCAAAGTTGTAGAAACTGTAAATGTTCGATTTGATGAAACTAATGGCTCTCAAAAGGAGCAATTACCTCTTAACCTGGATGAACCTCCTTTGGATGAAGTTATCAGGTACATGGCTATTGGAGATATTCGACCTGTCGATGGAAATGCTCAACAAGCAAACAGGGATGATGATGGTCCAATGTTCCCACACATAGCCCGGGGCGCTGGAGATCAACATCCTGAAGAAATTGATGCACAGGTCGAAGGAGAACGCATAAACGAAGAATATGTTGATCCCGAAGGACAAGCTGAACCCGAAGGAAATGATCCCGAAGGACAAGCTGATCCCGAAGATCAACCTGATTCACAAGATGAAGAAACTTTTCCTCGTGTTCGAAGAAGAGTGGATGTCGACTCAATTCTCAAAGAGATTCGTTTACCAGGTCGTCCCACCACTCGTTCTCGTACTCGATTAGCTAACTTCTGTGGAAATTTCTCGTGTGTATCCATGCTAGAACCTTCAAAATTTGATGAAGCCATGAGAGACTCAGACTGGATGACTGCCATGCTCGAAGAACTTTACCAGTTCGAGAGAAATAAAGTCTGGTCCCTTGTCGATAGACCTGATTCCACGAAGCATAATATCATTGGTACGAAGTGGATATTTCGCAACAAGCAAGATGAAGATGGCATAGTGGTAAGGAATAAAGCTCGACTGGTTGCACAAAGATACACCCAAATCGAAGGTATTGATTTTGGTGAGACTTATGCCCCAGTTGCTAGACTTGAATCCATTCGTGTCATGCTTGCCTTTGCCAATTACTATGGTATATTGCTATATCAAATGGATGTCAAAAGTGCATTTCTTAACGGTGAGATCGAAGAAGAAGTGTATGTTATGCAGCCACCAGGTTTTGAAGACCCGAAGAATCCTGATAAGGTGTACAGATTGCACAAGGCCCTATACGGGTTAAAGCAAGCACCTCGTGCTTGGTATGAAACGCTGAAGGATTTTCTTCTTAAGAAGGGCTTCAAACCAGGAACAACTGATCCGACTCTTTTTACTCGTACATACAAAAATGATCTTTTTGTGTGTCAAATTTATGTCGATGACATTATTTTTGGCTGTACTAACCCTGATATTAGCGAAGAATTTGCTCGTATGATGTCGAAGAAATATGAAATGTCTATGATGGGTGAATTGAAGTTCTTTCTCGGGCTTCAAATCCGTCAACAGAAAAATGGTACTTTCATTTCACAAGAGAAGTATCTCAGAGATTGCCTGAAGAAGTTTGATCTTGTCAGTTGCAAAACTATCAAGACTCCAATGCCTACGAATGTTCATCTAGATGCAGATGAGAAGGGCAAACCTTTCGATCAGAAGAAATATCGCTCGATGATCGGTTCGCTTCTTTACCTTTGTGCATCTAGACCTGACATTATGCTATCAGTATGTATGTGTGCTCGTTTTCAGGCAAATCCGAAGGAATCTCATCATATTGCTGTCAAGCGAATCCTTCGATATCTGGCACACACACCAACCTTGGGTCTTTGGTATCCCAAGGGTGCCCAGTTTGATCTCGTTGGTTATTCAGATTCTGACTGGGCTGGTGATCGAGTCGACAGGAAATCTACCTCAGGCACATGTCATTTTCTCGATTCTGTGGCTCAAGCAAACGCTGAAAGATTATGGTATTCTTGTGAAGAAAATTCCACTGCTTTGTGATAACGAGAGTGCAATCAAAATTGCTCATAATCCAGTGCAACACTCTCGAACGAAGCATATTGATATTCGTCATCATTTTCTTCGAGATCATGTTCAGCGAGAAGATATTGTTATCAGTCATGTTCGCACCGAAGAACAATTGGCTGATATATTCACAAAGCCCTTGGATGAAAAGAGGTTCTGTACACTGAGGTGTGAGTTGAACATCTTGGACTCACGCAATGTGCAGTAAGATCATAACCATCGGTATTATGTATTATAAATTTTCATTGATATTTACTTTCGTTAATTTTCTATCGTGTTTCCTTTTCGTTTATTTTTGTTCACTTGGTGTTGTCCTATACACTTATCATTCCGAGTTTTTATCGCTTTTTTTTCTTTTCTCGGACTGATTAAGCATCGGACCCTGTTTTCCCCTCTATTCTATCCCTACCTCTTCTATGCTTTTCTCTCGTGAACATGTATATATTGTACTCGATCAAGATTCCCTTCGAATGTCATTGATTCAGAAGGAAAATCTATCGAAGTTTTATCTACTTTTATACTCGATGTTCGATGAGTTTGGTCTCGGACGTGGAGCAACTATCTTTCGGTTCGTTGGGATTTCCCGCGATTACCGCCACAAAATCCGTCCGTTGAATGCGGAGAGACGCGAAATCTGCGCCGTTGGATCAGATCTGACAGCTCGGTCAGAACCTCCCTTATAAATACTGATCCACTCCACCGGCTTAGACATCGCTATTCCTTCGACTTCGTCTCTTCGCCTCAAGAAGCTCTCTCTCTCTCTCGCGCGCCGCCGTGCTGTCTCGTCGCCGTCGACTCCCTCGCCGCTTAACTGCCGGAAGGAAGCCGCCGGAGGCGTTCTCGTCGACGAAGATCATCATCCGCGTCGCCGTAGTCGCCTCACATCACCAAGTTAGGGTATGTGTGGCTCTGGAGTCGATTCAATCTCGTTCTGTTCATCGTTTCCAGCTTCTGTGTTGATTTTTTTTTTGATTTCTTTTAGGTCTGTTTGATCCGTTTGGATCTTTGAAACTTAGGAAATCTGTTTCTAGCTTTTCTGTCGATTCCCCATCTGTCCTTGGTAAGAAATCCCTCGGATTCTCTCACTTAGGCAAATCCTACAGTATCGTTTCGATAGATTTAATCTTGTGCGATTTATTCATACAAGTTCTTCGTTAGATTTCCACCCGATGAAAATCTAGCCTAGCACTTTCATGAAAACTTGCGATAAGACAAATCTCTCAAAAAGATTGCTGCATTCAAAATGTTTTTGTTGGTACTTGTTCACAACTTTCCTATATTCCCTCGTATCCTTCTTTTTCACAGGAAAATGGCTGGTAACGAAGGAAATATTAGAGTTCCCAAGCGTGTGGGAGGCCGAACAAGAATCACCAATAACTCTGAAGGTTTGTCTGAGGAAGTGATCATTGAAAAGAATTTGAGAACGCCGTCTGGTTCTGAGGATGATCGTACAAGAGAAAATCGTCTGCAAGAGATTCGAAGACTTCAAGCTCTTCGTTGGTATGAATACAAGTCTCTTATTACTCGTTGGGAGAGGCTGTTTGCTATGAAGAATCCTTGGGTTGATGTCAAAGCTCTAAGGCCAAAGTGGACGAAATTTAATCGACCACCTCCTCCAGCTGATGCTCACCCTTCTGCCCTCAAAACTCCTGATGATTTTAAAGAGCTCGTTGAAGCACGTGAACTTCGAGCACAAAAGAGGAAAGAAGCCAAAGCACGAAAGGAAGCTGCGGCTGCTAAATCTACTGAGGATGTTGGCCCTAGCGCCAAATCGAAAGGTGGCAAGAAGTCTGCTAAGAGACAGAAAAAGGTTGTAATAGTTTCACCTCCTGATGCAAGCTCCGAAGGAGAAGCTAATTCAGATGATCAAGACCCTGGTACAGAGGCTGATGTCGAGGACTTACCTCTGAAGAAAAATCCGAGCAGTAGAGGCATAAGGATCCAGGAGCCAGCTCCACAGGCTCCTCGAGGAAATATTGACTTGACCAACTTGGTCACAGATCCACCTATTTCATCTGCTCCACCTGTTCCTGCTCGCCAACCAAAACCTTCGGCTCCATCGAAGGGAAAGCAAGATCAAGTTGGTGAAGATGATGAAACGCTCATTCAGCGAAAGGAAAGGCTGGCCAAGCAAAAGGAACAAGAGGAAAAAGACTTGATTAATTCTAAGCTCCTAAACTTTCACAGTCAGCCCGAGCATAAAAAGGCTCTGGTTGCTCAACAACTTGGCATTCTTCATTTGGTCAGTGAAAAATATCGACGACAGATTTCCGAAGGCACTATTCCTAGTAACCCGAAAGAAAAGGTCGTGGCCCCCAGTGCCACCGAGCAAGTTGTGACTCCCACAGTCACGAAAGAAAAGGTGATTGCCCCAAGTGCTTCGAAGAAGAATGCTGAGGCCCCTAGTGCCTCGAAGGATAAATCAGTGGTCTCAAAACCCATTGCTGCTGCCAAAGCCACCAAGGAAGCCGAAAAGAAAGCCAAGGAGGCAAGACAGAAGGCTCAAGCTGCTCCAGTTCCTCGAGTTGCACCAGCTCCTGCCCCTGTTGCACCTGCTGTTTCCGGCCCTCGTGCCGATGAAGAAAGTTCCAATGAAGGAGAATCTAATGCAAATGCTCCTTGGGATGCTGCACACATTTCACACATTCTCTGGAAGATGGGTACTACACCGAGCAAAGTCACTGCCGAGGATGATGTTCCTGCTGAAATCCAAGAGCATGTTG
Source organism: Bromus sterilis (assembly GCA_950022295.1). Classification (NCBI taxonomy): domain Eukaryota; kingdom Viridiplantae; phylum Streptophyta; class Magnoliopsida; order Poales; family Poaceae; genus Bromus; species Bromus sterilis. The sequence goes on from OX465597.1 coordinate 352,488,537, forward strand.
CTCGATACATGATCCGCTGGGAAGGTTATATCACCCAGGATCGAAAGGATAAAGAGCAAATCAGGTTTTACACAAGGCAACTCCAAGAGGAAACCGAGGACATTGAGTCCCGAAATTTTTTCAAGTCCAAGATTGCATCTGCTGAAGCTTCGAGGAGGACTCAGAAGGAAAATTTAACTGCTGTGTTTGACAAGGTAAAACAAGTTGTGTCTGCTGTTTGCAAAGAGCATAATGATGCTCTGTTCCAAAGACAATCTCGAAAGAGAAAGTCTGCTGCCCCAACCTCTGAGCGTGGGACGCCAGAGATCGAGAAGAACGCCAAGAAGGCCAAGTCCACCGAGGTCGTTGCTACCACAGAACGACAAGAAACTGAACCAAACCCCACCAAGCAACCCACTCCTCCCCGTAAGAAAACTCCACCACCTCGCCAAACAAGTTCACCGCCTCGACAAACACCTCCACCCCGCCAACAAACACCTACACCTCCACCCCGACAACAAACACCTCCACCTCCACCTCCATCTCCACCCCGTCAACCCTCACCACCAAAAGCCTCGCCACCACCTCCAAACCCACCATCTCCACCTCATGTCATTCCATCGACCACCCCCGCCACTGAAATCCAAGCTCATGCAGAGACCGAGCAAGTTGCTCGTGTCGAGCAAGAAACTCAAGTACAGAAAGACTATGCCTGAAGAAGATGTTGATGTTGACATCACGACAGTTTCCTCTCGACGAGATCCTGTCGTAAGCAATAGTTCTGGAGATGAAAGTTCAAGTGATAATTCTTCATCCTCCTCATCCAGTTCTTCGAACGAAGAAATGGTTGATGCGTTTGCTCAATTTGATGAAGACTTGGAGGCCATGGAAATTGAAGAGGCCGCACAAAATGCTCAAACCGACGAAGGAGATGCCGTCGTAGCTCAGGCCGAGGAGAATGCTCCTGCAGTCATTCCGGCTCAGGATATCGTAAACATTCCATCATCTATCTCTCGACCTGCTGAACCAGAGTTCCAGATGCCAGATAATGCTGCTGAGGTTTTTCCCATTGATGAGCTGCTTCACTCTGCTCATCCGAGAGAAATGGTGCCTTTGTTCCGCTCAGATGTTCCTCGAGGAGGTCCCATCTTCAAAAGGCGCGAACACAAGCAATTTTCTTCGGTACCAATCCCTACGAGAAGCCCAGAAGTGCTTATTCTCTTCGGTTTTGGACCCAAGAGCAAGCTATCTACTATACTCGTGTGCTTTACAACAAGGCAAGAGTTTTCCAGCATCAATATCTTGATATGCCTTCGGTGTACTCCACTACTTGTTTCGAGAACATTGCCGAGACAATTGATAGCCTGCATGCTCACAAGATGTTTGCTCTCGATTGTGGTTACAATCCCGAGCTTATCAAACAGTTTTATGCAACACTTTATGTCTCTGGAGATCCTGAGAACTCGAACATGGAAATTTGACTATATGATTCAAGGCCAAGTTTTTCACATGACTGTCGACCAATTTCTGGCTATCATCAATTTACCTCGATTCGAAGGATTACCTCACAAACTTCATGATTTACCTGCTGCAACTCCTGCTGAATTCTCTACGCTGATGGATCCAGAAGTCGTAGGAGATCACTACCCCACTGAGCCGAAGCCAAGACACTTGGTATTTGAAGCAAAGGCCTGGTTTTATATTCTCTCGAAGACGTTGATGCCAATGCTTGATGTGCACGATAATTTTACAATTCCAAATGATGTGCAACTTGCTCTGTTGAAGTTAGTCCACGGTCATCCCTTCGATTTTGAAGACTACTTCCTCAGAACTTTGGTGTCTTATGCTGATGACCACAATTCCCACAAGCCATATGCACCATGGCTGATGGCAATCTGCAATTACTCTCGGGACGTGCCATTCCCCGTATCCATTTACCCGAAGATTTTCACTCCTCCTGTTCGTGAAGTATTGCAGGTTGTTGCTCGACCCAACGACCCTTTTGCTGAGCACACTGGCATCCGCGCCCACTTAACTGAGCGCAATATTCGCTCGAAGTTTATCAAGCCAGTGCATCATATGGAAGTTTCTCTTCGGTCCCAGCAAATGCTTCAACATCACATTGATCAAGATTTTATTCAGAAGCAAGCTCTGATGGATGAGATCAATCACTTGCGTAACATTACTATGAACAACAATCAGATGCTGCGTGAATGCCTTCGCCGTGATTGGAAAGGTCTTCGGAAGTTCAATTCCCTCGGTCAACTTCAACGTTGCGGGTTCGAAGAATATCCTCCCCATCTGAACAGGAATTGGACCAATGATGATCGAGTAGATCGACCGGATCCCAATATCCCTCGCCTACCGAAGAACAGAGATGTGCTAAGTGTCGATGATTATTATCATATCACTTTGGACAATTTATCCTCTGACTCCGAGCAAGAAGAAGAAGTCCCTCCTCAACGTCAACCCAGAGTTCACTCGCCACTTCCTCGAAGCCCCAGGACCCCGCCGGAATCGCAGCTGGAATCTTAAGGAGATCAACATTCATTCCGCACGAAGATCACTCCTCCAGGCGCTCGTCCAATTCGTCGTGCTCCAACGCTCGCCGAATCTTCTCGTCGTCGCCGGAGCCAGCGTCGCGAGTAGGGATTTCTTTCGACCCTATTCTCTCGATCTTTTTGTACGTTGTGACAAAAAGGGGGAGATGTAGTGGCATCGAAGAAATTAGTTTGCCTACGGGGTTGAGGGTTTTGCATTCCATTCGATAAACTCTTGTTTTTGAGGTTTCTGAGTAGTTTCAACAAACTTTCGATTCACATTCGATCTGGTTGTAACTAACTCTAAGTAGGACTGTGAACTGCTACTCTTTTCGTAAGATATCTATCTGCTGCTTGCTATACCTAACCATTTTTGCAGGAAGTTATCTTTCATATAAGTTCACAGGTCATTCGAGGAAATTGCATACTTCACATTGGATACTATCTGGAATGCAATTTCCCTCACTAAGACTATTGATGTTTTTCCCTCGACACTACTTGTCAAATATGCACTTCACAGGAAATCTTTATCTTCCGTGAATACATCTAGGGGAGTACTTCATCGATCTCAGCACTAGTTTATCATCGAAAACTCAAACTTTTTCAAATTATTTATCGATGCCTGTTTTGTCAACAATCGTCCAAAAAGGGGGGGATTGTAAGAGCAAGTTTTGCCCCCGAAGGTTTTGGACATTGTTGGGCAAAGCAGAAGTGGAACTAATATTGTTTTCGAGTATAAACAGATACTTAGGTTCCGAAAGAATGGAGTTTGCATGTAGAAGGTCGAAGGACAACTCGCTGCAGTGAAGCTGCAGTCATCTACCGAAATCTTTGAAGGAAGACGACCCCTACAAATGTTGTCGAAGAAGATGTTTCTCTCGAGCAAAAGCGCAACGAGGAGAAAGCTGAGGCTGGTCGAAGACTTAGTCTTTTTGCTAGTTCTCCTTATTTTCTTGAGTCGTAGGAAAAACCTTACTATTAAGAGGGGTTTGCTAGTTGAGATCTTTGTCGAAGTGAATTTGCTCTGCTCAACCAAAACCCACTAAAGCCTACCGAGAGAAATCTCACCGAGTCGAGCGAATAGCCCGAAGGCAAAGTCATTGCACTTCGTGCCATCGAGAGAGAACTCGTTCGGTGAGTCAGCTTACTTGTTCCTCAAGTAAAGTTGCGCAGTGATTGAAATCCGACCGCTGTGGACACGCGTCAAGCGGTTGCATCGGGTCACTTCAGTCATTTTACCCATCGGGATCGCCAACTATAAATACCCCACACCTACCCGTCATTTCGGGTGGGCTGCTCCACTGAAGATTCTAAGACAGAAGTCTGAGAGCATCCCAAAGAGATTCATCGAGAGAAAACCTACACCCAAGTCTGAACTGAGTTGAGCAATTCACTATGACTTAGGTTGAGATTAGCCGATCCTTTTATCTTGGAGAACTGCAAGTCTCCTAGACGGTTAGGCGTCGCCTGTCAAGCAGTCGAAGAGTAATTGTCACTGCTGAAGGAAGTTTGTAAAGGTCTCGGAGATGTCCTAAATCATCTACCACGAGTGAAAACTAGACAAGCTCGAGGAGTTTGTTGCAGTGGAGAATAGGATGGAGAGAGTTTTGCTCCAGGTGTTCAATCACCAGTCCCTCCAACCAGACGTAGCACTTTGCAGAGTGTGAACTGGTTTACCAAACATCGTTGTGTCAGGCTCGTTTTCCTTCTAGTATTTACTTCAAGTATTTACTCGTAGCCTGTTTGTCTTCGATGTTTTCCTTCGCTCCCAATCCTTTCAAGCTTTGCATTACTTTCGATACTGTATTCCCTTTGAGATGTCTTTAGTTCTACGATGTTTACATGATTTCCTTCTAAGTTCCTTAGAATTTTTAGAAGTGATCATTCACCCCCTCCCCCTCTGATCATTCTTGAGCTTTCAGTAATGTCTGAACTTTTGGTGTCAAGAGCTTTAACCTATTAGTGATAGGTTTCGTATTTTGGGCAATCCGTGTGTATTTTCAAAACCTACAAAAACTAGTTGAGAACTCTAACTACTAGATGGATCACTAATCTTTGGAGGGATCGAATATTAGAGTACACTCACGTACCATGAATCGAGGATGCGCAAGGATAACCAAACCCCCATACACTCCTCCTCGGGGTACTTGTCTCTTTGTGAACCTCCTTATTAGATTGAGAGTTACCGATAATAAGTGCATGAGTTCTTCAGACTAATATAAGTATTGAAAGTTGACACTTCCACCTTCCCATATTTTGCTAGCCTCTCCCGTGTCGTGCATTGCCTTCTTCTCACTCCGAGAGGATGTGTCCACCTTCGCCGGTACATCCAAACCCTTGGCATGATACGCTCTGACATCATAAGCCTCCTTATATCTTTCCTCAAAACAGCCACCATACCTACCTATCAAGGCATTTCCATAGCCTTTCCGAGATATATTGTCATGCAACATCCACCTCTTCATGACTTGATCTTCATGTCATACATGTTCCTGCTACACTGGCAGCGACATACATTGCATACATCATGATAGCTACATCTTCTTTATGATTTTGAGTACCATGTAAAGTGTGAAAGATTTCCTATACCTTCTTGTAAAATAGAGTGTTGCCCTTAAGTGAGGAAAAGATCCCAAAGTGGACACAATAAAAGATCCCAAAGAGGACAAATGAGAGTTAAATAGAAAGAGCCATTGAGGCCACAAAAAATACAAAAAAATAGAAAAAAAAACAAAAAAAAAGAGAGAAAGGGGCAACACTACTATCCTTTTAAGAGATCCACACTAGTACTCCCTCTATATCCTTGTACTCCATAGAGATGATCATTATGCATATAGCTATGTGGGGACCTTCACACTATAGAACTTGGCTTGCATATTCCAAGGATGAGCCTCCTCAAACGAGCTCTAGGTCTTCATGAGCGAGCAAGTTAGATGCACCCCCACTAGTTTCATTGGAGAGCTTCCTAGCTCATATGTGCATCCGTTGCATGGCAATCCCTACTCCTCACATCATATATATCATTTGGCATCTCTTGCCTATGATTGTCCTCATTGATGTGAGCCTTTCTCATCCTTTTTTGTCTTCCTCCTCCTCCTCCGTACTTCTCCCTTTGCCATCCTAAGTGTCAACTCTCATGCTTATGCTCATCCATTGCATTAGTGCTCAAAATATTGAAAAAGGAGTGGATCAAATTGACTTGTACCTGGCTAGTGGTCTGGGGACGAGTCAAGATAAGATTCCAGAAAAAGACCAAGTGTGAAACTTTAGTAGATTGAGTTCTCAACAAATAAATATTTTCTCGTATTCCCTATCCCCTTCTTGCACGCAAACACCATTTGGAGACATTCGAGTCACGGACAGCGAGAGCTCTTGCACCTAATGTTCTTTTGTTACTTGTTTCAATGCTAATATAGTCTCTTGCATGTTATGACTTGAATTGAATCTCTAACCTTGATTGCTTTAATTTTTTAAAGTTCTTATATGGTTGCTAGCATGTCACCACAGAAATTATGCTCTTATCATTTACCTACTCGAGGACGAGCAGGAATTAAGCTTGGGGATGTTGATACGTCCAAAACGTATCTATAATTTTTGCTTGCTCCATGCATGTTTTGTGTGATATTGCTATGATCTAGATACACTTTCATACACTTTTGATCATATTTGGACTAACCTATTAACTCTGTGCACCACAGTACCAGTTCCTGTTTTCTGCTGTTTTTCTATTTCAGTTTTCCCCCATATAAAAAGTGTTCCAAAAATTCGGGAAAAATCAGATAAAAAATCTGCGCAGAAGAACCTTCCGGAAGAACCTGAGTGGGGCCAGAGGGCCACCACCAGGGGCCCAGGCGCCTTGGTGGCGCGCCCCAGGGGCTGGCCGCGCCAGGGGGCCGCCTGGACCCCTGGTGGGCCCCCTGGCTGCCCCCCTTCGCCTATATATTCTCCGTGACGAGAAACCCTCAGAGGAAGAACCCTTTTTCGCGATCTCGCCTCTGTTCCTCCACCGCCGTGCTTCCGAGAACGGGAGCACCAGCAGACCTCTTCCCGGCGCCCTGCCGGAGGGAGGGCCGACCTCCGGGAGTCTCCTCTCCACCATGGATGCTTCCCGGATGTATCGTGAGTAGTTTCCTTTGGACCATGGGTCCGTGATCAGTAGCTATGTGATGTTCTCCTCCCCTCTTTGTTCTTCATGGTTTAGACCTCGTGAGCTTCCCTACATGATCGAGGCACTTTTGTAATCTTTCTGCTGTTGCTATGCTGAGTTTGATGGGATCTGATGGATTATGAGATTATGTTCAGATTGTGATAGAGTAATATATTTGGTTCTTATCTTTTATATTTTTGTTCCTAAGTAATTCTTGCATGTTCTCCGTTGATGTTTATTGCTTTGGCCAAGTAGTATGTAGTGACTCCAAGAGGGAACGTTGTGCTCGATTGTGGGTTCATGCCCCCCGATGACAGCTTGAGTGACAGAAACATGAGTCTAGGGGATGTGCTGTTGCCACAAGGGGGAAAACAACGGTGCTTGTAACCGCGGTTACAAGGATTGTTTACTTTACGCAAAGTGATTTTTAATGCAGTTGTCTGTTGCTTTGGGTTTACACTTTGGGTGGGGCTCGCAACTTAATACCAGCGAGATGTTCTGGATAGATATCTCAAGGTGGATGATTAGTAGTAGATGTAGTTGGATTTCGGTCTACTTATTTTGGCGTTCTGCCCATGCTTTTGAGCCTCTTCCTTTCTTTTGTAGCATAGTTAGCATTGCGGTGCGTTCATAATCCTGTCAATTGTCCTTCTGTAATTTGTTCACCTCGCATAGCAGTTTTATCGTCTTTTGGGAGAGAGAGATCACTAGTGAACATCACGTATCCCGGTCCATATCCTCATCACTGTTTCCACACTCATTTACTTTTCTGATTTTACTTTCAGTTGCTATCATTATCCCTTGTGTTTGATCCTTCGTGAACAACAAGACCGGAGAGATTGACAACCTCTCTAAACTTCGTTGGGAACAAAGTTATTTGCGTATGTGTGCAGGTCCGCGTCAGTTGCACCGCTGACACCTACTTATCATCTCCGGAGTCCTGCTGGACACAAACCTTGGTATCTTTACTGAGGGAAATTTTCTGCTGTGCTACATCACACTTTCCTCTTGGGGTTTACCAACGAAGGGAGAGAAATCACTATCATCACCTCGTACATCAGTCGCAAGCATCCCCGAACGTGCGAGCCCCGAGACCGACTGTCTGGCAAGCCCCTCCATCCTCTTTTGCAAAGATGAACACTGACGCGGTTGTATCTCGTCACGGTGGCTTTGGTGCTGTTGGGGTGGTATGCAGAGATGAGGCAGGTCTATTACTTGGGAGCTCTGCGGTGGCTGTACAACACATTGTGGATCCAGCAACTCTCGAAGCAATGGCGGTTCGGGAAGCCCTTTTCCTAGCGGAAGATCTTTACATCCAGAAGGTTCATATTGCGTCGGATTGCAAGACGGTGGTTGAAGACATCAAGAACGGCACTCTCTCACCCTATAGTTCGATTATTAGGGAAATTATTCTTAGATCCCAAAGTTTTAATTCTTGTAATTTCATTCATGAATTTCGTAGCTCCAATAAGGAGGCTCACAATCTAGCTAGACATGCTCTTACTCATGGAACTGGCCGCCATGTTTGGTTGGGTCAGCCGGGAGAACTTTTGTTCGTCCCACTTCATGTGGTGACGGTTTGAATGAAGTCTAGCGGATTGCCTCAAAAAAAACGCAGATCTGGACTCCAGCGTTGAATTATCGCTAAGATTGAGTAAAATAAGGGTAATTTAGATAATAACATCATATATTTCAAGATAAATTTATTTATATGGCATGTAGTTAATAAGAAGAGAAGTGTTTATGATAATTTAGCTAGTTATTTTAACATTACACATACATATCAAAGTAAAATGAGTCTGTAACCTAATAAATAAGATCTTACATGATACCACATATATGTTATTGTCCATTATAAAGATAGTAACATAGACTCGTAACATTTGTATGTTAGAGCATCTCCAATAAAAGATGCAAATTTAAGTATGTAAAACTAGGTGTTGTATAATTTACAACACCAAAAAATGTTTTTTACATCTTCAAAAAAGACCCAACTCCAACAGATGATGTATATTTGTGATGTAAAACTCTAACTCTAATAAAAGATGTAAATGAAGATGTAAAACTATACTTTAACTATTATTTAATTTGAAACCCATACTTCAAAGATAGCAAATTCAACTACTACTTCATTTCAAACATAATTCAACATTCATCCACTACTACTAGTTCAACTTCTACTAGTTCGAACAACATCTACTCGAACTGCATCTACTTGAACTACACCCAAGATTAAACTACTCATCATCGAAGCTCCTGAACTGCTCCCAGAACTCATCCTTGGTCAGGTCATTGCAGACCTCATCCTCCTCCTCCGAGTCATCCCATTCCTCCTCCGAGGACTCGATAGGGATCACCGTCGAGGGGTCGGCCTCACCCTCCCCTTTCATCTTCTTCTTCTGCTCGGCCTGGCGCTTCCAGTAGAACTCCTTCTCGGCCTGCACATACTCTAGATGGTCACGCGCGAACCTCGCCATCGCTGCCTCATCTCCATCGCCGGGACTAACGACAATGCCAGGTATCTTCTTCGTCGTGATCTCCTCCATGTGGATGCCCTCCGGCACAAGCATCTCCGCAACCGCCTTGGTCTCGATCTCCAGGAAGTTGAGGTCCTTCATCGTCCTCCTAGCACGCCACACCACCACGTCGTAGGCACGCGTGGCCTCGTGGATGGTGGGGTACATGACGTAACAAACTTCGAGCGCAGTATCGTAGAGAAAGTAAACTAACTTGCATGGAGGACATCATTGTGTACTTCAAATGAAAAGAGAAGAAGAAGGAAGATGGAGATTACTTCAATAGGATTGCACTAGATGGCGAGGATAGAGTAAAAAAGATGTTTTAGGTCGATGGCGCAACAAGAAAAGCGTAGACAGTACAATGATTGCATCTTCTTTGATGTCACCTAGCTGATCAACATGTACAAGATGTCGTGTGCCTCGTTCATTACGATAAATAACCACATCCAATCACTACAGTAGAGTGATCTCTCTCTGCCTTCATGAACCTTAGGATTTGGATTGTACCTCATTGACGTCGGCCCCTTCGCTAGTGAGACCCACAACCACTTTCGTGAGGGCCAACCCGAACCGTGACAAAAGCTTTTCCGCAACATCGAGAAGCCTTTTTTCATCGGAGCAATGTCACCAACTCGATGATATGAGGGCCGACATCGTGAGAGGAAGGGGAGAAATTCTCTCAATAACATGAGGGCCTATGCTACCTTAGAGTGATGATGTGGCAAAAGACATGCCACATCAAGTCAAAACCGGATTTTACCAAGAAAAATCCTAAAATTAGTTCAAGAACAAAAGCCACCCTTCCTGATAAGTTAAGGGAAAAAATGCAATGTAATCTTAATTAAAATGAAGGGGCTTATGTAAAAAAAACATCATGTATGGCTCAACCAATGCACCACTCCACACAGGCAAGGCTTAATCCTAGATCTAGCAGGTAGGGCTGGACCAAAAGCTCTTGAGTTTAATGAGCGCTCGATAGTGTGACATCCTGGCTTAATAAAAATGATAGTCTATTCATATCAATAAGGTGCATCTTCTTTTTCGGAAGAAAATCATTAAATACTCCAAAGTTAAGCATGTTTGGCTTGAAGCGATTTGAGGATGAGTGACCGACTGGGAAGTAAGGACAAAGTGCGCAGAAAATACTAGTGTTAGTCTCTGGGGATAGTCTAGATCTCGCTAGTCGTACACCGGAAACCGATGGCTGTGGCCGATGTGTTACAGATAGCTCACTTCATTAAGTTTATAGCTCGCTTTTTAATTAACATAGTCAATCATTAATTTTAGCTCTAAACTTAACGAGCTTAACAAACAAGCTAATAAGTTTCACGAGCAGCTCGTTAAACCTATTAGTACTCCCTCCGTTATGGTTTAAAAGGCACGCTTGAAAAATCTCTGAAACCAAGGTAATCATCGATTGGTTGTGAGATGTAGCAAAAGTAGCATCAATAAATGAGTGAAGTAGTAGTATTAATTACATTCAAACCATGCATGCATCAACTCCACCCGGCTAGAGCAGCAAAAAATTGAGAGGGTGCATGCATATATGAGTGAAATAGTAGTACTAATTAATAGAAGTAATTGTCTTCGCACCTTAAATCATGTCTATTATGAAAACGCACAAAGTTTAACGGTGTCATCTAAACCGTTATGGAGGGAGTACAACACAAAAGATATTTTTATCTTGCATGACTATTTTGTGGCACCTCAACTCATCTACTCGACGTAATCGGCCATCGCAACCTATGAAGGCATTAGACACGCAACTCCTTCCATAGTCAACACATTCTTCATAAAAATGACATCCACACTCTAATTTATAAAACTTAACACATTGTACTCTGTTAACGAATGCTCACATGTGCTCACGAGCTTTTAACGAACATAAGCCAAGTATGAATGCTTGCTCGTTAAGCTTAACGTGTGAGCCTTAATGAGCCAAATCAGCTCGTTAATCCACCCCTGCAGGTAGGAGGAGGCAATAAAGCATCGTATTTTTTGCTCACGATCTTTTAACGAACATAGCTGAACATAAAATGTTTGCTCGTTAAGCTTAATGAGTGAGCCTTCAAGGCATCTTCAGTCGTGCCCCCAATAGGCCCCTCAGTGCGCCAATATTACTGTCAGATGTTTTTTTTTTGCCTAGTCGCGCCTCGAAAAGCTTAATTTTCGCTGGATTGAACCAAAATTGGATCTGGTGAATCCAAGCCAAACCCAACACGCCGGGGGTCGCCTGGGGAAAGAAAATGGCTTTAAAAGAAACAGCGCACGAATCTCGCCGATGACGCTTGTGGACTCACCTAGTCAGCGACTCTACTGCTTGTTTGTCCTCATCTCTTCACCTCGGCCTTGCCGCGCGAATCAGACATGCCGCGGTCAGGCGAACCAATGATGTCGCTGAGCAATCCAATCACCACATGACGCAGTAATGGCGCTCGCCCGCCGCATGTTCCCGCCCTTCGCGTCGCTCGTCCGCACAACTCCTGCCATCTCGCTGCTATAAAAAGGCCGCCCTCTCTCCGCCGTTCAGCAGAGCACAAAGAAGCGAAGACGGCGGCCCAAAAAGAGGGGAACGTGCGTCAGAGACCCCCAATGGCTTCACGACTAAGAAACCAATCGACCCCAGGCCGAAACGTGCGTCGACGGACCCCCAAGTGATGATAAAATCACCGGAAAAACACCCCTGAAAGACCGAACGGCTGGAGATGCTCTAGTGAGCCAAGCAGCTCGTTAATCGGCCCCTACTAGTAGGAGGCAATGAAGCACCGTTTTTGCACAGACGAACAAGTCCGAGCATCACTTTCGTGTATTTTGGAAGTTTAGGCATCAAAATGACAGCAAAGGACAAGTTTAGGCATCCCAATGTCTTTACCTCTTTTATTTACATATAAAAACAATAGTTTGTATTTCCCTTTCATTGCTTTGTCATGGAAACTAACTAGTCAGAGCAAAATAATGCAGTTATCAGAAAGCGGCCAAGTCGTATTTCTTTTCAGCTCGAACATCACACTGCAGCTATCCCTCGCACTAGAGAAGCCAGCAGACATAATAGCTAAATTAACAGCACTGAACATGCTTTCTATGGTAAACCATCTGAAACGCTAATGGAAACATATACGGTGGGCAGGTTGAAAATACCATAGTTCCAACAATTTTATTAAGAGATGCAGTTAAAACAACTTGCAAGAAGCAGACTTATTCTTAATACTAGTATTACAGAAGAGAACATGCTACAACATGTCCGATAGATAGCTATATACACACCATATCTGCAGATCCTTGCACAGTTGGGACATGCCTGAAATTAACAGATTCAAATTAATCAGTTCTCTGCGAACAAATGGCGAACAAGGTTCTAAACATCACACGTTCATAGTCAGGATGATCAATCCAAAAACTTATGGGAAAAGTTATTTAACGTCTCCATGATTCAACCAGGGCAAAAGAAGCAGACACAATATGCTCTTGAAACAAGAAACAGCCTTGATACTTTGTAGCATGAAATAGATGCAATCTTATTCAAAGGAATTCCATGTCAAACGGAGGACAAACTATACCTTAGGCGCTTGCACTGCCCTGGACAGGGGTGAACTCCTTGAGTTCCTTAAAGTTCTCCCATTGCTTCTCCCAAACCTTAGCTTCATAGAGCTTCTTTGTTCCGCCTTCATTGACCTGAACTGTGATGTGGTACATCTTCCCAGCAACAACTTGCTCCCTCACCTTCACTACATTCTCGAACTCCAGCAGAGCATTCTGCAACAGGGGTTGCGCAAATAATTATTAATCCAACTAAAAACCTCCATTGGCAAGGGGAAACGTACTACTGGATTGAAATCTAGGAGGAGCACTCAGTAGTACTGTAGTTGGGCTGCCTACCAAATATACTTCATGTGTTCTACTGTACATATGATCCAGATGAAATCGCACAGATTCACATGATTTAAAGCGGTCGAACTTAAACTATATCGTTGCAATACTACTACAGCAGGTCGTGTGGAGAAAGCAGCAAAGCTTTGTCGGTCGATCCAACAGCCCGGCTGTCGAACAAAGATTCAGTTGGACCTCACTGACAAAGAAGAGGGACACGAGAGAGAGGGTGGGAGGGGGGCTTACGGCCTTGTTGTTGTGCTCGGAGACGGCGAAGCGGGCGAGGTCGACGACGTGGAGGTCGTTGTCTTGCCCCGCCGGCGAGTCCTGGATGCCTCCCACCAACGGCCCCGCGTCTTCCGCCATGGCAGACTTGTCGCTCTGCGTCTGGGTCTGAGAAAACGGCACCACGATGGCGAGTAGCAAGAGAAGGGCAGCCACAGATCCTACCACCCGATATTTCCACATCTCCATCGATGGCGTTCCAGATTTATAGCAGAGCAGGGGAGGTGGCCCGATAGATGATGGGGGAGGAGGATACGATCCGTCGGCGATATTATTGTGTGGGGACGGTGTGGAAATGGAAAACTGGATGGGACAGTGACAAGAATGAAATAGTGGATGGAATAGGATTCCAGGGGTCCTCTTGACTCCTGCATCGTCGGGTCCTTCGTATCGGTGCATAAATCATTAGGTTATGCATTTTAATTTTATGAGTGAAATTTAATTTAACCTTTAGATTATGAAGCTCGTCGGAGATAATTCTCACCTTCAATCTCTGAAGTACGGCAGTCGTTTCGGTCAGAAATACTTATCGCTCAAATTGGTGTATCTAGCACTATTTTCGAAAAAAGACTTTCGCCCCTCCTTTATAGATATAGCAAACACCTATACAACCGAAGAACCACTGCTGGGGCAGACAGCGTAAGCACACCCAAAAAAACAAAAGAGAAAGGAAAAGAAAGAAATGACAAAAGAGTCGGATCGACGAAAACGATGATGACCCGCAACCGCCGCGCCCACCGAAGATATCCACCGCATTCCTAGCACTTCGGACCAGCGCATACCAAGCAACACCTTCAAGAAAGAACGCGACGATGACGACGCCGCTGCTCGGACAGATCCTAGGGTTTCCCCCGATATGCGGAGGGGTGAGGGGTCAGGGGATACCCGACGCCCTTCAGGAAGGACCGATGGAACCCACGGGCGTCGTCGCGCCGGTGCCGGCCAAGCCGACAGGGATTTCTCCCGTCCTCCACATATCCACCACCCCGACCAATCCGCCATGCTCCACCAAACTTGTCGCCCACCAACATGCGCCACCACGGTCTTCAGGTCACCACCGCCGTCTAACCATGGAGTCCGGAGCAGGACCGACGGGACCGAGAGGGAGCAGCCGGGAACGAGGAGCGGCAGTGTCCCGGACGCAGCAAAAGGAGCAAAGCAGGCACCCGGGCCGCCCGAGCGCGAAAGGCTCGTGAAGCTCCCGCCGCCGCGCTGCAGTGGGCGTGTCGCCGTCTCCGCAACCCCCTGCACAAGCCACACCTCCGTTCGCCGGCGCCGTCGCAGGAGAATCCGCACCAGGCCCGCACAAACCCAGATGGGGACCAAAGGGCCCAGATCTGAGCCGAGAGAGCACCGCCGTCGGCCGCTGCGCAGGCCCGCCGTCAAGTGACCGCGCCACCGCCTCTTCATCACCCGGATCTGCACCGCCCCGTCACCGGAACCGTCGTCGCCCGAGGAGAACCATCGCGCGCACGCGATGGGAGGACCCAGCTGCAGCCGGCGGAGCCCGAAGCCCCCCCCCCCCCCCCCCCCCCCCGCGCGCGCCGCCGCCCACGCCGCCCGCGGCCCGCACCGCCTGCAACCCGCGCCGCCTGCCCGCAAGAACAGTCGGGACTGACCGACGCGGCCCAGGCGCGCCACGCCCCGCGCAACCCTCCATGCCACGGCCCCCGGCACGCTCCTCATCGCCGGCAAGCCTCTTTGCCGCCCTGGCCTGAGGGAACGGACCGCGCCGCTCGACGAGCAAGGGGGAGAGAGACCCCGCCGCCGCCGGTGCCGGCGGGCTTTGCCCAGGCGCACCCTGTGGCGACGGCGAGGGAGAGGAGGAAGGAGGAGGGGGACTGGAGAAGGGGACCGGCGGCTCCCTCCCCCGTCGCCTCGCAGGGGCGACGGCGGGAGGGGAAAACCTAGCATGGGGAAGAAGCTCCTATTAACCTATCTTGCACTATTTCAATAATAAAATACATCTAATTAAATGATAAGTGTTTCCTATGTCTTTCATAATCCTGATCGTCTTAACCTTGAGATCATATTCAAAAAGAGATTTTCTACGTTGCATTAGGGAAGGCCGGGATATACGGTTTAGACAGTACGAGGTGTTTGGTAGCCTGCATCATTCCCAATCCGGTTCATTGGATGCAATTTTAATTTGTTTGGATGCATGTGTTTATTGTTTAACTTACATAGCATGAATCCCAAAGCACCTTTTAGCCATGCCCGCTAGAAACGGTCTAATCGACTATTTTCCCTCAACCAGGCTCTCATAGTGTAGAGGAGGGAACGTGGCACCGAGCTCATGTGAGTTGCAAGATGGAACGAGTTCACATGCCTTTCTAAAGAAAGATGAGTGGATTTGGATCACCTCACGTCGAATCGATCGACTATATTTAGGGCCTGCTCGGTAATCTTCTAGCTCCAAACTCTTTCAACTCCATGATTGAAGTTGGACCAAACACCCTAGCTCCGTGGAGTCGAAGAAGAGAAGTCGGTTGCTCGCATAGTGTATTTTTCCAGGAGTTGAGGAGCTAGGTTTTCCCAGCTCTCCGAAAAGACAGGGGGTGGAGTTGAGGGATATTACGAACAATGCCACCGCCAAGTGAGCTCCTCACCACGTACCAGTTCACAAATAAAAGGTTTCAACCACTATTCCTCCAATCTACTCGTACCTAATGGGTTGCCAGCCAGCTAAGCGCTAGCAAATCGAAAAGTTGGGCTGGAGAGTTGAGGATTTGGGGAAGCTGGAGGGTTGCCGAACACATCCTTAGCTCCCATCTATAGCTCACTACCGAAATAGGAGCCTCCATTTCCCCACCTTCGAGCTCTCTGTCCCAGGAGAATTTGCCACTGGCAACCAAGTAAACGGTACATCTTCTCCTATTCAAAATAGATAGCGACGATGCATCTTCTTTGTCCTCTTTCCGACCTGTTCAATGCCGCCACCCTGCTCCATAAATTGATGTAAATTCGATCACTTTCTCCTTCCTACTCGTTCGAGCTTAGATTTGTGAGAGCCTATGGCAGGAGTAGGTCTATAAGCATGTGGTACCATGATAGACTGTAGATTAATGCGAATTTGATGGTGTGGTAGATCAAATGATGATGGTGATGACAGGGGCATCTTTGGCTTGTTTCGGTGCTTGTAGTCGTCGCTAAGTGGTGTATAGATCTGAATGTAATTTTTATTATTTTTGGTGTTCGTTGTACTGTTATAATTGAAGATGAATAGCTCGAAAAATTTCTTGAAAAAATATCATATCGTCGAATTCACTTCTCAAAGAGCAACAATGTTAAAAACGTCTACGACTGTACTAAAAAATATGATATAGATTCCGTGAATTTGATGGTGAGAATTTATTTTCAACAAACTCTACAACATCAAATTTAAAAACCGACTTCACACTTTTTCCCCAAATCAAGGGTTGACAGCCTACGTAACACGCTATGCTATCGCCAGTGGTGACACTAGCTTTTTCTTTTTCCGACAGATAGATGATGGTGACACTGTCGGTCATGGTTGGATTGTGAAGGCCTCAAAGTGGATTCCTCCTCCCGAGGGGTTGGTTTTATCTTCCGGCTTCCTTGTTCATGTAAAGTCAACAAGGAATAATGGGGGATTATTATTCATTCCTATCTTCCTATAGCTTGATGACAAAGGAACAAAGCTATTTACTTTTAGTGACAAAGGAGCACAGCTAGCATAGTAAACAAAATAAAAACGCCTGGCTGAAAATACCGGGTATGAATTGAAAGCTTACACGTACTCCTGTAGAACCCGCCAGAGATATTGACACGTACATATTAGGTGTGATTAGTCTCACGCGTGTCTCTGAGACAAGCTGCTCCTCATCTTTCCAGATGTTTTGCTGGGCGTTGAGGTCTACTAGTACTTTTCAAGGATGCTTAGTCCTTAATTCACTGTCATGCATATGTGGTCGTCGGCGCTAGAAAAGTGAGACCTTGCTTGTATATCGTATAAAGAGGAAGGGAAACTCACTCAGAATCACTTTTCTTAAAAATCCCCGGTTTCTGCATCACATGATGCGCACAATCGAATAACGTTGGATCACGATGGACACGGTCGGCACTCTACATCTGGTTCGGGGCTAGACGTCTAAGGCTTTGTTTCAGCTTTAACTAGTTTCGAATCACCTACAACTTCATTTCATTGACAAAATTGATTTAGCTTTTGTAACATTCAGATTTCATAAAAATTAAAATTTTTGTTTTCGGTGTGAATTTTGATTGTCTGATTTGTTTGTGGTGTTTGCATCCCCGATTTATCGATCGGCGAATATTTTTTCCCCTCTTATTTCGTACCGGACGGAGACTGACCCTTGCCACATTGACACTCGACTTTGCGACACCTGGTTTCACCCGATCACCATCGCGAAAACCGCACGAGATCAGCCGTAGCCAACGGAACGAAAAACCCCGTTTAATAAGTAAACGAGATATTTTATAGCGCTGGAAAGTGCTCTCGGAACGGTTCCAGCGCGAGGTGAACGCCGCTGGCTCGACGCGCTGATCGCGCAGTTCGAAGTTTTATCCGAATCGGAGGTCCTCCGAACCCCCAGCGGTCAGAAACGTAAGCACCGCGCGCGCGAGAGAAAAAACCGAGGATTTTTTTGAAAAACTGCCAGCCACCTGGGCTATATAAAGACCACCACACTCCCACCCCTTTCTAGGGTTTCCCTAAGCCAAAAATTGCAGCCGAGCCGCCGCAGCCCGCAGGTCTCCTCTGCCCGCGCCACCTCCCTCCACCTCTCCCGCTCACCCTCTGTCTCCTCCTCCTCTCCGCGCAGGGTCGCCGCGCCGCCGTCGCCATGAAGGGCCGCCATGGCGCCCGAGCTCGCCGCCTCCACGTCGGGCCACCGCGCCGCCCCTAACCGGACGGATCCGGTCCGCCTCCGTCCGCCCTGGCCCCCTGCACCTCCCCGCCTCCTCGCTGGAGACCGACGACGCCGCCGTCGTGGCTCCACCCGTGCGGGAGGCACGAGCCGACCGCTGCCTTGGCCAGGTGGGCCGGCCATGCGCGCCCACGGCCCACTCGCCCCTGAGGCCCAGCCGCCAGCCAGGCCGCCTCCTCTGCCGCCAGTGGGCCGAGCCCACTAGGTGAGGCCATGCCGCCCCTTTTTATTTTTTTTATTTTTTCTAAGTCTGAGAAAATTGTTGTTGTGATCAGTTTTGCGAGTAGATTTGCGAGTGAACCGTAGGTCGAATGACGTTGCGTCCAAAAGAAAAAAAAATTAGAATTGTGTGTACTTCAGTTCATCTTTTGTGAGCATTTTGATTTGAGGTCATCTTGATGTTGTTAATCACTTACGAAGTGAGCATCAGACTGTTAACTGCTGATAATTTCTGTTAAGTGTTGCTGTTGTTATTTTATTGCAAGTTTGCATGATGATTGTGACACATCCATGAGACCTATTGCATTGATTCTTGTTTCATATTGTTAAGCATCATGTCTACTTTCATTATATGTATTGCATTGTCATGTTTACATTCCTGGTAATAGTTATGTTTAGCTCCAAAGTTGCTATCCTGTTGTTTTTGACGGCCGCCTCTGCTTTTTTCTAAGTCTGTAACTTTCCGATGCCATGTTGCATGCTTAATATCTTTTGATCAGTTATGCCTATGACCTTGATTCTTGTTTTTACCTGATCACCATCATGTCTACTTCATGCCTATTTATTGATATGTCATGTTGCTACACTTTTGCATATAGATTTACCCATGTTTATACAGCATGAAAATAACAGTTTCTGCCATGTTTTCTTGATTTTCACTGAGTCCTTGACGAGTAATGTTTTATAGCATTTTGTGTTGCTTATAACTAGTGAACCATGATGCCTATTTGCATGATTCCTTTTGCCATCCCTTCCCTGCCATGTCTACTTTAGTTGCATATCATTTGTGAGCATGTTTGCATTCATTATCCTGTTTATGCATTGCTCTAAAGTGTGCTTTTTAATGTTGGCAGATTGTGTTCCAAACTTGTTTTGCTTGTATCTTTTTAACCGTAACTCCGTTTGGGGTGTTCTTTATACATTTCTTGATTAGAATTTCGTGTACTATGTGTTTATTCTATTGTTTTCTAATGTTAACCAACCTAAAATATGGTTTGGGGCAGAACAATACCAAATCCTTTATTTGTCGTGGGGTACTTAGTGATATGCCAAGTTTAGGTTGTGCCTCACTTAAATTGACTAGCATAGATAGTTTATTTTATGCTTCACCTCTTGCCATGTTTTTGTGCTATGCCATGCTTATGTGCTTTGCCATGTTAACAACCTTTGCTCATCTTGTGTAGCTAAAAAACTTGAACCCTTGTAAATGTGCGGTATCGTCGCGTGTGACGAGTACTCCACTTAACCTGTTAGTAACCGCTCTCGACGGTAGGTGCGATGTTTCGTGTTGCCTTCTTATTGATGCTTGCTCGTGTTTGCTTCGTAGTAATAGATGCTTGCTCGTTGATTGCTTTTCAGTGTTTACCATCTTGTGTGCTGATGACTTCTCGTCCTTCGTTGGTGAGCCCCAAGTGGAAGGCGAAGATGTAGCGCAGCAGCAAGTTTCCCTCGGTGAAGATACCAAGGTTTGTCTCCAGTAGGACTCTAGAGATGATAAGTAGGTGTCAGCGGCGCGACTGACGTGGACCTGCACACAGACACAGATAACTTTGTTCCCAACAAAGTTCAGAGAGGTTGTCAATCTCTCCGGTCTTGTTGTTCACAAAGGGTAAAACACAAGGGATAATGATAGCAATTGAAAGTAAAAGCAGGAAAAGTAAATAAAGCGTGGAAACAGTAATAAGGATATGGACCGGGATATGTGATGATCACTAGTGATGTATCTCTCCCAAAAGACGATAAAACTGCTATGCGAGGTAAACAAATTACAGAAGGGCAATTGACAGGATTATGAACGCACCGCAATGCTAACTATGCTACAAAAGAAAGGAAGAGGTTTAAAAGCACAGGCAGTACGCCAAAATAAGTAGACCGAAATCCAACTGCATCTACTACTAATCATCCACCTTGAAATATCTATCCAGAACATCTCGCTGGTATTAAGTTGCGAGCCCCAACCAAAGTGTAAACCCAAAAGCAACAGACAACTGCATTAAAAAGCACTTTGCGTAAAGTAAACAATCGTTGTAACTGCATCTCGTTGTTTTCCCCCTTGTGGCAACAGCACATCCCCTAGACTCATGTTTCTGTCACTCAAGCGTGTCATCGGGGGGCATGAACCCACAATCGAGCACAACGTTCCCTCTTGGAGTCACTACCTACTACTTGGCCAAAGCAATAAACAACAACGGAGAACATGCAAGAATTACTTAGGAACAAAAATATAAGAGATAAAAACCAAATATATTACTCTATCACAGTCTGAACATAATCGCATAATCCATCAGATCCCATCAAACTCAACATAGCAATAGCAGAAATATTACAAAAGTGCCTCGATCATGTAGGGCAGCTCACGAGGTCTAAACCATGAAGATCAAAGAGGGGAGGAGAATATCACATAGCTACTGATTACGGACCCATGGTCCAAGGAAAACTACTCACGAGACATCCGGGGAGCATCCATGGTGGAGAGGAGACTCCCGGAGGTCAATCCTCCCTCCGGCAGGGTGCTGGGAAGAGGTCTTCCGGTGCTCCCGATCTCGGAGTAATGATAACAGCATAATTTCTGTGGTGACATGCTAGCAACCATAAAAGAACTTTGAAAAGTAAAGCAATCAAGGTTAGAGATTCAATTCAAGTCATAACATGCAAGAGTCTATATTAGCATTGAAACAAGTAACAAAAGAACATTAGGTGCAAGAGCTCTCGCTGTCCGTGACTCGAATGTCTCCAAATGGTGTTTGCATGCAAGAAAGGGGATAGGGAATACGAGAAAAAAAGTATTTTTGTGTTGAGAACTCAATCTACTAAAGTTTCACACTTGGTATTCTTTGGAATCTTATCTTGACTCGTCCCCAGACCACTAGCCAGGTACAAGTCAATTTGATCCACTCCTTTTCGATATTTTGAGCACTCATGCAATGGATGAGCGTAAGCACGAGAGTTGACACTTAGGATGGCAAAGAGAAATAAGGTGGAGGAGGAAGACAAAAAGGATGAGAAAGGCTCACATCAATGAGGACAATCATAGGCAGGAGATGCCAAATGATAGATATGATGTGAGGAGTAGGGATTTCCATGCAACGGATGCACATACGAGCTAAGAAGCTCCCCAATAGAACTAGTGGGGGTGCATCTAACTTGCTCGCTCATGAAGACCTAGAGCTTGTTTGAGGGGGCTCATCCTTGGAATATGCAAGCCAAGTTCTATAGTGTGAAGGTCCCCACATAGCTATATGCATGAAGATCATCTCTATGGAGTACAAGGATATAAAGGGAGTACTAGTGTGGATCTCTCAAAAGGATAGTAGTGTTGCCCCTTTCTCTCTTTTTATTTCTTTTTCTCATTTTTCTTTTTTTTTGTATTTTTCTGTGGCCTCAATGGCTCTTTCTATGTAACTCTCATTTGTCCTCTTTGGGATCTTTTAATTTGTGTCCACTTTGGGATCTTTTCCTCACTTAAGGGCAACACTCTAATTTACAAGAAGGTAAAGGAGATCTTTCACACTTTACAAGGTACTCAAAATCATAAAGAAGATGTAACTATCATGATGTATGCAATGTATGTCGCTGCCAGTGTAGCAGGAACATGTATGGCATGAAGATCAAGTCATGAAGAGGTGGAAGTTGCATGGCAATATAACTCGGAAAGGCTATGGAAATGCCTTGATAGGTAGGTATGGTGGCTGTTTTGAGGAAAGATATAAGGAGGTTTATGATGACAGAGCGTATCATGCCAAGGGTTTGGATGTACCGGCGAAGGTGGACACCAACTCTCGGAGTGAGAAGAAGGCAATGCACGGCACGGAAGAGGCTAGCAAAATATGGGAAGGTGGAAGTGTCAACTTTCAATACTTACATTAGTCCGAAGAACTCATGAACTTATTATCGGTAACTCTCAATCTAATAAGGAGGTTCACAAAGAGACAAGTACCCCGAGGAGGAGTGTATGGGGGTTTGGTTATCCTTGCGCATCCTCGACTCATGGTACGTGAGTGTACTCTAATATTCGACCCCTCAGAAGAGTAGTGATTCATCTAGCAGCTAGAGTTCTCAACTAGTTTTGTAGGTTTTTAAAATAAACACGGATTGCCCAAAATACGACACCTATCACCAATAGGCAAGAGCTCTTGACACCAAAAGTTCAAACATTACTCACATCAATACCTCAAAACCATTGCAAGTTACTACTAAAATTAAATAGCAACCTCAAGCACCTACTTTCAAGACAAGACACAACTCAGTGCAACAACCAACTCTCTTTAACAAGATAAACATGAAAACTAAAAAGAGTTCCAGCAACAAACTAAGCAAAAGCCAAGGGTCTTGCTAAAGACAAACTAAAACTAAAACTAAACATGGCAGTAGCTATGAAAAAAAATAAAGAACACACAACAGCAAAAAGATAAGCAGGGAAAATCCTATGATGTGTTCTAAATTTTGAAAGTGGAGCGTGTTTCTCTCCCATACAAAGTAAGAAGGGATCTAACTTGTTATGAACAGCAAGGAAAGCTAAAGAAAACTAAAAACAAAACCTAAGAGCGAGACGCTCCAAGCATAGCACATAACGCATGAAGTGATAAAAATATAGTGAGACAAAGGACGAACTGATGATTGTTGATGGAGAAGGGGATGCACGGGGGCATCCCCAAGCTTAGACGCTTGAGTCTACTTGAATATTTATTGGGGATGCATGGGGGCATCCCCAAGCTTGAGCGCTTGACACTCCTGGATCTTCTTTCATCATCTTCCATCGCACACTTGAAAACTCCCTTCATACATAACTGATCATAAGCTGATTAGAGAGGTTAGTACCCTTAATAAATAATTTTTCCCCACTAGATATAAAGATATTCTTGAAGAGCTACTGTTTCTCAAGAGTGCCAAAAAGTTTTTGCAAAGAAAAAGCAAGCTTAAGGTTTGCAAAAGTAAGGAGAGACAAAACGTGGCAGAATCTGTGAAAAACATAACAACAGGTAGTAAAGAATTTTTTAGGGGCACTTCTGCAACTCAAATCAAAAAACTCAGAACATACGGAAGTTCGTAATTGTATAGAGCATACTGTGTAAAAATTTCAGCTCAAAAAGATGAACTGGGATTTTTCTGGAATTTTTCTGGTCACGAGGACAGAATCTGTTTTCTGGACAGCATGTCACAACTTTTACTTCCCTTGCCGTAAGAGGTTATAACTTGGCACAAAGTTGAAAAATAAAGATACAATGATGTTTCTACAGTATTAACAATCATCAAGACACAACAAAAGCAAAAACAAACTCCTAAATTCGTTGCGGGCTGCCTTCCGAAAGCGCTTTATTTTATGTCTTTAAGCTAGGCATGAAGCAAAAGATCAAGTTGTATCAATCGAATCATTATCAAGATCATCAAAAAGCTCTTCAGTTGTACAACTAGTCTTAAGAGGTCTTTCAAATAAAGGCCTAATGAAGATACTTCTAGGGAGAAAACCAAAAGGCGGAAAATCAATGGATGATTCATTTATAAAATTATCAAAGAGAGGTATTTCTTCCATAGTTTTCACGGTTTCAACTTCTTTGGCAATAGGTGGTTTATTTTTAGGTCGGGGAACCTTAGGGACATAATTGAACCTAGGTTCCCTTCTTGCCGAAGTCTCTACCTTTTTTGGTTTGATTGAGGAGAAAGTAGTTCCTAGAGTATTAATGATTTCCTCAATCTTATCAATCCTAGAAAGATCCGTATCACGGGATTTGATGACCTCCAAAGTTTTAATAATTTTAAGCATGGAGCTATCAAGCCTATTCAAATTCCCTTGAATCTTGCGATCCAACTCATTTATCCTAGTTATACTTGGTATTTATAACTCTATCTTTTCAAGTTTCTTCATAATGTGAGATAGAGTTATATCATCTTGTATGCTAGCAATAGGGAGATTTCCAACAAGATTTTCAATAACATTAAGATACTCCCAAGTCGGAGCTTCTAGAAAATTCCCATTGATAGCAGTATCTAATATGAACCTATTCGAAGGAGTAATCCCGACATAAAAATTTCTAAGCAGGATAGTAGTGGATTGCTTCTTGGTGGCTCTTTTTTGAGAATCATTAATTCTATACCAAGCATCTTTTAAGCTTTCTCCACCTTTTTGTTTAAAGGTGAGAACCTCTGTCTCAATAAAGGGAAAAGGACCAGACATAGTGACAACTAGCAAGATAAATAATTTTTTTGTACATTTTGATAAAAGACACAAAGATAAAAACTGAAAGGTAAACTAAAAAGACTAAAAAACAAAGGTAAAGGGTAGTGTGCAACTCCCCTATCTTAGCACTCGGAGTCCCCGGCAACGGCGCCAGAAATTCGCTTGATGGCTTCTCGCCCTTCGTTGGTGAGCCCCAAGTGGAAGGCAGAGATGTAGCGCAACAGCAAGTTTCCCCCGGTGAAGATACCAAGGTTTGTCTCCGGTAGGACTCCAGAGATGATAAGTAGGTGTCAGCGGCGCGACTGACGTGGACCTGCACACAGACACAGATAACTTTTTTCCCAATGAAGTTCAGAGAGGTTGTCAATCTCTTCGGTCCTGTTGTTCACAAAGGGTAAAACACAAGGGATAATGATAGCAATTGAAAGTAAAAGCAGGAAAAGTAAATAAAGCGTGGAAACAGTAATAAGGATATGGACCGGGATACGTGATGTTCACCAGTGATGTCTCTCTCCCAAAAGACGATAAAACTGCTATGCGAGGTAAACAAATTACAGAAGGGAATTTGACAGGATTATGAACGCACCGCAATGCTAACTATGCTACAAAAGAAAGGAAGAGGTTCAAAAGTATAGGCAGTACGCCAAAGTAAGTAGACCGAAATCCAACTGCATCTACTACTAATCATCCACCTTGAGATATCTATCCAGAACATCTCGCTGGTATTAAGTTGCGAGCCCCAACCAAAGTGTAAACCCAAAGCAACAAACAACTGCATTAAAAAGCACTTTGCGTAAAGTAAACAATCCTTGTAACCGCGGTTACAAGCACCGTTGTTTTCCCCCTTGTGGCAACAGCACATCCCCTAGACTCATGTTTCTGTCACTCAAGCTGTCATCGGGGGGCATGAACCCACAATCGAGCACAACGTTCCCTCTTGGAGTCA
This sequence comes from Bromus sterilis, assembly GCA_950022295.1. Taxonomy (NCBI): domain Eukaryota; kingdom Viridiplantae; phylum Streptophyta; class Magnoliopsida; order Poales; family Poaceae; genus Bromus; species Bromus sterilis. The sequence continues at coordinate 352,514,121 of OX465597.1, forward strand.
CTACATACTACTTGGCCAAAGCAATAAACAGCAACGGAGAACATGCAAGAATTACTTAGGAACAAAAATATAAGAGATAAAAACCAAATATATTACTCTATCACAGTCTGAACATAATCGCATAATCCATCAGATCCCATCAAACTCAACATAGCAATAGCAGAAATATTACAAAAGTGCCTCGATCATGTAGGGCAGCTCACGAGGTCTAAACCATGAAGATCAAAGAGGGGAGGAGAACATCACATAGCTACTGATCACGGACCCATGGTCCAAGGAAAACTACTCACGAGACATCCGGGGAGCATCCATGGTGGAGAGGAGACTCCCGGAGGTCAATCCTCCCTCCGGCAGGGTGCCGGGAAGAGGTCTTCTGGTGCACCCGATCTCGGAAGCGCGGCGGCGGCGGAACAGAGGCGAGTTTGCGAAATAGGGTTCTGTCTTCGGAGTTTCCCCGTGACGGAGAATAAATAGGCGAAGGGGGGCAGCCAAAGGTGGACCAGGGGCCCCAGGCGCCCCCCTGGCGCGGCCAGGGGTGGGGCCGCGCCGGGTGGCCGCCTGGGCCCCCCCTGGCTCCCCTCTGGCCCCTCTCGGGCTCTTCGCGAAGCTTCCTTCACGCTGATTTTTTATCTGAATTTTCCCGAATTTTTCTGGCACTTTTTATATGGGGGAAAACTGAAATAAAAAAACAGCAGAAAACAGGAACTGACACTGGGGTGCACTGAGTTAATAGGTTAGTCCAAATATGATCAAAAGTGTATGAAAGTGTATCTAGATCATAGCAATATCACACAAAACATGCATGGAGCAAGCAAAAATTATAGATACGTTTTGGACGTATCATGTGCTTCCGCGGGTACCTTCGAAGACGATGCGAGCTTGCGATCAACTACACCTTCTGAACCCGACTTATCAACAGGCAAGAACTATACATTACTTATGATCCATTCTATTTCAACCAGCGGTTTGCATGCTAGTCTAGGATAGGTTCAATGTTTGATCCTACCACGTGTTTACAGCCTCTTTCAAACCGATACAGCCATGTCCCCTCCCAGCAAACCATGTACTGCTATGTTACTATTGCTCGTTTCTCAGCCCCTGCTTAGTATGCATGCTTAGGATGCTACGATGTTACCCTGTTACTCCTTGGTTTGGGCTATCACATTATTATATTGTTGTTGATGATATGATTATTGTAATGTTGACTATACTCGACGAATGATGGAAGGTCTAGGCTATCCCGCCCCGACGCTTTGTTCCATTCGAGTCACCTAGGATCCGAGTTCCGGGTATTGGTTTTAAGACTGAGTGTGCCTAACCGCGTGTGGGATTTTATGGGGTCCCCTTTTCTTACCTACCTAGCTTCAAACATTTCTAGTGGTGGCCCAAGCTGATTTACCATTTGAAAACCATGCATATATGTCTGTCGGGTCGCTCCTAGCAAATATCCTTTAAAATAAATTGGGCCAGCAGAGACATGGTTTCTTTGTTGGTCCACCCCAGGGAGCTAGGGGGTTGCCCACATTAGTTTGGGTAGCTAACCCGACCTCGTCCAGATGGTAGAGGCCAATTCGAGAGCGCAACCGACTTTTGAGTTGGATGTCGACTCATCGGGGGCCACCCGGATTTGTTCGTTGTTAGCTAGAGGGACCTGTCGTTTCGGATCTCTCGGGACTAAATCATAAAATGGCTGCCTGTGATGGGTAGAAACTGAGAGAGATGGGCGTGTGTGCGGAGCCTTGTAATGAGCAGTTGGTACACCCCAGCAGGGTTAAATCTTTTCGAGAAGCCGTGTCCTTGGTTATGGACGACTTGAGACCTACTACTTGTTCATAGACAACAACAACTGAGATAATCTTAATATAACTTGATCAACGTGTGTGTGCCTTGACTGCTTCTTCTTCGTCGGGATGCGAAGAGGAGGACAAGGATAGGATAGGTGTTATGCTTGCGTAAGTAGGTGGATAGAAGACTTGTTGGAGGCGATTCCTCATCGAATGCTTGGCTTCTTTCCTTACTCTCTAGATCGTTAGCCACTTCATAAATGCTAGTGCGGCAGCAAACTCACCAATTACCCCATCCTTACCGTAAACTACTAGTTGTCCTAGAATGACGAGTGATGAAGTCCTTGCTGGGTCAGTTGACCACTACAATTGGATGATGAGTACTTCTGTACTCATGATACTACCCCCAAACTCTTTTCAGGGTTCTTGATCGACAACAGGTATGGTGATCGATGTTTCACGTGAAGACTCGACGACGACTAGTTAGGCGGATCCCGGCGGAGGGCTTGGACCCGTGTGGTAATGGGAGCGATGTCTTTTTCTCTTTGCCACTAGGCAATTGATTGTAGTCTGTACTCGGATGTGTATCTTCCACTGTTGTATTGTATTAAGACAGTTGTAAGCCGATTGTATGAGATGTTGTATCCTTGCAGCTGTAATGTTGTGATATCATGTTGGAAATCCGGGGCATATAACATTGCCATATGTCGCGGTGGGACCGATATATGCTTCGTCCCCGGATGTGGATGAAAACATCTAGATCTGGAACAGTACCGCATATCGGGCCTTACAACTTTATTAATGAAGTTTATTTGGACGTGCTTCATACAATTGCACAAGAAATGGTTTGAATTCAGCTTCAGCTTCACTGGCAAAGCTGATTCTTAATAGCTGTTTGTTTCAGCTTCAGCTTTTTTTCACGAGAATCTGCTTCGTAAAGCTGAAACAAATAGGGCCTAAGCTAAGTGTTGTCGTAGTGTTACGCCTTACGAACTGTTTTTCTTTACCACGCAGATGTTTATATACATGAGCATACAATTGTATATGTAAATGCAGCACATGATCCTATCTTTATAAGCATCTTTACATTAATTAGTTTTATATTTATAATAATTTTAAGTTAAAAATTATTTTACATGAAGATGATTCATTTCATCACTGTAATTTTTTAACTTCTTAATTGATGATCATATGTAGCCTTTAGAGTTAAAACAAGATAAAAATAGAAGAAACAAAATAAGAATTGCTAAGGCACATCTGATGTGCCTTAATCAGTATCGCACAACCAAGTCATATACTATTGATTTTACATCAAGATTCGTCGAGACATTCTATCTTTTTCCTTTTTATTTCTAGTTTGATTGAACCACTTAGATATGCAATAATTAGAGCACATCTAGATGTGCCCTAGACAAACCCAGTTCACAAGTTTTGAACAGAGTCTAGAAATTTGCACATGAAACACCTATTTTAACTTGAAATTCTCAATCCAGAAACATGCATGTTATTCTTGTTTGGATAGAGTTTTGAATTTATTTATTTATTGAACGGGATTTATAGTTCTTCAATTGTATGGAAAGTCCAACCTCATATATAAAATAAAAGTGACAGATGATTGAACAACACGCAATCGATAAAATAATATATCATTGTTATCTTTTTCTTTTTTTTCTTTTTTTCCTCTTCTTCATTCTTTGTTGGTTTTCGTCTTTGAGGACAACAAACCTGGAGATCCCGTGGACAATTAGGTTGACCTAGGCAATCCATAGTTGCCTTGCACCTTAAAGGGATCACTCCCGGGTATGTGGGGTTACATCTCTCCAAGAGACCTTGTTAGTGTGAGGATTACAACCAATGGATGACGACCTCTTCATAGCAATGATGATCATATTGGATAGTTCAAAGTTTTGTTCGAACGTGATTGCGAAAAATTATGTTGGCGCACGACACTTCGTTGTATCGCCCTTGACATTGAGCTTGGTACACAAGACAGATAACCATGAAGCTTCATCAAAAGCGTGGTACGAATTCCAACGTGCTGCCATTCCTACCACCTCGTTGATGCCCCCAGAAAAATAAAACCTAAGAAAAAATACTTCTAACAATAAAAAGATGGGTACCCATTCCTCTGACTATCGATGAACCGCTAGAAAAAGATGAGGGGACCGAGGTGGCGGCGATGGAGCATACTTGGTGGCGGCTAGGGTTGAGGGAAAGTGACTAAAACTTTGCAAGTACTAAGCTTGGGACTGAAAAATATTAAATATGTTGGTAGTGTTATCTAGGTACGAGTTCATCCAACTTCTTATTCTTATACCTTTCAAGGAGGTCAAAATCCGCTTGCAAGATTGATTTTTGGATAATTTTACAAATTAGGCATATAAATTGGAAGGACATGTGTTATCGCTCCAACTAACAAGATTAATATAGAGATATGATGAGGAAGTGTTGCTTACCGAGTGATCATGCCTTCTAGTTGTGACACAAAATCTTAATAGTCGATATGTTGGCCTTGGATGTTTAATTACTAAGGATCATTGCAGGGATGTTGATTCTAGTGTGATTACATTTGATTAAAGTGATTAAAATGAATTACTCTTTATGAATATATGTCTTAGTGTTTTGCATATTTTTGTTGTAGATAAATGTCATGATCTAGTTTAGTTTTCAATTCTCATTGATATATATCATTGAGAAAGATCAATTTAATGGAACAAGTTTAAAATATGGTATTGGAATATAAGAAATGTTCTAAAACGTGATAAAAAGAACATGTCTTAGATGGCCCACTTCCAAATAAGCCGGTAGGTAATGGTACCGATACTACTAAAAATGCCTACCAAAAATATTGCTGCAACAATAGTTCAAAACATTGAGGCTTATAATATGATCATGAACATATAGGGCATGTTTGAGACTCGGGCAAGAACCAATAGATTTAATGTCTAGAGGTCCTTGATGGGGTGTTAGTTGAAGAGGGTGATCCTTGAGTCCATATGTGATGTAAATGATTGGTCACATAAAGAATTTGAATATGTTAGACTTTCCATTTATCCCGGAGTTAGCCACAGTTACAATTATGGGCTCTCTTCCAGCTAACCATGGCTCGTTTATCTCTAACTACCATATGCATGCATGAAGAAGAAGTTCATTGAGTGGAAGATGCATAAGATGACAGAGCAAGACATTAAAAGAGGTTCATATCAAGTGTTGATGGTACAAAATAAGAATAAGTTTAAGAAGAGTTTCTGAACTATGAAAAAAGCTAAGGAAAAGGGCAAGGGTAAGGATATGATTTCAAATACCTCCGTTGAGCCCAAGTCTGACACGGATTGAAAGACCATGTGCTATTATTGCAATGAAATTGCTAACTATAAGAGAAACTGCAACAAGTACCTGATGGACCACGATAAGGGAAGTATGAATTCTTCTACATGTACACTTGTTTTATATATTATAGATATTTATCTTATGAATATTTTTAATAGCTCTTGGATATATGCTACCAAATTAGTAGTTCATATTTACAACTCGACCTAGGAGCTAAAAATAACTAATAATGTTGTAAGAAGAAAAGTTGACATGCACGTCGGGAATAAAACAAGAGTTGATGCATTAGCTATCAGCACATGCAACTTAATTTATCTTCAGTTAGAACTTGATAATTGTTATAATGTTACATATATAAGTCGAAACATTATTTATGCTTCATGCTTGATGAGACAAGGTTATGAATCCAATATTAAGGACAACTATTGTTCTATATATTTGAATAATATATTTTACTGCTTGACATCTGTTTTTGATAGAAAGACTGTAAGGGAACCCCCCACAGTTTAATAGGTGCAACAAACCCAAATTGCAAGTATCGTGCCTTGAACCTGAATGGGTGGAAAGACATCAATCCCTTCCCACCAGTAGACTATGCCTTAGTCTGCGGCTTGGCATCTGTTGTGAATGGGTTATTCGTTTTAGAACTTGAAGGTAAACTTTTATATAATACTAGATAATACCCCGCGCGTCGCTGCAGAACTGTTAGCAAATAATTTAATGTTGAAAATTTGAAAATAAAACATGAAACTTATTATAACTTAATTATTGAATATATTTTTAAAGAAATATTTTTAGAGTAACAATCTAAGAAAATTTGATGAAAATCATAAAATGAGTATGTTTTTTGTTTTACTAATTTATTACCTTGAGAATATACGACGAGACGATATATATGAGACGAAAACAACGTTTAGTGGAGACAACATCCCTAGCTAAACCTAAAACAATCATTGCAACTACATATGTGCATTCATAAAAACAATTGTCGCATAGAAAAAGAAAACGTGACATAACTCATAATTTGATTTTCTTTAGAAAAAATTTGTTTCAAAATCGTGAGGCTTAGTGTATACAAAAGTTCATTTTAATTTGATAGATTGCATGTGCAATTGAATTTAATGGATGCATGTGCATGAAAGATTAGTGAAAAAGAGATGAACCTACTTGATAATGTGGATAGCTTGCATGACAACAAAAATAGGTTAGTGGGGATGAAATATTTAAGTATTATAGATAAGTGTCAAGAGGCTTAAATATAACATTAAAAATATAACTTAATTTTGGCATTGTGGAGTTGATCATATAAGCGTGAAATACATGAAGAAGCTCCATAATGATACTTCTAACTTAATTTGGTTTTGAATCATTAGATTTGAAAAGGGAAAACATCATTTGTTAATAGATGTGATTCCACGAAAAATAAATATGTGCCTTAATAAAAAATAAATCCATGTCGAACAATAAAGGGAAAATCATTTTTCGTCGAGATAAGTCTGTGACTGCACAAGAAAAAAATGTATCTGCACGAGAAGTAAATTTATATCTCAACTACAAAGGTAAAAAATATTATTTGTGAAAAAATCTATGACTCCACAAGACAAAACAATTGTGCAGCCACGAGAGGCAAATGTGTACCTCAATGGAAAGTAAATATATGCTTTTTGTAAAAAGGAAAAAGCACAATTTATAAAAAATATGCTTTCACGAGAAACAAATATGTGTCCCCATAAGAAACAAATATGCGATTTCCAATTTTTTTTATGAAAAACACAACTCATAGAATTTTTTTGACTCCATAAGATGAAAATATATACCTCAGTGAGAACTTAATTTGTGCTTCCAAGGTTTCTTTTTTTGTTTTCGGTTTCTTGGGTTTTTATGATTTTTTTAATTAAAATCTATTCACTTGAGATCAAATTTCGAGGATCTTGCGACGAGGAATTCAACTGAAAAAATAAATACTTTCAACTTGCGACAAGTGATACACGTATAATGCACCACTTGTCGTCAACCAAAAAGGAAGAAATAACTTCTGCAAAGGATATCCTTAATTAGTGATCTCACAGTTATTACCAATGACTATGCCTCGCTTATAGCGAGGCAGTAGGATCGCTCTCCTGAAGTGCTTGCACTAATGAGTCAGCCGAGCACACGAGGCCTTAAGCGCAGGTAGCTTTCTTTAGTTTTTTTCGCATTTCTGTTTTCGTTTGTTGATTTCTTTTTCAACTTTATTTTAATTTTAGATATTATATATATATATATATGTGTGTATATTACCAATATCACTTTACTTGAGAACTTTAAAAATTTAACCATTCATAGAAATATGTTAAATATGTACGAAAACTGTTTAAAATGAATAGGAAAAATATATAACATGTATGACAATATAGATATCAAAATATATATGAAAGATAATTTTTATTTATTGAAAAATGATAAAAATGTTTTAGAAAGTATCATGATTTATAAAGATTTACAAATCTGTATGTAAAATATATAACGTGTATTAAATAAGTGGACATCAAAACATAAAATGAATTCATGTTAATCATATATTTATAAAATTATAAATATGTATAATTTTTTTTCTAATATATAAATAAATGTACAATGTGTATTAAAAAGTGGACATCAAAACATAATTATAAAAAGTTTAAATTTTGCGTTTAAAAGTAATACAAATGTACTCCCTTCATCCCAAAATGTAAGAATACGTTGATTATGTATAAAAATGTTCCTGATGTATATACAAAATGAAAAATGTGCAAGAACAAAGTTGATAAAAATGTTTAAACAAATAATTAATGTATTTCAAAATAAAAAATGTGCATGAAAAAAGTTGACATAAAAATTTGTTTAATGAATTGTTTAAGAAAAATAGTCCATGTTTTTAATACGTGTTAAACATGTTTAAAATGTGCTTTCTTTTATATATAAAAAATCTGATATAAAACTAAAAAAACAATGAACAAAATAAATAAAACCAAAATAAACAAAGGAAACCCAATGCAAAATAATGAAAACCGTCAAAATTGAGAAAAAAGGAAAAAAATAAAATCGATGAAAATAAACTAATAAACAAAAATAAACTAATAGCAAAAATAAACTAATAGCAAAAAATAAAAATAAAGGAAAATTAAGATAAAAATATAAGGAAATCGATGAAAATATAAAAACTTCAGAATAAAGAATGGAAGAAAAAACAATGAAAACAAAGAAGATCGATGAAAGGAAAGGAAAAAATGTTGAAGAAACCCGAAGAAGAAACAATAGAAATCCAAAAAAAAAACACATGTCAAACATAAAATTGACGCACGTACAACACACACTAACGATGTGTTTGGTTTGAGGGATGGTCTAGGGTGGTTGTCGGTATCCCCAACCAGCTGGTTAGGGTTAGCCCTTTTTTTGTTTGGTTGAAAGGATTGGTTAGCCTTTTTTTGTTTGGTTGGAAGGGCTATCCCCAACCCAGCCGCACGTCCTACTTCTTCTCCTCCTACTCCGGCCAACCTCCCAGCGGTCGCACGTGCTCGTCGCGCTCACCCTCAACCCCGTGCTCGGCGCGCTCACCCTCAACCCTGTGCTCGCCGCGCTCGCCGTCCAGCGCCTCCCAGTGCTCGCTGCGCTCGCCGTCCTCCTTCCCAACCCCGTGCTCGCCGCGGTCACCATCCAGCGCCGCCCGCGCTCGCCCCGCCCAGCGCCTCCCCGTGCTCGCCGGAGGCCGGCCGCGCTCGCCCCGCCCAACGCCTCCCCGTGCTCGCCAGAGGCCGGCCGCGCTCGCCCCGCCCAGCGCCTCCGCGTGCTCGCCGGAGGCCAGCCGCGCTCACCCCGCCCAGCGCCGTCCTTGCTCCCGCTCTTCTGTCGCGCGCAGGAGGGATGGCGTGACCCGCTCGTTTTCTGCGGCTGGTGGTATCCATTTTTGGGGGGAATATTCCAAGCATATGGTTGCCTCTATCCCTCTTTGCCTCAGATCCAAATATACGGTAACCAGTTTAAAAGAGGGTTATCCCTGTCCCTGAGAGGATAGCCCTCGAACCAAACACGTCCTAAGAAAATGGTAGCTAGACTATCCGAACGAATGTAAACCTTTAGGAAGCTCATAGAAACACTCACATTAAGGGATAGTTCTCGCAATTTATTTAGGGAGTGTAAGCAATATAAAAAAGCATGGAAATCGTCATTAATATAGTTGGCATAGAAGATATTGAGCACCTTTGTCGTAATTCGTTGATTGGAAAACTACACTCTCAAAAACAATTATCTCTGATTTAAACAGCGAGCTTTGGTACATGGTTAGTCTTTGCTTTCGAACATGGGAATTCAACTTTTCCTTAAAAAATCCATGGCTCAAGAGTCTCCATTTTATTCTTTCAAAAAGCATCGACTAGGAGAGCATGATTATCATTCTGAGTATAATGTGCATTGTCCGAATATACCATTGTCTTCTGTATGATTGTGATGCCGCTTATTCTGAAATCATTATATCTAGTCATCACTTAAACTTCGGAGGTGCTCCTGCATTTATGTTTTGTTTTAATAAAGGGTGCAAGCGAGGTATCACTTTATAATGGTTGCACCAGGCTCACTATAAATCTATTGGGTGTTTCAGTATCACATTGACAACTTTTAGTTCTTTGCGATATTCTCATGAGCCAACATAATTGCTGAAGTTTCATTATCTCTATAATCATTTGTCATGTAAGTGTTAAAGACTTCTTGGTAGCATGTCACCACAAAAATTGTCTTGGTTATCATTTACTTACTCGAGGACGAGCAGGAATTAAGCTTGGGGTTGTTGATACGTCACAAACGTATCTGTACTTTTTTTCTTGTTCCATGCTTATTTGGTTGACATTGTTACATGTTTTGATGCATTTTCATGTCTTTTACAACATATTTGGGAACTAACCTATTAAACCAGTGTCAGTTTCTATCTGTTTTGTCTGTGCATTGCAGAAAAAAGGTGGAAAATTAAGTGCTTAGAAAAATCCCAAAATTTTCCTAAAATTCTTATTCACCAGAAGACCCTAGGAGTCAGAAGGACTCCCGAAGGGCGGACACCACCTGGCCAGGTGACCAAGTGGCGTGGCCAGGCCTTGCCCACGCCGCATGGCCGCATGGGTGGTGGCCCCCACCTCACGAGACCCCGTTTGGCTTATAAAATCCCTCGGAACGCAAAAACCCTAAATATCCAGTCGCATTTTTTCAGAAGGGCTTCCGATCTCCGTCGGCATCTCCAGCAAGCTTCAGGGGACCAGAAGTTCCTGTTTCGGCACCCTGACGGGATGGGGAAGTGCCCCCGCATCAATTTCCATTGACATTGATTCCTCCCTCCATGATGCGGGAGTAGTTTCTCCTCGGGGCTGAGGTCTTCTACCAGTAGCTATGTGGTCATCTCTCTCTCCCATGATGTGATCTTGATTGTGACCATTGTCTATGTTAATCTAGTTGTCTCCCATGATGTTTTTTCCTTCTTCTACGTATTGGACACGATGTTGTCCTTTGGTGATATTTCTAGAGTCCACCGCTGACGTGGTGACTCCATTATTATGGTAATTGATCATGGGATTGTTCTTCTTGTTGGATTGAATCATGGATTTGAAAATCTCTTGATGATTATGTTGAGTATAGTTTTCATAGTGCTTCGGTGACAGGATATGTTGTGGTGTTTGTTAGTACTATCTTTTGATGTACGTGGTGACATTGTGACATCCATGGATGTGTAATACAAACTCTAAGGTGTGATTTTGTAGCCCTACACAATTCCCATCCTCTTTTGATCCACGAGAAGAATACTCTCCGAGTTACGTCTTCCTTGCATGTTTTTGTAGGTTATATCATGTGTTTCAATTATGTTAATATTTTGGGAGTTGCCACTAGTGAAAGTATAAAGCCTAGGCCTTGTTTTCCACCATTGCAATACTGTTTGTGCTCACTTTTGTCACTTGATAGCTTGTTGATTTTGTTTTTACAGATTTATATTACCTTGTTTTTCCACACCTATCACCCAAATTTTACCATATTTTCTCTGAACTAGTGCACCTATACAATTTTCCATTGTATTAGGTGTGTTGGGGACACAAAAGAATTCTTGTATCTTAATTGCAGGGTTGCTTGAGAGAGACCATCTTCAACCTCTACTTTCCTGAATTTGATAACCTTAGGTCATCCACTTGAGGGAAATTGTTGTTGTCCTATAAACCTCTGCGCTTGGAGGCCCAACATAGCCTATAAGATTAGAAGTGTGTGTAGACATCAGGCGCTGAAGTGGTTTCTCGACCGCCCTGCTTGTTTAACGCATCTCAAAAAGTTGGCAAATATGCTCTGCCTCTTGAATCGAGAAGAGGACCTAAACTCCCGGCTTCTCAAAATCATGTGTCTAGGCAGCCCCTTCACCATCATCCTCAATAATCATGTATTACAATATTACACAATATGTCACAAATTTTCAATGTGTCTTATGGTTCCACATCATTCCAACTCCAAGAACAATAATCGAACTTGTTGGAGCATTCCAAATGGCCTTTCCAAATTCTTTCTAACATCTTTTTGTGCTTGTGTAAACAGACATTTTTTCCTACCTTAGGGATTGGATATAGTCTTTATAAATGTCACCCTTTGAGGATATATATCGTCAACAAGGTTGTATCACATGTTGTAGTTGTGCTCGTTGACGGTGTAGTTGCACAATTGAACGTCCCCATCACATAGTATCTTAAACAGCAGAGATCGTTAAAGCAAATTGATGTCATTGTTAGAATGAGGTGTGACAAAAAAGCATGACGAATCAATAAGTCCTTTGATGCCACTCCTTTAAGTATGATGTTGCCTTTTTGATGTGATGTTGGTATTGTCCATGTAAATCTTTGGGATGGTTCTTTCATTATCAGTGCATGCAATTAACTTAACTGAGTATAACTGGAACTTCTCTTGATGTTTCAATTGTCAATAATTTTTTGTTGGGATACGGGGCAGAAAACACAAAATTTTCATACCTACAGTACCCGAACCCAAGATCTATGCTATGGCGATGTAAAGTAACGGAGGGAATCGGTGTTCATACCTTTGAAGACCGAAAGAGGGAAACGTTCTTGCGAACATGGCTGGCGTAGACTCGGAACTACGACCTCCCTGTCGTGTAGAAGACCACCACCGGCGAGGATGACTCCCGGTAAACCTCCAGCGACGAAGTAGCACCACAGGTGTAGTGCCTCGAAGAGATTATACACGTACGGTACAATCGATGTTCCTCCTGGGCCCCGAACCAGGCGAGTAGCGGAAGAAAGACGGCTACGGATCCCGACTCCAGCAGAACGACGGCATGCCTTATGGTGGAGAACTCCAATCCAGGTGCAGACTCCAAACAAGGGGAGTCCACTTCCGGGAAGGAGAAGGAGGAAGAAGGAGATATTGGTGTGTTGGAAAAAGGGGGGTCTACCCCTCCTTATATAGGCCAAGGGGGGTGCTATCCTCCTCCCCTCCCCCATGTGGGACTAAACTCCCAAGGGAGGGGGTGCGCCGGCCAAGGGGGTGGTGGGCCCCACCCTTGGCGCCAAGCCCAAGGGGGGAGACCCCCTCCTCCCTTAATGGGCCCCATAGGCCCATATAGCCTTTTTCCCATTTTTTAATTTATTTAATATGTTTTAAATATTTAATTCAGATAATTAAATAATAAAACATTATTAAAACAATTAAACTTTATTTTGAACTATTCAAAATGTCCGGAAACCATTCCGTCCTCCTCCGGAACTATTCCGGTGATTTCTCCTATTTCACCGATTGATCCCGCAACTGTCCTATGCATCGATTGCCCTTAAGTGTAACACCCTAACGGTCCGGGAAACAGCAGACATGGTCGAGACTCTTCTCATTGACCAATGACTAGTCAGTTGGACCTGGTTACAATCCTTGACAAGCCCTGCGCTTCCATCGAATGAACTTCGATCGCTTTTGGAAACCGTTAACGATACGACGTAATCCCTTTGTGCTGCGGTACTTTGTTTGTCCGAGGTTTGATCGTCAGTATCCTACATACCGTGTTCATATCTCGTTCACAACAAACAACTTCTCTCGTCCATGATCATTGCATCTCTTGTGACCTAGTCACGTCCTTGCAAGGTGTTGATGCAATATCACCGAGTGGGCCCAGAGTACCTGTCCTGTCACAAGGACTGACAAATCCCACTCTGATCTATTAACATACTCATCAACCATCTATTTCGGAATACCCAAAGTGCACCGTTATAGCCAGCATATTTCAGTCAGGCGGTGGGATACAAATCAAAGTCTCCTCATAGATGACAATTACGTATGATCATTACGGTCTAAGGACTAAGCCATATGTTACAAAGTCATAGCAACGCTGAACTATGTGACTCGATCACATTGCAATAATTTAGGTGGGTGTACGTCCATCACATCATTCCCCTTAACGATATGACCTCATTGTCAATGGACTTAAGTGTCGCCATGATCAGGAAAGCTTGATCAATCAATTTCCCAATGAGATAGTTTACCCGAGTTAAACTACGGACCATGTTTTATACTACACCTATATTAGTATTTCCAAGTAATACAGTTATAGCACAGTATAAAACGTATTATGAACAAAATGGATATGTGAAAAATATCTTTATTAACTAGAGGATACCCCGTGCGTTGCTACGGGAATCGGTTGCAATATATTTCAAGTAATTTAATTGTACGAAACACAAAAATTGAATTTAAACTAAAGTATAGTATAGTATGAGACATGAATAGTTAAAACATGTTTGTATTTGATTATTGTGTAGTTTAAAATATTTATTGAATATATGTGATATAATATAATGAAAAACTTTTATCATGCATGTTGAGTGAATGTTTGATGAGGTGGCATGTGTGATGAGATTATTGTGTGCATGAGATCAACTAATATTGAATAAACTCATGCACATTGTGGTGGGCCTTTGATGATGTGGCATGTGTGCATGTTAAGATAATAGAGGTAGTGGGGATCAACTTCTTAAGAATAGTAGATTTGTCTCTAGGGCACATATCCAACAGTCTCCCACTTGCACTAGAGTACAAATTACACTAGTTTACATCAGGTATGTATCTAACACCAATGGTCTCTCGGTGTTCTTCAAACTTGCCCTGTGGAAGAGGTTTAGTCATCGGGTCTGCTGCGTTCAGATTCGTATGTATCTTGTGAATCCTAGTGTGTCCATCCCTGACGTAGTCTCGCGTCACATGGAACTTTCGGAGGATGTGCTTGGCTGTAGAGTAAGTTCTTGGCTCCTTCGCGTTAGCAATGGCACCCGTGTTGTCACAGAAGATTCCCACGGGGTCAGTGTAGCTGGGAAAGACGCCAAGCTCGATCACGAACTTCTTCAGCCACAGCGCCTCGTTTGATGCTTCGCAAGCGGCAATATACTCCGACTCCATTGTAGATTGAGCGAAGACTGACTGTTTGCCGCTCCTCCAGCTAATTGCGCCACCGTTCAACATGAAAACATATCCCGTCTGGGATTTCGAGTCATCTAGATCTGAGCCGAGGCTTGCGTCAACGTAACCCTTTACGGTGAGCTCCTCATCAACTCCTCCATAAACGAGAAAGAGATCCTTGGTTCTTCTCAAGTACGTAAGGATGTTCTTTACTGCTGTCCAGTGAGCCATTCCCGGGTTACTCTGGTAGCGATTAGTCATACTAATGGCCAGTGCTAAATCCGTTCTGGTATATAACATAGCATACATGAGAGAAACTATGGCTGAGGCATAGGGCTTTGAGGACATCTCCTCCTTCTCTTTTGCTGTGGTTGGGCATTGAGTCACGCTTAATTTGACACCTTTTATAACTGGCAAGAGGCCTCTCTTGGAGTTACCCATACTGAACCTTTTCAATATCTTGTCAATATAAGTGCTCTGACTCAAGGCCAACCGTCGATTAGGTCTATCTCTATAGATCTTAATCCCCAATATGTACGCAGCTTCACCTAGGTCCTTCATGGAAAATTGTCCATTCAGATATTCCTTCACTTCCTCTAAGAATTTATTATCGTTCCCTATTAGTAATATGTCATCTACATATAACACAAGGAATGCTACAGAGCTCCCCCACAGTTTCTTATAGACGCAGAACTCTTCGACGTTTTGGACAAATCCAATAGCTTTAATGACCCCATCAAATCGAAGATTCCAGCTCCGAGATGCTTGCTTCAACCCATAGATGGACCTTTGAAGCTTGCACACCTTACCAGCGTTCCTTGGATCGACAAACCCCTCTGGTTGCATCATATACAACTCTTCCTTAATGTTGCCATTTAGGAATGCAGTTTTCACATCCATCTGCCATATCTCGTAATCATGATATGCAGCTATTTCTAGTAGGATCCGAATAGACTTTATCATCGCTACAGGAGATAAAGTCTCCTCGTAGTCAACTCCTTGAATTTGTCAGAACCCCTTCGCGACAAGTCGAGCTTTGTAGACAGATACGTTTCCGTCTGCGTCAGTCTTTTTCTTGAAAATCCATTTATTCTCGACGGCCTTGCGGTCCTCGGGAATATCCACCAAAGTCCATACTTTGTTGGTGTACATGGAGTCTATTTCGGATTTCATGGCTTCAAGCCATTTCTCGGACTCGGGTCCCTCCATTGCTTCTTTGTAACTTGTAGGTTCATCCGACTCATCAGCCGAGATTGCATTCACAAGCTGTCCGTAAAACTCAGTAGGTTGACGGACTCTTGATGACCTATGGGTCATAAAAGGTTCCTCTTCATTCTCATCATGATCATCATCAATGTCATGATCGTTATGAATGTCGTTCTGGCCATTCTCTTCAGCTCCCACTGTGGAAGATGGTTCCAGAACAATTTCTGTAGCCGTTTCTTCCAATTGGAGTGATTGGTCAGTCACTTCATCGAGGTCTATTTTCCTCCCACTCAACTCTTTCGCGAGAAACTCCTTCTCAAGAAAGTGTCCCGTCTTGGCAACAAACGTTTTGCTGTCAGACTTGTTGTAGAAGGTGTATCCACAAGTTTCCTTGGGATAGCCCACAAAGATGCACTTATCCGCCTTGGATTCAAGTTTGTCAGGCTGTAGTTTCCTAACATAAGCCTCACAACCCCAAATCTTCAGGTGAGACAACTTAGGTTTCGTGCCATGCCATTCTTCAAATGGTGTTGTCTTTACGGATTTGGATGGTTCCCTATTAATAATATGAGCGGCAGTTTCTAATGCATACCCCCAGAATGACACAGGAAAATCAGTATGAGACATCATCGATCGCACGCTATCCAATAGGGTTCGATTACGTCGCTCAGCCACACCGTTTCTCTGAGGTGTGCCTGCCGGCGTAAGCTGTGGTACTATGCAACAAGACTTCAGATGATTGCCAAACTCGTGACTCAAATACTCTCCACCTCGATCCGATCGTGCTTGATTTTCTTTCCGAGTTGATTTTAGACCTCATTCTGAAATTCCTTGAACTTTTCAAAGGTTTCAGACTTGTGCTTCATCAAGTAAATATACCCATGTCTACTCAAGTCATCAGTAAAGGTCACGAAGTAACGAAGACCATTGCGAGTGGGGACGTTCATGGGTCCACATACATCCGTGTGTATGATCCCCAATAAGTCATCCGCACGCTCCATTATCCCATTGAATGGGGTCCTTGTCATTTTGCCCATGAGGCATGGTTCGCATGTATCAAGGGATCCAAAATCCAATGACTCAAGAAGTCCATCCTTATGGAGCTTCTCCATGCGCTTTATACCAATATGACCAAGTCGGCAATGCCACATCTTCATGTGATCTTCATCATTCTTCAATCTTTTGGCATCAATATTGTTAATGTGACACACGTCACCATCGAGATCAAGTACGAATAAACCATGAAACTCCGGTGCGTGAACATAAAACATTTCATCTTTATAAATCGAACAACCAATTGTATCAGACTTAAAAGAATAGCGGTCTCGCTTCAAGCAAGAGCCACTAACGATGTTCACACTCAATGCGGGTACATAGTAGCAATTATTCAGAACTAAAACCAATCCCGAAGGGAGACTAAGATGCTTCGTGCCGACCGCCAAGACTTCAATTTGGCAGCCATTCCCCACGCGCATCGTCACTTCATCTTTGAGCAAGCGTCTCCTATTCCTTAGTCCCTGAATGGAATTAGAAGTATGAGCGACAAATCCTGTATCAAATATCCAGGATGTGTTCCCGGCGCTTGTCAAGAGAAGATCAACAATATGTATATCAAATATACCTTCGTCTCTCTTGGCGACCTTGCCAGACTTTTTGTCCTTTAGGTACTTGGGGCAGTTGCATTTCCAGTGACCTTCACCCTTGCAGTAGAAGCACTCCACTCCGGGTTTAGGCTTGGGTGCCTTGGGAGGAGCGGCAACTGACTTGCCATCCCTCTTGGGGCCACCTCTCTTGGCCTTCTCCCGCCTGCTTTACTTCTTGAAGTCAGTGGTTTTGTTGACCATGAATACGGCGTGCTCCTTCTTGATCTCAACCTCGGCGCTCTTCAGCATGGCGAACAACTCAGAAGGGGTTTTGGTCATCCCTTGCATGTTGTAGTTCAGCACAAAGCCTTTGTAGCTAGGGGGAAGCGACTGCAACACCCTATCAATAGCAAGTTCGTCTGGAATCTGGAATTCCAGAGCATTCAAGCGCTGAACGTAGTCAGACATTTTGACTACGTGCTCACTCACGCTGCTGTGCTCGTCCATCTTTGCTGAGAAGAAGGCTTCAGAAGCCTCGTACCGTTCAGCCTTGGCTTGAGGTGCGAAGACCGCCTTGAGGTCGGTGATAATCTCATATGCACCCATCCTCTCAAAGCGTTTCTGCAGCTCAGCCTCCATGGAGTAGAGCATGCCACTCTGGACAAGGTTGTAATCATCAGTCCTGGAGAGATGGACATTCTTCTCGTCCTGACTGGCATCATCTGCTGGTGCGTCACCTAACGCGCCCTCTAGTACGTATGCCATCTTGAGGGGAACGAGGAGAATCCTCAGGGTGCGGAACCAGTTGGTGAAGTTTGTCCCATCTGTTTTTAGCTTATCTTTCTCTAGGAATGATCCTAAGTTGAACGAGGGGCGAGGTGCTGCCATCTACAAGGTTGATTCACAAGGGTACATATTTAGACTTTTGTTCATAATGTGGAGTTTCAATTTAATCTCAAAAATCTAGAAAGCTCCCACTTAGATAAACACCTCTCAATTTAACTAAGTGATTACACAATCCCAGCCCCCATACCTCCCCTGATCGTCACGGCCATAAGTATGCGAACCAGGTAGGCCTCTAAGCCAATCACATCAGGCATGTGACTCGTGCTCGACCTTTCGGTCTCCTGTGTTCCAGGCCCGCATCTACATACGTCAAGCCTGCCAATCGAACCTTGATGTTAGCTGTTCAGCAAGGCCATATCTGCATATGCCAGGCTTGCCGAACCCCACCTCATGCGAACTCCGTTCAATATGTAGGACAACTCCGGTATGTACGGAGCATCAAGCCATATGGGAGAACCTTCCAGGCGGTGCCCACCAAGGGAGAACACAATGTTGGTATTGTGAGAGATGGTCCTGTTTCGTGCTACAGTCGATATATCTAGCATACTAGCATAAAACAGAAAGTAAAACTTTAAATCATACAATCTATGATCCCCCTTCATGCAAAGCAAAGTTAAACGCCTTTCTACTTTAGCTTGTGCAAGTTTTACGTGGCTTCTAGGGGTTTCGAGAGAGAGAACCATTTCTATCCTGCGAAAAACATGCCACAACACCGTCTCCCATCCGTCTCTGTTACACCCCTGTCGGGGCCCTCCGTTGCAAACATCTTCGCATCGCTAATGCAGAGAGACAGAAACCCCCCCAGCCACTTTATATGGTACAAGCCATATGTCAAGCGTGGAACCAGTCTCGCGTAAACGCGTAAGGTCGGTCGGGGGCCGCTTCATCAAACATTGCTGCAACGCTAAATGAGTACACGTGGGAGGGTAACGAATGAAGATTCGATGCCCACATCCTAGATGTGTTCTACCCGTACAATACATCTACGCGTAGCTAGCTCATGATACCACTGTTGGGATACGGGGCAGAAAACACAAAATTTTCAGACCTACGGTACCCGAACCCAAGATCTATGCTATGGCGATGTAAAGTAACGGAGGGAATCGGTGTTCATACCTTTGAAGACCGAAAGAGGGAAACGTTCTTGCGAACGTGGCTGGCGTAGACTCGGAACTACGACCTACCTGTCGTGTACAAGACCACCACCGGCGAGGATGACTCCCGGTAAACCTCCAGCGACGAAGTAGCACCACAGGTGTAGTGCCTCGAAGAGATTATACACGTACGGTACAATCGATGTTCCTCCCGGGCCCCGAACCAGGCGAGCAGCGGAAGAAAGACGGCTACGGATCCCGACTCCAGCAGAACGACGGCCTGCCTTATGGTGGAGAACTCCAATCCAGGTGCAGACTCCAAACAAGGGGAGTCCACTTCCGGGAAGGAGAAGGAGGAAGAAGGAGATATTGGTGTGCTGGAAAAAGGGGGGTCTACCCCTCCTTATATAGGCCAAGGGGGGGTGCTATCCTCCTCCCCTCCCCCATGTGAGACTAAACTCCCAAGGGGGGGGAGTGCGCCGGCCAAGGGGGTGGTGGGCCCCACCCTTGGCGCCAAGCCCAAGGGGGGAGACCCCCTCCTTCCTTAATGGGCCCCATGGGCCCATATAGCCTTTTCCCATTTTTTAATTTATTTAATATGTTTTAAATATTTAATTCAGATAATTAAATAATAAAACATTATTAAAACAATTAAAATTTATTTTGAACTATTCATGTCCGGAAACCATTCCGTCCTCCTCCGGAACTATTCCGATGATTTCTCCTATTTCAGCGATTGATCCCGCAACTGTCCTATGCATCGATTGCCCTTAAGTGTAACACCCTAACGGTCCGGGAAACAACAGACATGGTCGAGAGTCTTCTCATTGACCAATGACTAGTCAGTTGGACCTGGTTACAATCCTTGACAGCCCCTGCGCTTCCATCGAATGAACTTCGATCGCTTTTGGAAACCGTTAACGATACGACGTAATCCCTTTGTGTTGCGGTACTTTGTTTGTCCGAGGTTTGATCGTCGGTATCCTACATACCGTGTTCACATCTCGTTCACAACAAACAACTTCTTTCGTCCATGATCATTGCATCTCTTGTGACCTAGTCACGTCCTTCCAAGGTGTTGATGCAATATCACCGAGTGGGCCCAGAGTACCTGTCCTGTCACAAGGACTGACAAATCCCGCTCTGATCTATTAACATACTCATCAACCATCTATTTCGGAATACCCAAAGTGCATCGTTATAGCTAGCATATTTCAGTCAGGCGGTGGGATACAAATCAAAGTCTCCTCATAGATGACAATTACGTATGATCATTACGGTCTAAGGACTAAGCCATATGTTACAAAGTCATCGCAACGCCGAACTATGTGACTCGATCACATTGCAATACTTTAGGTGGGTGTACGTCCATCACATCATTCTCCTTAACGATATGACCTCATTGTCAATGGACTTAAGTGTCGCCATGATCAGGAAAGCTTGATCAATCAATTTCCCAATGAGATAGTTTACCCGAGTTAAACTACGGACCATGTTTTATACTACAAATGTATTAGTATTTCCAAGTAATACAGTTATAGCACAGTATAAAACGTATTATGAACAAAACGGATATGTGACAAATATCTTTATTAATTTGTCTCTAGGGCACATATCCAACATTTTTCTAGGTCCTCAACAATTGCTTATTTCAGATACTCTACTCCAAACACCTTTCATCATAGTGCGTGCAAATTACACCGTGGTGTTCAAGCATTCAGTCTCTACCATTTGAATCTCAGCATTAATGGCATCTATGACTTTATCATGCCCAAGAATTCTGAGAGCAGCCGTGCATTTCTACATAAGAGAGAAAGAAATTTTCCGACAGCAAGCATTTCTCAAATTAAAGTAGTCATCAGTTCCCTTCAAGATTTTCACTATGGGAAAGAACAAATATTTGCCCATCCGAAAGCGTCGCGAAGAAACCTTCATGATATGTTGGATCCAATGTGAAGTATTATTTATAAAGAAGTCTTGCGCCACGTATCCTATCCCAAGTAACAACTCTACTTTCATTTATCGAACTCTTGAAATTTAGAGCATGATCCTTTTGGTTTTCCAATTATTCCTGAATGTTAATCATCTTCCTCATCATTATCATCTCAATTGTTCGAATCCGATGAATCAATGAATTTAGCATAATTTTTTATCCAGGGCATCCTTTAAATACACATCATTGGACAAGGAAGCTATCGACGACCTAAAAATGATGACGAAAAATAAAGAAAATCACGCGAACATTGCATTGAACACATATAACACGCGGTATATGTCGGAAAGAGTTTCACGTACCGAGACGACGAAGACAGTGGCGAACTTGTTCGATGGAGGTACGAACAACTGCTTTGTGGGTTGGGCCTCCTATGACGGCGCTACGGGCTGGGGACAACGACGAAGCAATGACAGTGGAAGTGCGGATGAGGCGGAAAAAAAGAGAGGAAAAAGATAGACCAGGCAAGGATAGGATATATTCACCGAATTTGTTACAGATTGACTGTCCCATTCGTCTGTCTGACGTGGAGGATGCGTCCATGCGTTCATATATCCGACCCATATACTAAATATGGGAGGTACTGATCATATGTTGTTCTTTGTTTTGCATAGAACACCATGTATTCCCGTAATTTTTGCACAAAACACATAAAACTCAATTAACTTGTTAACCGCACAATTAGACAATCGGCCCCACCTGGCAGCCTCATAGCCTAATGTTGTGTGCACTATTCTGTGTGCACTTGCCAATTTAACCATTTATTTTCGAAATAAATACATTTAATTTTTAGAAAATCATTTAAACTTTGAAAATTTATAGAAAAATAACAGTAGCTTAGATGAAAATAATTTATATATGAAAAATGATTAGAAAAATGTCACGAATCCGAATACGCTATCCACATACATGTCAGATGCCTTCAACACTACAGACATAAAACCTTATCATCTGGATCATCTGTCCGATAATCACCCGGAGCTGGAGAACCCTCCCAGATATTTTCCCACTCCGACCAATATACCTAGCACTGCATTAGGTCACCCCCAGCATAGCATATTGCCATGTCATGCATCTTTGTTGTATATTGTTTGCATTATATTTACTGTTTCTCCCCCCTCTTCCTCTCCGGTAGACCCCGAGACTACCGACGACGCAGCTGAGTACAACACTAGGTTCACTCATCAGTGTGGATTATAATGCAACCAGTATGCAATACAAATGCATTTCTGCGGTGTTGGAGGCATATGACAGGTGTGTGGATAGCGTATTCGGATTCGTGACATTTTTCTGATCATTTTTCGTATATAAATTATTTTCATCTGAGCTATGGTTATTTTATTATGAATTTCCAAAGTTTAAATAATTTTCTAAAATTTCTGGATTTATTTTAATTCAAAAATTAACGGTTAAATTACTAAGTGCACACAAAATAGTGCACACATTAGTAGGCTGTGAGGCTGTCAGTGGGCCCGGTTGTCTAATTGTGGGGGTTAACAAGTTAATTGTGTTTTATGTGTTTTGTGCAAAAATTACGGAAATACGTGGTGTTCTATGCAATATAAAGAGCAAGTTGTGGTTTTATGCAAACGATTCACCAACATATGGTGTTATGTGCTATTTCCTTCCAATTAGATGACGTTTTTCCGTTCAAGCTCTGATCAAACGAGCCGATCATATGTTTGAGACGGTATATTGGCTTCGGTTGTATTCCCTCTGTAAATTAATATAAGACATTTTAGATCACTAAAATAGTAATCTAAAACGTCATATATTAATGAACGGAGGGAGTATATGTTTTTAATTCTCTCCCATGATTTTTCTTTGCTTCACTCACATTGTACCTATCATGGTGGTTATATGGGTTAGGAACGACGGTGGAGCAAGAATGGCGGTTGTGCGGATGAGGCGCAAAAAGAGAGAAAGAAGATATGTCACGCGAGGATAAGATATTCATCGAATTTGCGATGAACCCCTTCCATCAACCCGACGTGGCCATATACTGAATATGAATGGTGCTGACCAGTTGAGATGTTTGGACCAAGTTTGCCAGGTCCAACTAAATATCATTTTTTTAATTTAAATCTTGATCAAGCATCATCTTTTTATTTAAATCTTGATCAAGCGAACCGTTCAGACGTTGAGACACATATATGAACTCCAGTTGTAGATGCTATCAATTCTCTTCTCTGAATTTTCCTGGCTCCACTCAGGTTGTACCTTGGTCGCATTGCTCACCGTTAGACCATATACAATGCAAGGTGCTTATAAGAGGTGCTTAAAGAAAAAACCAGATTATTTTCTAAGCATTGGTGTTTAGATGTAAAGAGTAAACGCTTAATTAGGCACCTCTCCTATAGAAATAAGCACTAGTGCTACAAAAAAAAATAGTTTATTTTGCTAAGCACTCCTCTAAGCACCTTGCATTGTACAAGGCCTTAGGCGCCCAATACACCTAGAAAGAGTAGGACTGTACAATGCATGATATTGGCCAGGAAAAGTTCCACACCTTCAGATAGCCGTCCCTTATCCAAGGAAGGTATAGTTGGCACAATCAAGTTTCTTGCTTATAATCAGTTTATAACAGATAACAAGGCCCTAACTTGGTAATCCGCCCCCATCAGTTTCCCTCCAATGCACGTTACACGCATTTTATGAGAGACAACGCTATCCCAACTACAGAAAACCAGTTCTACTTGATTTGACAATGCCCAACCGTGCACATTATCCACAGGGAAAATTAGATCATTTGCTTCGCTTTACTTTTCCATTTCATAATTTGCCCGCCCCCAAGAATGACAGACAAGGAGGCCCAGGTGCACTCGCCATTGAGACAATACAGTGATAGATAGAACGCCAAAGGTTCTCTCAAAGAGATCATAGACCAGAGTCCAAGAGCTGAGCTCATTGTCATGTCGAGGAGATGCAGATCGACGGGCAGCGGCGTAAGAATTCATCACGAAGACAGGATCCAAGAGGAACCGTTTTAAAGAAGAAGGGCGCGCGGGTCACGTGGGAGATCCGAATATGCCAGCCAAGGAGGCAGGAGCTGTACCCGATCAGAGCACGCGCGCGGCCAACTTCACCGATCGGTCTCCCGTCTCCACCATGCCACCAACAAACTTGAACTGGGCTACACTGCACTGCACTGGTAGGCCCCCGGCTCCGTCGCTCTCGCCAGACTGCTTGACTTGGGCATCTCGCCGGCCGAACCACACCAAAACCGCCTACTTTTTCCGCGCAGCGACATGGCACCTCCCCCCAACATTTTTGTGCTTTCTCGTCTCCGTTGTGGTTCGGTATGGCGAGAGGGATCGGTGGACTGCTGAAGGTGGACTCGTGGTACACACTTTGGACGGGAGAAGGGTTCCTTTCTGTGTTCGGTGCCACAGCACAACCTTTTTAGGTCTTGGAAGGTGATTGTGGACGCTTCTCTGAATAGGAATAAGCCTAAGAAATTTGTCACGCATCACTATCTTTTCGACGGCTTCTGTTCGAGCGTGCCCTGCACGGCTACAGTGCCGCTGCATCATCTTCTCAATAACATGGTCTCAGTATTACCAGAACACTTGTGTGAAACGACGATAGAAACACTTGAGCTCTAGAGCCTTGTGAAAGAGCCTATTGATGGAACACAAAGCACGAGTTGGTCCGCCTAGTCGGCAATTGACAGATCCATCGTGCGCGATGCGTAGTGGCTTGCTTACCGCAGAGCTCGCCGGTGTTGAGTGAGGATGAGACGAAGATGTAGAAATCAGATGCAGAGGCCGGGGGTTATCCTCGTTTTCCAATAAAAGTTGCCAATGTCGGTCCTTGCCGGCATCGGGATGGATCAGGCGCGGGCCCACTTTGATGTTCGGACAGCGAATGATGGATCGAAGAAAGAGTAGATTCGGGTAGCTTCTATGCCCCACCGTCGTGTTTAAGTGTTAATTTCGTGAACTTCTATATCGACAACTCAGAGTAGCATTGAAACAATTTCAATTCATGAAGCTCAAGGCCGCCATGCATATTAGGGGTCGGTGTTTTAGTTTTGGGCATTCTCCATCTGTGGCTTGACTCTATCCGAAGAGGGAAAACACGATTTTGATCATGTTATATAGCTCATTTGATATCCTGCATCGTATCAATGGTATTTTTGTGTCTGTGTTGGTTACGTATGTCTATATTTTCAGAATCAACAGATACAAAGCACATATTTTTGATTTTGTTCAATAGAATGTCCTGCTCCTGTCTTTCAAATATATTGATCCCTACCACCCTATGCACCACACACATAAAGAAATTCAAAAGCACATAACATTATATGCATGGTAATTAGCCTAACTAGGAATGTTTTGTACGGGGCATTCCATATCCCTACACACTATTAACATGAGGGGTTTAAATCCTTGATCAAAAGAACATAAGTCTTGGGCTTCCCATGCTTCTAACAAACATCAGTACTACTTAGACTAATACTACAACTATTTGAAAAGGTGTCTAACTACCTAGTCATGCCTACTGCAACGATATTAGTTGAAGGTGGAGTTACCTCTGACGAGGACCTTCGCCTTGAAGCCGAAAGTGCAAATCTTGAAGATGACTATGTCGCCATCTTTGACTATGTGCTTCTGATAGAAGCCGCTCCAGTCACGCCCCGGCACGACCTTTTCACGAAACTCCTGGACCTACACCAGGGGCTAACACCATGGGCTAACGGCAAGCGGTGAGCGGCACGACACATATAAGGCAGATGTGGAACCATCCCCTCAGCGCCTGCTAGAAAGCCATTGGGATAATGAGGAAGGAAGTGTCCTTATCATTCTTGATCTATACGGAAAATGGACATGCCATCGGTTCTACTAGCTTGTGCCCAAGCTTCGCCATGCAACCAAACATGGGGAGAGGCAACAATGTCGTCTCCCTCCTCCTGGTACTTTGAATTTTGTGCCAATTGATTTTCAAGGATCACATCCTCAACGCTTTCCGATGGGGGACGCCACAATCAATAATGCGTCATTTGGTCTTCATCACCTTGTCGTATAAGCAAACAGAGGTGAGTATCATAGCACAAGAAAATTGGAACCTATCTATGAAGCTATTTTTTAGAATCATTACTTATTTATTTTGATTTCCCCATCTTCCTCTATCCCTATCCTCTAGGTACATCGTTTTTGTCAATGGAGAACCTTTTCCTCCTTATCAATCTATATTATTCGGTTCCAATTTCTTTTCAAATCTTTCAAAGAAAATCCCTAATTGGACCGAAAATTGGACACTCTAGAGAAGCATCTGCCGATTTATTTACTTAAGAATAAACGCTTGTTTTAAATCCATTATAGATTTTTTATTTTTGAGTTAGAATAAAAAAATAAAAAATAAAACAATTTCACATCTTTAGCACAATCTATATTTTCCTGAAATGGATCAATGTAAGAATCAGTCTCACTGTTGGTCTATAAATCAGACCAATGATAATGCAATTCCATCTCCTCAACATTGGCAAAATTGGAAGGCCAAGCAAATTGAGGGAATTATAGACCTTTAACTTAGCTATGTTGGCACGCTAGGGGCTGCAATTGGTCAAAGAAAATAAGAATTGGAAGAATAAATATTTTCCCAACACGGGGAAGAAGTTCCTTCGAATTTGGATTTGTTATTGTAAGGAGATTTTAGTTTTAGTATTTATCTAAAAGAAGGAAGAAATGAAGATCAGCGAGAATTGCTTTAAATTCTTTTTTAGTGTACAAATAGAACTAGACTAGATCTTTCCTGAAATATAGCCTAGGGCGGTGGTATCATTCTGTAGCCGAACGTGGAACATTGCATTGGCTAGGGATTTTGTAACTAAACCTTTTCGAAAGTTATTTTTGCTTTTTTTTGTTCATAGGTATGATCCTACATTTCTATGATCATATATTGTTACGATCCTACATTGATGCATATCAAGAATATTTCTATACAACATATGAAGCGCATGACTATGATGCTAGGACTACACAATCAATGCACAACGCACATTGCTATGATCCTTAGGATTGCACAATTAGCGCAAAGTCTAGTCTAATCTGGTGCTATGATAAATGCCAAAATGGGCTTCAGACCATCAACCGCCCCAAAAAGCTAACCTCTAATCAAATCGAATTTGACAAACCAAAAAACATGCTACTTGCAGTGTTTGATGGAACCGAAGAGGGTGCCATCGGTGGTAGAGCAAGATCGGATAGCCCTACAGCAAACCCTGATGGGAACGACAACATCAACGCCCCTCCTACGGTCGATGTCTCCTCCCTTGTTGCAGCCAAAGGCTCGACACCGTTAGCTGGAGACCCAACCGCCACAGTCCAGGTACTGATCGGGGGTGCATCAGATTGGTTCAGAGTATATGAAGAAAACCTTCACGACGATCTTAATATCCTCACACTCGGCTCTGACCAATGCCCCAACACCTGACACCCCTATCCCCACCACTGCAATAGATGAGTTACCCATCGTTGATGGGTGGTCGACACACGTCTACTACAACACCGTGTAGAAGGGAGTGGTGGCATTAGCATCATGTCCACATGCATAGGGTCCTAGGACCCCCCCCCCTCTCCCACCCCAATGGTGGCGATCCATCGCTCGTGGTTGCTACCTCGATGGGGCAACGATTGAGGTGAAGCGGCCATGAGTGAGCCCAAAAGGGGGGGGGAGAGATGGGGTTTGCGAGTTGAGGGAAGCGGGGAATGGGAATGTCTCTTCCTCTTTCCAATGCATGCATAGAAGAGGCACATGTGGCTCGCTCAAGCTTGGCTTTGGAAGAATGGAGGATTTAATCGTTCCTCCTCACCCAGATCCTAAGCTGCTTTGAGGTTCATGCGCGTTACAGAACTGATGTATATCAAGCTATCAAATGATCTAAAATTGCGTTCACAAGGTCTAAAAAAGTGATGTGGTCTATCAAACGCATCCTTTATTTTCGGCACTAACCGAGCAATGATGGTAAAACCCCTAATATATATTGTAATTAAGATTTACAGATTTATTTTCATCCTATCTTAAGTTTTTTACAAAGCATGCTCGCCTATATGTACAATTTGTGGTGTACATACATGTGTAGTGGTGTGTATAGTGGAAAAAGAAAACCACATGTCATAATCAAACGACTATCAAAAAAATCAGATGACTATTCGAAGGCACATGACCGACTTCGATCATGTGATCAGCATCCAAACATTGCACACTGTTCCACGTTGATCGTGACGAGAAGACGAACTTAGCAGAATAATGCACCGACACATTTCCATCTTCCAAATCACCAAAGCGCAAGTTGCCACCACCCATATGCACATATGCCTTTCTACTGTCCGCCATCTTAAAAGAACTTGCCTTTCCAGCAAATTCTCAGGGATTCCTTTGCATCTTGAGATCTAGCACGTTCAATCAGCAAAGATCGAAGAACATATTTCTCCAGCACAACAAGGAGGGCAACAATAAAGAAAAACATTGGTAATAAAAGAATGGATGTAAGTACGCAACATCTTTTGTGCCCGTAGATGGACGAAAAGGGTGTGTGTCTGAACTAGAAGTTGTCCTTTTATAGTGTTATATTTTAGTCAAGGATTTTTTTTATCATGCATTTACATCAGCTGACGCACACACGAGATTGTTTTCACGAATTTCTTAGATGAAAGGATTTGAAAAGAACTGGTTAATTTACTTTGCGCTGGTCAAACCTTTTTTAAATAGATATATGACCATTTTAAAGTTGGATTATGATAACTTCTTATAAATCGAACCATTTTTTCATGCTTGATATTCATTAGCTAGTTTTGGTGAAAGGCCTAGAAAAACAACAAAACATTTTCTAACTAAGAGAGCTAAACATATATACACACCCTCGGGCAACAGTGTAGTGTTTTGTCCATTTCAAAGTTCACCGATAAGCATTTATTTCTATGCCAACGGTTGATGATTCTCTATCTAATATGGAATGCAAGTTGCACACATTATAATTGTTGTAATTTAAGATTACACAATACACAATTGCATTCTGGTGAACCTAAATATGAACACAAGTTTTTTCGTGTAACGCTCAACTTCTCTATCTATATTTCTACTATCTACAAAGAATATAAGGTTTCCTTCGGTATGAGAGAGTGCTTCGCCAATCTAGATCCCTTCTCCCATCGTTTTCATTTTTATCTAGCCTCACATGATTCTATTTTTGTTGAAACAGGGCACACCAGTGGCCGACGGAAAGAAAAAAATTGAGCAACCTCCCACCCTCGCGTCTCCCGCTCGGGCGACTCGAGGGGCGAAACCCTACCCCCCTCGCCTCCCCCCTCCTCTTCCTCCCCTTGCCGCCGCCTGAGGCAGCCGCCGGGCAAGCCCGAGGCACTGCTAAGGAAGGTGGTGGCAGGGCGTTCGCTGCCCCGCGTAGCCCACGGGGGGGGGGGGGGGGGGGCTCGGGAGGCGGATCTCGGCCGCGTGGACGACGAGCTCTCCGATGAAGGCGGACTAGGGAGTGGTGGCGGCTTCGGCGGCGAAAATGCCAGATCTGGGCGCCTCCTCTCCTCCCCTCTCCATCGTGCATCCCTTCCATCTTCGGCCAGCCTCGTCGTGGGCTTCGTCGGGTGGATCGGGCGTCGAGCTGTAGGACCGGGGCCGGGGGGAAACCCCGTGCCAGCCTTGTCGGCGGCGACGGTGGCGACGCCCGCGGGCGCCGCGAACCTTCTTGGAGGCGCCGGTGTGGTCCTGCTCCTCTTCCCCCTTCTATTTTGTCTTCCAGGTGAAAGCCTCAACCTTGGTTGGACGGCGGCGACGCCACTGGTGTCGTAACCTTCTTGAAGGCGATGTTTTGGAACAAAGTTTGGTGTGGATCTTGTGGCAGTGCAGGTGGAGAGCATCGGCGGCGGCAGCAAATCTCCAGCGGTGGCGGTGGCTACCTTGGTGTGAGGTAAAGTTGGGGCTTCGCCCTCGCTGCTGCCTGTGGTATTCTGGACGCTCACCCTTCGGCTATCCATATCTTCGGTTGTGGCGTGGCTCTGCTCTAGTTGGGTCGTCGAAGGCAAGCAAGGAAGCATGGTTTCTCTCCAATGGTCGTTTTGAGGCCAGTCACCCAGATTCTAGGTGAACATGTCCATCAGTCATCGGTGCGGCGCCTCGAGCCAAGCGAGGAGGCAGGGGCCTCTTGTGATGATGGACCTGGATGGCTGGGTCTTCTCCGAGCCTTGGTGACGGCAACGACATGTCTTGCTTTGTCTTTGGTTCCCCCTCCTGAGCGAGCTTGCGCCTTCCTTTGGTGGTTGTGTGTGCAAGAGGACTCTGATTGCTTCAAGCTATGGGCTTTATGTTGATTTTGTACCTAGCTTGTAGTTAGCGAGTTGTAGTGAGTAGCTTCCCGGCGTTCTTTTATCCTTTGTCGGTTTCTTTTCGTGAGTTGGGTGTTGTTGTAGTTCCGAGATGTATTCCTTGGCCGGCTATTGGCTTTGTTAATTCAAAGTCGGGCTCTTCTTGAGCCTTCTTTCTAAAAAAAACAATGGCCGACGAGCCCACCTCTTCCCAACTATCTCCCCCACCTCATCCAAACTCACATGCGCACACCTCATGTCTTTCCCGCCCCCGATGATGCCGCCGCCAGCCCACTCTTACCCTGATGCCACATCCTTCTGAGATCGTTGCCCCGACACGAATGCTAACCTGTGACTGGCCATCCAAGTTTTCAAATATATTGATAGTTTCAAGTTAAGGAGCTTCCATGTGTAACCACAGATCAATATCTTGTGAAGCCTAGTGGAAGACCTAATGGCCCTGCTGTAGTGGTAGAGTAGGACGTTGTCACCGACACACAGTTGCATAACGACGTTACGCTGAAGTCCAAGCTTGTTAGGACCAATGTACTCGATGTCGAAGCCCGTGAGCTTTTAGCGTTGTGCACTCAGCCACCCCTCAAGATCGCCGATGTACCTTGCAATGGCATCAGGATTGTTGGTGTACTTGGCGTTGAGCACCTTGTCGATGTGCGCTTTCACGGTGAACTCGTTGTCAAACTCAGTGTATTGGTCTCCCATTGTAGAGGTTTGAATGTGAGAGGAGGATGACGAAAGGAGAGGTTGGAAGCGGGAAAGGGAAAATGAATGGAGAGGTTGGAAGCAGGAGGGGCCGGGGATGAATATGTCGAGGATTTGTGTGCCTCGTGCATTGTAACCGTTGTGGTTTGGTTACTGGATTTCTCAAGAAGCGGTAGTGAAAATACCCAGGGGACCGTGGAACCGCCTCGGGAACCAGTGGGAAGGGAGGATTTACTTGCAGGGCCGGCGGCGAGGCGCATGGGAACGACATCGAAGAATTATCACATAGCAGCTTAGGCGACGAGGCGACACACGCGTTGACGACGCGCATGAATCACAAAAGGAAGCCTCCCCAATTCAGAGGTTAGGTATCTACATTGCAGATGTTCTTAGAAAGAAGAAAACATGAGATGAGTTTGCCAAGTACATCGTTCAACCCAACCCAAGCATCACGAAAGGGAACCTTCAATCCAAGCATCACAAAATGTTTTTGAATCAGAGAAGATGGACCTATGAGAGGTTTTCTCTCTTTTGAACCGACCTATGAGAGGTTTTGAAGCAATGCTTATTCGTACACTACAAGTAAAGGTCCAAAACAAAACAAAACGAAGAGAGCCGGCCCGGAGCTCGAGCTGTGCGCCGGAAAAAAAGAAGTCAATGCGCACTCCTATAAAACACGGCGCACCGCACCGCGTAGCACCCCCATTCTCCACGTGGCCCTCCATCCACGGCAAGCCGGACCCCCCAGTGACACTCCCCTCTCTCTCTCTCTGCCAAGAAACCCACACCCCCATCCCCTCCAAATCCCCCAACCACCAACCTCTTCTTCCTCCTCCCAGATCCGCCTCCTCCTCCTCCCCACTCCGCTCCCAGATCTCCCACGCACCCACGCACGCAACCCAACCCAAGCCAAGATCGCCGGAGCCATGGCGAAGGACGCCGGCGGCGGCGGCGAGGGGGCGCTGTCGGAGTCGGTGCTCCGCAAGGTGCTCGTCTCCTACTGCTACGTGGCGGTGTGGATCTTCCTCTCCTTCACGGTCATCGTCTACAACAAGTACATCCTCGACCCCAAGATGTACAACTGGCCCTTCCCCATCTCCCTCACCATGGTGCACATGGCCTTCTGCTCCTCCCTCGCCGTCGCCCTCGTCCGCGTCTTCCGCGTCGTCGACCTTCCCTCCTCCCCCGCCATGACCACCCAGCTCTACACCAGCTCCGTCGTCCCCATCGGCGCCCTCTACTCCCTCTCCCTCTGGTTCTCCAACTCGGCCTACATCTACCTCTCCGTCTCCTTCATCCAGATGCTCAAGGCGCTCATGCCCGTCGCCGTCTACTCCATCGGGGTGCTCTTCAAGAAGGAGACCTTCAGGTCCTCCTCCATGCTCAACATGCTCTCCATCTCCTTCGGCGTCGCCATCGCCGCCTACGGCGAGGCGCGATTCGACCTCCGCGGCGTCGCGCTCCAGCTCGCCGCCGTCGCCTTCGAGGCCACCAGGCTCGTCCTCATCCAGATCCTCCTCACCTCCAAGGGGATCTCGCTCAACCCCATCACCTCGCTCTACTACGTCGCGCCCTGCTGCCTCGCCTTCCTCTTCCTGCCATGGGTCTTCGTCGAGCTGCCCAGGCTGCGCGCCGTCGGCATGTTCGAGCCCGACTTCTTCGTCTTCGGCACAAACTCCCTATGCGCCTTCGCGCTCAACCTCGCCGTCTTCTTGCTGGTCGGCAAGACCTCCGCGCTCACCATGAACGTGGCCGGCGTGGTCAAGGACTGGCTGCTCATCGCCTTCTCCTGGTCTGTGATCCGGGACACGGTGACCCCGATCAACCTCTTCGGGTACGGGATCGCCTTCCTGGGCGTGGGCTACTACAACCACGTGAAGCTGCAGGCGCTCAAGGCCAAGGAGGCGCAGAAGAAGGTGGCGCAGGCGGACGAGGAGGCCGGCTCGCTGCTGCAGGAGCGCGACTCGCACGGCGGCGAGCGCAAGACCGAGGGCCAGTCATAGACCTGCTCCTCACCCGATCCGATCCAACAGCACCAACAACACGCCCAATTTGGTTGGTTCTGATTCTGAATCCGGCGAAGCAAGTTGCCCAAAATGTAATCCGATCATTACATTACATGTTTGACGATGCATGCAAAATCTGTTCATTTCTTGCCTGAATTTGTGGTACTAGTAGGGAAAGCAAATAAACACAGGAAATAGAAGTTATGACAAACATTTTTGTGTTGGGCGTGTGAAAATACAGCGAGTTTTTACCACCACTATTAGTTCTTAGACGACAGTGCTACCACTACCAGTAGTATCAGAAAAATTGTATGCGTGGTTGTCAATTGTACTTCTATCATCTTTGCAGTACTACTACCAAAGCATTCTTGAGTAAATTGGTGCCGTAGAGATGGGGCAATCGAGCAGCAGCTAATAAAAAGATTCATTTTTTGATGGAATTCTATGCGGACGCGACCTCGATGTAGAAAGATTCAATTTTGATGGAATTGTATGGAGACGCGACCTTGATGTTTATTTACTCCTCGCGCCTAATTTATGATGGGGATATTGGACAGGAGATCTGGCGCCATGACTGCGGGGTAAATTTAAGTAAAGTCTACGGCTGCTTTCCTTCCTACGGAACTGGACCCCAGTTTGATGCTTTGGCGCCCTGTTTCCATTGGCAGGAGCTTGGATCCAGGGATAGAAGCCTGACGAATCAATTCGTAATTAAATGAGGTCCCTGCACCCTAAAAAAAACTCCCTGCAAACAAACAAACAAGTTGATTAATTACTAGCATCTGCACCCAGATCTACCATCCAGAATGGAAGAAACACTGCTGTCACAGCCAGGTTTCCCAGTAATTATTTTCAATTGCACAAGAGAGCCTGAGATCTGCTATAGAAATTTCAGTGTAGGACTAGGAAAGTCCTGCTGAAACTTGTGGCTGGGGCTGCGTCTCTCGAATCTCGATGTTGGCATCATGCCATGTGATGTGATTCAATGCCTCAGATTCTTGTGTTGCCTATAAACCTGCCGACACTTGCACTGCCTTGGCTTGGTTGCAACACTCGCTATGGACCTTCGAGGGCTTGGAGAGTGTACTGCCCTATGGAACCAATCAACCATTGAGTCGACGAGAGAGGCGTGTTTATTTGCCCATTCATGAATTCAGATCCGAGCTTTCCGTTTCCCATTCCCAATTGTGCCGGCGCACGCTTATTTTAGTAGATCCAGAGGACACTACCGAGTCAGGAACTCCAGTTTTTTTCTTGGTGTACCTGAATTTCAAGCTCCTGTCTCCATCCAAGCTTGCAGCTGAGTAATCGTTAATTGTGTGGTGAAGGAATTATCACTGAATTGCTCTCTTCTTTAACACTGGGAGACTGGACCGGCAAAACCATCGATGTACCGTCCGTCTTGTCGGTACGGTACGTAGAAACCACGAGATGATGAGCCAGTGGCCGATACTACGGTGGCTAGTGGACTAGTCGTTACACGCGGTCACGTCAACTGTGGTGTGCTTCACGTTGTAAAGGGACGAGGCTCTTCTACCGTGCTGTACCATGACGTGGGGTCACTGACAGGTGGGCCTGTATCCTGTGGATCCCACCTGTCAGTGACAGAACGTCACCCTACCGTACGGTAGGGGATCTCCATCCGTTGTAAAGTGGCGGTGGTGGTGTTCATTTATCCCACATATGTCACCCATTTAAAATGGCCCCCCTTCTTGCTTAGGTCAGTTCAATCTCAATGAGCCGGCTCTCCGGTCACCCCTCTCAAACGACCCAACCCTAGCCTTTTGAGCCCCGTTTCCCCCTTCCTTCAACCTCTCACCACCACTTGACGACCCAACTGGTCTTGATGTGCAACCTCCAATGAAAGTGGCGGTGAGGCTCGGTTGCCTTATCTCATCGCAGGGAGCTTCGAAAGCCGAGGCGATGGTGGTGGGTGGAGATGGCGGCGTCGATCTCTTTGGTGGATGATGAGTCGCCAGCTGGCTATCCCTTCCAACCGTGTGGGCTACGGTAGGGCGGTGGAGGACGTTCGTGGCTACATGATGCTTCATGTCTTCATTGGATCTGGATCCGGGCTCCATCCCGTTGTCGCGGCTCGTCCTGCTAGATCTTGATGTTGGACGTGGGGTGGCAGGAGCCCTAAAACGGGGGCAACCCCTAGTCAAGTTTTCGTCGCTGTTGGGGAATTTAGTAGTAAACAAAATTTGGTCTACGAATAAAGATTCCAAGATCATCCATGAAGATGCAAGTGAAGATTTAGATTAGTCTCACCACAAAATGCAACGAAGCATCTAGGAATTAACAACCACCCAACCGCAAGGATTTAGTTTCCCTGATCACGTCCCTTGAACAAGGATCCAATGAATGATGCCCAAGGGTATCCACACACGTCGAAGTAGTAATCCAGCAAAGATTTTCCATCCAGGGAGAAAAACAACCAATAAAACTAGAGGAAAAATAACCTAGCGGCCTGCCATCTAGAAGACAATCTAGATCGAAGAAGTGGAGAAGCAAGGGGCATCAACAAGGGGTGCGCCAGGGGCTACGGTTGCCCTTCGCGCCCCCTGGCCATCTATATATATGCGACCAAGGGGCCAGGGGCCAGTGAGGTGAAGTCCCTTTGAGACTTGCCTCCCAAAATTCCTTCCTTCCGGGAATCCAAGTTCTAGTACGAATCCTGACAAACCGAGCCCCCCCCCCTTGGGCAACTTGCCGAAAGGCAAGGAGGGTTCGAGCCAACAGGGTACCTGGAATATTTTGTAAGCTTCTAGGACCTTCCAAGACCATCCTCGACAATTACAGAACTTTTCGGGACACTTCTGAAACCTTTCTGGACCTTTTGAGAAACTTTTGAAACCTTTCAAGATCATTTTCGAACGAACTGGATCAATATTGATAGGTTCCAGGACCATCCAGGTTACCATCTAAGATATCCCATGACTAAGTCCCGTTTTGAGACTCCCTGCGATCATTCGGAAACCATTCAAAATAAACCAAGATATCCCCAGGACATTCCCCATGTTCCGGAGCCATCCAGGACGATTCTTGAATGTTTCAAACACATCTTAAAATACCCGAAAATCTTCTAGAGATTTGTGAAACACTTTCGGTGCCCGTCCATAATTCTTTTCTCATTTAGTGATCTAACAGATTACTACTCGTTAAGTGTGTGACCCTATAATTTTGGTATTATGTTGATATGATTCAGAACACTTCGTGAAAAAAATGAGTACCAACATAGGGATACCCATATGACTCATACACATACACGAATAAGTTTCGGGTAACCTTCTTGTTATACATGCACCATTCCTTTTGTTTTTCTCTATATGACAAGACCTAAGGCGAGGAATTGGCTTTCCTAGTAAGCAACACTTTGGTCACAAACTCTTGTTATCCTCTGTATCGGTTTGTTCTTTTACTCGTTATCGTATTCTAATATCCCCGTGACTTAATCATATTGCATCTGGCCAGACTATAATGGATATTGTAATACTGACTAAATATCTCTTCATCGTGAAGAAGCAAATTTCAGTCTCAGTATATCACAATCACTTTCTAATGCACTTGTAACTCACTGTCATGATTACCCAGTTATGGATAACGTTTGATGTGAACAAAAGTACACCATCAGGTGTGAAGTAACTTGACAGTCTCATGGTCTAAGGAATTCGTGCATGATAACCATCCAATGTCAGATCCGTTGGCGCTCTTCCAATCTTGATAGTTGGTGTATAACCAACTTCCTCGCTCTTCATGCAACAACTTCAAGATCTTTTTTGACTAGTTCTGTGATATGGCATAATGTGTCTCCAACACTCTGATTTGGTGGTGAAGGATTGTTTTCCAACTCTCTCCAAAGATAGATGAAGGATTTTCTATTGAAGGATGCCTCAACTGATGTTTCTACAGTTGTTTTGTTTATTTATTAGCAATGAATGACTAGTGCGGTCCCCAAAGCTTTGTTATGTCGATGATGTTTTGCGGTTAGATCTTGTTTTTAGTGGGACAATACTATTTTGAAGCTTCATTGAACAACATAGAACTTAAGAAACATATAGTTTCCGATGTTACTTTTTTGTATTGTGTTGACACGTTGCCATTATATTGAATTGATCACTATTTTCTATGATAATTAATCGATATAAGATGCTCTTTGGATATCTTTATAAGAAACATATATAAAATAACTTCCTCCGTCCTAAAAAAGTTGGAGGAAGTAGATAGAAAATCGTTCGCTTCCATTAACCCATCAGCTGAGTACTTCTCAAAAGTATCACTTACCCTATTATCAGCATCCGTCTTTACAGAATGACTACCACTAAGTGCATTTGTCCCTCATCCCTCGTCTCCTTTTCTTTCCGTTAGCTTTTCTCTCAGTTTCACTTTCTCTCATTCGATCCATAGCAATTCACTATTCATCCTTCACCATTTTTTTACTCGACACCCCCCTCCTATCGTTGTGTTTCTTTAGTGGGCTGAGCCATGTATAGCTCCCTGCAACTAGTTTTAGAAATATTCTAGAAGTTTTTGACATGTTTTTCTTATTTTCTATTTTTGTAATTGTTTATTATTATTATTATTATTATCCTTTTTCGGTTCACCTTGTAAAATTTATGAATATAATGTTTGAATTCATTTGTTTTAATTTCATATATTTTTAAAAAATTCCAAGACTATATTTTAAATTCATATTTTTTTTCAAATTTTCAAATATTGTTTGAAATTTGTGAATATTTTAAATTCATGATTTTTTTACAAACTTTTTTAAAATTCATAATATTTTAAAAATTTGTGAACATTTTAATAGTTGCAAGCCTCGCTGCTAGAGAGCCGCGATTCTCATTGGGAACGCAAGACTGAGAGCCAATCATAGAGCTGCTGATCTAAGCCAACAACATCAACAGCTCGCCCGGCGAAGCAAGTTCCCCAAAATGTGATCCGTGCATTTTGATGATGCAAAATCTGTTCATTTCTTGCTTAGTTTGTGGTAGGAAAGGCAAATAAATACGGGAAATAGTATGGCATTTTTGTGTCGGGCATGTGAAAATACGAGTGAGTATTTACAATTGGTTCGTAGGCGGTGCTACCAGTACATCAACAGATTGTGTGCTTGATTGTCAACTGAATCATCTTTGCAGTACTAGCAAGCATTGAGTAGTAAATTGGTGCCGTAGAGATGGGGCAATAGAGCAGCATCTAATAAAAAGATTCAATTTTTTTGGAGCTGACCTTGATGTTTATTTACTCCTCGCGCCTAATTTATGTTGGGATTTTGGAAAGGAGATCTGGTGCCATGACTGCGGGTAAATTTAAGCAAAGTCTACGGCTGCTTTCCTACGGAACTGGACACCAGTTTGGTGCTTTCGCGCCTTGTTTCCATTGGTAGGAACTTGTAAGATTCAATTAGAGTATTAAATTAGGCCCCTGCAAACAAACAAGAAAGTAGAATATATAGTGGCATCTGCAACCAGATCTACCTCCAGGAATGAACAAAACACTGCTGTTACAGCCCCACTTGTGCTACTAGTGCCAGTTTTTCCAGTATTTTCAGTTACTCAAGGTCAAGAGAGCCTGAGATCTGCTAGGTATTTCAGTGTACAAGTGTCTCAATACGCACTGAAACTCGCGTCATGCTAGTACAAGTGTCTCAATAAGCACTGAAACTCGCGTCTCTGGATGTTGCATTGTTTCATGCCATGTGATGTGAATTAATCCTGCTGAGTACGGGGATGCGCGACAAGTCAAATTACTGCAACCAACCAGGCGGTGCATCGTTCAATGTCTCAGATTCTTGCATTGCCTTCAGCCTGCCGACAGTTGCACTTGTTGGGTTGGTTGCATCATTTACTGGATTGGTCTTCTCTTTTGAATGCACATGAAATATTTGTGCGAATGCAGAAACGAGGGCGATTGGGGCTGTTGCATTTTCTGCATGTACGATATCCGCCGTTAAATGGTGACGCAACTGCATATGTGAAACAACAAAGATCTATACACACACGCACCCAATAGCTGAATCCAACGGTTAAAATAGCGAACACCCTTTTAGAACCGGACCCACAATTCTAATGTAACCTAGGATGTACTCCATCTGTTTCTTTTCATTCTACGTATTAGAAATGTCCGAAGTCAAACACTTCAATGCTTGATCAAGTTTATATGAGAAAAAAAATTAAACATTCGCAACACAAATCCAATATCATTAGATTCGGCATGAAATATACTTTCATATTACATTTATTTCGTATTATAGATGTTGATTTTTTTTAAATACGTATAGTCAAAGTATGCAAAGTACAACTTATCAAAAATCTAATACACGGAGTAAAAAATACCTAAAAACTTGTTGGCGCAGCTGCGCTCTGTCGTGCAATTGAACGCACCTGCTAACAACAAACACAGTTAGGGCAACTCCAACGCGTCGACGCATTTTGTCCGCGCGCGTCCGGATTTGCGTCAAACCGGTCAAAATGGCGCCCAACGCCCAACCGCATAAACATTTATTGGCGCGGTCACGTCTGCTCGGTGTCCGCGCAGACGCAAACCCCACGCAAAACTGCGCCGAGTTTGCGCTGGCGCGGACACCGAGCGGACGCGTTGAACGTCCGCGACGGTTCGCGTCCGCGCTGGGGCCACTTGCCAGCCCCCTGGCGTCTTTTTATAAGACGACCCCACGCGGCGGGACGTCGCTATCCACGCACCCGCCCCCACACTTGCCTCCCGCGCCGTGACCAGAGCGCCACCAGAGCGACCAGAGCGCCGCCACCATGTCCAAGTGGTTTGGCCGCCGGAAAAAACGACCACGAGGCCTCCGGCTCCGGCTCCGGGCGCCGGCGTGGCCGCTCTCCCCCTCCCCCTCCTCCTCCTCCTCCGCCACCTCCACCGCCACGGGCACGCGTCTACCTTCCGGCACATCAGTGCCGGAACTACTGGCGGCACAAGTGCCCCGTCCCCTGGTCCAATGTCGGCCTGCCGGGCGAGTGGCGCTTGAGCCGCGACCGCGTGCCGGTGCCGCCCAATCTGGCCGCGTCTCTTCGCGACTAGAACGTGGCGCGGCCGCAATCGGCAGGCCAAGACCTAGGGGGTGGCCGCGTCATCCCCCCGCCCACCGTCGTCGCGCCCGAGGAGGAGGCCGAGAAGGCGGCATTCCAGGCCGCCGTCGCCGAGGAGGAGGCGGCGATCCAGCGCGCCATCGCCATCTCCGAGGCGGAGGAGAAGGTGATGTGGCCCGTCCTGGATTTCGTCATCCAGGAGAGCCTCAACGCGCCTCCTCCTCCTCGACGCGCCGGCGGGGCGCTCCGCATCCTCGACGGGCCACCGCCACCGCCACCGCCGCCGGACGTGAAGCCGCCGCCACCGCCCTCGCCATGGGCGGCGCACTTCATGCCGCCCTACCCGCCGCCTCCTCCGCCACCCTATGGTTCTGGGGTGGACTCGCCGCCGCGCCACCACCTGCCGGAGCCGGAGCCATTCCGGGAGGGGTGGCAGTGGGAGGGCGTGAACACCTTTTCAGTGTTCGTGCCCCATGGCGTCGGTGACCATCCCCATGGATGCCACCGACGAGGAGGAGCAGCACATCAAGGAGGAGGCGTACACGCGCCACCTCGCGTCCGAGCGCGCCGAGGCCGACCGCAAGATGAACGCGGAGTACGCCGCCTCGCACGCCGCGGCCGTCGTCGACCCGCCGCCGCCACCGCCACCGCCACCGCACAGCGCCAGGGAAGCCCGCCGGGAGGCCAAGAGGGCGCGGCAGGCCGAGCGCGCGGCCATGGAGGAGCGCTGGCGGTGCGACTTCCCCTGGGCGCCGGTGCCTGCGCCAGTCGTCGACCTCTCTAGCGACGAGGAGGACGACATGGACGACGACGGCGGGAACGACGCGTAGGCGGCGGCATTGGCGTGCAGGGCGCGGTTTTTATTTTTTTAGATTTTTTAA
Source organism: Bromus sterilis (assembly GCA_950022295.1). Taxonomy (NCBI): domain Eukaryota; kingdom Viridiplantae; phylum Streptophyta; class Magnoliopsida; order Poales; family Poaceae; genus Bromus; species Bromus sterilis. The sequence goes on from OX465597.1 coordinate 352,555,368, forward strand.
ATTTAAGTTTTAATGTAATGGGAACGGTTTAAATTTATGTTTAATTAGTTAAATTCATGTTTAATCAGTTAAATTTCTTTTTTATTTTTGTTTTGAAAATGCGTTTGCGTCAGCGCGTTGTGCGACCGCGTAAACAGCGGACAAAAACGGACGCGATAAGCGGACGCGTCCGCGCAAACCGGACAAATCGGTGTCCGTTTACATCGGCGCTATGGAGTTGCCTTTACGCACACTCTCTAGCATTGTATCCATCCATTCCATCCTCTGCACGCCATCCAACAACCCGCCGCCCCGCGCCTTCATCTTGTGACGCGGCTGTCGATGCACTCCTCCTCCGGCGATGTGTCCGTCCGCTCGAGGACGAGAGCAAGCATGGGGCTTCCATGCTACTGGCGCCGGCGCCGGCGTGTCGTTCCAACATCGCCTTGTCGGCGACGAGGCAGCAGAGACGCGGATGATGGGGCCACACGCGGAGGTGGTCTTAGGATCCGGCGCGGCTGATGGATGCCTCCAGTCGCTGAAGCTGCAACTGCAGCAGGCGTGTGTGAGTCTCATGCAAGGTGTGGCGGTGCAGGACCTCGTTGTCGACGTACTCGCTGCGTTGCAGCACGACGACGACGCCCATTTCTGCCCCGTGCTTCTCAAATGGCTACACGACAGCCCCTGGCTAGAACTACAACTCCCTTCTGCCCTACGTCTTTAGGTGAACAAACTAAGCTAAATTCTGTGTTTTGTAGGGAATAATTTAAGCCGTTATCGATTCATCAATTGCTAGAAGATGATCTTCATCTTTAGGGATCCCCTCTCGCCCATGATCTTCATCTTATGTATGGAGCCACACCACCGCCTCCTTCAGCTTGCCACCGCCCGCGGACTCTTCGCCCCATTGGCATCCAGAGGCTTGCGCCAGCGCGTCTCCATGTTTGCAGACGATGTGATGGTGTTCTTCCGTCCTTCAGCCGAGGAGGCGGAGACTTGTGGAACGATGCTACGGCTGTTTGGCCAGGCCTCTGGACTGGTGGCCAATATGACCAAGAGTGCGGTCATCCCGATTCGGTGCTCTCAAGCGGAAGTGGATATGGTCTGCGGCTCGCTCGGATGCATGGAAGCGGGATTCTCATGCAAGTACCTGGGACTCTCATTGACTTTGAGAAAGCAATCTGCTGCACAGCTGCAGGGGTTGGTCGAGCAACTTGCCGGACGCCTGCAAAAATGGAAGGCGGCACTGCTGCCGAAGAGCGGCCGCCTCCTCCTCATTACTTCCGTGCTATGTGCGATCCCGATCCACTCCATGCTCGCGCTGAACCTGCCAAAGAAGACATTGGCAGCCATGGACAAGATCTGTTGGGGCTTCTTGTGGTGTGGGCGGAAGGACGCACGGGGAGGTAATTGCGCGGTAGCGTGGGATATGGTATGTCGTCCGCGCTGGGCTGGCGGATTGGGAATCCCAAACTTTCGATGGCTCAACCTGGCCCTGCAGGCTAGATGGCCATGGTTGCAGCGTACCGACACTGATCGGCCGTGGGCAGAATTCGTAATCCAGGTGCCCGCGGACTCGCGAGCCCTGTTTCAGGCGGCTGCGAGGGTGGAGGTGGGCGACGGTGCCTCCGCCCTATTCTGGGAGGATCGGTGGATCCAAGGGTTTCGGGCAAGTGAGATTGCCCCAACTATATATGCGCGGATCCCTCGGCGATCGCGGACGGAACGCTGCGTCTCGGATGCGCTCACCCAGGGAGCCTGGGCCCGAGAGGTGGGGCCCGACCTCAACGGGGAGGAACTTGCTGAATTCTTGGATCTCTGGCGGCGCATCTTGCTTGTCCGCTTGGAAAGTGGCGTGGAGGATGTAGTCTCGTGGTCGTGGGAAAAAGATGGCAACTTCTCGGCGCGATCGGCCTACGCCGCCAAGTTTATGGGGTTGGAGGTTTCACCAACGGCGTCCTTCACGTGGAAGTCCAGGGCACCTTTGCAATGCCGCCTCTTCTCGTGGCTGGCGTTTAAGTACTGATGTTGGACCTCAGACAGACTGGCGAGACGGGGTTTACCGCACCAAGCTGTTTGCCCGCTCTGCGACCAGCAGGCAGAAACGATGCAACACCTCATGCTGGACCGTGTCTTCGCGAGGCAAGTGTGGCATTGGTTTGCGGCTGGTTCGGGTCGGCCGGATATCGAGCCTGGAGGGGAGGAAACCCTTGTGGACTGGTGCCACCGCCAGGAGCTAGACAGAGGTAGGAGGCACTCGGTACGAGCGCTCTGTCTCCTTGGTCTCTGGATCATCTGGAAGCACCACAACGCGGTGGTGTTCGACGGAGCCACACCATCGGTCCAGGCATGCCTCCGGAAACTTGAGGAGGAAGGCAAGGCATGGGTGAAGGCTGGACTTATCAGAGCAAGTGGGGTTCTAACGTGGGTAGTTGACGAGGGATAGGCGCGTAGTCAGATGTGTGGGTGGGTCTGGCTGTGGCCAGTTGTAAATGCTTTGTAACGCTGTGGATTTGGGAGTCTTTCCCTTCCTTCTTTAATGAATGATACACATGCTTGTGCGTATTCGAAAAAAAAAATCAATTGCTAGAAGAGTTGCTTGGATTGTTTGCTAGAAAAAACTGTTTTGAGTGTTTTGCATGATAATAGAACATCACCATTTTAACAACCTAATTTTTTGTAGACTTTTTCAAAATTTTATTTTTGCAACCCTAGCTTTTGCCTTGCTAGGGATCTTAAAATTATTTTAAATAAAAGATAGGGATACTTGCTAGAAACAGTTGAATCGTGACATATATCAGTTGCTTGATTTTGTTAGAACAATTGCTTGTACTGTATTTGTTAGGACAACTGTTTTCTTTTTGCTAGGATAATTTTGCATTTTGTTTTTTATAACGTAGTTGCTTGAATTTACTAGCACAATTACTTGGTTTGATAGGAGAGTTACTTAGTTTTGACAGAATAGCTTCGCACTGTATTTTACTAATATAATTGCTTGCATTTGCTAGAAAGTTGTTTGTATTTTTGGCTAGGGACAATTGCTTTGGATCTCGCAAGAACAGTTGTGTTGATTTTTCTAGGAGGATAGTTGCAGTCGACGGGGAGTTGCATAAATTTCATTTAGGAGTTGCTCAAAACACACACTTGTAGTTGCTCTTTTTTCTGGATATGAGTTTGTTTTTCGAGAGAGAGTTGCTAAAAACGCACATTAAAACTTGCTATTTGTTCAGATGGAAGCTTTTTGTTCGATGGAAAGTTGCATAGATGTTGGCTAGGAGTTGCTCAAAACACACGTTCACAGTTGCTCTATGTTTGGATATCAGTTTTTCATTCGATGACGAGTTGCTCAAAACGCACATTCGTAGTTTCTAATAATTCAAATATGAGATTTTTATTTGATAAAGAGTTGCATAAATGTCGGCTAGGTGTTCCTCAAAACGCACGTCTGCAATTTCTCTTTGTTCGGATATGAGATTTTCCTTCGATATAAAGTTGCGCTAAATGCGCGCCCCTGGTTGCTATTTATTCTGATATGAGTTTTTCTTTCAAAAGGGAGTTGCATAAATGTCACATAAGAGTTGCTCAAAATGCACGTACCCAGTTGATCTTTATTCGGATATGAGTGTTTCAGTTGATGGATTTGAGGATGAGTCATGGCGTAGTTGTCGAAGCTGGGCATGGCATAGTTGCTATTTGTTCGGATAGATCTCCTCATGGCATAGTCGATTGGAGCTCCTCATGATTCGTGTGTGCGTGGTGGTTATAGAGCTTAAATAAAGCGCACATCAACCCTAGTTGCATCATTTCATAATGCAGCTTCTTACTTTTATTATGATAGTTGCTTGGTTTTGTAGGATAGTTGATTGGTTTTTATAGGGGCAATTTTGCATTGTGTTTCTTATAGACCAGTTGCTTGAATTTGTCTGGACATTTGCTTGGTTTTTACAGGATAGCACATCGTGTTATAATGCAGTTGCTTGCTTATGTTAGGATAGTTGCTTGATTTTGTGACGAAAGTTGTTTCCTTTTTCAAGGGTAATTTTGCATTGTGTTTTTTATTAATCAGTTGATTGATTTTTCTAGGATAGTTGCTTGACTTTAGAGGACAGTTCCTTTGTTTTGCTAGAATAATTTTTCACTTTTTTGTAATATAATTGCTTAGATTTTCTATGAAAGGTGCTTTGATTTTTTGCTAGGGGAAATTACTTTGGATCCTTCCAAAACAATTGTGAGGATTTTCCTAGGGGGTAGTTGCAGTTGATATTGTAATAAGTCTGCACTTATGAACGGGGCGATGGGGAGGTGATGGCGCGGCGTATCCACCGTGTAAGACAATGGCGAGGGAGGTCGCAGACACCCTCACAGCAAATGTCGACAAGGCGAAGTCGCATGCCACACGGTGGTTGTACAGGTCACTAGCAACCCATGCCACCGCAAACGCGTCGTGCCAGAGGTGTCGGACTCCGACCACGGCGGATCAATCATCGACCTCACATCGATCGATGACATGTTAGTTCATGGGCTCCAATGAGGGAAAGTAGGACATGGGAGACGACGACGCCTCGGGTCTCATGAGACAATCTGTTTACCATGTCCTAATCTACCTCGCCGGCGATCGGATCTTCCCTCCCTGAGCCTCAGCCGTTCGCCAGACATGGACACGATGGTGGAGCCGGACGAGCTTTTCTCATGACAGTTTCTTACTTTTGTTAGGACGGTTGATTGGTTTTTCTTATAACAGTTGCTTGGTTTTGTTATGACAGTTGGTTGATTTTTCTTATGACATTTTCTTTCTTTTCCTACGATAGTTTCTTGGTTTTTTAGGACATTTGATTGGTTTTTCTAGGGCAATTTTTCTTTGTGTATTTTTTATAAATCAATGCTTGAATGTTTTAGCACAATTGTTTGGTTTTCATAGGATAGTTGCTTAGTTTTGCTAGAATATTGGTTGGTTTTCCTTGAATTTTTTAGGACAGTTGCTTGGTTTTTATAGAATAGTTGCTTAGTTGCACATTAACCCTAGTTGCATCATGTCATAATGCAGTTGCTTGATTTTTATAGGATAGTTGCTTATTTGCACATTAGCCCTAGTTGCATCATATCATAATGCAGTTGCTTACTTTTCTTATGATAGTTACTTTGTTTGTTAGGATAGTTGATTGGTTTTTCTAGGGAAATTTTGCATTGTGTTTTTTATAAATCAACTACTTGAATTTTCTATGACAGTTGCTTAGTTTTTCTTGGTTTGTTTTCTCATGAATCATAATTTGTGTGTGCGTGGTGGTTGCATAGGTTGTATGAGGCGTGCATTGACCCTAGTTGCATCTTGTTATAATGCAGTCGCTTTCTTTTGTTAGGACAGTTGCTTTCTTTTGTTAGGAAAATTGTTTGATTTTTCTAGGACACTTTTGCATTGTTTTTATTATTAATTCGTTACTTGAATTTGCTACGAAAGTTGCTTGATTTTTATGGGATAGTTTCTTAGTTTTTCTGGAATAGTTTTGCCATTTTTTTAAGACAGTTGCTTAGATTTTCTTGGAAAGTTGCTTGGATTTTTTGCTAGGGGAAATTACTTTGGATCCTTCCAGAAAAATTGTGTGGATTTTTCTAGAGGTTAGTTACTTTGGATCCTTGCAGAACCATTGTGTGGATTTTTCTAGAGGTTCGTTGTAGTTGATATTGTAATAAGTATGCACTTATGACCCGTTCGATAGGTAGGTGATAGCGTGGCGTGGCCGCCGTGTGAGACAAGGGTGCTGGAGGCCACGCACACCCTCGCGGCTGACATCGACAAGGCGAAGGTGCCTCCCATGGTGGTGATATGGCAACCCATGGCACCACAAACGCGTCGCGGTGGAGAGTGTCGGGCTCTGACCACCATCGTCGACCTTACATCGATCGATGACATGTTAGTCCATACTCCATAGGCTTCGATGAGGACAAGTAGGGCATAGGAGACGGAGGCGCCTCAGGTCTCGTGAGCCGATGTGTTTCTCATGTCCTACACTACCTCACAAGCGATCGGACCTTCACTCTCAAAGCCTCAGTCGTATGCCGTCCATGGACACGATGGTGGAGCCGGATGTGCGCCAACAAAGATTTATATTATATTTCACATTGCATTTAATTGTATGGATTTATGGTTTCATAATTGAGGTATACGGTTGTGGGAACAAAAAATTAAAGTCTGACCGGACACGCCTGTGGTCGTTTGATACACCAGAGTTGGTGTTGGGACACATCACCTCCTCCTTCCTTCCGTTTATTGATCTGCTCAACATGGCTGCCCTCCCAGGGGTGGGGTGTGCCTTACTTCCCCATCGACCTTTTAGTCATGTTTTCATGAATTGATATGTGTCCTCATGATTCGTGTGTGCATGGTGATTATAAATCTTAGATGTGACGCGCATCAACTCTAGTTGCACCGTGTCATAATGCACTTGCTTGCTTTTCTTGGTTTGTTAGAATAGTTGATTGGTTTTTCTATGGCAATTTTGTATTGTGTATTTTTATAAATAAGTTGATTCAATTTTCTAGGACAATTGCTTGATTTTTATATAATAGTTGCTTAGTTCCGCTAAGTTCGTAAAAATCTATCCATATGAGATCTAGTTTTGAAGAATTCATTGTGAGAAACCCAATTGTGAAAACGGATCTGAATTCCAGTAAACGAATCAAAAGTTATAGCTTTAAAAAAAATTGAACCTTAAATAAACCACGTACATAAGAATTTATCCTTTTTTTCGAAAACTGTTGTTAGTTAACATAAAGCTTTCTTGATTATGAAGGTCTGCCCGATTCCACAAGCGGACGCTCGGGCGCTCGTTAGCCACGTTCTAAAAAATAACGAAGGAAGTACCAAACAACTTCATTTATGTGGAACTTAGTATCTTTAGGTATCGCCCTACGGACTACATCAACCGAGTCGCCCCCCTGTTAGACGCTCACTAGAGTCAAACAGTGCAGGCAGCGCGTGAAAGCCAGATTGAATGGGCCAAACCAATTCTGGCGATTGATTTTTGTTGGAAAACTAGTTATTGGATGTTTTCCTCTTTGGTTTTTCTTATTTTCAATTTGTAAAATTGGTATGTGTTCAAAAAAAGTTCCATATGTATTTAGAAAAATGTCCAGCACATGTTAAAAACAAGTTCATCGTACACTTAATAAAGTTAAGATTTATAAAAAAAAGGTCCAACATATGTTAAAAAAAGTTCACCATACCTTTGTAATTCTTTTTAGAATACGAAAAAAGACACTCATCATGGATCCCAGAATATTTTAACCTACACTAAAACAAATTCAGGTTGCATAAAATAATTCATCGCATATACAAAAACCAACAGAAAAACTAACCTTAGAAGAAAAAACAAAAATATAAAAGAACCAAAAAACAACAAAAAAAACCAAAATAAAATAAAAAAGAGAAAACCAAAAGAGAAAAGCTAGAAACGAACCGGAAAAATAAATAAAAAACAAACAATCAGAAAAAGGGAGCGAAAAGTCCCAATCACTAGTTAGGGGGTACCCTTTGCGGAGGTCATCCGCGCGCGTTTCGGGCATGCTAAGTGTTGCGTTCTGATGCATTTCGATGTTTTTCTTTAGCCCCTCAACGGTTGACACATGGCAACTTGAGGATGTACAGTCGCAACCACAGCCGCACGTGCAGCCATAGGCACAACCACATCCACGAACTCAGCTACGGTACATCCACAACCATAGCCACAACGATAGATGCAGTCACAGTTTTTTGTGCAGCCACTGGTACAACCACAGTTCCTGCTCAGCTACAGGGACAACCACATGCGCATCCACATGTGCACAACATTCCTGCTCATACAACCACAGTCCGTGTGCATCCACAGTTGTTGCTTCGCGCGGGATACAGTCAACGCGCGACACGTGGCAGCTCCGGAGTGCGCCAAAGTGACCTCCACGGGGGGAGGGTGCCCGCTGATACGGTGAGGAAGATAGTTCTCTCACTTCTCGTTGGTTACCCCAAGTGAAATGTGACATGTAGCATAGCAGCAAATTTCCCTCGGTGAAGATACCAAGGTTTGTCTCCAGTAGAACTCGCAGAAATACAAAAGATGGTAAAGTGAACAATGGCGCGTTGACAATCTAAGGTTGCTTACTTCACCTGGACATGCACACACAGCAAATAACTTTGCTCCCAACGAGTACAGATGAGTTGTCAATTCCTCCGGCCTTGCTGTTTACAAAGGATCAACGCAAGAGATAATAATAGTGGCAACGTGATCACGCGAGAGTTGACGGGTATAGTCTTCTCGCCCTTCGTTGGTGAGCCCCAAGTGGAAGGCGTGATGAAGCACAACAGCAAATTTCCCTCGGTAAAGATACCAAGGTTTGTCTCCAGTAGGACTCCAGAGATGATAAGTAGGTGTCAGCGGCGCAACTGACACGGACTTGCACACAGACACAAATAACTTTGTTCCCAACGAAGTTCAGAGAGGTTGTTAATCTCTCCGGTCTTGTTGTTCACAAAGGATCAAACACAAGGGATAATGATAGCAACTGAAAGTAAAAGCAGAAAAGTAAATGAGCGTGGAAACAGTAATGAGGATATGGACCGGGATACGTGATGTTCACTAGTGATGCCTCTCTCACAAAAGACGATAAAACTGCTATGCGAGGTAAACAAATTACAGAAGGGCAATTGACAGGATTATGAACGCACCGCAATGCTAACTATGCTACAAAAGAAAGGAAGAGGCTCAAAAGCACGGGCAGTACGCCAAAATAAGTAGACCGAAATCCAACTGCATCTACTACTAATCATCCACCTTGAGATATCTATCCAGAACATCTCGCTGGTATTAAGTTGCGAGCCCCACCCAAAGTGTAAACCCAAAGCAACAGACAACTGCATTAAAAAGCACTTTGCGTAAAGTAAAAAATCCTTGCAACCGCGGTTACAAGCATCGTTGTTTTCCCCCTTGTGACAACATCACATCCCCTAGACTCATGTTTCTGTCACTCAAGCGTGTCATCGGGGGGCATGAACCCACAATCGAGCATAACGTTCCCTCTTGGGGTTACTACCTACTACTTGGCCAAAGCAATAAACAACAACGGAGAACATGCAAGAATTACTTAGGAACAAAAATATAAGAGATAAAAACCAAATATATTACTCAATCACAATCTGAACATAATCTCATAATCCATCAGATCCCATCAAACTCAGCATAGCAACAGCAGAAAGATTACAAAAGTGCCTCGATCATGTAGGGCATCTCACGAGGTCTAAACCATGAAGAACAAAGAGGGGAAGAGAACATCACATAGCTACTGATCACGGACCCATGGTCCAAGGAAAACTACTCACGAGACATCCGGGGAGCATCCATGGTGGAGAGGAGACTCCCGGAGGTCGGCCCTTCCTTCGGCAGGGTGCCGGGAAGAGGTCTTCTGGTGCTCCCGATCTCGGAAGCGCGGCGGCGGCGGAACAGAGGAGAGATCGCGAAAAAGGGTTCTCCTCTCGGAAGTTTCCCGTGACGGAGAATATATAGGCGAAGGGGGGCAGCCAGAGGTGGACCAGGGGCCCCAAGCGCCCCCTGGCGCGGCCAGGGGTGGGGCCGCGCCGGGTGGCCGCCTGGGCCACCCCTGGATCCCCTCTGGCCCCACTCGGGCTCTTCACGAAGCTTCCTGTACGCTGATTTTTCCTATATTTTCCCGGAATTTTTCTGGCACTTTTTGTATGGGGGAAAACTGAAATAGAAAAACAGCAGAAAATAGGAACTGGCACTGTGGTGCACTGAGTTAATAGGTTAGTCCAAATATGATCAAAAGTGTATGAAAGTGTATCTAGATCATAGCAATATCACACAAAACATGCATGGAGTAAGCAGAAATTATAGATACATTTTGGACGTATCAACATCCCCAAGCTTAATTCCTGCTCATCCTTGAGTAGGTAAATGATAACGGCATAATTTCTGTGGTGACATGCTAGCAACCATATAAGAACTTTGAAAAGTAAAACAATAAAGGTTAGAGATTCAATTCAAGTCATAACATGCAAGAGTCTATATTAGCATTGAAACAAGTAACAAAAGAACATTAGGTGCAAGAGCTCTCGCTGTCCGTGACTCGAATGTCTCCAAATGGTGTTTGTGTGCAAGAAGGGGGATAGGGAATACAAGAAAAACATTTTTTTGGTGAGAACTCAATCTACTAAAGTTTCACACTCGGTCTTTTTCTGGAATCTTATCTTGACTCGTCCCCAGTCCACTATCAGGTACAAGTCAATTCGATCCACTCCTTTTTCAATATTTTGAGGACTCATGCAATGGATGAGCGTAAGCACGAGAGTTGACACTTAGGATGGCAAAGAGATAAGTGCGGAGGAGGAAGACAAAAAGGATGAGAAAGGCTCACATCAATGAGGACAATCATAGGCAAGAGATGCCAAATGATAGATATGATGTGAGGAGTAGGGATTGCCATGCAACGGATGCACATACGAGCTAAGAAGCTCTCCAATGGAACTAGTGGGGGTGCATCTAACTTGCTCGCTCATGAAGACCTAGAGCTCGTTTGAGGAGGCTCATCCTTGGAATATGCAAGCCAAGTTCTATAGTGTGAAGGTCCCCACATAGCTATATGCATAATGATCATCTCTATGGAGTACAAGAATATAAAGGGAGTACTAGTGCGGATCTCTCAAAAGGATAGTAGTGTTGCCCCTTTCTCTCTTTTTATTTCTTTTTCTCTTTTTTCTATTTTTTTGTATTTTTTTGTGGCCTCAATGGCTCTTTCTATTAAACTCTCATTTGTCCTCTTTGGGATCTTTTATTGTTTCCACTTTGGGATCTTTTCCTCACTTAAGGGCAACACTCTATTTTACAAGAAGGTAAAGGAGATCTTTCACACTTTACAAGGTACTCAAAATCATAAAGAAGATGTAACTATCATGATGTATGCAATGTATGTCGCTGCCAGTGTAGCAGGAACATGTATGACATGAAGATCAAGTCATCAAGAGGTGGATGTTGCATGGCAATATATCTCGGAAAGGCTATGGAAATGCCTTGATAGGTAGGTATGGTGGCTGTTTCGAGGAAAGATATAAGGAGGTTTATGATGACAGAGCGTATCATGCCAAGGGTTTGGATGTACCGGCGAAGGTGGACACCAACTCTCGGAGTGAGAAGAAGGCAATGCACGGCACGGGAGAGGCTAGCAAAATATGGGAAGGTGGAAGTGTCAACTTTCAATACTTACATTAGTCCGAAGAACTCATGCACTTATTATCGGTAACTCTCAATCTAAAAAGGAGGTTCACAAAGAGACAAGTACCCCGAGGAGGAGTGTATGGGGGTTTGGTTATCCTTGCGCATCCTCGACTCATGGTCCGTGAGTGTTCTCTATTATTAGATCTCTCCAAAGATTAGTGATCTATCTAGTAGCTAGATTTCTCAACTAGTTTTGTAGGTTTTGAAAATACACACGGATTGCCCAAAATACGACACCTATCACTAATAGGCTAGAGCTCTTGACACCAAAAGTTCAAACATTACTCACAACAATACCTCAAAACTATTGCAAGTTACTACTAGAATTTAATAGCAACCTCAATTACCTACTTTCAAGACAAGACACAACTCAGTGCAACAACCAACTCTCTTTAACAAGATAAACATGAAAACTAAAAAGAGTTCCAGCAACAAACTAAACAAAAGCCAAGGCTCTTGCTAAAGGCAAACTAAGACTAAGACTAAACATGGCAGCAGCTACGAAAAGATAAAGAACACACAACAGCAAAAAGATAAGCAGGAAAAATCCTATGATGTGTTCTAGATTTTGAAAGTGGAGCGTGTTTCTCTCCCACACAAAGTAAGACATGATCTAACTTGTTATGAACAACAAGCAAAGCTAAAGAAAACTAAAAATAAAACCTAAGAGCGAGACGCTCCAAGCATAGCACATAACGCATGAAGTGATAAAAATATAGTGAGACGAAGGACGAACTGATGATTGTTGATGGAGAAGGGGATGCACGGAGGCATCCCCAAGCTTAGACGCTTGAGTCTCCTTGAATATTTATTGGGGATGCATGGGGGAATCCCCAAGCTTGAGCGCTTGACACTCCTGGATCTTCTTTCATCATCTTCCACCGCACACTTGAAAACTCCCTTCATACATAACTCATCATAAGCTGATTAGAGAGGTTAGTACCCTTAATAAAATAATTTTTCCCCGCTGGATATAAAGATATTCTTGAAGAGCTACTGTTTCTCAAGAGTGCCAAAAAGTTTTTGCAAAGAAAAAGCAAGCTTAAGGTTTGCAAAACTTAGGAGAGACAAAACGTGGCAGAATCTGTGAAAAACAGAACAGCAGGTAGTAAAGAATTTTGTAGGGGCACTTCTGCAACTCAAATCAAAAAACTCAGAACATACAGAAGTTTTAAAATAGTATAGAGCACGCTTTCAAAAAAATCAGATCAAAAATATGATCTGGTGATTTGATTCGAATTTTTCTGTCAAGGGACAGAATCTGTTTTCTGGACAGCACGTCACAACTTTTGCTTCCCTTATCATAAGAGGCTATAACTTGGCACAAAGCTGAAAAATAAAGATACAATGATGTTGCTACAGTAGTAACAAACATCAAGACACAAAAAAAAAGCAAAAACAAACCTAAATTCGTTGCGGGCTGCCTCCCGAAAGCGCTTTTATTTTATGCCTTTAAGCTAGGCATGATGCAAAAGAAGAATCAAGTTTTATCAAGAGAAAGAGAATAACTAGCCCGTGTAACGGACTCAAAAGGTAACTTGATTTTCTTTCTAGGGAAGTGTTCCATCCACTTTTTGAATGGGAATTGGAATTTTATATTCCCCTCTTTCATGTCAATAACCGCACCAACGGTGCGAAGAAAAGGACGTCCCAGAATAATTGGACACAAAGGTTCACACTCTATATCCATAACAATAAAATCAACGAGAACATAGTTGTCATTGACAATGATAAGAACATCGTCGATCTTCCCCAAAGGTTTCTTTACGGAAGAATCAACAAGACTAACACCAAAAGAACAAGGCTCAAAGGGCTTCAATTCAAACATATCAAATATTCTTTTGGGCATAACGGAGGTACTAGCTCCAACATCACATAAGGCATAGCAAGAGAAGTTATTTAATTTAATTTTGATCATAGGGTCCCAACCATCATCTAGCTTCCTAGGTATGTAGGCTTCTACTCTAAGCTTCTCCTCCCTAGCTTTGATGAGAGCATTTGTGATATGCTCCGTGAAGGCAAGATTAAGTGTGCTAGTGTGGGGGTCTCTAGACATTTTGTGTAGCAAGCTAATAACTTCTGAGAGGGTGCAACTATCAAAATCAATATCACTACTATCAAAGGTGGTAGTAGTGTCGTCTAGGCTCACTTGTTTGAAACCCTCTATGTTCATAGGAGTTTCTTCATATTTGGTTGAGGTATTAGCATCACCATTAATAGGTCCAACGGGACTAGGAGTGCATTGGGTGCTAATAGTTTGGGTGTCCTCAACAATTTGGATAGTGGCAACTGTGTGGTGTGTAGGAAGGCTCTTAATTCTATCCTCTTCCTCTTTTTCTCTAGCCCACCTTTCTTTAAGTTTAGCCATCATCCTAATATTTTCATTAATTTGTAATTGGATAGCATTAATAGGAGTGGCCTTATTCTCCTCAAGGGGAGAGGTTCTAATTTTAAGCATCTCAATATCAAGGGCTAAGCTTTCTACCTTCAAAGAGAGATTATCTAATTTAGTTAATTTCTCCTCTACATTTTTGTTGAAGGCTTTTTGGGTAGTGATAAAGTCTCTAAGCATGTTTTCCAATTCAGAAGAGGGGTTCTTGTTGCTAGGGTAGGTGTTGTTGTTCCCATACTTGGATGGAAACGGTCTAGGATTGCTAGCAAAATTTCCCCTATGAGCATTGTTGTTGAAGTTGTTTCTAGCAATAAAGTTCACATCTACTTGTTCTTGGGCAACCAAAGAATTTAAAGGGACTGTCGGGGGATTGGTACCCGGGTAGGCTGACCCAAGCGGAAGCAAGCTTTCAAGACAAGGATGGACCAATTGGGCTGCAGCTGGGCCGAGCTGGGCAGAGGTACGGCCGATTGCTCCAAGGCAATCGACCATACCAAATGCCAGCAGTCGGCCCAGGCGCAATCGGTCCACCCTTCCTTCACCAAAGACGATCATCCGATTGGTCCGCAGCTGGACCGAGGCCGATTGCCCAGAGCAATCGACCCTACCAGGAACCACCTGTCGGTCCAGGCACAATCGGAGCAACCTACCACCTAGTCGGGGATATGATTACGAGGTCATAAATACCATATCCCGAGATATCCGGGTGGCAGGAAGGCCAGGTCACGTCGAGGATTTGCTGGAGATACGGTGTCGACCTCCCCGCCGATTCCGCGGACAGGCCGACAAGACCGCACCCCCTAGCTCCACTGTTCACTCCTAGGTTCTACGAGGTAGCAGCATGGGCCGCCGCTCGTAGGCTCCGGGTCACCCGGAGAGGAGCAGTCGGTGGGCCCAGGCCGATTAGAGGATGACGGCTGGGCCCATTCGGCAATGAAGTTACCATAGTACCCTGGACTCACACTATAAGAGCCAGGGTACCCCCTCCTGCGCGAGGGACGCTACACCTTAGATCTCATTAACTCACTTCCTCCTCAGTTCATTTACTGCTTGTAGCCACTCCTGAGGGAAGCAGGAGAGGACCTTGCCCATGGCGGCGGTGTTCTCCTTCCCCTGAGAAGATAGAAGAGCAGTTATTGTAGCCCCTTCATAGATATACAAGAGACAAGCAGGAGTAGGGGTGTTATCTCTCCGGAGAGCCCCGAACCTGGGTACATCGTGGTGTCTTCACCGTGCTTGTGCCCAACTCGATTCCGGCACCATCGACATTCTCTCCCTCGTGTCTTCCCCTCACTTTAGCCATCCCCATGGCATCTGCCGTCACATATCGACGACAGTTGGCGCCCACCGTGGGGCAGACCGAGGCGTCGACTGGAGTCAAGATCCGGACGGGATTTTCCTCTGCATCAGGCGGCAGCCACGCCTCCGGCCTGATTCTAAGGCGTGGGGCAATCGATTATGTAGTAGACTACTCGGCGCGGTACAGGGCTGGAGCACCCTTGCCACCCGGAGTGTCGCTGCAGGTGGGAAGTCATCGCCTCTTCATTGGTAGCTTCCCTGAGGCGTATCCCAGAGACATCCGCATCTTCTCGTGTGCTACAGACCCGCTCTCGACCAGGGGCTGCGTCGCAGCGCCTGGCCAAGAGGAGGGCCGACTGCACGCCGCTGTCATGATGGCGGGAGCATCCTCATCGACCAACCGTGATCCGGAAAGCGCAGCAAGGAAGGCCAAGGAAGTAGCTGATGCGGCAGAGCGAATCGGCACCAGTGCGTTGCGGGATGTGTTATACACACCCGTGAACAGGAATGGTGATCCGGAGCAGTTGCATACCGAGCTGGAAACAGCACGGCTCGCTCTAGCTCACAGGGCTGAGCAAGTGATGGCAGAAGAGCGTCGGCTGGGGGCCATCACAAGGGAGTACAATGCAGCACATGCAGGACCGCGCCGGCCGATTGAGCCCGCAGTCCTGGAAGACCTAAGAAGCCGAGGAAGAGCAGTCAACGAACAGCTATTAGGGGCTGAGCAGCCGGAGCGTCCGAGAAGGCCGGTGCAACCGGAGCAACCAGCGCAGTCGGCATTCATCCAGAGGCCATCATATAGCACACCGGACGAGAACTTGAGAGCAGCCGAGCAGATAGCGCTCGAGCTGGAAGAGTTGGAAGGAGATGAGCGGCGCGAACAGTCGCGCCGAATGCGTGAGCTGATAGCGGCCGCAAAAGAGCAGAGGCTTGTAGCAATGGGCAATCAAAATGCTGAACCAGAGGCATCAAGAGGAACTGTGAGGCCGAATGCGGGAGCTAGCCAGCGACCGAATGCATCGCGCCAGAACAGGCATCAACCTGCACCATCTCGGCACGACAGCAAGGTCAGAAGCAATCGGCCACCTCCAGCAGCAAGCAAAAGAATGGAAGAGCCGGCTGTTAACAGCAGGCGCCATGACATGCCGCAGCAATCGGTGCCAAGACCAGCAATCAACACCCGACTTGGCCCTCGCCAAATCGGCCAGAACGACGCAAGGCATCGCATTGAGCTCCTGGAGAAGGAGGCTCAGGAAGATGAAGAAGGAGAAGCTGGCCCATCATGTTTCGGTCACCGCATTCGGACGGAGAGATTCCCCAAAGGCTTCACGTTGCCGAGAGACACTCCCAAGTACAATGGCTCGGTGAAACCGGAAGATTGGCTGTCCGATTACCTGACGGCAGTCCGCATTGCAGGAGGCAATCGGCGTGTAGCAGTCCGCTATGCACCTCTCATGCTGCAGGGCTCAGCGCGGACGTGGTTGAACAGTTTGCCCAAGAACAGTGTGAATTGCTGGGAGGATTTCACGACCGCATTCATCCACAACTTCACAAGCACATATGAGAGGCCTAACCTCCCGCGGCAGTTAGCTTTGTGTGTGCAAGGCAAGGACGAGCCCCTCCGAGATTACTTATCTCGGTGGATCAAGATGAAGAATTCATGCGAAGGAGTCCATGAGATCCAGGCCATTCAGTATTTTACTGATGGATGCCTGGCTGATTCAATGTTGATGCACAAGTTGCTCCGCAAAGACTTCACGTCGCTCGCCGAGCTCATGAAGGTGGCAAATGCGTTCGCTATGTCCGATTCTGCGATGCGCCCTATCCAACTCGGAGTTGGAGGTGTGATCCAGTCACCAGGGGCTCCGCAGTCGGACACAGGGAACCAAGGCCTCAGTCGGAAGGAGAGAAGAGAGAACAATCGCAACAACAACAACAACAGCCAGCAGAACAACGACAAGCGCAAGGACGAACAGCCTGATACTCAGTATGGCAGTCGGCAGGTGGCCGCTGTTCAGAATGAGGAAGATCCAGCGGCTGCAGGAGGCAGTCGGAAGATGAGACCAAATGTGAGACCCCCAGGGCAGATGAAGCCCAAGTACACGTTCGAGGATATGTTGGACGCACCATGCAAGTTGCATAGCACGCCTGGGAGGCCGTCTGCGCACACCACTCGGCAGTGTGACTTCGTGAGAAGGATTGCAAAGGGAGAAGCTTTACCACCACCACCACCACCACCACCACCCTAGAACAGAGGACCACCTCAGCAGCAGAACCAGTACCCGCAGCAGGATGCGGCTTACATGATTTTTACCAGCGAGTCCACAGACAAGGGCAGTCGGAGAGCCCGAGCCCAAGAATTTAATGCCACTATGCCTCCGATTCCCCAATTCATGCACTGGTCCGAGTGTCCGATATCCTGGGACAGAGCAGATCATCCCACCATTTTGCCGAATCCAGGCAACTATCCGCTGGTGGTGGACGCTCTGGTCGCAGGACCAAGATTTTCATGCAAGTTTTCTAGAGTGCTAGTTGATGGAGGAAGCATAATCAACATTCTGTACAGAGATACAATGCTCAAGCTAGGGCTCACAGAGCGAGACCTGGAGCGCAGTCGGACGACATTCCATGGGATTGTTCCTGGTCTGTCTTGCACCCCCATGGGTCGCATTCGGCTGGATGTCATATTTGGCACGGAAGAAAATTTCAGGAGAGAGCCGATTTGGTTTGAGGTGGCCGACCTCAGTAGTCCTTACCATGCTCTATTGGGGTTACCAGCATTTGCCAAATTCATGATCAATGCACAGCAGACATACCTGAAGATGAAGATCCCGGGGCCAAACGGCGTCATCACAGTCACCGGAGACTTCAGGAAGTCCCTCGAGTGCACATCCGCTGGCAGCAGTTTGGCTGAATCTCTAGTGGTGGAGACGGAGAAGCGCCAGCTCGGCAAAGTCATTGCAATGGCGCAAGCACAAAGCAAGAATCCACTTCCGGTTGGCCCAGCAAAGAGAGTAGATGAGGAATCGGCTTTTCAGTCGGCCAAGGACAGCAAGAAGATCGCTCTAGATCCCTCTGACTCAACCAAGTTCGTTGTAGTCGGAGCTGGACTTAGCGATAAATAGGAAAGCGAGCTCGTCGAGTTTCTCTGTGAGAATCGGGACATCTTTGCATGGTCTCCACAAGACATGCCTGGTGTTCCGAGAGAACTCGCCGAGCACAAGCTGCACATTTTCGGCCAGGCTCGAAGCCGGTCAAGCAACCCCTGAGACGTTTTTCTGAGGACAAGAGAAGGGCAATCGGCGAAGAGATTGCGAAGCTGCAAGCGGCAGGTTTCATCATGGAAGTGTTTTACCCCGAGTGGCTGGCGAATCTAGTCCTCATCATGAAAAAGAACAAGACTTGGCGTATGTGTATAGATTATACTTGCCTGAACAAGGCATGCCCGAAAGATCCGTTTGCTCTGCCCCGTATTGATCAAGTGATTGATTCTACGGCCGGCTGCGAGCTGTTGTCCTTTCTGGATGCTACTGCTGGATATCACCAGATCAAGTTGGCTGTGGAAGATCATATCAAAACTGCATTCATAACCCCTTTCGGGGCCTATTGTTATATCACCATGCCTTTTGGTCTGAAGAATGGAGGAGCCACTTATCAGCGCACGATTCAGAGGTGCACACATTCTCAGCTCAGCAGGAATCTCCATGTGTATGTGGACGATTTGGTGGTGAAGTCGGCAAAGGGGATCACATTGCTAGATGATCTCAGAGAAACATTCGCGAATTTGAGAACTTATCAGATCAAGCTCAACCCGGAGAAGTGTGTGTTTGGAGTCCAAGCTGGCAAGCTTTTGGGGTTTCTCGTTTCCGAGAGAGGAATCGAATGCAACCCCGAGAAGATAGCCGCAATAGAGCGCATGGAGCAGCCCAAAACCCTGAAGCAAGTGCAGAAATTCACCGGTTGCCTCGCATCTCTCAGCCGATTCCTCAGTCGGCTGGGTGAAAAGGCAATCCCATTGTACCAGTTGATGAAGAAGACCGAGAAGTTCACGTGGACCCCTCAAGCAAACGAAGCATTCCGAGAACTCAAGCGCATGCTCTCCACGGCACCAATCCTGGCTGCCCCGATTGAGAAGGAGCCAATGATGTTATACATTGCGGCAACCAATCGGGTGATCAGTGCAGTCATGGTGGTGGAGCGGCCCGAGAAGGACAAGGCACAGCAAATCCAGCATCCAGTGTACTACATCAGCGAAGTGCTCTCGGCATCCAAGCAGAACTACCCTCACTATCAAAAGATGTGCTATGGAGTGTACATGGCAGCCAAGAGATTGAAGCCGTACTTTCAAGCTCACCTGATCACAGTTGTCAGCTCGGCTCCATTGGCCGACATCATGGGAAGCAGAGATGCAACCGGAAGAGTGGCAAAATGGGCAATTGAAGTCGCTAGTCACGGTATCCAGTATGAACCTAGGACTGCAATCAAGTCGCAAGCATTGGCCGATTTCCTGGTGG
Organism: Bromus sterilis; assembly: GCA_950022295.1. Classification (NCBI taxonomy): domain Eukaryota; kingdom Viridiplantae; phylum Streptophyta; class Magnoliopsida; order Poales; family Poaceae; genus Bromus; species Bromus sterilis. The sequence continues at coordinate 352,574,807 of OX465597.1, forward strand.
ACTGGGCTGAAACTCAGTACATGCCGCAGCTCCCAATGTCGGATTGCTGGCGAATGCACTTTGATGGCTCCAAGATGAAGAATGGCCTAGGGGCTGGGGTGGTACTCACTTCCCCAAGAGGAGATCAGTTGCAGTATGTGCTTCAGATTCACTTCGCAGCATCAAACAATGTCGCCGAGTACGAAGCCCTTGTGCATGGTATCAAGCTTGCCAAGGAAATCGGTATTCGGAACATCGAGTGCTTTGGTGATTCCGACCTGGTGGTACAGCAGTGCTCGGGCACCTGGGATGCAAAAGATGCTAACATGGCAAGCTATCGATTCCTAGTGCAGCAGATCAGCGGATATTTTGAAGGTTGCGAGTTCCATCATGTGCCGAGAGCAAACAACGAGGCAGCAGATGCATTGTCCAAGCTAGGCTCCACAAGGCAGTCAATCCCACCAGGCGTATCTCTGGAGCATATCAAGAAGCCATCTATCATTCCATCCCCAGAGTCCGAGTCCATTTTTATCTCGGAGACCGATCTTGAAGCACTAAGAAAGGCAAAAGAAGTTCAACCGGCCAAACCTGCAACCGTGAAGAAGCAGTCCAGCGCCCAGGGTGTCTCGGCAACAGCACCAGGGGCTGCCGATTGCGAGCCAGGGGCTGCAGAGGAGAAGAAGAAGAGAAAAGGGAAGCAAGCAGAGGCTGCACTAGAAGGCACAACCTCTGAAGAGCCAATGACATCAGAAATTGCCGAGTGCAATGATGAAGCTCCAGTTCCAGATGAGAAGTCGGCACCAGGGGCTGCCGAATGCGTGCCAGGCGCCGCAGTCGGCAGTTTAGAAGCAGAGATAGAAATGACAGACGTCCAAGTGGCCGAGATCGAGGAGGCCAGTGCTCAAGAGGCCGAGATCCAAGAGGAAGTCCCACCTCAGCATGCGGCCGTAATGGTGGTCGTCAGTGCGCCGTCATGGGCACAACCGATTAGAGATTTCTTAGCAGATGGGATCCTCACACCAGATTTAGCAGAGTCCAGACAGATCAGCCGCCGATCTTGGGCATATACAATAATCAACAATGAGCTGATGCGCAAGAGTGCAACTGGTATCCTCCAGAGGTGTGTTGAAGAGGACAGAGGCTTGGAGCTGCTCAGAGACATCCATCAAGGTGAATGTGGTCATCACAGGTCAGCAAAGGCAATCGCCAACAAAGCTTTCCGACATGGTTTCTACTGGCCAACTGCACTTGCAGCGGCTGAGAATTTTGTGAAGCACTGCAAGGGTTGTCAGCGATTCAAGGCAAGGAGTCATCAGCCAGCATCGTCACTGAAGACCATCCCAATAGCTTGGCCTTTTGCAGTTTGGGGTTTGGATATGGTTGGACCATTCAAGAGAGCTCGAAGTGGCATGACACATCTCCTAGTGGCAGTCGACAAGTTTACCAAGTGGATTGAAGCAAGACCAATCAAGAAGTTGGATGGGCCGACTGCGGTTCGGTTTGTGGCCGACATCGTATGCAGATACGGTGTACCTAATAGCATCATCACCGACAACGGCACAAACTTTGCAAAGGGGGTGCTGGCCCGATATGCATCTCAGCAAGGCATTCGGCTCGATCTGGCATCTGTGGCACACCCACAGTCCAATGGTCAAGTCGAAAGGGCAAATGGACTAATCCTATCGGTTATCAGGCCCAGATTGGTAGAGCCACTTGAGAGGGCACCCGGAGCATGGATTGACGAGCTTCCGGCAGTACTGTTCAGCTTGAGGACCACTCCAAACAGGTCGACTGGATTCACTCCTTTCTTCCTGGTGTATGGCTCAGAAGCAGTCATCCCTTCCAACATTGAGTTTGATTCACCTCGGCACGCCCTATACACAGAAGAAGAAGCAAGATTGGCAAGAGAAGACGGCATCGACCTCAAAGAAGAAGCTTGTCTGTTGGCCTTGTCTAGGTCAGCAGTCTATCAGCAGAAGTTGCGGCACTACCACAGCAAGAAGATTCGTCCTCTCGCTTTCCGAGAGGGATACATGGTGCTAAGCCGAATCCAGAAGTCAGAGGGGCAGCACAAGCTATCCTCACCTTGGGAAGGGCCATTTGTTGTCAGCAGAGCGCTCAAGAACAACTCCTATTATCTGATCGACTGCACCAAGGGCACTCGGCACAAGGACACGTCAGGAGCAGAGACGGAGCGGCCGTGGAACGCCGAGTTGTTGTGTCCGTTCTATAGTTGAGCGGCAGAAAGTTATGTAAGCCATTCGGCAAACAATCAGTAAAAGTTATCATGTCTCTGAAAATGAGCATTCAAGTACTTTTGTATAATTTCATTCGAAGAGCTAGCCTCAATCGGCAACGCTCAGTCATACCCGAGATGTGCATAGCACACCCGGGGACTGGCCGACCGCGAGTTCAAGTAAATAAGCCATCGAGGCACGGGGACTGCAGGCTGGCCTTCAATCGAATACTTAGCTCGAGCGCAAATCACTAAAAGGTTTGTGGTATTGAGAAGGGTGGCGATTGAGGCAGTCGGTAGTACAAATCCCCGGGAAACAATTTGAAAGAGGCCACCAAGGGCACAGTCGACAGGACAAAGTCACCAATTGCGCCGCAAATCAGGACATCGGACCTTGTAGCGAGCAATCGGTGCCTGCTATTGCAGAATCCTTTGCGGTAAAAATATTGTCGTGTAAAAAATGAAAACTTATCGAACCTTGGCTGGATGTCTACTGTTGATCCGATTGCAGACCGCATGACGGCAGCAAGGTCGACACAGCAGACATCCCCAAGTGCAGCCGATAAAGGAAACCGACAAAGACGCAAAGTTGATCGCACATGCAAAAGTAAAAAACAAGCAACCGGATTGCATCAAAAGTAACAGGCCCAAGGCCGAATAAGGTCACTGCATCCAAGTCACACCCAGTAGGTGTCGACAGAATTAAAAATATGTCTTACAAGCGGACAGTTGGAATACCAATTAAAGATAACATAGCTTAAGCAGTCGGAGTCACTGAGCTGGAAGGTGGAGCAGCCGGGTCCGATTGAGCTTCAGAAGTTGCAGCACCAGTCTGTTTAGACTTCGGAGACGTCTGAGATGAGCCGCTATCGGAGAGGTCCTCGGCCAGGCCAGAGATGGTAGAGGCAGGGAGCGGATTCCCTCCCTGGTCGAGATACAGAGTATACTCGTAGGGAGAAAACCAATTCACCATAGTGCTGGCTAGCCGATTGACTTCGACGTAGGTCTTCTCAAGAAGTTCAGAGGAATTGTACCGAAGGCTGTACAATTGGGAGAGCTTCACTTGAGGGTACCAAGTCAGCACAGTCTGAAGAGCGGTCTCCGCACCAGTCCGACTGGCAGAATTCAGCAGAACGTCGATCCGACGTGGGATAGCCTTAAGGAGAGTCCGAGTCTGCTCAGTGGTGGCATTCGGAGTGTCCCCTTGGTCAGAATCCTCTTCATCCTGAGTGTCTTCCTTACGGATCTCGGCGGAGGAGTCGGCAACATTCTTCATCTTCTGGAGTCCGGCCTTGAGCTCAGTCGGCGACCACAGTGCTTCAGCAATCTTTAGAATTCCGAGCTTGAAGGATAGGGCAACTCCCTGGATAATAGGAATGCGGGCTTGGGTGCCGATCAGATATTCATGCCGGGTCCAGACGTTATCTGCACGGTCACAGGTCCCTCCAGCGGCGATGGTATCCTCTCGGGACTTGGCAACAGCTGCGTAGGCAGCCGCTTCAGATTCGGGCCAAGCTTCTGTGTCAAGAAGGAAGAGCATGAGTAACAAGATAAGAGAAGAAATCAACCGGAAAGTGCACTCGGCAACAAGGAAGGCTCACGACCAAGGAGGACTTCCATTTCGGTCAGTGTATCACAGAAGCCCTTGGCTCGGCGGCGCATTCGGGTGGTCTCCTCATAGCTGCGCTTCTCCAGTTCTTCGAACTTGGCGACGAGCTCATCACGATCTTGGCGAATGGAGTCTCGGGCAGAAATTGCTTCATCCCTCTCAGCTTGCAGAGCACCTCGGGCGGCGACGGCAGCATCCCGTTCAGCAAGAAGTCCATCACCAGTAGCCATCACTGCGGCTATGTCGGCAAGATGTTTCTTATCAAGAGCAGCCATTTCAGATTGGAGGCCTTGAATAGTCCGATTCAAATCTCTCTCTATCCCCTGCAGCCGAGTTACTTCTCCGGTGGCTTTGTCAAGAGCTGGACCTTGTTGGCTAAGTTCCGTAGTCAATTCAGCAATTCGGCCTTGAAGATCATCTACCATAGGAATAGAAGCTAGAAGAGAGCGCGAAGATTTGAGTACCAGAGCAGTTGTCAAATGAAGAAAAGACAGCGGTGAGATAGAGGATACCTCTTAGTTTAGTGATTTCAGCCGATTGGTTATTGACCTGCAGTTGGGCCTGGGCAAGGGTTCGAAGGCTAGTAGTATAAGCTTCCAGGAGTTTTTCGAAGACATCTGTTTCTCTTCCATGACAGCCTGAGAAGAACAGCAAGACGAAGTCAGACATAAAGCAAAAAACGCTAAAGATCCGAACCGATTGTAACCAATCGGCCCAAATCTCGGGGACTACACCCAGTGGGTGCGCTTGCGCGCACCCACCGGAAGAAAGTCTACCGATTGAGGAAGGCAAACGATAAAGCAAAAAACGCTAAAGATCCAAACCGATTGTAACCAATCGGCCCGAATCTCGGGGACTACACCCACTGGGTGCGCTTGCGCGCACCCACCGGAAGAAAGTCTACCGATTGAGGAAGGCAAGTGATAAAGCAAAAAATGCTAAAGATCCGAACCGATTGTAACCAATCGGCCCGAATCTCGGGGACTACACCCAGTGGGTGCGCTTGCGCACACCCACCGGAAGAAAAATTGCGGAAGTAAAAGAGAGGTACAGATGGAAAAGTTAAGGAGTTTACCGTATGGTGAGAGGTCAGCTGTTGAAGGTCCCGAGCAAGGGCATCGGTGAATTCGGTCACCCGGCTCAGAGCGCTCATCACGGGGTCCCGAGGACGATGCGGAGCATCAGGCTCAGCGCCGACATGACGGGCGCGAGAGTACTCGGCTCGGAATTGATCCACCGAGCGCATAAGAATCTCTGAGGGAGAAGAAATCGGCAGTGGCACTGAAGTGGGAACAATGGTGAAAGCTGCAGTGGTGAGGACTGATGGCACGAATGTTGGTGAAGGGCCGGAGGCACCCGAGTGCGGCGGCGGCGCAACCGGGCGAGTCGGAGCAGAGGTGGTAGTCGGTGGGTCAGATAGCACGGCCGGTGGAACTGTGGAGGCAACCGGTGGTGCCGACACCAAAATCGGCGATGGGGTCGTCACCATCAGCGTATCAGATGCGGTCATTGCAGCAGGGGAAGTTGCGGCAGGCGAAGCCGGGTTGGAGCAGCGCGGTGGAGACGGGGCAATCGGGTCGACCGGTTGCGTTCCTCCACCACCAGGAGTCACCCGGTCCGCTGCACCCTTGAGAGTTTGGGAGGCAAGGGTGGAAGAAGAGGTCTTCGAAGTCGCCGCAAGACGGGCCTTCTTGGCAGCGCGCTCGGCGTCCTTGGAGGAGCGATGAGCGGGTACCGACCGCTTGTGGACGGCAGCAGCAGGAGCAGCGGGCGAGATGACGGGGCTGGCACGGACGGGAATGTCGGTGTCAACGTCATCAAGCCCAATCGGCTCCCTGAAAGAAGAAAGGGAGAAGAATCAGTAGAAGCAAAGACAGTGAAGTAGGAGGCATAAAGATAAAAGCATACCCGATTGTCCTGGGTGCGCCAGTGGGCATTCGGCAGCGAAGCGGAGCGACGTTCAGCGGCGCCTGGATGGTCAGCCTCCGAGTTGTCCTCTCTTGGACTTGTTTGCCCTTGCTGGAAGTCGGCTTGTCCTTGGCAACCTGGCTGGGAGCCACACCAGAGGAGGAGCCGGCGGTCGAGGTGCGCTTGGCTGGCACCTTTGGAGGCTTGGCTCGAGGAGCTGCATCGGAACCATCACCCTTTGAGACACTATCATCATCACTCCATTCAGCCAAAAATTGCTCAAGGGAAGGGTCAGGCGTACCCCCTTGATCTGGCGGCCGAGTGTTGGTCTTCGGAGGGTTGGCGCGCTCGGCGTCATCATCATCGGCATCCATGGGGTCGGAGGATTCTCCGGAAGACTCGTCATCGTCTTCATCATCCCCACTGGACTCGGCGGAAGGAGTCTCGCCGTTATACTCGAGGTCGGTGGGGTCCTCTTCCGTGCGATCAGGGGCATACACGCCAGCTTCCTGGCCGTCTTCCATGAGGTCGGACTGAAGAAAGTGCTGAGAAGGAGGTATAAGCAATCAGAGCAATCGGAAGAGAAAGCAATCGGAAGAGCGTGCAACGGAATAAAAAGTAATCGGAGCATACCACAGGCGGCTTTCGCTGGCGAATGAGATAATCAAGCCCGAAGCGGAAGGGGTCAGGCAATGCGCTAGATGTGATGGCCTTCACTCGGGCGCAAAGATCTTCTGTCTTCACCCGCCACGTGCAGAGCCGAGTGGGATCTCGAGGTCCCGACACGTCGCAGAGGCGGTGCATTCGGCGCTGCAGGGGAAGAATCCGAGCGTGAAGCCAAGCAGCTACCAAGTAGGTTGGGAGGAGTCCCTCCTGCTCCAGCTGGGTGACCCTGGTAGCCTGGGCATCGACATCGCAATCTCCGACGCCGTGCTTCAGCGACCATTGATGCTTCTCAACCGGCCGGGCGAGAGAGAACTCGGGCAGGTTGAGGAGATCGGGGCCGTTGTCAGGTGATTTGACGTAGAAGAACGAGGTCTGCCAATTCTTGCAGGATTGGACGATCTCGGGGCTCGTGTATTTTGACTTGCCGGCTGCGACAAGGCAACTGCCGCAGTCGGTCATGTCAGTCGGATACGTTGGCTTGCCGCCTTCGATGGTGGCGGCCACCACAGCACCCGTCCGAGCATTGTGAGCTCGGAGGTTGAAGAAGCACTTCCAAAGGGCGACGCTTGGACGGCAGCCGAGGTACCCTTCGCAGAGCGTCACGAACCCGGAAAGGATCATGATGAAATTAGCTGCGAGATGGTGGGGTTGCAGTCGGTGGAAGTCAAGAAATCCGCGGAAGAAGGCGTTAGCGGGAAGGCCGAATCCACGCTCGAAGTGCACGACCCTCTCGCCAGCGCGTGCGCTGGGCACGACGTCGGCCCTGCCAGGGATGCGCCACTCGATTTCCGCAGGCATTTTCCGGGCGCGGATCAGAGACTCGACGGCGGCGGCGGTGGCCTGAGAGCCCTTCCAGCACTCGCGGCTCGCCTGCGACACATCTCGTCGCGGTGCCATGGTCTTCGTAGGCGAGGAGCAGAGAAGAGAAAAGAGGGAGGCGGAGCACGAGAGCAGAGGCGCAGAGTTTCCGCAGCGGCGGCGGAAGCAGTGGAGAGCACGAGCCCGTGGCCGGAGCAAGCGCAAGATGCAGAGGCCGGCGGCAGAAAGATTCGCGTGGAGTGGCGATGGCGCAGAGGAGAGAAGGCTGGAGGTCGAAGGAGGCGTTTGGGAGAAGGAAGAGGCGAATCCCCCCCCGGTGGCTTATATGGGCGGAGGGGGAGGGGAGTGGGATGATCCTGCGACTGTGTGGCCCGGTGTGGCCTAGGGCACAGGGAGGCCAACCGGCAGACAAGCGCAAAGGATCCCGGCGCAAAAGGCGAGGCGTGCGACGTGGGGGTCAGGCCCTGCAGTTATGTCATGTCGCGCGTGGGTCGTGGGTCGTAGTTCATTGATCACGTCGCGGGCGAATCGGAGGTAACCGTTGGAGGGAAATCGGCGAAAGATATCTTTCTCAAAAAGTGAAGACATAAATCGAGGGGGAACCAAGTCCAACCGGATGGAAATTCGGTCAGCCGAGTGTGATCTCCGAGTCGGCCGACGAACTCGGAATGACGCACTCGAAGAGGCCATAGCAGTCGGAGAACGTCAAGGCAGAGATTGAAAAACTGCAAAGACCCCGCGGTCAAGTGACCGTGGGACCTTTACAACTTTAGGGGCTACTGTCGGGGGATTGGTACCCGGGTAGGCTGACCCAAGCGGAAGCAAGCTTTCAAGACATGGATGGACCAATTGGGCTGCAGCTGGGCCGAGCTGGGCAGAGGTACGACCGATTGCTCCAAGGCAATCGACCATACCAAATGCCAGCAGTCGGCCCAGGCGCAATCGGTCCACCCTTCCTTCACCAAAGACGATCATCCGATTGGTCCGCAGCTGGACCGAGGCCGATTGCCCAGAGCAATCGACCCTACCAGGAACCACCTGTCCGTCCAGGCGCAATCGGAGCAACCTACCACCCAGTCGGGGATATGATTACGAGGTCATAAATACCATATCCCGAGATATCCGGGTGGAAGGAAGGCCAGGTCACGTCGAGGATTTGCTGGAGATACGGTGTCGACCTCCCCGCCGATTCCGCGGACAGGCCGACAAGACCGCACCCCCTAGCTTCACTGTTCACTCCTAGGTTCTACGAGGTAGCAGCATGGTCACCCGGAGAGGAGCAGTCGGTGGGCCTAGGCCGATTAGAGGATGACGGCTGGGCCCATTCGGCAATGAAGTTACCATAGTACCCTGGACTCACACTATAAGAGCCAGGGTACCCCCTCCTGCGCGAGGGACGCTACACCTTAGATCTCATTAACTCACTTCCTCCTCAGTTCATTTACTGCTTGTAGCCACTCCTGAGGGAAGCAGGAGAGGACCTTGCCCATGGCGGCGGTGTTCTCCTTCCCCTGAGAAGATAGAAGAGCAGTTATTGTAGCCCCTTCATAGATATACAAGAGACAAGCAGGAGTAGGGGTGTTATCTCTCCGGAGAGCCCCGAACCTGGGTACATCGTGGTGTCTTCACCGTGCTTGTGCCCAACCCGATTCCGGCACCATCGACATTCTCTCCCTCGTGTCTTCCCCTCACTTTAGCCATCCCCATGGCATCTGCCGTTACATATCGACGACAGGGACATCATGAGGATCAATAGAGGGTTGCTTGGTAAGTAGAGACATAATTAAGTCAACTTTTTCATTTAGGGAGGTAACTTCCTCGACAGAGTTTACCTTCCTACCTGTTGGAGCGCGTTCGGTGTGCCATTGGGAATAATTGGTCATCATTTCATCGAGAAGCTTCTGTCGGGACCCGGGGTTAGCGTATGCAAGTACAGTTAAGACATAGTCATATGGAGAGCCGAGAACCGCACCCACTTGTCTAAGCAGACAAGGCCAAGCACTGAACATTCTCGGAAAGCATCGTACGTGAGGGGCATCCCATCCAGGCCGGATGATCAACTGAGATGGGTCCTCATCGTCCGCACACAAGTCAAATGATATGGGTGGTGAACCCCCATATTCAAAGACAAGTCGCCTCAACCATACTACCGACTATCTCAAACTCTTACATAGACTTACTCCAGCCCGATCACTTAGTCGGGGTCTAGGGCGGGCTCGATCATACCACAAAGTGTGCACGAGACGGAGTCTCAAGTAATCGCATCGCGATGCCCCAAGCTGCGCACATCTAAGGGCCACTTGGTGTATGAAAGACCGCCAGCCAGAACACAACTAAGGTATCGAAAACCCATACAAAGACATGCATGTTATAAACATACACGCAGCACACATGCCTTGTATGAACAGCAGGTACCATTGCAATTCTCTACAAAGTATACATTTTATTTATAACTCTTATAGAGTACACACAGAGATCACATACATGTGATCCAACATTACAACACAGGCGGAAGCAAATTATGTCTGAGTACAGACAAGTTTAACAAATGGCTTAAGAAGCCTTATTTAAACACAAAGCCCTCCACGAGGGAACCAGTCTGTTGACTGGGACTAGACTAGTTTAACTTCAGTCGTCCAGCTCGATGAAGAAGCCACCTTCGGGGTCAGTGGCGTCATCTAAAACATAGATTAAGAAAACGTGAGTACAAAGGCGTACTCAGCAAGACTTACATAGGAGCTATACTACTCATGCACATGTGTCAATGTAAAGGGAGGTGGGGTTCACTTGCAGAAGTGCCAGCTTTGAATTGGCTAATCCTGAACTACGAGTACCAGACTTTGAGGTAAGAAGCGTACACGAGTCCACTACTTTCACCAACCAATACACCACTATGGTGCCTTCCTCGACTTCCCCACGAGGAAGCACGCCATAGCACTCACACTTATCTTGGTGTGTTTTAGAAGTATCCGGTTCAAATTGTCTAATAATCAAGCTAAGCTTTCCAAGCAGTCCATAACCGCGGACGCGGCTATTCTAATAGTTTTGTTAACCTTGCAAGGGTGTACCGCTACACACACATGACCATCATTTACCGCCTTTGATCTCGACACCGTTCAAGAAGTGTCGGCGAGGATGCTCACCACAACTGTTACCTCATAGCCGATCTAGTCCGAGAAAGCCGCCTACTTGGGTTGGTTACCACAATCGTGAACCCGGCCGGTTTACCGAAGTGGACCCAAGTGATGTGTGCGTGGTGCATAAGCCGGTCTCGGGTGAGCCGTTCTCTCACTTAGCATCCAGGCCACAAGGCTACCAGAACTCCGAACTATTGCGACATCTGGACATCGAAAGGGATGAGTTAATAGGTTGAGAGGGGTCAGTGAGCCCAATGTGTGGTTGTACTCTTCATCTTGGATCACCACACAAGAACTCGTACTAGGGCGGTGTTCAACGAGAAAACCCACTGTGTACTCCTACACAGCCTCTCATCGTTCACCTTGTATTAGGGTCGATTCACCAACACTTTTCTACCATCATCAACATGATCACTACCATCCCGACTCACATCACAGTAACAACATGGTATCATACTAAGCATGCAATAAGCAGTAGCATTGCAGGGGTTACATGATATCATTCAACTCCTACATTTGCTAGGATTATGGTTTGCTTACTACTGTGACAAAAGATAGGTCATGCAAAGGAATGGGTTCATCTATGCGGTAGAATCGTAACATGGTGATCATCCTATACAATGCATAAGCGAGACATGAGAGGGAAGTGGGATTTTATCGACATGATCAATGGGGGTTTGCTTGCCTTGCTGACGAGGTTCGGGTTCTGGATCTTCAGCGAAGGGGGTGACCTCTTGCTCCGGTTCCACCTCTACTCGACAAACAAAGCACGAAGTAGCAATCAATATGAATGCAATGCTCAAGCACATGATTAAATGTTTAAAACTTGAAGTATAAGTTTTGATGTGTGTGAGGCAATTCCATTTAAGTGGAGTATATTGCATTTGAAATGCAATTTCAAAATCCACATTTGAATTTAACTTAGCCAAGTTGAATGTGACATAGTTTGATCATTTTGAATCAACTTCAAATGTGTATGATATGCCTCTGAAGTGTGGTTGAATTACATCATAATTCCATGGTCCAAGTAGCAAAAGCATTTGGTTTGAATTTGAATTAAATTCAAATAAACCAAATGACATATGCTACTGGTCCCATTTTAAATTCAGCTCAAACAGAGTTGAAAGTTGCATATTTGGAAATATAATTTTCTCCTGATCATTTTTCATATATTATTTGTCCAATTTGGAGTTAATATGAATTTTCTATGAATTTCCAAAGTTTGGGGTATTTTCTGGATTTTCTGGAATTCTTTAATTCAATTAATCTCTGGAAATTCATTTAAATGATTTATTGCGCAATGCTGACGTCAGGGGGGGCTGACAAGTGGGTCCAGGGTGTCAGTGACTGGGTTAACTTAACCCGTGGGTTAAATTAATCCAGTGGCTTAATTAAGCCACTCGGCCCACTGGTCAGTGACCCAGGGGGTCATTAACTGGGCGATTAGTGGGGGGTTTTCTGGTTGACACGCCGGCGGCTAAACGCCGGCGACTGGAGTCGCGGCGGCGCTGCACGGGAGCTCGATTCCGTCCACCATTTGGAGCGCGAAGACCATCCGTTTGAAGCTCTCACTTGCGCGCGTCGAACGGGACCAAAACCAAGCGCTAGGGTGCACCGTACGCTCGCCGGCGTCAACTTTTGCGGCGACCTAGCTACGGCCACCATCGAGATTTGGCTCCAGGGCACGACTTGAGGCGAGGTTGGGCTGGTTCGACGAGGAGGAACACTGGGAACACAAAGGACATCATGGCTGGCTCGATTACTTAGCGGGTGGACCTCTCCATTGATTCCGGCGGCGAGAAGCTTCGGCTACCATGGCGGATCCGGCTAGAGCGAGTAATCCAGGGGAAGAAGAGAGGGTTTTCGAACCCGAGCTCACCAGGAACTCAGTAGAGGTGGTGGCGAGGGCTGGGGTGGCTCAACGGCGGCGTAATCGACGAAGTCCTTCACGGCGGCCGGCGGGAACTCGAGGAAGAATCAGGCGACTTCGAGGGCTCCGGGCTCGATTCCTTCTGCAAGTCGGTGAAGACGACGACGGCGAAGCGCTTGGACACCTTGGTTCGGCTCCTCGACGTCGTTGGCTGCGACTTCTCGCGACGATGAACGGCGGCTGCCCTCGGGGAAGAAGGGGAAAACGAGCAGAGAGCTTGAGAGGAGGCTGCGATGGGGAAAAAGTGAGAGGAGGCGATGCGGACGTCTCCTGGACACGTTTTGGAGTCTTGGGGTGGCCTGGAAGCTCCTGGGCGTCAAGGTGGCGTCCACGGCGGCGGCGCCGCGCCACCGAGCTGCTTGGCAGCGCGGGGTGGAAGACGACAAGGAGGGGGCTTCGCGGGCTGGGCCGGCTGGGGAGGTGGGCCTTGCCCCTGGCGAGAGGTAAGTCCTTTTCCTTTTTCTGTTTAATCTTTCCTTTCTGTTTTTCTGTATATTTGTTTTGACTTTGGTAAAAAATATCAAATCATTTTATTAAATGCTGAAAACTTTTATGTGGCCTCATAATAATATAGACTAGCCACTTATAAACTTTCAACATTTTTAAAATTCAAAAGATTTGAATTTTAAATCAAATAGGGGTATTTCATTAATTCCAAGGCACTGTTTCAATATTTTAAAAATCTATGAGCATGGGGTGGGTCCCACATCACTTGATATGTGATCACACTCATTTATAAGACTTTTCAAAACTCTAACATGAATTTTTGGAAAAGATTTTTATCTGGCCTTTTGAATTAATTCATATGGGGGGGTGTTCCTTCTCCCATTTTGATTTTGAAAATGATTTCCAAGATTTCTTTTGAAATTTTGACATGATGCAAAGGCACTAGCTAACCCTAGCACATACCTAACAGAGGGTTCTGACAGCTTCGTGGCAGCACCAAGTGTAGTTGACATAAAGATTCCTCCCGCGGCCGAATCTAACAGGTTCCGCGAGGTAAAGTTCAAGCCTGCATAAAAAGTCTGGATAACCATCCAGTTAGTCAAACCATGTGTAGGGCATTTCTTAACAAGAGATTTCATTCGTTCCCAAGCTTGCGCAACGTGTTCATTATCCAATTTCTTAAAATTCATAATGTTACTCCTTAATTGGATAATTTTAGCAGGTGGGTAGTACTTCCCTATAAAAGCATCTTTGCACTTATCCCAAGAATCTATGCTATTCCTAGGCAAAGATTGAAACCAAATTTTAGCGTCTCCCCTTAAAGAGAAAGGAAAGAGCTTGAGCTTAACAATACCACCTTCTACTTCTTTATACTTTTGCATATCACATAATTCAACAAAATTGTTCAAGTGTAAAGCAGCATCATCTCCAGCACCAGAGAATTGATCTCTCATAACAAGGTTTAGCAAGGCAGGTTTAATTTCATAAGAGGTAGCTGAAGTGGCAGGTGTGGCAATGGGGGTGCAGATAAAGTCTTGGTTGTTGTGACTAGTGAAGTCACACAACTTGGTGTTTTCAGTGGAACCCGTAGCAGCAGCAAGTGTGGCAGATTTTTTTGTGATTTTTGATAAAAGACACAAAGATAAAAACTGAAAGGTAAACTAACAAGACTAAAAAACAAAGGTAAAGGGTAGTATGCAACTCCCCTATCTTAGCACTCGGAGTCCCCGTCAACGGCGCCAGAATTTTTTTTGATGGCGCGAGAGTTGACGGGTATAGTCTTCTCGCCCTTCGTTGGTGAGCCCCAAGTGGAAGGTGTAAGAGCAAGTTTTGCCCCCGAAGGTTTTGGACATTGTTGGACAAAGCAGAAGTGGAACTAATATTGTTTTCGAGTATAAACAGATACTTAGGTTCCGAGAGAATGGAGTTTGTATGTAGAAGGTCGAAGGACAACTCGCTGCGGTGAAACTGCAGATATCTACCGAAACCTTTGAAGGAAGACGACCCCTAAAAATGTCGTGGAAGGAGATGTTCCTCTCGAGCAAAAGCGCAACGAGGAGAAAGCTGAAGCTGGTCGAAGACTTAGTTTTTTTGCTAGTTTCTCTTTATTTCTTGAGTCGTAAGAAAAACCGTACTATTAAGAGGGGTTTGCTAGTTGAGATCTTTGTCGAAGTTTGCTCTGCTCAACCAAAACCCTCAAAAGCCTACCGAGAGAAATCTTACCGAGTCGAGCGAATAGCTCGAAGGCAAAGTCATCGCACTTCGTGCCTTCGAGGGAGAACTCGTTCGGTGAGTCAACTTACTTGTTCCTCAAGTAATGTTGCGCAGTGATTGGAATCCGACCGTTGTGGACACGCGTCAAGCGGTTGCATCGGGTCACTTCAGTCATTTTACCCATCGGGATCGCCAACTATAAATACCCCGCACCTACCCGCCATTTTGGGTTGGCTGCTCCACTGAAGATTCTAAGACAGAAGTCTGTGAGCATCCCAAGAGAGATTCATCGAGAGAAAACCAAATCCCAAGTCTGAGCTGAGTTGAGCAATTCACTATGACTTAGGTCGAAATTAGCCGATCTTTTTATCTTGGAGAACTGCAAGTCTCCTAGACGGTTAGGCGTCGCCTGTCAAGCAGTCGAAGAGTAATTGTCACTGCTGAAGGAAGTTTTTAAAGGTCTCGGAGATGTCCTAAATCATCTACCACGAGTGAAAACTGGACAAGCTCGAGGAGTTTGTTGCAGTGGAGAATAGGACGGAGAGAGTTTTGCTCCAGGTGTTCAATCACCAGTCCCTCCAACCAGACGTAGCACTTTGCAGAGTGTGAACTGGTTTACCAAACATCGTCGTGTCAGGCTCGTTTTCCTTCATACATTTAAATTAAGTATTCTCTCGTAGCCTGTATGCCTTCGATGTTTCCCTTCGCCCTTAATTCTTTCGAGCTATGCATTACCTTCAATACTGTATTTCCTTCGAGATGTTCTTTGTCCCTCGCAGTTTGCATGAATTCCTTCTAAGTTCCTTAGAATTTTTAGAAGTGATCATTCACCCCCTCCCCCTCTGATCTTTCTTGAGCTTTCAATTGGTATCAGAGCTAGGCACTCCCTACGCTCTGCGTATTTTGGTCTAACAACCTGGAGTGTTGTCAAGAATGTCGTTTGTAGCTGTTCGCTTGGGGGAACCAATCCCTATTTTCAATGGGAAGGACTATTCCTATTGGAACGACAAAATGAAGAGGAATATCATGGCTATCAACTCTGCCGCTTGGGAAGTTGTCAAGAATGGTGTAACTGTCAAGGACACTGATGCCATTACTCCTGAAGAGACAAAGAAGATAGAGCTAGATGCTGAAGTCTGGGTATTCATCACAAATCATCTGATTCCTGAAAAATATCATGAGGTCAAGAATATTCCTTCGGCCAAAGGTGTTTGGGATTATCTCGAGAAGATTGGTGAAGGTGTCTCTACTCAGAAAGATGCTCGAATTGACACCCTTCGAAGCAAGTTCTATCGGTTCAAGAGGCACGAGGGAGAAAAAGTTTGGTCCATATACAGCAGACTCACTGCGCTGTCAAATGAACTGATTTCCCTCGGTGCAGATGACATTACCAATCGGATTATTATCAGAACTTTGCTTCGTTCTCTTGATGATTCCTTCAATCACATTGTGCTGATGATTAAGGAAACAACTGATTTCAAAGATATGGTAGCCGTTGATATTCTTGAAAGGCTTAATACTTCCGAGATGGAAGAAGATGAGAAACGTGATGTCAATGGGAGTCGAAAGAAATCTCATGCACTCAAGGCCAGAGCTTCACGTCACTCCTCTCCTGAAGCTAGTTCTGAATCTGCTGGTGCATCTGATGACCCCGAGAACATTGGGAAATATCTTGCACTGATAATGAGAAGATTCAACCGCTTTCAGAAAAGGAACTCCTCTTCACCGAAGAAAAACTATCCTTCAAGACATTCTAGCAATTCATCACAGCATCGATCATCATCCAGAAACTCTTCAGTGAAAGATAACTGTTGCTATAAGTGCAAGAAGCCAGGTCACTTCATTGCTGATTGTCCTCTCTGGGAAATTGAACATAAATCAAAGCACTCTCACAGCAGCTCTTCGAGCAAGTCTTACAGATCGAGCAAAAACCACGATTCGAAGAAATATGATTCAAGGTCCAGAAAAGACAAGAAAGATGGTTCTGATGATGACAAGAAGAAGAAGTATCACAAGCATCGAGAGAGTTCTTCCTCGAAATCACATTCCTCTCGTCGACAGAATTCACACCGAGCCAAAGCCTATCTGGGTAAAGAGATGAACTCTGAAGATGAAGATTCCGGTTCTGAAGCAGGATCAAAGTCAAGATCAGGTTCTGGTTCTGGTTCTGAATCTGATGGTATTGCTGGGATAGCATTCGCCTCAAACAAGAATTCAAGTTCATTCTTCTCCAACCAGAGCAGTGAAGATGAATCTCCTGCTTACTGCTTCATGGCCAAGGCTAAGGTATCTTCATCTAAGAAATCCTACGATACTTCTGATGGATCTGCTTACGAAAGTGACTCTAGGATAAGCTATGCTAAACTTGCTAAAATTGCTTCTATCCAACAAGATGAACTAGATTCTCTAAGTGAAACTATTCAAAAATCTGAGACTCTGTTGATCAATGAGATTGAGAAGGGTCAAACTTTGACTAACGAGCATGCATCTCTGAAAGAAAAGTATGATGAACTTTCCTCTCGTCATGAACTTCTCTCAGTGGACTACGAGAAGCTAACCTATGAATTCCTTCAAGGGAAAATGGCTCTCGAGAAACAGAGAGAGGCTAATGAAGAGTTGGAAAGTGTAAATCTCACTCTCATGGCTCAACAGGGCTCAGAAGATAAAAATGAATCTATTCCACCTTGCTTGACTTGTTTGGAACGAAGTAAAATTGACTCTATTTCCGAGAGATCGAAAGGAAAGCAACCTATTGTTATTGATGATGCTAACCCCTCGAACGAGGAAACCATTACCGAGGAACTCCTCAGGTTGAAAAATTTAATTGAAACAGGCATGTTCAAAAGTGTGCAGGGACACCAGTACTTATGTGATATCCTACGAAAGGCTCTTCTTCACAGAAATCCCCGAAACGAAGGAGTTGGCTTCGAAAGGAAAATCAATTCTGATGGAACCTACTGGGAACCCGAGCAGTATCCTAAGACTGTCTGGGTTCTTGCGAAAGAAAAGCCCATTGATATTGCTAACCTTTCAGGTTTCAGTTGCAAAATTGACAAAGCTATTGTTGATGAATCACTTGATTCTGACTACAAGCTTGTCAAAGATCAGGAAGGAAAAGTGTCAGCTGAATTCGTTGGTACTCCTCCGAAGAATGGTTTCTATAAGCGATAGATTTGGGTTCGCAAATCTCTCGTAGAAAAACTGCCCCCTAACCATTCTATGCAAGGAAAATCCTCGGTACCACCGAATCACTACTATTCTCTCGAGGATAGAAATGAACCCTTGGTGCCTGCTTCAAATGTTCCCCAGAAGGAATACTATCGTGTCGATAGAAATGTTTATCGTCATCGTAATGATAACACCAAAGTTGCTGTTACTCATCAGTACTCTAACCCCTCATCGAGGAATTATATTTATGGTGTGCTTGATGGTCCTGATCGACAATGCAATCCTGTTCGCTATAATTTTGCTGCCCCATCTTGCTCTTCCATGCCTTCTAAGTCACCTGCTCGTTTGTGGGTGGTTAAGAAGAACTAATTCTTCTGCAGGGCTATGTCTCCGGTGGATCCGAATGGGTCATGGATAGTGGATGTACAAATCATATGACCGGAGACAAAGAGTTGTTCACCGAAGCAAATCTGTCTGAATCTTCACAGAAATACATTACCTTCGGTGACAAAAACAAAGGAAAAGTACTTGGTTTGGGTAAGGTTGCAATATCGAAAGACAAGCATATTGATAAGGTGTTACTTGTACAATCTCTAGGATATAATCTTATGTCTATATCGAAACTTTGTGATATGGGTATGCTTGTACTATTTTCTGCGTCTCGTTGTGTTGTCTTTTCACAGGATGATTATTCCTTCGTGTTCGAAGGATATCGTAAGGGTGATCTTTACGTCGTTGATTTTTCTTAGGGACCTGCAGTGTCCACATGTTTGATGGCAAAAGCCACTTCTGGTTGGTTATGGCACCAAAGACTTGGTCATGCAGGGATGAAAAATCTTCAAACTCTTATCTCGAAGAAGAACATCGTTGGAATTGATAATGCGAAATTCGATAAAGATCGTCTATGCAGTGCCTGTGAAGCTGGAAAGATTGCCAAGAAACATCACTCAGCAAAAACCGTCATGACTACTACTCGTCCTCTTGAATTACTTCATATGGATTTATTCGGTCCTCAAAATTATGCTAGTCTTGGAGGTAACAAGTATGGTCTGGTTATTGTTGATGATTTCTCTCGATATACCTGGGTTTTCTTTCTTGATGACAAGAGCAAGGTTGTTGAAATTTTCAAAACCTTCGCAAAGAGAGCTCAAACTGAATATGAATTATCTCTCAAGCATATCAGAAGTGATAATGGTACAGAATTCAAAAATACTCATATCGAAGAATTTCTTGATGAATATGGCTTTACTCATGAATTCTCGGCTGCTTATACACCGCAACAAAATGGTGTGGTCGAGAGAAAGAATCGAACACTTATTGAAATGGCCAGAACAATGCTCGCTGAATACAAGACCCCTATCAGGTTCTGGGTTGAAGCTATCAACACTGCATGTCATATCATCAACAAGGTTTATCTGCACAAATTTCTGAAGAAAACTTCACATGAACTCATCACTGGTAAAAAGCCCAATGTGTCTTATCTCAGGGTTTTTGGTGCTACATGTTACATCAGAGACATGAATCACAGCTCCAAGTTTGCCCCAAAGGCACACGAAGGTTTTCTTCTAGGTTATGGTTCAAATTCTCACACTTACAGAGTTTACAACTCACATCTTGGCAAAGTTTTAGAAACTGTAAATGTTCGTTTTGATGAGTCTAACGGCTCTCAAAAGGAGAAATTACCTCTTAACCTTGATGAACCACCATTGGATGAAGTTATCAGGTACATGGCTATTGGAGATATTCGGCCTGTCGATGGAAATGCACAACAAGCAAACAGGGATGATGATGGTCCAATGTTCCCACACATAGCCCGGGGCGCTGGAGATCAACATCCTGAAGAATCTGATGAACAGGTCGAAGGAGAACGCATAAACGAAGAAAATGCTCATCCCGAAGGACAAGCTTATCCTGAAGGACAAGCTGATCCGGAATATCATCCTGCTCCACATGATGAAGAAACTTTTCCTCGCGTTCGAAGAAGAGTGGATGTCGACTCAATTCTCGAAGAAACTCGTTTACCAGGTCGACCCATCACTCGTTCTCGTACTCGATTAGCTAACTTCTGCGGAAATTTTTCGTTTGTATCCATGCTAGAACCATCAAAATTCGATGAAGCCATGAAGGACTCAGACTGGATGACTGCTATGCTCGAAGAACTTAACCAGTTCGAGAGAAATAAAGTCTGGTCCCTTGTCGATAGACCTGATCCCACAAAGCATAATATCATTGGTACGAAGTGGATCTTTCGCAACAAGCAAGATGAAGATGGCATAGTGGTAAGGAATAAAGCTCGACTGGTTGCACAAGGATACACCCAAATCGAAGGTATTGATTTTGGTGAGACTTATGCCCCAGTTGCTCGTCTTGAATCCATTCGTGTCATGCTTGCTTTTGCCAATTACAATGGTATATTGCTATATCAAATGGATGTCAAAAGTGCATTTCTTAACGGTGAAATCGAAGAAGAAGTGTATGTTATGCAGCCACCAGGTTTTGAAGACCCGAAGAATCCTGATAAGGTGTACAGATTGCACAAGGCCCTATATGGGTTAAAGCAAGCACCTCGTGCTTGGTATGAAACACTGAAGGATTTTCTTCTAAAGAAGGGCTTCAAACCAGGAACAACCGATCCGACTATTTTTACTCGTGCATACAAAAATGACCTTTTTGTGTGTCAAATTTATGTCGATGATATTATTTTTGGCTGTACTAACCCTGATATTAGCGAAGAATTTGCTCGCATGATGTCGAAGAAATATGAAATGTCAATGATGGGAGAATTGAACTTCTTTCTCGGACTTCAAATCCGTCAACAGAAAAATGGTACTTTCATTTCTCAAGAGAAGTATCTCAGAGATTGCCTGAAGAAGTTTGATCTTGTCAGTTGCAAAACTATCAAGACTCCAATGCCTACGAATGTTCATCTAGATGCAGATGAGAAGGGCAAACCTTTCGATCAGAAGAAATATCGCTCGATGATCGGTTTGCTTCTTTACCTTTGTGCATCTAGACCTGACATTATTCTATCAGTTTGTATGTGTGCTCGTTTTCAGGCAAATCCGAAGGAATCTCATCATATTGCTGTCAAGCGAATCCTTCGATATCTGGCTCACTCACCAACCTTGGGTCTTTGGTATCCCAAGGGTGCCCAGTTTGATCTTGTTGGTTACTCTGATTCCGACTGGGCTGGTGATCGAGTCGACATGAAATCTACCTCAGGCACATGTCATTTTCTCGGTAGATCTCTTGTCTGTTGGGCTTCGAAGAAACAGAATTGTGTATCTATTTCTACGGCTGAAGCCGAGTATATTGCTGCCGGTTCATGCTGTACTCAGATTCTGTGGCTCAAGCAAACGCTGAAAGACTATGGTATTCTTGTGAAGAAAATTCCATTGCTCTGTGATAACGAGAGTGCTATCAAAATTGCCCATAATCCAGTGCAACACTCTCGAACGAAGCATATTGATATTCGCCATCATTTTCTTCGAGATCACGTGCAGCGAGAAGATATTGTTATCAGTCATGTTCGCACCGAAGATCAATTGGCTGATATATTCACAAAGCCCTTGGATGAAAAGAGGTTCTGTACACTGAGGTGTGAGTTGAACATCTTAGACTCACGCAATGTGCTGTAAGATCATAACCATCGGTACTATGTATCATTAGTTTTCATTGTTGATTGCTTACGTTAATTTTCTATCGTGTTTCTTTTTCGTTTATTTCTGTTCGTTTGGTGTTGTCCTATACACTTATCAGTCCGAGTCTTATCGCTGTTTTTCCCTCGGATTGACTAAGTATCGGACCCTGTTTTCCCTCTATTCTATCCCTACCTATTCCGTGCTTTTCTCTCGTGAACATGTATATATTGTACTCGATCAAGATTCCCTTCGAATGTCATTGATTCCGAAGGAAAATCTATCGAAGTTTTTATCTTCTTTTATACTCGATGTTCGATGAGTTTGGTCTCGGTCGTGGAGCAACTATCTTTCGGTTCGTTGGGATTTCCCGCGATTACCGCCACAAAATCCGTCCGTTGAATGCGGAGAGACGCGAAATCTGCGCCGTTGGATCAGATCTGACAGCTCGTTCAGACCCCCCCTTATAAATACTAATCCACCCCACCGGCCTAGACATCGCTATTTCCTCGACTTCACCTCTTCGCTTCCAGAAGCTCTCTCTCGCGCGCCGTCGTGCTGCCTCGTCGCCGTCGACTCCCTCGCCGCTTAGCTGCCGGAAGGAAGCCGCCGGAGACGTTCCCGTGGACAAAGATCTTCATCTGCGTCGCCGTAGTCGCCTCACATCACCAAGTTAGGGTATGTGTGGCTCTGGATTCGATTCTATCTCATCTGTTCATCGTTTCCAGTTTCTGTGTTGATTTTCTGTGATTTCTTTTAGGACTGTTTGATCCGATTGGATCTTTGAAACTTGGGAAATCTGTTTGTAGCCTTTTCTGTTGATTCCCCATCTGACCTTGGTAAGAAATCACTCGGATTCTCTCACTTAGGCAATCCCTTCAGTATCATATCGATAGACTTATACTTGTGCGATTAATTCATACAAGTTCTTCGTTATATTTCCACCCGATGAAAATCTAGCCTAGCACTTTCATGAAAACTTGCGATAAGACAAATCTCTCGATATGATTGCTGCATTCAAAATGTTTTTCCTCGTAATTGCTGGTACTTGTTCACAACTTCCCTATATTCCCTCGTACCTTCCTTTTTCGCAGGAAAATGTCTGGCAACGAAGGAAATATTAGAGCACCCAAGCGTGTGGGAGGCAGAACTAGAATCACCAACAATTCTGAAGGTTTATCTGAGGATTTGATCATAGAGAAGAACTTGAGGACACCTTCAGGATCTGAGGATGAACATACGAGAGAAAATCGTCTGCAAGAGATACGAAGGCTTCAAGCTCTTCGTTGGTATGAGTACAAGTCTCTTATCCCACGATGGGAGAGACTGTTTGCAATGAAAAATCCGTGGTCAGATGTTAAATCATTAAGGCCAAAGTGGACGAAGGATAATCGACCACCTCCTACTGCTGATGCTCACCCTACAGCTCTCAAAACACCTGATGATTTTAAAGAGCTTGTTGAAGCTCGAGAAGCTCGAGCACAGAAGAGAAAAGAAGCCAAAGCACGAAAGGAAGCTGCTGCTGCTGAAGGTGCCGAGGAAGTTGGCCCTAGTGCCAAATCAAAGGGTGGCAAGAAGTCAGCCAAGCGACAGAAAAAGGTTGTAATAGTATCTCCTCCTGATGCAAGCTCCGAAGGAGAAGCTAACTCAGATGATCAAGACCCTGGTACTGAGGCTGATGTCGAGGACATACCTCTAAAGAAAAAGCCGAGCAGCAAGGGCATTAGGACCCAGGAGCCAGCTCCACAGGCTCCTCGAGGAAATATTGACTTGACCAACTTGGTCACTGATCCGCCCATTTCTTCTGCTCCACCTGTTCCTGTTCGCCAACCAAAACCTTCGGTCACAACGAAGGGAAAGATAGCTCAAGTTTCTGAGGATGAAGAAACTCTTGTTCAACGTAAAGAAAGGCTGGCAAAACAAAAGGAACAAGAGGCAAAAGACTTGATTAATTCCAAACTCCTGAACTTTCACAGTCAGCCCGAGCATAAAAAGGCTCTGGTTTCTCAACAACTTGGTATCCTCCATTTGGTTAGTGAAAAATATCGACGCCAGATTTCTGAAGGCACTATACCTACAAACCCGAAGGAAAAGGTTGTAGCCCCAAGTGCTGCGAAGAAGAATGTTGAGGCCCCTAGTGCCTCGAAGGATAAAGCAGTAGCCTCAAAGCCCATTGCTGCTGTCAAGGCCACCAAGGAAGCCAAAAAGAAAGCCAAGGAGGCTAGACAGAAGGCGCAAGCTGCTCCAGTTCCTCGAGCTGCCCCAGCTCCTGCCCCTATTGCACCAGTTGATTCCGGCCCTCGTGCCGATGAAGAGAGCTCTAACGAAGGAGAATCAAATGCAAATGCTCCATGGGATGCTGCACATATTTCACATATTCTCTGGAAGATGGCTACCACACCGAGCAGAGTCACTGCCGAGGACGATGTTCCTGCTGAAATCCAAGAGCATGTTGCTCGATACATGATTCGCTGGGAAGATTATATCACCCAGGATAAAAAGGATAAGGAACAAGTGAGGTTTTACACCAGGCAACTTCAAGAAGAAACCGAGGACGCTGAGTCCCGAACATTTTTCAGATCCAAGATTGCTTCGGCTGAAGCCTCCAGGAGGGCTCAGAAAGAGAATTTAACTGCTGTGTTCGACAAAGTTAAACAAGTTGTGTCTGCTGTTTGCAAAGAGCACAATGATGCTCTGTTCCAAAGACAATCTCAAAAGAGAAAGTCTGCTGCCCCAACCTCTTCTTGAAAGTTAAACAACCAAGTTGTGTCTGCTGTTTGCAAAGAGCACAATGATGCTCTGTTCCAAAGACAATCTCAAAAGAGAAAGTCTGCTGCCCCAACCTCTGTGCGTGGGACGCCAGAGATCGAGAAGACCGCCAAGAAGTCCAAGACCACCGAGGTCGATGCTGCCACAGCTCGACAAGAATCTGAACTAAATCCAACCAAGCAATCCTCTCCTCCCCGCAAGAAAACTCCATCACCTCGCCAAAGAACCCCACCTCCTTGACAAACAACTCCACCCCATTGCCAAGCCACTCCTCCACCACGACAACAAACTCCTCCACTTCCACCTCGTCAACCCTCACCACCAAAAGCCTCGACGCCACCCCCAAACCCACCATCACCTCCTCTCGTCATTCCATCGACCACCCCAGTCATCGAAACCCAAGTCCATGCAGAGACCGAGCAAGTGGCTCAGGTCGAGCAAGAAACACAAGTCCCCATTTCCTCTGCCCAGAAAGATTACTCTTCTGCCAAGACTCTACCTGAAGGAGAAGATGCTGATGTTGACATCACGACAGTTTCTTCTCGACGAGACCATGTCGCATGCAATAGTTCTGGAGATGTCAGTTCAAGTGACAATTCTTCCTCCTCCTCTTCAAGTTCCTCGAACGAAGAAATGGTTGATGCTTTTGCCCAACTCGATGAAGACTTGGAGGCCATGGAAAAGGAAGAGGCCGCACAAAATGCTCAAACCGACGAAGGAGATGCCGTCGTATCTCAGCCCGAAGAGAATGCTCCTGTAGTCATTCCGACTCAGGATATCGTAAACATTCCATCATCCATCACTTGACCTGCTGAACCTGTATTCCAGATGCCAGATAATGCTGCCGAAGTTTTTCCAGTTGATGAGCTGCTTCACTCTGCTCATCCGAGAGAAATGCTACCTCTGTTTCGCTCAGATGTTCCTCGTGGAGGTCCTATCTTCAAAAGACGCGAACACAAACCATTTTTCTTCGGTACCAATCCCTACGAGAAGCCCAGAAGTGCATATTCTCTTCGGTTTTGGACCCAAGAACAAGCTATCTACTATACTCGTGTGTTGTACAACAAGGCAAGAGTTTTCCAGCATCAATACCTTGATATGCCTTCGGTGTACTCCACTACTTGTTTCGAGAATGTTGCCGAAACAATTGATAGTCTGCATGCTCACAAGATGTTTGCTCTCGATTGTGGTTACAATCCCGAGCTTATCAAGCAGTTTTATGCAACGCTTTATGTCACTGGAGATCCGGAGAACTCGAAGACATGGAAATTTGATTATATGATTCAAGGCCAAGTCTTTCATATGACTGTCGATCAATTTCTGGCCATCATCAATTTACCTCGTTTCGAAGGATTACCTCACAAGCTCCATGACTTACCTGCTGCAACTCCAGCTGAATTCTCTACGCTTATGGATCCAGATGTCGTAGGAGATCACTACCCCACTGAGCCGAAGCCAAGACACTTGGTATTTGAAGCAAAGGCATGGTTTTATATTCTATCGAAGACTTTGATGCCAATGCTCGATGTGCACGATGATTTTCCCATTCCAAATGATGTGCAACTTGCTCTGATGAAGTTAGTCCACGGTCGTCCCTTCGATTTTGAAGACTACTTCCTCAGAACTTTGGTGTCTTGTGCTGATGACCACAATTCCCACAAGCCATATGCACCATGGCTGATGGCAATCTGCAATTACTCTCGAGACGTGCCATTCCCCGTATCCATTTACCCGAAGATTTTCACTCCTCCTGTTCGTGAAGTATTGCAGGTTGTTGCTCGATCCACCGATCCTTTTGCTGAGCACACTGGCATCCGCGCCCACTTAACAGAGCAAAATATTCGCTCGAAGTTTATAAAGCCAGTGCATCATTTGGAAGTTTCTCTTCGGTCCCAGCAAATGCTTCAACATCACATTGATCAAGATTTCATTCAGAAGCAAGCTATGATGGACGAAATCAATCACCTCCGAAACATTGCCATGAACAACAATCAGATGCTGCGTGAATGCCTTCGCCGTGATTGGAAAGGTTTAAGGAAGTTCAATTCCCTCGGTCAACTTCAACGATGCGGGTTCGAAGAATATCCTCCCCATCTGAATAGAAATTGGACAAATGATGATCGAGTAGATCGCCCGGATCCCAATATCCCTCGTCTGCCGAAGAACAAAGATGTGCTCAATGTCGACGACTATTATCACATCACTATGGACACCCTCTCCTCCGACTCCGAGCAAGAAGAAGCCCCTCCTAAGCGTCAACCGAGAGTTTACTCGCCACATCCTCGAAGCCCCCGGACTCCGCCGGAATCGCAGCTGGAATCTTCTGGAGATCAGCACTCCTTCCGCACGAAGATCACTCCTCCCGGCGCTCGTCCGATTCGTCGTGCTCCAACGCTTGCCGAATCTTCTCGTCGTCGCCGGAGCCAGCCTCGCGAGTAGGGACTTCTCTCGACCCTATCCTCTCTACTTTTTGTACGTTGTGACAAAAAGGGGGAGATGTAGTGGCATCGAAGAAATTAGTTTGCCTACGGGGTTTAGAGCTTTGCTTTTCATTCGATAAACTTTTGATTTTGAGGTTTCTGAGTAGTTTCAACAAACTCTCGATTCATATTCGATCTGGTTGTAACTAACTCTAAGTAGGACTGTGAACTGCTACTCTTTTCGTAAGATATCTATCTGCTGCTTGCAATACTTAACCTTTTTGCAGGAAGTTATCTATCCCATAAGTTCACAGGTCATTCGAGGAGATTGCATATTTCTCATTGGACACTATCTGGAATGCAATTTCACTCACCTAGATTATTGATGTTTTTTTTCCTCGACTCTACTTGTCGAATATGCACTTCACAGGAAATCTTTATCTTACGTGCATACATAAAGGGGGAGTTCTTCATCAATCCTTAGCACTGGTTTATCATCGAAAACTCAAACTTTTTCAAATTATTTATCGATGCCTGTTTTCTCAACAATCGTCCAAAAAGGGGGAGATTGTAAGAGCAAGTTTTTCCCCCGAAGGTTTTGGACATTGTTGGACAAAGCAGAAGTGGAACTAATATTGTTTTCGAGTATAAACAGATACTTAGGTTCCGAGAGAATGGAGTTTGTATGTAGAAGGTCGAAGGACAACTCGCTGCGGTGAAACTGCAGATATCTACCGAAACCTTTGAAGGAAGACGACCCCTAAAAATGTCGTGCAAGGAGATGTTCCTCTCGAGCAAAAGCGCAACGAGGAGAAAGCTGAAGCTGGTCGAAGACTTAGTTTTTTTGCTAGTTTCTCTTTATTTCTTGAGTCGTAAGAAAAACCGTACTATTAAGAGGGGTTTGCTAGTTGAGATCTTTGTCGAAGTTTGCTCTGCTCAACCAAAACCCTCAAAAGCCTACCGAGAGAAATCTTACCGAGTCGAGCGAATAGCTCGAAGGCAAAGTCATCGCACTTCGTGCCTTCGAGGGAGAACTCGTTCGGTGAGTCAGCTTACTTGTTCCTCAAGTAATGTTGCGCAGTGATTGGAATCCGACCGTTGTGGACACGCGTCAAGCGGTTGCATCGGGTCACTTTAGTCATTTTACCCATCGGGATCGCCAACTATAAATACCCCGCACCTACCCGCCATTTTGGGTTGGCTGCTCCACTGAAGATTCTAAGACAGAAGTCTGTGAGCATCCCAAGAGAGATTCATCGAGAGAAAACCAAATCCCAAGTCTGAGCTGAGTTGAGCAATTCACTATGACTTAGGTCGAAATTAGCCGATCTTTTTATCTTGGAGAACTGCAAGTCTCCTAGACGGTTAGGCGTCGCCTGTCAAGCAGTCGAAGAGTAATTGTCACTGCTGAAGGAAGTTTGTAAAGGTCTCGGAGATGTCCTAAATCATCTACCACGAGTGAAAACTGGACAAGCTCGAGGAGTTTGTTGCAGTGGAGAATAGGACGGAGAGAGTTTTGCTCCAGGTGTTCAATCACCAGTCCCTCCAACCAGACGTAGCACTTTGCAGAGTGTGAACTGGTTTACCAAACATCGTCGTGTCAGGCTTGTTTTCCTTCATACATTTAAATTAAGTATTCTCTCGTAGCCTTTATGCCTTCGATGTTTCCCTTCGCCCTTAATTCTTTCGAGCTATGCATTACCTTCGATACTGTATTTCCTTCGAGATGTTCTTTGTCCTTCGCAGTTTGCATGAATTCCTTCTAAGTTCCTTAGAATTTTTAGAAGTGATCATTCACCCCCTCCCCCTCTGATCTTTCTTGAGCTTTCAGAAGGCGTGATGTAGCACAACAGCAAATTTCCCTCGGTAAAGATACCAAGGTTTGTCTCCAGTAGGACTCCAGAGATGATAAGTAGGTGCCAGCGGCGCAACTGACGCGGACCTACACACAGACACAAATAACTTTGTTCCCAACGAAGTTCAGAGAGGTTGTCAATCTCTCCGGTCTTGTTGTTCACAAAGGATCAAACACAAGGGATAATGATAGCAACTGAAAGTAAAAGCAGAAAAGTAAATGAGCGTGGAAACAGTAATGGGGATATGGACCAGGATACGTGATGTTCACTAGTGATGTCTCTCTCCCAAAAGACGATAAAACTGCTATGCGAGGTAAACAAATTACAGAAGGGCAATTGACAGGATTATGAACGCACCGCAATGCTAACTATGCTACAAAAGAAAGGAATCCAGAACATCTCGCTTGTATTAAGTTGCGAGCCCCACCCAAAGTGTAAACCCAAAGCAATAGACAACTGCATTAAAAAGCACTTTGCGTAAAATAAACAATCCTTGCAACCGCGGTTACAAGCACCGTTGTTTTCCCCCTTGTGTCAACAACACATCCCCTAGACTCATGTTTCTGTCACTCAAGCGTGTCATCGGGGGGCATGAATCCACAATCGAGCATAACGTTCCCTCTTGGGGTTACTACCTTCTACTTGGCCAAAGCAATAAACAGCAACGGAGAACATGCAAGAATTACTTAGGAACAAAAATATAAGAGATAAAAACCAAATATATTACTCAATCACAATCTGAACATAATCTCATAATCCATCAGATCCCATCAAACGCAGCATAGCAACAGCAGAAAGATTACAAAAGTGCCTCGATCATGTAGGGCAGCTCACGAGGTCTAAACCATGAAGAACAAAGAGGGGAGGAGAACATCACATAGCTACTGATCAAGGACCCATGGTCCAAGGAAAACTACTCACGAGACATCCGGGGAGCATCCATGGTGGAGAGGAGACTCCCGGAGGTCGGCCCTTCCTCCGACAGGGTGCCGGGAAGAGGTCTTCTGGTGCTCCTGATCTCGGAAGCGCGGCGGCGGAGGAACAGAGGAGAGATCGCGAAAAAGGGTTCTCCTCTCGGAAGTTTCCCGTGACGGAGAATATATAGGCGAAGGGGGGCAGGCAGAGGTGGACCAGGGGCCCCAGGCGCCCCCCTGGCGCGGCCAGGGGTGGGGCCGCGCCGGGTGGCCGCCTGGGCCACCCCTGGCTCCCCTCTGGCCCCACTCGGGCTCTTCGCGAAGCTTCCTGTACGCTGATTTTTCCTATATTTTTCCCGGAATTTTTCCGGTACTTTTTATATGGGGGAAAACTGAAATAGAAAAACAGCAGAAAACAGGAACTGACACTGTAGTGCACTGAGTTAATAGGTTAGTCCAAATATGATCAAAAGTGTATGAAAGTGTATCTAGATCATAGCAATATCACACAAAACATGCATGGAGCAAGCAGAAATTATAGATACGTTTTGGACGTATCACAACGGAAAGTAAGAACTGAAAGTAAATTGATGGTGTAAACAATGGTGGAAATATGGACCGGGGTCCCATGACATTCACTAGTGATGTCTCTCTCCCAAAAGACGATAAAAGTTCTAGCGAGGTAAAGAAATCACAGTTGGCCAATTGACGGGATTATAAACGCACCGCAATGCTAACTATGTTATAAAAGAAAGGAAGAGGCTTAAAAGCAATGGACAATACGCCAAGGTAAGTAGACCGAAATCCATCTGCATCTACTATGAATCATCCACCTTGAGATATCTATCCAGAACATCTCGATGGTATTAATTGCGAATCCCACCCAAAGTGTAAACTCAAAGCAACATACAACTGCATTAAAAGAACTTTGCGTAAAGTAAACAATCCTTGCACCCACAGGTACAAGCACCGTTGTTTTATCCCTGGTGGCAACAACACATCCCCTAGTCTCATGTTTCTGGCACTTAAGCTAGACATCAAGGGGATGAACCCACAATCAAGCATAACGCTCCCTCTTGGAGTTGCAACAAATCACTTGGCCAAAGCAAAATACGGCAACGGAGAACATGCAAGAATTAACTTAAGAACACAAATATAAAAGAGAACCAAATATATTACTCATCACAATTTGAACATAGTCTCATAATCCATCAGATCCGAGCAAACTCAGCATAGTAACACAGAAAATTACAAAGGTGCCTCGATCATGTGAGGCAGCTCACGAGGTCTCGAAAGTGGAAGCACAAAGAGGGGATGAGAACATCACATAGCTATTGGTCATGGACCCATGGTCCAAGGGGGACTACTCACATCACATCCGGGAGGCGTCCATGGTGATGGATGGTCCCCCTGAGGGGGTTCCTCCTTCCGACAGGGTGCCGGGGCAGCTTCTCCTGGCAGCCCCGATCTTAAAACGGCGACGGCGACGGTACAGAGAGGAGAACGGGAATAGCAGATCGATATTAGGGGTTTTCTCCACGGGCACTAAATATAGGCCAAGGGGTGCACCGATGGGGGCCACAGGGCAGCCAGGAGGGTGCCCGGCGCGCCCTAGGGTGGGGCCGTGTGACAACCCAGATTTCACAAAAACTAAAAAAAATTGTTTTCGGTGTGAATTGTTTGATTGTCTGATTTGTTTGCATCCCCGATTTAATGATCGGCGATTATTTTCCCCCCTCTTATCTCGTATCGAACGAAGACCAACCCTTCCCACCCTGACACTCGACCTTTGCGACACGGGGTTTCACCCGATCACCGTCGCAAAAACCCGCACAAGACCAGCCGAAGCCAACGGAACAAAAACCCCGTTTAATAATTAAACGGGATATTTTTATGGTGCGCCGGAAAGTGTTCTCGAAACGGTTCCAGCGCGAGGTGAACGCCGCCGGCTCGATGCGCTGATCATGCAGTTCGAAGTTTTACCCGAATCAGAGGTCCGGCGGACCCCCGGCGGTCGGAAACGTAAACACCGCGCGCGCGAGAGAAAAACCGGGGATGTTTTTGCAAACTGCCAGCCACCTGGGCTATATAAATACCACCACACTCCCACCCCTTTCTAGGGTTTCCCCTAAGCCAAAATTGCAGCCACCCCCCTCTCAATAGCCCAATTTTCGCAGGTTAGCCCATTTTTGCCCAAAACCTAGCCTCCCTGCGATCTGGACCGTCGGATCGGCCGATCCAACGGTCAAGATCGCTGCTCACCTCCCACCTACATCTCCTCTCTCTCCTGGAAGCCGCCGCCTCCGCGCGCCTCCGGCGAAAGCGCCGCCACGCTAGCCGCCTCTCCTCCGCGCCCTCCTCTCTCCTTCCTCCTTCTCTTCTCCCACGACCTCACCTCCCTCTCTCCTCTGTTCACAGGAACACCCGGGCCAGGCCGGAGCCGCCGCCATGGGAGGCCGACCATGAGCTCGCAGCGCCCCGCCCTTGGACCTCGCCGGCAAGGGAAACCAGCCGAATCCGCCGCCCTCCACCCGCCGCGCTCGTCCCGCTCGCCTCGCCGGTAGGAAGCCGCGACCATCGGGACCGCGACCGCCGCCACCCTCTGCCCGACCTGGAACGGTCGTCTCCGCTGGTGTGGGCCGGCCTGGCGCCTAGGTCGAGCAGCCTCCACGCATACCAGGAGCCGCGGCCCACCTCGCCTCTCCAGGCCGCCTGATGGGCCGAGCCCGTTCGGGTGCGGCCTCTTTTATTTTTTTATTTTTTTTCTCTGTTGAGTTAACCCCTGCGAATTTTTGGCTAAGTCGTAAATTATTGTGCTGCTGATTCGTTTTTGCGAGTAGATTTGGGAGTAAACCATAGCCCGGATCGCGTTGCACCCAAAAGGAAAATTGTTTACAATTGTGTGTAATTCAGTTCATCTTTTGTGAGCATTTTGATTTGAGGCCATCTTGATGTTGTTAATTACTGTTGAAGTGGGCATCAGACTGTTAACTGCTGTTTATTTCTGGAAATTGCTGTTGTTGTTATTTTATTGCAAGTTTGATTGATGATTGTGACACATCCATGAGGCCTATTGCATTGATTCTTGTTGCATACTGTTAAGCATCATGTCTACTTTCATTATATGTATTCCATTGTCATGTTTACATTTCTAGTCATAGTTATGTTCAGCTCCAAAGTTGCTATGCCACTGTTTTTGATAGCCATCTATTTTTCTCTAAGTCTGTAACTTTCCAATGCCATGTTGCATGCTTAATATCTTTTGATCTGTTATGCCTATGACTTTGATTCTTGTTTCTACCTGATCATCATCATGTCTACTCCATGCTCATATATTGCTATGTCATGTTGCTGCACATCTACATATAGTTTTTCTCCTGTTTATACAGCATGATGCTAACAGTTTCTGCCCTGTTTTCCTGATTTTCACTAAGTCCGAGACCAGTAATGTTTTATTGCATTTTGCTTGGGCTATAATTAGTTGTTCATGATGCCTATTTGCATGATTCGTTTTTCCATGCCTTCCCTGCCATGTCTACTTTAGTTTCATGTCATTGTTGTGCATGTTTACAACCTTTTGCTTGTTTGTTTGTTGCTCTAAAGTGTGCTTCCTGATGTTGGCAGATTGTGTGCATCACTTGTTTTGCTTGTATCTTTTTAACCGTAACCCCGTTTGGAGTTTGCTTTATATGTAACTTGATTAGTTTTTCGTGTACTTTGTGTTTATGCTATTGTTTGCTGTTGTTAACCAACCTAAAATATGGTTTAGGGCAGAACAGTACCAAACACTTAAATTATCGTGGAGCACTTAGTGATATGCCATGTTTAGGATGTGCCTCACTTAAATTGACTAGCATAGATAGTTTCCTTTATGCTTCACCTCTTGTCATGTTTGTGTGCTATGCCATGCTTGAGTGATATGCCATGTTAACAACCTTTTCTCATGTTGTGTAGCTAAACAACTTGAACCCTTGTAAACGTGCGGTATCGTCGTGTGTGACGAGTACTCCACTTAACCTGTTAGTAACCGCTCTCGACGGTAGGTGCGATGTCTTGTGTTGCCTTCTTGTTGATGCTTGCTCGTGTTTGCTTCGTAGTAATAGATGCTTGCTCGTTGATCACTTTACAGTGTTTACCCTCTTGTGCGCTTCCACGGGTACCTCTTGGAGACGATGCGAGCTTGCGATCAACTACACCTTAGGAACCCGACTTATCAACAGGCAAGGACTATACATTACTTATGATCCATTCTATTTCAACCAGCGGTTTGCATGCTAGTCTAGGATAGGTTCGATGTTTGATCCTACCACATGTTTACAACCTCTTTCAAACCGATACAACCATGTCCCCTCCCAGCAAACCTTGTACTGCTATGTTACTATTGCTCGTTGCTCAGCCCCTGCTTAGTATGCATGCTTAGGATGCTACGATGTTACCTCCTGTTACTCCTTGGATTGGGCTATCACATTATTATATTGTTGTTGATGATATGATTATTATAATGTTGACTATACTCGACAAAGGATGGAAGGTCTAGGCTATCCCGCCCCGACGCTTTGTTCCATTCGAGTCACCTAGGACCCGAGTTCCGGGTATTGGTTTTAAGACTGAGCGTGCCTAACCGCGTGTGGGATGCTATGGGGTCCCCTTTTCTTACCTATCTAGCTTCAAACATTTCTAGAGGTGGCCCAAGCCGATTTACCATTTGCAAACCATGCATATATATCTGTCGGGTCGCTGCTAGCAGATATCTTTTAAAACAACTTGGGCCAGTGGAGACATGGTTTCTCTGTTGGTCCACCCGATCAGCTAGGACCCGGCCCCATGTGAGGTGACCCGGTAATCCGACCTGCGTCAGCCGGAAGAGTCCGATCCGAGAGTGCGGACGGCTTTTGGATTGGGTGTCGACTCCCCGGGGGCCACCCGGATTTGTTCGTTGTTAGTTAGAGGGACCTGTCGTTTCGGATCTCTCGGAACCAAATCATAAAATGGTTGCCTGTGATGGGTAGCAACTGAGAGAGATAGGCGTGCGTGTGGAGCCTTGTAATGGGCAGTTGGTACACCCCTGCAGGATTAAATATTTTCGAGAAGCCATGTCCACGGTTATGGACGACTTGGAACCTATGTCTTGTTCATAGATAACATCAACTGAATCATATTTAATAACTTGATCAACGTGTGTGTGCCCTGATGGATTTTTCTTCGTCGGGATGCGAAGAGGAGGACAAGGATAGGATAGATGTTATGTTTGCGTAAGTAGCTGATAGCAAGACTTGTTGGAGGCGATTCCTCATCGAATGCTTGGCTTCTTATCTTACTCTCCAGATCGTTAGCCACTTCATAAATGCTAGTGCGGCAGCAACCTCTCCACTTACCCCATCCTTACCGTAAACTACTAGTTGTCCTAGAATGACGAGTGATGAAGTCCTTGCTGGGTCAGATGACCACTACAGTTGGATGCTGAGTACTTCTGTACTCATGATACTACCCCCAAACTCTTTTCAGGGTTCTTGATCGACAACATGTATGGTGATCGACGTTTCACGTGGAGACTTGACGATGACTAGTTAGGCGGATCCCGACGGAGGGCCTGGACCCGTGTGGTTATGGGGATCGATGTTTTTCTCTTTGCCACTAAACATTTGGTTGTAGTATGTACCCAAAAATGTATCTTCCGCTGTTTTATTGTATTTAAGGCAGTTGTATGCCGATTGTATGAGATGTTGTGTCCTTGTATCTGTAATGTTGTGATATCATGTTGGAAATCCGGGGCATATGGCTATGGCATATGTCTCAGTGGGACCAATATGTGCTTCGTCCCCGGATCTGGATGGAAACATCTAGATCCGGAACAATACCGCATATCGGGCCTTACAGGCCGCGCCAGGGACCCTCCTGGGGCCCTGGTGGGTCCACTCCCTTCCTTCCTTGGTTCTTCGGGAGGCTTCCGGGACGCTGATTTTTTATATAATTTTTCCGGAATTTATTTGGCACTTTTAATGGCCGGAAAACCCGAAATATAAAAACAGCAGAAAACAATAACTGGCAACTGGGTGAACTGAGTTAATAGGTTAGTCCAAATATGATATAAAGTGTATGAAAATTCAAGCAAAACATGGCAAAGTCACACAAATCATGCATGGAGCAAGCAGAAATTATAGATACATTTGGGACGTATCAACATCCCCAAGCTTAATTGTTGCTCTTCCTCGAGTAGGGAAATGATAACAAGCATAATTTCTGTGGCGACATGCCACACAACCATATAAGGACTTTTAAGTAAAGCAATCAAAGCATGCAATTCAATTCAAGTCTTAACAAGCAAGAGTCTATATTAACATTGACACAAGCAACAAAAGAACAAAGGGTGCAAGAGCTCTCACTGTCCGTGACTCGAATGTCTCCAGATGGTGTTTGCGTGCAAGCAGGGGACTGGGAAAAAGAGAGTAAAAAGGTTGTGGAGAACTACTATCTACTAAAGTTTCACACTTAGTCTCCTTTGGATTCTTATCTTGACTCGTCTCCAGACCACTAGCCAGGTACAAGTCAAACTGATCCACTCCCTTTCGATATTTTGAGCACTCATGCAATGGATGAGCGTGAGCAAGAAAGTTGACACCTAAAAGGCGAAACAGAAAGAAGGTGGAGGATGAAGACACAAAGGTGTGAAAGGCTCACATCAATGAGGACAACCATAGGCGAGAGAAGGCCATATGATAGATATGATGTGAGGAGTAGGGATTGCCTTGCAACGGATGCACATGTGAGCTAAAAGCTCTCCAAGGGAACTAGTGGGGGTGCATCCAACTTGCTTGCTCAAGAAGACCGAGAGCTCGTTTGAGGAGGCTCATCATTGGAATATACAAGCCAAGTTCTATAGTGTGAAAGGTCCCCACATAGCTATATGCATGTATGATGATCTCTATGGAGTACAAGGGATAGAGGATGAAGTACTAGTGTGGATCTCTCAAAAGGAATAGTAGTGTGCCCCCTTCTCTCTTTATTTTTTTTCTTTTTTCTTTTTTCTATTTTTTTGTATTTTTTTGCTCAATGGCTCTTTCTATTTAACTCTCATTTGTCCTCTTTGTGATCTTTTGATTTTGTCCTCTTTGGGATCTTTTTCTCACTTTAGGAGCAACACTCTATATTTTACAAGAATATAGGAGATCTTTCACACTTCACAAAGGTACTCACATAAAGAAGATGTAACTATCATGATGCAAATGTATGCCTCTGCCAGGATAGCAGGATATGACATGGTACTAGCGCGTCATGTAGCAATGATTAGGGCAAGGCCCAACTAGCATGCGGCTCAGCGATCAAGCAAGTAGCATGTATGACATGAAGATAGGGTCATGAGAAGGTGGATGTTGCATGGCAATGTATCTCGGAAAGGCTATGGAAATGCCCCGATAGGTAGGTATGGTGGCTGTTTTGAGGAAAGATATAAGAAGGTTTATGATGACAGAGCGTATCATGCCAAGGGTTTGGATGTACCGACGAAGGTGGACGCCAACTCTCGGAGTGAGAAGGAGGCAATGCACAACACATGAGAGGCTAGCAAATATGAGGAGGTGGAAGTGTCAACTTTCGAATATTCACATTAGTCCGAAGAACTCATGCACTTATTATCGGTAACTCTCAATCTAATCAGGAGGTTCACAAAGAGACAAGTACCCCGAGGAGGAGTGTATGGGGGTTTGGTTATCCTTGCACATCCTCGACTCATGGTACATGAGTGTACTTTAATATTCGAACCCTCCAGAGGTTAGTGATCCATCTAGTAGCTAGAGTTCTCAACAGGGGTTTTGGTTTTCAAAAATCACACGGATTGCCCAAAATACTAAATCTATCACTAATAGGCTAAATCTCTTGACACCATAAGTTCAAACATTACTCTAGTCAATACCTCAAAACTATTGCAAGTTACTACTACAAAGAGAATAGCAACTTCAACTACCTACTTTCTAGTCAAGACACAAAACTCAGTGCAACAGGCAAACTCTCTAAAAAAGATAAGCATGAAACTTATAGAAAGTTCAACCTGAGACAAAAGAAAAGCTCTAGAAGAAAACTAAAGCACTACAACTAAACATGGCAACAACTAAGGAAAGAAAAAGAACAACTCACAGCTAAGGAAATAAACATGCAAATCCTATGAGGAGTTCTAGTTCAAGTGGAGCGTGTTTCTCTCCCACACAAAATAAATCTGGGGTCTCACTTGTTACTACAGAAAACAAAGCAAAAACAAACCTAAGAAAACTAAAGAGCGAGACGCTCCAAGCATAGCACATAACGCATGAAGTGATAAAAATATAGTGCAACGAGGGACGAACTGATAATTGTTGATGAAGAAGGGGATGCACTGAGTCTCCTTGAAAATTTGTTGGGGATGCATGGGGGCATCCCCAAGCTTGAGCGTTTGACACTCCAGGATCTTCTTTCAGCATCTTCCATCGCACACTTGAAAACTCCCTTCATACATAACTCATTGTAAACTGATTAGAGAGGTTAGTACCCTATTAAAATAATTTTCCTCTAGTACAAATAAAGATTTTCAGGAAGGGCTACTGTTTCTCAAGATTGCCAAAAGGTTTTTGCAAAGAAAAAGCAAGCTTAAGGTTTGCAAAAGTTAGGAGAGACAAAACGTGGCAGAATCTGTGAAAAAACAGAACATCAGGTAGTAAAGAATTTTTAGAGGTACTTCTGCAACTCAAATAAAAAACTCAGAACATACGAAAGTTCCGTGATTGTATAGAGCACGCTGTGTAAAAAATTAATCTCAAAAAGATGAACTGGTGATTTACTATGATTTTTCCCGTCACGAGGACATAATCTGTTTTTTGGACAGCATGTCACAACTTTTACTTCCCTTGTCATATGAGGCTATATTTGGCACAAAGCTTGAAAAATAAAGATACAATGATGTTGCTACAGTAGTAA
Source organism: Bromus sterilis (assembly GCA_950022295.1). Lineage (NCBI taxonomy): Eukaryota > Viridiplantae > Streptophyta > Magnoliopsida > Poales > Poaceae > Bromus > Bromus sterilis. The sequence goes on from OX465597.1 coordinate 352,612,959, forward strand.
AAATCATCAAGACCACTAAAAACAGAAGAAAAAACATCTTGGGTTGCCTCCCAACAAGCGCTTTCTTTTACGCCTTTAAGCTAGGCACAAAGCAAAAGATCAAAACTCTCCAAAATCATCAGAATCACCAAGAATTTCAGAAGGGCTCTCAATAAGCTCATCCTTGTTCTTCCGAGGGAAGAGGTACGAACCTTTTGCCTTACCATGCAAGCGTATTTGTCCTTTACCTATATCAATGAATCCTTTCATGGCTCGGAGGAAGTCCCTTCCAAGCACTATATTTCCTCGTTTGGTCTTCATGATAGCAAATTCAATTTCTACGCTCCTTTTAAGAAACATTACATGGACATATTTTAATCTTCCCTGGATCTCAGAAATATCACCATTAGAATGTTCATGGAAAGATGGAAATTTGTCCATGCTTGCAAGGTACAAAGAATCATAAATAAAGCTTGGCATTATAGAAACTCTAGATCCAATGTCACAGAAAGCAAGGAAGTTTTGGTTAGAGATATCAATCCTAACAAAAGGATCCCAATCATTTTCTATTTCCAAAATCTCCTCTTTAGGAGGGTTTGGCTTCCCTACTCCTTTTAAGTCTAGAGCATCAAGCTTCTTCTCGATAGTAGAAATTTTGTCTATAACAGTATCAAGACCATCATAAACAAAATAACTAGATAAACCATGTATAATTTCAAGAGCTCTAGCTTCATCACACTCTAAAAAGTCTAGTTCGGCTATAAGATCAAGAGAGTGCTTACACCACTTAAAAAGGCCAAAGTAAAAATTTCTAAGCACAATTCTTATAGGTAACCAAGGCATATTTGCTTTATGTGCTTCAAAAATTCTGTCCCATGCCTTCTTCATATTTTCCCCGTTCCTTTGATGGAAATCCAAGACCTCGTATTCCCTCATAGTACCAACTCCTAACATAATTGACCACACGAGAAAGGTAACAGGTATTTCGGTATTTTTGATAAGGGACACAAAAGTAAAAACGGAAAGATAAACTAACAAGACTAAAAAGCAAAGATAAAAGATAGTGTGCAACTCCCCTATCTTGTAGACTCGAGTCCCCGGCAACGGCGCCAAAAATTAGCTTGATACGGTGAGGAAGATAGTTCTCTCACTTCTCGTTGGTTACCCCAAGTGGAAGGTGAGATGTAGCGTAGCAGCAAATTTCCCTCGGTGAAGATACCAAGGTTTGTCTCCAGTAGGACTCGCAGAAATACAAGAAGGTGGTAAAGTGAACAATGGCGCCGTTGACAATCTAAGGTTGCTTACTTCACCTGGACCTGCACACACAACAAATAACTTTGCTCCCAACGAGTACATAGGAGTTGTCAATTCCTCTGGCCTTGCTGTTTACAAAGGATCAACGCAAGAGATAATAATAGTGGCAACGGAAAGTAAGAACTAAAAGTAAATTGATGGTGTAAACAATGGTGGAAATATGAACCGGGGTCCCATGACGTTCACTAGTGATGGCTCTCTCCCAAAAGATGATAAAAGTGCTAGCGAGGTAAACAAATCACAGCTGGGAATTGACAGGATTATAAATGCACCGCAATGCTAACTATGCTATAAAAGAAAGGAAGAGGCTCAAAAGCAATGGGAAGTACGCCAAGGTAAGTAGACCGAAATCAATCTGCATCTACTACGAATCATCCACCTTGAGATATATATCCAGAACATCTCGCTGGTATTAAGTTGTGAATCCCACCCAAAGTGTAAACTCAAAGCAACATACAAGTGCATTAAAAGAACTTTGCGTAAAGTAAACAATCCTTGCACCCGCATGTACAAGCACTGTTGTTTTATCCCTGGTGGCAACATCACATACCCTAGTCTCATGTTTCTGTCACTCAAGCTAGACATCAAGGGGCTGAACCCACAATCAAGCATAACGCTCCCTCTTGGAGTTTCAACAAATCACTTGGCCAAAGCAAAATACGCCAACGGAGAACATGCAAGAATTAACTTAAGAACACAAATATAAAAGAGAACCAAATATATTACTCATCACAATCTGAACATAGTCTCATAATCCATCAGATCCCAGCAAACTCAGCATAGCAACACAGAAAATTACAAATGTGCCTCGATCATGTGAGGCAGCTCACGAGGTCTCGAAAGTGGAAGCACAAAGAGGGGATGAGAACATCACATAGCTACTGGTCATGGACCCATGGTCCAAGGGGGACTACTCACAACACATTCGGGAGGCGTCCATGGTGATGGATGGTCTCCCGGAGGGGGTTCCTCCTTCCGGCAGGGTGCCGGGGCAGCTTCTCCTGGCAACCCCGATCTTGAAACGGCGGCGGCGGCGGTACAGAGAGGAGAACGGGAATAGCAGATCGATATTAGGGGTTTTCTCCGCGGGCACTAAATATAGGCCAAGGGGGGCACCGAGGGGGGCCATAGGGCCTCCAGGAGGGTGCCCGGCGCGCCCTAGGGTGGGGCCGCGCCAGGGACCCTCCTGGGGCCCTGGTGAGTCCACTCCCTTCCTTCCTTGGTTCTTCAGGAAGCTTCCGGGACGCTGCTTTTTTATATAATTTTTCCGGAATTTATTTGGCACTTTTAATGGCCGGAAAACCTCAAATATAAAAATAGCAGAAAACAGGAATTGACAACTCGGTGCACTGAGTTAATAGGTTAGTCCAAATATGATCAAAAGTGTATGAAAGTTCAAGCAAAATATGGCAAAGTCACACAAATCATGCATGGAGCAAGCATAAATTATAGATACGTTTGGGACGTATCACCTGCTAAATAGCGATTCCCGTGAAATGTAGAAAAATGCAGCGGGCGAACAAATAGTTTGCGCGACAAACAGGCCAGATTTTGCCGCTGCGCCGCCTCCAACCCCCACCACGCCATCCCCGCCGCCATGCCGTCCGCAGCCCGTACCCGCCGCGCTGTGGATCCGGCAGTCGAGACCACCACGCCAGTCGTGCACCACCATCACGTAGCCCGTCGCGCCGCCACCCCATGCCTGCTTGACGACGGAGGGAGGCCGCGCCGCAGCGCCCCACGGCAGCGCCCCGACCGGATCCAGGAGGGCGGCCCGCTCTGGCTCGACGCGGTGAACGAGATGCCCCGCCACCGCCACCGTCGACCGGGCTTTGCCCAGCCCCGCCCTCTGGCGGCGGCGAGGGAGGAGGAGGGGGGCGGGAGGCGATGGCTAGGTCAATTAATATGGATAGAAGGGGAGTAGATTTTTATTTTATTTTTCTTATTTTTATTATTTCATTTCCCTTTTTATTTTATTTTCATATTTTAATTCATATAAAACTTTTGAATTTCATGAATTTACAAAAATATATGAATGTTATTTGAAATTCATGAATATTATTTATAATCGCGAGCATTTTCAAAGTGTTTAAATTTTCCATAACTTGTGGACCTTCTTCCAAATTCACAAACATTGTTTGACATCCATTATTTTTTATTTTTCTTAGAACCATTATTTTTAAAATTCAAAAAACTTTTACATTTTAAGTTTTCTAAAATCTTTGTTAACAATGAAACGTTAGACGATTTTTTCCGTAGTGAACCGAGTGTAAAAAAACAAAACTAGGTGACTGAGAGGGTAGGGAACTGGTGGATTGAGCGAGAAATAGCTTCGTTGAACGGCCCATGTAAGCGTCATAAAACAATTCCGTAATTTAAGTGTGGAATAAGAGTTACCAAGGGGTATACACAACCACCACCAGTCAGCACCAAAACTGAACATGTAAGAACACCACAATCACGCATCCAAAAAATTTTTAAATATTGAGTCGCATCCAACAATTACAATCTTTTGTCAAAAAACAAATCATCCCTAACATCAGCGAACACACTATATAAATAAAGAAAAAACACCGCTAAATATAATTAAAATTCAAGCCAAAATTGATAAAAATAAAAATAAAATGGCCGACAACAATAATATGCTACTTTTTTTAACCTAGGCACGAAAAAACGTGTACCAAAACACATGTAAGCTTCTTGTGCTTATTTGCCTATCCAGAGATCCAGATCGAAGCTTTGTGTTTCTGCGTGTTTTCCACTCGCAATGGTGTAAGTGTTCGCTTATTTTTAGAATCGTCTAATCTTTTTCTTAGCATTTCAATTCCAACACCTAACACAGAGCCAGGTGTACATGCATATGGGCCTAGAAGAGTTTTTGGTAGTACTTAATTGCGGGAAATCTTTTTTTGAGAGAATACAGTACAACACAGTCACTCATATACACGAGTATACACTCAACCCTATGAACACACACACGCACACCCTATCCATATGAGCAATATTATTTGGCGCTTAAGAGGTGCACATCCCTTTAAGTGGGCTGAATCATATTAACCACGTACAACTAGTTTTATGATACTTTTTACCTGTTTTGTTTTTTATTTTGACCTCTTCTACTTAGATTTTGCCTAATTTTCTTGTGTTAGTGTCCATTTTACACAATATGAATATATTTAAAAATTCATAGATATTTTAAAAAAATTCACTCACATTTCTTAAGTACAATGTCTTTTTAAATATTGTGGACATTTAAAAATGGATAAAATTTTAAAGTACATTTATTTAATTTTCTTCATTTTTGTGAATATTTCAATTACATGTTTTTTTAATTTCGTGAAAAAATTTATAGGTCAAAAAATGTTTTTAATTTTTTATCATGTTTTTTGAGATTTGCAAATAAATTAATATATATGATTTTTTTTGAATTCGTGAACATTTTTTAAAATTCAAGAAAATTTTCAAATACTTGATTTTTTTATTTTTTTGAACAGTTTTCAATTCTTTTTAAAGAAAACTGTTACATTTTTTTTTCTCAAATTTTTATCTCTATTAAAAAATCTGTTGTCGCTCTGTTAAACCACAATTGATGGTCTTTTAGTGAAAAGAAAAAAACAAGCGAGTGGTTCCGTACAATAAGCAGTGAGCACTACAGTGAGAGAACTATTTTTCGCCCATTAGGAGAGATCCTTCGGTCTTTAATCGGGTGCTTCACAGACGTGCCGACTCAACACCGTAGTCTGTAGATCGTGTATTTTACAAATAAATTTAAAACTAGAAACATACACCAAATTGAACTACAAAAATCATTTCTAGTACTAGCAAAATATACTTTTTCTGATCCATAATAAGCGTCTCACATTTGTACTAAGCTAGTACAAACTTATTATGGATCGTAGGGATTACCTTCTAAGCGTTTTAGCAAACATCTTGTGGACGCCGAGTTGCAAACGGTCGTCGCGCACTGTTCACCGAGGAAAGTAGCGGCGGTAACCGTGAGAGGCGCTGGGGAGAGGTGGGGAAGCGCCAGCGGCTACCGCGAGGCGCTGAGAGAGGCGGTGGAAGCGGCGGTGCACGGGGGATGCGGCGACATGTTAGGGAAGCGGCGACGCGCTGGAAATAGGCGGGGGAAGTGGCAGCGCGCTGGTGAAAGCTTTCTAGATCCGGCGATTGGTGAGATTCGAGCGCACTTTGGTTGTCTAGGGCGTTGTAGCGAGCGCATCAAATACCCATGCGCGATCCAGTTTTCCCCAGTGCGCTAGCGCATGTTTAGCGCGCCCGATTTTTTAGCGCTTTCGCTGCAGCGCTCGTTTCGGGCCAGCTCGCGCTGAAAACCGGTTTTCGGCTCTTTTAACGCATCTGTTGAAGATGCTCTAAGGTTTTGTGAATCGGTTAAGACCGATTTCAGAACCTTTCAATGATTTTTTTCTATGTATTTTTATCAGCTTTTTTTAAAACAATTTTGTTTCTCTTCGAGTTATCACTTTTTTTTCTTTTCTTTTTCATCATCTATAATACTATGATAAATCATCCCCACTATCTTATCTATCTCAACATGCAAGCATGTCACATCATCACATAATTATGATTGGGATAAGGTCCACCTCAACATGCAACCATGCATAAAACAAGACCCACCACCACATGCAACCATGCATGCATGGAAAAATATTTATTATTCCCTTACTATACTTATATTCCAAAAATAATTTATAAATATACACAATCAAATATAGTAAGTTGTATGTGTTTTTAAATTTTTGGTTCATTTATTATTAATCTAAATATTTAAAATTTACGTAATTAAATTTTGTTAAAATATAAGACGACCAATTTCTGTGATTCCCACTAACTTATTTAGCTCAACATAGAAGCATGCCACATCACCACAAAATTATGGATGGGATAAGGACCACCTCAACATACGACCATGCATGGAAAAATATTTTTTATTCTCTTCTTATACTTATATTAAAAAAAATCAATAATTAAATATAATAAATTGTATGCATATTTAAATTTTGGTTCGTTTGTTATTAATCTAAATATTCAAAAATTACATAATTAAATTTTATTGAAATATAGAGCGACCAATTCCCGCAGCAAGGCGCAGGGTATCATCTAGTTTTCAATACATGTATGCTTTTTACAACACATATACTAATATCACAAGCTGGCTAAGCTCTAGCCCTTCTCATGCTTTCTAAGTGTTAGGCGTAATGCTTTTTTTTATTGACACGTGTTCCCACATTTTTTTACGGGTAGTACATCTTAAAATATCTACTAGAACTGAGGTCACCGCCCACCGTCAATCCACCTCCTTCCTTTTCTTCAATTTTGTGGAGAAAGACGGCGAGTTAGAGCATCTCCGATCGTTGGAGCCCCTCAAGAGCACTTCGGCGCTATTTTGGAAGAAAAAACTAGCGTTATTTTGTTGTCTTGAGGAGGACAAGTTTCCAGTCATATATTCATCCCAAGCAAAATTTGTCTCACAAACTTTTGGTCCGGCGCCCGAAGAGGCCCTATAAACTTGGGGGCCTCTTGAATTCGCCGACACTATTTCGGCGCTTGAAGGCCGCTTGGAGACGCGAGTAAAAGATTTTTCGCCGATTTAAACGTAAAAAGTGGTCCGAAAACGCTTGGGGAAACGGCTGCTGATGCTCTTAGGAAGGATCATTGCCTCCACCGATCCATCCCTCGACACCCCATGCCCAGCGCCCATTGCCGCCGGCCGTCACTGCCGTCCGCCGCCGACCATCTCTCTCAATTCTCGGCCGATCAATAAAAAAGAGAGGAGGCAAACCCGTGACAGTACCAACAACAGCGCGACCACCTGAACCAGGTGCACGAAGAGAAGATAATGGACGCAACTACGGTCCTGCTCAGCAAACCTACCAGTTGGGTAAGTCATATCCCTGTCCTCTTCAATTTACAGTTACATAAGCATATAGATAGATGTTGGACAGAGTGTGCTGTTGTGGATTCTTATACTGATACATTTAACTCCCATTAGGTAGAGCATATTGTTGTGGATGTTTATACTGATAAATTTATCCCCCATTGTCTCCCCTAATTTGATGAAAATATATGCTGGATGGGGGTTGTCCTATCTCCTATGGATGAAAAACCTTTCGTATGAATTGTATATATGATCTGAAGAACCTAATTGTTAGCCACCACTATCAGTTGTGATTTATAGGCCATCAAGAAGACTATGCAGTGAAGTATCTGATTTGTTTTTTTCTTTCTTAGAATCTAAATACTAAAAAGTTGTGGGAATTTCCTTATGCAGAATAGATTTGACGCCTTGCACTGTTGACTCCCTTCTCTGTAGATAACTGCTCCCTCTGTTACATATTGTCATATAGATATATAGAGAATCTTGCTAGCATCTTTATCATTCAGAAAGGTATTTGATGGCTCCCTTTGGTCAAAATAATTATTTTTCTCTGATTTCTTTATTTTGATTCAGATATTTAGGAGTTGTTGGTGTAGGCAATGGTTATTAATGCACCCATTTCATGTTTTCAGAAATCTATTTGTGAGAAAATATGCTTCCATGGATTTGATGATCTTCAGTTTAGCAGTTTATGCTGCTGAACAATGTTGGTAAACAACAGTTCTTGCTTTGATTTTTTGTGTGTATTTCAGTTAAATCCTGTGCAGATATAGCAACGGAGTGGGATTCCTCTTGGATGGATACTCAATATTGTTTCTCTGCGTACATGTAATGGTCGTAAAGAAAATAGAATGCATGTTTGTGTTCAATTTTAGTCTCCCTTTTTTCATCAAACTAGATGACCCCAAGAAAATATTCTACATATGTTATACGTACCATGGGTTTTCATAAGCAACTTTATGCAGCCGTAGCTCGCTAGCTCTGTTTTGTTGATCTCATTTAAAGGTTGGAAACTTCCATATAATTGCTAAATGTGAATAACATATACTACGATGTAAAGTTTGGTAGCTTCAATTTTAGAATTAATAAGATACCAATTAAAGTCTCAGTTTTAATTTTCATTTTTGTAATTCTGTACATATCTTTGAACAAGGAAACATCAGTTCCCATTCATTATCTTTGTTTGCATCTTGATTTCTTCCTTGCATCTTTTATCTGAAATATGCGATATTTTTTATTTCAGATGATTTCGTTTGTGGGTTCGCAATTCAGTCTCCTGCATTTCATATATTACATTTAGATGTCAGAGGTAATTGTTTACTTACTGTGCTATGTGTGAAAAGTATAGTAGGCCCTTTGTGTGAAATTTACAATTACCTTGCATATGACATTGTTGTTGCTTATTCATTCGAAATTTGTGCATTCCGTGTCTAGGATTTTTGGTCTTGAACAGATCCTCTATGAACTGATATGTAATGCTACTATTTCACCTTACAAGTTTAGGCTACTTAAATAACATATTTTTCACTCTTTAACTGAATCTTTGTATGCCATATTGTTTTATGGTAATGGCAAGAAGATATACAGTTACACACTTGTTCTCATTTTCTAGTTCAGTCTAAATAACAGATTTTCCACTCATTAATTGAATCTTTGTATGCCATATTGTTTTATGGCAATGGCATCAAGAAGATATATAGTTACACACTTCTACTACTTCTAAGCACCGCACATTGTTATAACACCCCGGGTGTCACGGTACAGTGATCACCTTATCTAATGTCAAGTCATCATGTTTATGCTAATAATGATCACTCTTGATCATGGATTGTTCAGATTCAACCCAGATAAAAAACCAAATCTATGTGGACATAAAACTTAACCCAAAAATATTGCAACCATTTTTCTTACATGACTAAAGGTAAGTAGGTCATGATACTAGAGCTAGGATATTTTATATAACATTTTAATATTACAAACAAATCAAATGAGTGCCTAAAACAACCCAATTAGTCATTGTTTGTTTTTATAAAACTCAAATGAATTTATAAAAAGTTCAAACCTTATGTGGTTGCATATTAAATATTAATACAAATAATGGCGCAAGTATGACCAATTACAAAAATTAAAGGCTAACTAAAGAAATTACAAACAGAAAAGAAAAAGGAAAAAAGAATAACAAAAAGTAAAACAAAAAAAGGAAAAAGGTTATCTAGCGCACGGGGCAGAGCCCTCTAACTGGGCCAGCACACCTCTTTCCCCCAGCCCACTTATCGTTCCCATCCACTGGTCACCCCCGTGCGTGGCACAAATCCGAGCCGGCCATGGCAACGGCCATCCGTCGCCGCCGACGAGCATAAAAGGGCCCCGAGACCCCTCACGCGCTCTTGGAACCCTAGCCCCCTCCCATTCTTCCTCGCGCCGCCGCCTTTCCTCCCTGCCTCGCTCGTCGACCGTGTCCGTGGCCACGCCGCCGTCGTGTGCACGGCCACCGGCCACCCCGGGGCGCGCCGCCGTGTCCAGGCGCCTCAGCATGGAAGCCACGTCGCCCCGTGCGGCCAACCGTGGCCGGGACACCGCACACTCCGCCAATCGAGCTCCTCCTCCCGCACGGCTGCCGGCGAATCCCACCGAGATTCGCCGCCCTCGCTGCTTCCCCGACCTCCCCAAGACCACTGCCTCCTCTACGCCTCGTCGTGAGCCCCCCCACTCGAATCCCCCCTCTCCCTCGCTAATTTGGTCGTCGGCGGGCTATGCTCCGTCGTGGCCGCCATGGCCTGGGATCGCGCTCCTAGACACGTGTGGCCGTGCCCACTTGCCCCCTGGCTCCTCTGGCCTCTCGCGCGCTGGCCGCCCACGCTGGCCGCCGCACCCGTTCCCCCTCTCCCCGGCTTGAATCCCCGCCGGCCCGTGCTCGGCCGTCGCCGGGCGCGTCCGCGTTGTTGCCGCTCCGGCAGCTGCACGCCTCCATGGCCCTCGTCGCCGGCGGGCACGAGTGGCTCGGTTGTGGGAAATCCCCCCCCCCCTCAGTGACATGTTCCCCCACCCCCTCCTAATTAACCAACAATCGGAAATCTTACATTCTTAAGAAGTTGCTCCCCACTATTACAAATTCTCTCAACATGCACACACTCCACCTCATCATGCATGCTACATCACCCTCCACTATCATATTTCTCTCAACATGCAAGCATGCCACCTCATTATCCAACATGCATGAGAAAGACCCACCTCAATATGCCACTATGCATAATAAAAACCCACATGCAACATGCATGCATGATTTATTTTATTTTATTATGATATTTATATTAAATTCATATATTAGTTCAAAAGTTATTATTTCAAATATACATGCTTCATTTAACCAAACATTTTCACTGAAATATTTTGCAAAAAAGTTCCGCGACAAGTTGCGGGACATCATCTAGTAAGAATAAATGGAAATCCCCCCATGTTAGACTGGCAGTGGGCCATGCCCCTTATTAAATCAATTTATTAATGACATGTGGGCCCAACCCTTTAAGTTAATAAAATGATTAGTTAAAATGTGATTAGCCTAGTGAGTATGACAGATGGACCCCACTGTTGTTTAATTAAATAAATTGTTTTTTATAAAAATGTGAATATGACTTGTGGGACTCACTGGTCAGGTTTGACCAGTCGAACACCCCTTTGTATGACAGGTGGGCCCCCTCTGTCAGTACTGTTGTGGATAAGGTTTTGGATAATGTTCTATTTTCATAATAAATAAATTCCAGAAATTGATTTAAATTTATTAAAACTTTGAAATTCAATATCTTTTAAACCGTAAGTCAGATGAAAATATTTTGTACATGAAACTTGATGAGAAAAATACAACAAATAAGACTACGCTACCCATATGCCCACCATCCCCCTCCAACATACCGAACACGAGACTTTCCCCCCTTCAGATCGTTTGTCCGGTAATCACCCGGAGCCGGGTAAACATCCGGTTAAATTCCCGTTTCGTCTGCAACGTGTAGCACTGCGTTGGTTCACCTCTAGCTTAAAGTATTGTCATATCTTGTATTTGTATTGCTATTATTGCCGTGTATTTTTTTTCTCCCCTTCTTTTTCGGTAGACTCTGATACTGCCGCCGACTACACCGCTGCTGAGTACGACTACTACGTCGACGACCCCTACCGTCGAGCTTCCACGCAAGCAGAGCCATTTTCCTTCCCCGGATATCGCCTATCTTTCCGTACTTTTCTTGCACTAGGCATTGTTACTGCTGCTACTACGTTGCTTACCTATTCAATTGCATAGCCTGTCTTTGTCGCCGCTTGATGTACCTTCCTTTGTCCTATGCTGCCTATAAATACATATATATTATTCAGCAGTGAGCCCTGTGCATTGTTAGTCAACTAGGATTAGATAGAAGGTCGTGAACACTCTAAGGAGTGAACGCGGATACAAATATTATAACTGCACAGGTACAATACAATGCAGACACCGCCTAAGGCCCTACCTCGGTTCTGTCGAGCCATATCAAGTGGAGCTATCGAGGAGTAATCCTCGTACTCCACTCGTTGCTGACTCTATATAGCCGCCTAGGGTCCTGAGCCACGGTTGTCCTTAAGGTAAGAAGTTGGGTGACCCAACGGTGGCCGCGAGCGGTATTGCGACAAGAACGACAGAGAGGGTACGACCGACGTTACTGGCGTGCCTGGCCCCTGCTCGTATTTCGCGAGAGTTATCAAACCACGAAAAGTAGAGCTCTGCCAAGAGCACACGGGAGACAAGGTAAGGAGACGATTCACCTTGTTGGTAACCGCGCGCTTTGATGGGACGACAGGGCAGGCCCCAATGTTACTGGTGGACCTTGTTGCTGTTCGTTGTCCGTTGTGTTGTTAGTCAGACAGCGATAACGGTTGTCTGCGAGATAATAATAAAATGTTAAATGGTTTGGTGGATGACTTGAGAGGCTCGTTGGTCTGTACGCACTACCTTCACGTGGGATAAGGAGTTATGGGCTCCCCTGCGTCGTAGTTCATTCGAAAGCTATTCAGACGTCAGCAGTACCGCGGCCTGCGCCGGGAAGTGGTGTCTTCTTCGCTCGAGCAGTGTATTTGGATTTGCTTTTGCTTCATCGGCCAGCCACGCACCGTGCAGGAGCGTGAAGGGTGAGGGTCCTAGACCCCTGGTCGCATAGGATATAGTTCGTCGGATGGTCTTTCTGTTGAGCCTAGGATGGGTTGCGACGTGTCGGATAGCTTTGGTGGAGCGTTCCCTAACAAGGTGCCCGCCACCCTGGAGATCCGAGCGTGCATGCTGAACAGTAGTGCACCCCTGCAGGGAATTTTTGAAAGAAACAACATTTACTCTGAAAATCACAATACGAGGTGGAGAGATTAACATTACCATCCTCATACTGGGGACCCGAGTTTCACCCAACAAATACTGTAGCCGATGCTATCAACAACGCCGTTTACAAGGGTGTATCTGGTTGTCACAATTTTTTTCTCAGTTTCAACACTATATCCAGGAGTACTAACCATGTTGGTTATTCCCGCCAAAATTTCTGCACTCTAACTAAACTATCATAATACCCCAGAGCATGAAATTGGATTATATGTTGCATTACAATATGGGACACGATTGTTAATCATTAAGCTAGGCTCCTCGAGAGAGAAATCATCGCTGAAACTAATAGACGACAGTTTGTTACTAAGTGGTCATTCTCACTACGTTGCTGCCAGTATTCTGTCAATTTGTGTTATTGCATGCCGATTAATAAGACTATATTCTGGTAATGCCCATCATACTGATTATTCTCTTTAAATACTCCAGGCTACGCAACTGAATACCATGCATACTAGAATATTTCTCAAAACACTTGACCACTCCATGATAATTTATACATGGAAAGGAAATTTTCATTGCCACTCAAGAACATGGAGTAGACCGTGTAAACATATGTGCCAGGATCAGCAGGACTGGAATTTTATGTCTATTAAGTAATTCCACATGAATTGTGGATACAATACATCTAATTGTTTTATTATTTGCATTACTACAAACTAGGTTCTTCTCTTTGATACTTATACTCAATGCCTTTGCTTTTGTCTATTTGCTCCCAAGAGTAATTTTAATTGTGATATTTCCGTCCTACTCTCATAAATCTGCACTGGCGGCAAGAATGTATTGTTCAAACTGTGTGTATGCACGCTCACAGTATTTGATTTTCTGTATAAAACAATTGTTCAGTCTCTTTCCCATAATATTATTGCTACCGACTTATTTGATCCAGCTTTGAATATGAAATAAAATGAACTACTCTAGTTAATTGAATTTGCAGCATCTGTATGGTTGGATATCAATGCGACTTCCATCAGTTTTCTGCAGCCTCAGTGCATCTTTTCTAGATATAGCTCCTGTTGCCGCCAGCTGATTTAATGTTGATGTGTTTTATCAGCCTGTAAAATGTTTGAACATGTATCCCCAAGCTGCTATTATTTGCATGTACATTTAAATTTATAAGAATTGCTCCTGTAGTTTCTTTCGGTGCCTTTCTTCCTTTTCCATTTCGAAAATGTGTTCACACAAACGTATGAACTGAAATTTTGTCGATTGTTCGACTTCAGTTAACTAGCTAAGCCAAAGAAACAAAATTACTGTGTTTCAATTTTTGTATATAAGCCACACCAAATTATTTCAGTACAATAGTTATCCCTTTAGTGGTAGTTATTGTATGCAAAAATTAGGTCAGGTCCCAGCCACATGATATTGTCTTTGCTTGAAAGTGAGATACTTTTATGTTTTTTGTTATTTGTATCAACATTGTTGAGGTGCATTAGCCAATTGCTTACTATCTTCAGCCACGGCAACAACAAAACATTCACATAGTTTATTTCACGGGCGCGGTGTGTCGCTGCGCCTCTGCCTGCTAGTTATTCTTACTACTACTGCTACAACAAATGATAGCGATGTATGGATGCTGAGGTCAACCGACTAGATATAGATCCAAACCAATGTTCATGAGTGTCGGCCCCATTTTCCATGCGGTGAGGTGTGACACCTTGATGTCCTCCTTACCATTATGGAAGACGTGGAGGCGCGCCTCATCGCCATGGGCGAGTGTCAGGTAGACCCGAGAAAAGATGCAGGTCCTCCCTCATGTCCCAAAGCTCTCCATGATCGATCCATCAATCTACCAAGAAATACGAAGAGTAGAAAAGTAAGAAACAAAACTTTTTGAACTTGTATAGCATACCAACCTGTTGAATGACAGCGTACCGGATTTTTCAAGAATATCTTACCCTTTGCGATGTCAGTGTTAACAAAACCTGCAGGAGATACGAAAGGCAGAAAAACACGAACAAGATCAAATCAACATAGTAGACACAAGATTTGAACGTGAAAAACCCCTTCCAGTGAGGAAGAAAAATAACCATGGGCGCCACGTTTTGGAGTGTTAGGGGGCAATGCCCCCCCCCCCTCTCACACACACCACGTATTATATATTTTTTGTCTATCCTTATAACATATTTTTGTACGCATTAAGCATTTTTCAAGTACTCGATTAACATTTGTTTCAAATACATGTTGTAAACATTTTTTTCACATACATGTTAACCATTGAAAGATTTTGAGAATGTATAACATATATTGAAAATGGCTCAAACATATTTTGGAAATTCGTAAATATTTTTTGAAATATAACACATATTTTTTGACTTATATGAAACATTGTTTTGAATTACATGAACAATATTTGTTCTAAAATGTATAAACATTTTATATGCATGAACGATTCTTAAATGTCATTAAAAATGGAAATGCTATCAAAAAAATTAAACAACACTAACAAAATCTTTACAAGGTGTTAACATTCTATTAATTTGTGGTATATACAAGGTTCCCGTTTTTTTAGAACCTCACTTGCCTTTATTACTATGAACCAAAAATTCAAGGACGAAAAACAAATGATCTGGGTTGCCTAACCAAGCATCGCGGCTAACTCCCAGTGTGAGAACATGTTCAGTGAGATTATGAGCTTCGACATTACAAGTTTGAGGCTTGAAAAGAATACGACATCAGTTAGAACTACTCATTGTAAATCTAATTTTTTGAGTAATTGCTCCATATGTCGTTGAGCTTTCCGGCTTGATCTCCTCCACGACTGTTTTACAATCTGAACCAATGTGCAGGTCTTGTATATATAAGTCCTTAGCTATAGCAAGAACTTCTCTGATCTTCATTGCTTCAAGAGTAGGTGGTAGGTGGATCTGCAATATTCATACTTGAAATTCCGGATACACCAAAAAAAAAATCCGTCGTTCGAGTTTCTATATATCTATAATACCTAAATAGTTCATCCCCACTAACCTATTTATCTTGACATGCAAGCTATCCACATCATCAAGTAGGTCCACCATGTAAAAATTCTTCCACTAACTTTTCATGCACATGCTTCCATTAACTTTGCATGTGCATGCAACCTATCACAAATAAACAATAACTTTTTTATGCACTCAACTTCATAATTTATAAGTAACTTTTTTATGCAAAATCAAATGATGAGTTACATCACATTTTATTTGTCTATATGAATTTTTTTATAGATACACATCCTTAGTTGTTATCATTGTTTTGGATTTAATCAAGGATGGACATATTTTCAATGTCTCTACTCAACGTTGTTTTTTTCTTATCATCTCACCGATATATTGTCAAGTAACTAAATTAACAAAACAAAACTTAAACTCATTTTAAGATTTTTCATCAATTTTTCTTATTTTTTTTACTTTAAACAATATTTCTTTAAAAAATATATAATCAAATTATACTATGTTTTATATTTTTTCACATGTTTTAAAACATAAAAAAAATTAATAGTTCCCACAGCAACGCGCGGAGTATCATCTAGTTACTCCAATATCACCATGTCTCCATCTCGCGAAACCACTGCATGCACATTAATATGACTTGGGCATAATTTTTGGCCATAAGTACTATATCATGGCCCAACGCTCAAAGACCATGTCCACGTCACCCCACAGGTCATGACTCATGTACGTCCGCAGATCTCTCACCTCGTACAATCCTTTGTACCGATCGATCGATCCTTTGTTTTTTTAATACGATCCTTTTGTCGAGATCACTACTCAGAAGATATTATTTGTAAAAGTTATTTTTTATTTTGATAATGATAAGTGATAGTATAATATATGCATGCTATTTATCGCAACTAGAAAATCTTGAGTGGTTTTCTCACCCCATGCGTAAGGATGAGAGATTGGCCGCGTTGCATTTCTCACTCGAATCTTTAAAACAAGATCCTATCTTGATAATTTTTTCTGATGGAATATGTGGCTCAAAATTATATTAAATCGTATCTCAAAGATGTACTAAACTGTACATAAAAAAATGTATTAAACTATGATTCTTGTGAAGCCATATATCTGCTTCTCATAAAGTCATAATTTTAACATAAATTGTGCATTTTTTGTAAACACATTTTTTCCCATGGAGCCATAGATTTGCTTTCCGTGCTGCCACAAAATTTCTTCTCGTGAAGTCATGGATTTGTTTTCTCGTGATATGACATATTTACTTCTTATAGAGCCACATATTTGCTTCTCGTGGAGCCATCGATTTTTTCTTTCAAGAACACATATTTGGTTATCGTGAAACAATAGATCTGCTTTTGGTGTAGTAACATTTTTTTTTCTTTTTATCAGAACCATAAATAATATTCTCCTGTAGTCATATATTTAGTTTGATACCACAATTTTATTCATGAAATATGCATTTTTAGGTGAAATCCTAGAAAAAACTAATAAAACCTAAAAATAAAAAATGGGTGAAAAAATAAGAAAAAAAATCTTATAGAGGTGGCTAGAGCTCAACATGTGGCGGCGGTTGGGCGCACCAAAAATGATCTCTGCAGGTAGACTTGAAGTGTTAGACGTAAAATAGTTGTCCGAGATCACTAGTTAGAGGATACCCTTGCAAATATCACTTGTTCACTATGATAATGGTAAGTGATGCAACGTATGCGCGCCACTTATCACACCTAGAGAGTTTAGGATGGCTTTCTCACCCCGCACCACGTGAGGATGAGAGGTTGGTTATTTGTGTTTTTTCTTAGATTTGTTCTTTTCAAAATGATTTATCTTTTGAATTATGCATTCAAATAATGATCGTGTTCATCGTTGCATTTCTTGCATCAAGATCTTTAAAACTAGATCTCATGTTGATAGATTTCAAGTTCGAAATTATACTGAATCGTGCCCCAAGCCGTACTAAACTGTGTTTCAAAAGCATACTAAATTGTGCTTCTTGTGACGTCACATAGTTGCATCTCATGAAGTCAAAACTATTACACAAATTGTTGTTTTGTATTTTAGAAGCACAAATGACGGTGACCCAGATAAAGAGTCTTCGATGACAACAAATTCGACCTTATGGGGCAGACTGTGGGCCTCCTAGAAGACTTTCAATGGGTAATTGGATGAGGCCATGGCAAATAAGGGAGGGTCTCTGGAATTGAAGTGGAAGACAAGATGATAGAGTTGTAATCGATACAGTGTAACTGGCAGGCAGTACCAGGTTAGAACTTATGTAAACCCTAGGATCCTGGCGTAGTATATTAATCGAGGATACGAGGTTCGTAAAAGACATAATAAAAATCTTTCGATCATTGCACTTTGAGATACACTTCATCATAAGAAAAAAACAAGCATAAGTAGAGTTTTATCTATTCCGAGAGTCTGAACTTGGACAAATCCTCATCTTATGTACCATCAACTCTCGATCGTCTAGTTTGAGATACCCTACCTAGGGATCTGCCAGAATCATCATCGATAACAGATTTGCTGCTTGTACAATTACAAATTTGCTTCTCGTGGAGCCACATATTTGATTCTCATGGAGCCATAAATTTGTTTCTCATGGAGCTGTATTTTTCTGTTTTTCCATTTTTTTTCAGAAGCATAAGTTTGCTTCTTATGGAGACACAAATTTATTTCTCGTCTAACCAGAGTCTTTATTGCTTTTTTCCTGTTTTTCATAAGCACAAATCTGCTTTGTGTGAAGCCATAGATTTTTTTTCTCCTGCAGCCATAAATTTAGTTCACGTGAAGGCATAATGTTACTTCGTGAAAGCACAAATTATTTTTCACAAAAACTAGAAAAAATAAGAACCATAAAAACACGTGAAAAAAAGAAATGTATAATCTCACGTGTGCGTCCAGAGCGGGACATATGGTGACGACTGAGCACATAAAAAAATAACCTCTACGAATGCTCCGAAAAGGTACACGTCAGATAGTTGCCTTCGGAACCAAGCAATGTTTTGTCTCCTCAAAACGGGCCGAGCATTACATGGATCGAGAAGCTAAATGACTATCTACGGTGAGGAAAGCCCAATTAACCATCGGGTTGTGATTTCTCCTATGGAATACAAGCAGCCCCTCTCCTCCTCTAGAGAGCAACTAATTAAAGGGTGCTTTTTCGAAAGCCCCGTAAGGATCACCTTAGGTGTGCTAAGAGCGTGTCATATGTCGCGTGCTGAGCGTATTTTTAGGATTTTACTTTATTTTTGTGTACACATTTTTGGTGTTTAGATGTTTTATTCATTTTTTTGCTTTACGTTTTTAGATATTCGTATTTTTTTCTTACATTTGGTGATTTTTTTCTTTCAATTTTAAAAAATTCACGACGATGCCTCTCGTGGAGGCACACGTTTGCTTCCGCGAGAGACTGACCGCGTGCCTTTAAAAAAGAGGCACACTATGTGCCTATAAAAAAGTACACGAATTTGGTTTCGTGAGAGGCATGTCACGTGGCTCTAAAAAAATAAACACTTCTGTAAAAGGCACGACACGTGCTTCTAAAAAGAAAAAAAGAAAATCATCAGATCTCTATTATACAGTGCGTAACAATAGGATATTCGTTGCAAAGAATATTCCTCAATTAATGATTTCGCCTCCTCTAGGGTTCATGGCTTATGAATGCGCAAACAGCAAACGTGGCCCATACGAAAGTGCACACCAAACCAGGCAACTGAAAACCCAGATTATGAAATCCAACAACAACAATTGCACATGACGTGAGACTGAGAGGGCATGGAGTAGATGAGAAACGAAAGAAGTAGAAGATATCTTGCTGAGCCAGAGAACTAACTCAGAGCAAGAAGTGTTCTACAGAACAACGGAAATCAGTACAGCACATCGATAAGGAGTTACTAGAACAAGCGACAAACAGGCTCATCGCCCTATTACATCACTTGGTCGTCTCTCAGTTGGTCATCTATCAGGTAGATTCGACGTTGTTAATGTTGCCAGAAAATAATTTGAATAAATTGTTTCAATAATAAATAGAATGGGTAATCCCGCTACTTTTGTTGGATATATATTCATAACCAAATTCTGAAAATCCCGTCAAATAAAATGCAAAAAAAACTAGATGTGGTGTGTATGCCAGTTTTTTTTCCCTTTTTGAGAATTATGTGTTGATGCCCGGTCCGCTATAATCACTGCAAGCACCGTTAGCAGCATGTTCCAAGGTACTGGCAATTTAATTAAACATGGTTTTGCAGGAACAGTCAACCTGAAATCAAGGGTTTTCATGTAGTTTGTGACCAAAATATATGCTCTAGTTCCAAAAGTAGAGTTGAAAGAGTAATACCGAGTATGAATGGAGTACCACTGAATGATTTTATCTGGTCTTATCAAAGTGGGCTATTACTAGCTAATTACTCCTTTCGCGTCATATTAACTATGGCTGAAACGAATATACTATCTATTAAACGGAGGGAGTAACTCAAGTACAAAGTGGTTTGCAAAAATGCAAATGTCATCATACACGAACGATCACTAGGTGATTTCTCGGCGCCTGGTTCAGGCGGCAAAGTAGATGCGCTGCACTCAGCTCCGCCTTGCTCGTACATTTTTGCCGAACGAGTGGCCGACACATTATTTTTCTCCAATTCTTTGGTGGGAGAGAAACCGTTATAGAGTTCTTGGAGAAACGGCGGCCGGCAGCTATATTAGCGGTATGAGGCGCACTTGCAGAACAAGAGGGCATATATAAGTTTATGTTGCAACAAACACGTCGATTCCCACTTAGTATGCAGTTCAGCATGTTCGTTGTAGTGACTATACTTTATGTGCTTACTATATTTATCAACCAATGGTAGTGTGGATTCTTTGTTAGCAAAAGTGAGCACTTCCCATGTTTTTAAATAGATGGTTTTATAGATGACAAGCGCATTCTGAAATTAACGTGCCTCTTTTTATGTTATGACCATGTTAACTGTATCTGAATTTCACCCACACAGAAAAACCTGTACTATCTGAATTTAGAAACTTGGAAAGGCTCTCACGTATGTTAATCATATGGTCTGAAATAAGATTCCTCTGGTTCTATGGAATGGTCGCATGGAACGGTGAAACTGCAGTCACCGTCACAGTCTAATTAATTCACGTTTTCACTGATGTGAAAGTTGTATGCTGACATATTTGATAATAGTAGAACGGAAATCAAATCATTAGCTTTCCATGACGCACAAGAAAAGCCTTTTTTTTTCAAAAGAAACGGAAAAAGGGTGAAAGCGTGTGTGTGGTTTGTCAAACAAGCATGGGCACAGCACGTTGTTGCATGCATGGTTTGGTGGCGTACGTTGCAAGAGACGTACTCCTGGATCGATTTATACGTCTCGTGCTGGTTTGAACTTCGTCTTGATGGAAGCTAGCAGAGCATGGGTGGCGCGATACAAACTTGACCGCTAGAGCTACACAATGGGGCCATTGAATTGAATTACGCGTTCTCATCGTCGTGCCCAATGCAGTCTCATACTACTTGAGACTTGTCTAATGCGGTCGCCCTGCAAGATTATTATTCGGCGGAAAACCCGCCCATGGAGTATTGCGATTCCCTTTCCCATGTGGCTCGAAAATACAGCAATGCATGTTAGTAGCTTGAATGCTTGATGAACATTTGTGAAACCGATCACGGAGAGTAACAAAAAGGAATTCGAGCTCTTCTTGCAGCCCCGGTTTGACTTGTTAGGCTCTGACAAGATGCAACCACTACTACTTTGTACTAGTATTCCCTTCGTTTCTTTTTACTTCGCATATAAAAATTGTTTGAAGTTAAATCTAAAAAAGTTTGATCAATTTTATAGAAAAATCTATCAACATTCATAATATAAAATCAATATCAACAGAAACATCATGATATAAATTTTCATATGGTATAACTTTGATGTTGTAGATATTGATACTTTTTAATATAAATTTGGTTAAACTTTATCATGTTTAACTTTGACCAAATCTTATATGCAGAGTAAAAAAACGGACGGAGTACTTGCTACTACATGACCTGAAATAGCTCATGCCAAGACAGAATCCGGTTTAAATCACCTGGCTAGCTGGACACAGAGAAAGCGTATATCGATCGCACCAGCCGCACACTGCTGCTATTCCCAGCATGCATCCATCCGGTCCGGTTTCCATCCCTAATAAACTCTCAGCCCCCCTGATTTCTCCTGGGTGGGCCCGCTCAACTTTTCTTGAACCAATTGAAACCTGCTAAATGCACCGAGCCTGTAAAACATCCGTATTAAGCCCGTACGTGTAGCATTGCTGTACATAGTGCGCCGCCCACACACACAACGCATCGCGCATATTTCCAGTACTCATTCTGCTACCTTCTTTCTGGTTTCTCTCCTCAACGAACCTTTTCCATACATGATCCAAAACCATGGACGAAACCATGCATCGACTTGACCCGTCGCCGGTCTCCAATCTGCGTCAAACCCCACTTGAAGCCGCCACGCGCCGCCCATGATCCGGCCATGTCCTATATATACGCACCAACGTCCCACCCAAAAAACCCAAACCCTCACACCAGACCAGACCACCACCACACCACCATTACTACAGCAAGCTTAGCGGACACAGCTGCGCGATCCAACCCGATTCCTCGCCGTCGATTTAGAGAGCTGTGGTCGTACCTTCCTGATCGCTCCAAAGTTGGACCGCAGTGCCTGTACTTTCTACGTACTTTCTAGGGCACCACCATGATCACGGGACTGGCCGTGTACCATGTGGTGGAGGCGATGGCGCCGCTGTACACGGCGGCGGCGCTCGGCTACGCGTCCGTGCGCTGGCTCAGGGCCTTCTCCGAGGAGCAGTGCGCGGGTATCAACCACTTCGTCGCCATCTACGCCGTGCCCGTCCTCATCTTCAACATGGTCTCCACCAATGACCCCTACGCCATGAACGGCCTCCTCGTCGCCGCCGACACCATGCAGAAGGCGGCCATGCTGCTTGCCCTCGTCGCCTGGGCCGCCTGGGCCTCCCGCCGCCGCTCCGACCGAGGAGACGGCAAGGCTTCTCCGCTGCAGTGGGTGGTGACGGCTTTCTCCGTGGCGGCGCTGCCCAACACCATCATCATGGGCGTGCCGCTCCTCGGCGGCATGTACGGGCCCGCCTCCAAGGGCCTCATGAAGCAGATCGTCGTCATGCAGTTCTGCGTCTGGTACAACGTCGTCATCTTCATTTACGAGTACATGGCCGCCCGCCGCGCCGCCACGGCCACGGCGCTCGACGGCTGCGCCAAGATCAGCCCCGCGTCGCCGGTGGCGGCGCCGCCAGCTGAGAAAATCGCCCCCAATGACGAGAGCATCGTTGCGGCCAAGCGGGCCCATGAAGTAACCGTAAACATTGAAATCACGGAGGTTGCCCCGGCGCCCACGACACAAAAAGGCACAACAACGACGGTCGCCAAGGAGGTTCCTCCGCCGGCACCGAAGTCGACGGCGCCGTCGGCGATGCATATCGCCCTGATGGCAGGGAAGAAGGTTCTAAAGATCCCCAACACCTATGCAAGCTTCCTCGGCCTCATCTGGGCCCTAATCGCATTCAAGTACGTCCCTTTCATCCGCAGTTCATACTTCCTCGTACTCCAATTTTATTGTTTCCTAAAGTATAGTTGTGTGTTTGCAGGTGTGGGATCAAGATGCCGAAAATAATCGACGACTCGCTGTTCACCATCCAGACGACGGCGGTCGGGCTGAGCATGTTCGCGTCGGGGACGTTCATAGCGCGGCAGCCACGGTTCGTGCCGTGCGGCTACGCGGTGGCGTCGGCGTCCATGGTGCTCAAGTTCCTCGTCGGCCCGGTGGTGATGCTGCTCGCGTCGCTCGCCGTCGGCATGCACGGCACCCTGCTGCACATTGCCGTTGTACAGGTACGCTGAATTAATTCTTCATCCATTCATTTCTTGAGATGTGCAACGACGATATTTATTGCCCCGTTTCTTGAGAGGCTTCCCTATCCTAGCCTACTACTACTACCATAGCTGCCATGCATACGGAACCAAGCTGTGTCCTAGTTTTGTTGCTCATGATAAATAAAGAAAATTCGAGATGTGTTTCTCTAACCATGAATTTTGACATGCAGGCGGCGCTCCCCCTGGCCGTGACTTCATTTGTGTACGCTGAAGAGTACAAGGTCCATGCGGATATCATGAGCACAGGGTGCGTTTCTGTACCAGATTTAGTTTGCTACCCATATATTGTTGCCTCGTTTCTGTATCTGATGAAGTGTATCTGGTTTTGTTCTTTTCAGGGTGATTCTTGGGATATTCATCTCGCTCCCCGTCACCATCGTCTACTACATTCTATTGGGCTTATGATCGAGTATCATGATTGATGTCCATGGACTGAAAGTGCATGTCAGACGTAGAAAACGTGACACGCAACAGTTGAAGAGGCTAGCTCGATTGCAGCTTGAAGAGGCCAATTCGACCGCATCATGAATATGCAAATTAAAGAACCATTATGATATTATTCAAATGTGGTTAATCCATAGAAATCTCATTTTCTTTTCACTAAAATGTAATTGTAATGTTAGGACATCACCGACATCAGTCCCTAAAACGAACACTGTATCTGTTTCTAGACTGGTCCACGGGCACTAATACGAAAGACAATCATCTAAACCACATCACCTAAACATTTATTCAGTTCCGATCACAATAAAAAATTGATTAAAAATGGATAACAATGTGAGCAAATTAGTGTCCGACCACAATAAAAAAAACATATATGTTTATTGTTTTTACATACCCGATCACAAAAAAATGGATGTTCATTGTTTTTATATGTCCGATCACAAAAAGTGTCACAAAGGTTTCAACCCGGTCATTCCAAGAATAAAAACTATCCTTTCGGTCGGATGTCCGTTCCCTTATAGTTCACCCGTCCAGCGAATCCTTCGCATTGGTCGTTGTTGTATCATCCTCAGTCAGAGCGGCTGACATGTGCTTCAACATTCACATGTGAGAGACTCGTATGGCCACCGACGGATCGGTATACAAGTTATCCATCTTCAACGTGGGCATTTTGATCTCGACCTTTTGCTCTTCAATTTTGATCTTCTTTCCGATTACCGCCATGAAGATACTAAACCTGTTCACCTTCTTTTCCTTCTTGATCTCGTTGCACTTGATGCACGCCTCCTCCTTCTTGGCTAAGATATCCTCAAATCTCTTCTTCATCCTAGTTGCCTCTCTTTCTCGCTTCTCCTCCTTTTCCTTCTACTTTTTTTTTCTCGGAACCTCCTTCTAATCAAGTTGGGTGGCTTCTTTGTTTGGTCCATTGAATCACCCTCATCCTCGTCATTGCCACGCAGTCTTGAAGGTATAGACAATGGTTAGTAGTCATTTGGCATGGTAATTAATTAGGCTCAACCAATAATATACGAGGATGAAGTTTTTTTCACCTTAAAATACAAGTTACAACCACAGAAATACTAAACAAAAATATATATTTTTAAATAATCATGTGACAATTGAGCAAGACAAAAAGCATTCAACCAACAATTTGCATATCCGATCAATTGAACAACACATAAACAACTTACTTCCTCGCTTAGCTGTGCTTCACTTGGCTATCAATTCATGAGATGTTTGTAGTGACCGCAATAATAGCTCATGGATTCTTGAATGATGTACCATCAGTAGTTGAGCGATTTTGACCCGCGATATCGGATGAGTTTGCTGATATAGGGATTGAAATGCTTGTTCTCATTAAAAAATGAACTTTGGACCAAAATGTTGAGCTCCATTGCCCCGTGATACGTCTCCAATGTATCTATAATTTTTATTGTTTAATGCTATTATATTATCACTTGAATATACTTTTGATAGCATTTTACACTGGTCGCGCGAAGATGCTTGGGGTATTTCTTTTGGTGTGGAGAAATTGTGTAACAAAAGGGGCTTGGTAGATTGTTGGTCTAGCACGGGGGGTCACGTCATTGCCGGAGTTCGGTATGGGTTATGAGATTAAATAGTAGTCTCATGGCTGATAGGCCTCGAGTGTTAATCTAGCAACTTGAAGATTGTGCCTTATGTGGTAACGTAGAGCTAAACATTTTGCCATGCAAACCCTAGTAGCCACATTAAATATGCAAAGATCGAGTATAAGAACATCTAACTTGTTTTTGCAGGAACATGTGATGTGGTATTGTCTTCGCCATAACAAGCTTGTATGAGATTATTATATTTTATAATGGTGTGTTGCATGACTTGCATGTCATGGTACGGCATGATGGCTAGAGCCATATGATTTCATTCATCGATGTCTATCCTATCCCAAGTCTTGTCTAACTATGAGGGCGAGCACATCGATGTGCTCATGGCTCCGGGACTGCAGACTATGCATGAGCTTCGGGAGCTATGTGCGAGCCTTACTTCGCCTCCGTTAATGGAGCGTGTGAAGGTGGACTCTCCAACGACCTCGTGTGAGTAGGGATGTAAATAGATCGGATCGGTGACGAGGGGGTGACCCCACGACT
Source organism: Bromus sterilis (assembly GCA_950022295.1). Taxonomy (NCBI): domain Eukaryota; kingdom Viridiplantae; phylum Streptophyta; class Magnoliopsida; order Poales; family Poaceae; genus Bromus; species Bromus sterilis. The sequence goes on from OX465597.1 coordinate 352,638,988, forward strand.
CCTACATGTGAGACTACCTGGTGCGTGTGAAGACAGAAGGCCCATTGGGAAGCTACGACAGGCCCGCGATTGGCCCAACCAAGCACCGACGTAGGAGTTCGCGACTTACATGGAAGGTGCAACTTGGCGTACAAGGCAGGACTAGAATTAGGAAACTACCTATGTAACCTAGCTTGGACTCCCCGAGATTTAGCCTAATATATAAAGGCTAGGAGGGGAGATGTCCAGATCAACTCAATATGCATCTACTCATCCTTGCCTTGCGAGAACTCGCCTTGGCCTCCACTGTAATCGTCCCCTCGCGTGATAATATCGAGCAGGAAGTGCTTCTCCTGTTAGCCGACGAGTATCGTACAACCTGTGCCTATATCTATGACTAACCCAGGGTCCCTGACCATGGGATTTGCCGGGGTGGATCCCCGTCAATTGGCGTCGTCTGTGGGAACTACACAGGTTGGAATCACGATCTCGGCGGTCCCAACCTCGACAGATCAAGACTCGAGGACTAGAGCAAGATCCAGCCCGCTCGAAAAATTCAAGTTCATCGCAAGCATCTCCATCGCCCCATCAGGATCACCCAGCCTGTAACCGAACCAAGTCCAGCACCTCAACGACTGCCAGATCCATCACCGACGGAAAATAACTCGACGACCCAGAAGACAAGCACAATGAGGTTACTCGAGAAACCCACTCGAGGAGTCGTGGAGCGCGGCCGAAGACTCGCCCATCAGTCGACGACCCGCCGCCGCCCGGACTCCCACCGCACGCCCAGACAACGACTCCGAGACCCAGATCGGAGACTACTACGACCCGAATCGAAGGCCAGACGAATTCGCCAACTTCATCCGAAATCAATCACTCAGCGACAGGATAGAACTCGACCCAAGATTCCACAGCCGAGCAGAAGAACCCATGCAGGTCTTTCAAATCTCAAGAAGAAGAAGGCACGTCGGCTCCAGCAAACTCACAGCTAAAGAACAACTGGAAGGACCTTGCGCGATCCATTTTTTTGACGACAGTCGAGGACATCTCAGAGCAAGTCACACCCTGGGAGATTGCCGCCTATTCACCAAACTCTCCAATAGCCTCAAGGAGGAGAAGCAGCGTGAAGCCAAACGCACTCGAAGGAGCACGCAGTCACCCGCACCAAGTGTAGAGGAGCGATACCCCGCGTCCCAAGGACGAATCTGCATGATCCAAGAAGGAAGACCCTCGAAAGCAAAACAAGATGCCTACACCCTGCAAGCCGAAGCAGCCGAAGACCTAAAGATAACTAAAACCTACCAACTAAGCGGCACCGAGACCAGCATCACTTTCTCACAGAGCGACCATCTGATACGTCCAAAACGTATCTATAATTTCTGCTTGCTCCATGCATGTTTTGTGTGATATTGCTATGATCTAGATACACTTTCATACACTTTTGATCATATTTGGACTAACCTATTAACTCAGTGCACCACAGTGCCAGTTCCTGTTTTCTGCTGTTTTTCTATTTCAGTTTTCCCCCATATAAAAAGTGCCAGAAAAATTCCGGGAAAATATAGGAAAAATCAGCGTACAGGAAGCTTCGCGAAGAGCCCGAGTGGGGCCAGAGGGGAGCCAGGGGTGGCCCAGGAGGCCACCCGGCGCGGCCCCACCCCTGTCCGCGCCAGGGGGGCGCCTGGGGCCCCTGGTCCACCTCTGGCTGCCCCCCTTCGCCTATATATTCTCCGTCACGGGAAACTTCCGAAAGGAGAACCCTTTTTTCGCGATCTCTCCTCTGTTCCGCCGCCGTGCTTCCGAGATCGGGAGCACCAGAAGACCTCTTCCCGGCACCCTGCCGGAGGGAGGACCGACCTCCGGGAGTCTCCTCTCCACCATGGATGCTCCCTGGATGTCTCGTGAGTAGTTTTCCTTGGACCATGGGTCCGTGATCAGTAGCTATGTGATGTTCTCCTCCCCTCTTTGTTCTTCATGGTTTAGACCTCGTGAGCTGCCCTACATGATCGAGGCACTTTTGTAATCTTTCTGCTGTTGCTATGCTGAGTTTGATGGGATCTGATGGATTATGAGATTATGTTCAGATTGTGATTGAGTAATATATTTGGTTTTTATCTCTTATATTTTTGTTCCTAAGTAATTCTTGCATGTTCTCCGTTGCTGTTTATTGCTTTGGCCAAGTAGTAGGTAGTAACCCCAAGAGGGAACGTTATGCTCGATTGTGGGTTCATGCCCCCCGATGACACGCTTGAGTGACAGAAACATGAGTCTAGGGGATGTGTTGTTGCCACAAGGGGGAAAACAACGGTGCTTGTAACCGCGGTTGCAAGGATTGTTTACTTTACGCAAAGTGCTTTTTAATGCAGTTGTCTGTTGCTTTGGGTTTACACTTTGGGTGGGGCTCGCAACTTAATACCAGCGAGATGTTCTGGATAGATATCTCAAGGTGGATGATTAGTAGTAGATGCAGTTGGATTTCGGTCTACTTATTTTGGCGTACTGCCCGTGCTTTTGAGCCTCTTCCTTTCTTTTGTAGCATAGTTAGCATTGCGGTGCGTTCATAATCCTGTCAATTGCCCTTCTGTAATTTTTTTACCTCGCATAGCAGTTTTATCGTCTTTTGGGAGAGAGACATCACTAGTGAACATCACGTATCCCGGTCCATATCCTCATTACTGTTTCCACGCTCATTTACTTTTATGCTTTTACTTTCAGTTGCTATCATTATCCCTTGTGTTTGATCCTTTGTGAACAACAAGACCGGAGAGATTGACAACCTCTCTGAACTTCGTTGGGAACAAAGTTATTTGTGTCTGTGTGCAGGTCCGCGTCAGTTGCGCCGCTGACACCTACTTATCATCTCTGGAGTCCTACTGGAGACAAACCTTAGTATCTTTACTGAGGGAAATTTGCTGCTGTGCTGCATCACACCTTCCACTTGGGGCTCACCAACGAAGGGCGAGAAGACTACACCCGTCAACTCTCGCGCCATCACCATCCTCCTGCAATCCCGAGGCCTGGGCACGCACCCCTGGTCCTCGAAGCCCAGATCGGAGGATATGACATGGAAAGAATCTTCATGGACGGAGGCAGCAGTCTAAACATAATCTTCGCCAGCACTCTACGCAAGATGTTCATCCCACAATCAGTTTGGAAGAAGTCAGGAACCACAATATACAGTGTAGTCCTGGGCGAAGCAACCACCTCCATCGGAGCAATACAGCTTGATGTGATCTTCGGCAGCAAGCGCAACTTCGCAAAGCAGGCACTCGAGTTCGAAGTGCTCGACTGGCAGTCGCAGTATCACGCCATACTCGGGCGACCAGCGTTCGCATAGTTCATGGCAGTTCCACACTATGCATATCTCAAGCTCAAGACGACAGGACCTGCAAGTATCATTACAGTCAAGGAAAGCTTCATCAAATCGTACCAGTGCGACCGCGACTTCCACAAAGTCTCCGACACATTCGGAGCCCAACAACAGCTCAAAGAAATAGCCACGGTGACGGACAAAAGCATATTTCCACTAGCAAACATAAGCGAGACAAATGAATTTGGTCGCTACTTCAGCGTCGACAGCGACACGATGATAACCCACAAGTGTAGGGGATCGCAACAGTCTTCGCGGGTAATAATAACCCAATTTATTGATTCGACACAAGGGGAGCCAATGAATACGTATAAGCCTTAACAGTTGAGTTGTCAATTCAACCACACCTGAAAAAGCACTAGACAAGATATAAGTAGCAACGGTGTGTTGACAGATGTAGCCTTTAAGACTTTCCCAATCACCAACACAAAAGTAGTAACAAAGTAGTAGGAGCAGCAAAGAAAGTAAAAGTAACAACGAAGGTAATGATGGTGAAAGATGGACCAGGGTTCAAGGTTTCACTAGTGGTACCTCTCTAGGCAAAAGAACAAGGTGCTGGGTGAACAAATTACAGTTGGGTGATGTCTATGCACACTTCTATTCTTGTAGACTATGTTGGGCCTCCAAGCGCAGAGGTTTGTAGGACAGCTGTAATTTCCCTCAAGTGGATGACCTAAGGTTTATCGAACTCAGGGAAGTAGAGGTTGAATATGGTCTCTCTCAAGCAACCCTGCAATTAAGATACAAGAAGTCTCTTGTGTCCCCAACACACCTAATACAACTAGGAGTTGTATAGGTGCACTAGTTCGGCGAAAGATGGTAAAATACGAGTGATAGGTGTGGCAAAGCAAGGTAATATAAATCTGTAATAAAAAGTGCAGCAAGCAAACATGTGACAAAAGTGAGCACAAACGGTGTAACAATGGTGGAAACAAGGCCTAGGCTTCATACTTTCACTAGTGGCAACTCTCAACAACATTAGCATAGTCTAATCACATGATATTTCCCATAAAACATGCAATGGAGACGCACTCGGAAGTCATTCCTTTGTGTTCAAGAGAGGATGAGAATTATGTAGGGCTACAAAAGCTCACCTCAAAGTTCGTAGTTCTCAATCTATGGATTTCCCAATGTCACCGCGGCCATCCAAAGAGAGTACCACAATCACCACAACATATCTCAAGGATAGTCAAAGACAAGCACCAAGAGACTCTCAATCTTCAATCAACACACAAAAGAGGAAACCACTCATGATAATATTCTTCTAACCCATGTCCAATAGACCGCTGTCACCTTGGTCTCGGGGATTATACTAGATAAGATCAATTGAGTACATCAATCCAATACATAGAGGAAGGGGAAATATCATGGGATCACCCTAGATTAACATAGCCTATGATCACAACGAAGATCACATCGTGGGAGAGAGAGAAGAACACATAGATACTGGTAAAAACCTCAGCCCCGAGGGAGAACTATTCCCGCTTCATGGAGGAGGGAAGCAACGGCGATGGAGATGAATCCGGGGGCACTTCCCCGTCCCGGCAGGGTGCCGGCTGATACGTCCAAAACGTATCTATAATTTCTGCTTGCTCCATGCATGTTTTGTGTGATATTGCTATGATCTAGATACACTTTCATACACTTTTGATCATATTTGGACTAACCTATTAACTCAGTGCACCACAGTGCCAGTTCCTGTTTTCTGCTGTTTTTCTATTTCAGTTTTGCCCCATATAAAAAGTGCCAGAAAAATTCCGGGAAAAATATAGGAAAAATCAGCGTACAGGAAGCTTCGCGAAGAGCCCGAGTGGGGCCAGGGGTGGCCCAGGCGGCCACCCGGCGCGGCCACCCCCTGGACCGCGCCAGGGGGATGCCTGGGGCTTCTGGTCCACCTCTGGCTGCCCCCCTTCGCTTATATATTCCCCGTGACGTGAAACCCTCGAGGACAGACCCCTTTTCTGCAGAAGCAATTCCGATCTCCGCCGCCATCGCCGACAAGCTTCGGGGGACCAGAATCCTGAGTCGGCATCCTGCCGGGACGGGGAAGTGCCCCCGGATTCATCTCCATCGACGTTGCTTCCTCCCTCCATGAAGCGGGAGTAGTTCTCCCTCGGGGCTGAGGTTTCTACCAGTAGCTATGTGTTCTTCTCTCTCTCCCATGATGTGATCTTCGTTGTGATCATAGTCTATGTTAATCTAGGGTGATCCCATGATATTTCCCCTTCCTCTATGTATTGGATTGATGTACTCAATTGATCTTATCTAGTATAATCCCCGAGACCAAGGTGACAGCGGTCTATTGGACTTGGGTTAGAAGAATATTATCATGAGTGATTTCCTCTTTTGTGTGTGGATTGAAGATTGAGAGTCTTTTGGTGCTTATCTTTGACTATCCTTTAGATATGTTGTGGTGATTGTGGTACTCTCTTTGGATGGCCGCGGTGACATTGGGAAATCCATAGATTGAGAACTACGAACTTTGAGGTGTGCTTTTGTAGCCCTACATAATTCTCATCCTCTCTTGACCACAAAGGAATGACCTCCGAGTGCGTCTCCATTGCATGTTTTATGGGAAATATCATGTGATTAGACTATGTTAATGTTGTTGGGAGCTGCCACTAGGTAAAGTATGAAGCCTAGGCCTGGTTTCCACCATTGCAATATCGTTTGTGCTCACGTTTACCACTTGTTTCTTTGCTGCACTTTTTATTACAGATTTATATTATCTTGTTTTTCCACACCTATGACCCATATTTTATCATCTCTTCGCCGAACTAGTGCACCTATACAACTCCTAGTTGTATTTGGTGTGTTGGGGACAAAAGAGACTTCTTGTATCTTAATTGCAGGGTTGTTTGAGAGAGACCATCTTCAACCTCTACTTCCTTGAGTTCGATAAACCTTAGGTCATCTACTTGAGGGAAATTGCTGCTGTCCTACAAACCTCTGCGCTTGGAGGCCCAACATAGTCTGCAAGAATAGAAGCGTGCGTAGACATCACCGGCACAGGAATTCTGTCCCCCCGAAACTTGATGCCGATGGCGGCGGAGATCGGAATTGCTTCTGGAGAAAAGGGGTTCGGAATCAGGGTTTCCTCCGCGGGGGTAAAAATAGGGCCAAAGGGGGGCACCAGGGGGGCCACAGGGCAGCCAGGAGGGCAGGTGGCGCGGCCTAGGGTGGGGCCGCGCCAGGCACCCTCCCGGGCCCCTGGTGGTGGCCCTCCTGCCATGTCTTGGTTATTCCGGAAGCTTCCGGCGCGCTGATTTTTTTATATAATTTTTCCGGGATTTATTGGGCACTTTAATTATTGGGAAAACCTGAAATACAAAAACAGCAGAAAACATGAACTGGCAACTGGGTGCACTGAGTTAATAAGTTAGTCCAAATATGATCAAAAGTGTATGAAAGTATATCAAAAGCATAGCAATATCACACAAAACATGCATGGAGCAAGCAGAAATTATAGATACGTCTGGGACGTATCAACATCCCCAAGCTTAATTCCTGCTTGTCCTCGAGTAGGTAAATGATAACAAGCATAATTTCTTTGGTGACATGCCACACAACCATATAAGGACTTTTAAGTAAAGCAATCAAAGCACGCAATTCAATTCAAGTCTTAACAAGCAAGAGTCTATATTAGCATTGACACGAGCAACAAAAGAACAAAAGGTGCAAGAGCTCTCGCTGCCCATGACTCGAATTTCTCCATATGGTGTTTGCGTGAAAGCAGGGGACTGGGAAAAAGAGAGAAAAAAGGTTGTTGAGAACAACTATCTACTAAAGTTTCACACTTGGTCTCCTTTGGATTCTTATCTTGACTCGTCCCCAAACCACTAGCCAGGTACAAGTCAAAATGATCCACTCCCTTTCGATATTTTGAGCACTCATGCAATGGATGAGCGTGAGCAAGAAAGTTGACACCTAAAAGGCGAAACAGAAAGAAGGTGGAGGAGGAAGACAAAAAGGTGTGAAAGGCTCACATCAATGAGGACAATCATAGGCGAGAGAAGGCCATATGATAGATATGATGTGAGGAGTAGGGATTGCCATGCAACGGATGCACATGTGAGCTAAAAGATCTCCAAGGAAACTAGTGGGGTGCATCTAACTTGCTTGCTCAAGAAGACCTAGAGCTTGTTTGAGGAGGCTCATCATTGGAATATACAAGCCAAGTTCTATAGTGTGAAGCTCCCCACATAGCTATATGCATGATGATGATCTCTATGGAGTACAAGGGATAGAGGATGAAGTACTAGTGTGGATCTCTCAAAAGGAATAGTAGTGTGCCCCCTTCTCTCTTTTTATTTTTCTTTTTCTCTTTTTTCTATTTTTTTGTATTTTTTATGTGGCCTCAATGGCTCTTTCTATTTAACTCTCATTTGTCATCTTTGGGATCTTTTGATTTTGTCCTCTTTGGGATCTTTTCCTCACTTTAGGGGCAACACTCTATATTTTACAAGAATATCGGAGATCTTTCACACTTTACAAAGGTACTCACATAAAGAAGATATAACTATCATGATGCAAATGTATGCCTCTGAGAGGATAGCAGGATATGCAATGATACTAGAGTGTCATGTAGCAATGATTATGGCAAGGCCCAACTAGCATGCGGCTCATCGATCAAGCAAGTAGCATGTATGACATGAGGATCAAGTCATGAGAAGGTAGATGTTGCATGGCAATGTATCTCGGAAAGGCTATGGAAATGCCTTGTGGGTAGGTATGGTGGCTGTTTTAAGGAAAGATATAAGGAGGCTTATGACGACATAGCGTATCATGCCAAGGGTTTGGATGCACCGGCGAAGTAGGCGCCAACTCTCGAGGTGAGAAAGGGCAATGCACGGTACCGAAGAGGCTAGAAAAAGTATAGGTGGGTGGAAGTGTCAACTTTCGAATACTCACATTAGTCCGAAGAACTCATGCACTTATTATCGGTAACTCTCAATATAATCAGGAGGTTCACAAAGAGACAAGTACCCCGAGGGTTTGGTTATCCTTGCGCATCCTCGACTCATGGTACGTGAGTGTACTCTAATATTCGAACCCTCCAGAGGTTAGTGATCCATCTAGTAGCTCGAGTTCTCAACAGGGGTTTTTGGTTTTCGAAAAACACACGGATTGCCCAAAATACGACATCTATCACTAATAGGCTCGAGCTCTTGACACCAAAATTTCAAACATTACTCTAGTCAATACCTCAAAACTATTGCAAGTTACTACTACAAAGAGAATAACAACTTCAACTACCTACTTCTAGTCAAGACACAAAACTCAGTGCAACAGGCAAACTTTCTAACAAGATAAAACATGCAACCTATAGAAAGTTCAACCTAAAACAAAAGAAAAGCTCTAGAAAGACTAAAGCACTACAACGAAACAGAGCAGCAGCTAAGAAAAGAAAAAGAGCAACTCACAGCTAAGGAAATAATCATGCAAATCCTATGAGGAGTTCTAGTTCAAACGGAGCGTGTTTCTCTCCCACACAAAGTAGGACGGGATCTAACTTGTTAGGAACAGCAAACAAAGCTAAATAAAAGTAGAAATAAAACCTAAGAGCGGGATGCTCCAAGCATAGCACATAACGCATGAAGTGATAAAAATATAGTGAGACAAAGGACGAACTGATGATTGTTGATGGAGAAGGGGATGCATGGGCGCATCCCCAAGCTTAGACGCTTGAGTCTCCTTGAATATTTGTTGGATGCATTGGGGCATCCCCAAGCTTGAGCGCTTGACACTCTCGAATCTTCTTTCATCATCTTCCATCGCACACTTGAAAAATCCTTTCATACATAACTCATCATCAGCTGATTAGAGAAGTTAGTACCCTTAATAAATAAATAAAAATTCCACTGGATATAAAGATATTCTTGAAGAGCTACTGTTTCTCAAGATTGCCAAAAAGTTTTTGCAAAGAAAAAGCAAGCTTAAGGTTTGCAAAAGTTAGGAGAGACAAAACGTGACAGAATCTGTGAAAAACAGAACAGCAGGTAGTAAAGAATTTTTTAGGGGTACTTCTGCCACTCGAATCAAAAAACTCAGAACAGACGCTCGAAAGTCAATTGTATGGAGCACGCTGTGAAAAAAATTCAGATCAAAAAGATGATCAGGTGATTTTAGGCTAATTTTTTCGTCCAAGGACAGAATCTGTTTCTGGACAGCATGTCACAACTTTTGAACTTCCTTGCAATCGGAGGCTAGACTTGGCACAAAGATTGAAAATAAAGATACAATGATGTTGCTACAGTAGTAAAAATCATCAAGACCACTAAAAACTGAAGTAAAAACTGAAAATAAAGAAAACAAGGGTTGTCTCCCTAGAGCTCTTTCTTTATAGCCATAAATATAGGCTTAAGATTTTAATGATGTTCTCATAGGAATAAGGAATAAGAGTTGAAGAACAAAAGAGAGCATCAAGAAGCAAATAACAAACACATTTAAGTGTAACATGCTTCCTATGCAAAGGGATCTTGTAGAGAAATAACTCATGGAAGCATAAAGATATTAGCATAGGAAGCCAAAATAAGTGCAACTTCAAAACCTTCAACATAAAGAGAGGGAACTTGATATTATTGAAATATCTATAAGAATATGTTCCCTTCTCATAATAATTTCCAGTAGGATCATGAATAAACTCAACAATATAAGCATCACATAAAGCATTGTTACCATGATCCAAATGCAAAAGGGTACTCTTACTCTCCACATAAGCATAATCTTTCTCATTGGTAATAGTGGGAGTAGGACTATCATAAACAACTTGAACACTATAGATTAATTGTGTATTAGGAAGATGGTGTTCAACAAGGGAGTAATTCCGTCCATGATTATGACAAGTGTCATAAGGATAATTTATCCTTATGTCATAGGTACCTTTATAATCACTAAAGATAGGAGTTATAACATCATCATAGTAGATAAGAGCACTATCATTGATAGAAACTATATTTGTAAACATGTTGTCTTTATTCTTACTAGAAAAAGAATTATCAATTACCACATCACTAATGGGTAAAGGACTTGCAATCCTATCATCCCCAAGCTTAGAGCTTTCCATATCATCACTCTCAGAGTTAGTACCAAAAATATTTTCAAGATCATAAGTAGCATTATCATCATTTTCCCAATCACAAAAAGTAACATGCATATCATAATCAAAATCATCTTCAATAGTGCCTATGGACTTAACATCAGGATAATAATGAATGCAATCAAGCTCACCGTCCTCCAAAATTTTCTGTCCATTAGGATAAAAATTGATGCGAGGAATATGCTCAGGCCAGGTTGATACCCATTCTTCTTCCTTCTTGCTCCTCTTCCTCCTCCTCCTCTTCTTTTTCTTCTTATTTACCTTAGGAGGGAGTGGTTGGAGATGAAGCTTCTCCACATATCCTGGTTTATCATTAGAAACAATAGTGGAAACTTGGGAGAAACTTTCCTTTTTATTAGTAGAGATATAAGAGACATTTTTATACTTTGGTAAAGTTCCCTCCTTTTTAATCTTACTTATGTAATCATTTTCATGGCAATTAACAACACAATAGAGATGGCAATTTTGCAAAGTGTTGCTAATTCCTATGGCATTAACATCTAGCCAAGAAGTCTTTTCTGATAACTCTTCACACATCAAAAATAATATAAGTTCATCATAAAGATCAGAAGTGATCATGTTATCACACAACTGATTAATAGTTATGCTTTGAAAGTTCATGCATTGAAAATTAAAGTGACCCTCTATGCAACAAAGTTCACAAGTAAAAGGATAAAGGTCACACAATTCTCTAGCAATTTCATTTAAATCTTTGACCCAAGTGATTGTTCTTTCATGCTTATGTTGCTTACAATACTTCTCTTCTTCAATCATAGGCCTTTCACAAGGTCTATCCACTCCACAAAAATTAACATGCTTATATAAAACTTCATTTTCAGGAATTGGATCATGCATGTTGCAATCATCATGAACAATTTCATATTCTTTGCAAATCTCTTTAAAAGGTTCATGATGCTTGATCCAATTCTCCATAGGCATATTAAGATGTGAAGCAAAAGATTTGAGGAAATCAACAAGGAGTAGAGAATTAAGCCCAAACTTAGCACTAAACTTATTAAAACTTTCAGTTTCAACAAAGGACTTAATGCAATCATACTCATAATTTATACCTGACTCTTTACCTTTGTCGATCTCCCAATCTTCAGTATTGCGTTGAATTCTTTCAAGGAGTTCCCATTTAGCATCAGTCTTTTCGTTTGTGAAAGAACCCATAGAGGAAGCATCAAGCAAGTCTCTATCCTGTCGAGAGAGCCTGGCATAAAAATTAGTAATAATTATATCTTTCGGGACCCCATAGTTAGGAAATTTTAGCATTACAGTTTTCAGTCTCCCCAAGCTTGAGCTATGCTCTCTCCGTTGTGAGGATATAAATTATAAATATAATTCCTATTCTTATGAACTTCATGAAGAGGATAAAACTTGGAGTAAAAGAGAGACTGGATCTCTTCCCAATCCCGTAGGTGAGAATCATCTAGTAGCCTATACCATTCCAATGCTTTTCCTTCCAGTGACAAGGAAAATAATTTGTTCACGACTTCACCTCTTGTCAAACCTGAAATCTTAAATAACTCACAAAGTTCTGTAAGTTTCAACAAATGAATACTAGGATTGACTGTCCCATCATAACAATCATTAATAATTATTTCAACTATCCCAAGTGGTATTTTGAACGGGATACATTCAGTAGGTGGAGGAGACTTCTCTACCACGGGTGTGGTAAAGCGGCCTTCCCCAAACAGCGAACTAAGAGTGCAGATTTCCATAAGCATAACTAGTGAAAAATAAAAACAAGAAACGAAAAGATTTAATTGCAAGATCTAAAGATATACCTTCAAGCACTCACCTCCCCGGCAACGGCGCCAGAAATAGCTTGATGTCTACGCACACTTCTATTCTTGTAGACTATGTTGGGCCTCCAAGTGCAGAGGTTTGTAGGACAACAACAATTTCCCTCAAGTGGATGACCTAAGGTTTATCGAACTAAGGGAAGTAGAGGTTGAAGATGGTCTCTCTCAAGCAACCCTGCAATTAAGATACAAGAAGCCTCTTGTGTCCCCAACATACCTAATACAACTAGGAGTTGTATAGGTGCACTAGTTCGGCGAAGAGATGGTAAAATACGAGTGATAGGTGTGGCAAAGCAAGGTAATATAAATCTGTAATAAAAAGTGCAACAAGCAAACATGTGACAAAAGTGAGCACAAACGGTGTAACAATGGTGGAAACAAGGCCTAGGCTTCATACTTTCACTAGTGGCAACTCTCAACAACATTAACATAGTCTAATCACATGATATTTCCCATAAAACATGCAATGGAGACGCACTCGGAGGTCATTCCTTTGTGGTCAAGAGAGGATGAGAATTATGTAGGGCTACAAAAGCACACCTCAAAGTTCATAGTTCTCAATCTATGGATTTCCCAATGTCACCGTGGCCATCCAAAGAGAGTACCACAATCACCACAACATATCTCAAGGATAGTCAAAGACAAGCACCAAGAGACTCTCAATCTTCAATCAACACACAAAAGAGGAAATCACTCATGATAATATTCTTCTAACCCATGTCCAATAGACCGCTGTCACCTTGGTCTCGGGGATTATACTAGATAAGATCAACGGCCTGCCTATCATAAATAGATCCTTCCAGGCGGTTCCCACTAAGCGATAATACAATCATGGTATTGAGAGAGATTATCCTATCATGCTACCGTCGCATATCTAGCATATTAGCAAGACAGGAAGTAAAACTGCAAATCATACAAGCTATGATCCCCCCTTACATGCAAATTAAAGTTAAAATGCCTTCTACTTTATCTTTTGCAAGTTTTACGTGGCTGCTAAGGGGTTTCGAGAGACAACCGCTTTCTATCCTGCGAAAACAAGCCACAACACCAATCCTGCAATCGTCTCTATTACACCCCTGTCGGGGCCCTCCATTGCAAATGTCTTCGCGTCGCTAATGTTAGAGAGACAGACACCCCCCAGCCACTTATATGGTACAAGCCATATGTCAAGCGTGGAACCAGTCTCGCGTAAACGCGTAAGGTCGGTCGGGGCCGCTTCATTAGGACATTGCCGCAACGCTAAACGAGTACACGTGGGAGGGTAACAATTGGAGAATTGATGCCCACATCCTAGATGTGTTCTACCCGTACAATACATCTACGCATAGCCTTGCTCTGATACCACTGTTGGGGATCGACGCAGAAAACAAAAAATTTCCTACCTGCGAGTCCCGAACCCAAGATCTATGCTATGCTGATGTATGTAACGGAAGGAATCGGTGTTCATACCTTTGAAGACCGAAAGAGGGAAACGTTCCTCGAACATGGTTGGCGTAGACTCTGAACCTACGACCTCCCTATCGTGTTGAAGAACCTCCGACGATGAAGTAGCACCACACGTGTAGTGCCTCGCGGGATTACACACGTACGGTGCAACCGACGTCCCTCCGGGCTCCGAACCAGAAGAGCAGCGGAAAGAAGATTGATCCGGATCCCGATTCCGGCAGCGCGACGGCGTCCGGATGATGGTGAAACCCCCAACCAGGTGCAAACTGCAAACCAGGGGAGTCCGCTCTAGGTCTGAGAAAGAGAGAGAGAGAAACTCAATGTTGTGTAGAAAAAGGCACCCCACCCCTCCTTATATAGGACAAGGAGGGGCTCCACCCCTCCCCTTCCCCCATGTGGGACTAAACCCCCAAGGGGGGAGTGGTGCGGCTAGGAGGGGGGATGGGCCCCTCCTTTGGCGCCAAGCCCAAGGGGGAGGCCCCCTTCCCCTCATGGGCCTTTTAAGGCCCAAATACCTTTTCACCTTTTTAATTAATTATTTAAATCATTTTAATATTTAATTCTGTCAATTAAATAATAAAAAATATTTAAACATTAATATATATTATTTTGAACCTTTCAAAATATCCAGAACAGCTTCCGGCACCTCCCGGTACATTTCCGGTGTTTTCTCTCTTTTCACCGATGATCCCGAATCAATCCTTAATGCATCGATTGCCCTTAAGTGTGACACCCTACGGTCTGGGAAACAGTAGACATGATCGAGACACTCTCTGACCAATGACCATCATGTGGGATCTGTTTACAATCCTTGATGTGCCCCTACGCTTCCATCGAATAAACTTCATCGCTGTTGAACCGTTAACAATATGACTTGATCCCTTTGTGCTTTGGTACTATGTTTGTCCGAGGTATGATCGTCGGTATCCAATACCTAGTTCTTCCTCGTCTCCGACATAACATGTTTACTCGTCTGTGAATATTACATCTCTTGTGACCTAGTCACTTGCTTGCAAGCTATTGATGAAACACCACCGAGTGGGCCCAAAGTACCTATCCGTCACTCGGATTGACAAATCCCGCTCTGATCTATTTCATGCTCCTCAACATATCTACTTCAGAATACCCAAGATACACATTTTCAGTTACCATGTTTCAGTGTAACGGTTAATGCACTCAAAGCATCCTAATAGATAGCAATTATGTATGATCATCACGGTCTAAGGATTCAGTCACTATGTTATTAAGTCATCGCAATGCTGAACTTATGTGACTTGATCACACTGCAATGCTTAAGGTGGGTGTGTGTCCATCACATCATTCTCGTAATGATATGACCTCATTGTCAATAGACTATTATGTTCTCATGATCAGGAAACCTTGATCATCAATTGCCCAATGAACTAGTATGCCTGAGTTTAACTAGGGACCAGGTTGTTATATATCACACGTGTATTAATGTTTCCGCTTAATACATTTCTAGCACAATATATAACGTACTATGAATAAACAGATATGTGACAAATATATTTATTAATTTGCCTCTAGGGCACATATCCAACATATGGTTGCATGATTATAATTGTTGTTCTAGATCTTATCTACGGTTGTATGCACCTATTATAGTCCGGAACTGGCGATCCCAATGGTGATAGCTTGGGACACCAAAGGGGATGGGCTATAATTTGAGGATCACATGTGTTCATGGAGTGTTAATAGCGGGATGGTAGGACAAAAGATGTTGTGCAAAGTTCTTATTGCAAGCACGCACAACTACATACAGAACACATGCCTACCTTTGGTTCTTAGACTAGGATGCTCTAGTTTGTTCTTTGGCTAGAGTTGGTGCAATTCTGTCAATTGCCCAATGATACGTCTCAAACGTATCTATAATTTCTGCTTGCTCCATGCATGTTTTGTGTGATATTGCTATGCTTTTGATACACTTTCATACACTTTTGATCATATTTGGACTAACTTATTAACTCAGTGCACCCAGTTGCCAGTTCATGTTTTCTGCTGTTTTTGTATTTCAGTTTTTTTTCCAATAATTAAAGTGCCCAATAAATCCCGGAAAAATTATATAAAAAATCAGCGCTCCGGAAGCTTCCGGAATAACCAAGACATTGCAATAGGGCCACCACCAGGGGCCCAGGAGGGTGCCTGGCGCGGCCCCACCCTAGGTCGCGCCACCTGCCCTCCTGGCTGCCCTGTGGCCCCCTGGTGCCCCCTTTGGCCCTATTTTTACCCCCGCGGAGGAAACCCTGATTCCGGACCCCTTTTCTCCAGAAGCAATTCCGATCTCCGCCGCCATCGCCATCAAGTTTCGAGGGGACAGAATTCCTGTGTCGGCTCCCTGCCGGGACGGGGAAGTGCCCCCGGATTCATCTCCATCGCCGTTGCTTCCCTCCTCCATGAAGAGGGAGTAGTTCTCCCTCGGGGCTGAGGTTTTTACCAGTAGCTATGTGTTCTTCTCTCTCTCCCATGATGTGATCTTCGTTGTGATCATAGGCTATGTTAATCTAGGGTGATCCCATGATATTTCCCCTTCCTCTATGTATTGGATTGATGTACTCAATGACGATCGGGTGTCATACATACATTAGCGATCGCATGAGGTTGGGTTTGGCAAGCCTAGCATATGCAGATATGGCCATGCTGAACAACCATACACTAAGGTTCGACTGGCAGGCTTGACATATGTAGATATGAGCTTGGGATACGGATGACCGAAAGGTTAAGCATGCGTCATATAACGGATATGATTTGCATGATGGCCTACATAGGGAAATGTGTCGTCGGTCGTGTGATATTCGAGGACGATCATTCAAACTAGGATTATGTTAATCACTTAGTAAATTTGGAGAGATGTTTAACTAAGTGGGAGTTTTAGAATTAATTAAAATTGAACTCCAATTATGAACAAAGTCTAAATATGTGTTTTGAAAATAACCATTGTAGATGGCTGCACCTCTCCCCTCATTCAACTTAGGGTCATTCCTAGACAAAGACAAACTGAAAACCGATGGGTCAAACTTCACCAACTGGTTCCGCACTCTGAGGATTCTCCTCGTTCGCCTCAAGATGGCATTGTACTAGAGGCCGCGTTAGGTGACGAACCACCAGCAGACGCTAGTCAGGATGAGAAGAATGTCTACCTGTCCAAGACGGATGATTACAACCTTGTCCAGAGTGGAATGCTTTACTCCATGGAGGCTGAGCTGCAGAAACACTTTGAGAGGATGGGTGCATATGAGATAATCACCGACCTCAAGGCCATCTTTGCACCCCAAGCCAGGGCTGAACGTTATGAGGCTTCTGAAGCTTTCTTCTCAGCAAATATGGATGAGCATAGCAGTGTTAGTGAGCACGTAGTCAAGATTTCTGGCTACGTTCAACGCTTGAATGCTCTGGAATGTCAGATTCCAGATGAACTTGCTGTTGATAGGGTGCTGCAGTCGCTGCCCCCTAGCTACAAAGGCTTTGTGTTGAACTACAACATGCAGGGGATGACTAAGACCCCTTATGAGTTGTTCTCCATGCTGAAAACTGCTGAGGTTGAGATCAAGAAGGAGCATGCTAGATTCATGGTCAAAAAGACCGTTGAATTCAAGAAGTCTAGAAAGAAGGAGAATGGAAAGAAGGGAAGACCGAAGAAGGGTGACAAGCCAGTTGTCACTCCTCGTAAGGCACCCAAACCTGGACCCAAGCCTGGCGTTGAGTGCTTCTACTGCAAGGGTGATGGTCATTGGAAACGCAACTACCCCAAGTACCTAGAGGATAAGAAGGCTGGCAAGATTGTCAGAAGAGACAAAGCTATATTTGATATACACGTTATTGATCTTTTCATAACAAGCGCTGGGAACAAATCCTGGATATTTGATACAGGATCTATTGCTCATATTTCGAACTCCTCTCAGGGGCTACGGAATAGGCGACGCTTGATGAAAGATGAAGTGACGATGCGCGTGAGAAACGGCTGCCGGATTGAAGTGGTGGTGGTCGGCACGAAGCATCTTAGTCTCCCTTTGGGATTAGTTTTGATTTTGAATAAGTGCTACTATGTACCCGCATTGAGTGTGAACATCGTTAGTGGTTCTTGCTTGAAGCGAGACCCCTATTCTTTTAAGTCAGATACAATTGGTTGTGCGATTTATAAGGATGATGTGTTTTATGTTCACGCACCGGAGAAAAATGGCTTATTCATTCTTAATATCGATTGTGATATACTTCATATTGATAACGTAGAGGCCAAAAGATTAAAACTTAGTGGCGAAGAACACATGACGATGTGGCATTGTCGACTTGGTCATATTGGTGAAAAGCGCATGAAGAAGCTTCATGATGATGGACTTCTGGAGTCATTGGATTTTGGATCCCTTGACACATGTGAACCATGCCTTATGGGCAAGATGAAAAGGACTCCATTCAATGGAACAATAGAGTGTGTAGAAGACTTGTTAGGGATCATACATTCAGATGTATGTGGACCTATGAACGTCCCCACACGCAATGGTCTTCATTACTTCGTGACCTTCACAGATGACTTAAGCAGATATAGGTATATCTACTTAATGAAACATAAGTCTGAAACCTTTGAAAGGTTCAAGGAATTTCAGAGTGAGGTCGAGAATCAACTCGGGAAGAAAATCAAGCACCTTCGATCCGATCGAGGAGGCGAGTATTTAAGTCGCGAGTTTGGCGATCATCTTAAGACATGTGGCATCGTACCACAACTTACGCCGGTAGGAACACCTCAGCGTAACGGTGTTTCTGAGCGACGTAATCGAACTCTATTGGATAGCGTACTATCGATGATTTCTCATACCGACTTACCTGTGTCATTCTGGGGCTATGCATTAGAAACTGCCGCTTACATTCTTAATAGGGCACCGTCCAAATCCGTAAAGACAACACCATTTGAGGAATGGCATGGCAAGAAACCAAAGTTGTCTCACTTGAAGATTTGGAGTTGTGAGGCTTATGTTAGGAAACTTCAGCCTGACAAACTCGAATCAAAAGCGGACAAGTGCATCTTTGTGGGATATCCAAGGGAAACCGTTGGATACACCTTCTACAACCAGTCTGAGGGCAAAAAGTTTGTCGCCAAGACTGGATGCTTTCTTGAGAAAGAGTTTCTTTCGAAAAAATTGAGTGGGAGGAAAATAGACCTCAACGAGATGATTGACCAATCACTCCAAGTGAAATAAATGGCAATGGAAGTTGTTCCGGAACCATCTTCCGTAGTGGGAGCTGAAGAGAACGGTCATCATGATATTCATAAAGATTGTGACATACATGATGATCATGATCAAGATGAAGAGGATCCTATTGTACCCCGCAGGTCATCAAGAGCCGGAGTAAAAACTCAGTTTTATGGGCAACTTGTCAATGCAGTCATGTTAAATGAACCTGACGAACCTGCGAACTACAAAGAAGCAATGGAGGGACTCGAGTCCGAGAAATGGCTGGAAGCCATGAAATCCGAGATGGACTCCATGTATGCCAACAAAGTATGGACTTTAGTGGATATTCCCGAGAACCGAAAGGCCGTCGAGAATAAGTGGATATTCAAGAAAAAGACTGACGCAGACGGAAACGTATCTGTCTATAAAGCTGGACTTGTCGCAAAAGGTTTCCGACAAATTCAAGGAGTTGACTACGAAGAGACTTTCTCTCCCGTAGCGATGCTAAAGTCTATCCGGATATTCCTAATAATTGCTGCCTATTACGATTATGAAATATGGCAGATGGATGTGAAAACCGCGTTCCTAAATGGCAACATTGAGGAAGAGTTGTATATGGTACAACCGGAAGGTTTTATTGATCCTAAGGACGTTGGTAAGGTATGCAAACTTCAACGGTCCATTTATGGGTTGAAGCAAGCATCTCGGAGCTGGAATCTTCGTTTTGATGAGGTGATCAAAGCTTTTGGATTTGTCCAAAATGAAGAAGAATTCTGTGTTTATAAGAAAGCGAGTGGGAGCTCTGTGGCATTCCTAGTACTATATGTGGATGACATATTATTGATATGGAATGATGTGAAATTTCTAGAGTGGGTAATGGAATATTTGAATGGACAATTTTCCATGAAGGACCTAGGTGAAGCTGCATACATATTAGGCATTAAAATCTATAGAGATAGATCAAGACGCCTATTAGCACTGAGTCAGAGAACTTACCTTGAGAAGATATTGAAGAGGTTCAATATGGATAACGCCAAGAGAGGCCTCTTGCCCGTTATGAAAGGAAGTAAATTGAGTGTGACTCAATGCCCAGCAACAACAAAAGAAAGGGAGGAAATGTCCTCAAAGCCCTATGCCTCAGCCATAGGTTCTATCATGTATGCTATGATGTGTACCCGACCAGATGTGACCCTGGCGGTTAGTCTGACAAATCGTTTCCAAAGTAATCCTAGAATGGATTATTGGATTGCAGTGAAGAACGTCCTTAAGTACTTACGAAGAACTAAGGATCTGGTTCTTCTCTATGGAGGATGTGAAGAAGAGCTCGCCGTAACAGGTTACGTCGATACCAGTCTTGGTACTGATCCCGATGACTCAAAATCCCAGACGGGATACGTGTTTATGTTGAATGGTGGTGCGATTAGCTGGAGGAGCGGCAAGCAGTCAGTCGTCGCCCAATCTACGATGGAGTCAGAGTATATTGCCGCTTGAGAAGTGTCAAACGAAGCGCATTGGCTGAAGAAGTTCGTCATCAAGCTTAGCGTATTCCCTAGTTGCACTGACCCTGTTAGCATTTATTGCGACAATACGGGTGCCATTGCTAACGCAAGGGAGACGAGGACTCACTCTACAGCCAAGCATATTCTCCGGCGTTTCCATGTGACGCGGGACTACATCAAGGATGGTCATACTTGGATTTGCAAAATACATACGGATCTGAATCCGTCAGACCCAATGACTAAACTGTTGGAGTTCGGGGCAGAAAACACAAAATTTTCATAACCTACGAGACCCATACCCAAGACCTATGCTATGGCGATGCAAGTAACGGACAGAAATAGATCACATACCAGTATGTAGTCCGTTAAGCGGGAAACGTTCCCGCATGAACGTGGTTGGTGTAGTCGTACCGGCAATCCCCGATGCCGCGCAGATCCACGATGACTCCTGTAGCCACCCGATCCTTGTAGACCGATGACGGGATTACGTCCCCGTCGGAACGTTGCTAATGAAGACCTCGCGATACGTCCACGACGACGAAGTAGCACCACAAGTGTAGTGCCTCGCGGGATTATACACATACAGTATACCCGACGTACCTCCGGGCTCCGAACCAGTAGAGCAGCGGAAAGAAGATGGATTCGGATCCCGATTCCAGCAGCACAACGGCGTGCGTATAGTGGAGAAATCCCCAACCAAGTGTAGACTCCAAACAAGGGGAGTCCACTCGAGGAAGGAGAAAGGAGGGAGAGAGAGATGAGAGAAACTTGTCTCAAATCAATTTTTGTATCTAGAAAAAGGGCACCCTACCCCTCCTTATATAGGCCAAGGAGGGGTGCCATCAAAGCGGGATTTGTCCATCCGTGTGACTTGGTGGGCACCCTACCCCTCCTTATATAGAAAAAGGGCACCCTACCCCTCCTTGGTGGGCACCGCCTGGAAGGTTCTCCCATATGGCTTGATGCTCCGTACATACCGGAGTTGTCCTACATATTAAACGGAGTTCGCATGAGGTTGGGTTCGGCAAGCCTGGCATATGCAGATATGGCCTTGCTGAACAACTAACATCAAGGTTCGATTGGCAGGCTTGACGTATGTAGATGCGGGCCTGGAACACAGGAGACCAAAAGGTCGAGCACGAGTCACATGCCTGATGTGATTGGCTTAGAGGCCTACCTGGTTCGCATACTGATGGCCGTGACGATCGGGGGAGGTATGGGGGCTGGGATTGTGTAATCACTTAGTTAAATTGAGAGGTGTTTATCTAAGTGGGAGCTTTTTAGAATTTTGAGATCAAATTGAAACTCCAAACATTGTGAACTTAATCTTCATGTCTTAGCAAATATCATTGTAGATAACGTCATACCAATGTTTAGAACTATGGCTCTTTTAGTATGATAGAACTTAAGGTAAATGGGTCTTACTTCATTGATATGTACCAACACCATTAGAGACATACTCATTAGTAATGACTTGCTAAACATAATACGAAGAACTGCTAGGAGATACACCTGACAACTCCGTAATCAAGGAAGATGATGATGAGTATCGCACTCACCGTCACTTATGAATGACTGTCCAATACACCATAATTCATTCTATGGAATCTGAATTGTGATTGCATGTTAACCAACACGCATGACGTGCTAGGTGAACTTGAAAGCACTTGGTCACAAATAAAAGTAATGGAATATGAGTATATGGACGGGGTTTCTTTCAACTATGGTGGAAGGAACAACCTGCTGAGAAAGTCACTTGGAAAATGTATAAGATACATGGAACACCTTGTGTAATAGTTGGACTACTGAATGACTGGTTACTTTGCGATAACTGGGGAGTTGCATCCGCTTCCTCCCAGTTACAAAGACCATGTCTGGACTATGTCATGAAGGATAATCGTTCACCTGTCATGAGGTCATGGTTAAAGTCAAGAACTTTAAGAGTAGAACCAATGCAGGAATGGTCATTGACGGAGAAGGTATATTTGATATACGAGTTATAAATGTCTTTCCCACGAAACACTAATTGCGGTTGATTAAGTATTCGATGCTTGAACTTACTGCTTGAGAGTGACTTGAAAGGGATGAGGTGACAATGTGTGTTGACGGCAATCAAGATAGTTGATGGTCAACAACACTCTCCCTCTACATCTATCAATTGATTAATATATGAATAAATTTTATGATCGTTTGAATGAGGACTTTATTAGTGTGTCTTGCATCTCGCGAAGACAATTATTCATATTAGTGAGAAACAAGTCAGTTGTTCTCCTTTTATGAATGATATCTCTTATGGTCACATTACGATTATGAATGAGTTATTCTTATATTGATGATAGTTGTTTGATCATTTATAAGAAATATTGTAAGTCCAAGAAATATCCAGGCTTAATAATGACACTACAGTTTAAGTCATGAATGGTATGATGATGTCTTAAGATACTTGATCTCTTGACACATACAAACCATGCCTTTTAGGTGAGATGACTAAAACCTCGCATTCTGGTAAACGGAATGTGTACTGATTGTTGAGTACCATACATTGTGATGTATCGTATGTCAGCATGTGGTGAATTTCATTATTTCGTGAACTTCGTATGTGGACTTAGATGAATATTTGTATTCACTAATGAAACATGAGTCTGAAATAATTTGATATGATCAAAAGGGATTTCAGAGTAAAGATGGATATTAAATTAACAAGAAAGACAAGTCTCTACGATTTGATCAAAGTGACAAATGTTTTGAGTTAGTCTTGGGCATAAAGACTTGTGTGAAAGTTGTTCCACAAATTGCAATGTCTTGAGACACTTCAATATGATTGACATGCCTGAACATTGTGATCATATTCTATCGAAAAGTGTATGGTCTAAGTTATCTCTTACCAAGTTACGTTATTATTGTTTAGAGTTATTAATTTAATATGCAAACACTCACTTCAGCATAGGGAACCATCTAAGTTCGTGGAAACCAACACTATATATGTCATGGTGTGTTGTGGTTTATAGGAAGCTTGATTTATGTAAGATAAATTATCTTTGTAGTGTATCCTTAGACAACTATGGATGCATCTTCCACAACTAGAACCAAAAGGAGCAAAACTTGTATTGCTATGTTTGGTGTTTGTCAAGAATTGTTCTTGATAAATGTGGTAATGGAAGAAAAGTGAAAGTTCAACCAAGGTAATTGACCTTGCCTCCAAATGTCAGAGTAGTGCAATGGAATATGTTCTGGAAGCAAAGCTCTACAATAAGAGGAGAAACTAATGATAATGATCATGATCTTCTGATGAGAGCTTTTACTGAGAAAGGTAGGATTCAAGAATATATATTTGCCCCTGGTGCAAAATGATATTCATGATTCACTTGTCATGTTAATGGAACAAGACATTCCTACGAACTACAAAGAAGCGATGGTGGACCTAAGTACGAGATATGACTACGAGTCATGAAATCCTATGTTGAGTTACATTTAAGATTGCTTGAATCTTATCAAGTAAGGAGGTTACTTGATATTCACAATAACTTCAGAGTTATGAGGAATAAATGTGAACATCAAAGGGACGTCAAGATTGGTTTGTCACAAAGATTGTTTCTGACAAATTCAATGGGTTGACTACAATGTGTAGCAATGCTTGAGTCAAAGGGATATTCACTACGATTGATCCAGGATTGTTATCAATACCGTGAGTTCCTCAAATCCTGTATTTGAAGAAGTGTTGTAATTGGTACAACAAGAAGGTTTTGGAAAAAACATATGGATACTAGTGTCTCGTAAACTGAATTCTCATTTTGATGGATGATCAAAGGATTTTGGACTTAGCCAAAATATCGAGGAAACATGCATTTGCATGAAACTGAGTGGGAGCTGAATAGTTTCCTAAACTTGATATATGTAGACGACATATTTTGAGTGAGATCTATGGGAGTATTATCCTAGACTTATATGTAAATGACATATTTGAGTAGGAGCCATGTGGTTAGTATCCTGAACTTAATATGTGTCTGACATATCTAAGTGGGAGCCATGTGGATGTTATCCTTGTCTTATATGTGGCCGACATATTTGAGTGGGAGCAATATGAGTGTTATCCTATAACTTAATATGTGCATGACATATTTGAGTGGGAGCATGATAACATTCTCATATATGGATAACATATTATGAATGGTGCAGTTGGTGTTAATGATTATTTGAATCTTTCATAAATGAAGATGAATAAGTATTAAGCATTGAAGATCTATTAAGATACATATGTGTTTAATAACATTGAGTCGTAATACTTTCCTGGATAAGATTCTGAAGGAGTTCAGAATGGGACAAGTCAAGAAGTGGTCCTTACTTGTATATCCAAGAGAAGTGTTGAGTTAATCTCAGTACAAGAACAATGGTTAATGGTTAATGAAAGAAATGGATGTGTTGGATCCTCTATGACTTTTTCATAGGTTCTTTCATATAAAACCAGAGTTATGTACTCGACGTAATGTGACCCAAGTTCTTAGTAGTAAGAACATGTTGTGATATGATTTATGAGTAAATCATTGACCAAAGAGTTAAGTTTATCCTTCAGTGTCTGAAGAGAACTGAGGATACATCTCAAATTTGTAAAGGATAGTGGACTTGACCATAAATGTTATGCTGGTTTAAGTTTTGACACTAACCTAGAAAATTGAGATATCACACTAATGAATGCCTAAGTTGAAAGAAACATGGTTAGACATCAAAGTTGCATACAATGCACTAAGGATTGAATCTACATTGATGTGGCTGCTTTAGAAGTAGCAGGAGTTATATTATGGCTTAAGAAGTTCGACTTCTGATTGAGTGAGTTTCAAGTGTGCATGACTATGGGAAAGTCCGCGTGACCCACCGGATGTCATTGCTATGACACAGCAAACGAAGTCTCACTTCACCGCCAAATATATATACCTCATCATTATAGTGGATAATGAAAGAATGTCAAATTAGGTGACATTATGATTTGCAAAAGGACATACGGTTCTAAATGGTACCCAGACCGTTGATACAACCTCTTCCACGGGCAAGCATGATCAATAAGGAGTTATGATCCAGAGAAAATGCAGCTAGATTATTTGTACTCTAGTGCAAGTGGGAAACTGTTGGGAATGTGCCCTAGAGGCAAATAAAATATGTTTTATCGAGCATATTCCATTAGTTCATAATACGTTTCATACTATGCTATAACTGTATTAAGCGGAAACATTAATACATGTGTGGTATACAAACAACCAGGTCCCTAGTAAACCCTAGTATACTAGTCCATTGGGCGATTGATGATCAAGGTTTCCTGATCATGAGACAATGGCGTCTGTTGACAATGGAGTCGTATCATTGGATAATGATATGATGGACATACACCCACCAGAAGTGTTGCGATGTGATCAAGTCACATAGTCCGACATTGCGATAACTATAACGTAGTGACCAGATCCTTAGACCGTAATGATCATACGTAATTACTGTCTATTAGGATGCCTTGATTTGCTACCCACCGCCTGACTGAAATATGCTGGCCATAAAGGAGTACTTCAGGTATTCCGAATAGATATGTTAATGAGTATGCAAATAGATAAAAGCGGGATTTGTCCATCCGTGTGACGGATAGGTACTCTGGGCCCACTCGGTGATGTTACATTATAAAGTTTGCAAACGTGTGACTAGGTCACGGAGTTGTAATATCACGGGAATGAGTAAACTTGTTTGTTGAGAACGAGGACGAACTAGGTATATTGGATACCGATGATCAAACCTCGGACAAGCAAAGTACCATAGGACAAAGGGAACAGGCACACGGTTAACGGATCCAACAGCGATTGAAGTTCATTCGACGGAAGCGCAGGGGCTATCAAGGATTGTAACCAGGTCCAATTAATTAGTCATTGATCAATGAGAATTGTCTTGATCATGTCTGCTGTTTCCCGGACTGTAGGGTGTTACACTTAAGGGTACTCGACGCAGTAAGCATTGATTCGGGATCACCGGAGAAATTGGAGAGAACACCGGAATTGTTCCGATGAAGGCCGGAAGTTGTTCCGGGTATTTTGAAAGGTTCAAAATATATTTAATAATGTTTAATATATGTTTTATTATTTAATTATCTGAATTAAATATTGAAATGTATTTAAATATAATTAAAAATGGAAGAAAAGGCACATGGGCCTCATAGGGCCCATTAGGGGGAGAGGGAGTCCTCCCCCATGGGCCATGGCGCCATGAAGGGGGCCCACCCCCCTAGGGCTGCGCCATTTGCCCTCCCCTTGGGATTAGTCCCACCCCGGAAGTGGAGGGGAGGGTGGCACCCCTCCTTGGCCTATATAAGGAGGGGTAGGGTGCCCTTTTTCTAGATACAAAAACTGATTTGAGACAAGTTTCTCTCATCTCTCTCTCCCTCCTTTCTCCTTCCTCGAGTGGACTCCCCTTGTTTGGAGTCTACACTTGGTTGGGGATTTCTCCACTATACGCACGCCGTCGTGCTATTGGAATGGGGATCCGAATCCATCTTCTTTCCGCTGCTCTACTGGTTCGGAGCCCGGAGGGACGTCGGGTATACTGTATGTGTATAATCCCGCGAGGCACTACACTTGTGGTGCTACTTCGTCGTCGTGGCCGTATCGCGAGGTCTTCATCAGCAACGTTCCGACGGGGATGTAATCCCGTCATCGGTCTACAAGGATCGGGTGGCTACAGGAGTCATCGTGGATCTGCGCGGCATCGGGGATTGCCGGTACGACTACACCAACCACGTTCATGCGGGAACGTTTCCCGCTTAACGGACTACATACTGGTATGTGATCTATTTCTGTCCGTTACTTGCATCGCCATAGCATAGGTCTTGGGTATGGGTCTCGTAGGTTATGAAAATTTTGTGTTTTCTGCCCCGAACTCTAACATAAACCTCTTCCACAAGCCAAGTTTGAACAACACCGAGAGACTATTGGAGTTAGATACATACCTGATGTAAACTAGTGTAATTTGTACTCTAGTGCAAGTGGGAGACTGTTGGATATGTGCCCTAGAGGCAAATTAATAAAGATATTTGTCACATATCTGTTTGTTCATAGTACATTATATATTGTGCTAGAACTGTATTAAGCGGAAACATTAATACACGTGTGATATATAACAACCTGGTCCCTAGTTAAACTCAAGCATACTAGCTCATTGGGAAATTGATGATCAAGGTTTCCTGATCATGAGAAGATAATAGTCAATTGACAATGAGGTCATATCATTAGGAGAATGATGTGATGGACACACACCCACCTTAAGCATTGCAGTGTGATCAAGTCACATAAGTTCAGCATTGCGATGACTTAATAACATAGTGACTGAATCCTTAGACCGTGATGATCATACATAATTGCTATCTATTAGGATGCTTTGAGTGCATTAACCGTTACATTGAAACATGGTAACTGAAAAGGTGTATCTTGGGTATTCCGAAGTAGATATGTTGAGGAGTATGAAATAGATCCGAGCGGGATTTGTCAATCCGAGTGACGGATAGGTACTCTGGGCCCACTTGGTGGTGTTGCATCAATAGCTTGCAAGCAAGTGACTAGGTCAAAAGAGATGTAATATTCACAGACGAGTAAACATGTTATGTCAGAGACGAGGAAGAACTAGGTATTGGATACCGACGATCATACCTCGGACAAACATAGTACCAAAGCACAAAGGGATCAAGTCATATTGTTAACTGTTCAACAGCGATGAAGTTTATTCGATGCAAGCGTAGGGGCACATCAAGGATTGTAACCAGATCCCACATGATGGTCATTGGTCAGAGAGTGTTTCGATCATGTCTACTGTTTTCCGGACCGTAGGGTGTCACACTTAAGGGCAATCGATGCATTAAGGATTGATTCGGGATCATCGGTGAAAAGAGAGAAAACACCGGAAATGTACCGGGAGGTGCCGGAAGCTGTTCCGGATATTTTGAAAGGTTAAAAATAATATATATTAATGTTTAGATATGTTTTATTATTTAATTGACAGAATTAAATATTAAAAATGATTTAAATAATTAATTAAAAAAGTGAAAAGGTATTTGGGCCTTAAAAGGCCCATGAGGGGAAGGGGGGGCCTCCCCCTTGGGCTTGGCGGCAAGGGAGGGGCCCATCCCCCCTCCTAGCCGCACCACTCCCCCCCCCCTTGGGGGTTTAGTCCCACATGGGGGAAGGGGAGGGGTGGAGCCCCTCCTTGGCCTATATAAGGAGGGGTGGGGGTGCCTTTTTCTACACAACATTGAGTTTCTCTCTCTCTCTTTCTCCGACCTAGAGCGGACTTCCCTGGTTTGCAGTTTGCACCTGGTTGGGGGTTTCACCATCATCCGGACGCCGTCGCGCTGCCGGAATCGGGATCCGGATCAATCTTCTTTCCGCTGCTCTTCTGGTTCGGAGCCCGGAGGGACGTCGGTTGCACCGTACGTGTGTAATCCCGCGAGGCACTACACGTGTGGTGCTACTTCATCGTCCGAGGTTCTTCAACACGACAGGGAGGTCGTAGGTTCAGAGTCTACGCCAACCACGTTCGAGGAACGTTTCCCTCTTTCGGTCTTCAAAGGTATGAACACCGATTCCTTCCGTTACATACATCAGCATAGCATAGATCTTGAGTTCGGGACTCGTAGGTAGGAAATTTTTTGTTTTCTGCGCCGATTCCCAACACCATAACGTGCTCAGATCTGAAATCATGCTACTCGTGCACTAGTAACAAGCATTAAGAACAACAAATTGCAGCAACAATAATTCATAAACCTCTTAGGACTGAACAAGGTAACAATTCATCGGATCCCAACAAACACAACACCAATTACATCATATGGATCTCAATGATGTAGGGCAGCTCATGAGGACATTGTATTGAGGATCTAGGGGGAGATAATACCACATAGCTACTGCCAAGAACCCGTAGTCCAAGGAGGAACTACTTAAGAAGCATCATAGGGGAAGAAGAGTCGATGAAGATGGACCCGGGGGCCAAGACCCTCCCAGGCAGGGTGCCGGAGCAGGATCCTAGTGACCCCCGAAGCTAATTTTCGATGGCAGCGGATATCGGAATCGCTTCTGGAAAAAGTACTTCGATATTAGGGATTTCCTCCTCGGGGATGAAAATAGGGGCCAAAGGGGGCACCGAGAGGGGCCACCAGGCAGCCAGGAGGGTGCCTGGCGCGGCCTAGGGCTGGGCCGCGCCATGGACCCTTCTGGAGTCCTGGTGGTGGCCCTCCCTTCCTTCCTTGGTGTTTCCGGAGGCTTCCGGGACGCTGAATTTTTATATAATTTTTCCGGAATTTTTGGAGCACTTTTAATGGCCGGAAAACCTAAAATACAAAAACATCAGAAAACAGGAACTGGCAACTGGGTGCACTGAGTTAATAGGTTAGTCCAAATATGCTCAGAAGTGTATGAAAGTTCAAGCAAAACATGGCAAAGTCACACAAAACATGCATGGCACAAGCAGAAATTATAGATACGTTTGGGACGTATCACACGATCACACACCAAGCACACCGAACAGACCCAGAGAAGACAGTCCACGCATATGCCCACCTTCCAGAAGAGCAAGCAACCAGCCTCATAACTTTCCTTCGTGAAGAGTGGAAAATTTTCGTCTAGTGCCCAGCTGGCATGCCAGGGATACCACGAGAATTCGCGGAACACTCGCTCCACATCAAGCCAAACACGAAGCCAGTAAAACAGGCGCTGCGACGGTTTTCAGAGCCCAAACGCAGAGCAATCGGAGAAGAAGTCAATCGACTACTCTACGCACGGTTCATTAGAGAGACAAAGAAAGCAACATGGATAGCAAAACCAGTCCTAGTCCCTAAAAAGGACACCGAGGTACTGAGGATGTGCGTCAACTATGGGCCCATCAACAAGCATTGCCCAAAAGACCACTTCCCCCTGCCAAGAGTCGATCAAATAATCGGCGCCACAACAGGATGCGACTCCCCCTCCTTCCTCGACGCATACTCAGGATACAATCAGATCAAGATGAAGGAAGAAGACGAAGAGCAGACCTCGCTCACCACCCCCTGCGGCACATCCCGCCGCCAAAAAATACCTTTTGGTCTAAACAATGCAGGAGCAATATACCAGAGAATGACGCAAATATGCGTGAGAAACCAGATTGGCGGAAACGTCCAGGCCTACGTACAAGAGATCATCATCACAATCAAAGAACTCGGACCATAAGCAGATACAGAGGACGACAATACATATGAACAAGCGCAAGCAGCAGCAGCGGACCCAATCGCTAACGAAGAAGGCAACAACGCAGTCGAGAAACCAGAGCAAGCCGCACCCGAAGGCCCAGCTTGGATAGAACCGCTCCTCAGATTCCTAACATAGGGCACCCTGCCACAAGACGCCACAGAAGCCCAACGCATCAATCGACGATCCAAAGTATTCACAGTAATCAATAGAAAGCTCTACGAGCGCAGCATTTCCCAGGTAATACAAAAGTGCATAGACGAATAAGAAGGCAAAGCCCTACTACTGGAGATTCATGAAGGCACCTGCGGGCATCATGCCAGCAGTCGAGCACTCGTGGAAAAAGCCTTTCGGGCAGGATTCTATTGGCCGACAGCCATGAGAAATGCAGAGGATATTGTACGGCGTTGCATTTCCTGCCAAGAGTTCGCCAGCAGGCCGCACGCCCCAGCATCGGAACTCAAAACCATCCGGTTAGCATGGCCATTCTCCACATGGGGACTCAACATGGCAGGCCCACTCAAGAAATCATCAAAAGGAGGAAGAACACACCTACTGGTCGCAGTCCACAAATTCACCAAATGGACCAGGGCAGTACCAATCACCAGCTCAACAGCCCTCACGGCAGTCAACTTCATCAAGTCAATCATCTTCAGATTCGGAGTACCACACAACATCATCACAGACAATGGTACCAACTTCCCGGCAGCAGAGTTCCAAAACTTCTGTCAAGAGTTGGGCATCAAAATCAACTACGCATCAGTCGCGCACCCGCAGTCTAATGGCCAAGTGGAAAAAGCAAACGGCTTAGTATGTGGAGGATTAAAGAAGCGAATCCTAGCACCACTCGAACAGCCCGCAGGCAACCGGATAGAGGACCTCCCCGCAGTCCCATGGAGCCTACGCACCACCCCAAACAGCTCAACCCAGTATACGCCTTTCTTCTTCGTATACGGGGCAGAAGCAGTGCTACCGCACGACCTAAAATTCGGAGCGCCCAGAGTCTCAGGGTACGAAGAAGAAGAGGCAGAAGAATCGCTGCAGGACGACAAAGACGTAGCAGACGAAGCACGGGACACATCCATCACAAGGTCCGAAGGGTACCAGGACAAATTACACACATATCAAAGCAGTCTCATGCGGACAAGAACGTTCAACAAAGGAGACCTTGTGCTGTGGCTAATACAGGAAAACGTGCACAAACTTGACCCACAATGGGAAGGACCATTCATCATCTCAGAAGTCATCGGAGGAGGAGCATACAGACTGCAGAATCCAAATACCAATGAGGACGTGGGAAATCCATGGAACGTAGCGAACCTACGCCTGTTCTACCCATAGTCCTCTAGACACTATCAAGATATCGGCAACAGCACCGATCGGCAACACATGTAAAATTTGAAGGAATAAAACAATGTTGCCCAAAGCACTCTTACTTATAAGCACTCAGGGGCTTGAGCCAAGAACTCCCCCCGAGAGACGCTATCTTCGCAAACGCGACCCTTATTTACAAAGCGCTCGGGGGCTCGAGCCAAGGACTCCCCCCGAGAGACGCTATCTTCGCAAACGCGACCCTTATTTACAAAGCGCTCGGGGGCTCGAGCCAAGAACTCCCCCCGAGAGACGCTATCTTCGCAAACGCGACCTTTACTTACAAGCGCTCGGGAATCGAGCCAAGAACTCCCCCTGAGAGACGCTATCTTCGCAAACGCGACCCTTATTGACAAAGCGCTCGGGGGCTCGAGCCAAGAACTCCCCCCGAGAGACACTATCTTCGCAAACACGACCTTTACTTACAAGCACTTGGGGGCTCGAGCCAAGAACCCCCCCGAGAGACGCTATCTTCGCAAACGCGACTTTGTCTCGGGGACTCGAGCATGAAACTTCCCCCGAAAGAAGTTATCTTCGCTAAATAAGCAAGACCCTCGTGAGAAACAAAGCTAAGGCAAAAGAAAGTCGCATCAAAAAGCGCACGATTCTTTAGTCTTCACCCGATCGCAAGCGATCGCCTAAAGACTCGGGGGCTACTCCCATCGGGAGCGCTGACGCGCACCCGATATAAACTTGAAAAAATTCAAAGACAAGCTACAAACTAGTGAGATAAAAAATTCATAAAGCCTACGCTTGATTCTACAAATCAAACGTACCCTCAGGGGCTACTCCCATCGGGAGCGCTGGCGCGCACCCGAGAAGACATTCTCATTACAAAGGAGTCGAAGACATTCTCATTACAAAGAAGTTGAAACGACAGTTTGCCATTACAGAAAGGACCTGTGGAACTACAAGTTGGGCTACATTTAACTTCTACATGTGTGCTCATGCTGAGATAATTGGCACTTTCGTGCCACAGCCTGGCGGGCATTATCACAGACAAAGCAGCAGCCTAGCCGATGAGGGAGAAGATCGCCGTCCTCAAATTCTACAAGGTGCCTCGCCTACTGCCGCTTTCGCTTGACGAATGGCCTGACGTCTAGTTCTTCCATAGAACTAGAAGAGAAAACACTATCACCAGAGGGATCAGCCGAAGACGAAGAAACGGGAGAAGCAGGCGAACCACCACTCGAGCTATCAGAATCGTTGCTACTCGTCTCCTCACGGCATGGCTCCAGACGGTTGCCCCCAGCATCAAACGCACGGATAATAACAGTATCTTCGCCATCAAAACGACAGCAAAGGCTGTCCCCGCCGCGCAAGTTCAACTGATGAAAAAACGTCCTCCAGCCAAACCCAAGGAAGATCAAGGACAAACTATCAAAATCCAGATCCACCCAAGAAGAACGAGAGCATCCATGAAGACGGAGCCAGAAGCCCTTTAAGCCACACTTAGAAGCAATGGAGGCAAACGAGGCAGGAAGAGGAATCCGGGCAGCATTCCGCCCAAGATCATGCAAAAGAAAATCATGGCGCCAAAATCCGTCTTCCATGGAGGAAGAAGAAGAAAGAGCCAACGCAGTACCATGACGCCCACCACATGAGGAGCGAGGGGTGCGGCGGCCACGACCTCGCCCTGCAACACCACGGCCTCGCCCAGCTACACCGCTGCCACGTTTGGGCGCCATCTGAAGAAGAAGAAGAAGCAGAAGGGAAAGATCCGAAGAATGGATGCCAAGGACGGGCAATCAAAGGAAGTACTTATAGCACAATCCAAAGGCAAACCAGGAAAAACACACATAAGCCCAGGCGACGCCATCATTGCATCAAAGACCAAACGAGCCAAGCGTTACGAATTCCAAGATGAAGATGCCTTCACACGGTCAGCATTATCTACAGGACGCGTCAAATCTCGCTTGTTTCCCATACAAAGCCTTGGAAACCCAACATGCAACAGGTAGCGCGACGTCCAAATCATCATTATGACGGTCCAGAAGACGTGACGGATCAAAAAATAAAGCATCATCTTACGTCATCAAACAGCATGACAATGCATATCAGCACGGCATCCCAAAGGGAACAGATTAAGGTAAGAATAGTTGGAACAACCAAACGATTCCAAGAGCCAGCCATACGTCTAAATTTTCTGACTATAAAAAATTCTTACTCCCATCGGGAGTACCCTTTTGAGTCCGGGTGCTCCCTCACCCAAAAGGAAAAGATGTGCTCGAGTGATCACTCGCACCAGCATAAACAACACACTCTCAGAGTTCGGGTGCTCCCTCACCCCAAAGGCAGAAAAGCATTCGAGCGACTATTCGCGAAAAGACTCAGCCATTCAGCAAACATGACTTACTCGCACACTCGACGACATTCCGAGTGGGTTCCCTCTTATTTTCCTGGCCTGAGTTCACTACAAGCTTCGCGAGTGATGACTAAAACAGCTCACTTGATTGTTTATTCCAAGTGGGTGCATCGCTAATCAGGCTCCGTGCCTCAACAAAAACAAATTATGCCTGGACTACGACACAATGTACCCAGATGCCACGCAAGCTTAGCGTGTAGGTAAGACCCCGTTGCGAAGAACGGCCGGGCCGGGACTTGCCGCAGAGCGATTTCACTCCCGACCTTTTCCATGCGCTCGCATGATAGAAAGAGCCGAGCGGACACGCTCAGGCTATGTGCTTAGACTATAAGCAATTGATCCTATAAGACTTGCAGCGACATGACTTTGCTTGACACCAGTGTTCCAAGTTCACGTCGAGGGACGTGGTCTTGATTGGGCTACTGTGGTATTTGTCACTAGCACAATTCACCAAGGCTCGACCAGTCAACTCCTTGGGCCCTTCCAGCTTAGCAATCCATCGAAACAGATATTGTCATGGCTCAAAACTGCCAGTGACCCATGGCGACGCCGCACTTACAAACAATAAAGGCACATATGAATTCGAGTCCCTGCGCGACTCTTCGAGTCCCATGGGCACTCGGGGGCTACTGACGAGGGGGTGACCCCACGACTCCTACATGTGAGACTACCTGGTGCGTGTGAAGACAGATGCCCAGTGGGAAGCTACGACAGGCCCGCGATTGGCCCAACCAAGTACCGACGTAGGAGTTCGCGACTAACATGGAAGGTGCAACTTGGCGTACAAGGCAGGACTAGAATTAGGAAACTACCTATGTAACCTAGCACGGACTCCCCGAGATTTAGCCTAATATATAAAGGCTAGGAGGGGAGACGTCCAGATCAACTCAATACGCATCTACTCATCCTTGCCTTGCGAGAACTCGCCTTGGCCTCCACTGTAATCGCCCCCTCGCGTGATAATATTGAGCAGGAAGTGCTTCTCCTGTTAGCCGACGAGTATCGTCCAACCTGTGCCTATCTCTATGACTAACCCAGGATCCCTGACCATGAGATTTGCCGGGGTGGATCCCCGTCAATCAGATAATTCTTTCTCCATATCCTTTACCATATTTTTTATCGGATTCGGAGCGGAGTGGATAATGATCGGATGCGGATTTTATCGGATTACAGATTCGGAGCGGAAACGGAGTGGACTCGGAGCATAAATGGATAAAAACATATGAGGTTATACTTACAATGAAACATGATTTTATTTCTAATACGCAGATGATATGAACACCGTTTTTTCTTGAACCACATAACAGTAGTGAGTGGCCAAGCGTTTGAAGTCATAACACATACCAATAGGGTATAATTTATATGCGGTGATTCTAATTTGTGGGCTAATTTGGTATTTGGGATTGTCAATGACTAAATTATCAGATAATCCTATTTGATAACCTCGAATTATCTGCAAAAAATACCTAATAATCCACATCCATCAGATATTACTGATAGCATATCAGTCGGATATCCGATTGACCAAAATCCATATCCGCATCCATATCCGGCGGATTCATGCAAGTGCATACCATATCCTTCAAAAAGGATGTGGATGCGGATTCAGAGCGGAAATTATCCATACCATTTACATTCCTATGTGTGAGTAAGATGACTTGCCTCTATCATGTGAGCATCTAGATGCGCCTGAGTCTATCGTGTCGATAATATCTGTGATTGATGATGTTGCCACGGCTGGCATACCGACGCTTGCTCGTGAGTTTTTCTTTCTTGATGGCAACTTCACCATGAAGGTGGACCCTCTTAGGCTCTCAATCTTGGCTCGGACATCCACTTTACTTGCTTTGGTACCTAGCTAGGTGGCCACTGATGAGGACGCCACTCCTTTATATGTTGTTTATACACACTCATCGGAGTGTGATGATGATGTTGTGGTTGAAGCGTTAGGGCCTAACCTCGGGGACATGTTTGCCATCAAGCTTCTCGAATACCTATCTAACCTGGATGCTAAATCCGAAAAGATGATTCTAGATCTTTTGATGCAGAAGACATCGAGAGACAAATGCAACAATAATGACACTCATCCTCAATCTGGCACCCGCGAAAAAATCTAGCAAGTGCAATGAAAAAATGATAATGAAGAGGAGCATATGCTTCCATGATACAGTTTGCGTAAGTTGCAAAGCGTGGGCTTTGATGTGTCAAGTTGTAGTGGGTCAACGAGATTTCATTGGTGTGAATCAAATGTTTCGGGGTCGGTTGTGTTTGTTGGGAGGGGGGGGGGTCATGTGTCTCTGTTGTCTAGGAATAGTTTGAGGGCCGGTATTTCCTATTTTAATAGGCATAACAATGTCGTTGGTGGGAATCAAACTCCTGATCTCCAGATACACAATTTAACTATTTTGCCCTACCAACCCGACTAGTTACTTGTTGTGATTAATAAACACGTGGGTTAATTTGGGAAAAAAACTTTAAAGTAGCGATGGACTGCTTTTTATATTTTTCTGTAATAATTTTAAGCAAGAAAAAATATATGTGATACATGTGATTTGAACTTTGATCACTTGGTAAGTGATTCGACCCAACGATCAACTCAACTCTGTTTAGTTTTTGTCAAGATTCAAAAATTTATAAACATTTTTATTTATCAACTCAACTCCGCCGATAAGATTTGTTTCAAGTCAAACTTTGTAAAGTTTAACCAAATTTATATTAAAAAATATCAACATCTACAATATCAAATATATGTAATGACAAACTAGATTCCATAACGAATCTAATGCTCTTGCTTCCGTATTGCGAAAGTTGATATCTTTTCTATAAATTTGTTCAAACTAGATATACTTTTACTTCGAACAAAACTTATATGCAGACTAAAAGAAAACGAAGAAAGTATTATTTTGATTTTAAAATGAGGTAATTTAATTTTTTTTCAAATATCCAAGAATATAAATCATTTCAATTGTGTATGAAATATTGACGACATGTCCGCACGTGTGGTTGACCAAAAAAATAAGAAAATAAAAAAGTATTTATAATTTAGATAAATTATGTACATGTCAACACGAACATTTTTATGCCATATAAGTTTAATTATATGATTTTTTTTCATTTAGTTATTTAGTTAACGGATTTTATATTCAACAATTTTATATTTAAGATTATATTATTTATAAAATTATAATTTATATATTTTTACAACTTAAAAAAAACTGGTAGTGAAAATGAACCTATAGCCCATTTAAGTGGGAAACAATATATAAAGCTTTTATATGCTTCATGAACAACAAAACAATACGATGCTTACTGTTTTGAACCGTGCACAGGTAAGCGAAAGCTTTTGGGGCGAGTTGTGAGCCGCGAGAGCCTCTAATTGCTAGTAGGTGTTTTGCGTAGGTATGCTCCCAACACACTGACACTTGGCTTGAAATGAAACAGAGTAGAGTAAAAAAGAGCCGGCTATGCGGCAACTGACAGAACATTACTGAACTAAAACCAAGATCAGAGCACACAAAAACGACACTCTCATAAAGTAAGTAAATAGAGTGGCAATTCAAATCAGCAGCCGGCTATTCCATGCTCTCATCTACATCGAGTACTCTGATACGTATCTAGCTACGCGCCGCACCGCTGAACGCTGATGGAACAGCTACATCACAGCCCTCTGCTCTCTGTCCATGGAAAATTGGACACACCGTAGTTTCATCGCTCACTGCGCGACATGGCCGTCCTCGCCGCTGCTACCTCCGGACGCGTCCTCGTCGGACCCGCCGTCGTGCTCGCCGTCACTTGAGGTGAGATGCGCGAGCCAGCAGCTGCCGTGGACGTGGCCGCTGACGCAGACGTAGTACTCGAGCTGGCCCTCGTCGGAGCCCATCCGTCTTGACGCGCCGCGCGGCACGAGGTTGGCGGCGACCATGTTCCAGACGCGCGCGCCGCAGTAGGGGCAGCGCACGAGCGGGTCCAGCGCCGCCTGGCGGCCCAGCAGGCATGCCCGCGTCCGCGACCGCATGAACCACCGGAACACGCCGCGGTAGGCGCCGAGGTCGTCGTCGGCGCCGGGCACCGCGTGCTCGCACGGGTCGGACAAGTACAGCAGGTCGCTCCGGCAGCGCCGCGCCAGGAAGCTCCGCCCGGAGGTCTTGGAGAAGCGCGACACCCGGGTGAGGTGCCCCGGCACCGTCACCGGCACGGCCGACCCCGCGGCGCCGCAGCAGAAGGAGAGCATCTTGGCCAGCGCCGGCCAGCCGCCGCCAATGCGGCCCGGAGGGGGCGGGTCCGCTACAACTCCGCCTCCGACGGCGGCGGCCGTGAGCGAGGTCACCATGCGAGGCGCGCGCGAGATGCAGAGGTCCCGCCAGAGCACGCGCTCAGCGACGGCGCGGAGGCGGCGGCTGACGGTGGCGGCCGTGCAGAGCGCCTGCGGGTCCCAGTTGATGGAGCGGAACACGAGCGACAGCACCTGCTCGTCCAGGATCCCAGTGTTGACGCCGCCGCTGTAGCGCGGGGACCCGATGCCGCCGTTGCCATCCCGGTAGCTCGCGCTGCCACTGCCACCCGTCCCGCCGCCGCCGCTCCACGTGCCCGGGCACTGCCGCGTGTTCCGCGCGCCCTCACTCATCGATCGCTCCGCCCGCTGGTGGGCGTAAACTCAGGACAGGCACGTCGTCAGTCCAACCGCAACCAGTGAGTCACCGATGTTTGTATGGAAATGACAGGCCGGCGGCGGGCTACCTATATAGACGCGCGGCGGGCACTTTGGTGCTCCCCGGAAGGGGTGGTGTCGGGGCAGGATCGGACCGGCCGCGCCGTGTCGCCGTGTCACGGCCGCCCGTTGGACAATTGGACCACTCACAGCAACCTGTTGCTCGCCTCGCTATAGCTGGATTGCGTGGCCTGCTCTGAATGATACGCTACGGGATAGAGCTACAGTAAAATAAGCACGCCTGCTTCACGGAGGAGGAGGATCGATCAACGCGTCGTCGTGCATTAGAGTAGTGTTGTGCATCGATCAGAGCCACCGAACCCTGCCCAAACCGGGGTACTGTTCGACACTACCTGACAATGAAATCCGGCCCTGACGATCAGCCCGTTGCCATTTCCATACGTGTCCGTCTCTATCCTCGGGCCCGTCCATGTCGTCGCTCGCGTTGTATTACGCACGCTGCTCCGGAGCAAGCGCACTACTTAACTTAATCCATCCACCCGCCAGCGCTGGCTCTCCAGGAGCGCCAGGAGCAGGGGCGGGGACGAGGAGAACGGCGGACGTGCCGGCGGTCAGGGGCCGTTTCGATGGGGACCGGCGGGCACGTGTTGCCCCGCGGCGCGTCCACCGCCGCGAGTCGTCTCCGCGACCGGCGCGTGGCCGTGGCCGGGGACGCGCGTCGAGCGTCCAGGCGCAGCCGATTTCCCTTTCGTCGGACGCCTCGTGCGCTGCATCCTCCATTTTTATTATCGTTCTTTTCGGCTGAGACGGTGCGCTTTTCCGGCGAGTCAGCCGTCAGGTGCCCTCCGCCGGGGAGCGACACGTCGGCATCCGCTGCCCCGCCAGGTGGGCCGGGAAAGTTCATCCAGCTCGTGCTGCAGGATATTTCCGCTGGGGGTACGTGTTGCGGCGCCATTGGATGGAGCACACGTTTCGGTCTCCGAGCGGTTTCCTGAATGGGAATCGCGTAGTAGAGCAGAGTACGTGGGTACCTCGTGGAAACACGCTTGGCCTTGACTGGCACTAGAAAAGGAGCTTCGCTACATTCACGGGGAAATACGGAAGGATTACGGGGATGGTGATTATTAGCATGATTTGATTGGCCAATGGTCATGAGCGGGCCCCACCTGAGTTAAAATCAGGGGATGAAATTAGTGAAGGGGATATTCCCGTAAAAGCCTGTGGTAAATCCGTGAACCTAGCATTTTTCCTAGAAAAGTGCTCGAGGTTTGTTCGTATTATTTTTCCTAAAATGACCAGTTCTTAAGTTATGACTTTAAGGGCTCCCTCAATGCATTGTATTTTAGCACAATATCATATAAAAACTTATGATACAACTCTCACAATGCATTGTTTTTTAGAGGTTGTATCTTATTAATGATTTAGTTTCATGCATAAATATGATTGGTCTAATCATGCTTTTTGCATATGGCCACGTGCAAGGGTTGTATCTTAGCTAAGATACAACATCCTAAATACTATGCCACATAAGAAAAATGTCTATGATTATGTGCTAAGATACTAGCATTGGGAGTGCCCTAAATGCATCTATGGTTTTTGTAGAAATTTTATTTGTTCATCTAACCTATTTGAAACATGTTTAGCCGTTAGTATTGATTAATACACGTATAACAATTAAACTATTTGTCGTGTTTGATTATCTACGAGCGCCGATCCTTCGTTCGACGTGGCGTCTACCGGAGACATGACTTTCCATTAGTTGTGTTATGCCGTTGTTGCTGCAAAGAGTAACTATAGCAGATTCGTCATAAATTGAATCTGTAAAAACGATATGCAGATCGTCGCAAACTAGATATGCAGTATCAAATCGCACGGGACACAATAGATATAACATTTTGAACGGTAAATTCATAATTTTAAACGTAGATAGTCCTATTATGGCGTTGTTGCCTCTAACAATGCTAGGCACACTAATAAATTCAAACATACTAACATATTTCAACTTTTCCGTCGTCAAACGATTTAACGTGTCACCAAAAGTTTGATTATGTTCTAAGCGGTTTTCTTTGTCATTCACAACAACGAATTACTCGTGTCTCTTTTACTGTAATGTTTCTTTGTGGTGCTGCAACTTTTAGATGAGTTATCATATTTTAAAGGATTTCATTATGTCCTTGAGTTGCACTAAATTAATGTGCCATTGATCAGAATGGTCGTGCGGTTTTCAACATGCTCTACTGAAAGGACGTGGATGTCGCCTAGAGGGGGGGGGTGAATAGGCACTTAAAAACAATTACGGTTTCGACTTGAACAAATGCGGAATAAAACTTAACGTTTAATTTGCCAAGCAAGAAACCTAAATAAGCTAGGCTCAACTATGTGCACCAACAACTTATACTAAGCAAGATAAACAACTATGTGATAGCAAGATATATAACAAGAGCACTAAGGCTATCACAAAGTAGGTGCACAAGTAAATAGGTTGACTAGATGAACAACCTATGGGACAAGCAATGCACAATAATATGAGCAAGCACAAGATAAACAATGTAATAAGCTTGCTCAAAGTAAGGGTAGAGATAACCGCAAGTGAAGCCGATGGAGACAAGGATTTGTTACCGAAGTTCCTTCTCTTGCGAAAAGTACGTCTCCGTTTGGAGAGAGTGAGGAGCACAATGCTCACACGAAGCCAACGATGGCCACCCTATTTCTCCTCACGCTCTTACCAATGCAAGATGCCGTGATTCCACTATTAGGACACTTGAGGGCGGTCACCGAACCCGTACAAATGGCGACCCTTGAGGTCGGTCACCGAACCCGTACAAATGCTCGGGGCTATCTCCACAACCGAATTGGAGGCTCCCGTAGCGTCCCAAAGCTTTCCACCACAATGATTGAGCTCCGCAACAACAAGCCTCTAGGGGCCAACGCACCCAAGAGGAACAAGCTCTAGAGTGCCAATGCACTCAAGAGTAGCAATCTTCTCAACTTCACTTCTACAACGAATCCTCGGAGAGAACTCAAACCGATGCACCAAATGTAATGGCAAGAGCACACGAAGTACTCAAGTCCCCAACTCTCAAATCCCACCAAAGCAACAAAAGCTATGGAGGAATATGAGAGGAAGAACAAGGAGAACACAAAGAGCTCCAAGATCTAGATCCACAAGGTTCCCCTCACTTAGAGGAGAGATGGCTTGGTGGAGAATGTGGATCTAGACCTCCTCTCTCTTTTTCCTCAAAAAGGAGCAAGAATCATAGGAGGGAAAGGGAGTAAGCAAGCTCAAAGAGGTCAACAATGGGGGGAAGAACTTGCAAAGAACCGGTGGGGATAAAGGAAGAAGAAGACCCCCTTTTATAGTCCCCCACGAATCCAGCCGTTGGAAACCGTTGGCAGCCCACCAACCACGGTACTACCGCTCGGAGAGCGGTACTAGCGTGGTGCGGTACTACCGCAGTGGGTGCGGTACTACCGCGCTGTCGTAGTACCGCAGCCTAGTGCCGTGCCCACTACCGCTTAGTCAGTACGCTTGCGGTAGTGGTTACGGTACTAGCCTGCCGTACTACCGTAGTGCGGTACTACCGCGCTGGGTGCTGTACTACCGTGCTGCCGTAGTACCGCAGCTTAGTGCCGTGCCCACTACCGCTCGGTCAGTACGCTTGCGGTAGTGGTTACGGTACTAGACTGCCGTACTACCGTAGCGCGGTACTACCGCAGTGGGTGCGGTACTACCGCATGAGCGGTACTACCGCATGAGCGGTACTACCGCACCCCAAGCGGTACTACCGCCCCAGCAGAACCAGGGAGCCCAGGCCACACAACAGATGAACTCCAAAGACACAGGCAAAACCCTGAACTGCCAAAACTTCTGCAAATGAACTCCGATTAAGGAAAACTCAAGCTTGATGGAAAGCTAACGAACAGAGCTGCCTAATCACAACTGGAAATATTTAGAAGTGGCAAGGGAGAAATTTCAAACAAATAGAGGTGTGAAACCTCTAACCGAGATGACCCGACAAATCTCCCACATCAAAAAACATAAGAGAAGACGCATATGAAATACGTTTTCGATGAACAAGAGCTTGTCATGAAGAAGACCACAAGCTCCAAAACTCACACGGAGAAAAGCCAATCAAGAACCAATAAAGATGATGCCAAGGATGCAAAAGGTTTGAGCTCTCCACGAACGACTCGGCCTAGCCTATAACACGGTCTCCTAACTACTACCAAGAGACCGGTAAACTAGACACCTATCTAGTCAAACCTTTGTCTTGCGCATAATCCACTTGAGCTTGATGATGACGATCATGCCCGCCTCAAGTTGGAACATCTTCCTTGATTCCGCCGGCTTGGTGAAGACTTGTAGATAGCTCCCCCATACTCCATTATGGGTGAGCCTCTTTTAGGCACATCTTCACACGACCATTATCACCAAATGGTCGGCAAGCTCCAAGCATACGATATCTTCGTGATGCTCCTCTTGACCTTGCACATATCTACTTGACCAATCTTTGGATAGCTCCATGAAGAACACCTTGGTCAACACGTAATCTTCATCTTACAACCTTGAAGCCACCATATGATCTTCAAGCGTTGCCTATGGACAAACCTTAAAGTATAACTCAAGGAAACCATTAGTCCATAAAGATTGTCATCAATTACCAAAACCAAACATAAGGGCACATGCCCTGGATAGCTCCATGAAGAACACCTTGGTCAACACGTAATCTTCATCTTACAACCTTGAAGCCACCATATGATCTTCAAGCGTTGCCTATGGACAAACCTTAAAGTATAACTCAAG
This sequence comes from Bromus sterilis, assembly GCA_950022295.1. Taxonomy (NCBI): domain Eukaryota; kingdom Viridiplantae; phylum Streptophyta; class Magnoliopsida; order Poales; family Poaceae; genus Bromus; species Bromus sterilis. The sequence continues at coordinate 352,682,822 of OX465597.1, forward strand.
GAAACCATTAGTCCATAAAGATTGTCATCAATTACCAAAACCAAACATAAGGGCACATGCCCTTTCATCTACCGACCAACACGTGGCACTGCACTGCAAGCCTAGTCACGAAGGCAAGACTTGATGTTTCATAACTACTCTAGTGATCTATCCTTATTCCTTTAGCCCTTTCATACGCCAACCCACTCTCCACCACTTCTCATGCAACCATTGTGTTCGGCGCTTCAACTCATGGCGACGGTACTCCAGTCCCCTCCCACGTCGACAACGTCATAGAAATTGGTAACATCAACTACAACTAGCAAGGGTGCACGACCAATGACTTGTGGAGGCCAATAAGATCCCCATCCCTTGTCTACGCTAGGTCACGGTTCACATTGTTAAACATATATTTATACCCACTGACCGTGATCCATATTATGTGTTATGAGTATTTTTTTTCTTGAGGACATGGGAACGTCGTATTGCAAGTAATCATGTGAAGTTGATCACCATTCAATGTTTTGATATTATGTTGTGTTATTCTTCCTCTAGTGGTGTCATGTGAATGTTGACTGCATGATACTTCACCATTTATGGGCCTAGGGGAATGCATTGTGGAATTAATTTGTAGATGATGGTCGCGGGAGTGACAAGATACCTAATCATAATTTGTGAACTACTACTTTGTAAGGGTAATTTTGGATCCCAATGTTTAATGTTATGGTTAGATTCTTCTTAATTACTTCTCTTGAAGTTGCAGATTCTTGCATGGAGAGTATAATTATAAGTAGGTATTTGTCTAAGTAAGGATAGTACCTTGGCACCGATCCATCCACACAACATTTATCAAGGCAATGAATATTACGACAATAGAGCATGGTGAAACTAGCTTGACTAGGTTCTCGTGTGTCCTCAAGAAGAATTTTCTAACTATAAGAAGAATCATCGGCTTGTACTTAGCATACTAAACGATTGGGCCATTTGTTGTACTTTGCTACTTTTGTCACTTGCTACTTGGTTATGAATTATATTTCTATCAAATTATATAACAACACTTGTTGTGAAACCTTGCTAAAACTAACTTGCCAATTCCTTGTGCTCCTCCTTGGGTTCGACACTCTTATTTATTGAAAGGACTACGATTGATCCCCTATACTTTTGCCTATTGTCGCTTCCTATCTATAATAGATTGAGAGGGGCAATGGTATTTCTTCCAGCACTAGATGTGGTAGTGTTGCCCTCATAGGGAGCGGTGCTAACAGCTAGAACAACATGTTGGGATACGGGGAAAAAATAAATAATTTTTCCAACCTACGATACCCGAACCAAAGATCTATGATATGGCGATGTAAAGTAACGGAGGGAAATGTTCTACGAACGTGGTTGGCGTAGACTCTGAACCTATGACCTCCCTGTCTTGTAGTAGACCACCGACGATGAAGACTTCTTGGCGACCTCCGGCGATGAAGTAGCACCACAAGTGTAGTGTCTCGAGGAGATTGGACACGTACAGTGAAACCGATGTTCCCTCCGGGCCCCAAACCAGGCGAGCAGCGGAAAGAAGACGGATTCGGATCCCGACTCCGGTAGAGCGACGACGTGCTTTGGTGGAGAACTCCCAACCAGGTGTAAACTCCAAACAAGGGGAGTCCACTCGAGGTAGGAGAAAGAGAGAGAGAGAGAGATTAAACTCAATGTTGTATGGAAAAAGGGGGGGTCTACCCCTCCTTATATAGGCCAAGGGGGGTGTGATCCTCCTCCCCTCCCCCATGTGGGACTAAACACCCAAGGGGGGAGTGCGCCGACCAAGGGGGGGATGGGCCCCACCCTTGGCGCCAAGCCCAAGGGGGGAACCCCCTCCTCCCCTAATGGGCCACATATGGCCCAATGGCCATTTTTCCATTATTTTAATTAATTTAAATACATTTTAATAGTTAATTTAGATAATAAAATAATAAAACATTATTAAATATAATTAAATTTTATTTTGAACCTATCAAAATATTCAGAACATCTTTCGGTAATTCCCGGAACAATTTCGGTGCTCTCTTCTTTTTCATCGATGATCCCGAATCAATCCTAATGCATCGATTGCCCCTTAAGTGTGACACCCTATGGTCCGGGAAACAGCAGACATGATCAAGACATTCTTTTCGATCAATGGCTAATCAATTGGACCTGGTTACAATCCTTGATAGTCCCTGCGCTTCCATCGAATGAACTTCAATCGCCTTCTGGAAACCGTTAACGATAAGACATGATCCCTTTGTCCTGCGATACTTTGTTTGTCCAGGGTTTGATCGTCGGTATCCTTATACCCAGTTCATACCTTGTTCTCAACAAATAATTTTACTCGTCTATGCCTATTACATCTCTTGTGACCTAGTCACTTGCTTGCAATCTGTTGATGCAATATCATTGATTGGGCCCATAGTACCTGTCCGTCACATGGACTGAAAAATCCCGCTTTGATCTATTTGCATACTCATCAACATATCCATTTCGGAATGCCCAAAGTACACCTTTATAGCCAGCATATTTCAGTCAGGCGGTGGATGCAAATCAAAGCTTCCTAATAGATAGCAATTACGTATGATCATTACGGTCTAAGGACTAAGTATATGTTACAAACTAATCGCAATGCTGAACCATGTGACTTGATCACATCGCAATGCTTTAGGTGGGTGTGTGTCCATCACATCATTCTCCTAATTATATGACCTCATTATCAATAGGCGGTTCGTACCTCATGATCAGGAAACCATGATCATCGATTACCCAATGAGCTAGTATACCTGAGTTTAACTAGGGATGGGTGTTTATACTACACGTGTATTAATGTTTCCGAGTAATACAGTTCTAGCATAGTATAAAACGTATTATGAACAAAACGAATATGTGACAAATATCTTTATTAATTTGCCTCTAGGGCACCTATCCAACACATCACACCTAGCACCCTGCCAGGAGGTGCTAACATAGAAGAGCACTGCCATGCCCTAGGCGATGATACTGCCTTTGGACACTGAAAATATCAACCATTCTTGAATATGCATCACTTCCAGGGAAATGTCGCCATAATGACACTACCAGGTTAGTACGCTTTGGCGTACCCCGATAGTTCACCTGGAACTTCATCTAGGGCCAGTTCTTTTGGCGGCTTTTCCCAAAATTTGCCCTCCCCCCAACTTCTCTGAGAAGAAACCCCAAAAAGTTAGGGAGGCTTCCGAAATGGCCTAACACGGGGAATTCCGGAAGCCTCCCTAACTTTTTAGGGCGGCTTCTCAGAGAAGCTAGGGGGAGGGCAGCTTCTGGGAGAAGCCGCCAAAAGAACTGACCCCTAGTAGTACTCCTTCATAAGGGGGCAATACTTTTGCGATGAATCCCAATACTATCGGCTTGGATGTCCTGGAGTCAGTGTGTGGCCATACTGCTTCTCTAAGGGAGCAGTACTACGACCCACTACCCCGAAAATAACGGGTAGCATTGATAAATGGCAATTGGAGATTTTTGAGCTCCAAAAATAATGTTGAAATAAATGTGGATGCATATATATTTGTGTATGTTATGATTCAATCCATACCTTCCAAAGTGGACCTAATAGTATAGATTTCCTATAAATCAGTTAAATTAAAATGACATAAACCGTATTCTCGCTAGTCCTAAGGGGGTATCAAACTTATGCCATTTGTAAATTACTTTGTCACTAACACCAAAATAACTTAAGGTGGAAGATATCATTTTAATATTTCCCTTTTTGGTGATTGATGATAAACCAAAGATTTTGCAAGCTTATTATGATTAAGCACAATCATGGTCTAGAAAATTTAGATGCTGATACGTCCCAAACGTATCTATAATTTATGCTTGCTCCATGCATGTTTTGTGTGACTTTGCCATGTTTTTCTTGAACTTTCATACACTTTTGAATCAATTTGGACTAACCTATTACTCAGTGCACCTAGTTGCCAGTTTTTGTTTTCTGCTGTTTTTTGTATTTCAGGTTTTCCGGCCATTAAAAGTGCTCCAAAAAATCCGGAAAAATCAGATAAAAAGTCAGCGTCACGGAAGCTTCCGGAAACACCAAAGGAGCGAAGGGGGGCCACCACCAGGAGGCCAGGAGGGTCCCTGGCGCGGCCCCACCCTAGGCCGCGCTAGGAGGCCTCCTAGCTGCCTGGTGGGTCCCCTCGACACCCCCCTTCGCTTATATTTACCCCTCGGGGTGGAAACCCCTAGGTCGGACTTCTTTTTCGCGATCTCGCCTCTGTTCCTTCGCCGCCGCCGTTTCTAGATCGGGGCTGCCTGGAGAAGCTGCTCCGGCACCCTGCCGGGAGAAGCTACCCCCTCCGGGAGACCATCCATGGCCATGGACGCCTCCCGTATGTACCGTGAGTAGTTTCCCTTGGACCATGGGTCCGTGACCAGTAGCTATGTGATCTATCTCTCCCCCTTTTGTGCCTCCACTTTCGAGTCCTCGTGAGCTGTCTCACATGATCGAGGCATTTATGTAATTTCTGTTGTTGCTATGCTGAGTTTGTTGGGATCTGATGGATTATGAGACTATGTTCAGATTGTGATGAGTAATATATTTGGTTCTGCTCTTTTATATTTTGTTCTTGAGTAAATTCTTGCATGTTCTCCGTTGCGTTATTTGCTTTGGACAAGTATTTTATTTGCAACTCCAAGAGAGAGCGTTATGCTCGATTGTGGGTTCAGCCCCCTGATGTCTAGCTTGAGTGACAGAAACATGAGACTAGGGGATGTGCTGTTGCCACCAGGGATAAAACAACGGTGCTTTTACCTGCGGGTGCAAGGATTGTTTACTTTACGCAAAGTTATTTTAATACAGTTGTCTGTTGCTTTGAGTTTACACTTTGGGTGGGATTAGCAACTTAATACCAGCGAGATGTTGTGGATAGATATCTCAAGGTGGATGATTCGTAGTAGATGCAGATGGATTTCGGTCTACTTACCTTGGCGTACTGCCCATTTCTTTTGAGCCCTTCCTTTCTTTGCAGCATAGTTACCATTGCGGTGCCTTCATAATCCTGTCAATTTCCCAACTGTGATTTGTTTACCTCGCTAGCACTTTTATCGTCTTTTGGGAGAGAGACATCACTAGTGAAAATCACGGGACCCCGGTCCATCTTCACATTATTGTTTACAACCTCAATTTACTTTCAGTCTTTACTTTCAGTTGCCACTATCATTATCTCTTGTGTTAATCCTTTGTAAAAAGCAAGGCCGGAGGAATTGACAACTCCTCTGTACTCGTTGGGAGCAAAGTTATTTGTATCTGTGTGCAGGTCCAGGTGAAGTTAGCAACCCTGGGTTGTGAACGGCGCCATTGTTCACTTTACCACCTTCTTGTATCTCCGCGAGTCCTACGGGAGACAAACCCTATCCTCTACATAGAGGAAATTTGCTGCTACGCTACATCTCACCTTCCACTTGGGGTAACCAACGAGGAGTGAGAACTATCCTCACCGTATCAAGCTAATTTCGGGCGCCGTTGCCGGGGACTCCAGTCTACAAGATAGGGGAGTTGCACACTATCTTTTATTTTTGCTTTTTAGTCTTGTTAGTTTACCTTTCAGTTTTTACTTTTGTGTCCTTAATCAAAAATACCAAAAATACCTGCTGCTACTATGGGTTCCAATGAAAACACTAAGTTGTGTGACTTCACTAGTAACAACAACAGTGACTTTATCTGCACTCCTATTGCTCCACCTGCCACTTCAGCACCTTCTTATGAGATTAAACCTGCTCTGCTTAACCTTGTCATGAAAGATCAATTCCCAGGAGCAGGATAAGATGCTGCCTTGCACCTAAACAACTTTATCGAGCTCTGCGACATGCAGAAGTACAAGGAAGTGGATGGAGACATCGTCAAGCTGAAGCTTTTTCCTTTCTCTTTGAGAGGAAGAGCCAAGGAGTGGCTACAATATTTTCCCAAGAACAGTATCGATTCTTGGAGTAAATGCAAAGATGCTTTTATAGGGAAGTATTATCCCCCTGCTAAAATTATTCAATTGAGGAGTAACATTATGAATTTCAGGCAATTGGATAATGAACACGTTGCCCAGGCTTGGGAACGTATGAAGACGCTTGTCAAGAACTGCCCCACACATGGACTGACTACCTGGATGGTTATCCAGACTTTTTATGCAGGCTTGAACTTCACCTCGCGGAACCTGTTAGATTCGGCCGCGGGAGGAACTTTTGTGTCAACCACGCTTGGTGCTGCCACAAAGCTACTTGATGAGATGACGCTGAACTACTCGCAATGGCACACCGAGATATCTCCAACCGGTAAGAAGGTAAACTCTGTCGAGGAGATCTCCTCTTTAAATGAAAAGATTGACCTTATCATGTCTCTACTTACCAAGCAACCTTCTATTGATCCTCAAAATGTTCCTTTAAATTCTTTGGTTGCTCAGGAGCAAGTAGATGTCAATTTTGTCTCTAGAAACAACTTCAACAATAATGTTTATAGGAGTAACTTTGGTAGCAACAGTCCTAGGCCGTTCCCATCCAACAACTATGGGAACAACACTTATCCTACCACCAGAAACTCCACTTCAGAACTAGAGACCTTGCTCAAAGACTTTATCACTACCCAGAAAGCCTTCAATAAGAGTGTGGAGGAGAAATTAGATAAATTAGATAATCTTTGTTTGAAGGTAGACAACTTAGCCCTTGATGTTGAGATGTTAAAAATTAGAACCTCTCCCCTTGAGGAGAGTAAGGTCACTCCTATTAATGCTATCCAGTTACAAATTAATGAAAATATTAGGATGATGGCTAAACTTAAAGAGAGATGGGCTAGAGAAAAAGAGGAAGAGGAGAGAATTAAGAGCCTTCCTACCTACCACACAGTAGCTACTATCCAAGTAGTTGAGGATGTCCAAAATGTTAGCACCCATCACACCCCTAGTCCCACTGGACCTATCAATGGTGATGCTACCACCTCAACCATAGATGAAGAAACCTCTATGAACATAGAGGCTTTCAAAAAAGTGAACCTAAATGATATCACTACCTCCTTGATAGATAGTAGTGACCTATACTTTGACAACTGCACTTTACCTGAAGTTATTGGTTTCCTACACAAGATGTCTAGAGACCCCCACACTAGCACACTCAATCTTGCCTTCACAGAGCATATCACCAATGCTCTAATCAAAGTTAGGGAGGAGAAGCTTAGACTAGAAGCCTCCATACCTAGGAAGCTAGAACATGGTTGGGATCCTATGATAAAAATTAAATTGAATAACTTCTCTTGTTATGCTCTTTGTGATGTTGGAGCAAGTACCTCTGTTATGCCCAAAAGAATGTATGATATGCTTGAATTGAAACCTTTTGATCCTTGTTCTTTTGGTGTTCGTCTTGTTGATTCTTCTGTAAAGAAACCTTTGGGCAATATCGACGATGTTCTTATCATTGTCAATGACAATTATGTTCCCGTTGATTTTACTATTATGGACATTGAATGTGAACCTTCTTGTCCAATTATTTTGGGACGTCCTTTTCTTCGCACAGTTGGTGCTGTTATTGACATGAAAGAGGGGAATATCAAATTCCAATTCCCTCTCAAGAAAGGGATGGAACATTTCCCTAGGAAAAAGATTAAGTTGCCTTTTGAGTCCGTCACACGGGCTAGTTATTCTCTTGAAAAGACTTGATCTTCTGCTTTAAGCCTAGCTAATGGCTCTAAAGAAGCGCTTTCGGGAGGCAGCCCGCAACGAATTTAGGTTTTTCTTTTCGCTTTTGTTCTGTTATTAGTGGTCTTGATGATTGTTACTACTGTAGCGACATCATTGTATCTTTACTTTTCAAGCTTTGTGCCAAGTTTAGCCTCATACGGCAAGGGAAGTAAAAGTTGTGACATGTTGTCCAGAAAACAGATTCTATCCTCGTGACTAGAAAAATCAGAGAAAAATCCCAGTTCATCTTTTTGAGCTGAAGTTTTTACAAAGCGTGCTCCATACAATTACGAAACTTCTGTATGTTCTGGGTTTTTTTATTTGAGTTGCAGAAGTACCCCTAAAAAATTCATTTCTATCTGCTGTTCTGTTTTTCACAGATTCTGCCACGTTTTGTCTCTCTTCACTTTTGCAAACCTTAAGCTTGCTTTTTCTTTGCAAAAACCTTTTGGAAATCTTGAGAAACAGTAGCTCTTCCTGGAAATCTTTACTTGCAGTAGAGGAAAATTATTTTATTAGGGTACTAACCTCTCTAATCAGCCTACAATGAGTTATGTATGAAGGGAGTTTTCAAGTGTGCGATAGAAGATGATGAAAGAAGATCCAGGAGTGTCAAGCGCTCAAGCTTGGGGATGCCCCCATGCATCCCCAATAAATATTCAAGGAGACTCAAGCGTCTAAGCTTGGGTATGCCCCCGTGCATCCCCTTCTCCATCAACAATCATCAGTTCGTCCTTCGTTGCACTATATTTTTATCACTTCATGCGTTATGTGCTTTTCTTGGAGCGTCTCGCTCTTAGGTTTTGTTTTTAGTTTTCTTTTGTTTTCTTTGCTGTAGTAAAAAGTTAGACCCAAACTTACTCTTTTGTGTGGGAGAGAAACACGCTCCACTTGAACTCGAACTCCTCATAGGATTTGCATGCTTATTCTTTTAGCTGTGAGTTGTTCTTTTTCTTTTCTTAGCTGTTGTTCTATCTAGTTGTAGTGCTTTAGTTTTTCTAGAGATTTTCTTTTGTCTTAGGTTGAACTTTCTATAGGTTGCATGTTTTATCTTGTTAGAGAGTTTGCCTGTTACACTGAGTTCTGTGTCTTGACTGAAAGTAGGTAGTTAAAGTTGCTATTCTTTTTGTAGTAGTAACTTGCAATAGTTTTGAGGTATTGATGTGAGTAATGTTTGAACTTATGGTGTCAAGAGCTCTTGCCTATTAGTGACAGATGTCGTATTTTGGGCAATCCGTGTGTTTTTCGAAAACCAAATAACCCTGTTGAGAACTCTAGCTACTAGATGGATCACTAACCTCTGGAGGGTTCGAATATTAGAGTACACTCACGTACCATGAGTCGAGGATGCGCAAGGATAACCAAACCCCCATACACTCCTCCTCGGGGTACCTGTCTCTTTGTGAACCTCCTGATTAGATTGAGAGTTACCGATAATAAGTGCATGAGTTCTTCGGACTAATGTGAGTATTCGAAAGTTGACACTTCCACCCACCTATGCTTTTTCTAGCCTCTCCGGTACTGTGCATTGCCCTTTCTCACCTCGAGAGTTGGCGCATACTTCGCCGGTGCATCCAAACCCTTGGCATGATACGCTCTGTCATCATAAACCTCCTTATATCTTTCCTCAAAACAACCACCATACCTACCTACAAGGCATTTCCATAGCCTTTCCGAGATACATTGCCATGCAACATCCACCTTCTCATGACTTGATCTTCATGTCATACATGTTCCTGCTACCCTGGCAGAAGCATACATTTGCATCATGATAATTACATTTTCTTTATGTGAGTACCTTTGTAAAGTGTGAAAGATCTCCTATATTCTTTTAAAATATAGAGTATTGCCCCTAAAGTGAGGAAAAGATCCCAAAGAGGACAAAATCAAAAGATCCCAAAGAGGACAAATGAGAGTTAAATAGAAAGAGCCATTGAGGCCACCAAAAAAATAAAAAATAAAGAGAAAAGAGAAAAATAAAAAGAGAGAAGGGGCATACTACTATTCCTTTTGAGAGATCCACACTAGTACTTCATCTTATATCCCTTTTACTCCATAGAGATCATCATCATGCATATAGCTATGTGGGGACCCTTCACACTATAGAACTTGGCTTGTATATTCCAATGATGAGCCTCCTCAAACGAGCTCTAGGTCTTCTTGAGCAAGAAAGTTAGATGCACCCCCACTAGTTCCCTTGGAGAGCTTTTAGCTCACATGTGCATCCGTTGTATGGCAATCCCTACTCCTCACATCATATCTATCATATGGCCTTCTCTCGCCTATGATTGTCCTCATTGATGTGAGCCTTTCACACCTTTTTGTCTTCCTCCTCCACCTTCTTTCTGTTCCGCCTTTTAGGTGTCAAATTTCTTGCTCACACTCATCCATTGCATGAGTGCTCAAAATGTCGAAAGGGAGTGGATCAGTTTGACTTGTACCTGGCTAGTGGTCTGGGGACGAGTCAAGTAAGAATCCAAAGGAGACTAAGTGTGAAACTTTAGTAAATAGTTGTTCTCAACAACCTTATATTTTCTCTCTCGTATTTCCCTATCCCTTGCTTGTATGCAAACACCATTTGGAGACATTCGAGTCATAGACAGCAAGAGCTCTTGCACCCTTTGTTCTTTTGTTGCTTGTGTCAATGCTAATATAGACTCTTGCTTGTGAGACTTGAATTGAATTGCATGCTTTGATTGCTTTACTTAAAAGTCCTTTTATGATTGTGTGGCATGTCACCACAGAAATTATGCTTGTTATCATTTACCTACTCGAGGACGAGCAGGAATTAAGCTTGGGGATGTTGATACGTCCCAAACGTATCTATAATTTCTGCTTGCTCCATGCATGTTTTGTGTGACTTTGCCATGTTTTGCTTGAACTTTCATACACTTTTAAACCAATTTGGACTAACCTATTAACTCAGTGCACCCAGTTGCCAATTTCTGTTTTCTGCTGTTTTTGTATTTCAGGTTTTCCGGCCATTAAAAGTGCTCCAAAAAATCCGAAAAAATCAGATAAAAAATCAGCGGCCCGGAAGCTTCCGGAAACACCAAAGGAGCGAAGGGGGGCCACCACCAGGAGGCCAGGAGGGTCCCTGGCGCGGCCCCACCCTAGGCCGCGCCAGGAGGCCTCCTGGCTGCCTGGTGGGTCCCCTCGACACCCCCCTTCGCCTATATTTACCCCTCGGGGTGGAAACCCCTAGGTCGAACTTCTTTTTCGCGATCTCGCCTCTGTTCCTTCGCCGCCGCCGTTTCTAGATCGGGGCTGCCTGGAGAAGCTGCTCCGGCACCCTGCCGGGAGAAGCTACCCCCTCCGGGAGACCATCCATGGCCATGGACGCCTCCCGTATGTACCGTGAGTAGTTTCCCTTGGACCATGGGTCCGTGACCATTAGCTATGTGATCTATCTCTCCCCCTTTTGTGCCTCCACTTTCGAGTCCTCGTGAGCTGTCTCACATGATCGAGGCATCTATGTAATTTCTGTTGTTGCTATGCTGAGTTTGTTGGGATCTGATGGATTATGAGACTATGTTCAGATTGTGATGAGTAATATATTTGGTTCTTCTCTTTTATATTTTGTTCTTGAGTAAATTCTTGCATGTTCTCCGTTGCGTTATTTGCTTTGGACAAGTATTTTATTTGCAACTCCAAGAGAGAACGTTATGCTCGATTGTGGGTTCAGCCCCCTGATGTCTAGCTTGAGTGACAGAAACATGAGACTAGGGGATGTGCTGTTGCCACCAGGGATAAAACAACGGTGCTTTTACCTGCGGGTGCAAGGATTGTTTACTTTACACAAAGTTATTTTAATGCAGTTGTCTGTTGCTTTGAGTTTACACTTTGGGTGGGATTCGCAACTTAATACCAGCGAGATGTTCTAGATAGATATCTCAAGGTGGATGATTCGTAGTAGATGCAGATGGATTTCGGTCTACTTACCTTGGCGTACTGCCCATTTCTTTTGAGCCCTTCCTTTCTTTGCAGCATAGTTAGCATTGCGGTGCCTTCATAATCCTGTCAATTTCCCCACTGTGATTTGTTTACCTCGCTAGCACTTTTATCGTCTTTTGGGAGAGAGACATCACTAGTGAAAATCACGGGACCCCGGTCCATCTTCACATTATTGTTTACAACCTCAATTTACTTTCAGTCTTTACTTTCAGTTGCCACTATCATTATCTCTTGTGTTAATCCTTTGTAAAAAGCAAGGCCGGAGGAATTGACAACTCCTCTGTACTCGTTGGGAGCAAAGTTATTTGTATCTGTGTGCAGGTCCAGGTGAATTTAGCAACCCTGGGTTGTGCACGACGCCATTGTTCACTATACCACCTTCTTGTATCTCTGCGAGTCCTACGGGAGACAAACCCTATCCTCTACATAGGGGAAATTTACTGCTACGCTACATCTCACCTTCCACTTGGGGTAACCAACGAGGAGTGAGAACTATCCTCACCGTATCAGATGCCCCCTAGATGTATGCACTAATTTGATTTTACTTTTGGAATGCAAAGTGCACATAACTACGATCAACACTCCATATGTTATAGATCAGGCATATGTTGTAATAGATAAAAGATATAACAACATAGCCTGCAATTGCAACAACATGAGGTGTAGAAACATATAAGGACAACATGATGTAAAGGTTGCACAAACATGAAATGTAAGACATGATAAATAAGCAAGTACAAAGTACTTCATAACATAGGTAGTCTAACATATCTTACCATACGCACATGCACACACGATAGTTAAGTTTAACACACATAAGTTCACAAGCACTTAATAATCAAAGAGAGAATGAGCTTGTGACTTAACATCCATGCAAATCCCGCACAACATAATAGATCTCTCTCCTCCTTTGTCATCAAGACACCAAAAAGGAAAAATGTGATGCCAACGACCTGCATGATCAATCGTCATCGTCCTCGTCATCTTCAAACTGAGATTCAGAAGGCTCCTTCTCCTCATGAACACCATCATCAACAGTAGCACCACCATTGGGCCCCTAAGCCTCAGGCACATCCTCAACAACATCAATCTCCTCACCACACTTACTAAACTTGGAGATCCACTCGGACTTTCATGGTGATATCCTTCTTAGAACCACTCGGCACACAAAATCTACAAGGTTGTCATCATCTGAATTTGGAACTGAAGTGCAAGATTCTCCTTTTGGTGAGCTTCAGACATGCGGTGTTGGATACGTGCAGTCTCCTTGATCTTGGCCCCGACCTTGGCCATCCACCCCATCTTATGAGAATGAGAGAAAGCTCAAAATAAAATTCACTTGATCCATCAATTTTTGAAGGATCCTCAAGATAAAGATGTGGAGACGGATGCTTATTGATGTGAAGGTTCTTCACATCATGAGTGACGAGTTCAACATCACGCTAAAAAATCTCCTCAATCATAGGCTACTCCCGTATAGTGGATAAGAACTTCAACGCATAGCTAGCAAACGTGGGCACCAAAACCTATCCATGATCGACCACCAACAACGCAAGATGCCTTGAAAGTGCATCCTCAGGAAGCACGACTAGGAGGTCGGATCCTCCTCAGAGCAGTGTGACTGTGTGTTAGTGGGCTTCATCATGACGCCGCTTGCAGCCTAATACGTCCCAAACGTATCTATAATTTTTGCTTCTTCCATGTTTGTTTTGGTAACTTTGCTATATGTTTTGATGCACTTTCATATCCTTTCACAACATATTTGGGACTAACCCATTAACCTAATTCCCAGTGCCAATTTCTGTCTATTATTGTATGTGCATTGTAGAAAAGGGTGAAAAGGCAATATTGCTGGAAAATTCCAGAAAAAAATCAGGAAATTCTAAGATATTGGGTTCATGCCTCCTGATTTCCAGTTTAAGTGACAGAAACATGAGACTAAGGAATGTGTTGTTGCCATTAGGGTTAAAACAGCGAAGCTTGTGACTGCGTGTCATAAGGGTTGCTTACATTACGCATAGCGTTAAAGCAATCGATTGTTGCTTTGATTTTGCAACATTAGTTGTGGCTCGCAAGTTAATACCATCAAGACGTTCTAGATTAGATATCTCAAGGTGGATGATTAGTAAGGATATGTTGATGAATAAACGGTCTATTTCTGTTAGTGTAATGCCCATACAATTGAACCTTTACGCTCTGCTACCATAATTAGCATTGCGGTGCGTTCATAATCATGTCAATTGCCCAACCGCAATTTGTCCTAGCATAGTTTTTATCATCTTTTGGGAGAGAGACATCACTATTGAGAGCCATGACACACCGGTCCATATCCTCATCATATATTTACATCGCTGCAATTTCATGTTTTCCTTTTTTTTAGTTGCACTTTTATTACCTCTTGCTTTTAATACTTTGTAAACAGCAAGACCGGAGGGATTGACAACCTTTCTGACTCGTTGGGAGAAAAATTAGTTGTGTCTTGTGTGCAGGTCCATGCCAACTAATTTCTAAGCGCCAGGGAAGTTACTAACCACCTACATGTTGTCTCCGGAATCATAGGGGAGATATAAACCTTGATATCTTCACTGAGAGAAATTTTCTTCAATCTACAACATAACCTTCCACTTGGGGTAACCAACGAGGAGTTATCAACACCCATCACAGCCCCACGGAATCGGGTGTATGTCCGCATGGACCAGTGCGAGCGGTATTGGAAGGAGGCCATCCCGATGTCGTGGTTATACGCCCACCTACCGCACAACTGGAACCTGAACATGGAGAGGGCTGTCGTGCCTATATTTCCGGACTTTGGACACACGTGCGAGGATGAGATTCATTGGCGCTGCGCCCAGCTCCCAAGGACCTCCGCCGCAAACCGGTATATGCCCTCCAATATCCATCCTGGGACACCTGGTTGCACGATGAGCACGACGCATGACACCATTCGTACTTCATCGCTCACGCTCCAAGTCACACACACCCCTCGTGTGGGTGTGCTCCCAATCCACCGCAAAGCGTGCGCAAGTGCGTGTGCATTCTCCCAATCCCTCTCCACCAATCATGGAGCCCGGGGATGAGGAGGAAAAGGTCTACAAGGAAGCCCTCGAGGACTCCGAAACGAGCTCGCTCAATCGAAGGGGCAAGCAAAGATGTTGGACTTATCGGTCGTAGGCGACGTTGCCATGCCCGAACAGGAGCCAAAGAAGTCAGACGACCATGATGCGTACTCATCATCATTGGCGGGTCAATCGCGATCGTGGACGTCCATGATGCACTGCAAGCCTACATGAGTGTTGACCCTTGCCGTTAGGGATGGCAATTTTATCCATGGATCTGGATACCCGTGGATACCCGACCCAGTAGGGAAAGGGTATGTAGAGCATTCCTACCCATGGATTCGTGGATATGGATACCCACAAACAGCCGGATTGGGCACAGTTATAATTTCAGCTCCATGGATATCCAATGGATACCCATATGATAGGTGGGGACATATGCAAGTGAAACTAAATTAAGCAAACAACCAACCCCCAAGCCACTCATAGTCATAGAAGGTCAAAGACCGGCCCATGTTCCCCCATCCCCCTCAACCCCAAGTTCCAACTTTGGTTATGATGTAATATGATTTTAATACAAGGGTTCTACTATGAGACTATTTTACTACTTCGGTTATGATGTTTGAAATGTGTACTTGCCTTATGCTTGTAGCTTATGTTGTCATTAGTGAATGAACGATGAATCGATGATGAGTTAATTTGATCTTTGGGAAGGCTTCATGCGGATTTTCCTATGCCCATGGAGCTCCATGGGTATATGGGTATCGAATGGGTTTGGGCATGGGCACAAGTTGTGCCCATGGTTACCTTGGTGGATGGGCAGAGGGTAGGAAGATGGGTCATGGGTTGGATTTGGACCAGCTCCACCCGCACCAAACCCGACCCATTGCCATCCCTACTTGCCGTGTGGGTGGGCGTGGACACATGGTCACCGAAGCGCAATAGCAACGGAAGAAGCATCACATCCCATGGTCGACCCTTCGGCCCTTGTCAACCTCAAACAAAAAGGAAGGCGGTGGTTACAGCGACAGCTAGATCCAGGGGCAACGACATCCCGTGAACGTATTTATTTATTTTAGTTTAATTAATGCAAGCTGGGATTTTTTTGATTTAATTAATATTCTTAATTTAATTGAATATTTTAAGTTCGCAAGCACATATGTATCGACGTTGAAGACGTGTCGCTGCTCGTTCGGTTGGTAATCCAAAATGGAAAAAATTGAAACATATTTCGTGTTTGTTTGGATTGCTCGATTAAAATTGCATTTTAATCAACATAAAATTTGAAGTTGCGTTAACAGAACAGAGTGGATCAAAACCTCTTTAGGATGGGTACTTACGATCAGGGATGAAAACAAACAGGAAACAAACGAAACTAGGTGCTGCCACATTTATTTTCATTTTTTGTACATAGATAAAAAGAAATACAAAAACACGGAAAATAAATATGACAACGGATATTACCGGAAACGAAAATAAGACGAATACGTAGCCGATACGAAATCAAAATTGGATGTTACCAAAACATAAAGACCCTTGAGCCATAGCTAAATCAAATACTTAAGCAAAGATTATGTTTGTGACTTTGCGTGATATAGTAGAAGTTGTGCTTCATATGAACCATTCTGCTCATTGTTTTTGAGGCGTCAACGGCGGGCTTACGCCGGCCTGAACCCACAATTTATGAAAACCGGGAATTACATCAGAGCTTACAGAGAGGGAGAGAGACATAGAGAGGTAGAGAGAGAGGGGGCCTAACTACAACCGCGGCCAAGTGAAACAACATAGAACTCCAATCCCTGAGCAATGATTGGTTAGAAGGATTATTACAACGATGAGACCAAAGCATGAGGCCGTCCGCAGCAGAGCGAGCAATGGTGTGCAGACCCAACACTCCGTTTCGGAACACTTTAGCACTACGCCTCTTCCAAATGTTCCAAAGAATAGCTATAATTACCGTCGACCTAGTCTTGTTGGACCGATCGTGTTCCCACATCTGAGGAAGACTAGAGAAGTCTCCATGGTGGAGACTGTCTAGTTCTGCCCAAAGAGGTGCGAGCTGAGGGCAGGCGAATAGGAGATGTTCTATGTCCTCCCTGTGCGAGCACAACGGACAAGCGTTGGAGTTGGAGATGACGCGTCTGAAGCGACGAAGGTTGGTGTAGAGGCGGTCCAAGCGAGCGAGCCAGAGGAACAACCGGCATTTATTCGAAGCATAGTGTTTCCAAATTGGGGTGGCCATAGGATCCTGTGGTTTCTCCTTCCAGGTTGCCAAATACGCTAGCTTGGACATCAACGGCTTCCCTCCCTGCCTGCTGATTCTAACATCTGCAACATGCATGTTCAAATTAAATGACGCCAATGAGGATCACAAGAGAGCCAGTTCGCATTCCGCAGCATGGGTTAGCCTTGGCGCTAAGTTCAGGGCGATCTCAAGAGAGGACATAACCCCTGCTACCGTAGTGTTGTGTCTGTTGGAGTGGGAGAAAAGAGCAGGGAATTGAGAGGCGAAGGTGGTAGTGGAGTTAGGAAGCCAAAGATCCGACCAGAAGGAGGTGGAGCAGCCATTGTCGATCCGGACCTTCGTCACCGACTGAAAGAAGTCGAGACCATCCATGATGTCGCGCCAGATAGGAGATAAGGTTAATAAGGTCCGATTGATGTGACCATCCATACGGAGCAGTAAGGAAGGATTCAGAAGCACCCCTGCTTTGATCATGAATTTTGGAGAGGTGGTGAAGAAGAAGACACTGGTTGAAAAGCCGAAGAGAGAATAATCTGAGGCCCTGTGAGAGAAAGGCGCGCAAACTAAATCCCATGACACTTTACAGACCGCTGGTAATCTTATCTTGCCCCGCCCAAAAGAAAGCCCGACACCGCTTATCAATTTCATGGATAGTTCCAATAGGAAGAAGGAGAGCACTCATAGCGTAGATTGGAAGAGCTCTAAGCGTCTCTCTAACTAGGATCGCCCGACCCGCAAAAGACAATAGAACCCTTTCGCCAGCCGGAAAGGCGTATGTATATTTTATCAATGAAGAAGAAAAAACCGGACAAGTTAAGATTTTTGGTGGAGAGGGGCAGCCCTAGGTAAGATTGTGGGAACGTGGCCACGGGACATGAAAAAATGGAAGCCAGCATGGTCGCCAGCTCGTGGTCGACATGGATAGGGGCGAATGTGCTCTTATGGAAGTTAATGGCCAGGCCAGTCGCACCGGAGAACTGCTCGAGAATGCACTTGAGGTGGGAGAGTTGATCCTGATCCGCTCGGAAAACAATAAGGGTATCATCCGCGTACTGAAGCACCGGGCAAGGAAACTCCGCGTCAAGAGGATTAGAGAGGAGTCTGTCCTGGGAGCCCTTAAGGATTAGACGTTTTAAAATGTCGGCGATGATAATGAAATGATAGGGAGACAAAGGGTCGCCCTAGTGAAGTCCCCAACGGCAGCGAAACCACGGTCCCGGCTTACCGTTAAGGATGACAACGGAATTGACGAAACAATTAAGGGCAAGTACCCATTGGCACCAGACCTAGGGGAAACCCTTGGCCTCCATGATCTTGGCTAGGTCATTGATACGTACAAAACGTATCTATAATTTTTGCTTGCTCCATGCATCTTTTGTGTGATATTGCTATGATATTGATGCACTTCCATACACTTTTGATCATATTTGGACTAACCTATTAACTCAGTGCACCCCAGTGCCAGTTCTGGTTTTCTGCTGTTTTTGTATTTCAGGTTTTCCCATTACTTAAATGGTCAGAAAAATTCCGGGAAAATATAGTAAAATCAGCGTAAAGGAAGCTTCGGGAAGAGCCAAAGTGGGGCAAGAGGGGAGGCAGGGGTGGCCGAGGCGGCCACCTGGTCCACCTCTGGCTGCCCCCCTTCGCCTATATATCTCTCTCGTCCCGAAACCCTCGAGGACAGAACCCTTTTTCGCGATCTCTTCTCTGTTCCGCCGCTGCGCTTCCAAGATCGGGAGCACCAGGAGCCCTCTTCCCGGCACCCTGCCGGAGGGAGGAACCACCTCCGGGTGCTTCTCCACCACCATGGATGCTTCCCGGATGAACCGTGAGTAGTCCACCTTGGACCATGGGTCCATGATCAGTAGCTATGTGATGTTCTCCTCCCCTCTTTGTTCTTCATGGTTTAGACCTCGTGAGCTGCCCTACATGATCGAGGCACATATGTAATCTTTCGGCTGTTGCTGTGCTGAGTTTGCTGGGATCTGATGGATTATGAGACTATGTTCAGATTGTGTTTGAGTAATATATTTGATTCTCCTCTTTTATATTTATGTTCTTGAGTAATTATTGCATGTTCTCCGTTGTTGTTTATTGCTTTGGCAAAGTAGTAGGTAGTGACTCCAAGAGGGAGCGTTATGCATGATTGTGGGTTCATGCCCCCTGATTACTAGCTTGAGTGACAGAAACATGAGTCTAAGGGATGTGTTGTTGCCACAAGGGAGAAAACAACGGTGCTTGTACTTGCGGGTGCAAGGATTGTTTACTTTACGCAAAGTTCTTTAATGCAGTTGTCTGTTGCTTTGAGTTTACACTTTGGGTGGGATTCACAACTTAATACCAGCGAGATGTTCTGGATAGATATCTCAAGGTGGATGATTAGTAGGTAGATGCATATGGATTTCGGTCTACTTGTCTTGGCGTACCGCCCATGCTTTTGAGCCTCTTCCTTTCTTTATAGCATAGTTAGCATTGGTTTGCGCACATAACCCTGTCAATTGCCCACCTGTAATTTGTTTACCTCGCATGGCTATTTTATCGTCTTTTGGGAGAGAGACATCACTAGTGAACATCATGGGACCCCGGTCCATATTTCCAACACTGTTTACACCCACTATTTATTTTCTGCTTAATTTCCTTTTCTGTTACTATCGCTATCATTATTATCCCGTGCATTTGATCCTTTGTCAACAACAAGGTCGGAGGGATTGAAAACCTCTCTAAACTCGTTGGGAGCAAAGTTATCTGTTGTGTGTGCAGGTCCACGCCAACCGCTAATTTCTGGCGCCGTTTTCACCTTCCTGTCGTTGTCGGAGTCCTACTGGAGAAAAACCTTGGTATCTTCACCGAGGGAAATTTGCTGTTGTCTACATCTCAACGTTCCACTTTGGGTAACCAACGAGGGGCGAGAAGCCATCAAAGCTAATTTCTGGCGCCGTTGCCGGGGACTCCACTCTTCAAGATAGGGGAGTTGCACACTATCTTTATCTTTGATTTTTAGTCTTGTTAGTTTACCTTTCAGTTTTTCTTTAGTGTCCCTTATCAAAAATCAAAAAATTAGTTACCTTGCTAGTAGTTTTCATTATGACTGGTCCTTTTGCCTTTGGTGAAGCACAAGTGCTCACCTTTAAACAAAGAGGTGGTGAATGTCTGAAAGATTCCTTGTATAGAATTAATGATTCTCAAAAAAAAGCCACCAAGAAGAAATCCACTACTATCCTGCTTAGAAACTTTTATGTTGGAATTACTTTTTGGAATAGGTTTATTCTAGATACTGCTATCAATGGGAATTTCCTAGAAGTCCTAGTTTGATAAGCTCTTAGTATTATGCAAAATCTTGTTGGAAACCCCCTTGTTGCTAGCATTCAAGAGGACATTACCCTAGCTCACATTATGAAAAAACTTGAAAAGATAGAGCTAGAGATGCCAAGCATTAATAAGATAAGTGAGTTGGATCGTAAGATTCAAGGGAATTTGAATAGACTCGATAGCTCCATGCATCAAATTTTTAAAACCTTGGAGACCATCAAATCCCATGACTTGGATCCTTCTAGGATAGATAAGATTGAGGAAATCATTGACACTCTAGGAACTACTTTCTCCTCAATCAAAACCAAAAAGGTAGAAACTCCAGCAAAGAAGGAACCTAAGTTCGTTTACGTTCCAAAGGCTCCTCGTTTCAAAAATAATCCATCTATTGCCAAAGGGGTTGAAACTGTGAAGACTTTGGAAGAGATACCTCTCTTTAGAATAAATGAAACTCCAATTGATCTTCCGCCTTTTGCTTTTATACCTAGAAGTATCTTTATTAGGCCTTTATTTGAAAGTCCTCTTAAGAATGGTTGTACTATTGAAGAGCTTTTTGATGATCTTGATGATGGTTCAATTGATACAACTTGATCTTTTTGCATCATGCCTAGCTTAAAGGCATAAAAGAAAGCGCTTTTGGGAGGCAGCCCACAACGAATTAGGTTTATTTTGCTTTTTTGTGTCTTGATGTTTGTTACTACAGTAGCAACATCATTGTATCTTTACTTTTCAGCTTTGTGCCAAGTTTAGCCTCCGATTGCAAGAAAGTTCAAAAGTTGTGACGTGCTGTCCAGAAAACAGATTCTGTCCTTGGACAGAAAAAATCGAATAAAATCACCAGATCATCTTTATGATATGAATTTTTTTGACAGCGTGCTCTATATAATTGGCTTTCGAGCGTCTATTCTGAGTTTTTTTATTTGAGTTGCAGAAGTGCCCCCAAAAAAATATTTCCTACCTGCTGGTCTGTTTTTCACAGATTCTGTCATGTTTTTCCTTTTCTTCGTTTTGCAAACCTTAAGCTTGCTTTTTCTTTGCAAAAAACTTTTTGGCGATCTTGAGAAACAGTAGCTCTTCAATAATATCCTTATTTCCAGTAGAGAAAAATTATTTTATTATGGGTACTAACCTCGCTAATCAGATTATGATGAGTTATGTATGAAGGAAGTTTTCAAGTGTGCGAGGGAAGATGATAAAAGAAGATTCAGGAGGGTCAAACGCTCAATCTTGGGGATGCCCCCGTGCAAACCCAAAAAATATTAAATAAGACTCAAGCATCTAAGCTTGGGGATGCCCCCATGCATCCCCTTCTCCATCAACAATTATCAGTTCGTCTTTCGTTCCACTATATTTTTATCACTTCATGCGTTATGTGATATGCTTGAAGCGTCTTGCTCTTTATTTCCTTTTTAGTTTTATTTTTCTTTGCTTGCTGTTCATAACAAGTTAGAACCCAGCTTTCTTTGTGTGGGAGAGAAACATGCTCCACTTCACCCTAGAACACAACATAGGATTTTCATGCTTATCTTTGCTGTGGATGTTCTTTATCTTTTTCGTAGCTGCTGTCATGTTTACCTCTTAGTTTTCTTGCTTATCTTTTTAAGAGCTATTGTTTAGTTTGTCTCTGGAACTCTCTTGAGTTTTCATGTTTATCTTGTTTAGAGAGTTTGCCTGTTGCACTGAGTTGTGTGTCTTGACTTGAAGTAGGTAATTGAGGTTGCTATTCAATTGTAGTAGTAACTTGCAATAGTTTTGAGGTATTGCCATGAGTAATGTTTGAACTTTTGGTGTCAAGATCTTTAGCCTATTAGTGATAGATGTCGTATTTTGGGGAATCCGTGTTTATTTTTGAAAAACCTACAAAATTAGTTGAGAACTTTAGCTACTAGATGGATCACTAATCTTTGGAGGGATCGAATATTAGAGTACACTCACGTACCATGAGTCGAGGATGCGCAAGGATAACCAAACCCCCATACACTCCTCCTCGGGGTACCTATCTCTTTATGAACCTCCTGATTAGATTGAGAGTTACCGATAATAAGTGCATGAGTTCTTCGGACTAATGTGAGTATTCGAAAGTTGACACTTCCACCCACCTATACTTCTTCTAGCCTCTTCGGTACCGTGCATTGCCCTTTCTCACCTCGAGAGTTGGCGCATATTTCGCCGGTGCATCCAAACCCTTGGCATGATACGCTCTGTCATCATAAACCTCCTTATATATTTCCTCAAAACAGCCACCATACCTACCTACAAGGCATTTCCATAGCCTTTCCGAGATACATTGCCATGCAACATCCACCTTCTCATGACTTGATCTTCATGTCATACATGTTCCTGCTACCCTGACAGAAGCATACATTTGCATCATGATAATTACATTTTCTTTATGTGAGTACCTTTGTAAAGTGTGAAAGATCTCCTATATTCTTGTAAAATATAGAGTATTGCCCCTAAAGTGAGGAAAAGATCCCAAAGAGGACAAAATCAAAAGATCCCAAAGAGGACAAATGAGAGTTAAATAGAAAGAGCCATTGAGGCCACCAAAAAAATAAAAATAAAAGAGAAAAGAGAAAAATAAAAAGAGAGAAGGGGGCATACTACTATTCCTTTTTGAGAGATCCACACTAGTACTTCATCTTCTATCCCTTTTACTCCATAGAGATAATCATTCATGCATATAGCTATGTGGGGACCTTCACACTATAGAACTTGGCTTGTATATTCCAATGATGAGCCTCCTCAAATGAGCTCTAGGTCTTCTTGAGCAAGAAAGTTGGATGCACCCCCACTAGTTCCATTGGAGAGCTTACCTTAGCTCATATATGCATCCATTGCATGGCAATCCCTACTCCTCACATCATATCTATCATTTGGCTTTCTCTCGCCTATGATTTCCTCATTGATGTGAGCCTTTCACACCTTTTTTTGTCTTCCTCCTCTATCATTTTTCTCTCTTTGCCATCCTAAGTGTCAACTTTCTTGCTTACGCTCATCCATTGCATGAGTGCTCAAAATATCGAAAGGGAGTGGATCATTTTGACTTGTACCTGGCTAGTGGTCTGAGGATGAGTCAAGATAAGATTCCAAAGAAGATCAAGTGTGAAACTTTAGTAGATTAAGTTCTCAACAATAAAAACTATGTTTTACTCCATCGTATATCCCTATCCCCCTTCTTGCACGCAAACACCATTTGGAGACATTCGAGTCACGGACAGCGAGAGCTCTTGCACCTTTATGTTCTTATGTTGCTTGTTTCAATGCTAATATAGACTCTTGCCTGTTATGACTTGAATTGAATTACATGCCTTGATTGCTTTACTTAAAAGTTCTTATATGGTTGGTAGCATGTCACCACAGAAATTATGCTTGTTATCATTTACCTACTCGAGGACGAGCAGGAATTAAGCTTGGGGATGTTGATACGTCCAAAACGTATCTATAATTTCTTCTTGCTCCATGCATCTTTTGTGTGATATTACTATGATATTGATGCACTTCCATACAATTTTGATCATATTTAGACTAACCTATTAACTCAGTGCACCCCAGTGTCAGCTCCTGTTTTCTGCTGTTTTGTATTTCAGGTTTTCCCATTACTTAAAGTGCCAGAAAAATTCCGGGAAAAATATAGGAAAAATCAGCGTACAGGAAGCTTCGGGAAGAGCCAAAGTGGGGCCAGAGGGGAGCCAGGGGTGGCCCAGGCGGCCACCTGGCTCGCCCCCCCCCCTAGGCCGCGCCAGGGGGCGCCTGGGGCCCCTGGTCCACCTCTGACTGCCCCCCTTCGCCTATATATCTCTCTCGTCCCGAAACCCTCGAGGACATAACCCTTTTTCGCGATCTCTTATATGTTCCGCCGCCGCCGCGCTTCCAAGATCGGGAGCACCAGGAGCCCTCTTCCTGGCACCCTGCCGGAGGGAGGAACCACCTCCAGGAGCTTCTCCACCACCATGGATGCTTCCCAGATGAACCGTGAGTAGTCCACCTTGGACCATGGGTCCATGATCAGTAGCTATGTGATGTTCTCCTCCCCTCTTTTTTCTTCATGGTTTAGACCTCGTGAGCTTCTCTACATGATCGAGGCACATATGTAATCTTTCTGCTGTTGCTATGCTGAGTTTGCTGGGATCTGATGGATTATGAGACTATGTTCAGATTGTGTTTGAATAATATATTTGATTCTCCTCTTTTATATTTATGTTCTTGAGTAATTATTGCATGTTCTCCGTTGCTGTTTATTGCTTTGGCCAAGTAGTAGGTAGTGACTCCAAGAGGGAGCGGTATGCATGATTGTGGGTTCATGCCCCCTGATGACTAGCTTGAGTGACAGAAACATGAGTCTAGGGGATGTGATGTTGCCATAAGGGAGAAAACAACGGTGCTTGTACTTGCGGGTGCAAGGATTGTTTACTTTACGCAAAGTTTTTAATGCAGTTGTCTGTTGCTTTGATTTTACACTTTGGGTGGGATTCACAACTTAATACCAGCGAGATGTTCTGGATAGATATCTCAAGGTGGATGATTAGTAGGTAGATGCAGATGGATTTCGGTCTACTTGTCTTGGCGTACCGCCCATGCTTTTGAGCCTCTTCCTTTCTGTATAGCATAGTTAGCATTGGTTTGCGCACATAATCTTGTCAATTGCCAAGCTGTAATTTGTTTTACCTCGCATGACCATTTTATCGTCTTTTGGGAGAGAGACATCACTAGTGAATATCATGGGACCCCGGTCCATATTTCCAACACTGTTTACACCCACTATTTATTTTCTGCTTAATTTCTTTTTCTGTTACTATCGCTATCATTATTATCCCGTGTGTTTGATCCTTTGTAAACAACAAGTCCGAAGGGATTGACAACCTTTCTGAACTCGTTGGGAGCAAAGTTATCTGTTGTGTGTGCAGGTCCACGCCAATCGCTAATTTCTAGCGCCGTTGTCACCTTCCTGTCGTTGTCGGAGTCCTACTGGAGACAAATTTTGGTATCTTCACCGAGAGAAATTTGCTGCTGTCTACATCTCAACCTTCCACTTTGGATAACCAACGAGGGGCGGGAAGCCATCAGTCATCCCAAGAGACCGAGTCGAAAGCCTTCTGAAAGTCCAACTTGAGAACGATAGCAGACTGTTTAAGTTTGAAGCAAGTTTGGACAATATCAGTCGCGTGAATGAAGTTGTCCACAATCCTACGTCCCCGAACAAAACCTGTTTGATCGTGGTGGATAAGATGGGATATCAAGGGATGTGTCCCGTTGGTGAGGCATTTTGTAGTAATTTTGATCGCACAATTCTGGAGTGAGACATGCCTAAGATTTTCCTGCCGTGAGGCATCCATCTTTTTCGGGAGAAGCACAATGAAGGCCCTGTTGATGCGTTTTAGGTCTGCAATCCCCCGGTGGAAATCAGAGAGGAGCTCGAGGACGTCGTGTTTAACCAGCTCCCAATTTCGCTTGAAAAATCCGGTCCGATCCCGTCGGGTCTTGGGTTGGCGCTGTCATTCATCCCCCAAAGAGCCTGCTTAATCTCGTCCAAAGAGAAGGGCTTGACGAGGTCGCCAGCCTGGGAGGGGGCCAAGGAAGAGGAGAGCAAGAGCTCCTGCAGATCGAAACCGAAGGAGGCAATGGATGGCGTTCCAACTAAGCCTTTGAAAAAATTCAAAAGGATTTTCTCCTTGTCAGCATGGGCCGAGAAAGCAGTGTCCTCCACAAGAAGAGTTTTAATCTGGTTCTTACAATGCCTGACCGAGGCGCGGAGGTGCATGTAGGCGGAGTTTTCATCGCCCAAAACGCAATCCTTGATCTTTGCACGCAGGCGCTAATGTGCAGCAAGGGCGGCGTTTTGATGATGCAGCGAGAGTTTAGGCATCTTCAGCCGTTGGAGACCCCCAAGAGCACTTCAACACTATTTTATAGGAAAAAACACCTCATCGGCGTTATTTTGTTGCCTTAGTAAGGACAAGTTTTCAGTCATATATTCACCCCAAGCAAAAATTGTCTCACAAACTTTTGCTGTAGGCTAAAAAAACACATGTAAGAGCATAATTGACTATAGTTTCATCCGACGCCCCCAAGAGACCCTAAAAACCTGGGTCCCGCTTGGGATCACCGGCCCTATTTTAACGGTTGGGAACGCGAGTGAAAGATTTTTCGGCGATTTGAACGTAAAAAGTGGTCCCGAGGCGCGAACGGCTAGAAATGCTCTTAGTTTGGATCTGGAGAGAGTTCAAGGGGCGACAAGTTCCTCTTTTCCTCCCATTTGTCTAGCAAATTAATAGTGGTAGTGCAGTTCTGCGCAAGGACCTATGGGGATTTATTCTGCTCATTGCGTCATTGTGGGTTCTTTACTGATTGGAAAACAAAGCAGTCCTAGTTTCGTAGAGTTAACGATAGGTTCTATTTTTTAACGACTATTCCGCCGAAATTCACATTTCTATCGTTTCCACGTTGAAATTCTATTTTCGTTTTTGTTTTGCAAAATTCTATTTTCATTTCCATACTTTCTCTTTATTTCCGTTTTTCTTTCAAAAGAAGCAGAAAATTTTAACTCTATTTTTCATCCTACTTTCGGATCAGTTTTTTTTTGCGGCTTCTCCCAAAAGCTGTTCTGGGCTTATCTGAAAGAAGCCGCCAGCCCGAAGTTCCGACCGCACGTCCGCATATTCTGCTGCAGCAACGCAGCAGAGACGGTCCTGCCTGCGGGTTTCGTTCGTCCCGTTCCGTACCACAACAAGCCTGGCATAGCATGTTACCCTCACGCCGTCATCAACTAGGCCTCCCACAAAAGGGAAGCCGGCGGAGGTCTGAGCACGCGCACCGTCACTCGGCCGGAATAGAAAACTCGATTCCCGATCTCCACCGCGGATTCCCCCAGCCTCACTCCGCCCACCTTGCCGCCTCTCCAATCCCGCCCGCCCAAACGCTCCCCAGCCCGAATGGCGGCGGAGGCCCGGGCCGACAGCTCCGCCGCGCCTGCGGCTGCTGGGCCCCCTCCGCTGCCCGTCCCCGAGAAGCGCTCCGTCCCGGAGGATGCCGGGGAGGAGGAGCGGCCCGGCACGAAGCGGCGGCGCGCGTGCGTCGCGGCGCTCGACGGCGTGCCCGGCGCCGCGGCGGTCGGTGGGCATGGAGACGAGGAGGACGGCCCGTCCTTCTCCTTCCAGCACGCGCGCGGCGGCTTCGTGGCGCTGGAGACGACGCCCAAGTTCGGGTCTTTCAACCCGCCGCCGGCCGCTCAGCAGGAGGCCCTCGACCCGGCGCGCTCGGAGCAAGATTCACCGGCTGTGAGGGAGGAGGATACGGCGCCGGCCCCCGGAGTTGAGGAGGGCGGCAAAGATGGGAATTCGCAGTCAGCAGCGGCGGTGGACGATCCACCGCCGCCATCCGGAAAGACAAACTGAATCGGAACGATGACTCCTAGTCCTAGATTTGATTCGTTACTTCTCCGCGACTCTGGTTTCGATTCTCAGGGCCTCGATGCTGCTGTTCTTGCTCTCCTCTCTGATCATGTGTTAGTTGGAGTAGTTAAGAGAATGTATGCCAAAGTTTTATTTTCTCATGGAATGGAAGATTGGAAGTCAAATGTTGATTCAAAACTATCAACAAAGATGCTGCACCTGAAAACAACATTCCTCGCGAATCAACATACCTTTTGTAAAACCAAACCTATGTTTTTGTCTCATACAGAATGCATCAACTCTTCTTATCAAGTTTTCTGCAAATAGCAGTAATTCTTATGGCTGCGCATGCTGGTGATATATGTATAGTGAAATAGTTCCAAGGGTTGCTTAATTTAATACCGTTTCCCTTCATAAACCAAATTTTCTCATCAACAAAGTTAGGTGGTGCAGTGTTCTTCTCATATGCCAACATGGATTAGAACAAATGCAGACCTGTGCACTGCAACCACAAAAATGAGACCAAATATAGAACCTCACTCACTCAGTCAACAACTGGTGCTACCTCTGACAGTGAATCTTCTTTGCTAAACGTGGCATTCGATGTGAGTGGCTCCCTGTACCACTCGTTCTCCTCGCGAGTGAGAAAGCGAGCCTCTGCACCAAAGACATGAAGAATTCGAAATGAACACAATGTAGGTTCCAGATTTGTTTATTAAACACTCCTTCTGTCTATTCAGATATCAGCAATTCAGTTTGGTCATGTGTACAGTAACAGAGCTAACCATTTTGACTGTGCATAGAGGAAACATATAGATTTTGTGAAATGCAACAGGCAGCATACCTGACACAAAAACATCCTTATAGTCATCATCGTCATACACAAACGCAGGCGGATCTGGAGAACCAATTCCAACAATAGTGCTTCCACTGCATGAAACATGCACAATGTTGTCCCAATTAAATACTCTGGCTATGAAATGCAATTCCAAGTTCCAAATGCACATACGAGTGTGGATAGTCATAGAGGGGTAATATTCATCCTTATTGTTATAATCATACTTGTAGCATAGAATGTCACATCTTAACTACAATATTTTTGCAACAGAAGTTTGACAGAATGACTAATGACAACACTTACCAATGCTACTTCAAAGCTAAAATTTTATAATTGGAGCTCACAAAAGGACTCATCTAATCAATCCAAAATCAGGGTAATGTATAATGTTCTGAGGAAAGTCAAATATAAATTTAGGCAAGAGGCAGAGAATGATATGATGGTCATTAATGCTAGAATAAGGCTACTTCAGAATAACCAGATTCTTCATAGTTTGGCAAGAGAATATGCCCTCCTTACCTTCCTGACATAAAAACAGCGCTGTAATCTCCCCGGTTGGATGCAATGAATCGTTTCTTCAACTTCTTTAGTGACCGCAACACCTCAAAAGCTGGAGGCTCTGAAAAAAGAAATGAGGAACATGGACCAGCTTTACTAAATTTTCTTCAGCAACATACTGAACAAAGAAGAAAATAATTGAAGACACATCTAGTGATAGCCTATAAAAGGTTATTGGAATCGCACTCGATACCTAGATCATTTACACAGACATCTTGTGATATTCCGTTTTGCGTAATCTCCTTGAGCAAAGTCAAAGGATCAGCTTGACTAGTTTGATCTAACCGGAGTCGCTGCAGTATATGAAGCTTGTTAGGAAAAGCATGCCCTTCAAGTTAAGAAAATTTAAATACCTATTACCTTGTAAACTTCAGCGGTTGAACATGCTTCAGGTGGCTTTATTAGAACCATTGGCAGATTCTCTGGCAATAGGTTCGGAATATCTTGGACAATCTGCATACATTTCACTTGAAAGTTGTAGATTATGATCAGCCACCGCAGCAGCAAGGTAAAAACATAGATCATGGATATACATTTCCATGTCAGTGTCTAGTTTATAGTAGTCAATACAGATATTTTTATTCTCCAAAAAATGAATAAATAAGTTTTGGAATCTGAAAGGAACCCCTCTACGAAAGAGAATATATACTCAAACATAATTGAACAAGGTAACTGCTATAAATAAAAACCAGTAATTTAGTATGGCCCAACTGCAATAGTGCCAGCTAAACCAATTATCTAAGCAACTGTCAATAAGTTGAAACAGAGTTCAGGTGAAATACTTCACTCTTTCTGGTCCAGGATATCATAGATGTACTCGCAAGAAATTGAATGATGGATCTGCCCCAATCAAATTGATGTGGCCTGGCTTTTTTTTTAGATTTTTTTTCTAACATAAGAGTTCACATATGGATCTATGTGTATCGTAACAAAGAGTTTCATGCCAATTACCATTCCATGCCTGGTCTCCCTATGATGTACCCTAGCTTAGCTAGTGCGAACTAGCTCCCTGCATACTCCGAAAATAGGCTTTCGTCCCGCTATATAGGTATAGCATAATAGCAACCACATGATACATCAAGCCAGCTGGGGCCATAGCACAATGAAGCCCAAAACGAAAATTGAGAGAAACAAAAGAAAAATAAAGGCCGACACCGGCAGATCGACAATACAAGGAAGACCCGCAACCGTTGCGCACACTGGAGAATTCCCACCACGCTCCTAGCACTCCGGCGCAGCGAGTACCAAGCAATACCTTCAAGGAGGGCAACGACGACACCGCTGCTTCCCAGACGAATCTTGGGGTTTCCCCCGGTACGTGGAGGGGGTACCCTCGAGGCCCCTCAGTAAGGAATGGCGGCACCCGCAGGCGTCACCGCGTCGGGGCCGGACAAGCCGACAGGGATTTCTCCTGACCTCCAACCCCACCACCACGGATGAACCGAGTGATCCACCCAACTTGGCGCTTGTTGGATAATAGCAACTTAATGTATTATTAGAAGGCCAAAGCCAGCATACATACATGTACAAGAGAATGCCAAAAGGCTAGAATGCAAAAGGCCAAAGGCCATCATAAACATAACTCTTAACATCCCCCCCCCCCTCAAACTCATGATGGATCCACAACACTAAGTTTGGAGAGGTGAAATCCATGTTGCGCTCTGGTCAGGGCCTTCGTGAAGAAGTCTGCTAACTGTAACTCGGAGAGCACATACTGAAGAGCAATAACATGATCCTAAACAGCAACGCGTACAAAAAAAGCATCGACACCAATATGCTTGGTCAGCTCATGCTTCACAGGGTCCCGCACAATACTGATAGCACATGTACTATCTGACAAGAGGATGGTAGGTATAGTAACAGGAACACCAAAATCCTCCAGTAACCATCGGAACCAAGTCACCTCTGCCGTCAGAAGAGCCATAGCTCGCGACTCGGCTTCTGCGCTCGAACGGGAAACTGCAGTTTGTTTCTTTGTCTTCCGGGAATGAGAGAACCACCAAGAAAAACACAGTTAGCAGAAAGTGAACAGCGATCTGAAGAATCACAAGCCCACGTAGCATCTGAATAGGCCTTGAGCTGTAATGAGCTGGAATGGTGGAAAAAGAGACGATGAGAGATCGTGCCACAAAGATATTGTAGAACACGAAGAAGGTGACTAGTGAACTAAACTGGGAGCAGAAACAAGTTGATTCAGAATATGAACAGGATATGAGATATACGGACGAGTGAAACAAGATAGACAAGACTCCCCACAAGATGACGATAACATGTCGGATCAGACAAAGGCTCACCATTAGAAGTGTGAAGGTGAACATTAAGCTCCATAGGAGTCTCATCAGTGCGCTCATCACTAAGAGTTGCACGAGCAAGAAGATTCTGGATATACTTTTCTTGGGAAATATAAAAACCATCAAAGGTGGAGGAAACCTCAATCCCAAGAAAGTAACGAAGAGGACCAAAATCAGACATAAGGAACTGCTCACTAAGATGGGCCTTGACAAAGGCAATGAACTCAGAATCATTGCCAGTGATGATCATGTCATCGACATATAGAAGAGGAAGAGTGCGACCACAACCAGAAAGGTGGACAAATAGCGCTGGATCATGAGCGCTAGGCGAGAAACCAGCTGCAGTGACCACAGAGGGCAAACCCTCAAACCAGGCATGAGGGGCTTGCTTAAGGCCATAGAGAGAGCGACGAAGACGACAAACCATGCCATCAGGAACTAAGTGGCCAGGTGGTAGCTGCATATAAACCTCCTCACTCAACTCACCGTTAAGAAAGGCATTCTTAACATCAAGCTGAGACACAGATCAATGGCGAACAGAGGCCACAGCGAGAAGTGTTCGGACAGTGGTCATATCGGCCACAAGAGAAAATGTCTCCTGCTGAAAGCTACGAGCCACAAAACGAGTTTTATAACACTCAAGAGAACCATCAAAGCGAGTGTTAATCTTATAGACCCACTTACAAGTGATGGAACGAACACGGGGAGGAAGAGAAACCAGATCCACGTACCAATGCGCTCAAGTGCATCAATCTCTTCTGCCATCGCAAGCAACCATTAAGGATGAACAACAACATCACGATAAGAGGTAGGCTCAATTACAGCCGAAAGACCATATCGACTAGGAGAATAACGATCAGGTGAAGGACAAGGCCAAGCCCGAAGACCATAAGTCGGCTAGGACAAGGAAGACGACGCACCAAAAGTAGATGGCATGTCAATAGATTCATCCACAACACGTGGACGATGGGTATAATGAAAAGGAAAAGTGGAACGAGAAGGAACCATCGGAAGTGATGGGGATGGGGAAGACATCGGTGAGGAAGGTGGAGAGTCATGTAACAAGGGGGGAGAAGAAACCGTAGGATAAGACGGCATCGTATCTGTAATACTAGGATGGGAAGGAGTAGGAATACAAGGCATAGGGGGAGATGTATCAAGAAACGTGAGAAAAGAGATCCTCTACTGAAGAGGTCGAGAAGGATGGTCGCGGGTAGAATGGATGAGACTCGTCAACCGTCATGTCTCTAGAAATACGCATCCGACGACCGACTGGATCCCAACATCGATAACCCTTATGCTCATTACTGTAGCCTAGAAAAACACACTCGAAAGACTGAGCGAACAGTTTGGTGCATTCTTGGGGGGCAAGGAGAACATAACAAACACAACCAAACGACCGAAGCGCCGAATAATCGGGAGAACGATTAGAAAGGAGCTCTAGAGGAATACCACCCTGTAGAGCAGATGAGGGTTGAATGTTTATGAGATATGTGGCAGTGGAGACAGCCTCAGACTAAAAATGAGGCGGAAGAGAGGCCGCAATCATCATCGCACGAGCTGTCCCAAGAAGGTGACGATGCTTGCGCTCATCAACGCCATTCTGAGCATGAGCACCAGGACAAGAGAACTGAGCAATAGTACCCTGCTCATCAAGAAAACCACGCAAAAATTTGGGGATATACTCGCCAACAGAATCAGCACGGAAGACACGAATAGGTGTGGAGAACTGGGTGTGAACCATGGCAGCAAACCGCTTATAAATAGAGAGAACCTCACTACGAGAGGACATAAAGTAAAGCCAAGTGTAGCGAGAAAAATCATCTATAAAAATAATATAGTATCGATGACCCCCTTGAGAAGCGAATGGAGCCGGACCCCACACATCAGAATGTACCAAATCAAAAGGTCGATGAGACACTGACTCACTAGTAGGATAAGGTAACTGAATCTGTTTACCAAGCCTAAACCTTGACACTGTAAGGAAACATCTCCTGAGACAGGCCCCAGAAGACCACGACGAACTAAAGACAATAGTCAAGAACCACAAAGGTGACCAAGTCGATGATGCCACTGCTGGAAGGAGCCGGTAGCTGAAGCGGCGAAGGCTGATGGACTGGCAAGTGTGGTGGCAGCAGAAGAAACATGAAGCCAATCTAACTCCCAAAGCCCCCGAGAATCAAGGCGGCGAGGGTCAGCCCCAACAAGAGCCTTCGTGTGACGATCCTGGATAGTGCAAGAATCAACGTCAAGAATGACACGACAACCAGAATCAGTAAGCTGACTCGCGGAAAATAGGTTCATGGTAAGGCGAGGAACATGGGAAACATCTAGAACATAAAAGGAAGAAGTGGAAAGAGTGCCTCGACTAGCAACAGGAAGAGGAGTACCATCAGCAGTAAGAACATTAATAGGAAAATTGAGATATCTAAGAGAGGACAAGACAGAAGAATCAAAGACATATGAAAAGAAGCTCCAGAGTTCAGAACCCATGGGGATTTACCACTGTGTAGAGGGTGGTTGCTCAACACTAGAAGCACCTGCAGTACCTGCCGAAGAACCTAAAGCAGCAAATAGACGTTTAAGCTTCACAATATCCTGCTCAATCAAGGAGACAGTAGGCGACATCGAGGAAGAAGCACAAGTCCCAGAAGAAGTATTGCGCTCCCTATTACGCATATGACGCTTCTTCTAGAAGCACTCAGACTCGGGGTGACCATCCCTGCTACAGTAGACGCAATGAGTACGAGGACGAGAGCGGCCCTCACTATCAGAAGGAGTAGGCAGTAGTGGCAAAGCACTAGAGCGAGAAAACACTGGTGTAGCAGCAGCGAGTACAGAGGGAACCTAAAGCAACCGAGCACCACGGAGGAGGGTCTCCTCGGCACGAAGCTCAGAAAGCACCTCAGAACTAGGAATACGTCCACGAGCAAACAATTGAGCACGTCGAGGCTCAAACTCCCCACGGAGCCGCGACAGAAACTCATAGACGCGTTGAAACTCCAAGTCTGACCTCACAGTCTGGCAACACGGGCAAGTGCCACAAACAGCGGTGCGAAGAGAGTCAAGCTGGTGCCAGGTAGCAGAACTTTGAGTGTAGAACCCATCAATAGTGGAGTCTCCTTGCTAAAGAGCACGCTCCTGGCGGACCACAGACAAGTAGAGAGCATCACCTGAGAGCTGATAGCATAGACGAAGATGTGTCCACATCTCAAAGACAGTACTGAGGCCTATAAACTCAGAAGCATACTGAGGTAGAACACTGGAAGTGAGAACAGCCGCAGCACGAGCATCATCATTACACCACTGAGTGTAAGCAGTCAGATCATCACGATAAACAGAAAAATCATCTGAATAAATCAAGACCTCTTGGTCATAAGCAGCAACCGCATCAACAGCAGCAACCTTGGCTGCAGCCCTATCATCATCAGAAGCATCTGCGGCAAGAGCCGGTGGCGGCGGCGGTGGTGGGGTAGGAGCCACAGGAGGAATAGGGCGCGGAGGACAGGGAACCTCGTTGGAAAGAACACCCCAGAGACGAAGGCCACGCATGTGAATGCGCATGAAGGCAACAAACTCAGCATAGTTAGCCCCATCAAATATCACCTGGCAGCGAGGGATGGTGACATAGCCGGATGATGTTGAAGACATAGTGCTCCCTTTTTTTTATCCAATCTGCAAAAGCAAAGTAGCAATCGCCTCACACCTGAAGACGATCAACCGAAGCCAAAACAGAAACCTCAAACTGCACCACCGAGTCAGGCACACACATGGGCACACCACCGAGCCAAACAGGCAAACACGGGCTGCTATTCTTCAGACCACGCCAAACATGCACACACGGGATGCTATTCTCCAGACCACGCCAAACAGGCACACACAGGCGGAGAGTAGCCCTGGACCACGGGCCAGGAGGCTGCGGTGGCCGGCGAAGAAGATCCCAGGGTCGCGAGCGAGGAGGAGGCGGCGACTGCGAAGAAGATCCCAGGGCCGCGAGACAGGACCACAAGCCGGCGGACGGCGAAGAGAAAACGGTGACCTGAGCAAGGTAGCGGAGCAGGTGGCGCGCGACGCGGGCCAGGATGGCAGCGACGGCGACTGGAGGCCGGCGGCAGGCGGTCGGATCGAGCCAGCAGCCGACCTATCGAAGGCGCCAGCGCGGCAGTTGTGGGGAGAAGCAGACCATGAACACTGCTCAGGTCGGTAGATTGAAGACTAGATTGAATCATGCACGAGTTGCAAGTGCTAAAAAAGACCTAGAATATGATACTATGTTGGATAATAGCAACTTAATGTATTATTAAAAGGCCAAAGCCAGCTATATACATGTACAAGAGAATGCCAAAAGGCTAAAATACAAAAGGCCAGAGGCCATCATCAGTATAACTCTAACAACGCCCACCAGGCACCAGCTTGCGCCACCACGATCTTGGCGTCATCCTCGACGCCTCA
Source organism: Bromus sterilis (assembly GCA_950022295.1). NCBI lineage: Eukaryota > Viridiplantae > Streptophyta > Magnoliopsida > Poales > Poaceae > Bromus > Bromus sterilis. The sequence continues at coordinate 352,718,604 of OX465597.1, forward strand.
TTGTGGCCACCTACACGAGGCCGAGAGGAAGAAAGGAGGACACCGAATGCGGTGACAACAGTGCTCCAACTGCGTCAGAGGGACCGACCTCCACGCCATCTACGTGGTAGCTGACCGGACATCGCAACAGGAGCACACCAGCCCCTACTAGCCCGGTGGGCCTACACAAGCCCGTGAAGTCCCTGTCGCCACGATGCAGCAGGCCGGCTTAAGAGCCACCAGCACCCAAGACAGCGCCACCCCATCTCCGCCTCCAGGGAGCGCCGCCGCCGCGTGAAGACTCGCCGGCCTGCCCAACCATAGATGGGGCCCCAAGAGGCCCAGATCTAGGCCGAGGGGCGCACCACCACACCACCCCGCAACTAATGGTTGCGCCGCCGCCTCGAAGACCACCCCGGCGAGATGGACCACCGCCTCCTGAGGCGCATCGCTGACGTTAGGTGGGCCCGCGCGGGGGGAAGTCCAGCCCGCCGCCGCCAGCACCACGCAGGCAAGGCCCGACGGTCCACGCTGGCGTCAGCGGCAGGGGAGAAGGGAGAGGGAGCAACTAATTAGCGGGCACCCTCTCGCACGCCCCCGCGGAGGTCACTTTTCGTGCGCTCTGGAGTTGCCACGTGGCACGTTTTGGACGCACAGCGCGCAGCCACAACGTAGGCCAGATTCAGCCACAGTTTTCCGCGCAGCCACAGCCCTGCCACAACCCAATTTTTCATCCACAGCCACAGTCTTTTCAGCCAAAGCCACAGTTTTTTCAGCCACAACTCCTGCCACAACCCAGTTTTTCAGCCAAAGCCACAGTTTTTTCAGCCACAGCTTCTGCCACAGCCCAGTTTTTCAGCCAACGCCACAGTTTTTTCAGCTAAAGCCGCATTTTTTCAGCCACAGCCACAGTTTTTTCAGCCACGGTCCAAGCCATAGGTCCGCGTGCAGCCACAGGAGAGTCCGCGTGCAGCCACAATTGTTGTTCGCGCGGGACACACTAAAAACACGACACGTGTCGGATCCAGAGAGCGCCAAAAGTGACCTCTGCGGGGGCGCGCAGGAGGGTGCCCGCTAATTAGTGATTGACAAAGGGAGAGGGCTGGGAAGAGGGGCGAGCGAACGAGAGAGGGAAGGTTTGACGTTGTGGCAATTTCAGTACGTGCACATGGCAACTCGCTGTAGTTTTTTTTTCAGTTGCCATGTACGTGCCGGATTTGCCATCTGTTTTCCTTCACACGCATTGCGATTTGCCAGATATTGTGGTCGCGCTTGCCATTCATCTGTTTCCCTTTTCCTTTTGCTGTTTTTAGTTGCTTTTTGATACCTTAGCTAGTATGCTTTGTTTCAGTTTTGATTTTGCCTCATATTTTGCGTTTTCTTGACGCCTTCTTCTAATATACAACTATACGCATTTGTTGTCTTTTCCGGGGAAAAAAACCGGATATGCCTTAATGGATTAGGGACTATTCACTGGGAAGGAAGGACTAGAATCAGGAATGTGAATCATATTACCAAGATTCAAGGAAAATAATAGTAGAACAAAGAGTGCTTCACATACCTCTCCTCTACCGGTACAATATGCTGCTCCTCGTGAAAAGAAGAAGGGAATATCTGATCCAATCTCACCAGACCATTCCTGAAGATCCTTTTCTGAAGCAATGCCACCACTAAACTGGTTAGCAGCCCACAGAGCAGTTGCAGCATTACTGCTTCCGCCACCAAGACCAGCACCAGTTGGGACCTTCTTATCAAGATGTATCTACACTTCAACAAGGACGAGAGTAAAAAAATAAAAAATCTAACACACTAATTGTATGACAGTAAAATAAAATAACCTTCACTCACTAATGTGAAAACAATGTACAGTTTACATACCCAAAAGTGCTTATCAGTGCCAGTTTTCTTGCGGTAAAGATCGAGTGCCCTGATTATCTGTAGGTTCATGAAATGAAAAAAAAAGTAAACTAAGGTAATATAGATGTTTCAAGTGCATTTGTTAGTCGGTCTAAGAAACATCTATAGCAAACATACCAAGTTACTCTCATCAACTGGGACACCTGCAACATTGGTTGATAGCCGATCTTTGTTCTTACTCGGTGATAGTGAGAATTTGATAGTATCACCCAAACTAACCACCTGGATCATATGCATGATTATCAAAAAGTGATACACAGAGAGCTCTACGAAGCAGAACGAATCATAACCATATCAATAAAAAGGAAGAAAATGACACTGTAACACAGGGCTAAGATCAGATCTGATAATTTAATTTGCAGACAGAATAATGTACATTGCAAAGCCAGTTGTTTACTACTAAGCTCTAACTAATTACCTGATGCACAAGAACTTAGGGGGAAACTGACATATTAGTTAACAGAATGGCCATCGTTAGCCCAGAAAAGATCATACAGCTGATAAGTTTGACTATCTTCCAGATCATGCCTATCTTCTGGATCATCCGAATAAAAGGAACATCTCTACAGATTTATTTTTATTCTTCCTGCTGCCAGGTTTTCTGAAAAGGGTATTAATCTTACACACTACAACTCGATGAAAAGATGAATGGCATTAAAGTTAATAAAAACCACAATGTGTACATATGTTCATATAGACATCACCAAAACAAGCACAAGAAATAACTCACGTGAAACAGAGAAGCCAGGTCATGGAACCCATCTGGTCTCTTCCCGGTTATCCTCAAGAACACATTAATCTACAAGGTAAAATGCTATACAAGTCTAGGTCAGTGGGAAAAAATAAGAACCATATTTAACATTTTCTTTACTTATCACAAGTGTAACAACAGGTACATACTTTGCAAGGTGAGAACAGATTGAGCCGCGTAATCCCAGCATCCTTGTCAATTTGGTCGGCTAGCTGGTTGAACTTAGCTTGCGCGTCATATGTAAGCTTAACAAAAATACAGCTGTAAATTAGAATACAAAATATGCAGGAGAAGCAACAGTTGCAGTGGATTTTCTCAAATTGCCAAAACGGCAGTCAATTTTACATAATTCAGTAAAGGAAACCTGGAAATAGTTCATGGCAGGCAGCTATTGTGGCACTATGTTAGAGCAAGGAAAGCAATACACCACAACAGCTCGAAGCTAGTATTCACTAAGTTATAGCACAGACAAAATGCTGTTCTGGAAGTGAAACACTGAATCATTTCCTCAATTACCTCGATTTTCTTCCTCCCTTGCTCGGCCGACGCGGCGACTCTTATGCTTGGAGACCGTTGGCTCCTGGCGCTGGAGCTGGAGCTGACGCCGGCGGAAGCCGCCGCCGCGGGTCGGGCCTGGAACCGGAGGTGCTTGGACGGGCCCGGGCTGGAGCGGTGGGACTGGTACAGGCTCTGCGAGAGGAGATGGGTGGAGCAAGCCATGGGCGCCGCCTGCTGGAGTCGGAGCTGAGGAACGGGCCAAGGAAGAAGATAACACGGCAGCTAGCCGGCCACTCTGGCGAGGCGACGGGTTTGGGAGCGGCCTCTCTGCCTCTGCCTCTGCCTCTGCCTCTGGTCAAGAGGTCCGCCTCGTCCTCCTCGACATGTGTTTGGGAGTTTTGGTGAACGCGAGATAGACGATAAGTCTGGGCGGCCTGAACAGGTAGGACAAAAATGGCATCTCCATGCCCCGCTCACTGGCACGTTCATTTTGTGCGACACGCTGACCAGACACATGCCGTTTCAGAAAGGATTCTGCTTGCTCGACCACACAGACGATCAAACTATCACAGATTCTTATCACAGCCCGATATCATACTACATCAAACTCATCACAGTTCACAGATTCTTATCACAGCCAGATATATTATTTGCTGCTACGGAACATAGTTCAGTGTTCAGTAGACAGCTTACATTTTATACACAGCTCCAGCATAAGGTGGAGGTTTACAGGCATCCATCACAGATTCATATCTACTACTCCACTCGATCAACATGGCATCGACAAACTCCACGCTGCCGGTTTAAGGCAAAGGTTCAGGAACTCAGGGAGTGTCAGGGGTCATAGTGCCACTCAGAATAGGTTATCTGGCTAGGGTCCTCGTCGTAAACTGCAGGCTCACCTCCACCTCCTCCGTACTGGTGGTACGAACTGGGACCGGTGCTCGAGGAGCCGAATGGCCAGAGGAACGAGAAGGAGTTCCCCCCGCCATCGTCGTTCCTCGCCACAGGCATTGGCCCAGGACCGGCTCGGGCAACCCCATGGCTCACGGGTTCGCTGGCACGGATCAAAGGCTGTGTGCGGGCTGCATTGTTGTCAGATCCTTGCTGACCCGGCAGAGGATGGCGGCAAACCGGGCAGGAGTTGTGCTGAACCAGCCAGGGGATGATGCAGTTGGCATGATACAGGTGCTTGCATGGCATCTCCCTCGCCTCTGAGCCAGCTTCAAATCTGTCTGTGCAGATCGGGCAGTGTGCATTGTCGCTGAGGTGCCTGCGAGTTATGCTCACCACCGGCATTGAGTCGATTGCGGACTGCAGAGCCGGCGGTGGCCCTTGACGATTGCTGGTCTGCAGTACCAGCTGCTCGAACAGAGCTTCAAGTCCCGGTCCGACAAGGAAACCGCTGAAGTTTGGGCGGTCCGTGCCGATTCTGCGGCCTCCCCTGACAAGCACGTTTACTCCGCTGTTCTCGCTCACCTGGGCAGGCATGTTGCTGCCGAATATCAGCCTAGGGCCGAAAGAGGGTTGCCTTCCTTGTGCAGTGCTTGCCCCAGCTGCATTGGGATCAAACACAGGATTGCTGCCCATTTCTGCCATCCGTTGACGCATGAGGGCCGACATAGCCTCCATCATTCCATATCGTCTATCCCGGCGATCATTGAAGCGTGGCCCAAACATGCCGTAGGTGTTCAAAGCCCCTCCTATCTCACTGATCTCTTGTATAAAGCCGTCGTTGCAGTTGGGGCAGATTATATCTTGTCCACGAAGACGAATTGGCCGACGGCAGGCATAACACCAATGTGTGGCCCTACTTGACATCTTGTTTCTGTGACAGATTAAGCCCCAAGCGTTAGCATGAAGCTTCTATATTTTGGAGTACCAAGGACGAGCAACATTTGAAAACATACAGTAGCACAGGTGAATACTAAAGAAAATAAAAAGGTAAGTACTTGGTTAACATTGCACTTAACACATCATTCATCAAATGGCAAGTTTGCTCATAGATTATACATATGTCATGAAGCAGAATCAATGTCTACTAGTTGCTCAAACAAAAAAAGAGTGCATGCTGAAATGCCTACTAGTATTCACATTTCATTACAGTTAACATTTCAGGGCTATTGTACAGTTCCATTTTCTCAGTAGACAGGAAGGAAACAACAGATAAGACCAACTCAGGTTTCTCACTAAAAACTTATCCCACTGAGGTTTGGAAAACTGAAGGCAGTGCTTATTGATGTTTTTTTTCTACGCTGAACTGAACTAGCTTCTTGGATTGGGTGTTTCAGGGATAAATCCTAACCCCAGAGTACTACATGGAGAACTCACCACTTATACTATCCAAATTTTATATGGTTGCCTGTGAGCAAGCAACTGAATGATGACCTCTGAATAAACAAAGTAATTGTCAGTGATTTCTTGATGAACCATCAAATCCACTTATAGCATGATTATAGACAATAGGGCTCATTTGCCAATTATCCTAGCAGACCAAATTTCAGTTTTATTTGTCCATTACACTGCCTACAGTAAGCCTGTGGCTGCATTTGCCAATGAGATATCCAACCTGTGTTCTGAGAAAGACTATTTTGCGGTGTGGCTGCTATGCTAAGTGATGCAGGATGTGTATTAGAACCGTAATATGTGACCTATGTCGGAATGTTATATTAAGTGTCAGATAGGTAAAGACAGTACTGCAAGTTGCAACAACTTGTCCCACGAATCGAATTTTAAAAGCGGGAAGATCTTCGCTACGACGTAGCGAACCCTAGGACCACACATTCCTCCCGTGATAAAGAAAAATAGTAGTAGTACAAGCGAGTGAACTCCTCATAATCTCACAACTCGCGTTAGAAATCAAATCAGGACATGTTCTTGACGACCGGGCCTCAATTCGTCCCTGGTAAGAGGAACAGGAGACGCGCAATGCCATGGATCGTTCAATGTAATGAATCCTCAACCCAAAAACAATCCCGCACCCTAAATCTCACGCGATTGGGCACGAGAACTCGAAAAAGGGGGAGTAGTACCGAGATCGACGCATGCGGAAACCCTAGGCGATTGATTAGCGCGGAGAGCATCGGGGAAAAGAGAGCGTCGATCGGGGGTGGCGGTGCGGTACCTGTGATGATGATCCGGGGGGAGAGGAGCGGCGGAGGGAGGCGATGGGATGGGCAGTTGGGGCGGTGGGGTGGGGTGGAGGAGTGGCGAGGAGTGTGACTGGGTGACGGGGAATGATCAGGGGCGCTGCGCTCATATAAACCCGGCTGGTTTTGCGGCAAAGCGTGGCACACCCCGGTGGCACCGATCGAGCGTTCGCTGTACCGCGCGGGGCCCCATGGTTCGGTGGCGTGCGCGCGGCTGGGAGGAGGCGTGGCGCGCTCCACCACCACTCGACCATCACGAGCGCTACACCTTGCTTGCGGGTCACCCGAGCATCAAGCATCATGGGTCGGAACTGATGCGAGCGCGACGGGCTAAGCACAACTCCAACGGCGTCGAGACAAAACACAATTTTTTTTAATTTGGTCCTGATGCGACGCAGACCGAAATCATGGCCTAATATGCCGGCGCAAACGGACATGTATCCGTTTTGACACATTTTGGATCAAAATTTGGGTTTAGTTTACGTCGCCGCGAACACGCTTTGGACACGCACGAGCGTTCGCCTTGTCTTTTCCTAGCCTACACGTCGGCCACACACAGCGCGGCACACACAGCGTCAATACCAAATGTTTAGTCCCATCTCGCGCTCTGAGGGACGCTCGCAGTTGTTTATAAGGAACAACGCGGGTAGACTATTGTCTAATAAATAATAAGTTTGGAACACATCGATTATAATTATTCAAACTATATTATTTATAAAAAATTTAAAAACACAGTGCCGGCGCCACCAAATGTTTAGTCTCACCTTGCGCGCCGAGGGACCCCACACATCTTTATAAGGAGAGGTGGAACCTTTAAATGCGAAGATAAAAGGAAGATTCAGTTATCAGATCAAAAATCCGTTTGCGTCGGCGCATTGGAGTTGTCCTAATGCCAAACAATACTGATTACACAAAATAGGCTTTCGCCTTTTTTATGGATGGGTGTATCCTATTACCTCTGTAAATTTTTATAAGACGTTTTAGGATACTAAACTAGTAACACAAAACATCTTATAAAAGTTTACAGCGGGAGTAGATCTCAATCGAGTGAGATTTAATGAAGTCTCAGTTAAATAATAAAACATGTAAAAAAAGTTTATTTTATAAATCTCTACACACGATCTCAGATTAAGTCTGTATGAATTGAGATATGAATTGAGATTTAGCAATCCCTTTTATAGATAAAAGAATTGAACAAGCTATACGGTCGAATGATATACATGATGATGAGGTAGCTCCTAAGCTCCACAACAAAACCCTCAAGAGGGAAGATGGCACAAAGCATTGCCACTCGGCAACTCACCCGTGCCATCGATGCCACCAGGAGGGTTGCAAGGAGGTCTAGTCATCACATTCGGATCAGGACACCTCCTCTAGGAGGAGGGCAAATATCGAACATCGCACACATCATAACGCACTCGACCCCCGTAGGAAGAGCGATGACACATCATTAGCTCTCAGCCCCGCAATAGTCCCTAAGTCTGGGTAAGCGCCTCCACCGTAAGAAGCAGTCACACCTGCATCCCTAGCCAATTCCTGTGAATTGGAGGACAAGACCTTGGAACTGCTGATGGCCATCGACGAGTCAACCCAAGCCCAGGGTAATGCGAGCTCACACGACGCCAAATCTGAGGTCACTGGTGCCGATCCGCGACATGACATAACGTTACCACGACCACCACCAACAAGCACCGTACCTGCGGGACGGGCACAACCATCTCTTACGGGCACCTGATACGTCCCAAACGTATCTATAATTTCTGCTTGTTCCATGCATGTTTTGTGTGACTTTGCCATGTTTTGCTTGAACTTTCATACACTTTTGAACCTATTTGGACTAACCTACTAACTCAGTGCACCCAGTTGCCAGTTGCTGTTTTCTGCTGTTTTTGTATTTCAGGTTTTCCGGCCATTAAAAGTGCTCCAAAAAATCCGGAAAAATCAGATAAAAAATCAGCGTCATGGAAGCTTCCGGAAACACCAAAGGAGCGAAGGGGGGGCCACCACCAGGAGGCCAGGAGGGTCCCTGGCGCGGCCCCACCCTAGGCCGCGCCAGGAGGCCTCCTGGCTGCCTGGTGGGTCCCCTCGACACCCCCTTCGCCTATATTTATCCCTCGGGGTGGAAACCCCTAGGACGGACTCCTTTTTCGTGATCTCGCCTCTGTTCCGCCGCCGCCGCCGTTTCTAGATCGGGGCTGCCTGGAGAAGCTGCTCCGGCACCCTGCCGGGAGAAGCTACCCCCTCCGGGAGACCCTCCATAGCCATGGACGCCTCCCGTATGTACCGTGAGTAGTTTCCCTTGGGCCATGGGTCCGTGACCAGTAGTTATGTGATCTATCTCTCCCTCTTTTGTGCTTCCACTTTCGAGTCCTCGTGAGCTGCCTCACATGATCGAGGCACCTATGTAATTTCTGTTGTTGCTATGCTGAGTTTGTTGGGATCTGATGGATTATGAGACTATGTTCAGATTGTGATGAGTAATATATTTGGTTCTTCTCTTTTATATTTTGTTCTTGAGTAAATTCTTGCATGTTCTCCGTTGCGATATTTGCTTTGGCCAAGTATTTTATTTGCAACTCCAAGAGAGAGCGTTATGCTCGATTGTGGGTTCAGCCCCTCGATGTCTAGCTTGAGTGACAGAAACATGAGACTAGGGGATGTGTTGTTGCCACCAGGGATAAAACAATGGTGCTTGTACCTGCGGGTGCAAGGATTATTTACTTTACGCATAGTTCTTTTAATGCAGTTGTCTGTTGCTTTGAGTCTACACTTTGGGTGGGATCCGCAACTTAATACCAGCGAGATGTTCTGGATAGATATCTCAAGGTGGATGATTCGTAGTAGATGCAGATGGATTTCGGTCTACTTACTTTGGCGTACTTCCCATTGCTTTTGAGCCCTTCCTTTCTTTGCAGCATAGTTAGCATTGCGGTGCCTTCATAATCCTGTCAATTGCCCAACTGTGATTTGTTTACCTCGCTAGCACTTTTATCGTCTTTTGGGAGAGAGACATCACTAGTGAAAATCACGTGACCTTGGTCCATCTTCATATCATTGCTTACACCCTCAATTTACTTCTAGTCTTTACTTTCAGTTGCCACTATTATTATCTCTTGCGTTGATCCTTTGTAAACAGCAAGGCCGGAGGAATTGACAACTCCTCTGTACTTGTTGGGAGAAAAGTTATTTGTATCTGTGTGCAGGTCCAGGTGAAGTTAGCAACCCTCGGTTGTGAACGACGCCATTGTTCACTTTACCACCTTCTTGTATCTCTGCGAGTCCTACGGGAGACAAACCCTATCCTCTACATAGGGGAATTTTGCTGCTACGCTACATCTCACCTTCCACTTGGGGTAATCAACGAGGAGTGAGAACTATCCTCACCGTATCAGCACCTCCCGGGCCAAGCCCAACCTCGCCTACAAAGCTCAAGCTCCGATCCGCCCTGGCCTTCGAGCTGACCCGCCCGAGCACAAACCCTATATCTAGCCCATCTTCGAAGCGCGTGAAACAACGTCCAACCAGCCCCGCGCACCGTCGGACCAGATCCAAGAGAAGGTAGGCACCGCCACCATCCTGCACCGAATGCCCTGTAGCGGCCACGAGATCTGCACTGCCGCCACCATGCTGACCTGCACCACCATTAGACCGGGTCATGTTGTCCACCAAGACAGACTGGCAGGGTCGTCGTCGCCATCTAAGGCCGATGCCAAGACCATCGTTGTCCCATCGATGATGCCTCTGCCGCACCTCCCTCACCCCGCACCGAACCGAACTGGGCGCTCGCGGGAGCTGGGTGTTCTGATCTATTCGTGGATGTCCTATGGTTAACCCTCAAATGTAGATATTCATCATCGTATGTCGTGTCTTTCGTTAGGAACTCTTTATATCCATACAATGCAACATTTAAATCATAAAGGATGTGAGCCTACCTTTTCCCACAATGATTAGTGACTTTGGAACGTTCAATCTACCCTTGACTGGTCAACCGAGCCTTATGAGTCATGACCCACAAGTGTAGGGGATCTATCATAGCCTTTTCGATAAGTAAGAGTGTCAAATCCAACGAGGATCAGAAATTATTGACATGTGATCTACAGAAAGGAATAACTGCAAGTACTGAAAGGTATTTTTCTATGGGTTTTCTGGTATAAGCAATAAGGAGATAAAAGAAAATAAAGTAAATTGTGCTAAGGTGCAGTAAGTGGCCCAATCCTTTTGTGCAAAGGATAAGCCGAAGGATCAAACTTATAAAAGCTAACACGTTCTTGAGGACACACTAGAGAGATGGTCATGTGCTTTCGCTATATTCCGTTTAGTACTATGTTTTGTGTTGATAAGTGTTGTATGGGTGAACCTATGCTAGTGCACTTTCTAGACTAAGATAAGTACCGTCTTATGATTAAACCTCTTGCAAGCATCCGCAAATAGAAGAGAGAAATTAAGGCAAAGCCTAACCATAGAAATAAACTTTAGGATCCAACACTCCCTCATGCAAAAGTGTGTGAACTAGCGTTCAGGTTTATGTCACTCCTGCAACCCACCATAAGCATACTTTATACACAATGTATTCCCCTAGGTCCTTAAAAAGGCGAAGTGTTATGTAGTCGACGTTCACACAACACCACTAGAAGTATAACACCACAACTTAAATATCAAACAATACATATACTTCAACATCATATGACTACTAACAACTAGACTTCTCCCATGTCCTCAAGAACTAAAGGAACTACTCACAAGACATAAAAGAGATCATGATCAGAGGTGATAAATATATGATAAACAATCTGGTCATAACAATAATTCTCCAACAAAACTCAATAGCATTCACCACAAAAGAGTAATCAACACCGGTAGAGTAGGGGGATGAATAGTGCAAGTTACAACTTGGATTGCAATGGTGAGATGAGATGTGATGAAGATGGAGATGGTGCTGGTGATGGGGATGATGGTGATGATGATCTCGATGATGCCTGACGAGGGGGTGACCCCACGACTCCTACGGATGAGCCTACCCGGTGTACCCGAAGACAGAAGGCCCACAAAGATGGCGCCTGGGCCCAGCCTTGGTCCACTAGTGGCACCGACGTAGGAGTCCGCGACTCATAAGGAAGGTGCAAATTTTCCGTATGGAACAAGATCAGGCTTAGGAAACCTCATCTGTAATCCCAGACGGACTCCCCGAGACCTAGCCTAGTATATAAAGGCTAGGAGGGGAGACATCGAGATCAAGCAATACGCAATCTGTAAACCCTAGCCTTGTGCGCACTAGCCTTGGCTCCCCTTTAATAGCCATCTCCAATCAATACTATCGAGCAGGAACGTATCCTCCTGTTAGCCGACGAGCTATCGTCCAACCCGTGCCTCTCATGACTAACCCAGGGTCCCTGACCATGGGATTTGGCGGGGTACATCCCCGTCAATTGGCGCCGTCTGTGGGAACTACACAGGTTGGAATTACGATCTCAGCGGTTCCGTCTTCAGCAAGCTACAACTCAAGAGAAAGAACTAGATGCAATCCACCCGAGGAATTCAAGATCACGGCGAATATCTCTGCCGTCCCAGCCAGATCGCTCAGCCTGCAGCCGTGTCAAGACCAATACTACGGCGGCAACCAAGCCCACCGCCAGCGAAGGATAACTCGACGACCCAAAAGAAAGGCGCGAAAGCTCCACACGGAGATCCCGATCGACGAAATACAACACGAAGAAGAGGACTTGCCGGCCACTCGACGACCCGTCGCACAACAAGACACCGACTCCGAGCTCGAGATCGGCGATCGCCAAGACCATCGCTGTAACATCCCAAAATTCTCCGAATTTTGGAATGTTAATAAAATTAAATAGATAATGATTGTTTGTTTGATGTATTTGATTTTCTCTGGGATTTAAAACTTTTTGGAGTTTATTGAATATTAAAAAGAGAGGGAATAAAAGGACTTTCCCTAATATTCATAATTGGTGTTTTTGGAAAACAAAACCAACAAAACAAAAGGGAGAAGGTAATATGACTCCTTCAACATATTAAAAGGTTGGAAAATGTTTTAAATCATTATTGGAATTCTTCTGAATATTCAAAACATTTTTCAACTCAAGGAAATTCATTTGAGAGGATATAAAATGACTTATCCCGTTTTTAATAAAGTTGGAAAATATTTAGAATATTGCTTTAAAGTTTTTAAAATTTATTATGAGTAATATAAATAACTCTAAAATTATTTTAGGGATTTTATAATGCTAAGAGAGTTTTTATTTCATTTAAATGATTTATTAAATATTTTAAAAGAGTTAAAAAAGCATTCCAATGGGATATTTTTATTTTACCAAATTATTTATTGGTGTAACAATTTTAAAATTTATATTTTATTATTTAGAAAAGGTTTGTCAATGCTTTTGACCAAATAAAAATATTTTTAATAATTTATTGGATTTTGTTTGATTTATGAAAAGTATTATATATTTAAATAAAGTATTTAGAATTTTTTTTATTTTTTGGAAAATGTATTCATTAAATAAATTTCTTTGTATTATTTGATGAATTTAGAAATTTATTTCACATTTTTCTGATGAGTATTTATTTTTCTAAAATTGTTTGAAGTTGGTGATTTTAAATAAAAAGGAAACCCGTGCGCAGCCGGCCCAGTAGCCTTTTTCCGCTCGCGAGCGCAATTGGAGCCCAAGTCAGATCCGAATCCGTTTTTTTTCTTTCTCAGGCCTATATATATTATTTCGATTTTTCCTATTTTCTCTTTTCTTTCCAAACCTAAAAAAACCGCCTCGCGGGTCCCGCCGCCGCTGCGCCCGTCCGCACCGGCCAGCCACCGCCGCCGCTGCACACCGCCGCCCGAGCCACGCCTCCACAGCCGCCGCCGAGCCCGGCCGGCCACCGCCGCCGCCGCTCGTGCCGCTGGACGCCACCGTCGCCGACGCGGTCCGCCTCGCGCGCCGCCCGTGTCGCGCTGGCCGGAGCCGCGGCCGGCAGCCGCGACCGGTAGCCGCGACCGCTGCCTCCACGAGCCGCCATCGCCGCGCCCGGGCTCTCCCCCTCCAGCCGTGTACCGCCGCCGCCGGAGCCACCTTCCCTCGCCGGAGCACGACTTGGTTCGCCGGAGCCGAGCCACTTCGCCGGAAAACGGAGTTCGCCGGAGCAACTCCGGCCAGATCTGGTCCCAGGGACCCGATCGCGTTTTTCGCAAAAACTTTATTCGCGGATCAGTCCTTTTGGCAGAAAACACCCCGGCGCCGTACGTGCAATAGCTCCTTCACCGTGCGTCGGATCGAGGTGAAACTTTTTCCTACGCACTCGTGTTGTTCTGTACTTTAGCATGGAATCAACTTGTACACTTTTGCACACTTTTGAATTTGAATTTATTTCAAATTCAAATTCAAAAGGTCATATCTTGTAAACCGTTGATCCAAATCGAGTGATTCTTTTTGCGTTGGATCACTCGTTCCATGTACTTTCTGTTCATATCATGTGTACACAAAATTTCACAAGTTTCTTGATCTGTTTGAAATCAAATTCAATTCAAATTTGAACTTGCTATAACCTATGTTGTAGTATTCCGTTTCACGTGATTCTTTTTGCATATCGGATCACTTGAGACATGTTATCGGTAAGATTCACACACTTGTCATGTGGGCATGATTTTCACCTTGATTTCATAAATGCCCGTAGTAAAAATTCCTTACTGATGAATCTGTATCTGTTGATTCTCTCGAGTTCACGTTTCACCTGTCACCTTCGAGCACATCGACACCTTTGCACTTCAAAGCTTTTGTTTTGTTGCTAAAACCTTTTGTGTTTGTTTTGTTGATCTTTTGTTTTCCTTGTGATGTGATTGCTTATTCGAGTTCCTTCGTTTGCGATAGATTTACTCGGAGTGTGATGAGTAGAGTTGACTGGACCGCGAGAGCGAAGAACTTCACCGAATGTAAAAGGCAAGTTACACTTTGACCATACCTCAACCTATATTTTGTATTATGCTTGTAGCAAATTATCACTCTATGCATGGGTAGGACTATATATTAGTTATGATTTAAACCTAGTAGGATAGCCATATGTTCCGACCTTGTATTTCATTGTCGCCCTAGGATCGTGGTTGTTATATACTGCTATTGCTTTGTAGACGAGGATTGGATTGAGTATATCATTGAGCTTTGTGAGGATTAATGACTTTACTAGCAAACTTAAATAGAAATCACCTCTGGGCGGGCAGGGAATGCATCCTGGGGCTCGTGCCTTGTCTAAGGAGGGACCAGGGCTAAATGCTTCCCGAATGGTTGTTTTGGTGGTGAACCGGGTGCGACATGGTGTCTACCCTCTGAACGCAGTGGGCGCCATAAACATCGGACAGACAGTGTGACTAGTAGCTTCCATGTACAACCACTGGCTATATGGGCTCTGGCTTAGATGAGTAAGTTGTGGGGAACCTGGCACTGGTAGCTAGCTGATGTAGATATGATAGGTGTATCGGCTACCAAAGGGCGGAGGCAACCTCTTCTGAAAGACTATGTCTCAATCTTCGGGTTGAGTCCAGTGGGGAAAGTGTACAAACCTCTGCAGAGTGTAAAAACTGGTCATGATTAGTCGTGTCCACGGTTACGGACAACTTTGAGCAACTGGGCATTATTGTTGTTGGATGGTCTTGACAGATAATTCACCCTAATAAGAATTTGAGTGGGAACTTTTAATAAAGGGATGGTTGGAATTGGTGTAGCTCGATTCAACCATACTTAGGACTAGCAAGATAAATTAAAATTTGATTAGTTGTAGTATGTGAGGGAAAAACTGGTTTTCTGCAAAACTAAACCATAAGCCTTTCCTTTGACTTACCTTGCATGTAGATGTAGGTCTGTTATATACTTTTTCATGTGACTTGCCGTACATTCAAATGTACCGACCCGTTGTCGGGCTGTAACCTTTGGTGTTGCAGGATTGTATACGATGAGTAAGTGATGCGATGTAGGGTTACGATGTCTATATCAACTTGCCGGTGGAGTTGATGGACGCCACGAAGCTTTTATTGTTTTTCCGCTGTATTCTATTTGTAAGCTAGCCTTGAGCTATGCAGGTATGCTTTATTGTATTAGTGGATGTTCGTTGTAATATTTATGACATGTGGTTTATTCTTGATATTACATCATGTACTGTGTGTGCTAGCTATTGATCTAGGGACTAGCACAGAATGCACAGAGACTTGGATTCTTTAGTGAATCGGGTCATTACAATCGCCAACGAGGAAGAAGTCGACGACCCAGAAGACAGGCGCAAGGACTCTACGAAGCGACTCCACTCGACGAGTCGAACTATACAGTCACACGATCGCCGACCACTCGACGACCCACCACTGTGCGGACAGCTGTCGCCAGCCAGGACAGCGACTCTGAGACCCATACCGGCGAATACTACGACCCAGACCGACGACCAGAAGAATTCGCCAATCTCATAAGGAACCAGAACCTAAGCGAGGGGATCGAAACCGACCCGCGAGTTCACGAGCACCCAGCGGATCACGCGCTGTTCTTCCGAATCTCAAGGAAGAAGCGACACGTCGGGTCCAGCAAACTCACAGTCAAGGAACAGCTAGAAGGACCCTGCACGATCCACTGCTTCGAAGACAACTGGGGATACATCAGATCGAGCCACACCCTGGGAGACTGCCGCCTGTTCAACGAACTCGCCGACAGCCTCAAGGAAGAAAAACAGTGAGAAGCCAAGCGCACCCGATGAACCGAGCAGTCACCGACTCAAGGACAGGTGTACACGATCCAAGAGGGCATGGTATCGCAAGACCAACAGGACGCCTACACCCTGCAAGCCAGAGCAGCCGAGAACCTAAACATAGTCGAAGTCTACCAGCTACACAACGCAGAAACCAGCATCACGTTCTCCCAGAGCGATCACCCGCCCGTAGTCCCAAGACCGGGACACGCGCCCCTGGTACTCTACGCTCAAATTGGAGGGTACGACATGGACAAAATCTTCATGGACGGAGGCAGCAGCATGAACATAATCTTTGTCAGCACCCTACGCAAGATGATGATCCCGCGGTCAGTATGGAAGAAATCAAGCACCGTGCTATACGGAGTAGTCCCAGGAAAAGCAGCTACTTCCCTTGGACTAATCGAGCTCGAAGTCGTCTTTGGCAGCAGACGCAATTTCGCAAGAAACACCCTCGAGTTCGAAGTACTCGATTGGCAATCGCAATACCACGCCATATTGGGACGTCCAACATTCGCGCAGTTCATGGCGATTCCACACTACGCCTACCTCAAACTCAAGATGCCAGGATCCTCGGGCGTCATCACGATCAACGGGAGCTTCACCAAATCCGACAAGTGCGATCTCGATTTCCATAAAGTCTCCGACACCTTCGGAGCCAAGCAAGAACTCACAGAAATAGCCATGGCGACAGACAAAAGCATCTTTCCGCTAGCAAGCAGAAGTGAGACAAAAGAGTATGGACGGGACTTCAGGATCGACAGCGACACGGTCACCCACCAGGTGCACCCGACGAACCCAGAAAAAATAGACCGCGTGTACGCCCACCTCCCGGAAGAGCAAGCGACTGCCCTCATCGCTTTCCTCCGCGAAGAATGGGAAATCTTCACTTGGTGCCCAGCCGACATGCCAGGAGTACCGCGCGAGTTCGCGGAACACGCGCTGCGCATCAAGCCAAACACCAAGCCAGTGAAACAGGCGCTACGGAGATTCTCAGAACCCAAGCGAAGAGAAATGGGAGAGGAGGTCAACCGATTAATCGACGCCCAATTCATCCGAGAAATGAAGAAAGCCACTTCGGTCGCCAACCCTATGCTGGTCCCCGAGAAAGACACAGACGTACTGCGAATGTGCGTCAACTACGGGCCAGTCAACAAACACTGCCCAAAGGACCACTTTCCCCTGCCAAGAATCGATTAGATAATCGACTCTACAGCAGGATGCGATCTACTATCGTTCCTCGACGCCTACTCAGGATATAACCAGATCAGGATGAAAGAAGAAGACGAAGAGCATACATCATTCATCACACCTTATGCCGTATTTTGCTACAGAACAATGCCCTTCGGACTCAAGAACGCCGGTGCCACATACCAGCGGATGATGCAAGCCTTCTTAAAAGATCAAATAGGAAGAAACGTGCAGGTCTACATGGACGACATCGTCATCAAAACCTACAGTGCAAACACGCTGCTCGACGACCTGCGCGAGACCTTCGCAGCAGTCAACAAGTACAGAATCAAGCTCAACCCGAAGAAGTGCGCATTCGGCGTCCCAGCCGGAAAGCTGTTCGGGTACATGGTCTCCGCTCGAGGAATCAAAGCGAACCCCGAGAAAGTTCAAGCAATCGCCAGGATGTAGGAACCAACCGACATCACAGGCGTGCAGCAGCTCACCGGAAGACTCGTAGCCCTGAGTCGTTTCATCAGCAGATTAGGAGAACGCACATTGTCATTCTACCAGTTGCTGAGGAAAGGAAAGAAATTTGAGTGGACCGAAGAAGCCCGCAAAGCATTCGCGGACCTGAAGAAGACACTCTCGACGCCACCGATCTTGGCGGTACCCAAAGAAAAATAAAAGCTATACCTCTACGTGGCAGCACGCAACAGCGTGGTAAGCACAGCACTCATCCTCGAATTCACGGAAGAAGGCAAGTTCCAGAGCATACAAAGGCCGATCTACTACCTCAACATGCTCTTGACAAAACCCCAGCAGTGGTACACGCACTACCAGAAGCTACTACTGGCCATCATCACGACCTCAAGAAAGGTGTCGCACTACTTCGACGAACACCCCATCACAATCGTGAGCAGCGCGCCACTCGCGGACATCCTCAACAACCCCGGAGCGACTGGACGAGTCGCCGAGTGGAACATTGAGCTCAGCCCGCGGGACCTGCAATTCAAGCACCCAACAGCAATCAAAATCCAAGTACTCTCAGACCTTTTGGTCGAGTGGACGGAGGTCCAGACACCAGCCCCCCCGGACCTATCGAACTCATGGACAATGTTCTTCGACGGGTCAAAAAGACAGCAAGGAGCCGGAGCAGGAGTCGTTCTGGTCTCCCCCAAAGGAACGAAGCTCAAATACGACCTCCAGATCAACTTTAGCCAC
Source organism: Bromus sterilis (assembly GCA_950022295.1). Lineage (NCBI taxonomy): Eukaryota > Viridiplantae > Streptophyta > Magnoliopsida > Poales > Poaceae > Bromus > Bromus sterilis. The sequence goes on from OX465597.1 coordinate 352,737,018, forward strand.
GCCTCCAACAACGAAGTCGAATACGAGGCACTGCTCTACGGCATGCGCATGGCCAAAACATGCGGCGCCACTCGCCTCGTAATCTACGGAGACTCCAACCTCGTCGTCCAGCAGGCGATGAAAGACTGTAATGCAGTAGCCGACAACATGGCGGCCTACCAGAAGCTCTACAACACGCTCGAAGGAAGTTTCGATGGCTGCGAGCTCAACTATATCCCGAGAATAAACAACACAGAAGCCGACGAACTCGCAAACATTGGCTCGACTCGAGGACCAGTACCACCAGGCGTCTTCCTCGAGAGCATCAGCCAGAGATCCATCAAGGGAAAAGCAGCAGCACCAGAGGTAGCTGTAGATGACGACACCACAGAGCCAGCACAGGTGGCATCAGCAAGCCCATCTGAAGTCAACAACGATCAAGCGGCCGAACCTACGGAATCAACATCACTCGAAGGACCAGCGTGGAAAAAACCGTTCCTCCTATTCCTAATCGAAGGCACGCTACCGCAAGACGTCTCAGAAGCTCGTCGCATCAGTCGTCGATCCAAGGCATTCACAGTGATCAACCGACAGTTGTACAAGCGCAACATCATCCAGATACTCCAGAAGTGCATCGACAAAGAAGACGGCAAAGCCCTACTGCTCGAAATCCACGAGGGCACCTGTGGGCACCACGCGAGCAGTCGAGTACTCGTGTCCAAAGTGTTCCGAGCAGGGTTTTACTGGCCCACCGCGATGAAAAACGCAGAGGACATCGTGCGGCGTTGCATTGCCTGTCAAAAATTCGCCAGCAGGCCACACGCTCCAGCCTCAGAACTCAAGACCATACCACTATGATGGCCGTTCGCCACCTGGGGACTCGACATGGTAGGACCACTCAAGAAGTCATCAAAAGGAGGAAGAACACACCTGCTGGTAGCAGTCGACAAGTTCACCAAGTGGATCGAAGCAATGCCCATCACCAGCTCCACATCCCTCACGGCAGTGAATTTTATCAAATCAATCATCTTCAGGTTCGGGGTGCCACACAGCACCATCACGGACAACGGCACGAACTTCACCGCGACAGAATTTCAGAACTTCTGTGAAGAACTGGGCATCAAAATCAACTACGCATCAGTCGCGCACCCGCAATCCAACGGCCAGGTGGAAAAAGCAAATGGCCTAGTATGCAGAGGGCTCAAAAAGCGGCTCCTCGCACCACTCGAGAAGGCCGCAGGCAACTGGGTAGAATAAATCCCTGCAGTACTATGGAGCCTACGCACCACCCCCAATACTGCAACCCAGTGCATACCTTTCTTCATGGTGTACGGGTCGGAGGCAGTGCTACCACATGACCTCAAATTCGGGGCACCACGGATCTCAAGGTACGAAGAAGAAGAGGCAGAAGAAGCACTACAAGATGACAAGGACACAGCAGAGGAAGGAAGGAACAAATCCCTAGCAAAGTCAGAGGGGTACCAGGACAAACTGCGCACTTACCAAAGCAGTCGCCTGCGCACCAGAAACTTCAATAAGGGCAACCTTGTCCTACGGCTCATACAAGAGAAAGTTCACAAGCTTGGCCCCCAGTGGGAAGGACCATTCATAATCACATAAGTCATAGGAGGAGGCGCCTATAGACTGAAGAACCCGAAGACTGACGAGAACGTGGGAAATCCATGGAACATAGCGAACCTACGCCTGTTCTACCCATAGTCTACACCAGTCATGCTCATCTGGCAGCTCATGTAAACCTTCGACGCAATAAAATGATGTTGCCCAAATACTAACATACCAAAGCGCTCGGGGGATTGAGTACAAAACTCCCCCCCAGAGACGCTATCGTCGCAATCGCGATCCTTTACCAAAGCACTCGGGGGCTCGAGTACATAACTCCCCCCGAGAGACGCTATCGTCGCAATCGCGATCTTTTACCAAAGCACTCGGGGGCTCGAGTACAAAACTCCCCCCGAGAGACGCTATCGTCGCAATCGCGATCTTTTACCAAAGCACTCGGGGGCTCGAGTACAAAACTCCCCCCGAGAGACGCTATCGTCGCAATCGCGATCTCTTACCAAAGCACTCGGGGGCTCGAGTACATAACTCCCCCCGAGAGACGCTATCGTCGCAATCGCGATCTTTTATCAAAGCACTCGGGGGCTCGAGTACAAAACTCCCCCCGAGAGACGCTATCGTCGCAATCGCGATCTTTTACCAAAGCACTCGGGGGCTCGAGTACAAAACTCCCCCCGAGAGATGCTATCGCCGCAATCGCGATCTCTTACCAAAGCACTCGGGGGGTCGAGCACCACCTCCCCCCGAGAAACTCTCGCGCATTCCCAACCTTAAAGGGCCCAAGCAAAAAACACCTGGCAAAGCCCCACCTGCTGAAAAGCGGTTCGGAGGACATGGTCACAATCAGATGGAACAAAAAAAAGCACTCGGAAGAAATATGGACGGAGCGCAAGACTCAGACAATTCTTTAGTCTTCACCTGATCGCCAACGATCACCTAAAGACTCGGGGGCTACTCGCATCGGGAGCGCTGCTGCGCACACGATAAAAGACAGAAAATAATGGAAGAACAACAAAGGAAACAAATCTCAGCCTACGTTCGACTCTCCGACTCAAACGTAGCCTCGAGGGATACTCCCATCGGGAGCACTGTCGCGCACCCGATAGAACCTACAGTGCAAAGTTTTGAAGGACAACGAAGACAGCTCTCGACCACAAAGGACTCGAAGACAAATTCAATTGCAAAGGCTCAAGCACAGTTCACATTACAAGGACACGAAGATCAATCTCAGTACAAAAAGATTCAAAGTACATTGGATAGAAGGCAACTCTGATTACTCGAAGGCAATCCTCATTACATGGAGAACTAACCTAGTTACAAAAGACGAAAGCTTACAACATCAATTACCCAAGGAATTATGACTTCTACATGTGTGCCCATGCTGGGATAATTGGCACTAAGACAGCGAGCATCATCACAGACAAAGGAGGAGTCGAAGCGGCAGGCTCAGGATGTCAATGACATAACAAAAGGTGAATCTCGACTTATTTGCGGAGCGGTTGAAGTTGATGCTCCACCAGCTTCTTCTCCTACTCCACCATCTTCTTCTCCTGCTCCACCAGCTTCTTCTCCAGCTCCACCCGAGTTGCAGGCGAAGATGACGCTGATGCCTCCAGTTCTACAAGGTCACCTGCCGCGCCCGCTTGACCGGTGGCTTGACGTCGAGGTCATCTTCAGAGTTGGAGGTGGAAGCAATTGAATATGGCTCAACATCAGCACCCGAAGAGTCACCGGAGGAGGAAGCAGTTGAAGATGCAGGCGAAAGACTCCTCGACTTGTCAGAACCATCGCTGCTTGTCTCCGACCAGTACGGATCCATGCGATTGCCGCTCGGGTCAAAGGCGCGGATGACAAGAGTGTCTTCGCCATCAAAACGACAACAAAGAATGTCACCATCACGCAAGTTCAAGCGTCGAGCAAACGATTTCTAGCCAAAGCCAAGAAAAATCAAGCGGGAACTATCGATCTCCAACTTAACATAAGAAGGAGATCTAGCGCACCCCTGGAGGCGAAGATGCAAGTCATCAAGACTGCGCTCAAAAACAAGGGCAGAAAATGCAGACGGAAGAAGAATGCGAGCGGCGTTCCGGCCACGGACGCGCAGGAGGAAATCATAGCGCCAAAAACCCTCCTCCGAGGAAGATGAGGAAGGCGTCGACGGTGCACCATGACGGCCACTACGAGAAGAGCGCGGAGTACGACCACCGCGACCACGGCGAACCCGGGCGTGGCTAGCCATACCTGCACCTCGTTTCAGACCCATGAAAAGTTGAAGAAGGAGAGCTAGAGGCAGAGGACGAACACTACTGCCAGATGAAGAAAAGGGGTCTATTTATAGCACAACCACAAGGGTACGCAGAAGCCCAGACGACGACATCAATTAATCAAAGACCAAGCAAGCCAAACGATTCGAATTCCAAGACAGAGATGCCTTAACACGGGCGGCACTGTGCGCTGGACGCGTCAAATCTCGCGCATTTTCAATGCGTGCATCGATAACTCAACAGGCGGCTGCAGCACGCCACCAAAAGCCATCATTATGACCGGTCGTGAAGACACGACAGTTAGCAGACAGAGCATCTTTGACGGCCCTCCAGCAAGGAGATAGTTATCCTCACCAACAAGAGGTAAATCAAAGGGGTAGCGCACAGGAAATAAAACCTGCAAGCACCGCTTTTTCATGGTTAAATACATTTTTCAAATCTATCTAACTCCCATCGGGAGCGTATCCACCCATCATAATTTCAGGTGCTCCTTTACATAAAAGACAAAATGTGCTCGAGTGATTACTCGCACCCATGAGAGTTTTGGGTGCTCCCTCACCTAAAGGAAAGACGTGCTCGAGTAATTACTCGCACCCATGAGAGTTTCGGGTGCTCCCTCACCACGACAGAAGATAAGCAAACCTGCACTCGCCAAATCGAGCGGTTCCAGAGTATCGGGTGCTCCCTCACCCCGAGAACAAAAGCGACATTCGAGTGATTACTCACAGACCTCTATGAACCCGAACACTCGAGGACCTCCCGAGCAAATACTCCTCTACGTTACTCCTCGCCCGAGCACTCAGCAAAGCTCCGCGAAGGACTGCTAAAACAGCTCACTTGATTGTTTATTCCAAGTGGGTGCATTATCAATTAGGCTCCGCACCTCAATAAAAAATACATATTCCTGTAACACGATACACTGTGCCCAGATGCCACGCAAGCTTAGCGTGTAGGTAAGACCCCGCTGCGCAGATCGGCCGGGCTGGGACTTGCCGCAGAGCGATTTCACTCCCAATCTTTCCCATGCGCTTGCATGATAGAAAAAGTCGGGCGGACGCGCCTAGGCTACGAACTTTACTGGCGGCAAATGATCACTGTAAGACCTGCAGCGGCTTGACTTTTGCTCGACACCAGTGTTCCAAGCTCATGTCGAGGGACATGGGTTTGATTGGGCTACTGCGGTTTTTTCCACTAGTGCAATTCACCAAGGCTCGACCAGTCGACTCCTTGGGCCCTTTCAGCTTAGGGTTTTTCCCTCGGTTTTTTCCACAGGTTTTGTCATGGCGGATGACAAGAGTGTCTTAGCCATCGAAACGACAACAAAGAATGTCACCATCACGCAAGTTCAAGCGTCGAGCAAACGATTTCCAGCCAAAGCCAAGAAAAATCAAGCGGGAACTATCGATCTCCAACTTAACATAAGAAGGAGATCTAGCGCACCCCTGGAGGCGAAGATGCAAGTCATCAAGACTGCGCTCAGAAACAAGGGCAGAAAATGCAGACGGAAGAAGAATGGAGCGGCGTTCCGGCCACGGACGCGCAGGAGGAAATCATAGCACCAAAACCCTCCTCCGAGGAAGAGGAGGAAGGCGTCGATGGTGCACCATGACGGCCACCACGAGAAGAGCGCGGAGTACGACCACCGCGACCACGGCGAACCCGGGCGTGGCTAGCCATACCTGCACCTCGTTTCGGACCCATAAAAATTTGAAGAAGGAGAGCTAGAGAGGCAGAGGACGAACACTACTGCCAGATGAAGAAAAGGGGTCTATTTATAGCACAACCACAAGGGTACACAAAAGCCCAGATGACGACATCAATTAATTCAAAGACCAAGCAAGCCAAACGATTCGAATTCCAAGATAGAGATGCCTTAACACGGGCGGCATTGTGCGCTGGACGCGTCAAATCTCGCGCATTTCAATGCGTGCATCGATAACTCAACAGGCGGCTGCAGCACGCCACCAAAAGCCATCATTATGACCGGTCATGAAGACACGACGGTTAGCAGACAGAGCATCTTTGACGGCCCTCCAGCAAGGAGATAGTTATCCTCACCAACAAGAGGTAAATCAAAGGGGTAGCGCACAGGAAATAAAACCTGCAAGCACCGCTTTTTCATGGTTAAATACATTTTTCAAATCTATCTAACTCCCATCGCTAGCGTATCCACCCATCATAATTTCGGGTGCTCCTTTACATAAAAGACAAAATGTGCTCGAGTGATTACTCGCACCCATGAGAGTTTCGGGTGCTCCCTCACCTAAAGGAAAGACGTGCTCGAGTAATTACTCGCACCCATGAGAGTTTCGGGTGCCCCCTCACCACGACAGAAGATAAGCAAACCTGCACTCGCCAAATCGAGCGGTCCCAGAGTATCGGGTGCTCCCTCACCCCGAGAACAAAAGCGGCATTCAAGTGATTACTCACAGACCTCTATGAACCCGAACACTCGAGGACCTCCCGAGCAAATACTCCTCTACGTTACTCCTCGCCCGAGCACTCAGCAAAGCTCCGCGAAGGACTGCTAAAACAGCTCACTTGATTGTTTATTCCAAGTGGGTGCATTATCAATTAGGCTCCGCACCTCAATAAAAAATACATATTCCTGGAACATGATACACTGTGCCCAGATGCCACGCAAACTTAGCGTGTAGGTAAGGCCCCGCTGCGCAGATCGGCCGTGCTGGGACTTGCCGCAGAGCGATTTCACTCCCAGTCTTTCCCATGCGCTTGCATGATAGGAAAAGCCGGGCGGATGCGCCTAGGCTATGAACTTTACTGGCGGCAAATGATCACTGTAAGACCTGCAGCGGCTTGACTTTTGCTCGACACCAGTGTTCCAAGCTCATGTCGAGGGACATGGGTTTGATTGGGCTACTGCGGTTTTTTCCACTAGTGCAATTCACCAAGGCTCGACCAGCCGACTCCTTGGGCCCTTTCAGCTTAGGGTTTTTCCCTCGGTTTTTTCCACAGGTTTTGTCATGGCGGATGAAAAGAGTGTCTTAACCATCAAAACGACAACAAAGAATGTCACCATCACGCAAGTTCAAGCGTCGAGCAAACGATTTCCAGCCAAAGCCAAGAAAAATCAAGCGGGAACTATCGATCTCCAACTTAACATAAGAAGGAGATCTAGCGCACCCCTGGAGGCGAAGATGCAAGTCATCAAGACTGCGCTCAGAAACAAGGGCAGAAAATGCAGACGAAAGAAGAATCCGAGCGGCGTTCCGGCCACGGACGCGCATGAGGAAGTCATAGCGCCAAAAACCCTCCCCCGAGGAAGAGGAGGAAGGCGTCGATGGTGCACCATGACGGACACCACGAGAAGAGCGCGGAGTACGACCACCGCGACCTCGGCGAACCCGGGCGTGGCTAGCCATACCTGCACCTCGTTTCGGACCCATGAAAAGTTGAAGAAGGAGAGCTAGAGAGGCAGAGGACGAACACTACTGCCAGATGAAGAAAAGGGGTCTACTTATAGCACAACCACAAGGGTACGCAGAAGCCTAGACTACGGCAGCAATTAATTCAAAGACCAAGCAAGCCAAGCGATTCGAATTCCAAGACAGAGATGCCTTAACACGAGCGACACTGTGCGCTGGACGCCTCAAATCTCACGCATTTTCAATGCGCGCATCGCTAACTCAACAGGCGGCTGCAGCACGCCACCAAAATCCATCATTATGACCGGTCATGAAGACACGACGGTTAGCAGACAGAGCATCTTTGACGGCCCTCCAGCAAGGAGATAGTTATCCTCACCAACAAGAGGTAAATCAAAGGGGCAGCGCACAGGAAGTAAAACCTGCAAGCACCGCTTTTTCATGGTTAAATACATTTTTCAAATCTATCTAACTCCCAGGGAGCGTATCCACCCATCATAATTTCGGGTGCTCCTTTACATAAAAGACAAAATGTGCTCGAGTGATTACTCGCACCCATGAGAGTTTCGGGTGCTCCCTCACCTAAAGGAAAGACGTGCTCGAGTAATTACTCGCACCCATGAGAGTTTCGGGTGCTCCCTCACCACGACAGAAGATAAGCAAACCTCCACTCGCCAAATCGAGCGGTTCCAGAGTATCGGGTGCTCCCTCACCCCGAGAACAAAAGCGACATTCGAGTTATTACTCACAGACCTCTATGAACCCGAACACTGGAGGACCTCCCGAGAAAATACTCCTCTACGTTACTCCTCGCCCGAGCACTCAGCAAAGCTCCGCGAAGGACTGCTAAAACAGCTCACTTGATTGTTTATTCCAAGTGGGTGCATTATCAATTAGGCTCCGCACCTCAATAAAAAATGCATATTCCTGGAACACGATACACTGTGCCCAGATGCCACGCAAGCTTAGCGTGTAGGTAAGACCCCGCTGCGCAGATCGGCCGGGCTGGGACTTGCCGCAGAGCGATTTCACTCCCAATCTTTCCCATGCGCTTGCATGATAGAAAAAGTCGGGCGGACGCGCCTAGGCTACGAACTTTACTGGCGGCAACTGATCACTATAAGACCTGCAGCGGCTTGACTTTTGCTCGACACCAGTGTTCCAAGCTCATGTCGAGGGACATGGGTTTGATTGGGCTACTGCGGTTTTTTCCACTAGTGCAATTCACCAAGGCTCGACCAGTCGACTCCTTGGGCCCTTTCAGCTTAGGGTTTTTTCCCTCGGTTTTTTCCACAGGTTTTGTCATGGCCCCAGACTGCCAGCGACTTGCGGTTGAACTGTGCACACATCAAAACAACGCAAGAATGGACTCGAGTCCCTGCGCGACTCTTCGAGTCCCCCAGGCACTCGGGGGCTACTGACGAGGGGGTGACCCCACGACTCCTACGGATGAGCCTACCCGGTGTACCCGAAGACAGAAGGCCCACAAAGATGCCGCCTGGGCCCATCCTTGGCCCACTAGTGGCACCGACGTAGGAGTCCGCGACTCATGAGGAAGGTGCAAATTTGCCGTACGGAACAAGATCAGGGTTAGGAAACCTCATCTGTAATCCCAGACGGACTCCCCGAGACCTAGCCTAGTATATAACGGCTAGGAGGGGAGACGTCGAGATCAAGCAATACGCAATCTGTAAACCCTAGCCTTGTGTGACGCCCCCAAAATCAAGTCGTGTATAGTAATCATACACGCAAGGTACACGATCGAGATTAGGGACTCACGGTGAGATATCACAACACAACTCTACAAATAAAATAATACAAGTTGTTTAATACAAGCCAGGGGCCATGAGGGCTCGAATACAATAGCTCGAAAGCACAAAGTTAGCGGAAGCAATAGTATCTGAGTACAGACACAAGAATACAAGGTTGCCTTAAGAAGGCTAGCACATAAACAACAACGATCGAAAAGGCGAGGCCTCCTGCCTGGGAACCTCCAAACTACTCCTGGTCGACGGGGAACTCGACGTCGTATAAGATACCGGGAATCTTCATGTTGCAGTGGTCGGCATCGGGGATCTCCTGCTCCTGGACTCCAAGGATCCAACGTCGACTGCAGCGGCCGATCAAGCAAAACAAAAAGGGGGAAATAAAGCAAAGGTGAGTATCTAGCATACCCGCAATTCTTACGTCCGCTACTAAGAATTATGAATTGTATCAAATGGAAAGGGGAGGCTATATATAGTGGACTGCAAGGTAGAAATTAGAATAAGGGTAAGAAGCTAGGCCTATCGAAGACTAGCATATTCCGACGAGTCTTGCAGCATGAGGAGAGAATAGCCAACAGTTTATATAAAGCATAAAGTAACAATGCAACAGAAGTTGCTGCAACATTGAATAATAGTAAGTTGTAATAATTAGCAATGCCTCCGAGATCACCTCCTCGACTCCCCGACGAGGAAGCAAACCCGGAACCATACAGTTTAATAATAATAGTTTGTAGTGGTAAGATCCAGCTTCAGCATAAAGCGTCCTGTTACCGTGGACGCGGCTATTTGAATAGATTAATCTTCCCTGCAGGGGTGCACTTGTGTTACACTACACGCACGGGTCTCCAGGGTGGCGGGCACCTTGTTAGGGAACGCTCTACCGAGGCTATCCGACACTCCGTAGCCCATCTTTCAAACTCAACAGAGAGGCCATCCGCCGGTCTAGATCCTAAGTACGTCGGGCCTTGGACCCCAACCCGAACGTACTCCTGCACGGTGCGTGGTTGGACGGTGAAGTTAAAGCAAATCCAAATAAGACACCACCGCGCGAGCAAATAAGACAACACCACTTCCCTGCGCAGGCCGCGGTACTGCTGACGTCTGAAGAGTCCTCGGACGACACTACGTAGCAGAGGAGCCTATAATTCGTAATTACCACGTGTAGGCAGCGTGTATAAGCCAAAGGCTACTCAAGACATCCGCCGAACCATTTAGCATTTTAATTAACCTGCGTGACAACTGTTATCGTTGCCTCGACTTAACTGACCCGCGGACAATGACAGCAGCCAGGACCACCAGTACATCGGTGCGTGCCCTGTTGTCCCACCAAGTCTTTGCGGTTACCAACAAGGTGAACCGTCTCCTTACCTTGTCTCGCATGTGCTCCTGGAGGAGCTTGACTTTCGTGGTTTGGTAACTCTCGCGGCCAACGATCAGGGGCCAAGCACACCGGTACACTGGTCGTACCCTCCCTGTCATCCCGTCGCAATACCACTCGCGGGCACCGTTGGTGACCTGACTTCTTACCTTTAAGGACACCAGTTGGTTCGAGTTCCTACCATTAAATGAAACCAAGAGGTATCACCCTAGATGGCACACTTAAAGAGTTTTGACAGAGACATCAGCGGAATGAACTAAAGAGGTAAACCTCGTATCATCCCGGTGATGCTACGCTACTGAGCCGACGAGAGTGAAATACGAGTTCGTCCACTCGTAAGTCAAACTCAAAGCGACTCGGCAGAGTCTCTCCGTTGTAGGTTCCCTAGGGTGTCTGCATTGATCCGTACCTGTTGCAGTTGTATATATATTTTGTATATGCGTCACTCCCCTGAGTGGCCACGACCCGCTATCTAATCCTAGCTAACAATGCACAGGTCTCACTGCTGAATATAATATATAGATATAGCAGGCAACATAGGATAAGGAAGGTACAACAAGGGGCGACAAAATCAGGCTATGCAATTGAATAGGATTGTAACGTAGCAGCAGCAGTAACAATGCCTAGTGCAAGAAAGTACGGAAAGGTAGGCGATATCTGGGGAAGGAAAATGGCTCTGCTTGCCTAGAAGCTCGGTAGTAGCGGTACGGTCGTCGACGAAGTAGTCGTACTCAGCAACGGTGTCGTTAGCGACAACAACGAGGTCTACCGAAGAATAAAGGGGGGAGAGAAACAATAAATACACAACAATAATAGCAATACAAATTCAAGACATGGCAATACGTTGTACACGATGTTCAGTGTTAAGTATTTTAGGCGGAGCCGGAATTTATCCGGGGATGACTCATCAGTACCGGTTGATTACTGGACCGATGATACGGAGGGGGAAGGTTCCCTGTCTGTAGTGTTAGAGACATCTGACAAACATATGGATAGTGTATCCGTGTTAGTTGATTGATTCTGAACATTTTTCATATCCAGAACAATTTCTTCCGGAAAGTTTTACCGGTACCGGGTAATTACCGGACAATGCAATCGGAAGGGGAATGTCTCGTGTGCGGTATGTTAGAGGGGTGTGGTGGGGGGGGTATGGGTAGCGTATCTATATTCGTTGTATTTTTCTGATCAACTTTGATATATAAAATATTTTCATCGGAGTTACAGTTTAAAATATATTAAATTTCAAAGTTTAATCAAATTATATTAATTTCTGAATTTTCTTTTATTATTTAAATAACAACATTATCCACAGCAGGTTTGACCAGCCAACTGACAGGTGGGGCCCCTCTGTCATACATAGTGGCTAACAACTCATTTTTTTATTTACACAGTAAGGAGGGTCCCACTTGTTAGCCACACAATTTTAGTAAATCATTTTATTTAGTTTAAACCAGTGAGGCCCACATGTCATTCACACAGGGCTAACATTAATTTAATCTAAATATTTTTTTAGAACTTAACAGGGGTGGGCCTACATGTAAGTCAGAGGTTTTTTTACATCTAATTTTAACAGAGGGGGGGGGGTATGCTAATTAGGGGGTTAGCCCCTAATGCACCGGAGGACCTGCCCCGCGGGCAGTGGCACAGCCGTGCCTTGTGGCCGGCCACACACGGGCTCAGGCCACCGGCGGCCATGGCCGGCGAGGACGCAAGGGGCGGCTGCAGGGGCACACGGGGCGTGGCCAGTGCCAGCGGGCACGCGCACAGGGGCGGCCAGGGCGCGGCCAGCGCGGGCGCAGCGAGTAGAGCTCACAACACGCGGGGGAGCGGCCATGGCAAGGACAGCGGCGGCTGCGCGACGGAGGGGGTCTACGACGGGGGGATATGAAGGGGGAAGGGGGGAATGGAATGCAGCTCACAAAGGGGAGGCGGGTGGTGAGCTCGGGCGAGACGGGGGTGGTCGGAGGGCGCCAAATCGGGCGCCGGACGACGACGTCCGTGGCGGGGAAGATGAGAAGGGGCGGCGTGTACGGGGCACCGTAGCTTGATTCGTTGATGGGGTCGAAGGAGTCGACCACGGCGAACTCCTTGGACATCATGACGCAGTAAGAGGCGGCCATTGGCCACGGCCATGGCGGCGACGCAACCACAGCGGAGCTCGGGCCTGAGCAAAATTAGAGAGAGGGGGAACGAGTGGGGAGGGGGGAGAACTGGATCGCGATCCAGTTTCCACGGGGGAGTGCCGGGCCTTATCTTCATGTGGGGGGGGGGGGCAGGTGAGGGGAAGAGGGGGGACGGCATGGCCTCGGCGTGCTGGCCACAACCATGGATCCACGCAAGGGAGGAACGGGACATGAGAGGGAGATGGGAGAGAGCCAGGGTGGGCTCGGCCCAGGGGGGAGGGTGGGTGGGCTACGCCCTGGGTGTAGGTTAGGATTTCCTATTTTATTTTTATTTCTGTTTTCTTTCTATTTTCTTTTATGTTTTCTATTTGTTTCGTCACATTTAGACTTTGTAAATCATGAGACTTGCTCCAATATTTGTATTACCCTCTGTAGCAATGCTACAAAAACTCTGGTGGCCTAATAAAATTATTTGAATTTTATTTAAATAATAAATGATTTATAAGGATTGAAATGGCTATTGTTTGAATTGTTTAAAATATTTAAACAAGGTGATAAAATACCATTTATATTTTATCAAGACCTACTAACTTTTAGACATTTAATAAAATTGTTTGCACAATTTTTAGTTTAACTTTAATTTCCACTTTGTTTTTGATTCCATCCAAAGGGGTTTGAAAAAGATTTGATTCAATGATGATCAAGCCATGGTTAATCACTGAGCTTAGTCATTAATAAAAAGTGATCACTGTAGCTTGACACCGATGGTGTTGCACCTTGTGCGCATTAGCCTTGGCTCTCCTGTAATCGCCATCTCCAATCAATACTATCGAGCAGGAACGTATCCTCCTGTTAGCCGACGAGCTATCGTCCAACCTGTGCCTCTCATGACTAACCCAGGGTCCCTGACCATGGGATTTGCCGGGGTACATCCCCGTCAATGCCCTTGATGATGGTGATGACGATGAGGATGATCCCCCTTTCCAGGAGGAATTCTCCCCGGCGGAATCTTCCCGTCGGAAAGGTCTTTTCTTCTTTGTAGGTTTCCACCACGGAGTGGCGGCGGAACTCCAGAAACTCTCTCTGTTCTCGGACTTTTAGGTCACGAGGACGATATAGGACAAAGGGGGCACCGGGAGTGGGGCCCACCTCCCAGGCGGCCACCTGGCGCGGCCTAAGGGGGGCGCCACCAGGGCGCCTAGGAGCCTGGTGGTCCCCCTCCGGCTCCACTTTGGCGTGCCCTCGTGATTTTTCCAGAAAGTTCTTCCCCGTGATTTTTAGGTCATTTGGAGATGTGCTGATATGCCCACTCTATGTGCTCTTCTCCCCGCTGATTCCTGCGTCTGTTGTTTCGGCACCAGAAAGTTGCAAACTGTGTAAAACAAGCCAAAACACTATAGGAACATCATCATAACATGAAATATATCAATGAATAGAGGTAAATTATGATGTAAAACATTGATGCATTTTGGACGTATCAACTCCCCCAAGCTTAGACCTCGCTTGTCCCCAAGCGAATACTAAGCTCGATAAATCTGTCCACAAGTTTAGAGAGTGAAGTTTCGATAATAAAAATACGGAAAAGAAGCATCATAATTCCTTCTACTAAACTCAATCATCCTCAACAACAACCTCAACTCATATGGCCCTTATGAAAGAGTAATATCAATTACAATCAAAAGTAAGACCGAGGTGTTGGATATGTGCCCTAGAGACAAATTAATAAAGATATTTGTCACATATCCGTTTTGTTCATAATACGTTTTATACTGTGCTATAACTGTATTACTTGGAAATACTAATACAGGTGTAGTATAAAACATGGTCCGTACTTTAACTCGGATAAACTATCTCATTGGGCAATTGATTGATCAAGCTTTCCTGATCATGGCGACACTTAAGTCCATTGACAATGAGGTCATATCGTTAAGGGGAATGATGTGATGGCGTACACGCACCTAAAGTATTGCAATGTGATCGAGTCACATAGTTCAGCGTTGCTATGACTTTGTAACGTATGGCTTAGTCCTTAGACCGTAACGATCATACGTAATTGTCATCTATGAGGAGACTTTGATTTGTATCCCACCGCTTGACTGAAATATGCTGGCTATAACGGTGCACTTTGGGTATTCTGAAATAGATGGTTGATGAGTATGTTAATAGATCAGAGCGGGATTTGTCAGTCCTCGTGACAGGACATGTACTCTGGGCCCACTCGGTGATATTGCATCAACACCTTGCAAGGACGTGACTAGGTCACAAGAGATGCAATGATCATGGACGAGAGAAGTTGTTTGTTGTGAACGAGATGTGAACACGGTATGTAGGATACCGACGATCAAACCTCGGACAAACAAAGTACCGCAGCACAAAGGGATTACGTCGTATCGTTAACGGTTTCCAAAAGCTATCGAAGTTCATTCGATGAAAGCGTAGGGGCTGTCAAGGATTGTAACCAGGTCCAACTGACTAGTCATTGGTCAATGGGAAGAGTCTCGACCATGTCTGCTGTTTCCCGGACCGTTAGGGTGTTACACTTAAGGGCAATCGATGCATAGGACAGTTACGGGATCAATCGGTGAAATAGGAGGAATCACCGGAATAGTTCCGGAGGAGGACGGAATGGTTTCCAGACATTTTGAATAGTTCAAAATAAAGTTTAATTGTTTTAATAATGTTTTATTATTTAATTATCTGAATTAAATATTTAAAACATATTAAATAAATTAAAAAATGGGAAAAAGGCTAAATGGGCCCATGGGGCCCATTAAGGGAGGAGGGGGTCTCCCCCCTTGGGCTTGGCGCCAAGGGTGGGGCCCACCACCCCCCTTGGCCGGCGCACTCCCCCCCTTGGGAGTTTAGTCCCACATGGGGGAGGGGAGGAGGATGGCACCCCCCTTGGCCTATATAAGGAGGGGTGGACCCCCCTTTTTCCAACACACCAATATCTCCTTCTTCCTCCTTCTCCTTCCCGGAAGTGGACTCCCCTTGTTTGGAGTCTGCACCTGGATTGGAGCTCTCCACCATAAGGCAGGCCATCGTTCTGCTGGAGTCGGGATCCGTAGTCGTCTTTCTTCCGCTGCTCGCCTGGTTCGGGGACCTGGAGGAACATCGATTGTACCGTACGTGTATAATCTCTTCGAGGCACTACACCTGTGGTTCTACTTCGTCGCTGGAGGTTTACCAGGAGTCATCCTCGCCGGTGGTGGTCTTCTACACGACAGGGAGGTCATAGTTCCGAGTCTACGCCAGCCACATTCGCAAGAACGTTTCCCTCTTTTGGTCTTCAAAGGTATGAACACCGATTCCCTCCGTTATTTTACATCGCCATAGCATAGATCTTGGGTTCGGGTACCATAGGTATGAAAAATTTGTGTTTTCTACCCTGTATCCCAACAGTGGTATCAGAGCTAGCTATGCATAGATGTATTGTACGGGTAGAACACATCTAGGATGTGGGCATCAAATCTTCATTCGTTACCCTCCCACGTGTACTCATTTAGCGTTGCGGCAATGTTTGATGAAGCGGCCCCCGACCGACCTTACGCGTTTACGCGATACTGGTTCCACGCTTGACATATGGCTTGTACCATATAAAGTGGCTGGGGGGGTGTCTGTCTCTCTGCATTAGCGATGCGAAGATGTTTGCAACGGAGGGCCCCGACAGGGGTGTAATAGAGACGGATGGGAGACGGTGTTGTGGCATGTTTTTCGCAGGATAGAAACGGTTCTCTCTCTCGAAACCCCTAGCAGCCACGTAAAACTTGCACAAGCTAAAGTAGAAAGGCGTTTAACTTTGCTTTGCATGAAGGGGGGTCATAGGCTATATGATTTACAGTTTTACTTCCTGTTTTATGCTAGTATGCTAGATATATCGACGGTAGCACGAAACATGACCATATCTCACAATACCAACATTGTGTTCTCCCTTGGTGGGCACCGCCTGGAAGGTTCTCCCATATGGCTTGATGCTCCGTACATACCAGAGTTGTCCTACATATTCAACGGAGTTCGCATGAGGTTGGGTTCGGCAAGCCTGGCATATGCAGATATGGCCTTGCTGAACAGCTAACATCAAGGTTCGATTGGCAGGCTTGACGTATGTAGATGCGGGCCTGGAACACAGGAGATCGAAAGGTCGAGCATGAGTCACATGCCTGATGTGATTGGCTTAGAGGCCTACCTGGTTCACATACTGATGGCCGTGACGATCGGGGGAGGTATGGGGGCTGGGATTGTGTAATCACTTAGTTAAATTGAGAGGTGTTTATCTAAGTGGGAGCTTTCTAGAATTTTGAGATTAAATTGAAACTCCACATTATGAACAAAAGTCTAAATATGTATCCTTGTGAATCAACCTTGTAGATGGCAGCACCTCGCCCCTCGTTCAAATTAGGATCATTCCTAGAGAAAGATAAGCTAAAAACAGATGGGACAAACTTCACCAACTGGTTCCGCACCCTGAAGATTCTCCTCGTTCCCCTCAAGATGGCATACGTACTAGAGGGCGCGTTAGGTGACGCACTAGGAGATGATGCCAGTCAGGACGAGAAGAATTTCTATCTCTCCAGGACTGATGATTACAACCTTGTCCAGAGTGGCATGCTCTACTCCATGGAGGCTGAGCTGCAGAAACGCTTTGAGAGGATGGGTGCATATGAGATTATCACCGACCTCAAGGCGGTCTTCGCACCTCAAGCCAGGGCTGAACGGTACGAGGCTTCTGAAGCCTTCTTCTCAGCAAAGATGGACGAGCACGACAGCGTGAGTGAGCACGTAGTCAAAATGTCTGGCTACGTTCAGCGCTTGAATGCTCTGGAATGCCAGATTCCAGATGAACTTGCTGTTGATAGGGTGTTGCAGTCGCTTCCCCCTAGCTACAAAGGCTTTGTGCTGAACTACAACATGCAGGGGATGACCAAAACCCCTTCTGAGTTGTTCGCCATGCTGAAGAGCGCCGAGGTTGAGATCAAGAAGGAGCACGCCGTCTTCGTGGTCAACAAGACCACTGACTTCAAGAAGTCAAGCAGGCGGGAGAAGGCCAAGAGAGGTGGCCCCAAGAGGGATGGCAAGTCAGTTGCCGCTCCTCCCAAGGCACCCAAGCCTAAACCCGGAGTGGAGTGCTTCTACTGCAAGGGTGAAGGTCACTGGAAACGCAACTGCCCCAAGTACCTAAAGGACAAGAAGGCTGGCAAGGTCGCCAAGAGAGACGAAGGTATATTTGATATACATATTGTTGATCTTCTCTTGACAAGCGCTGGGAACACATCCTGGATACTTGATACATGATCTGTCGCTCATATTTCTAATTCCATTCAGGGACTAAGGAATAGGAGACGCTTGCTCAAGGATGAAGTGACGATGCGCGTGGGGAATGGCTATTAAATTGAAGTCTTGGCGGTCGGCACGAAGCATCTTAGTCTCCCTTTGGGATTGGTTTTAGTTCTGAATAATTGCTACTATGTACCCGCGTTGAGTGTGAACATCGTTAGTGGCTCTTGCTTGAAGCGAGACCGCTATTCTTTTAAGTCTGATACAATTGGTTGTTCGATTTATAAGGATGAAATGTTTTATGTTCACGCACCGGAGTTGCATGGTTTATTCGTACTTGATCTCGATGGTGACGTGTGTCACATTAACAATATTGAGGCCAAAAGATTGAAGAATGATGAAGATCACATGAAGATGTGGCATTGCCGACTTGGTCATATTGGTATAAAGCGCATGGAGAAGCTCCATAAGTATGGACTTCTTGAGTCATTGGATTTTGGATCCCTTGATACATGTGAACCATGCCTCATGGGCAAAATGACAAGGACTCCATTCAATGGGATAATGGAGCGTGCAGATGACTTGTTGGGGATCATACACACGGATGTATGTGGACCCATGAACGTCCCCACTCGCAATGGTCTTCGTTACTTCGTGACCTTTACTGATGACTTGAGTAGATATGGGTATATTTACTTGATGAAGCACAAGTCTGAAACCTTTGAAAAGTTCAAGGAATTTCAGAATGAGGTCAAAAATCAACTCGGAAAGAAAATCAAGCACCTTCGATCGGATCGAGGTGGCGAGTATTTTAGTCACGAGTTTGGAAATCATCTGAAGTCTTGTGTCATAGTACCACAACTTACGCCGGCAGGCACACCTCAGAGAAACGGTGTGGCTGAACGACGTAATCGAACCATATTGGATAGCATACGATCGATGATCTCTCATACTGATTTGCCTATGTCATTCTGGGGGTATGCATTAGAAACTGCCGCTCATATTCTTAATAGGGAAATATCCAAATCCGTAAAGACAACACCATTTGAAGAATGGAATGGCACGAAACCTAAGTTGTCTCACATGAAGATTTGGGGTTGTGAGGCTTATGTTAGGAAACTACAGCCTGACAAACTTGAATCCAAGGCGGATAAGTGCATCTTTGTGGGCTATCCCAAGGAAACTTGTGGATACACCTTCTACAACAAGTCTGACAGCAAAACGTTTGTTGCCAAGACGGGACACTTTCTTGAGAAGGAGTTTCTCGCGAAAGAGTTGAGTGGGAGGAAAATAGACCTCGATGAAGTGACTGACCAATCACTCCAATTGTAAGAAACGGCTACGGAAATTGTTCTGGAACCATCTTCCATAGTGGGAGCTGAAGAGAATGGCCAGAACGACATTCATAACGATCATGACATTGATGATGATCATGATGAGAATGAAGAGGAACTTTTTATGCCCCGGAGGTCATCAAGAGTCCGTCAACTTACTGAGTTTTACGGACAGCTTGTGAATGTAATCTCGGCTGATGAGTCGGATGAACCTACAAGTTACAAAGAAGCAATGGAGGGACCCGAGTCCGAGAAATGGCTTGAAGCCATGAAATCCAAAATAGACTCCATGTACACCAACAAAGTATGGACTTTGGTGGATATTCCCGAGGACCGGAAGGCCGTCGAGAATAAATGGATTTTCAAGAAAAAGACTGACGCAGACGGAAACATATCTGTCTACAAAGCTCGACTTGTCGCGAAGGGGTTCCGACAAATTCAAGGAGTTGACTACGAGGAGACGTTCTCTCCTATAGAGATGATAAAGTCTATTCGGATCCTACTAGCAATAGCTGCATATTATGATTACGAGATATGGCAGATGGATGTGAAAACTGCATTCCTAAATGGCAACATTGAGGAAGAGTTGTATATGATGCAACCAGAGGGGTTTGTCGATCCAAGGAACGCTGGTAAGGTGTGCAAGCTTCAACGGTCCATCTATGGGTTGAAGCAAGCATCTCGGAGCTGGAATCTTCGATTTGATGAGGTCATTAAAGCTTTTGGATTTGTCCAAAACGTTGAAGAGTTCTGCGTCTATAATAAACTGAGTGGGAGCTCTGTAGCATTCCTTGTGTTATATGTAGATGACATATTACTAATAGGGAACGATAAGAAATTCTTAGAGGAAGTGAAGGAATATCTGAATGGACAATTTTCCATGAAGGACCTAGGTGAAGCTGCGTACATATTGGGGATTAAGATCTATAGAGATAGACCTAATCGACGGTTGGCCTTGAGTCAGAGCACTTATATTGACAAGATATTGAAAAGGTTCGGTATGGGTAACTGCAAGAGAGGCCTCTTGCCAGTTATAAAAGGTGTCAAATTAAGCGTGACTCAATGCCCAACCACAGCAAAAGAGAAGGAGGAGATGTCCTCAAAGCCCTATGCCTCAGCCATAGGTTCTCCCATGTATGCTATGTTATGTACCAGACCGGATTTAGCGCTGGCCATTAGTATGACTAATCGCTACCAAAGTAACCCGGGAATGGCTCACTGGACAGCAGTAAAGAACATCCTTAAGTACTTGAGAAGAACCAAGGATCTCTTTCTCGTTTATGGAGGAGTTGATGAGGAGCTCACCGAAAAGGGTTACGTTGACGCAAGCCTCGGCTCAGATCTAGATGACTCGAAATCCCAGACGGGATATGTTTTCATGTTGAACGGTGGCGCAATTAGCTGGAGGAGCGGCAAACAGTCAGTCGTCGCCCAATCTACAATGGAGTCGGAGTATATTGCCGCTTGCGAAGCGTCTAACGAGGCGCTGTGGCTAAAGAAGTTTGTGATCGAGCTTGGCGTCTTTTCCAGCTGCACTGACCCCGTGGTAATTTTCTGCGACAACACGGGTGCCATTGCTAACGCGAAGGAGCCAAGAACTCACTCTACAGCCAAGCACATCCTCCGAAAGTTCCATGTGACGCGAGACTACGTCAGGGATGGACACACTAGGATTCACAAGATACATACGGATTTAAACGCAGCAGACCCGATGACTAAACCTCTTCCACAGGGCAAGTTTGAAGAACACCTAGAGACCATTGGTGTTAGATACATACCTGATGTAAACTAGTGTAATTTTTACTCTAGTGCAAGTGGGAGACTGTTGGACATGTGCCCTAGAGACAAATTAATAAAGATATTTGTCACATATCCGTTTTGTTCATAATACGTTTTATACTGTGCTATAACTGTATTACTTGGAAATACTAATACAGGTGTAGTATAAAACATGGTCCGTAGTTTAACTCGGATAAACTATCTCATTGGGAAATTGATTGATCAAGCTTTCCTGATCATGGCGACACTTAAGTCCATTGACAATTAGGTCATATCGTTAAGGGGAATGATGTGATGGACGTACACCCACCTAAAGTATTGCAATGTGATCGAGTCACATAGTTCAGCGTTGCTATGACTTTGTAACGTATGGCTTAGTCCTTAGACCGTAACGATCATACGTAATTGTCATCTATGAGGAGACTTTGATTTGTATCCCACCGCCTGACTGAAATATGCTGGCTATAACGGTGCACTTTGGGTATTCCTAAATAGATGGTTGATGAGTATGTTAATAGATCAGCGCGGGATTTGTCAGTCCTTGTGACAGGACATGTACTCTGGGCCCACTCGGTGATATTGCATCAACACCTTGCAAGGACGTGACTAGGTCACAAGAGATGCAATGATCATGGACGAGAGAATTTGTTTGTTGTGAACGAGATGTGAACACGGTATGTAGGATACCGACGATCAAACCTTGGACAAACAAAGTACTGCAGCACAAAGGGGTTACGTCGTATCGTTAACGGTTTCCAAAAGCGATCGAAGTTCATTCGATGGAAGCGCAGGGGCTGTCAAGGATTGTAACCAGGTCCAACTGACTAGTCATTGGTCAATGAGAAGAGTCTCGACCATGTCTGCTGTTTCCCGGACCGTTAGGGTGTTACACTTAAGGGCAATCGATGCATAGGACAGTTACGGGATCAATCGGTGAAATAGGAGGAATCACCGGAATAGTTCCGGAGGAGGACGGAATGGTTTACGGACATTTTGAATAGGTCAAAATAAAGTTTAACTGTTTTAATAATGTTTTATTATTTAATTATCTGAATTAAATATTTAAAACATATTAAAAAAATTAAAAAAATGGGAAAAGGCTAAATGGGCCATGGGGCCCATTAAGGGAGGAGGGGGTCTCCCCCCTTGGGCTTGGCGCCAAGGGTGGGGCCCACCACCCCCCTTGGCCGGCGCACTCCCCCCCTTGGGAGTTTAGTCCCACAAGGGAGAGGGGAGGAGGATGACACCCCCCTTGGCCTATATAAGGAGGAGTAGACCCCCCCCTTTTTCCAACACACCAATATCTCCTTCTTCCTCCTTCTCCTTCCCGGAAGTGGACTCCCCTTGTTTGGAGTCTGCACCTGGATTGGAGTTCTCCACCATAAGGCAGGCCGTCGTTCTGCTGGAGTCGGGATCCGTAGCCGTCTTTCTTCCGCTGCTCGCCTGGTTCGGGGCCCGGGAGGAACATCGATTGTACCATACGTGTATAATCTCTTCGAGGCACTACACCTGTGGTGCTACTTCATCGCTGGAGGTTTACCGGGAGTCATCCTCGCCGGTGGTGGTCTTCTACACGACAGGGAGGTCGTAGTACCGAGTCTACGCCAGCCATGTCCGCAAGAACGTTTCCTTTTTCGGTCTTCAAAGGTATGAACACCGATTCCCTCCGTTACTTTACATCACCATAGCATAGATCTTGGGTTTGGGTACCGTAGGTATGAAAAATTTGTGTTTTCTGCCCCGCATCCCAACACGAGGAAACTCATCAACTCATGGCAAATATGTCATTGGTCAAAGGATAACTAGTTACTTTTAACTTTTTGCTCTTTCCTTTATATTTTGGTGAGATCATTTGAAGCTTTTGAAAGAACATGTTATTAGTCAAGAAGTGAAAATGATAACACAAAGGAAGATGTTTGATGTAGCAAGGCTTAACAAACAACTTGCTTATCTTAATGATAATGTCAACAAAGATGTAATATGGAAATTCTCAATGAGACAATATAAATGCATGCATCTTTGTCAACATAAGGTGTCTGCTCCTTGTGGGATAGAAAGAAGTGGGTTTACCGACGCAACATAAAAGTAAGGGCTTAGCCCTTCGCAGAGGGAAGTAGGGAAAACTCATGTGCTAGAGCTTTTAAAGGTTTTTAAATCAATAAGATTATAAAATAAGCTTTTGGGAGGTGCATAATTCGTTAATGAATGCTAATAGATAGCCCAATTACTTCTCATGCTGGACAAGTTTCAAGGAACGGCTCCCAAGGTGGGGACGATCACATCCCCTTAGTCTCCTTTGTTTATCACTGCCAAAGTTTTCTGATTTCTCATGAACAAAGCGTGAAGGAGGGTTCGTTTGTTGCTATTATATTTTGTGAGCTGGGCGCACTCATGCCAGTCCCTCCTCGTATTATGGGTTTGCAGATTAGACATGCAATCCCAAGGTAAAGCTTGTCCATCATAAGAAGACCGTGAATTGTCTACTACTTCCTCATGAGGTAAAACAGAGGCACAAAACAAGGAATGCACTATTTTGAAAGTTTAAAGATAGCACATGAATAATATACTTTAGGAGTGGCGGTGAAATACCACAAATAGGAAAGGTATGGTGGACTCTTTGGAAGGTTGAGGTTTCAAGGTATGGGTGCACAAGCAGTATTCCCGCTTAGTACAAGGTTTGGCCAGCAAAGGTTTTTAAAAGCAGACAAATGATGTTGAATTGGATGGAAAACAATATAAAGTCTACATTAGGAATTGGCATGAAACATCAAGTTTTCTTCCTTGTCAACATAACACTTCAAGCATAAGAACATAAAGGTTTTGCCTATGTCGCTACTAGAAAAACTCATGCTTGTTGTTATGACCAAAGCTATGTTTGCCAAGATTAAATAAAGTTTTCAAACTGATATATAAGATCAATACTCCCATAAGAATCGGCATATAATGTCGATTGCGTGAAGAGAATATCAAGTGTAGCGAAGAAACTAATAGATTTGTCATTAATATTCCATCAAAGACACTGCACAATCACGGATACAAGACTCTCTACATAGGAGTGATAGACCTCAATGCAAACACCTATTTTATAAGATAACTTCCCTAAACACGATACGACACTAAACTTGACACAAAGGAAAAAGATAAATATAAAGATATCGGGCACTCCCCCAAGCTTGGAACAAGCTAACGGGTGCCATTACCCATGAAGATTTTACTCTTCATCTACTTGTTGCTCTTCAAGTCCGCTATTATGCGTCGAAGGGTTTTGTTTTGCGCTTCCAACATGGCCACCTGTACTTTAAGCACACGGAAGTCTTTGCAGAATTGGTTAGTAATTCGGTGAACTTCGGATATAGCAGATGACACATGTGGGGCTTCAAGTGGTGAAGCAGTTCCTGAAAGGTTCAGAGAAAGATCATGTTGAGGGTTAACAAACCCCATGAAGACGGGGTTGTTTGAGCTTGATCCTCTTGTTGATGGATCTCCTTCTTGTTGGATTGTGACCATCTTGACTTCCTCTCTAACAGAGCGCTCCATCTCCGCTTGCCTTTCAGCAATTTCTTCCTCCGTAGCCCATCCAACCACCTTCCCTTGGTTGACGTCTTGCTGGACACGAAGAAGACGACGACCCATGTAGTCCTCTTCGCTCGAGTCACAAGAAGACATTGATACGTCCAAAACATATCTATAATTTCTGCTTGCTCCATGCATGTTTTGTGTGATATTGCTATGATCTAGATACACTTTCATACACTTTTGATCATATTTGGACTAACCTATTAACTCAGTGCACCCCAGTGCAGTTCCTGTTTTCTGCTGTTTTTCTATTTCAGTTTTCCCCCATATAAAAAGTGCCAGAAAAATTCCGGGAAAAATACAGAAAAAATCAGCGTTCATGAAGCTTTGAGAAGAGCCCGGGAGGGGCCAGAGGGGAGCCAGCGGGGCCCAGGCGGCCACCCGGCACGGCCCCACCCCTGGCCGTGCCAGGGGGCGCCTGGGGCCCCTGGTCCACCTCTGGCTGCCCCTCTTCGCCTATTTATTCTCCGTCACGGGAAAACTCCAGAAGAGGAACCCTATTCCGCAAACTCGCCTCTGTTCCGCCGCCGCCGCGCTTCCGAGATCGGGAGCACAAGAAGACCTCTTCCCGGCACCCTGCCGGGGGGAGGATTGACCTCCGGGAGTCTCCTCTCCACCATGGATGCTCCCCGGATATCTCGTGAGTAGTTTTCCTTGGACCATGGGTCCGTGATCAGTAGCTATGTGATGTTCTCCTCTCCTCTTTGATCTTCATTGTTTAGACCTCGTGAGCTGCCCTACATGATCGAGGCACCTTTGTAATATTTCAGCTGTTGCTATGCTGAGTTTGGAGGGATCTGATGGATTATGAGATTATGTTCAGATTGTGATAGAGTAATATATTTGGTTTTTATCTCTTATATTTTTGTTCCTAAGTAATTCTTGCATGTTCTCCGTTGCTGTTTATTGCTTTGGCCAAGTAGTAGGTAGTGACTCCAAGAGGGAACGTTGTGCTAGATTGTGGGTTCATGCCCCCCAATAAACATGAGTCTAGGGGATGTGCTGTTGCCACAAGGGGGAAAACAACGGTGCTTGTAACCGCGGTTACAAGGATTGTTTACTTTACGCAAAGTTCTTTTTAATGCAGTTGTCTGTTGCTTTGGGTTTACACTTTGGGTGGGGCTCGCAACTTAATACCAGAGAGATGTTCTGGATAGATATCTCAAGGTGGATGATTAGTAGTAAATGCAGATGGATTTCGGTCTACTTATTTTGGCGTACTGCCCGTGCTTTTGAGCCTCTTCCTTTCTTTTGTAGCATAGTTAGCATTGCGGTGCGTTCATAATCCTGTCAATTTCCCTTCTGTAATTTGTTTACCTCGCATAACAGTTTTATCGTCTTTTGGGAGAGAGACATCACTAGTGAACATCACGTATCCCGGTCCACATCCTCATTACTGTTTCCAAGCTATATTAATGCTTTTACTTGCTATCATTATCCCTTGCGTTTTATCCTTTGTGAACAACAAGACCGGAGAGATTGACAACCTCTCTGAACTTCGTTGGGAACAAAGTTATCTGTGTCTGTGTGCAGGTCCGCGTCAATTGCGCCGCTGACACCTACTTATCATCTCTGGAGTCCTACTGGAGACAAACCTTGGTATCTTAACCGAGGGAAAACTGCTGCTGCACTACATCTCAAACCTTCCACTTGGGGTAACCAACGAAGGGCGAGAAGCCATCAAGCAAGTTTTCTGGCGCCGTTGCCGGGGACTCCGAGTGCTAAAATAGGGGAGTTGCACACTACCCTTTACCTTTGTTTTTTTAGTCTTGTTAGTTTATCTTTCAGTTTTTATCTTTGTGTCTTTTATCAAAATTTACAAAAAAAATCTGCCACACTTGCTGCCACTATGGGTTCCACTGAAAATACCAAGTTGTGTGACTTCACTTGTCACAACAACCAAGACTTTATCTGCACTCCCATTGCCACACCTTCCACTTCAGCTACCTCTTATTAAATTAAACCTGCTTTGCTAAACCTTGTTATGAGAGATCAATTCTCTGGTGCTTGAGATGATGCTGCTTTACACTTGAATAATTTTGTTGAATTATGTGATATGCAAAAGTATAAAGAAGTAGAAGGTGATGTTGTTAAGCTCAAGCTCTTTCCTTTCTCTTTAAGGGGAGATGCTAAAATCTGGTTTCAATCTTTGCCTAGGAATAGCATAGATTCTTGGGATAAGTGCAAAGATGCTTTTATAGGGAAGTACTACCCTCCTGCTAAGATTATCCAATTGAGGAGTAATATTATGAATTTTAAGCAATTGGATAATGAACACGTTGCCCAAGCTTGGGAACGAATGAAATCTCTTGTTAAGAAATGCCCTACACATGGTTTGACTACCTGGATGGTTATCCAGACTTTTTATGCAGGCTTGAACTTTACCTCGCGGAACCTGTTAGATTCAGCCGCGGGAGGAACCTTTATGTCAACTACACTTGGTGCTGCCACGAAGCTTCTCGATGAAATGATGACCAATTATTCCCAATGGCACACCGAACGCGCTCCAACAGGTAGGAAGGTCAATTCTGTCGAGGAAATTACCTCCCTCAATGAAAAAGTTGACTTAATTATGTCTCTACTTACCAAGCAACCCTCTATTGATCCTCATGATGTTCCTTTAAATTCTTTGGTTGCCCAAGAACAAGTAGATGTGAACTTTATTGCTAGAAACAACTTCAACAACAATGCTTATAGGGGAAATTTTGCTAGTAATCCGAGACCGTTTCCATCCAACTATGGGAACAACAAAACCTACCCTAGCAACAAGAACCCCTCCTCTGAATTAGAAAGCATGCTTAGAGACTTTATCACTCCCCTAAAAGCCTTCAACAAAAATGTAGAGGAAAAATTAGCTAGAATAGATAATCTCTCTTTGAAGGTAGAAAGCTTAGCCCTTGATATTGAGATGCTTAAAATTAGAACCTCTCCCCTTGAGGAGAATAAGGCCACTCCTATTAATGCTATCCTGTTACAAATCAATGTAAATATTAGGATGATGGCTAAACTTAAAGAAATATGGGCTAGAGAAAAAGAGGAAGAGGATAGAATTAAGAGCCTTCCTACACACCACACAGTTGCCACTATCCAAATTGTTGAGGACACCCAAACTATTAGCACCCAATGCACTCCTAGTCCCGTTGGAGCTATTAATGGTGATGCTAATACCTCAACCGTAGAAAAAGAAACTCCTATGAACATAGAGGGTTTCAAACAAGTGAGCCTAGATGACACTACTACCACCTTTGATAGTAGTGATATTGATTTTGATATTTGCACCCTCTCAGAAGTTATCAGTTTGCTACACAAAATGTCTAGAGACCCCCACACTAGCACACTTAATCTTGCCTTCACGGAGCATATCACAAATGCTCTCATCAAAGCTAGGGAGGAGGAGCTTAGAGTAGAAGCCTCCATACCTAGGAAGAAAGATGATGGTTGGGACCTATGATCAAAATTAAATTAAATAACTTCTCTTGCTATGCTTTATGTGATGTTGGAGCTAGTACCTCCGTTATGCCCAAAAGAATATTTGATATGTTTGAATTGAAGCCCTTTGAGCCTTGTTCTTTTGGTGTTCGTCTTGTTGATTCTTCCATAAAGAAACCTTTGGGGAAGATCGACGATGTTCTTATCATTGTCAATGAAAACTATTTTCCCGTTGATTTTATTGTTATGGATATAGAGTGTGAACCTTTGTGTCCAATTATTTTGGGACGTCCTTTTCTTCGCACCGTTGGTGCGGTTATTGACATGAAAGAGGGGAATATAAAATTCCAATTCCCATTCAAAAAGGGGATGGAACATTTCCCTAGAAAGAAAATCAAGTTACCTTTTGAGTCCGTTACACGGGCTAGTTATTCTCTTTCTCTTGATAAAACTTGATTCTTCTTTTGCATCATGCCTAGCTAATGGCTTTAAATAAGCGCTTTCGGGAGGCAGCCCGCAATGAATTTAGGTTTTTCTTTTTTATTTTGTTGTGTCTTGATAATTGTTACTACTGTAGCAACATCATTGTATCTTTATTTTTCAGCTTTGTGCCAAGTTATAGCCTCTTACGGCAAGGGAAGTAAAAGTTGTGACATGCTGTCCAGAAAACAGATTCTGTCCTCGTGACCAGAAGAATTCCAGAAAAATCCCAGTTCATCGTTTTGAGCTGAAATTTTTACACAGTATTCTGTATACAATTATGAAACTTCCATATGTTCTGAGTTTTTTTATTTGAGTTGCAGAAGTACCTCTAAAAAATTCTTTACTATCTGCTGTTCTGTTTTTCACAGATTCTGCCACGTTTTGTCTCTCCTAACTTTTGCAAACCTTAAGCTTTCTTTTTATTTGCAAAAACTTTTTGGCACTCTTTAGAAACAGTAGCTATTCAAGAATATCTTTATATCCAGTGGGAAAAATTATTTATTAAGGGTACTAACCTCTCTAATCAGCTTATGATGAGTTATGTATGAAGGGAGTTTTCAAGTGTGCGCTAGAAGATGATGAAAGAAGATCCAGGAGTGTCAAGCGCTCAAGCTTGGGGATGCCCCCATGCATCCCCAATAAATATTCAAGGAGACTCAAGCGTCTAATCTTGGGGATGCCCCCGTGCATCCCCTTCTCCATCAACAATCATCAGTTCGTCCTTCGTCTCACTATATTTTTATCACTTCATGAGTCTAGGGGATGTGCTGTGGCCACAAGTGGGAAAACAACGGTGCTTGTAACCGCAGTTTCAAGGATTGTTTACTTTACGCAAAGTTCTTTTTAATGCAATTGTCTGTTGCTTTGGGTTTACACTTTGGGTGGGGCTCGCAACTTAATACCAGCGATATGTTCTGGATAGATATCTCAAGGTGGATGATTAGAAGTAGATGCAGATGGATTTCGGTCTACTTATTTTGGCGTACTGCCCATGCTTTTGAGCCTCTTCCCTTCTTTTGTAGCATTGTTAGCATTGCGGTGCGTTTATAATCCTGTCAATTGCCCGTCTGTAATTTTTTTACCTCGCATAGCAGTTTTATCGTCTTTTGGGAGAGAGACATCACTAGTGAATATCATGGGACCCCGGTCCATATTCCCATCATTGTTTGCTGATACGTCCAAAACGTATCTATAATTTATGCTTGCTCCATGCTTCTTTTGTGTGATATTGCTATGATATTGATGCACTTTCATACACTTTTGATTATATTTGTACTAACCTATTAACTCAGTGCACCCCAGTGCCAGTTCCTGGTTTCTGCTGTTTTTGTATTTCAGGTTTTCCCATTATTAAAAGTGCCAGAAAAATTCCGGGAAAAATATAGGAAAAATCAGCGTACCGGAAGCTTCACGAACAGCCAAAGTGGGCCCAGAGGGGGGCCAGGGGTGGCCCAGGTGGCCACCTGGCGCGGCCACCCCTAGGCCGCGCCAGGGGGCGCCTGGGGCCCCTGGTCCACCTCTGGCTGCCCCCTTCGCCTATTTATTCCCCGTGACGAGAAACCCTCGAGGACAGAACCATTTTTCGCGATCTCTCCTATGTTCCGCCGCCGCTGCACTTCCAAGATCGGGAGCACCAGGAGCCCTCTTCCCGGTACCCTGCCGGAGGGAGGAATCACCTCCGGGAGCTTCTCCACCACCATGGATGCTTCCCGGATGAACCGTGAGTAATCCACCTTGGACCATGGGTCTATGATCAGTAGCTATGTGATGTTCTCCTCCCCTCTTTGTTCTTCATGGTTCAGACCTCGTGAGCTGCCCTACATGATCGAGGCACATATGTAATCTTTCTGCTGTTGCTATGCTGAGTTTGCCGGGATCCGATGGATTATGAGACAATGTTCAGATTGTGTTTGAGTAATATATTTGATTCTCCTCTTTTATATTTATGTTCTTGAGTAATTCTTGCATGTTCTCCGTTGCTTTTTATTGCTTTGGCCAAGTAGTAGGTACTGACTCCAAGAGGGAGCGTTATGCATGATTGTGGGTTCATGCCCCCTGATGACTAGCTTGAGTGACAGAAACATGAGTCTAGGGGATGTGATGTTGCCATAAGGGAGAAAACAACGGTACTTGTACTTGCGGGTGCAAGGATTGTTTACTTTACGCAAAGTTTTTAATGCAGTTGTCTGTTGCTTTGAGTTTACACTTTGGGTGGGATTCACAACTTAATACCAGCGAGATGTTCTGGATAGATATCTCAAGGTGGATGATTAGTAGGTAGATGCAGATGGATTTCGGTCTACTTGTCTTGGCGTACCGCCCATGCTTTTGAGCCTCTTCCTTTCTGTATAGCATAGTTAGCATTGGTTTGCGCACATAATCTTGTCAATTGCCAAGCTGTAATTTGTTTTACCTCGCATGACCATTTTATCGTCTTTTGGGAGAGAGACATCACTAGTGAATATCATGGGACCCCGGTCCATATTTCCAACACTGTTTACACCCACTATTTATTTTCTGCTTAATTTCTTTTTCTGTTACTATCGCTATCATTATTATCCCTTACGTTTGATCCTTTGTAAACAACAAGGCCGGAGGGATTGACAACCTCTCCGAACTCGTTGGGACAAAAGTTATCTGTTGCGTGTGCAGGTCCACGTCAACCGCCTAATTGTTGGCGCCGTTGTCACCTTCTTGTCGTTGTTGGAGTCCTACTGGAGACAAACCTTGGTATCTTCACCGAGGAGAATTTGCTGCTGTCTACATCTCAACCTTCCACTTTAGGTAACCAACGAGGGGCGAGAAGCCATCAAAGCTAATTTTTGGCGCCGTTTCCGGGGACTCCGCTCTTCAAGATAGGAGAGTTGCACACTATCTTTTATCTTTGCTTTTTAGTCTTGTTAGTTTACCTTTCTGTTTTTTCTTTAGTGTCCTTTAACAAAAATCAAAAAAATAGTTACCTTGCTTGCTGCTACTATGGGTTCCTAGACCGTTCCCCTCCAACAACTATGGGAACAACAACACTTATCCTAGCACCAAGAACTCCACTTCTGAATTAGAGAGTATGCTTAAAGACTTCATCACCACCCAAAAAGCCTTCAATAAGAGTGTAGAGGAAAAACTAGACAAATTAGACAATCTCTCATCGAAGGTAGACAATTTAGCTGTCGGGACCCGGGGTTAGCGTATGAAAGACTCGCTACAACACAATCATATGGAGAGCCGAGAACCGTACCCACTTGTCTAAGTAGACAAGGCCAAGCACAAAACATTCTCGGAAAGCATCGAACGTGAGGGGCATCCCATCCAGGCCGGATGATCAACTGAGATGGGTCCTCATCGTCCGCACACAAGTCTAAATGATATGGGTGGTGAACTCCCATACTCATAGACAAGTTGCCTCAACCATACTATCGATTGTATTATAACCCTTACATAGACTTACTCCAGCCCGATCACTTAGTCGGGGTCTAGGGCGGGCTCGATCATGCATCAAAGTGTGCACGTGATGGAGTCACGAACAATTGCATCGCGATGCCCCAAGCTGCACACATCTAAGGGCCACTTGGTGTATAAAAGACCGCCAGCCAGATCACAACTAAGGTCTCGAAAACCCATACTAAGAAATGCATGATATAATCATACACGCAACACACATGTCTAGTATGAACAACAGGTATCATTGCAATTCTCTACAAAGTTTACATCTTTATTGAAAACTCTTGCAGAGTGCACACAGAGATCACGAGACCGTGATCCAACATAACAACAAGCATGCGGAAGCAAAGTAGGTC
Source organism: Bromus sterilis (assembly GCA_950022295.1). NCBI lineage: Eukaryota > Viridiplantae > Streptophyta > Magnoliopsida > Poales > Poaceae > Bromus > Bromus sterilis. Next base: position 352,769,161 of record OX465597.1, read on the forward strand.
TGAGTACAGACAAGTTTAACAAAGGGCTTAGAGAAGCCTTATTTATAAACAAGCCCTTCACGAGGGAACCAGTCTGCTGACTGGGACTACACTAGCTTGGCTTCAGTCGTCGAGCTCGATGAAGAATCCACCATCGGGGTCAGTGGGTTCATCTAAAACATAGAATAACCAAACGTGAGTACAAAGTCGTACTCAGCAAGACTTACGTAGGAACTATACAACTCATGCACATGTATCAAGGTAAAGGGAGATGTGGTTCATAAGCAGAAGTGCCAGCTTTGACTTGGCTAGTCCTGAACTACGAATACCAGACTTGAGGTAAGAAGCGTACACAAGTCCACTACATGTCTCCCACCAATTACACAACTATGGTTACTTCCTCGACTTCCCCACGAGGAAGCACGCCATAGCACTCACGCTTATCTTGGCAAGTTTTATAAGTATCCATTGAAGTTGTCTAATAATCAAGCTAAGCTTTCCAAGCAATCCCTTACCGCGGACGCGGCTATTCAAATAGTTTTGTTAACTCTGCAGGGGTGTACCGCTACACACACATGACCATCAGTTACCGCCTTTGGCCTCGACACCATTCAAGGGGTGACGGCGAGGATGCTAACCACAACTGTTACCTCATAGCCGATCTAGTCCAAGAAAGCTGCCTACCTGGGTTGGCTACCACTATTGTGAACCCGGACGGTTTACCGAAGTGGACCCAGATGATGTGTGCGTGGTGCATAAGCCGGTCTCGGTTGAGCCGTTCTCTCACCTTGCATCCAGGCCACAAACCTACCAGAACTCCGAACTACTGCGACATCTGGACATCGAAAGGGATGAGTTAGTAGGTTGAGAGGGGTCAGTGAGCCCAATGTGTGGTTGTACTCTTCATCTTGGATCACCACACAAGAACTCGGACTTAGGGCGGTGTTCAACGAGACAACCCACTGTGTACTCCTACACAACCTCTCATCGTTCACCTTGCATTAGGGTAGATTCACCAACACATTTCCACCATCATCAACATGATTGCTACCATCCCGACTCACATAACAGTATCAACATTGTATCACTCTAAGCATGCAATAAGCAGTAACAATGGCAGGGGCCACATGATATCAATCAACTCCTACATCTGCTAGGATTGTGGTTTGCTTACTACTATGACAAAATGATAGGTCATGCAAAGGAATGGGTTCATCTATGCGGTAGAAATGTTATCATGGTAATCATCCTAAACAATGCATAAGCGAGACTGAGAGGGAAGTGGGATTTTATCGACATGATCAATGGGGGTTTGCTTGCCTTCCTGACGAGGTTCAGTATCAGGGTCTTCAATGAAGGGGGTGATCTCGGGTTCTGGCTCCACCTCTATTTGACAAACAACACAAACATCGAAACAATAATAAGACAATGCTCAAACACATGAGTTGAAGCTTGAAACTTGATGTATGTGTCACTGATGTGTGAGTTATTCCATTTAAAAGGAGTATATTGCAAATGAATTACAAATTCAAACTCCAATTTGAATTTCAAAAGAATGCGTATGCAATGTTGCCACTGTTCACCCAATTTTATTTGGTCAAACATGAAAACAGACTGCATATTCAGAATCCTTGCATTTTTCTAATAATTTTAGACATATTATTTGCTACATTTGGAGTTAGGATGAATTTTCTATGAATTTCCAAAGTTTAGCATATTTTCTGCCATTTTCTGAATTTATTTAAAATGGAAAAGCACTTATTGCATCATGCTGATGTCATGCTAGCGTTAGGGGGCCACAGAAAAGGGGGACCCACATGTCATTCTCTCACTATGTTAATTAAAATGATTTAATCAATTTGAATTAAGCCAGAGGGGTTAGCAGGGGCTGGGCCCACATGTCATTCTCACTGCAGGTGGAGCCAGGGGAGATTAAGGCCTGGGTTAAGCTAATGGCGTCGTCGGCGTGCACTGTTCGCTGGAGCACGTCGGGATTGCGCTGCAGTGCACGGGAGAGGGCATGGAGGCCATGGCTAGGTTCATGGGGTTCCCGCGCGTCGAACGGTGCAAGCTAGGGATCGAGGGGAGGTGTAGAGCGACGACAGCGACGAACTTGGCGGCGACAGAGAATCGACGAGGTCGGAAGTGGGGCTAGAGGCCACGACTTGAAGCTGGGATGGGCGCGTTCGAAAGCTTGCACGCTCGGGAGCCATACGTGTGCTCTGGTGGAGTCGATGGGGCACTGGGGCACCCTCGACGTCAACCTCGGCGGCGACGTGCTCTGGCCCTAATGGTAGATCCGGCTAGAGGGCAAGGGAAGGGGCACCAGGTTAGGGGAAATGAGCAGGAGCTCACCATGGTTCTGATGGAAGAGACGGCGAGGCCGGGGAGGCTGTGTGGCCGGAGAATTTGATGACGGCGACGCACGGGTCCGGCGAGGAAGATCTTGAGGCGGGCGTCTCCTTCTCTGGGCCTTGGCTCGATTCCTTGCTGCAGCTCGACGGAGTCGTGGACGGGGAAGACGATGGACAAGGTCCCCCGGGCTCTAGGTTACGGTGGCCACAGCGGTGCACGACGGCGCTCTCTGCTAGGGTTCGCGGCGCGAAGAACAGACGAGGAGGAGGAAGGGGAGCTGGGCTCTGCGAGGGGGAAAGGGAAGCGGTCGTCCACAGCGTCTCTCTAGCGCGATAAGGACGCCTGGGAGGCCTCTAGGCAGGCAGGCAGCTGCCGTCGGCGTCGGCATGCACTCCAGCGAGCTGCTTGCCGCGCCGGGGAAGAAGACAAACAGGGGCAGCGGGTTGGGCCGGCTTGGTGGGCTCGGGGGGGGGGATTAGTTGGGCCTCTTTGGCCAGGTCAGCCCTTTTGTTTTTATTTTCTGTTTAATATTTCCTTTCTTTTTATGTTTATTTGTTTTGGCTCTGCTAAAAATAGCAAACCATTTTATAAAATGCTGAAACTTTTTATATGGCCTCACAATATAATAGGCTAGCCACTTGTAAAGTTTGAACCTTTTTAAAATTCAAATTATTTGAACTTTAATTCAAATAGGGGTTTAAATTTCAATCCATGCTCCTGTTTGAATATTTGAAAAATCCATGAGCATGGGGTTGGTCCCACATCACTTGATATGTGATCACACTCATTTATGAGACTTTTCAAAACTGCAAAAAGGAATTTTTGGAGCAACTTTTATTCTGGCCATTTGAATTAAATTCATCTGGGGGGGGGGGGGTTCTTCTCCCATTTCAATTTCTTTTGAAAATTTTAACATGATGCAAAGTTTCTTGCTAACCCTAGCACATACCTAACAGAGCGTTCTGACATTAGCCCATGAAGTAGAATTGCTTAAAATTAGAACTTCTCCTCTTGAGGAGAGAAAGGTCACTCCTATGAACGCTATTCAAGTGCAAATTAATTAAAACATTAGGATGATGGCTAAACTTAAAGAGAGATGGGCTAGAGAAAAGGATGAAGAAGATAGAATTAAGAGCCTTCCCACACACCATACCATTGCTACTATCCAAGTCGTTGAGGATATCCAAACTCTTAGCACCCAATGCACCCCTAGTCCCATAGGACCTATTAATGGTGATGCTATGACCTCAACCGTAGAAGAAGAAACTCCTATGACTATAGAAGCTACCAAACAAGTGAGCCTAAAGGACACCACTACCACTTTACTTGATAGTAGTGACCTTGATTTTGATAATTGCACCCTTTCGGAAGTTATTCGTTTCCTTCACAAGATGTCTAGAGACCCCCACACTAGCACACTTAATCTTGCCTTCACGGAGCATATCACTAATGCTCTCATTAAAGCTAGGGAGGAGAAGCTTAGGGCAGAAGCCTCCATACCTAGAAATCTAGAAGATGGTTGGGATCCTATGATTAAAATTAATTTGAATAACTTTTCTTGCTATGCTTTATGTGATGTTGGAGCTAGTACCTCTGTTATGCCCAAAAGAATGTATGATATATTTGAATTGAAACCTTTTGACCCGTGTTCTTTTGGTGTTCGTCTTGTTGACTCTTCCGTAAAGAAACCTTTGGAGAAGATCGATGATGTTCTTATCATTGTCAATGACAATTATGTTCTCGTTGATTTTACTATTATGGACATTGAATGTGAACCTTCTTGTCCAATTATTTTGGGACGTCCTTTTCTTCGCACCGTGGTTGCTATTATTGATATGAAAGAAGGGATTATCAAATTCCAATTCCCTCTCAAGAAAGGTATAGAACACTTCCCTAGAAAGAATATTAATTTGCCTTTTGAGTCCGTCACACGGGCTAGTTATTTTCTTGATGAGACTTGATCTTTTTGCATCAAGCCTAGCTAATGGCTTTAAAGAAGCGCTTTCGGGAGGCAGCCCGCAACGAATTTAGGTTTTACTTTTTGTTTTCCTTCTGTTTTTAGTGGTCTTGATGATTGTTACTACTGTAGCAACATCATTGTATCTTTACTTTTCAAGCTTTGTGCCAATTATAGCCTCATATGACAAGGGAAGTGAAAGTTGTGACATGCTGTCCAGAAAACAGATTCTGTCCTTATGACGGGAAAAATCATAGAAAAATCCCAGTTCATCTTTTTGATCTGAAATTTTTACACAGCGTGCTCTATGCAATCACGTAACTTTAGTATGTTCTGAGTTTTTTGATTTGAATTGCAGAAGTATCCTTAAATAATTCTTTTCTACCTCGTGGTCTATTTTTCACAGATTCTGTCCTGTTTTGCCTTTTCTTAATTTTGCAAACCTTAAGCTTGATTTTTCTTTGCAAACACTTGTTGGCAATCTTGAGAAACATTAGCTCTTCAATAATATCCTTATTTCCAGTCGAGAAAAAATATTTTATTATGGGTACTAACCTCGCTAATCAGATTATGATGAGTTATGTATGAAGGGAGTTTTCAAGTGTGCGAGGGAAGATGATGAAAGAAGATTCAGGAGGGTCAAACGCTCAAGCTTGGGGATGCCCACATGCATCCCCAATAAATATTCAAGGAGACTCAAGCGTCTAAGTGTGACATCCTGGCTTAATAGGAATGATAGAATACTCATATCAACAAGGTGCACCTTCTTTTCCGGGAGCCCATATCCAAAGAACTCCAAAGTTAAGCGTGCTTGGCTTGGAGCGATTTGAGGATGGGTGACCGACCGGGAAGTTGTTCCCGGGTGCGCACGAGTGAGGACAAAGTGCGCAGGAAAGACTAGTGTTGGTCTGTGGGGACAGTCTAGATCCCGCCAGGCGTACGCCGGGAACCGGTGGGTGTGGCCGGGGCGTAACACTAAGCTTGGGGATGCCCCCATGCATCCCCTTCTCCATCAACAATTATCAGTTCGTCTTTGGTTCCACTATATTTTTATTACTTCATGCGTTCTGTGCTATGTTTGGAGCATCTTGCTCTTTATTTCCTTTTTAGTTTTCTTTAGCTTTGCTTGCTGTTTATAACAAGTTAGAACCCAGATTTCTTTGTGTGGGAGAGAAACACACCCCACTTTCAAAACCTAGAACACATCATAGGATTCTTCATGCTTATCTTTGCTGTGTGTGTTCTTTATCTTTTTCATAGCTACTGTCATGCTTAGCTCTTAGTTTTCATGCTTACCTTTTTAAGAGATTTTGTTTAGTTTGTTGCTGGAAATCTCTTGATTTTTCATGTTTATCTTGTTTAGAGAGTTTTCCTGTTGCACTGAGTTGTGTGTCTTGACTTGAAGTAGGTAATTGAGGTTGCTATTCAATTGTAGTAGTAACTTGCAATAGTTTTGAGGTGTTTCTATGAGTAATGTTTGGACTTTTGGTGTCAAGAGCTTTAGCCTATTAGTGATAGATGTCGTATTTTGGGCAATCCGTGTTTATTTTCAAAACTTACAAAATTAGTTGAGAACTTTAGCTGCTAGATGGATCACTACTCTTTGGAGGGATCGAATATTAGAGTACACTCACGTACCATGAGTCGAGGATGCGCAAGGATAACCAAACCCCCATACACTCCTCCTCGGGGAACTTGTCTCTTTGTGAACCTCCTTATTATATTGAGAGTTACCGATAATAAGTGCATGAGTTCTTCAGACTAATGTGAGTATTCGAAAGTTGACACTTCCACCTACCCATATTTTTCTAGCCTCTCATGTGTCGTGCATTGCCTCCTTCTCACTCTGAGAGTTGGCGTCCACCTTCGCCGGTACATCCAAATCCTTGGCACGATACGCTCTGTCATCATAAGCCTCATTATATCCTTCCTCAAAACAGCCACCATACCTACCTATCAAGGCATTTCCATAGCCTTTCCGAGATACATTGCCATGCAACATCCACCTTCTCATGACTTGATCTTCATGTCATACATGCTTTTGCTTGATCGATGAGCCGCATGCTAGTTGGGCCTTGCCCTAATCATTGCTACATGACGCGCTAGTATCATTGCATATCCTGCTACACTGGCAGAGGCATACATTTGCATACTTCATGATAGTTACATTTTCTTTATGATGAGTACTTTTGTAAAGTGTGAAAGATCTTCTATACTTCTTGTAATATATAGAGTGTTGCCCCTAAAGTGAGGAAAATATCCCAAAGAGGACAAAATCAAAAGATCCCAAAGAGGACAAATGAGAGAAATAGAAAGAGCCATTGAGGCCACCAAAAAAAATACAAAAAATAGAAAAAAGAGAAAAATAAATAAAAGAGAGAAGGGGCACACTACTATTCCTTTTGAGAGATCCACACTCGTACTCCCTCTTATATCTTGTACTCCATAGAGATTATCATTCATGCATATAGCTATGTGGGGACCTTCACACTATAGAACTTGGATTGTATATTCCAATGATGATCCTCCTCAAATGAGCTCTAGGTCTTCTTGAGCAAGAAAGTTGGATGCACCCCCACTAGTTCCATTGGAGAGCTTACCTTAGCTCATATGTGCATCCGTTGCATGGCAATCCCTACTCCTCACATTATATCTATCATTTGGCTTTCTCTCACCTATGATTGTCCTCATTGATGTGAGCCTTTCTCACCTTTTTGTCTTCCTCCTCCACCATATTCTCTCTTTGCCATCCTAAGTGTCAACTTTCTTGCTTACGCTCATCCATTGCATGAGTGCTCAAAATATCGAAAAGGAGTGGATCATTTTGACTTGTACCTGGCTAGTGGTCTGGGGATGAGTCAAGATAAGATTCTAAAGAAGACCAAGTGTGAAACTTTAGTAGATTGAGTTATCAACACAAAAGTACTTTTTTCTCGTAATCCCCATCCCCTTTCTTGCACGCAAACACCATTTGGAGACATTCGAGTCACGGACAGCGAGAGCTCTTGCACCTTTATGTTCTTATGTTGCTTGTTTCAATGCTAATATAGACTCTTGCCTGTTATGACCTGAATTGAATTACACGCCTTGATTGCTTTACTTAAAAGTCTTATATGGTTGGTATCTTGTCACCACAAAAATTATGCTTGTTATCATTTACCTACTCGAGGACGAGCAGGAATTAAGCTTGGGGATGTTGATACGTCCAAAACGTATATATAATTTATGCTTGCTCCATCCTTCTTTTGTGTGACATTTCTATGATATTGATGCAGTTCCATACACTTTTGATCATATTTGGACTAATCTATTAACTCATTGCACCCCAGTGCCAGTTCCTGGTTTCTGCTGTTTTTGTATTTCAGGTTTTCCCATTATTAAAAGTGCCAGAAAAATTCCGGGAAAAATATAGGAAAAATCAGCGTACCGGAAGCTTCACGAAGAGCCAAAGTGGGGCCAGAGGGGGGGTCAGGGGTGGCCCAGGCAGCCACCTGGCGCGGCCACCCCCTAGGCCGCGCCAGGGGGGGGGGGGCGGCTGGGGCCCCTGGTCCACCTCTGGCTGCCCGCTTCGCCTATTTATTCCCCGTGACGAGAAACCCTCGGGGACAGAACCCTTTTCGCAATCTCTCCTCTGTTCCTCCGCCGCCGCGCTTCCTAGATCGGGAGCACCAGGAGCCCTCTTCCCGGCACCCTGCCGGAGGGAGGAATCACCTCCGGGAGCTTCTCCACCACCATGGATGCTTCCCGGATGAACCGTGGGTAGTCCACCTTGGACCATGGGTCTATGATCAGTAGCTATGTGATGTTCTCCTCCCCTCTTTGTTATTCATGGTTTAGACCTCCTAAGATGCCCTACATGATCGAGGCACATATGTAATCTTTCTGCTGTTGCTATGCTGAGTTTGCTGGGATCCGATGGATTATGAGACTATGTTCAGATTGTGTTTGAGTAATATATTTGATTCTCCTCTTTTATATTTATGTTCTTGAGTAATTCTTGCATGTTCTCCGTTGCTTTTTATTGCTTTGGCCAAGTAGTAGGTACTGACTCCAAGAGGAAGCGTTATGCATGATTGTGGGTTCATCCACCCTGATGACTAGCTTGAGTGACTGAAACATGAGTCTAGGGGATGTGCTATTGCCACAAGGGTGAAAACAACGGTGCTTGTACTTGTGGGTGCAAGGATTGTTTACTTTACGCAAAGTTCTTTAATGCAATTGTCTGTTGTTTTGAGTTTACACTTTGGGTGGGATTCGCAACTTAATACCCGCGAGATGTTCTGGATAGATATCTCAAGGCGGATGATTAGTAGGTAGATGCAGATGGATTTCGGTCTACTTGTCTTGGCGTACCGCCCAAGCTTTTGAGCCTCTTCCTTTCTTTATAGCATAGTTAGCATTGGTTTGCGCACATAATCCTATCAATTGCCCAGCTATAATTTGTTTACCTCGCATGGCTATTTATCGTATTTTGGGAGAGAGACATCACTAGTGAATATCATGGGATCCCGGTCCATATTTCCAATACTGTTTACACCCACTATTTATTTTCTGCTTTATTTACCTTTCCGTTGCTATCACTATCATTATTATCCCGTACGTTTGATCCGTTGTAAACAACAAGGCTGTAGGGATTGACAACCTCTCTGAACTTGGTGGGACCAAAGTTATCTGTTGCGTGTGCAGGTCCACGTCAACCGTCTAATTGCTGGCGCCGTTTTCACCTTCCTGTCGTTGTTGGAGTCCTATTGGAGACACACCTTGGTATCTTCACCGAGGGAAATTTGCTGCTGTCTACATCTCAACCTTCCACTTTGGGTAACCAACGAGGGGCGAGAAGCCATCATTTACACGCTCATGTATTTTCTAGCTTTTACTTTCATTTGCTATCATTATCATTATCCCTTGTGTTTGATCCTTTGTAAACAACAAGACCGGAGAGATTGACAACCTCTCTGAACTTCGTTGGGAGCAAAGTTATTTGTGTCGTGTGCAGGTCCAGGAGAAGCAAGTGATTCTTTTTAGACGGCGCATCACTTGCCGAACCACCTACTTATCATTGCCGGAGTCCTACGGGAGATAAATCGTATCCTCTACATAGGGGAAATTTGCTGCTATCCTACATCTCATCTTCCACTTGGGGTAACCAACGAAGGGCGAGAAGCCATTATCACTTCCACGCCATCAAGCAAATTTCTGGTGCCGTTGCCCGGGACTCCGAGTGATAAGATAGGGGAGTTTCCCACTAACTTTTACCTTTACTTTTTAGTCTTGTTAGTTTACCTTTCAGTTTTTATCTTTGTGTCTGATACGTCCAAAATGCATCACTATTTTATATAGTAATTCTTTCCTATTCATTGATATATTTCATGATATGATGTTGTTCTTATGTTGTTTTGGCTTAATTTACACAGTTTGCAACTTTCCAATGCCGAAGCAGCAGACGCAGGATTCAGCGGTAAAAAGTGGACGCTGAGTTGCTGAAGAGGAATACCTCCAAATTACCTGAAAATCGGCGGAGGGTATTTTTCCAGAAGAATGACGAAGACACGCCGAAGAGGGGCCACAGGGTGCCCAGGCGGCCACCTGGCGCGACCCCCACCCTGGCCGCGTCGGGAGGGCGCCTGGACCCTTGGGGCCACTCCCGGCTCCCCCCTTTGGCCTATATATCGCACGTCATCTAAAAACCCTAAAGGGGAGAGAGTTTTCGGAGTTCCGCCGCCGCTCCGCGGCTGAAACCTACAGAGGAGAAAAGACATCTCTGACGGGCAGATTCCGCCGGGGAGAACACCCCCGAGAAGGGGAGATCGTCGCCATCGTCATCACCATCGTTACGGGCATCATTGAGAACATCATCCCCACCATCCAATCTCACCTCACAAGTCCAACTTGTGTTGTAATCTGTACTATCTATCCTCTCTACTCTACCGGTGTTGATTACTACCGTGTGATGAATGCTATTGTGTTTTGTTGGAGAAATATCATTGTGTCTAGATTGTTTATCATCTATTTATCTCCACTGATCATGATCTCTTTTATGTCTTGTGAATAGTTACTTTAGTTCTTGAGGACATGGGAGAAGTCTAGTTGTTAGTAGTCATATGAAGTTGAAGTAATATGTGTTGTTTGATATTTAAGTTGTGTTGTTATCTTCCTAGTGGTGTTGTGTGAGTCGAACACTCAACACTTCGCCTTATCAAGGACCCAGGGGAATGCATTGTGTACAAAGATTGCTTACAGTGGGTTGCCGGAGTGACAGAAACCTGAACCCCAGTTCGCACGCTTTTGCACAAGGGAACAATGGATCATCGATCGTATTGGTATGGTTTTTTTTCCAGCTTTTAGTGACAGTAGGGGCACCCCCCTACTGCCTTTGTATTAAATCAACCACAGGGAGCCAATTACATTGAGAGATGGATTTAGAAGGTGGGGGTTGGAGAGGGAGGGGGTGGAGAGAAGACTAAACTCTAGGGTGTAGTCAGAAAGCTTCAAAAAAAAGGCTCAAAGGCAGATCAGAAAATTCGTTATGTAGGGTCCTAGGTCCTCTTTATTCCTATGCCTCAGCAGATCAAAGTCAGTCTTGAATCTTTGGATCCAGGAGCCCAGCGATGGAGCAACACCTCTAAAGTGTTTGTTATTCCTCTCTTTCCATAAGCTCCATGCCCCAACAATAAAAACTTCCCTGAACATGGGCCTGGTCCATAGCCTCTTCCCTCCATGTATGATCTCAAGTCTGTTCCCAGACAGCGGCCAGTCCATGCCCAATCTGTCCCTACACCGACGACTGAACGGACATGTGAAGAAGAGATGCTCTCCGTTTCTTCAGGTGGATTGTTACAAAGGAGACATCTATAATTGTTGTCCTGTAGGGTCATTCCTCTTCGCCTAAGCATATTCCTGGTGTTTAGCCTATCTTCTAGCAGTAACCATGAGAACACCTTCCATTTGTTGGTGCAGCTAGAACGCCACACCCAAATAAATGCCACATCAGCCACCTCCTCCCTAAAGCAGTGGAGGTAGTATTTGCGGGAGGTAAACCGCCCACCCTGCCAGATAGTGTTCCACGCATCCTTGGACCCAGCCGTCATCACAGTGTGCTCAGCAGCTTGCTGCAAACTACGCAGTTCATCCATCGCTGGTTCTGACAGTGGCAGGTGGAAATTATCCCCAAGCGAGGGGGCAGTTAACAGACTCTGCACCGAGACATCTTCATCCTTCGCATATGAGAACAAACGCGGGAAATCCTCTGACAGGGTGTTGGATAGCCAGCAGTCTTTCCAGAAAAGAACAGTGCTACCATCCCCAATGTCCACCGTCGTGATCGCTCTATAGAATGGAGCAAGTTGGATGACGTCCCTCCACCAAAATGATCCGCATGCACCTGTAGCATGGGGGATCCCCCTAGCGTAGTGCGCAGACCAAACCAGCTGAACCCAAGGCACGTCAGCCTTATTATAGAATTTGTGCAGTTGCTTGAGGAGCAATCCCTGGTTCTGACACCTGAGATCTATGACACCCAGCCGTCCTTTGGATTTTGGACGGCAGACTAGCTCCCATGCAGCAGGCGAATATGTCCTGGAGTTCCTGTCTTCCGATTTCTTCCACAGGCAGTGACGACGCAGCTTGTCTAGGTGATCAATCAGTTTCGGCGGCAGCCGAATAGAGCACATAGTGTATATGGATAGGGAAGTGATGACAAAGTTCACAAGCGTGAGTTTAGAGCCATAATCGAGTAGGGAGGCAGCCGTAGACAGTCTCCTCTCCACTGACGCGATCATTGGCATGAAATCACGGACCGTGGGCTTGCTGGTGCCGATGGGCAACCCTAGGTACGTGAATGGCATGCTCCCCACCTCGCATCCGAGAAGCCCTGCAAGGACGGCAGTGGTGTCCGCAGGAACATTGATAGGCACAAGAGTGGATTTGGAGAAATTGATTCGCAAGCCCACCGTAGTCGCGTAGTCCTGCAGTGTGTGTTTGACCTTCAGGATCTGGTCTTGCTCTGCAGGCAACACCAGGATGGTGTCGTCCGCGTATTGGATCACAGGGTAGTCGTCAGGAGCGTCGATTGGAGGCACTAGATCACCCATCCGCATTTGGTCATTGATCGCCGCCTGCAGCAGATCAGCCGCGAGAACGAACAGTAACGGTGACAGAGGATCACCCTGACGCACACCCCTGCAGCATTTGAATTGGCGTCCAGGTGCTCCATTGAGCAGAATGGACGATTTACCTGAAGAGAAAATGGCTTCCATCCACCCCAGCCATCTGGGACAAAAGCCCATGCATCTCATGATCTCTATCATCGGTTTGTGCTCGATTGTGTCAAATTCTTTGGCGAAGTCAAGTTTCAGAACAACAATCGGTTTGCCAGAGGCCCTGCACTGATGGAGGAATTCAAACGCCCAGCCGAGACAGTCTTGTATAGATCTCCCTTTCAAAAAACCATACTGATTGGCGTGAACCAGCCCTAAGATGAACTTTTGCAAACTGTCAGCAAGAAGTTTGGTGATGATTTTCAGGCAGCAGTTAAGCAAGGTAATGGGACGGTAGTCAGTCGGTGTTGCTAGCGACTGAATTTTTGGTATCAGTGTGATAAACCCATAGTTGAGATTCTCGAGCTGGAGTCCACCAGCATGAAAATCATCACAGATTTTTTAGAAATCCTGCTTGATAATGTGCCAGCAGAATTTCAAAAAACCACCACTGTAGTCATCCGGACCGGGAGCCCTGTCAGCCGGCATACATCTGACAACCTCGTCAATTTCTGCATGAGAGAAAGGTATTGACAGAGCCTCCAGTCCCTCAACCCTTTTAATGAGATGGTTAGGATTTTGCCTTAATTACTATCTTGTATTTGTGGATGCTTGCAAGGTTTTTAATAATAAGAGTGCACTTATCTTAGTCTAGATGGTGTACTAGCATAGATCCACCCACTCAACACTTATCAGCACAACACATAGTACCGAGACGGAATATGGCGAAAGCACGTGACTATTTCTCCCGTGTGTCCTCAAGAACGCTTTAGCCTTTATAAGTTCAGTTGCTAGGCCTGTCTTTTGCTCAAAGGATCGGACCACTTGTTACTCTTTAGTGCCTTTCACTTTGCTCGCTTTTACCTTTTTGTTGCTTATACCGAAAACGCCTAAAAACACTACTGGAATTCAAACACACCTTTAGGTGTCGGCAAAGAGCTTTGCCGTCTGTCCCCAGACGACACAACTCTTGTCAGCCGTTTCTTCGGCAAAGAGGTGCTTTGTCGTCTGCATATAATCGACGGACGGCAAAGACCTTTGCCGATCGTATACTGGCAACAACAAGAGCATGACGACAAAAATATTACAAGCCCCTCCGTCAGGCCGTTAACGACGAGGTGTGCCGTCTACCGATAGACGACAAAGAAATGGTGACGTCATCAGGATGTCACCTCTCGTTAGATCTTTGCCGTCTGTCAGACAGACGGCATAGTAATGTTCTTTGCCGTCTGCCAGCTATAGGCAGACGACATACTGACCAAATGGTCACCCAGTCTGTTGCCAGATTGCACAGCTGGGTGACACGTGTTCTCTTTGCCGACAACAAGCAGACGACAAAGATCTTTGCCGACAGCCTACAGATGGCAAAGAGGCTGCATAACCACTGTTTTTTTCGTTTTCTTATAATTCCCTGCATTTGACAAATAAAAATATATATACATATATACCAACAGTACCAGAAGCACATATCACATCTCATCAAGTGATCCAAACACATAATGAACATCAAGTGATCTATAGTCTCCAAATAAACAATGAACATCAAGTGATCTATATACATAGTGCACACAAGTGTCAAACACATACATCACAAGTCTCAAAACAAACAAGTATACTACAAGTGAAGAAGCACCACTCCATGAATGCATGACTCCCGTGAAGATAATCTGCAAAATGAAAGAAAAAAGTTAGAAGAAGAAGAAGAAGAAGAAAAGAAGGAGAGGAAGAAGAAGAAGAAAGAAGAGAAGAAAGAAGGAGAGGAAGAATAAGAGAAGAAGAAGAAAATGAGAAGGAGATGATGAAAAAATTAATAAGAAGATGATGCATGGTGAAGAAGATGAAGAAATAGCCTCCATTTTTTAGCTAATTTAGCTAATTATATCATGTTTTAGCTAACTTAGCTAATACTGCCATTTTTTAGCCGACTTAGCTAATTATACCATTTGTTGAGCTACTATGCCAGTTTTTTGAGATAACTAAGCTAACTATGATATGTTTTGAGATAACTAAGTCTAACTAAGTTGACTATGTCAGTTTTTGAAGTAACAAGCTAATTATGCCCTTTTGGTGCAAAATAAGAAAAGTATGACATTTTTCGGATAAATATAGGAATTCTAAAGGTAAGTATGGAAGAAAACTTACCGGAGTGTAGCCCTCAAGGCTGAGGTGGCTGAGAAGCATCAGTCGGGTTGCCCGAGGTTGACGGGGGACAAGGGTCATGGGATGCAGCCCGAGAGTTATGCTGCACGAAAATATCAACTAGCGGTTAGCATGATGCCACTCAATAAGGTCTTGATGATCATTGAAAGATACTCACCGTCCCCACAGGAAAAATGATCGGCATCGGTAGAGCGGCCTGGCCAGTCTTCTCGCACATAGTCTACACATTTGTTTCCACAAGTCAATCATATTAGTTCCTAATATAAACAAACATTATAACATGCATTCTTTGGGTGAATATGAACAAGTGACTTACCACGATGAGCTCGTACAAGGCCCGGTTCTATGCATCGTGGCGTGCCGCGGCCTCCTCAAGATCCTTCGCCGTCCTCTCCTCCGCAAACCGCTCTCTCTCTGCTGCCTTCTCCTCCGCCAACCACTCCTTCTCGTCGAGTAGTTGCTGGGTATTTTTTCGCTCTCTCTCAAGAGCTTCCTGCAACCCCACTCCTGTAGTTAGCACTGTAATATTCGATGAGTGAACACAAGAATGCAAGTCCTTATGGCTAACCTCGATAGCGAGATCGACTGGTCGCGCACGAGTCTTTATAGCAGGAGAAGAGCTCGTTTGGCGCGCCTTGATCTCAGGAAGAATCCTATTGCACTGAATCAACTTATCTCCAATGGCCATGGCGCCTTCCGCCACCAGAGATCATCACCAGCTCCGGGTCAATAGGCTTCCCAACCGGGGTATAATCCTGCCCGTGCTTCTCCTTCGCCATCTCAGTATAAGCCTTCATCTTACCGTAGGCGGCAACGTTGGTGAAAGTCGACGGAGTGGCAATATCCGACTCTAAGAGTGCCTTGGCCTTCTTCTACGACACTGTATGGGCCATGCCATAATTGTCAAACACCCCAAGCGGATCTGTTTTATTATGCTCCGCCTAAAAGACAAATAAAAGCACAATATTAGTAAACGGCTAAGTTGTGGGTGCGTAAAAGACAATATTAGCAAAGAACACATACCCATTTTTGCCCGTAACCAGCTAAGTTGCGACTGCCTTGATGGTGTGGCACACCAACCATCTCGGCGGGCCGGTCCTTGGCATTGTTGTGGGTGGCCAACCAGGCTTCTGAGCACCACTGGTCCACAATGACCTCCCAACAATCCATCTTATCCGCACACCATCTCGGTGGCGCCAAAGTTAGTAAACAGGAAGATTAGCTATTATAGGCCTAGCTAGATAGGAATCAAATCAAGGAAACTAAAAGACGCAAGAAGGGGTTACCATCATGTACTGGTCCCTCGTCAGATACTTCTTTCGACATTCCGACTTGCTACGCTTATGTCAGAACCCTCTGTTAGGTATGTGCTAGGGTTAGCTAGTGCCTTTGCATCATGTCAAAATTTCAAAAGAAATCTTGGAAATCAAATTCAAAATCAAAATGGGAGAAGGAACACCCCCAGATGAATTAATTCAAAAGGCCAGATAAAAATCTTTTCCAAAAAATTCATGTTAGAGTTTTGAAAAGTCTTATAAATGAGTGTGATCACATATCAAGTGATGTGGGACCCACCCCATGCTCATAGATTTTTCAAATATTCAAACAGTACCTTGGAATTAAAGAAATACCCCTATTTGATTTAAAATTCAAATCATTTGAATTTTAAAAATGTTGAAAGTTTATGAGTGGCTAGTCTATATTATTATGAGGCCATGTAAACGTTTTCAGCATTTAATAAAATGATTTGGTATTTTTACCAAAGTCAAAACAGACTACAGAAAAGAAAAACAGAAAGGAAAGATTAAACAGAAAAAGGAAAAGGATTTACCTGTCGCCCAGGCGAGGCCCATCAGGCCCAGCCCACCCGAACCGTTCTGTCGTCTTCCACCCCGCGCTGCCAAGCAGCTCGGTGGCGAGGCGCCGACGGCGTGGACGCCACCGCGACGTCTTCGACCTTCCAGGCCGCCCCGTGCCGTCTTCTCGTGTCCTGGAGAACCGCCTTGAAGCCGTGAATCATTTCCCCCTCCTCTCTCGTGCTCTCCCTTCCTCTCCTCGTTTTCCCCTTCTTCTCCGAGAGCAGCCGCTGCTCGCCGTCGCAAGAACTCGCGGCCACCGTGCCCTAGAGCTTGAACCAAGGTGTCCCAGCGCTTCGTCGTCGTCGTCTTCGTCGAGCAGTGCAAGGAATCGAGCCCGGAGCCCGCGTAGACGCCGGAATCTTCCTCGAGCTCCCGCCGGCCGCCGTGAAGGACTTCGTCGATTACGCCACCGTTGAGCCACCCCAGCCCTCGCCACCACCTCTGCTAAGCTCCTGGTGAGCTTGGGGTCAAAACCCCTCACTTTCCCCCTTCAATTACTCGCTCTAGCCAGATCCTCCATGGTAGCCGAAACTTCTTGCCGCCGGGATCGATGGAGCCGTTCAACCGTTAAGCAATCGAGCCAGCCGTGATGTCCATCGTGTTCACCGTGTTCTTCCTCGTCGAACCAGCCTAGCCTCGCCTTAAGTCGTGCCCTGGAGACAAATCTCGATGGTGGCCGTAGCTAGGTCGCCGCGAAATTGACGCCGGCGAGCGTACGGTGCACCCCAGTGCTTGCCTTTGGTCCCGTTCGACGCGCGCGAGTAAGAGCTTCAAGATGATGGTCTTCGCGCTCCAAATGGTGGACGGAATCGAGCTCCTGTGCTGCGCCGCTGTGGCCAGGCCGCCGGCGAGTCAGCTCTAAACCCCCCCGGTTAATCACCTAATTAGTGACCCCTGGGTCACTGACCAGTGGGCCCAGTGGCTTAATTAAGCCACTGGATTAATTTAACCCACGGGTTAAGTTAACCAGTCACTGACAGGGTGGCCCCACATGTCAGCCCCCCCTGACGCCAGCTTGACGTCAGCCTGACGCAGTAAATCATTTAAACAAATTTCCAGAGATTATTTTTAATTTAAAAGAATTCCAGAAATTCCAGAAAATACCCCAAACTTTGAAAATTCATAGAAAATTCATATTAACTCCAAATTGGACAAATAATATATGAAAAATGATCAGGAGAAAATTATCTTTCCAAATATGCAACTTTCAACTCTGTTTGAGTTGAATTTAAAATGGGACCAGTAGCATATGTCATTTGGTTTATTTGAATTTAATTCAAATTCAAATCAATTGATTTTGCCACTTGAACCTTGGATTTAAGCTATACTTCAACCACACTTCAGAGGCATATCATACACATTTGAAGTTGATTCAAAATGATCAAACTATGTCACTTTCAACTTGGCTAAGTTCAATTCAAATGTGGAGTTTGAATTTGCATTTTTAATGCAATATATTCCACTTAAATGGAATTGCCTCACACATCAAAACTTTTACTTCAAGTTTCCACATTCATTCATGTGCTTGAGAATTGCATTCATTTGATTGCTACTTCGTGCTTTGTTTGTCGAGTAGAGGTGGAACCGGAGCAAGAGGTCACCCCCTTCGCTGAAGATCCAGAACCCGAACCTCGTCAGCAAGGCAAGCAAACCCCCATTGATCATGTCGATAAAGTCCCACTTCCCTCTCATGTCTCGCTTATGCATTGTTTAGGATGATCACCATGCTTCATTTCTACCGCATAGATGAACCCATTCCTTTGCATGACCTATCATTTTGTCACAGTAGTAAGCAAACCACAATCCTACCAACTGTAGGAGTTGTTTGATATCATGTGGCCCCTGCAATGTTATCTCTTATTGCATGCTTAGTATGATACCATGTTGTTACTGTGATGTGAGTCGGGATGGGAATGATCATGTTGATGATGGTAGAAAAGTGTTGGTGAATCGACCCTAATACAAGGTGAACGATGAGAGGCTGTGTAGGAGTACACGGTGGGTTGTCTCGTTGAACACCGCCCTAGTACGAGTTCTTGTGTGGTGATCCAAGATGAAGAGTACAACCACACATTGGGCTCACTGACCCCTCTCAACCTATTAACTCATCCCTTTCGATGTCCAGATGTCGCAGTAGTTCGGAGTTCTGGTAGGCTTGTGGCCTGGATGCTAAGTGAGAGAACGGCTCATCCGAGACCGGCTTATGCACCACGCACACATCGCTTGGGTCCACTTCGGTAAACCGGCCGGGTTCACGATTGTGGTAACCAACCCAAGTAGGCGGCTTTCTTGGACTAGATAGGCTATGAGGTAACAGTTGTGGTGAGCATCCTCGCTGGCACCCCTTGAATGGTGTCGAGATCAAAGGCGGTAAATGATGATCATGTGTGTGTAGCGGTACACCCTTGCAAGGTTAACAAAACTATTCGAATAGCCGCGTCCGCGGTTATGGACTGCTCTGAAAGCTTAGCTTGATTATTAGATAACTTAAACCGGATACTTCTAAAACACACCAAGATAAGTGTGAGTGCTATGGCGTGCTTTCTCGTGGGGAAGTCGAGGAAGGCACCATAGTGGTGTATTGGTTGGTGAAAGTAGTGGACTCGTGTACGCTTCTTACCTCAAAGTCTGGTACTCGTAGTTTAGGACTAGCCAAGTCAAAGCTGGCATTTCTGCAAGTGAACCCCACCTCCCTTTACCTTGATGCTTATGCATGAGTAGTATAGTTCCTATGTAAGTCTTGCTGAGTACGCCTTTGTACTCACGTTTTCTTAATCTATGTTTTAGATGAAGCCACTGACCCCGAAGGTGGCTTCTTCATCGAGCTGGACGACTGAAGTTAAGCTAGTCTATTCCCAGTCAGCAGACTGGTTCCCTCGTGGAGGGCTTTGTGTTTAAATAAGGCTTCTTAAGCCATTTGTTAAACTTGTCTGTAGTCAGACATAATTTGCTTCCGCCTGTGTTGTAATGTTGGATCACATGTATGTGATCTCTGTTTGTACTCTATAAGAGTTATAAATAAAATGTACACTTTGTAGAGAATTGCAATGGTACCTACTGTTCATACAAGGCATGTGTGCTGCGTGTATGTTTATAACATGCATGTCTTTGTATGGGTTTTCGAGACCTTAGTTGTGTTCTGGCTGGCGGTCTTTCATACACCAAGTGGCCCTTAGATGTGCGCAGCTTGGGGTATCGCGATGCGATTGCTCGAGACTCCATCTCGTGCACACTTTGTGGTATGATCGAGCCCGCCCTAGACCTCGACTAAGTGATCGGGCTGGAGTAAGTCTATGTAAGAGTTTTGAGATAGTCGGTAGTATGGTTGAGGCGACTTGTCTTTGAATATGGGAGTTCACCACCCATATCATTTGACTTGTGTGCGGACGATGAGGACCCACCTCAGTTGATCATCCGGCCTGGATGGGATGCCCCTCACGTACGATGCTTTTCGAGAATGTTCAGTGCTTGGCCTTGTCTACTTAGACAAGTGGGTGCGGTTCTCGGCTCTCCATATGACTATGTCTTAACTGTACTTGCATACGCTAACCCCGGGTCCCGACAGCTTAAGGCCACACTTGGCGTAGTAGCCACGGACCGCCTGCACTCGCATCTCGTGCCTTGTGTTCTGCAAAGGCTCCTGCACTCTTGGATGAGCACCTTTCCCGCCTCCTCCTCCATGGACTCTTTGACCTTGTAATAGACCTGCATTTAATAGCACGAGACAACATTGATGAGTGCACCAACTACCTAGCTATTCTCAAGTTCTCATTGTGTGAAAGAGAAATTACCCAAAAGCCGTTCAACACCATGTCCGCTCTGGTGTGGCATTCGACCCCGTTGACGGTCTTATTTGACGGGGCCTTGGCAGCTATATAGTGCTCCCAAAAGAGTCCAGGCTGCGGAGGCGAATCATCATCGGGCAACTGAACCAACCCCGGGAAATTCTGCCTGATGAGCACACCAAGGATGCCGCTGGGATTGTGGACACCCGAGGCGTATGCCCAACCCCTGCAATACAAAAAAGTAAAAAAGCCATCAGATATTTGCATAAACCTGGTTGTACTGAAACAAAGTAATTAAGCGCACTTACGTCTCTCCATCAGGCGTAATCAACGACCTATGGGTGGGAGTCACCGGCTCAGCCGGGAGCCGTGTACCCCCACGCTGGTACACGGTGTTACCCTCAGCCCCCTCAGCCTCATCATCAGTGGGAACCGCCTCCTCTTCACTAACCTGCCTCTCTTCACCAACCTCCCCCTCGGGCGTCTCCACCTCCGGCCACGGACCCCAGGACGTGCGCTGGGACGTAGCCTCCTCCTCCACCACGGGACTCTCCAAGGAGGGATCCACCCTGTGCTCTGGTGAATCAGCCGGAGGTGGTGGCGAGGAAGGCGCAGCTGTCCGCCTCCCTCTCGTGCGGCTACCACCTGCTCTGCCTCCTCTCCCGCCCCTCTTCGTCCGACCTCCTTTCCCCTTGGGCACCTCAGAAGTAGGAGGCGAGGACATACTCTCGATCAAAGACTTCAGTAGAGTCCCTGGTGCAAGCGCAGTACCCCGGCCCCTACCTCGTGACGAAGAACCACCCGCGGAGGTCTCGCCCTCCATATCTGTCACGAACCTGCCAGAAAGCATAGTAAACGAAATTAGTACAAATGATAAAAATAAATAATACTACTACAAAATAAAAAAGTAATTACTACAATGAGAATATATATACATATATTTAATTAAAGTTGGGATTCATACAACTAACAATAGTCGGGATCATTCGTCTCTTCTCCGGGATCAATTGATGGATCATCATCACTATCACGCGTGTCATCGTAAATGACGGCATCATCGGGTTCAACAACACCAACATTTGGAAGGCCTTTCTGTAAACGGTCAAGCATTGACAAGTCATCTGGAGCATTAACCTCTTCTTCTTTAGGAGGCTCTTGCACATCATTGGTATGGGCTTCTTCCTCATCATCGGTATCGGGTTCACTCTCATTGTCTTGTTCCATGTTCTCGGGTTGTGTAGAGCGGTTTCAGAAACGTTTTTTGAGGCTCCGGGTTTCTTGGAAGAATTCTCCTTCATATGTCTCTGGGTTAATGTGAGGCTCATAATCTTCATTGGGGGGAGGTGGTCTAAGATGTGTCGGCACATCATAAACGACATCCCAACCTTTCAGGTTTTCAACCGTTTGGCAGGGGTAGGATAGATAGAAAACCTGGGTGGCCTGTTGAGCCGTAATATAGACATTGTGGACATTTAAATGTGTGTCTTGTCGAATTTCGACTAGACCTACATGTTCATGAGTCCGTCTAGTCTCCGACGGAAGAAACCAATGACATTTGAAGACAACGACGTTCCGAGGATTTTCACCATAGAATAGAAGTTCGTATATTGCTTCAACTCTTCCATAATATTCGATACCTCCTTCGCCAACAGCCGACACACCCGAATTTGTAGATGTTCGACCGGGCATTATTTGTTCTTTGCTAACGGTACGAAAGCGATACCCGTTGATGTCGTATTTCTCAAATGTACGGACCTTAAAGTCAAAACCATTAGCGACTTGTCTCAATTCTGCGTCCATAGGCCCGTCAGGTGAATTTTCCTATAAGTTTAATAGGAAAAGATTGGTATATTAGTCGGAAATATGACCAACAAATGAAACCCTTTATGAATGATAGTTACCATTCGTTTGAACCAAGAGATGAAACCGGGATTGCCGTCTCCATGTTTGGCGAGAAGCTCATACTCTGTGATGGAATCCCTTTCAATAATCGCTCCATTTGAGTATTGGGCGACGTATCAACTGTACCAATTGATGTGAATAAGAGACCAGAATTATAAGAAGTTGCAAAACATTTTACGTACCGAGCACTTACTCGATGTACGGACGCACTTCTGTTAGGTTGGTGAAGATATACAACATAAGGGTCCTCCATTCTTCGAGATCCCAAAATCATATTTCTCGAAGCACCAACAGATCCAAGCTTCCCTTTGAATAGGCTAAGGTTGAATTGACGTCGTTCGGGGTCGCCAGTATTGTTGGATATATGCTCTAGAGGCAAATAATATATGATTATTCCAATATATCTAAATAAGTTCATGACCAGTTTCATACTGTGCTGGAACTGTATCAGTAAAACAATAATACATGTGTGGTATAGAAACAACCAGAGTTCCTAGTCAGCCTCTCATGATGACTAGTTTATCGTCAACTGATGATTGTGGTTTCACGATCATGGACAATCAAGTCAATTGACGGTAAGTTCACCTCATTGAATGAATGGCGTGATGAACATTACCCAATGCAAGCATTGCAACATGATCAAATCGTAAAAGTTCAGTGTTGTAATTACAGAACGTAGTAGCCTGTTCCTTTGACCGTGAGCTCTCGCATAATTGCTATCTTCTGAGGATGCTTTGAGTGCATTAACCGTCACACTGAAACATGGTGACCATAAAGGTGTATCTTGGGCTATCCGATGGGATATGTTGAGGAGTGTTGATTCAAGAGCGGGATTTGTCAATCCATATAATGGAAAGATACTTCATGGCCAACTCGGTGAGATTGCATCCATAAAGCTGCGTAGCGTGTGACTAGGTCACAAGGATGAATATCACGGAACGAGTGAATAAAGATTTGTCAGTAACAAGATAGAACTAATGCATTGGATGCAGTTGATCGAATCTTGGACTAATCTAGTATCGCATGACAAAGGGAATGGTATACAACGTGAACGGTCCATCGGTTACTTCCGGAATACACAGGGGTCATTATGGGCATCCAGGTCCCGCTATTGATCATTGACCGTAGCCTTTGTCTCGGTCAGGACTGGATTGTTCTCGGACCGTAGGGTAACACACTTAAGGGCTCGATGAATATCGGAGACCTATTCGGAACTATCGGAGTTACCAGAGAAGAGAGAAAGACGTACCGGAAAAGTTCCGTGTTGGTCCGAAGGTTGTTCGGAGTGAGCTGGAAGGAGTTCCGGATCATCGGGAGATGAAATAATATGTATTATTTATTAATTAAGTGAATTAATAATTAATAACATTTTATTTATAATTAAAAAGTGCAATGGGCCAGCTTTGGGAAAGAAGCCCATTAGGGGAATAAAGGAAAAAGAAAAAGAGAGAGAGAGGGAGGCGCCATGTGCCCTAGGGCCCATGAGGGGTGCGCCCCCCTCCTCCCTTGGCCGGCCACCTCCCCCTAGCAAGGGACTTTAGTCCCACCTTGCTAGGGGAGAGGGGTTGACTCCCTCCCCTCTGCCTATATATAGATGGGCAGGGTGCACATATTTAATACACCGAAATTCGTGAGAAAATAAATATTACTCCGAATTGAGATCGGTTTTCACCGGTCTTCTCCCCTCTCTCGTCTCTCTCAAGCCGGGGTCCCCTTGTCTGGAACCTGTGCTGGGATTGAGGCTTCTCCACTATACGCACGCCGTCGTGCTGCTGAAACTCTGGTTTCGGAGGTCTATTTCCGCCACCTTCGCTGGATCGGAGAACGGAGGTCGTCATCGAGTCCATACGTGTGCGAGTACTACGAGGTGCTACACGTGCGGCACTACCACCCAACAGGGTGCTAACACAGCCAGGGGGCTGTGAAAGGTTTACGGCTTCATCAACCAGGTTTGCGGGAACGTTTCCCGCGCAACGGACTACACCCCGAGGTATGTTATTCCGCAAGTCTTTCCGTTACGACATTACAGCTAGATAGATCTTGGGTTAAGGGCGACGCTAGTTAGAAAAAATATTGTTTTCTGCTGCCAGACCCAACAGTGGTATCATGAGATAGATCTATGCTTCGTTTTGCTGTGCGGTTAGAACACATCGGGGATGTGGGCGTTGATTCTACGATTGTTACCCTCTCACGTGTACTTGTTATATTTGTGGCATTGTTTGATGAAGCGGCCCCCGACCGACCTTACGCGTACGCTTACGCGAAACTGGTTCCACGCTTGACATACGGCTTGTACCATATAAAGTGGCTCTGGGGGGTGTCTGTCTCTCTTACTTTAGCGGATATGGCAGTTGCAACGGAGGGCCCCGTACGGGGTGTAATTGAGACAATCTATAATCAGCGTTGTGGTTCAATGTTCGTAGAAACGGTTGATCTATGAAAAGCCCTAGCAGCCACGTAAAACATGCAATATACAAATATAGAGGCGTCTAACTTTATATGGAGAGGGGGCTATTGTTGTTTGCTTGATCTTGATATAGTGATAGCTTTGCTATGTGTTACTAGAAAGTAGTAAACGTTCATCATGATGAAACAAACTTAAATGGAGACACTGTAGACTTAGTGCCACCATGATCATACATCTTAAAACTTGCTAGTATAGGATACACGATGGTAGCATTAAATAAGATGATCCCTTATAAAATGCCAAACATAAGTATTCTACCGAAGTGTGCACCACCTGGAAGGTTCTCTTTATGATAGGCAGGCCGCAACGATCGGGTGTCATACATACATTAGAGTTCGCATGAGGTTGGGCCTGGCAAACCTAGCATATGTCGATATGGCCTTGCTAAGAAGCATATAACACTAAGGTCAATTTGGCGAGCCTAGCATATCTAGATATGGCCTCGGAATACTAGAGATCGAAAGATCGACCATGAGTCACATATAGGATGTGATCGCACAAACTAGTTGTCTACCTTTGAAACTAATCCATCGGCCGTTGCGATATTCGAGGACGGATAGTGAATCTGGATCATGTAATCACTAAAACTTCTTAGGGATGATTGTTTTAGTGTGAGCTCATCTATAATATGATTATTATGAACTCATTGTTATGAACTAGTCTTAATTGTTTTTCCTTGCAAATATTTTGTAGAAAATGAATCCAAATGAACATCGTGAATTGCTTTCTTTCATTGGTGGTGATAGACTTAAAGTAAATGGGTCAAACTTGGTTGATTGGTATCTACGCCTTAGGACTTCACTCAAGAGAGTAAACATCTTGTTCATAATAGAAAGCCATGTGGGAGATCCTCCGGATAACAATGGAGATGAACAAGAAATGATGGATTACTATGTTCGTCGACAGAAATACTTTGTGGTGAAGAATGTTATGGAACACTCCATGTCAAATGAGTTGAGAAATCTGTTTAGGGAAGCTAGTGCTTATGACATGATAGACACGCTAAAGTCATTGTTTATACGTCACTTCAGAGTGGCCAGATTTGAGTTAGAAAAACAGTTTCTTTCTACAAAGATGGAAGAGCACACCTGCCTGAGAGCCCACCTAGACAAGATGCATAGGATGTATCTGAGCCTTGTGGAAGACTTTTCTATGGGACAACAAATGAATCTACCACTGAGGAGTTTGCAATAAACACGGTGCTACATTCGCTTCCACCGATTTATCAAGATTATGTCCATGGCTATGTCGGGAGAGGAGATAACATGCATCTCCAGGATTTCATGACTAATCTTCTTGATGCAAAGGTTGCACCCATTGAAGGAGAAATTGTTGATGGAGAAGGTATATGTTTGATATACTCGTTATAAATGTTTGTTCCCTTATACAACATTCGCAGTTTAATAAGTATTTGATACTTGTTCTGTTTTATGAAAACAGGGCCTGCCGTTGCATGGACGGGAAGAGGTGCGATCCAGGATTGATGGCAACCAAGACAGTTGATGGCCACCAAGATTTCACCAAGACATCTATCATAGGATTATACTTAGAGTATTAGATAAATCTTTTGTAATCAATCGAATATGGACACTTAGTGGTATGTCTTGCATCTCGCGAGACAAAGTTATTCATGTTTTGAGACAAGTGAGTTGTTCCAGTTTGATGAATAAAGTGTGCTTATACTATGATTGCAATTGAGTTTATAATGTGATAGAAGCATTTATAAAACACCATAATTGTCAAGTGATATTCAATGTTTAATGATTGAGTTATTATGAATAACAATAAGGTCAAAAGTCATAACTATACTAAATGCATGAGATGAATTCATAAATGATGAAGTCATTAGATACTCGATCTATTAACTCATGAATTTATTATCAACCAAGATGACTAATGACGGAGTTCTAACAAAGTAGAACTTGCGCCAAACATTGTACATAAATGATGTATTAACCAAGCGCATGAATAATCATTAAAGATGCTTCGCATGATTAATTAAACAAGGCATTCCATTAAGATCATAAATCTGAGATTAAGGAATCACAGTGAAGTTGGATATAAGAATACAAATCACCATGATGTGATCAAAGTGATGAGTATTATAGTTGTCATAAATGGGAGACTTGTGGAAATAATGCCACAAATTACAATGGAAGTTTAAAGTGCTCAAGCACCTGAACCATTCGTAGTCATACTAAAATGTAGTATGGTCTAAATACATTCCCCTTACGCTAATGCTATTGAATGAACAAAGTTGTTATAATTTATTAAGTTAAAAACACCCACTTCATGAAATAAGGAAACCATTCTGAATTTAATGAAGCAGATGACTACATATGATGATGGTGTTAGAAAGTTTCTAGAAGTTTTATATGATATAAATTTCTTTGTATTAGAGTTGTGAGCAATTGTAAAATACACCTTCCCAAATAGAATAACTTGTATTTCTTGAATTGGTGAATGAGAAGATGGTTCTCAAGGAATAAACCAATGGGAGAAAAGTGAATTCTTTGACCAGGGTGATTGACCCTGCCTCCAGATAACAGAGTAACGCAACGGAAAACGTTCCGCTGAAATGACTCCATGAGAAGAGAAAATATGCTATTGATAATGATCATGGTATATTAGTTAAAGCCTTAGTTTAAAAATAATAAGATTGTCATGAATACGTTCTGTACAGACCAATAATCATGAGTCTTCTTAAGTGAAACAAAAGGGACACTGCTCATAAATTACGAAGGATTGATGGTTACCTTGGAAACGAGGAGAAATGAAATCATATTGAGTTGCATATGGGATGGCTCACATCCTATGAAATAAAGTAGTTATTTCACATTCCGAATAACCAGGAAGTTATTAAGAATGATGCAACACATAAAGGCATGATTTGGAACATAAAAGATGTTATGGCTAAATTCAATAATGATCGACTACGGAAGCGTAGTAATGCTAAATCAATAAGGGTATTTCATTCATTCACGAACACTATGAAGGGACCATAGCTTGAAATTGCATCACATTCAAATTGTGGAATTTGAAGAGAAGTGGCAATTGGCATAACGAAAGAATGTTTCAATAAGATGGACCATAGTACCTCAAGGCAGAAACTCTCAACCTTGATTTGATCAAGTGATTTTGAAGTAATCAAAATATTGAGATGGACTGCAATTTCATGAAACTGAGTGGGAGCTTTGGAGACTTCCTGAAAACTTGGAATGCAGAGAGCATTTTCTGAGTGGGAGCTTTGGAAGCAATATTATTATGTCTGGCATAATTAGAATAGAATCTTAATAAAAGCTTACTTACAGATATATGTAGGATATATTTGAGTGGGAGCATAATGTCAATTTCATATATATACGATGATATATGTGAAAACAATCTCATATATATACGTTGATATACATGGAGATTAGGGCTAATAAGATGAAAGGATTACGAGAATCTTATATGAACGAAATACAGATGTGTCACACACTAAAATCTATAAGGATAGATTAGGATACGTGTAATGAACATCAAAAGGATTAGAATGATATCCTAAACAAGAAAAGGTTCTTGTGGCTAGGAATTATATAAAGGATGTAAAACCTTAATATCACAAAATAATGTTTTAATGGAAGAATAGGGATGCACTTTGTCTCAAGACATGTGATCCTATATGATCTTTGACATATGATTCTACCATAAAACGGAAGTTGTGAATCCAATAACAGAATGACTCAAATGTTCTTAGAAGAAGAACAGGTTCCGATGTGCTTGGTTGGCAAAACACAGAACCTGAGCAAAGTCCAAGAATTCAGTATCTGAAGAGAAATTGAGGACAATACTCTAAATGATAGAAAAGATAATAGACTTGAATGTAATACTGGATTACGATTGCAAGCCTTATTATGGGTCTATATGAATTAGAGATATCACCAAAAGGAATAGAAAGGAAATGTGAGCTATAATTTCACGAACCAAAACTCTACAAAATATAAATATCTACTTAAGGAAGTAGAAGGTTGAATAAAGTTTAGCGTAAGAACTTTAGAATTCTGGCTGAGTGTATTTTTCAGTATACATGACTATGGGAGTCCTAGGGACTAAAACCATTTTGTCATTAGAGAATACTGTAAAATAAGAAGTCTCACTCTCCCGCCAAACTTATAATTCAAGCATTATTAGATAATGAAGGGTACATCAAGCAAGTTGACCAATACCTGTTGCAAAGGAAATACGAATCTGAACGGGTACAGATCATTGACGAAACCTCTTCCATGAGCAAGCATGATCAATAAACACTTATATGATAAGATGATTATGATCGAGAAAATATGCAACTAGATTATTTGCTATCTAGTGCAAGTGGGAGACTGTTGGATATATGCTCTAGAGGCAAATAATATATGATTATTCCAATATATCTAAATAAGTTCATGACCAGTTTCATACTGTGCTGGAACTGTATCAGTGAAACAATGATACATGTGTGGTATAGAAACAACCAGAGTTCCTAGTCCGCCTCTCATGATGACAAGTTTATCTTCAACTGATGATTGTGGTTTCACGATCATGGACAATCAAGTCAATTGACGGTAAGGTCACCTCATTGAAAGAATGACGTGATGAACATTACCCAATGCAAGCATTGCAACATTATCAAATCATAAAAGTTCAGTGTTGTAATTACAGAACGTAGTAGCCTATTCCTTTGACCGTGAGATCATGCATAATTGCTATCTTCTAAGGATGCTTTGAGTGCATTAACCGTCACACTGACACATGGTGACCATAAAGGTGTATCTTGGGCTATTCGATGGGATATGTTGAGGAGTGTTGATTCAAGAGCGGGATTTGTCAATCCATATAATGGAAAGATACTTCATGGCCAACTCGGTGAGATTGCATCCATAAAGCTGCGCAGCGTGTGACTAGGTCACAAGGATGAATATCACGGAACGAGTGAATAAAGATTTGTCGGTAACAAGATAGAACTAATGCATTGGATGCAGTTGATCGAATCTTGGACTAATCTAGTATCGCATGACAAAGGGAATGGTACACAACGTGAACGGTCCAATCGGTTACTTCCGGAATACACAGGGGTCATTATGGGCATCCAGGTCCCGCTATTGATCATTGACCGTAGCGTTTGTCTCGGTCATGACTCGAGTGTTCCCGGACCGTAGGGTAACACACTTAAGGGCTCGATGAATATCGGAGACCGATTCGTAACTATCGGAGTTACCGGAGAAGAGAGAAAGACGTACCGGAAAAGTTCCGTGTTGGTCCGAAGGTTGTTCGGAGTGAGCTGGAAGGAGTTTCGGATCATCGGGAGATGAAATAATATGTATTATTTATTAATTAAGTGAATTAATAATCAATAACATTTTATTTATAATTAAAAAGTGCAATGGGCCAGCTTTGGGAAAGAAGCCCATTAGGGGAATAAAGGAAAAATAAAAAAGAGAGAGAGAGGGAGGCGCCATGTGCCCTAGGGCCCATGAGGGGTGCGCCCCCCTCCTCCCTTGGCCGGCCACCTCCCCCTAGCAAGGAACTTTAGTCCCACCTTGCTAGGGGAGAGGGGTTGACTCCCTCCCCTCTGCCTATATATAGATGGGCAGGGTGCACATATTTAATACACAGAATATCGTGAGAAAATAAATATTACTCCGAATTGAGATCGGTTTTCACCGGTCTTCTCCCCTCTCTCGTCTCTCTCAAGCCGGGGTCCCCTTGTATGGAACCTGTGCTGGGATTGAGGTTTCTCCACTATACGCACGCCGTCGTGCTACTGAAACTCTGGTTCCGGAGGTCTACTTCCGCCACCTTCGCTGGATCGGAGAACGGAGGTCGTCATCGAGTCCGTACGTGTGCGAGTACTACGAGGTGCTACACGTGCGGCACTACCACCCAACAGGTTGCTAACACAGCCAGGGGGCTGTGAAAGGTTTACGGCGTCATCAACCAGGTTTGCGGGAACGTTTCCCGCGCAACGGACTACACCCCGAGGTATGTTATTCCGCAAGTCTTTCCGTTACGGCATTACAGCTAGATAGATCTTGGGTTAAGGGCGACGCTAGTTAGAAAAATTATTGTTTTACGCTGCGAGACCCAACAAGTATTGTATGGAGGCTTTGGATTATGCAAATGGCGATTTTTGGCTTCATAGTGTGCTATCACGAAGTTTGTCGCCTCCTCGGTAATGAATGCCTCGGCCATGGATGCTTCAATTCTACGTTTATTTTTACATTTTGCTCGAAGCGTCTTATGCATTCTCTCGGTTGAATAGCACCAACGGTTTTGCACAGGGCCACCCAATCTTGCCTCGGTCGGGAGATGCAATATCAAATGCTACATCGGATTAAAAAAAACGGTGGAAAGATCTTTTCTAACTTGCAGAGCAACTCCGCCGCCTGAAAGTACATGTAGTCCCCATGTGTGGTTTTGGTAATTAATGACAATCCTTATGGACTAATGTTTTCATTGAGATATATATATATTTGAAGGAAAGTTACATAGGCAATGCATGAAGAACATTGTTTATCAACACAAATGTATCCATTGTGGCTTGGTAATGAATGATGATTCCAATAAAGCAAAAATGGCATCATGGATTTATGGATGGTTGTCCCATGGATATGTAGGAGATTGCGCGATAGAAAACAAAAATTTCTCTTACATGCGGAAGCAACATCGAAGATCCAATATAGAAGATGCTAGTAACGGGGAGAGTAGGTCATCATACCCTCGAAGAACACGCGCGTTGAACGTTTATTTCAACGCAGCTTGGTGAAGTTGTTGGTGAAGTTTGATCCGATCAACACTGCAAACGAGCAGTACCTCAGGAGGCTTGCACACGTACAGCTCGATGACGTCTCCTTCTTCTTGATCCTGCAAGAAAGAGGGAGAAATAGATGGGATCGATTCCAGCAGCACAACGGCGTGGTGGTGGATATGGTGAAGAGTTTCCCGCGGGAAGGGCTTCGCCAAGCAATGCACGTGAGGGAGGAGGAGGTGTGGAAGGACTTGGGTGTTGTTGGTGAGCCTCTTCCCTCTCTTATATAGGCAAGGAGGTTGTAGCAACTTCAATTCCCAAGTGAAAACCCCTCTCTCATTAAAAAGATGGTAACACCTTTCTTTTAAGAGTGGTAACCCTCCCATTGAAGGGCTTCCCATTTATTGGCATAATAAACCAAGGATGGCTGGTCACATGGACTATTGGACCACCCTTGGTCGTCCAAAACAGGTGGGGCCCATAGTGGGACCCTCCGGAACCTTCTAGAACATTCCGACACTGCCGAAAAAAATCCCGAACTTTTCCGGAACCCTGAAATCAACTTGCCTTATATAAATCTTTACCTCCGGACTCTTCCGGAGCTCCTCGTGATGTCTAGGATCTCATCCGAGACTCCGAACAATATTCGAACACCATTAATAAAATTATCCCAGAGCTATTCTAGCGTTACAGAGCGTTAAGTCTGTGACCCTACGGGTTCGAGAACGTGCAGACATGATCGAGACATCTCTCTGATCAATAACCATTAGAGGGACCAGGATATCCGTAATGACCCCCACACATTCAACGAATATCTTTATCGATTGAACCACTATGTAGTGGACTACTATAATCCATACACAATTTCCTTTGTCACACGATATTTTACTTACTCGTGATTCGATCGTTGGTATCGCTATACCTAGTTCAATCTCGTTACCGGTAAGTACTCTTTACTCGTTCTGTAATATAACATTCTCTGTGACTAACTCATTAGTCACGTGCTTGAAAGCGTTACCGAATGTGCATTACCGAGTGGGCCCAGAGTATATCTCACCGTCACACGGAGGGACAAATCCCAGTCTTGATTCATGTAATTCAACAAGTACTTTCGGAGATACCCGTAAGACATTTTTATGATCACCCTGTCACGATGTGATGGTTGATGTCCCCAAAGTATTCTTCCGGTACCTGGGAATAACATAATATCATGGTCTAAGAAACATGATACTTGACAATAAAAGGCATGACAATATAAACTTAATGAAACGATCAATATTGTTATGTTTAGTTGGGTCTGTCCATCACGTCATTCTTCTAATGACATGATCCCATTAATTAATACACAACTCATGTTCATGGTCAGGAAACCATAACCATCATTAATTAACGAGCTAGTATAGTAGAGGCTTACTAGGGACGCGGTGTTGTTTATGCAACCACACATGCATTATGTTTCCGGTTAATACAATTATAGCATGGAAAATAAACATATATCATGAACACGGAAATATGATAATAACAATTTCATTATTGCCTCTAGGGCATATTTCCAACAGTCTCCCACTTGCACTAGAGTCAATAATCTAGTTTAATGTGGCAGAAATCTAACACCCATGGCATTCTGGTGTTGATCATGTTTTGTTTGTGGAATTAATTTAGTCAATTGAACCGCGATATTCTGATCTGTATGTACTTTGCTAATGGTAATATCTCCTTCAATGACATGCTCACGAATTTGATGAAACCGGCGTTTGATATGCTTGGAGCTCTTGTGACATCTTGGTTCCTTGGCTAGAGCAATGGCACCAGTGTTGTCACAAAAGATCTCCATGGGATCCAGTGCACTCGGAACAACGCCGAGTTCAGTGACAAATTCCTTCAGCCATATCCCTTCTGTTGCTGCTTCAGAAGGGGCCATATACTCCGCCTCTAATGTAGATCTTGCAATGACGCTCTGCTTGCAACTCCTCCAGCTAACCGCGGCTCCATTCAAAATAAAGACATACCCTGTTTGAGATTTTGAGTCATCTGGATCAGTATTGAAGCTTGCATCGACGTAACCTTCTACGAAGAGCTCTTCATCACCACCATAGACAAGAAACATGTACTTAGTCATCTTTAGGTACTTAAGGATATTTTTAACTGTTGTCCAGTGAGCCTCTCCAGGATCACTCTGATACCTGCTCGTCAAACTAAGGGCATGTGACACATCCGGTCTAGTACACAACATGGCATACATAACAGAACCTATGGCCGAGGCATAGGGGATTTTATTCATCCTTTCCCTTTCTGTTGCCGTAGTTGGACACTGAGTCTTACTCAATGGCTTACATTGTAACATGGGCAAAGAACCTTTCTTTGCATCCTGCATATTGAATTTCTTCACTATCTTCTCAAGGTATGTACTTTGACTAAGTGCTATTAAGCGTCTCGATCTATCTCTATAGATATTAATGCCTAATATGTATGCAGCTTCACCAAGATCTTTCATTGAAAAACTATTATTCAAATAATCTTTCACCCTGTTAAGAAGCTCCACGTCATTCCCAATTAGTTATATGTCATCTACATATAAAATCAGAAATGCAACCGAGCTCCCACTCACTTTCTTGTAAACACAAGCTTCTTTATTATTTTGGACAAATCCAAAACCTTTGATAACCTCATCAAATCGAAGATTCCAACTCCGGGATGCTTGCTTTAGTCCATAGATGGAACGCTGAAGCTTGCACACTTTACCAGCATCCTTAGGATTGACAAAACCTTGGGGTTGTACCATGTACAACTCTTCTTCAGTGTTTCCATTGAGGAATCTAGTTTTGACATCCATCTGCCAAATTTCATAATCGAAATAAGCAGCAATTGCTAGCAGAACCCTAACAGAATTAAGCATCGCTACGGGTGAGAAGGTCTCATTGTAGTCAACTCCTTGAATTTGTCGAAAACCTTTTGCGACAAGTCGAGCTTTATGTATAGTAACATTACCGTCAGCGTCTGTTTTCTTCTTGAAATTCCATTTACATTCAACGGCCTTGCGGCTATCAGGAAGGTCAACCAAAGTCCACACTTGCTTTTCTTTCATGGATTCCATTTCAGAGTTCATGGCGTCTTGCCATTTTCCAGAGTCTGGGCTCATCATCGCTTCCTCATAGTTCGTAGGTTCATCATTGTCTAACAATAAAACATTCATGACAGGATTACCGTACCACTCAGGAGTAGTACGTAACCTTGTCGACCTACGAACGGGAACTTCGACCGAAGCTTCATGATCATTATCATCAGCTTCTTCCTCTCTAGCAGGTGAAGGCGGCACCAAAATATCCAAATCTTCTTGCGCTGCGCTAATCTCCAATTCGGGAGAAGGTTCAATAACCTCGTTGACGGGGATCAACCCCGGCAAATCCCATGGTCAGGGACCCTGGGTTAGTCATGAGAGGCACAGGTTGGACGATAGCTCGTCGGCAAACAGGAGGACACGTTCCTGCTCGATATTATTGATGAGGGAGATGCGATTAAAGTGGATGCCAAGGCTGGAGCGCTCAAGGCTAGGGTTACAGATGATATCAGATGCCTTTTGGCGTCGCCCCTTCTAGCCCTTATATACTGGGCTAGGTCTCGGGGAGTTCATCTACGTTTAAAGGTAAGCTTTCCTAACCCTAGCTTGCTCCACACGACAGGTCTTCGCACCTTCCTTGTGAGTCGCAGACTCCTATGTCGGTGCCAACTAGCGGGCCAAGGCGGGTCTTTATGGGCCTTCTATCTTCAGGGACACCGGGTAGGCTTATCTGCAGGAGTCGTGGGGTCACCCCCTCTTTAGTAGCCCCCGAGTGCCTGGGGGACTCGAAGAGTCGCGCAGGGCCTCGAGTACATCCATTTGTCGGTCGCTTGTATGCGCGGTACAACCGCGAGTCGCTGGCAGTCTGGTGGCCATGACAAAACCTGTTTCGAGGGATGCTAAGCTGAAAGGGCTCAAGGAGTCGACTGGTCGAGCCTTGGTGAATTGCGCTAGTGGAAAATACCGCAGTAGCCCAATCAAACCCACGTCCCTCGACGTGAGCTTGGAACACTGGTGTCAAGAAAAAGTCCTTCCGCTTCAGGTCTTACGGTGTTCATTTGCCGCCAGTAATGCGCATAGCCTAAGGCGCGTCCGCCCGACTTTTTCTATCATGCGCAATGCATGGAAAAGGTTGGGAGTGAAATCGCTCTTCGGCAAGTCCTAGCCCGGCCGAACTTTGCAGCGGGGTCTTACCTACACGCTAATCTTGCATGGCATCTGAGAATAGTGCGTCGTGTTCCAGGAATGCGTATTTTTGAGGCGCGGATCCTAATAGTATTGCACCCGCTTGGAACAAAACATCAAGCGAGTTGTTCACTTAATCACTCGCGGAGCTTGTTTCGAGTGCTCCGGCAAGGGGTTCTTCGCGAGTGGTTACTCGAAAGCCGTTTCGGCTCTTGAGGTGAGGGAGCACCTGAGACTCTTAGCGCCGAATGATCTTAGCGAATACATGTTTGTCTTGTGTCGGGTTGAGGGAGCACCCGAGACTCTCGTGAGTGCGAGTGGTCACTCGAGCACATTGCTGACTTTTAGGCGGCTGCTCACCTGAGGCTCGGTTTTGAGTGGGTACGCTCCCGATGGGAGTTTAAATATATTTGAAGAATGTGTTTAAGAAATCGTTCTTGATATCTGTTGGTATCCTTCATTGCTTGTCAGGATAACGATGCCTCTGTTTGATGGCTGTCAGGGATGCTCCGCCAGTGAACCGTCACGTCTTCTTGACCGGTCATAATGATGACCGCTGTGGCGTGCGGCAGGCGCTGGTTGTATTTCTGATACGCGCGTTGGAAACGCGCGTGAATTGACGCGTCTCACGCACAGTGCGTCCCGTGGGAGAGCGTCTTGGTCTTGGAATCTGAGACGTCTGCGACGTTTGGTCTTTGAATTAATTGCTGTTGTCATCTTGGCTTCTCTGTGCTGGGAGATTTTTGTTCTATAAATGAGCCTTTCTCTTCCATAGCGTTTCGCCTCTATCCACCTTGCTTCTTTTCCTCTTCCTTCTTCTCTTCTTCCTCTCATGGTTCCCAGGCGAGGTGTTGGCCGTGGCCGTGTTCATCGTGGCCGTGTTCATCGTGGCCGTGGTGGCCGTACACCACACTCTTGCCGTGGTGGTCGCCATGGTACGGCGCCAGTGCCTTCCTCCTCTCCCTTGGAGGAGGGGTTCTGGCGCTATGATTTTCTTTTACGCGTTCGTGGCTAGAGCGCCAATCGCGTTCTTCTTCCCTCTGCTTTTTCCTCCATTGTCTCTGAACGTGGCTTAGATGGCTTGCTTCTGCATCTACAAGGGAGCTGTCGATCTCCTTCTTATGTTGACTTGGAGGTTGATAGCTCCCGCTTGACTTTTCTTGGCTCTGGTTGGAGTTTGTTTGCTCGGCGGAGAAAGCACTGTCACTGTCCGCGCGTTCGACCCGAGCGGCAACAACATGGATCCGCACTGGCAGGAGTCGAGCAGCAACAGTTCCACAAGGTCGAGGAGTCCTACGCCTCCATCTTCTACAACTCCGTCTTCTAGTGACTCCTCAGGTGGTGATGCCGTCTCCATCAGCTCCGAAGAAGACATCGACGTCAAGCCGTCGATCAAGCGGGCGCGCCAAGCGACCTGGTAGAACTGGAGGCGGCCTCATCTTCGTCGGCAACTCGGGGAAGGAGCTGCGCAGCCGAAAAAGAAGGTGTGCAGCTGCAGCTAGAGAAGAAGCTGGTGGAGCAGGAGAAGAAGCTGGTGGAGCATCGACAAATAAGTCGAGCTTCACCCTTTTGTTATGTAATTGACATCCTCTGCTAGCTTCCCTTTTTTCCTTTGTCTGTGGTGATGCCCTTGTACTAGAGTCGATTACCCCTCATGGGCACACATGTAGAAGTCTTAATTCCTTGGGCAATTCCCTCTTGTAACAGGAGCGGACTTCTATCCAAATGTAGTTGAGTCCTTTTATACCTTTACGGTTGAATTCAAGCTGTGGTTGAGATCTTGCTATAAACTGTGTTTTCGACTCCTGTGATGCCATGTCTTCGACTCCTTCTGGTAGAGCAGAATGTCTTCGATTCCATCTGATAACGCGAAATGTCTTCGACTCCATCTAATGGCATGAAATGTCTTCAACTCCTCCCGTGATGCACTGACTTTGACTCCTTCTGAAGTGTTCTATCGGGTGCGCGTCAGCGCTCCCGATGGGAGTAGCCCCCGAGGCTACGTTTGAGTTGTAGAGTCCAACGTAGGCTTAAAACTTTCCGTACTCTGGAGTAGTCCCCGAGTCTTGGTTGTTTGTCGTCTGAGTGGAGACTTGAAGATTGCTAACTTGTTGTTTTTTGAATAGGGCCGTAGCGTGTCTCGGGGAATGCTTATGCCTGAGCCCTCGAGTTTTTAAGGTGAGCTCGCGTAGGTGGTGATAGCGTCTCTCGGGGGGATTTTTGTGCTTAAGCCCCCGAGTGCTTTGGTGAAGATCGCTTAAGTGGCGATAGCGTCTCTCGGGGGGATTTATTCTTAAGCCCCCGAGTGCTTTGGTTAAGATCGCGTGGGCGATAGCGTCTCTCGGAGGGATTTTATTCTTAAGCCCCCGAGTGCTTTGGTTAAGATCGCGTGGGCGATAGCGTCTCTCAGGGGGATTTTATTCTTAAGCCCCCGAGTGCTTTGGTTAAGATCGCGTAGGTGATAGCGTTTCTCAGGGGGATTTTATACTTAAGCCCCCGAGTGCTTTGGTTAAGATCGCGTAGGTGATAGTGTCTCTCTGGGGGATTTTATGCTTAAGCCCCCGAGTGCTTTGGTTAAGATCGCGTAGGCGATAGCGTCTCTCGGGGGGATTTTATTCTTAAGCCCCCGAGTGCTTTTGGTTAAGATCGCGTAGGCGATGATAGCGTCTCTCGGGGGAGTGGGTGCTCGAGCCCCCGAGTGCTTTGAGATGGCAGTATTTGGGCAACATTTATTTTATTGCGGTCGAGCGGCTACGCGAGTTGCCAGTCATGTCTGACCGATGGGGACTATGGATAGAACAGTCGCAAGTTTGCTACGTTCCATGGGTTACCCACGTCCTCGTCTGTCTTCGGGTTCTTCAGCCTGTAGGCGCCACCTCCGATGACTTCTGAGACTATAAATGGTCCTTCCCATTGGGGGGCGATTTTATGGACCTTCTCTTGTATCAGCCGTAGGACTAGGCCACCTTTGTTGAAGGTTCTAGTGCGCAAGCGACTGCTTTGGTAGGTGCGTAGCTTGTTCTGGTACCCCTCTGATTTTGCCAGGGTTGTATCTCTTGCTTCGTCAGCTGTATCTTTGTCATCTTGTAATGCTTCTTCTGCTTCTTCTTCTTCGTACCCGGTGACCCGAGGTACTCCGAACTTGAGGTCGTGTGGTAGTACTGCCTCTGCCCCGTATACCATGAAGAAGGTTGTGTACTGGGTCGCGGTGTTTGGTGTAATTCGTAGTCTCCATAGTACCGCGGGGAGTTCTTCTACCCAGTTGCCGGCGGTTTTCTCGAGTGGTGCGAGGAGCCGCTTCTTGATTCCCCCGCATACAAGACCGTTTGCTTTTTCCACTTGGGCGTTGGACTACGGGTGCGCGACTGATGCATAATTGATTTTGATGCCCAGTTCTTCGCAAAATTTCTGGAATTCTGCGGCTGTGAAGTTCGTGCTGTTGTCCGTGATGATGTTGTGTGGCACTCCGAACCTGAAGATGATCGATTTGACGAAGTTGACAGCCGTGAGGGCTGTGGAGCTGGTGATGGGCACTGCTTCGATCCATTTAGTGAACTTGTCGACTGCGACGAGCAGGTGTGTCCTTCCGCCCTTTGATGATTTCTTGAGTGGGCCCACCATGTCGAGTCCCCAGGTGGCGAACGGCCAGGATAGTGGTATGGTCTTGAGCTCTGAGGCGGGAGAGTGTGGCCTGTTGGCGAATTTTTGGCAGGCGACACAACATCGCACGATTTCCTCTGCGTTTTTCATAGCTGTGGGCCAATAGAACCCGGCTCGGAATGCTTTGGACACGAGTACTCGACTGCTCGCATGGTGCCCGCAGGTGCCTTCGTGGATTTCGAGCAGTAGGGCTTTGCCGTCCTCTTCGTCGATGCACCTTTGGAGTATCTGGGTGATGCTGCGCTTGTATAGCTGTTTGTTGATCACCGTGAACGCCTTGGATCGTCGGCTGATGCGTCTTGCTTCGGCCACGTCTTGCGATAGCGTACCTTCGATTAGGAATCGGAGGAACGGTTTTACCCAGACAGGTCCTTCGAGCTCTGTCGGAGCTGTGCTGTCGGGTGTGCTGTTGCTTGTGCCTTCTGATGGGCTTGCTGCTGCCACCTGCGCCAGGTCTGTTGCGTCCTCGCCGTCCACGGCTGCTTCAGGTGCTGCTGCCTGTACCTTGATGGATCTCTGGCTGATGCTTTAGAGAAAAACGCCGGGTGCTACTGGTCCTCGGGTCGAACCAATGTTCGCGAGTTCGTCAGCTTTTGTGTTGTTGGCCCTGGTGATGTAGTTGAGCTTGCAACCGTCGAAACTTCCTTCGAGTGCGTTGTAGAGTTTCTGGTAGGCCGCCATGTTTTCGGCTATTGCATCGCAATTTCTCATCGTCTGCTGGACGACGAGATTGGAGTCCCCGTAGATTATGAGGCGAGTGGCTCCGCACGTTTTGGCCATGCGCATGCCATGGAGGAGTTCCTCGTATTCTTCTTCGTTGTTGGAGGCGTGACTGAAGTTGATCTGGAGGACATATTTTAGCTTTGTTCCTTTGGGGGAGATGAGCACAACTCCTGCCCCGACTCCTTGTTGTCTCTTGGACCCGTCGAAGAACATTGACCATGAGCTTGATAGGTCTGGGGGGCCTGGTGTCTGAACCTCCGTCCACTCGACCAGGAAATCTGGGAGTACTTGGGCTTTGATGGCTGTTGGGTGTTTGAAATGCATATCCCGTGGGCTGAGCTCAATGTTCCACTCGGCGACTCGTCCAGTCGCTCCAGGGTTGTTGAGTATGTCAGCGAGTGGTGCGCTGCTCACGATTGTGATAGGGTTCTCATCGAAGTAGTGGGACACCTTTCTTGAGGTCATGATGACGGCCAGTAGTAGCTTCTGATAATGCGGGTACCGCTGCTGGTATTTGGTCAGGAGCATGCTGAGGTAGTATATTGGTCTCTGGATGCTCTGGACCTTGCCTTCTTCTGTGCGTTCAACAACGAGCGCTGTGCTTACTACACTATTACGTGCTGCCACATAGAGGTATAGCTTCTCTCGTTCCTTGGGTACCGCCAGGATTGGTGGGGTCGAGAGTGTCTTTTTCAGGTCCGCGAATGCTTGGCAGGCTTCCTCCGTCCACTCGAATTTCTTTCCCTTCCTGAGCAGCTGATAGAAAGGCAGCGTGCGTTCTCCCAGCCTGCTAATGAAGCGGCTTAGGGCTACGAGTTTTCCAGTGAGCTGTTGTACTCCTTTGATGTCGGTTGGTTCTTGCATTCGGGCGATGGCTTGGACTTTCTCAGGGTTTGCCTCGATTCCTCGGGCAGAGACCATATAGCCGAGAAGCTTCCCCGCCGATACGCCGAATGCGCACTTCTTTGGGTTGAGTTTGATTATGTATTTGTTGAGCGTTGCGAAGGTTTCGCGCAGGTCGTCGAGTAGTGTGGCTGCTTTGTAGGTCTTGATGACGATGTCGTCCACATAGACTTGCACATTTATTCCGATTTGCTCTTTCAGGCAGGCCTGCATCATTCACTGGTATGTGGCGCCTGCGTTCTTGAGTCCGAAGGGCATGGTCCTTTAGAAAAATACGCCATAGGGGGTGATGAACGATGTGTGCTCTTCGTCTTCTTCCTTCATCCTGATCTGGTTGTATCCTGAGTAGGCATCAAGAAAGGAAAGTAGATCGCACCCTGCTGTCGAGTCGATTATCTAATCGATTCTAGGCAGGGGGAAGTGGTCCTTTGGGCAATGCTTGTTGACTGATCCGTAGTCGACACACATGCGCAGCACGGTCGTGTCTTTCTTGGGCACCAGCACTGGGTTGGCTATCCAGGTGGCTTTCTTCGTTTCTCGGATGAACTGGGCGTCGAGTAACCGATTGACTTCCTCTCCGATTGCTCTGCGCTTGGGCTCCGAGAATCGTCTCAGATCTTGCTTCACCGGCTTCGTGTTTTGCTTGATGCGTAGGGTGTGCTCCGCGAATTCTTGTGGTATTCCAGGCATGTCGGCTGCCACCAGGCGAATATTTCTCACTCATCTCGAAAGAAAGCAACGAGAGCCGTAGCCTGCTCCTCTGGTAGGTGGGCGTACACGCGGACTGTTTTGTCCGGGTCCGTCGGGTGCACTTGGTGAGTGACTGTGTCGCTGTCGATGCTGAAGTCGCGTCCGTACTCCTTAGATTCGCTTCGGCTTACCAATGGGAAGGTAGTCTTGTCCGTCACCATGGCTATTTCTCTGAGTTCTTGTTCGGCTCCGAATGTGTCGGAGTTTTTGTGAAAGTCACGGTCACATTGATCTGATTTGATGAAGCTTCCGTTGATCGTGAGGACTCCTGTTGATCCTGGCATCTTGAGCTTGAGATAGGCGTAGTGTGGAACCTCCATGAACTGCGCGAATGCTGGTCATCCCAATATGGCGTGATACTGCGATTGCCAGCCGAGTACTTCGAACTCGAGGACGTGCTTTGCGAAGTTGCGTCAGTTTCCAAAGACAACTTCAAGTTCCACGACTCTGAGGGATGTGGCTTCTTCTCCTGGGACTACCCCGTGTAACACGGTGCTCGATTTCTTCCATACTGATCGTGGGATCAGCATCTTTTGCAGGGTGCTGGCGAAGATGATATTCATGTTGCTGCCTCCGTCCATGAAAACCCTATCCATGTCGTATCCTCCGATTTGTGCATCGAGCACCAGGGGCGCGTGCCCCAGTCTTGGGGCTGTGGGTGGATGGTCGTCCTGTGAGAACGTGATGCTGGTCTCCGCGTCATGTAGCTGGTAGACTTAGACTATGTTTATGCTCTCGGCTGCTCTAGCTTGCAGGGTGTAGGCGTCGCGTTGTGCTTGCGGCGCCCTTCCCTCTTGGATCATGAGCACCTGTCCTTGCGGCGGGTTGTGACGTCCTTCCGGGCTTGAGGGCGGCGATTGTTCGGGTCGCCGGTTGCGCTTGTCTTCTTTTTGCTTCTCCTTCTTTTGGTCATCGGCTAGCTCGTTGAACACGCGACAGTCTCTCAAAGTGTGACCTGACCTGACGCGTCCCTAGTCATCCTCGAAGCCGTGGATCGTGCAGGGTCCTGCTAGCTGCTCTCTAGCCGTGAGTTTGCTAGATCCGGCGTGCCTCTTCCTTCTTGAGATTCTGAAGATTTGCTCGTGATCCTCCGGGTGTTCGTGGAAGCGAGGGTCGGTTTCGATTCCTCGACTCATGTCTTGGTTCTTGATGAGGTTGGCGAATTCATCTGGCCTTCGATATGGGTCATAGTACTCGCCCACCGGCGTCTCGGAGTCGCTGTCCTGGCTAGCGGCAGGTGCTCGTGCGACGGCGTGTCGTCGAGTGGTCGTTGGTTGCACGGCTGCGTGACGTGGCTCGTTCAGTGGGGCCTCGCCGTAGATCTCCCGTGCGCGCCTTTTGGGTCGTCGATTCCTTCCTCCTTGGCGATGGTTCTGCTGATCGCTGGTTTCGATCTCGTAGTCATCGTCTTGATGTGCGGCAGGTGCCCGGGCGGTGGTGGGTTGTCGAAAGATTTGCGAGTCCTCCACTGCGCGTCGCAGTTCGTCGAGTGGAATTCCTTCGTAGAGGCCTCTCGCCGTTCTTCTGGGTCGTCGATTCCTTCGCTGCTGACGCTGCACTTGGCCGTTACCGTAGTATCGGTCCTGGCACAGCTGTAGCCCGAGCGATCTTGATGGGGTGGCAGAGATGTTCGTCGTGATCTTGAATCCTTCGAGTGAGCTAGATGTGGTCCTTGCCCTTGAGTTGTGGCTTGCTGAAGACGGGACCGCCGAGATCGTGATCCCAACCTGTGTAGTCCCCACGGTCGGCGCCAATTGACGGGGATCAACCCCGGAAAATCCAATGGTTAGGGACCCTGGGTTAGTCATGAGAGGCACAGGTTGGACGATAGCTCGTCGGCAAACAGGAGGACACGTTCCTGCTCGATATTATTGATGAGGGAGATGCGATTACAGTGGATGCCAAGGTTGGAGCGCTCAAGGCTAGGGTTACAGATGATATCAGATGCCTTTTGGCATCGCCCCTCCTAGCCCTTATATACTGGGCTAGGTCTCGGGGAGTTCATCTACGTTTACAGGTAAGCTTTCCTAACCCTAGCTTGCTCCGCACGACATGTCTTCACACCTTCCTTGTGAGTCGCAGACTCCTGTGTCGATGCCAACTAGCGGGCCAAGGCGGGTCTTTATGGGCCTTCTATCTTCAGGGACACCGGGTAGGCTTATCTGCAGGAGTCGTGGGGTCACCCCCTCTTCACTCATCTAGTTCTATTTTCCTCCCACTCACTCGTTTCGAAAGAAACTCATTCTCAAGAAAGGATCCGTTCTTAGCAACAAAGACTTTGCCTTCGAATCTGTGATAGAAGGTATACCCTATAGTTTCCTTAGGGTATCCTATGAAGACGCATTTTTCCGCTTTGGGTTCGAGCTTATCAGGTTGTAACCGTTTGA
Organism: Bromus sterilis; assembly: GCA_950022295.1. Classification (NCBI taxonomy): domain Eukaryota; kingdom Viridiplantae; phylum Streptophyta; class Magnoliopsida; order Poales; family Poaceae; genus Bromus; species Bromus sterilis. The sequence goes on from OX465597.1 coordinate 352,813,312, forward strand.
CATAAGCCTCACACCCCCAAATTTTAAGAAACGATAATTTAGGCTTCTTGCCAAACCACAACTCATATGGTGTCGTCTCAACGGATTTAGATGCTGCCCTATTTAAAGTGAATGCAGCTGTCTCTAATGCATAGCCCCAAAATGACATTGGTAGATCGGATAGAGACATCATAGAGCGCACCATATCTAATAAAGTACGATTACGACGCTCAGACACACAATTACGTTGTGGTGTTCCAGGTGGCGTGAGTTGGGAAACAATTCCACAGTTTTTCAAGTGAATGCCAAACTCGTAACTCAGATATTCCCCTCCGCGATCAGATCGTAGAAATTTGATCTTCTTGTTACGATGATTTTGTACTTCACTCTGAAATTCTTTGAACTTTTCAAATGTTTCAGACTTGTGTTTCATTAAGTAAATATACCCATATCTACTTAAATCATCAGTGAAAGTTAGGAAGTAACGATATCCACCACGTGTCGAAATGCTCATTGGTCCACACACATCAGTATGTATGATTTCCAACAATTCACTTGCCCGTTCCACCGTACCAGAAAACGGGTCTTAGTCATCTTACCCATGAGGCATGGTTCACATGTGTCAAATGATTCAAAGTCAAGTGACTGGAAAAGTCCATCAGAATGGAGTTTCTTCATGCGTTTTACACCAATATGACCTAAACGGCAGTGCCACAAGTATGTGGAATTATCATTATTCATTTTGCATCTTTTAGCGTCAATTTTATGGATGTGTGAAGTACTACTATCGAGATCCAACAAGAATAAACCATTTACTTCGGGTGCATGAACATAAAAGATATTACTCATAAAAATAGAACAACCTTTATTCTGTGATTTAAACGAGTAACCCTCTCACAATAAACAAGATCCAGATATAATGTTCATGCTTAATGCAGGCACCAAAAAACAATTATTAAGGTTTAAAACTAATCCCGAAGGTAGATGAAGAGGTAACAACCCGACGGCGATGACATCGACCTTCGATCCATTCCCGACGCGCATCGTCACCTCATCCCTCGCCAGTCTCCGTTTATTCTGAAGCTCCTGTTTCGAATTGCAAATATGAGCAACCGAACCAGTATCAAATACCCAGGCACTACTACGAGAACTAGTAAGGTACACATCAATAACATGTATATCAATTATACCTTTGACATTGCCAGCCTTCTTATCCGCCAAGTACTTGGGGCAGTTGCGCTTCCAATGACCTTCTCCCTTGCAGTAGAAACACACAGTGTCCGGCTTAGGACCAGCCTTGGGCTTCACAGGAGCGACAACAGGCTTGCCGCCCCGAGCGGCAGCGGACTTGCCACTCTTCTTGAAGTGTCCCTTTTTGGATTTAGCCTTCTTGAAACTTGTGGTCTTATTGACCATCAACACTTGATGTTCTTTCTTGATGTCCACTTTCGCATTTCAGCATCGTGAAAAGCTCATTGAGAGTCTTATTCATGCCTTGCATGTTATAGTGCAGCACAAAGCCTTTGTAGCTTGGAGAGAGCGACTGCAGCACCCTGTCAGTGATTAACTCATCTGGGATCACACATCCCAGCTGAATTAGGCGCTGGATATAGCCTCCCATTGTTACAACATGTTCACTGACAGAGTTGTGCTCCTCCATCTTACATTTATAGAACTTATCAGAGATCTCATATCTCTCAGCGCGGATCTGAGTCTGAAACATAGTTTTCAGCTCTTCAACCATCTCATAGGCGCCGTGATGTTCAAAACGTTTCTGGAGATCGGTATCCAAAGATGTAAGGATGGCACCAGAAACTATAATGTGGTCATCTTTGCGTGTCTCAAAGACGTTATGTTCTGCTTCTGGAGCATCGTCTGCAGGTGGGTCACCTAGCGCAGCATCAAGCACATATTGCTTCTTACACCCAGTGAGGATAATCCTCAAGTTGCGGTGCCAGTCAGTGAAGTTTGAACCAGATGATTTTAGTTTTTCTTTCTCAAGGAATGCGCTGAAGTTGAACTGAGCTATGCGGGCCATGATCTACAACATTTTAGCAAAATAAAATTTTAGACTATGTTCATGATAATGAGTTCAGTTTAATCAAATTAGTAACGAACTCCCACTTCAATCAACATCCCTCATAGTTGTCTAGTGGTACACGATCCAAATCCACTACACCAAGTCCGATCTTCACGAGAGAAGATGTAGTTTCAATGGTGAACATCAAAATGTTGATCATATCATTCATATGACTCGTGTTTAACCTTTCGGTTCGTTGCGTTCCGAGGCCATGTCTGTATGTGCTAGGCTCGTCAAGTTAACCAAAGTATTTTTGCATGTGTAAAACTGGCTTACACCCGTTGCATGTGAACGTAGAGTTTACCACATCCGATCATCACGAGATGCTTCAAAACGACGAACTTTTGCGATGGTGCATACTTAGGGAGAACACGTTTATCTTGATATTTAGTGTGAGGGATCATATTATAATGCTACCGTTGTGCACACGCAAAATAAGATGCATAAAAGGATAAACATCACATGCATAAAATATGTGACATGGTATAGCCCTTTTATTGTGCCTTGATCTCCATCTTGAACGCACCGACAAGATCTCCATTATGGCACCATCTTGGTCTCCACCTTATGGCATCTTGGTTGTCTACACCACGTTGCATCTACAACTATTGCTAACTCATAGAGATAAAGTAATGCAATTAGATGGCGTTTGAAGTTGACACGCAGGCCAAACAATAAATAATTAAGACAACCATATGGCTCCTGCCAGTTGCCGTACTCATCGACATGCAAGTCGTGAAACATTACAAAACATGATCATCTCATACATTAGAAATATATCATATGAACAGTTTGGGCTATACCACATCACAAGCACCCCTGCAAAAATAAGTTAGATGCCTCTCTCTTATTATTTTCATTTTTACGTGGCTTCTAGGGTTTTGCATAAGAACCGTTCTTACCCTCGAAAAAAAACACAACGTTGATATAACAAATTGCTTCTTAATCTCATAAGAGCCATCCTTTGTAAATGTGGTTAATACTATGGTAAGAGCGACTGACACCCGCAGGCCGCATGTGCAATACAAGTTACACGTCAAGTGCGGAACCGGTCTCAATCCGAAGATTGTAAAGTTGGTCCGGGCCGCTGCATCAAACCATACCGCAAAACCAAAATACACATGGAAGGGTAGAAACAAGAAGATCAACGCCCACAACTCATTGTGTTCTAACCGTACAAAGCATCTACGCATAGAACTAGCTCTGATACCACAGTAGGAGATTGCGCGATAGAAAACAAATTTTTTCTCTCACATGCGGAAGCAACATCCAAGATCCAATCTAGAAGATGCTAGTAACGGGGAGAGTAGGTCATCATACCCTCGAAGAACACGCGCGTTGAACGTTTATTTCAACGCAGCTTGGTGAAGTTTGATCCGATCAGCACTGCAAACGAGCAGTACCTCCGGAGGCTTGCACACGTACAGCTCGATGACGTCTCCTTCTTCTTGATCCAGCAAGCAAGAGGGAGAAATAGATGGGATCGATTCCAGCAGCACAACGGCGTGGTGGTGGATATGGCAAAGAGTTTCCCGCGGGCAGGGCTTCGCCAAGCGATGCACGTGAGGGAGGAGGAGGTGTGGAAGGACTTGGGTGTTGTTGGTGAGCCTCTCCCATCTCTTATATAGGCAAGGAGGTTGTAGCCACTTCAATTCCCATGTGAAAACCCCTCTCTCATTAAAAAGATGGTAACACCTTTCTTTTAAGAGTGGTAACCCTCCCATTGAAGGGCTTCCCATTTATTGGCATAATAAACCAAGGAGGGCTGGTCACATGTACTATTGGACCACCCTTGGTTGTTCAAAACAGGTGGGCCCCATAGTGGGACCCTCCGGAACCTTCTAGAACATTCCGACACTGCCAAAAAAAATCCCGAACTTTTCCGGAACCCTGAAATCAACTTGCCTTATATAAATCTTTACCTCTGGACTCTGCCGGAGCTCCTCGTGATGTCTAGGATCTCATCCGAGACTCCGAACAATATTCGAACACCATTAATAAAATTATCCCAGAGCTATTCTAGCGTTACCGAGCGTTAAGTGTGTGACCCTACGGGTTCGAGAACGTGCAGACATGATCGAGACATTAGAGGGACCAGGATATCCGTAATGACCCCCACACATTCAACGAATATCTTTATCGATTGAACCACTATGTCGTGGACTACTATAATCCGTACACAATTTCCTTTGTTACACGATATTTTACTTACCCGTGATTCGATCGTCGGTATCGCTATACCTAGTTCAATCTCGTTATCGGTAAGTACTCTTTACTCGTTCTGTAATACAACATTCTCTGTGACTAACTCATTAGTCACGTGCTTGCAAGCGTTACCGAATGTGCATTACCGAGTGGGCCCAGAGTATATCTCACCGTCACACGGAGGGACAAATCCCAGTCTTGATTCATGTAATTCAACAAGTACTTTCGGAGATAACCGTAAGACATTTTTATGATCACCCTGTCACGATGTGATGGTTGATGTCCCCAAAGTATTCTTCCGGTACCCGGGAATAACATAATCTCATGGTCTAAGAAACATGATACTTGACAATAAAAGGCATGACAATATAAACTTAATGAAAAGATCAATATTGTTATGCTTAGTTGGGTCTGTCCATCACGTCATTCTTCTAATGACATGATCCCATTAATTAATACACAACTCATGTTCATGGTCAGGAAACCATAACCATCCTTAATTAACGAGTTAGTATAGTAGAGGCTTACTAGGGACGCGGTGTTGTTTATGCAACCACACATGCATTATGTTTCCGGTTAATACAGTTATAGCATGGAAAATAAACATATATCATGAACACGGAAATATGATAATAAAAATTTTATTATTGCCTCTAGGGCATATTTCCAACAGGATAATGATAAGAAGAATGGATGAATTTGCAATGAATACAATCTATTGAAAATCGGATTTTGGGTCTCACGTGTTGTATACAACCTCGGATTAAGAGGATTCAAAAAGAAAAGTCATTTTACTCAACAAGACCGAGAGTATTCATGTTGAACACTTGTCCATTTGAGGTCGTCTTAAGGACTCAATAATTCGCACAATATATCTGTCATGTGTTTTTTGGAATGGACACCACTTGATCATGGAGTAAAGATGAATGTTGAGCAAGAGAAAGATGAAAGATTGAATCTTGATGATCATCACTCAAGCACTACTTATGTATCACATGGGATCTTGTGGCATGGTAAGAAATTGTCAATTGTGCTTTGAGTTCTAACCCATACGATGTATTTCTATATCTTTGAGGGTTAGGTGATTCTCATGAGAATGCATCAAGAGAAAGATCACAAGTGCCCATAATATGATGACATCAAGTGTAATGGTCATCAAGTTATGCAAGGTCAAGTTCAAGATATGCATATCATAGGATTACATGCTTGAAGCTTGCGGATGATCATGTGGTGGCTCATGTCAAGATGGCATATAATGCAAAGCTTTCATCATGACTTACGAGGAAAATAATTGAAGTCTTCACCAAGTTATGTGACCAATATTTAATGGACATCTTGAGCCAAGCATGACCCCATCATCAAGCTCAAGTGGAACTCTCAAGTCAAAGGTATTGTGTCGTGGATCATTGACCATCGAAAAGGATGCATGCTCAAGAATGGATTTCCGGAAGCTATATTATAGTTATTTTATTATTCTTGAGTTATAGGGATTCCACACTATTAAGAGGGTATCAAAGGGTTTTAGTAATGTACTTGCTCAAGTCAACAATTCCTAACTCAATTCCACTTCTATCCTTATACCAAAAAAGGGGAAATCCAAAGCCAACTCATTTCTCAAATCCTATGGCATATCCTTTACATACATTGCACCTTCCATTTTGGTTTATCTTGGGTGGTTCTCTATGTGAGGACGTTGAGCTTTCCAATAGCTTTAAGATAAGCCCAAGATCATCAAAATCAGAGTTCGTATGTAAAAGCTATGCTCATTTCAGTATTGGGTTCCTGTTTTTTTCTGGTCGGTCGTTCGATGCATGTCGGACGTCCGGTGCTCGGACGTCCGGTTGTTGTCGGTTAAAGGGTCCGGGAGGCCAGTGGGCTTTCGCGTTGTTATTAACGGAAATCCGACCTCCATCAGACATGAGGTCATCGGATGTTCGGTCGTTGTCAGACGTCCGGTACCTGGCCACTGTACTCTGTTTTAACTGTGTTCTTCTGCGCATGCTCACTGATCTCGGACGTCCGGTACATGTCGGACGCCCGACACTTATGCAGGCAGAATGCTCCAACGGTCATTTTGGCCCTTGGACTATATAAACCACCTCACCACAACATTTGAGAGTTGAGCACTTCATTCCAAACACACAAGAACCATAAAAGGCTCCCTCCCCTTTCTCCTACACCAAATCCTAGGTCCTGAAGAGATTTGTGAGAGTTCTTGAGAGATATTTCACCCATTGATAGATCCACTCCCTCTCCCTATTTTGACCAAAGTAATTCACGATTTTATCAAGTCTTGAGCATTTCCCCCTTGATCTTGTTACTCTTGTAGGTTGGAGACTCCTAGCCGGTAGGAGTGCTCCGGTGAGGAATCAACTTGTGATTCCCCCCCCCGGAAAGTTTGTGAAGGTTTGGAGGCCGCCTGAAGGTCTACCACTAGTGGTTGGGAATTTTCTTCGTGGTGATATCTCAAGGGGAATAGGGTGAGCCTTCGTGGCGTTGGTGTGCCTTCGTCATAACTATCATGGGAAAGTCACGGCAGATGTCCGTAGAGTCGGACTTATCATGGGACCTTTGCTGCGAGGCGAATTCGAGGAGAGAGTCGACATAGACACGGGACTCGGCGATTTACCCAGGTTCGGCCCCGATGGTGCGGTAAAGACCTACTCCTGCTTCTTGACTATTGTGGGATCGACTCCTCAACAGGAAGAGCCGATCTTATCGATTACAGTGGAGATGTTTCGCAACCTTAGTCTCGTGGAGATCTAGGTTATGGTGCGAGTTGTCTAGTCCTGGCTTGAGGTCAGTTCTGGCTCTAGCTCCCGTGGACCTCGACTTATAAAGGTGCCGGGTCCCGGGATTCCGAGAGTTCGACTCCTACACAATGTGGAGTTCTATTCTACTTTACAAGTTTGCTACGTGTTATACAAGGTAAGTCGAATTCCTTCTAGGGCTTATATCTTCATGCTTGGCACGTCAGACTCCTGGTCGGGTCTTCTTAGTGGGCCTTCACATGTAAGCCGGACCAGAGGTTTCTAATGCCGGGTCTATGGGCCTGATCCATCCCCCCGACATTAGCCCCCAGGATTGTTGTGATGCTTTAGTCTTCACAACAATCTTCTTTATTTTCTTCATTGCCGCCGGGTCTTCATGGATCAAGGGCTGACTTTATGCTTGGCGTTGATTGGGAGTCGGAGTTGTCTCTCTTCAATCTTGCTTTGGCTCCTTTATCTTCCATGAAGTCGACTCTTCCAGTTGAATCGACTAATATTTCCAGAGCCGAAGTAATAAATCTGACCTGCAAATGTTTCTTTGAGGGATTTAAAACGGTCCACCTCGATTCCAGCGGCACAATTAATGCTGCCTAGGTTTTCCATGAAAATCGAGGGATTTCCTGCCATTTAGCTAGCGGTTGACGACGCCTCGGGTTTTGAGCAGAGGTCCTTTTATAAATAGACCCTCGTCCATACCCATTCACATTGCCCCATCTACATGTTCTCTTCTTCTTCCTCGCGCATCGGATATCAGGAAGCTTTTACCTTCGCCTCCGTCCCGAGCCGTTCCTCCTTCATCGTTTGTACAAGACGGCCTGGGACCGTGCCACTCTCGCACGCCATTAAGGTAAGCTTCTCATCACCTCCATTGTACTGCAGTTCTTTACTCATCTCCATTGTCGCGTGCTTCAAGCTCTACTGTTCTTAATAGATCGATACAACCCACTGGAGATGCACCATGCATGTTGGTAGATAGGGTAGGATCGGTGATGGTTATCCTTGGAAGCGATTACTTCGTCGAACAATCATATTTACAGATCCGTTTTCATCTTGCAACTGTCCCCAGTTTATTGCAAGCCGTAGATCTGTTCATCATTTTTCGCCTATTTCTCAGGCTTGTTAGATCCAATCATTCCACTGTATTTTGTGAAAACTGTTTGTGTTGTTTCTTTGTAAGTCGGTTCATGACCGACTCTAGTTTTCCTTTTTCTAGATCTGACTTCTGCACCATGGGTTGGAAAACTGCTGCCGATAAAGGCAAGAAAGAAGTCATTGCAGACAAAAGCAAGAAGACAACCGGTAGGACCAGACCTCCAGCTCCGAGGCCGACTCTAGAGGCTAACTGGTCAAAGAGCTGGGTTACTGATTCCTTTTTGAAGGAGATGGAGACAGAGGGGACTTTGCCTCCCCAAACTGAAATTAAGTGGCGAGCTCTTGGAAAGGAGACCCGGCCTCAGCCTCAGGCAGGCGAAGTCGTCGTCTTTGCTGATCATATCACCAGGGGCTTCTCTCCTCCCGGCTCTAAGTTTTTCAGGAATGTGCTGCACTGCTATAAATTGCATCCTCAGGATCTAAGTGCTAATTCGATGCTCAATATCTATCATTTTCAAGTGTTCTGTGAGGCTTTTCTGCAGATGAAGCCGACTCTGGCTCTGTTTGCCAAGTTCTATTACTTCAATAGGAAGATTGAATATAGTGGAGGTCCGGATTTGGAATGCGGTGGAGTTACTATCTAGAAGCGCGCCAAGTCGATTTACCCATCACTCAAGCTGAGCTCCCATGTGAAAACATGGAAAAAAAATCTTTCTTTTACTGCACCGTTGAAACTCCTGAGAAGGAAAATCCTCTGCCTGGCTTTCGTGAGAGTCGGCTTGAATTTCATGATGGCTTAAACCTGTTTCCTTCGGATGCTCAAAAGAAAAAGCATGATCCGATTATGGCTCGGATAAATGCCTTGTTAGCTCATTGTCTTGCCAGGACAGACCTGATCAAATGTTGGACAGGTTGGAAAATCCAGCCTCTTATCTTGAGAGATCGACTCATGTGTGAGTATTTGGGGCCGGACGAACGCATGCGTTTCGCGAAGAAGGAGATTTATAGAGGAGTCCTAGTGACGACTTGCAAGAAACTTCTTGCTGAGCGCATAGAAGACATCAAGAAAGTCGGCCTTCTCCCGTTCTGTAGAGCCAATCCGGCTCTTCCGGTATGTTTATTTGGTTATTCCTCCTTGAAGCAATATTTGTTCAAGGATTTTCCTTCTTACTTCCAGGAAGATGATCCATGGTGGAATGTGGGCCAAGACCTCCCTATGGAAGAAGTCGACACCAAAAGTCCGAGTCATTCAGTAAGATTCACTTGATTGCTTCTTTTTGTCATATCTCCTTCTTACCCTTTTTGTTCCTGTAGGATGACACGGAGGAAGATGATGATGAAGACGAGGAAGAACAAGAGGAAGTTCTTCCTGCTAGGACCGGCTCTCGTAAAGAGAGTAAAGTCGCCAACCCACCGGTAATGTCTTTTCCGGATCTTCATGATGTTTTTAGACAAGCTTGTGTCTTTATGTTTTTTGTTTATAGGCACAAAGTCGCAAGAGGCATACCCGTAGTTCCGACTCGGCGGACCCTCTTGTGGTTTTGGGTGATGAACCTCGAAAGGTCCGACAGAAGCCGACTTTAGTCGCGACTCCTTCTTATCAGTCGGCAGGGGTTTCTGCGGGACAACATCAGGGTGGTGACTCAGGAGCCGATACCCCTTCTTCTGAGGGTTCTTCTGTCCAGATGTCGGCTTTCCCAATCAACCGTGGGTGAGTATTCCTTTCTTAGGATGGTAACTTGTCTTTTTTATGCATAATTTGCTGACAAATTCTATTTTTGTCTTTGGGCAGAGCTCGAATTGATCCCAAGGATCTGGCCGACTCTTCTTTTGCTAAGGAGTCAGCTATTATATCTGAAAGATTGCCAGAGGCTTCGGTTTATGAAACTTTGAAGAAAGATGGCTTAGACGAGTCAAGCCCATCAGAAATATACAAAGATAGTTCTCCTGATGCCGGCCTCGATAAGCCGATGATTCCTTTTGAAAAAGTGGTGGTTGTACCGAGTTCTGTGCTGGCTCCTTCCAAGGAAAAGGCAATTATCGAAGATGAAGTTGTGATCACTGAGGCTCAAAAGGGTGACCCACCTGCTTGTACGACCGTGATGAAGGTTTTGGATGACAAGAGTCAGGTGGTAGGTCAGCCTAGCGAGTCTATCTGAGAAGACTTTTCTTGATGATTTGTTCAAGCGGTCTTTAGCTTGTTCTTTGGAGCAGCATGACATATTCCTCCAGCTTCGGGGGCGTTATGAGGTATGTACTTGCCTGCACTATCCTTGATGATATATATCTGTAGCCCCCATAAGCCGGCCTGGTGATTGATTTCCATGATGGGTTATGAAAAAATAAACTGTATGAGTCATGAGTCAGTATACCTATTTTGTGGTATGCCGAGTTGTGAGAAGCTTGAACTATAGCCCCATGGATCGATATACCAATTTTGTGGTACGCCGAGTCATCATAGTTTTTTGAGCTGTAGCCCCCATGAGCCGGCAGGATGTGATTACGTTTCTACCAGGTCATGTATATTTTTTGTAGATTTAGCCCCCAAGTAACTGTTTAGGCAATAGGTCTAAGTAAATACTTAGTAATATTTCGTTGCTTGTAGGCTGTTGCCATGGACGCTGGGCAGTCCAAGCGTCAGATGGAGGAACTGCTCGCTGCAGAGTCGGCAAAGCTGAAAGGAGCTGACAAAGAAATTAGCCGACTCCGTGAGGAGTTGGTAAAAAAGGATAAAGAACTGGAAGCCGTCAGAGCTGAGATGTCTGAAGCCGCAAATGTTTTGAACAGAGCTGTAAATGATGCAGTTTCTCAGCGTGATACCGCCGAACGGATAGTAAAGTCAGCACAAAAGAGCCTGGAGACACTGAAGGATAGTATTCACTGACTTGTGTCAGCCATCTTTGGTGAGTCGGCAAAGTTGCGTTTTGAAATCTGAGCGTTCCAATTTTCTTTGTGTCTTGCTGACTTTTATCTTTGTGTTTGTCTTTATGATAGGCAAAGATCATGATATTCTAGGTGAGACACTTGCTATGAAGCTTACTTGCACATTTGCCCTGGTCAAACAATTGTTTGAGGGTGCGTGTAAAGCGATATACGCGACTCCGCCCAAGCCCCCAAGCATGAAGAGGATAACTGATATAATGGGTCCTCTCTCAGTTGTACCTGAGTGGGTAAAGCCGGGGAAGCGATCGACTTGTTGTATGGGGGTAATGCGTGGCTTGGAGCTTTCCAAGGCATATCATCCTGGATTGAAGTTGGATCGTCTGGCTGCCGGCTTCCCGGAGCTTATGGCAGATGAGTCAAAATTTTCCAAGGAAGATTTCATCAAGGTACATAAAGAAACTCGTCCTGTTGCCACACAGATTGCTGATGACATCGAGCTAAGCCGGATAGAGACTAGATATGATGAGAGCAACAAGAGGCATCGGATCAATCTGCATACTCCCGTTGAGTTCTCTCTTTTCCTCCTCCAAAGATGGCTTCGGAGCCGGCGAATCCTGTGGAGCCGTTTCCAAGAGGAGAAGAGGATGACTTGATGATGGATGACATCGCTGATGTGGACTTAATGGAAAGTCGCAACGAGATCTTGCCATCAGCGAATGTCGCCGGGTCTTCATCTTAGAGCCAGGCCAACGCTCCATCGTAAGCCTCTTGGGAAGAGAAAAAACTTTCATAATATTCTTGCGGTCGTAGTGCCGAGTTTGTAATATTGGGAAACATGTCCCGTGACTTGTGGCTAGCATGTGGTCAGATACTTTTATGGCGTTTTATCTGAAATTTTCCTGTTTGGCTTTTTGAATGCCAACCTTTGTGATGCCATCTGACTTTTGTATTTTGACTTGTTTGTTGGTTTTTTGAAGAAGCTTTTTCATCCGACATGAGCCGAATAATAGATACTTTTAGAGTATAATCGTCATGAGTCGGTATGATCATCATTGCGTCATGCCAACTCATAGAGATAGATTGAACTGTAGCCCCCAAGTGTCGGGTTGTCTTACCTGCAGCAATCTGGGACTTACAATTTCTTGCTTATTTTTTGAAATTGGCAAGTATTATAGGCCAAACCTTTTGATAAGGAATTTTTGAAGTGTTACTCCCCAAGAGTCGGTATACACAACTGAGTGATGTATCGAGTCTTTATGTGAGAAGAAACCTTGAAGTGTAGTCCCCAAGAGTCGGTGTGTGCGTCTGTATGCAGTGCCGAGTCACATAGGTCTTATCTTTTAATATGCCAAGTCACATAGATATTACACGATGGTTGTGTTCCCGACTTCTGAATAGAGTGTCCCTTTTGAGTGCTGGAATATTTTTTCTTTTAGCAACCCGGAATAATGTGTGCCAACTCCAAACCGGTATGACGGCTAGATCGGCGAGAGCCAGTGCAACGAAAGTCGACTTATATATTTTTATATGGCGAGAGCCAGTTTGACGAGTGTTGATTTATATATATGTATGGTCGATAGCCGTTGCGACCAAAGTCGACTTTGTATATCGCGAGAGCCGTTGCGACCGAAGTTGACTTTGTATATGGCGAGAGCCATTGCGACCGAAGTCGACTTTGTATATGGCGAGAGCCGTTGCGACAGAAGTCGACTTTGTATATGGCGAGAGCCGTTGCGACCGAAGTCGACTTTGTATATGGAGAGAGCCGTTTGCGACCTAAGTAGACTTAAGAATGCAGAAGATGCAATGCAGAAGGTATAGTCCTCAAGAGTCAACATGTGTGTTTTGACATGCTGCTGCATCACCTAGAGAAATTTTTCGAGTTGTAGTTCCCATGAGTCAGTATGAGCGTCTTTTGTGTCATACTGAGTCACACAGGTTTAATGCTCAGGGTGCATCTCTTGGATGTCATAAAAATGAAAAAAAGTATGTTATGATGCTAATATATACAAAAAGAAAGTATGAAGGCTCATATAGAAGTCGACTCCAGTTTTAATATGCCTTATATTCTCGTTGAGATAGATTATTGGGTTATCTGTGAGTCGGAACTTCTCTATATGCTGTCTCACTTTGATCAGCATTTTTCCGTTTTCTTTAAAACTTCTTTTTGAGAATTTGTAGCCGGGTTTCTCATATTTAGGTCGTATGAGCATCAAACATACGGGCAATTATAAGGCGTGGGGTGCCACATGTATATGCCGAGTTTTCTTAGTCGAGATTCGATGAGTATAGTCGAGCCCCCCAAGATTTCCCTGAAATAAGCCATATACACGTAATTACACATATGTGCCGGGTTTTCTCAGTTAAAGGTTGATGAGTGTCATCAAGCCCCCTGAACTTTCCCTGAAATAAACACATAAGTGCTCAGATAACAGTTTGAGAGTTGATCAAGCCCCCAAGTTTCTGATATAATAATAATGAAAAGTATGATATGAATGATGCAATTGCATGTAAAGTAAGTATAGGATGTAATGCATGCAGGAGTTGTTGAGGCTTATAGTCAATCGACGATGATTTCTTGCAATCTACTTATTCATTGTAGGGGGCGAGAGCCGGTAAAATGAGAGTTGATTGTTTATAGTGTGGCGAGAGCCGGTGCGATGATAATCGACCTTATATGGTAAATGGCGATGGCATATTGCGACGTGAGTCGGCTTTTTGGCCTTTTTTGACGACTCTGGGTGTAGTAGGGTCGGTGTTGGACGATATCCCATGTTCTTATTGATAAGTACATGGGCTGCCGGCTTCTTCGTTTTCTTCCTGAGTCGGTAGGCTTCAATGAGTAGTATCTATTCTTTACTGTGATGAGGTGTTGGGGTGTCTCGTCCTTTGGCCTGTTTCCTGGGTTTGATGACCCGAATCGGCTCTCTATTGCAGATGAGTTCATGTTCTTATCACCAAGTGTCTTGGCCTCTTGCGGCTGTCTGAGCCAGCTGGGCCGTCATCGTATCGACCTGCCTCTAGAATGTTTTTATCGATTTGACGTCTATACTCCTGTATGAAGTAGCACTGATCCCAGGTGTGGTTAGCGAGGCGAACCGGTCCGGAATGCTTTGGGAAAGCTTCTTTCATAGCCTTGTCACAATCCGGTGCCTTTTTTCTTTCCTTGGTGGCCGTCCGTGTCTCTGGGAGTGGTTGTTATCGTATTCCTGCGAGGTCGAGTTGTACCTGCGTTTTTCGTGGTGGGTCCGAGTTTGAAGTTGGGACTCCTCATATTTTGCTTCACTGGAGTCGGCATATCTGGCGACGGCATCCACGAGTCCCTTCAGGTCCTTGTCTACCTCCTTTATGCGTTGTTTATAGGTGTTAGCCGGAGGCCCATTGGCTCTTGAGCCCTATCACGCCGTATCTCCTGTGGAAGTCGATCTTGTGCTTCTGTGAGATTTTTATGTTCCCAGGCCTTTCTCTGGTTTTCTTCCAATTCTTTGTCAGAGTCGGTTCTGTTCTAGCCCAGATGCTTCCATACATTGGTGGTTCATAGTTCTGAGCCATTTTCGTTTTTTGACGGATTTTGGATAGTGTCGGCATTATCATGTGTCTCATGAGCCGAATTTTTGAAGTAGGGAGCGTCTAGGTCGTATTCTTCTGGATCAGATCCGAGTCTACCTTCCCCTATGGATCGAATTGATCCGTTATCTGAGTATTTGTCTTCTTCTCGATAAGAGTCGGCGTCGGAAAAACCATCCCTATCATTGTTTGGGGTTCTGTCAGGGCGCTCCCGCTCTGGGAACTCACCAACAAACCCCACGAAAGTGTGATGGAGTGCAGTATCAGGCCGACTTGTCTCGTCGAGAGGAACTTGTAGGTCGCTGGTACGCGAGTCAGTTAACTGGGATCCGAATACGTCGTCCGCATGAGTATGCGCGCTCTGACTTATTTTCTTTTCGAACTTGTAGGTGGCTGCTGCGTTCTTCAGGCCGTAAAGCCTAATTGGTGGCTGTCTCGGCGTTTCCATATGAGCTTCTTCTTGTTCAGAGAGCTTCACCGGCTCATCATCCATCGAGGTTTCGACAGAGCACGCTAATTTCGGGGGTTCGTTGATGAATCCGATGAAGGCGCGATCGGAGCCGGCAAGTAGCCGGCTTGCTGCTTCTGTAGTGGCATAATGATCCGGCTCTTGTTCCGACCCGTTCAATTTGTCGATAAAGAGGCGGATGGAGCCGACTGGGATCTGATAGCCTGACTCAATGAAATCATCTTCGGGACCCCAGGTGGCGTCGTCGATGTAGAGCATCCCGCTCCGTCTTCTGCTGATTTGCCCAGTAACAAATCCTTCCATATCTTGCAGAGCTACCCCTAGAATCTCAACACCTGTGAGCGCAGGCCCCACGGTGGGTGCCAAATGTCGTGGGAAAGTCACGGCAGATGTCCGTAGAGTCGGACTTATCATGGGACCTTTGCTGCGAGGCGAATTCGAGGAGAGAGTCGACATAGACACGGGACTCGGCGATTTACCCAGGTTCGGCCCCGACGGTGCGGTAAAGACCTACTCCTGCTTCTTGACTATTGTGGGATCGACTCCTCAATAGTAAGAGCCGATCTTATCGATTACAGTGGAGATGTTTCGCAACCTTAGTCTCGTGGAGATCTAGGTTATGGTGCGAGTTGTCTAGTCCTGGCTTGAGGTCAGTTCTGGCTCTGGCTCCCGTGGACCTCGGCTTATAAAGGTGCTGGTTCCCGGGATTCCGAGAGTCCGACTCCTACACGATGTGGAGTTCTATTCTACTTTACAAGTTTGCTACGTGCTATACAAGGTAAGTCGAATTCCTTCTAGGGCTTCAATCTTCACGCTTGGCACGTCAGACTCCTGGTCGGGTCTTCTTAGTGGGCCTTCATATGTAAGCCGGCCCAGAGGTTTCTAATGTCGGGTCTATGGGCCTGATCTATCCCCCCGACAGTAACACCCACTGTCTCCAAACAGTGAGTAGCTTCCCTCCAAGGAAGTGAACATCGGGATACATCCTCGTCTCCGAGTCTACTGTTATCTCCAACACTAGGTCACTACTTGTGGTTTACTTTGGTCACTTGACCTTGCATTCACTATATCTTGTTGTCCGCATTATATTTTGTTGGTTATCATATCGTAGTGAACATTTTAGGCCAACACATTATACTCCGCTATTCATACCTGGTACTATTGCTCCATATTGTTCTTAGTGTGAATTGATATATTGTATCTCTCATATCCACATCTTGTGGTACATATATCTTGTGTAAGTTTGTGTAACTTACTTGTTCCTACTAGTATCCTCATTGTGTTCATATTTTTTATAATAAAGTTGTTGGTGCACTTAGTTGAGCCTAGAATATTAAGGGTTTGTTCTTGTTAAGTATCCTCTTAGTTTATTTCTGCATCCGGATTTGGACAAATCCATGAAAGGTTAAAAATCCTATTTACCCCCCCTCTAGGCGACATCGTGGTCCTTTCAATTGGTATTAGAGCAAGGTCTCTCCTTATTAGGCTTCACCGCCTGGAGAGTAAGATGTCGACTAGTGGTATAGTGCACAATGACACCTTTGATTTTGATGGCACAAATTATCACTTGTGGAGAATTCGCATGCTATGTCAATTCCGGACCATGGGTCCAAATGTTTTGCGAATTGTTACTATTGGGGCTCATATTGCCAAGGATTGCCTTTCTCCATCTCTTGAGGATATGCATATTGATAGTGATGCTTTGGGAGCCATTCATCAAGCTATAACATTTGATGTGTTTGAGTCTATTTTGATGTGTAAGACAACTCATGAGGCTTGGACCAAACTTGATGATGTATATGGTGGATCATATCTTGATGAAGCCAATATTTTTCCCGTGGAGACAATTGGGAAAGTCTCGACAAACTCATGTCATGTAGAGCACCCTATTGCCTCCACCTCCGACTACTTGGTCACATCAACATCTTCCACTTTACCAACATTTAGCTTGTCACAAGGTAATGATATGGTAAGTGGAGAAATCATGTGTGATGATGACGTCGAGATTATTATAGATGATACTCCATGTAGAAATGCTAGCATTATAGCTTCCATGGACTTGAACATATCTTGCACCAACTTTGGTGTAGAATCTTTTTTCATTAGTCCATGCATTTCATCTAAAGATTCCTTGACATACTTTTGTGATGATATGCTTGATCTTCCTTGTTGCCATGATATAATTGCTTCAATTTCCTCTAGTTATTGTATGACTAACCATGTAGAGGAAACCAAGAAAAATGTGGCACACTTGATTAACAAAGATCCCTCTTGTGTGGAAAATTCATCACCGATGCACATGTGCCTCATGGGAATAGGTAATCACGAGGTATCCTCTTCTCTTAGTGATGATGATGATGATTGTGATGAAAATGATGTTGCCATGACCCAAAATCTCTATGAGATTGGGAAAACCCTTTGTAGTGTTAACAAGGGCACATATAGGATGTTCCAAGATGTTCTTGCCTCCTTTCATGAACGTAATGATTTACTTCATGAAGTGCAAGATAAAAATGAACTACTTGAACATAATATCATTTTGGCTCATCAATCTTTGAGAGACTTGAAGTGTTCAAAAGAAGAGATTGAAGTTTCTCGTTATAAGCTTAAAGAGGATTTTGAGCACCTTGACCTTGGCTACAAGAACGTCAAAGGAGAGCTCACTAAACTCTCTAAGTCTCATGAGGAACTTCAAGCTACTCATGAGAAGTCTCTTGGGTCTACCTCTTCCTCTCATATTTTCAATGATGCTTGTACTACTAATCCTATTTTTTGTGAAGCATCAATATTGAAGGAGAATGTTGAGCTAAGTGCTCAACTTGATTTGCTAACTAGCAATTATGGGAAATTGGAAGTAATTCATGAAAAGCTATCGAGCACTCATGAGGACCTTCTAACCTCTCATGATAGGCTAAAGTTAGCCCATGAGGCTATGATCACTAAGGTAAAATATTATGAGTCTCATGTGGACATTAGCACATATTCTACAGAAAATGCCTTGTTGTCATGTGCTAGTCCGTGCAATTCCTCTTTACATGATGTTGCTACATGTTGCGATGATTTGCTCACCATGACTTGTTGTTCTAATAATGAAGCTTCTATATCCTATAGCTCTTTTGTCAATACTAACATTGTAGAGGAAAATAAAGAGCTCAAGGCCCAAGTCATTAGTTTGAAGAAAGACTTGGAGAAGTGCTATGATGGGAAATGCACACTCGACAATATCTTGAGTTTACAAAATTTCCGTCAAGATAGGTGTGAACATAGTTTTATATCCAACAAGAAGAAGTACAAGAACAATAAGAAGGGACAAGAAAGAGTCAAGAATGAGGCCAACATTATTTGCTTCAAATGCAAGAAAGTTGGACACCATGTAAGATCTTGTCCAATGAAGGAGAAGGCCTCAAGTAAGAAGCATCATGGGAAGCGGTCTCAAGAACAATCTCAAGATGAAGAAAGGCCTCTCTCCGTGATTAACCATGATAATGATACTCATGTTGAGAATAAAAAGAAGAAGAGAAAGGGAAGCAAATGTTGCTATAATTGTCGTAAGAAGGGACACATATCTTCATCATGTCCCAACGGTAACATCCCTAAGCCTCCAATAATAAATGATCATTATTTACTTAGGAATGATAATGTTGGCAATGTGTTTGCCAAGTTTGTGGGTAACCAAAGTGGTTCGAAGGTGGATAAGTCCATTTGGGTTGCCAAACCTATTGTGACTAATTTCTGAGGACCCAACCTTGTTGGGGACCAACAAGCTCTAACTTGATCAATAGGTGGTTGGAGAGCATTGCAGACTTGGCTACTTCATGAAGAAGAAGAAAGTACTTTCACCACAAGTTGTGGTTAATTACTAGTCAAGTGGATTACCATCATATTTATTAATCCAATGCTCCTCCTTGTGGTAACTTGTAGTTACATTGTTTACATTGAAAGTTACTAGCACCATGCATGTGTAGGTTTTGTGCCTAGCATGTGTTTGTATGGTGTGCCTCTTATTATGCTTGATTTGTGGTATTTAGCATATGTAGGTTGCAATGCACTTCATACAGTTGTGAGTGTATGTGTGTCTTGTTTCTAGCCTTTATTACTTCATTAGTTGAATCTTATTTTGCTCTTTAGTGATATCAATGGATCATCACATTATGGGGGAGTGTTATGTTTACACATATCACAAACCTTGAATGTGTATATATGTGGAATACCATCTAGAATTATTTGTACAATATTATCTAGCATAGTCTATACTCACAATGTAAAATGTGAATCCATGCACAACTCCTAGAAATATCTCATAAATTGGGTCTGATTTGACACATGTGGATAATACATGAACTGCCACATTATGGGAGAGCGGTATGTTATGTGCATACCGCAATCCTTAAAGACGTGAATAAATTGAATAATGACATTTAGAATTCATATTAGAAATTATCTTAGATCTGTGTGGCTTACATTGTTTTTTTAGTATGATATTCTTGTGCGATTTTTTCATGATCTATCATAAAAATCTTACGCAGGAAATTGTTTGATTCAATTCATTCCAATTATGGTTATGCATGGTTATCTATATAATTGGAATATTAGGAATCTCCTATACCTGCATTGTGGTTAATTATAAACTCTCATCATATGCCTTATATATTGAAGTTGATCTTGCATATCGTTGAAATCTACCACCAAGTATTATTCTAGATACCATTAAACTGGGTATTCCTTCATGTGGTAGAATTAGTAGATCATCTTCGTCTTGGCCTTTGCTTCAACTTATATTTTACATCTTGCCGAGAAATCCATTTGTCTCCCAAATGTTCTTCTGTGCCTTTGCTCATGTCCATATTCTTAGTTTTGTAGTCATGGGAGTTGGTTATCTCACTATTTGTATTATCTTCTATCCACTTAAAAGAGACATAACCTTGAAAATATGTTTAATGTATATCTTTTGTGCTCATTGGTTCACTTATGATCGTGATAGTGTTGGGTTTATGTGATGTATCTATATATATATCGCAAAGAGAACCGCGCTGCTGTATTCGAAGCACTGCAACTTGAGTAAAAACGAACCGCATGCAGTATTTTCGCGATAATTTTTTAACCGTTGGTCGGAATTGAGCGTATGATATACAGTTGGATTCATATGGAAAAGGAGCATCTTCCGTATGTTGAACACTTCCCCCGATTCTTCACGAATTAAGAGCAGTTTCGAAAATGGTGCGGCGACCCACTTTCACAGCTGCAGTTTTTTCGCGATTTCTCTTAAACCGTTCATCGGAATGATGCAAATGATATACCGTTGGAAACATATCGATCAGGCGCTCCATCCATATGTAGAACACTTTGTGTAATTCGCTACGGATTTGAGAGAAATCTAGCCGCAAAAAAACGCGCACACTCTATTTTTCGCCGGCGGATCTTGTAGAGAGTAGAACTTTTTAACCGCTTGTACGATCGATGCGTATGATACACCGTTGGATTCTTCTGGAGTACTAGAATAATCCATATGTTGAAAACTTTTCCATATTCCACACGGTTTTGAAGTAATTTAAAAAAGGTGTTGCTGCCCTCTTTTGAACAGCGGGAGTATTTGCGTAAATTCGTTTGATTCGTTCGTCCGATTGATGAAATTGATACACCATTGGATAGCTACCGTCGAGGAGCTCCATTTGTATGTAAAACACATCCTCTAATTCCTTACGGTTTAAAAGTTGTGTCGATTTTAGTAAATCGCGGAACTCCGTTCTTCGCAGACCCAGAATCGACGACGTGAACTGCATTCGCCGGGCAACCGCACCGCATCCGACAGGAAAGCGCACTAGATTA
Source organism: Bromus sterilis (assembly GCA_950022295.1). Classification (NCBI taxonomy): domain Eukaryota; kingdom Viridiplantae; phylum Streptophyta; class Magnoliopsida; order Poales; family Poaceae; genus Bromus; species Bromus sterilis. The sequence goes on from OX465597.1 coordinate 352,834,184, forward strand.
TCGCCAGGCAGAACACACGTGTTTTTCGCGGAACAAAAAATCGGCGAATGAACTGCATCCGCGGGGCACCTGATTGCATTTATCAACAGAAAGAACTGCACATGATTTTTTCACATGGCAAAGAGAAATACGCGTATTTTTTCACGGACCCGGAATCGACGTAGTGAACTGCATTCGAACGATACAGGTTGCATTTATCGGCAGAGAGAACTACACTAGTTTTATGAATTTTTAACATTTTTTTGTCAACGAGCATGCACCGCAAGGACGAGGCGAGTGAACTGCATTTTATTTTTTCTTCAAATTTTGTTCTTTTTTTAACTCACGGCAGTGAACTGCATTTTTTATGTTCTAATTTTCTTCCTTGTCATTTTTGCACATAATTCGCGGTTGGGCGCAAGTGAACATCATCGTTCTTAAAAGTGAACCGCATCTGTAACGCAGCTTAGAATTTGCTGCAACAAACTGTATTCTAATTTTTTTGTGATTTTTTCAATGAATCACAGAGGTATGAATCTGACCCGTGCAAATTTATACATAAAAATATTCAAAGCAGTACAGATGACACATACAAAAAAAACTAAGAACTTCCACAGCAGCCGAACCGCATCGCTTATCGTACCCAACTGGATGCAAAAAAATGACTGCTTCAATCTCGTAGAAAACTGAACCGCATCGAGGCGAATGGGAGGCGAGGAACAAGGGAGCTGGCCTGGCCAGGCCATGGCCGGTGGAAGACTTGGCTGGACGGCCAGCGGCGACTGCAGTTAGGGCCGAGCGGCCAGGTTCTGCCGGATCCAGGCGCTCTGCATCCACGTGTGTGTGGGGGGGGGGCAGGGAGGCCGCCGTGGTCGGGCCAGACGTTGCCGGGGATGGTTGCGCAGCGGTGGACGTCCTTGGATCGCGTTGGTGTTGTCATGGGTTGGCGGCGTCAGCCGGCCCTCGCCGAAGCCCGTGCATCTGAGCGGATGAAGGAGGCAGCACGGCACGGCTCCAGGTAGGACGCGACGGATCCCGCCGAATCCGACCGCGAGAGGGGCACGATGGTGGTCGGGGTGGGATGGTCGACCTCGCCGGTGGTGGGAGGCGCACCGTGGTGAGGCGGGGTCGCAGCCGTGGGAGGAGGCGGGGGTGGGGAACGGCTTCGGCGGCGTAAGGGAAGGAATGGCGAGGAGATCCCGGAGCCGGCAAGGCAGGGGTGGATGAGGCGCGGGGCGGGAGGGGGGTGGGGGAGATTGACTGGAGGAAGAGGAAGGTGGAGGGGATCGCGCACCGAGGGGGGAGAGGATAGACCGAGGTGGAGGGATCGTGGGGAGGAAGAAGGTCGGGGTGGCTAGGGTGGTGGGCTTGCGTTTTTTTTACTGTTGTTAGAATAAGGTCTTAAGGGGTGTTGTTAGAATAGACCCACCCTATATATATATACATATTTGTTATCTAGCTAGATCACCCAACTGATTAGCCAAGCGAACCCATTTTTACCAAAATCAGAAAAAAAATGCCTACACTCTCCATATCGGACGATCCGAGCTCCATCCCGAACGGTCCGACATGAACTAAAAATACTATTGATGCCCAGCGCCGTATTCCGGACGATCTGGGTTCGTGTCCGTATGGTCCGAGCGAAGCCCGGACGGTCTGACCTACAGCCCGGTCGTCTGGCCCCTTGCAGTAGTCATGTCCCCTAACAACCCGTGTCGGTCGTCCGACTTGGAGTCCGGACCGTCCGTCCACACGTCGGACTGTCCGACTTGGAATCCGGACGTCCGGCGTCCCCGTGTCTATAAATGTGCAGCCAAACCCTGAGCTTACAGTAGACAGGGTCTCACCATGACATCATGGTTTGGTTCTTCTTTGTTCATATGTTGAACTATGTGCGTAATCATGTGTTTATTCATCATTTTGATACAATTTGGACAACATGAATTATGGTTGATTTTATTTAAGTGTTCATCGTTTATATATTCTACTGTCTAAATTATACCTTTTGGATCTTGATATGCTAAGTGCATGCATGCTTACATATATGTGTATCTTCATGCCATGCTTTCTCTATTTTGATCCAAGATATGTAGGGGAAACTCCATCAAACCTTGACGACTAAGATGTGCATTCATATTCATATTCACATACTTAAGTGGAGTTTGCCCTATGAATTGTAGCTATGCTCACCACTCTGGACCCAATACGGTTGGGGACCATATTGTACTTAAATGGTCTCAGGTACATTTGAGTAATGTTGGTTGCTTGGCTTATTCATTGAGAATGCGGTGCTTTCATGAGGAACCAGGAGTCAAGCCATAATATGTTATTGATCTACAAACTTCATTCCAATGCCATCACAATAACATGAATGTATTGCAAGCATATATATATATATAATGTAATGTGGTGAACTTTGTGTAGGATGCATCATGGCATGTTTAGTTCTTGCTACAAGTGTGTTTCTTGCATATTCTTACAAGCAAAGTTTTGTGATATGAGGCATTTGTGAAGTTGCATATAATGGAAAAGTTACCCCAAAATTTGTCATAAAGAAATTTATCACGTATCAATTCCTCAAATGTGCTCTCATATGCAATATTGATGAAATTATAGAAACACTCTAATTTCTCGAAGCATGTGCTTTCTTGATTAGAAATTCATGGTTATACAAATACGATCAATTTGTGCCATGTGCCATGTTCCATGTGTCATGTGCTACGTGTCATGTGTCATGTGCCTTGCTCTTATGATAGGATCAAACTTGTGTAACAATGGGTTCACATATGGATATCATGTCGCTATCAATTATAACTATCTTTTATATGTGAGTTTCTTTGTTTATTGCCACTTAGGAACTTATATACATAAGAAAGTTCATATATTCCCTTGTTATCATCTACCCATTGCCGACCTCTTAGTTTGTTCATTTTTGTTTCTTTGGTGGCTTCAGTAGAAGGGTGTTATGTGAGTGCTTGTATGTCTTGCATATTCCTTTTGCACTCATGTGTGTTAATGTATTCCTCATATGTTTCTACCTATATTGATCCCCACTTAAGGTTGAGCTTCTCTATGTGTTCCTTATAGAATATGTGCATTTGATTTCACTCACAACTTGTCATATGCACACATTATGGTGGTCTCATACCATATGGGTTTCTCTAGATCTTTCCTTCCATTTTGGCATTTGTTGCCAATGGGGAGAAGTTTAGAGGGTTTAGTGGGGGTTTAGTGGTTGAGGTCATTCATGCATATCTACCAGTGTTATATGTGGTTATGGCATGAATGAGCTACGTATATAGAGTAAACTTCAACATGGTCAACATATGCAATGAAATTCAAGTTCATTCACACATGCATATATTGTGGGGGAGTTTTCTCTGTATATTATGGTTGTACTATTTTTTTCTCTGTATATTATTGTGTAGTATTTTGATGCTAGTATAACCGGTGCGAATAAACATAAAGTAACTTTGTGTTACTTTATGCTATCAAAAGAACCCAAGTATACAATTTATCCTTGGATAAGTTGCATGATTGCTTGAATATTCATTATATAAACCCTCTTACTGAGATTGTCATCAACTACCAAAATGGGAGAGATTGAAAGTACATGTAGTCCCCATGTGTGGTTTTGGTAATTAATGACAATCCTTATGGACTAATGTTTGCATTGAGATATATATATATTTGAAGGAAAGTTACATAGGCAGTGCATGAAGAACATTGTTTATCAACACAAATGTATCCATTGTGGCTTGGTAATGAATGATGATTCCAATAAAGCAACAATGAAATCAATTCCCTACACTGATGCCAAGGGAAATCAGAAGTACAGAGTGGTTCTCTGCCCGTTCTTGGACATCATGCACCGCATCTTCAGGACTTCTCTGTTTCCCCTGGTGGGCAATATGGACATGGTCCACAGCTACCTGGTGAACATGCTTCTCCTCTGTGTCGAGTGGAAGGGCACCAAGCAGACCTTTGATGTGTGTGACATCATGTGGGAGGAGCTCTATCTTGCTGTGATGGAACGCAAGGTTCCCATCTACGGCCCATATCTGCAGGTCCTATTCGAGATCACTTGGGCCGCTACTTTATAGGCGGTGGAACTCCCCGTTGGGCCTCTGACTAGTCACGAGGAGGTCCAGCTGCGCATCAAGGACAACTGGGTTGGCGGTCATGGTCCTGCTCATGACTCTCCACCTCCAGCCGGATCAGATGAGGAGGTTCAGGAGGAGCCGGAGGCTGGTGGCGGCAGTGTTCCCCGCACTCGCTCTGGTGTGATCTTTGGCGTTGGTGCTTCGTCTTCTGCTCAGGGTCCGGAACAGCCTGGATGGGCTGCCAAGCTCACCAGGAAGGTGAATCAGCTCTTTTGCCTTCAGACTGACATTCAGCACCGCATGTATGAGGCTCACAGGAGGGAGAAGGAGAACCGGCAGATGCAGAAGGCATTCTACAGGAAGCAGGGTATGAAGGTCACGGACGGGTCCGAGAAGAGCATCAATTCCGAGGACAAGTGGATCTCCAAGTTCAGCGAGTGGGACCTCACTGATGATGTTCCTGGATCTTCGTCCACTGCTCAGCAGCCAGCTACTGATGACCCAGAGGCAGCCGTGGAGTCAGAGGAGTCTGATGATGACGAGGACTCTGAGGAGGTTGACGAGTAGTCCATCACCATGGGACGCTAGGTCGCTCTCTGCCTTTTTGGCGTCTTGATGCCAAAGGGGGAGAGAGTTTTAGGATTCCGATTTGCATCTTCTCAGGGTTGGGAGAGTCACAAGCGTGTTTCAGTTGTCTCATTTGCTCCGCTTGTGAACTCCGTTTGTTTGCTTTGGTTTTTTAGTCCGTCTTGTGAGACTTCCGTGATATATGGTGTGAGACATATGCTATCCTATATTCGTACTCTTATTTTCCGGTTATGTGGTGATATGTTATGACTTATTATCTCTATGATCACTTTATTTGTTATTTCTAGCTTAGTATGGCCTAGTTTATAAAATATAGGGGGAGTGTCTTCCTTATGTGTGTGTCTTGCATTCCATAGGCATATCTAAATTGATGCACACATATAGGGGGAGCCTGTCTATTTTTTTTAAATGGCATGTTTTAAATTCCCTGTTGATTTATTGTGCAAATCTTGTGTTGTCATCAATACACCAAAAAGGGGGAGATTGGTAGGGCATATTTCTGCTTGATTGGTTTTCGTGATTGATGACAATAAATTTGCGGATTAACCGGGTGCGATCAGAATTTCAGATAATTGTATTAATTCCACAATACGGTTATTGCCCCCTCAGTGTATGAAGCGTGAAGACGGAGTTTTTATTTCGATCTCCTTTTCGGTATTTGAGTCGTAGGAAAACCGTACTATGAAGAGGGGATCCACCTTGGAGATGGTGGGTGGAATCATCACACAGTCTCACTTTCTGCACCCACATATTTCTCTTGCGTCGTGGAGGTATGGAACTTGGTGGCATTGGCTCCCTGGCTCTGCCAGGGCGGTAGTACCGCTCAAGGAGCGGTATTACCGCGCCGTGGTGGTACCGAACCCACTACCGGGATCCCACTGGACTCTGCGGTAGTGGGTACGACACTGGGGCTCGGTAGTACCGCGGAGCTGTAGTACCGCTCCCGGTGCGGTAGTACCGTAGACCAGTACTGCACCCACTACCGGGATCCCTCTGGACCCCGCGGTAGTGGGCACGGCACTGGCCCTCGGCAGTACCGTGGAGCGGTAGTACCATGCCTGGTACGGTAGTACCGCGCCCCGGTAGTACCGGGGCCAGTACCGCACCCACTACCGGAATCCCTCTGGACTCCACGGTAGTGACCCTCGGCAGTACCGGTGGCACGGTATTACCGCACCGCGGTAGTACCGCTTTTGAAGCGGTACTACCGTGGTTGGTGGGCAGCCAACGACTGCATTTATGGCCACCTATAAAAGGGGGTCTTCTTCCCCATTGAGACTTACCTCATTTATTGCTCTCACCTCCATTGACGCCCAAGCTTCATTCTTGCCCGATCTCCCTCCCTAGCCGTTAAAACTTGTTAATTCTCCAGGGTTTGGAAGAGGAGGCCCCGATCTACAATTCCACCAAAGGATATTTGATTCCCCAACTAATCCCGTGTGGATCTTGTTACTCTTGGGTGCGTTGGTGCCCTAGACAGAAGAGGTCACCTCGAAGCCACATTCCATTGTGGTGAAGCTTCGTGGTTTCGTTGGGAGCCTCCAATTAAGTTGTGGAGTTTTCCCCAACCTTGTTTGTAAAGGTTTGGTTGTCACCTTCAAGGCCGCGTCGTAGTGAATCACGACATCTTGCATTGGTAAGAGCGTGAGGAGAAATAGGGTGGCCTTCGTTGGCTTCATGTGAGCATTATGCTCCTCACCCTCTCCAAACGGAGACGTACTTCTCGAAAGAGAAGGAACTTCGGTAACATATCCTTGTCTCCCGTGTTCGCTTTACCTTTACTTTGTGCGAGTTGTTTTTCATCGATTTATCTTCTTTCCTTTGTTGTGTTGCACTAGTTGGCATATAGGTTGTTGATAACCCACAAATGCAGGGGATCGAGATAGTCTTCGCGGGTAAGAATAACCCAATTCATAGATTCGACTCAAGGTGTCGGGACCCGGGGTTAGCGTATGCAAGACTCGCTACAACACAATCATATGGAGAGCCGAGAACCGTACCCACTTTTCTAAGCAGACAAGGCAGAGCACAAAACGTTCTCGGAAAGCATCGAACGTGAGGGGCGTCCCATCCAGGCCGGATGATCAACTGAAATGGGTCCTCATCGTCCGCACACAAGTCTAAATGATATGGGTGGTAAACTCCCATACTCATAGACAAGTCGCCTCAACCATACTATCGATTGTATTACAACCCTTACATAGACTTACTCCATCCCGATCACTTAGTCGGGGTCTAGGGCGGGCTCGATCATACATCAAAGTGTGCACGTGACGGAGTCACGAACAATCGCATCGCGATGCCCCAAGCTACGCACATCTAAGGGCCACTTGGTGTATGAAAGACCGCCAGCCAGATCACAACTAAGGTCTCGAAAACCCATACAAAGACATGCATGTTATAAACATACACGCATCACACATGCCTTGTATGAACAACAGTTATCATTGCAATTCTCTACAAAGTATACATTTTATTGATAACTCTTACAGAGTGCACACAGAGATCACGAGACCGTGATCCAACATTACAACAAGCATGCGGAAGCAAAGTAGGTCTGAGTACAAACAAGTTTAACAAATGGCTTAGAGAAGCCTTATTTATAAACAAGACCTTCACGAGGGTCCAGTCGTCTGACTGGGACTACACTAGCTTGGTCTTCAGTCGTCGAGCCCGAGGAAGAATCCACCTTCGGGGTCAGTGGGTTCATCTAAAACATAGAATAAGAAAATGTGAGTACAAAGTCGTACTCAGCAAGACTTACGTAGGAACTATACTACTCATGCACATGTATCAAGGTAAAGGGAGGTGGGGTTCATAAGCAGAAGTGCCAGCTTTGACTTGGCTAGTCCTGAACTACGATTACCAGACTTGAGGTAAGAAGCGTACACGAGTCCACTACTTGTCTCCAACCAACTACACCACTATGGTGCCTTCCTCGACTTCCCCACGAGAAAGCACGCCATAGCACTCACGCTTATCTTGGAAAGTTTTATAAGTGTCCATTTGATGCCCCATAGGCGTAAGGGATCGAGATAGTCTTCGCGGGTAAGTTAACCCAATTTATTGATTTGACACACGGGGAGACAAAGAGTATTTATAAGCTTTGACAGTTGAGTTCTCAATTCAACCGCACCTGAAATATACTTGCTTGCAACGATAGATAAGTGGTAATGATAATATGATAGTGATAGTGGCAACAGAAAAAGTAAAAATAAAAGTAACAACTAATGACCAGCAGGATTGAAAAAACTGTAGGCTAGGGAGATGGATGGTTGGGCGCTGCATGGATGAGAGTGAACATATAATAGATTCCAACACGGGGCAAGGCACACAGAAAAGCAATGATCATCTAGGCAAATATCAAACATTAGGCATGTATCCCGTAGGTAGTTGTGCGTGCTTGCAATAAGAACTTGCACAACATCTTTTGTCCTACCATCCCGCTACGAACGGGGCCAAAATGAACTTATGGAGATTAAGGTGCTCCTGTCAAAGAGCACCGGAACAAAGCAATAAACTCAATGGATACAAGGAATCCTCAAATCATGCACCATCCCCTTTGGTGTCCCAAGCTGTCACCTTTGGGATCGCCGGTTCCGGACCATAATAGGTGCATACAACTCATAGATAGGATCTAGAACACAAATATATTCATGAAAACACATACGGTTCAGATCTGAAAACATGGCACTCGGGCCCAAAGTGACAAGCATTAAGAGCAACAAGTTGAAGCAAAGAAGATAAACACCAATCTAGATGATAGGCAACATGCCCCCAACAATATGACGAACTATTACATGATTAAACTCACCCAATCCCTACCATCCCCTTTGCCTACAGCAGGGAATTACTCACACATATGAAGAGAAGTCATGGAGGATGGATGGAGTGGTGATGGCGATGACGATGGCGACGATCTCCCCTCTCCGGAGGCCAAATCAGCCTCCAGATTAGCCCTTCCGAAGAAGAACAGAGGGTGGCGGCGGCTCCGCGACGAAAACTGGGAAAATGACTTCTGTTCTGGGGTTTTCTAGTCACGGGGATAAATAGGAGTCTCAGTAGGGCACCAGAGGGCGCGGTCCCACCCCTGGCCACGCCAGGGGGCGCCTGGGGCCCCAAGAGCTCCCCTCTGGTCCCACTTCTGGCTCCTGGCTCCTTCGGGTGCGTGGATTTTCTGTGAATTTTCTGGGACGTCTAAAAATCCATTTTCCTGCGCACAAATAAACCATACAGGCAGCTCTGCTGAAAACAGCCTTAGTCCGGGTTAGTTTCTTCCTAATCATGCAATAATGAGGGAAAAACAATAGCAAAAGTGTTTGGAAAAATAGATACGTTTGAGACGTATCAACTCCCCCAAGCTTAGCATATTGCTTGTCCTCAAGAAATTCAGTTCAACGAACTGGACGCGACAAAGAAAACTTTGACAAACTCTTTTGCTTCATTAGATGTATATAAGCATGTACTACGAAAAGAGTGTAGCAGGTATTGAAACAATGCTATAAGGACAATGCACGAAGCAATTCTTCTTTCATGTGATCAGTCACAAACAACTAAAAGTAAATAATAAGCTACTGAAAATCAAAACAGGATCACAATGCACATAGCTTGAACATACTTGAGTGGCATTTCGCTAGCCTCCATGAGTGAAGCAAAACATAAATGCAGAAACTCCTCCGGAGTTTTAAAGGTGACTAGAACTCAGTATTTCAGACTAGCAATAACACAACCATGCAGAAGACAATGTAATACTTTGGGACAATGCATGTTACACTAACAATGACAATTATGCTCTCATAGTTGGTGCTTTGAAGAAAGAAGGGGAGACTCTCGAACCGTGGCTTTTGATGGCAAGGTTGAAAACCCGTGAAAGGAAGCAAAGACTAAACATGTGCCAGAGCTCTTGGTTTTGGAAACAGAGATAAAACATTTTTGAGAAGTGCAACTTTCCAGTCAACGGTGAACGGTAAAGGTCTCTCAATATCTCCCATGCCAACCATATATAATGCCTTTTTCTTACACATATTCCCTTATCCATAAATCCTTCGATGGTCTATGGAACCTTTTATTTTTCCTCAAGGATGGAAGGAGGGTATCGTTCCACTTATCATAAGCAGCATTTGGTCCATTTCACTCCATCATCAAGTATGGGGGACGTGTAACTCTCATATTTTTTTTTATTTTTCTGTTTTGACTAGTTAAAACTTCCGTCAAAATATTTTTGGCATGAAAGATACTGATTTCCCCTCACCATACCATGAGCTTGTACGGTTACAAAAAGGGAAACTTTTGAATAAATTTCAAGATGGCACAAGAAATTCTAAGTTAGGAGTGGCCGGTAAATACCACATATAGGTAGGTATGGTGGACTCAAATGGAACAACTGGGTTTGAAAAGGAGTTTGGAAGCACAAGCAGAAATCCGCTTGGTGCGAGCGAAGGCTAGCAAAAGACTGGGAAGCGACCAACTAGAGAGAAATAACTGTCATAATCATGCAGAGCGACAAAGCAACATTGAATCGGGCATGAAAGTGATATAACTATTCTGAAACAAAAAGATCATCAAGGCAAAAGTAGACTTTATAGTCATAAGCATGTGTGAACATGTGCCAAGTCAATCCAAAAATTCTCCGAAGGCAAATACCACTTCAGTATGCCAAACCATGAACAATGCAATGCATGTAAATCATTTCAAAAAAACATTATGTACTCTAGCTATTTGAGACTAGCCACAAGGAAAGCATGAACACTGGGAAAGCATTGTAAACATAACACTATGTCGCTACAAGTTGGTCTCTAGATCATAAGTACAGGCATATGTACAAAAGTAGAAACAAGAAGAGTTCATACCGGTTTTCCTTGTTGCTTCCCTTCCGTCGATCTTCGTCATTACTGCCTGGTCATTTGCCATCACGGACTTGAGCTGAACTCTGAAAACAAAGCAAACTAAAGAGAGAAAGGAAATCTTTTTGGTTTTTTTTAAGGTTAGAAGAAAGCAAAAGAAAAGAGACAATCTTTTTGTTGTTTTTGAAAAGTAAGAAAGAAAGAAGAACGGGAAAAAGCTTCGAACAGATCAAAGCGAATAAAATGGATAATACAATGGAAAAGCGAGAAGGGCATGTACTCCCCCAAGCTTAGGCTTTTGGCCTAAGTTGGTAGTAGCTAATGTCCCCAGGAGCCTCCTGCTCCAGGGTAGTACGGGTGAGTCCAAGGGTCGTATGAGGCTTCCGATGCGTACACCGAAGTCCTCGGATCCTCCCACGAAGAAGGATCTGCGCTCCAAGCAGAGGAAGACCCTTCACCAAACTGGGTGACGGTCTCTCCCTGGAAAGTTGGGAACTCACCATGCTCCTCCTCGTCGGGCACAACCCCCTCCATGGGGTTATGAAACTGACGCTGGACCACGAACTCATCGAACTGGGTAGCATTAAAGGACCATACGTTCCTGCGAGAAAAATCAAACAAAAGAGGTGCAGGTAGACGGATCTTGCGTTCCGTGGTGGCTCCGAAACGCAAGATATAATCAAGGTTACCAAACTCGGAAGTCATGGTAACAAACTTATGTCTTTTCATAGAAGCAAGGTCAAAACTTAAATAAGTAAAAGGCTTATCATCGGGGTGTGGGGCGCCATTAAGAGACTCTAGGATAAGTGTGGCGTAAACTCCACCAAATAAGTCTCCCTTGTTACCGTTCATAGCAAGGCATCGAGCAATTAAGGCACCCACATTATAATCAAACCTCCCTGAAAGGGCGGTTGACAGGATAGCAATATCTGGCGCAGATATGTTGCTCGTGTTGTCACGAGCTAACACCCCTCTAGCAATATAGTACCTAAAATACCTGAGGTGTGGGAAAAAGATGCTGGAGATCTTTGACCGATGAATATCCCTTGTATCCATGCTACAGAGAGAGTTGAAGACGGTTCTTAGCTCGGAGGGCTGAGAGCTCATCTTCGCTGTCAGTCCCACGTTCGGCACACCTATTATTTCCCAAAACTTTTCCAAAGGCATGGTCAAAAGATCATTGTAAATTTTAAACTCAACAGAACCAGCATCAAGGTTATATCTAAAACTGTTAATGAAACAGGAGGTGAGTTTTTGATACTGGACAACACGGCACGTTGCGAGCCGCGTCAGACCTGCATTAGCACAAAGATTATAGAAATCCTCCTTAATTCCTGCAGCTTCAAGGAATTCATCGCACGGGAAAGTCATTGCACGTGCTTGATTTGTGTCCTCCAACAACTCTAAGGGCACATGATCTTTGTTGTAGCTCACCCTAGCAGTCGAGGGTGAAGCTGAAGCTCTCGTAACTCGATCGAAGCGCTCGGGCCTTTTCTTCCCAAACCACCCCTTTGCTCTACCTAGCAAACTCATTTCTGAAATTTTTGACAAATTACAAAAACAAGGATTTAAACAAAGTGAGTTAAGGCAAACTACTCAACTCACTTACCTAAGGCATAAACTTGCACCAAAACTTGGAAAATAAAATCCTACACATGCATGCAAGCTCACATAAACAGCACCAAGAGCTACTAAATACTCACAAATGAAGCCACCAATCAAAAATCTAATTGGAGGGGTGAAGGAGTTACATACCAGGGAGTGTTTTCTCAAGATTTCGGATTGAATGGTGGGCTGTAGAGAGAGATTGAAAATCGCCTCCAAGAAGAGCAAGAACGCAAGAACCAAATGCAGAACTCGTGTTTTTGGAGAGAGAAGAAGGAGGAGGAAGAAGACATACCTGGAAGTGGGGCCTGTGGGCCCCAGGCGCCCTGTGGGCGCGGCCAGGGGGCAGGCCACGCCAGCTGGCCGCCTGGCCCACTGGTGGCCCCCCTGGTCAGCCCCAGGTGCCTCTGGGTCACTCCCGGCATGGAAATTTTTATTTTTATTTTTCTGGATTTTTTCTGAAAACTTCACTGTTGAAAATTTCTCGGAGTTCAAAAAGCTGCAAAACTTTCTGAAAACTTAAAGTGGTGATTAGTATTGTGAAGCTTCAAAAACACAAAAACTTGGTACAACAAAGAGAATGAAAGCCAAAGCAAATGAAAACATAACAAGCTTAACTTTTTACCTATATGAAACAAGCTTACTAGTAAGGTTGATCAAGTCTTACCAACAAACCGGCGATATACAGAACAAGAAGTCTCACCCCTTATGAAGTGATCATTGCACCTTTACTTTGATGGACATTGTCCCCACCATAATGGTTTTGTATTTGTGGTGCACATGTAGTGGACAGTCCCATTCTCCAATCTTCACGGTCTTGATATTCTCTATAGAGTTAAGGCCATGCCTCTTGTCGATCTTCTTTGGAAAATACACCGTGTGTTCTTTATCATCAACGTTGAAAGTGACCTTTCCTTTATTGCAATCAATGATAGCACCTGCGGTGTTAAGAAAAGGTCTAGCAAGAATAATGGACATGCTCCCATCCTCGGGCATGTCAAGCACAACAAAATCTGTAAGGATCAAACAGTTAGCAACTTCAATGGGTACATCCTCACAAATACCTATTGGGACAGCTGTTGATTTGTCAGCCATATGAAGGGAGATATCTGTAGGGATTAGTTTCTCTAAACAAAGCCTTTTGTAAAGAGAGAAAGGCATAACACTCACTCCTGCACCAAGATCACATAAAGCAGTTCTGACGTAATTATTCTTTATGGAGCAAGGAATGGTGGGTATACCTGGGTCACCGAGCTTCTTAGGAATCTTGCCACTGAAAGAGTAGTTAGCAAGCATAGTAGATATTGCCTCATTAGGAACTTTTCTTTTATTAGTAACAATATCTTTCACATATTTCGAATAGGGAGGTAACTTAATAGCATCAGTCAAAGGAATTTGAAGAAAAAGAGGCTTCATCCATTCACAAAATTTATTATAACGGTCTTCTTCTTTGGATTTGAGGGACTTACCTGGAAAGGGCATGGGTTTCTGTATCCATGGTTCTCTTTCCTTCACATGTATTCTTGCGATGAAGTCTTCTTTAGAGTACCTCTTGCGTTTATCGGGTGCTTCTTCTTCTCTTACCTTGAGAGAATCATCCTTCTCTGCGTCCTTTTCTTCAGACTCGGCACCGTCTTCTGTTTCAGCATCGGAGGTAGATATGCTGTTAGGATCAACAGCTGGCTTTTCACTTGTAATAGGATCATCGGGATTGTCAGCCTCCTTGTGTTTCTTCTTCTTCTTTTTCTTCGGAGAGCTAACAGTCTCGTCTTCTTCTTGTACTTGAGAATCTTGCTCGATCCTCTTTGGATGCCCCTCAGGATAGAGTGGGTCCTGGGTGTGTGTTCCACCCCTAGTTTTAATTCCACAAGCTTGTATGTCCTGTTTGGCATTATTAGCAAGCAAATCTTTTTGCACATTAGAAATTTGTTCAAGCTGAGTTTGAACCATATGAAAATGCTTAACAAGACATTTAACATCATTAACTGTTCTTTCTAAAACATCACACAAACTTTTGATAGCAAGAGAACTATCATGCAACTGACTTTGTAACCTCCTATTAAAATGGTCTTTCTTAACAATAAAATTATCAAGCTCATCTAAACATTGGTTGGGAGGCTTACCTTTAGGGATGTCACTTTCAGTAAAGTCTAATAGAGAGTGTACCTCTACCAAGGGAGGGTGAGTAGTAGGCTCACACAACTTCTCAATTGGCGGTAAATTCTTCACGTCTTCGGCTTTAATACCTTTCTCCTTTATAGACTTCTTTGCTTCTTGCATATCTTCGGGGTTCAGAACAAGCATGCCCCTCTTTTTTGGTGGTAGAAGTGGCTCAGGAACGGACCAATCTTCATGGTTCTTGGCGATTTTGCACATTAATTTTTCTGCATCGTCCGGCGTTCTTTCCCTGAAAACACAACTAGCACAACTATCAAGATAGGATATGGATTCATCGGTTAAACCAGCGTAAAATATATCAAGCAGTTCATTCTTGGGGACTCCATGTCCCGACATAACCTTAAGTAAATCACAAAAGCTCCCCCAAGATTTAGGGAGGTGCTCATCCTGCAATTTTTAAAGTTATAGATTCTTTGCAAAGCAGCATGTTGCAGATGAGCTGGGAAATAATTATCAATAAATTTTTTGACTAAGTCTTTAGGACTTTTAATGGAACCATAGGGTAGTGCATCGTACCATGATTTAGCGTCTTCCTTCAAAGAAAAAGGGAAAAGCTTGGCCACATAGAAGTTTCGTATCTTCTCATCATTAGTGAATAGGTTGCTTAACTCAGCGAGTTTGGTCAAGTGTGCTATAGCATCATCATTTTATCTGCCATAAAAGGGGTCAGCCTCGACTGTAGATATAAGTGAAAGATCAACAGAGAAAGCATAATCAGGATCAGTGATGCATATAGGAGATGTGGCAAATTGAGGATCAGGAATAACTTTGTTCTTCATGGAGTGCTTTTTGAGCAACTCCTTAACAGCACCAGGGTCAGAGTCGAAACACTCTCTAAATTCCCTGCAAAAATCATCATCAAGAGTAACATAATCATCATCAAGGATTCTCTCCTTGAGTTCATCTAAGCTCGGGTAACCAAAGGTTTTGCAGGTAGGAATATAGGTAGCAGGGGTCTCGGTCTTGGATTTTGCTGCAGCCTTAGCAGTATGAGTTTCAATATAGTGACCAAGAAAAGTAGCATCATCAAGAGTAGTGGAACCATCATAAAAAGTATCGGACATAGTGACAGACTCAATAGAAGCATCATGTAGTGGTGGTGAAGTAAACTTACTCATTACAGAAGGTGAATCAAGTGTAGCACTAGTGTTCAGAACAGTACCTTTTCTTGTACGGGATGGTAAGATCGGAACCTTGGGGTATCCTTTCTTACCCATAGCGGATGATGTGCAGCAGGCAGGATACTTCAAGTAGACTTGTAAATATTGCTATGATCCCTGGCAACGGCGCCACAAAACGTTGCTTGATGCCCCACAGGCGTAAGGGATCGAGATAGTCTTCGCGGGTAAGTTAACCCAATTTATTGATTTGACACACGGGGAGACAAAGAGTATTTATAAGCTTTGACAGTTGAGTTCTCAATTCAACCGCACCTGAAATATACTTGCTTGCAACGATAGATAAGTGGTAATGATAATATGATAGTGATAGTGGCAACAGAAAAAGTAAAAATAAAAGTAACAACTAATGACCAGCAGGATTGAAAACACTGTAGGCTAGGGAGATGGATGGTTGGGCGCTGCATGGATGAGAGTGAACATATAATAGATTCCAACACGGGGCAAGGCACACAGAAAAGCAATGATCATCTAGGCAAATATCAAACATTAGGCATGTATCCCGTAGGTAGTTGTGCGTGCTTGCAATAAGAACTTACACAATATCTTTTGTCCTACCATCCCGCTACGAACGGGGCCAAAATGAACTTATGGAGATTAAGGTGCTCCTGTCAAAGAGCACCGGAACAAAGCAATAAACTCAATGGATACAAGGAATCCTCAAATCATGCACCATCCCCTTTGGTGTCCCAAGCTGTCACCTTTGGGATCGCCGGTTCCGGACCATAATAGGTGCATACAACTCATAGATAGGATCTAGAACACAAATATATTCATGAAAACACATAGGGTTCAGATCTGAAAACATGGCACTCGGGCCCAAAGTGACAAGCATTAAGAGCAACAAGTTGAAGCAAAGAAGATAAACACCAATCTAGATGATAGGCAACATGCCCCCAACAATATGACGAACTATTACATGATTAAACTCACCCAATCCCTACCATCCCCTTTGCCTACAGCAGGGAATTACTCACACATATGAAGAGAAGTCATGGAGGATGGATGGAGTGGTGATGACGATGACGATGGCGACGATCTCCCCTCTCCGGAGGCCAAATCAGCCTCCAGATTAGCCCTCCCGAAGAAGAACAGAGGGTGGCGGCGGCTCCGCGACGAAAACTGGGAAAACGACTTCTGTTCTAGGCACCAGAGGAGGGGGGAGCTGCCCAGGCGGCCAGAGGGCGCGGCCCCACCCCTGGCCGCGCCAGGGGGGCGCCTGGGGCCCCCAGAGCTCCCCTGTGGTCCCACTTCTGGCCTGGCTCCTTCGGGTGCGTGGATTTTCTGGGAATTTTTTGGGACGTCTAAAAATCCATTTTCCTGCGCACAAATAAACCATACAGGCAGCTCTGCTGAAAACAACGTTAGTCCGGGTTAGTTTCGTCCAAATCATGCAAGAATGAGGGCAAAACAATAGCAAAAGTGTTTGGAAAAGTAGATACGATTGAGACGTATCACCATTCAAGTTGTCTAATAATCAGGCAAAGTTCTCCAAGTAGTCCCTTACCGCGGACGCGGCTATTCAAATAGTTTATTAACCCTGCAGGGGTGTACTGCTACACACATGAAACCATCAGTTACCGCCGAGACTCGTCACCCTTCAAGCGGGTGTCGGCGAGGATAATCTCCACAACTTTTACCTCACAGCCAACTCATGTTCAATGAAGACGCCTATCTGGGATGGTTTCCACATTCGTAACCCGGCCGGTTTACCAAAGTGGTCCTAGAAGATGTGTGTGTGGTGCATAAGCCGGTATCGGTTGAGCCGTTCTCTCACCTTGCATCCAGCCCACAAACCTACCAGAACTCCGAACTACTGCTACTCATTGAACTGAGAAGGGGTGAGTTAGTAGGTTGAGTGGGGATCCGTTTTCCCAACATGTGATAGTACTCTTCAGCTTGGATCACCACACAAGAACTCGGGCTTAAGGCGGTGTTCAACGAGACAACCCACGGTGTACTCCTACACAGCCTCTCATCGTTCACCTTGTATTAGGGTAGATTCACCAACACATTTCCACCATCATCAACATGATTGCTACCATCCCGACTCACATAACAATATCAACATTGTATCACTCTAAGCATGCAATAAGCAGTAACAGTTGCAGGGGCCACATGATATCAATCAACTCCTACATTTGCTAGGATTGTGGTTTTCTTACTACTGTGACAAAATGATAGGTCATGCAAAGGAATGGGTTCATCTATGCGGTAGAAACGTAGCATGGTAAATGTGACGCCCCTAAAATCAATCCGTGTACAGTAATCATACACGCAGGGTACACGGCTGAGATTAGGGTGCCTTGGTGAGAATATCACAGCACAACACTAAACACAAAAGGATAAACCAATATGTTACAATAAAGGGGGGGTCACTCGGACCCGAATACATAAGTTATACAAACCAAAATATCTGAGTACAGACATAGTTAGTCAAGTTTTGCCTTAAGAAGGCTAGCACAAATAACATCAGAGATACAGATCGAAAAGGCAAGGCCTCCTGCCTGGGAGCCTCCGAAACTACTCCTGGTCTTGGTCAGCGGGGGTCTCGACGTAGTAGTATCCGCCTCCGGGGTACTCCTGCTCCTGGACTCCAACGTCGACTGCAGCGGCCGATCAAGCAAAGCATAAAGGGGGAAATAAAGCAAAGGTGAGTATCTAGCATACCCGCGAGTCTTACGTCCGCTACTAAGCATTATGCATTGTATCAACGGAAAGAAGAGGCTGTATATAGTGGACTGAAAGACAGAAATCAGAATAAGGATAAGAAGCTAGGCCTATCGAAGACTAGCATCTTCCGACGATGTCTTGCAGCATGAGGTAAGAATCAGCCAACAGTTTATATAAAACAATAAAGTAACAATGAAGCAGAAGTTGCTGCAACATTGTATAATAGTAAGTTGTAATGATTAATAATAATAATGCCTCTGAGTTCCCTTCCTCGACTCCCTGCGAGGAAGAAGACCCGGAACCATACAATTTAATAGTAGTAGTTTCTAGTGGTAAGATCCAGCTTCAGCATAAAGCGTCCTATTACCGTGGACACGGCTATTCAAATAGATTAATCTTCCCTGCAGGGGTGCACTGGCGTGACTCTACGACGCTCGGATCTCCAGGGTGGCGGGAACCTTGTTAGGGAACGCTCCACCAAAGCTATCCGACACAAAGTAGCCCATCCTTCGGCAATCAACAGAGAGGTCATCCGCCGGACTATATCCTATGTTCGCCGGGCTTTGGACCCTAACCCGAACGTACTCCTGCACGGTGTGTGACTGTCCGGTGAAGCAAAATCAAAGCAAACACAAATACACCGCTCGAGCAAGAGAAGACAACACCACTTCCCGGCAATCAGCCCGCGGTACTGCTGACGTCTGAGGACCCTCGAACGAGACTATGATGCAGGGGAGCCCACACTCCTCGTCCCACGTGTAGGTAGTGCGTACAAGCCAAAAGGCTACTCAAGACATCCCCGAACCATTTAACATTTTAATTAACCTGCGTGACAACCGTTATCGTTGCCTCGACTTAACTGACCCGCGGTCAACAACAGCAGTCAAGTCCACCAGTACATCGGTGCCTGCCCTGTCGTCCCACCAAGTCACTGCGGTTACCAACAAGGTGAACCGTCTCCTTACCTTGTCTCGCGTTTGCTCTTGGTAGAGCTCGACTTTCGTGGTTTGGTAACTCTCGCGAGATACGAGCAGGGGCCAAGCACGCCAGTAACGTTGGTCGTACCCTTCCTGTCGTTCCCGGCGCAATACCGCTCGCGGGCACCGTTGGGTCGCCCGACTTCTTATCTTTAAGGACAACCGCTGCCCAGGACCCTATGGCGGCAAGACAAAATCAGCCTCGAGTGGAGTACGAGGATTACTCCTGGATAGCTCACACTTGAGTTGACTAGGCATAACCCAGATAGGGGCCTTTGGCGGTGTCTGCTTTGTACCGTACCTGTGCAGTTGTATATATTGTATCCGTGTTCACCCCCCTGAGTGATCACGGCCCGCTATCTAGTCCTAGCTAACAATGCGCAGGGTTCACTACTGAATAATGCATAAATATAATAGGAAGCATAGGATAAAGGAGGTACATCAAGGGGCGACAAAATCAGGCTATGCAATTGAATAGGATTGTAATCGTAGCAGCAGCAGTAACAATGCCTAGTGCAAGAAAGTACGGAAAGTTAGGCGATATCTGGGGAAGAGAATCGCTCTGCTTGCCTGGAAGCTCGACGGTAGCAGTAGGGTCGTCGACGAAGTAGTCGTACCCGGCAGCAGTGTAGTCGGCAGTGGCAGCGGGGTCTACCGGAGAACAAAGGGGGATAAACATAGTAAACACAAAGAAATTATAGCAAATAAATACAGGGCATGACGTAAGCAAAGTTAACGGTGTTTTAATGCAGTGCAATGCACGTTGCTCGAAGCGGGAATTCATCCGGGGATGAACTGCCAGCTCCGGGTGATTACCGGACAGGGTGTCCGGAGGGGGAAGGGTTCATGCCGGAGGTGTCGTGGGTACCGAACAAACATAAGGGGGGTGTATCCGTGTTAGTTGAACCATTCCGGACAACTTCCGTGTTTGGAATAAATTCATCCGACAGATTTTACCGGCACCGGGAATTATCGACAGACAGCCCGGAGGGTGGGAATGTCGATGATCGGTGTGTTAGGGGGGTAGGGTAGACATATGGATAGCGTATCCGTATTCGTTATATTTTTCTGATCAATTTTCATGTATAAAGTTTTTCAATCCGAGTTACGGTTTAAAAGATATTCAAATTCAAAGTTTATATCATTTTAAATCAATGTCTGGATTTTCTTTTAATAATAAAATGCAACATTATCCACAGAGGGTTGACTGGTCAAACCTGACCAGTGGGTCCCACTGGTCAGCCTCACGTGCTAATAAAACATTTTAATTAAATCTAATTAACAGTGGGGTCCCACATGTCATACTAACATAAATAAATTAAATCAGTTAATTAATTATCTTACAAGTGGGACCCATGTGTAAGTGTAACAGTGCTAAATATTTGTTAATTTTATTTCTAATTGGCCAGGTCCCACTTGTAAGTCTCAGGGGGTTTTATCTCAAAAAAATTTAGCAGGGGGTTAGAGGCTAATCCCTCTGGGTGGGTCCCAGAGGTCAGTGGCACACCACTGGTGTTGAACCAGCGCACGCCGGCGGCGGCCTACAGGCACGGCGGCGGGAACGGGTCGTCCCCCCCTCCGGCGACCATTTGGTCAACCGAGAGGTACCACGGGAAGCTAGGCGAGCCGCGCATCCACTAATGCATTCGGAGGACGACGGGGACGAGCGCATCAACGGCCACGACGAGCACAGGAGGCAGCCAGCGGCAACCGGAGATGGGCACGGTGGCCATGGCGACACCGGACACGGGGATGAGCGCGAAGAGGGGCAAATCAACGGGGAGCTCACAATGGAGCGAGGCGCGGGGGCAGCGGGCTCGAGGGGGCTTCAGGGCGACCGGAAACCGTCGATGGAGCACGTCGGCCGGCGGCGAAGAAGACGACGGGAGCGCCTCCTCCCGAGCTCCTCGCTCCAAATCGACGGCACCCAAGGACGTGGACGGCGCCGGTGTTCCTCTTGGACAAGTCGGCGGCGTGAGGGGAGCCCGGTGGCCGCGTGCTCCGGCGAGGTAAGTCCACGGCGGCACTCGGGTGTCCACGGAGGCGAAACCGGCGAGGGCTACGGAGTTAGCGGCGCGAGAGTGCTCGATCCAGGGGGGCTAGGGTTCGTCCGGGGGGCCGCCACACTTGTAGTCGCCGGCCAGCCGCTGGATTTGCGCCACGGAGGGGAGTCGCGGCCGTGGCAGCGGGGATGGGTGCCACGGTGCTCTGCTCTCCCCTGTAGCGAGAGGAAGGGGATGGCCCCAAGTGGGCTGGGGTGGGCTGGTGGCCCAGGGGGGTTGGAGGGGGTGGGCCTCGCCCATGGGGTAGATTAGGTTGGGTTTTATTTTTCTTTTTCTTCTCTGTTTAAGTTCTTTTGCATTTATTTTTATAGTTTTAGGCATTTTTGTAAAATATGGGATGTGTCCCATATTTATTGTTACACCATATATTACTGCCACAAAAAGATTGGGCAATAATAAAAGTCATTTAATATTTAAATTAAATATTAAATGATTCAAATAGGGTTTTTGGCCACTGTTTTGATTTGTTTAGAATTATTTAGAGAATAGTAAAATCTCCAACTTGGTGATAAATGCTCCACTGAATTTTAGTGATTTATTAGAAGTGGTAGCACAATTTTTGGACCAAGTTTATTTTGCACATTGTTTTAATATTCCACCAAAGGGCAGTTTGAGAAATTGTTTTGATTTCAAAATAAAATGGTTTGGACTTTGTTATTGATCCACGATGATCAAGGCCCAAGGTTCATATGGCTTGCAAAAATATCAAAGGAGAATTTGAATTTGAACTGAACCAGTTGATCAAAAAAAAAAATTGAACAGTAGTTATAAACAGTAATAGTGATTACTGTTCACTGACAGTGAGGGTGTTACAGTAAACATCCTAAACAATGCATAAGCGAGACTGAGAGGGAAGTGGGATTTTATCGACATGATCAATGGGGGTTTGCTTGCCTTGCTGACAAGGTTCAGTATCGGGGTCTTCAACGAAGGGGGCAGCCTCCGGTTCCGGCTCCACCTCTACTCGACAAAGAAGAAGCAAGGGAGCACAATAAGTACAATGCACAAACACATGGTTGAAGGTTGGAACTTGGTGTACATGCTTCTGATGTATGGGGCAATTCCATTTAAATGAATTATATTGCAAATGAATTGCAATTTCAAACTTCAATTTGGATTTAAAAGGAATTCATATGCATTGTTGCTACTGTTCACCCAATTTTATTTGGTCAAACATGAAAAAAGATTGCATATTCAGAAGCCTTGTATTTTTCTGATAATTTTACATATATTATATGTTTAATTTGGAGTTAAAATGAATTAGTTATGAATTTCCAAAGTTTAATTCATTTTCTGGATTTTCTGGAATTGATTTAAATAGAAAAGCTATTACTGCATCATGCATGCGTCAACATGACGTCAGGGGGCCTCTGACCAGGGGGACCCACATGTCATTCTCTCACTGTGTTAATTAAACCGTTTTAAATCGATTTAAACTAATCCAGTGATTAGTCAGAGGCTGGGCCCACATGGAAGTGTCACTGGGGGGTGGGATTAAGGGCTAATCACCCTGGCCACGTGGACCTCGTCGCCGGCGTGACTCCGGCGACCATCCCGTGCGGCGGCGTCCTCTGCAACCGCGTTTCTGTGGGCCAAAACATGCGCTGCTTCCATTAGATCGAAGCCCTCGTCGCCGCGCATCGATAGGGACCGGTTGGGGAGGCTGGGGTGCTCTGTACGCTCGCCGGCGACGAGTTTGGCGGCGAAAGAACCACGGCGAGGTGGTGGAACTTGGTACAGGGCACGGCTTGGAGCAGGGATGGGTTCAAACGATGCAGCAGAACAAGGGGAACACGATCGACATGGCCGCGAGTTTCTAGGGTTCACGGGTGCTTGTCGACGAGCTGCCCGGCGGCGAGGAGCTAAGGCTCCCATGGTGGAATGGCACAGAGGAAGCAATCGAGGGTGTAGCTAGAGGGGTTTTGAACTATGGCTCACCAGGAACTCAACGGAGTTGGTGGTGAGGACGGGGGTGGCTTGCCGGAGACGCAATCGACGATGGCGCACGGCGGTCGTAGAGGAAGACGACGACTCGATTCGGCGGCTCCAGGGCTTCTGGGGTCGATTCCTTCCGCGGCTCAGTGTAGACGACGATGGCAAAGACGATGGACACAACGGCGCGGCTCGGGGACGACGGTGGCCACGCGGGCTTCAATCCATGGCGACGACGGCGCTCGGGTCGTCGTCGAACTCGGCGAGAGAGAGAGAGGGAGAGGCTCTGGAGGGGAAGAATGGAAGCACGGCTCGTCCAGGGGTGGCGTGGCGCGGTTAGAAGGCTCCAGAGGGGCAGGTGGCGATTGGGAGAGCGGCGACGTGCTCGGCTAGCTCGGTGGCATTCCACCGAGCAGCTTGGAGGCGCGGGGTGGGGAAGAAAACTCCCTTGCCCCTTTGGGCCGGCTGGGCTGGCTTCGCCCAGGCGACAGGTAAGGTTTCTTTTTAGATTCCCATTCTGTTTAATCTTTCCTTTATTTAATTATTTTCTGTAATTTGTTTTGCCCATTAAATAAAATAGCTAGGCATTTTTATAAATGCTCAAAATTTATATATGGACTTACATGACCAATAGCTAGTCATTCCCAACTTTTGAACATTTTTGAAATTCAAAATATTTTAATTCAAATTCAAATTGGGGTATTTGATTAATTCCATGGTCCTGTTTGAATATTTGAAAAATCCATGAGCATGGGGTTGGTCCCACATCACTTGATACGTGATCACACTCATTTATGTGACTTTTCAAAAATGCAAAAGGAATTTTTGGAGCAACTTTATTTCTGGCCATTTGAATTAAATTCATCTGGGGGTGTTCTCTCTCCCATTTGGAATTTGAATTTGATTTCTTTGATGAATGCAAGTGAGCCTTTGATCCTAGCACATACCTAACAGAGGATTCTGACAACTCGCCCCCACTCAACAGAATCTCGTCCCGAGATTCAGAAGTCTGCGGGGGGAAGGTGGGGTACTCGGCACGGAGACGGTCTTCTCTTTCCCACGTGGCTTCTCTCTCAGAGTGGTGTGACCATTGCATTTTCAGAAACTTAATCTTCTGACGACGAGTGACACGCTCTGCCGAATCAATAATACGAACGGGGTATTCTCGATAAGAAAGGTCATCTTGGAGATCAAGTGTTTCATGGTCGACTTCGCGGATGGGGTCCTTGAAGCAACGCCTGAGTTGTGACACATGGAATACATCATGTACTCGGGAAAGGTGCGGGGGTAGTTCAAGTTGGTAGGCAACTTCTCCATGTTTAGCAAGAATGCAGAAAGGTCCAATGTAACGTGGGGCCAACTTGCCTTTGATACCGAATCGTTGGGTTCCTTCAGAGGAGTAACCCGAAGGTAAGCCTTCTCATTCAGATTGTAGCTTTCTTTACTATGATGACGATCATAGTAGCTTTTCTGACGAGACTGAGCGGCTTTCAATTGATCACGAACAATGCGAACTTGCTCTTATGCTTCCATGATCATATCCGGTCCAAAGAATTGTCTTTCACTGGTTTCTGACCAGTTAAGGGGTGTTCGACATCTTCGTCCATATAGGAGTTCAAAAGGAGCCATGTTCAGACTAGATTGGAAACTATTGTTATAAGAAAATTCGGCGAATGGAAGAGACTTCTCCCAATTCTTTCCGAATGAGATAACACAAGCTCTGAGCATGTCTTCAAGAATTTGGTTAACCCTTTCGACTTGACCACTAGACTGAGGATGGAAAGCTGTAATAAAGGAGATATGAGTTCCCATAGCATTCTGAAAGCTTCCCCAGAATCTAGAGGTGAAAAGGCTACCACGATCAGAATTGATTTCCAAAGGAACTCCGTGAAGAGACACAATTCTAGAGACATACAAGTCTGCTAACTGGCTAGCAGTTATAGACTCGCGAACGGGCAGGAAGTGTGCAACTTTGGAAAGTCTATCCACAACAACGAAGATGGCATCATTTCCTTTCTGGGTTTTTGGAAAGCCAGTGATGAAATCCATACTGACTTTGTCCCATTTCCACTCTGGAATAGGCAAAGGTTTAAGTGTACCAGCAGGTCTTTGATGTTCTACCTTAATGCGACGACAAACATCACATTCAGCAATGAACTGAGCAATTTGTCGGTTCATCCTAGTCCACCAAAATCTCTGGCGTAGGTCTCGGTACATCTTTGTGCTACTAGGATGAATCAAAGGGGTGTGTCATGGGACTCCTTAAGAATTAGCCTCCTAAGATTTTGTTTTCGTGGTACCACCAATCGAGTGCCAAAGAAAATGATACCTTGATCATTCATGGAGAAACATCTAGCAACTCCACTAGCAATGTTCTTCTTGATCTCTCTAAATACCACTACCACTTTTCTGGGCGACTATAATTTTATCCTCAAGGGTTGGTTTCGCCACCAAGGTAGAAAGATTGAGCTTGCGAAATTCCTCATGAAGAAGTGGTTGATACTGTTGTAACATGAGGTTGTTACAATACGACTTACGACTTAGTGCATCAGCCATGACATTGGCTTTGCCTGGGGTGTAAGAAATTCCTACGTCGTAATATTTTATCAACTCTATCCAGCGTCTTTGCCTGAGATTAAGATCTGGCTGGGTGAATATGTATTTGAGGCTTTGGTGGTCGGAAAAAATCTCACAACGATTACCAAGGAGGTAATGTCGCCAAGTTGTCAGGGCATGAACTACGGCAGCAAGTTCAAGATCATGGGTAGGATAGTTCTCTTCATGTGGACGCAACTGGCGTGAAGCATAAGCTACCACATGCCTATCTTGCATAAGTATGCATCCTAACCCTTGCCGTGAGGCGTCACAAAAGATCTCGAAATCCTTTTTGGTGTCTGGAGGCGCAAGTACGGGTGCAGAAGTCAATCTTCTTTTTAGCTCTTGAAAGCTTTCCTCGCACTTGGGAGTCCATAGGAATTTCTTATCTTTCTTGAGGAGTTCAGTTAGAGGCTTTGCAACTTTAGAAAAGTTCTCGACGAAGCGGCGACAATAGTTGGCTAGGCCAAGAAAACTCCTAACTTGCTTAACCGATTCTGGTGGAGTCCAGTCAAGGACGGCCTGAACTCTCTCGGGATTCACAGCAATGCCTTTTGCAGAAATCACGTGGCCTAAGTAGGTCACTTCTGGTAGCAAAAATTCACACTTGGAGAATTTAGCATACAGGCGATGCTCTCTAAGTTTCATCAATACCAGCCTAAGATGTTCGGCATGTTCTTCTTCGTTCTTCGAGTAGATGAGAATGTCATCAAGATAAACTACAACAAATTTATCTAGGTACTCCATGAAGATCAAATTCATCATGCGCGAGAAAGTGGCGGGGGCATTGGTTAAACCAAAGGACATGACGGTGTACTCGTAAAGACCATAACGAGTAGTGAAAGCCGTTTTGGGAATGTCCTCGTTTCGGATTTTGATTTGATGATAACCTAATCTCAAATCCATCTTGGAGAAGACTGAGGAACCAGCAAGTTGATCATAAAGATCATTGATCCTGGGCAGTGGGTACTTGTTCTTTATCGTCGCTAGATTTAGAGGGCGATAGTCTACGCACATCCTTTCTGTTCCATCTTTCTTCGTTACGAACAGAACGGGGCAACCCCATGGCGATGAGCTAGGGCGGATGAAGCCTTTTGCCAACAAAGCTTCAAGTTGGATTTTAAGCTCAGCTAACTCACGTGGGGCCATTTTGTATGGGCGTTTGGAAATTGGTGCGGTTCCTCGGGCAAGATCCACTATGAACTCTACACATCTGTCGGGTGGCATGCCCGGCAGCTCTTCAGGAAAGACATCCGGGAAGTCACGAACCACCGGAATATCTTCAAGGTCGGGAAGGGGAAGCACATTCAAAGAATGCATCTGGGTTCTCGATCTTGGTGAGGAATAATCTATTGTCTGGCCTGAAGGATGTGTAAATCTAACTGACTTGGCTTTACAATCAAGAAAAGCATTTTGTCTTGATAACCAATCCATACCAAGGATGAAATCAATGTCTGAAGACTTGAGGGCTATGAGTGAAGCAAGCAATACTAAACCCTCAATTGCAATTTGATTGCCATGGCTTACCCTATTAGTTTGCCATCTTGACCCTGGAGTTTGAATTATCATTGGGGTGGACATTTCAACAAAGGATAACTTATGACAAAGTGCATAACTTTCCGACATGAATGAATAAGATGCTCCTGGGTCGAAAAGAACGAAAGTAGGAACATAATTGACTGGGAGCGTACCAAGAATGACGTCAGAAGTGTCGTCAGTCTCTTCAGCTGATATCTGGTTCACACGTCCACGATTGGCGGGAGGAGCGGGTTTGGTGGTGTAGACCTTCGGGGGTGTCTTGCCACGACCATTGTTGTTACCTCCGGCACGGGGTGGAGCATTCTTATTCTGGAGCTGGTTCTGGGGACAGTCGCGGGAGTAGTGGCCTGCCTGACCACACTTGTATCAGCTCCAAAGACAGTGCGGGGAGCTGGGTTGTTCGGTGGAGCTGGGTGGAACGAAGCTGGTGGACGAGGCGCCACATAGGATGGCCTCGGTGGGTTGTTCTGGCGAAACATGCTTTTGGGGATCCAGATCTTGCGCTTCTGAGAGCCTGAACTGGATGAACCATCGTCTCTAGGGTGTTTGCGGAAGTCATTGGGGGTGTTCATGTCCTCCGCCTTGATGGCCTTGTTGACAAGGACCTGGAAGGTGGCGAAGTCATGCAGGTTGAGCTCACGACGGAGTCCAGAATTGAGTCCACGGCGGAACCTCTCTTGCTTCTTGGCGTCGGTGGAGACCTCTTCAGTAGCATAACGAGCAAGTCGGTTGAACTCACGACTAAACTCGTCAACAGTCCTTCTGCCTTGGGTGAGGTTGCAGAACTCCTCACGCTTGCGGTCCATAAGACCCTTTGGAATGTGGTGCTCACGGAATTAAGTGCAGAACTCATCCCAAGTTGTGGGCGGTCCAGCGGGACGCATGTTCAGGAAATTCTCCCACCAAGAGCTAGCTGCACCCTCGAGGTGGTAGGTGGCATAGCTGACCCTGTCACCATCTGCAACATGGCCTGCCTGTAGCTTCCTCTCGATGATGCGAAGCTAGTCATCGGCGTCAAGGGGCTCGGTGGAGTAGATGAAAACCGGGGGATGAAGCCGGATGAAGTCATTCAAGGACACCAACTCGTTGCGCTGCTGAGTGGTGTTGCGGGCAATGACCTCCAGCAAATGGTGAGAGTCTCGGCGGTTTCTCTCAACCTTCACCAGAACCTGAGCCATCGTGGGTGGCAGTGGAAGGTTGCCTTTCTCCGGTTCATTCCCACGACCATGGGCACGACCAAGCTGGCCACGGGTTCCTTGAGACATCCTGAAGGTGAAAACCAAAGTCAAACAGAGTTGATTAGAAGAGTCTAAACAAGGTATTGATGGTACTAGAAGAATCACAGAGCAAAGGAAGTAATCATCGTGACAACATGGTGATAAAAGCATACAAGCCATATATTCACAAGCTGTCATACAAACCATACATCGTTTTAGTACAAGCACCAAGCTAATACAAACGTGATGAAGATGATACATCCTTCAGAGGCACTCTGACTTCCTATACATTATTTACCTAAGCCTCTGGATCTTAGAACACCTTGCGTACCATATACTAGAGATACTACTACATCCTCACTGGAGTAAGACCACAGGCGGTCTCACTCATCTCCGTCTCCATAGTAATCCTCGTAAAAGTTACCCGCGTAACCCGGTAGCTGAAGGTCACCATCGGAAAACACGGAGGCCTGTGGACCCTGATATCCATTTGGGCAAGGATGGGGCCTAGGTCTAGCGTAGGGTGGAAGCAGAGGACCACGAGGTGGAAAAATGCCTCCAATCTCGGGCCAAGCAACTCGAGAAGGCATCTGTGTCCTGACTGGGTAGATAGCATCATACTCCACTGATCCAACACTCACAAAAGGAGACAAGAGTGTAAGTGCTCGATACAGACGGACACATGTGGCGTAAAGCTCAAAACGAAGGGCACGTGCATCACGATCTCTATCACAAGCGTGTCGAGCAGTGATCTGAAGCAAAGGATCCTCCAAAGAGTGCCGAGCAGTGATCTGAAGCAGGGATATAGCGGAAAGATGTGCCTCCAAGCAAAGTGTGCTCCTCTCTCAGCAGAGTCATACATGAGTATGCAGCATCCTGCACAGCCATGTTCTCAGTCATGCCAATGCCATGTCCAAAGTGGATAGGCTGAGTGACTCCAGTGTGGTGCGGGTAGATCCTGACAATGCAGTGGAACTTGGTCTGGTTGAAGTCAAGGAACTACTCCTCAACGGTGTACTCAGGATACCATCGATAGCCAATGAAGGACATCATCTCGATGAGCATGGCTGGATGCCCCCGCACACCGAGGCACCTAGTCAAACGAACAATCTGCCGAGGGGGAAGATCTGCCATCTGAAACAGAAAGAAGGAGTTTGCAAATGCATCAGATTATGAAGAAACTTGGAATGACTCGGACAGCATAACGGTTGTAATTGCAAGAAAAGACAATTTCTTACAACATGGAAACAACACTTACATACGATGTAAGAAATCAGGAAGCACTACAACTCTAACAAACATATCACAATTTTCCTACAGCTACAATGAAGCAAACAACGAGATGTTCTAGTAAGACATAGATGAGCCTAGTCCTATCTTCCTGTAGAACAAGATGAGGGTGACTCAGAACTCATAACGATGAGGGTAAGGAGAAAAAAGAAGCCTTACGTTGTTCCCTTATATACCCAGAGTAACTATATAACTAAAGCAAGCTAGACTCGACTTCGGCCATGGCTGATAATCCTACAGTCAGTCCTGCTCTGATACCAAGTCTGTCGGGACCCGGGGTTAGCGTATGCAAGACTCGCTACAACACAATCATGGAGAGCCGAGAACCGTACCCACTTGTCTAAGCAGACAAGGCCAAGCACAGAACATTCTCGGAAAGCATCGAACGTGAGGGGCGTCCCATCCAGGCCGGATGATCAACTGAAATGGGTCCTCATCGTCCGCACACAAGTCTAAATGATATGGGTGGTGAACTCCCATACTCATAGACAAGTCGCCTCAACCATACTATCGATTGTATTATAACCCTTACATAGACTTACTCCAGCCCGATCACTTAGTCGGGGTCTAGGGCGGGCTCGATCATACATCAAATTGTGCACGTGACGGAGTCACGAACAATCGCATCGCGATGCCCCAAGCTGCGCACATCTAAGGGCCACTTGGTGTATAAAAGACCGCCAGCCAGATCACAACTAAGGTCTCGAAAACCCATACAAAGACATGCATGTTATAAACATACACGCAGCACACATGCCTTGTATGAACAACAGGTATAATAGCAATTCTCTACAAAGTATACATTTTATTGATAACTCTTACAGAGTGCATACAGAGATCACGAGACCGTGATCCAACATTACAACAAGCATGTGATGCCCACAGGCGTAAGGGATCGAGATAGTCTTCGCGGGTAAGCTAACCGAATTTATTGATTCGACACACGGGGAGCCAAAGAGTATTTATAAGCTTTGACAGTTGAGTTGTCAATTCAACCGCACCTGAAATATAATTGCTTGCAACGATAGATAAGTGGTAACGATAATATGATAGTGATAGTGGCAACAGCAAAAGTAACAACAAAAGTAACAACTAATGACCAGCAGGATTGAAAACACTGTAGGATAGGGAGATGGATGGTTGGGCGCTGCATGGATGAGAGTGAACATATAATAGATTCCAACACGGGGCAAGGCACACAGAAAAGCAATGATCATCTAGGCAAATATCAAACATTAGGCATGTATCCCGTAGGTAGTTGTGCGTGCTTGCAATAAAACTTGCACAACATCTTTTGTCCTACCATCCCGCTACGAACGGGGCCAAAAGGAACTTATGGAGATTAAGGTGCTCTTGTCAAAGAGCACCGGAACAAAGAAATAAACTCAATGGATACAAGGAATCCTCAAATCATGGACCATCCCCTTTGGTGTCCCAAGCTGTCACCTTTGGGATCGCCGGTTCCGGACCATAATAGGTGCATACAACT
Organism: Bromus sterilis; assembly: GCA_950022295.1. Taxonomy (NCBI): domain Eukaryota; kingdom Viridiplantae; phylum Streptophyta; class Magnoliopsida; order Poales; family Poaceae; genus Bromus; species Bromus sterilis. The sequence goes on from OX465597.1 coordinate 352,865,433, forward strand.
CATTGATAGGATCTAGAACACAAATATATTCATGAAAACACATAGGATTCAGATCTGAAAACATGGCACTCGGGCCCAAAGTGACAAGCATTAAGAGCAACAAGTTGAAGCAAAGAAGATAAACACCAATCTAGATGATAGGCAACATGCCCCCAACAATCTGACGAACTATTACATGATTAAACTCATCCAATCCCTACCATCCCCTTTGCCTACAGCAGGGAATTACTCACACATATGAAGAGAAGTCATGGAGGATGGATGGAGTGGTGATGGCGATGACGATGGCGACGATCTCCACTCTCCGGAGGCCAAATCAGCCTCCAAATTAGCCCTCCCGAAGAAGAAAAGAGGGTGGCGGCGGGTCCGCGACGGAAACTGGGAAAACGACTTCTTTTCTGGGGTTTTCTCGTCACGGGGATAAATAGGAGTCTCGGTAGGGCACCAGAGAAGGGGGGGCTGCCCAGGCGGCCAGAGGGCGCGGCCCACCCCTGGCCGCGCCAGGGGGGCGCCTGGGGCCCCCAGAGCTCCCCTCTGGTCCCACTTCTGGCTCCTGGCTCCTTCGGGTGCGTGGATTTTCTGGGAATTTTCTGGGACGTCTAAAAATCCATTTTCCTGCGCACAAATAAACCATACAGGCAGCTCTGCTGAAAACAGCGTTAGTCCGGGTTAGTTTCGTCCAAATCATGCAAGAATGAGGGCAAAACAATAGCAAAAGTGTTTGGAAAAGTTGATACGTTTGAGACGTATCATCATGCGGAAGCAAAGTAGGTCTGAGTACAAACAAGTTTAACAAATGGCTTAGAGAAGCCTTATTTTAAACAAGCCCTTCACGAGGGTCCAGTCGTCTGAATGGGACTACACTAGCTTGGTCTTCAGTCGTCGAGCTCGAGGAAGAATCCAGCTTCGGGGTCAGTGGGTTCATCTAAAACATAGAATAAGAACACGTGAGTACAAAGTCGTACTCAGCAAGAATTACGTAGGAACTATACTACTCATGCACATGTATCAAGGTAAAGGGAGGTGGGGTTCATAAGAAGACGTACCAGCTTTGACTTGGCTAGTCCTGAACTACGAGTACCAAACATGAGGTAAGAAGCGTACACGGGTCCACTACTTGTCTCCAATCAATTACACCACTATGGTGCCTTCCTCGACTTCCCCACGAGAAAGCACGCCATAGCACTCACGCTTATCTTGGGAAGTTTTATAAGTGTCCATTCTAGTTGTCTAATAATCAAGCATAGTTCTCCAAGTAGTCCCTTACCGCGGACGCGGCTAGTCGAATAGTTTATGAACCCTGCAGGGGTGTACTGCTACACACATGAAACCATCAGTTACCGCTGGGATCTCGTCACCCTTCAAGCGGGTGTTGGCGAGGATAATCTCCACAACTTTTACCTCACAGCCAACTCAGGTTCAATGAAGACACCTATCTGGGATGGTTTCCACATTCGTAACCCGGTTGGTTTACCGAAGTGGTCCCAAAAGATGTGTGCGTGGTGCATAAGCCAGTCTCGGTTGAGCCGTTCTCTCACCTTGCATCCAGGCCACAAACCTGCCAGAACTCCGAACTACTGTGACTCATTGAACTGAGAAGGGGTGAGTTAGTAGGTTGAGCGGGGATCCGTTTGCCCAACATGTGGTAGTACTCTTTAGCTTGGATCACCACACAAGAACTCTGGCTTAAGGCGGTGTTCAACGAGACAACCCACTGTGTACTCCTACATAGCCTCTCATCGTTCACCTTGTATTAGGGTAGATTCACCAACACATTTCCACCATCATCAACATGATTGCTACCATCCCGAATCACATAACAGTATCAACATTGTATCACTCTAAGCATGCAATAAGCAGTAACAGTTGCAAGGGCCACATGATATCAATCAACTCCTACATTTGCTAGGATTGTGGTTTGCTTACTACTATGACAAAATGATAGGTCATGCAAAGGAATGGGTTCATCTATGCGGTAGAAACGTAGCATGGTAAACATCCTAAACCATGCATAACCGAGACTGAGAGGGAAGTGGGATTTTATCGACATGATCAATGGGGGTTTGCTTGCCTTGCTAACGTGGTTCAGTATCGGGGTCTTCAACGAAGGGGGCAGCCTCCGGTTCCTGCTCCACCTCTACTCGACAAACAACAAGCAAGGGAGCACAATAAGTACAATGCACAAACACATGGTTGAAGGTTGGAACTCGGTGTACATGCTTCTGATGTATGGGGCAATTCCATTTAAAATAAGTATATTGCAAATGAATTGCAATTTCAAACTTCAATTTGGATTTAAAAGGAATTCATATGCATTGTTGCCACTTTTCACCCAATTTTATTTGGTCAAACATGAAAACAGATTGCATATTCAGAATCCTTGTATTGTTCTGATAATTTTACATATATTATATGTTTAATTTGGAGTTCAAATGAATTAGTTATGAATTTCCAAAGTTTAATTCATTTTCTGGATTTTCTGGAATTGATTTAAGTAGAAAAGATACTACTGCATCATGCATGCGTCAACATGACGTCAGGGGGCCTCTGACCAGGGGGACCCACATGTCATTCTCTCACTTTGTTAATTAAACCGTTTTAAATTGATTTAAACTAATCTAGTGATTAGTCAGAGGCTCGGCCCACATGGAAGTGTCACTGGGGGGTGGGATTAAGGGCTAATCACCCTGGCCACGTGGACCTCTTCGCCGGTGTGACTCCGGCGACCATCCCGTGCGGCGGCATCCTCTGCAACGGCGTTTCCGTGGGCCAAAAAATGCGCTGCTTCCACTGGATCAAAGGCCTCGTCGCCGCGCATCGATTGGGACCGGTTGGGGAGGCTGGGGTGCTCTGTACGCTCGCCGGCGACGAGTTTGTCGGTGATAGAACCACGGTGAGGTGGTGGAACTTGGTACAAGGCACGGCTTGGAGCAGGGATGGGTTCAAACGATGCAGCAGAACAAGGGGAACACGATGGACATGGCCGAGAGGTTCTAGGGTTCATGGGTGCTCGTCGACGAGCTGCCTGGCGGCGAGGATCTACGGCTCCCATGGTGGAATGGCACAGAGGAAGTAATCGAGGGCGTAGCTAGAGGGGTTTTGAACTATGGCTCACCAGGAACTCAATGGAGTTGGTGGCGAGGACGGGGGTGGCTTGCCGGAGACGCAATCGACGATGGCGCACGGCGGCCGTAGACGAAGACGATGACTCGATTTGGCGGCTCCAGGGCTTCCGGGGTCGATTCCTTCTGCGGCTCGGCGTAGACGACGATGGCGAAGACGATGGACACAACGGCGCGGCTCGGGGACGACGGTGGCCACGCGTGCTTCAATCCATGGCGACGGCGGCGCTCGGGTCGTCGTCGAACTCGGCGAGAGAGAGAGAGAGGGAGAGGCTCTGGAGGGGGAGAATGGAAGCACGGCTCGTCCAGGCATGGCGTGGCGCGGTTAGAAGGCTCCAGAGGGGCAGGTGGCGACTGGGAGAGCGGCGGCATGCTCGGCTAGCTCGGTGGCATTCCACCGAGCAGCTTGGAGGCGCGGGGTGGGGAAGAAGACTCCCTTGCCCCTTTGCGCCGGCTGGGCTGGCTTCGCCCAGGCGACAGGTAAGGTTTTTTTTATTTTCCCATTCTGTTTTATCTTTCCTTTCTTTAATTCTTTTCTGTAATTTGTTTTGCCCATTAAATAAAATAGCTAGGCATTTTTATAAATGCTCAAAATTTATATATGGACTTACATGACCAGTAGCTAGTCATTCCCATCTTTTGAACATTTTTGAAATTCAAAATATTTGAATTCAAATTCAAATAGGGGTATTTGATTAATTCCAAGGTCCTGTTTGAATATTTGAAAAATCCATGAGCATGGGGTTGGTCCCACATCACTTGATATGTGATCACACTCATTATGTGACTTTTCAAAAATGCAAAAGGAATTTTTGGAGCAACTTTCTTTCTGGCCATTTGAATTAAATTCATCTGGGGGTGTTCTCACTCCCATTTGGAATTTGAATTTGATTTCTTTGATGAATGCAAGTGAGCCTTTGATCCTAGCACATACCTAACAGAGGGTTCTGACACAAGGGGAGCGAAAGAATACCCACAAGCTTTGACAATGGAGTTGTCAATTCCACCGCACCTAAGATACACTTACTTGCAACAAGATATTAATAGTAACTGCAATATGGAAGTGATGGTAGCAACGGAAATAGTGGTGGTGAAACAGCGACAGTAAAACAACGAAAGCAAACAACTAGTAACCAGCAGAATTAAAAACACTGTAGGCTAGGGAGATGATGGTTGGGTGCTGCATGGATAAGATACATCATGTATTTAACTTGGGGCAAGGCACACAGAAAATCAATGATCATCTAAGCATAAATCAAACATTAGGCATGTACCCCACAGGTAGTTGTACGAACTTGCAATAAGAACTTGCACAACATCTTTTGTCCTACCATCCCGCTATGAACGGGGCCAAAAGGAACTTATGGAGATTAAGGTGCTCCTGTCAGAGAGCACCGGAACAAATCATTAACAATCAATGGATACACGGAATCCTCAAACTATAGTCCATCCTCTTTGGTGTCCCAAGCTGTCACCTTTGGCATCGCCGGTTCCGGACTATAACAGATGCAAACAACATGTAGATAGGATCAAGAACACAAATATATTCATGCAAACACATAGGGTTCAGATCTGAAAACATGGCACTCGGGCCCAAAGTGAAAAGCATTAAGAGCAACAAGTTGAAGCAAAGATGATAAACACCAATCTAGATGATAGGCAACATGCCCCCATCAATCTGATAAACTATTACATGATCTAACTCATCCAATCCCTACCATCCCTTTTGCCTATAACAGATAATTACTCACACATGAAAGGAGAAGTCATGGAGGGAGGAGGGAGTGGTGATGATGATGATGATGGCGATGATCTCCCCTCACCGGAGGCCAAAACAGCTTCCAGATTAGCCCTCCCGAAGAAGAACAGAGGGTGGCGGCGGCTCCACGACGAGAATTGGGAAAACGACTTCTGTTCTGGTGTTTTCTCATCACGGGAATAAATAGGAGTCAAAGTAGGGCACCAGAGGGGGTGGACCCTCCCAGGTGGCCTCCCGGCGTGGCCAGGGGTGGGGCCGCGCCAGCAGGGCGCCTTGGGACCCCGTGGCTGCCCTCTGGCCCCACTTCTGGCACAATGGTCTTTCGGGTGCATGGATTTTCTGTGTTTTTTCCTGGAATTTTCTGATACACCTAAAAATCCATTTTCCTGCACACAATAAAACCATACAGACAGCTCTGCTGAAAACATCGTTAGTCCGGGTTAGTTTCATCCAAATCATGCAAGAATGAGGGCAAAACAATAGAAAAAGTGTTTGGAAAAGTAGATACGTTTGAGACGTATCAACTCCCCCAAGCTTAGCATATTGCCTGTCCTCAAGAAATTCAGTTCAGCGAACTGAACGCGACAAAGAAAAGTTTGACAAAATCTTTTTCTTCATTAGATGTATATAAGCATGTACTATGAAAAGAGTCTAGAAGGTATTGAAACAATGCTATAAGGACAATGCACGAAGCGAGACTTCTTTCATGTGAACAATCACAAACAACTAAAAGTAAATAATATGTTTACTGAAAATCAAGACAAGACTACAATGCACATAGCTTGATCATATCAGAGTGGTATCTCGCTAGCCTCCATGAGTGAAGCAAAACATAAATGCAGAAACTCCTCCGGAGTTTTAAAGGAGAACTTCAGAACAAGTAATACCACAATCATGCAGAAGACAATGTAGTACTTTGGGACAATGCACATTACACTCAAAATGACAATTATGCTCTCATAGTTGGTGCTTTGAAGAAAGAAGGTGGAGACTCTCGAACCGTGGATTTTGATGGCAAGGTTGGAAACCCGTGGCTGGAAGCAAAGACTAAACATGTACCAGAGATCTTGGTTTTGAAAACAGAGATAAAAAGTTTTTGGGAGGTGCATGATTCGTCAACGAATGCTATTAGACAACCCAATCACCTCTTACGCTAGACATGTTTCGAGGAACGGCTCCCAATATGGGGACAATCACATCCCCTTAATCTCCTTTGTTTATCACTACCAAAGTTTTCTGATTTCTCATAAACAAAGCGTGAAGGAGGGTTTGTTGGTTGTGATTATCTTTTGTGAGCTGGGAGCACTCATGCCAGTCCCTCCTCGTATTAGGGGTTTGCAGATTAGACATGAAATCCCGGGATAAAACATGTCTAACATAAGAAGGTCATGAATTACCTACTACTTCCTCATGAGCTAAAGCAGAGGCACAACACAAGAGTGTTTTTGAATAATTTCGAGATGGTACAAGAAATTCTTTGTTAAGATGGCCGGTAAATACCACATAGGAAGGTATGGTGGACTCATATGGACTAACTGGTTTCAAGGATTTTGGATGCACAAGCAGAATTCCGCTTAGTGCAAGCGAAGGCTAGCAAAAGACTGGGAAGCGACCAACTAGAGAGCAATAATAGTCATAATCATGCAGAGCGACAAAGTAACATTGAATTGGGCATGAAAATGATATAACTATTCTGAAATTCAAAGATCATCAAGGCATAGCAGACTTTTCAGTCATAAACATGTGTAAGCATGTGCCAAGTCAATCCAAGAATTCTCCAAAGGGAAATACCACTTCAGCATGCCAAACCATGAACAATGCAATGCACGTAAATCATTTCAACAACACATTATGTACCCTAGCTATTTGAGATTAGCCACAAAGAAAGCATGAACCACTGGGAAAACATTGTAAACATAGCACTATGTCGCTACAAGCTGGTCTCTAAATCATAAGTACAAGCATATGTACAAAAGTAGAAACAAAAAGAGTTCATACCGGTTTTTCTTGTTGCATCCCTTTCGTCGATCTTCATCATCACTGCCTTGTCGCTTTCACAATTGAACGTAGGGAAATATAATCAAGTGCAAATCCCATCATGGACTCAAGCTGAACTCTGCAACAAATCAAACTAAAGAGAGAAAAGAAATCTTTTTGGATTTTTCAGAGGTTAAAAGAAAGAAAAAGAAAGAGAAAATCTTTTTGTGGTTTTTGCAAAGAAAGAATCAAAGAAGAACAGGAAAAAACTTTGAAAATATCAAAACGAACAAAAACATAAAACGGATAATACAATGGAAAAAGTGAGAAGGACACGTACTCCCCCAAGCTTAGGCTTTTGGCCATGTTGGTATCTGCTACTGTGGTCCCCAGGAGCCTCCAGCTCCAGGGTGGTACTGGTGTGTCCATGGGTCGTACGAGGCTTCAGGTGCATAGACCGAAGTCCTGGGATCCTCCCACGAAGAAGGCTCCGCGCTCCAAGCGGAAGAAGATCCTTCACCCCACTGGGTGACGGGCTCCTCCTCCTCATCATGCTCAACCCCCTCCATGGGGTTATGGAACTGCTGCTGGGCCACGAACTCATCGAACTGGGTGACGTTGAAGGACCATCCGTTCCTGCGAGTAGAATCAAACCAAAAAGGAGCAGGTAGACGGATCTCCTGAATATCGATTAGTCCAAACCTCCGAATATAAATAAGGTTACCAAACTCGGAAGTCCTGGTAACAAACTCATGCCTCTTCATAGCAGCAAGGTCAAAGCTTATAAAAGGAAAAGGCTCATCATCAGGATGTGGGGTGCGCTCAAGAGACTCAAGAATAAGTGTGGCGTAAACGCCACCAAAGAGATCTCCCTTGTTGCCATTAAGGGCAAGTCGGCGAAAAATCAAGGCACCCACATTATACCTAGTTTCCCCAGAGAGGGCATTTGCTAGGATAGAAATATCCGGCGCAGAAATGTTGCTCGTGTTGTCACGAGCTAATACCCCTCTAGCAATATAATATGCAAAATACCTGAGCTGGGGAAACAAGATGCTGGAAATTAGTGAACGTCGGATATCCCTTGTATCCTGACTGCAAAGAGAGTTGAAGAGCGTTCTCAGCTCGGTGGGCTGAGTGTTCATCTTTGTCGTCCGTCCAATGTTCGGCACACCTATTATTTCACAAAATCTTTCCAAAGACATGGTCAAAGGATCATTGTAAATTTTAAACTCAATAAGACCAGCATCATGGTTATACCCAAAACTGTTAATGAAATAGGAGGTGAGTTTACGGTATTGAGTAACACGGCATGTTGCAAGCCATGTCAAACCTGCATTAGCACAAAGGTTATCAAACTCCCCCTTAATATCTGCCGCTTAAAGAAAATCGTTGCCCGGAAACATCATTGCCCGTGCTGGACTTGTATCTTCCAGCAACTCTAGGGGCACAACATCTCCATTGTAGCTCACCCTAGCAGCTGATGATGAAGCTGCAACTCTAGTTACTCTATCAGTGTGCTCGAGCTTCTTCTTCCCAAGCCATCATTTTGCTTTTCCAAAGAAACTCATTTCTGAAATTTTTGATAATTCACAAAAACAAGGATTTAAGAAAAATGAGTTGGGGCAAACTACTCTACTCACTTCCCTAAGTCATAAACTTGCATCAAAACTTGGAAAATAAATTTCTACACATGCTTGCAAACTCATATGAACAGCACCAAGAGCTACTAAATACTCACTAATGAAGCCACCAATCAAATATCTAATTGGAGGGGTGGAGGAGTCACATACCAGGGAGTATTTCCTCAAAATCTCAGCTCGAATGATGGGTTGTAGAGAGAGATCGAAAATCGCCTCCAAGAATAGCAAGAACGCAAGAACAAGCGCAGAACTCGTGTTTTTGGAGAGAGAGAGAGAGAGGAAGAAGAAATACCTGCAGTTGGGGCCTGTGGGCCCCAGGCGCACTATGGGCGCGGCTAGGGGGCAGGCCGCGCCAGCTGGCCGCCTGGGCCACTGGTGGGCCCCCTGGTCAGCCCTAGGTACCTCTGGGTCACTCCCAGCATGGAAATTTTTATTTTTATTTTTCTGGAATTTTTCTGACAACTTCATTGTTGAAAAAAATTCGAGGTTCAAAAAGCTGCGAAACCTTCTGAAAACTTGGAGCAGTGATTAGAGTTGTGAAGCTTCAAAAACATATAAACTTGGTACAACAAGAAAGATAAGGCGAAAAGAAATGCAAACATAACAACCTCTCCTTTTTACTTATATAAAACTCATTTAATAGCAAGCTTGATCAAGTCCTACTACCAAACTAGCAATACATAGAGCAAAAAAGTTTCACTTACTATGAAGCATTCATGGTACCTTTACTTTAGTGGATATTGTCCCCACCATAATGGTTTTGTATTTTTGGTGCACATGTAGAGGACAATCCCAATCACCAATCTTCATGGTCATATTTTCTATAGAGTTGAGGCCATGCCTTTTGTCCATCTTCTTCGGAAAATACACCGTGTGTTCTTTATCATTCACAATAAAAGTAACCTTTCCTTTATTGCAATCAATAATAGCACCTCGGTGTTAAGAAAAGGTCTACCAAGAATAATAGACATGCTCCCATCCTCGGGCATGTCAAGCACAAAAAAATCAGTAAGGATCAAACAATTAGCAACTTCAACGGGTACAACTGTTGACTTGTCAGCCATCTGAAGAGAGATATATGTAGGGAAAGCCTCTTGTAAAGAGATAAAGGCATAACACTCACTCCTGCTCCAAGATCACATAAAGCAGTCTTGACATAATTATTCTTTATGGAGCAAGGAATGGTGGGTATACCTGGATCACCAAGCTTCTCAGGAATCTTGCCACTAAAAGAGTAGTAAGCAAGCATAGTAGATATTGCTTCATTAGGAACTTTTCTTTTATTAGTAACAATATCTCTCATATATCTCGAATAGGGAGGTAACTTAATTAATAGCATAAGTCAAAGGGATTTGAAGAAAAAGAGGTTTCATCCACTCATTGTAATGCTCTTCTTCTTTAGTTTTGAGAGACTTACATGGAAAGGGCATGGGTTTATGTACCCATGGTTCTCTTTCCTTCCCATGTCTTCTCGCGATGAAGTCTTCTCTAGTATATTTCTTGCGTTTGTCGGGTGATTTTTCTTCTCGAACTTCGGGTGGATCATTCTTTTCACCATCCTTCTCAGGCTCAGCACCGTCTTCAGTCTCAGCATCGGAGGTAGATATACTATTCGGATCAATAACAAGCTCTTCACTTGCAATTGGATCATTGGATTTATCAACTTCTTTGTGCTTCTTCTTCGGAGAACTAACAATTTCTTCTTCCTGCGTTTGATAATCTTGCTCGATTCTATTCGGATGCCCCTCTGGATAGAGAGGATCTTGAGTGCTAGTTCCTCCTCGGGTTTTAATCCCGAAGGCTTGTATATCCTGTATGGCATTGTTAGCAAGCAAATCTTTTTGCACATTAGAAATTTGTTCAAGCTGAGTTTGAACCATATGAAAATGCTTAACAAGACATTTAACATCATTAACTGTTCTACCTATAACATCAAGCAGACTTTTGATAGCAAGGGAATTATCATGCAACTGACTTTGTATCCTCTCATTAAAGTAACTTTGCTTCATAATAAAATTATCAAGCTCATGTGAACATTGATCAGGAGGCTTACCATGAGGGATGTCACTTGCATTGAAATCTAAAAGAGAGTGTACCTCTACCATAGGAGGGTGAGTGGTAGGCTCACACAACTTCTCAATTGGGGGTAGATTCTTCACGTCTTCGGTTTTAATACCCTTCTCTTTAATAGACTTCTTTGCTTCTTGCATATCTTCGGGGCTTAGGACGAGCATGCCCCTTTTTTTTGGTGGTGGAGGTGGTTCAGCGATAGACCAATCTTCGTGGTTCTTGGCAATCTTGCCCATTAATTATTTTGCATCGTCCGGTGTTCTTTTCCTGAAAACACAACCAGCACAACTGTCCAAATAGGATCTGGATTCATCAGTTAGACCAGCATAGAATATATCAATTAATTCATTCTTAGGAACCCAGTGTCCCGGTCTAGCCTGGATCAGACTGTAATACCTCCCCCAAGATTAAGGGAGGTGCTCATCCTGCAACTGTTTAAAGTTATAAATTTTTTGTAAAGCAGCAGCTGCATATGAGCAGGAAAGTACTTATCAACAAAAGAGTGAGCGAAGTCTTGAGGACTCTTAATTGAAACACATGGTAGTGCATCATACCATGCTTTAGCACCTTCCTTCAAAGAGAAAGGAAGAATTTTAGTAACATAAAAGTTTCGTATCTTTTCATCCGTAGTAAACAGGCGAACCAACTCAGTGAATTTGGTCAGGTGTGCAATAGCATCATCATTTTCTCTGCCATAAAAGGGGTCATCTTAAACCATAGATATAAGTGAAAGATCAACAGAGAAATTATGATCAGGATCATTGATGCATATAGGAGATGTAGCAAATTCAGGATCAGGAACGGTCTTGTTCTTCAGGGAGTGTTTTTCGAGAAGCTTCTTAATAGCACCGGGGTCAGAGTCGACAAACTCTATTAGCTCCCTGCATAAATCATCATCAATTATAATATAATCATCCTCAAGGAGTCTCTCTTTGAGTTTACTCAAATCAGGATAATTGTAAGTTCCACCAATAGGGTAGCGAGTGACAGGAATTTCAATTCCAGATTTTTTTGCAACAGCAGAGATCTGTTTCTCAAGAGCGGAACCAAATGAAATAGTATCATCTAGATTAGTAGAAGCATCATCAAAATTATCGGACATAGTAACAGATTCAGTAGAAGCATCATGTGGTGGAGGTGAAGCAAACTTACTCATAACTGAAGGTGAATCAAGTGTAGCACTAGTGTTCAGAACAGTACCTTTTCTCGTACGGGATGGTAAGATCGGGACCTTGGGGTCTTCTTTCTTACCCATAGCGGATAAATTTCAGCAGGTAAAATACTTCAGGTAGACTTGTAAATAAAGCTATGCTCCCCGGCAACGGCGCCAGAAAACATCAACCCACAACTGCAGGGGATCGAGATAGTCTTCGCGGGTAAGAATAACCCAATTTTTAGATTCGACTCAAGGGGAGCCAAAGAATACCCACAAGCTTTGACAATCAAGTTGTCAATTCCACCGCACCTGGGATACACTTACTTGCAACAAGATGTTAATAGTAACTGCAATATGGAAGTGATGGTGAAACAGCGACAGTAAAACAGCGAAAGCAAAGAACTAGTAACCAGCAGAATTAAAAACACTGTAGGCTAGGGAGATGGATGGTTGGGTGCTGCATGGATAAGATACATCATGTATTTAACTTGGCGCAAGGCACACAGAAAAGCAATGATCATCTAAGCATAAATCAAACATTAGGCATGTACCCCATAGGTAGTTGTACGTGCTTGCAATAAGAACTTGCACAACATCTTTTGTCCTACCATCCCGCTACGAACGGGGCCAAAAGGAACTTATGGAGATTAAGGTGCTCCTGTCAAAGAGCACCGGAAAAAAGCATTAACAATCAATGGATACACGGAATGCTCAAACTATAGTCCATCCCCTTTGGTGTCCCAAGCTGTCACCTTTGGGATCGCCGGTTCCGGACTATAACAGGTGCAAACAACTTGTAGATGGGATCAAGAACACAAATATATGCATGCAAACACATAGGGTTCAGATCTGAAAACATGGCACTCGGGCTCCAAGTGACAAGCATTAAGAGAAACAATTTGAAGCAAAGATGATAAACACCAATATAGATGATAGGCAACATGCCCCCAACAATCTGATAAACTATTACATGATCTAACTCATCCAATCCCTACCATCCCATTTGCCTACAGCAGGGAATTACTCACACATGAAAGGAGAATTCATGGAGGGAGGATGGAGTGGTGATGATGATGACGATGGCGATGATCTCCCCTCACCGGAGGCCAAAACAGCTTCGAGATTAGCCCTCCCGGAGAAGAACAGAGGGTGGCGGCGGCTCCGCGAAGAGAATTGGGAAAAAGACTTCTGTTCTGGAGTTTTCTCTTCACGGGAATAAATAGGAGTCGAAGTAGGGCACCAGATGGGGTGGACCCTCCCAGGCAGCCTCCCGGCGCGGCTAGAGGTGGGGTCGCACCAGCAGGGCGCCTGGGGCCCCCCGGCTGCCCTATGGTCCCACTTCTGGCACAATGGTCCTTCGGGTGCGTGGATTTTCTGTGATTTTTCCTGGAATTTTCTGAGACACCTAAAAATCCATTTTCCTGCACACAATAAAACCATACAGATAGCTCTGCTGAAAACATCGTTAGTCCGGGTTAGTTTCGTCCAAATCATGCAAGAATGAGGGCAAAACAATAGCAAAAATGTTTGGAAAAGTAGATACGTTTGAGACGTATCAGTTGTACACATAGTTGCATATCTAGACAACCTATATTTATTGGTGATCCTAATTTGTTAAGAAAACCTTAAAAATTGTTAGTCGCGTATTCACCCCCCCCTCTAGTCGGCATTCCGATCCTTTCAGTTATCCTTGCACATCCTCGACTCATGGTACGTGAGTGTACTCTAATATCCGATCCCTCCAAAGATTAGTGATCCATCTAGTAGCTAGAGTTCTCAACTAATTTTTAGTTTTTGAAAATAAACACGGATTGCCCAAGATACGACACCTATCACTAATAGGCTAGATCTCTTGACACCAAAAGTTCAAACATTACTCACAACAATACCTCAAAACTATTGCAAGTTACTACTACAATTCAATAGCAACCTCAATTACCTACTTCAAGACAAGACATAACTCAGTGCAACAACCAAATCTCTTAACAAGATAAACAAGAAAACTAAAGAGAGTTCCAGCAACAAACTAAACTAAAACTAAAGCTCTTGAAAAAGATAAACATGAAAACTAAGAGCTAAACATGGCAGCAACTATGAAAATATAAAGAACACACAACAGAAGAAATATAAACATGAAAATCCTATGATGTGTTCTAGTTTGAAGTGGAGCGTGTTTCTCTCCCACACAAAGTAAGTTGGGTTCTAACTTGTTATGAACAGCAAGCAAAGCTAAAGAAAACTAAAAAGGAAACCTAAGAGCGAGACGCTCCAAGCATAGCACATAACGCATGAAGTGATAAAAATATAGTGAGACAAAGGACGAACTGATGATTGTCGATGGAGAAGGGGATGCACGGGGGCATACCCAAACTTAGACCCTTGAGTCTCCTTTAATATTTATTGGGGATGCATTGGGGCATCCCCAAGCTTGTGCGTTTGACACTCCCGCATCTTCTTTCATCATCTTCCCTCACACACTTGAAAACTCCCTTCATACATAACTCATCATAAGCTGATTAGAGAGGTTAGTACCCTTAATAAAATAATTTGCCTCTACTGGAAATAAACATATTCTTGAAGAGCTACTGTTTCTCAAGATTTCCAAAGAGTCTTTGCAAAGAAAGGCAAGCTTAAGGTTTGAAAAAGTGAGGAAAGGCAAAACGTGGCAGAATCTGTGAAAAACAGAACAACAGGTAGTAAATAATTTTTTCGGGGTACTTCTATAACTCAAATAAAAAACTCAGAACAGACGCTCGAAAGTCAATTGTATAGAGAACACTGTAAAAAATCAGATCAAAAATATGGTCTGGTGAATTTAGGCTAATTTTCCGTCCAAGGACAGAATCTGTTTTCTGGACAACATGTCACAACTTTTGAACTTTCTTGTAATCGGAGGCTAAACTTGGAACCAATCTTGAAAATAAAGATACAATGATGTTTCTACAGTAGTAACAATCATCAAGACCACTAAAAACAAAAGTAAAAACATCTTGGGTTGCCTCCCAACAAGCGCTTTCTTTTACGCCTTTAAGCTAGGCAAGAAGATTATAAAAGATGCTCTCATAAGAATAAGGATTTGAAGCAAAAGAGAGCATCAAGAAGCAAATATGAAACACATTTAAGCCTAACCAACTTCCTATGGCTAGGAACTTTGTAATGAAATAAATCATGAAATCACAAAGTAACATGCATAGGAAGGTAAAACAAGAACAACTTCAAAAGCTTCAACTTAGAGAGAGGTGTTTTTGTAACATGGAAGTTTTTATAAGAAAACTTTCCTCTGTCAAAATAATTTTCAGTAGCATCATGAGCAACATAAAGAATATAACTATCACATAAACCATGTTGTTCATGACTGATGGCGTGGAAGTTGTAATGGTTTCTCGCCCTTCGTTGGTTACCCCAAGTGGAAGGTGAGATGTAGGATAGCAGAAAATTTCCCCTATGTAGAGGATAGGGTTTGTCTCTCGTAGGACTCCGGCAATGATAAGTAGGAGTCAGCGGCGCACCTGACACGGACCTGCACACGATACAATTAACTTTGCTCCCAACGAAGTTCAGAGAGGTTGTCAATCTCTTCGGTCTTGTTGTTTACAAAGGGTCAAACACACAAGGGATAATGGTAATGATAGCAACTGAAAGTAAATATGGAAAAGTAAACGAGCTTGTAAACAATGATTTGAATATGGATCGGCGTCCTGTGATGTTCACTGATACGTCCAAAACGTATCTATAATTTCTTCTTGCTCCATGCCTCTTTTGTGTGATATTGTTATGATATTGATGAACTTCCATACACTTTTGATCATATTTGGACTAACTTATTAACTCAGTGCACCCTAGTGCCAGTTCCTGTTTTCTACTGTGTTTCTATTTCAGGTTTCCCCCATATTAAAAGTGCTCCAAAAATTCGGGAAAATCCAATAAAAAATCAGCGCTTCGGAAGCTTCACGAATCACCGAGGGGGGCAGAGGGAACCCACCAGGGCCCCAGGCGCCCTCCCGGTGCGCCCTAGGGTGGGGCCGCGCCAGGGGGGCGCCTGGACCCCTGGTGCCCCCCCTGGCTGCCCCCCTTCGCCCATATATTCTCCGTGACGTGAAACCCCCGTGACGGGAACCATTTTTCGCGATCTCTTCTCTGTTCCGCCACCGCCGCGCTTCCAAGATCGAGAGCACCAGGAGACCTCTTCCCCGCACCCTGCCGGAGGGAGGAACCACCTCCGGGAGCTTCTCCACCACCATGGATGCTTCCCGGATGAACCGTGAGTAGTCCACCTTGGACCATGGGTCTATGATCAGTAGCTATGTGATGTTCTCCTCCCCTCTTTGTTCTTCATGGATTAGACCTCGTGAGCTGCCGTACATGATTGAGGCACATATGTAATCTTTCTGCTGTTGCTATGTTGAGTTTGCTGGGATCCGATGGATTATGAGACTATGTTCAGATTGTGTTTGAGTAATATATTTGATTCTCCTCTTTTATATTTATGTTCTTGAGTAATTCTTGCATGTTCTCCGTTGTTGTTTATTGCTTTGGCAAAGTAGTAGGTAGTGACTCCAAGAGGGAGCGTTATGCATGATTGTGGGTTCATGCCCCCTGATGAGTAGCTTGAGTGACAGAAACATGAGTCTAGGGGATGTGTTGTTGCCAAAAGGGAGAAAACAACGGTGCTTGTACTTGCGGGTGCATGGATTGTTTACTTTACGCAAAGTTCTTTTAATGCGGTTGTCTGTTGCTTTGAGTTTACACTTTGGGTGGGATTCGCAACTTAATACCAGCGAGATGTTCTGGATAGATATCTCAAGGTGGATGATTAGTAGGTAGATGCAGATGGATTTCGGTCTACTTGTCTTGGCGTACCGCCCATGCTTATGATCCTCTTCCTTTCTTTATAGCATAGTTAGCATTGGTTTGCGCACATAATCCTGTCAATTGCCCAGCTGTAATTTGTTTACCTCACATGGCTATTTTATCATCTTTTGGGAGAGAGACATCACTAGTGAACATCATAGAACCCCTGTCCATATTTCCAACACTGTTTACACCCACTATTTATTGACTGCTTTATTTACTTTTCCATTGCTATCACTATCATTATTATCCGGTGCGTTTAATCCTTTGTAAACAACAAGGCCGGAGGAATTGACAACTCCTCTGTACTCGTTGGGAGCAAAGTTATCTGTTGTGTCTGCAGGTCCAGGTAAAGTGAGAAACCTTGGTTGTTAACGGCTCCATTGTTCACTTTTCCACCTACTTGTCGTCGTTGGAGTCCTACTGGTCGATCCTCAACGTTGGTAACTTTGCCAAGGGAAATTGCCGCTATCTACATCTCAACCTTCCACTTTGGGTAACCGACGAGGGGGCGATAAATCGTACCATTATTCACTAGTGATGTCTCTCTCCCAAAAGACAATAAAACTGCTATGCGAGGTAAAAAAATTACAGATGGGCCATTGACAGGATTATAAACGCACCGCAATGCTAACTATGCTACAAAAGAAATGAAGAGGCTCATAAGCATGGGCAGTACGCCAAAATAAGTAGACCAAAATCCATCTGCATCTACTACCAATCATCCACCTTGAGATATCTATCCAGAACATCTCGCTGGTATTAAGTTGCGAGCCCCACCCAAAGTGTAAACCCAAAGCAACAGACAACTGCATTAAAAGAACTTTGCGTAAAGTAAACAATCCCTGCAAACGCGGTTACAAGCACCGTTGTTTTCCCCCTTGTGGCCACAACACATCCCCTAGACTCATGTTTATGTCACTCAAGCGTGTCATCAGGAGTCATGTACCCACAATCGAGCATAACGTTCCCTCTTGGAGTTACTATCTACCACTTGGACAAAGAAATAAACAGCAATAGAGAACATTAAAGAATTACTTAGGTACAAAAATATAAGAGATAAAAACCAAATATATTACTCTATCACGATATGAACATAATATCATAATCCATCAGATCCCATCAAACTCAGCATAGCAATAGAAGAAGAATTACATATGTGCCTCGATCATGTAGGGCAGCTCACGAGGTCTAAACCATGAAGAACAAAGAGGGGAGGAGAACATCACATAGCTACTGATCACGGACCCAAGGTCCAAGGTAGACTACTCACGGCACATCCAGGAAGCGTCCATGGTGGAGGGGAAGCTCCCGGAGGTCGATCCTCCCTCCGGCAGGGTGACGGGAAGGATCCTGACGGTGCTCCCGATCTTGGAAGCGGAGGCGGCGGAACAGAGGAGAATTTGCGAAATAGGGTTCTCTCTTCGGAAGTTTCCCGTGACGGAGAATAAATAGGCAAAGGGGGAATCCAGGGGGGGCACCAGGGGTCTAGCCCCCCCCCCCCCGCCAGGTGGCCGTCTGGGCGCCAGGTGGTGGCCCTCCTTCGGGCTTTTGGAGGCTTCCGACACGCTGATTTTTTATCTGATTTTTCCCGGATTTTTGGAGCACTTTTTATATGGGGGAAAAACTGAAATAGAAAAACAGCAGAAAACAGGAACTGGCACTGGGGTGCACTGAGTTAGTAGGTTAGTCCAAATATGATCAAAAGTGTATGAAAGTGTATCTAGATCATAGCAATATCACAAAAAACGGGCATGGAGCAAGCATAAATTATCAATACGTTTGGGACGTATCAACATCCCCAAGCTTAATTCTTTCTCGTCCTCGAGTAGGTAAATGATAACAGGCATAATTTCTGTGGTGACATGCTAGCAACCATATAAGGACTTTTAAAAGTAAAGAAATCAAGGTATGAAATTCAATTCAAGTCATAACATGCAAGAGTCTATATTAGCATTGAAACAAGCAACGAAAGAACATTAGGTGCAAGAGCTCTCGCTGTCCGTGACTCGAATGTCTCCAAATGGTGTTTGCGTGCAAGAAGGGGGATAGGGAATACGAGATAAAAAAATTATTTTTGTTGAGAACTCAATCTACTAAGGTTTCACACTTGGTCTTCTTTGGAATCTTATCTTGACTCGTCCCCAGACCACTAGCCAGGTACAAGTCAATTTGATCCACTCCTTTTCGATATTTTGAGCACTCATGCAATGGATGAGCGTAAGCACGAGAGTTGACACTTAGGATGGCAAAGAGAGAATATGGTGGAGGAAGATGACAAAAAGGTTAGAAAGGCTCACATCAATGAGGACAATCATAGGCGAGAAGGCCAAATGATAGATATGATGTGAGGAGTAGGGATTTCCATGCAACGGATGGACATATGAGCTGGAAAGATCTCCAATGGAACTAGTGGGGGTGCATCTAATTAACTTGCTCGCTCATGAAGACCTAGAGCTCTTTTGAGGAGGCTCATTCTTGGAATATGCAAGCCAAGTTCTATAGTGTGAAGGTCCCCACATAGCTATATGCATGATCATCTCTATGGAGTACAAGGATAAGAGGGAGTACTAGTGTGGATCTTTCAAAAGGATATTAGTGTTGCCCTTTCTCTCTTTTTATTTCCTTTTTTCTCTTTTTTCTATTTTTTTGTATTTTTTTGGTGGCCTCGGCTCTTTCTATTTAACTCTCATTTGTCCTCTTTGGGATCTTTTATTTTGTCCACTTTGGGATCTTTTCCTCACTTAAGGGCAACACTCTAATTTACAAGAGGGTATAGAAGATATTTCACACTTTACAAGGTACTCAAATCATAAAGAAGATGCAGCTATCATGATGTATGCAATGTATGCCGCTGCCAGTGTAGCACGAACATGTATGACATGAAGATCAAGTCATGAAGAGGTGGATGTTGCATGAAAATATATCTTGGAAAGGCTATGGAAATGCCTTGATAGGTAGGTATGGTGGTTGTTTTGAGGAAGGATATAAGAAGGTTTATGATGATAGAGTGTATCATGCCAAGGTTTTGGATGTACCGGCGAAGGTGGACGCGAACTCTCGGAGTGAGAAGGAGGCAATGCGTAAGCCCCAATATGCGGTACTGTTCCAGATCTAGATGTTTCCATCCAGATCCGGGGACGAAGCACATATCGGCTGATGTCTACGCACGCTTCTATTCTTGTAGACTATGTTGGGCCTCCAAGCGCAGAGGTTTGTAGGAAAGCAGCAATTTCCCGCAAGTGGATGACCTAAGGTTTATCGAACTCAGGGAAGTAGAGGTTGAAGATGGTCTCTCTCAAGCAACCCTGCAATTAAGATACAAGAAGTCTCTTGTGTCCCCAATACACCTAATACAACTAGGAGTTGTATAGGTGCACTAGTTCGGCGAAGAGATGGTAAAATATGGGTGATAGGTGTGGCAAAACAAAGTAATATAAATCTGTAATAAAAAGTGAAGCAAGGAAACAAGTGGTAAACGTGAGCACAAACGGTATTGCAATGGTGGAAACAAGGCCTAGGCTTCATACTTTCACTAGTGGCAACTCTCAACAACATTAACATAGTCTAATCACATGATATTTCCCATAAAACATGCAATGGAGACGCACTCGGAGGTCATTCCTTTGTGGTCAAGAGAGGATGAGAATTATGTAGGGCTACAAAAGCACACCTCAAAGTTCGTAGTTCTCAATCTATGGATTTCCCAATGTCACCGCGGCCATCCAAAGAGAGTACCACAATCACCACAACATATCTCAAGGATAGTCAAAGACAAGCACCAAGAGACTCTCAATCTTCAATCACACAAAAGAGGAAATCACTCATGATAATATTCTTCTAACCCATGTCCAATAGACCGCTGTCACCTTGGTCTCGGGGATTATACTAGATAAGATCAATTGAGTACATCAATCCAATACATAGAGGAAGGGGAAATATCATGGGATCACCCTAGATTAACATAGCCTATGATCACAACGAAGATCACATCATGGGAGAGAGAGAAGAACACATAGCTACTGGTAGAAACCTCCGCCCCGAGGAGGAACTACTCCCGCTTCATGGAGGAGGGAAGCAACGGCGATGGAGATGAATCCGGGGGCACTTCCTCGTCCCGGAAGGGTGCCGGCACAGGCATTCTGTCCCCCCGAAACTTGATGGCGATGGCGGAGGAGATCGGAATTGCTTCTGGAGAAAAGGGGTTCGGAATCAGGGTTTCCTCCGCGGGTGTAAAAATAGGGGCCAAAGGGGGGACCAAGAGGGGCCACGAGGCAGTCAGAAGGGCAGGTGGCGCGGCCTAGGGCTGGGCCGCTCCAGGCACCCTCCTGGCTGCCTGGTGGTGGCCCTCCCTTCCTTCCTTGGTGATTCCGGAAGCTTTCGGGACGCTGCTTTTTTATATAATTTTTCCGGAATTTTTGGAGCACTTTTAATGGCCGGGAACCTGAAATACAAAAACAGCAGAAAACAGGAACTGGCAACTGGGTGCACTGAGTTAATAGGTTAGTCCAAATATGCTCAAAAGTGTATGAAAGTTCAAGAAAAACATGGCAAAGTCACACAAAACCTGCATGGAGCAAGCAGAAATTATAGATACGTTTGGGACGTATCATCGGCCCCACCGCGACATATGAAAAATCCATATGCCCTGGATTTCCAACATGATATCACAACAATACAGCTACAGGGATACAACATCCCATACAATCGTCATACAACTGCCTTAATACAATACAACAGCGGAACATACATGTTTGAGTACAGACTACAATCAAATGCCTACTGGCAAAGAGGAAAACATCGATCACCGTAAACACACGGGTCCAGACCCTCCGCCGGGATCCGCCTAACTAGTCGTCGTCGAGTCTCCACGTGAAACGTCGATCATCATACCTGTTGTCGATCAAGAACCCTGAAAAGAGTTTGTGGGTAGTATAATGAGTACAGAAGTACTCAGCATCCAACTGTAGTGGTCAACTGACCCAGCAAGGACTTCATCACTCGTCATTCTAGGACAACTAGTAGTTTACGGTAAGGATGGGGTAAGTGGTGAGGTTGCTGCCGCACTAGCATTTATGAAGTGGCTAACGATCTAGAGAGTAAGATTAGAAGCCAAGCATTCGATGAGGAATCTCCTCCAACAAGCCTGTTATCCACTTACTTACGCAAGCATAACACCTATCCTATACTTGTCCTCCTCTTCGCATCCCGACGAAGAAGAAGCAGTCAAGGCACACACACGTTGATCAAGTTATATTAAAATTATCTCAGTTGTTGTTGTCTATGAACAAGGAGTAGGTCTCAAGTCGTTCATAACCGTGGACACGGGTTCTCGAAAAGATTTAACCCTGTAGGGGTGTACCAACTGCCCATTACAAGGCTCCGCACGCACGCCCATCTCTCTCAGTTGCTACCCATCACAGGCAACCATTTTATGATTTAGTTCTGAGAGATCCGAAACGACAGGTCCCTCTAACTAACAACGAACAAATCCGGGTGGCCCCCGGGGAGTCGACATCCAATCCAAAAGCTGGTCGCGCCCTCGGATCGGCCTCTTCCGTCTCAACAAGGTTTGGGTTGCCGGGACACCTCACGTGAGGTCCCGGGCCCTCGCCGGTCAAAGGTGGACCAACAGGGAAACCATGTCCCCACTGGTCCGGGTTGTTTTAAAGAAAGTCTGCTAGGAGCGACCCGACAGACACACACACGGTTTCAAATGGTAAATCAACTTGGGCCACCACTAGAAATGTTTGAAGCTAGGTAGGTAAGAAAAGGGGACCCCATAGCATCCCACACGCGGTTAGGCACACTCGTCAAGAGACACAATACCCGGAACTCGGGTCCTAGGTGACTCGAATGGAACAAAGAGTCCAGGCGGGATAGCCTAGACCTTCCATCCTTCATCGAATATAGTCAACATTATAATAATCATATCATCAACAACAATATAATAATGTGATAGCCCAAACCACGGAGTAACAGGGTAACATCGTAGCATCCTAAGCATGCATACTAAGCAGGGGCTGAGCAACGAGCAATAGTAACATAGCAGTACATGGTTTGCTGGGAGGGGACTTGGCTGTATCGGTTTGAACGAGGCTGTAAACATGTGGTAGGATCAAACATCGAAGCTATCCTAGACTAGCATGCAAACCGCTAGTTGAAATAGAATGGATCATAAGTAATGTATAGTCCTTGCCTGTTGATAAGTCGGTTTCTGAAGGTGTAGTTGATCGCAAGCTCGCATCGTCTCCGAGAGGTACCCGCGGAAGCACACAAGAAGATAAACACTGGAAAGCAATCAACGAGCAAGCACTCTATTACTACGAGGCAAACACGAGCAAGCATCAACAAGAAGGCAACAGGAGACAACGCACTACGGTATCGCATCCATCGTCGAGAGCGGTTACTAACAGATTAAGTGGAGTATTCTTCACACAAGACGATACCGCACATTTAGAATGGTTCAAGTTGTTTAGCTACACAAGATGAGCAAAGGTTGTTAACAATTAGCAGGATAGCAACTTTGGAGCTAAACATGTCTCTGACCAGAAATGTAAACATGACAATGCAATACATAAAATGGAAGTAGACATGGCATAGATCAAAATGACATATTGCAACGCTCAATAGGATGCACGGTTAAAAAGATATAGGGCAGCAAAGTAGCAACTTTATATAAAAAACAGCACACTAACAGCAGGGTAGCTACTTTGGTTGATGAAACAAACATCTTGCAGCAGGCAAATATGACATGTGAATGCATAGAATTGAAGTAGACATGATGATTAACAGTATGCAACAATAATCAATGCAATAGACCTCATGGATGTGTCACAATCATCAATCAAACTTGCAAAAAAATAACAGCAGCAAAAAAACTCCAGACTTAGAAAAATTGCAGGGTTATCCACAGAAAAATAAATAAAAGGGGCTCACGTTGGGCCGGCCCATCTGGCCGAGGTGGGCTGCGAGGAGGAGGCCGGCCCAGGCCGGTTGCTGGGCCACCAGGGGCGCGCCGGGCCACTGGGGCGACCACGGGCGTGGCTCGTCCTCTCCAGGACGAGGCCGACGGCCAGGGCGGCGCCGGCAGGGAGCTGCAACGGCGAGGGGCAGCGCTAGGTGGGGCGCGGAGCAGGCGAGGGGGCTCAGTGTGGGAGGAGGCGCGCGGCTCCAGATCCGACAGCGGGGTGGCGGATCGGGCCGCGGGACGAGCTCCAGGCGGCGGCTCGAGGTCGGGCTCGCCGGCCTCGGACCCCATGGCGGTGGCGCCCTGCAGACAGAGAGAAGGAGGGAGAGGTCAGCGCGGGGAAGAGAGGGAGAAGGAAAGAGGGAGGGAGAGAGAGGGATGGCCGGAGGTGGGGGCATCGGTGGCCCGGCCGGCTAGGGGAGGCGGCGGCGCGGCGGTCCGCTCGGGCTGGAGGAGAGACGAGGTGAGGGGAGGAGATGGAGCAGATGTGGCGCTCTCTCGGCCCTCCGATCTCGCGATC
Organism: Bromus sterilis; assembly: GCA_950022295.1. Lineage (NCBI taxonomy): Eukaryota > Viridiplantae > Streptophyta > Magnoliopsida > Poales > Poaceae > Bromus > Bromus sterilis. The sequence goes on from OX465597.1 coordinate 352,889,498, forward strand.
GAACGGATGCAAACGGATCTGGGCTAGGTTTTGGGTAAAAATGGGCTAACCTGCGAAAATTGGGCTATTGTGACGGGGTGGCTGCAATTTTAGCTTAGGGGAAACCCTAGAAAGGGGTGGGAGAGTGGTGGTCTTTATATAGCCAAGGTGGCTAGCAGTTTGCAAAAACATCCCCGGTTTCTCTCTCGTGCGCGCGGGGTTTACGTTTCTGGCCGCCGGGGGTCCGCGGGACCTCCGATTCGGGTAAAACTTCGAACTGCGCGATCAGCGCGTCGAGCCGGCGGCGTTCACCTCGCGCAGGAACCGTTCCGAGAACACTTTCCGGCGCGCTATAAAATAACCCGTTTAATTATTAAACGGGTTTTTCGTTCCGTTGGCTACGGCTGGTCTTATGCGGGTTTTCGCGACGATGATCGTGTGAAACCTGATGTCGCAAAGGTCGAGTGTCAGGGTGGCAGGGGTCGGTCTCCGTCCGGTACGAGATAAGAGGGGGGATAATAATCGCCGATCGATAAATCGGGGATCCAAATACCGCAAACAAATCGGACAATCAAACAATTCACACCGAAAACAAAAAATTTAATTTTTTGTGAATTCTGGGTTGTTACCATACAACACCACCAACAAGGGATCTCGTCCCGAGATCCTGGAAGATCCGGGGGAGAGGGGGGAGAAAAGAGAGACGACGAACTCTGCTCCATGTCGAAGTCGAACTTTCTGTCGAGATAAATTTCCGCAGAGAGACGACATCGTCGGAAAAACGAAACCGTCAGTGTCAAGAGTAAGAACAACCATGAACGCTAGATCAAACGAAAGTGCTTTTCGACGCAAGTCGTGAAAACACTGGGCAAAAGGATGGCTGGTAACGGGTGACCACGATGTACACCAGAGTTGGAAGTCTAAAGGTACTACTGGATATCCCAAACCTGAGATCAGAATCGAGACAATACGCTGCAAGCAAGGCATTGTAACTATTCCGAAACTCCACACACTCGAGATCCTAGAGTTTGAAGGGGATAAGTCGAAAGTAAAAACACTTACGACACTTGTCCTGACCAGAGCAAGGATAAGGAGTAAAAAGATTCCTACTCTCCGATAACTAACTTAGTAGCTACAAAATAGTTTTTGTCTAGACTCGACTTCGGCCAGAAAAGGGATCTGACGGTCGGTAAGGCTCTGATACCAAGTTGTAAGTCCCGATATGCGGTACTGTTCCAGATCTAGATGTTTCTATCCAGATCCGGGGATGATCGGCCCCACCGCGACATATGACAAAGCCATATGCCCCGGATTTCCAACATGATATCACAACATTACAGCTACAGGGATACAACATCTCATACAATCGGCATACAACTGCCTTAATACAATACAACAGCGGAAGATACATGTCTGAGTATAGACTACAATCAAATGCCTACTGGCAAAGAGGAAAACATCGATCACCGTAAACACACGGGTCCAGACCCTCCGCCGGGATCCGCCTAACTAGTCGTCGTCGAGTCTCCACGTGAAACGTCGATCATCATACCTGTTGTCGATCAAGAACCCTGAAAAGAGTTTGTGGGTAGTATAATGAGTACAGAAGTACTCAGCATCCAACTGTAGTGGTCAACTGACCCAGCAAGGACTTCATCCCTCGTCATTCTAGGACAACTAGTAGTTTACGGTAAGGATGGGGTAAGTGGTGAGGTTGCTGCCGCACTAGCATTTATGAAGTGGCTAACGATCTAGAGAGTAAGATTAGAAGCCAAGCATTCGATGAGGAATCTCCTCCAACAAGCCTGTTATCCACCTACTTACGCAAGCATAACACCTATCCTATACTTGTCCTCCTCTTCGCATCCCGACGAAGAAGAAGCAGTCAAGGCACACACACGTTGATCAAGTTATATTAAAAATTATCTCAGTTGTTCTCTATGAACAAGGAGTAGGTCTCAAGTCGTCCATAACCGTGGACACGGCTTCTCGAAAAGATTTAACCCTACAGGGGTGTACCAACTTCCCATTACAAGGCTCCGCACGCACGCCCAACTCTCTTAGTTGCTACCCATCACAGGCAACCATTTTATGATTTAGTTCCGAGAGATCCGAAACGATAGGTCCCTCTAACTAACAACGAACAAATCCGGGTGGCCCCCGGGGAGTCGAATCCAATCCAAAAGCCGGTCGCGCCCTCGGGTTTGGGTTGGGTTGCCGGGACACCTCACATGAGGTCCCGGGCCTTCGCTGGTAAAAGGTGGACCAACAGGGAAACCATGTCCCCACTGGTCCGAGTTGTTTTAAAGAAAGACTGCTAGGAGCGACCCGACAGACACACACACACACACACGGATTCAAATGGTAAATCAGCTTGACCCACCACTAGAAATGTTTGAAGCTAGGTAGGTAAAAAGGGGACCCCGTAGCATCCCACACGCGGTTAGGCACGCTCGTCAAGAGACACAATACCCGGAACTCGGGTCCTAGGTGACTCGAATGGAACAAAGCGTCGGGGCGGGATAGCCTAGACCTTCCATCCTTCGTCGAATATAGTCAACATTATAATAATCATATCATCAACAACAATATAATATTGTGATAGCCCAAACCAAGGAGTAACAGGGTAACATCGTAGCATCCTAAGCATGCATACTAAGCAAGGGCTGAGCAACGAGCAATAGTAACATAGCAGTACATGGTTTGCTGGGAGAGGACATGGCTGTATCGGTTTGAAAGAGGCTGTGAACATGTGGTAGGATCAAACATCGAACATATCCTAGACTAGCATGAAAACCGCTGGTTTAAATAGAATGGATCATAAGTAATGTATAGTCCTTGCCTGTTGATAAGTCGGTTTCCGAAGGTGTAGTTGATCGCAAGCTCGCATCGTCTCCGAGAGGTACCCGCGGAAGCACACAAGAGAATAAACATTGGAAAGCAATCAACGAGCAAGCACTCTATTACTACGAGGCAAACACGAGCAAGCATCAACAAGAAGGCAACACAAGACAACGCACTACGGTATCGCATCTATCGTCGAGAGCGGTTACTAATAGATTAAGTGGAGTATTCGTCAGACAAGACAATACCACACATTTAGAATGGTTCAAGTTGTTTTGCTACACAAGATGAGCAAAGGTTGTTAACAATCAGCAGGATAGCAACTTTGGAGCTAAACATATCTATGACCAGAAATGTAAACATGACAATGCAATACATAAAATGGAAGTAGACATGGCATAGATCAAAATGACATATTGCAATGCTCAATAGGATGCATGGTTAAAAAGATATAGGGCAGCAAAGTAGCAACTTTATATAAACAACAGCACACTAACAACAGGGTAGCTACATTGGGTGATAAAACAAACATCTTGCAACAGGAAAATATGACATGTGAATGCATAGAATTGAAGTAGACATGATGCTTAACAGTATGCAACAAGAATCAATGCAGTAGGCCTCATGGATGTGTCACAATCATCAATCAAACTTGCAATAAAATACCAGCAGCAAAAAAACTCCAGTCTTAGAAAAATTACAGGGTTATCCACAGAAAAATAAATAAAAGGGGCTCACGTTGGGTCGGCCCATCTGGCAGAGGTGGGCTGCGAGGAGGAGGCCGGCCCAGGCCGGTTGCTGGACCACCAGGGGTGCACCGACCCACTGGGGCGACCACGGGCGTGGCTCGTCCTCTCCAGGACGAGGCCGACGGCCAGGGTGGCGCCGGCGGGGAGCTGCAACGGCGAGGGGCGGCGCTATGTGGGGCGCGGAGCAGGCGAGGGGGCTTGGTGCGGGAGGAGGCGCGCGGCTCCAGATCCGGCGGCGGGGTGGCGGATCGGGCCGAAGGACGAGCTCCAGGCGGCGGCTCGAGGTCGGGCTCGTCGGCCTCGGACCCCATGGCAGCGGCTCCCTGCAGACAGATAGAAGGAGGGAGAGGTCAACGCGGGGAAGAGAGGGAGAAGGAAAGAGGGAGGGAGAGAGAGGGATGGCCGGCGGTGGGGGCTTCGGTGGCCCCGCCGGCTAGGGGAGGCGGCGGCGCGGCGGTCCGCTCGGGCTGGAGGAGAGAGGAGGTGAGGGGAGGAGATGGAGCTGACGTGGCGCGCTCTTGATGGCTTCTCGCCCCCTTCGTTGGTTACCCCATGGGGAGGGTTGAGATGTAGGGCAGCAGCAGTTTTCCCTCGGTGAAGATACCAAGGTTTGTCTCCAGCAGGACAACAGAGATGATAAGTAGGTGTCAGCGGCGCAACTGACGCGGACCTGCACACAGACACAGATAACTTTGTTCCCAACGAAGTTCAGAGAGGTTGTCAATCTCTCCGGTCTTGTTGTTTACAAAGGATAAAACGCAAGGGATAATAATAGCAACTTGAAAGTAAATGTAGAAAAGTAAATATAGCGTGGAAACAATGATAAGGATATGGACCGGGATACGTGATGTTCGCTAGTGATGTCTCTCTCCCAAAAGACGATAAAATTGCTATGCTAGGTAAACAAATTACAGAAAGGCAATTGACAGGATTATGAACGCACCGCAATGCTAACTATGCTACAAAAGAAAGGAAGAGGTTCAAAAGCACAGGCAGTACGCCAAGGTAAGTAGACCGAAATCCATCTGCACCTACTACTAATCATCCACCTTGAGATATCTATCCAGAACATCTCGCTGGTATTAAGTTGCGAGCCCCACCCAAAGTGTAAACCCAAAGCAACAGACAACTGCATTAAAAAGAACTCTGCGTAAAGTAAACAATCCTTGTAACCGCGGTTACAAGCACCGTTGTTTTCCCCCTTGTGGCAATAGCACATCCCCTAGACTCATGTTTCTGTCACTCAAGCGTGTCATCGGGGGGCATGAACCCACAATCTAGCACAACGCTCCCTCTTAGAGTCACTACCTACTACTTGGCCAAAGCAATAAACAGCAACGGAGAACATGCAAGAATTACTTAGGTACAAAAATATAAGAGATAAAAACCAAATATATTACTCTATCACAATCTGAACTTAATCTCATAATCCATCAGATCCTATCAAACTCAACATAGCAATAGAAGAAATATTACAAAGGTGCCTCGATCATGTTGGGCAGCTCACGAGGTCTAAACAATGAAGATCAAAGAGGGGAGGAGAACATCACATAGCTACTGATCACGGACCCATGGTCCAAGAAAAACTACTCATCGGACATCCGGGGAGCATCCATGGTGGAGAGGAGACTCCCGGAGGTCAATCCTCCCTCCGGCAGGGTGTCGGGAAGAGGTCTTCTGGTGCTCCCGATCTTCGGAAGCGCGGCGGCGGCGGAACAGAGGCGAGTTCGCGGAATAGGGTTCTGCTTCTGGAGTTTTCCCGTGACGGGGGATAAATAGGAGAAAGGGGGCAGCCAGAGGTGGGACAGGGGCCCCAGGCGCCCCCCTGGTGCGTCCAGGGGTGGGGCCGCGCCGGGTGGCCGCCTGGCCCCCCCTGGCTCCCCTCTGGCCCCTCCCGGGCTCTTCTCGAAGCTTCCGTCGTGCTGATTTTTTGTCTGAGTTTTCCCAAATTTTTCTGACACTTTTTATATGGGGGAAAACTGAAATAGAAAAATAGCGGAAAACAGGAATTGGCACTGGGGTGCACTTAGTTAATAGGTTAGTCCAAATATGATCAAAAGTGTATGAAAGTGCATCTAGATCATAGCAATATCACACAAAACATGCATGGAGCAAGCAGAAATTATAGATACGTTTTGGACGTATCAACATCCCCAAGCTTAATTCCTGCTCGTTCTCGAGTAGGTAAGTGATAACAACATAATTTCTGTGGTGACATGCTAGCAACCATATAAGAACTTTGAAAAGTAAAGCAATCAAGGATAGAGATTCAATTCAAGTCATAACAGGCAAGAGTCTATACTAGCATTGAAATAAGTAACAAAAGAACATTAGGTGCAAGAGCTCTCGCTGTCCGTGACTCGAATGTCTCCAAATGGTGTTTGCGTGCAAGAAGGGGGATAGGGAATACGAGAAAAAAGTATTTTTGTGTTGAGAACTCAATCTACTAAAGTTTCACACTTGGTCTTCTTTGGAATCTTAACTTGACTCGTCCCCAGACCACTAGCCAGGTACAAGTCAATTTGATCCACTCCTTTTCGATATTTCGAGCACTCATGCAATGGATGAGCGTAAGCACGAGAGTTGACACTTAGGATGGCAAATAGAGAAATATGGTGGAGGAGGAAGACAAAAAGAATGAGAAAGGCTCACATCAATGAGGACAATCATAGGCAAGAGATGCCAAATGATAGATATGATGTGAGTAGGGATTGCCATGCAACGGATGCACATACGAGCTAGGAAGCTCTCCAATGGAACTAGTGGGGGTGCATCTAACTTGCTCGCTCATGAATACCTAGAGCTCTTTTGAGGAGGCTCATCCTTGGAATATGCAAGCCAAGTTCTATAGTGTGAAGGTCCCCACATAGCTATATGCATAATGATCATCTCTATGGAGTACAAGGATATAAAGGGAGTACTAGTGTGGATCTCTCAAAAGGATAGTAGTGTTGCCCCTTTCTCTCTTTTTATTTCTTTTTCTCTTTTTCTATTTTTTTGTATTTTTTTAGTGGCCTCAATGGCTCTTTCTATTTAACTCTCATTTGTCCTCTTTGGGATCTTTTAATGTGTCCACTTTGGGATCTTTTCCTCACTTAAGGGCAACACTCTATTTTACAAGAAGGTAAAGGAGATCTTTCACACTTTACAAGGTACTCAAAATCATAAAGAAGATGTAACTATCATGATGTATGCAATGTATGTCGCTGCCAGTGTAGCAGGAACATGTATGACATGAAGATCAAGTCATGAAGAGGTGGAAGTTGCATGGCAATGTAACTCGGAAAGGCTATGGAAATGCCTTGATAGGTAGGTATGGTGGCTGTTTTGAGAAAAGATAAAGGGAGGCTTATGATGACAGAGCGTATCATGCCAAGGGGATGTACCGGCGAAGGTGGAAACCAACTCTCGGAGTGAGAAGAAGGCAATGCACGGCACGGGAAAGGCTAGCAAAATATGGGAAGGTGGAAGTGTCAACTCTCAATACTTACATTAGTCCGAAGAACTCATGCACTTATTATCGGTAACTCTCAATCTAATGAGGAGGTTCACAAAGAGACAAGTACCCCGAGGAGGAGTGTATGGGGGTTTGGTCATCCTTGCGCATCCTCGAATCATGGTACGTGAGTGTACTCTAATATTCGACTCCTTAGAAGAGTAGTGATCTATCTAGTAGCTAGATTTCTCAACTAGTTTTGTAGGTTTTGAAAATAAATACGGATTGCCCAAAATACGACACCTATCACTAATAGGCAAGAGCTCTTGACACCAAAATTTCAAACATTACTCACATCAATACCTCAAAACTATTGCAAGCTATTACTAAAATTAAATAGCAACCTCAATTACCTACTTTCAAGACAAGACACAACTCAGTGCAACAACCAACTCTCTTAACAAGATAAACATGAAAACTAAAGAGAGTTCCAGCAACAAACTAAAACAAAAGCCAAGGCTCTTGCTAAAGACAAACTAAAACTAAGACTAAACATGGAAGTAGCTATGAAAAGATAAAGAACACAACAGCAAGAAGATAGGCATGAAAAAATCCTATGATGTGTTCTAGATTTTGAAAGTGGAGCGTGTTTCTCTCCCACGCAAAGTAAGACAGGACCTAACATGTTATGAACAGCAAGAAAAGCTAAAAAACTAAAAATAAAACCTAAGAGCGAGACGCTCCAAGCATAGCACATAACGCATGAAGTGCTAAAAATATAGTGAGACGAAGGACGAACTGATGATTGTTGATGGAGAAGGGGATGCACGGGGGCATCCCCAAGCTTAGACTCTTGAGTCTCCTTGAATATTTATTGGGGATTCATGGGGGCATCCCCAAGCTTGAGCGCTTGACACTCCTGGATCTTCTTTCATCATCTTCCATCGCACACTTGAAAACTCCCTTCATACATAACTCATCATAAGCTGATTAGAGAGGTTAGTACCATTAATAAATAATTTTTCTCCACTGGATATAAAGATATTCTTGAAGAGCTACTGTTTCTCAAGAGTGCCAAAAAGTTTTTTCAAATAAAAAGCAAACTTAAGGTTTGCAAAAGTTAGGAGAGACAAAACGTGGCAGAATCTGTTAAAAACAGAACAACAGATAGTAAAGAATTTTTTAGGGGTACTTCTACAACTCAAATCAAAAAACTCAGAACATACGGAAGTTTCTTAATTGTATAGAGCATACTGTGTAAAAATTTCAGCTCAAAAAGATGAACTGGGATTTTTCTGGAATATTTCTGGTCACGAGGACAGAATCTGTTTTCTGGACAGCATGTCAAAACTTTTACTTCCCTTGCCGTAAGAGGCTATAACTTGGCACAAAGCTGAAAAATAAAGATACAATGATGTTTCTACAGAAGTAACAATCATCAAGACACAACAAAATAAAAAAGAAAAACCTAAATTCGTTGTGGGCTGCCTCCCGAAAGTGCTTCTTTAAAGCCATTAGCTAGGCTTAATGCAAAAGAAGAATCAAGTTTTATCAAGAGAAAGAGAATAACTAGCCCGAGTAACGGACTCAAAAGGTAACTTGATTTTATTTCTAGGGAAGTGTTCCATCCCCTTTTTAAATGGGAATTGGAATTTTATATTCCCATCTTTCATGTCAATAACCGCACCAACAGTGCGAAGAAAAGGACGTCCCTAAATAATTGGACATAAAGGTTCACACTCTATATCCATAACAATAAAATCAACGGGAACATAGTTGTCATTGACAATGATAAGAACATCGCCGATCTTCCCTAAAGGTTTCTTTACGGAAGAATCAACAAGACGAACACCAAAAGAACAAGGCTCAAAAGGTTTCAATTCAAACATATCAAATATTCTTTTGGGCATAACGGAGGTACTAGCTCCAACATCACATAAAGCATAGCAAGAGAAGTTATTTAATTTAATTTTGATCATAGGGTCCCAACCATCCTCTAGCTTCCTAGGTATGGAGGCTTCTACTCTAAGCTTCTCCTCCCTAGCTTTGATGAGAGCATTTGTGATATGCTCCGTGAAGGCAAGATTAAGTGTGCTAGTGTGGGGGTCTCTAGACATTTTGTGTAGTAAACTGATAACTTCTGAGAGGGTACAACTATCAAAATCAATATCACTACTATCAAAGGTGGTAGTAGTGTCATCTAGGCTCACTTGTTTGAAATCCTCTATGTTCATAGGAGTTTCTTTATCTATGGTTGAGGTATTAGCATCACCATTAATATGTCCAACGAGACTAGGAGTGCATTGGGTGCTAATTGTTTGAGTGTCCTCAACAATTTGAATAGTGGAAACTGTGTGCTGTGTAGGAAGGCTCTTAATTCTATCCTCTTCCTCTTTTTCTCTAGCCCATCTTTCTTTAAGTTTAGCCATCATCCTAATGTTTTCATTGATTTGTAACTGGATAGCATTAATAGGAGTGGCCTTATTCTCCTCAAGGGGGAGGTTCTAATTTTGAGCATCTCAATATCAAGGGCTAAGCTTTCTACCTTCAAAGAGAGATTATCTATTTTAGATAATTTCTCTTCTACATTTTTGTTGAAGGCTTTTTGGGTAGTGATAAAGTCTCTAAGCATGCTTTATAATTCAGAAGAGGGGTTCTTGTTGCTAGGGTAGGTGTTGTTGTTCCCATAGTTGGATGGAAACGGTCTAGGATTGCTAGCAAATTTCCCCTATAAGCATTGTTGTTGAAGTTGTTTCTAGCAATAAAGTTCACATCTACTTGTTCTTGAGCAACCAAAGAATTTAAAGGAACATCATGAGGATCAATAGAGGGTTGCTTGGTAAGTAGAGACATAATTAAGTCAACTTTTTCGTTGAGGGAGGTAATTTCCTCAACAGAATTTACCTTCCTACCTGTTGGAGCGCGTTCGGTGTGCCATTGGGAAAAATTGGTCATCATTTCATCGAGAAGCTTCCTGGCAGCACCAAGTGTAGTTGACATAAAGGTTCCTCCCGCGGCCGAATCTAACAGGTTCCGCGAGGTAAAGTTCAAGCCTGCATAAAAAGTCTGGATAACCATCCAGGTAGCCAAACCATGTGTAGGGCATTTCTTAACAAGAGATTTCATTCGTTCCCAAGCTTGCGCAACGTGTTCATTATCCAATTGCTTAAAATTCATAATATTACTCCTCAATTGGATAATCTTAGCAGGAGGGTAGTACTTCCCTATAAAAGCATCTTTGCACTTATCCCAAGAATCTATGCTATTTCTAGGAAAAGATTGAAACCAGATTTTAGCATCTCCCCTTAAAGAGAAGGGAAAGAGCTTGAGCTTAACAACATCACCTTCTACCTCCTTATACTTTTGCATATCACATAATTCAACAAAATTATTCAAGTGTAAAGCAGCATCATCTCCAGCACCAGAGAATTGATCTCTCATAACAAGGTTTAGCAAAGCAGGTTTAATTTCATAAGAGGTAGCTGAAGTGGCAGGTGTGGCAATGGGAGTGCAGATAAAGTCTTGGTTGTTGTGACTAGTGAAGTCACACAACTTGGTGTTTTTAGTGGAACCCATAGTAGCAGCAAGTGTGGTAGATTTTTTTGTAGTTTTTGATAAAAGACACAAAGATAAAAAACTGAAAGATAAACTAACAAGACTAAAAACAAAGGTAAAGGGTAGTTTGCAACTCCCCTATCTTAGCACTTGGAGTACCCGGCAACGTGTTGGGAATGTGCCCTAGAGGCAAATAAAATATGTTTTATCGAGCATATTCCATTAGTTCATAATACGTTTGATACCATGCTAGAACTGTATTAAGCGGAAACATTAATACAGGTGTGGTATACAAACAACCAGGTCCCTAGTTAACCCTAGTATACTAGTCCATTGGGCGATTGATGATCAAGGTTTCCTGATCATGAGACAATGGCGTCTGTTGACAATGGAGTCGTATCATTGGATAATGATATGATGGACATACACCCACCAGAAGTGTTGCGATGTGATCAAGTCACATAGTTCGACATTGCGATAACTATAACGTAGTGACCAGATCCTTTGACCGTAATGATCATACGTAATTGTCATCTATGAGGAGACTTTGATTTGTATCCCACCGCCTGACTGAAATATGCTGGCCATAACGGTGCACTTTGGGTATTCCGAAATAGATGGTTGATGAGTATGCAAATAGATCAAAGCGGGATTTGTCCATCCGTGTGACGGATAGGTACTCTGGGCCCACTCGGTGATGTTACATCATAAAGTTTGCAAACGTGTGACTAGGTCACGGAGTTGTAATATCACGGGAACGAGTAAACTTGTTTGTTGAGAACGAGGACGAACTAGGTATAGTGGATACCGATGATCAAACCTCGGACAAGCAAAGTACCACGGGACAAAGGGAACAGGCACACGGTTAACGGATCCAACAGCGATTGAAGTTCATTCGATGGAAGCGCAGGGGCTATCAAGGATTGTAACCAGGTCCAATTGATTAGTCATTGATCAATGAGAGTTGTCTCGATCATGTCTGTTGTTTCCCGGACCGTAGGGTGTTACACTTAAGGGTACTCGACGCAGTAAGGATTGATTCGGGATCACCGGAGAAATTGGAGAGAACACCGGAATTGTTCCGGTGATAGCCGGAATTGTTCCGATGAAGGCCGAAAGTTGTTCTGGGTATTTTGAAAGGTTCAAAATATATTTAATAATGTTTAATATATGTTTTATTATTTAATTATCTGAATTAAATATTAAAATGTATTTAAATATAATTAAAAATGAATTAAAAGGCATATGGGCCTCATAGGGCCCATTAGGGGGAGAGGGAGTCCTCCCCCATGGGCCATGGCGCCATGAGGGGGCCCACCCCCCTTATTGGTGCGCCAACCCCTCCCCTTGGGATTAGTCCCACATGGGAAGTTGAGGGGAGGTGGCACCCCTCCTTGGCCTATATAAGGAGGGGTAGGGGTGCCCTTTTAATCATGATTTTTTTGAGAAAAGTTTCTCATCTCTCTCCCTCCTTTTCTCCTTCCTATGAGTGGACTCCCCTTGTTTGGAGGCTGCTCTGGGTTGGGGATTTCTCCACTATACGCACGCCGTCGTGCTGCGGGAATCGGGATCCGAATCCATCTTCTTTCCGCTGCTCTACTGGTTCGGAGCCCGGAGGGACGTCGGGTATACTGTATGTGTATAATCCCGCGAGGCACTACACTTGTGGTGCTACTTCATCGTCGTGGCCGGATCGCGAGGTCTTCATCAGCAACGTTTCGACGGGGATGTAATCCCGTCATCGGTCCACAAGGATCGGGTGGCTACAGGAGTCATCGTGGATCTGTGCGGCATCGGGGATTGCCGGTACGACTACACCAACCACGTTCATGCGGGAACGTTTCCCACTTAACGGACTACATACTGGTATGTGATCTATTTCTGTCTGTTACTTGCATCAGCATAGCATAGGTCTTGGGATTGGGTATCGTAGGTCAAGGAAAAATTTGTGTTTTCTGCCACGAACCCCAACAGTGGTATCAGAGCAAGGCTATGCGTAGATGTATTGTACGGATAGAACACATCTAGTATGTGGGCATAAATTCTCAATTGTTACCCTCTCACGTGTACTCATTTAGCGTTGCGGCAATGTTTGATGAAGCGGCCCCCGACCGACCTTACGCGTTTACGCGAGACTGGTTCCACGCTTGACATATGGCTTGTACCATATAAAGTGGCTGGGGGGTGTCTGTCTCTCTGCATTAGCGATGCGAAGATGTTTGCAACGGAGGGCCCCGACAGGGATGTAATAGAGACAATTGCGGGATTGGTGTTGTGGCTTGTTTTCGCAGGATAGAAAGCGGTTCTTTTCTCGAAACCCCTAGCAGCCACGTAAAACTTGCAAAAGATAAAGTAGAAAGGCGTTTTCAACTTTAATTTGCATGTCGGGGGGAATCATAGCATGTATGATTTATGTTGCATCCTGTTTTGCTAATATGTTAGATATACGACGGTAGCATAATAGGATGATCCCTCACTAATCCAACAAAGTGTCCTTCCTTAGTGAAGCACCATCTGGAAAGTTCTTCATTATGGAGGCATCACGTGTCACACGGGTGTCAAACATTTTTACGTTCACAAGAGATGGGTGAAGCAAGCCTAGCATGTCCAGAAACATGGCCTTGCATATGCAGCATATACTCACTAAGGTTATTGTGGCGAGCCTGGCATGTGCAGACATGGCCTCGGGACACAAGAGACCGAAAGGTCGAGCATGAGTCACATAGATGATGTGATTGGCATGATGGCCTACCTTGAACAACATACTGATGGTCGTGTCACACGGGGGAGGTATGTTCTTCAAGGATCGTGTAATCACTTAGAACAAACTATGAGGGATGTTTGTCTGAGTGGGAGTTCCAGAATTGTTTTTGAAACATGAACTCCATATTATGAACTTAATCTTCATGTCTTTGCAAATATCATTGTAGATAATGTCATACCAATGTTTAGAACTATGGCTCTTTTAGTATGATAGAACTTAAGGTAAATGGGTCTTACTTCATTGATGTGTACCAACACCATTAGAGACATACTCGTTAGTAATGACTTGTTAAACATAATACGAAGAACTGCTAGGAGATACACCTGATAACTCCGTATTCAAGGAAGATGATGATGAGTATCGTACTCACCGTCACTTATGAATGACTGTCCAATACACCATACTTCATTCTATGAGTCTGAATTGTGAATGCATGTTAACCAACCCGTATGACGTGCTAGGTGAACTTGAAAGCACTTGGTCACAATCAGAGTAATGGAATATGAGTATATGGACGGGGTTTCTTTCAACTATGGTGGAAGGAACAACCTGCTGAGAAAGTCACTTGGAAAATGTATAAGATACATGGAACACCTTGTGTATAACTTGGACTACTGAATGACTGGTTACTTTGCGATAACTAGGGAGTTACATCCGCTTCCTCCTAGTTACAAAGACCATGTCTGGACTATGTCATGAAGGAGAATCGTTCACCTGTCATGAGGTCATGGTTAAAGTTAAGAACTTTAAGAGTAGAACCAATGCAGGAATGGTCATTGACGGAGAAGGTATATTTGATATACGAGTTATAAATGTCTTTCCCACGAAACACTAATTGCGGTTGATTAAGTATTCGATGCTTGAACTTACTGCTTGAGAGTGGCTTGGAAGGGATGAGGTGACAATGTGTGCTGACGGCAATCAAGATAGTTGATGGTCGACAACACTCTCCCTCTACATCTATCAATTGATTAATATATGAATAAATTTTATGATCGTTTGAATGAGGACTTTATTAGTGTGTCTTGCATCTCGCAAAGACAATTATTCATATTAGTGAGAAACAAGTCAGTTGTTCCCCTTTTATGAATGATATCTATTATGGTCACATTACGATTATGAATGAGTTATTCTTATATTGATGATAGTTGTTTGATCATTTATAAGAAATATTCTAATGCCAAGAAATATCCAGGCTTAATAATGACACTACAGTTTAAGTCATGAATGGTATGATGATGTCTCAAGATACTTGATCTCTTGACACATACAAACCATGCCTTTTGAGGTGAGATGACTAAAACCTCGCATTCTGGTAAAACAGATTGTGTACTGATTGTTGAATATCATACATCGTGATGTATCGTATGTCAGCATGTGGTGAATTTCATTATTTCGTGAACTTCGTATGTGGACTTAGATGAATATTTGTATTCACTAATGAAACATGAGTCTGAAATAATTTGATATGATCAAAAGGGATTTCAGAGTAAAGATGGATATTAAATTAACAAGAAAGACAAGTCTCTACGATTTGATCAAAGTGACAAATGTTTTGAGTTAGTCTTGGGCATAAAGACTTGTGTGAAAGTTGTTCAACAAATTGCAATGTCTTGAGACACTTCAATATGATTGACGTGCCTGAACATTGTGATCATATTCTATGAAAAAGTGTATGGTCTAAGTTATCTCTTACCAAGTTACGTTATTATTGTTTAAGAGTTATTAATTTAATATGCAAACACTCACTTCAGCATAGGGAACCATCTGAGTTCATGGAAACCAACACTATATATGTCATGGTGTGTTGTGGTTTCTAGGAAGCTTGATTTATGTAAGATAAATTTTCTTTGTAGTGTATCCTTAGACAACTATGGATGCATCTTCCACAACTAGAACCAAAAGGAGCAAAACTTGTATTGCTATGTTTGGTGTTTGTCAAGAATTGTTCTTGATAAATGTGGTAATGGAAGAAAAGTGAAAGTTCAACCAAGGTAATTGACCTTGCCTCAGAATGTCAGAGTAGTGCAACGGAATATGTTCTGGAAGCAAAGCTCTACAATAAGAGGAGAAACTAATGATAATGATCATGATTTTTCTGATGGGAGCTTTTACTGAGAAAGGTAGGATTCAAGAATATATATTTGCCCTTAATGCAAAATGATATTCATGATTCACTTGTCATGTTAATGGAACAAGACATTCCTACGAACTACAAAGAAGCGATGGTGGACCTAAGTACGAGATATGACTATGAGTCATGAAATCCTATGTTGAGTTACATTTAAGATTGCTTGAATCTTATCAAGTAAGGAGGTTACTTGATATTCACAATAACTTCAGAGTTATGAGGAATAAATGTGAACATCAAAGGGACGTCAAGATTGGTTTGTCACAAAGATTGTTTCTGACAAATTCAATGGGTTGACTACAATATGTAGCAATGCTTGAGTCAAAGGGATATTCACTATGATTGATCCAGAATTGTTATCAATACCGTGACTTCCTCAAATCCTGTATTTGAAGAAGTGTTGTAATTAGTACAACAAGAAGGTTTTGGAAAAACATATGGATACTAGTGTCTCGTAAACTGAATTCTCGATTTGATGAATGATCAAAGGATTTTGGACTTAGCCAAAATATCGAGGAAAGATGCATTTGCATGAAACTGAGTGGGAGCTGAATAGTTTCCTGAAACTTGATATATGTAGACGACATATTTTGAGTGGGAGCTATGGGAGTATTATCCTAGCCTTATATGTAAATGACATATTTGATTAGGAGCCATGTGGTTAGTATCCTGAACTTAATATGTGTCTGACATATCTAAGTGGGAGCCATGTGGATGTTATCCTTGTCTTATATGTGGCTGACATATTTGAGTGGGAGCAATATGAGTGTTATCCTATAACTTAATATGTGCATGACATATTTGAGTGGGAGCATGATAACATTCTCATATATGGATAACATATTATGAATGGTGCAGTTGGTGTTAATGATTATTTGAATCTTTCATAAATGAAGATGAGTAAGTATTAAGCATTGAAGATCTATTAAGATAGATATGTGTTTAATAACATTGAGTCGTAATACTTTCCTGGATAAGATTCTGAAGGAGTTCAGAATGGGACAAGTCAAGAAGTGGTCCTTACTTGTATATCCAAGAGAAGTATTGAGTTAATCTCAGTACAAGAACAATGGTTAATGGTTAATGAAAGAAATGGATGTGCTGGATCCTCTATGCCTTTGTCATAGGTTCTTTCATATAAAACCAGAGTTATGTACTCGACGTAATGTGACCCAAGTTCTTAGTAGTAAGAACATGTTGTGATATGATTTATGAGTAAATCATTGAACAAAGAGTTAAGTTTATCCTTCAGTGTCTGGAGAGAACTGAGGATACATCTCAAATTTGAAAAGGATAGTGGACTTGACCATAAATGTTATGCTGGTTCAAGTTTTGACACTAACCTAGAAAATTGAGATATCATACTAATGAATGCCTAAGTTGAAAGAAACATGGTTAGACATCAAAGTTGCATACAATGCACTAAGGATTGAATCTACATTGATGTGGCTGCTTTAGAAGTAGCAGGAGTTATATTATGGCTTAAGAAGTTCGACTTCTGATTGAGTGAGTTTCAAGTGTGCATGACTATGGGAAAGTCCGCGTGACCCACCGGATGTCATTGCTATGACACAGCAAATGAAGTCTCACTTCACCGCCAAATATATATACCTCATCATTATAGTTGATAATGAAGGAATGTCAAATTAGGTGACATTATGATTTGCAAAAGGACATACGGTTCTGAATGGTACCCAGACCGTTGATACAACCTCTTCCACGGGCAAGCATGATCAATAAGGAGTTATGATCCAGAGAAAATGCAACTAGTTTATTTGTACTCTAGTGCAAGTGGGAGACTGTTGGGAATGTGCCCTAGAGGCAAATAAAATATGTTTTATCGAGCATATTCCATTAGTTCATAATACGTTTGATACCATGCTAGAACTGTATTAAGCGGAAACATTAATACAGGTGTGGTATACAAACAACCAGGTCCCTAGTTAACCCTAGTATACTAGTCCATTGGGCGATTGATGATCAAGGTTTCCTGATCATGAGACAATGGCGTCTGTTGACAATGGAGTCGTATCATTGGATAATGATATGATGGACATACACCCACCAGAAGTGTTGCGATGTGATCAAGTCACATAGTTCGACATTGCGATAACTATAACGTAGTGACCAGATCCTTTGACCGTAATGATCATACGTAATTGTCATCTATGAGGAGACTTTGATTTGTATCCCACCGCCTGACTGAAATATGCTGGCCATAACGGTGCACTTTGGGTATTCCGAAATAGATGGTTGATGAGTATGCAAATAGATCAAAGCGGGATTTGTCCATCCGTGTGACGGATAGGTACTCTGGGCCCACTCGGTGATGTTACATCATAAAGTTTGCAAACGTGTGACTAGGTCACGGAGTTGTAATATCACGGGAACGAGTAAACTTGTTTGTTGAGAACGAGGACGAACTAGGTATAGTGGATACGGATGATCAAACCTCGGACAAGCAAAGTACCACGGGACAAAGGGAACAGGCACACGGTTAACGGATCCAACAGCGATTGAAGTTCATTCGATGGAAGCGCAGGGGCTATCAAGGATTGTAACCAGGTCCAATTGATTAGTCATTGATCAATGAGAGTTGTCTCGATCATGTCTGCTGTTTCCCGGACCGTAGGGTGTTACACTTAAGGGTACTCGACGCAGTAAGGATTGATTCGGGATCACCGGAGAAATTGGAGAGAACACCGGAATTGTTCCGGTGATAGCCGGAATTGTTCCGATGAAGGCCGGAAGTTGTTCTGGGTATTTTGAAAGGTTCAAAATATATTTAATAATGTTTAATATATGTTTTATTATTTAATTATCTGAAATAAATATTAAAATGTATTTAAATATAATTAAAAATGAATTAAAAGGCATATGGGCCTCATAGGGCCCATTAGGGGGAGAGGGAGTCCTCCCCCATGGGCCATGGCGCCATGAGGGGGCCCACCCCCCTTATTGGTGCGCCAACCCCTCCCCTTGGGATTAGTCCCACATGGGAAGTTGAGGGGAGGTGGCACCCCTCCTTGGCCTATATAAGGAGGGGTAGGGGTGCCCTTTTAATCATGAATTTTTTGAGAAAAGTTTCTCATCTCTCTCCCTCCTTTTCTCCTTCCTATGAGTGGACTCCCCTTGTTTGGAGTCTGCTCTGGGTTGGGGATTTCTCCACTATACGCACGCCGTCGTGCTGCTGGAATCGGGATCCGAATCCATCTTCTTTCCGTTGCTCTACTGGTTCGGAGCCCGGAGGGACGTCGGGTATACTGTATGTGTATAATCCCGCGAGGCACTACACTTGTGGTGCTACTTCATCGTCGTGGCCGGATCGCGAGGTCTTCATCAGCAACGTTTCGACGGGGACGTAATCCCGTCATCGGTCCACAAGGATCGGGTGGCTACAGGAGTCATCGTGGATCTGTGCGGCATCGGGGATTGCCGGTACGACTACACCAACCACGTTCATGCGGGAACGTTTCCCGCTTAACGGACTACATACTGGTATGTGATCTATTTCTGTCCGTTACTTGCATCAGCATAGCATAGGTCTTGGGATTGGGTATCGTAGGTCAAGGAAAAATTTGTGTTTTCTGCCACGAACCCCAACACAACGGCGCCAGAAAACTTTGCTTGATGGCTTCTCGCCCCCTTCGTTGGTTACCCCAAGTGGAGGGTTCAGATGTAGTGCAGCAGCAGTTTTCCCTCGGTGAAGATACCAAGGTTTGTCTCCAGCGGGAATCCAGAGATGATAAGTAGGTGTCAGCGGCGCAACTGACGCGGACCTGCACATAGAGACAGATAACTTTGTTCCCAACGAAGTTCAGAGAGGTTGTCAATCTCTCCGGTCTTGTTGTTTACAAAGGATAAAACGCAAGGGATAATAGTAGCAGCTTGAAAGTAAATGCAGAAAAGTAAATATAGCGTGGAAACAATGATAAGGATATGGACCGGGATACGTGATGTTCGCTAGTGATGTCTCTCTCCCAAAAGACGATAAAATTGCTATGCGAGGTAAACAAATTACAGAAAGGCAATTGACAGGATTATGAACGCACGGCAATGCTAACTATGCTACAAAAGAAAGGAAGAGGTTCGAAAGCACAGGCAGTACGCCAAGGTAAGTAGACCGAAATCCATCTGCATCTACTACTAGTCATCCACCTTGAGATATGCCAGAACATCTCGCTGGTATTAAGTTGCGAGCCCCACCTAAAGTGTAAACCCAAAGCAACAGACAACTGCATTAAAAAGAACTCTGCGTAAAGTAAACAATCCTTGTAACCGCGGTTACAAGCACCGTTGTTTTCCCCCTTGTGGCAATAGCACATCCCCTAGACTCATGTTTCTGTCACTCAAGCGTGTCATCGGGGGGCATGAACCCACAATCTAGCACAACGCTCCCTCTTGGAGTCACTACCTACTACTTGGCCAAAGCAATAAACAACAACGGAGAACATGCAAGAATTACTTAGGAACAAAAATATAAGAGATAAAAACCAAATATATTACTCTATCACAATCTGAACATAATCTCATAATCTATCAGATCCTATCAAACTCAACATAGCAATAGCAGAAATATTACAAAGGTGCCCCGATCATGTTGGGCAGCTCACGAGGTCTAAACAATGAAGATCAAAGAGGGGAGGAGAACATCACATAGCTACTGATCACGGACCCATGGTCCAAGGAAAACTACTCACGGGACATCCGGGGAGCATCCATGGTGGAGAGGAGACTCCCGGAGGTCAATCCTCCCTCCGGCAGGGTGCCGGGAAGAGGTCTTCTGGTGCTCCCGATCTTCGGAAGCGCGGCGGCGGCGGAACAGAGGCGAATTCGCGGAATAGGGTTCTGCTTCTGGAGTTTTCCCGTGACGGGGGATAAATAGGCGAAAGGGGTCAGCCAGAGGTGGGACAGGGGCCCCAGGCGCCCCCCTGGCGCGGCCAGGGGTGGGGCCGCGCTGGGTGGCCGTCTAGGCCCCCTGGATCCCCTCTGGCCCCTCCCGGGCTCTTCTTGAAGCTTCCGTCACGCTGATTTTTTATCTGAATTTTCCCGAATTTTTCTGGCACTTTTTATATGGGGGAAAACTGAAATAGAAAAACAACAGAAAACAGGAACTGGCACTGGGGTGCACTGAGTTAATAGGTTAGTCCAAATATGATCAAAAAGTGTATGAAAGTGTATCTAGATCATAGCAATATCACACAAAACATGCATGGAGCAAGCAGAAATTTTAGATACGTTTTGGACGTATCAGCTCTCGGCCCTCTGATCTCGCGATCGAACGGCTGCAAACGAATCTGGGCTAGGTTTTGGGCAAAAATGGGCTAACCTACGAAAATTGGGCTATTGTGAGGGGTTGGCTGCAATTTTGGCTTAGGGGAAACCCTAGAAATGGGTGGGAGAGTGGTGGTCTTTATATTGCCCAGGTGGCTGGCAGTTTGCAAAAACATCCCCGGTTTCTCTCTCGCGCGCGCGGGGTTTATGTTTCTGACCATTGGGGGTCCACGGGACCTCCGATTCGGGTAAAACTTCAAACTGCGCGATCAGCGCATCGAGCCGGTGGCGTTCACCTCGCGCTGGAACCGTTCCGAGAACACTTTCCGGCGCGCTATAAAAATAACCCATTTAATTATTAAACGGGGTTTTCGTTTCGTTGGCTATGGTTGGTCTTATGCGGGTTTTCGTGACGGTGATCGGGTGAAACCCGGTGTCGCAAAGGTCGAGTGTCAGGGTGGCAGGGGTCGGTCTCCGTCCGGTATGAGATAAGAGGGGGAAAATAATCACCGATAGATAAATCGGGGATGCAAACACCGCAAACAAATCGGACAATCAAACAATTCGCACCGAAAAAAATAATTAATTTTTCATGAAACCTGGGCTGTTACACAATGCACGGCATAGGAAAGGCTAGCAAATATGAGTAGGTGGAAGTGTCAACTTTCAATACTTACATTAGTCCGAAGAACTCATGCACTTATTATCAGTAACTCTCAATCTAATAAGGAGGTTCACAAAGAGACAAGTACCCCGAGGAGGAGATGGGGGTTTGGTTATCCTTGCGCATCCTCGACTCATGGTATGTGAGTGTACTCTAATATTCGATCCCTCCAAAGATTAGCGATCCATCTAGTAGCTAGAGTTCTCAACTAGTTTTGTAGGTTTTGAAAATAAACACGGATTGCCCAAAATACGACACATATCACTAATAAGCTAGAGCTCTTGACACCAAAAGTTCAAACATTACTCACATAAATACCTCAAAACTATTGCAAGTTACTACTAAAATTAAATAGCAACCTCAATTACCTACTCTCAAGACAAGACACAACTCAGTGCAACAACCAACTCTCTTAAAAAGATAAATATGAAAACTAAAGAGAGTTCCAGCAACAAACTAAACAAAAGCCAAGGCTCTTGCTAAATACAAACTAAGACTAAACTAATCATGGCAGTAGCTAAGAAAAGATAAAGAACACACAACAGCAAAAAGATAGGCATGAAGAATCCTATGACGTGTTCCAGATTTTGAAAGTGGAGCGTGTTTCTCTCCCACACAAAGTAAGACAGGGTCTAACTTTTTATGAACAGCAAGAAAAGCTACATAAAACTAAAAATAAACCTAAGAGCGAGACACTCCAAGCATAGCACATAACGCATGAAGTGATAAAAATATAGTGAGACGAAGGACGAACTGATGATTGTTGATGGAGAAGGGGATGCTTGGGGGCATCCCCAAGCTTAGACGCTTGAGTCTCCTTGGATATTTATTGGGGATGCATGGGGGCATCCCCAAGCTTGAGCGTTTGACACTCCCGAATCTTCTTTCATCATCTTCCATCGCACTCTTCAAAACTCCCTTCATACATAACTCATCATAAGCTGATTAGAGAGGTTAGTACCCTTAATAAATAATTTTCCCCACTGTATATAAAGATATTTTTGAATAGATACTATTTCTCAAGATTTCCAAAAGGTTTTTGCAAATAAAAAGCAAGATTAAGGTTTGCAAAAGTTAGGAGAGACAAAACGTGGCAGAATATGTGACAAACAGAACAGCAGGTGGTAATGAATTTTTTAGGGGTACTTCTGCAACTCAAATTAAAAAACTCAGAACATACGAAAGTTCCATGATTGTATAGAGCACACTGTGTAAAAAATTCAGCTAATAAATATGAACTGGTGATTTTATCTGATATTTCCCGTCACGAGGACATAATCTATTTTCTGGACAGCATGTGACAACTTTCACTTCCCTTGTCGTATGAGGCTATAACTTGGCACAAAGCTTGAAAATAAAGATACAATGATGTTTCTACATTAGTAACAATCATCAAGACCACTAAAAACAGAAGTAAAAACATCTTGGGTTGCCTCCCAACAAGCACTTTCTTTTACGCCTTTAAGCTAGGCATAAGGATTATAGAAGATGCTCTCACAAGAATAATAATTTTGAAGCAAAAGAGAGCATTAAGAAGCAAATATGAAACACATTTAAGCCTAACCCACTTCCTATGCATAGGCATCTTGTAATAAAATAAATCAAAGAAGCACAATGTGACATGCATAGCAAGGTGGAACAAGAACAACTTCAAAAGTTTCAACTTAGAGAGAGGTGTTTTTGTAACATGGAAGTTTCTACAACCAAACTTTCCTCTCTCAAAATAATTTTCAGTAGTATCATGAACAACATCAAGAATATAACTATCACATAAATCATGTTGTTCATGACCTACGAGCACGCGTGTATAGTTTTCAACACGGTCTTTAGGATTATAAGATAAATGCAACCCATCACATTGAGCTTTGATAAGAGGAAAATTCTCCGGAGTTGGAGATTTCAAAGGGATAATAGGGAAATCAAGTGTGGGTGCAATAGCAACAATTTCGTTCTTGACGTAAGGAACTATATCAAGTTCATCTTCGCAAGCATAATCCATATTGGCATCATGGCCATCAACAAAGCAAGTATCAAATTCTTCAGAAAGGGATGTATCAAGTGAGTCCCCGGAAACATGGGATTCCTCATCAAAGCAATCATTAGCCTCTTCTAGGGCAGCAAACATTTTATTTTTAAAATCCTCAATATAAGTATTTGAAGTATAATTCTCGAAGCAATAATCAAGAACTTCAAAGTTTTCGGACTGGTGAATAGTATTGTGATACTTTTCAATCAAAGAAGCAATCTCATAAGCACCTTTAAAAGCAGCAAACTCTTTAATATTTTCAACATCAAAGTAATCATAAACACCTTTAGCAGAAGAAGATAAGATCTCATTTTTATTAAACTCACATTGGAAAGAAAGGTGTTTATGATCTATATTAGAACAGCAAGTAAAATCATAAATGTGGCACAAAAGTTTAGCATGGCAATAAGAAACATGTATTTGATCCCATAAGTGCTTCCCTTTCTGAGATAGGCGGTGCCGCGTATAATGAGCATGCTCATCCAATGATTTTCCCTCAACCAAGTCGGTTGGGTTTTTAGCGCGAGCACAAATTGATCGAAGACGATCCAAGTGAAACATGTCAAACATGTTCGTCCTACCATAATTGGGTGGCTCCACACCCATTGTAAAGATAGCATTAGTAGGAAGACGAAGGCAAAGATAAAAGGTAGCAACTATTTTTTTGGTTTTTCATAAAGACACAAAATCAAAATCAAAAACTGGAAAGTAAACTAACAAGACTAAAAAGTAAAGGTAAAAGGTAGTGGGAAACTCCTCTATCTTAGCACTCGGAGTCCCCGGCAACGGCGCCAGAAATTTGCTTGATGGCGTGGAAGTGGTAATGGCTTCTCGCCCTTCGTTGGTCACCCCAAGTGGAAGGTGAGATGTAGGATAGCAGCAAATTTCCCCTATGTAGAGGATAGGGTTTTTCTCCCATAGAACTCCGGCAATGATAAGTAGGTGTCAGCGGCGCACCTGACGCGGACCTGCACACGATACAATTAACTTTGCTCCCAACGAAGTTCAGAGAGGTTGTCAATCTCTCCGGTCTTATTGTTTACAAAGGGTCAAACAAACAAGGGATAATGGTAATGATAGCAACTGAAAGTAAATACGGAAAAGTAAATGAGCTTGTAAACAGTGATTTGAATATGGACCGGGGTCCCGTGATGTTCACTAGTGATGTCTCTCTCCCAAAAGACAATAAAACTGCTATGCGAGGTAAACAAATTATAGATGGGCAATTGAAAGGATTATAAACGCACCTCAATGATAATTATGCTACAAAAGAAAGGAAGAGGCTCATAAGCATGGGCAGTACGCCAAAATAAGTAGACCGAAATCCATCTGCATCTACTACTAATCATCCACCTTGAGATATCTATCCAGAACATCTCGCTGGTATTAAGTTGCGAGCCCCACCCAAAGTGTAAACACAAAGCAACAGACGGCTGCATTAAAAGAACTTTGCGTAAAGTAAAAAATCCTTGCAACCGCGGTTACAAGCATCGTTGTTTTCCCCCCATGTGGCCACAGCACATCCCCTAGACTCATGTTTCTGTCACTGAAGCGTGTCATCAGGGGGCATGTACCCAAAATCGAGCATAACGTACTTAGGAACAAAAATATAAGAGATAAAAACCAAATATATTACTCTATCACGATATGAACATAATCTCATAATCCATCAGATCCCATCAAACTCAGCATAGCAACAACAGAAGAATTACATATGTGCCTCGATCATGTAGGGAAGCTCACGAGGTCTAAACCATGAAGAAAAAAGAGGGGAGGAGAACATCACATAGCTACTGATCACGGACCCAAGGTCCAAGGTATACTACTTACGGCACATTCGGGAAGCATCCATGGTGGAGGGGAAGCCCCCGGAGGTCGATCCTCCCTCCGGCAGGGTGCCTGGAAGGGTCCTGACGGTGTTTCCGATCTTTGAAGCGCGGCGGCGGAGGAACAGAGGATAATTTGCGAAATAGGGTTCTGTCTTCGGAATTTTCCCGTGACGAAGAATAAATAGGCGAAGGGGGGCAGCCAGGGGGGCCACCAGGGGTCGAGGCGCCCCCCTGGCGCGGCCAGGCCCCTGGGCGCGCCAAGTGGCCGCCTGGGCGCCTGGTGTTGGCCCCCTGGCCCTCCTTCGGGCCTCTGGAGGCTTCCAACATGCTGATTTTTTATCTGATTTTTCCCGGATTTTTGGAGCACTTTTTATATGGGGGAAAAACTGAAATAGAAAAACAGCATAAAAAAGGAACTGGCACTGGGGTGCACTGAGTTAGTACGTTAGTTCAAATATGATCAAAAGTGTATGAAAGTGTATCTAGATCATAGGAATATCACACAAAACATGCATGGAGCAAGCGGAAATTATCGATACGTTTGCGACGTATTAATGACCTACAAACACACGTGTATAGTTTTCAACATGATATTTAGGATCATAAGATAAATGCAACCAATCACATTGAGCCTTGATAAGAGCAAAATTCTCCAGAATATGAGTTGGAGATTTCAAAAGGATAATAGGGCAATAAAGTGTGGGTGCAATAGCAACAATTTCATGCTTAACGTAAGGAACTATAGCAAATTCATCTTCGCAAGCATAATCCATATTGTCATCATGGCCATCAACAAAGCAAGTATCAAATTATTTAGAAAGGGTTGTATCAAGTGAGTCCTCGGAATCATGGGATTCCTCATTAAAGCAATCGTTAGCCTCTTCTTGGGTAGCAAACATTTTATTTTTAAAATCCTCAATATAAGCATTGGAAGTATAATTCTCGAAGCAATAAGGAAGAACTGCAAAGTTTTCGGACTTGTGAATAGTATCATAATACTTTTCAATCAAAGAAGCAATCTCATAAGCACCCTTAAAAGCAACAAACTCTTCAATCTTTTCAACATAAAAGTAATCATAAACACCTTTAACATAACAAGATAGTATCTCATTCTCATTAAACTCACATTGGAAAGGAAGAGGTTGATGATATATATTAGAGCAGCAAGTAAAATCATAATTGTGGCATAAACACTCAGCATAGCAATAAGAAGTTTGTATTTGATCCTATAAGCGTTTCCCTTTCTGACATAGGCGGTGCCGCGTATAATGAGTATGCTCATCCAATGATTTACCCTCAACTAAGTCGGTGGGGTTTTTAGCGCGAGAACAAATTGATCGAAGACGACCCAAGTGAAACATGTCCATCCTACCATATTTGGGTGGTTCCACACCCATGGTAAAGATAGCATAACTAGGCAAAGCAAGACAAAGGCAAAAGGTAGCAACTATTTTTTTTAGTTTTTGATAAAGGACACAAGGATAAAAACTGAAAGGTAAACTAACAAGACTAAAAATAAAAGGTAGAAGATAGTGTACAACTCCCCTATCTTAGCACTCGGAGTCCCTGGCAACGGCGCAAGAAATTTGCTTGATGTGCGAGATGATGATAATGGTTTCTTTCCCTTCGTTGGTTACCCCAAGTGGAAGGTGAGATGTAGGATAGCAGCAAATTTCCCCTATGTAGAGGATAGGGTTTGTCTCCCGTAGGAATCCGGCAATGATAAGTAGGTGTCAACGGCCAAATGACGTGGACCTGTACAGAACACAAATGACTTTGTTCCCAACGAAGTTTAGAGAGGTTGTCAATCTCTCTGGTCTTCTTATTTACAAAGGATCAAACGCAAGGGATAATGATAATGGTGATAGCAGCTAGAAAGTAAAAGGAGGAAATTAAATGAGCGTCTAAACAGTGATGAGAATATGAACCGGGGTCCCGTGATGTTCACTAGTGATGTCTCTCTCCCAAAAGACGATAAAACTGCTATGCGAGGTAAACAAATCACAACTGGGCAATTGCCATGATTAAAAACGCACCACAATGCTAACTATGCTACAAAGAAAGGACGAGGATCAAAAGCATGTGTGGTACGTCAAAATAAGTAGACCGAAATCCAACTGCATCTGCTACTAATCGTCCACCTTCAGATATCTATCCAGAACATCTCGCCGATATTAAGTTGCGAGCCCCACCCAAAGTGTAAACCCAAAGCAACAAACAACTGCATTAAAAAGCACTTTGCGTAAAGTAAACAATCCTTGCAACCGCGGTTACAAGCACCGTTGTTTTCCCCCTTGTGGCAACAACACATCCCCTAGACTCATGTTTCTGTCACTCAAGCGTGTCATCGGGGGGGGGGGGCATGAACCCACAATCGAGCATAATGTTCCCTCTTGGAGTCACTACCTACTACTTGGCCAAAGCAAATTGATCGAAGACGACCCAAGTGAAACATGTCCATCCTACCATATTTGGGTGGTTCCCCACCCATGGTAAAGATAGCATAACTAGGCAAAGAAAGACAAAGGCAAAAGGTAGCCACTATTTTTTTATTTTTCATGCAAGACTCAAAAAGAAAAAACTAAAACTGAAAGGTAAACTAACAAGACTAAAAATCAAAGACAAAATATAGCATTCAACTCCCTGATCTTGTGATTGGAGTCCCTGGCAATGACGCCAGAAATTTGGCGGTTGACGGGACCAATCTTTTGTCGTCTTGGAATCCCCGGCAACGATGCCAGAAATTTGCTTGATGCGCAAGAGATGATAATGGCTTCTCGCCCTTCGTTGTTTACCCCAAGTGGAAGGTGAGATGTAGGATAGCATCAAATTTCCCCTAACGTAGAGGATAGGGTTTGTCTCCCGTAGGACTCCGAAAGCTACAAGTAGGTGTCAACGACGCAATTGACGCGAACCTGCATACAGAACAAATAACTTTGCTCCCAACGAAGTTTAGAGAGGTTCTCAATCTCTCCGGCCTTGTTGTTTACAAAGGATCAAACGCAAGGGATAAAGGATAATAGTGACTGCAACTAGAAAGTAAAAGTAGGAAATAAATTGAGCGTGTAAATAGTGATGAGAATATGGGCCGGGGTCCCATGATGTTCACTAGTGATGTCTCTCTCCCAAAAGAAGAAAAAACTGCTATGCGAGGTAAAAAAATCACAGCTGGGCAATTGACAGGATTAAAAAAACACCGCAATGCTAACTATGCTACAAAGAAAGGAAGAGGCTCAAAATCATGGGCGGTACGCCAAAATAAGTAGACCTAAATCCAACTGCATCTACTACTAATCATCCACCTTGAGATATCTATCCAGAACATCTCGCTGATATTAAGTTGCGAGCCCCCCCCCAAAGTGTAAACCCAACGCAACATACAACTTAATTAAAATAACTTTGCGTAAAGTAAACAATCCTTGCAACCACGGTTACAAGCATCGTTGTTTTCCCCCTTGTGGCAAAAGCACATCCCCTAGACTCATGTTTCTGTCACTCAAGGTAGTCATCAGGGGGCATGAACCCACAATCGAGCATAATGTTCCCTCTTGGAGTCACTACCTACTACTTGGCCAAAGAAATAAACAACAACGTAGAACATGCAAGAATTACTCAAGAACAAAAATATAAAAGATAAGAACCAAATATATTACTCAATCACAATCTGAACGTAGTCTCATAATCCATCAGATCCCAGCAAACTCAGCATAGCAACAATAGAAAGAATTACATATGTGCCTTGATCATGTAGGGCAGCTCACAAGGTCAAATCCATGAAGAACAAAGAGGGGAGGAGAACATCACATAGCTACTGATCATGGACCCATGGTCCAAGGTACACTACTCACGGATCATCCGGGAAGCGTACATGGTGGAGGAGAAGCTCCCGGAGGTCAATCCTCCCTCTAGCAGGGTGCCGGGAAGAGGTCTTCTGGCGCTCCCGATCTTGGAGGCGCGGCGGTGGCGGAATAGAGGCGAGATCGCGAAAAAGGTTTTTGTCTTCCGAGGTTTCCCATGTCAGAGAATATATAGGCGAAGGGGGCAGCCAGAGGGGCCACCAGGGGTCCAGGCGGCCCCCTGGCGCAGCCCCACCCTAGGGCGCGTCGGGAGGGCGCCTGGGGCCCTGGTGGTCGCCCTGTGGCCCCACTTTGGCTCTTCCAGAAGCTTCCGGTATGCTGATTTTTTATTGAATTTTTCCGAATTTTTTGGAGCATTTTTAATATAGGGGAAACCTGAAATAGAAAAACAACAGAAAACAGGAACAGGCACTGGGGTGCACTGATTTAATAGGTTAGTCCAAATATGATCAGAAGTGTATGAAAGTGTATCTAAAACATAGCAATATCACACAAAACATGCATGGAGCAAGCAAAAATTATAGATACGTTTGGGACGTATCACAATCACGACTGGACCAAGCGTCAGTTTGGTAAAATCCTCACGTACATGGCTCAGATGCATACCTCTCAGGAGAAGGCGCATCAGTATGCTCATCACACTTACCAGCGGGTTGATTCCATTCTTGAAACAGTCATTACTCCTGAGGAGATTTCTTAGCTAGGCCTCAAGTCACCACCACTTATTGAGATCAGGCCTCCTCGTCAGTTTTGTCGTTGCCCTACTCCAACTCTGGCGATGGATTCATATTCTTCAAACCAAGAGATCACGCCTGAAGAGGCTGAAGACACTGCGGCTTGTCCTCACTGCAACTGTCGGCATTAAGCCTGATTCACCTCAGCCTTGAAGCTTTCGGATCGGGGCGGTAGTCTTAGTTCCTCTCCTTTTTTTCATTTAATGACAAAGGGGGAGAAAATTGAGTTAGTCTTCAAGCGGGTCCTACTTTTGGGTTCCTCAAGTTACAACTCTCGTTCTTCAGTTGATTCTTGTAACGAGTTGTAAACTTAAAATTTTGTGGTTGTTTGATACCTTCGACTTACCTCATGCCTATTCCTCAAGTTAATATGATGCTTATCCTCAGCAACCACTTAACTCAGTGATGTGTTTATTCCTCAAACATTCTATATGATGCACTGTTTTAGATAAACCTGGATATAGGGGGAGCTCCTCATATTCCTCAAGATATTCACTGAAAATGACTTCTTCATAATATATGCATATCCTCAGGGGGAGCATCTCAATATCCTGGTAGTATGAAATGTTTTTCTTCAAGTTATATTTCTCAAAATTACATATTTAATCATGTTGAAGCTTTAACCTGATTGTCATCAAATCGCCAAAAAGGGGGAGATTGTAAGTGCATCTAGTGCCCCCTTTGAGGTTTTGGAGTATTGATGACAAAACGGTTCAGGGACTGATGAGTTTGCGAGTTTACACAGGAGAACAGTCCCTGAAGAATAGTTTAACCACCGTTGTCGACCCCCCCAAATGTTGAGGAACATTGAAGAAACTGGTGTCTTCCTGAAGAATGACGTGGCGCGAAATCCTGAGGAATCTGGATCCTGAAGCTTCCATTGATCCCGAGGAAGTCGTGCGCCATCCTGAAGCAACTCAAGTTGAAGCAAATGTTGAAGCGTAGTCTTCGTTAAGCTTTTTATATTTCTTGAGTCGTAGGAAAACACCGCACTGTTGTAGGGGTTGAGGAAAATGAGCTCCAAAGTTCTGAGGAATTGCTCAAATAGAAATTCGGAAGAAAAACCCTAAGGAATCTCCTGCAGTAGAAGTTAAGTTCCTCGGGTGTCTGAGACGTTGTTCTTCAGGACACTGAGGAATCTATCTTCGGTTGAGGAGTCTGGAAACTGCCAGTTTAGTTCTCCTGAAGAAAAAGAGAGAGAGAATATTCCGACCGTGCCACGTGTCGCATGGAGAGTTGCTGGAACCTGTCCAGACAACGGTCCGAAGGGTGGGCACGATGGTATTTTCGTGCTTGGGCATTTATGTCCTTTCGCCTTGGGTTGCTCCGCGGCTATAAATAGCCGCCCCCAGCCCCATTTGCGGGTTGGCTGCTCCGAGAGAGAAACTGACACTTGTCATTTGAGGGCATCCCACCTCCGAGGAACCTGAAGAACCTAATTGAGGAAATCCACCAGCATGAGTAGTTGAGCATTTATGAGGAATTCGGTTTGACTGATCCGAAGCATCTTACTCTTGAAGACTGTGATCTTCCAGCCGGTGTAGGAGTCATCATTTTGAGGAATTCAAGATGCAATTGTGAATTCCCGAAGTGAACAAAGTCTGTGAAGGTTTCGGGAGTCTACCTTGAAGACTCGCCTGCTTGATTGAACGGAGTCTGAGGACTTCAGTTCAAGGAGAACAAGGTGAAGACTATGTCTTCTGAGTGGAATCTCAGCCTCTCCAACCAGATGTAGAGTTGTCACAACAACTTGAATTGGTCTATCAAATCGGTGTCATCTGTGCCCTGGTGCTATTTCCTCAAACTAAGTACTTCTATTATTGCACTGATGGGTTTGTTCTAATGCCTTTCTTTCTGAGTTTCCTCTGTTCTGTTACTTCATGTGTTGCATGTGATGCATGCCTGCATATCTGTTAGACGTTATTTCTGTTGAAAATGATGATAGGCATTCATGTTTACTTCCTCTAAAATTTCTGAGCACCATAATTTTGTGAGTTTCTTCAGTCTCGAATTGCCTCAACCCCAAGGAAATCGAAAGTCTTCGAAAAACTTAAAAATCTCCCATTCACCCCCTCTGGTCGATAACCTGTGCTTTCACCCTCCTTCTAGAATCTTCATCATCTTAATGGACGTGCCAAGGACTAGTCCTATCAGGACTATAGGTCGGTTTAACCATGTAACCTAAGACTTCATGCCCCTATATAAGGTGAGGCCAAATACAGATTGGGATAAGTTGACTCAAGGTCATCGTCCTTGTAGTACTTAGATCCACGTATTGTAACCCCCTCTCACAAGGTGTTCCACCTACCATTAATCAAATCAAAGAAGGAAGTAAGGTATTACCTCTAACCATGAGGGGCCAAACCTGGGTAAGCCACCAGCAAACGGTCCTTCCTGATACTCGATCTCTCACTCCACCCTACCCGGTCTAGTACCAGTTCTTCGTATTGTCACAAAGTTTGTAAGAACTTTGCTCAATATACCTCCCCTCGTGTGATCAAGACCTCTTAAGGGAGAAGAACCCCTCTTGTAACATAAGTGCCTCCACATCCTTTTGGACTAGAGAAGAACTACCTCTCATGGCCCCCATCTCTCCTAGAGATTTGGGGATGAAATTACACAATTATCTTTACATTTATTTTTATTTGGATCTTGAAGTGTCTCTTCTAGTCTTGTGATTTGAGTATTTGTGTTTGAATATTGTTCATGTGAGTGATTTCCTCTTATAATTTTCCCTTATTCATCATTTCTTTGTTATTCGCCACGAATCCACCTCCGAATTGTGAAGATGGGGGCAACTCAATGGCTTACCCCGTTCCAAATGATCTCACCCACTCCATAGGCCAACCCAACACACTGCCGACTTGGCATATATCCCTCCGATGTCGTCCAACAGCCGGGTAGCATGGCCAATAGCCGAGTAGACATGAAAGGATCACTAGAGAGCCGATACAGAAAGGAAGAGAAAAGGAACACGACTCCAGCCCACTCAAACCCCAACCACCCACATGAAGTGTACCCGACACAGGTGCTCCAAGATCCTTTGTAGGAGTAATACGGTGCGTCAGCACACAGATAAGTTTGATGCCGCACCCATCAACACAACAAGGGCAACGCAAAAGACGCTACACAAAGCGCCCCCTGATGTTACTGCGATCTTGCGGTTGAAGGTAGCGCAAATGTGAAAAACATCGAGTCAACACATGCCGAAGTCTGATGCCTCCCCGCCATCGTTGTTTCACGTAAGGGTGATGCAGAAGACGTTCATAGTCCACATGTCGGTGCAAAGGTGAAGAACAGATTAACGAGATTGGACGATGGTAAAACGGCTAGGCAGGCAGAAGAGTGCCAACCGAATCGATCGAATGACTCTGAATGACAGACAGTTACTCAAACATTCTATATCGAACTAATGCTCTGAAATTCAAGCATATAATTATATACTCTAAGCTAGTGAAGCAATGTGTGTAAATCGTTGTTTGAAAGTCAAGTGAACTTTGTTGTGTTTTAGTCGTCAAAGACTGGTCGTTCGGTATGCACTCCGCTTTGTTGTGCTGATGTTTCTTCGTAAGGACATTATAGAATGTCAATGGATGAGGGAGATGGTTGTCAACATAAATTCACTGGTAAAAAGGCATACATAGTACATGTGAGAAGTCTCATGTTCTCTAGCTTCAAAGACAAGTCTCATCTTCTATAACAGCAAAATCAATCTAGAGAGAAGAACATTCAAGAAAAAAGGAGATGCACAAACTTACAACCAATTGAAGATGACACAGTAAAATACTCCTTCCTTTTATTCATAGTTTTAAATAGCGGGCTATGTCAAATAGCATTGGCCTTTCAAAACAGCTATAGAGGGGCTATAGCAAGGCTATAGCCGGCTATTTTAAATCTTTTTCACACAATTGTACATGAATAGCGGCGAGCATTATTTAGCGGCACGCTGCTCAAACAGCCATAGCGGGGCTATAGCCGGCTATTTAAAACTTTGGCTTTTTTACTCCACGTATAAGTTCTATCCGAAGTTAAACTTCATAAAGTTTGACCAACTTTATATTAAAAACATCAACATCTACAATATTAAAGTTACACAATATGAAAATTTATTTCATGATGCATCTACTGATATTGGTTTTGTATTGTGAATGTTAATAGTTTTTCCTATAAAGTTGATCAAACATCATGAAGTTTAGCTTCAGATAAATCTTATATGCAGAGTACAAAGAAACAGATGGAGTAGTAAAATACTTCATCGGATCCACAAATCTTGTTGAACTAAAATCACGACAAAAATTATGGAACACACAGGGAGTACATTATCTCATTAGAAAAAAACAGTTGAATTTTTGAACAGTGATGTATTATTCCAGAGAAGCACAAACATATGGAGCCAAGTTTAGCTCATCTTCACAGTTGCAGCACTTTGGACAATACACATATCATGCTTTGTCACACTTACTATTAGCTCCATCCAGTACAAATACAAGAAGTAGAGTACAACCCAACACTTCAGAGCAGAACTGTAGTGATCAAGACCTTGATAGGGCATATCACTTCTACACTTCTGCTCCTAGCCACCATTTATTCAAGCAGGTTAATTATAGTACGTAAGCAACCCAGGCCATTTTTCATCTGAAATCTGGGTACGAAAAACTTCATCAGCCAATTAGGCAGCAGAGTTCACGAAGCTGGTAACAGCATCCACCGCTTCAGGAACAACAAGGTCTCCGGAAACGATGCCACAGTCATCATCGATCTCGCAAGCCTCCCTCGCCACTGCTACCTCAACACCGCTGGCGTTGAGGCATGGCGCGAGCTCCGCAGCAGCAGTACAACCGACAGAGCCGAAGCTGCATCGCTCCTCGAACCCGATCTCTGCATCGATCTTGCCTCGGACGTCGTGCAGGAGGCTCGTCAGCCTCGCCACTTCGGCCTCCAGCGCCGCGTGCCCCTGCAGCCGCCTTAGGAGCTGCTGGTTGGCGGCGCGGAGCTTCTTGACCTCCTCCTCCAAGAAGGCGGCGTGAGCTTTCTTCTTCTGCCGGTACTTGCGCACGGCCTCCCGGTTCCCCATAGGCTTCCGGGGACTCCTCAGCTGGTCATGCTCCGCGGGATCTTTGCCGGAAGCTATGACTTGGGTGTGCGCGTGGAGGCACGCGTGGTAGTGCGCCGCCGCCGGTGAAGATGGGCCGTTGCAGGTGTGCGTGTGAGTACACGTTAGGAATTCGTCGAAGCCATGGGAGATCTCAGGATATGGGAACAGAAGGTGGCTTGGGATGGGAAGGTAATCAAGGTATAGCCCGTCGTCCATTGTCACACAATATGCTAGCGATGTCCCCCTTCTATGATTAGCTGGGCAGGTCGAACAAAAGCGCCAAAAAACAGTTCAAAAACTCATGCACTGGTTATACCCTAGCTTGTTCCATAAAAGCTTACCGATTCAGAAGGACTTTATTAGAGGCAAAATGAAATCAAAAGGAATTTACGTAACCCCTAGACTACTACTACTTATTAGTGATTTAATGGTCACAAGATCATGTAAGTACCAAATTTGCATGATGGCCAGGATCATCAACATATGAGCTACTCACACCACTGAATCGCAAAACCTCACAAGAGTTTAGTTAGGGCACCAAATTCCTGCATACATGGTCAGTATCCGAAACAATATCAGTATAGTGAATCAAGAAAGTAGATTGTGATTTTTCAAAGAGATCATGCAAAATACCTAGACTAACGAAGTGCATCAAAATCTCATCTTGATGGGGATGAGACGGCCGGTATGGACTTGATGTGTAGACCTGTACACAGCAGCTGCTCCTTGTAAACAACAAACCTTACTGTTGCCTCTCTTTCTTTCTTTTTGCTTACACCTTTTTGTTCGTCACCTCTCCATCAATCTTGGTGTTGGTGTTCTCCTGCCCCCTCTCCTTTTATTCTGGGTATCTCGAAGGAGGAGAGGCCTTGGAAATAGATGGAGGGAAGAAGCGGTGGACAGTGATGTTATTGGATTGGAGCGGATAGGATAGAAAGGTGGAGAATCCTAGTTCCTGCCAATGTTCTTGTTTTCCCCTTTTCGATTATTCTTGCCACTATTCATGGGCTACTATTTTCTCACCACGATTTTCTTCCGCTATGATTCCATTTGTGTCCATTTCAACCAGACCAGCATTTGGCACGGTGGGTTTCAGCAACTTGGCTGAATTTTTATCTTAGAATATAATCTACAAAGGATGGAATTTGGAATTATTCTTTGAACCACTGATTAGCTGGGTATGTTAGACATTTATATTCTCATGTGATCATGTTATCACGGGATAACATGAGTGATAGAGCGATAAAGAAACAAGAAACCCAGAGAGAAGTAGTCTAGAAGGAATAAGCAGTTATTTTGTGGCATATCATAAAACTGACGAGAGTGGTTTTTCTACACCCATACACACTGCTTCCCCTTATCTTTTATCCTTCAACTTTGTTTTGAGATATGTGCTAGCAATTTTACTTACTACATGGAAAACATTTTTTGTTTCTCTCAAATGAAGCAACATATGGACTTCAAACCTTGCTGTCCAACATAACTTCAGACCAATAATGTGCGATTTTTTTAGGTTTTTGGTCTAGCATAAAAATATAAATGATATCTTAATGAGCAAAAAATATTATTGTAAGTATTTATAGTGACCAGAAAATTATGAAAGTTTTTCCCCAAATTGTAGTTATAATGTTTTATTTTCATGCAAAATTTTAAGCTAGAAAGTTATTTTATTTGAAATAAACACAAAAAATTTACATGAATCACGATGTAAATATGGATGGCTAAATAAAGGGATACACAGGGGCGCAGTGTATGTGAGCTCAAGTTCAAATGAGCTCGGGTGAACAGTAAAATTTCAAAAATTGAAAGAAAATTCAAAATGGATGCTCAGAAAAGATTGTTTTTTTAAATCATTTTGGAGCATTAATGTTTTTGCTAACACCTCCACGAATATGATTTCACCACGAAATTTTTCATACATGTAAAACTTTTCTCAATGTTTTTCATTTTTTTTTCTATTTTATTGTTCACACACAGAAATCATTTGAGTTGGAGCTGAGAAGAGAACTTTTCGATACAGTGTAACTAGACTTAGCCACAACTTACCCTAAAACTAGCGGGTGTTTTGACATACAATAATACTATTTTATTTCTCATAAGTAAAGATGAACCTCGCCGTAAAGAGTAAAAAAGGTTAATTTTGAACCTTAAATTAGGGTGCTTGGTCCGGCTTGAACTATACTTTTGTAAGCTTTGTTACAACTTAAATTTTGTAACACCTTTTGACCTAAATGACAATTGAATAATTAGGCATTTTTCATATCTTTTAATCCATAAAAATAGATGATAACAAATAACCGTCGTAATAACAGTAATAATTGAAACAAGCATCGGATTGTTCTTGTCAATCATGCAATCAAGTCCACAAGAAATAGACATCATAATCATAATACTTGCCGCTAACAATAGAGCAAATACTCTCGAAGTCAACCATCAGCAAGTCCATTTAAATCTCTCAAAGTCATTTTGTTTCAATAGTTTCTGTGTCTAATGTTACGAGTTCTGCTTCCATTGTTGATCTAGTCAAGATGTCTGCTTGCAAGACTTTCAGCAAACAACAACACCACCAAGTGTAAACTCATAACCACCTATGACTTTAAGCTGATCAACATCATATATACAACATAACTATATCCCTTCAGTACCCTTGGGTACTTGATACAGTGAAGTCCATAACTCGTAGTGTCTTTCAGATAGCGCATCACTCTATTAAGAGCATGCCAATTATCATCTCCCATATTTGAGATAAATGATTTAGTTTTCTTATAACAAATGAGATATCATACCTCATCGCGCTAGCTAGATACATAAGCAAATCAATGACTTGAGAATATCTCAATTGATCCTTTGTTTCTTCTTTGTTTGTTGGAATAAACACACTCGAATCATATGGTGTTGGTGAATGTTTGCAATCTGAATATCCAAAGCGATTCAGAACCTTCTCCACATAGCAGTGAGAATGTATCAAAGTGATCCCACCATCATCAAACCTTTCCGAGAGACACGGATGTGCCTCTCGCGAAAGTAGACTTGTGCCTTTGCGAGAGGCACAACCATGCGTTTTGTAAAAGAAATGTATTTTTCGCATATTTTTCTCTCCAAAATCTAAGAAAAACCCCACGAAAACCAAAAATCCGAGAAAACCCGAAAAAAGCATCTAAAACCCAAAAATGCGTAAAAAAATAAAATTCTGAGAAAGCTCCTATCATGCGATATATGGTGTGCTCTCAGCTCACAAAAAATGACACTTGCGGATCTCCCGCAATGAGTATTCGCTAACTAGTTTCTCCCTCATATTTTTATTTCCTTTTATTACCTTTTCAGGTAAACTTAGATGGGCCTGAAAATTTTAGCCCAGGACCCTAGGTGCAGCCCCCCACCTCCTCCTCTCCTCCATTGAAACCCGAGTAAGTGAGTGCGAGACAGCCCAATCACAAGAACGGAGCCAAGAATGTTCGCCCTTCGCAAAACCCTGCTCCACGGCCGCCTCCCCGCGCCGCCGGCCGCCGCCGCCTCTAGGATCTCGTCCTTCTTCCGCTCCCTCTCCTCATCTCCTGGAGGCGAGGGAGGCGGGGACGAATGGGGCTCCTCCTGGTCCACCGGCATCACCAAGGACCACTTCGACGGGTCCGCCTCCGCCGTCGGGCGCCCCTCGCCCCACTCCCAGTCCGCCCCCATCTCCAAGGAGCTGGCTTCCGTCCGCACCATGGACGAGGAGGATGAGATCCTGCGCTCCGTGGATCGAGACAACAAGGAAGGGAAGGCGTTCGTGGAATCGTGGGACGGCCGGCTGCGGGAGACGTGCGAGCTTCTGAAGCAGGTCCGGGAGCCGGGATCCCGCGGCTCCTACCTCAAGGACTCGGAGAAGCAGGAGATGTACCGGCTGCACAAGGAGGACCCCGCGACCTACACCGTCGAGCGGCTCGCCAAGGACTTCCGCGTCATGCGGCAGCGCGTGCACGCCATCCTCTGGCTCAAGGAGATGGAGGAGGAGGAGGAGAGGAAGCAGGGCAAGCCGCTCGACGACTCCGTCGAGATCCTGCTAGACAGCTGCCCAGAGTACGTGCAGAGTTCCTTTTTGCTTCCTTCAGTTTTGTGTTCAAATAAGTAGATCACGAGTCGAAAATCTAGGGTTCTAACCCTCTGGTCTTCTATTTAAGAGATTATTATTGGGAAATCAATGCCAATAATAAATTGATTGGGCTGATTCTTAAGAGGTCTAGTTAATCCATGAATACTTCATGCAGTTTCTTCCTGAATATAAATGTTCAATGCTCTGGATCATGACAATTGGTAGTAACACTATGGCAAGCCTAGGTTAGAACCATGTGATTGGGAATGAACTGGGTGTATGGTTTTCAAACGAACGTTGCAGCTTAAACCTCTGCTACTCGAATGTTGTGACTATATATGGTTGAAGTGAGTCGAGGAATTCTTGTTGAGGGGATTAGAACGCGTTATGCTAGGTGTTTGTGTTGCAAATGTGCTAATGGAGTTGTTCCAGGATGAAGTTGGCTTAGTGTTATTTTGCAAGCAAAACAGTTGTTAACATCAAAATTCTTTTTCTTCTGAAAATATAGGTCTGTTTACCGATTAACTCAACATTACATGCATAAAGGCGAGGAAATGGGTAAATAGTGGGAAGTTGGTTTCATGATATGTACTCCCTTTGTTCACAATTATAAGTTGTTTTAACTTTTTTCTGAATCGTATGTATATAGACGCGTTTTAGTGTGTTTGCTCCACTCATTTCAGTCCGTATGTAGTCCATATTTAAATATCCAAAACATCTTATATGTATGAACGGTGGTAGTGCCAAATTGCACCTATACTTCATAAGTCCATATACATGGAGGTCACTGTTTACAAATTGTCTCTTACTATGGGATCGGAAGGTTATG
The DNA here is from genome assembly GCA_950022295.1 of Bromus sterilis. Taxonomy (NCBI): domain Eukaryota; kingdom Viridiplantae; phylum Streptophyta; class Magnoliopsida; order Poales; family Poaceae; genus Bromus; species Bromus sterilis. Next base: position 352,929,336 of record OX465597.1, read on the forward strand.
CTTGAAATTGCACTGATTACTCCATATCTGATTCTTCTTTTGGTTTCTAGGTTTTTCAATTCCCATGACAGGGAATTTCATGTGGCATCTCTTCCATATAAACCTGACTTCAAAGTTATGCCCGAAGGCTGGGATGGCACAACAAGAGATCCTGATGAGGTCCTGTATGAGATTTCAATGAAGGAAGACCAGATGTTATATGAGGAATTTGTTCAGCGCTTGGAGTTCAACAAGAAAAAGGTAAAGCATATTACATTTTCTTCACTCCCTTTTATCATATTTGCTGAAAGAGAATGGGCATATGGTTATTTTTATCTTGTAGTCCAGTACAAACTCCTGCAGTGGACTTATACATAGCAAATTGCGTATGGTCATGCTGTTCTGTTAGGTCTTTTGTACTCCAGTACAAATTCCTGCAGTCAGGTTGTAGTGACTTGTTAGACTCCATAATAATGGCTTGGAAAGGTTGATTGTTGTGGGGACAGTGGAGTACTGGAGTTTGTGCATAGGAAATCTCCCTTCATGTCAAGTTCTGTGGACAGGGGATGATGGGAAATGGAAACAGTCTTTCTGTAGCAAGTTTTCCACTGGTCATCTACCTCATGCTTCATTGCTCATTGGTTTGCAGGTGGCAGGGGAGGTGAAGTGCCACAAATACAGCAGACGACGACCAGACGATGGATGGGCCTACATGGTCGAGAAGCTTGGGCCACAGGGAAGGCGTGGTTCAGGTGGGGGCTGGAAGTTCATGAGTTTGCCTGATGGATCAAGCCGCCCACTGAACGACACGGAGAAGATGTATGTGAAGAGGGAGACTCCGAAGCGGCGGAGGAGGATCATCGCTCCTTACAAGTAAACAGGAATGATGCCCTCTGCTTGTTATAATGCAAGTTTTATGACATTCTCCAGGGAAAGCAGAAACGCTAGAGATTGTAACCGCCGAGCATCGGTCATGTTTCCCTGCGGCGTAGGCGGCTTTTGTTTTGTTTTGTTTTGTTGCAGCGGAGGTGGTTCAGTGTATTCTTCTTGTCATTTGTAACAAGTTCCATTCCCCACTTTAGGCAGATGATGAATAATACCACCTTTGAACCGCTGGCGTGTCTCCGTCTCCGAGCAAACACACTTTGTCTTTTGTCTCTGAGCATTTCCAGGCAAACACACTTTGTCTTTGTGGATCAAACATTTCATAATATCAGCTTTAGTTTTCTGTTCACGGCGAGTAGTGGGACTTAGAATAACCTACTAGCTAGTTGGACTGAATGGCTAATAGACATCTTTGATGTGGAGAGAGACATTTGTTTGACACTGGTGCTTGGACTTTCAAGCTCGCCATCTGCAATGGATAGCGACAAGTGCGATTGAATAACTTTATCATCTTCGCTGATTAAGCGAGGCGGGATATGCAAGAGCTGCTCACCAACCTTGTGTCTCTATATTAACCATGCTTAGCACGAGGCTGAGGCGACCCACTGAAATCGTCCTGGTAGGCGTGTTAGGTAAAGTAACACTTGCTTTGCTTGATGGTGTAATGGTGTGCTTTAGTGCAAGTTTTTTTGAGAGAATCGCCTTTCTCCTCAGCTTCTTTCAGAATCTAGAATTCTGATTTGTTTTACAATCCTAGCTAATTAGACCCTTACTAGATAGGATTGTAAACAAAATATATAAAATGAAGATTTTGGAAGAAGCTAATAAGGGGGTCGATTATGAGAGAATCGGCTAAAAGAACCAGCCCTCAAAATGCGTTGTCCATGATCTGGAATTCTTTGCATCGAGCCACCGTGCCGACCAACTGTAGTAGTAGTAGATGCACGTAGGCCTTTATTTTGAACAAGTCATAAAATATATTTTACATTATCTAAAAAAATTGAATTTTTTTATAAATACATATACACATATAACATATGTGCAAATTTTCATATCATTATACTTTCACATGTGGCGTATAAAAAAAAGACAAGTATTTGATTTTAAATGAGCCTTTTTGTTGTTGGGTTTGGGAAGAAATTTTGTTTTTTTTGTGCAGACTGCATATTACAATATTTTCGAACGAAACTTGACATGTTCATGTGGAATACATATAAGTTTTCACAGAAAAAAAATTAAATTTTTTCAAAATTTTAAATATTTTTTACGATTTTTTTAAAATAAAAGGTTACTACAACAAAGCTAACCCAGCAGAACCCCGTCAAAAGAAGAAAACTAACCCAGAAGAAAATAATCATACGTAACAGAAACCCTTTTTTAGCCTAATCAATGACACAACACTTGGTCTTGGGTACGTTGCGTCCAAAACACAAACGCGTAAAGAGTGAAGTGATCGCTACCATGCTTAGCCCCGTTTTCTATCAGTTGGTTATGGATTTTATTTGGGATGGTGAAACGGAGGTGAGATGGATCCATCAGCAAAAGTATGATTTCTGCTTGCGCTATCATGTCTGGTCAGGTGAGCTTGGCAACCATCCTCATCAAAAAAAAAAAAAAAAAAAAGATGAACTTGGCGACAGGAATACAGAGGTACAGCCACCGAGCTGAGACAAGAGTATTTGTTTCAGGGCGCCGCGGCCGTTGCTTTGCCGAATCGGTGTCTATCCAATAGCATTTTTTTCGGGTGAAAGAGAGTTTTATTCCATGATCACAGAATTACAATTTGCTACAACTTCTGTTGAAATAAAGGAAGAGCCCGTTGCAACCAACAGGCGGTGCTACGGGCAGTACGAGCATAAATAGTTACACATTGTGCAACCTTGTATTGAGCTCTATCGATTTTCAAAGGTACAATCTCACTCTCCAGGGCAAGCTTCTTGATCTCCGTAACCAGATGGACGTGCGCAGATTTGTCCCAGTTCGTGTTGTTCATTGTGGATAAAGCTTCCATAGAGTTCGATTTGTATGATAATCGGCATATTAGACCATTTCAGAGCTAATGACATATTCCCTCCATTTCATAATATAGTGTGCCCGTGTTTATTGAGATTTAAGTTTGACTAAAAATTAGATCAACAAAACCAACTGTGGCCGGAAAAAAAATTATACCATTAAATTCATATTCAAAAGAAGTTTTCAATGGTATAATTTTTACTTCCGCTGCAGTTGATCTTGTTGGTCTAATTTATGGTCAAACTGGAATCTCGATAAGCATAGGCGCACTACATTATGTATAGGAGGGAGTACTATTATTGAGTACATGTGTGGTTATAGAATCTGTGCCTCACATGGGCCATTCTATACATACTATTATTGGGTGTTTTTTGGTGCATGGGAAGCAAACCAGGCAGTCTCATAGTAAAACCGAAAAGTTCTATATTCACGAAAACGGAAAGTTCCATTTCCATGTCTGTTTCTTGGAAAACACTGTTTCGTTTTTGTTTCCATTTCCACATAAAAATTCCACTTTCATTTCCGTTTTGCAAAATTCCATTTCCGTTTTCATATTTCCTTTTCATTTCCGTTTTTCCTCCGGAGAAGCGAAAAGTTTCCACTCCATTTTCATCCCTAGCACCGGTGATTAAAAATATTACTGGCGTTAGTAACCCATGCCAGCTGTACATAGGCCTGTCTGTGGCGTTCTAAAAACCGCAACGCCATAGACATTGTTTTTTACACGTATAAAAGAATGGCCTAATTTTAAATACCAGTAGAAGATTTATATACATTAACACAAAGTAGCTACATTAAACAAAAGGAGCTTCATTAAACACAGTAGTTCATCAATCTCAACATAAACATAGTTTAACACTTAACATAAATATGTTCATCGATCGATCAAATTAAACTACCTAATTAACTACAGATGATATCTTTGATCTTGCGAAGTTTCTCATCCTTCTGAATATCGTTAATGACATTAGCGATGTTCATAGCAAAGAACTTCCTAGTTTCGGACTCGAGATGGTTCACATCTATCTCAAGTTTGGCCTTTACATTCTTGACCTCAAGAAGGTCATGAATGAGGTTGTCCATGTCCTCAACGAGCTCATCTCGCTCCTCCATTAGCTTGGTGGCATCTTGCTCTAGGATCTTGATGGTCTCCCAGCAAGACTTGATGATCCTCTTGAGAACCTCAACCTCCGCCAACTTGTCGTGGATATAGAACCAGTTTGCCTACAAATAAAGATAGCAATTAAATTTGTATCATGTGGTGCTCAACACATAGCAAATAGCATACATAATAATATGAGAGCTAGTCCTCACATTATTGGCGGTGTTGCTACTAGCTTGGTCCTTCGCTAGAGCAACCCAAGCATCCATTTGCTACTGCATACCAAAAACATGAACAATTAGTTATACTAACCATATATGTATGTGACTACCCACATTAAGTACTTCCTACCTATACTAGTTATTGTTCAATACACCAAAATACATGAACTTTGCAATTAAGTACTTCCTACCTATACTAGTTATTGCTTGTTGCCTTCAACTAATTTAAATTCATATTGCTAAGTCATACATGTCCTTATTTCTAGGGAGTTTTATGAATCCTATATAGTTCAGTTTATACTTATCCATCTTGTGTGCACTATGCCATATTATATGTCTTTATCCATAACTGCTAGTGTATCTAGAGATATATGCATGTTATGGTTTTGTATTTCCTACACTTGAGCTATATGTTCTAATTCTTTTGGTGGCTATGGACAACACCTTATTTGTCTATGTTCTTCTCTTCTACTGATCTGGACAGATACTACACTGGTTTTCCTCTTGATGTTATGGCCTACACCTAGCCCAAGTGCAAGTGTGTGCTTGTGTACTATACTTAGCATATGACCTACTTGAGATACATGTTCTAATTCCTAAATCTGATTTTGAACAGATACTACAATTCTTCTCTTCTCTCCTAAATTTGAAAATGAACAGATGTTATGCTTGCTTTCCCCTCTCTTATAAACTTGCTAATAACAGATGATATACAACTAACTCAAAACATAGATTAAAAAATAAAATAAACCAACTAAAAATAGAAATTCCTAACAATTAACTAAACTAAACCCTAACAACTAACTAAAGTAGGCTTACAACTAACTACACTAAACCCTAACAACTAACTAAAGTAGGGTAACAACTAACTAAAAAAATTGAAAAATAAAATTGAAAAAGAACTAGAGGAGGGGGAGGGGGTAAGAGAGAAGTTTTGGATAGTACAAGGACGCCGTGTGAGTACGTGTATGTTTTAATCTAATTGTTGGCGTGGCATAGTTGGGCCCATGGCTCCGCCAACAATTATATTTACACTACAAATTTTCACATTTTTTCTCAAAAATACATTCACACCTACACATTTTCACACTTTTCTTAAAAATACATTTATTTTTATAAATATTATTTCATATTGTATTTATTTTCTAGATATATGTAATAAAACAAACTATATGAGGTTTTATACAAGAAAATAAGCATATATATAATAGGGTATTAGTATTAACAAGAAAAAATGAAAAAAACTTTGAAAAACTAATTATACAATTTTAATAATACACAAGAACAGGCATACATAATTTGAATCAATAAATTAGTGGGTTTTATAAAATTTTGATGGCATTCACATTTAAATAACGCCACCACAATATCACATATATATGGCGTGTCATCTTTTACCACACCAACAATATTTTTTTCTTTGTTCAGTACAGTTGGCTGAGCGTAGTGATAACGTTTTTTTATTTCAACGCCAGCAATTACCATATAGAGCTGGCGTACCAAAAAATGTCAACGCTAGTACTATTTGAGAAATAGTCCTCGCATTTTAAAAATTTGATGCACCAACAATTAAAGTTATAAACAACAAATAAACTAAACAAAACTAGAAAGTAAAGAGCAAAACGCTCCAAGCAAAGCACATAACATGTGAAGCAAATAAAATTATAGTGCGAAAAAGACAAACTGATAATTGTTGATGAAGAAGGGTGCCGGAGGCATCGCCAAGCCTAAGCTCTTGGCACCCCTGAATCTTCTTTCATCATCTCCCTTCGCAACACTTGAAAACTTCTTTCATACGAAACTTCTTATAAACTGATTAGAGCGGTTAGTGCCAATAAATAATTAAATTTTACTTGGGTACTATTGAAACACTCAAGTTAAACAATAGCTACTGTTTCCAAACATTGTTTGAAGGTTTTTGCAAAGAAAAACCAAAAACAAAGTGCCCAAATGATGAAAATGCAAAATAGGACAAAAATTTGGGGAAACCGGACTACATGTCAAACATAATTTTTCGGGGGCACTTCTGTAGCTCAAATAAAAAAACTCAAAACTGATGAAAGTTTCCCAATTGTATGGAGATTGCTGTGTAAAACATTCAGATCAAAAAGATGATGTGGTGATTTTTGACAATTTATTTACCGAAGCAAAAAAAATTGTTTTCTGGACAACATGTCACAACTTTTTGTTCCCTTATCATTAGAGGCCAAAACTTGGCAGTTGGCATAAAACTTAAAAATAAAGATACAATGATGTTGCTACAGTAGTAGCAAACATCAAGACCCACTAAAAATGAAAGTAAAAACATTTTGGGTTGCCTCTCAATAAGCGTTTTATTTTACGCCTTTTAGCTTGGCATGAAGCAAAAAGAATCAAGTTGCATCAATTGCACCATCATCAAGATCATCATAAGGTTCTTCAATAATGCAACTAGTCCTTTTAGGTGGACCTTCAAAAAAGGCCTTAGTACTAACACTCCTAGGAATAAAGGAAAAGGTAGTGATACTAATAGGAGGTCTGTTTTTAATTCTATTTAAGATGGGTACTTCCTCCATGGCTTTCACAGTTTCATTCACCTTGGCAATAGGCATATCAAATTTAGGTTGAGGGACCTTATGTACATAAGTGAACTTATGTCCCTTCTTCATCGGGGTCTCTACCTTTTTAGTTTTGATTGAGGCTAAAGTTGTTCCTAAAGCATCAATCACTTTCTCAATCTTATCAATCCTAGAAGGATCGTCTTCCTTGGATTTAAGGGTCTCCAAAGTTTTTTTACCTTATCTATGGAGCTATCAAGTCTATTCAATTTTTCTTGAATCCTACGATCTACTTCATTTATCTTAACCATACTTGGCATATCTCTTTCTATATTTTCATGTTTACTCATAATGTGCGCTAGAGTGATCTCATTCTTTGTGTTAGCAATAGGGGGAACTCCAACTAGATTTTCCATAACATTAAGAGCCTCCCAAATGGGCGCTTCGAAGAAGTTACCACTTATTGCTTTATCTAATATAGCCATATTCCATGAAGTAATCCCAACATAAAAGTTTCTAAGAAGGATAGTGGTGGATTGCTTCTTGGTAGCTCTATCTTGAGAATCATTAATTCTATACCAAGCATCTTTCAAACTCTCACCGCCTCTTTGTTTGAAGGTGAGGACTATTGCCTCGGGTGCAACACCGAAGGAAAAAGAACTAGACATACCGGCTAACAAAAGGAACAAACTTAAGAACAAGGTAAAAAAAATCCTTTGGATATAAGACACACAAGCAAAGATAAAAATTGTAAAGTAAACTAACAGGATTAAAAAGCGAAGTTAAAGGGTAGTGTGCAAATCCCCTATCTTGGAGCTTGGAATTAATCCCCGAAAACGGCATCAGAAATTTGCTTGATGGGTGTAGATAACACCTCCTTGTTGGTTACCCCAAGTGGAAGGTTATGATGTAGATAGCAAAAAAATTCGTTGGTGAAGATACCAAGGTTATCAATCCAGTAGGATTCCAGAGACAACAATTAGGTGGCAACAACGTCAAAAATATGGCACGTAACTTGACGGCTTCCGCATACCTACACACAAGACATAAGTAACATTGCTCCCAACGAGTACAAAGATGTTGTCAATCTCTCCGGCCTTGCTGTTTACAAAGGGTCAAACGCAAATGGGTAATAATGATAATGCAACTAAAGGAAAAGTAAAGCGGTAAATAAAAGCGGCGTAAACTTATGATGAGGATATGGACCGGGGTACCATGGTGCTCACTAGTAGTGTGTCTCTCCCAAAATACAATAAAACAGTTATGTTGGGTGAACAAATTACAACTAGGAAATTGCCAGAATTATAAATGCACCGCAATGCTAATTATGCTAAAGAGAGTAGAAGGCTCAATCTTATGGGCATTACACCAAGACAAGTAGATCGTTTATTCATCAGCATCTACTTACTAATCATCTACCTTGAGATATGTATCCATAACATCTCTCTAGTATTAAGTTGCGAGCCACAACTAATATTGTGAACTCAAAGCAACGGGCAACTACATTAACACTCTATTTGTAATTTAAGCAATCCTTCTGACACACAGTCATATAAACAATGTTGTTTTACCCCCTAATGGCAACATCACATTTCCTAGTCCCATGTTTCTGTCACTCAAGCCGGACATCAGAAGACATGAACCCATTATCTAGCATAACGCTCCATCCTTGAGTTACAATCTACTACTTGGCCAAAGCAACAAACTCTAACGAAGAACATGCATGACTGCTCAAGAACACAAATATTTTACTTGCACAAACTGAACATAATCTCATAATCCATCGGATCTCAGCAAACACAACATAACAACATAGGAATCATAACATATATGCCTTGATCATGATAGGAAGCTCACAAGGTCTAAATAGTTCAACCACAAGATTAGAGATAAGACATCTACTAGCTTGCTGCCATGGACCCATGATACAAGGTGGAACTACTCACGGAGCATCCCAGAGGCAATCATGGTGATGGAGGAGCCTTCCGGAGATCAATCCTCTCTCCGGCGGGGTGCCAGGATAGGAACTTCTGCTGATCCCGATCTCGGAATCGCGGCGTCGGCGGAACAGAGGTGAAAATCGCGTAACGGAGTCCTCCTCGAGGGTTTCAGGAATAAGATGTAAATATTGGCCAAAGGGGGCCTCGGGGTGGCCCCACCTGGCCGCGCCAGGAGGTCGCCTGGCTAGGGGGTGGACCCCTCTGGCTCTCCTTCGGAATTCTGGAGTCTTCAGTCAAAATATAATTTTGGGATTTTTCTGGATTTTTTCGAGCATTTTGATTTATCAGCTATTTTCTGCATTGCACGAACAAAAATAGACAAAAGCTGGCACTGGACACTAGGTTAATAGGTTAGTCCCAAATATATTGCAAATGATCTGAAAGTGCATCAAAACATATAACAATATCACCAAGAAAAGCATGGAGCAAGCAAAAGTTATGGATACGTTTGAGACATATCAACGAGCCCATATTTTTTTACTCCAATCAATTAACCTCTTAGTAAGTCTAGCTTGGACGGTCTGGAAACATCCTTTATGCATCCTCCCTTCAGGGACCGGTAACCCAAGGTATTTGGGATCAAACAATTACTGGGTAATCATTAGTATATTCTTTACCTCCACCGAATTAACCTCTACGCATTGCTCGAAAAAAGAATGGAACACTTTGATGGATTAATCAACTGTCCTGTAGCCGTTGCGAATTTTTAACAATGGTAGCTTGATCAGAATATGCACGAAAAAATAGGAGTGAACCATCGGCAAACAAGAGATGAGATGAGATAGGGGAGCCTCCTGAAAAGTTTCCACCGGGATAAGCCTATGATCCATCGTGGCCTTGCTCAATAAAGCAGATAGAGCATCAACAACAAATAGAAACAAGAATGGGGATAGAGGATCACCTTGTCGGAGAACTCTTGATGGAGAAAATTGCTCCAAAAGCTTGTCATTAATTTTTACTGAGTATCTCACAGAAGTAACACATTCCATGATTAAGAAGACCCATCGTAATGTAAAATCTCACTTCAAAAGGACCCTTCAAAGGAAGGTCCAATCCACCCGATCATATGCCTAGAGAGGTCCGGTTTATAAGCATAATACGAGCGATCATCATCGAAGAGGGACTCAATAAAATGAACACACCCAAACACAATAATGGTATTATCCGTGATTAGCCGTCCAAGAATAAAATCACTCTAGTGAGGAGATATGAAATCATCCAAAAGGGGGTGCAACCTATTCCCCAGACATTTGAACACAATCTTGTATAAGACATTACATAAGCTTATAACATAATAAGCGATGTATGAAGAAGTTAGAAGGCAACATTAGGAGAAATCACATGTTAACACAAGAAGAAATCATTTTTTGCGGTAATATATGAAATGAATTACATGGAAAATTTATCCGCAATACCCTTTTCCGCTTTTGAATTAAACATCACATGTGAAATAGCTCAATGCTCATTATGGCAACCCGAGGACACTCCACTTTAAGATGTTGTTATTGTTTTATTTAAATTTTTGCTCGTGTTAGCAAAAATTTTGCCGACATAAGAGGTTGTATCCATGCTCCTAATTGTCATTGTGTACGTCATCACATCATTATCCACACATTTTTTTATTTTTGCAGATTATCGGTACAAATAATACAAGGAAAACTAGCATGACAACTTTTTTTTATCGACGACCCATTTAAAACTATATGAAACTTTATTTGACAAATGTAGTAGTTTATGCATGGAAAATCCTTCAGAATACACATGGTAACTATATTAGTTTACATATGGCAATTGTAACATTTTTCATGGAAATTATACGATACAACAGTCGGTAATTATTTTTTGTGTACAATACTAAAAGTTCAACGCTTTTGTTGAGAACACACACTTTTTCCTTTACAAGTTGCACAACTTCGTTCATTTTTTTTCTCAAATTCAATGCATATGGTTCATGTTATAGTCTTTGTTTTCTATTTTTCAATGTTCAGCTTGGAGTGACTTACCGACAGTAGACCTTGACAGCACGCCCCCCATTGTCATCTGATTCCATGCGCCAGATCATGTACATTTATTATTTCTTTGTAAGTTTCAGTTCATTCATCTATTTTTTTTTCTTTCTTATGGAATTTATTTGGTAGTGATCTAATACACTGCTACATATATTCTTCTCTTTGCTATTTCCATGTTTCATACCTTGAAATGTTTATGTCACTCCATGTTGATGGTTGATGGTTTCTTCTGTTGTAATTTTCCATGGAAATCCGTAGGGTGTAGTTGTTTCCACACCTATAACTTCATATATTTGCAGCAGCGAAAGCAACAGTCTAGATGAAATTAAATCCTCATAGTCTTGTTCATCCCACATGCGTGAGCTCATTGATCTGCGCAAGCATGCACTAGACCTTTCTCTTGTATCCATTTGGTTTGTTGGGTGTTTTTCAATTATACAATCATGAAGACATACCCTTTTAGTTACCAGATCTTCATTTTAGGCAGCGGAACTTTCATTCCAACAAAAAAGTGCGTATGGTAAATCATGTGCACGGAACATGGCAAGAACAGATAATATAACATGCAACCATAGATGGTATTTTTTCACAACAAATGTGCATGGCAATTTTGGTTCCAACAAGCATGTTTTTTCCCTACACAACATGAATGAAAAACATATTTAATATGTCATGGCAACTAACTATGCACAAACATGACAAGTTTTTTCAATTTATAACAGTTTGTTTGTTTGGTGTAGTGCCAAAACATCATGGCAACATGGCAAAGGTAACATGGCAAATTATTTTCCCATATCAACTTTTTTTTGTATCATTTTGATTAAATGCAACCAGATTTTACATTTTTGCCAACAAATTTTGATCTGTCAATTGGTTTTCTAACAGGGGATGGAAAAATATGTAAAATGACATGGCAAAAGACATCCATAGCGCATTGTTTTCTCTCATACAAAATATGAATGGAAATTTAGTAAACATGGCATGGCAACTAACTTTGTACAAACATGGTGTAACAACCCAGATTTCACAAAAATTAAAAATTTTGTTTTCGGTGTGAATTGTTTGATTGTCTAATTTATTTGCGGTGTTTGCATCCCCGATTTATCGATCTGCGATTATTTTTTCCCCTCTTATCTCGTACCGGACGGAGACCGACCCTTGCCACCCTGATAATCGACCTTTGCGACACCGGATTTCACCCGATCACCGTCGCGAAAGTCGCACGAGACCAGCCGCAACCATTGAAACGAAAAAACCCTGATGGCGCGAGAGTTGACGGGTGTAGTCTTCTCGCCCTTCGTTGGTGAGCCCCAAGTGGAAGGCGTGATGTAGCACAACAGCAAATTTCGCTCAGTAAAGATACCAAGGTTTGTCTCCAGTAGGACTCCAGAGATGATAAGTAGGTGTCAGCGGCGCAACTGACGCGGACCTGCACACAGACACAAATAACTTTGTTCCCAACGAAGTTCAGAGAGGTTGTCAATCTCTCCGGTCTTGTTGTTCACAAAGGATCAAACACAAGGGATAATGATAGCAACTGAAATTAAAAGCAGAAAAGTAAATGAGCGTGGAAACAGTAATGAGGATATGGACCGGGATACGTGATGTTCACTAGTGATGTCTCTCTCCCAAAAGACGATAAAACTTCTATGCGAGGTAAACAAATTACAGAAGGGCAATTGACATGATTATGAACGCTCTGCAATGCTAACTATGCTACAAAATAAAGGAAGAGGCTCAAAAGCACGGGCAGTACGCCAAAATAAGTAGAACGAAATCCAACTGCATCTACTACTAATCATCCACCTTGAGATATCTATCCAGAACATCTCGCTGGTATTAAGTTGCGAGCCCCACCCAAAGTGTAAACCCAAAGCAACAGACAACTGCATTAAAAAGCACTTTGCGTAAAGTAAACAATCCTTGCAACCGCGGTTACAAGCACCGTTGTTTTCCCCCTTGTGGCAACAACACATCCCCTAGACTCATGTTTCTGTCACTCAAGCTTGTCATCGGGGGGCATGAACCCACAATCGAGCATAACATTCCCTCTTGGGGTTACTACCTACTACTTGGCCAAAGCAATAAACAACAACGGAGAACATGCAAGAATTACTTAGGAACAAAAATATAAGAGATAAAAACCAAATATATTACTCAATCACAATCTGAACATAATCTCATAATCCATCAGATCCCATCAAACTCAGCATAGCAACAGCAGAAAGATTACAAAAGTGCCTCGATCATGTAGGGCAGCTCACGCGGTCTAAACCATGAAGAACAAAGAGGGGAGGAGAACATCACATAGCTACCGATCACGGACCCATGGTCCAAGGAAAACTACTCACGAGACATTCGGGGAGCATCCATGGTGGAGAGGAGACTCCCGGAGGTCGGTCCTCCCTCCGGAAGGGTGCCGGGAAGAGGTCTTCTGGTGCTCCCGATCTCAGAAGTGCGACGGAGGCGGAACAGAGGAGAGATCGGGAAAAGGGTTCTCTCTTCGAAAGTTTCCCGTGACGGAGAATATATAGGCGAAGGGGGGCAGCCAGAGGTGGACCAAGGGCCCTAGGGGGCCCCCTTGGCGCGGCCAGGGGTGGGGCCGCGCCGGGTGGCCGCCTGGGCCACCCCTGGATCCCCTCTGGACCCACTCGGGCTCTTCGCGAAGCTTCCTGTACGCTGATTTTTCCTATATTTTTCCCGGAATTTTTCTGGCACTTTTTATATGGGGGAAAACTGAAATAGAAAAACAGCAGAAAACAGGAACTGGCACTGTGGTGCAGTGAGTTCATAGGTTAGTCAAAATATGATCAAAAGTGTATGAAAGTGTATCTAGATCATAGCAATATCACACAAAACATGAATGGAGCAAGCAGAAATTATAGATACGTTTTGGACGTATCAACATCCCCAAGCTTAATTCCTGCTCGTCCTCGAGTAGGTAAATGATAACGACATAATTTCTGTGGTGACATGCTAGCAACCATATAAGAACTTTGAAAAGTAAAGCAATCAAGGTTAGATGCTCAATTCAAGTCATAACATGCAAGAGTCTATATTAGCATTGAAACAAGTAACAAAAGAACATTAGGTGCAAGAGCTCTCGCTGTCCGTGACTCGAATGTCTCCAAATGGTGTTTGCGTGCAAGAAGGGGGATAGGGAATATGAGAAAAACAATTTATTTGTTGAGAACTCAATCTACTAAAGTTTCACACTTGGTCTTTGTCTGAAATCTTATCTTGACTCGTCCCCAGACCACTAGTCAGGTACGAGTCAATTTGATCCACTCCTTTTTCAATATTTTGAGCACTCATGCAATGGATTAGCGTAAGCATGAGAGTTGACACTTAGGATGGCAAAGAGAGAAGTGCGGAGGAGGAAGACAAAAAGAATGAGAAAGGCTCACATCAATGAGGACAATCATAGGCAAGAGATGCCAAATGATAGATATGATGTGAGGAGTAGGGATTGCCATGCAACGGATGCACATACGAGCTAGGAAGCTCTCCAATGGAACTAGTGGGGGTGCATCTAACTTGCTCGCTCATGAAGACCTAGAGCTCGTTTGAGGAGGCTCATCCTTGGAATATGCAAGCCAAGTTCTATAGTGTGAAGGTCCCCACATAGCTATATGCATAATGATCATCTCTATGGAGTACAAGGATATAAAGGGAGTACTAGTGTGGATCTCTCAAAAGGATAGTAGTGTTGCCCCTTTCTCTCTTTTTATTTCTTTTTCTCTTTTTTCTCTTTTTTCTATTTTTTTGTGGCCTCAATGGCTCTTTCTATTCAACTCTCATTTGTCCTCTTTGGGATCTTTTATTGTGTCCACTTTGGGATCTTTTCCTCACTTAAGGGCAACAATCTATTTTACAAGAAGGTAAAGGAGATCTTTCACACTTTACAAGGTACTCAAAATCATAAAGAAGATGTAACTATCATGATGTATGCAATGTATGTCACTGCCAGTGTAGCAGGAACATGTATGACATGAAGATCAAGTCATGAAGAGGTGGATGTTGCATGGCAATATATCTCGGAAAGGCTATGGAAATGCCTTGATAGGTAGGTATGGTGGATGTTTTGAGGAAAGATATAAGGAGGTTTATGATGACAGAGCGTATCATGCCAAGGGTTTGGATGTACCGGCGAAGGTGGACACCAACTCTCGGAGTGAGAAGAAGGCAATGCACGACACGGGAGAGGCTAGCAAAATATGGGAAGGTGGAAGTGTCAACTTTCAATACTTACATTAGTCTGAAGAACTCATGCACTTATTATCGGTAACTCTCAATCTAAAAAGGAGGTTCACAAAGAGACAAGTACCCCGAGGAGGAGTGTATGGGGGTTTGGTTATCCTTGCGCATTCTCGACTCATGGTACGTGAGTGTTCTCTAATATTCGATCCCTCCAAAGATTAGTGATCCATCTAGTAGCTAGAGTCTAGTTTTGTAGGTTTTGAAAATACACACGGATTGCCCAAAATACGACACCTATCACTAATAGGCTAGAGCTCTTGACACCAAAAGTTCAAACATTACTCACAACAATACCTCAAAACTATTGCAAGTTACTACTAGAATTAAATAGCAACCTCAATTACCTACTTTCAAGACAAGACACAACTCAGTGCAACAACCAACTCTCGTTAACAAGATAAACATGAAAACTAAAAAGAGTTCCATCAACAAACTAAACAAAATCCAAGGCTCTTGCTAAAGACAAACTAAGACTAAGACTAAACATGGCAGCAGCTACGAAAAGATAAAGAACACACAACAGCAAAAAGATAAGCAGGAAAAATCCTATGATGTGTTCTAGATTTTGAAAGTGGAGCGTGTTTATCTCCCACACAAAGTAAGACGGGATCTAACTTGTTATGAACAGCAAGCAAAGCTAAAGAAAACTAAAAAAAAACTAAGAGCGAGACGCTCCAAGCATAGCACATAACGCATGAAGTGATAAAAATATAGTGAGACGAAGGACGAACTGATGATTGTTGATGGAGAAGGGGATGCACGGGGGCATCCCCAAGCTTAGATGCTTGAGTCTCCTTGAATATTTATTGGGGATGCATGGGGGCATCCCCAGGCTTGAGCGCTTGACACTCCTGGATCTTCTTTCATCATCTTCCATCGCACACTTGAAAACTCCCTTCATACATAACTCGTCATAAGCTGATTAGAGAGGTTAGTACCCTTAATATAATAATATTTCCCCACTGGATATAAAGATATTCTTGAAGAGCTACTGTTTATCAAGAGTGCCAAAAAGTTTTTGCAAAGAAAAAGCAAGCTTAAGGTTTGGAAAAGTTAGGAGAGACAAAACGTAGCAGAATCTGTGAAAAACAGAACAGCAGGTAGTAAAGAATTTTTTAGGGGCACTTATACAACTCAAATCAAAAAACTCAGAACATACGGAAGTTTCACAATTATATAGAGCACGATTTCAAAAAAATTCAGATCAAAAAGATGATCTGGTGATTTGATTCGAATTTTTCTGTCAAGGGACAGAATCTGTTTTCTGGACAGGACGTCACAACTTTTGCTTCCCTTATCATAAGAGGCTATAACTTGGCACAAAGCTGAAAAATAAAGATACAATGATGTTGCTACAGTAGTAACAAACATCAAGACATAACAAAAAGCAAAAAGAAACCTAAATTCGTTGCGGGCTGCCTCCCGAAAGCGCTTTCTTTTATGCCTTTAAGCTAGGCATAATGCAAAAGAAGAATCAAGTTTTATCAAGAGAAAGAGAATAACTAGCCCGTGTAACGGACTCAAAAGGTAACTTGATTTTCTTTCTATGGAAGTTTTCCATCCCCTTTTTGAATGGGAATTGGAATTTTATATTCCCCTCTGTCATGTCAATAACCGCACCAACGGTGCGAAGAAAAGGACGTCCCAAAATAATTGGACACAAAGGTTCACACTCTATATCCATAACAATAAAATCAACGGGAACATAGTTGTCATTGACAATGATAAGAACATCGTCGATCTTCGCCAAAGGTTTATTTAAGGAAGAATCAACAAGACGAACACCAAAAGAACAAGGCTCAAAGGGCTTCAATTCAAACATATCAAATATTCTTTTGGGCATAACGGAGGTACTAGCTCCAACATCACATAAGGCGTAGAAAGAGAAGTTATTTAATTTAATTTTGATCATAGGGTCCCAACCATCATCTATCTTCCTAGGTATGGAGGCTTCTACTCTAAGATTCTCCTCCCTAGCTTTGATGAGAGCATTTGTGATATGCTCCGTGAAAGCAAGATTAAGTGTGCTAGTGTGGGGGTCTCTAGACATTTTGTGTAGCAAGCTAATAACTTCTGAGAGGGTGCAACTATCAAAATCAATATCACTACTATCAAAGGTGGTAGTAGTGTCGTCTAGGCTCACTTGTTTGAAACCCTCTATGTTCATAGGAGTTTCTTCATCTTTGGTTGAGGTATTAGCATCACCATTAATAGGTCCAACGGGACTAGGAGTGCATTGGGTGCTAATAGTTTGGGTGTCCTCAACAATTTGGATAGTGGCAACTGTGTGGTGTGTAGAAAGGCTCTTAATTCTATCCTCTTCCTCTTTTTCTCGAGCCCACCTTTCTTTAAGTTTAGCCATCATCCTAATATTTTCATTAATTTGTAATTGGATAACATTAATAGGAGTGGCCTTATTCTCCTCAAGGGGAGAGGTTCTAATTTTAAGCATCTCAATATCAAGGTCTAAGCTTTCTACCTTCAAAGAGAGATTATCTAATTTAGCTAATTTGTCCTCTACATTTTTGTTGAAGGCTTTTTGGGTAGTGATGAAGTCTCTAAACATGTTTTCCAATTCAGAAGAGGGGTTCTTGTTGCTAGGGTAGGTGTTGTTGTTCCCATAGTTGGATGGAAACGGTCTAGGATTGCTAGAAAAATTACCCCTATAAGCATTGTTGTTGAAGTTGTTTCTAGCAATAAAGTTCACATCTACTTGTTCTTGGGCAACCAAAGAATTTAAAGGGACATCATGAGGATCAATAGAGGGTTTCTTAGTAAGTAGAGACATAATTAAGTCAACTTTTTGATTTAGGGAGGTAACTTCCTCGACAGAGTTTACCTTCCTACCTGTTGGAGCGCGTTCGGTGTGCCATTGGGAATAATTGGTTATCATCTCATCGAGAAGCTTCGTGGCAGCACCAAGTGTAGTTGACATAAAGGTTCCTCCCGCGGCCGAATCTAACAGGTTCCGCGAGGTAAAGTTCAAGCCTGCATAAAAAGTCTGGATAACCATCCAGGTAGTCAAACCATGTGTAGGGCATTTCTTAACAAGAGATTTCATTCGTTCCCAAACTTGGGCAACGTGTTCATTATCCAATTGCTTAAAATTCATAATGTTACTCCTTAATTGGATAATTTTAGCAGGTGGGTAGTACTTCCCTATAAAAGCATCTTTGCACTTATCCCAAGAATCTATGCTATTCCTAGGCAAAGATTGAAACCAGATTTTAGCGTCTCCCCTTAAAGAGAAAGGAAAGAGCTTGAGCTTAACAATGTCACCTTCTACTTCTTTATACTTTTGCATATCACATAATTCAACAAAATTGTTCAAGTGTAAAGCAGCATCATCTCCAATACCAGAGAATTGATCTCTCATAACAAGGTTTAGCAAGGCAGGTTTAATTTCATAAGAGGTAGCTGAAGTGGCAAGTGTGGCAATGGGGGTGCAGATAAAGTCTTGGTTGTTGTGACTAGTGAAGTCACACAACTTGGTGTTTTCAGTGGAACCCATAGCAGCAGCAAGTGTGGCAGACTTTTTTGTGATTTTTGATAAAAGACACAAAGATAAAAACTGAAAGGTAAACTAACAAGACTAAAAAACAAAGTTAAAGGGTAGTGTGCAACTCCCCTATCTTAGCACTCGGAGTCCCCGGCAACGGCGCCAGAAATTTGCTTGATGGCGCGAGAGTTGACGGGTGTAGTATTCTGGCCCTTCGTTGGTGAGCCCCAAGTGGAAGGTGTGATGTAGCACAACAACAAATTTCCCTCAGTAAAGATACCAAGGTTTGTCTCCAGTAGGACTCCAGAGATGATAAGTAGGTGTCAGCGGCACAACTGACGCGGACCTGCACACAGACACAAATAACTTTGTTCCCAACGAAGTTCAGAGAGGTTGTCAATCTCTCCGGTCTTGTTGTTCACAAAGGATCAAACACAAGGGATAATGATAGCAACTGAAAGTAAAAGCAGAAAAGTAAATGAGCGTGGAAACAGTAACGAGGATATGGACCGGGATACGTGATGTTCACTAGTGATGTCTCTCTCCCAAAAGACGATAAAACTGCTATGCGAGGTAAACAAATTACAGAAGGGCAATTGACAGGATTATGAACGCACTGCAATGCTAGCTATGCTACAAAAGAAAGGAAGAGGCTCAAAAGCACGGGCAGTACGCCAAAATAAGTAGACCGAAATCCAACTGCATCAAATACTAATCATCCACCTTGAGATATCTATCCAGAACATCTCGCTGGTATTAAGTTGCGAGCCCCACCCAAAGTGTAAACCCAAAGCAACAGACAACTGCATTAAAAAGCACTTTGCGTAAAGTAAACAATCCTTGCAACCGCGGTTACAAGCACCGTTGTTTTCCCCCTTGTGGCAACAACACATCCCCTAGACTCATGTTTCTGTCACTCAAGCGTGTCATCGGGGGGCACGAACCCACAATCGAGCATAACGTTCCCTCTTGGGGTTAATACCTACTACTTGGCCAAAGCAATAAACAGCAACGGAGAACATGCAAGAATTACTTAGGAACAAAAATATAAGAGATAAAAACCAAATATATTACTCAATCATAATCTGAACATAATCTCATAATCCATAAGATCCCATCAAACTCAGCATAGCAACAACAGAAAGATTACAAAAGCGCCTCGATCATGTAGGGCAGCTCACGAGGTCTAAACCATGAAGAACAAAGAGGGGAGGAGAACATCACATAGCTACTGATCACGGACCCATGGTCCAAGGAAAACTACTCACGAGACATCCGGGGAGCATCCATGGTGGAGAGGAGACTCTCGGAGGTTGGTCCTCCCTTCGGCAGGGTGCCGGGAAGAGGTCTTCTGGTGCTCCCGATCTCGGAAGCGCGGCGGCGGCGGAACAGAGGAGAGATCACGAAAAAGGGTTCTCTCTTTGGAAGTTTCCCATGACGGAGAATATATAGGCGAAGGGGGGCAGCCAGAGGTGGACCAGGGGCCCCAGGCGCCCCCCTGGCGCGGCCAGGGGTGGGGCCGCACCGGGTGGCCGCCTGGGCCACCCCAGGCTCCCCTCTGGCCCCACTCGGGCTCTTCGGGAAGCTTCCTGTACGCTGAGTTTTCCTATATTTTTCCCGGATTTTTTCTGGCACTTTTTATATGGGGGAAAACTGAAATAGAAAAACAGCAGAAAACAGGAACTGGCACTGTGGTGCACTGAGTTAATAGGTTAGTCCAAATATGATCAAAAGTGTATGAAAGTGTATCTAGATCATAGCAATATCACACAAAACATGCATGGAGCAAGCAGAAATTATAGATACGTTTGGACGTATCAAACCCCGTTTAATAAGTAAACGAGATATTTTTATAGTGCGCCGGAAAGTGTTCTCGGAATGGTTCCAGCGCAAGGTGAACGCCTCCGGCTCGACGCGCTGATCGCGTAGTTCGAAGTTTTACCTGAATCGGAGGTCCTGCGGACCCCCGACGGTCAGAAACATGAGCACCGCGCGCGCGAGAGAAAAACCGGGGATGTTTTTGCAAACTGCCAGCCACCTGGGCTATATAAAGACCACCACACTTCCACCTCTTTCTAGGGTTTCCCTAGCCAAAAAATTGCTGTCACCCCCTGTAAAATTCTAGATCTTGCAAAATTAACCCCCAGATCCGAAACCCTAGCTCCTGACCGTTCCTGGCCGTTGATCTACGAGATGGAGGGCTCTCAGGCCTCCGACCGCAGCTCCAGGGGTTCCGGGCCCCGCAGGGCCACGATATGGGCCTGGACCCCGCCTCACCGCCTCCCGAGCGCCGCCTGCACCGTGGAGGCACCGTCGCCGACTAGCCGGAGCCGCACAGTGCCCGGTCGCCTCGTT
Source organism: Bromus sterilis (assembly GCA_950022295.1). Lineage (NCBI taxonomy): Eukaryota > Viridiplantae > Streptophyta > Magnoliopsida > Poales > Poaceae > Bromus > Bromus sterilis. Next base: position 352,950,196 of record OX465597.1, read on the forward strand.
CCCCCTCGCCGCACCCTCTCCTTCCTTCTCCTCTCGCCTCACTCCTCCCTCTCGTCTTCTCTCGCGCAGGGACCTGTAGCCGGTGCCGCCGCTGCCATGGGATTCGGCCTCCACCGCCTCGCCTCGCAGCCTGTGCCGCCCCCTCGCCAAAGCCGGCGAACCGCGCCGCCGCCGCGGCCACGCTCGACCTGAACGGGAGCAACCGCCGCTGCCTCGTCCAGACGGGCCAGCCTCCTCCCTGCGGCCCACCTCTGCGGCCCATGACGCCCCGAGGCCTAGCCGACCAGTTCTGGCCCGGGCTGGCAAGCCTCCTGTAACACCCTCAGATGCCTGTAATAGTAATCATCATCACTGTTGACTATCACTGTTTGTTAATCACTATTATCCCCTGTCCTTAATCAAACTTTGCTTCTGCTCTTTTCAAACCATGCTGGTTGGTAATCATAACACAAAGCCCAATGCATTTTGCTCATCATGAAACCAAACCCTAGTTGAAACTACCTCAAATGGAAATTAAAACAAAAGTGCTCAAATAAAGTTGTTCCAAAAATCATGGAACTATTTTTGTAAATTGCCTAAAATCAGTACAACCATGTTGGAACAACTTTGGTAATTTTTGAAGTTGCAGGAAACTCTAAACAATTCAAACAGTAGGTTAAAACCCCTACTTTGGGCATTTAATAATTAAAAGAAATACCTAATGATTTTATTTTACTACAAAAACTTTTGTGGCACCTTAGTAATATGTAAACCTAATTTACAAACCCTAATAACCTTTTTCAAAAATACCTAGGTTAGCAAAACAAATACAAAGTACAGAAAACAAAAAGGAAAATAAAAACAGAAACAAAGCAACTAATCTACGCCCAGGGCGATGGCCCAGCCCACCCCGGCCCGTCTTCCACCTCCCACCTGCCCCCATCCCATCGGCCACCTGCTCGACGCCATGCCGCCGCCGTGGCCGTCTCTGCCACTGGAGCCCCCCCTCCCTCACCTGCTCCCTGCGACCGGGGAGGCGCTAAGGCCAACCCCAGCAGCTCCCTGGACACGCCCCCCTCCATTCCCCTCCTCCTCCTCTCGCCATCGCCAGGGAAACATCCGCCCGAGCTCGCCGTCGCCATGAACGCGCCCACTCGCGGCCGGCAAGCTCCCTAGCCCTCGAAGCCGTGTCCACCGGGTGCGCCGTCGTCGACTACGTCGACTACTGCGACGAATTCAAGCCGGGAGCACTCCCTCGCGTCGCCCGCGTCATCGTTCCCCATTCCGGCCGCCGTGATCCCGCCGTCGATTCCGGCCTCGTCGAGCCTCCCCGAGCCCACTGCCTCCCACTACGTGCTCACGGTGAGTGTGGCCACCACCTCCAACTCCCCGCTTCGCATCCCTCTCGCCGTAGCTCGAGTCGCCATTGGGACCCGAGCGCTGCCTCCGCCATTGCCGACGGCGAGCTTCACTCCGGCCACCCCCGACGACGCCACCACTTGGAATCGACGCGGCGCTGTCTTCCGGTTCTAACGCACCAGATCCCATGGCGAACGGTGCCCCCTAGCCCGATTCCGACCCCCTCCCGTGGCCTCCGCCGTGCTGGACACGCCGGCGTTTAGCCGCCGGTGCCCCCTGACGTGGCACCCCTGGGTCAACCCCCCCTGGGTCGCTGCCAGTGGACCCCCTGGTCCCAGTTGACTGGGTTGACCAGTCAACTGTGCTGACTGGGCAACCCCAGTCACTGACAGGTGGGTCCCCCTGGAATAATTAAACTAAATGATTTAGATTAATCAGATAATTAAAATTGAGTCACTGACATGTGGGTCCAGGGGTATTTTCTAATTTAATTAAGTGTTTTATAAATAACAGAGGCTGACATGTGGGTCCCACATGTCAGCACTGTTCTGGATAATGTTGTGGATAATGTTTTGGATAATGTTTAAATGAATAATAAAAGAAATCCAGAAAATCATTTAAATTGATTTAAACTTCGAAATTCAATAACTTTTAAACCATAACTCGGATTCAAAAACTTTATACATGAAAATTGATCAGAAAAATATAACGAATACGAATACGCTATCCGTATGTCTACCACCCCCCTCTAACACAACGAACATCGAACCCTCCCCCTCCGGACCGGCGGTCCGATAAACTGTCCGGTACTGTTAGAGTGCCCGGATGAATTTATTCCGAACACGAAAGTTGTTCGGAATGGATCAAATAGCACGGATACACCCCCTTATGTTGTTCCGATAACCACGACACCTCCGGCTTGATACTTCCCCCTCCGGACACCCTGTCCGGTAATCACCCGGAGCCGGTAGTTCATCCTCAGATGAATTCCCGCTCCGAGCATATTGCATTGCACTGCGTTAGAACACCGATAACATTTCATCTATCATGTCATGCATATGTTTGTATATTATTGCTGTGTATTTACTGCTTCCCCCCCCCTTAATCTTCGGTAGACCCCGCTGCTGCCGTCGACTACACCGCTGCTGAGTATGACTACTTCGTCGACGACCCTACTACTACCGTCGAGCTTGCAGGCAAGCAGAGCCATTCTCTTCCCCAGATATCGCCTATCTTTCCGTACATTTCTTGCACTAGGCATTGTTACTGCTGCTGCTACGTTTACAATCCTATTCAATTGCATAGCCTGATTTTTGTCGCCCTTTGATGTGCCTTCCTTATCCTATGCTGCCTATTATTATTATTATGCCTTATTCAGCAGTGAGCCCTGCGCATTGTTAGCTAGGATTAGATAGAGGGCCGTGGTCACTCAGGGGAGTGAACGCGGATACAAATATTATAACTGCATAGGTACGGTACAATGCAGACACCGCCACAGGCCCTACCTGGGTTATGCCTAGTCACCTCAAGTGTGAGCTATCAAGGAGTAATCTTTGTACTCCACTCGAGGCTGACTTTGTCTTACCGCCATAGGGTTTTGAGTAACGGTTGTCCTAAAGGTAAGCAGTCGGGCGACCCAACGGTGCCCGCGAGAGGTATTGCGACGGGACGACAGGGAGGGCACGACCAGTGTACCGGTGTGCTTGGCCCCTGATCGTTGGCCGCGAGAGTTACCAAACCACGAAAGTCGAGCTCCTCCAGGAGCACACGCGAGACAAGGTAAGGAGACGATTCACCTTGTTGGTAACCGCAGTGACTTGGTGGGACGACAGGGCAGGCACCGATGTACTGGTGGTCCTGGCTGTTGTCGTTGTCCGCGGGCCGGTTAAGTCGAGGCAACGATAACGGTTGTCACGCAGGTTAATAAAAATGTTAAATGGTTCAGTGAATGTCTTGAGTTGGCTATATGCCATGTACGCACTACCTACCCGTGGGATTACGAGTATGGGCTCCTCTGCTTCTTAGTGTCGTCCGAGGACTCTTCAGACGTCAGCAGTACCGCGGGCTGATTGCCGGGAAGTGGTGTTGTCTTATTTTCCGCGGCGTGTGATTTGTATTTGCTTTGATTTAACTTCACCGGCCAGTCACGCACCGTGCAGGAGTACGTTTGGGTTGGGGTCCAAGGCCCGGCGTACTTAGGATTTAGACCGGCGGATGACCTCTCTGTTGAGTTTGAAAGATGGGCTAGGAAGTGTCGGATAGCCTCGGTGGAGCGTTCCCTGACAAGGTTCCCGCCACCCTGGAGATCCGTGCGTGTAGTGTAACACAAGTGCACCCCTGCAGGGAAGATTGATCTATCGATAGCCGTGTCCACGGTAACAGGACGCTTTATGCTGAAGCTGGATCTTACCACTAGAAACTATTATTATTAAACTGTATGGTTCCGGGTTTTCTTCCTCGCGGGGATGTCGAGGAGGTGAACTCGGAGGCATAGTTAATTATGATTACAACTTATTATTATACAATGCTGCAGCAACTTCTGCTGCATTGTTACTTTCATTTCTGTTATATAAACTGTTGGCTGATTCTTACCTCATGCTGCAAGACATCGTCGGAAGATGCTAGTCTTCGTTAGGCCTAGCTTCTTACCCTTGCTCTGTATTTCTGTCTTTCAGTCCACTATATACAGCCTCTTCTTTCCGTTGATACAATGCATAATGCTTAGTAGCGGACGTAAGACTCGCGGGTATAATAGATACTCACCTGCTTTGTTTCCTTTACTGTTTTGCCTGATCGGCCGCTGCAGCCGACGTTGGAGCCCAGGAGCAGGAGTACCCCGGAGGCGCCTACTACGACGTCGAGTTCCCCGTCGACCAGGAGTAGTTCGGTGGATCCCAGGCAGGAGGCCTCGCCTTTTCGTTCTGTATCTCTGATGTGGTTTGTGCTAGCCTTCTTAAGGCAAAACTTGACTAACTATGTCTGTACTCAGATATTATGACTTGTATGACTTATGTATTCGGGTCCGCGTGACCCCCTCTATTGTAATATATTTGTTTATCCTTTTGTGTTTAGTGTTGTGCTGTGATATTATCACCGTGGCACCCTAATCTCAGCCGTGTACCCTGTGTGTATGATTACTGTACACGAGTTGATTTTGGGGGCGTCACAAGTTGGTATCAGAGCCGACTGCCTGTAGGAAGCCACCCCACCACTACCTGGTCGAAGTTGAGTCTAGACTTTGAAAAACTATTTTGCTAACTTAATATTTGGCTTACGGTCCCACGTCGATGTCACTACGGTGGTATCTATGGTATTAGGATCTTTTTCTCCTTACCCATGCTCTGGGAATCTGCTCTCTTATCCTTGCTGGTAAGTTTTACAAAATCTGACATTAGGATCACGTTCTCTTGATTCCATCCGGCGTTTTTATGGTGCATCCCCCATTGATCGAGTCGTGTTGCAGGAGTCGTACGCCAGTTCCCAGACCGCGGATCCCATTCTCATTCTGGGCAAGCCGCGCGTTCTCTGGCATCAACTGCTGTGGCCAACAGTTTTCTTGCGGCGTGATTGACATAGTGGAATCTATGTTGCGTCGTGTAATCCTAACCGCGGTCTGCGCGCCGCCTAGAGAGTCTTTTTCCTTAATTTCTACGACGTTACGCTGCCCGATTTTCGATTGACTCTGTGTGCAAATGTGTATGTCTTATGTGACTACTCCTGCATATATCTACGCCTTCTTTTCGTTGTCGATTACATCAGGCTTAATTTCGGTATCTCGTTAAATTTTCATCGCTGAAATACCCATGTTAAATTCTAGCAGGATGGCTGGTCGTGGTCGTGGTCGTGGTCGTGGTCGTGCTGCCAACGACCCACCTCCGCCGCCGGATTATATGGCCGCGATGATGCAGCAGTTCGAGATGAACCGTCAGTTCATGCAGAATATCATGGCTCAGTTCCCTCAGCCGAATCAGAATGGGCACCACCATCAGCATGCCACCGTGACTCTGCACGACTTCACCCGCCTCAACCCCACTATGTTCCGCAACACTGTTCAGCCGCTGGATGCTGATGACTGGCTTCGCGACATCACTCACGAGCTGGAGTCTGCTAATGTCGATCCAGCCGACTATGTGAACTTTGCGTCTTATCATCTGAAGGGCGCCGCTGCTCAGTGGTGGAACACCCACAAGCGTTCACTGCCAGTCGGAGAAGTCATCACTTGGGATGAATTTCAGTCTGCTTTTCGCGGTCGCTACATTCCTCAGGGGATCATGGACCGTAAGGCGGAAGAATTCCGCAACCTCACTCAGGGCGACATGACTGTTGAAGCCTATCAGCGCGAGTTCCTTAACCTCTCTCGCTATGCGGAAGAAGAGATCGCCACTGATGCTCGCAGGCAGCAGAAGTTCCGTCGTGGCCTCAACCCAGAACTCAGGCTCGCTCTTGCCGTTCATGATTTCGCCAACTTCGCCACCATGGTGAACAAGGCTATCACTGTCGAGACTGCCCAGATGGAGCACAAGACCTCTCTGAAGCGTTATCGTGACGTTGGCTCATCTTCGGGCGTAACGCAGAAGCGTCGTATCTGGCTCCCTACCAGTTTGACCCACTCAGCTGCCCCTGCTCCAAGGCCGTCCTATGCTGCACCCCGTCTGCCTCCGCCACCACAGATGCCAAGAGCTCTGCCTGCACCACCCAATGCACCACCCCTTCGTCCTCAGGATGGATTATGCTTCACGTGCCGCCAACCTGGGCATTATTCCAGGGAGTGTCCCCAGAAACAGAAGCAACTGGTAGTTCACCCCGCTGGCCGCGGAAATGGTCGTGGCAACCACAGGACCCCCAACTATAATACTGGGTCTGCTGCTCATGCTCGTGGTCATGCTAACAACATCAATGTTGAAGAAGCTCAGCAACAACCCGCTACCGTGATGGGTACTCTTCTCGTTAATTCCGTACCTGCTACTGTTTTATTCGATACAGGAGCATCACATTCATTCTTGTCGGAAGCATTTGCATTGTCGCATAACTTTACGCTTAAGAATATGAACCCACCGATGGTTGTCCGCACCCCGATAGGCCATGCCCACACCTCCAAGATAGTTCCCGGAACCATTATTGAAATTGAAGGGATTGAATTCCTTGCTTCCCCCATCGTTCTGAAGTCTTCCACCATAGACCTCATTCTGGGAATGGATTGGTTGAAATCTCACGATGCCGCACTGTATTGTGGCACCAGCTCTGTCCGACTTTTACACCCCTCCGGCGAGATTGTTATCCACACCACCAGAGTAACCCGTAATGCTGAAACACAGATTTTTATGAGTAATGCTTTGAATGCCGCCCCCCTTGAAGGCATTGAGACCGTTCCAGTCGTTCGCGATTTTTCCGACGTCTTCCCAGAAGAACTGCCGGGGATACCCCCGATCAGGGAAGTTGAATTCGTCATCGACTTGAAGCCAGGCATTGTTCCTATTGCCAAGCGTCCTTACAAGATGCCGCCACATGAACTCCTTGAACTTAAGGAGGAAATCGACAAGGCACTTCAGAAAGGATTCATTCGCCCCAGTTCCTCAGCTTGGGGAGCACCTTCGCTCTTTGTCAAGAAGAGCGATGGGACAAACCGATTGGTCCAAGATTATCGGCCCATTAACCAAGCCACCATACAAAACAAATACCCACTTCCCCGGATCAACGATCTGTATGATCAACTTGCCGGATCCAAGGTGTTTTCTAAACTCGACTTGAGGTTGGGTTATCACCAAATTCGGGTCCGTGATGAGGACATTCCGAAGACTGCCTTCATTACTCGCTATGGTTCATACGAGTACACCGTCATGTCCTTTGGCTTAACCAATGCTCCAGCCACCTTCTCCAGATTGATGAATTATATTTTCATGGAGTACCTCGACCAGTTCGTCGTGGTTTATCTGGATGATATATTGATATATTCCAAGAATGAAGAAGAACATGCAGAACATCTTCGTCTTATACTGGAGAAGCTTCGGGAACACAAACTCTACGCTAAGTATTCTAAGTGTGAGTTCTGGCTTCCTGAAGTAACCTACCTTGGACATGTGATTTCCAAGGATGGCATTGCCGTCACCCCAGAACGTATCCAGGCTATTCTTGACTGGACTCCTCCCAAGACCGTCAAGCAAGTCCGCAGTTTCCTCGGACTCGCTAGCTATTGCCGCCGTTTCGTCGAGAATTTCTCCAAGATTGCCAGGCCTCTGACTAATCTGCTTCACAAAGGCGTCAAGTTTGAGTGGACAGATAAATGTCAAGAAATTTTTCAAGCCCTCAAGGACAAGCTAACTTCTCCCCCGGTGCTCGCTCCCCCTGATACTCAGAAGGACTTCGTGATATATTGCGACGCGTCTCGTCAAGGATTAGGCTGTGTCCTATTGCAAGAGCGCAAGGTGATTGCTTATGGCTCTCGTCAGTTGCGTGCTCACGAAGACAAATATCCAACACATGATCTCGAATTGGCAGCAGTAATTTATGCATTGAAGCTGTGGCGACATTACCTCGTTGGTAATCGTTGCGAGATCTACACCGACCACCAAAGCCTGAAATACTTGTTTACTCAGCACGACCTGAATCTCCGCCAACAAAGATGGCTCGAGATAATAGCCGATTTTAACATGGATATTCATTACACCCCTGGCAAAGCTAATGTGATGGCTGATGCCCTGAGCCGTAAAGCTTACTGTAGTGAACTTGAGGTTCAACTACAACAACCACCTCTGTATGAAGATTTTCAAAAGTTGAACCTCGAGATTGTTCCTCAAGGTTGTGCAAATAACCTGGTCATTGAACCGGATCTCGTCAAAAACGTCAAGTGTATACAGTTCTATGATGATTTCGTACACAAGATTAAGCGCGATATTGCCAATAGGAGACCCTCACCCTTCATTGATAGTAAGGGTGCGGCGTTCTACCAGAACCGTTTAGTGGTTACTCACAGCAAGGGCAGGCATGAGAACCTGGATATGACCCCGAAGGTCATGAAAGCGGCTCACGATACCCCGTTGTCCATTCATCCTGGAAGCACCAAGATGTACCAAGACATTCGTCAGCAATTCTGGTGGCCTAACATGAAGCAAGACATTGCCCGATATGTTTCTGAATGTGACGTTTGTCATCGCGTCAAGGGGGAACATCAAAAGCCCTCTGGAACTCTATAACCACCTGAAATCCCTGTATGGAAGTGGGACAAAGTTCAGATGGACTTCGTCACCGGTTTTCCCCGATCACAGAAAGGTAACGATGCTATCTTTGTCGTCATCGACCGGTTCTCCAAGGTTGCTCACTTTATACCCGTCAAGGAGAAGATCACGGCGGCTCAGTTAGCGGAATTATATATCGCCCAAATCGTGTCGCTCCACGGTATTCCGTTGGAGATCAGTTCAGATCGTGGCAGCCTTTTCACCTCAAGATATTGGCGGAGTTTCCAAGAAGCTCTGGGGACTACTCTGCATCTCGGCACCGCTTATCACCCCCAGTCACAGGGCCAAGTCGAACGCGTCAATCAAGTACTTGAAGATATGCTTCGAGCTTGTGTCATCTCCTTCGGCAAGAAATGGGAGGAATCTCTTCCATTTGCTGAATTCTCGTACAACAATAGCTACCACGCTAGTCTGAAGATGGCACCCTATGAAGTTCTCTATGGACGTAAGTGTCGGACCCCTCTGAGTTTGTCAGAAACTGGGGAACGTGCACTCATTGGCCCGGATATTATTCAGCAAGCTGAAGACCAAGTTCACGTCATCCGTGAACATTTGAAGGCCGCTCAGTCCCGCCAGAAGAGCAACTATGACCGCAAACACCGTGAAATGGAATATCAACCTGGTGAATACGCTTACCTTCGTGTCACTCCCATGAGGGGCACTCATCGCTTCGGTATCAAGGGCAAGTTGGCTCCTCGCTACATTGGCCCGTTCCGTATTCTTTCCAGGAGTGGACCCGTGGCATACCGGTTGGAATTGCCGCCGAACCTCTCCCAAGTCCACGATGTCTTCCATGTGTCGCAACTCCGTCGCTGCTTCAAGGATCCTATCCGCGAAGTGGAGCATGATATGATCGAGCTGCAACAAGACTTGACTTATCGAGAACATCCGAGCCGCATTCTCGATCAGTCTGAACGCCGAACCCGCAACAAGACCGTCAAGTTCCTCAAGGTTCAGTGGTCGAATCATTCTGAAGATGAAGCCACTTGGGAACGCGAAGATCGCCTTCGCGATGAATACCCCGATCTTTTCCTCGCTACCACTTAAATTCTCGGGACGAGAATTCTTGTAGTGGGGGAGATTTGTAACACCCTCAGATGCCTGTAACAGTAATCATCATCACTGTTGACTATCACTGTTTGTTAATCACTGTTATCCCCTGTCCTTAATCAAACTTTGCTTCTGCTCTTTTCAAACCATGCTGGTTGGTAATCATAACACAAAGCCCAATGCATTTTGCTCATCATGAAACCAAACCCTAGTTGAAACTACCTCAAATGGAAATTAAAACAAAAGTGCTCAAATAAAGTTGTTCCAAAAATCATGGAACTATTTTTGTAAATTGCCTAAAATCATTACAACCATGTTGGAACAACTCTGGTAATTTTTGAAGTTGCAGGAAACTCTAAACAATTCAAACAGTAGGTTAAAACCCCTACTTTGGGCATTTAATAATTAAAAGAAATACCTAATGATTTTATTTTACTACAAAAACTTTTTTGGCACCTTAGTAATATGTAAACCTAATTTACAAACCCTAATAACCTTTTTCAAAAATGCCTAAGTTAGCAAAAAAAATACAAAGTACAGAAAACAAAAAGGAAAATAAAAACAGAAACAAAGCAACTAATCTACGCCCAGGGCGATGGCCCAGCCCACCCCGGCCCGTCTTCCACCTCCCACCTGCCCCCATCCCATCGGTCACCTGCTCGACGCCATGCCGCCGCCGTGGCCGTCTCTGCCACTGGAGCCCCCCCTCCCTCACCTACTCCCTGCGACCGGGGAGGCGATAAGGCCAACCCCAGCAGCTCCCTGGACACGCCCCCCTCCATTCCCCTCCTCCTCTCGCCATCGCCAGGGAAAGATCCGCCCGAGATCGCCGTTGCCATGACCGCGCCCACTCGCGGCCGGCAAGCTCCCTAGCCCTTGAAGCCGTGTCCACCGGGTGCGCCGTCGTCGACTACGTCGACTACTGCGACGAATTCAAGCCGGGAGCACTCCCTCGCCTCGCCCGCGTCATCGTTCCCCATTCCGGCCGCCGTGATCCCGTCGTCGATTCCGGCCTCGTCGAGCCTCCCCGAGCCCACTGCCTCCCACTACGTGCTCACGGTGAGTGTGGCCACCACCTCCAACTCCCCGCTTCGCATCCCTCTCGCCGTAGCTCGAGTCGCCATTAGGACCCGAGCGCTGCCTCCGCCATTGCCGACGGCGAGCTTCACTCCGGCCACCCCCGACGGCGCCACCACTTGGAATCGACGCGGCGCTGTCTTCCGGTTCTAACGCACCAGATCCCATGGCGAACGGTGCCCCCTAGCCCGATTCCGACCCCCTCCCGTGGCCTCTGCCGTGCTGGACACGCCGGCGTTTAGCCGCCGGTGCCCCCTGACGTGGCACCCCTGGGTCAACCCCCCCTGGGTCGCTGCCAGTGGACCCCCTGGTCCCAGTTGACTGGGTTGACCAGTCAACTATGCTGACTGGGCAACCCCAGTCACTGACAGGTGGGTCCCCCTGGAATAATTAAACTAAATGATTTAGATTAATCAGATAATTAAAATTGAGTCACTGACATGTGGGTCCAGGGGTATTTTCTAATTTAATTAAGTGTTTTATAAATAACAGAGGCTGACATGTGGGTCCCACACGTCAGCACTGTTCTGGATAATGTTGTGGATAATGTTTTGGATAATGTTTAAATGAATAATAAAAGAAATCCAGAAAATCATTTTAATTGATTTAAACTTCGAAATTCAATAACTTTTAAACCGTAACTCGGATTCAAAAACTTTATACATGAAAATTGATCAGAAAAATATAACGAATACGAATACGCTATCCGTATGTCTACCACACCCCTCTAACACAACAAACATCGAACCCTCCCCCTCCGGACCGGCGGTCCGATAAACTGTCCGGTACTGTTAGAGTGCCCGGATGAATTTATTCCGAACACGAAAGTTGTTCGGAATGGATCAAATAGCACGGATACACCCCCCTTATGTTGTTCCGATAACCACGACATCTCCGGCTTGATCCTTCCCCCTCCGGACACCCTGTCCGGTAATCACCCGGAGCCGGTAGTTCATCCTCAGATGAATTCCCGCTCCGAGCATATTGCATTGCACTGCGTTAGAACACCGATAACATTTCATCTATCATGTCATGCATATGTTTGTATATTATTGCTGTGTATTTACTGCTTCCCCCCCCCTTAATCTTCGGTAGACCCCGCTGCTGCCGTCGACTACACCGCTGCTGAGTATGACTACTTCGTCGACGACCCTACTACTACCGTCGAGCTTGCAGGCAAGCAGAGCCATTCTCTTCCCCAGATATCGCCTATCTTTCCGTACATTTCTTGCACTAGGCATTGTTACTGCTGCTGCTACGTTTACAATCCTATTCAATTGCATAGCCTGATTTTTGTCGCCCTTTGATGTGCCTTCCTTATCCTATGCTGCCTATTATTATTATTATGCCTTATTCAGCAGTGAGCCCTGCGCATTGTTAGCTAGGATTAGATAGAGGGCCGTGGTCACTCAGGGGAGTGAACGCGGATACAAATATTATAACTGCATAGGTACGGTACAATGCAGACACCGCCACAGGCCCTACCTGGGTTATGCCTAGTCACCTCAAGTGTGAGCTATCAAGGAGTAATCTTTGTACTCCACTCGAGGCTGACTTTGTCTTACCGCCATAGGGTTTTGAGTAACGGTTGTCCTAAAGGTAAGCAGTCGGGCGACCCAACGGTGCCCGCGAGAGGTATTGCGACGGGACGACAGGGAGGGCACGACCAGTGTACCGGTGTGCTTGGCCCCTGATCGTTGGCCGCGAGAGTTACCAAACCACGAAAGTCGAGCTCCTCCAGGAGCACACGCGAGACAAGGTAAGGAGACGATTCACCTTGTTGGTAACCGCAGTGACTTGGTGGGATGACAGGGCAGGCACCGATGTACTGGTGGTCCTGGCTGTTGTCGTTGTCCGCGGGCCGGTTAAGTCGAGGCAACGATAACGGTTGTCACGCAGGTTAATAAAAATGTTAAATGGTTCAGTGAATGTCTTGAGTTGGCTATATGCCATGTACGCACTACCTACCCGTGGGATTACGAGTATGGGCTCCTCTGCTTCTTAGTGTCGTCCGAGGACTCTTCAGACGTCAGCAGTACCGCGGGCTGATTGCCGGGAAGTGGTGTTGTCTTATTTTCCGCGGCGTGTGATTTGTATTTGCTTTGATTTAACTTCACCGGCCAGTCACGCACCGTGCAGGAGTACGTTTGGGTTGGGGTCCAAGGCCCGGCGTACTTAGGATTTAGACCGGCGGATGACCTCTCTGTTGAGTTTGAAAGATGGGCTAGGAAGTGTCGGATAGCCTCGGTGGAGCGTTCCCTGACAAGGTTCCCGCCACCCTGGAGATCCGTGCGTGTAGTGTAACACAAGTGCACCCCTGCAGGGAAGATTGATCTATCGATAGCCGTGTCCACGGTAACAGGACGCTTTATGCTGAAGCTGGATCTTACCACTAGAAACTATTATTATTAAACTGTATGGTTCCGGGTTTTCTTCCTCGCGGGGATGTCGAGGAGGTGAACTCGGAGGCATAGTTAATTATGATTACAACTTATTATTATACAATGCTGCAGCAACTTCTGCTGCATTGTTACTTTCATTTCTGTTATATAAACTGTTGGCTGATTCTTACCTCATGCTGCAAGACATCGTCGGAAGATGCTAGTCTTCGTTAGACCTAGCTTCTTACCCTTGCTCTGTATTTCTGTCTTTCAGTCCACTATATACAGCCTCTTCTTTCCGTTGATACAATGCATAATGCTTAGTAGCGGACGTGAGACTTGCGGGTATACTAGATACTCACCTGCTTTATTTCCTTTACTGTTTTGCCTGATCGGCCGCTGCAGCCGACGTTGGAGCCCAGGAGCAGGAGTACCCCGGAGGCGCCTACTACGACGTCGAGTTCCCCGTCGACCAGGAGTAGTTCAGTGGATCCCAGGCAGGAGGCCTCGCCTTTTCGTTCTGTATCTCTGATGTGGTTTGTGCTAGCCTTCTTAAGGCAAAACTTGACTAACTATGTCTGTACTCAGATATTATGACTTGTATGACTTATGTATTCGGGTCCGCGTGACCCCCTCTATTGTAATATATTTGTTTATCCTTTTGTGTTTAGTGTTGTGCTGTGATATTATCACCGTGGCACCCTAATCTCAGCCGTGTACCCTGTGTGTATGATTACTGTACACGGGTTGATTTTGGGGGCGTCACACCTCCTCTCCAGGCCGAGATGGGCCCTAGAGCCCATGGTGAGCCTCGAGCCCGATTTCCTTTTTTTCCTAGAACCCTGCCTAGAACCCTAGAGTCTGGTAAAAATTTGTCTGTTGTCCTGTTTTGCAACGTTAATTCCCGTTGACTCGTAGGTCCAAATGAACTGATTCTTTTTTTGTTTGGTTGTGCTTTGCGTGCTCTAGAATTCATCTTTAGGAAGTTATTTATTTTGATGTCATCTTGAATATGTAATTGTGTGTCAAACAGGGCCACTCGTCGTTAATTGCAATCTGCTGCTGCTGCTGTTATTTAGTTCAAAGTTTTAGTGATGCTTGCGTCAAATCCACGAGGCCTATTGCATTGATTCTTTTTCCTATGTGTTAAGCATCATGTGTACTTCATTCCCATGCTATAACTTGTCATGTTTGGGTGCTTTAGCTATATTAAATCTTGCTCCAAAGTGGTGACTGTAAGTGCATCAAGTGCCCTCCCCTTGAGGTTTTGGAGTTTGATGACAAGACGGTTAAGGGACTGATGTGTTTGTGAGTATACACAGGAGAACAGTCCCTGATGAGGTGTTTAACCACCAATGTTGACCCCCTAAGATGTTGAGGAACATTGGAGAAATCGGTGCGTTTCCTGAAGAATGAAGTTGCGCGAAATCGTGAGGAATCAGGATCCTGAAGCGCTCGGTTGAAGCTGAAGTTGAGGACGATCCTGAGGACGTTCGCGCTGAAGACGAAGTTGAAGCGTAGTATTCGCTAAGACTTTTTATACTTCTTGAGTCGTAGGAGAACACCGCACTGTTGGAGGGGTTGAGGAAAATGAGTTCTGTATTTCTGATGAAGTGCTCAATTAGAATTCCTTAAGAAAACCCAGAGAGATATCTCCTGCAGTAGAAGTTCAGTTCCTCGGGTGTCTGAGACGTTGTTCTTCAGGACACTGAGGAATCTGTCTTCGGTTGAGGAGTCTGGAGACGCGAGTGCAGTTCTCCTGAAGAGAGAGAAATCTCCTGCAGTAGAAGTTCAGTTCCTCGGGTGTCTGAGACATTGTTATTCAGGACACTGAGGAATCTGTCTTCGGTTGAGGAGTCTGGAGACTGCGAGTGCAGTTCTCCTAAAGAGAGAGTAATCTCCTGCAGTAGAAGTTCAGTCCTCGTGTGTCTGAGACGTTGTTCTTCAGGACACTGAGGTAACTAACTTCGGTTGAGGAGTCTGGAAAGAGAATACTTTGACCGTGCCACGTGTTGCGTGGTGAGAGGCTAGAACTTGTCTAGAAACGGTCATTTCCGAGGGCATGAGAGTAATTGCATGCATGGGCATTTATGTCCTTTCACCTCGGGTTTCTCCGCGGCTATAAATAGCCACCCCCAGCCCCATTTGTGGGTTAGCTGCTCCGAGAGAAAAACTGACACTTGTCATTTGAGAGCAACCCACCTCTGAGGAAACTGAAGAACCTATGTGAGGAAAAGCACCAGCCTGAGTAGTTGAGCATTTCTGAGGAAGTCGGTTCGAGTGATCCGAAGCTTTTTACTCTTGAAGACTGTGATCTTCCAGCCGGTGTAGAAGTCTTCAGTCTGAGGAAGTCAAGATGAAATTGTGACTTCCCGGAGTGACTGAGTCTGTGAAGGTTTCGGGAGTCTACCTTGAAGACTCACCTGAGTTATTGGACAGAGTTTGAGGACTCTAGTTCAAGGAGAACAAGGTGAAGACTATGTCTTCTGAGTTGAATCTCAGCCTCTCCAACCAGACGTAGAGTTGTCACAACAACTTGAACTGGTCTACCAAACCAATGTATTCAACCTCTGGTGCTATCTCTTCAACCTCTTAAGCTTCAGTATTTGCTATGTTGACTTCTTATGCTTCAGCTCTCCCTCTGCTCTTTGGTTCATACTATGCATCTGAAGCACTTCTGCTTATCTGAATTGATTTATTTCGGTTGCGTTATGATGAGCTGCCCTAATGATTACATTCTGTGAAGTTTCATTTCTTCATGATTTTGGTTTATTTCTTCAGCCTAATGATTGCTTCAGTCTTGAAGAAAACCAAAATTTGGTAGTAAAATTGAAAATCTCCCATTCACCCCCTCTGGTCGATATATTGCACTTTCAATTGGTATCAGAGCAAGGTACTCCCTTGTTCTGTGTGATTCGGTTTAACCACCTGGAGTTTTAGTTATGTCGACCTCAGGTACAATGAGCGTTGCCTCAAACTGCCCCATCTTTGACGGGACAGACTACCCATACTGGAAGAACAAGATGAGGATACATCTTGAAGCCATTGACAAGGATCTGTGGAATATTGTTGATCAAGGCATTCCTGAAGCAAATCTGATGACTGCTCCTGAAGTTGTCAAGAATAACTGGCAGCTTGATGCAAAAGCTCGAAGCATCATTGGTGGTCATCTCAACAAGGCTCAGTTCAACCGTATCAGTGGTCTGGATACAACAAAGAAGATATGGACAAGACTGTCTAAAGTCAATGAAGGAGTCTCTGCTCAACGAGACTCACGGGTTGATACACTCCGCAGTTTCTTCAACAGGTTCAAGAGGCTGGACAATGAGCACGTGCAACAAACCTTTGACAGACTCACTGACATATCCAATGAACTTCAAGCACTGGGTGCCGCTGATATCACAGATCATGAAGTTGTGAAGAAACTACTGAGGTCACTGGATGACTCATTTGAGTTCCTATCGCTGATGATTCAAGAAAGGCCTGACTTCAAGACTCTGGATCCAGTGGACATTCTCGAGCGCCTCAATGCTCATGAACTGAAGCTCTCTGAAAAACGAGATTTGTACAGCTCCACGCCTAAGGTCCGCGCGCTAAAAGCTAGAGCACGAAGAGTGTCCTCTGATGAAGAGTCTGAGGCTGATAATGATGATCCTGAAACTCTTAGCCGTGAACTTGCTCTCCTCACTAGAAAGTTCCAAAGATTCACAAAGAAGAATCGCTTCGGAAATTCTTCAAGATCTTCCTCAAGAAAAAGCAAAGATGATGACTCTGTCGAAGCAAGAAAGAGAGTCTGCCACAAGTGCAAGAAACCTGGGCATTACATCGCTGAGTGTCCTCTATGGGAAAAGGAAGCTAGACTGAAGAAGAAGAAAGGGAAAGATGACAGTTCTGATGATAAGACAAAGAAGAAATCCTCAAGATCCTCAAAGTCTGCTAGATACAGGAATAGCAATTCCCATAAGGCTCGCGCATATCTCGGCAAAGAATTGGACTCGGAGGAATCTGGTTCCAACCCTGATGCTGAGGAAGAAGAATCTGAGGGTGTGGCCGGTCTGGCTCTTTCCACGTCGCTTGTCTCCAAATCAATCTTAAGTACTGAGGAATCTAGTCTATCACATGTTGATGATGAAGCTGAAGACACAACCCCTGCCTTCTGCTTCATGGCCAAGTCCTCCAAGTTATCTTCTTACTCATCATCAGATGATCCCTCTGATGAAGAACCTGATGAAAACTATGCTAAACTTGCTAAACTTGCATCTAAGCAACAACGTGCACTTGAAAAGATCCAGATCTCACTAAACAAGAGTGATGATATGTTGGTTGAGGAAATGACGAAGACTCAAAAGTTGACTGATGAATCAAAAATTCTTCAGTCAAAGTTTGATGACTTGTTCAATCGTCATGAGGCACTCCTTACCGATCATGAAAAGCTAGCTCATGAGTTCCTCATGAGGAAACAAGAACTTGAACGCGTAAGTATGTCTCATGACGATCTGAGGAAAGAAAATGATTCACTCCTCTCCCAACAGATCATCATGACACAAGAAGGATTTAATCCTCCCTGTTTAAAATGCATTGAACATGATCGTATCATCTCTGTGCCTAGTTCCTCAATGTCTTCAGACTCTGTTATTTCTATTGCCTCTGTGGTATCTAACCCCTCATCTGAGGATACCATAGACATTGCTGAAGAAAATGCTAGGTTGAAGAATCTACTGGAAACCGACATGTTCAAGAGCCTGAAAGGACATCAAACTCTTTGTGACATCCTCAAGAAATAGATCCTCAACAGGAACCCGAGTAAAGAAGGTGTCGCATTCACTCGGAAACTCAACCATGATGGGTCTTACTGGAAACCTGAACAATATCCAGAGACCACTTGGGTTCGGGAAAAGATGCCTCCTCCTGATCCCTATACCTTATCTGGTTATGATGCTGTTTCTTCTGATGTGATGATTGAGGCTTTTGACTCAAACTATAAACTGTTTAAGGATGTTAATGGTGAGGTATTTGCCAGATACATCAGAACTAACTGCAGGAACGGTCCTCCAGTCAAGCAGATCTGGGTTCAGAAGGACCTCATCACTAACCTTCCTGTGAATGCAGATGCAAATGAGCTGAGGTTATCATCTGAGGACGATACCTCAAAAGGAAATGATTATAATCATGTATCTGCTAACCATTTTGTTCACAGGGAAGCTCCTCATAAGAATGCTTATTCATTTGTTTATCCTGATGCCACCATCTCACACCCCATTAGGTCTCATCACCCTCATCAGTCCTCATGTGCCTCAAGACCACCCATTAAGATGTGGGTGGTTAAGAACTAATCATCCTTGCGGGGACATGTCCTGAGGCAATTACAAATTCTACATATCATATGCCCAGGACAACATCATTTGAGTCAGTTGAAGGATATTTATATTGTTTGGTTTCATAGAATCAATTCTGAGGAACATCCTGAGGAATTAATTCTGAGGAACCATAAAATCCTCAAACTGAGACTAGCTCATAACTTGCTGTATGAGATACTAATTATTTTGCAGGGAAAGACTGAATGGGTGATGGACAGTGGATGTACAAATCACATGACTGGTGACAGAAGCCTTCTTATGGAATCATCACTGAGTCCTTCAAAGAAAACCATCACCTTCGCTGATAAAGGTAAAAGTAAGGTATTGGGTCTCGGCAGAGTGGCTATCTCGCGATACCAACACATTGATAAAGTCATGCTTGTTGAATCACTTGGATACACCTTGATGTCTGTATCTATGCTCTGTGATCTTGATCTCGTTGTTGTCTTCGGAAAATATGGTTGTATTGTCTATATGGTTAGCGATAACTCCATTGTCTTCAGTGGAGTTAGGAAAGGTGATCTATATATTGTAGATTTTTCTGAAGGTCCTCAGGTTGCTACATGCCTCATGGCTCGAGCTTCTGAATGCTGGCTATGGCATCGAAGACTCGGCCACGCTGGAATGAGGAATCTCCAGAAGCTGGTACTGAAGAAACATGTCCTCGGAATTGAGGAAATCAGATTCACGAAGGACCGACTATGTGGTGCTTGCGAAGCTGGAAAGATGACCAAGGCCAAGCATCCTGCCAAGACCATCATGACTACTACAAGACCTCTGGAATTGCTTCACATGGATCTATTCGGTCCTCCAAAGTATTCAAGCTTTGGAGGTAATATGTATGGTCTTGTTATTGTTGATGACTTCTCACGATACACTTGGGTGCATTTTCTTCTCTATAATTCAGAAACCCCAGCCATCCTCAAGCGCTTCGTCCTGCGAGTCATGAACAACTACAACCTCAAGATCAAGCACATTCGACGCGACAACGGCACTGAGTTCAAGAACTTCGGTGTGGAAGAATTCCTCGATGACTCGGGAATCACTCATGAATTCTCTGCGCCTTACACTCCTCAGCAAAATGGAGTTGTTGAGAGGAAGAACAGAACCCTCATCGAGATGGCGCGCACGATGCTGGCTGAGTACAATACTCCACTCAAGTGGTGGGCTGAAGCAATCAACACTGCATGCCACATCGTCAATCGAGTGTATCTTCACAAGTTCTTCAATAAAACATCATACGAGTTAATGGTCGGTAAGAAACCCAATGTAAGTTACTTCAAGGTATTCGGTGCACCTTGCTGGATTCGTGATCCTCATCACCAGTCCAAATTTGCACCCAAAGCATGTGAGGGTTTCATGCTTGGTTATGGTATCAACTCGCACACCTACAGAGTCTTCAATATTAGTCATTATAAAAGTGTTGAGACTGTAGACGTGCGATTTGATGAATCTGATGGCTCCCAAAGAGAGCACCTGCCACATGATTTAGGTGAAGCACCACCTGAAGAACAGATCAAGAAGATGGGTGCTGGTGATATCATTCCTGTGGATCATCCTGAAGAAATCCACATACCTCCTGCTCCTGAAGAACATCCAAATCCTGATGCAAATAATCCTGATGACGATCCTGATCCTGAGGCTCCTGATACCCCTGAAGCACCTGAAGCTGATGCAAATGAATCTGACAGCAGTGACGAAGATGCACCTCAGGATCATCCTCCTCGACTTCCTCGTGTGGCAAATGAAGTTCAAGTGGACAGAATTCTCGCTAACGTCAACCTACCAGGTCCTCTTACTCGTGCAAGAGCTAATCGTATAGCTAACTTTTGTGGGCATTTCTCGTTTGTATCAATTTCAGAGCCCACCAAAGTCACCAAAGCATTCCAAGAAGCGGAATGGATTCAGGCAATGCAAGACAAACTTCTTCAGTTCAAACTGAATGATGTCTGGGAATTAGTGAAACGTCCTGATCCTCGAGTTCACAATGTCATCGGCACGAAGTGGATCTACCGCAACAAACTCGATGAAGATGGACAAGTCATCAGAAAAAAAGCTCGTCTCGTAGCTCAAGGATATACACAAGTCGAGGGGATCGACTTCGGTGAAACCTTCGCTCCTGTTGCTAGACTTGAGTCCATTCATATTATGCTTGCATTCGTTAACCATCATAATATCAAGTTATATCAAATGGATGTGAAAAGTGCTTTCCTCAATGGTAATATCGAGGAAGAAGTATATGTTGCTCAACCTCCAGGTTTTGAAGACGCAAAGAAACCTGATATGGTGTACAGATTGAAGAAAGCCCTCTATGGACTGAAGCAAGCCCCTCGGGCTTGGTATGACACACTAAGGGACTTCCTCATCAGCAAGGGTTTCAAATCTGGTTCCCTCGATCCAACTCTTTTCACAAAACGATATGATGATGCATTATTCATATGTCAAATTTATGTTGATGACATAATATTTGGATGCACTAACAAGAAATACAGTGAAGAATTTGCATTCTTGCTGAGTGAACAGTATCAGATGTCCATAATGGGCGAACTGAAGTTCTTCTTAGGGCTCCAAATTCGTCAACAACGCAACGTCATCTTCATCTCTCAGGAGAAGTACCTCAAGGAGTGCCTGAAGAAATTCGGGATGCAAGACTGCAAGGGCATCATGACACCGATGCCCACAAATGGACAACTTGGCCCTGATGAAAATGGCAAGGACTACGATCAAAAGGTATACCGCTCCATGATAGGTTCTCTGCTATATCTATGTGCATCTAGGCCTGATATAATGTTGAGCGTTTGCATGTGTGCCCGATTCCAAGTGGCACCTAAGGAATCGCATCACCAAGCGGTGAAACGAATTCTTCGATATTTGGCTCACACCCCGTCGCTAGGCTTATGGTATCCAAAAGGCACACAGCTGGATCTCGTCGGATACTCAGACTCAGATTATGCTGGAGATCGAGTGGATCAGAAGTCTACCTCAGGAACATGTCATTTCCTCGGACGTTCTCTAGTGTGTTGGTCATCGAAGAAGCAGAACTGCGTCTCCCTCTCCACTGCTGAAGCTGAATACATTGCTGCTGGTGCTAGCTGCTCACAGCTTCTTTGGATGAAGCAAACTCTGAAGGACTACGGCATCAACCTGAAGAATGTACCACTGCTATGTGACAATGAGAGCGCCATCAAGATCTCTCAGAATCCAGTACAACACTCGAGGACGAAGCATATTGAGATTCGGTATCACTTTCTTCGGGATCATGTATTGAAGGAAGATATCTCATCAGCCACGTGAAGACTGAAGACCAACTTGCTGATATATTCACTAAGCCTTTGGATAAGAAGCGATTTAGCACTCTGAGGTGTGAGCTAAATATCTTAGATTCCTCAAACGTCCAGTGAATGGACACACATCCTAACGCTTAAACAATATTGAAGAATCCTGATGTACAACACATGATGCGTCGTACTCCTCAAATCATGAGGAACTACCTTGCTAAGTGTGAAGAAATTAACGTGGAATTGACTCAAGATCCATACGACAATTGTATGGTATCAAGTGTCTCATTCCCTATAAGGTGGGTAGCGCCACCTCCCAAACACCCCAGGATTTGTTGTTCCTCAACCTCCTCAGGATTTGAAGTCTTCATTACTGATGATTACCGTGTTTGTCCTCAACAGCGTTCACCTATAGTTATTGTTTTTCAACTTTTTCTTCTTCATCTAGGTGAACGTGATCGGACCCGTCCCTCTGTGCTCACTTATCTAATCTGTCTATCTCATATGCGTTCATCCGGAACACATGTATTCCTCAGGCTGAGACCATTAGTCTTCATCATCAGCCTGAGACCATTTGTCTTCATCCTCAGCCCTTCTCCTCAAGTTCCTCAAATCACGGATTTTCTGTTACAACTGTCTTAAATTTGTTGTGATTTTACCGCACGTCGTGCTTATCCACCATTAAGATATCCACTGAGGATCCCAACAATCAGGGGCTATCTGGTCCACAAATTTCGCAACCCCTCAGCTTTCAACCCTCTATAAATAGCCATCTACCCCCCCCCCCCCCGGTCATTTCCCCCACCGCTCCTCTCCCTCTCGCGCCGCTGCCCTTGAGCTCCTCAAGCTCGTGTGCCAACGTCGCCGGAGTTCGCCGTCGCCGGGAACGAAGACTCGTTGTTCCTCAGCTTTCGCCTCAAGTCTGGTATGCTTATTCCTTAGTGGCTTCTTCCTCAGCGTATTATTCCTCAGTACTGTTGTGTCCTCAAGCCAGTTAATCCTCAACTGTACCGCTAGCTTTCTGAGACCTATACCTATGCTTCATTCCTTGTTTTCCTCAGCCTATTCCTCATGAACGCATATAGCCGTACCCCACTTCCCTCGCAACTTAATTCTGTCACAGGTACATGTCTGCTGAGGAATCGTATGGTTCTCATAGTCTCACTTCATTTGCAGCTTAGCTCGAACGTACAATTCCTCAGTCTCCTCAGCTGAAGAAAATGGCTCCTCGGCGTAAGCACACTGATACTGCTAGAGACCTACCTCCTGAGCTCTATGAGAAGCTGAAGACTCCCGAACGTGAAACTGCTGATGATCGTAAGAAAAGAGTCCAGAAGATCACAAGAGAATGGGCCAAGCATTGGGTGGCATATCAATGGCTTAATCCTCAACATGAGGAAATGTTTGCTGTCAATCCGCCACTGAAGACCTTGGGTATCAAGGCTCGACCTCCACCTGCACCAGGCATCATTCCTGATCCCACAACAATGCACACTCCTGAAGACGTTCCTGGTGCATATTCTCAATATCTCAAGCGCAGTCGTAGCCGTGTCAGGGATCTGGTTCGTGACATGACTGCATCAATACAGATTCCGCCTCAGGATCAGTCTCAACCCAGGCCACAACCTCAGCCTCAGCACCGCAAAAAGTCTGCTGGCATCAAGCCTTCCATGCAGTCCTCAACTAAGCCTCATGTTGTCGGTTCCTCATGTCAACGCACGGCTGGTGCTGCCCCCTCCTCAAGGATACGCACAGATGAATCTGGTAATGCTCCTGAGGCCTCCACCACAATGCCTCAGTCTCAGCTGAAGACCAAAACTGTTCTTCAACGCGGCCCATGCCCCTCACCGAAGAAAACTGCTATGCGTGGCGCCATTCATCATACTCCTCAAACATCTGATGATGAAGATGAATTTGAGGATTTGGCCGGCTTTGTCGCCACTGAAGCTGATAAGATTGAATATGTGCGTGTTGCGGCCAGACGCAAAGCTGAAGCAACGGGTTCAGAAATCCCGCTTCTCCTTAATCCCAAGAAGATCTTGGAGTACATTGAAATTTGGTCTGTCAAGCCTGACACTCCGCTTGATGATTTGGACATCCCTAAAGACATCAAGTTCTATGTTCAACAATTCCTCATAAATGAGATTCATCAACGTGATCTTCAGAAACAGTTGAAGGCCAAACTGAAGAAAGTCCTCAGTGACTTCAAGAAGAAACCTATCATTGAAGTTACTCCTCAGGAGTTTACTGAGCATCAATGTGAAGTTCAACGCCTCAACATTGAGTTCGCTGCCAACCGTACTTATATTGGAAAATCCAAGGAACGGATCTCACAACAGATGGCAAAGTTGATGAAGCTTCGACAGCCTGCTTCCTCAGTACCCACTGATGCCTCTGCCAAAAGCCTCAAGCGCCTGCCTGAAGCCCAACCCTCAACTCCACCTGCTGCGAAGAAGCCTACTGTTGAGGACCCCATTGATGCTACACCACTTTCCTCAGCTCCTCCGACAAAACAGGCCGCTGATACCACCGTTCTTATTACTGCTGCCTCAACTCCACCTCAAGATCCTCAGCGCAGCTTAATCGTCTTCACTCCACACCCTGCTGCAACACCCATTGTTCCAACTCCACCGTCCCCACCGCCACCGACTATCACTGAAGTTGAGGACATGGACGTCGACATCATGGATCATGGAACTCCTCGCGTTCATGATGAGGACTATGGGCTGACAAACTCACCAACTCATACCGTCTTCTCACCTGAGCCTCACTCCAACACCGTAACCGAGGTGCTTCCTGACACTTTTCTGCAGTCTGAAGACTCAGTTGGTGCATCGTCCTCAGCATCTGATGCTGATGAACCAGAAGCCTCAAGTGCACCAACAAATTCTGTTGCTGATACTGATGCTGCTGACACTACCAATGATGATCCTAAGCCCGATCCCCCCGCCGCTGAAACTGAAGCTGAAGCCGAGCACAGCACAAATGCTCCTCCTGAAGCAGAAAACAATACAAATTCTAATGCTGAAGCCTCAAAGGATGGCTCTGAAGACAAACATGCCACATCACCTCGTCTTCCCAAGGACCTCAACACATCTGTGCCTGAAACATCTGAAGCGGATCCGCCTCAGCCTCAAGCCTCTCTTCAGATTGAAGTGCCTCAAGCGCCTCCACCACCTCAAGGCCCAGTTCAAGCTCGGTCTTTCTGTCCGAAGCAGAAGCAACCATTCTTCCGTGACCTTGAAGCTGATGATACCCCAAGCTTCGATGCTACTGATTTCTTCAATGCCATGAGTTTCTTCCAAGAGGGGGTTCGCAATCCCTATCATTCTGCTCCACCTCGAAAGCTGCCGAGGTTCTGGATTGCCACTCAGAAGAACTATTATGCTTCAGTTCTCTATAAGCAAAACAAATTGTTTCCTCACAAGCATATTCCTCTAATGGATATGGAATCCCTTCCCTGCTTCAACAATGTGCTTCAGGATCTGCATCATGCCAAGCTGCTTCAGTTCTGCTCCGAATGCATCCACTGGAATGAAGAGCTTGTACTACAGTTTTATGAAACTTTGTATGTTTCAGGAGATCCTTTGGATATCAACACCTGGGTCCTCGAGTGGATGACTGAGCATCATCACTACACCATCACTGTTCCTGAAGCAATTGAAATTCTTGAGTTGCCTCAGTGCACTTTCCCAACTGCTTGCTCCTATGGGTCTCATGAAGCCTCAGGCCCCTGAAGCCCCAAGTCGCACAAAGTTTCCAGTTTCTGAGCTTATGTATCTGCCAAGTACATTGTATCAGATTCTGGCGAAGACCTTCTGCCCCATTAAAGGCTATGAATCCTCTGCTGAAGAAGTCATTGGCATCATGAAGAACATAATCCACAACCTCTGCATGTCTGGGCCAATCAACGTTCCTTACTTCTTCTTCAGAACTCTGGTTGATGCAGCACAGAATCCTCATATCCTGAAGCCATACACGCCATGGATCATGAAGCTCATCCGAGCCACGACTGGTATTGATTTTCAACCTGATCACCCGAATCATAGGACATATCTGCTGCCTGTCGAAGTGCTTCAGCATACGATTGCTTCAAATGATAAGGGCAAAGGAATATTCTATGAAGAAGTTCTCCCGACCAATTCCCTTGGTGGAAACATTCGTCATCCTCAGTCTCGAACTACTGATGAAACTAGAACACATGCCTCTACTGAGGACACGACTCAGGCTCGAGTGATGACAGACCGAGAGCTTCTGATTAGTCTTCATCAGAAGGTTGACCGAAATCATGGTTGGGTGAAGCGTTAGTTTACCGAAATCCTCAGCTACATGGCTCAGACGCATTCTTCAGTGAAGAAAGTGCATCAGTACACTCATCATACATATCAACATCTCGATGCCTTGATGAGAGAAGTAATCACCCCTGAAGACCTTGCCAAGCTAGAGCTTCAAAAGCCTCCGATTCCTGCAATCAGACCCCCGCGGCAATTCAGACGCTGCACAACTCCTCCTCCGGCCATGGATTCTTATTCATCAAACCAGGAGATGACTGCTGAAGAAGCTGAAGACACAGCTGCCTTCCCTCACACTGCAACGGATTGCCTCAGGCGTGACTCACCTCAGCCTTGAAGCATCTTCACAGGGGCGTTAGCTTCAGTTTTTCCTTTTTTGTTCATTTTATGACAAAGGGGGAGAAATCTGTTAGTCTTCAAGCGGATTTTAGTTATGGGGTTCTTCAGTTACAACTCTCGTTCTTCAGATTTTTTTTGTAACGAGTTGTAAACTGTTATTTTGGTGTTTGCCTGATACTATTCCTCAGTTACCTCATGCTATTTCTTCAATTTTATCATATATGCATGTGATTGTCTCTGCAAACACCTTTCTCAGTGCGTTGTTTCAATTCCTCAAACACTTCATAACATGCACTGCTACAAAAATGCATGGATATAGGGGGAGCTCCTCATATACCTCAAAATTCTTTAGATATTAAACATTCTTCAACTTATATGCATATCCTCAGGGGGAGCTTCATTATATCCAGCTTAATGATAAAAATGTTCTTCAAAGTTTTTATTCTTCAAACTCATAATTTTATTCCCGTTGAAGCTTAACCTGATTGTCATCAAATCACCAAAAAGGGGGAGATTGTAAGTGCATCAAGTGCCCTCCCCTTGAGGTTTTGGAGTTTGATGACAAAACGGTTAAGGGACTGATGTGTTTGTGAGTATACACAGGAGAACAGTCCCTGATGAGGTGTTTAACCACCAATGTTGACCCCCCAAGATGTTGAGGAACATTGGAGAAATCGGTGCGTTTCCTGAAGAATGAAGTTGCGCGAAATCTTGAGGAATCAGGATCCTGAAGCGTTCGGTTGAAGCTGAAGCTGAGGACGATCCTGAGGACGTTCACGCTGAAGATGAAGTTGAAGCGCAGTCTTCGCTAAGACTTTTTATAGTTCTTGAGTCGTAGGAGAACATCGCACTGTTGGAGGGGTTGAGGAAAATGAGTTCTGTATTTTTGAGGAAGTGCTCAATTAGAATTCCTGAAGAAAACCCAGAGAGAAATCTCTTGCAGTAGAAGTTCAGTTCCTCGGGTGTCTGAGACGTTGTTCTTCAGGACACTTAGGAATCTGTCTTCGGTTGAGGAGTCTAGAGATTGCGAGTGCAGTTCTCCTGAAGAGAGAGAAATCTCCTGTAGTAGAAGTTCAGTTCCTCGGGTGTCTGAGACGTTGTTCTTCAGGACACTGAGGAATCTGTCTTCGGTTGAGGAGTCTGGAGACTGCGAGTGCAGTTCTCCTGAAGAGAGAGTAATCTCCTGCAGTAGAAGTTCAGTCCTCGTGTGTCTGAGACGTTGTTCTTCAGGACACTGAGGTAACTAACTTCGGTTGAGGAGTCTGGAGAGAGAATACTTTGACCGTGCCATGTGTTGCGTGGTGAGAGGCTAGAACTTGTCTAGCAACGGTCATTTCCGAGGGCATGAGAGTAATTGCATGCATGGGTATTTATGTCCTTTCACCTCGGGTTGCTCCGCGGCTATAAATAGCCACCCCCAGCCCCATTTGTGGGTTGGCTGCTCCGAGAGAAAAACTGTCACTTGTCATTTGAGAGCAACCCACCTCTGAGGAAACTGAAGAACCTATGTGAGGAAAACCACCAGCCTGAGTAGTTGAGCATTTCTGAGGAAGTCGGTTCGAGTGATCCGAAGCTTTTTACTCTTGAAGACTGTGATCTTCCAGCCGGTGTAGAAGTCTTCAGTCTGAGGAAGTCAAGATGAAATTGTGACTTCCCGGAGTGACTGAGTCTGTGAAGGTTCAGGGAGTCTACCTTGAAGACTCACCTGAGTTATTGGACAGAGTTTGAGGACTCTAGTTCAAGGAGAACAAGGTGAAGACTATGTCTTCTGAGTTGAATGTCAGCCTCTCCAACCAGACGTAGAGTTGTCACAACAACTTGAACTGGTCTACCAAACCAATGTCTTCAACCTCTGGTGCTATCTCTTCAACCTCTTAAGCTTCAGTATTTGCTATGTTGACTTCTTATGCTTCAGCTCTCCCTCTGCTCTTTGTCTTCATACTATGCATCTGAAGCACTTCTGGTTATCTGAATTGATTTATTTCGGTTGCGTTATGATGAGCTTCCCTAATGATTACATTCTGTGAAGTTTCATTTCTTCATGATTTTGGTTACTTCTTCAGCCTCATGATTGCTTCAGTCTTGAAGAAAACCAAAATTTGGTAGTAAAATTGAAAATCTCCCATTCACCCCCCTCTGGTCGATATATTGCACTTTCAGTGACCTTGCAGTTAATGTGCTCCTGTAGCTGAAAACTGTTAACTAGTTGCAACTTCGGGCGACGGTTGCGTCGCAACAGTTTATCGGAATTGAGTGATTCTTTTTGCATACTGTTAAGCATCATGTATACTTTCATTATAGTATTGCATTGTCATGATATGCTTGCTGGTCATCTAGTTGTTGAGCTCCAAAGTTGTTATGCTGCTGTTTTTGACAACCACCTCTGTTTTTCTCTAAGTCTGTAACTTTCCGATGCCGTGTTGCATGCTTAATATCTTTTGATCTGTGATGCCTATGACCTTGATTCTTGTTTGTACCAGATCACCATCATGTCTAGTTCATGCCTATATATTGCAATGTCATGTTGCTGCACTTTTGCATATAGTTTTGCTCCTGTTTATACAGCATGAAAATAACAGTTTATGCTTGTTTTCCTGATCTTCACTAAGTCCTAGACGAGTAATGTTTTATTGCTTTTTGTGTTGCTTATAACTAGTGAACCATGATGCCTTTTTGCATGATTCCTTTTGCCATGCCTTCCCTGCCATGTCTACTTTAAATGCATATAATTTCTGAGCATGTTTGCATTCATTATCCTTTTTATGCAATGCTCTAAAGTGTGCTTCCTGATGTTGGCAGATTGTGTTCCAAACTTGTTTTGCTTGTATCTTTTTAACCGTAACTCCGTTTGGGGTGTTCTTTATATGTATCTTGATTAGAATTTATGTAATGCTATTGTTTGCTGCTGTTAACCAACCTAAAATATGGTTTAGGACAGAACAGTACCAAATGTTTCAATTGTCGTGCGGCACTTAGTGTATGCCATGTTTTAGGTTGTGCCTCACTTAAATTGACTAGCATAGATAGTTTATTTTTTGCTTCACCTCTTGCAATGTTTGTGTGCTATGCCATGCTTGAGTGATATGTCATGTTAACAAATTTGTTGATCACCTGTAGCTAAACAACTTGAACCACCGTAAACGTGCGGTATCGTCGTGTGCGACGAGTACTCCACTTAACCTGTTAGTAACCGCTCTCGACGGTAGGTGCGATGTCTCGTGTTCCCTTCTTGTTGATGCTTGCTCATGTTTGCTTCGTAGTAATAGATGCTTGCTCGTTGATTGCTTTCCAGTGTTTCCGTCTTGTGTGCTTCCGCGGGTACCTTTCGGAGACGATGCGAGCTTGTGATCGACTACACCTTCGGAACCCGACTTATCAACAGGCAAGGACTATACATTAATTATGATCCATTCTATTTCAACCAGCGGTTTGCATGCTAGTCTAGGATAGGTTCGATGTTTGATCCTACCACATGCTTAGAGCCTCTTTCAAACCGATACATCCATGTCCCCTCCCAGCAAACCATGTACTGCTATGTTACTATTGCTCGTTGCTCAGCCTATGCTTAGTATGCATGCTTAGGATGCCACGACTATTACCTCCTGTTACTCCTTGGTTTTGGGCTATCACATTATTATATTGTTGTGGATGATATGATTATTATAATGTTGATTATATTCGACGAAGGATGGAAGGTCTAGGCTATCCCGCCCCGACGCTTTGTTCCATTCGAGTCACCTAGGATCCGAGTTTCGGGTATTTGTTTTAAGACTGAGCGTTCCTAACCGCGTGTGGGATTTTATGGGGTCCCCTTTTCTTACCTATCTAGCTTCAAACATTTCTAGTGGTGGCCCGAGCTGATTTACCATTTGAAACCCCGTGTGTGTGCTTGGTGGATCCCCTCGCAGTTTTTAAACAAACCGGGCCAGCGGAGACATGGTTTCTCTGTTGGTCCACACTAGTAAGCTAGGGAAGTCCCCTGTTGTTCAGGTGAGACTAACCCCGACCTTGGCCAGACGGAAGAGTACGATCCGAGAGCGTGGCCAGCTTTTGGATAGGGTGTGGACTCCCCGGGGGCCACCCGGATTTGTTTGTTGTTAGCTAGAGGGACCTGTCGTTTCGGATCTCTTGGAACTAAATCATAAAAGGGTTTCCTGTGATGGGTAGCAACTGAGAGAGATGGGCGTGCGTGTAGAGCCTTGTAATGGGCAGTTGGTACACCCCTGCAGGGTTAAATCTTTTCGAGAAGCCGTGTCCACGGTTATGGACGACTTGGAACCTACGTCCTGTTCATAGACAACATCAACTGAGATAATCTTAATATAACTTGATCAACGTGTGTGTGCCTTGACTGCTTCTTCTTCGTCGGGATGGAAAGAGGAGGACAAGGATAGGATAGGTGTTATGTTTGCGTAAGTAGTTGAGAGCAAGACTTGTTGGAGGCGATTCCTCATCGAATGCTTGGCTTCTTATCTTACTCTCTAGATCGTTAGCCACTTCATAAATGCTAGTGCGGAAACAACCTCACCACTTACCCCATCCTTACCGTAAACTACTAGTTGTCCTAGAATGACGAGTGATGAAGTCCTTGCTGGGTCAGTTGACCACTATAGTTGGATGCTGAGTACTTCTGTACTCATGATACTACCCCCAAACTCTTTTCAGGGTTCTTGATCGACAACAGGTTTGGTGATCGACGTTTCACGTGGAGACTCGACGACGACTAGTTAGGCGGATCCCGGCGGAGGGCCTGGACCCGTGTGGTTATGGGGATCGATGTTTTTCTCTTTGCCAGTAGGCATTTGATTGTAGTCTGTACTCAGACATGTATCTTCCGTTGTTGTATTGTATTAAGGCAGTTGTATGCCGATTGTATGAGATTTTGTATCCTTGTATCTGTAATGTTGTGATATCATGTTGGAAATTCGGGGCATATGGCTATATCATATGTCGCGGTGGGACCAATATGTGTTTCGTCCCCGGATCTGGATGGAAACATCTAGATCTGGAACAGTACCGCATATTGGGCCTTACAACTTGGTATCAGAGCCTTACCGACCGTAGGATCCCTTTTCTGGCCGAAGTCGAGTCTAGACAAAACTATTTTGTAGTTACTAAGGTAGTTATCGGAGAGTAGGATTCCTTTTCCTCCTTACCCATGCTCTGTTCAGGACAAGTGTCGTAAGAGTTTTAATTCTTGCCTTATCCCCTTCAAACTTTAGGTTCTCGCTGAGTGTGGAGTTTCGGAACCGTTACAATGCTTTGCTTGCAGCGTATTGTCTCGATTCCGATCTCAGGTTGGTAATCCTGTAGTACCTTTAGTTCTTCGAATTCGGGTTAAACATCTGGGTCATCCATTGGCATCCATCCTTTTACCGATGTTTTTACGACTTGCGTCAAAAATCACTATCCCTTGATCTGGTTTTCCCGATCGTTCTTCCTCTTGTCACTGACGGTTTTGTTTTTCCGACGATGTTGTCTCTCTACGGAAAGTTTCTCGATGGAAGCTCGTCATTCGACATGGAGTAGAGTCCCTTGTTGGTGGTGTTGAAGCTCGTCGTCTCTCTTTTCTCTCCCCCCTCTCCCCTGGATCGTCTAGGATCTCGGGACGAGGTCCCTTGTCGGTGGTGTTGTATTGTAACAACCCAGATTTCACAAATATTAAAAATTTTGTTTTCGGTGTGAATTGTTTGATTGTCTGATTTATTTGCGGTGTTTGCATCCCCGATTTATCGATCGGAGATTATTTACCCCCCTCTTATCTCGTATCGGACGGAGACCGACCCTTGCCACCCTGACACTCGACCTTTGCGACAGCGGGTTTCACCCGATCACCGTCGCGAAAGTCGCACGAGACCAGCCGCAGCCAATGGAACGAAAAACCCCGTTTAATAAGTAAACGAGATAATTTTATAGCGTGCCAGAAAGTGTTCTCGGAACGGTTCTAGTGCGAGGTGAACGCCGCCGGATCGACGCTCTGATCGCGCAGTTTGAAGTTTTACCTGAATCGGAGGTCCTGCGGACCCCCGGCGGTCAGAAACGTGAGCACCGCGCGCGCGAGAGAAAAACCGGGGATGTTTTTGCAAACTGCCAGCCACCTGGGCTATACAAATACCACCACACTCCCACCTCTTTCTAGGGTTTCCCTAGCCATAAAATTGCAGCCACCCCCTGGAAAATTCCAGATCTTGCAAAATTAACCCCAGATCCGAAACCCTAGCTCCTGACTGTTCCTGGTCGTTGATCTACGAGAT
Source organism: Bromus sterilis (assembly GCA_950022295.1). Lineage (NCBI taxonomy): Eukaryota > Viridiplantae > Streptophyta > Magnoliopsida > Poales > Poaceae > Bromus > Bromus sterilis. The sequence continues at coordinate 352,982,794 of OX465597.1, forward strand.
GGAGGGCTCTCAGGCCTCCCACCGCAGCTCCAGGGGTTCCGGGCCCCGCAAGGCCCCGATCTGGGCCTGGACCCCGCCTCACCGCCGCCCGAGCCCCGCCTGCATCGTGGAGGCTCCGCCGCCCACTAGCCGGAGCTGCGCAGCGCCGGGTCGCCTCGTTCCCCCTCACCGCACCCTCTCCTTCCTTCTCCTCTCGCCTCACTCCTCCCTCTCGTCTTCTCTCGCGCAGGTACCTGTAGCCGGTGCTGCCGCCGCCATGGGAGCTCGGCCCTCGAGCTCGTGCCGGCGAGGAGCTCGCCCGAGCCGCGACCGGCCGCCTCCTCCCTCGGCTCCGACGACCGCGCCACCCCAGGTCCAGCAGCCACCGGCGGGATTCGGCCTCCACCGCCTCGCCTCGCAGCCTGTGTCGCCCCCTCGCCGAAGCCGGCGAACCACACCGCCGCTTCGGCCACGCTCGTCCTGAACGGGAGCAAGCGCCGCTGACTCGGCCAGACGGGCCAGCCTCCTCCCTGCGGCCCACCTCCGCGGCCCGTGACGCCCCGAGGGCCAGCAGGCCAGATCTGGTCCGGGCTGGCCAGCCTCCTCTCCAGGCCGCGATGGGCCCTAGAGCCCATGGTGAGCTTCGAGCCCGATTTCCTTTTTTTCCCTGGAACCCTGCCTGTGAATTGCACTAAGTCTGGTAAAAATTTGTCTGTTGTCCTGTTTTGCAACGTTAATTCCCGTTGACTCGTAGGTCCAACTGAAGTGATTCTTTTTTTGTTTGGTTGTTCTTTGTGTGCTCTAGATTTCATCTTTAGGAAGTTATTTATTTTGAGGTCATATTGAATATGTAATTGTGTGTCAAACAGGGCCACTCGTTGTTAATTGCAATCTGCTGCTGCTGCTGTTATTTAGTTCAAAGTTTGAGTGATGCTTGCGTCAAATCCACGAGGCCTATTGCATTCATCCTTTTTCCTATGTGTTAAGCATAATGTGTACTTCATTCCCATGCTATAACTTGTCATGTTTGGGTGCTTTAGCTATATTAAATCTTGCTCCAAAGTGGCGACCTTGCTGTTAATGTGCTCCTGTAGCTGAAAACTGTTAACTAGTTGCAACTTCGGGGGACGGTTACGTCGCAACCGTTTATCGGAATTGAGTGATTCTTTTTGCATACTGTTAAGCATCATGTCTACTTTCATTATATGTATTGCGTTGTCATGATATGCTTGCTGGTTATCTAGTTGTTGAGCTCCAAAGTTGTTATGCTGCTGTTTTTGACAGCCACCTCTGTTTTTCTCTAAGTCTGTAACTTTCCGATGCCATGTTGCATGCTTAATATCTTTTGATCTGTGATGCCTATGACCTTGATTCTTGTTTGTACCTGATCACCATCATGTCTAGTTAATTCCCATATATTGCTATGTCATGTTGCTGCACTTTTGCATATAGTTTTGCTCCTGTTTATACATCATGAAAATAACAGTTTATGCCTGTTTTCCTGATCTTCACTAAGTCCTAGACCAGTAATGTTTTATTGCTTTTTGTGTTGCTTATAACTAGTGAACCATGATGCCTTTTTGCATGATTCCTTTTGCCATGCCTTCCCTGCCATGTCTACTTTAGTTGCATATAATTTGTGAGCATGTTTGCATTCATTATCCTGTTTATGCAATGCTCTAAAGTGTGCTTCCTGATGTTGGCAGATTGTGTTCCAAACTTGTTTTGCTTGTATCTTTTTAACCGTAACTCCGTTTGGGGTGTTCTTTATATGTATCTTGATTAGAATTTCATGTAATTTGTGTTTATGCTATTGTTTGCTGCTGTTAACAAACCTAAAATATGGTTTAGGACAGAACAATACCAAATGTTTCAATTGTCGTGCGGCACTTAGTGTATGCCATGTTTAGGTTGTGCCTCAATTAAATTGACTAGCATAGATAGTTTATTTGTTTCTTCACCTCTTGCCATGTTTGTGTGCTATACCATGCTTGAGTGATATGCCATGTTAACAACTTTGTTGATCACATGTAGCTAAACAACTTGAACCACCGTAAACGTGCGGTATCTTCGTGTGCGATGAGTACTCGACTTAACCTGTTAGTAACCGCTCTCGACGGTAGGTGCGATGTCTCGTGTTGCCTTCTTGTTGATGCTTGCTCGTGTTTGTTTCGTAGTAATATATGCTTGCTCGTTGATTGCTTTCAAGTGTTTCCGTCTTGTGTGATGATACGTCCAAAACGTATCTATAATTTCTGCTTGCTCCATGCATGTTTTGTGTGATATTGCTATGATCTAGATACACTTTCATACACTTTTGATCATATTTGGACTAACCTATTAACTCAGTGCACCCAGTGCCAGTTCCTGTTTTCTGCTGTTTTTCTATTTCAGTTTTCCCCCATATAAAAAGTGCCAGAAAAATTCGAGAACATTCAGATAAAAAATCAGCGTGACGGAAGTTTCGAGAAGAGCCCGGGAGGGGCCAGAGGGGAGCCAGGGGGGCCCAGGCGGCCACCGGCGCGGCCCCACCCCTGGCCGCGCCAGGGGGGCCTGGGGCCCCTGGTCCACCTCTGGCTGCCCCCCTTCGCCTATTTAATCTACGTCACGGGAAAACTCCAGAAGAAGAACCCTATTCTGCGAACTCGCCTCTGTTCCGCCGCCGCCGCGCTTCCAAGATCGGGAGCACTAGAAGACCTCTTCCTGGCACCTTGCCGGAGGGAGGATTGACCTCCGGGAGTCTCCTCTCCACCATGGATGCTCCCCGGATATCTCGTGAGTAATTTTCCTTGGACCATGGGTCCGTGATCAGTAGCTATGTGATGTTCTCCTCCCCTCTTTGATCTTCATTGTTTAGACCTCGTGATCTTCCCTACATGATCGAGGCACCTTTGTAATATTTCTGTTGTTGCTATGTTGAGTTTGGAGGGATCTGATGGGTTATGAGATTATGTTCAGATTGTGATAGAGTAATATATTTGGTTTTTATCTCTTATATTTTTGTTCCTAAGTAATTCTTGCATGTTCTCCGTTGTTGTTTATTGCTTTGGCTAAGTAGTACGTAGTGACTCCAAGAGGGAGCGTTGTGCTAGATTGTGGGTTCATGCCCCCCGATGAAACGCTTGAGTGACAGAAACATGAGTCTAGGGGATGTGTTGTTGCCACAAGGGGGAAAACAACGGTGCTTGTAACCGCGGTTACAAGGATTGTTTACTTTACGCAAAGTTCTTTTTAATGCAGTTGTCTGTTGCTTTGGGTTTACACTTTCGGTGGGGCTCGCAACTTAATACCAGCGAGATGTTCTGGATAGATATCTCAAGGTGGATGATTAGTAGTAGATGCAGATGGCGGTCTACTTATTTTGGCGTACTGCCCGTGCTTTTGAACCTCTTCTTTTCTTTTGTAGCATAGTTAGCATTGCGGTGCGTTCATAATCCTGTCAATTGCCCTTCTGTAATTTGTTTACCTCGCATAGCAGTTTTATCGTCTTTTGGGAGAGAGACATCACTAGTGAACATCACGTATCCCGGTCGATATCCTCATTACTGATTCCAAGCTATATTTACTTTTCTGCATTTACTTTCAAGTTGCTATCATTATCCCTTGCGTTTTATCATTTGTGAACAACAAGACCGGAGAGATTGACAACCTCTCTGAACTTCGTTGGGAACAAAGTTATCTGTGTCTGTGTGCAGGTCCGCGTCAGTTGCGCCGCTGACACCTACTTATCATCTCCGGAGTCCTACTGGAGACAAACCTTGGTATCTTCACCGAGGGAAAACTGTTGCTGCACTGCATCTCAAACCTTCACTTGGGGTAACCAACGAAGGGCGAGAAGCCAATAAGCAAGAGTATTTCTGGCGCCGTTGCCGGGGACTCCGAGTGCTAAGATAGGGGAGTTGCACACTACCCTTTACCTTTGTTTTTTAGTCTTGTTAGTTTATCTTTCAGTTTTTATCTTTGTGTCTTTTATCAAAATTTACAAAAAAATCTGCCACACTTGCTGCTACTATGGGTTCCACTAAAAACACCAAGTTGTGTGACTTCACTAGTCACAAAAACCAGGACTTTATCTGCACTCCCATTGCCACACCTGCCACTTCAGCTACCTCTTATGAAATTAAACCTGCTTTGCTAAACCTTGTTATGAGAGATCAATTCTCTGGTGTTGGAGATGATTCTGCTTTACACTTGAATAATTTTGTTGAATTATGTGATATGAAAAAGTATAAAGAAGTACAAGGTGATGTTGTTAAGCTCAAGCTCTTTCCTTTCTCTTTAAGGGGAGATGCTAAAATCTGGTTTCAATCTTTGCCTAGAAATAGCATAGATTCTTGGGATAAGTGCAAAGATGCTTTTATAGGGAAGTACTACCCTCCTGCTAAGATTATCCAATTGAGGAGTAATATTATGAATTTTAAGCAATTGGATAATGAACACGTTGCCCAAGCTTGGGAACGAATGAAATGTCTTGTTAAGAAATGCCCTACACATGGTTTGACTACCTGGATGGTTATCTAGACTTTTTATGCAGGCTTGAACTTTACCTCGCGGAACCTGTTAGATTCGGCCGCGGGAGGAACCTTTATGTCAACTACACTTGGTGCTGCCACGAAGCTTCTCGATGAAATGATGACCAATTATTCCCAATGTCACACCGAACGAACTCCAACAGGTAGGAAGGTAAACTCTGTCGAGGAAATTACATCCCTCAATGAAAAAGTTGACTTAATTATGTCCCTACTTACCAAGCAACCCTCTATTGATCCTCATGATGTGCCTTTAAATTCTTTGGTTGCTCAAGAACAAGTAGATGTGAACTTTATTTCTAGAAACAACTTCAACAACAATGCTTATAGGGGAAATTTTGCTAGCAGTCCTAGAACGTTTCCATCCAATTATGGGAACAACAACACTTACCATAGCAACAAGAACCCCCCTTCTGAATTAGAAAGCATGCTTAGAGACTTTATCACTACCCAAAAAGCCTTCAACAAAAATGTAGAGGAGAAATTAGCTAAAATAAATAATCTCTCTTTGAAGGTAGAAAGCTTAGCCCTTGATATTGAGATGATTAAAATTAGAACCTCCCCCTTGAGGAGAATAAGGCCACTCCTATTAATGCTATCCAGTTACAAATCAATGAAAATATTAGGATGATGGCTAAACTTAAAGAAAGATGGGCTAGAGAAAAAAAGGAAGAGGATAGAATTAAGAGCCTTCCTACACACCACACAGTTGCCACTATCCAAATTGTTGAGGACACCCATACTATTAGCAACCAATGCACTCCTAGTCCCGTTGGACCTATTAATGGTGATGCTAATACCTCAACCGTAGAAAAAGAAACTGCTATGAACATAGAGGGTTTAAAACAAGTGAGCCTAGATGACACTACTACCACCTTTGATAGTAGTGATATTGATTTTGATAGTTTCACCCTCTCAGAAGTTATTAGCTTGTTACACAAAATGTCTAGAGACCCACACACTAGCACACTTAATCTTGCCTTCACAGATCATATCACAAATGCTCTTATCAAAGCTAGGGAGGAAAATCTTAGAGTAGAAGCCTCCTTACCTAGTAATCTAGATGATGGTTGGGACCCTATGATCAAAATTAAATTAAATAACTTCTCTTGCTATGCTTTATGTGATGTTGGAGCTAGTACCTCTGTTATGCCCAAAAGAATATTTGATATGTTTGAATTGAAGCCTTTTGAGCCTTGTTCTTTTGGTGTTTGTCTTGTTGATTCTTCCATAAAGAAACCTTTGGGGAAGATCGACGATGTTCTTATCATTGTCAATGACAACTATGTTCCCGTTGATTTTATTGTTATGGATATAGAGTGTGAACCTTTGTGTCCAATTATTTTGGGACGTCCTTTTCTTCGCACCGTTGGTGCGGTTATTGACATGAAAGAAGGGAATATAAAATTCCAATTCCCATTCAAAAAGGGGATGGAACACTTCCCTAGAAAGAAAATCAAGTTACCTTTTGAGTCCGTTACACGGGCTAGTTATTCTCTTTCTCTTGATAAAACTTGATTCTTATTTTGCATCATGCCTAGCTAATGGCTTTAAAGAAGAGCTTTCGGGAGGCAGCCCGCAACGAATTTAGGTGTTTATTTTTGCTTTTATTGTGTCTTGATGGTTGTTACTTCTGTAGCAACATCATTGTATCTTTATTTTTCAGCTTTGTGCCAAGTTATAGCCTCTTACGGCAAGGGAAGTAAAAGTTGTGACATGCTGTCCAGAAAACAGATTCTGTCCTCGTGACCAGAAAAATTCCAGAGAAATCCCAGTTCATCTTTTTGAGCTGAATTTTTTACACAGTATGCTATATACAATTAAAAAACTTCCGTATGTTCTGAGTTTTTTGATTTGAGTTGCAGAAGTCTCCCCAAAAAATTCTTTACTATCTGCTGTTATGTTTTTCACAGATTCTGCCACGTTTTGTCTCTCCTTACTTTTGCAAACCTTAAGCTTGCTTTTTCTTTGCAAAAACTTTTTGGCACTCTTGAGAAACAGTAGCTATTCAAGAATATCTTTATATCCAGTGGGTAAAAAATTATTTATTAAGGGTACTAACCTCTCTAATCAGCTTATGATGAGTTGTGTATGAAGGGAGTTTTCAAGTGCGCGATAGAAGATCCAGGAGTGTCAAGCGCTCAAGCTTGGGGATGCCCCCATGCATCCCCAATAAATATTCAAGGAGACTCAAGCGTCTAAGCTTGGGGATGCCCCCATGCATCCCCTTCTCCATCAACAAATCATCAGTTCGTCCTTCGTCTCACTATATTTTTATCACTTCATGCGTTATGTGCTATGCTTGGAGCGTCTCGCTCTTAGGTTTTGTTTTTAGTTTTCTTTAGCTTTGCTTGCTGTTCATAACAAGTTAGATCCCGTCTTACTTTGTGTGGGAGAGAAACACGCTCCACTTTCAAAATCTAGAACACATCATAGGATTCTTCATGCCTATCTTTTTGCTGTTCTGTGTTCTTTATCTTTTCATAGCTGCTGCCATGTTTAGTCTTAGTCTTAGTTTGTCTTTAGCAAGAGCTTTGGCTTTTGTTTAGTTTGTTGCTGGAACTCTTTTTAGTTTTCATGTTTATCTTGTTAAAGAGAGTTGGTTGTTGCACTGAGTTGTGTCTTGTCTTGAGAGTAGGTAATTGAGGTTGCTATTTAATTTTAGTAGTAGCTTGCAATAGTTTTGAAGTATTGATGTGAGTAATGTTTGGAGTTTTGGTGTCAAGAGCTCTTACCTATTAGTGATAGGTGTCGTATTTTGGGCAGTCCGTGTTTATTTTCAAAACCTACAAAACTAATTGAGAACTCTAGCTACTAGATAGATCACTACTCTTCTGAGGAGTCGAATATTAGAGTACACTCACATACCATGAGTCGAGGATGCGCAAGGATAACCAAACCCCCATACACTCCTCCTTGGGGTAATTGTCTCTTTGTGAACCTCCTTATTAGATTGAGAGTTACCGATAATAAGTGCATGAGTTCTGCGGACTAATGTAAGTATTGAAAGTTGACACTTCCACCTTCCCATATTTTGCTAGCCTTTCCCGTGCCGTGCATTGCCTTCTTCTTAGTCCGAGAGTTGGTGTCCACCTTCGCCGGTACATCCAAATCCTTGGCATGATACGCTCTGTCATCATAAGCCTCCCTTTATCTTTCCTCAAAACAGCCAACATACCTACCTATCAAGGCATTTCCATAGCCTTTCCGAGTTATATTTCCATGCAACATCCACCTCTTCATGACTTGATCTTCATGTCATACATGTTCCTGCTACACTGGCAGCGACATACCTTGCATACATCATGATAGTTACATCTTCTTTATGTTTTGAGTACCTTGTAAAGGGTGAAAGATCTCCTTTACATTCTTGTAAAATAGAGTGTTGCCCTTAAGTGAGGAAAAGATCCCAAAGTGGACACAATAAAAGATCCCAAAGAGGACAAATGAGAGTTAAATAGAAAGAGCCATTGAGGGCACAAAAAAATACAAAAAAAGAGAAAAAGAAATAAAAAGAGAGAAAGGGGCAACACTACTATCCTTTTGAGAGATCCACTCTAGTACTCCCTTTATATCCTTGTGCTCCATAGAGATGATCTTTATGCATATAGCTATGTGGGGACCTTCACACTATAGAACTTGGCTTGCATATTCCAAGGATGAGCCTCATCAAACGAGCTCTAGATCTTCATGAGCGAGCAAGTTAGATGCACCCCCACTAGTTCCATTGGAGAGCTTCTTAACTCGTATGTGCATCCGTTGCATGGCAATCTCTACTCCTCACATCATATCTATCATTTGGCATCTCTTGCCTATGATTGTCCTCATTGATGTGAGCCTTTCTCATCCTTTTTGTCTTCCTCCTCCACCATATTTCTCTCTTTGCCACCCTAAGTGTTAAATCTCGTGCTTACGCTCATCCATTGCATGAGTGCTCGAAATATCAAAAAGGAGTGGATCAAATTGACTTGTACCTGGCTAGTGGTCTGAGGACGAGTCAAGATAAGATTCCAAAGAAGACCAACTGTGAAACTTTAGTAGATTGAGTTCTCAACAAAAATACTTTTTTCTCTCGTATTCCCCATCCCCTTTCTTGCACGCAAACACCATTTGGAGACATTCAAGTCACGGACAGCGAGAGCTTTTGCACCTTTTGTTCTTTTGTTACTTATTTCAATGCTAATATAGACTCTTGCATGTTATGACTTGATTTGAATCTCTAACCTTGATTGCTTTACTTTTCAAAGTTCTTATATGGTTGCTAGCATGTCACCACAGAAATTATGCTTGTTATCATTTACCTACTCGAGGACGAGCAGGAATTAAGCTTGGGGATGTTGATACGTCCAGAACGTATCTATAATTTCTGCTTGCTCCATGCATGTTGTGTGTGATATTGCTATGATCTAGATACACTTTCATACACTTTTGATCATATTTGGACTAACCTATTAACTCAGTGCACACCAGTGCCAGTTCCTGTTTTCTGCTTTTTTTCTATTTCAGTTTTCCCCCATATAAAAAGTGCCAGAAAAATTCGGGAAAATTCATATAAAAAATCAGCGCGACGGAAGCTTCGAGAAGAGCCCGGGAAGGGCCAGAGGGGAGCCAGGGGGGCCCAGGCGGCCACCCGGCGCGGCCCCACCCCTGGCCGCGCCAGGGGGGCGCCTGGGGCCCCTGGGCCACCTCTGGCTGCCCCCCTTCGCCTATTAAATCTACTTCACGGGAAAAATCCAGAAGAAGAACCCTATTCCGCGAACTCGCCTCTATTCCTCCGCCGCCACGCTTCCAAGATCGGGAGCACCAGAAGACCTCTTCCCGGCACCCTGCCGGAGGGAGGATTGACCTCCGGGAGTCTCCTCTCCACCATGGATGCTCCCCGGATGTCTCGTGAGTAATTTTCCTTGGACCATGGGTCCGTGATTAGTAGCTATGTGATGTTCTCCTCCCCTCTTTGATCTTCATTGTTTAGACCTCATGAGCTGCCCTACATGATCGAGGAACCTTTGTAATATTTCTGCTGTTGCTATGTTGAGTTTGGAGGGATCTGATGGATTATGAGATTATGTTCAGATTGTGATAGAGTAATATATTTGGTTTTTATCTCTTATATTTTTGTTCCTAAGTAATTCTTGCATGTTCTCCGGTGCTGTTTATTGCTTTGTCCAAGTAGTAGGTAGTGACTCCAAGAGGGAGCGTTGTGCTAGATTGTGGGTTCATGCCCCCCGATGACACGCTTGAGTGACAGAAACACGAGTCTAGGGTATGTGTTGTTGCCACAAGGGGGAAAACAACGGTGCTTGTAACCGCGGTTACAAGGATTTTTTTACTTTGCGCAAAGTTCTTTTTAATGCAGTTGTCTGTTGCTTTGGGTTTACACTTTGGGTGGGGCTCGCAACTTAATACCAGCGAGATGTTCTGGATAGATATCTCAAGGTGGATAATTAGTAGTAGATGCAGATGGATTTCGGTCTACTTATTTTGGCGTACTGCCCGTGCTTTTGAACCTCTTCCTTTCTTTTGTAGCATAGTTAACATTGCGGTGCGTTCATAATCCTGTCAATTGCCCTTCTGTAATTTGTTTACCTCGCATAGCAGTTTTATCGTCTTTTGGGAGAGAGACATCACTAGTGAACATCACGTATCCCGGTCCATATCCTCATTACTGATTCCAAGCTATATTTACTTTTCTGCATTTACTTTCAAGTTTCTATCATTATCCCTTGCGTTTTATCATTTGTGAACAACAAGACCAGAGAGATTGACAACCTCTCTGAACTTCGTTGGGAACAAAGTTATCTGTGTCTGTGTGCAGGTCCGCGTCAGTTGCGCCGCTGACACCTACTTATCATCTCTGGAGTCCTACTAGAGACAAACCTTGGTATCTTCACCGAGGGAAAATTGCTGCTGCACTGCATCTCAAACCTTCACTTGGGGTAACCAACAAAGGGCGAGAAGCCAATAAGCATGTGCTTCCGCGGGTACCTTTCGGAGACGATGCGAGCTTGCGATCAACTACACCTTCGGAACCCGACTTATCAACAGGCAAGGACTATACATTACTTATGATCCATTCGATTTCAACCAGCGGTTTGCATGCTAGTCTAGGATAGGTTCGATGTTTGATCCTACCACATGCTTACAGCCTCTTTCAAACCGATACAACCATGTCCCCTCCCAGCAAACCATGTACTACTATGTTACTATTGCTCGTTGCTCATCCTCTGCTTAGTATGCATGCTTAGGATGCTACGACTATTACCTCCTGTTACTCCTTGGTTTTGGGCTATCACATTATTATATTGTTGTGGATGATATGATTATTATAATGTTGATTATATTCGACGAAGGATGGAAGGTCTAGGCTATCCCGCCCCGACGCTTTGTTCCATTCGAGTCACCTAGGATCTGAGTTCCGGGTATTGGTTTTAAGACTGAGCGTGCCTAACCGCGTGTGGGATTTTATGCGGTCCCCTTTTCTTACCTATCTAGCTTCAAATATTTCTAGTGGTGGCCCGAGCTGATTTACAATTTGAAACCCCGTGTGTGTGCTTGGTGGATCCCCTCGCAGTTTTTAAACAAACCGGGCCAGCGGAGACATGGTTTCTCTGTTGGTCCACATTGGTGAGCTAGGGAAGTCCCCTACTGTTCAGGTGAGACTAACCCCGACCTTGGACAGACGGAAGAGTCCGATCCGAGAGCGTGTCCAGCTTTTGGATTGGGTGTCGACTCCCCGGGGGCCACCCGGATTTGTTCGTTGTTAGCTAGAGGGACCTGTCGTTTCGGATCTCTTGGAACAAGAATCATAAAATGGTTTCCTGTGATGGGTAGCAACTGAGAGAGATGGGCGTGCGTGCGGAGCCTTGTAATGGGCAGTTGGTACACCCCTGTAGGGTTAAATCTTTTCGAGAAGTCGTGTCCACGGTTATGGACGACTTGGAACCTACGTCCTGTTCATAGACAACAACAACTAAGATAATCTTAATATAACTTGATCAACGTGTGTGTGCCTTGAATGCTTCTTCTTCGTCGGGATGCAAAGAGGAGGACAAGGATAGGATAGGTGTTATGTTTGCGTAAGTAGTTGATAGCAAGACTTGTTGGAGGCGATTCCTCATCGAATGCTTGGCTTCTTATCTTACTCTCTAGATCGTTAGCCACTTCATAAATGCTCGTGCGGCAGCAACCTCACCACTTACCCCATCCTTACCGTAAACTACTAGTTGTCCTAGAATGACGAGTGATGAAGTCCTTGCTGGGTCATTAGACCACTAAAGTTGGATGCTGAGTACTTCTGTACTCATGATACTATCCCCAAACTCTTTTCAGGGTTCTTGATCGACAACATGTTTGGTGATCGACGTTTCACGTGGAGACTCGACGACGACTAGTTAGGCGGATCCCGATGGAGGGCCTGGACCCGTGTGGTTATGGGGATCGATGTTTTTCTCTTTGCCAGTAGGCATTTGATTGTAGTCTGTACTCAGACATGTATCTTACGCTATTGTATTGTATTAAGGCAGTTGTATGCCGATTGTATGACATGTTGTATCCTTGTATCTGTAATGTTGTGATATCATGTTGGAAATCCGGGGCATATGGCTATGTCATATGTCGCGGTGGGACCGATATGTGCTTCGTCCCCGGATCTGGATGGAAACATCTAGATCTGGAACAGTACCGCATATCGGGCCTTACACATGGCAAGTTTTTTTGTAATTCATAACTATTTTTTTGTTTGGTGTAGTGCCAAAACATCATGGCAACATGGTAAAACTGCATGGAGCATGACAAAAACATATAAATTATTTTCCCATGTCAATATTTTTCGTGTTGTCATTTTGATTAAATGCAACCATATTTTACATTTTTACCAACAAATTTTGATTTGACAATTAGTTTTCCAACAGGGGATGACAAATCTATAATACCTAATAGATTGATCCCCACTATACCATTTCTCTAAGCATGCAGCCTATCCACGTCAACATCCATTCTCCTACAGCCATGTCAGCGCTAATCCTAATTCTCTACTGTGCTAATTATTCCCACTTCTGCATGCATGAATTTTTTTTCTGCCCACGTTCTCATGGTTTACTAGACATCCAACACGCCTTTCCTCTTCCCTTTAAATACTGTTGTCCCCTGCGTTTTGCATCTTGGCTTCCCAGCCCATTAACTGATACACGCATTTATCATGTTCCTAATCAACTCCCCACTAATTGATTTTCCATCAATCTCTTCATCTTCTACAGCGGTACATTTTCTTCTTCTCCACCGAATAAATAGAGTACATAAAAGCTAATTTAGCCCTTGAAGATTCATCAGCGGCTTGAGAGGATTCATCATGTATTCAAGTTTAGGCCTTGAACATTAGATGGATACTAACAAATTCCTTGCTTCTAGGTTCTATGCACGTCAACTGCTGGAGGAGGCAGAGGATAAAGATTCTAGGACTAGCCGGTTGCCGGTGGGAGATGATGATACGTCTCAAACATATCTACTTTTCCAAACACTTTTTCTATTGTTTTGACTTTATTCTTACATGATTTTAACGAAACTAACCCGGACTGACGTTGTTTTCAGCAGAGCTACCAGTATTGTTTTCTTTTCTGCAGGTTTCTGGATATTTAGGTACGCTGGAAAAATCCCAAGAAAATATATAAAAAAATCAGCATTCCGGAAGCTTCCGAAGATCCAAAGGGGGGGCCACGGGGAAGCCAGGGGCAGCCAGGAGGGTGCCTGGCGCGGCCCAGCCCCTGGCCGCGCCACCTGCCCTCCTGGCTGGGTCCCACACCCCCTGGTGACCTACCTTGGCCCCTATTTATTCCCACGTCGAGGAAACCCCGAAACAGAAGTCGCTTTTCCAATCTACGTCGCGGAGCCGCCGCAACCCTCTGTTCTTCCTCGGAGAGCTAATCTGGAGGCTGAATTGGCCTCCGGTGAGGGGGAAATCATCGCCATCGTCATCATCATCACCTCTCCATCACCCCTCCATGACTTCTCCTCTCATGTGTGAGTAATTCCCTGCTGTAGGCAAAGGGGATGATAGGGATTGGATGAGTTAGATCATATAGTAGTTTAAATAGATTGTTGGGGGCATGTTGCCTATCATCTACTTGGTGTTTATCATCTCTGTTACAACTTGTTGCTCTTAATGCTTGTCACTTTGGGCCCGAGTGCCATGATTTCAGATCTGATCACCCTTTTGTTTCTTGATTTTGTGGTGTTCTTGATCCTATCTATGAGTTGTATGCACCTATTATAGTCCGGAACCGGCGATCCCAATGTTGACAGCTTGGGACACCAAAGGGGATGGACTATAATTTGAGGATTCCGTGTATCCATGAAGTATTAATGCTTTGTTCCGGTGCTCTTTGACAGGAGTACCTTAATCTCCCTAAGTTCCTTTTGGCCCCGTTTGTAGCGGGAGGGTAGGACAAAAGATGTTGTGCAAAGTTCTTATTGCAAGCACGTACAACTACCTTGGGATACATGCCTGATGTTTGATATTTGCCTAGATGATCCTTTGTTTTCTGTGAGCCTTTCCCAAGTTAGAATCTGTTACATGTTCGTTCTCATCCAAGAAGCGCCCAACCATCCATCTTCCTAGCCTACAGTGTTTTCCTTCTGCTGGTTACTAGTTGTTTACCTTTGCTGTTCCATTATCACTATTACCACTATTATCATCACCACTACCACCACCATATCACAGTTGCTACTAATACCTTTGTGCAAGCAAGTGTTTATTTCAGGTGCGGTTGAATTGACAACTCAATTGTCAAAGCCTATACATATTCTTTGTGTCCCCAAGTGTCGAATCAATAAATTGGGTTATCTTGCCCGCGAAGACAGTTGAGGGTTATAAAGTACTGTTTTGTGACGCCGTTGCCGGGGACCATAGCTTTATTTACAGGTCTACTTGAAGTATCCTACCTGCTGCACGTTATCCACTATGGGTAAGAAAGGAGACCCTAAAGTTCCGATCTTACCATCCCGTACGAGACGATGTACTGCTCTTAGCACTAGTGCTAAACTTGATTCACCTTCGGTTATGAGCCAATTTGATTCACCTCAGTTACATGCTACTTCTGCTGAGTCTGGCAATATGTCAGATACTTTTGATGATGCTTCTACTACCTTTGAGACTACAGGTTCACTAGGTTCTTTTATTGAAGAATAAATTGCTGCTGCTGCCCGATTCTCGGGTGTTGAAATTCCTGTTACCCAAACACCTATTGGAAAAATTCATAACCTTACTGGCCTTAAGGAGAAACTCCTTGAGGACGATTATGTTATACTTGATGATGATTTATGCAGGGAGCTTTATGAATGTGCTGATTCCGACCCTGCTACTATAAAGAAGTTGCTAGCAAAGCACTCCCTGAAGAACAAGATTACTCCTGATCCTACTTTTGCTACGTCTCCTATACGCATCACTGATCCTGATTATGATTTCTCTATTGACCTTTCACTTATATCCACAGTTGAAGCTGATCCCTTTTATGGAAGAGAAGATGATGATGCTATCGGGCACCTGCCAAACTCACTGAGTTAGGCGGCTTGTTTACCACAGATGAAAGGATCCGGAACTTTTATGTGACCAAGCTTATTCCTTTCTCCTTGAAAGGAGATGCTAGAGCATGGTACGATGCACTACCATGTGGTTCCATTCAGAGTCCTCAAGATATGGCTATATCTTTCGTTGATAAGTATTTTCCTTCTCATATGCAACATGCTGCTTTACAAAGAATTTATAACTTTTAACAGTCGCAGGATGAGCATCTCCCTAAAGCTTGGGGGAGATTTTGCAGTTTGCTAAAGGCTAGACCGGGACATGAAATCCCTAAAAATGAATTACTTGATATATTTTACGCTGGTCTAACCGATGAGTCTAAATCCTACCTATATAGTTGTGCTGGTTGTGTTTTCAGGCAAAGAACACCGGACGATGCGAAAGAATTGATGGGCAAAATTGACAAAAACCATGAAGATTGGTCCATGCCTGAACCACCTCCACCACCAAAGAAGAGGGGCATGCTAGTCCTAAGCCCGGAAGATATGCAAGAAGCAAAGAAGTCCATAAGAGAGAAAGGTATTAAAGCTAACGACGTGAAGAATCTACCTCCAATTGAGAAGATGTGTGAGCTTACCACTCACCCACCTATGGTAGAAGTACACTCTCTTTTAGATTTCAATGCAAGTGACATCCCTAAAGGTAAACCTCCTGACCAATGTTTAGATGAGCTTGATAATTTTATTATGAAGCAGAATCACTTCAATAAGAAGGTACAAGGTCAGTTGCATAATAATACTCTTGCTATCAAAAGTTTGCTTGATGTTCTAGGTAGAACAGTTAATGATGTTAAATGTCTTGTGAAGAATTTTCATATGGTTCAAACTCATCTTGAACAAATTTCTAATGTGCAAAAAGATTTGCTTGCTAATAATGCCAAACAGTACAATTTACAAGCCTATGATATAAAGACCCGGGGTGGCACACACACCCAAAACCCTCTCTATCCAGAGGGGCATCCAAAGAGGATCGAGCAAGATTATCAAGTGCATGAAGAAGAAATTGTTAGCTCCCCAAAGAAGAAGAAACACAAGGAAGCTGACAATTCCAATGATCCTATAGAAGAAGAAGAACAAGCTGTGGATCCAAACAGCATATCTACATCTGATGCTGAGACTGAAGACGGTGCTGAACCTGAAAAAGATACTGAAAAGAATGATCCACCCGATGTTCGTGAATAAGAAGCACCAGATAAGCGCAAGAAGTATACTAGAGAAGACTTCCTTGCAAGGAGACACGGGAAGGAACGAGAACCATGGGTACAGAAACCCATGCCTTTTCCCAGCAAGTCCGTCAAATCCAAAGAAGAAGAGCACTACAACAAGTTTTGTGAGTGGATGAAACCTCTTTTTCCTCAAATTCCTTTGACTGGTGCTATTAAATTGCCTTCTTACTCAAAATATATGAAAGATATTGTTACTAATAAAAGAAAAGTCCCTAATGATGCAATATCTACTATGCTTGCTAACTACTCTTTCAGTGGAAAGATTCCTGAGAAGCTCGGTGATCCAGGTATACCCACTATTCCTTGCTCCATAAAGAATAATTATGTTAGAACTGCCTTATGTGATCTTGGTGCAGGAGTGAGTGTTATGCCCTTCTCTCTATACAAAAGGCTTTGTTTACAGAAACTAATTCCTACAGATATGTCTCTTCAGATGGCCGACAAGTCCACTGCCGTCCCGATCGGTATCTGTGAGGATGTTCCTGTTGAAGTTGCCAATTGCTTAATACTTACTGATTTTGTTGTGCTTGACATGCCCGAGGATGGGAGCATGTCCATTATCCTTGGTAGACCTTTTCTTAACACCGCAGGTGCCTTTATTTATTGCAATAAAGGGAAGGTTACCTTCAACGTAAATGACAAAGAACACATGGTGTATTTTCCGAAGAAAATCGACAAAAGGCATGGCCTTAACTCCATTGAGAATATCGAGACCGTGAAGATTGGAGAATGGGATTGTACACTACATGTGTACCACAAATACAAAACAATTATGGTGGGGACAATGTCCACTAAAGTGAGAGTGCAATGATCACTTCATAAGGGGCAAGACTTTCTACGCTATATATCACCGGTGTGTTGGTAAGACTTGATCAACCTTGCTAACTAGCAAGTTTTATATAGGTAAAAAGTTGAGCTTGTTATGTTTTCATTTCCTTTAGCTTTTATTATCCTTGCTGTACCAAAGTTTATGTGTTTAAAGCTTCACCTATTCTAACTTTTGCCTCAAGTTCACGGAAGTTTTTGCAGCTTTTTGAACTTTGAAAATTTCTCTACAGTGAAGTTGCCCAGAAAATTCCAAAAAAATCATATTCAAAGTTTCCAGGTAAAAATCCATTGGGGACTACCTGTGGATGACCAGGGGGGTCCGCCCCTGGCCCAGGAGACCAGGTGGCGCGGCCCAGCTCCTGGCCGCGCCACCCACCCTCCTGGGGCCGACAGGTACCCCCTGCTGGCATCTATTCTTCCACTCTCTCTCTCTTTCACCCCGAAAACTCGTGTTCTTGCTCTGGTTTCGTGTTCTTGCTGTTCTTGAGCACGAAACTTCGATCTCCCTCTACAGCCACTCATTTGAGCTGAAATTTGGAACAAATACTCTCTGGTATGTGACTCCCTCACCCCTCCGATTAGTTTTCTAGTTGGTGGCTTCATTAGTGAGTATTTAGAGGTCCTTGGTGCTGTTTAATTGAGCTTAAATGTTTGTGTAGAAATTTATTTTGCAAGTTTTGCTGCTAGTTTGAGCCTTGGTTAAGTAAATAGAACGTTATGCCCAAACTAGTTTTGCTTAAATCTTCGTTTTTGTGAACTGTTAAAAATTTCAGAAATGGAGAAACTAGGGAAGTGGCTTGGGAAGAAGAAGCCCGAGCGCTCTAGCCATGTTACGCGTTCCGCAGCTTCACCTTCAACCACAAGGGTGAGCTACAATGAAGATATCGTACCCATGGAGATGTTGGACGCATCACCCGCAAGAGCTATGGCATTTCCATGCGAAGACTTCACGGAGGATGCCGGCATACGAGAAGAATTCTATGCTCTATGTGCCAATGCAGGTTTGACACGGCTTGTTACAAGCCGTGTACCACAGTACGAGACACTCACCGCTATTTTTGTTAACAGTTTCAGGTTTTATCCTGATAATGATACTATGGTGTTTCGACTTTATGAAAGATTGCTGACCATGCCTATGAGTACATTTTGTGAAGCTTTAGGTTTGCCAGGCTTGGTCGAGAAGAGGAAGAGGAAAAATGTCCAAACTGTTGCACTCAACACCCTCCTCGGCTCGTTCTGTAACACTGAAGTGAGGGCATCCAACCGTCAGAAG
Organism: Bromus sterilis; assembly: GCA_950022295.1. Lineage (NCBI taxonomy): Eukaryota > Viridiplantae > Streptophyta > Magnoliopsida > Poales > Poaceae > Bromus > Bromus sterilis. The sequence goes on from OX465597.1 coordinate 353,001,204, forward strand.
ATTTCCAACATTATGTTCCCTCACCTCAGGTATTTCGCCTATTATATTGCTAGAGGAGTGTTGGCTAGAGACAACACGAGTAGCACTTCCACGCTGATACGTCCAAAACGTATCTATAATTTCTGCTTGCTCCATGCATGTTTTGTGTGATATTGCTATGATCTACATACACTTTCATACACTTTTGATCATATTTGGACTAACCTATTAACTCAGTGCACCACAGTGCCAGTTCCTGTTTTCTGCTGTTTTTCTATTTCAGTTTTCCCCCATATAAAAAGTGCTCCAAAAATTCGGGAAAATTCAGATAAAAAATCAGCGTGAAGGAACCTTCCGGAAGAACCTGGGTGGGGCCAGAGGGCCACCACCAGGGTCCCAGGCGCCCTGGTGGCGCGCCCTAGGGCTTGGCCGCGCCAGGGGGGCGCCTGGACCCCTGGTGGCCCCCCTGGCTGCCCTCCTTCGCCTATATATTCTCCGTCACGGGAAACTTCCGAGAACATAACCCTTTTTCGCGATCTCTCCTCTGTTCCGCCGCCGCCGCGCTTCCGAGATCGGGAGCACCAAAAGACCTCTTCCCGGCACCCTGCCGGAGGGAGGGCCGACCTCCGGGAGTCTCCTCTCCACCATGGATGCTTCCCGGATGTCTTGTGAGTAGTTTTCCTTGGACCATGGGTCCGTGATCAGTAGCTATGTGATGTTCTCCTCCCCTCTTTGTCCTTCATGGTTTAGACCTCGTGAGGTTCCCTACATGATCGAGGCACTTTTGTAATCTTTCTGCTATTGCTATGCTGAGTTTGATGGGATCTGATGGATCATGAGATTATGTTCAGATTGTGATTGAGTAATATATTTGGTTCTTATCTCTTATATTTTTGTTCCTAAGTAATTCTTGCATGTTCTCCGTTGCTTTTTATTGCTTTGGCCAAGTAGTAGGTAGTAATCCCAAGAAGGAACGTTATGCTCGATTGTGGGTTCATGCCCCCCGATGACACGCTTGAGTGACAGAAACATGAGTCTAGGGGATGTGTTGTTGCCACAAGGGGGAAAACAACGGTGCTTGTAACTGCGGTTGCAAGGATTGTTTACTTTACGCAAAGTGCTTTTTAATGCAGTTGTCTGTTGCTTTGGGTTTACACTTTGGGTGGGGCTCGCAACTTAATACCAGCGAGATGTTCTGGATAGATATCTCAAGGTGGATGATTAGTAGTAGATGCAGTTGGATTTCGGTCTACTTATTTTGGCGTACTGCCCGTGCTTTTGAGCCTCTTCCTTTCTTTTGTAGCATAGTTAGCATTGCGGTGCGTTCATAATCCTGTCAATTGCCCTTCTGTAATTTGTTCACCTCGCATAGCAGTTTTGTCGTCTTTTGGGAGAGAGACATCACTAGTGAACATCACGTATCCCAGTCCATATCCTCATCACTGTTTACACGCTCATTTACTTTTCTACTTTTACTTTCAGTTGCTATCATTATCCTTTGTGTTTGATCCTTTGTGAACAACAAGACCAGAGAGATTGACAACCTCTCTGAACTTCGTTGGGAACAAAGTTATTTGTGTCTGTGTGCAGGTTCGCGTCAGTAGCGCCGCTGACACCTACTTATCATCTCCGGAGTCCTACTGGAGACAAACCTTGGTATCTTTACTGAGGGAAATTTGTTGTTGTGCTACATCACGCCTTCCACTTGGGGCTCACCAACGAAGGGCGAGAAATCACTATCATTACCTCACACATCACACGCCTGATACTGCTATCATGGTGAATGCCCTCTCAAGGAAGCACGAGTATCATGTGGGTTCGCTTATTGCAAAACGCCTTGCTACTAATAGTAACAAGGGGGGTCTCTTTGGTGGCGTCTATGCCACACTTATTTTGCAGTTTCTCCAAGGAGAACCGCGCCCAGATGATACAGTCTTTCCTTTTGTTAGCCTTGAATTGGCTACCATGAAGAGGCATTTCTTTGTTACTAGGACCACTGACCGCTACGCACTTGATTATATTTTGCGGTTTAAAGACGGTGTGGAATGCACTGTCCGTCTACCTGCACCACTTGTGTTTGATTTTTCTCGCAGGAACGGATTTCGCTTTTCAATTGCCAAGTTTGAAGAGATCATGGGGAGATACCAGTTTCACGACCCCACGGAGGGGTTCGAGCCGGACGAGGAGGAGCATGTGGTATATCCACCAGTTCAGAAGGAGACCATCACCCCCTGGGTGAAGGGTCTTCCTCTGGATGGGGGGCTGGACCTTCCTCTTCCACGTGGGAGGATCCGAGGACTTCAGTGTACTCACCGAAGGGCTCATGCAACCCTTGGGATTACCATTACCCCGGAGCTGGAGGCTCCACGGGACCGCAGTAGAAGAGCCCAACTTAGGCCAAAAGCCTAAGCTTGGGGGAGTACGTGCTTTCCTCCCCTTTCCATTGTATCTACCGCTGGTTCGCTTTTATCTTTTTGCAAGTTTTTGTCTGTTCTTATTTGTTCTTTTAGTTTGCAAAAACCCCAAAAATATTTCTCCTTTCTTTTTCTTTCGCTAAACCCTTAAAAAGACCAAAAATATGTTTCCTTTGCTCTTTAGTTTGCTTTGTTTTCAGAGTTCAGCTCAAGTCCGTGATGGCATTTGATTATACTTTCCTATGTTTGATCATGCAAGTGACAAAGAAGTAATGACGAAGATCGACGGAAGGGAGGCAACAAAGAAAGCCGGTATGAACTCTTTTTGTTTCTACTTTTGTACATATGTCTGTACTTATGATTAGAGACCAGCTTGTAGCGACATAGTGCTATGTTTACAATGCTTTCCCAGTGGTTCATGCTTTCTTTGTAGCTAGTCTCAAATAGCTAGAGTTCATAATGTGTTGCTTGAAATGATTGACATGCATTGCATTGTTCATGGTGTGGCATATTGAAGTGGTATTTCCCTCCGGGGGATTCTTTGATTGACTTGGCACATGTTCACGCATGTTAAGACTAAAAAGTTTGTTCTGCCTTGATGATCTTTTTACTTCAGAGTAGTTATGTCACTTTCATGCCCGATTCAATGTTGCTTTGTCGCTCTGCATGATTATGACCGTTATGCTCTCTAGTTGGTAGCTTCCCCGTCTTTTGCTAGCCTTCCTCCAGCACCAAGAGGAATTATGCTTGTGCTTCCAAACTACTTTTTAAACCCAGTTGTTCCATTTGAGTCCACCATACCTACCTATATATGGTATTTACCGGTCACTCCTAACTTAGACTTTCATGTGCCATCTCGAAATTTATTCAAAAGCTTCTCATTTGTAACCGTACAAGCTCATGGTGCGGTGAGGGGAAATCAGTATCTTTCATGCCAAAAATATTTTGACGGAAGTTTTAACTAGTCAAGAAAAAATATGAGAGTTACACTTCCCCCATACTTGATGATGGAGTGAAATGGACCAGATGCTGCTTATGATAGATGGAACGATACCCTCCTTCCATCCTTGAGGCAAAATAAAAGGTTCCGTAGACCATCAAAGGATTTATGGACAAGGGAATATGTGTAAGCAAAAGGCATTAATATGGTTGGCATGGGAGATATTGAGAGACCTTTACCGTTCACCGTTGACTGGAAAGTTGCACCTCTCAAAAGAGTTTTATCTCTGTTTTCAAAAACAAGAGCTCTGGCACATGTTTAGTCTTTGCTTCCTTTCACGGGTTTTCAACCTTGCCATCAAAATCCACGGTTCGAGAGTCTCCACCTTCCTTTCTCCAAAGCACCAACTATGAGAGCATAATTATCATTCTTAGTGTAACACGCATTGTCCCAAAGTATCACATTGTCTTCTGCATGCTTGTGATGTTTCTTACTTTGAATTCTGAGTTCCAGTCTCCATTAAAACTCCGGAGGAGTTTCTGCATTTATGTTTTGCTTCACTCATGGAGGCTAGCGAGATACCACTCTGATATGTTCATGCTATGTGCATTGTGATCTTGAATAGATTTTCAGCATCATATTATTCACTTTTTGTTTTTTTGTGACTGATTACATGAAAGAAGGATTTCTTCGTGCATTGTCCTTTTAGCATGGTGTCAAAACTTGCTAAACTCTTTCGTAATACATGCTTATTTACTCTAGTGAAGCAACAGAGTTTGTCAAAGTTTTCTTTGTCGCGTCCAGTTCGTTGAACTGAATTGCTTGAGGACAAGCAATAGCTAAGCTTGGGGGAGTTGATACGTCTCAAACGTATCTACTTTTCCAAACACTTTTGCTATTGTTTTGACTTCATTCTTGCATGATTTGAACGAAACTAACCCGGACTGACGCTGTTTTCAGCAGAGCTACCAGTGATGTTTTCTTTTGTGCAGGTTTCTGGATATTTAGGTACGCTGGAAAAATCCCAAGAAAATATATAAAAAATCAGCGTTCCGGAAGCTTCCGAAAATCCAAAGGGGGGCCATAGGGCAGGCAGGGGGCAGCTAGGAGGGTGCCTGGCCGCGCCACATGTAACATTCCGATGCTCGGAATGTTTAAGCAAAAGTTTTCCAAAAATCAGGACCAGAAAATTTCATTTGTTTTATTCGTTTAATAAAAGCTTAAATTATATTTTTTTAATTCCGAGGATTTAATTTGAACTAATGCCAACTTAAATTAATTTTTGATTTTTATTGTTCTCTTTTCGCCGAATATTTTTTTCTCTTGTCTCCGGCATATTAAATTATGCGCATTTGTATTTTGAGTTTTATTTAATTTTTGTTTGATCTTTATTTTTTATTTTGATTATTTTTTTCTTTATGAAAATCTAACTATTTTCATCTCTTAAACTCTAATCAAAATTCTCTAGAACAATATCTCTTAATTTTCTTTTCTATGTGAAACCCACATATCTTTTATTCATGTTTCTTTTATTTTTTTTCTTTGGGCCAAGTTTTTCCACTAAGGCCCATTCTTTTTTCTTGAGCCCACTCACCTTTCTTCTTCCTCCTCTCGACACAAGCAGGAACAGAACCAACGCGACATGCATCGGCCATGGTTGTACATCTCCCTCTCCCTCTAACTCTTAATGCATTTGACGTTTCAACTTGACATCAACACCAAAGCTATTCCCTCTTCAACCAGACATCCATTCAGGGAATTTATTTCGCGTTTAATGGCCTCAATCCCTTCGTGAACCGATCTCCTTCCACAGGCTATAAAAGGAGGAGCCGAGGTGAACCTCACGCGCCTCTCTCCTTCCTCCTCCATTTTCTTTCTTACACTTTCTCCAAAGGAGCTCTGTGGTGCTCGTACTCTTAGTTCAAAGCTACGCGTACAATTTTCTAGTTCAGCGAGTTCATCGCATCAATTCATCAAATTCGATGATCTTCTATCCAATTCCTCTTGCATGCCTTGTTAACATCACACGTAGAATCTCCTAGACATCATGTTTCAACCTATCAAGATCATTGGTCGCGTCCACCCAAATCGGTGGCCACTCGATGGCGTCGTAATTTTCCATACTTTTCATTCCTCGAATGACATCATGCCCAATATATGAATTGATTCATGTGATTGGACAAACCCTTTGTTGAAGTTAGATTACTTGTTTGGTCAATAGTTTAGTGTAGATTTTATTTAGTCGTTCGTGTTAATTAGAATAATTTATTTTGATATAGTTATCTATGGTTTCATGAGATAATTTCGTAGATCATATCGTAATATGATATGTCTTTTTTGTTGATTCTTGTGAATTATTATCATGTGTAATTGATCGATGAACTTTGTGTTAGTTTAATATGTTTCCCTTATGTTCATGATATGCCTATGAGTCGCTCGTAATTATTTCATAATCCTATGAATTATGTATTATTTACTAGATTTATTTTACTTTCATCTAAATTGTAATTATAGTTGTATGTATGTTGGGTTTGATAATTTATGTTACCATGTATATTCATGTTTTATGCGTGTGTGAGTTTTTTTTGTGTGAATTGTTTTTATGTTTAGCTTCTATATTTAATTAATCTAGAGTTTGATTGTGTTATTAAATTTATTTTGTGTGTTGTCTCGTGTTGATAATGTTAAACATATTTTGTAGTCCTCTCTTGTGCGTGTATAAAAATTAGTAAATGTTGTCATGCTTATAATTCTATCGAATTACTCTAAGCATTGCTTGATTTATTTAAATATGAGTTACATATTTATTTCCATCTCATCGCATGTTTGTTTTGTTGATTTCAAAGTCATGGTGTGCTCTAGGTTGTTGTTCTTGAAATTAAATTTGACATCTAGTTTTTTTTACTAGGTCTCATTAAAATTTATCTTGTTTTAGAACTTAATCATACTTGCGGCAAATTGCTTGTTGTACTCATATTATTAGCTTTTAGATTATGTGTTGCATCATCGTTCAAGATAATTCAATTACTTTGTGTTGGCTCTTATTTTATGAGATCCTATACTCTTTATGTGATATTTTAGTAGCACTTTTGAATAGTTGTTAAATCTATTTCATAGATGTTTGCTATGCAAGATTACATGGTTGGTTTATGTATGCCATATTTTAGATTTGTATTGTTACATATAATTTATGCTTGTAGCATATAGCTTATTGTTATCTCTTGTTAGTTATCCTAGATGTTTTATTTATTTAGAATGATTATCTATGCATGTCTACTTGATTACCATGCCATCGTAGTGTGTATTAAAAGTAGAGTGCATGGTATTGTGTGATTGTATGAATAGATTGTATGTGTGTACCAAATCTTGTATTAGAAGATCATGTCGTATGGAGTATCTTATATCTTTGCAATTGTAGGTCGTACTAGATAGAAATGCATGCCATCATGTCTTCATGCTATTATATTACATGTTGATTTCGTTGATGCCATTATGTAGTTGTTTACTTGCCTACATGCTCATTATGATTTCTCAATGTGCATATGTGTTATAACTAGCATGATAGTGTTGTGTGCTAAGCCATGCTTTCGTGTTCTTGCATGTCATGACTAGTATTTTAGAGTTTTGGGATATTGTTATGTTTGATGTTTGTTATTTTTGACATGAACTAAGTTATGTTCTAGTTATCCGTTGCATAGTATTGGTATCCTAGTGTGATATATCTCGTTTGATGATCATCCCTATTGATATTTCATCTTAGTTCATCTTGTCACTGTATTTTTCCTATGACTAGGCTTGGTTATATTTTGCTTACCTTTTATATTGCCTCTGCCTAGACATATTTCATGCAAGTTCTTCATGTCTTATGATGTGATATGTGTTATAGTTGCCTGGTTTAGCTATTGCTTACATGCATATGCTTGACTTCTCTCATGTTAGTATTATTTGTATTTAATACTTATTGCAATAGTTCATCACATGCTTAATATAGTTACCTTCAATACTAGTTGAGCTGTGCCTCCCTCATATGGTTTAGTTTGCTTAGAGTTCTTTGTTGTTTAAGCATGTGGATGTAATATATCCTATAGCTAGTTGAATTTTATTGGATATTTGTTGTTTCTTATTATTAAGAGCATGTCCTAGTTTACTATATTACCATGACAACTTGTATGATTGATGTTTGATGCTGCTTGATGTCAACCATTATAAATATTTAGAAGCGTCTAAATATTTATTTGTGGTTAATTGTTGTTTCCTAATCATGACATGTTGTTGATTCTAGTAGGACAATGTTACATTAGCATGTATTACCATGTCATGTATAGGGCAATTAATATTTATTTGATGTATCTAAATATTTTGTGGTCAACTTTTATCCTCGTCATGCCATGTTGTGATTGTGTAGTTAAAATTCATAGGATAGTTCCTTTCCATGTGTGTTAGATGTCATTGTGTTATTATATAGTAGTTTCCTATACAGTTAGTCGAGATGTGTAGTGGGAACCACTAGCTGATAGTATCATAGTTCTTATTAGAACGTTAGTCTTGATCGTCAAGCCTTCCTTAGCCATGTCAATCTAAACCAAGTCAAGTCATTGAAACCTTTCTCCTAACTTCCGTTTTACACTATCTCATTTTGGAATCTCCATCTTGATCAATATCTTGCTATCCATCCAACCTTAATCTATTTTGGATGTTATTTGAATTTACTTTTGCTTTGGTATTTATTTGTTTTCATTTGCTATTGTTACGACGAGTAGGGAGTGACGATGTTGGACATGGACAGATTCAAGTCACCGAAGATGGACTCAACAACGAAGGCATGCCTCCCTCTTTGATCATGTTTATCCGATGTTTTACAAAATTGCATTGTATTTTGTAACCACTATATGCATGCTATTTTATCTCGTAGATAGCGTGTCGATTGACACATTACCCTGATCCGCTTGTCGCCTATTTACCTGACACCTGAGTAGAACTATATAATAATCTAGTAGAGTAGAAATGCTTAGTCATGCTAATTATTCTATAGGTTCTTATCTGAATGATCTTCGGATCATTAACACTTGAAACTTTTTACTGAGCTTGCTAAGCTAGGCCGGTTGGCCATTTTGACTTCCTCTACTCTCTTCTACTCTGGGTGAAACTTACCATCTAAATACTGGCGCGGGCGACAGCTGGATCAAGGATTGAAGGAGCGATTGGCTCCCCTTCACGAGGTGAAGGGGGCAATCCGTCGTCCGTGCCGCATGAGGCCCAATAAGTCTTGGATTTGAAGATTGTGATAACAGTACAACCACATGCTATATGGGCACTGGCTTGGTTAATTAGTTAGTTCATCCTTATTATGGTCATCGCCATACCACAGATGGGATAGCTCCCTTGCGAGGAGAACCTCGGCACAAAAGGGGGCAAGGACTGTGAACTAAGGTTACTACCTTGTGAAACCTAGTGGGCATGTCATAGTAAGGGTGGGTATAATGAAAGACCTCGTCACAATCTCCCAGCCGGTATACAAAATAGTGTACTACGCCAGCGGCCACTGGTGGCAACAAGACGAGATTGTGTCGTGTGGGTAAAGGGTACAACCTTTGCAGAGTGTAAAACTATTCGAATAGCCGAGTCCATGGTCATGGACGGCACATGAATCTTTCTTGACATACGGGAACCTGTCTTGCTTATTCCCTCTTTGCCCCTATTCTTGGAACCTATGAAGGATGTGAGTGGATCGAGGATCCTCACGTGGTGAAAGTTATGATGGAAAATTCTTGTTTTCGTCTAAAAACGCTTATCAAATTATTATGCTTTTTGAAACAAAATTAGCTTTTATGCAAAAGAACCATACAGCCTTCCTTTGAAGCCTCATGTAGTTACTAGGACCTTTCCCGGGAGGCATGTTGAGTACGAAATGTACTCATGGAAATAATTTTGTTGAACAGAGTTCCATGAAGAAGAAGGTGATGATAACGACTACTATGGAGATCCGTAGGAGTGAGGTCACGTGGACTACATCGACTGCCTGTGGCTGAGATGGAGTCGCTACGCATTTTACTTTCCGCTGTTTCCTGATTGTAACAAATGTCATGAGACATTTAATATGTATACCTTATGGCAGATTATGGTACTTGTAAAATCTTTATGTATTCTGCAATGATACCATTTCGCTGTGTTGTCAACAATGATCCTGGGATTGACAATTAAACACAGGAGGGTCTGGAAATTATTTCCGGGTTCTCACACCACCTGCCCTCCTGGCTGGGTCCCACACCCCCTGGTGACCTACCTTGGCCCCTATTTATTCCCACGTCGAGGAAACCCCGAAACAGAAGTTGCTTTTCCAATTTACGTCGCGGAGCCGCCGCAACCCTCTGTTCTTCCTCGGAGAGCTAATCTGGAGGCTGAATTGGCCTCCGGCGAGGGGGAAATCATCGCCATCGTCATCATCATCACCTCTCCGTCACCCCTCCATGACTTCTCCTCTCATGTGTGAGTAATTCCCTGCTGTAGGCAAAGGGGATGGTAGGGATTGGATGAGTTAGATCATGTAGTAGTTTAATCAGATTGTTGGGGCATGTTGCCTATCATCTACTTGGTGTTTATCATCTCTGTTACAACTTGTTGCTCTTAATTCTTGTCACTTTGGGCCCAAGTGCCATGATTTCAGATCTGATCACCCTTTTGTTTCTTGAGTTTGTGGTGTTCTTGATCCTATCTATGAGTTGTATGCACCTATTATAGTCCGGAACCGGCGATCCCAATGGTGACAGCTTGGGACACCAAAGGGGATGGACTACAATTTGAGGATTCCGTGTATCCATGAAGTGTTAATGCTTTGTTCCGGTGCTCTTTGACAGGAGTACCTTAATCTCCCTAAGTTCCTTTTGGCCCCGTTTGTAGAGGGAGGGTAGGACAAAAGATGTTGTGCAAAGTTCTTATTGCAAGCATGTACAACTACCTTGGGATACATGCCTGATGTTTGATATTTGCCTAGATGATCCTTTGTTTTCTGTGAGCCTTGCCCAAGTTAGAATCTGTTACATGTTCGTTCTCATCCAAGCAGCGCCCAACCATCCATCTCCCTAGCCTACAGTGTTTTCCTTCTGCTGGTTACTAGTTGTTTACCTTTGCTGTTCCATTATCACTATTACCACTATTATCATCACCACTACCACCACCATATCACAGTTGCTACTAATACCTTTGTGCACGCAAGTGTTTATTTCAGGTGCGGTTGAATTGACAACTCAATTGTCAAAGCCTGTACGTATTCTTTGTGTCCCCAAGTGTCGAATCAATAAATTGGGTTATCTTGCCCGCGAAGACTATCTCGATCCCCTACAGTTGAGGGTTATCAGATGTTGCCTTGCTCGCGCAGGCGGTGGCGCCCTCTTCTCCTGCCCGATCGTGTTTAGCAAGTACTCGCTCTTCGTGGTTGTCGTCACGTTCACTGTCAGATCACCAAGTCCATCAGGTACGCCATGGTCAACTCGCATGCCTCATCCGCCCTACCACGGCATCTGACATCGGCTGGAACTTGGCTCTTTTTAAAACGTCTGTGCATGTAGGAAAAGAAATTAACCGACGGGACACGAAGATGGTGGTGTTTGTGGGGAAGCCGGCATTATCTTTGTCCACCTTCGCCAAGCTCGCGTGCCTTCTTCGTAGTTGGATCTCCCCGTCATCATGCCTACATGTTTCATTCTTAAATTTAGAAAACAGAAAATTATTTTCTTGATTTATTTGTACAACTTTGTGTGAGCGGTTGAAGCTTGCTACGATCTAGGTTTTATTACATCTAAATGTAACTACAAAGCTTTTACTGTAAACTGAATATGTGTACAAATTCAGTAAAATTCATATCGGATAAACCACTGTGTTATTGTGTTATTGTAAGTAAACTGGTAGCTAGAAAAACATACTTTAGCATCTCTTTATTTTGATCAGTACATTACTTTTAGTCATACAATAAGTTACTAAGTTGTTCAATTTGGTTTGAAAACAGAAGTTATAGTGCGGTGCTTAATTGGAATTATATCCTTGCCATATTTTTCTTCAGATTGTTTTTGCAGTCATTAGGCAAAGGTAGGAGTTGTGTCAAATTTGCATCGTCAAAGTCGGCTGCAACCTGTTTCAGTCCCCTATCTGTACAAGGTTGTCGGGGGAATAACCCCCTGGTAGGGTCAAGCAGAAGGAATAATCTTCGAAAGCATCGAGCGCCGATTGCGCCCTTAGCTCAGCTCGGCGTCTGCCGAGTGCGCCCTCAACTCGGCGGCTGTCGACTGCTCCCCCGTCGATCTACCAGCTCGGGCCGCCGACTGCCCGCGCACCCGGCCGACTGCTCGTCTGCTGGCTTCCGGTTGCCCGCAGCTCGGTGGCTCGGAAGTCAACAAAGGCATCTCATCAAAAAGACAAGACATACCATGACGCCTTTAGCCACGTCATGAATAGTGTAAAGGTGTGAGATGTCACATTACATCACATCCTCCTTTTCCCCATTGTTGACGCTGAATTTCGCCCTACACGAACACGTCACGTGTACCCGCGGCGCCGAGGGAGATACTCTGCAGCTCGCGTGGGGGGCCAACCGGAAGCGCGATACGCAAGACAATCCAGTTGCCTCTTTTTGAACCAGACGCCCCAAGCCCTCGGGAGGGACCCCTTCAGAGAACTCGGCGACGATTGGTTGCCCTAGGTCGTCCTGGATGCCCCTGGAGCTTCGTGATTCGTCTTCCTGCAAGAACAAGAGTAGATGAAGAACGAGAGGAAAGAACACGGTAGATTAGATGTAAAAATGCGTAGATTAGATGTAAAAATAGGGTTTGTTGTGTTTTGCGATTGTGTCTTGTTTCAATCAGCCGTCACCTCATCTATTTATGAGGGAGTTGGTCTTCCCGTGCAAGAAAATGACTCAATTCCACGTCCAAACTGTCAAAATCTATAGCCAAACTCGGACTTTCCAAAGTCTGCGCGAATCTGCGTACAGGCCGGTAGTACCGCTGATTTAGGCCGGTAGTACCGGTCCGACCGGTAGTAGACCGGTAGTACCGATATATGTATTTTTAACGGAACAACCGGGGTGATACCGACCCTATTCCGGGCTCTTACAGAAGGGTTTTTTACGTACCCGGGCGGTAGTACTGGCCTCCAGACCGGTAGTACCGGTATATATTTATTTACCGGTACAACCGCGGTGATACCGGTCCGATTCCGGGCTTCAACAGAAGGTTTTTATGTTTCGGCCGGTAGTACCGCTCTTACCGTCCGGTAGTACCGGTCCTCCCTGCTGTGCCACACAGATTTGGCTCTAACTTCTTCATACGAACCTCGATTTGGGCGATTCAAGTGTCAAAATCGACCGGTTCGACGAGACGAAGCCAATAGATGTATAAATTTCATTATTTGAGTCCATCTTGAGGGCGAAATTAGCCAAATAATGCACTGAATGCCATAGTCTTGTTGCCCGGAACATAGTTTCGGCCCTTGAGACGGAATCAGATGACGATGAATCGAACTACAAAGTTGTTCACATCGACAATAACCAATTTTTCATGTAGAGCACTTCTTAATTTGAGGTCATCTTATATAGGTTTATTCTCGTGCAAAAAACCGGTGTCAACACATGCCCCCCTGTTTTTCGGCAAAACTTGCGTGCCGAAAAATAACTTGCCCATGTTTGTTCTAAGGACGATGTCAACACTCCATCGGCCATATGTTTTCTAAGGGCGATAATTACTTGTCGGCCATGTGCATGCTTAGGATGACGAGTATGTACTCTGAAGCCGATTACCACCAATCGGTTTTAGAGAGATAGGTATCAATCCGTTCCTTGTAGCACTAAGGAAATCAAACTCTGATAGATCACGTCCTGATAAGCTAGTAACATCGGGATGATTCCAATCTATAGACGCATCGGCCAAAGCATCCCAAGCCGAGTTGTCCGCATGAATAACTTCCACTTCGTCTTCAACCCATTGTATCAACAATTGGTGCATGGTGGACGGCACACATTGATTAGCATGAACCCAATCACGGCCTAATATAACATTATAGTTACCTTGCACCTCGGCGACGAAGAATGTGGTGGCCAAAGTCTTGCTTCCCACAGTGAGTTCCATACACATTACGCCTTTGGCCTCTGTCTTTTCTTTACCCTCAAATCCATTAAGCACCATGTTGGTCTTCATCAATGCATCATCATGTAATCCCAGCCTTTTGAAGACCGTGTAGGGCATAAGATTTATCACAACACCACCATCAACTAGCATCTTTGCAACCGGTGACCTTTAAGGTATAACGACTTCAAGTGTTTCACCGGCTCTTTTGGCTTCTCAAATATAGCATTCTAGGGCCAAGATCTAGTTGAGCCACATCTTGTTCATCTACAGCACGAAATTCAACGCGTAAGTAATATACCATATTCATATCCATACCTCCGCGAATTGGCGTATGTTCATTATCCTCCATCTTGTCTTCCTCCTCATTCATGGCCACCGGCTCCGATACATCTTCGAGTGAAGGGGAAGTGGTGAGTGATGTGGACGATACCATGGCAATTGCATCTTCCTTTCCTGGTGGTGTGGATGCTATTGTAGTAAAGGCGCATGCGCCTTCCTTATGTTTGGGCCTCCATACCCTTGCGGTGGGTGCCATAGGCCGAATTTTCTTAACTAATTCGTCCCTTTGCTTCTCTGCCTCCTTCTCCCCCTTCTCATGGTTTCTTAAGCGCTGCAACCTCCTTTTCTGCGTCTTGGTCAAACCGTGAGGGCACCATGGAGGTTGGGTATATTTAGAATCCCTTAGATTTTTATTGCTCGTACTAACTTCATGATCATTGGCCATGGGAACCTGCGGAAGAGCAATCACATCTGTACTCGGAGCAGCAATACCACTCGGAACAGTAACTGCACCATTATTCGGAATAGCCGAAATATCATGATTCGGCTCTTCAGCACTTGGTTTCTTGGCGCACCATATTTGCTTGTTGCTCTCCTTTGAATAATCTTGCGCTGGCCGGTTGCCTCCATTGTTCAAGCAGCCTTGTGTAGAGCAAGGGAACCTGTCATGAGAGGACCTCCTAGGTGTTGAACAACCTCGATGAGAAGTGTAGAGATCCATTAGGGGTCTCCCCCACCTCTTGTTTGATCCGCCCGAGTGGTATGGCACATAGGGAGGTGGCGCCATCCATGGTGCTGGCGCCCAGGCTCCATATGGCCTTGCATTACGCTGATACTCCTGCTCATGAGGCGATCTCGAGCGCATTGAATTTGATGGCCGGTTAGAGCTAAAACCGGCTTCTTTGTCGGTGTACTTGGCAAGTAGCATATCAAAGGTTGGCTTTATTTTCTGGCGTTGCACCTTGTCCTTATTCCACTTGCAGACCTCTGGACTTTTGGGCTTGATGAATTTAGTGGGAGCATTGTCTTTAGATTGCCCCCCGAGTGACTCGGAGGATCTTGGCCGAGTGACTCGCGGCTCGGGGCTGCCCAACAGAGTGGTGTGTAACTCGGGGCTGCCTCCTGACCGAGTAACAGATGACTCGGTCCTTGATTGTTGTGCCATGCTTGTACCAATAAAATTTCGGATGGTGATTTTAATTATTTCTCCTTCACCAGGTTGCTTGTCAATTGTCACTTGCCTCCCCGAGTTCTTGCTGCCATCCTTCTCTCTGGACTCACCAATGACCACATTTTCTTTGTTAGCTAATTCGGCTTTGTCTGGCCGAATCAACATCTTTTTTCCTTCCAAGTCTATGGTGTTCATCGGGAAGGGTTGCTTGTCAACCTACATCTCAGAAAAACTCAATCGTACTTCATTAATGGCCGATTGTATATGTCTCCGGAAAACATTGCAATCATTAGTAGCATGTGAGAAATAATTTTGATATTTGCAATAAGCACGCCGTTTTAGGTCTTCAAACGGCGGTAAAGTGTGAGATATTCTAATCATTTTATCTTGTAACAAAGCATCAAATATCCTATCACACTTGGCTATGTCAAAGGTAAACTTCATCTCCTCATCACGATTCTTGCGAATCGGCTTAAGAGCATTGCACGAGTACGGTTTGGCCTTTGATATCAAACAAACTCAGTGGTATAAACATCAACCTCATCATCCGAATTATCATCATTGTAATCAACCATATGCACTCTAGGACGATCGGTTGTTGATCTGTGAATCTCTTTACTTCGGCTCTCTTGGGCCAAAGCTTTCTGCAAGACTTGGTTAATATTTAAAAACTCATAACTTTCTAGCCTCTCTTTGATGTGGGGTTTCAAACAATTAAGAACCAAATCTGCCAAATCTCTCTCAGTTATCACTAGGCTATAGCATCAGTTTTTTATATCTCTAAATCTTTTGACATAATCGGTGACCGATTCATCATGTTTTTGCCTAACCGATGTAAGATGTGACAACTTAAGCTCATTGTCGCCACTATAAAAATGGTCATGAAATTTCTGTTCTAATTGTGACCACAAAAGAATAGAGCCATGTGGCAAAGCAGCAAACCATGAAAAAGCGGTGCCGGTTAAAGATAGGGGAAATAGACGCACTTTCAATTCTTCTATGGAGCCGGCCTCACCCAACTGTGCCAAATACTGACTAACATGCTCCCAAGTTGTTTTTGTACCCTCTCCACTAAACTTAACAAAATCAAGAACCTTTTAACCTTGAGGGTACAACACTGCATCGAAGTGTGCGGGATAAGGCTTTTGATATACACTACTTTTTACTTTCGGCTCGCTTCCGAAAGTATCTTGAAACATCTTATGCAAATCCTCCCTTAGCTTGGCTAAAATAGGATCTGTGGTAGGTGTCAATTCTTGTGGTATAGGAGCAACTTGAGTACTAGCTATTGGTGCAACTTGTGCTATGGGCGCCGAACTATAGTTCGGCGGAAGATAAAACATGCCTGCCCCTATAGGTGATGTTGCAAAGTAATTCGGCGTTGGCGCCGAATCGGTTGCACTCAGAATAGGGTTAGGGTAGGTAGGTGCAGTCACAAGTTGATTGGTTTGGCTAGGATAAGAATTCATCGGCATATTATAATATTGTTGCATAGGAGGGGCCGATGAAATAGGCAAGCTTGGATTAGTTTTTTCTGGGCTAATGAACACACCAACATTATTACTAGATGATGGAGTCGTATTTTTCTGAGCATTGTTATTTGCTATGAACGCATTATACGCCATATCATTACCCTTGCTAACCAAACTTTCAAACACAGCGAGTTGCTCTTTAGTAAAAAAATTACTCACAGTGATTTCTTCTAGATTGCCATCGCGAGGAGGGAGCTTGATTTCTCCAACCGGAGTGATGTTGCCTCGGCGATCTTTATCCAAACTCGCAAGAAAAGCTTGCATATCCTCCTCCTCGTGCTGCTTCATGAGCGCTTCATAAGCTTCAATGTGCTGCTCCTTGCGCTGCTTCTTGATGGCTTCATATGCTTGGCGATGTTCCTCCAATAATTCATCAAAACTCGGCCTAATGATGTTATCGGCGTTGATCTCTGCAGACTTGGACATAGTTGATGATGATTTCGTAAAACTTTTCCCCAGCGGAGTCACCAAAAAGTGTGTTGACGCTAAATTGCGCCCTACACGAACACGTCACGTGTACCCGCGGCGCCGAGGGAGATACTCCGCAACTCGCGTGGGAGGCCAACCGGAAGCGCGATACGCAAGACAATCCGGTTGCCTCTTTTTGAACCAGACGCCCCAAGCCCTCGGGAGGGACCCCGTCAGAGAACTCGGCGACGATTGGCTGCCCTAGGTCGTCCTCGACGCCCCTGGAGCTTCGTGATTCGTCTTCCTGCAAGAACAAGAGTAGATGAAGAACGAGAGGAAAGAACACGGTAGATTAGATGTAAAAATACGTAGATTAGATGTAAAAATAGGGTTTGTTGTGTTTTGCGATTGTGTCTTGTTTCAATCAGCCGTCACCTCATCTATTTATGAGGGAGTTGGTCTTCCCGTGCAAGAAAAGGACTCAATTCCACGTCCAAACTGTCAAAATCTATAGCCAAACTCGTACTTTCCAAAGTCTGCGCGAATCTGCGTACAGGCCGGTAGTACCGCTGATTTAGGCCGGTAGTACCGGTCCGACCGGTAGTACCGGAACAACCGGGGTGCTACAGGCCCTATTCCGGGCTCTTACATAAGGTTTTTTACGTACCCGGGCGGTAGTACCGGCCTCCAGACCGATAGTACCGTATATATTTATTTACCGGAACAACCGGGGTGATACCGGCCTGATTCCGGGCTTCAACGGAAGGTTTTTGTGTTTCCGCCGGTAGTACAGCTCTTACCGATCGGTAGTACCGGTCCTCCCTGCTGTGCCACACAGATTTGGCTCTAACTTCTTCATACGAACTTTGATTTAGGCGATTCAAGTGTCAAAATCGACCGGTTCGACGAGACGAAGGCAATAGATGTATAAATTTCATTATTTGAGTCCATATTGATGACGAAATTAGACAAATAGTGCACTGAATGCTATAGTATTGTTGCGCGGAACATAGTTTCGGCCCTTGAGATGGAATCGGATTGTCACAACCCCAATTTAGGTAAGTGCTAGGGTTTGAGTTCCCTTTGCATCATGTGAAAAATTCAAAAAGAAATTCAAAAATGGGGAAAATAAAAGCCCTGAAGAATTTAAATAAATGGCCAGATAAAAATATTTTTCCAAAAACCATTTGAATATTTGGAAAATTCCTATAAATGATGGTGATCATTTTAAAAGTGGTTTGGGTTCTTTCCCATGCCCATGGAATCTTCAAAAATTCAAAATGTGCCCTGAAAATTAAATTTGACCCCTATTTGAGTTGAAATTCAAGATAATTGAATTTCAAAAATGCCCAAATCCTATAAGTGGCTTGCTTCTAGTCACCTAGGATTTATAAAAATAATTGGGCATTTAATAAAAATGCTCTGCTATGTATTTGGAGCAAAACAAAGCAAAGAAAAATAGAAAACAGAAAGCAAAAAGAAGAAAAAGGAAAAAGAAATCCCAGCCCACCCTACAAGGCCTTGGGCCCAACTAGTTTCCCCACGGCCCAGGCCCACCAGCTCCCTTGTCGTCTTCCCCGTGCGTCGGCAAGCAGCTCGGTGGCCGCCATGCCGACGCCGGCGAGGGGAACGTCTCCCCTAGACCCTCTCGGGCTCTCCCCTCGCGCCACGACGCACTCCAGAAGCCCCCAGGCTCTTCCCCTCTTTCTCCGGTTGACGTTCCCCTCTCTCTCGCGCCGAATCGCCGCCGGCAGTGAAGCCGGCGGAGCGCGCCACCGTGCCCGACGTGGCCACCGGATCCCCCTCGCTGCGGCACCATGCCCGGAAGGACCGCCACCATCGTCTTCATCGTTTCCCCCCATCAATTCGCGCCAAGGTCCACTGGAGACGACGCCAGCGTCAAGCTCCTCGTCGCCGGCCGCAACAAGCTCCGGCGAGAGATTCGCCATCACCAGCACCCCCCTGACCTCTCCGACCGCCCAGACGTGATCCCAGTGAGCTCACGGTTCGATCCCCCCTAACCCCGGCTCCTCCCGTGCCCCCAATCGCCGTCGCCTTCTTCCAGTGGCTCCGGCCGCCGCCATTGTCGTCGTAGCCGTGGCCTGGGGCCTCCCCTTGGCATCCCACTCGCTCCTTTGGATGCGCGAGGTTGCGGGCTACACGCCCATGCCACCCACGCCACTCCCCGTGCCCGAATCCCAAGTCCGGCGAAATTCCGGCTGCACTCCGGCGACGTCCACCATTAGGGCCCCCTAAACCTTGAGCTAATCACCCCCTAACCCCCTCCCAGAGCCTATGACAGGTGCCCCCCCTAAACTAATCCCTCTCTGTTTAATTAAACAGAGAGATAACTCTCTCTCACTGACAGGCATGACCCACATGTCAGCCCTACTGATGTCATGTTGAGGTCATGCTGATGCAGTAATGTTTTCTCTGTTTAATTTTAAAAGCAAAGAATTAAAAGAATTAGAGAAATCAGAGAAAAATCCAGAAAATAGCCAAAACTTTAATAAATCATAGAAAATAGCCAAAACTTTAATAAATCATAGAAAATTCATATTAACTCCAAATTGGACAAATAATATGTCTAAAATTATCAGAAAAATACAAGGATTCTGAATATGGACTTTGTTTTCATGTTTGACCAATTTAAATTGGGTGAACAGTGAAGTATGTCCATATGGCTTTAATTTGAATTCAAATTTTGGAGAGATTTTGCAAATGACTTTGCAACACACTTCTTTTAGATGGATTCATCCACACATCAGAAACTTTACCTCACATTTACAACATCACCTCATGCTCAACCTTTGCAAATGTTTATTCATGGATTCAAATGTGTTTGAAATTCATTGATAAATCATATGGAGTTTGAATTTGCAATTCATTTGCAATATACTCCATTTAAATGGAATTGCCTCACACACCAAATTCATGCAAACCAAGTTTCAACCTTCAACCATGTGATTGTGCATTGTATTTACATTGCTACCTTGTTTGTTGTTTGTCGAGTAGAGGTGGAACCGGAACAGGAGGCAGCCCCCTTCGTTGAAGACCCTGAACCCGAACCTCGTCAGCAAGGCAAGCAAACCCCCATTGATCATGTCGATAAAATCCCACTTCCCTCTCATGTCTCGCTTATGCATTGTATAGGATGATTACCATGATAACGTTTCTACCGCATAGTTGAACCCAATCCTTTGCATGACCTATCATTTTGTCACAGTAGTAAGCAAACCACAATCCTAGCAAATGTAGGAGTTGGTTGATATCTTGTAACCCCTGCAACCGTTACTGCTTATTGCATGCTTAGAGTTATAATGAGGTTACTCTTTTGTGAGTTGGGATGGTAGTGATCATATTGATGATGGTAGAAATGTGTTGGTGAATCTACCCTAATACAAGGTGAAAGATGAGAGGCTGTGTAGGAGTACACAGTGGGTTGTCTCGTTGAACACCGCCTTAAGTCCGAGTTCTTGTGTGGTGATCCAAGAAGAAGAGTACAACCACACATTGGGCTCACTGACCCCTCTCATCCTAGTACCTCACCCCGTTCGAACCCCAGAAGTCGCAGTAGTTCGGAGTTCTGGTAGGGCTGTGGCACGGTCTGCGAAGTGGATGAAAGGCTTTTCAAGACCGGCATGGGACCCTGAACACATCGTTTGAGGCAGTACTGGAACCTCGGCCGGACTTCCATACGGATCCCCCTCAGATAGGCGACTCTCTGGACTAGAACGGAGCGGTGGGCGAAGTGTTGTGGTGGCATCCTCGCTGTCACCTCTTGAACGGTGACACGCAAAAGGCGGTAACTGATGACACGTGTGTGTAGCGGTACACCCCTGCAGGGTTATCAAAACTATTCGAATAGCCGCGTCCGCGGTTATGGACTTCTTGGAAATCTTAGCTTGATTATTATTCGAATAGCCGCGTCCGCGGTGGATTCTTCATGGAGCTCGACAACTGAAGACCAAGCTAGTGTAGTCCCAGTCAGACGACTGTTCCCTCGTGGAAGGGCTTGTTTATAGATAAGGCTTCTCTAAGCCATTTGTTAAACTTGTCTGTACTCAGACCTACTTTGCTTCCGCATGTTTGATGTAATGTTGGATCACAGACTTGTGATCTCTGTGTGCACTCTGTAAGAGTTATCAATAAAGTGGTATACTTTGTAGAGAACTGCAATGATACCTGCTGTTCATATAAGGCATGTGTGCTGCGTGTATGTTTATAACATGCATGTCTTTGTATGGGTTTTCGAGACCTTAGTTGTGATCTGGCTGGCGGTCTTTTATACACCAAGTGGCCCTTAGATGTGCGCAGCTTGGGGCATCGCGATGCGATTGTTCGTGACTCCGTCACGTGCACACTTTGATGTATGATCGAGCCTGCCCTAGACCCCGACTAAGTGATCGGGCTGGAGTAAGTCTATGTAAGAGTTATAATACAATCGATAGTATGGTTGAGGCGACTTTTCAATGAGTATGGGAGTTCACAACCCATATCATTTAGACTTGTGTGCGGACGATGAGGACCCATTTTAGTTGATCATCCGTACTGGATGGGATGCCCCTCACGTTCGATGCTTTCCGAGAACGTTCTGTGCTTGGCCTTGTCTGCTTAGACAAGTGGGTATGGTTCTCGGCTCTCCATATGATTGTGTTGTAGCGAGGCTTGCTGATGATGGCTCGAATACAAAGTTGTTCACATCGGCAATACCCAACTTTTTCATGTAGAGCACTTCTTCATTTGAGGTCATCTTATATAGGTTCATTGTCGTGCCAAAAACCGGTGTCAACACCCATGTCCCCCTTGTCTCCTTGTCTCCCAACCACTTGTACCTTCTTGTCCCTTGTCCCCTTGGGCCTTCTATATAAAGGCACCAAGAGGCCAAGCCAGGGGAGGACTCCTCTACCCCTCTCTTATTCCCCCCCCCCTAGGATGCACTCCTCTCCCTCACTCACGGCTAGGAGGAGAAGAGGAAGAGAAAGTAGCTTAGCTAGCAATAGCAAAGTAGTAGAGCAAGCATCAGTAGACAGATTAGAGTAGTTTAGCAGATACAGCTCAAGGAGCACCTCTGTACAGATAGTTGCATATAGTACAGACATGCAGGAGTAGGGGTTTTCATCTCTACGGAGAGCCCTGAACCTGGGTACATAGCAGTGTTCCCAATCTCGGATCCGGCACCAGCGACACTAACCTCGGTCTGCCCCCCTCTTTAGCCATCCCCGTGGCATCTGCCGTTACATATCGACGACAGTTGGCACCCACCGTGGGGCTGGACGAGGCGTCGACTAGAGTTATGATCCGGACGGGACCATCCTCTTCATCGACGGGTTCTTCTTCATCAGCAATTTTTGAGCGCCAACATTTCGGATCTGGATTCATCGGGCTAGATGCCCGGAGGCTGCATTTCGCGTCCGGGCATCGCCAGCTGCGCACCCGGATCTCGGAGTGCCCGGTTCGGCTGCCGGGTCGGATTTCCTCGTCCGGGCAAGTTTTTCGCCCCGAGTGCGTCCGGTTCGATTGCCAAATCGGATTTTGGTTCCGAGCAAAATAAATTTTGCTGGAGTAGAAAATTTTCTGACCGAGCAGAAAAATATCCCCCCCCCGAACAAAGGACTTCGGCCCCGACCTCACCGTTTCCCCGTTTGAGTTCCCTCCGCCGAGTGCCTTCTCCGAGCAACCGCCTCCGAGCTGCGCGCCCGAGTGATACGTCCAAAACGTATCTATAATTTCTGCTTGCCCCATGCATGTTTTGTGTGATATTGCTATGATCTAGATACACTTTCATACACTTTTGATCATATTTGGACTAACCTATTAACTCGGTGCACCCCAGTGCCAGTTCTTGTTTTCTGTTGTTTTCTATTTCAGTTTTTCCCCATATAAAAAGTGCCAGAAAATTTCCGGGAAAAATACAGGAAAAATCAGCATACAGGAAGCTTCGCGAAGAGCCCGGGAGGGGCCAGAGGGGAGCCAGGGGGCCCAGGCGGCCACCCGGCGCGGCCCCACCCCTGGCCGCGCCAGGGGGGCGCGTGGGGCCCCTGGTCCACCTCTGGCTGCCCCCCTTCACCTATTTATTCTCCGTCACGGGGAAACTCCAGAGAGGGGAACCCTATTTCGCAAACTCGCCTCTGTTCCGCCGCCGCCGCGCTTCCGAGATCAGGAGAACCAAAAGACCTCTTCCCGGCACCCTGCCGGAGGGAGGATTGACCTCCGGGAGTCTCCTCTCCACCATGAATGCTCCCCGGATGTTTCGTGAGTAGTTTTCCTTGGACCATGGGTCCGTGATCAGTAGCTATGTGATGTTCTCCTCCCCTCTTTGTTCTTCATGGTTTAGACCTCGTGAGCTGCCCTACATGATCGAGGCACTTTTGTAATATTTCTGCTATTGCTATGTTGAGTTTGATAGGATCTGATGGATTATGAGATTATGTTCAGATTGTGATTGAGTAATATATTTGGTTCTTATCTCTTATATTTTTGTTCCTAAGTAATTCTTGCATGTTCTCCGTTGTTGTTTATTGCTTTGGCCAAGTAGTAGGTAGTGACTCCAAGAGGGAACGTTTTGCTCGATTGTGGGTTCATGCCCCCCGATCACACGCTTGAGTGACAGAAACATGAGTCTAGGGGATGTGCTATTGCCACAAGGGGAAAACAACGGTGCTTGTAACCGTGGTTACAAGGATTGTTTACTTTACGCAAAGTTCTTTTTAATGCAGCTGTCTGTTGCTTTGGGTTTACACTTTGAGTGGGGCTCGCAACTTAATACCAGCGAGATGTTCTGGATAGATATCTCAAGGTGGATGATTAGTAGTGGATGCAGTTGGATTTCGGTCTACTAATTTTGGCGTACTGCCCATGCTTTTGAGCCTCGTCCTTTCTTTTGTAACATAGTTAGCATTGCGGCGCGTTCATAATCCTGTCAATTGCCTTTCTGTAATTTGTTTACCTCGGATAGCAATTTTATCGTCTTTTGGGAGAGAGACATCATTAGTGAACATCACGTATCCCGGTCCATATCCTCATCACTGTTTACACGCTCATTTATTTTTCTGCTTTTACTTTCAATTGCTATCATTATCCCTTGTGTTTGATCCTTTGTGAACAACAAGACCGGAGAGATTGACAACCTCTCTGAACTTCGTTGGGAACAAAGTTATCGTGTCTGTGTGCAGGTCCGCGTCAGTTACGCCGCTGACACCTACTTATCATCTCCGGAGTCCTACTGGAGACAAACCTTGGTATCTTCACTGAGGGAAATTTCCTGCTGTGCTACATCACGCCTTCCACTTGGGGTTTACCAACGAAGGGCGAGAAATCACTATCATCATCTCGCGCATCACCGAGCTCCCCGCCGGCCCGAGCGCGCGCCTCCTCCCCGGGCTCTCTTCCGCGCCCGCCGAGAAACTCCGCCCCGTCCAAGCTCCTTCCGCCAAGCGGCCCTGCATCCGGCCACTTGGGGCTCACCAACGAAGGGCGAGAAATCACTATCATTACCTCGCACATCAAGCCAAATTTCTGGCGCCGTTGCCGGGGACTCCGAGTCCTAAGATAGGGGAGTTGCACACTAATCTTTACCTTTGTTTTTTTAAGTCTTTTTAGTTTACCTTTCAGTTTTTTATCTCGGTGTATTTTATGAAAAACCACAAAAATAGTTGCTACCTTTTGCCTTTGTCTTGCTTTGCCTATTTATGCTATCCTCACCATGGGTGATGAACCACCCAAATATGGTAGGATGGGCATGTGTCACTTGGATCGTCTTCGATCAATTTGTGCTCGCGCTAAAAACCCAACCGACTTGGTTGAGGGAAAATCATTGGATGAGCATGCTCATTATACGTGGCACCGCCTATCTCAGAAAGGAAAACACTTATGGGATCAAATACATGTTTCTTATTGCCATGCTAAACTTTTGTGCCAAATTTATGATTTTACTTGTTGTTCTAATATAGATCATAAACACCTCCCTTTCCAATGTGAGTTTAATGAAAATGAGATCTTATCTTCTTATGCTAAAGGTGTTTATGATTACTTTGATGTTGAAAAGATTGAAGAGTTTATTGCTTTTAAAGGTTCCTATGAGATTGCTTCTTTGATTGAAAAATATCACGATATTATTTTCGAGTTTGAAAACTTTGCAGTTCTTGCTTATTGCTTTGAGAATTATACTTCCAATGCTTATATTGAGGATTTTAAAAATAGAATGCTTGCAGCCCAAGAAGAGGCTAATGATTGCCATGAAGAGGAATCTTATGATTCCGAGGACTCACTTGATACTTCCCTTTCTCATGATTTTGATACTTGCTTTTTTGATGGCCATGATGCCACTATGGATGATGCCTACGAAGATGAACTTGCTATAGTTCCTTATGTTAAGCATGAAATTATTGTTGTTTCACCCACACTTGATTGCCCTATGATCCTTTTGAAGTCTCCAACTATTCCGGAGAATTTTTCTCTTATCAAGGCTCAATGTGATGGGTTGCATCTATCTTATCATCCTAAAAAACCGTGTTGAAAACAATACAAGTGTGCTTGTAGGTCATGAGCAACATGATTTATGTGATAGTTATATTCTTGATGTTTTTCATGATGCTACTGAAAATTACTTTGAGAGAGGAAAGTTTGGTTGTAGAAACTTCCATGTTACAAAAACACCTCTCTTCATGTTGAAAATTTTGAAGTTGTTCTTGTTCTACCTTCCTATGCATGTCACTTTGTGCTTCTTTGATTTATTTTCTTACAAGATGCCTATGCATAGGAAGTGGGTTAGGCTTAAATGTGTTTCACATTTGCTTCTTGATGCTCTCTTTTGCTTCAAAATTCTTATTCTTGTGAGAGCATCTTCTATAATTTTTAATGCCTAGCTTAAAGGCATAAAAGAAAGCGCTTTCGGGAGGCAGCCCGCAACGAATTTAGGTTGTTATTTTTGCTTTTGTTGTGTCTTGATGATTGTTACTACTGTAGAAACATCATTGTATCTTTATTTTTCAGCTTTGTGCCAAGTTATAGCCTCTTACGATAAGGGAAGCAAAAGTTGTGACGTGCTGTCTAGAAAACAGATTCTGTCCCTTGACAGAAAAATCCGAATCAAATCACCAGATCATCTTTTTGATCTGAATTTTTTTGACAGCGTGCTCTATACAATTTTGAAACTTTCGTAAGTTCTAAGTTTTTTATTTGACTTGCAGAAGTGTCCCTACAAAAATCTTTACTACCTGCTGGTCTGTTTTTCACAGATTTTACCACGTTTTGTCTCTCCTAACTTTTGCAAACCTTAAGCTTGCTTTTTCTTTGAAAAAACTTTTTGGCACTCTTGAGAAACAGTAGCTCTTCAAGAATATCTTTATATCCAGTGGGGAAAAAATATTTTATTAAGGGTACTAACCTCTCTAATCAGCTTATGATGAGTTATGTATGAAGGGAGTTTTCAAGTGTGCGATGGAAGATGATGAAAGAAGATCTAGGAGTGTCAAGCGCTCAAGACTGGGGATGCCCCCATGCATCCCCAACAAATATTCAAGGAGACTCAAGCGTCTAAGCTTGGGGATGCCCCCGTGCATACCCTTCTCCATCAACAATCATCAGTTCGTCCTTCGTCTCACTATATTTTTATCACTTCACGCGTTATGTGCTATACTTGGAGCGTCTCGCTCTTAGGTTTTATTTTTAGTTTTCTTTAGCTTTTCTTGTTGTTCATAACAAGTTAGATCCCGTCTTACTTTGTGTGGGAGAGAAACACGCTCCACTTTCAAAATTTAGAACACATCATAGGATTTTTCCTGCTTATCTTTTTGCTGTTGTGTGTTCTTTATCTTTTCATAGCTACTGCCATGTCTAGTTTTACTCTTAGTTTGTCTTTAGCAAGAGCCTTGGCTTTTGTTTAGTTTGTTGCTGGAACTCTTTTTAGTTTTCATGTTTATCTTGTTAAAGAGAGTTGGTTGTTGCACTGAGTTGTGTCTTGTCCTGAAAGTAGGTAATTGAGGTTGCTATTTAATTCTAGTAGTAGCTTGCAATAGTTTTGAGGTATTGATGTGAGTAATGTTTGAACTTTTGGTGTCAAGAGCTCTAGCCTATTAGTGATAGGTGTCGTATTTTGGGCAATCCGTGTTTATTTTCAAAACCTACAAAACTAGTTGAGAACTCTAGCTACTAGATGGATCACTAATCTTTGGAGGGATCGAATATCAGAGAACACTCACGTACCATGAGTCGAGGATGCGCAAGGATAACCAAACCCCCATACACTCCTCCTCGGGGTACTTGTCTCTTTGTGAACCTCCTTATTAGATTGAGAGTTACCGATAATAAGTGCATGAGTTCTTCAGACTAATGTAAGTATTGAAAGTTGACACTTCCACCTTCCCATATTTTGCTAGCCTCTCCCATACCATGCATTGCCTTCTTCTCACTTCGAGAGTTGGTGTCCACCTTCGCCGGTACATCCAAACCCTTGGCATGATACGCTCTGTCATCATAAGCCTCCTTATATCTTTCCTCAAAACAGCCACCATACCTACCTATCAAGGCATTTACATAGCCTTTCCGAGTTATATTGCCATGCAACATCCACCTCTTCATGACTTGATCTTCATCTCATACATGTTCTTGCTACACTGGCAGAGACATACATTGCATACATCATGATAGTTACATCTTCTTTATGATTTTGAGTACCTTGTAAAGTGTGAAAGATCTCCTTTACCTTCTTGTAAAATAGAGTGTTGCCCTTAAGTGAGGAAAAGATCCCAAAGTGGACACATTAAAAGATCCCAAAGAGGACAAATGAGAGTTAGATAGAAAGAGCCATTGAGGCCACAAAAAAATACAAAAAAAGAGAAAAAGAGAAAAAGAAATAAAAAGAGAGAAAGGGGCAACACTACTATCCTTTTGAGAGATCCACACTAGTACTCCCTCTATATCTTTGTACTCCATAGAGATGATCATTATGCATATAGCTATGTGGGGACCTTTACACTATAGAACTTGGCTTGCATATTCCAAGGATGAGCCTCCTCAAAAGAGCTCTAGGTCTTCATGAGCGAGCAAGTTAGATGCACCCCCACTAGTTCTATTGGAGAGCTTCTTAGCTTGTATGTGCATCCGTTGCATGGCAATCCCTACTCCTCACATCATATCTATCATTTGGCATCTCTTGCCTATGATTGTCCTCATTGATGTGAGCCTTTATTATCCTTTTTGTCTTCCTCCTCCACCATATTTCTCTCTTTGCCATCCTAAGTGTCAACTCTCGTGCTTACGCTCATCCATTGCATGAGTGCTCAAAATATCGAAAAGGAGTAGATCAAATTGACTTGTACCTGGCTAGTGGTCTGGGGACGAGTCAAGATAAGATTCCAAAGAAGACCGAGTGTGAAACTTTAGTAGATTGAGTTCTCAACAAAAAAATACTTTTTCTCGTATTCCCTATCCCCTTCTTGCATGCCAACACCATTTGGAGACATTCGAGTCACGGACAGCGAGAGCTCTTGCACCTAATGTTCTTTTGTTACTTGTTTCAATGCTAATATAGACTCTTGCATGTTATGACTTGAATTGAATCTCTAACATTGATTGCTTTACTTTTCAAAGTTCTTTTATGGTTGCTAGCATGTCACCACAGAAATTATGTTGTTATCATTTACCTACTCGAGGACGAGCAGGAATTAAGCTTGGGGATGTTGATACGTCCAAAACGTATCTGTAATTTCTGCTTGCTCCATGCATGTTTTGTGTGATATTGCTATGATCTAGATACACTTTCATACACTTTTGATCATATTTGTACTAACCTATTAACTCAGTGCACCCTAGTGCCAGTTCCTGTTTTCTGCTGTTTTTCTATTTCAGTTTTTCCCCATATAAAAAGTGCCAGAAAAATTCCGGGAAAAATACAGGAAAAATCAGCGTACAGGAATGTAAGGCCCAATATGCGGTACTGTTCCAGATCTAGGTGTTACCACCTAGATCCGGGGACGAAGCACATATCGGTCCCACCGCGACATATGACGAAGTCATATGCCCCGGATTCCCAACATGATATCACAACATTACAGATACAAGGATACAACATCTCATACAATCGGCATACAACTGCCTCAAATACAATACAACAGCGGAAGGTAAATGTCTGAGTACAGACTACAATCAAATGCCTACTGGCAAAGAGAAAAACATCGATCCCCATAACCACACGGGTCCAGGCCCTCCGCCGGGATCCGCCTAACTAGTCGCCGTCGAGTCTCCACGTGAAACGTCGGTCACCATACCTGTTGTCGATCAAGAACCCTAAAAAGAGTTTGGGGGTAGTATCATGAGTACAGAGGTACTCAACATCCAACTGTAGTGGTCATCTGACCCAGCAAGGACTTCATCACTCATCATTCTAGGACAACTAGTAGTTTACGGTAAGGAAGGGGTAAGTGGTGAGGTTGCTGCCGCACTAGCATTTATGAAGTGGCTAACGATCTAGAGAGTAAGATAAGAAGCCAAGCATTCGATGAGGAAATCGCCTCCAACAAGTCTTGCTAAAAGCTACTTACGCAAGCATAACACCTATCCTAGCCTTGTCCTCCTCTTCGCATCCCGACGAAGAAGAAGAAGTCAAGGCACACACACACGTTGATCAAGTTATATTAAAAGTATCTCAGTTGTTGTTGTCTATGAACAAGGAGTAGGTCTCAAGTCGTCCATAACCGTGGACACGGCTTCTCGAAAAGATTTAACCCTGCAGGGGTGTACCAACTGCCCATTACAAGGCTCCGCACACACGTCCATCTCTCTCAGTTGCTACCCATCACAGGCAACCATTTTATGATTTAGTTCCAAGAGATCCGAAACGACAGGTCCCTCTAGCTAACAACGAACAAATCCGGGCGGCCCCCGGTGAGTCGACATCCAGCTCAAGAGAGCCGGCCGCGCTCTCGATCTGGTCTCTACCGTATGTCGCAGGTTTGGATAGCCGGTTAATCACACATGGGAAACCGGGTCCTCAGCCGGACAAGGTGGGCCAGCAAGGGAACTATGTCCTCACTGGTCCGGGTTGGTTTGAAAACTACTGGCAGCTAACCAGCACACACACGGTTTCAAATGGTAAATCAGCTTGGGCCACCACTAGAAATGCTTGAAGCTAGGTAGGTAAGAAAAGGGGACCCCATAAAATCCCACACGCGGTTAGGCACGCTCAGTCTTAAAACCAATACCCGGAACTCGAGTCCTAGGTGACTCGAATGGAACAAAGCGTCGGGGCGGGATAGCCTAGACCTTCCATCCTTCGTCGAATATAGTCAACATTATAATAACCATATCATCAACAACAATATAATAATGTGATATCCCAAACAAGGGAGTAACAGGGTAACATCGTAGCATCCTAAGCATGCATACTAAGCAGGGGCTGAGCAACGACCAATAGTAACATGGCAGTACATGGTTTGCTGGGAAGGGACATGGCTGTATCGGTTTGAAAGAGGTTGTAAACATGTGGTAGGATCAAACATCGAACCTAACCTAGACTAGCATGCAAACCGCTGGTTGAAATAGAATGGATCATAAGTAATGTATAGTCCTTGCCTGTTGATAAGTCGGGTTCCGAAGGTGTAGTCGATCACACGCTCGCAACGTCTCCGAAGGTACCCGCGAAGCACACAAGACAATAAACACTGGAAAGCAATCAACGAGCAAGCATCTATTACTACGAGGCAAACATGAGAAAGCATCAACAAGAAGGCAACACGAGACATCGCACCTACCGTCGAGAGCGGTTACTAACAGGTTACGTGAGGTATCGGTCACACACGACGAATACCGCACGTTTACGGTGGTTCAAGTTGCTTAGCTACAGGTGATCAACAAAGGTTGTTAACATGGCAACTCAAGCAAGCATGGAATAGCACACAAACATGTCAAGAGGTGAAGCACAAAGTAAACTACCTGTGCTAGTCAAATTAAGTGAGGCACAATCCTAAACATGGCATACACTAAGTGCCGCACAAAAATTAAAGGATTTGGTACTGTTCTGTCCTAAACCATATTTTAGGTTGGTTAACAATAGCATAAACACGAAGTACACGAAAAAATAATCAAATTACATATAAATAACACCCCAAACGGAGTTACGGTTAAAAAGATACAAGCAAAACAAGTTACGGGCACAATCTGCCAACATCACGAAGCACACTTTAGAGCAATGCATAAACATGATAATCAATGCAAACATGCTCACAATTGATATGAAATTAAAGTAGACATGATAGGGAAGGCATGGCAAAAATAATCATGCAAATAGGCATCATAGATCAAAAGATATTAAGCAAACAACATGGCATCGCAAAGTAACAGACTTAGTGAAAAACAGAGGTGGCTGTTAAAAACAGCGGGATAGCAACTTTGGAGCTAAACAACTATATGACCAGCAAGAATATTATGACAATGCAATACATGTAATGTAAGTAGACATGATGCTTACCAATATGCAATTGGAATCACCCAATTCCGATAAACGATCGTGACACAATCGTCGACCGAAGTTGCAACAAAATATAAACAGTAGCACACTAACAGCAGGATAGCTACTTTGGAGCAAGATACAATCATGATGCAGCAAGCATTTATGGCATGTGAATGCATGAAACTGAAGTAGAAACAATGCTTAACACAACGCAAAAGGAATCACTCAATTCCGACGTACGGTTGCTCGCCCGAAGTTTCAACAAATTAACCGTTTCAGCAAGTTTAACAGCAGCAATTTCAATTAACGATCTGATGCCCTGTTTAGCACACAATTACACAATCAAGATGGCCTTAGATGCAAAATCTCACAAAAGATGAATTGAAGTACACGCAATTCTAAGCAACTTTCATTTTGGGGGCACGTTCATCGGAGCTACGGATCAACGGGAAATTACGACGCAAAAACAGATCAGCAGCAAAATAATAAAGACTTAGCAAAATTTACAAGGGGTTCTCAAACAAAAGCAAAAGGGGCCTCACCCATGGGCTGGCCCATGAGGCAGAGGAGGCGCGCTGGGCTGGGAGGCCTGGCCTGGGCGGTTGGCTGCTGGGCCGCGCTGGGCCTGGGGCGCCTGGCGGTTGGCTAGCCCACGTGCGGCAGGTGGCCTGGCAGGTCGCCTCGTCCCGACCCACGTGGGGATGCCGACGACGCCGGCGGCTGGTGGCTCCGTACGGCCACCGGAGACGGCGACGCGAGCGAAGAGGCGGCGCAGGGGGGCTCGCGCGGTGCGGATCCGGTGGGGTTCCAGGCGGCAGATCTGAGGAGGGCTAGGTTTTCGGCTAAAATTAGGAAAAATTGCGAAATTGGGGGCACTTGTGAGGGGGTGGCTGCAATTTTTGTGCTAGGGAAACCCTAGAAATTGGTGGGAGTGTGGTGGTCTTTATATAGCCCCGGTGGCTGGCAGTTTGCAAAAACATCCCCGGTTTTTCTCTCGCGCGCGCAGTGCTCACGTTTCTGACCGCCAGGGGTCCGCAGGACCTCCGATTCGGGTAAAACTTTGAACTGTGCGATCAGCGCGTCGAGCCGGAGGCGTTCACCTCGCGCTGGAACCATTCCGAGAACACTTTCCGGCGCTCTATAAAAAAAGCCCGTTTAATTATTAAAAGGGGTTTTTCGTTCCGTTGGTTGCGGCTGGTCTCGTGCGGTTTTCTCGACGGTGATCGGGTGAAACCCGGTGTCGCAAAGGTCGAGTGTCAGGGAGGAAAGGGTCGGTCTCTGGCCGGTATGAGATAAGAGGGGGAAAAATAATCGCCGATCGATAAATCGGGGATGCAAACACCGCAAACAAATCAGACAATCAAACAATTCACGCAGAAAACAAAATTTTTAATTTTTGTGAAAACTGGTTGTTACAAGGAAGCTTCGCGAAGAGCCCGGGAGGGGCCAGAGGGGAGCCAGGGGGGCACCTGGGCCCCCTGGTCCACCTCTGGCCGCCCCCTGGTCCGGCACCCTGTCGGAGGGAGGATTGACCTCCGGGAGTCTCCTCTCCACCATGGATGCTCCCCGGATGTCTCGTGAGTAGTTTTCCTTGGACCATGGGTCCGTGATCAGTATCTATGTGATGTTCTCCTCCCCTCTTTGTTCTTCATGGTTTAGACCTCGTGAGCTTCCCTACATGATCGAGGCACTTTTGTAATATTTCTGCTATTGCTATGTTGAGTTTGATAGGATCTGATGGATTATGAGATTATGTTCAGATTGTGATTGAGTAATATATTTGGTTCTTATCTCTTATATTTTTTTTCCTAAGTAATTCTTGCATGTTCTCTGTTGCTGTTTATTGCTTTGGCCAAGTAGTAGGTAGTGACTCCAAGAGGGAACGTTTTGCTCGATTGTGGGTTCATGCCCCCCGATGACACGCTTGAGTGATAGAAACATGAGTCTAGGGGATGTGCTGTTGCCACAAGGGGGAAAACAACGGTGCTTGTAACCGCGGTTACAAGGATTGTTTACTTTACGCAAAGTTCTTTTTAATGCAGTTGTCTGTTGCTTTGGGTTTACACTTTGGGTGGGGCTCGCAACTTAATACCAGCGAGATGTTCTGGATAGATATCTCAAGGTGGATGATTAGTAGTAGATGCAGTTGGATTTCGGTCTACTTATTTTGGCGTACTGCCCATGCTTTTGAGCCTCGTCCTTTCTTTTATAGCATAGTTAGCATTGCGGTGCGTTCATAATCCTGTCAATTGCCTTTCTGTAATTTGTTTACCTCGCATAGCAATTTTATCGTCTTTTGGGAGAGAGACATCACTAGTGAACATCACGTATCCCGGTCCATATCCTCATCACTTTTTACACGCTCATTTATTTTTCTGCTTTTACTTTCAATTGCTATCATTATCCCTTGTGTTTGATCCTTTGTGAACAACAAGACCGGAGAGATTGACAACCTCTCTGAACTTCGTTGGGAACAAAGTTATCGTGTCTGTGTGCAGGTCCGTGTCAAATGCGCCGCTGACACCTACTTATCATCTCCGGAGTCCTATTGGAGACAAACTTTGGTATCTTCACCGAGGGAAATTTGCTGCTGTGCTACGTCACGCCTTCCACTTGGTGTTTACCAACGAAGGGCGAGAAATCACTATCATCATCTCGCACATCACCGAGCTCCCCGCCGACCCGAGCGCGCGCCTCCTCCCCGGGATCTCTTCCGCGCCCACCGAGAAACTCCGCCCCGTCCAAGCTCCCTCCGCCGAGCGGCCCTGCATCCGGCCTCCTCCTCGAGCGGCCCTGCATCCGGCCCCCTCCGCCGAGCAGCCCTGCATCCGGCCTCCTCCTCGAGCAGCCCTGCATCCGGACTCCTCCTCGAGCTCCCTGCATCCGGCCTCCCCAAGTTCCCTGAAGCCGCGCCCGCGCCGAGGTGCTCCGCCGCGCTCTCCGAGCCGCCCCCTCCACCGATCTCCCTCCGAGCTCCGAGGGAGGCCTTCCCATGCTCATCATGCACCAAGCTCCCTGCCCCGAGCTCCTCCCGCCCCAGCTCGGCCCCGCTCGGCCCGTCGCCGAGCTTGCCTCGCGTGCTCCGCCACCGAGTTCGCCGCGCTGCAATCGGTCGGTCACCGCCATCTCGACCCTGCTCCAACCCCTCCGGTTGCCCGCTGCAATTGGCCAGGTCGCCCGCGCCCGCTGGTTGCGCCTTGCCCCGATTGCCGACCTCCGTGCTATCTCCCGCCGCCTGGGGCGCTTTCGGGCTGAAGCGGGCGCAAGATTCAGAGGTGTAGAGCCAAGGAGTAAAAGTTCAGAGTTAGCTCGGCTCGCAAAAAAAACCAGATCGGCTGTGGCAATGGATTTAGAGACCGATTGCGTCGCATCTATCGGTAAAGTGGAAGTATTGTGAGCCGACTGCGCAGTTTGGCTGGTGTCAGGCCGAGTGTGCCCGCCAGACCGCAGTGGCAACCGGTCGCGCCTGTCGGTCATCCAGATGTGGAAA
Organism: Bromus sterilis; assembly: GCA_950022295.1. NCBI lineage: Eukaryota > Viridiplantae > Streptophyta > Magnoliopsida > Poales > Poaceae > Bromus > Bromus sterilis. The sequence goes on from OX465597.1 coordinate 353,035,981, forward strand.
AAAGAGAGGTCGGCTGTGATCTGTTGGACCAGCTGCGCAAGAGAAAAGTGTGAGCCGATTGCTCAATAGTTCGACTGGTGCCAGGGCAATTGCGCCCGCCAGTCTGCAGTAGCACCCGTTTGCGCCTGTTCGTCCATCTGACTGGAAAAAAGGAGAGCCGATTGCGCTTTGAATTGGCCGATTGTGCTGGTAACCCCCCCCCCCTGCGAAAAAGAAGAAGAGGAGGACGCGACTGTGTCCTAGAGGGCATGCCATCTGCCTGGAGCGCCCACAAGAGATAAGTGCCCGACTCGTCGAGTCGCCCGGAGGCTCGGAGGACGATCCTGCCGAGTGCCCCATCTGCTACAACAAGAGAAGACTCTCCGGATGACTCACCGAGTCACCCGGAGGCTACACCTTCACCTAGTGGGTGCGCCAGCTGCGCCAAAAAATTCAATGTGAGTTTCAATAGCTCTTATCATAGCAAGTATGCTGGATGAACCTGAGTAGTCTTCGGGGGTTATCTTCGCGTTATTTCCAGTTGGCTGCATGCTCGGCCAGGGACCGGCTGCCTCCGGGCAGACCGGATAACCCAAATCGTTATTTAACAAAGATGGATTAGTAGTGTGTAGGATACCAAAGGCCCACTCTTCGAGCCAGCTGCAGACCGCAGGTCGGCTGTAATGCTGGTAAGAGCAAAACCTGAAGGTCACCGCACATGGAAAAAATCCGAAGAGAGGACAACTTGGGCGACCCGATCACATTCTTTTGAGAAGTTGGCTCGGTTGAGTTTTCTCCCCAAAGTCTAAGTACTTTATACTCTATCTCGCGGCCCACTCTTCGATCCAGATGCAGACCGCAGGTCGACTGTAATGCTGGAAAGAGCAAAAGCCAACGGGTGGAATGAACAGAAAAATGTCTGAAGGGCTTGAGCTAAGCCGAGTCGGCCTCCCGCCGCACAATCCATACTTCAAAAAAATAAGTAATATTTGATATGTCTTGGCTTACTAACTCTATCTTATGCATGATCGTTTCCGGGGGAAAACTGCTGAGACCCTTGACGACATCGACTGCAACAGAAGCAAGAGAAGATCCGAGCCGACTGCACGCAATCGGCCCGAATCTCGGAGGCTACACCCAGTGGGTACGCTGACGCGCCCCCACCGGAAAGAAGCAAGAGAAGATCCGAGCCGACTGCACGCAATCGACCCAAATCTCGAAGGCTACACCCACTGGGTGCGCTGACGCGCCCCCACTGAAAAGAAGCAAGAGAAGATCCGAGACGATTGCTGGCAATTGACCCCGATCTCGAAGGATATACCCAGTGGGTGCGCTGACGCGCCCCCACCGAAAAGAAGCTGCCCCAAGGGCAATCATCATCCATCTACCCCGACAAGAAAGAAGACCCTTCGGATGACTCTGCGAGTCACCCGGAGGCTTGGAGGCTACTGTCGGGGGAATAACCCCCCGGTAGGGTCAAGCAGAAGGAATAATCTTCGAAAGCATCGGGCGCCGATTGCGCCCTCAGCTCAGCTCGGCGTCTGCCGAGTGCGCCCTCAACTTGGCGGTTGCCGACTGCTCCCCCGCCGATCTACCAGCTCGGGCCGCCGACTCCCCGCACCCGGGCGACTGCTCGTCTGCTGGATGCCGGTTGCCCGCAGCTCGGTGGCCCGAAAGTCAACAAAGGCATCTCATCGACAAGACAAGACAGGCCATGACGCCTTTAGCCACGTCGTGAATAGTCTAAAGGTGTGAGATGTCACATTACATCACATCCACCTTTTTTCCCATGCCCCCCTTGTCTCCTAGTCTCCCAAGTCCCAACCACTTGTACCTTCTTGTCCCCTTGTCCCCTTGGGCCTCCTATATAAAGGCACCAAGAGGCCAAGCCAGGGGAGGACTCCTCTCCCCCCTCTCTTATTCCCCCCCCCCCAGGATGCACTCCTCTCCCTCACTCACGGCTAGGAGGAGAAGAGGAAGAGCAAGTAGCATAGCTAGCAATAGCAAAGTAGTGGAGCAAGCAGTATAGCAAGCAGTGGTGTAGCAAGCATCAGTAGACAGATTAGAGTAGTTTAGTAGATACAGCTCAAGGAACACCTCTGTACAGATAGTTGCATATAGTCCAGACATGCAGGAGTAGGGGTTTTATATCTACAGAGAGCCCTGAACCTGGGTACATCGCAGTGTTCCCAATCTCGCCTCCGGCACCAGCGACACCAACCTCGGTCTGTCCCCCTCTTTAGCCATCCCCATGGCATCTGCCGTTACATAACATATCGACGACAAAGGTTCTCCCTGGTCCCTCCATTTTCCTCTGTTCATGAAAAAAATTGCATCTTTGCTTTTAGATTACTACCATACACTTGGCCCATTGATCTAATGAACACTACTTTATAGTCCAACTATCCTTACCCAAGGTATCTCAAGATAATACAACATCAAGTGGTGTAGCTGCTTTTACAAAAAAATTGAAACTAGGTACCGCTCATAGATCTGCATACTTATTTAATTCTTCGATCGATCTTTTAAATTTTAACACAAAATTTTCTTTCATTAAAACTCATGTACAACTAGAAAAACCAAATGCAATGGTATATTAAACTTCAATACTCTGCAGTGTACCATATATTTTATCTACCAATGATTTGTGTCGGTTGTTGATATATGATATCATCTGCCCATTTTCTGCAAACCTCCACTGTGAGGCATGTATTTTCCTATTGACTTACTTCAATTTAGAACTCCAGCTACGCAAAATGTACAAGTCATTTTGTTACTTCAATTTGGATCCATACTTTTCTCAAAACAATTATCAAAGAATCCCGCAGCAACGCGCGGGGCATCATCTAGTATATGTAAAATGACATGGCAAAAAACATCCATCAAGCACTTTTCTCTCATCAAAACATGAATGAAAAATTTAGTTAACATGGCATGGTAACTAACTTTGTACACACATGGTAAGTTTTTGGTGTTGTGTTAAAACATCATCGGCAAATGTTCTTCTATTTCCCCCTTTTTTATGTTTTTGAAGGAATATATATATATATATATATATGCACTACATTATGGTTGTTGTAATATAAATCTGTTGATGGTCATCCAAAATCATATGATTCTAGTTACCACCTCTCACTTTTGTGAAACAGATCCATGATTTGTTCATCCGAATTTCAAAGGTAGCAACTATGGTTTAAGCTTAACGACATCTTCACTATCTGGTCCGAACGATTTTGTTCGGGCTGTTTCTTGCTTGGTTCGAACGAATCGTTAAATTCAAACGATGTTAGCACTTGGCATTCAGTAATCATCGACGTCCTTTATATTTCATTATAGATTAAAATAGCACCAAATTATTTATTGTCCTGCGTTCTTGAGTGGGGATTTTTGGATCCCGAGCTTCAGTGAGGCCGCTTTTTTAAAAATTTGAAAAACATATTTTGAGATTTGGAAAATTCTGAAAACAAATACGCATGAACATGGAGGTGTATACCATATTTCTGAAAAGTTTTACGATGAAACATGCTTTGGTGTGAGCTACACAAAAAAGATAAATTCATGTACGTACTTTAATACGGAGTAGTGAACAGTACATGTGCTAGAAATACAAGTTTTTTGCATTTCTGTGTAGCTTGCATACAAACATATTTTATCGCGAAACTTTGCAAACAAATAATATACATCCGTATGTATGTGTGTGTTGTTTTTCAGTTTTTTTTAAATCTAGAAATTGGGTTTTTGAATTTTCAAATTTTTAAAAGCCATGAAGCTCGGGATCAAAAACTATTTCCATGCGTTCGTTGAATATAAATACTAACACGTTGGATTCGTGCCAAATTATCGTGCGTTCTTTGACTCGACGTGGTCGGCACACGCCGGTGGACGCTCCACTGCGCAGCGGGAGGATCTGGCGCCGGTGCACGAGGTCGGCCATGGCGAAACACCCAATCCGACACCATCACCAACCCAGAATCATCAGTCCGTCACCGTCCGTGCGACCTCCTCATCCTCGAATCGGTCTCGCCTACCCCCGTCCTTTTCTTACCGCGCGGCCCCCGGCCCCCGCTCTCACCCACCTGCCACCTCCCCGCTCCGCCGTGACGCAGCGGATCCCCACCCCCGCAAAAAATTCCTTCGATCCCCCTCACCAGCCCGCTTTCGACGCGAGGATCGCCCGACCGGAGACCCAAACCGCGCCACCAACCGGCGACCGCTCGCCCCCCAAGGGCGCGGCCCTCCTCGGTCTCTCCGGCCGCAATTCGGCGGCCAGACCCACGCGTGTTGCGTCCCCTTTTCGTCTGCTTCCTCCCGGTTTGTTATAACCTGCCTGCCCATCCTCGGAACAACCGCACGGGTCAGACAGCTTATGCAGTAGTGGCTTGCGCGGCTAGCCTTGTCTTGCTTGCGGCGAGAAGCGAAGGGAGGCGGAGGAGGAAGCAATGGGCGGAGCGGAGGACGGGCCGCACGCGGCGAACGGCCACGCCAATGGGGCCGTGGAGGAGAAGGTGGACGAGCTGCGGCGGCAGATGGGTAAGGCCGACGGGGACCCGCTCCGGATCGTCGGCGTCGGGGCCGGGGCCTGGGGCAGCGTCTTCTGCGCGCTCCTGCAGGACGCCTACGGCCACCTCCGCGACAAGGTGCAGCTCCGCATCTGGCGCCGCCCCGGCCGCGCCGTCGACCGCGCCACCGCCGAGCACCTCTTCGACGTCATCAACGCGCGCGAGGACGTCCTGCGCCGCCTGATCCGCCGATGCGCCTACCTCAAGTACGTCGAGGCCCGCCTCGGGGACCGCACGCTCTACGCCGACGAGATACTCAGGGACGGCTTCTGCCTCAACATGATCGACACCCCGCTCTGCCCGCTCAAGGTCGTCACCAACCTGCAGGAGGCCGTCTGGGACGCTGACATTGTCATCAACGGCCTGCCGTCCACCGAGACGAGGGATGTGTTTGGGGAGATTGGGAGGTACTGGAAAGAGAGGGTTAATGCCCCAGTCATCATCTCGCTCACCAAAGGTATAGAAGCCTCACTGGATCCGGTACCACGGATCATAACTCCGACGCAGATGATTGGCAAAGCAAGTAAGGTCCCTATCTTCCTTTTCATTCATAATTCATAGATTTTCCTTCTTTCTTCACTGGATTGACGTTTTCCTCTGTTGTTGGTGAATTGATGTTGTCCTCTGTACTTGGTGGATTCATGTTTTTCCTCAATTGTTGGTGTCGGTTCCCCTCCATGGGTACAAAATTGTAGCTATCATCCTTTTTAATCTGGTACCTGCTAACTATGATATACCGTTATCAAACTTTGGTTGAAATGTCATCATGAGTTGTGATCAATTTAGGATGCAACTGATTGCATTGCTGACAAAATATTGATGTTGAATTGTAGAAGATAAATACATACATGCTTCTTGGTTAAAATTTATACCCAGAAATGCTTTTTTGGCTCATTGAATTATGTGTTTAACTGAATTCATTACCATGACTTGCTAAATATTCATACATAGCTATGGAAGTTAATGCTTGTGCATTGCTATAGAAGTCTTTTTTATTGCATGAGTTGTTTAATTGCTTGTCGTCATAGTCCATAACTTTGTGCAAACTAAAAAGAATCTCAAATTCTACATCAGTCAAATCAACTGATCAAAATATTATAAGACATCTGTCTACTACAATATATGATAATTGCGGTAATTAATTTCTTGGCAACTTGGTAATCTCTGTGGGTGAATGGACCGCCATAAACTCAGATCTTTGTTAGAGTAAATACCTAGGATCTATATAACCTTCTGTAAGTTCTGTATAGAGGGGAGATAACTAATTGTTGACCTTGCAGCTAAGTAATTGGTAGGGTAGTATGTTCTGTTGCTTATCGATGCTCTTAGCCATTAGCTGTGTTTAGCTTAGCAGGCTATTCCTGAACGAGTAGCTTACTCTTACTTTCCTTCTTCACACTGAAAAAATGCATCAGTATGTTCAACTTTTGTTGATCTCAGTTCAGAATTCTGTTTGAATGTGGTGTATGTTAAAGGTCATGCTCATGCTTTGTTTCCAGCATTTTTTTTTCTTCCTATTTAAGTCTGCATTTGATTTATGGATTATTGGTTTTATTGCAGCTAAGGTTCCATTGGATAATATTCTATATCTTGGTGGTCCTAACATTGCGTCTGAAATATATAATAAAGAATACGCGAATGCTCGTATTTGTGGAACTGACAAATGGAGGAAACCTCTTGCTAAATTTTTGAGGCAACCTCATTTTATTGTATGGGATAATAGTGATCTCATCACTCATGAAGTCATGGGAGGTCTGAAAAATGTGTACGCCATTGGTGCCGGTAAGTTATGTTCTTATGTCTCACTGCTTTTGTCATGTTTTGACCACTGTAAGTTTGTAAAGGTTATACACTGTTCTAAACTCTGGATTAGTATGCCACCTCAATGTTACACAATGTCCTCAACAGGTAACTAACTTGCATCATGTTATCATGCACTAATTCCAACGAATCACAGTGCCCCAAAGGGAAAAAACATACACTAGTGAGCCATATATTAGCTGCCAATACCTAAATGAAAGATCCAATGGACAAGAAATGCTGAAACATCTGTTGTGGCTTCTAGTATGTGCCTAGATAGGCGTTTCATCACGCTCTACTTTTTCTTCATTTAGTTTTCTGAACATTATGTTATCTTTCCAGGTATGGTGGCAGCACTAACCAATGAAAGTGCAACCAGCAAGTCTGTTTACTTTGCACTTTGCACATCCGAAATGATCTACATCACCCACCTTCTAGAAGAAGAACCTGAAAAACTTGCTGGACCATTATTAGCTGACACTTACGTCACATTGTTGAAAGGTCGTAATGCTTGGTATGGGCATAGGTTAGCTAAAGGGGAACTGACTCTGGAAATGGGTGATAGCATAAAAGGCAAAGGGACAATCCAGGTTTGCCATTTTGATTGTTATCCGAACCTTCAAGTGCTGCCGCAAACCTCAAGGCATACTAAATTGTGTTAACAATTCATTTCAGGGTGTCTCTGCGGTCGATGCATTTTATAATCTTCTCAGTCAGGATAGTTTGAGTGTAATGCATCCAGAAGCCAATAAATCTGTTGCGCCAGTTGAGATGTGCCCCATCTTGAAAACACTTTATAAAATTTTGATCACGAGGTAATAATCCTTCTTTTCCATGATATAATTAAATTAATATGCCCTCTATATTTTTTGCTTTTTGCCACGGAATGTGAATTGTGATACATTGTCAAAAGCTAAGAGCTGCAAAAGTGAAATGTCAAATTATACAGTGGCATAAGGAAAATGGGCAAAAGCTAATGTGGCAAAAACAAAAAATTCCCTTGCAAAAGCCCTTGTGAACTAGTTCAATTGCTTTTTTATCGGACTAGCTTGAAAAATACTTTCTATTGAATTTATCCGTTTTTAACAGGTACTTTAACTACCCAGATATAAGAACAATTTATCTCAGTACGCATACAGATATGTTCATTCTCTTGGCTGATTGCTACTTCCAGTATCATGATGCTATATTGTACGCTAGTAAAGGTTTGGAGCCATAATCAACTGAATTGATTTGTTTACTCATGTGCACAGGGAACTTCCTACCGAGTCGATTCTGCAGGCCATAAGAGATGAGTCAATGTGTGATCCGCGTGAAAGAATTGAGATGGCACGGGGCCAGTCACTTTACCGACCATCTATTCTTGGTCAAGCAAATGGAGATGCGAAAGCTTAGACATATTCTCCTATTGTTTTCCTTCTTTCTGTTAATCGCTATAGACGTTTTCGAAGCCCTGTGTGCTCTTGTCCATACGGCCGCTGCTGCTTCTGCTGCTGTTGTTGTAACTTTAGTAAGTTCAGTTTAAAACTTTAGTTGACTATTCTGACTGATTTCTGAGGAAGGTGCGTTGAGTGTGTTAGTAACTTGATGTAGTTCACAATATCTTGTGTATATAGAACGCTTAAATAATGCTATTGTCTTATATGTATATCCTACTAGCACAATGCCTATATGTTGCTACAGAGTCATGAAAAAGACGAGGAGCCACGCCACCGGTTTAGAGAGTAAATAGCAAAAAGAAAACTATCATAATTTGGGCTAGGTCTCGAAAAAACTACCACATTTAAAACTTCTGTTGATATCCATGAAATCTTTGTAACACGTTTGCAAAAAACCCAAGTGATTCGTTGATCGATTTATAACCCTGTTTAGGATAGCCAGGGGCGGAGCCAGGATTTAAGCATAAGGGGGGGGGGGGGGGGGGGCGAGGCAACAATCACAAAAGAACATACATATGGATATGGGATCATATATATGAACTGACACATAAAATGACATCCCAACATCTCATTGTAATAGGTATACTTGGTATATCCAGGATATGAAAAAAATGGTGTTATAATTTGCGTATGACAACATCTTGCATGTTTTACAAGAGTCACTTTAAATTTAGCTCTACAATTATCTACAAGATCATACAATTAACAAAAAACAATTCAAATTTAAAGGAAGTGGGTTGGAAAAGGCAATATCGTGTTATAATATTTAACTTTACTTATTAGTTGTATTATAAGTATATCTAAACTGAAATAAAAGACAATTAAATTTAGATCTCTATATATCATCTAACTAAGGACATACGAACATACTAGTATCACTACTAACTAATGCATCAGACACCATCACATTAGAGGGGATTAATGGCATTTACATACCATGAGAAATGATCCATTGACTGAGTTGCTTAGAAGACGGCCATTAGGGGCGCCGTTGATTGTCCACATTTGGATGCGGAGGAGACCAAACAAGCACCAAGGACAGCCGCTTCCAAGGGGTGATTGACGATCATAACACCACACAAGCAGTCGGCAGCCTGGTGGTGGCAAACTGGTGCATCGCACGAACAGCATGTGGCGGCGATGGGGAACTTGTGATATTGGGATCAAATCGTTTAGGTTTAGGTTTGGTAGTGTTGTTCCCGTCAGGATAATGCGGCAGTTAGCCCATTAATATTCTCGTGCTGGTTGGGCTTGGGCCATAGTAAACCATGATGATATGTGCAGGACAAAGTAGTAAATAAAAATGAATTACAACGATGTCCTGCCTTATCTACTAGTATAGCCACTAATTACTTTGACCTATCACGTGGGAGTAGTAGGCTAATTAGCATAGCCCCTGCTGTGAGTTAATGGGGGTGGCCAGTCGTTAGGGGGGGTCTGGCCCCCGCTCGCCACCCAACTGGCTCCGCCCCTGAGGATAGCTGGGATCCACTCATCAATTTTAATATTTTCATATAAGTCCTTGCAATAAGATCCCTAACAACAAAAAGAACTGCTGGGAGCAGCCATGGGCTCACCAAACCCTTCGCGCAGGCCCACTCCTCCACGCGCGTCCAGGACGACCATGGCCAGCGAGTGCCCCGGCTGGCGAGCTCCGGGCACGGCTCCTCTTCTGGCGACGCCTCGCACTGCCTTCTAGCGCCGCCGCACGCTACTGTCTCGGGAGCCACCGCGCGCTGCCAACCAGAGGTAGGAGAGGGGAAGGACAGGCGAGCTTCGACATAGGAAGGAGAGGGGAGGGTGGGCCGCCGTCGTCGTGCTCTGGCACAGGGCACAATGAGAGGGGGAAGACGGGTCGCGCGCCGTCGCCATGCTCTGGGCGGATTTTTTTTTTGGAAAAGGAGGATGACCCCCGGCCTCTGTATCAGGACGATGCATGCGACCATATTATTATTTTATTCAACGAAACCGCACAAAGTGCATACAAGGATCAACTTAAAGCAACCTTTTCGGCAACTACTATCACAACACCTACACACTTCATGATGTGTCTTGACCGCATATCAACACACAACAAGAAATCCAGTGGCCTCACCAAACTGCCCGTTGGCAAGCCGAGAGTACCAACCATTTTAGCTAGACCCTCTGTGCGCACTGCGTGCACACACACTAGAATCAGCAGCCGCCATCTTCCACAGTCCTGTCTCCAGGAGTGATCCCCGCATTCACCTTGCGAGGTTCTTCTATCGTCGACGTCCCCGCGACGCCAGACAACGCCACCATCCTGCCCGCGCTCATCCACATACGCTCGTCTGTGACACTCCGCTGCACCACATCGCCTAGATCCATCGTCAGCCTTGCGGTAGATGTAGCACCGCTCCTCCTCAAACCGTCCAGCCAGCTCCTGCTCCAAAACGATGCCCTCATGAGGGAAAACGACACCGAAAGTGTCGTCATCGTCCGATCCAGGATACCCCGATCTAGGGTTTTCCTCGTAAAATCTCGAGCGAGTTGATGCAACCTGCAACGACGATGCCTCGATAAGGGGACAACGTCAAAGACGCCGCCATCGCCGCCATGACCGTAGTCGACACGATTTTCATCGGAGCCGCCTCATCCCGATCTCGTAGCTAGATGGAATCGTACGAAGCTTCGCCAAAGACGTATACCGCCGTCGGTATACAGATAGAGTGCCTCCAACCGCACCTCACCGATCCCTCCACGCGTCGCTACTCGGCGGAGACCTGATATGTCCCAAACGTATCTATAATTTCTGCTTGCTCCATGCATGTTTTGTGTGATATTGCTATATTTTATATACACTTTCGATCATATTTGGACTAACCTATTAACTCAGTGCATCCCAGTGCCAGTTCTTGTTTTCTGCTGTTTTTCTATTTCAGGTTTCCCCCGTATTAAAAATGCTCCAAAAATTCCGGGAAACTACAATAAAAAATCAGCGCTTCGGAAGCTTCGGGAATCACCGAGGAGGGGCCAGAGGGGACCCACTAGGGCCCCAGGAGCCCTCCCGGCGCGCCCTAGGGTGGGGCCGCGCCAGAGGGCCGCCTGGACCCCTGGTGGCTACCATGGCTGCCCCTCTTCGCCTATTTATTCTCCGTCACGGGAAACTTCCGAGGAGAGAAACCTTTTTCGCGATCTCGCCTCTGTTCCGCCGCCGCCGCGCTTCCAAGATTGGGAGCGCCAGCAGACCTCTTCCCGGCACCCTCCCGGAGGGAGGATTGACCTCCGGGTGCTTCTCCACCACCATGGACGCTTCCCGGATGATCCGTGAGTAGTCCACCTTGGACCATGGGTCCATGATCAGTAGCTATTTGATGTTCTCCTCCCCTCTTTGTTCTTCATGGATTAGATCTTGTGAGCTGCCCTACATGATCAAGGAACATATGTAATTCTTTCTGCTGTTGCTATGCTGAGTTTGCTGCGATCTGATGGACTATGAGACTATGTTCAGTTTGTGACTGAGTACTATATTTGGTTCTTATCTTTTATATTTTAGTTCTTGAGTAATTCTTGCATGTTCTCCGTTGCTGTTTATTGCTTTGGCCAAGTAGTAGGTAGTGACTCCAAGAGGGAACGTTATGCTCGATTGTGGGTTCATGCCCCCTGATGACTAGCTTGAGTGACAGAAACATGAGTCTAGGGGATGTGTTGTTGCCACAAAGGGGAAAACAATGGTGCTTGCAACCGCGGTTGCAAGGATTGTTTACTTTACGCAAAGTTCTTTTAATGCAGTTGTCTATTGCTTTGGGTTTACACTTTGGGTGGGGCTCGCAACTTAATACCAGCAATATGTTCTAGATAGATATCTCAAGTTGGATGATTAGTAGTAGATGCAGATGGATTTCGGTGTACTTATTTAAGCGTACCGCCCATGCTTTTGAGCCTCTTCCTTTATTTGTAGCATAGTTAACATTGGTTTGCACCCGTAATCCTGTCAATTGTCCAGCTGTGATTTGTTTACCTCACATAACAGTTTTATCGTCTTTTGGGAGAGAGACAACACTAGTGAACATCATGGGACCCCGGTCCATATTTCCATAATTATTTACACGCTCAATTTATTTGCTGCTTTTACTTTCAGTCGCAATTATCACTACCTTTTATCTGTTGCGTTGATCCTTTGTAAACAGCAAGGCCGGAGAGATTGACAACCTCTCTGTACTCGTTGGGAGCAAAGTTATTTGTTGTGTGTGCAGGTCCAGGCAAAGAAAGTGATTCTTTTCAGACGGCGCATCACTTGCTGAACCACCTACTTGAAGTTATCAGAGTCCTACGGGAGACAAACTTAAACCTTGGCATCTTTGCCAAGGGAAATCTTGCTGCTACACTACATCAAACGTTCCACTTGGGGTAACCAGCGAGGAGTTAGCATCAAGCAATTTCTGGCGCCGTTGTCGGGGACTCCAATCTTCAAGATAGGGGAGTTGCACGCTATCTTTTACCTTTGCTTTTTAGTCTTGTTAGTTTACCTTTAATTTTTTATCTTAGTGTCCTTTATCAAAAATCACAAAAAAATTGTTTGTCGCACCTGCTGCTACTATGGGTTCCACTGAAAACACCAAGTTGTGTGACTTCACTAGTCACAATAACAATGATTTTAGCTGCACTCCTATTTCTACACCTGCTACTTCAGCTACTCCTTATGAAATTAAACCTGCCTTGTTGAACCTTGTTATGAGAGATCAATTCTCCGGTGTTGGAGATGATGCTTCTTTACACTTAAATAATTTTGTTGAACTCTATGATATGCGAAAGTATAAAGAAGTAGAAGGTGATATTGTTAAGCTTAAGCTTTTCCCTTTCTCTTTGATGGAAGGAGCTAAAATTTGGTTCCAATCCTTGCCTAGGAATAGCATAGATTCTTGGGATAAGTGCAAGGATGCTTTTATTGGGAAGTACTACCCACCAGCTAAAATAATCCAATTGAGGAGTAACATTATGAATTTTAAGCAATTGGATAATGAACACGTTGCCCAAACTTGGGAACAAATGAAATCTCTTGTTAAGAAATGCCTGATGCGTGAGAGATGATAATGGCTTCTCGCCCTTTGTTGGTTACCCCAAGTGGAAGGTGAGATGTAGGATAGCAGCAAATTTCCCTTGGTGAAGATACCAAGGTTTAGAGTGTCTCCCGTAGGACTCCGAAAGCAACAAGTAGGTGGTGAAGCGAGCAACGCGCCGTTTTGAGATATTGCTCCCTTAACCTAGACCTGCACACACACAACAAATAACTTTGATCACAACGAAGTTCAGAGAGGTTGTTAATCTCTCCGGTCTTGTTGTTTACAAAGGATCAAACGCAAGGGATAATGATAATGATAGCTGCTGAAAAGTAAAAGCAGAAAATAAATGAGCGTGTAAACAGTGATGAGAACATGGACCGGGGTCCCGTGATGTTCATTAGTGATGTCTCTCTCCCAAAAGACGATAAAAAGTGCTATGCGAGGTAAACAAATCACATCTGGGCAATTGACAGTATTAAAAACGCACCACAATGATAACTATGCTACAAAGAAAAAGAAGAGGCTCAAAAGCATGGGCAGTACGCCAAAATAAGTAGACCGAAATCCAACTGCATCTACTACTAATCATCCACCTTGAGATATCTATCCAGAACATCTCGCAGGTATTAAGTTGCGAGCCCCACCCAAAGTGTAAACCCAAAGCAACAGACAACTGCATTAAAAGAACTTTGCATAAAGTAAACAATCCTTGCAACCGCGGTTACAAGCACTGTTGTTTTCCCCCTTGTGGCAACAACACATCCCCTAGACTCATGTTTCTGTCACACAAGTGTGTCACCAGGAGGCATGAACCCACAATCGAGCATAACGTTCCCTCTTGGGGTCACTACCTACTACTTGGCCAAAGCAATAAACAACAACGAAGAACATGCAAGAATTACCTAGGAACAAAAATATAAAAGATAAGAACAAAATATATTACTCTATCACAAACTGAACATAGTCTCATAATCCATCAGATCCCAGAAAACTCAGCATAACAACAGCAGAAAGAATTACATATGTGCATTGATCATGTAGGGCAGCTCACAAGGTCTAATCCATGAAAAACAAAGAGGGGAGGAGAACATCACATAGCTACTGATCACAGATCCATGGTCCAAGATAGACTACTCATGGATCATCCGGGAAGCGTCCATGGTGGAGGGGAAGCTCCCGGAGGTCATTCCTCCCTCCGGCAGGGTGCCAGGAAGAGATCTGTTGGCGCTCCTGATCTTGGAAGCGCGGCGGCGGCGGAACAGAGGCGAGATCGCGAAAAAGGGTTCTGTCTTCGGAAGAATCCCGTCGTGGAGAATATATAGGCAAAGGGGGGCATCCAGGGGGCCACCAGGGGTCTAGGCGCCCCCTTGGCGCGGCCAAGCCCTAGGGCGCGCCACAAGGTCGCCTGGGCCCCTGGCGGTGGCCCTCTGGCCCCACCCAGGTGATTCCGGAAGGTTCTTCTTCGCTGATTTTTTATCTGATTTTTTCCGAATTTTTGGAGCACTTTTAATATGGGGGAAACCTGAAATAGAAAAACAACAGAAAACAGAAACTGGCACTGGGGTGCACTGAGTTAATAAGTTAGTCCAAATATGACCAAAAGTGTATGAAATTGTATCTAGATCATAGCAATATCACAAAACATGCATGGAGCAAGCAGAAATTATAGATAAGTTTGGGACGTATCAATGCCCAACACATGGTTTGACTACTTGGATGGTTATCCAGACTTTTTATGAAGGCTTGAAGTTTACCTCGCGGAACCTGTTAGATTCGGCGCGGGAGGAATCTTTATGTCAACAACACTTGGTGCTGCCACAAAAATCCTAGATGAGATGATGACCAATTATTCCCAATGGCACACCGTACGAGCTCCAACAGGTAGGAAGGTAAACTCCGTCGAGGAGATTTCCTTCCTAAATGAAAAAGTTGACTTAATTATGTCTCTACTTACCAAGCAATCTCCTATTGATCCTCATGATGTCCCTTTAAATTCTTTGGTTGCTCAAGAACAAGTAGATGTGAACTTTATCTCTATAAACAACTTCAATAATAATGCTTATAGGGGTAATTTTGCTAGCAATCCTAGACTGTTTCCATCCTACAACTATGGGAACAACAACACTTATCCTAGCAACAAGAACCCCACCTCTGAATTAGAAAGCATGCTTAAAGACTTTATCACTACCCAAAAAGCCTTCAACAAGAGTGTAGAGGAAAAATTAGACAAATTAGATAATCTCTCTTTGAAGTTAGACAACCTAGCCCTTGATATTGAAATGCTCAAAATTAGAACCTCTCCCCTCGAGGAGGGGAAGGCCACTCCTATTAATGCTATCCAATTGCAAATTAATGAAAACATTAGGATGATGGCTAAACTTAAAGAAAGATGGGCTAGAGAAAAAGAGGAAGATGATATAATTAAGAGCCTTCCTACACACCACACTGTTGCTACTATCCAAGTTGTTGAGGATACCAAAACTTTTAGCACCCAACACACTCCTAGTCCCATTGGACCTATTAATGGTGATGCTATTACCTCAACCGTAGAAGAAGAAACTCCTATGAACATAGAGGCTTTCAAATAAGTGAGCCTAGATGACACCACTACGACCTTTGATAGTAGTGACATTGATTTTGATAGTTGTACCCTTCAGAAGTTATTAGCTTGCTACACAAAATGTCTACAGACCCCCACACTAGCACACTAAATCTTGCCTTCACGGAGCATATCACTAATGCTCTCATTAAAGCTAGGGAGGAGAAGCTTAGAGTAGAAGCCTCCATACCTAGGAAGCTAGAAGATGGTTGGGATCCTATGATAAAAATTAAATTGAATAACTTCTCTTGCTATGCTTTATGTGATGTTGGAGCTAGTACCTCCATTATGCCCAAAAGAATGTATGATATGTTTGAATTGAAACCTTTTGATCCTTGTTCTTTTGGTGTTCATCCCGTTGATTCTTCCGTAAAGAAACCTTTGGGGAAGATTGACGATGTTCTTATCATTGTCAATGACAATTATGTTCCCGTTGATTTTACTACTATGGACATAGAGTGTGAACCTTTATGTCCAATTATTGTGGGACGTCCTTTTCTTCACACTGTTGGTGATGTTATTGACATGAAAGAGGGAAATATAAAATTTCAATTCCCTCTTAAAAAGGGGATGGGACACTTCCCTAGGAAGAATATTAAGTTACCTTTTGAGTCCGTTACACGGGCTAGCTATTCTCTCTCTCTCTTTCTTGACAAAACTTGATCTTTTCGCTCTATGCCTAGCTTAAAGGCGTAAAAGAAAGCGCTTGTTGGGAGGCAACCCAAGATGTTTTTCCTTTTGGTTTTAGTGGTATTGATGATTGTTACTACTGTAGTAACATCATTGTATCTTTATTTTCAAGCTTTGTGCCAAGTTTAGCCTCCGATTGCAAGAAAGTTCAAAAGTTGTGACATGCTGTCCCGAAAAAAGATTCTGTCCTTGGACGGAAAAATTAGCCTAAAATCACTAGATCATCTTTTCGATCTAAATTTTTTTGACAGGTGCTCTGTACAATTTAATTTCGAGCATTTGTTCTGAGTTTTTTTATTTGAGTTGCAGAAGTACCCTGAAAAAATTATTTACTACCTGTTGTTCTGTTTTTCACAGATTCTGCCACGATTTGCCTTTCCTTACTTTTGCAAGACTTGCGCTAGATTTTTCTTTGCAAAAACTATTTGGCAATCTTGAGAAATAGTAGCCCTTCAAGAAAATCTTTGTTTCTAGTAGAGGCAAAATATTTTATTAAGGGTACTAACCTCTCTAACCAGATTATGATGAGTTATGTATGAAGGGAGTTTTCAAGTGTGCGAGGGAAGATGATGAAAGAAGATCCGAGAATGTCAAATGCTCAAGCTTGGGGATGCTCCCATGCATCCCCAATAAATATTCAAGGATACTCAAGAGTCTAAGCTTGGGGATGCTCCCCGTGCATCCCCTTCTCCATCAACAATCATCAGTTCGTCCTCCGTCTCACTATATTTTTATCACTTCATGCGTTATGTGCTATGCTTGGAGCATCCCACTCTTAGGTTTAATTTTTAGTTTTCTTTAGATTTGTTTGCTGTTCATAACAAGTTAGAACCCAGATTTGTTTGTGTGGGAGAGAAACACGCTCCACTTCAAACTAGAACATATCATAGGATTTCATGCTTATCTTTCTTTTGTTGTGTGTTATTTATCTTTTCATAGCTGCTGTCATGTATAGCTCTTACTTTTCATGTTTATCTTTTTCTAGAGATTTAGTTTAGTTTGTTGTTGGAACTCTCTTAGTTTTCATGTTTATCTTGTGAAGAGAGTTGGTTGTTGCACTGATTTGTGTCTTGACTTTAAGTAGGTAATTGAGGTTGCTATTCAATTGTAGTAGTAACTTGCAATAGTTTTGAGGTACTGTTGTAAGTAATGTTTGAACTTTTGGTGTCAAGAGCTCTATCCTATTAGTGATAGGTGTCATATTTTGGGCAATCCATGCTTATTTGCAAAACTACAAAAACTAGTTGAGAACTCTAGCTGCTAGATGGATCACTAATCTTTGGAGGGATCGGATATTATAGTACACTCACGTACCATGAGTTGAGGATGCGCAAGGATAACCAAACCCCCATACAATCGCCCTCGGGGTACTTGTCTCTTTGTGAACTTCCTTATTAGATTGAGAGTTACCGATAATAAGTGCATGAGTTCTTCAGACTAATGTAAGTATTGAAAGTTGACACTTCCACCTCCTCATATTTGCTAGCCTCTTCGGTACAGCGCATTGCCCTCTTCTCACTCCAAGAGTTGGCGTCCACCTCGCCGGTTCATCCAAACCCTTGGCATGATACGCTCTGTCATCGTAAACCTCCTTATATTTTTCCTCAAAACAGTCACCATACCTATCTATCAAGGCATTTCCATAGCCTTTCCGAGATATATTGCCATGCAACATCCACCTTCTCATGACTCGATCTTCATGTCATACATGTTCCTGCTACACTGGCAGAGGCATACATTTTCATACATCATGATAGCTACATCTTCTTTATGTTGAGTACCTTGTAAAGTGTGAAGATGTTCTAAACTTCTTGTAAAATAGAGTGTTTCCCTTAAGTGAGGAAACGATCCCAAAGAGGACAAATTTAAAAGATCCCAAAGAGGACAAATGAGAGTTAAATAGAAAGAGCCATTGAGTCCACCTAAAAAAAATACAAAAACTAGAAAAAGAGAAAAAGAAAATAAACAGAGAGAAGGGGGCAACACTACTATTCCTTTTGAAATATCCACACTCGTACTCCCTCTTAAATCTTGTACTCCATAGAGATGATCATATATGTATATAGCTATGTGGGGACCTTCACACTATAGAACTTGGCTTGTATATTCCACTGATGAGCCTCCTCAAACGAGCTCTAGGTCTTCTTGAGCGAGCAAGTTGGATGCACCCCCACTAGTTCTATTGGAGAGCTTTTCTTAGCTCATATCTGCATCCATTGCATGGCAATCCCTACTCCTCACATCATATCTATCATTTGTCTTTCTCTCGCTATGATTGTCCTCATTGATGTGAGCCTTTCACACCTTTTTGTCTTCCTCCTCCACCCTATCTCTCTCTTTGCCATCCTAAGTGTCAACTCTCGTGCTTACGCTCATCCATTGCATGAGTGCTCAAAATATCAAAAGGGAGTGGATCAAATTGACTTGTACCTGGCTAGTGGTATGGGGACGAGTCAAGATCGGATTCCAAAGAAGACTAAGTGTGAAACTTTAGTAGATTGAGTTCTCAACAAATAAATATTTTTCTCTTTTATTCCCATTTCCCACTTCTTGCACGCAAACACCATCTGGAGACATTCGAGTCACAGACAACAAGAGCTCTTGCACCTTTATGTTCTTATGTTGCTTGTTTCAATGCTAATATAGACTCTTGCCTGTTATGACTTGAATTTAATTACATACCTTGATTGCTTTACTTACAAAGTCCTTATATGGTTGTTAGCATGTCACCACAGAAATTATGCTTGTTATCATTTACCTACTCGAGGAAGAGCATGAATTAAGCTTGGG
Source organism: Bromus sterilis (assembly GCA_950022295.1). Taxonomy (NCBI): domain Eukaryota; kingdom Viridiplantae; phylum Streptophyta; class Magnoliopsida; order Poales; family Poaceae; genus Bromus; species Bromus sterilis. Next base: position 353,054,861 of record OX465597.1, read on the forward strand.
GATGTTGATACGTCCCAAATGTATGTATAATTTCTGCTTGCTTCACGCAAGTTTTGTGTGATCTTGCTATGTTTTATATACACTTTCATATACTTTTGATCATATTTGGACTAACCTATTAACTCAGTGCACCCCAGTGCTAGTTCCTGTTTTTTGCTGTTTTTCTATTTCAGGTTTCCCCCGTATTAAAAATGCTCCAAAAATTCCGAGAAAACACAATAAAAAATCAGCGCTTTGGAAGCTTCGGGAATCACCGAGGAGGGTCTAGAGGGGACCCATTATGACAAGAGAGTTGACTAGTGCAACACCTCTCCTCGTTGGTTACCCCAAGTGGAAGGTGTGATGTAGGATACCGAAAATTTTCCCTCAGTGAAGATACCGATGTTTGTCTCCAGTAGGACTCCGGAGATGATAAGTAGGTGTCGGCGGCGCAACTGATGTGGACCTGCACACAACACACGTAACTTTTCTTCCCAACGAGTACAGAGAGGTTGTCAATTTCTCCGGCCTTACGCAAAAGATAATAATGATAGCAACTGAAAGGTAAAAACAGGAAAGTAAATGAGCGTGTAAAAAGTGATGAGAATATGGATCGGGGTCCCGTGATGTTCACTAGTGATGTCTCTCTCCCAAAAGACGATAAAACCGTTATGCGAGGTAAACACATTACAGCTGGGCAATTGACAAGATTATAAACGCACCGCAATGCTAACTATGCTACAAAGAAAGGAAGAGGCTCAAAAGCATGGGCAGTACGCCCAAATAAGTATACCAAAACCCAATTGCATCTATTACTAATAATCCACCTTGAGATATCTATCCAGAACATCTCGCCGGTATTAAGTTGCGAGCCCCACCCAAAGTTTAAACCCAAAGCAACATACAACTGCATTAAAAATCACTTTGCGTAAAGTAAACAATCCTTGCAACCGCGGTTACAAGCACTGTTGTTTCCCCCCTTGTGGCAACAACACATCCCCTAGACTCATGTTTCTGTCACTCAGGCGTGTCATTAGGGGGCATGAACCCACAATCGAGCATAACGTTTCCTCTTGAATTTACTACCTACTACTTGGCCAAAGCAATAAACAGCAACGGAGAACATGCAATAATTACTTAGGAACAATAATATAAAAGATAAGAACCAAATATATTACTCTATCACAATCTGAACATAATCTCATAATCCATTAGATCCCATGAAACTCAGCCTAGCAACAGCAGAAAGATTACATATGTGCCTCGATCATGTAGGGCAGCTCACGAGGTCTAAACCATGAAGAACAAAGAGGGGAGGAGAACATCACATAGCTACTGATCATGGACCCATGGTCCATAGGAAACTATTCATGGCACATCCGGGAAGCGTCCATGGTGGAGGGGAAGCTCCCGGAGGTCGATCCTCCCTCTGGCAGGGTGCCGGGAAGAAGTCTTCTGGCGCTCCCGATCTTGGGAGCGCGGCGGCGGCGGAACAGAGGCGAGGTCACGAAAAAGGGCTCTATCTTCGGGGGTTTTGCGTCACGGGGAATAAATAGGCGAAGGGGGGCAGCCAGGGGGGCCACCAGGTGTCCAGGCGGCCACCCGGCACGGCCCCACCCTAGGTCGCGCCACTTGGCCGCCTGGGCACCAGGTAGGGTCCCGCTGGCCCTCCTTCGGGGCTCTGGAAGGTTCCGTTGCGCTGATTTTTTATCCGATTTTTCCCGAATTTTTGGAGCACTTTTAATATGGGGGAAACCTGGAATAGAAAAACAGCAAAAAACAAGAACTGGCACTGTGGTGCACAGAGTTAATAAGTTAGTCCAAATATGATCAAAAGTGTATGAAAGTGTATGTAGATCATAGCAATATCACACAAAACATGCATGGAGCAAGCAGAAATTATAGATACGTTTGGGACGTATCAACATCCCCAAGCTTAATTCCTACTCATCCTCGAGTAGGTAAATGATAACAAGCATAATTTTTGTGGTGACATGCTAGCAACCATATAAGAACTTTGAAAAGTAAATAAATCAAGGTATGTTATTCAATTCAAGTCATAACATGCAAGAGTCTATATTAGCATTGAAACAAGTAACAAAAGAACATTAGGTGCAAGAGCTCTCGCTGTCCGTGACTTGAATGTCTCTGAATGGTGTTTGCGTGCAAGAAGGGGGATAGGGAATACGAGAAAAAAGTATTTTTGTTGTTGAGAACTCAATCTACTAAAGTTTCACACTTGGTCTTCTTTGGAATCTTATCTTGACTCGTCCCCAGACAACTGATGGTACGAATTAACGCCCCCTCGTTGGTTACCCAAAGTGGAAGGTTGAGATGTAGACAGCAACAAGTTTCCCTTAGCGAAGATGCTAAGGTTTAGTATCGAACCAGTAGGACTCCAAGATCGACAAGTAGGTGACAAGGAAACAATGGCACCGTTTTAAGACAAAAGTTGCTTCCTTGACCTGGACCTGCACACACAGCAAATAACTTTGCTTCCCAACGAGTACAGAGGAGTTGTCAATTCCTCCGCCTTGTTCTTTACAAAGGATAAAACCCACGGGATAATAATGATAGTGATAGCAACGGAAAAGTAAATACTGAAAGTAAATTGATAGTGTAAACAGTATTGTAAATATGGACCGGCGTCCTATGATGTTCACTAGTGATGTCTCTCTCCCAAAAGACGATAAAATAGCCATGCGAGGTAAACAAATTACAGCTGGGCAATTGACAGAATTATGTGCGCAAACCAATGCTAATTATGCTGTAAAGAAACGAAGAGGCTCAAAAGCATGGGCGGGACGCCAAGACAAATAGACCGAAATCCATCTGCATCTACCTACTAATCATCCACCTTGAGATATCTATCCAGAACATCTCGCTGGTATTAAGTTACGAATCCCACCCAAAGTGTAAACTCAAAGCAACGGACAACTGCATTAAAGAACTTTGCGTAAAGTAAACAATCCTTTCACCCGCAAGTACAAGCACCGTTGATTTCCCCCTTGTGGCAACAACACATCCCCTAGACTCATGTTTCTGTCACTCAAGCTAGTCATCGGGGGGCATGAACCCAGAATCATGCATAACGCTCCCTCTTGGAGTCACTACCTACTACTTGGCCAAAGCAATAAATAGCAACGGAGAACATGCAAGAATTACTCTAGAACAAAAATATAAAAGAGGAGAATCAAATATATTACTCAAACACAATCTGAACATAATCTCATAATCCATTGGATCCCAGCAAACTCAGCATAGCAACAGCAGAAATATTACATGTGTGCCTCGATCATGTAGGGCAGCTCACGAGGTCTAATCCATGAAGAACAAAGAGGGGAGGAGAACATCACATAGCTACTGATCATAGACCCATGGTCCAAGGTGGACTACTCACGGTTCATCCGGGAAGCATCCATGATGGTGGAGAAGCTTCCAGAGGTGGTTCCTCCTCCGGCAGGGTGCCGGGAAGAGGTCTTCTGGTGCTCCCGATCTTGGAAGCGCGACGGCGGCGGAACAGAGGAGAGATCGCGAAAAAGGGTTCCCCTCACGGGGGTTTCTCGTCACGAGGAATAAATAGGCGAAGGGGGGCAGCCAGGGGGGCCACCAGGGGTCTAGGCGGCCCCCTGGCGCGGCCCCACCCTAGGGCTTGCCGGGAGGGCGCCTGGGGCCCTGGTGGGTCCCCTCTGCCCCCCCCTCGGTGATTCCCGAAGCTTCTTCTACGCTGATTTTTATTGGATTTTTCCCGAATTTTTGGAGCACTTTTAATATGGGGGAAACCTGAAATAGAAAAACAACAGAAAACAGGAACTGACACTGGGGTGCACTGAGTTAATAGGTTAGTCCAAATATGATCAAATATGTATGGAAGTTCATAAATATCATAGCAATATCACACAAAAGAGGCATGGAGCAAGCAGAAATTATAGATACGTTTTGGACGTATCAACAACTAGCCAGGTACAAGTCAATTTGATCCACTATTTTTCAATATTTTGATCACTCATGCAATGGATGAGTGTAAGCATGAGAGTTGACACTTAGGATGGCAAAGAGAGAAATATGATGGAGGAGGAAGAAAAAAAGGTGAGAAAGGCCCACATCAATGAGGACAATCATAGGCGAGAAGGCCAAATGATAGATATGATGCGAGGAGTAGGGATTGCCATGCAACGGATGCACATATAACCTAGAGCTCTTTTGAGGAGGCTCATCCTTGGAATATGCAAGACAAGTTCTATAGTGTGAAGGTCCCCACATAGCTATATGCATGAATGTTCATCTCTATGGAGTACAAGGATAAGAGGGAGTATTAGTGTGGATCTTTCAAAAGGATAGTAGTGTTGCCCCTTTCTCTCTTTTTATTTTTTTTTCTTTTTCTCTTTTTTCTCTTTTTTCTATTTTTTTGTATTTTTTGGTGGCCTCAATGGCTCTTTCTATTTAACTCTCATTTGTCCACTTTGGGATCTTTTATTTTGTCCACTTTGGGATCTTTTCCTCACTTAAGGGAAACACTCTAATTTACAAGAGGGTATAGAAGATCTTTCACACTTTTCAAGGTACTCAAAACATAAAAAAGATGTAGCTATCATGATTATGCAATGTATGCCTCGCCAGTGTAGCAGGAACATGTATGACATGAAGATCAAGTCATGAAGAGGTGGATGTTGCATGGCAATATATCTCAGAAAGGCTATGGAAATGCCTTGATAGGTAGGTATGGTGGCTGTTTTGAGGAAAGATATAAGGAGGTTTATGATGACAGAGCGTACCATGCCAAGGGTTTGGATGTATCGGCGAAGGTGGACGCCAACCCTCGGAGTGAGAAGAAGGCAATGCACGAGACGGGAGAGGCTAGCAAATATGAGGAGGTGGAAGTGTCAACTTTCAATACTTACATTAGTCTGAAGAACTCATGCACTTATTATCGGTAACTCTCAATCTAATGAGGAGGTTCACAAAGATACAAATACCCCGAGGAGGAGTGTATGGGGGTTTGGTTATCCTTGCGCATCCTTGACTCATGGTACGTGAGTGTACTCTAATATCTGATCTATCAAAAGATTAGTGATCCATCTAGTTGCTAGAGTTCTCAACTAGTTTTGTAGGTTTTGAAAATACACACGGATTTCCCAAAATACGACACCTATCACTAATATGCTAGAGCTCTTGACACCAAAATTTCTAACATTACTCACATCAATACCTCAAAACTATTGCAAGTTACTACTAAAATTAAATAGCAACCTCAATTACCTACTCTCAAGACAAGACACAACTCAGTGCAACAACCAACTCTCTTAACAAGATAAACATGAAACTAAAGAGAGTTCCAGCAACATACTAAACAAAAGCCAAGGCTCTTGCTAAAGACAAACTAAGACTAAAACTAAACATGGCAGTAGCTACGAAAAGATAAAGAACACAGAACAGTAAAAAGATAGGCATGAAAAATCCTATGATGTGTTCTAGATTGAAGTGGAGCGTGTTTCTCTCCCACATAAAGTAAGTTGGGGTCTGACTTGTTATGAACAGAAATAAAAGCAAAAGAAAACTAAAAAAAGAAAACCTAAGAGCGAGACGCTCCAAGCATAGCACATAATACATGAAGTGATAAAAATATAGTGAGACGAAGGACGAACTGATGATTATTGATGGAGAAGGGGATGCACGGGGGCATCCCCAAGCTTAGATGCTTGAGTCTCCTTGAATATTTATTGGGGATGCAAGGGGGCATCCCAATCTTGAGCGTTTGACCCTCCCGGATCTTCTTTCATCATCTTCCCTCGCACACTTGAAAACTCCCTTCAAACATAACTCATCATAAGCTGATTAGAGAGGTTAGTACCCTTAATAAAATAATTTTTCGCCACTGGATATAAAGATATTATTGAATAGCTACTGTTTCTCAAGATTTCCAAAAAGTTTTTGCAAAGAAAAAGCAAGCTTAAGGTTTGCAAAAGTGAAGAGAGGCAAAACGTGGCAGAATCTGTGAAAAACAGAACAGCAGGTAGTAGATAATTTTTTCAGGGTACTTCTGCAACTCAAATAAAAAGACTCAGAACATACAAAAGTTTCACAATTGTATAGAGCATGCTGTGTAAAAAATTCAGCTCAAAAAGATGAACTGGTGATTTGTTCCGATTTTTTCCGTCAAGAAACAAAATCTGTTTTCTGGACAGCATGTCACAACTTTTGCTTCCCTTATCTTAAGAGGCTATAACTTGGCACGAAGCTTGAAAGTAAAGATACAATGATGTTGCTACAGTAGTAAAAATCATGAAGACCACTAAAAACATAAGTAAAAACATCTTGGGTTGCCTCCCAACAAGCGCTTTCGTTAACGCCTTTAAGCTAGGCATAAGGCAAAAGAAGAATCAAAGGTCTCCAAGATCATCGAAGTCATAAAAACCTTCAAATTGATTTTCAACAAGCTCATTCTTCTTCTTCCTAGGAAAGATGTACTTAACTTTCGCTTTACCGTGTAAGCGTATGTGCCCGTTACCAATATCAATGAAGCCTTTCATAGCTCGGAGGAAGTCCCTCCCAAGTACGATGTTGCTTTGGTTTGGCTCCATGATGAAGAAATCCATTGGTGCAACCCTATTGAGGAATGCAACTTGGACTTATTTTACCTTTCCTTTAACCTCTGAAATATCTCCATTAGCATGTTCATGATGGGATGACAATTTATCCATATCTAGTTTCAAAGAATCATAAACTATTTTTGGCATAGTAGAAACCATGGATCCAATATCACAAAAAGCAAGGAAGTCTTGGTTAGAGATGCTAATCCTAACAAAGGGCTCCCAATCATCATCTATGTCCAACATTTCTTTCTTGTTGGTCTTAAGTTCCTCTACTTTTCTTAAGTCTAGAGCATCCATCCTCTTTTCAATAGAGGCAAGTCTATCTATAATAGTATCAATACTACAATCATAAACAAAATAACTAGATAGACCATGCAAAATATCAATAGCTCTAGCTTCATCACACTCTAAAAAGTCTCCTTCAGATATAATATAAAGAGAGTGTTTACACCACTTAAAAAGACCATGGTAAAAAGTTCTAAGCACAATTTTTATAGGTATCCAAGGAATAATTCTTTTATGTGCTTCAGAATTCAGTCCCATGCTTTCTTCATATTTCTCCATCCCTTTGAAGGAAATCGAGAACTTCCGATTCCCGCAAAGCACCAAGTCCTAACATGTTCATCTAAACAAGGAGGACTACTAAAGTCAAGATAAATATTTTTTTGTGATTTTTGATATAAGACACGAAGATAAAAACTGAAAGTTAAACTAACAAGACTAAAAAGCAAAGGTAAAAGGTAGTGGGAAACTCCCTATCTTAGCACTCGGAGTCCCTGGCAACGGCGCCAGAAATTCGCTTGATGACAAGAGAGTTGACTAGTGCAACGCCTCTCCTCGTTGGTTACCCCAAGTGGAAGGTGTGATGTAGGATAACGGCAAATTTTCCTCAGTGAAGATATCGAGGTTTGTCTCCAGTAGGACTCCAGAGATGATAAGTAGGTGTCAGCAGTGCAACTGAGGTGGACCTGCACACAACACAAGTGACTTTGCTTCCGAATGAGTACGGAGAGGTTGTCAATCTCTCCGGCCTTGTTGTTCACAAAGGATCAATGCAACAGATAATAATGATAGCAACTGAAAGGTAAAAACAGGAAAGTAAATAAGCATGTAAACAGTTGGGGCCGCGCCAGGGGGCCGCCTGGACCCCTGGTGGCCCCCCTGGCTGCCCCCCCTTCGCCTATTTATTCTCTGTCACAGGAAACTTCCGAGGAGAGAACCATTTTTCGCGATCTCGCCTCTGTTTCGCTGCCGCCGCGCTTCCAAGATCGGGAGCGCCAGCAGACCTCTTCCCGGCACCCTGCCGGAGGGAGGATTGACCTCCGGGAGCTTCTACACCACCATGGACGCTTCCCGGATGATCCGTGGGTAGTCCACCTTGGACCATGGGTCCATGATCAGTAGCTATGTGATGTTCTCCTCCCCTCTTTGTTCTTCATGGATTAGACCTAGTAAGCTGCCCTACATGATCAAGACACATATGTAACTCTTTCTGCTATTGCTATGCTGAGTTTGTTGGGATCTGATGGATTATGAGACTATGTTCAGTTTGTGATTGAGTAATATATTTGGTTCTTATCTTTCATATTTTAGTTCTTGAGTAATTCTTGCATGTTCTCCGTTGCTGTTTATTGCTTTGTCCAAGTATTAGGTAGTGACTCCAAGAGGGAACGTTATGCTCGATTGTGGGTTCATGCCACCTGATGACTAGCTTGAGTGACAAAAAACGTGAATCTAGGGGATGTGTTGTTGCCACAAGGGGGAAAACAATGGTGCTTGTAACCGTGGTTGCAAGGATTGTTTACTTTACGCAAAGTTCTTTTAATGCAGTTGTCTATTTCTTTGGGTTTACACTTTGGGTGGGGCTCGCAACTTAATACCAGCGAGATTTCTGGATAGATATCTACAGGTGGATGATTAGTAGTAGATGCAGATGGATTTAGGTATACTTATTTTGGCGTACCGCCCATGCTTTTGAGTCTCTTCCTTTCTTTGTAGCACAGTTAGCATATTTTTGCGCCCGTAATCCTGTCAATTGTCCAGCTCTGATTTGTTTACCTCGCATAGCAGTTATATCGTCTTTTGGGAGAGAGACATTACTAGTGAACATCTGATACGTCCATGCATGTTTTGTGTGACTTTGCCATGTTTTGCTTGAACTTTCATACACTTTTGAACCTATTTGGACTAACCTACTAACTCAGTGCACCTAGCTGCTAGTTGCTGTTTTCTGCTGTTTTTGTATTTCAGGTTTTCCGGCCATTAAAAGTGCTCCAAAAAATCCAGGAAAATCAGATAAAAAATCAGCGTCGCGGAAGCTTCCGGAAACACCAAAGCAGCGAAGGGGGGCCACCACTAGGGAGCCAGGAGGGTCCCTGGCGCGGCCCCACCCTAGGCCGCGCCAGGAGGCCTCCTGGCTTCCTGGTGGGTCCCCTCGACGCCCCCTTCGCCTGTATTTACCCCTCGGGGTGGAAACCCCTAAGAAGAACTCCTTTTTCGCGATCTCGCCTCTGTTCCGCCGCCGCCGCCGTTTCAAGATCGGGGTTGCCTGGAGAAGCTGCTCGGCACCCTGCAGGGAGAAGCTACCCCCTCCGGGAGACCATCCATAGCCATGGACGCCTCCCGTATGTAGCGTGAGTACTTCCCCTTGGACCATCGGTCCGTGACCAGTAGCTATGTGATCTATCTCTCCCTCTTTTGTGCTTCCACTTTCGAGTCCTCATGAGCTGCCTCACATGATCGAGGCATCTATGTAATTTCTGTTGTTGCTATGCTGAGTTTGTTGAGATCTGATGGATTATGAGACTATGTTCAGATTGTGATGAGTAATATATTTGGTTCTTCTCTTTTATATTTTGTTCTTGAGTAAATTCTTGCATGTTCTCCGTTGCGGTATTTGCTTTGGCCAAGTATTTTATTTGCAACTCCAAGAGAGAGCGTTATTCTCGATTGTGGGTTCAGCCCCTTGATGTCTAGCTTGAGTGACAGAAACATGAGACTAGGGGATGTGCTGTTGCCACCAGGGATAAAACAACGGTGCTTGTACTTGCGGGTGCAAGGATTGTTTACTTTACGCAAAGTTCTTTTAATGCAGTTGTCTGTTGTTTGAGTGTACACTTTGGGTGGGATTCACAACTTAATACCAGCGAGATGTGTTGGATAGATATCTCAAGGTGGAGGATTCGTAGTAGATGCAGATGGATTTCGGTCTACTTACCTTGGCGTACTGCCCATTTCTTTTGAGCCCTTCCTTTGTTTGCAGCATAGTTAGCATTGCGGTGCCTTCATAATCCTGTCAATTGCCTAACTGTGATTTGTTTACCTCGCTAGCACTTTTATCGTCTTTTGGGAGAGAGACATCACTAGTGAAAATCACGGGACCCCGGTCCATTGTAACACCCTCACTGTCAGTGAACAGTAATCACTGTTACTGTTCATCTGTACTGTTCAAAACTTTTGTTGATCAACTTGGAACAGTTCAAATTTCAAATTCCACTTTGATGTTCTTGAATGCATGGTGATCATGGACCTTGATCATCTGGAATCAAAACAAGTACAAGCCATTTGAATTGGAATTCAAGCAAACCCTAAAATGCCTTTTACTGAATATTGAAAATATGGTGACAATAAAATCTTTTCCAAAAATCTTGGAACCACTTTTATAAAATCCCAAATAATCATTGGACCATGCCCATGTAATCATTGGTATTTATTGGGCTACTGAAAATTGTAAACAATTAATACCAGTAGAAATTCCAGGCCAATTGCTCATTTAATAATAAATTAAAAATGCAAAAGAATTTATAAAACTCCAAATCTTTTTGTGGCACCTCAATATTGTGCTACACTAATTATGGACTATGTTACAAGTTTTACATAAATGATTAAGCAACTAAACAAAAAAAACATAAGAGAAAACAGAAAAGAAAATACAGAAAAGGAATAAAGCAAAAGGAACCCACCCCCAGTTTCCCCCAGCCCACGCGCGCAGCCCAACCGGCCCACCCCAGCCCCGATCCACTTAACCCCCCTCATCCCCTACCTACAGTGCGCGGGGGGTGCCGTGGAGGGCATCCCCCGGCTGCACGCCATGGCTGGGAGCCGTGGAAGCCATCCAAGCCCCTCCGGCGGGGATAAGACCCCGAGACGCCCCGCAGCCCTAACCCTAAACTCCCCACGCCCCTTGGATCTCGCCTCCCTCCCTCGTCACCCTCCTTCTCGCGCCCCCTGTTCTTCTCGCCCGCCCCGCTCGAGCTCCGCCGTGGACGCCGCTCGCGCGCCGCCGTGGCCATCGTCGTCTCCAGGCTCCGGGGGCATGTCCAGGAGGTAGCCCGTCAAGGGTATACAGTTTTATGATGATTTCGTACACAAGATTAAGCGCGATATCGCCAATGGGAGACCCTCACCCTTCACCGTTGATAGCAAAGGTGCGGCGTTCTACCAGGACCGTTTAGTGGTTACTCACAGCAAGGGCAGGCATGAGAACCTGGATATGACCCCGAAGGTCATGAGAGCGGCTCACGATACCCCGTTGTCCATTCATCCTGGAAGCACCAAGATGTACCAAGACATTCGTCAGCAATTCTGGTGGCCTAACATGAAGCAAGACATTGCCCGATATGTTTCTGAATGTGACATTTGCCGTCGCGTCAAGGCAGAACATCAAAGACCTGCTGGAACTCTACAACCACTCTCTATTCCTGAATGGAAGTGGGACAAGATCGAGATGGACTTCGTCACTGGTTTTCCTAGATCGCAGAAAGGCCACGATGCTATCTTTGTCGTCATCGACCGCTTCTCCAAGGTTTCCCACTTTCTGCCAATCAAGGAGACGATCTCTGCTAGTCAGTTGGCAGACTTGTATGTTTCCAGAATCGTGTCGCTCCACGGTATTCCGTTGGAGATTAGTTCCGACCGAGGCAGTATTTTCACCTCAAGATTTTGGGATAGTTTCCAAGAAGCTATGGGCACTCACCTGAATTTCAGCACCGCCTATCACCCTCAGTCGCAAGGACAAGTCGAACGAGTTAATCAAGTGCTTGAAGATATGCTGCGAGCTTGTGTCATCTCATTCGGTAAGAAATGGGAGGAATCTCTTCCATTTGCTGAATTCTCGTACAACAATAGCTATCAGGCTAGTTTGAAGATGGCACCCTTTGAAGTTCTCTATGGACGTGAGTGTCGAACCCCTCTGAATTGGTCAGAAACTGGAGAACGAACTCTCATTGGTCCAGACATCATACAACATGCTGAAGATCAGGTTCGCATTATTCGTGAACACTTGAAAGCTGCTCAGTCCCATCAAAAGAGCAACTATGATCGCAAGCACAAAGAAATGGTCTATCAACCTGGCGAATATGCGTACCTCCGTGTCACCCCGATGCGAGGCACTCATCGTTTCGGAGTCAAAGGCAAGTTAGCTCCTCGCTACATTGGCCCATTCCGTATCCTTTCCAAAAGTGGACCGGTAGCGTACCGATTGGAATTGCCGGCAAACCTCTCTCAAGTCCACGATGTATTCCACGTGTCGCAACTCCGACGCTGCTTCAAGGACCCTATTCGCGAAGTGGAACATGATATGATCGAGCTGCAACAGGACTTGACTTATCAAGAACATCCGAGCCTCATTCTCGATCAGTCTGAACACAAAACCCGCAACAAGACAACGAAGTTTCTCAAAGTTCAGTGGTCGAATCATTCTGAGGATGAAGCCACTTGGGAACGCGAAGATCGTCTCCGCGATGAATACCCCGATCTTTTCCCCTCTACCACCTAAATTCTCGGGACGAGAATTCTTGTAGTGGGGGAGATTTGTAACACCCTCACTGTCAGTGAACAGTAATCACTGTTACTGTTCATCTGTACTGTTCAAAACTTTTGTTGATCAACTTGGAACAGTTCAAATTTCAAATTCCACTTTGATGTTCTTGAATGCATGGTGATCATGGACCTTGATCATCTGGAATCAAAACAAGTACAAGCCATTTGAATTGGAATTCAAGCAAACCCTAAAATGCCTTTTGCTGAATATTGAAAATATGGTGACAATAAAATCTTTTCCAAAAATCTTGGAACCACTTTTATAAAATCCCAAATAATCATTGGACCATGCCCATGTAATCACTGGTATTTATTGGGCTACTGAAAATTGTAAAAAATTAATACCAGTAGAAATTCCAGGCCAATTGCTCATTTAATAATAAATTAAAAATGCAAAAGAATTTATAAAACTCCAAATCTTTTTGTGGCATCTCAATATTGTGCTACACTAATTATGGACTATGTTACAAGTTTTACATAAATGATTAAGCAACTAAACAAAAAAAACATAAGAGAAAACAGAAAAGAAAATACAGAAAAGGAATAAAGCAAAAGGAACCCACCCCCAGTTTCCCCCAGCCCACGCGCGCAGCCCAACCGGCCCACCCCAGCCCCGATCCACTTAACCCCCCTCATCCCCTACCTACAGTGCGCGGGGGGTGCCGTGGAGGGCATCCCCCGGCTGCACGCCATGGCTGGGAACCGTGGAAGCCATCCAAGCCCCTCCGGCGGGGATAAGACCCCGAGACGCCCCGCAGCCCTAACCCTAAACTCCCCACGCCCCCTGGATCTCGCCTTCCTCCCTCGTCACCCTCCTTCTCGCGCCCCCTGTTCTTCTCGCCCGCCCCGCTCGAGCTCCGCCGTGGACGCCGCTCGCGCGCCGCCGTGGCCATCGTCGTCTCCAGGCTCCGGGGGCATGTCCAGGAGGTAGCCCTCCCTCGCCTTCGTCTCCCTCGGCAAGCAATCGAGCTCCCGCGCCCTCACCGCGACGTCGGCCTCCTCTTCCTCAACCACGGCCACGGCGACCTCGTCGTCAAATTCGCCCTCACCGACGCCCCCACGAGCAGCTTTCCCTCCCCTACGCCACCCCGGTGAGCCCAGCTTCGCGTTGCCCCCCTCTCGTGCTCGGTTTGGCCGTCTAGTCGCCGTCCACGTCACCGATCCGAGCTCCCCGCCGCCCCGCTCGACGCAGCCATCGCCATGGGCCGTTCCAGGGCGCGCTAATGGCACGGAACGACGCGCGCTAGCCTCCTCTTTCGTACGCGCCCGACCCCGCCCGATTTGGTGCCCTGTAGCGACCAGGAGCCCCCTCACCGGACCTCTTGTGTACGCCGTCGCCGGCGACCCCGTGGCCACTGCCACTTACATGCGGGTCCCACCCCCCTCTAATCCCTCTGTTAATAAAACTGGAGATAACCCCCCCTGTGTATGACAATTGGGCCCCATGCCTTTTAAGAGTTAAATTAAACAGATATTTACTTATGTGTGTATGACAACTAGGCCCCACTGCCTGTTAGATTTTAATAAATAGATTTATTCACTGCTAGTGTATGGCATGTAGGTCCAGGGTAATTTAAATTTAATAAAAATGTTTTATTTGACTGTGAGGCTGACAGGTGGGTCCCCTCTGTCAGTTGACCAGTCAACTGTACTGTGGATAATGTTTCTGTTAATTAATAAAAATAATTTAAAAATGATTTAGAAAATGATTTAAAATGCTTAAAACTTTAGAAAATCATAGAAAATAAACCGTAGCTCAGATAAAAAAACTTTATACATGAAAGTTGATCAGAAAAATATAACGAATACGGATACGCTATCCGTATACCAACCCCACCCCCCTAACACGCCGATCATCGACATTCCCCCCCTCCGAGCTGTCTGTCAATAATTCTCAGTACCGATAAAAAGTACCCGGATGAATTTATTCCGAACACGAAAGTTGTTCGGAATAGTTCAACTAACCCGGATACACCCCCCTTATCTTTGTCGGATGTCCGTGACACCTCCGGCATGAACCCTTCCCCCTCCGGATACCCTGTCCGGTAATCACCCGGAGCTGGCAGTTCTTCCCCGGATGAATTTCCGCTCCGAGCAACGTGCATTGCACTGCGTTAGAACACCGCTAACAATTCAACTGTCATGTCATGCTTATGTTTGCTATGATTGCTTTATATTTACTGTTTCTTCCCCCCTTTTATTCTCCGGTAGACCCCTCTGCTACCGCCGACTACACCACCGTCGGGTACGATTACTTCATCGATGACCCTGCCCCTACTGTCGAGCTTCCAGGCAAGCAGAGCCATTCTCTTCCCCAGATATCGCCTACCTTTTCCGTACTTTCTTGCACTAGGCATTGTTACTGCTGCTGCTACGATTACAATCCTATTCAATTGCATAGCCTGATTTTGTCGCCCCTTGATGTACCTTTCCTTTATCCTATGTTGCCTGTTATAATTATGCATATATTCAGCAGTGAGCCCTGCGCATTGTTAGCTAGGACTAGATAGCGGGTCGTGATCACTCAGGGGAGTGAACACGGATACAATATATACAACTGCACAGGTACGGAACAAAGCAGACGCCGCCAAAGGCCCCTATCTGGGTTATGCCTAGTCACCCCAAGTGTGAGCTATCAAGGAGTAATCCTTGTACTCCACTCGAGGCTGACTTTGTCTTGCCGCCATAGGGTCCTGGACCGCGGTTGTCCTTAAAGGTAAGAAAGTCGGGCGACCCAACGGTGCCCGCGAGCGGTATATCGTCGGGAACGACAGGGAGGGTACGACCGACGTTACTGGCGTGCTTGGCCCCTGCTCGTATCTCGCGAGAGATACCAAACCACGAAAGTCGAGCTCTACCAAGAGCAAACGCGAGACAAGGTAAGGAGACGGTTCACCTTGTTGGTAACCGCACTGACTTGGTGGGACGACAGAGCAGGCACCGATGTACTAGTGGTCCTGACTGCTGTCGTTGGCCGCGGGTCGGTTAAGTCGAGGCAACGATAACGGTTGTCACGCAGGTTAATTAAAATGCTAAATGGTTCGGCGGATGTCTTGAGTAGCCTTTTGGCTTGTACGCACTACCTACACGTGGGATAAGGAGTGTGGGCTCCCCTGCATCGTAGTCTCGTTCGAGGGTCTTCAGACGTCAGCAGTACCGCGGGCTGATTGCCGGGAAGTGGTGTTGTCTTCTCTTGCTCGAGCGGTGTATTTGTATTTGCTTTGATTTTGCTTCACCGGCCAGTCACGCACCGTGCAGGAGTACGTTCGGGTTAGGGTCCAAAGCCCGGCGTACATAGGATATAGTCCGGCGGATGACCTCTCTGTTGATTGCCGAAGGATGGGCTACTTTGTGTCGGATAGCTTTGGTAGAGCGTTCCCTAACAAGGTTCCCGCCACCCTGGAGATCCGAGCATCGTAGAGTCACGACAGTGCACCCCTGCAGGGAAGATTAATCTATTCGAATAGCCGTGTCCACGGTAACAGGACGCTTTATGCTGAAGCTGGATCTTACCACTAGAAAGTATTACTATTAAACTGTATGGTTCCAGGTCTTCTTCCTCGCAGGGAGTCGAGGAAGGGAACTCGGAGGCGTTATTATTATTGTTAATCATTACAACTTATATTATACAATGTTGCAGCAACTTCTTCTTCGTTGTTACTTTATCCTTTATATGAACTGTTGGCTGATTCTTACCTCATGCTGCAAGACATCGTCGAAAGATGCTAGTCTTCGATAGGCCCAGCTTCTTACCCTTGCTCTGGATTTCTGTCTTTCAGTCCACTATATACAACCTCTTCTTTCCGTTGATACAATGCATAATGCTTAGTAGCGGACGTAAGACTCGCGGGTATACTAGATACTCACCTGCTTTATTTCCTTTACTGTTTTGCCTGATCGGCCGCTGCAGTCGACGTTGGAGCCCAGGAGCTGGAGTACCCCGGAGGCGGATACTACTACGTCGAGACCCCCGCTGACCAGGACCAGGAGTAGTTCGGAGGCTCCCAGGCAGGAGGCCTTGCCTTTTCGATCTGTATCTCTGATGTTATTTGTGCTAGCCTTCTTAAGGCAAAACTTGACTAACTATGTCTGTACTCAGATATTATGGCATGTATAACTTATGTATTCGGGTCTGCGTGACCCCCCCTTTATTGTAACATATTGGTTTATCCTTTTGTGTTTAGTGTTGTGCTGTGATATTCTCACCGTGGCACCCTAATCTCAGCCGTGTACCCTGCGTGTATGATTACTGTACACGGATTGATTTTGGGGGCGTCACATCCATCTTCACATTATTGTTCACGCTACCAATTCACTTTCAGTATTTACTTTTCCGTTGCTATCACTATCATTATTATCTCTTGCGTTAATCCTTTGTAAATAGCAAGGCCGGAGGAATTGACAACTCCTCTGTACTCGTTGGGAGCAAAGTTATTTGTATCTGTGTGCAGGTCCAGGTGAAGTTAGTAACCTCGGTTGTGAACGGAGCCATTGTTCACTTTACCACCTACTTGTATCTCTTGAGTCCTACTGGAGACAATCTAAACCTTAGCATCTTCGCTAAGGGAAACTTGCCGTTGTGCTACATCAAACCTTCCACTTGGGGTAACCAACGAGGGGCGAGAAGCCATCAAGCAAATTTCTGGCGCCGTTGCCGGGAACTCAAGTCTACAAGATAGGGGAGTTGCACACTATCTTTTACCTTTGCTTTTTAGTCTTGTTAGTTTACCTTTCATTTTTTACTTTTGTGTCCTTAATCAAAAATACCAAAAATACCTGCTGCTACTATGGGTTCCAATGAAAACACTAAGTTGTGTGACTTCACTAGTCACAACAACAGTGACTTTATCTACACTCCTATTGCTCCACCTGCCACTTCAGCACCTTCTTATGAGATTAAACCTGCTCTGCTTAACCTTGTTACGAAAGATCAATTCTCAGGAGCAGGAGAAGATGCTGCTTTGCACCTAAACAACTTTATCGAGCTCTGCGACATGCAGAAGTACAAGGAAGTGGATGGAGACATCGTCAAGCTGAAGCTTTTTCCTTTCTCTTTGAGAGGAAGAGCCAAGGAGTGGCTACAATCTTTGCCCAAGAACAGTATCGATTCTTGGAGTAAATGTAAAGATGCTTTTATAGGGAAGTACTATCCCCCTGCTAAAATTATTCAATTACGGAGTAACATTATGAATTTTAGGCAATTGGATAATGAACACGTTGCCCAGGCTTGGGAACGTATGAAGATGCTTGTCAAGAACTGCCCCACACATGGACTGACTACCTGGATGGTAATCCAGACTTTTTATGCAGGCTTGAACTTCACCTCGCGGAACCTGTTAGATTCGGCCGCGGGAGGAACTTTTATGTCAACCACGCTTGGTGCTGCCACAAAGCTACTAGATGAGATGATGCTGAACTACTCTTAGTGGCACACCGAAAGATCTCCAACTGGTAAGAAGGTAAATTCTGTCGAGGGGATCTCCTCTTTAAATGAAAAGGTTGACCTTATCATGTCTCTACTTACCAAGCAACCTTCTATTGATCCTCAAGATGTTCCTTTAAATTCTTTGGTTGCTCAGGAGCAAGTAGATGTCAATTTTGTCTCTAGAAACAACTTCAATAATAATGCTTATAGGAGTAACTTTGGTAGCAACAATCCTAGGCCTTTCCCATCCAACCACTATGGGAACAACACTTATCCTACCACCATAAACTCCACTTCAGAACTAGAGAGTATGCTTAGAGACTTTATCACTACCCAAAAGGCCTTCAACAAGAATGTGGAAGAAAAACTAGCTAAATTAGATAATCTTTGTTTGAAGGTAGACAACTTAGCCCTTGATGTTGAGATGTTAAAAATTAGAACCTGTCCCCTTGAGGAGAGTAAGGTCACTCCTATTAATGCTATCCATTTACAAATCAATGAAAATATTAGGATGATGGCTAAACTTAAAGAGAGATGGGCTAGAGAAAAGGAGGAAGAAGAGAGAACTAAGAGCCTTCCTACCTACCACACAGTAGCCACTATCCAAGTAGTTGAGGATGTCCAAACTGTTAGCACCCATCACACCCCTAGTCCCACCGGACCTATCAATGGTGATGCTACCACCTCAGCCTTAGAAGAGGAAAACTCTATGAACATAGAGGCTTTCAAACAAGTGAGCTTAAATAATATCACTAATTCCTTGGTAGACAGTGGTGATTTATACTTTGACAACTGCACTTTACCAGAAGTTATTGGTTTCCTACACAAGATGTCTAGAGACCCCCACACTAGCACACTCAATCTTGCCTTCACAGAGCATATCACCAATGCTCTAATCAAAGTTAGGGAGGAGAAGCTTAGACTAGAAGCCTCCATACCTAGGAAGCTAGAAGATGGTTGGGATCCTATGAGAAAAATTAAATTGAATAACTTCTCTTGCTATGCTCTTTGTGATGTTGGAGCAAGTACCTCTGTTATGCCCAAAAGAATGTATGATATGCTTGAAATGAAACCTTTTGATTCTTGTTCTTTTGGTGTTCGTCTTGTTGATTCTTCTGTAAATAAACCTTTGGGGAAGATCGACGATGTTCTTATCATTGTCAATGACAATTATGTTCCCGTTGATTTCACTATTATGGACATTGAGTGTGAACCTTCTTGTCCAATTATTTTGGGACGTCCTTTTCTTCGCACAGTTGGTGCTATCATTGACATGAAAGAGGGAACTATAAAATTTCAATTCCCTCTCAAGAAAGGGATGGAACATTTCCCTAGGAAAAAGATTAAGTTACCTTTTGAGTCCGTCACACGGGCTAGTTATTCTCTAGAAAAGACTTGATCTTCTGCTTTAAGCCTAGCAAATGGCTCTAAAGAAGCGCTTTCGGGAGGCAGCCCGCAACGAATTTATGTCTTTCTTTTTGCTTTTGTTCTGTTTTTAATTTTCTTGATGATTGTTACTACTGTAGCAACATCATTGTATCTTTATTTTTCAAGCTTTGTGCCAAGTTTAGCCTCATACGGCAAGGGAAGTAAAAGTTGTGACATGCTGTCCAGAAAACAGATTCTGTCCTTGTGACTAGAAAAATTACAGAAAAATCCCAGTTCATCTTTTTGAGCTGAAATTTTTACACAGCGTGCTCTATAAAATTACGAAACTTACGTATGTTCTGATTTTTTTGATTTGAGTTGCAGAAATACCCCTAAAAAATTCGTTTCTATCTGCTGTTCTGTTTTTCACAGATTCTGCCACGTTTTGTCTCTCCGTACTTTTGCAAACCTTAAGCTTGCTTTTTCTTTGCAAAAACTTTTTGGCAATCTTGAGAAACAGTAGATCTTCCTGGAAATCCTTATTTGCAGTAGAGGAAAAATTAATTTATTAGGGTACTAACCTCTCTAATCAGTCTACAATGAGTTATGTATGAAGGGAGTTTTCAAGTGCGCGATGGAAGATGATGAAAGAAGATTCGGGAGTGTCAAGCGCTCAAGCTTGGGGATGCCCCCATGCATCCCCAACAATTATTCAAGGAGACTCAAGCATCTAAGCTTGGGGATGCCCCCATGCATCCCCTTATCCATCAACAATCATCAGTTTGTTCCTCGTTGCACTATATTTTTATCACTTCATGCGTTATGTGCTTTTCTTGGAGCGTCGCGCTCTTAGGTTTTGTTTCGTTTTTAGTTTTCTTTAGCTTTGTTTGCTTTAGTTACAAGTTAGATCCCATCTTACTTACTATTTTGTGTGGGAGAGATTCACGCTCCGCTCGAACTAGAACTCCTCATAGGATTTGCATGCTTATTCTTTTATCTGTGAGCTGTTCTTTTTCTTTTCTTAGCCGCTGTTCTGTTTAGTTGTAGTGCTTTAGTTTTCCTAGAGCTCTTCTTTTGTCTTAGGTTGAACTTTCTATAGGTTGCATGTTTTATCTTGTTAGAGAGTTTGCCTATTGCACTAAGTTCTGTGTCTTGACTGAAAGTAGGTAGTTAAAGTTGCTATTCTCTTTGTAGTAGTAACTTGCAATAGTTTTGAGGTATTGACTAGAGTAATGTTTGAACTTATGGTGTCAAGAGATCTTGCCTATTAGTGATAGATGTCGTATTTTGGGCAATCCGTGTGTTTCTCGAAAACCAAAAACCCCTGTTGAGAACTCTAGCTACTAGATGGATCACTAACCTCTGGAGGGTTCGAATATTAGAGTACACTCACGTACCATGAGTCGAGGGATGCGCAAGGATAACCAAACCCCATACACTCCTCCTCGGGGTACCTGTCTCTTTGTGAACCTCCTGATTAGATTGAGAGTTACCGATAATAAGTGCGTGAGTTCTTCGGACTAATGTGAGTATTCGAAAGTTGACACTTCCACCTACCCATACTTTTATAGCCTCTTCGGTACCGTGCATTGCCCTTTCTCACTCAGAGAGTTGGCGTCCACCTTCGTCGGTACATACAAACCCTTGGCATGATACGCTCTGTCATCATAAACCTCCTTATATCTTTCCTCAAAACAGCCACCATACCTACCTATCAAGGCATTTCCATAGCCTTTCCGAGATACATTGCCATGCAACATCCACCTTCTCATGACTTGATCTTCATGTCATACATGCTACTTGATTGATCGATGAGCCGCATGCTAGTTGGGCCTTGCCCTAAACATTGCTACATGTCGCGCTAGTATCATTGAATATCCTGCTACACTGGCAGAGGCATACATTTGCATACTTCATGATAGTTACATTTTCTTTATGTGAGTACCTTTGTAAAGTGTGAAAGATCTCCTATATTCTTGTAAAATATAGAGTATTGGCCCTAAAGTGAGGAAAAGATCCCAAAGAGGAAAAAATCAAAAGATCCCAAAGAGGACAAAATCAAAAGATCCCAAAGAGGACAAAATCAAAAGATCCCAAAGAGGACAAATGAGAGTTAAATAGAAAGAGCCATTGAGGCCACCAAAAAAATACAAAAAATAGAAAAGGAGAAAAGAAAAATAAAAAGAGAGAAGGGCGCATACTACTATTCCTTTTGAGAGATCCACACTAGTAGTTCATCTTCTATCCCTTGTACTCCATATAGATCATCATCATGCATATAGCTATGTGGGGACCTTCACACTATAGAACTTAAAAGAATTCCCTATATAACACTATCTTAAATTTTGTTTCCCTATTTAACACTGAAAAACTTTTTATTCCCTATCTAACACCAAGTCTAAAATTTATGCCCTTTATGACACTTTTGCCGATTTTCCTATCTAATGATGATAAATTGCATGTAAAAAGACACTTTTGACCTTTATGTTATATGAAGTGCTATAAACTTTATTCTTTGTTGATAAAAATATTAACTAGGGACTACATGTACAAGACTACTAGCTACAAATGTTGAGAGATTACAAGCAACGTGGAAGATCTATGCACGTACGGTAGAGCTGATTTTTTTTATGTAGTACTATACAACGTAAACAAGAATTAAGCAAGCAGTTGATTGATTTTAGTATATGCAGGTTACACAGACACGTATAGTAGCAAACAAAGCTGACCCGATACACACATGTACTAGACTACTAGCTACATATTTTGAGAGATTAGTATATGCAGGTTACACAAATATGTATTTTCATGTCAGCGCAACTATAGGGTACGGCGAGCAGGAAATGTATTTTTCTTCTTCAATATTACAATCTATTAAACTTTTTTATCACATGTCATATGAGGGGTAAAATAGTCTTTTCAGGTATCCTTTATCATTATTAAAGCTTAAAATGGACAAAAGTGTTACAAAAGGCATAAAATTTAGACTTAGGTGTTAGATAGGGAAGAAAAAGGTTTTAGTGTCAAATAGGGAATAAAAATTTAAGACAATGTTAAATAAGAATTCTCTCATAGAACTTGGCTTGTATATTCCAATGATGAGCCTCCTCAAATGAGCTCTAGGTCTTCTTGAGCAAGCAAGTTGGATGCACCCCCACTAGTTCCATTGGAGAGCTTACCTTAGCTCACATGTGCATCCGTTGTATGGCAATCCCTACTCGTCACATCATATCTATCATATGGCATTCTTTCGCCTATGATTGTCCTCATTGATGTGAGCCTTTCACACCTTTTGTCTTCCTCCTCCACCTTCTTTCTGTTTCGCCTTTTAGGTGTCAACTTTCTTGCTCACGCTCATCCATTGCATGAGTGCTCAAAATATCGAAATGTAGTGGATCAGTTTTACTTGTACTTGACTAGTGGTCCGGGGACGAGTCCAGATAAGAATCCAAAGGAGACCAAGTGTGAAACTTTAGTAGATAGTTGTTCTCAACAACCTTTTTTCTCTTTCTTCCCAGTCCCTTGCTTGCACACAAACACCATTTGGAGACATTCGAGTCACGGACAGCAAGAGCTCTTGCACCTTTTGTTCTTTTGTTGCTTATGTCAATGCTAATATAGACTCTTGCTTGTTAAGACTTGAATTGAATTGCATGCTTTGATTGCTTTACTTAAAAGTCCTTATTTGGTTGTCTGGCATGTCACCACAGAAATTATGCTTGTTATCATTTACCTACTCGAGGACGAGCAGGAATTAAGCTTGGGGATGTTGATACGTCCCAAACGTATCTATAATTTCTGCTTGCTCCATGCATGTGTTGTGTGACTTTGCCATGTTTTTCTTGAACTTTCATACACTTTTGAACCTATTTGGACTAACCTACTAACTTAGTGCACCCAGCTGCCAGTTGCTGTTTTCTGCAGTTTTTGTATTTCAGGTTTTCCCGCCATTAAAAGTGCTCCAAAAAATCCAGGAAAATCAGATAAAAAATCAGCGTCGCGGAAGCTTCCGGAAACACCAAAGCAGCGAAGGGGGGCCACCACCAGGGAGCTAGGAGGGTCCCTGGCGCGGCCCCACCCTAGGCCGCGCCAGGAGGCCTCCTGGCTGCCTGGTGGGTCCCCTCGACGCCCCCTTCGCCTATATTTACCCCTCGGGGTGGAAACCCCTAAGATGAACTCCTTTTCACGATCTCGCCTCTGTTCCGCCGCCGCCGCCGTTTCAAGATCGGGGCTGCCTGGAGAAGCTGCTCCGGCACCCTGCCGGGAGAAGCTACCCCCTCCGGGAGACCATCCATAGCCATGGACGCTTCCCGTATGTACCGTGAGTAGTTCCCCTTGGACCATGGGTCCGTGACCAGTAGCTATGTGATCTATCTCTCCCTCTTTTGTGCTTCCACTTTCGAGTCCTCGTGAGCTGCCTCACATGATCGAGGCATCTATGTAATTTCTGGTGTTGCTATGCTGAGTTTGTTGGGATCTGATGGATTATGAGACTATGTTAAGATTGTGATGAGTAATATATTTGGTTCTTCTCTTTTATATTTTGTTCTTGAGTAAATTCTTGCATGTTCTCCGTTGCGGTATTTGCTTTGGCCAAGTATTTTATTTGCAACTCCAAGAGAGAGCGTTATGCTCGATTGTGGGTTCATCCCCTTGATGTCTAGCTTGAGTGACAGAAACATGAGACTAGGGGATGTGTTGTTGCCACCAGGGATAAAACAACGGTGCTTGTACTTGCGGGTGCAAGGATTGTTTACTTTACACAAAGTTCTTTTAATGCAGTTGTCTGTTGCTTTCAGTTTACACTTTGGGTGGGATTCGCAACTTAATACCAGCGAGATGTTCTGGATAGATATCTCAAGGTGGATGATTCTTAGTAGATGCAGATGGATTTCGGTCTACTTACCTTGGCGTACTGCCCATTGCTTTTGAGCCCTTCCTTTCTTTGCAGCATAGTTAGCATTGCGGTGCCTTCATAATCCTGTCAATTTCCCAACTGTGATTTGTTTACCTCGCTAGCACTTTTGTCGTCTTTTGGGAGAGAGACATCACTAGTGAAAATCACGGGACCCCGGTCCATCTTCACATTATTGTTCACGCTACCAATTTACTTTTCCGTTGCTATCACTATCATTATTATCTCTTGCGTTAATCCTTTGTAAACAGCAAGGCCGGAGGAATTGACAACTCCTCTGTACTCATTGGGAGCAAAGTTATTTGTATCTGTGTGCAGGTCCAGGGGAAGTTAGCAACCTCGGTTGTGAACGGCGCCATTGTTCACTTTACCACCTACTTGTATCTCTTGAGTCCTACTGGAGACAATCTAAACCTTAGCATCTTCGCTAAGGGAAACTTGCCGTTGTGCTACATCAAACCTTCCACTTGGGGTAATCAACAAGGGGTGAGAAGCCATCAACATCATGGGACCCCGGTCCATATTTCCATAACTATTTACACGCTCAATTTATTTCCTGCTTTTACTTTCAGTCGCAATTATCACTACATTTTATCTGTTGCGTTGATCCTTTGTAAACAGCAAGGCCGGAGAGATTGACAACCTCTCTGTACTCGTTGGGAGCAAACTTTTTTGTTGTGTGTGCAGGTCCAGGCAAAGCAAGTGATTCTGTTCAGACGGCGCATCACTTGCCGAACCACCTACTTGAAATTATCGCAGTCCTACAGGAGACAAACTTAAACCTTGACGTCTTCGCCAAGGGAAATATTGCTGCTACACTACATTAAACCTTCCACTTGGGGTAACCAACGAGGAGTTAGCATCAAGACCGCATCGCAACGGATCTGTACGGGACCCAGATCTGCGCCCCCGCCTCACCCATCTGCAGGTGCTGGCACGGAAGTTGATGGGAAAAGATTCCTGCTTCCTTCCCAGGCAACAACGCCAGAAATTCGCTTGATGGGTGTAGATAACACCTCCTCGTTGGTTACCCCAAGTGGAAGGTTATGGTGTAGATATAATTTTTTTACCTAAGTGAAGATATCAAGGTTTAATCGACTAGTAGGACTCCAAGAGATACAAGTAGGTGATCAAATGAGCAAGGCGTCGTTTGAGATAAGTTACTCACTTGACCTGGACCTATACACAAAAGCAAATAACTTTGCGCCCAACTAGTCAGAGAGTTTGTCAATCTCTCCGGTCTTGTTGTTTACAAATGATCAAAACCCAAGGGGATAATAATAGTAATGGTGATTGTAACAGAATGGAAATAAAAACAGTAAAGAGTGAACGGTGTAAACTATGGTGGAAATATGGACCGGGGTCCCATGAATTTCACTAGTGATGTCTCTCTCCCAAAAGAAGATAAACATCTATGTTGGGTGAACAAATTACAACTTGGAAATTGACAGAATTATAAACACACCACAAGGCTAATTATGCTACAAGAAAGCTAGAGGCTCAATCGTATGGGCAGTACGCCAAGACGAGCAGACCGTTTATTCATCAACATCTACTCACTAATCATCCACCTTGAGATATGTATCCAGAACATCTCGCTGGTATTAAGTTGCGAACCCCAACCAAACTGTAGGATCAAAGAAACGGACAACTGCATTAACAAACTATGCGTAAGGTAAACATCCTTGTAACCGCAGTTACAAGCACCATTGTTTTCTCCCTGGTGGCAATAACACATCCCCTAGTCTCATATTTCTGTCACTCAATCTAGACATCGGGGGGGGGGCATGAACCCACAATCAAGCATAACGCTCCCTCCTGGAGTCAAGATCTACTACTTGGACAAAGCAATAAAAAGAAACGGAGAAAATGTAAGAATACTCAAGAACTAAAACATAGAAGGTAAATCAAATATATTACACATCACAACTTAACATAATCTCATAATCCATCGGATCCCAGTAAACAGAGCATAGCAACACATAAACTAATACATAAGTGCCTTGATCATCTAGGGCAGCTCACAAGGGCTAATAATTGAGGCACAAGATTGGAGAGAAAACATCACATAGCTACTGATCATGGACCCATGGTCCAAGGTGGACTACTCAAGGCACATCCGGGAAGCGCTCATGGTGGTGGAGAAGCTCCCAGAGATCAATCTTCCCTCCGGCAGGGTGCCGGGACAGGGTCTTCTGGCGATCCAGATCTCAGGATCGCGCCGGCGGCGGAACAGTGGTGAAAATCGCGTAACTGAGGGCCTCCCGAGGGTTTGCGAAAGGAGGAGTAAATATAGGCCAAAGGGGGGCACCATGGGGGGCCCATCTGACCAGGAGGCCAGGGGGCACCCTCCTGGTGAGGGGGGGGGGCACCCCTCTGGGTGTCCTTCGGGCCTCTGGAGTCTTCCTGTATGCTGATTTTCCTGATTTTTCCGAGCACTTTAATAATTGGTATTTTCCTGCAATGCATGGACAACAGCCGACAGAAAATGGCACCGGGGCACTGAGTTAGTAGGTTAGTACAAATATGTTGAAAAAGGTATGAAAGTGTAGCAAACCATATAGCAAAGTCACCAATATAAGCATGGAACAAGCAGACATTATAGATACGTTTGGGACGTATCAACATCCCCAAGCTTAGTTCCTACTCGTCCTCGAGCAGGTAAATTATAACAAAGATAATTTCTGTGGTGACAGGATACCAACAAATATTTTAAATTTAAAGTAAAGCAAGTAAGATACGCAATTCAAGTCAAGGCAATAACAAGCAAGAGTCTATATCTAATATTGAAACTAGCAAAGTAAGAACATAAAGGTGCAAGAGCTCTCGCTGTTCGTGACTCGAATGTCTCCAAATGGTGTTTGAGTGTAAGAAATTGGAGATGGTTTTAGAGCATAAAAATACTATATAGTTTAATTAAGAACTCAATCTACTAAAACTTCACACTTGGTCTCATTCAGAATCTTATTGCGACTCGTCCCCAGACCACTAGTCAAGCACAAGTCAAACTGATCCTCTCCCTTTTGACTTTGGGCACTCATGCAATGAATGAGCGTGAGCAAGATATGTTGGCACTTAGGATGGAAAATAGAATAATGATGGGGAAGGAAGACAAAAAAGGTGTGAAAGGCTCACATCAATGAGGACAATCATAGGCGAGGGAAAGTCAAATGATAGATATGATGTGAGGAGTAGGGATTGCCATGCAACGGATGAACATATGAGCTATGAGAAGCTCTCCAATGGAACTAGTGGGGGTGCATCCAACTTGCTTGCTCAAGAATACCTAGAGCTCATTGGAGGAGGCTTATCATTGGAATATACAAGCCAAGTTCTATAGTGTAAAGATCCCTACATAGTTATGCATGAATGATATGAAACTCGCTATGTATTACAAAAAATACTTTGGAGTATGAGTGTGGATCTTTCAAAAGGAATAGTAGTGTTGCCCCCTTCTCTCTTTTTATTTCTTTTTTTTTTCTATTTTTATGGCCTCATTGGCTCTTTCTATTTATCTCTCATTTGTCCTCTTTGGGATCTTGTAATTTGTCCTCTTTTGGGATCTTTTATTTGTGTCCTGTTTGGGATCTTTTCCTCACTTAAGGGCAACACTCTATATTTTACAAGGATATTGAAGATCACACACTTTATAAGAAGTACTCAACATAAAGAAAACTAAAAACTATCATGATGTATGGAAATGTATGCCTCTGCTAGTGTAGTAGGATATATAATGATACTAGCGCGTGATACGTCCCAAACGTATCTATAATTTCTGCTTGTTCCATGCACTTTTATGTGACTTTGCTACATGTTTTTCTAAACTTTTATATCATTTTACACATATTTGGACTAACCTACTAACTCAGTGCATCCAGTGTCAGTTCCTGTCTGCTGATGTCTTTAGTTGCAGTGATTTTTCGCCAATTTAAAATGCCAAAAAATTCCAGAAAAATCATAATAAAAATCAGCGTCCAGGAAGCTTCCGGAACCACCGAAGGAGAGCCGGAGGGGGGCCACCCCCCTCCCAGGCGGCCAGGTGGTGCGACCCCACCCCTGGCCACGCCACCAGGGCGCCTGGGAGGTGGGCCCAACCTCTGGTGCCCCCCTTCGGACTATTTTTACCCCCCCCGTCGAGGAAGCCCTCGAGGATAATCCCGCATCGCGAATTACCTCTTTGTTCCACTGCCGCCGCGCTTCGAAGATCGGGAGCACCAGAAGACCCCTTCCCGGCACCTTGCCGAAGGGAGGATTGACCTCCGGGAGCCTCTCCACCACCATGGGCGCCTCCCGGATGTGCTGTGAGTAATCTACCTTGGACCATGGGTCCGTGATCAGTAGCTATGTGATGTATTCTCTCCACCCTTGTTCTTCAATGTTTAGACCTTGTGAGCTGCCCTACATGATCAAGGCACTTATGTAATTTTCCTGCTGTTGCTATGTTGTGTTTGCTGGGATCCGATGGATTATGAGATTATGTTCAGATCATGATGAGTTATATATTTGGTTTACCTTTTATATTTTGTTCTTAGTCATTCTTGCATGTTCTCCGTTGCTTTTTATTGCTTTGGCCAAGTAGTAGATATTAACTCCAAGAGGGAGCGTTATGCATGATTGTGGGTTCATGCCCCCCGATGTCTAGCTTGAGTGACAGAAACATGAGACTAGGGGATGTGTTGTTGCACCAGGGAGAAAACAATGGTGCTTGTAACCGCGGTTGCAAGGATTGTTTACCTTACGCATAGATTGTTAATGCAATTGTATGTTGCTTTGAGTTTACACTTTGGGCGGGGCTCGCAACTTAATACCAGCGAGATGATCTGGATAGAAATCTCAAGGTGGATGATTAGTAGTAGATGCAAATGGATTTCGGTCTACTTGTCCTTGCGTACTGCCCACACTTTAGAGAACTCTTACTTTCAAGTAGCATAATTAGCATTGCGGTGCGTTTATAATTCTTTCAATTGCCCAGCTGTAATTTGTTCACCCAGTTTAGCTGTTTTACCGTCTTTTGGGAGAGAGACATCACTAGTGAACATCACGGGACCCCGGTCCATATTTCCACCACTGTTTACACCTCCACTTTTATTCATGCTTTTTTACTTTTAGTTGAAATTATCATTATCATTATCTCTTGCGTTTGATCCTTTGTAAACGACAAGGTCGGAGGGATTGACAACCCCTTTATACTCGTTGGGAGCAAAGTTATTTGTTTCTGTGTGCAGGTCCACGTCAACTCTCGTTTCATCAAGTAATTTCTGGCGCCTTTGACACCTACTTGTTGATCCTTGGAGTCCTCCTGTATTCGATAAACCTTACAGTCGTCGTGTAAGGGAAATTAGCCGCTATCTACATGTCTACCTTCCACTTGGGGGTTACCAACGAGGAGCACTACTTCAGTGCCATCAAGCTAATTTCTGGCGCCGCTGCCGGGGACTCCACTCTTCAAGATAGGGGAGTTGCACACTATCTTTTACCTTTGCTTTTTAGTCTTGTTAGTTTACTTTATCGTTTTTTATCTTAGTGTCCTTTATCAAAAACCACAAAAAAATTGTTCACCTTGATTTTAGTTGTCCTTTCTATTTAGTTAAGCATGTTAGGACTTGGTGCTTTGAGGGAATCAAAAGTTCTAGATTTCCATTAAAGGGACGGAGAAAATATAAAGAAGGCATGGGACAAAATTTTTGATGCACATAGGAGAATTATGCCTTGGATACCCATAAAGATTGTGCTTAGAAACTTTTACCATGGTCTTTTTAAATGGTGTAAACACTCTCTTGATATTATAGCCAAAGGAGATTTCTTAGAGTGTGATGAAGCTAGAGCTCTTGATATTATACATGGTCTATCTAGCTATTTTGTTTATGATCGTAGTTTTGATACTTTTATAGATAGACTTGCTACTATTGAAAAAAGAATGGATGCTCTAGACTTGAGGAAAGTAGAGAAACCCAGACCCAATAAGAGGGATATTTTGGAGATAGATGGTGATTGGGAGCCTTTTGTTGGAATTAACATCTTTAACCAAGACTTCCTTGCTTTTTGCGATATTGCATCCATGGTTTCTACAATGCCAAAAATAGTTTATGATTCCTTAAGATTCTCAAATATGGACAATTTTTCTTCTCATCATGAACATGCTAATGGAGATATTTCCAAGATCCAGGGAAAGGTAAAATATGTACAAGTTACATTCTTAAAAATGAGTGCAACGGTAGGTTTCTTCATCATGGAGCCAAACCAAGGAAACATAGTGGTTCGAAGGGACTTCCTCCGAGCCGTAAAAGGCTTCATTGATATAGGTAAGGGACACATACGCTTACGTGGAAAGGCGAAAGGTACGTATCCCTTTCCTAAAAGAAATAAGGACGAGTTAGTTGACGAACCATTTGAAGGTTTTTATAATTCCGATAACTATGATGACTTTTGATTCCTCTTTTGTATCATGCCTAGCTAAAATATATTGTGGTGATTGTGGTACTCTCTCTGGATGGCCGCGGTGACATTGGGAAATCCATAGATGAGAACTACGAACTCTGAGGTGTGCTTTTGTAGCACTACATAATTCTCTTCCTCTCTTGATCACAAAGGAATGGCCTCCGAGTACGTCCCCATTGCATGTTTTAGTGGAAATATCATGTGATTAGACTATGTTAATGTTGTTGGGAGTTGCCACTAGTTAAAGTATGAAGCCTAGGCCTTGTTTCTCACCATTGGTACACTGTTTGTGCTCACTTTTGTCACTTTCTATCTTGTTGCAATTTTTATTACATATTTTTACTGCCTTGTTTTGCCACACCTATCACCTATATTTTACCATCTCTTCGCCGAACTAATGCACCTATACAATTTACCATTGTATTAGGTGTGTTGGGGACACAAGAGACTTCTTGTTTCTTAATTGCAGGATTGCTTGAAAGAGACCATCTTCAACCTCTACTTCCCTGAGTTCGATAAACCTTAGGTCATCCACTTGAGGGAAATTGTTGTTGTCCTACAAACCTCTGCGCTTGGAGGCCCGACATTGTCTACAAGAATAGAAGCGTGCATAGACATCACACATCCATTGTTAGGAAGTTGACCGAGGCATGAAAGTAAAAAACTGCACATCCGCGGACGGAGGAAAATTTGTACATCAACTAGTAGGCAATTGACCGAAGCAATAGATGAATTACACATCTCACTGGTAGGGGTAGTTTGGAGTGGAGGTGCTATCAATTCACATCCATGGTTAGGGAGAAAGTTGCACATCCATTGCTAGGTAATTGCACCTAACGTGGACTAAATTGCACACACACAAAAATCACCGAAACATACCCATGTGTGATCTACTTTTGAAGAGCACGTCATGAGGGTTTCAACGGTGAAAACAGATCTTAATTCCAACGCGTGGTTTGAAAGCTATGATTTATTCTAAAAATCCACATTAAATGTTTTCACACCTGTTTACGTGGATTTTTCTTTTCTTTTTATATGATTTAATCTCCCAATGTGGATTAGAATTCCATTATACTATATGAATTAAGGGGAAGAAATTACTTTCTAAACACCGAAGCGCTAGAAAGCAGCCGGACACTTTATTGATTTTTTTGAGCAAAAGAAGGGAGGTTCCCCCCATCCGATTTCATTTATAGAAATCAAGTCTTGTCTACAAACACCAAACATAAAGTAACCCGTCCTAGACGGGAGGATACAGGTCTTACATCTACGATGCACACAGGCCTCAGGTAACATCCAGATCACGCAAGATCCAAGATCACAATTTATTTGCACATAGTCTTAAGACGACCCTAAAAACATCAGAGCAAACCCTCAAGATGTATAGAGATCACACCATCAAACAGCAACAGACAAATATAACCAGAGACTGAAATATGCAGAACATGAAGGCTGGAGTCGGCTGCAGGCTTCAATCTTCAGTGATCCTCAGAACCCCAAGTAGCCAGCCTTGAGAGGTTTTGTAGATCTCATTTGCCACCTGGCTTACCAGTGTTGCCCCCATCATTAGCAGATTTACCCTTTCCTTTTTTGTCTGAAGAGGAGCCCAATCATTAATCCAGGTAGTTAGCATTTTAACACATGACAAAGGAGCTACATTTTGTTTTTTTATTGAAAACTATGTCATTTTTAGTTTTCCATAATGCCAAAAATTGCCATGCGTTTGTACTACAGTTGTTATAAAAACGTTCGCGCTTGCCATGTCCTGGAGCAAACGTTCGCTATAAATTGCCATCCTTAAAAAAATCAACATTAAATGTGTTCACACCTGTTTACGTGGATGATTTTATAAAAAGAACTTTTATTTTTATTTTTATTTTTATTTTTATATGGTCTTATCTCCCAATGTGGAACAGAATCCTTATAATGTACTCCCTCCGATCCTAAAAAAGTGTCTTGGAAAAAAACTAAGATAGTTATGGGTCGCGCTACGCGTCTGCCGGCGGATCCTTTTAAAATATCTGCCGGCTTAACTGCCGTCCGATTAACCTTGAAGATGTGTACGTCTAAAAGATACCAAAGGAATATTCTCTTGCAACAGACTATTTGTTGCGAAGCTCTTTTGCAACAGGATGCTTGTTGCGAAGATTTTTTATACGCGGAGATACCAAAAAAATATTCTTTTGCAACAGACTATTTGTTTCGAGGCTCTTTTGCAACATGATACTTGTTGCGAAGCTTATTTTGTACACGGAGATTTTTTACACACGTCGTTAAATTTAGCTTATCACGTAGAAAATTCTTTATAACAGGATGCTTGTTTGTGAAGCTTTTTTGCAACATGATGCTTGTTGCGAAACTTTATTTATACGCACATATTTTTTTGCAATCCAGTGCTTGTACGATGAACAATGATGTGAAGCCTCTTTGCAACACAAATACCGTTGCGAACCTCCTTTACAACAATATCCTTGTTGCGTTCAATGAGTTTGTAACATACACGTTGTTGCAAAGAATTTGAGCCACTCAATTTTTTTTGCAACATCTATCTTGTTACGCTTAAAAGTTATGCAACAAGCACCCTGTTGCAAACATTTATTGATGTGTAAGCGTAAAAAATAATACTGGGACTTAGTACTTGAGCTACCGAGTAGTACTTAGTACTTTTGCTAGTTTGATGGATGGATTGGAGGGGTCGACGAACGCATATAGCGGAAGTCTGCATGCAAGTTATGCCTTCTAATCCTACGGACCAACGCGCCGGAATCTAACGGCCAGGGGCACGGCGAATCGCGGCTAGCAAATCAGCCGGGTGATTAGAAGCTTTTTCCGATAGTTATAGTTCATAGTGTAACTTGCAACACTTTTTTAGGATCAGAGGTAGTATGAATTAAGGGGAAGAAATTACTTTCTAAACAACGGAGCGCTAGAAAGCAACCGGCCACTTTATTGACATGTCCAATAAACGATAACGGTGTGATTGATGGATGGTATGCGATGCATCACTAGATATACTTCCTTCTCATCCACGTACGGAAGCATTTGTATAGATATGGTATTATATCTAAACAAATCAGCAAGTATATCTAGAACAAATCTGTATCTAGAGCATAGCAATGGATTTAGCATCTTCACCGAGGGGGAAAGTCCCGTTTCGTCTGAAAGGAAAGACCCTTTTTCCGAAAACCCTAATGATCGATCATTGATGAGGATGACTGACGGCGGAGTAAGCCTCGACTCAAACAGCAGACCAGACCTCAAGGATTCCAAGACACGTTACATCATTGCATGGATGGAAGGAAAAACGAAGGGGGGGGGGGGGGGGGGGGGGGGAAAGCACACACGTGGTACGGTCGCTGGGTCGCAGCTCCTGCCTTTTTTGCGTGAAAGAGAAGAGGTCGCACCTCCTGCTGGTGGACGTACGTGCATGCATGCACCATGCATGCATGACGATCGATCGACGTCGACCGATGAGATGGACGGACGGACGGATGGGATCGGCCATCGGTCGTTTGGCGTCGGTTCGGTCGTCCATGTCCGTTACCCGCACGCCGCGACCCACGTAGAACCGCGAGCCCGTCGGGTGTCCGTATGACGCGGACATGCCCCCACTTTCCCGCGTGCACGTATCGCACGATCAGCTCCGGGATCCTCCAAATTTTACATGAGGTGAGGCTATATATATGCGGGAGCACCCCACGTCTGCACCGCATCCATCACACCATCGACGAGGGCCTGAGAAGGAACGAGGCAAGGAAGAAGAAGAAGAAGAAGCATAGCAGATCAGGCAAGATGATCGCGCTGTGGGTTGCTGCTTGCGGCCTGCTGCTGTCGTGCTCGTTGCTCTCGGGTGAGTCGACTCAATTGCCTGCCCCATTGTTTCTTACTGCTGATTGATCAATGTTTCGTGCTGATTGTATCTACCGGCACTGGTAAACTGGTTTTCGGCATGCTTTGTTCTGCAATCCAGTACTGTTTTATCAATGTCACTAATTCGTTTGCTGAAGCCTATAATAATCTGGACTAGGATCATATTGTCTCAATTTTCTACCAGACTACCACCGTGACGCTTCTTGCGTAAACGTACATGAACTATTGAGTTCATTGTTCATTATGCAGCTATCTTGGCTTCTTATCCTTTTTCGAGTTTGCGTCTCCTTGCAGGAGCAAAAAGGGTTATATATGTCGATTGACAAACATATCAACCAATTTCGACGGAGCACCAAAACAGCATGCTTTTGCTTAGAAAAATCGACTCTGCACTTGCTTGGCTTATTTATTGCTTGCTGTTGGAGGTGGTTGATTATTTTTGTTTTCTTCATTATGCATTGGTTAGCTAGGGTTGTCTATCTAGCATAAATCCTTGTTCGCCTCCTTGATTCATTGTCAATCTTTCGACGTTAATGCTTTGTTTCAACTATATTTGGTAACATGTCTCTGGGGTTTATGAAAGTGGAAACCTAAAGTACAATGCAAGTCTTAATTAAGGACGTACGGCACTTGAGAATTTCGGCCTTGCTAGGTCTCAGACTTCCTTAAGTCTGAGTCGATGCTATATCCATTAGATTTTACATTGAGATCGATGCAAAATATTATTTTTAGTTTTTTTTTCTCTTTTATGTTATGTGACATGATTGAGACTTAGTTAAGTCTCAGTTGACTGAGAGCTAGCTACATCATGAGAATTTACCTACTGCTTACGTTTTCCTTTCCTAACAAAGGTAACTCATTAAGGAACCATCAAAGATTTATAGTCAGATAGCGCCCCCTTGCGATGGCACTGGTGAGTTGGGAATAAAGTGAAGTTGAAAATTGTTTCGTGCTTACCGTTGTTGTGGTCTTGTACGTGCAGGAGTGGAAGGAATTGGAGTCAACTATGGCATGATCGCCAGCAACCTCCCGTCGCCGGACAAGGTGGTGGCGCTGTACAAGGCCAACGGCATCACCGACGTCCGCATCTTCCACCCGGACACCAGCGTCCTCGAAGCCCTCCGCGGATCGGGCCTCGGCGTCGTCCTCGGCACGCTCAACAGCGACCTCGCGCCGCTTGCCTCCGACGCCTCGTACGCCGCGTCCTGGGTACAGTCCTACGTCCAGCCCTTCGCCGGCGACGTGACCTTCCGCTACATCAACGCCGGCAACGAGGTCATCCCGGGGGAGTCGGCCGCGCTCGTGCTCCCCGCCATGCAGAACCTCGAGGCCGCGCTGCAGGCCACGGGGCTCAGCGTTCCCGTCACGACAGCAATGGCGACGTCGGTGCTGGGGACCTCGTACCCGCCGTCGCAGGGCGCGTTCTCGGAGGCGGCGCTGCCGACGGTCGGGCCAATCGTCTCCTTCCTGGCATCGAGGGGCACGCCGCTGCTCGTGAACGTGTACCCGTACTTCGCCTACTCCGCCGACCCGTCGTCGGTGCCGCTCGACTACGCGCTGCTGTCGTCGTCGGCCGCGGTCGCCGTGACGGACAACGGCGCGGAGTACGCCAACATGTTCGATGCCATCGTGGACGCGGTGTACGCGGCGGTGGAGAGGGTAGGGGGCGGGGAGACCCTGGAGCTGGTGGTGTCGGAGAGCGGGTGGCCGTCGGGCGGCGGAGGCCAGGGCGCCAGCGTGGAGAACGCGGCGGCGTACATCAACAACCTGGTGCGGCACGTCGGGCGCGGCACGCCGCGGCGGCCCGGGAAGGCCGTGGAGACGTACATCTTCGCCATGTTCAACGAGAACCAGAAGCCCGAGGGCGTGGAGCAGTACTTCGGGATGTTCCAGCCGGACATGAGCGAGGTCTACCACGTCGACTTCTCGGCGACTTCGTCGTAGACGACGCCTCCTGTGGCTGCTGCATGGAACACACATATGCTTATGGACCATTCACTAGCTAGTTAATTAGGGAGTTATATAGGTATAGGACCGATTCTGTTTATTCGAGCTTCTCGACCTGTCGTCATTATCGCTCATGAAGTAGAAGTTAGTATACATCTTATATTTCTGGAACAGAGGAAGTATTGCTTATATTCACCAGGATGATGAATTATGATATGTTGCATAAATTCTGGGGCTTAGCATTCGGTGCACTCGTTTCATCTTTTCATTGTAAAGCATGGAAATGAGCTCAGTTTCTTGATGATTATTCAGTGGCGGACCTAGAGAATTGTCGAAGCCTGGGCGCGTCCTAAACTAAAATACTTCGTTCGATCTATAAAAAACTATGGTATCTCGTATTTAGATAAGTTGTCATGTGCGCATTCATAATGATATTTTAAACGCACTAATAATATATTTTTGAAACTTGCACTGTAAAACAATTGTTTCACGATAATATATTAATAATTTCAGTATGTACCATAAATAGTGCGCACTAATATTTATCGATCGTGGTGAGGAAAAAATAAGATACAGTACCAAATTGTGTTGCGCAGCTACTAGAAGAGAGGTACCAACTGTCCGGAGCCAATTGATGCCCTTGTCTCTCTCTTTAGAAGAATTTTTTAGGTGACTCTCTCTTCAGAAAATGCGTTGGCATGGTGTAACAATGCAAGAAATTACTATTAAATGGGCCTACAACCTCGCTGGTTACTTAGGGCAACTTCAAAGGCGCGATCTAAATAGACCGTGATTTGGTTCGTTTTTTGTTCGTTTGGATCGTCAAACGGATCATTATTCAGCCCATGTCCGCTCTCGCCAGGTCGCTACGTTCAATGGTGCGGGCGCGACACATTCGGCTAGGTCATTGCATGGCCTGCCTGGCCCGTCTGTCTGCGTTTCTAGCGCGCCCCACACAACAGTTTTCAAATGTTTAGTCCCACCTCGACGACCGAGGGATTCCCCTAGATGTTTATAAGGAGGGACAGCTAGGGCTGGACGAAAAGCTCGTTACTCGCGAGCATAATGAGCGCTCGGAAACTCGGCTCGTTAAGGCTCGTGCTCGTTAGTTAATGAGCCAAGCTGAACAACATTTTTAGCTCGTTAATATTAATGAGCTTAACAAGCTCGCTCGTGAGTTTCGTGAGCAGCTCGTTTAGCTTGTTTTTTTAATCACTAAGTTTTTAGTTTGTTTTATTTAAGGCAAAATCTTAGTTTTTTTAGGGTGCTCACTGCTCAGTCACTCAGGCCTCAGCCCGGCCCAATTGATCCCACCTCCTCCTTTCCAGCACACCTCCTCTCTCCAACACGAACAAAGAATAGAAGGCCAGAATGCCCAGAAGGGGATCGACGGATCGTGACTCACGCGAGAAGGAGAGATAGGGTTACTATTTGAATTTTGAATATTTAAATTATTCTAAGGTACCGCTTTGCTAAATTATGTTGTTGTGAATTTGCTGATGAATGCTTCTATAGTCAATTATCATTTATTATCTTAACGAGCACTCGTGAACACTCGCGAGCTTAATGATCTCTTAACGAACCAAGCCAAGCACGAGTTTTTGCTCGTTAATATTAGTGAGTTTAACGAGCAAAAGCTTAACGAGCACGAGCTTAATGAGCACGAGCTTAACGAGCCGAGCAGCTCGTTAATCCAGCCCTAGGGACAGCATAAAACAATTGTTCAATAGCAAAGTTAGAAAGGGTACGATCGTGTAAGCTATGTTCTAGTGGTATGCGTGTATGACATGGAGGTGAATGAATCGAACAAAATTGTGACGGTCATTCACCTCCATGTAAATACATGTATATCGCCAAAAGACAGTGTTCCCTCATGATCGATCCGTACTGGCTTTACTATTATTTGTGTCTTTATGGCATCAACATTTTTATTTTGTTTTTACAACAAAATTTATATTATATCAACATGGTCAAGCACGTTTAAAAAATTATATCAAAGACGATATTGGTCGAAAACTGAGAAATCCATCCCAACACTACTAGGAAACTGCTCATCAGTGGCGCACCCATTTTGCCTTTCTGTGGCGCATAAATGGGTGCGCCACAGAAAGCCCGCCACTAAAATATAGTTTCTGTGGCGCATATGGTCGTGTGCCACAGAAAAGTTTTGCCATGCGCCACAGAACTTAGTGCGCCACTAAAGACTAATTGACATGCGCCACAAAAATATATTTGATTTTTTTAAATAGAGCACCAGCACCAAAAATATAGATCACAAACAGTTTGATCACCACAAGCTAGTCATCAAACAGATTGATCATCACAGCACTCCAAATCACTAGTTATCGAAATACATTCGAAGTACTCCAAATCACTAGTTATTCAAATCCATCACAAGTTTGATCATTACCAGCTAGTCATAGCTAGTCATCAAACGCTTCACTCTTCGTCGTCAGAAATGACGATGAGTTTGTTCTCCTTTGCGGCCTAAGATGCTTCCCATATTACCGCTAGGCGTCCCGGGTCTGGTAGCGCCGGTGCTGGTGCTCGAGCCGGCTCTGGCGCTCGCTCCGGCGGTCGCTCCGGCGCTGGCGCTGGCGGCAAGGGGGCATCGGGACAACGTGGCGGTATACCGATGGCGGTGCTAATGCGACAGGTTTGCCGGGAGTGAACCATGTGCCGGCCGTGCTGTAAAATATGTAGTTAATTAGTAATAAACAGAGTAATAATAATGGGATCCCCTATGATCATTATTCCAGCAGGCTAATATATTCTAGGTGAAACACTAGACAAAAAGACAAAAAAATGAATTGGGTTTGACTTGCCATGAAGAAATGTTGATATTTATTATGACCATTGCTCTCCCTATGACCATTTCAACTCTTAGACAAAGCAATATTTGCTCCTATATGTGTTATTGTTCAATGAAGAGATAATTTTCACTCAAAAAATAAAAGGCATGGTTGTCAAAAGTTCATAGTTCTCAAATGGCATGCAAAGTATACGCAACTAACATATCCATAGAAGTAGTCACTTCCATAGTTAGTACACAAACAAAGGGCGATACAGCCAACTACAGGACCCCAACATATATATAAAGCATGCATAAAAGCATCAAAAGGTCATCCTAGATAGAAGCATCCATTTCCTAGCCTACATAAATCATAGAAGCATCAAAAGATCATCCTAGCTAGCTAGAAGCATCCATTTCCTAGCCGACATACTAAAATATCTTCCCAGACTCCTGGGGCTCAGGAGTGTCGTCAATGGAAAGCTTGCACATCTGCAACTTTCCCTTGCCTGTATCTAACAGACCCACCATCATGTAGGTCGCAAATGCTGTGAAGAGTGGATTATTCTTCCAGTCAAACTTCTTAGGCTACTCCCTATGGATCAGCCTTGCACGTGGCATAGGGTACCTGGACATGGTGTCTACATGCAAATAGAAAACATTCAAAACTGAGTGTAATGGCAGCAAAAAAGAATTATTAACAACAGTACAACAAGCTAATTGTTAGTGCAATTGAGGCATTTTCACAAAAAATTACTGGCATATATGAATTGGTATTTAGAATCATAAAAGAATTTGCACACACACACACACACACACACACATATATATATATATATAGTGAAGCTATTCATCATCCAGGGTACAGAATAATTTATTCTTCACCCGAGGTAATTTTACGGACGTTTCATAAAAAAATTATATTTGTAATACAAATAGTTACATTAATATGGATTCACTACGTAAATTTCGACATAAAAAAACAAAAATATAGACCATAAGATCAAAAAATTACATTTTATGTATATTTTACATCATCATTTTTACGTTTGTAATTTTATGTAACATAAAATATTTTTTGCGGCGATTATAATTTTTTACGCTCTCTTTTTACTTATGAAATAAGACAAAATTTACGAAATATAAAATTACGGTGCATTGATGTCAAAACAGAGGGGGGTGAAGAATAACTATTCCTCATCCAGGGTGACGAATAGTACTCTTGTTCAGGCAATCCTATGGTACAATGAATTTTGGCATTTATGAATTGGTATTTAGAATCATCAAAGAATATGCAGACATATATATCAGTGCTCTTGTTCAGGAAATACTAATGGTACAGATTAAAGAGGCAAAAGACTTTCAACTTCAACATATGTATCATCTCTTTTTCTTTTGAAAATGAATGCATCATATGTATCATCTCTTTTTCTTTTGAAAAATAATAATTCAACATTTGTTCTATAAGCGAAGCAATCTACTTATTCTAGCAATCTAAAACCAATATTTTAAGCTGGTCTGCAATTTACATGGAGAGATAGAACTACAAAACTAAAATCTGTATGATATACCTAGTTACAGTGACTTTTTAGAGTTGATGTTCTAAGCCTGCAACTTGGAAAAAATAAATATCTAACCCCAAGGATCAGTGACATAATGGAGATATAATTCAGGCTACATTTGACTGAGCATGCAAGTAATCATTTGTAGTTTTAATTCTACAAAAAAAAATAGCAACGGACAGAAAAGCAGAGTGAGACCTCAAACATCTTTTTTTTAAAGATGCTCATCAACCAAATTTAAAACTAAAATCTGTATGATATATCTAGTTACAAAATATAATTTCTATTGACAAGTTCTTTGACAAAAAGTAAAGTATACCAGCGAGCTTGCCGAAGTATATAGTACGGTTAGTCACATGCCACTGTTTTCCAAGTATGACGCATACATCCAAGAAACATGGTACTTTAAATTATATCACTCACACGCTATATTACTTCACAGTAACATATATTAGGATAGTAAAATTCTTTTTAGTGGTCCCGTTCTTTGTTGTATATACACTTATAACCTAAGATCTGGAGCAATATATCCCCATGCATCAGATTAATTATGCTTATTAAATTGATTTGTATGTTCTGGTAGTTCTGGTCCGTGTGAAGTGAATTTATCAACCATTTGACCGTTTGGAGAAGAAAAAGGAAAAGGAAATCTACCACATGTTGAGCACACAATTTGACCAAACCCCTAGCAAGCGCGTACTTATCCAGGAGCTTCAGTTTGAGAAAAGGAAATGGTTCATGTCTTACTAATTCTCTAGTGAGTGTCTTGCTCAGAAAAAATATATCAAAATGACACACAAGAACTAGTCGTCTCAATCAGTATCAATGCATTTGAGCAAACAAGATCACAATGGTGCACAAAATAAAGCATTTAACAATAGCATCAAGGAAAAAACAACCAAAAATATTTACCGAGAAATGGCGAGCGACGGCGGCACGTGGGAGGACGAGGGGGTGGTGCGGCGGCGTGATGGTTGAGCTCCTCCGCGGCGTCGCGATGGTGCGGCTGGCGGTGGGTCGAGGAGGTCGGCGGCGAGGTGGGGGACCTGCAGAGAGGCGGACAGGCGTGGTGAGAGAGAGAGAGAGAGAGAGAGGGAGGGAGGGAGGCACACCGGCGGGGCGGGGGTCGCCGGAGGGGAGTGCGGCGGCGGCGAGCTAGAGATGGGATCTGGGCGGAGGGGGATAGGGTTGCGGGGAGGGCGAGGGGGCCCGATTATATAGGGATGTCTGTGGCACATACGTGCTAGGTGCGCCACAGAAAGTTGATCCATATTGAACGAGGTGGGCCGTGGTGCCCCCCCCCACATAATTTAGTGGCGCACCCGGCCCAGCTGCGCCACATAATAGGGAAATTCAGTGGCGCACCTGGCCCACAAGCGCCACAGAAATGTCTGCATTTTTGTGGCACAGGGACCAACATGCGCCAGAGAAATTTTTCTTTGGAGCACCCACTTTTCAGTGCGCCACAGAAAGCTTTCCTATCTATAGTCAGTTTCCTAGTAGTGCAAGAAGAACCCCAGGGATGGACTCCTTAGTCTATGTCCATTACACACTTTGATATAATACTAAAATAGACACTGAGTTGATGCCATCCCCCCTCCCTATAAACACCTCAAAGAGATCCTCGGCTGATGAGGTGGGACTAAAAGGGGGAGCTTATTGTAGGAAAAAATAAAAAACTATAGCAAAGCCAATATTGGAGGGAGGTAGAGAAATAACCTCTAGGAGGACCGTTCCCTCTTCAAGCATGTGAATTCATCAGTTAAGTACCTAGGGTTTCATAGAGAAGGAAGGATGCAACGCTGGTGAGCTCGTCGATTAACAAGAGACGGGGATTTAACCAGGTTCGGGGCCCTCATGAGGTAAAACCCCTACTCCTGCTTGTCTGATTGTATTGATTCATGGTTACAAGGGAGTTCTCGACGAGAATACTCTTGCCAAGGGTGGTGGTATTGAGTATTATGTTTCATGAGTCGTTGCCCTTTCCAGCCTTTATATAGCAGGCTGGGTCTCGGGGACTCCGACTCAGGTTACAGATTGTTCTAGCCTAATTTGTTTTGCACTCCAAGCTTCGTATGTCTAAGTCGGTGCAACCAAACGGGCTTCGAGTGGGCCCAACGGGCTTCAAGTGGGCTCCCGGCCGTTGTGTGCATCGGGTATATGGACATGATGGGCACCCGTAGGGTATGCCCATTTCAAAGAGACAAAGAATCACCCTAGCGGAGTACTCCTCTACCTCAATTTATTACAAGCTTTACTAGTTGACACCAAGTTGAGGCAAGCCCCCCTTATAAACACTTCGGGGAGCCCTTCGGTTGGCGAGGTCGGACTAAAAATGGATGGTGTTTGTTGCTGGGATGTCCTTGTGGCGCAGAAAGGCGGCCCAGGGAGGACACTCTGGGCGTCCGCCTCGCGTCTGTTGCATGTCCGCGCGGACCCAAACCGGTTCCCAATTTGGGTTGGAAATGGGTTGCGACGGACCATAAAATTTATACTTGTCCTTTTGCGTCGCCCCATTGAACCATAATTTTTATCCACAGCGGCCCAAACGAAGGCCAGCGAACTAAGCCCAAGCTGGCCCACAGTTAACAAATAGTCCTATTTTTCATTGGAGGATCGATTGTTTCGGCAATTTTGACTTCTGTTGTTGTAGCAACTCACAAGCACTCAGGGATTT
Source organism: Bromus sterilis (assembly GCA_950022295.1). Taxonomy (NCBI): domain Eukaryota; kingdom Viridiplantae; phylum Streptophyta; class Magnoliopsida; order Poales; family Poaceae; genus Bromus; species Bromus sterilis. The sequence continues at coordinate 353,098,246 of OX465597.1, forward strand.
GCAGCCGTCGAGCCCGGGCACGTGCCCTGGGTGGTCGAACAGTAAAATCTCCTCTATTCTGAACGAAATTTGTTATGCTATGAACCTTAATTTGCCATATGTTGTAAAAACAACACTTTTCATGGTCCAAAACTAAATTTGTCATGCATGGGAAAACAATTTATCATGGTTCAACGAACTAAAATTGCCATATTAAACATAAAAGTGCCATGCTACCTACATTTTGCATATTTTTCCATGCTATCTACAATATTTTTTACATATTTTTATCATGATGTCTACATCTTTTTGCATAATTTACCATTTAACTAAAAAATAATGAGAAATGGAAAAATTGATATTTGCCATGGTATCTATATTGTTTTGTTGCATAATTTATCATTCTTACAAAAAATAAACAGGAAAAGAAAGAGGTGAGATTTGCCATGCTATCTACAATTGTTTTACATATTTTGCCATCTCTATGAAAACAATGGAATAAGTGAGATTTAAACGTAGGTCTTCCAAACATAGGAGTTACTCCCTAACCATTGCACTAGACTTAACACAATCTAAAAAACCAGGCATCTCCACCCAAAAGTTTTCAAATCTGAAAATGTTAGCTTTTGGGATGGAGGTGTTGATAGATACCACACAAGGGACATGGTCAGAGGCAGTCCTAGCTAAGGGCAACACTTGAGTTGCAGGGTAAGATAGAATCCAATTAGCAGAGATGAAAAACCAATCCAGCTGCTCCAACATAGGATTATCCTGCATGTTGGACCATGTAAATCTTCTACCTTTCAGAGGGAGTTCCAATAGCCCCAGATGGCCAATTATCTCATTGAAGATGAACATGTCGTTGACATCTCCACCAGGCAAATTTCTATTATCCAAAGACCTGATGAAATTAAAATCCCCAAGCAATAGCCAATTAGCATCAAAAGGGATAGAAAGGTGATAAATCCAATCCACAAAACTGTCTCTTTGCTGCTGCTCACAAGGGCCATAAACATTCACCAGAGTCCAAGATTCAGCATTATGGGAAGAAGTGAACTGGATCACCATCCCAAAAGATTTGATATCAACTAATTGCCCATGAAAGATAGATGAATTCCAAATGGTCAAAATTCCCCCAGAAGCACCTCTCGAGGGAACCACAGCAAATTGGTCAAATCGCCTGGGGCAAAAGGATTTAATAAAATTGTGGTCAACAATCTCACATTTGGTTTCTTGAAGGCAGATAACTGCACACTGACTATGCTCAATTTTCTCCCGCACTGCACTTTGTCGAGATGATGAATTTAGACCACGAACATTCCAACAAAGCACTTTCCAATCTCTAGTAGTTGTATAATTCATGTAGAGGAGCAGAAAGGAAAAGCAGGATAACCATAAACATTACAGTTATCATCCAGTCACATAAATAACACCACTGGCCAAAAAGAAGCTTCCCAGTAACAGTATCACAAATGGCCAAATTAAAGGCTTGCCACACCCAGAAAACGTAATGGTAGCTAAACATCATCATTAGCCCCCTGAGATGTAGATGATGGAGCTGCCATAAGCTTCTCCTTCGTCAGAAGAGATGGATCGATTTGCAGGTCCGCGCCAATGGTCTGAATGACCCTGATCGGAGTGGGTGGCACCACCTGTTCCTCCTGTTGGGCTGGGCCTTGGGATTGTCCTTGGGGCTCTTCCTCCGTCACCAATTGGATGGGCTTGGCCTTGGGCTTCTTCCATTTTGGAGCCATAGGAAGTTCAGTCAAAGTTCCCGCCTTGAAACCATCCCGCTTGATTGCACTTCTGGTGCAGCGCCTAACAGAAGTGTCGACCACAGGTGTTGCCCTCTTCTTGCGTCTTGGTGCAGACACCTTTGCTAGTGGTGGGCTGGAAAAGGTGAGTGTCTTGGGGAGTTCCACTTCAGGCCATGAAGGAGTCGAAGAGTGTGACCCTGCATCATCATCAATAAAAATAAGGGAGAGCTCCCTGGAACTCTCATCAAAAGCCATGCTCCAAGATCTCTTGGAACAGACCAGAGGGAGAGCCGGACACACGTTCAGACTCCTGGGGATCTGCAGGGAGCAGAGTTCAGGCATCACTCTGGAAAAAGCCCTGCTCCATTGCATCTCCGGAGGCAATACAGGCCCAGCAACAATTTTGATCATCCCCACGAACACTTGCTGTGGAGGGAAAGGTGGTGGAGCATAGGGAACCAGTGCCAAGATGGGCTCCTCCTCAACTGGTTGCTGAAGCACAGGATCCTCATCATTAGAAATGTTGACAACTTCTATCATTGGTTGTTCCACCGATTCAGAGGGTTCCGGATGGTCCAGCACCATGGACTGTTGATCTTGATCAGGGGCCTCCTGTTGATTCTGATTCTCCGGCTGTTAGTCTGCCGCATCACCCCAAACTGCATTTCCCCAACCCGGGGGATCCTGGGGAGCAGGAACATTGTCCGGAGCTGGTGCAGGGACTTCGTTCCAGCCAATCGCCGGGAATTGGGGAAGCACCCATGGAATGTTATCTGGAATGCTGAGTGTTCTAAAGATCATTCTGTGGCTAGAATTGTGGACAAGTTTAAGAGACTTAGGAGGGCACTCAAACACTGGCAGAAAAAATTCTCTAACTTCAAACTGCTTATTTCCAAGTGCAACAGGATCATTTTTCTTCTTGACTGTTTGGAAGAGCTCAGGAAACTTACTATACCTGAATCTAATTTTAGGAGAATTGTCAAGCTGCATCTGGAGAAAATCCTACATTGGCAACATATGTACTGGAAAAAAAAGATGCACTCAGAGATATGTCAAAGTGGGGGAGGAGAATTCCAAGTTTTTTCAAGCAATGGCCTCTGAGAGACATAGAAGGAATTCAATTGCCTCTCTTCAGCTAGCTGATGGAACTACTTGCTCTTCACATGTTCTACTTGCTAATGCCTTTTGGACTGCGTTTAAAAATAGAATGGGGGTAGCCAAGGGTATTGTAATGACCTGCAACCTGAATGAACTGCTTGATCCTGTGGATGGCCTGTAAGCTCTGATTATACCCTTTGATAAGAAAGAAATGGATGATACAATCAAGTTCATGCCACATGATAAGTCACCTGGACCTGATGGTTTTAATGGGAGATTCTTGAAATCTTGTTGGACTATAATCTGCAATGACTTCTACAGGTTGACTGAGGAATTCCATAGTGGTCATGCTGATTTAGAAGGCTTAAATGGATCTTTCATCACTCTTATCCCCAAGAAACCCATTCCTGAGACAGTGAATGATTTCAAACCTATCTCTCTCACCAGTGTGGGTATTAAGTTCCTGACTAAGATGGCTGCTAACAGGCTTCAGAAGGACATCAGGAGATGCATTCACAAAAATCAATATGGATTTATCAAGGAGAGGTCTATCCAGGATTGTATTGCATGGACTTTGGAATATCTGCATCAGTGCCACCATTCCAAAAGACCCTTAATTTTGCTCAAGATTGATTTTGAGAAAGCTTTTGATTCTATTGAGCATGATGCCATTTTAGAAATTTTAAAGCACAAGGATTTTCCATTAAAATGGAGAATCTGGGTGCAACAGTTGTTGGATTTTGGGTCTTCATCTGTGCTGTTAAATGGCATCCCAGGTAGACAGTTTAAATGCAGAAGGGGGGTTAGACAGGGTGATCCTTTATCCCCTTTGCTTTTTGTGCTGGCTGCTGATCTGCTACAATCTGTGGTCAATGATCTGCTGAGGAAAGGGCATCTCAGCTTGCCCATTCCATGCCATGATATTGATTTCCCAATTGTTCAGTATGCTGATGATACAATTCTAGTTGTGCCAGCAGAGCCATCACAAGTACTCAGACTCAAGGAAGCACTCCAAAATTTCACCCAATCGACTGGTCTGGATATCAATTACAACAAATCATCCATGATCCCCATTAATATAGATGAGGTCACTATTAATGAGTTGGCCAGTATTTTTGGTTGTCAAGTTGGGAAACTCCCTTTCACTTATTTGGGGCTGCCTGTGGGCACCACCAGGCCTAAAATTGTGGATTTGCTTCCCCTAGTGGACTGCATGGAGAGGAGGCTTACTGCCAGTTCTTGTTTCTTAACTCAAGGGGGAAAACTGCAGCTGCTGAACTCTGTGATATCTTCCATGCCCATCTACTTCCTTTGCTCTTTGCACATTCCTGCTGGGATCATTAAGCAATTGGATAGGATCCAGAGACAATGTCTTTGGAGAAAGTATGGACAGGACTTTGGTAAATCTCTTGCGGCTTGGGATCTAGTCTGCAGACCAAAGAACAAGGGTGGTCTAGGCATCCTCAATTTACAGCTGCAAAATCAGGCCCTGTTGATGAAACACCTGCACAAGTTTTACAACAAAGAGGATGTGCCATGGGTCTCTCTTGTATGGAATTCCTATTACCATGAAAGAGTGCCTCATGCAACTGAGCTCTGTGGCTCATTTTGGTGGAAAGATGTGGCCAAATTGATGGATACTTTTGTGGCTGTGTCCCAGGTTAAAGTTGGTAGTGGGGACTTCTGTTTTGCTGTGGAGTGATACTTGGGTCTCTAATGCCACTTTAGCTCAGAAGTTTCAAAGATTGTTCTCCTTTGCTAAGGATCCTTTTCTGTCTGTTAAAGAGGCCATGGAGATAGCTGATCTCACAGAGCTTTTCAATTTTCCTCTATCTGCATAGGCCTTCCAGGAGCTCTCTGAGATGCAGCTAATCCTACCAAGTCAAAATGGTGATGCCATAAAGGACTGCTGGACTTGGAGGTTGAATGGCAAAGGGCAATACTCTGCTAAGAAATTTTACAGACTGGTGCATGATCCTATTCAGGCAAATCCTCTTCTAAATTGGATTTGGAAATCCTGTTGCATCCTAAAGACAAAAGTTTTTGCTTGGATGGTGATCATGGATCGTCTCAATACAAAGGATATGCTGGTCAGACGACATTGGAACATCCACGATGGTCCGGAGTGTGTGCTTTGACATACCCAACATCTGGAGACCAGAGATCACCTCTTCTTCTAGTGCAATTTCAGTACTAGAGTATGGGCATACCTTCAAATTGACTGGAACCATGGTTCTGACATGATTCGGATTTCCAAGAGTGCCAAGGAGTCTTTCAATAAACCCTTCTTTGCTGAAGTGGTGTTTACAGCTTGGTGGAGCATCTGGTTGATCAGGAATGCCAAATGCTTCAAGCATGTCAGGCCCTCTTTTGCTAAGTGGAGGGTTGGTTTCATTCATGATTTAACTTTGCTTAGTTATAGAATTAAGCCTAGATTTAAGGATCTCCTGCTTAGATGGATTGATTTCCTCCCACCTTGAGAGGTGTTTTTTTGAAGCTTTTTCTGTACATTTGTAAATACTGTGTTCCTGGTAATAAAGTACCGGGGGGTGCTTTACTCTCCAGTTTGAAGCTTAAAAAAACCATTGCACTAGACTTATTTTTTTTTCTTTAACGCGAACAATTCCTATAGCTAATGCAACAAATCGTCTGCATTGAAGTCTGTGCATAGTAAAATAACGGATGAGAGCCTATCGCGCAAGGGGGCGAAATTTTGAACGCTCACTCTCTATGAATTTTTCATTTATTTAGTTCATATATTTTCCTTAGATATTTCTCAGTATATCCTCGGGATATAATATAGACATCTTCACATGTCATCGTTTGTATCTCACTGATATAGTTAATAGACATCTCCATTTATCTCAAGGATACATAGATAGATGTTTGTTGCTGAGCAACACGTATCCCGCCACGGACGACATCGCATGGTCACCAGCCTATCAGAATCTAAAACTAAAATTTTCATGGTCTAAAACTAATTTTGCGATGATTCTAAACTAAAATTTTCATGCTATGAAAAACAATTTGTCATGGTCCAAAACTAAATTTGTCATGTTGTAATAACTAAAAATTTTATGTTATGAAAATAAATTTGGCATGGTCTAAACTAAATTTGACATGCTATAAAAATCAGTTTGCCAAGGTCCAAAACAAAATTTATTATGCTATAAAACTTAATTTGTCATGTTGAACTAAATTTATCATGGTCTAAAACTAAAGTTGTCATGTATTAAAAAATAATTTATCATGGTCCAACACACTAATATTGCCATATCAAACTTAAAACTGCCATGCTACCTACATTTCACATATTTTTCCAGGCTATCTACAATATGTTTGCATATTTCATCATGCTATCTACATTTTTTTTGCATAATTTACCATTTTAATAAGAAAGAATGAGAAATGGAAGAATTGATATTTAATTTCCCATCTTATCTATATTTTTTGTTACATAATTTATGGAAAGTGATTTTGTTACCTCGAGCTCAAATGCTCTCTACATGAACAGTAAAATCGAACGAAATTCCAAGAAAAAATTGTTATGAACATTGACAATAGTTTTACATATGTGTGAAATTTAATGATGAAGTCACATTTGTGGAGGTGTGAGGAAAAAAAATCAATGCTCCAAACTGATTTCAAAGCAGTCTTTTTTACCATCATTTTGTTTTTTCCCACACATCTACAAATGTGATTTCATCATGACATTTTGCACAAATGTAAAACTTTTATCAATGCTCATTACAAAAAAAACAATTTTCTGAATTAATTTTCTATTTTTTACTGTTCACCGAGTTCATTACATTGTGTCTGACCTAAAACTAGGTCTTCCAAACATAGGAGTTACTCCCCAACCACAGTACTAGATTTATTTGTTTGGTTAGTATAGTGTCTGTGCTGCTATTATTTCAGCGCAAACGATTCCTGTAGCTGCCGTAACAAATCATCTGTATTGAGATCCGTGAAAAATGAAATAACGACCGAAAGCATGTCGTGCGAGTAGACGTAATTTAAAACACTCGCTCTGGATGATTTTTTTTCTTTATTTAAGCTATATACTTTCCTTAGATATTTTCACGTATATCCTCAGGATATTTAAGCTATATACTTTCCTTAGATATTCTCACTGATATACTCCCTCCGATTCATAAAAAGTGTCACCCACTTACAAACTTTGTATTAAGTGGGCGACACTTTTTATGGATCGGAGAAGTACTTAATAGGCTTCTCCATTTTTCTCCAGGATATATAGATAAATGTTTGCTGCTGAGCAACACGTGTTCTGCCACAGACGACATCACATGGTCCCTAGCCAGATTCAATTTAAAACTAAATTCGCATGGATACTAAATTTGCCATGCTATGAATAAAAAAAAATCAAGGTACACAATTAAATTTGTCATGTTGTAAAAACTAAATTTATCATGTTATGAAAACTAAATTTGGTATTTTCTAAACTAAATTTGTTATGCTATGAAAATCAGTTTACCATGGTCCAACACTAAAATTTTCATGCTATAAAACTTAATTTGCCATGTTGTAAAAACTAAATTTACCATGCATTAAAAACAACTTGTCATGGTCCAACACACTAAAATTGCCATATCAAACATAAAACTACCATGCTACCTACATTTTACATATTTTGCCATGCTATCTACAATTTTTTTTGCATATTTTATCATGCTCTCTACATTTTTTGAATAGTTTACTAATTCAATAAAAAATAGTGATAAATGGAAGAAAATTAAGATTTTCCATGCTATCTAATTTTTTTGTTGCATAATTTACCATTCATACAAAAAAATAAATGAAAAAAAGAGAGGCGATGTTTTCTATGCTATTTACTATAGTTTTACGTATTTTGCTATCCCTATAAAAACAATGGAAGAAGTGGGATTTAAATCTAGATCTTCCAAATATAGGAGTTACTCCCCAACTACTTCACTAGACTTATTTGTTTGGTTAGCTTAGTGTTTGTGCGGCTATTATTTCAGTGCGGACGATTTCTACAGCTAAGGTAACAAATTGTTTGCATTGGTATCCGTTTAAAATAAAATAAGGGTTGAAAGCTTGTCGCGCTAGGGGATGGAATTTTGAAAGTTCGCCCTCTATGATTTTTTTTAGTTCATATATTTTCCTTAAATATTTGTTAGTATATCCTCGGGATATAATATAGACATTTCCACATGTCATCATATACTAGAAGAATACCCGCGCGTTGCAGAGGAAATTTTCATAAGAACTCTACAATGTAAATTGAAAGAGTATAAGTTGTATGTAAATAAAAGTGAATTACATGGACAAATGTTGGGTACAATAGTGAGTGATTTGGATAGCTTGCATGTTGAGATAGATACCATAAATGCATCTTAGTGATGTTTTATTAGTGGATGACATGGACAAATGATTGACTACAAATAAGGGGTGATGTGGATAGCTTGCATGTTGAGATAGACATCATAAATATATCTTAGTGGGGTTTTGTCTTATAAGAGATATAGATATCTCATTTATCTATATCTCTTATAAAGAAAAATTCCACTAAGATACATTTAAAGTGTCTATCTTAACATGCAAACTATCCACATCATCCACTATTGTTTCCAATCATTTGTCCATATCATCCACTAACATAACTCAACTAAGATGCATTTATGATATCTATCTCAACATGCAAGCTATTCACATCACTCATTATTGCAGTTAATCATTGAGGTAATTGTGCGCCAACTACAAGAACTTGGCAGGTGGGTTCAATTTAGTACAACAACTTTGAAAACTTGCCTCGAAGGTCCAAGAACTTGGCTTTGATGATTATTAGAGGTATAAATCACTCCTATAATGACATGTGGACCCTAGCTAGGCGTAAAGCGCACGCTGGACCACACTGACCTCACTAGGCTACAAAATGTAGACTGATGTTCTTGTGCAACGAGACAAGGTAATTTTAGCAGAAAAAAAATCTATTGCCGCTTAAATATCCGATTCCCGTAAAAAAGGTGAGGGGCGATTTGTTTGCTCCCAACCGAAGTCGACACTGACCTCCACATACTCGCTGATGAGCCATGGCACTGGTGCTCGTCTATTAACACGATAGCCGTGATCCCCATTTGATTACGGTAATCACCTCGACCTCGTAGAGAATCTTCTTCTTGTTTATTTGCATAGTAGTTTAATGTGGTTTGAGTAGGGTTTATGATCATTGAGCTAATTCAAAATTTCTTGGTTGTTTTTTGTTCTGTGGTTAATTTCATTCGTGACTTCTCTTCTTGAATCAATAGTTTCACTGAAAAGAATAATAAGCGAATTAATGGAGTCATGTACCTTGACAGTCATGGATAGAAAGATAACTTTGTATCCCCTGAACCGTCGCATGAAAACTATGTATCGCATGCACCATACTGATAGCCACACCGGCAGCTAGCCCTGCAGACCCATCAATCTTGCCAAAAGTAGTACCATCTAGTGTTTTTTGCACCACACTCGGTGAGCACCAAATCCTTACTCTTAATTCTTTTATTAGAAGCCCCCTATATGTTTGTAAACTCTGCATAATTTTAAAGTTAATTTTCATGTTTTCTTGTACAATGTAGGTGGTGATGAAGATCTCTTTTCAATTCACATTGCGCGGAATTTTCGCCCCATCCCCCGACCCCGCCCCGCTCCGCCTCCCCGCGGGCGGCCGGGGTGCCTCCCCCGTCTCCTCTCCTGGCCCCCCTACGTCCCCTATTTTCAGGGGAAACCCTAATTTCGTAATGGTATTTTTTGTGAGACCGTACAAATCGAGATTACGTCAGCGGACATGAGGAACTAGGTGGTCACAACATGCGGAATGGTTTTTTTCTTCAGGATTGAGTATTCTTGTACAAAAATGAGATAAACACTTATATATGTATATCATTTATACCTTATTGTTACCAACCTTCTTTTTTATTTAAAAACGAAGGAAAAGAGTGTCCTGGACTCAGAGTCAAACTTAAAATTTAAGTGCATTGTGAGGAGATTTTTGTAAAAATTATGATAATTGTGTGTGTGTGTCTACTTCCTAGATGGCATCCACATGCCGGCTTGGAGGCGATTTTTACGTCAAATGAACATGGAGGCCAAGTTTGTGTAGCTGGGATGCGTGTTTCTGAAGTTTTTGTATCAAATTGATTCCACTTGCCAACTTTATGTATGTGGGATGCCCTTTCAATTTACATTGTAGAGTTTTTATAAAAGTTTCCGTTGCTACGCGCGGGGTATTCTTCTAGTACATTTAATAGACATCTCAATTTAGTTCCCAGATATATCGATAGATGTTTGCTGCTGAGCAACATGTGTCCTGCCATGAACGACATCACATGGTCACCAACCTGACTGAATCTAAAATTAAATTTGCCATAGTCTAAAACTGAAATTTTGATGATTCTGAACTAAAAAATTGATGATTTTGATGGTCCAAACCTAAATTTGTCATGTTGTAAAAACTAAATTTGTCATGTTGTCAAAACTAAATTTGGCATGGTCTAAACTAAATTTGTCATGCTATGGAAATAAGTTTGCCATGGTCCAAAACTAACTTTAACATGGTATACAACTTAATTTTCCATGTTATGATAACTAATTTGTCATGCTATGAAAATCAATTTTTTTTGTTTGCGAATCTATGAAAATCAGTTTGTCATGGTCGAAAATAAATTTGTCATAGTATAAAACTTAATTTGCCATGTTGTGAAAATAAATTTGTCATGGTCTAAAACTAAATTTGACATGCATAGAAAAACAATTTACGATGGTCCAACACACTATTGCCATGTCAAACATAAAACTGACATGCTACCTATATTTTGCATATTTTGCCATGTTATCTACAATATTTTGCATATTTTAACACGATATCTACATTTTTGCATTATTTACCATTTCAACCCCGCCACGGATGACATAACACACGGTCACCAGTCTGACTGAATGTAATGTGGCTTACACTCCTTATAAGCTAAGAGCATCTCCAGCCGTTCGCCCCCCCAAGCCGGGTTTTGGCGCTATTTTAGCGCCGCTTGGGGGGCGCTCGGGCGGCGAAACCGGCTTCGGGCGGTCGGCTCCCCAGCCACGGCCCCAAGGCGGCCCCCAAGTCGGGTGGTGCCGGCGCAGTTTTGGTCCAGATTCGACCTAGAAAAAGGCGCAAATTGATCTTTTGAAAGAAAATTCAACGCAAATTCAACGCAGTTCAGCACAATTCGGCGCAAATTCAACGCGAAAACATGAAATATCGGCACAGTTCGGCGCACAGCGTGGAATACAAACACATAGTTCGGCACAAATACAAATACAAATACAAATCAAACTAGGCATTGCCTTTGCGCATCCATAGATGATCCACTAGATCTTCCTGCAGTTGACGATGCACGTGCGGGTCTCGGATCTCCTAGCGCATGTTGAGATAGGCTGTCCAATCTGGTGGTATCTGGTGATCAACAACTGCAAGAGGCCCCTGGTTGAGATATTGTTCAGAGTCATACACTGGATCCTCTTTCTCGCGCTCAATGATCATGTTGTGCAAAATGACACAACAATTCATCACCTCCCACATTTGATCTTTCGACCAAGTCTTAGCGGGGTACCGGACAAAGGCAAATCGAGATTGGAGCACCCCAAATGCCCGCTCGTCATCCTTCCTGGTAGACTCCTGACACTTGGAAAAGTGGGTGTACTTCCCTCCTGGCACAGGGTTTGAGATAGTCTTCAAAATACTGGCCATCTTGGATAGATGCCATTTGCTAGGTAGTATCCCTTGTTGTACTGGTGCCCATTGACCTCGAAGTTCATTGGAGGAGCATGACCTTCGACAAGCCTGGCAAAGACATTTGAGCACTGCAGCGTTGATGTCATTGTGTGTTCCTGGCATGCCAAAGAAGGAGTGCCAAATCCAGAGATCATGTGTAGCAACTGCCTCAAGTACCACACTGCAGTGACCTTTTGCGCCCTTGTATATCACCTGCCAAGAAAATGGACAATTCTTCCATTCCCAATGCATGCAATCGATGCTTCCAAGCATCCCAGGAAATCCTCTTGCTTCATTCTCTGCTAGGATCCGAGCAGTTTCTTCAGCATTGGGTGCTCGCAAGTACTGTCCTTCAAAGCAACCCACCACTACTCTGCAAAACTTATACATACACTCAAGGGCGGTGGACTCAGCCATGCGTGCATAGTCTTCCTGTTGATCACCAGGAGCTTCCTATGCAAGCATCCTCATGGTTGTTGTGCACTTCTGAAGTGAGGAGAATCCAACTGTGCCGGTGCAAGCTTTCTTGCAGACGAAGTAGTTGTCGTACTCTCGAAGTGAATTGACAATGCGAAGAAAGAGCTTTCGTCCCATGGGGTACCGGCGCCGGAATGTCTTCTTGCCGTGTAGGGGAACATCGGCAAAGTAGTCGAAGTAGAGCAAGCAGTATCCCTCCGAACGACGCCTCTCCTTTGCCTTCCGGCGGCCCATCTCGGAGTCGCCCCACTGCGGCGCCGTGTTGGCGCCGAACAGGTCGGCCAAGGAGGCGAGCATCATGAGGTGCTCGTCGTCCTGGGAGCCGCCGACGGTCTCTTCCTCCTCCATCAGCGCGGTGAAGAGCGCCTCGTCGTCGGAGTCCATCTCGGCGCGGCAATTCGCCGAACACCTGGGGCGCAGGGTAGTCGCGGCTAGCCGCCGGTGGTCTCGGTTGGTCGCGAAGCGCCGGCCAACCGCCGTTGTACTAGGCAAGCTTGGAAGGGGGGCGGTGGGGTGGAGCAGCGACGTGTTTGGATCCGGCGCAACGGCTACCTTGCAGCGGCGCGACACCGGCGGCGGCAAGGGTGGTGGGGGAGAGGCGGACGATTTTTGGGCGGTTTGCTCTGCCAGTGGGCCAGCCGGCTCTTTTCGCTTCGTCCAGCACCCCCAAGCGACCCCCAGCGTGCCAGGTCGGCTTGGGATCGCCGGACTCAAAATCGTCCTGATCCGGCGCTATTTGGGCCATTAGGGGCGCGAATGGGCGTATTTCGTCCGTCCTGCGCAAATAGCGTCGGCTTGGGGCCTCTTGGGGGCGCAGCTGGAGATGCTCTTAGCCTGGTCGATGTACTTGGTGTGCATCAATCCGCCATCGATCCATAGCTCAAGCTCTAGACGCACGCGCACAACTGATAACCCTCAACTGTAGGGGATCGAGATAGTCTTCGCGGGTAAGATAACCCAATTTATTGATTCGACACTTGGGGACACAAAGAATACGTACAGGCTTTGACAATTGAGTTGTCAATTCAACCGCACCTGAAATAAACACTCGCTTGCACAAAGGTATTAATAACAACTGTGTTATGGTGGTAATAGTGCTGATGATAATAGTGGTGATAGTGGAACAACAAAGGTAAAACAGCAAAAGTAAACAACTAGTAACCAGTAGGAAAGAAAACACTGTAGGCTAGGGATATGGATGGTTGGGCGCTGCTTGGATGAGAACGAACATGTAATAGATTCTAACACGGGCAAGGCTCACAGAAAAGAAAGGATCATCTAGGCAAATATCAAACATCAGGCATGTATCCCAAGGTAGTTGTACGTGCTTGCAATAAGAACTTTGCACAACATCTTTTGTCCTACCCTCCCACTACAAACGGGGCCAAAAGGAACTTAGGGAGATTAAGGTACTCCTGTCAAAGAGCACCGGAACAAAGCATTAACACTTCATGGATACATGGAATCCTCAAATTATAGTCCATCCCCTTTGGTGTCCCAAGCTGTCACCATTGGGATCGCCGGTTCCGGACTATAATAGGTGCATAAAACTCATAGATAGGATCAAGAACACCACAAACTCAAAAAAAAAGGGTGATCAGATCTGAAATCATGGCACTCGGGCCCAAAGTGGAAAGCATTAAGAGCAACAAGTTGTAATAGAGATGATAAACACCAAGTAGATGATAGGCAACATGCCCCCAACAATCTGATTGAACTATTACATGGTCTAACTCATCCAATCCCTACCATACCCTTTGCCTACAACAGGGAATTACTCACACATGGATGGAGAAGTCATGGAGGGATGATGGAGTGGTGATGGCGATGACGATGGAAATGATTTCCCCTCACCGGAGGCCAAAGCAGCCTACAGATTAGCCCTCTCGGAGAAGAACATAGGGTTGCGGCGGCTCCGTGACGTAGATTGGAAAAGCGACTTATGTTCTGGGGTTTCTGCGTCGGGGGAATAAATAGGGGCCAAGGTAGGTCACCAGGGGGTGTGGGACCCAGCCAGGAGGGCATGTGGCGCGGCCAGGGGATGGGCCGCGCCAGACACCCTCCTGGCTGCCCTGTGGCCCCCCTTTGGATCCTCGAAAGCTTCCGGAACGCTGATTTTTTATATATTTTCTTGGGATTTTTCCAGCGTACCTAAATATCCAGAAACCTGCACAAAAGAAAACAACACTGGTAGCTCTGCTGAAAACAGCATCAGTCCGGGTTAGTTTCGTTCAAATCATGCAAGAATGAAGCCAAAACAATAGCAAAAGTGTTTGGAAAAGTAGATACGTTTGAGACGTATCAACTCCCCCAAGCTTAGCTATTGCTTGTCCTCAAGCAATTCAGTTCAACGAACTGGACGCGACAAAGAAAACTTTGACAAACTCTTTTGCTTCACTAGAGTAAATAAGCATGTACTATGAAAGAGTTTAGCAAGTTTTGACACCATGCTACAAGGACAATGCACGAAGCAATCCTTCTTTCATGTAATCAGTCACAAACAAACAGAAAGTAAACAATATGCTTCTGAAAATCAATCTAAGATCACAATGCACATAGCATGAACATATCAGAGTGGTATCTCGCTAGCCTCCATGAGTGAAGAAAAACATAAATGCAGAAAATCCTCCGGAGTTTTAAAGGAGACTAGAACTTAGAACTCAAAGTAAGAAACATCACAAGCATGCAGAAGACAATGTGATACTTTGGGGCTGTTGTGCTACATCACGCCATCCACTTTGGGCTCACCAACGAAGGGCGAGAAGACTACACCCGTCAACTCTCGCGCCATGAAGCAAATTTCTGGCGCCGTTGCCGGGGACTCCGAGTGCTAAGATAGGGGAGTTGCACACTACCCTTTACCTTTGTTTTTTAGTCTTGTTAGTTTACCTTTCAGTTTTTTTATCTTAGTGTCTTTTATCAAAAATCACAAAAAAATCTGCCACACTTTCTGCTGCTATGGGTTCCACTGAAAACACCAAGTTGTGTGACTTCACTAGTCACAACAACCAAGACTTTATCTGCACCCCCATTGCCACACCTGCCACTTCAGCTAACTCTTATGAAATTAAACCTGCCTTGCTAAACCTTGTTATAAGAGATCAATTCTCTGGTGCTGGAGATGATGCTGCTTTACACTTGAACAATTTTGTTGAATTATGTGATATGCAAAAGTATAAAGAAGTAGAAGGTGATATTGTTAAGCTCAAGATCTTTCCTTTGTCTTTAAGGGGAGACGCTAAAATCTGGTTTCAATCTTTGCCTAGGAATAGCATAGATTCTTGGGATAAGTGCAAAGATGCTTTTATAGGGAAGTACTACCCACCTGCTAAAATTATCCAATTAAGGAGTAACATTATGAATTTTAAGCAATTGGATAATGAACACGTTGCCCAAGCTTGGGAACGAATGAAATCAATTGTTAAAAAATGCCCTACACATGGTTTGACTACCTGGATGGTTATCCAGACTTTTTATGCACGCTTGAACTTTACCTCGCGGAACCTGTTAGATTCGGCCGTGGGAGGAACCTTTATGTCAACTACCCTTGGTGCTGCCACGAAGCTTCTCAATGAGATGATGACCAATTATTCCCAATGGCACACCGAACGCGCTCCAACAGGTAGGAAGGTAAACTCTGTCGAGGAAATTATCTCCCTCAATGAAAAAGTTGACTTAATTATGTCTCGACTTACCAAGCAACCCTCTATTGATCCTCGTGATGTCCCTTTAAATTCTTTGGTTGCCCAAGAACAAGTAGATGTGAACTTTATTGCTAGAAACAACTTCAACAACAATGCTTATAGGGGTAATTTTGCTAGCAATCCTAGACCGTTTCCATCCAACTATGGGAACAACAACACCTACCCTAGCAACAAGAACCCCTCTTCTGAATTGGAAAACATGCTTAGAGACTTTATCACTACACAAAAAGCCTTCAACAAAAATGTAGAGGAGAAATTAGCTAAATTAGATAATCTCTCTTTGAAGGTAGAAAGCTTAGCCCTTGATATTTAGATGCTTAAAATTAGAACCTCTCCCCTTGAGGAGAACAAGGCCACTCCTATTAATGCTATCCAATTACAAATTATTGAAAATATTAGGATGATGGCTAAACTTAAAAAAAGGTGGGCTAGAGAAAAAGAGGAAGAGGATAGAATTAAGAGCCTTCCTACACACCACACAATTGCCACTATCCAAATTTTTGAGGACACCCAAACTATTAGCACCCAATGCACTCCTAGTCCCGTTGGACCTATTAATGGTGATGCTAATACCTCAACCAAAGATGAAGAAACTCCTATGAACATAGAGGGTTTCAAAAAAGTGAGCCTAGAGACACTACTACCACCTTTGATAGTAGTGATATTGATTTTGATAGTTGCACCCTCTCAGAAGTTATTAGCTTGCTACACAAAATGTCTAGAGACCCCCACACTAGCACACTTAGAGTAGAAGCCTCCATACCTAGGAAGCTAGATGATGGTTGGGACCCTATGATCAAAATTAAATTAAATAACTTCTCTTGCTATGCCTTATGTGATGTTGGAGCTAGTACCTCCGTTATGCCCAAAAGAATATTTGATATGTTTGAATTGAAGCCCTTTGAGCCTTGTT
The DNA here is from genome assembly GCA_950022295.1 of Bromus sterilis. NCBI lineage: Eukaryota > Viridiplantae > Streptophyta > Magnoliopsida > Poales > Poaceae > Bromus > Bromus sterilis. Next base: position 353,114,950 of record OX465597.1, read on the forward strand.
CTTTTGGTGTTCGTCTTGTTGATTCTTACGTAAAGAAACCTTTGGGGAAGATCGACGATGTTCTTATCATTGTCAATGACAACTATGTTCCCGTTGATTTTATTGTTATGGATATAGAGTGTGAACCTTTGTGTCCAATTATTTTGGGACGTCCTTTTCTTCGCACCGTTGGTGCGGTTATTGACATGAAAGAGGGGAATATAAAATTCCAATTCCCATTCAAAAAGGGGATGGAACACTTCCCTAGAAAGAAAATCAAGTTACCTTTTGAGTCCGTTACACGGGCTAGTTATTCTCTTTCTCTTGATAAAACTTGATTCTTCTTTTGCATCATGCCTAGCTTAAAGGCATAAAGGAAAGCGCTTTCGGGAGGCAGCCCGCAACGAATTTAGGTTTTTCTTTTTTGCTTTTTGTTGTGTCTTGATGTTTGTTACTACTGTAGCAACATCATTGTATCTTTATTTTTCAGCTTTGTGCCAAGTTATAGCCTCTTATGATAAGGGAAGCAAAAGTTGTGACGTGCTGTCCAGAAAACAGATTCTGTCCTTTGACAGAAAAATTCGAATCAAATCACCAGATCATCTTTTTGTTCTGAATTATTTTTACAGCGTGCTCTATACAATTTTGAAACTTCTGTATGTTCTGAGTTTTTTTATTTGAGTTGCAGAAGTGCCCCTAAAAAATTCTTTACTACCTTCTGTTCTGTTTTTCACAGATTCTGCCACGTTTTGTCTCTCCTAACTTTTGCAAACCTTAAGCTTGCTTTTTCTTTGCAAAAACTTTGTGGCACTCTTGAGAAACAGTAGATCTTCAATAATATCTTTATATCCAGTCGGAAAAATTATTTTATTAAGGTTACTAACCTCTCTAATCAGCTTATGATGAGTTATGTATGAAGGGAGTTTTCAAGTGTGCGATGGAAGATGATGAAAGAAGATCCAAGAGTGTCAAGCGCTCAATCTTGGGGATGCCCCCATGCATACCCAATAAATATTCCAGGAGACTCAAGCGTCAAAGCTTGGGGATGCCCCCGTGCATCCCCTTCTCCATCAACAATCATCAGTTCGTCCTTCGTCTCACTATATTTTTATCATTTCATGCGTTATGTGCTATGCTTGGAGCGTCTCGCTCTTAGGTTTTATTTTTAGTTTTATTTAGCTTTGATTTCTGTTCATAACAAGCTAGATCCCGTCTTACTTTGTGTGGAAGAGAAACACGCTCCACTTTCAAAATCTAGAACACATCATAGCATTTTTCCTTCCTATCTTTTTGCTGTTGTGTGTTCTTTATGTTTTCGTAGCTACTGGCATGTTTAGTTTTAGTCTTAGTTTGTCTTTAGCAAGAGCCTTGGCTTTTGTTTAGTTTGTTGCTGGAACTCTTTTTAGTTTTCATGTTTATCTTGTTAAAGAGAGTTGGTTGTTGCACTGAGTTGTGTCTTGTCTTGAAAGTAGGTAATTGAGGTTGCTATTTAATTCTAGTAGTAACTTGCAATAGTTTTGAGGTATTGTTGTGAGTAATGTTTGAACTTTTGGTGTCAAGAGCTCTAGCCTATTAGTGATAGGTGTCGTATTTTGGGAAATCCGTGTGTATTTTCAAAACCTACAAAACTAGTTGAGAACTCTAGCTACTAGATGGATCACTAATCTTTGGAGGGATCGAATATTAGAGAACACTCACGTACCATGAGTCGAGGATGCGCAAGGATAACCAAACCCCCATACAATCCTCCTCGGGGTACTTGTCTCTTTGTGAACCTCCTTTTTAGATTGAGAGTTACCGATAATAAGTTCATGAGTTCTTCGGACTAATGTAAGTATTGAAAGTTGACACTTCCACCTTCCCATATTTTGCTAGCCTCTCCCGTGCCGTGCATTGCCTTCTTCTCACTCCGAGAGTTGGTGTCCACCTTCGCCGGTACATCCAAACCCTTGGCATGATACGCTCTGTCATCATAAACCTCCTTATATCTTTCCTCAAAACAGCCACCATACCTACCTATCAAGGCATTTCCATATCCTTTCCGAGATATATTGCCATGCAACATCCACCTCTTCACGACTTGATCTTCATGTCATACATGTTCCTGCTACACTGGCAGCGACATACATTGCATACATCATGATAGTTACATCTTCTTTATGATTTTGAGTACCTTGTAAAGTGTGAAAGATCTCCTTTACCTCTTGTAAAATAGAGTGTTGCCCTTAAGTGAGGAAAAGATCCCAAAGTGGACACAATAAAAGATCCCAAAGAGGACAAATGAGAGTTAAATAGAAAGAGCCATTGAGGCCACAGAAAAATAAAAAAATAGAAAAAAGAGAAAAAGAAATAAAAAGAGAGAAAGGGTCAACACTACTATCCTTTTGAGAGATCCACACTATTACTCCCTTTATATCCTTGTACTCCATAGAGATGATCATTATGCATATAGCTATGTGGGGACCTTCACACTATAGAACTTGGCTTGCATAATCCAAGGATGAGCCTCCTCAAACGAGCTCTAGGTCTTCATGAGCGAGCAAGTTAGATGCACCCCCACTAGTTCCATTGGAGAGCTTCCTAGCTCGTATGTGCATCCGTTGCATGGCAATCCCTACTCCTCACATCATATCTATCATTTGGCATCTCTTGCCTATGATTGTCCTCATTGATGTGAGCCTTTATCATCCTTTTTGTCTTCCTCTTCCGCACTTCTCTCTTTGCCATCCAAAGTGTCAACTCTCGTGCTTACGCTCATCCATTGCATGAGTGCTCAAAATATTGAAAAAAGGAGTGGATCAAATTGACTTGTACCTGGCTAGTGGTCTGGGGACGAGTCAAGATAAGATTCCAGAAAAAGACCGAGTGTGAAACTTTAGTAGATTGAGTTCTCAACAAATAAATTGTTTTTCTCGTATTCCCTATCCCCCTTCTTGCACGCAAACACCACTTGGAGACATTCGAGTCACGGACAGCGAGAGCTCTTGCACCTAATGTTCTTTTGTTACTTGTTTCAATGCTAACATAGACTCTTGCTTGTTATGACTTGAATTGAGTTTCTAACCTTGATTGCTTTACTTTTCAAAGTTCTTATATGGTTTCTAGCATGTCACCACAGAAATTATGCCGTTATCATTTACCTACTCAAGGACGAGCAGGAATTAAGCTTGGGGATGTTGATACGTCCAAAACGTATCTATAATTTCTGCTTGCTCCATGCATGTTTTGTGTGATATTGCTATGATCTAGATACACTTTCATACACTTTTGATCATATTTGGACTAACCTATTAACTCAGTGCACAACAGTGCCAGTTTCTGTTTTCTGCTGTTTTTCTATTTCAGTTTTCCCCCATATAAAAAGTGCCAGAAAAATTCCGGGAAAAATATATCAAAAAATCAGCGTACAGGAAGCTTCGCGAAGAGCCCGAGTGGGGCCAGAGGGGAGCCAGGGGTGGCCCAGGCGGCCACCCGGCGCGGCCCCACCCCTGGCCGCGCTAGGGGGGCGCCTGGGGCCCTTGGTCCACCTCTGGCTGCCCCCCTTCGCCTATATATTCTCCGTCACGGGAAACTTCCGAGGGGAGAACCATTTTTCACGATCTCTCCTCTGTTCCGCCGCCGCCGCTCTTCCGAGATCGGGAGCACCAGAAGACCTCTTCCCGGCACCCTGTCGGAGGGAGGACCGACCTCCGGGAGTCTCCTCTCCACCATGGATGCTCCCCGGATGTCTCGTGAGTAGTTTTCCTTGGACCATGGGTCCGTGATCAGTAGCTATGTGATGTTCTCCTCCCCTCTTTGTTCTTCATGGTTTAGACCTCGTGAGCTGCCCTACATGATCGAGGCACTTTTGTAATCTTTCTGCTGTTGCTATGATGAGTTTGATGGGATCTGATGGATTATGAGATTATGTTCAGATTGTGATTGAGTAATATATTTGGTTTTTATCTCTTATATTTTTGTTCCTAAGTAATTCTTGCATGTTCTCCGTTGCTGTTTATTGCTTTGGCCAAGTAGTAGGTAGTAACCCCAAGAGGGAACGTTATGCTCGATTGTGGGTTCATGCCCCCCGATGACACGCTTGAGTGACAGAAACATGAGTCTAGGGGATGTGTTGTTGCCACAAGGTGGAAAACAACGGTGCTTGTAACCGCGGTTGCAAGGATTGTTTACTTTACGCAAAGTGTTTTTTAATGCAGTTGTCTGTTGCTTTGGGTTTACACTTTGGGTGGGGCTCGCAACTTAATACCAGCGAGATGTTCCGGATAGATATCTCAAGGTGGATGATTAGTAGTAATGCAGTTGGATTTTGGTCTACTTATTTTGGCGTACTTCCTGTGCTTTTGAGCCTCTTCCTTTCTTTTGTAGCATAGTTAGCATTGCGGTGCGTTCATAATCCTATCAATTGCCCTTCTGTAATTTGTTTACCTCGCATAGCAGTTTTATCGTCTTTTGGGAGAGAGACATCACTAGTGAACATCACGTATCCCGGTCCATATCCTCATTACTGTTTCCACGCTCATTTACTTTTCTGATTTTACTTTCAGTTGCTATCATTATCCCTTGTGTTTGATCCTTTGTGAACAACAAGACCGGAGAGATTGACAACCTCTCTGAACTTCGTTGGGAACAAAGTTATTTGTGTCTGTGTGCAGGTCCGCGTCAGTTGCGCCGCTGACACCTACTTATCATCTCTGGAGTCCTACTGGAGACAAACCTTGGTATCTTTACTGAGGGAAATTTGCTGCTGTGCTACATCACGCCTTCCACTTGGGGCTCACCAACGAAGGGCGAGAAGACTACACCCGTCAACTCTCGCGCCATCAGTATGGTGGACTCAAATGGAACAACTGGTTTGAGAAGGAGTTTGGAAGCACAAGCTGAATTCCGCTTGGTGCGAGTGAAGGCTAGCAAAAGACGGGGAAGCGACCAACTAGAGAGCGTAACAGTCATAATCATGCAGAGCGACAAAGAAACATTGAATCGGGCATGAAAGTGATAATAACTCACCCTGAAGTAAAAAGATCATCAAGGCAGAATAGACTTTTTAGTCTTAACATGCGTGAACTTGTGCCAAGTCAATTCAAGAATCCCCCGGAGGGAAATGCCACTTCAATATGCCACACCATGAACAATGCAATGCATGTCAATCATTTCAAGCAACACATTATAAACTCTAGCTATTTGAGACTAACCACAAAGAAAGCATGAACCACTGGGAAAGCATTGTAAACATAGCACTATGTCGCTACAAGCTGGTCTCTAATCATAAGTACAGGCATATGTACAAGAGTAGAAACAAAGAGAGTTCATACCGGCTTTCCTTGTTGCATCCCTTTCGTCGATCTTCGTCATTACTGCCTTGTCACTTGCACGATCGAACGTAGGAAATTATAATCATCACGGACTCGAGCTGAACTCTGAAACAAAGCAAAATAAAGAGCAAAGGAAACATATTTTTTGGGTTTTTTAAGGTTTAACGAAAGCAAAAGAAAGGAGAAATCTTTTTGGGTTTTTGCAAACTAAGAGAACAAAGAAGAACAGACAAAAACTTGCAAAAAGATAAAAGAGAACCAATGGTAGATACAATGGAAAGGGGAGGAGAGCATGTACTCCCCCAAGCTTAGGCTTTTGGCCTAAGTTGGGCTCTTCTACTGCGGTCCCGAGGAGCCTCCTGCTCCGGGGTAATGGTAATCCCAAGGGTTATATGAGCCCTCCGGTGCGTACACTGAGTCCTCAGATCCTCCCATGTGGAAGAGGAAGGTCCAGCCCCCCACCCAGAGGAAGACCCTTCACCCCAGGGGGTGACGGTCTCCTCCTGAACTTGTGGATATACCACGTGCTCCTCCTCGTCTGGCTCGACCCCCTCCGTGGGGTCGTGAAACTGGTATCTCCCCGTGATCTCATCAAACTCGGCCACTGAAAAACAAAATCCGTTCCTGCGAGAAAAATCAAACACAAGTGGTGCAGGTAGATGGACAGTGCGTTCCACACCGTCTGTAAACCGCAAAATATAATCAAGTGCATAGCGGTCAGAGGCCTTAGTAACAAAGAAATTCCTCTTCATAGCAGCCAAGTCGAGGCTAACAAAAGGAAAGACTGTATCATCTGGGCGCAAATCTCCTTGGAGAAACTGCAAAAGAAGTGTGGCGTAGACGCCACCAAAGAGGCCCCCCTTGTTACTATTAGTAGCAAGGCGTTTTGCAATAAGCGAACCCACATGATACTCGTGCTTCCCTGAGAGGGCATTCTCCATGATAGCAGTATCAGGCGTAGAAGTGATGCTCGTGTTGTCTCGAGCCAACACTCCTCTAGCAATATAATAGGAGAAATACCTGAGGTGAGGGGACATAATGTTGGAAATCTTCTGGCGGTTGGATGCCCTCACTTCAGTGTTACAGAACGAGTCAAGGAGGGTGTTGAGTGCAACAGTTTGGACATTTTTCCTCTTCTTCTTCTCGACCAAGCCTGGCAAACCTAAAGCTTCACAAAATGTACTCATAGACATGGTCAGCAATCTTTCATAAAGTCGAAACACCACAGTATCATTATCAGGATAAAACCTGAAACTGTTAACAAAAATAGCGGTGAGTGTCTCGTACTGTGGTACACGGCTCGTAACGAGCCGTGTGAAACCTGCATTGGCACACAGAGCATAGAAATCTTCTCGTATGCCGGCATCCTCCATGAAGTCTTCGCATGGAAATGCCATAGCTCTTGCGGGTGACGCGTCCAACATCTCCATGGGTACGATATCTTCATTATAGCTCACCCTTGTGGTTGAAGGTGAAGCTGCGAAACGCGTAACACGGCTAGAGCGCTCGGGCTTCTTCTTCCCAAGCCACTTTCCTAGCCTCTCCATTTCTGAAATTTTTAACAATTCACACAAAAGAATATTTAAGCAAAACTAGTTTGGGAAAAACATTCTACTTACTTTACCAAGGCTCAAACTAGCAACAAAACTTGAAAAATAAATTTCTACACAAACATTTAAGCTCAACTAAACAGCACCAAGAACCACTAAATAATCACTAATGAAGCCACCAACTAGAAAACTAATTGGAGGGGTGAGGGAGTCACATACCAGAGAGTATTTGTTCCAAATTTCAGCTCAAATGAGTGTTTGTAGAGGGAGATCGAAGTTCCGTGCTCAAGAACATCAAGAACACAAAACCAGAGCAAGAACACGAGTTTTCGGGGTGAAAGAGAGAGAGAGTGGAAGAAGAGATGCCAGCAGGGGGTGCCTGTGGGCCCCAGGAGGGTGGGTGGCGCAAACAGGAGCTGGGCCGCGCCACCTGGCCTCCTTGGCCAGGGATGGACCCCCTGGTCATCCACAGGTACTCCCCGATGGCTTTTTTACGTGGAAATTTTTATTTTGAATTTTCTGGGCAACTTCACTGTAGAGAAATTTTCAAAGTTCAAAAAGCTGCAAAAACTTTCGTGAACTTGAGACAAAATTTAAAACAAGTGAAGCTTTTAACACAAAAACTTGGGTACACCAAGGAGAATAAAAGCTAAGGGAAATGAAAACATAACAAGCTCAACTTTTTACCTATATAAAACATGCTAGTTAGAAAGGTTGATCAAGTCTTACAAACAAACCTGTGGTATATAGCGTAGAAAGTCTCGCCTCTTATGAAGTGATCATTGCACTCTCACGTTAATGGACATTGTCCCCACCATATTTTTTGAATTTGTGGTATACATGTAGTGGACAATCCCATTCTCCAATCTTCACGGTCTCGATATTCTCAACGGAGTTAAGGCCATGCCTTTTGTCGATCTTCTTCGGAAAATACACCGTGTGTTCTTTGTCATTTACCTTGAAGGTAACCTTCCCTTTATTGCAATCAATAACAGCACCTGCGGTGTTAAGAAAAGGTCTACCAAGGATAATGGACATGCTCCCATCCTCGGGCATGTCAAGCACAACAAAATCAGTAAGTATTAAGCAATTGGCAACTTCAACAGGAACATCCTCACAAATGCCGATCGGGATGGCCGTGGACTTGTCGGCCATCTATAGAGAGATGTCTGTCGGAATTAATTTCTCTAAACAAAGTCTTTTGTAGAGAGAAAAGTGCATAACACTCACTCCTGCACCAGGATCACATAAGGCAGTTCTAACATAATTATTTTTTATGGAGCAAGGAATGGTGGGTATACCTGGGTTACCGAGCTTCTCAGGAATCTTGCCACTGAAAGAGTAGTTAGTAAGCATTGTAGATATTGCCTCATTAGGGACTTTTATTTTATTAGTAACAATATCTTTCATATATTTAGAGTAAGGAGGTAACTTGATAGCATCAGTCAAAGGAATATGAAGAAAAAGAGGTTCCATCCACTCACAAAACTTGTTGTAGTTCTCTTCTTCTTTGGTTTTGACGGACTTGCTTCGGAAAGGCATGGGATTCTGTACCCATGGTTCTCGTTCCTTCCCATGTCTCCTTGCAAGAAAGTCTTCTCTAGTATACTTCTTGCACTTATCGGGTGCTTCTTCTTCACGAACCTCGGGTGGATCATTCTTTTCAGCATCCTTTTCAGGTTCAGCACTGTCTTAAGTCTCAGCATCGGAGGTAGATATGCTGTTTGGATCAACAGCTGGTTCTTCTTCTTCTATTGGATCATTGGAATTGTCAGCTTCCTTGTGTTTCTTTTTCTTCTTTGGAGAGCTAACAATTTCTTCTTCCTGCACTTGAGAATCTTGCTCGATCCTCTTTGGATGCTCTTCTGGATAAAGAGGGTCCTAGGTGTGTGTTCCACCCCGAGTCTTTATCCCAAAAGCCTGTAAATTGTCCTGTTTGGCATTATTAGCAAGCAAATATTTTTGCACATTAGAAATTTTTTCAAGTTGAGTTTGAACCATATGAAAATGCTTCACAAGACATTTAACATCATTAATTGTTCTTCCTAGAATATCAAGCAAATTTTTGATAGCAAGAGTATTATCATGCAACTAACCTTGTATCTTCTCATTGAAGTGATTCTTCTTCATAATAAAATTATCAAGCTCATCTCAACATTGGTCAGGAGGTTTACCTTTAGGGATGTCACTTGCATTGAAATCTAAAAGAGCGTGTACCTCTACCATAGGTGGGTGAGTGGTAGGCTCACACAACTTCTCAATTGAGGGTAGATTCTTCACGTCTTTAGCTTTAATTCCTTTCTCTTTTATAGACTTCTTTGCTTCTTCCATATCTTCGGGGCTTAGGACAAGCATGCCCCTCTTCTTTGGTGGTGGAGGTTGTTCAGGCACGGACCAATCTTCATGGTTTTTGGCAATCCTGCCCATCAATTCTTCCGCATCGTCCGGTGTTCTTTGCCTGAAAACACAACCAACACAACTATCTAGATAGGATTTAGACCCATCGGTTAGACCAGCATAAAATATATCAAGTAATTCATTCTTAGGGATCTCATGTCCCGGTCTAGCCTTCAGCAAACTGCAAAATCTCCCCCAAGCTTTAGGGAGATGCTCATCCTGCAACTGTTTAAAGTTATAAATTCTTTGTAAAGCAGCATGTTGAATATGAGCAGGAAAATACTTATCAACGAAAGATATAGCCATATCTTGAGGACTTTGAATGGAACCACATGGTAGTGCATCATACCATGCTCTAGCATCTCCTTTCAAGGAAAAAGGAAAAAGATTGGTCACATAAAAGTTCCGGATCCTTTCATTAGTAGTAAACAAGCCACCCAACTCAGTGAGTTTGGTCAGGTGCTCGATAGCATCATCGTTTTCTCTGCCATAAAAGGGATCAGCTTCAACTGTAGATATATGTGAAAGGTCAACAGAGAAATCATAATCAGGATCAGTGATGCATATAGGAGATGTAGCAAAAGTAGGATCAGAAGTAAACTTGTTCTTCAGGGAGTGCTTTGCTAGCAACTTCTTTATAGAAGCAGGGTCGGAATCCACACATTCATTAAGCTCCCTGCATAAATCATCATCAAGTATAACATAATCGTCCTCAAGGAGTTTCTCCTTAAGGCCAGCAAGATCATGAATTTTTCCAATAGGTGTTTGGGTAACAGGAATTTCAACACCCGAGAATCGGGCAGCAGCAACAATTTGTTCTTCAATAAAAGAACCAAGTGAACCTGTAGTCTCAAAGGTAGTAGAAGCATCATCAAAACTATCTGACATATTGCCAGACTCAGCAGAAGTAACATGTAACTGAGGTGAATCAAACTGACTCATAACTGAAGGTGAATCAAGTTTAGCATTAGTGCTAAGAGCAGTACCTCGTCTCATGCGGGATGGTAAGATCGGAACCTTGGGGTCTCCTTTCTTACCCATAGTGGATAGCGTGCAGCAGGTAGGATACTTCAAGTAGACCTGTAAATAAATCTATGGTCCCCGGCAACGGCGCCAGAAAATAGTACTTGATAACCCTCAACTGTAGGGGATCGAGATAGTCTTCGCGGGTAAGATAACCCAATTTATTGATTTGACACTTGGGGACACAAATAATACGTACAAGCTTTAACAATTGAGTTGTCAATTCAACCGCACCTGAAATAAAAACTCGCTTGCACAAAGGTATTAATAGCAACTGTGTTATGGTGGTAATAGTGGTGATAGTGGAACAGCAAAGGTAAAACAGCAAAATTAAACAACTAGTAACCAGCAGGAAAGAAAACACTGTAGTATAGGGAGATGGATGGTTGGGTGCTTCTTGGATGAGAACGAACATGTAATAGATTCTAACACGGGCAAGGCTCACAGAAAAGAAAGGATCATCTAGGAAAATATCAAACATCAGGCATGTATCCCAAGGTAGTTGTACGTGCTTGCAATAAGAACTCTGCACAACATCTTTTGTCCTACCATCCCGCTACAAACGGGGCCAAAAGGAACTTAGGGAGATTAAGGTACTCCTGTCAAAGAGCACCGGAACAAAGCATTAACACTTCATGGATACACGGAATCCTAAAATTGTAGTCCATCCCCTTTGGTGTCCCAAGCTGTCACCATTGGGATCGCCGGTTCCGGACTATAATAGGTGCATACAACTCATAGATAGGATCAAGAACACCACAAACTCAAGAAACAAAGGGTGATCAGATCTGAAATCATGGCACTCGGGCCCAAAGTGGAAAGCATTAAGAGCAACAAGTTGTAACAGAGATGATAAACACAAACTAGATGATAGGCAACATGCCCCCAACAATCTGATTGAACTATTACATGGTCTAACTCATCCAATCCCTACCATCCCCTTTGCCTACAGCAGGGAATTACTCACACATGGATGGAGAAGTCATGGAGGGATGATGGAGTGGTGATGGCGATGACGATGGCAATGATTTCCCCTCACCGGAGGCCAAAGCAGCCGCCAGATTAGCCCTCCCGGAGAAGAACGGAGGGTTGCAGCGGCTCCGCAACGTAGATTGGAAAAGCGACTTCTGTTCTGGGGTTTCTACGTCGGGGGAATAAATAGGGGCCAAGGTAGGTCACCAGGGGGTGTGGGACCCAGCCAGGAGGGCAGGTGGCGCGGCCAGGGGCTGGGCCGCGCCTGGCACCCTGCTGGCTGCCCCCTGGCTGCCCTGTGGCCCCCCTTTGGATCCTCGGAAGCTTCCGGAATGCTGATTTTTTTATATTTTCTTGGGATTTTTCCATCATACCTAAATATCCAGAAACCTGCACAAAAGAAAACAACACTGGTAGCTCTGCTGAAAACAGCGTCAGTCCGGGTTAGTTTCGTTCGAATCATGCAAGAATGAAGCCAAAACAATAGCAAAAGTGTTTCGAAAAGTAGATACGTTTGAGACGTATCAACAACACAATGGCCAAGGTGGGGCAAGTCGCCTCCTGGTTCTGCGTCTTCTTGGCTCTCCTGCTACCTTCTCTGCTCCTCAAGCTGAGGAAGCGCGGCAACACCAATCTAGCGCGCCTCCTGCCCATCCCTTGGCGGCTCCCGGTCATCGGCAACCTCCACCAGGTGCTCATCCGTGGGCCACTCGTGTACCGCGCCATGGCCAACCTCGCGCGCCGGCTCGACGCGCCCCTCATGTACCTGTAGCTCGGCGAGTTCCCCGTCGTCGTCGCATCGTCCCCCGCTGCCGCCCAGGAGATCATCAAGACCCACGACCTGAGCTTCGCCACCCGGCCCTGGAGACCTAGCACGCGGATCTTGTTGGCCAACCGCGACACGGCGGGTCTGGAGTTCGCATGCTACGGCGCCCTGTGGCGGCAGCTTCGCATGATATGCGTCCTCGAGCTACTCAATGCCCGGCGGGTGCGGTCGTTCCTTGGCGTTCGGGAGCAGGAGACCAGACGCCTCGTCGCCTCCATCGCCACGTCTCCGGTGGGCGAAGCCGTCGAGGTCGGCGAGCTGATAACCGCGCTCATGACAGATTCGGTGTTCCGCATCATGATGGGTGGCCGGTTCGAACGGCACGACGAGTTCTTGGAGGTCCTCGCCGAGATGCTAAAGATTTATGCCGGCTTCAGCCTAAGCGACAGGTTCCCATCGTGGGGGGTCGTGAACCTTGAGACCGGCACCGCGCGCCTGATGTGCGAGATGATGATAATGGTTTCTCGCCCTTCATTGGTTACCCCAAGTGGAAGGTGAGATGTAGGATAGAAGCAAATTTCCCCTATGTAGAGGATAGGGTTTGTCTCCAGTAGGACTCCGACAATGATAAGTAGGTGGCAAGAAAACAATGGCAATGTTTATGACAAACGTTGCTTCCTTGACCTGGACCTGCACACAACACAAATAACTTTGCTCCCAACGAAGTTCAGAGAGGTTGTCAGTCTCTCTGGTCTTGTTGTTTACAAAGGATCAAACACAAGGGATAATGATAATGATAGCAACTGAAAGTAAAAGCAAGAAAGTAAATGAGCATGTAAACAGTGATGAGAATATGGACCGGGGTCCCGTGATGTTCACTAGTGATGTCTCTCTTCCAAAAGACGATAAAACTGCTATGCGAGGTAAACAAATTACAGAAGGGAAATTGACAGGATTATAAACACACCGGAATGCTAATTATGCTACAAAAGGAAGGAAGAGGCTCAAAAGCATGGGCAGTACGCCAAAATAAGCAGACCAAAATCCATCTGCATCTACTACTAATCATCCACCTTGAGATATCTATCCAGAACATCTCGCTGGTATTAAGTTGCGAGCCCCACCCAAAGTGTAAACCCAAAGCAACAGACAACTGCATTAAAAAGAACTTGGCGTAAAGTAAACAATCCTTGCAACCGCGGTTACAAGCACCGTTGTTTTCTCCCTTGTGGCAACAACACATCCCCTAGACTCATGTTTCTGTCACTCAAGCGTGTCATCAGGGGGCATGAACCCACAATCTGAACATAATCTCATAATCCATCAGATCCCATCAAACTCAGCATAGCAACGACAGAAAGATTACATATGTGCCTCGATCATGTAGGGCAGCTCACGAGGTCTAAAACATGAAGAACAAAGAGGGGAGGAGAACATCACATAGCTACTGATCACGGACCCATGGTCCAAAGGAAACTACTCACGGCACATCCGAGAAGCGTCCATGGTGGAGGGGAAGCTCCCGGAGGTCGATCCTCCCTCCGGCAAGGTGCCGTGATGAGGTCTGCTGGTGCTCCCGATCTTGAAAGTGCGGCGGCGGCAGAACAGAGGTAAGATCGCGAAAAAGGGATCTGTCTTCGGAAGTTTCACGTCACGGGAGATATATAGGCGAAGGGGGGCAGCCAGGGGGCCACCATGGGTCCAGGCGCCCCCCTAGCGTGGCCAAGCCCTAGGCAGCGCCAGGTAGGCGCCTGGGGCCCTGGTGGGTCCCACCTGGTCCCCCTTTGGGACTCCGAAAGGTTCCTTCACGCTGATTTTTTATCTGTTTTTCCTGAATTTTTGGAGCACTTTTAATATGGGGGAAAACTAAAATAGAAAAATAGCAGAAAACAGAAACTGGCACTGGGGTGCACTGAGTTAATAGGTTAGTACAAATATGATCAAAAGTGTACGAAAGTGTATCTAGATCATAGCAATATCACACAAAACATGCATGGAGCAAGCCGCAATTATCGATGTATTTGGGACGTATCAGCGCCGGGCAGAGGCCAACACCCGCAACATGTTCGAGCTGATGGATCGCGTCATTAGGCATCACCAGGAGCATAGGGCGCCAGAAGCAAGCGACATGGAGGAGGACATGGTGAACGTCCTCCTAACTTCATAAGGTTGCAGAAGGAAGAAGATGGCCTAGAGGTACCGCTCACCATGGGAGCCATCAAATCCATCATCCGAGTAAGGGTGTGTTTGGTTGAGCGTGTGAGCCTGTGTCGCATCGAGCGGGCGGGCAAACTATTTGGTCCGGCGTTCGAGCGGACCAGTGAGGTGCAACAAGACAAATTCGTGTTGGAAAGGTGTGTTAGAATATAAATATGTTGCGTAGCCTCTCTCCATCAGTTTGGACTTTTGCAGTAACTGGTTGGTGCATTAATTCAATATGGTATCAGAGCCAAAAGGTCTTGAGTTCAAAACCCTGCAAACGTGGTATTAAATAAATGATTCTGCGGCCTTCACCAAACCCACGCTAAGGACTAAAATAGCCTAGACGTGAGGGGGAGTGTTAAAATATAAATATGTTGCATAGCCTCTCTCCATCAGTTCGAACTTTTGGAGTAATTGGCTGGTGCATTAATTCAATAAGGTGGGCGGGGTGATGCGGCCAAAACGAACGATTCACGCGGACGCGAGAGAATCTGGCAGACACCTTCAACCAAACACATCCTAAGTGTGCTGCCCGACTCATAAAATCAATCATCCTTCATTTCAGGTGGGTGGGGGGGGGGGTACCCCTCCCACTACCCCCGATGAAAATTCAAAATAAATCCTTCATTTCATAATGCACAGGACCTTTTCGATGCGGCGAGTGACACATCAGCGAACACCATACAATGGGCCATGGCGGAGCTCATGAGAAATCGGAGAGCGATGCAGAAAACGCAAACCGAGCTGCGCGATGCACTCCAAGGGAGGACGACGGTGATAGAGGATGATCTGCCCAGCTTGAGCTACTTGAAGCTCTTCATGCAGGAGACGCTGATGCTGTACCGAACCGCTCCACTGCTGCTGCTAAGGGGAATGCCGTGAGACATGCAATGTCATGGGCTACGATGTGCCCAAGGGCACCATCGTCTTTGTGAATGTGTGGGCAATCGGCATGGACCCCAAGCTTTGGGTGGACGCCGAGGTGTTTAAGCCAGAGAGGTTCGAGAATGGCACGATCAATTTCAAGGGCACAGACTTTGAGTTCATACCCTTCGGGGAAGGGCAAAGAATGTGCCCAGGAGTGTTGTTTGCGCAGCCTACCATGGAGCTCGCGCTCACCTCGCTACTATAGCACTTTGACTGGGAGCTTCCCGTTGGAGTCTCATCAAATGAGCTCGACATGGTAGAGGAGCTGAGCATCACCCTCCAAAGTAAGAACGCTCTTCGACTGCGCCCAGTCGTTCGTGTACCCCTACAAGCTATCTTGTATGAAATCACCCCAAGGTTTCTGTTGTCTTAATAAGATGTTGTACTTTTTCTCGACAATAAATTTCACATTTTAAAGATATTTTTAAGGCATCTTCATCGCTATCCTCTAAAAAAGACACACTATTTTATCCGCGGCCGTGTTTGAACGCATCCGCGGACATGATACGGAAGTGAATCATCAACCATAAGCATCAAATTCGGGATGATGGTGGTTCAGACCGATAGAGAGGACGAAACACATCGAAGGGAAAAATAAAAAAATGACATGTGGTTGCATGAGGTCGAAGATGCCATGTTCGAACACTCCAAAGCTCCTCCCAAAGTAGGTTCGTATTTACGGAAAAACGAACGTCTGAACCGATTCGCGGACATATAGGAGTCTTCACTGGATGACAAAAATCAATAGAAGTGATCCCAAGCCTAAGTTACAAACATTCGGGGGAGCTGATTCTAACGAGGACGATAATTCTCTCGCTTCTTGTTGGTTACCCCAAGTGGAAGGTGAGATGTAGCGTACCAGCAAATTTCCCCTATCTAGAGGATAGGGTTTGTCTCCCTTAGGACTCGCAGAAATACAAGAAGGTGGTAAAGTGAACAATGGCGACGAGGTTGCTAACTTCCCCTGGACCTGCACACACAACAAATAACTTTGCTCCGAACGAGTAGGGAGGAGTTGTCAATTCCTCCGGCCTTGCTGTTTACAAAGGATCAACGCAAGAGATAATAATAGTGGCAATTGAAAGTAAGAACTGAAAGTAAATTTAAGGTCTAAACAATGATGTGAATATGGACCGAGGTCCCGTGATGTTCACTAGTGATGTCTCTCTCCCAAAAGACGATAAAAGTGTTAGCGAGGTAAACAAATCACAGCTGGGCAATTGACAGGATTATAAACGTACCGCAATGCTAACTATGCTACAAAAGAAAGGAAGAGGCTCAAAAGAAATGGGTAGTACGTCAAAGTAAGTAGACCGAAATCCATCTGCATCTACTACGGATCATCCACCTTGAGATATCTATCCAGAACATCTCGCTGGTATTAAGTTGTGAATCCCACCCAAAGTGTAAACTCAAAGCAACAGACAACTGCATTAAAAGAACTATGCGTAAAGTAAACAATCCTTGCACCCGCAAGTACGAGCACCGTTGTTTTATCCCTGGTGGCAACAACACATCCCCTAGTCTCATGTTTCTGTCACTCAAGCTAGACATCAGGGGGCTGAACCCACAATCAAGCATAACGCTCCCTCTTGGAGTTGCAACAAATCACTTGGCCAATGTAAAATACAGCAACGGAGAACATGCAAGAATGTACTAAAGAACACAAGCATAAAAGAGAACCAAATATATTACTCATCACAATCTGAACATAATCTCATAATCCATCAAATCCCAGCAAACTTAGCATAGCAACATAGAAGACTACAAAAGTGCCTTGCTCATGTGAGGCAGCTCACGAGGTCTCGAAAGTGAAAGCAAAAAGAGGGGAGAGGTACATCAAATAGCTACTGTTCACGGACCCATGGTCCAAGGGGGACTACTCACGGCACATCCAGGAGGCGTCCATGGCGATGGATGGTCTCTCGGAGGGGATTACTCCTTCCGGCAGGGTTCCGGAGCAACTTCTCCTGGCAGCCCCGATCTTGAAACGGCGGCGGCGGCCGAACAGAGAGGAGAACGGGAATAGCAGATCGATATTAGGGGTTTCCGTCACGGGGGGTAAATATACGCGAAAGAGGGCACCGAGAGTGTCCATAGGGCAGCCAGGAGGCCTCCTGGCGCGACCTAGGGTTGGGCCGCGCCAGGGAGCCTCCTGGGGCCCTGGTGGGTCCACCCCCCTCCTTTCTTGATTATTCGGGAAGCTTCCGGGTCTCTTATTATTTATTGGATTTTTCCGGAATTTATTGGCAGTTTTAATGACGGAAAACTTGAAATACAAAAACAGCAGAAAACAAGAAGTGGCAACTGGGTGCACTGAGTTAATAGGTTAGTCCAAATATGATAAAAAAAAGTATATGAAAGTTCAAGCAAAACATGGCAAAGCCACACAAATCATGCATGGAGCAAGCAGAAATTATAGATATGTTTGGGTCGTATCAACACCCCCAAGCTTAATTCCTGCTCGTCCTCGAGTAGGGAAATGATAACAAGCATAATTTCTGTGGCGACATGCCACACAACCATATAAGGACTTTTAAGTAAAGCAATCAAAGCATGCAATTCAATTCAAGTCTTAAAAAGCAAGAGTCTATATTAGTATTGAAAAAAGAAACAAAAGAACAAAAGGTGCAAGAGCTCTCGCCGTCCGTGACTCGAATGTCTCCAAATGGTATTTTCGTGCAAGAAAGGGGATAGGGAATACGAGATAAAAAATAGTTTGTTGAGAATCACTATCTACTAAAGTTTCACACTTAGTCTCCTTTGGATTCTTATCTTGACTCATCCCCAGACCACTAGTCAGGTACAAGTCAATCTGATCCACTCCCTTTCGATATTTTGAGCAGTCATGCAATGGATGAGTGATGAGGACATGACTACCATAGTTACAGCCACAACCCCTGCTAATATACCTACTGGAGCAATTACTAGAGATCGTGCACACCAATTAAATTATCAGGTACTTTCGTTTCTTGGTAATGTTTCTAATCTTCATGTGAATATGATGCTGCCTAACGTCGATATATTTCTGTTGCTGACAAATGAAGGACATAGCATGGACAAGAAGGATGAGCATTGGAGCATGTTCAAGCATGAAGATGACGAGGACATAATTATCATGGATATGACCATTAATTCCTCTATATTTGATCAATAAATGAAGTCAATACAAAGGGGCATGATTGTGTGCTGTACAAGAAGTTATTTCACGTCACTTTTGGCCCAAGAGAAGATAGAGACCAAGTCTTTCACGTCATGGACTCAGATTCGGACTGCAGAGATATACCCAACTTCAAACAGCCGTCGTTTCAACATACGAACTCCAAATTGGGTGATTCTTTTTTCTGGTGATAGCCTATCTCGTCTAGTTTCCAACGCAATTGGTTTCACCTTCAAATTCCTTCGGAGCGTGGAGATATTGCGAAAACGGTGCGACCCAGCAGCAGAATCCGAATCAAAGTCCAACTCAATAGGTGTTGCATCACCTCCACATGGGCCCAAGTGCCTTGTACGACCTAGGTTTACTTTTAGGACTCCTTGGGACGTCCTTCCACCCCCTTGACCTCCACCCTTTAGTCCTATATAAGTAGATCAACCCCTAGGGTTTTTCTTTGGATTTCTTTTAGTTAAAAAGACTGCTTAGCTAATTGCCGCATCTTCGTGTACTCGGTTTGTGTCCAACGACCAGATCAAGACCGCTTTTGGAATCCCAACTTTATTCATAATTCATCTAAATATTGGCAATATTCAGATTGCTTTATCATAGTTCTTGCTTGTTCTTTGATTGCTTGCAGGCACTAGACCTTCGTGGTCAGGTTGATCGTGCTCCGACGTGGTCAATAACCTCCGGAGATTGGTTTAGCGATTGCTAAGGCGCAACGTTGTTGCACGTTCGTAGTCGGATCGTCAGAGTCGTCTCCACCAAATCGATAGTTATCTCTCATCGAAAGATCGGGACACCCCGCCTCTATCAATGAGCATGAGCAAGAAAGTTGACACCTAAAAGGCGAAACAGAAAGAAGGTGGAGGAGGAAGACAAAAAATATGTGAAAGGCTCACATCAATGAGGACAACCATAGGCGGGAGAAGGCCATATGATAGATATGATGTGAGGAGTAGGGATTTCCATGCAAAGGATGCACATGTGAGCTAGAAGCTCTCCAAGGGAACTATTGGGGGTGCATCTAACTTGCTTTCTCATGAAGACCTAGAGCTCATTTGAGGAGGCTCATCATTGAAATATACAAGCCAAGTTCTATAGTGTGAAGGGTCCCCACATAGCTATATGCATGTATGATGATCTCTAGGGAGTACAAAGATAGAGGATGAAGTAATGGTGTGGATCTCTCAAAAGGAATAGTAGTGTGCCCCCTTCTCTCTTTTTATTTTCTTTTTCTCTTTTTTCTATTTTTTTGTATTTTTTTGGTGGCCTCAATGGCTCTTTCTATTTGTCTCATTTGTCCTCTTTGGGATATTTTCCTCACTTTAGGGGAAACACTCTATATTTTATAAGAATATAGGAGATCTTTCACACTTTACAAAGGTACTCACATAAAGAATATGTAACTATCATGATGAAAATGTATGCCTCTGCCAGGGTAGCAGGATAAGCAATGAAACTAACGCGTCATGTAGCAATGATTAGGGCAAGACCCAACTAGCATGCGGCTCATCGGTCAAGCAAGTGGCATGTATGCCATGAAGATCAAGTCATGAGAAGATGGATGTTACATGGCAATGTATCTCGGAAAGGCTATGAAAATGCCTTGATAGGTAGGTATGGTGGCTATTTTGAGGAGAGATATAAGGAGGTTTATGATGACAGAGCGTATCGTGCCAAGGGTTTGAATATACCGGCGAAGGTGGACACCAACTCTCGGAATGAGAAGGAGGCAATGCACGACACATGAGAGGCTAGAAAAATATGGGAGGTGGAAGTATCAACTTTCGAGTACTCACATTAGTCCGAAGAACTCATGCACTTATTATCGGTAACTCTCAATCTAATAAGGAGGTTCACAAAGAGACAAGTACCCCGAGGAGAAGTGTATGGGGGTTTGGTTATCCTTGCGCATCCTCGACTCATGGTACGTGAGTGTACTCTAATATTCGAACCCTCCAGAGGTTAGTGTTCCATCTAGTAACTAGAGTTCTAAACAGGGGTTTTTGGTTTTCGAAAATCACACGGATTGCCCAAAATACGACATCTATCACTAATAGGCTCGAGCTCTTGACACCAAAAGTTCAAACATTACTCTAGTCAATACCTCAAAACTATTGCAAGTTACTACTACAAAGAGAATAGCAACTTCAACTACCTACTTTCTAGTCAAGACACAAAACTCAGTGCAACATGCAAACTCTCTAACAAGATAAAAAATGCAACCTATAGAAAGTTCAACCTAAGACAAAATAAAAGCTCTAGAAGAAAACTAAAGCACAACAACTAAACAGGGCAGCAGCTAAGAAAAGAAAAAGAACAACTCACAGCTAAGAGAATAAGAATGCAAATCTTATGAGGAGTTCTAGTTCAAGCGGAGCGTGTTTCTCTCCCACACAAAAGAAAGCTGGGGTCTAACTTGTTATGAACAGCAAACAAAGCAAAAACAAACCTAAGAAAAGTAAAGAGCGAGACGCTCCAAGCATAGCACATAACGCATGAAGTGATAAAAATATAGTGAAACGAGGGATGAACTGATAATTGTTTATGAAGAAGGGGATGCACGGGGGCATCCCGAAGCTTAGACGCTTGAGTCTCCTTGAATATTTATTGGGGATGCACATGGGCATCCCCAAGCTTGATCATTTGAAACTCCAGTATCTTCTTTCATCATCTCCCATCGCACACTTGAAAACTCCCTTCATACATAACTCATTGTAAACTGATTAGAGAGTGTGTGCTAGGAGTAGCAAGTCACTTTGCATCACGCTAAAAATTTCAAAAGAAATCATTTGAAATCAAATTCAAACTCAATTGGGAGAAGGAACACCACCCAGATGAATTAATTCAAAAGGCCAGAAATAAATCTTCTCCAAAAATTCATGTTTGATTTTTGAAAAGTCTTATAAATGAGTGTGATCACATATCAAGTGATGTGGGACCAACCCCATGCTCATGGATTTTTCAAATATTCAAATAGGACCTTGGATTAATTCAAAAACCCCTATTTGATTTAAGATTCAAATAATTTCTATATATATTATTATGAGGCCATATAAAAAGTTTAAGCATTTTATAAATTGGTTTGCTATTTAATTAGAAGAGCCAAAAACAACTGTCAGAAGAAAAACGGAAAGAAAAAGGAAAAGGGCAAGTGGCCCACTTACCTGGGCCTCCCCAGCCCAACTCACCGCACCGCAGCCCAAGCCCGCAGCCTCCCCTTGTCGTTTTCCCCGGCGCGACAAGCAGCTCGCTGGAGCGCATGCTGATGTCTACGCACGCTTCTATTCTTGTAGACTATGTTGGGCCTCCAAGCGCAGAGGTTTGTAGGACAGCAGCAATTTCCCTCAAGTGGATGACCTAAGGTTTATCGAACTCAGGGAAGTAGAGGTTGAAGATGGTCTTTCTCAAGCAACCCTGCAATTAAGATACAAGAAGTCTCTTGTGTCCCCAACACACCTAATACAACTAGGAGTTGTATAGGTGCACTAGTTCGGCGAAGAGATGGTAAAATATGGGTGATAGGTGTGATAAAACGAAGTAATATAAATCTGTAATAAAAATTGCAGCAAAGAAACAAGTAACAAAAGTGAGTGCAAACGGTGTAACAATGATGGAAACAAGGCCTAGGCTTCATACTTTCACTAGTGGCAACTCCCAAGAACATTAACATAGTCTAATCACATGATATTTCCCATAAAACATGCAATGGAGACGTACTCGGAGGTCATTACTTTGTGGTCAAGAGAGGACGAGAATTGTGTAGGGCTACAAAAGCACACCTCAGAGTTCGTAGTTCTCAATCTATGGATTTCCCAATGTCACCGCGGCCATCCAAAGAGAGTACCACAATCACCACAACATATCTAAAGGATAGTCAAAGACAAGCACCAAGAGACTCTCAATCTTCAATCCACACACAAAAGAGGAAATCACTCATGATAATATTCTTCTAACCCATGTCCAATAGACCGCTGTCACCTTGGTCTTGAGGATAATACTAGATAAGATCAATTGAGTTCATCAATCCAATACATAGAGGAAAGGGAAATATCATGGGATCACCCTAGATTAACATAGACAATGATCACAACAAAGATCACATCATGGGAGAGAGAGAAACCACATAGATCAAGATACAAGCCTTAGCCCCGAGGGAGAACTACTCAAACATGGACATGGTGAGAGAGAGAGAGAGAGTTGTTGATGGAGAGGTGCAGCCCGGAGAAGATGAAGGAGACGGTGACGGCGGCGGCTACGGCGGCGGCGGCGCCCAGAACCACGGCGGTGGCCACGGCCCTTGGCCCCCTCTTCTTCCTTGGAGATGGTGCTGCTGTGGAGATTGATCTCCCCCTCAAGACGTCTGCCAATGGGGAGGAACTTTCGTGGTGCCCTTTGACCTAGGTTTCCTCTCTTTATATAGACTCTCGGATTCCCGTCATCCAGATTACGTCTTCTGTATTTCGGGGTTTCTGGAAGCGTCCGAACTCCGATTGGGCCGAATTTTACGTCTAAATCCACCGGAAAAAATTCCCTACAACTTTTTAGTTTTAAGTTTTTCTGTTTGAGGCCGTCTTCTAGCGTTTCCGAGGCGATCTTTAAAACCTGTCTGGTGGGGACAGATTTCGGGAGAGTTAGAGTCCAACTCCTACAAGGCTCCTTTTTGTGATTTTTCCTTTATCCAAGTAATTCCTACACATAAAGTACAAAAACAAGAACTTGTGCACTCTTGCAACCATTAATAGGTTAGTTCCAAAATATGTTATAAAAAGATATGAAAGTGTATCAAAAGCATAGCAATATCACACAAAACATGCATGGAGCAAGCTGAAATTATAGATACGTTTTGGACGTATCAACATCCCCAAGCTTAATTCCGGCTCGTCCTCGAGTAGGTAAATGATAACAGCATAATTTCTGTGGTGACATGCTAGCAACCATATAAGAACTTTGAAAAGTAAAACAATCAAGGTTAGAGATTCAATTCAAGTCATAACATGCAAGAGTCTATATTAGCATTGAAACAAGTAACAAATGAACATTAGGTGCAAGAGCTCTCGCTGTCCGTGACTCGAATGTCTCCAAATGGTGTTTGCGTGCAAGAAGGGGGATAGGGAATACGAGAAAAATATTTATTTGTTGAGAACTCAATCTACTAAAGTTTCACACTTTGTCTTTTTCTGGAATCTTATCTTGACTCGTCCCCAGACCACTAGCCAGGTACAAGTCAATTTTATCCACTCCTTTTTCAATATTTTGAGCACTCATGCAATAGATGAGCGTAAGCACGAGAGTTGACACTTAGGATGGCAAAGAGAGAAGTAAGGAGGAGGAGGAAGACAAAAAAAAGAATGAGAAAGGCTCACATCAATGAGGACAATCATAGGCAAGAGATGCCAAATGATAGATATGATGTGAGGAGTAGGGATTGCCATGCAACGGATGCACATATGAGCTAGGAAGCTCTCCAATGGAACTAGTGGGGTGCATCTAACTCGCTCACTCATGAAGACCTAGAGCTCGTTTGAGCAGGCTCATCCTTGGAATATGCAAGCCAAGTTCTATAGTGTGAAGGTCCCCACATAGCTATATGCATGAATGATAATCTCTATGGAGTACAAGATATAAGATGGAGTACGAGTGTGGATCTCTCAAAAGGAATAGTAGTGTGACCCCTTCTCTCTTTTTATTTTTATTTTTCTCTTTTTTATATTTTTTGTATTTTTTTGGTGGCCTCAATGGCTCTTTCTATTTCCCTCATTTGTCCTCTTTGGGATCTTTTGATTTTGTCCTCTTTGGGATCTTTTCCTCACTTTAGGGGCAACACTCTATATATTACAAAAATTATAGAAGATCTTTCACACTTTACAAAGTACTCAAATCATAAAGAAAATGTAACGATCATGAAGTATGCAAATGTATGCCTCTGCCAGTGTAGCAGGAACATGTATGACATGAAGATCAAGTCATGAAGAGGTGGATGTTGCATGGAAATATATCTCAGAAAGGCTATGGAAGTGCCTTGATAGGTAGGTATGGTGGCTGTTTTGAGGAAAGATATAAGGAGGTTTATGATGATAGAGCGTATCATGCCAAGGGTTTGGATGTACCGGTGAAGGTGGACGCCAACTCTCGTAGTGAGAAGAAAGCAATGCACGGCACAGGAGAGGCTAGAAAAATATGGGAAGGTGGAAGTGTCAACTTTCGAATACTCACATTAGTCCGAAGAACTCATGCACTTATTATCGGTAACTCTCAATCTAATAAGGAGGTTCACAAAGAGACAAGTACCCCGAGGAGGAGTGTATGGGGGTTTGGTTATCCTTGCGCATCCTCGACTCATGGTACGTGAGTGTACTCTAATATTCGATCCCTCCAAAGATTAGTGATCCATCTAGTAGCTAGAGTTCTCAACTAGTTTTGTAGGATTTTGAAAATAGACACGGATAGCCCAAAATACGACACCTATCACTAATAGGCTAGAGCTCTTGACACCAAAAGTTCAAACATTACTCACATCAGTACCTCAAAACCATTCCAAGTTACTACTAAAATTAAATAGCAACCTTAGTTACCTACTTTCAAGACAAGACACAACTCAGTGCAACAACCAACTCTCTTAACAAGATAAACATAAAAACAAAAGAGAGTTCCAGCAACAAACTAAATAAAAGCGAAGGCTCTTGCTAAAGACAAACTAAAACTAAACATGGCAGTAGCTACGAAAAGATAAAGAACACACAACAGCAAAAAGATAGGCATGAAGAATCCTATGATGTGTTCTAGATTTTGAAAGTGGAGTGTGTTTCTCTCCCACACAAAGTAAGACGGGATCTAAATTGTCATGAAAAGAAAGCAAAGCTAAAGAAAACTAAAAATAAAACCTAAGAGCGAGACGCTCCAAGCATAACACATAACGCATGAAGTGATAAAAATATAGTGAGACGAAGGACGAACTGATGATTGTTGATGGAGAAGGGGATGCACGGGGGAATCCCCAAGCTTAGACGCTTGAGTCTCATTGAATAATGGGGATGCATGGGGTCATCCCCAAGCTTGAGCGCTTGACACTCCCGAATCTTCTTTCACCATCTTCCATCGCACACTTGAAAAATCCCTTCATAAATAACTCATCATAAGCTGATTAGAGAGGTTAGTACCCTTAATAAATAATTTTTTCCTACTGGATATAAAGATATTCTTGAAGAGATACTGTTTCTCCAGATTTCCAAAAGGTTTTTTCAAAGAAAAAGCAAGCTTAAGGTTTGCAAAAGTTAGGAGAGACAAAACGTGGCAGAATCTGTGAAAAACAGAACAACAGGTAGTAAAGAATTTTTTAGGGATACTTATGCAACTCAAATCAAAAAACTCAGAACATACGCTCGAAAGTAAATTGTATGGAGCACGCTGTCAAAACAATTCAGATCAAAAAGATGATCTGGTGATTTTAGGCTAATTTTTCCGTCCAAGGACAGAATCTATTTTCTGGACAGCATGTCAGAACTTTTGAACTTTCTTGCAATCGGAGGCTAGACTTGGCACAAAGATTGAAAATAAAGATACAATTATGTTGCTACAGTAGTAACAATCATCAAGACCACTAAAAACTGAAAGTAAAAAACTCAAACTAAAGATAACAAGGGTTGTCTCCCTAGAGCTCTTTCTTTATAGCCATAAAGATAGGCTTAAGATTTTAATGTTGCTCTCATAGGAATAAGAGTTGAAGCACAAAAGAGAGCATAAAGAAGCAAATACAAAACACATTTAAGTCTAACATGCTTCCTATGCAAAGGGATCTTGTAGAGAAATAACTCATTGAAGCATAAAGATATTAGCATAGGAAGGCAAAATAAATGCAACTTCAAAACCTTCAACCTAAAGAGAGAGAACTTGATATTATTGGAATATCTATAAGCATATGTTCCCCTCTCATAATAATTTTCAGTGGGATCATGAATAAACTCAACAATATAAGTATCACATAAAAAATTCTTATCATGATCCACAAGCATAGAAAATTTGTTACTCTCCACATAAGCAAAATCCTTCTCATTAGTAATAGTGGGAGCAAACTCAAGAAAATAGCTATCACATGAATCATTCTTATCATGATACACGTCCAAACATTCATTCTTTATAGCATAAGTGTCACCACAATAATCATCATAGATAGGAGGAAAAGTATCATAAAAATAAATTTCCTCATCAAAACTTGGGGGGCTAAAAAGATCATCTTCATCAAACGTAGCATCCCCAAGCTTATAGCTTTGCATATCATTAGCATCAAAAGTATTCAAAGAAGACATGAAAATAACATTACTACTATCATGAGTGTTGTGCAAATAATAAAGCTCCATAGGCTTTTTTATCTCCTTCTCAAACACTTCATGTCCTAACTCAAGATAGAGCTCATAAAACTCTCTCATATTTTTTTTGTTGTTTTCCATAAAGCCTAACTAGTGAAAATAAAAACAAGAAACAAAAAGAATTAATTGAAAGATCTAAAGATATACCTTCAAGCACTCACCTCCCCGGCAACGGCGCCAGAAATAGCTTGATGTCTACGCACGCTTCTATTCTTGTAGACTATGTTGGGCCTACAAGCGCAGAGGTTTGTAGGACAGCAGCAATTTCCCTCAAGTGGATGACCTAAGGTTTATCGAACTCAGGGAAGTAGAGGTTGAAGATGGTCTCTCTCAAGTAACCCTGCAATTAAGATACAAGAAGTCTCTTGTGTCCCCAACACAATATGGGTGATAGGTGTGATAAAACGAAGTAATATAAATCTGTAATAAAAAGTGCAGCAAAGAAACAAGTAACAAAAGTGACTGCAAACGGTGTAACAATGATGGAAACAAGGCCTAGGCTTCATACTTTCACTAGTGGCAACTCCCAACAACATTAACATAGTCTAATCACATGATATTTCCCATAAAACATGCAATGGAGACGTACTCGGAGGTCATTCCTTTGTGGTCAAGAGAGGACAAGAATTGTGTAGGGCTACAAAAGCACACCTCAGAGTTTGTAGTTCTCAATCTATGGATTTCCCAATTTCACCGCGGCCATCCAAAGAGAGTACCACAATCACCACAACATATCTAAAGGATAGTCAAAGACAAGCACCAAGAGACTCTCAATCTTCAATCCACACACAAAAGAGGAAATCACTCATGATAATATTCTTCTAACCCATGTCTAATAGACCGCTGTCACCTTGGTCTCGGGGATTGTACTAGATAAGATCAATTGGGTACATCAATCCAATACATAGAGGAAGGGGAAATATCATGGGATCACCCTAGATTAACATAGCCAATGATCACAACAAAGATCACATCATGGGAGAGAGAGAAACCACATAGATCAAGATACAAGCCTTAGCCCCGAGGGAGAACTACTCACACATGGACATGGTGAGAGAGAGAGAGAGTTGTTGATGGAGAGGTGCAGCCCGGAGAAGATGAAGGAGACGGCGACGGCGGCGGCCACGGCGGTGGCCACGACCCTTGGGGGCAGCGGCCCTTGGCCCCTTCTTCTTCCTTGGAGATGGTGCTGCTGTGGAGATTGATCTCCCCCTCAAGACGTCTTCCAAGGGGAGGAATTTTCGTGCTGCCCTTTGACCTAGGTTTCCTCTCTTTATAGACTCTCGGATTCCCGTCATCCAGATTACGTCTTCTGTATTTCGGGGTTTCTGTAAGCGTCCAAACTCCGATTGGGCCGAATGCTATGTCTAAATCCACCGGAAAAAAATTCCCTACAACTTTGTAGTTTTAAGTTTTTCCGTTTGAGGCCGTCTTCTTGCGTTTCCGAGGCGATGTTTAAAACCTGTCTGATGGGGACAGATTTCCGGAGAGTTAGAGTCCAACTCCTACAAGGCTCCTTTTTGTGATTTTTCCTTTATCCAAGTAATTCCTACACATAAAGTACAAAAACAAGAACTTGTGCACTCTTGCAACCATTAATATGTTAGTTCCAAAATATGTTATAAAAAGATATGAAAGTGTATCAAAAGCATAGCAATATCACACAAAACATGCATGGAGCAAGCAGAAATTATAGATACGTTTTAGACGTATCACGTGCCGACGCCGGCGGCAGCACCCTGCCTGCCTGGAGGCCTCCCAGGCGTCCTTATCGCACCAGAGAGATGCCGTGGACGAACGCTTTTCTTTCCCGCTCTCCAGCGCCGTCCTTTCTTCCTCCCTCGCTCGATTTCTCCTTGGACAGAAAGTTCGCCGGAGCGCGCAGCCATGGAATCACCGGCCACCGTGCCCTAGAGCTCTAACCAGCAAGTCCACCGTGTTCGTCGCCCTCGACTTCGTCTTCACGCAGAAGATGGAGCCCTAATTCCTCCCGAGCCGATGCCATCGTCTTCAACCTCTCGCTGGACCCGCGAGCTTGCCGCCGTCGATTCGCCGCCGTTGAAGCCTCCCCGAGCAAGCCGTCGCTTCCGTTCGACTCAGGGTGAGCGCGGGATCAAAACCCCTAACCTTTCCCCCTCGATTTCGTCCTCTAGCCGGATCTGCCATGGGAGCCGTAGCTCAACGCCGTCATGGTGCTCGTCGGCGAGCACCCGTGAAGCAATCGAGCTCGGGGCCATGTCCTTCACCTCCGCCGTGCTCCACTGCGTCGATCTAGCCTAAGCCCGCTTTAAATGGAGCCCTGCATCAAGTTTTGTCTCGCAGCCAAAGCTCGTCGCCGTCAAGCCTCCCGAGCACCCCAGCCACCCCAACTTGGCCCAATCGATGCGCGACGCCGAGAGCTACGTCTCAGTGGTCGCAGCGCATCGTTTGGTGCCCGGAAACATCGTCCCCGTGGACGCCTCCGCGTCTGGACGTCGCCGGCGACTAGCCGCCGGCGAGGCTGATGTGTCCGGCGAGTTTAAGTGCTAATCCCCCCCCTCAGAGACACTTACACGTGGGCCCTAGCCCCTAATTAAACCACTGTTAATTAAAACAAATCGGTAGTTAACACTGAGAGGCTGACAGCCCTGGCCCACAGGTCAGTTTGGCCAGAGTCAAACCCTGACGCCAGCACGACATCACAGTGATGCAGTAAATGTTTATTTGAATTAAAACTATTCCAGAAATTCCAGAAAATGGTTTAAACTTTGGAAATTCATAGAAAATTCATTTTAACTCCAAATTTAACATATAATATATGAAAAATGATTAGGAGAAAATAATCTATCCAAATATACAATTTTCAACTATGTTTGAGTTGAAGTTAAAATGGGAACAGTAGCATTTTCTATTTGGTTTAATTGGAATTTAATCAAATTAAATTCAAATGCTTTTGCAATTTGAACCTTAGCAACATGTCACATTTCACTTGAACATCAGAGGCATATCATACACATTTCAAGATGAATTACATTGATCAAACAATAACATTTGTAACTTGGCTAAATTGAATTCAAATTGGAGTTTGAATTTGCAATTCATTTTCAATATACTCCATTTAAATGGAATTGCCTCACACATCAGAAGCATGCAAACCAAGTTTCAACCTTCAACCATGTGCTTGTGCATTGTATTTACTTTGCTACCTTTTTTGTTGTTTGTCGAGTAGAAGTTGAACCGGAACAGGAGGCAGCCCCCTTCGTTGAAGATCCTGAGACTGAACCTCGTCAGCAAGGCAAGCAAACCCCCATTGATCATGTCGATAAAATCCCACTTCCCTCTCATGTCTCGCTTATGCATTGTATAGGATGATTACCATACTACGTTTATACCGCATAGATGAACCCATTCCTTTGCATGACCTATCATTTGTCACAGTAGTAAGAAAACCACAATCCTAGCAAATGCAGGAGTTGATTGATATCATGTGACCCCTGCTACTGTTACTTCTTATTGCATGCTTAGAGTGATACAATGTTGATACTGTTATGTGAGTCGGGATGGTAGTGATCATGTTGATGATGGTGGAAATGTGTTGGTGAATCTACCCTAATACAAGGTGAACGATGAGAGTATGTGTAGGAGTACACAGTGGGTTGTCTCGTTGAACACCGCCCTAAGTCCGAGTTCTTGTGTGGTGATCCAAGATGAAGAGTACAACCACACATTGGGCTCACTGACCCCTCTCAACCTATTAACTCATCCCTTTCGATGTCCAAATGTCGCAGTAGTTCGGAGTTCTGGTAGGTTTGTGTCCTGGCTGCTAAGTGAGAGAACGGCTCAACCGAGACCGGCTTATGCACCACGCACACATCATCTGGGTCCACTTCGGTAAACCGGCCGGGTTCACGATAGTGGTAGCCAACCGAGGTAGGCGGCTTTCTTGGACTAGATTGGCTATGAGGTAACAGTTGTGGTGAGCATCCTCGCCGACACTTCTTGAACGGTGTCGAGTACAAAGGCGGTAACTGATGATCATGTGTGTGTAGCGGTACACCCCTGCAGGGTTAACAAAACTATTCGAATAGCCACGTCCGCGGTTAAGGACTGCTTGGAAAGCTTAGCTTGATTATTAGACAACTTGAACCGGATACTTATAAAACTTACCAAGATAAGCGTGAGTGCTATGGAGTGCTTTCTCGTGGGAAAGTCGAGGAAGGCACCATAGTGGTGTAATTGATTGGAGATGTAGTGGACTCGTGTACGCTTCTTACCTCAAGTCTGGTACTCGTAGTTCAGGACTAGCCAAGTCAAAGCTGGCACTTCTGCAATTGAACCCCACCTCCCTTTTCCTTGATACATGTGCATGAGTAGTATAGTTCCTACGTAAGTCTTGCTGAGTACTACTTTGTACTCACGTTTGCTTATTCTATGTTTTAGATGAACCCACTGACCGAAGGTGGATTCTTCATCGAGCTCGACGACTGAAGACAAGGCTAGTGTAGTCCCAGTCAGACGACTGGTTCCCTCTTGGAGGGCTTGTGTTTAAATAAGGCTTCTTAAGCCATTTGTTAAACTTGTCTGTACTCAGACCTACTTTGCTTCCGCTTGTTTGTTGTAATGTTGGATCACATGCTTGTGATATCTGTGTGCACTCTGTGAGAGTTATCAATAAAATGTATACTTTGTAGAGAATTGCAATGATACCTACTGTTCATACAAGGCATGTGTGCTGCTTGTATGTTTATAACATGCATGTCTTTGTATGGGTTTTCGAGACCTTAGTTGTGATCTCGCTGGCGGTCTTTCATACACCAAGTGGCCCTTAGATGTGCGCAGCTTGGGGCATCGCGATGTGATTGCTCGAGACTCTGTCTCGTGCACACTTTGTTGTATGATCGAGCCCGCCCTAGACCCCGACTAAGTGATCGGGCTGGAGTAAGTCTATGTAATAGTTATGAGATAGTCGATAGTATGGTTGAGGCGACTTGTCTGTGAATATTGGAGTTCCATATCTTTAGACTTGTGTGCGGACGATGAGGACCCATCTCAGTTGATCATCCGGCCTGGATGGGATGCCCCTCACGTACGATGCTTTCCGAGAACGTTCTGTGCTTGGCCTTGTCTGCTTAGACAAGTGGGTACGGTTCTCGGCTCTCCATATGATTGTGTTGTAGCGAGGCTTGCATACGCTAACCCCGGGTCCCGACACATACTGAGTATCTGGCTGCTCATCGTTGCGCTTGCCATTGTTCTGCTGGTTGTTGCTGTTGTTGCGGTTGTTCTCTCTTGTTTCCTTCCGACTATGTCGTAGCGGGACTTGCATACGCTAACCCCGGGTCCCGACAGACTTGGTATCAGAGCAGGACTGACTGTAGGATTATCAGCCTTGTCCGAAGTCGAGTCTAGCTTGCTATAGTTATATAGTTACTCTGGGTATATAAGGGAACAACGTAAGGCTTCTTTTTTCTCCTTACCTTCATCGTTCTGAGTTCTGAGTCACCCTCATCTTGTTCTACGGGAAGATAGGACTAGGCTCATCTATGTCTTACTAGAACATCTCATTGTTTTCTTCCTTGTAGCCGTAGGAAAGTTGTGTTAGGTTTGATAGAGTTGTTGTGCTTCCTGATTTCTTACATCGTATGTAAGTGTTGTTTTCATGTTGTAAGAAATTGTCTTTTCTTGCAATTACAGCCGTTATGCTGCCCGAGTCATTCCAAGTTTCTTCATAATCTGATGCATTTGCAAACTCCTTCTTTCTGTTTTAGATGGCGGATCTTCCCCCTCGGTAGATTGTTCGTCTGACCAGGTGCCTCGATGTGCGTGGGCATCCAGCCATGCTCACCGAGATGATGTCCTTCATTGGCTCTCGATGGTATCTTGAGTCCACCATTGAGGAGAAGTTCCTTGACTTCAATCAGACCCAGTTCCACTGCACTGTCAGGATTTACCCGCAGCACATTGGAGTCTCTCAGCCTATCCTTTTTGGACATGGAATTGGTGTCACCGAGAACATGGCTGTGCAGGATGCTGCATACTCATGTATTACCCTGCTGAGAGAGGAGCATGCACTGCTTGCAGGATCACCTTTCCGCTATATCCCTGCTGCACTTCCAAGAGAAGAGGGGTATTACACCGGATTGTACACAGATCACTCCCTGGAGGATACTTTGCTTCAGATCACTGCTCGGCACGCTTGTGATAGAGATCGTGATGCACGTGCCCTTCATTTTGAGCTTCACGCCACCCGTGCTCGTCTGTATCGAGCACTTACACATCTAGCTCCATTTGTGAGTGTTCGATCAGTGAAGTATGATGCTATCTACCCAGCCAGGACACAGATGCCTTCTCGAGTTGCTTGGCCCGAGATTGGAGGCATTTTTCCACCCCGTGGTCCTCTGCTTCTACCCTACGATGGACCTAGGCCCCATCCTTGCCCAAATGGATATCAGGGTCCACAGGCCTCCGTGTTTTCCGATGGTCACCTTCAGCTACCGGGTTACGCGGGTAACTTTTACGAGGACTACTATGGAGATGGAGATGAGTGAGACCGCCTGTGGTCTTACTTTAGTGAGGATGTAGTAGTATCTTAGTATATTGTACGCAAGGTGTTCTAAGTTCCAGAGGCTTAGATAAATAATGTATAGGAAGTCAGAGTGCCTCTGAAGGATGTATCATCTTCATCACGTTTGTATTAGCTTGGCGCTTGTACTTAAACGATGTATGGTTTGTATGACAGCTTGTGAATATATGGCTTGTATGCTTTTATCACCATGTTGTCAAGATGATTACTTCCTTTGCTCTGTGATTCTTCCAGTACCTTCAATACCTTGTTTAGACTCTTCCAATCAACTCTGTTTGACTTTGGTTTTCACCTTCAGGATGTCTCAAGGAACCCGTGGCCAGCTTGGTCGTGCCCATGGTCGTGGGAATGAACCGGAGGAAGACAATCTTCCACCCCCACCCACGATGGCTCAGGTTCTGATGGAGGTTGAGAGGAACCGCCGAGACTCTCATCATTTGCTGGAGGTCATTGCCCGCAACACCACTCAGCAGCGCAACGAGTTGGTGTCTTTGAACGACTTCATCCGGCTTCATCCCCCGGTTTTCAGCTACTCCATCGAGCCCCTTGACGCCGATGACTGGCTTGACAGCATCGAGAGGAAGCTCCAGGCAGGCCATGTTGCAGATGGTGACAGGGTCAGCTATGCCACTTACCACCTCGAGGGTGAAGCTAGCTCTTGGTGGGAGAATTTCCTGATCATGTGTCCCGTTGGACCGCCCACCACTTGGGATGAGTTCTGCACTTCATTCCGTGAGCACCACATTCAAAGGGTCTTATGGACCGCAAGCGTGAGGAGTTCTGCAACCTCACCCAAGGCAGGAGGTCTGTTGACGAGTTTAGTCGTGAGTTCAACCGACTTGCTCGTTATGCTACTGAAGAGGTCTCCACCAACGCTAAGAAGCAAGAGAGGTTCCATCGTGGACTCAATTCCGGACTACGTCGTGAGCTACCCTACATGACTTTGCTACCTTCCAGGTCCTTGCCAACAAGGCCATCAAGGCAGAGGACATGAACACCCCCAATGACTTCCGCAAACACCCTAGAGACGATGGTTCATCAAGTTCAGGCTCTCAGAAGCGCAAGATCTGGATCCCCAACAGCATGGTTCGCCAGAACAACCCACCGAGGCCATCCTATGTGGCGCCTCGTCCACCAGCTTCGTTCCACCCAGCTCCACCGAACAACCCAGCTCCACGCACTGTCTTTGGAGCCTGCTACAAGTGTGGTCAGGCAGGCCACTACTCCCGCGAGTGTCCCCAGAACCAGCTCCAGAATCAGAATGCTCCACCCCGTGCCGGAGGTAACAACAATGGTCGTGGCAAGCCACCCCCGAAGGTCTACACCACCAAACACGCTCCTCCCGCCACCCGTGGACGTATGAATTAGATTGCCGCCGAAGAGACTGACGACACCACTGGCGTCATTCTTTGTACGCTCCCAGTCAATTATGTTCCTACTTCCGTTCTTTTCGACCCAGGAGCATCTCATTCATTCATGTCGGAAAGTTATGCACTTCGTCATGAGTTATCCTTTGTTGAATTGTCCACCCCATGATTATTCAAACTCCAGGGTCAAGATGATAAACTAATAGAGTAAGCCATGGTAATCAAATTGCAATTGAGGGTTTAGTATTCCTTGCTTCACTCATAGCCCTCAAGTCTTCAGACATCGATGTAATCCTTGGCATGGATTGGATATCAAGGCAGAATGCCTACCTTGATTGCAGAGGCAAATCAGTGAAACTAACCCACCCTTCAGGCAAGACAGTCAACTACACCTCACCCAGAACGAGAACCCAGGTGCATTCTTTGAATGTATTTCCCCTTCCCGACCTTGAAGATATTCCGATGGTTCGTGACTTCCCGGATGTCTTTCCTGAAGAGCTGCCGGGAATGCCACCCGACAGATGTGTAGAGTTCATAGTGGATCTTATGCCAGGAACCGCACCAGTTTCCAGACACCCATACAAAATAGCCCCACGTGAGTTAGCTGAGCTTAAAACCCAAATCGAAGCATTGTTGCAAAAAGGCTTCATGAAAGTGCAATATATCAACCAGAGGGGGGGGTGAATGGGAGATTTTCAATTTTGCTACCAGATTTTGATTTTCTTCAGGACTGAAGCAATCATGAAGCTGAAGAAGTAACCAAAATCATGAAGAAATAAAACTTCACAGAATGTAATTATTAGGACAGCTCATCATAATGCAACAGAAATAAATCAATTCAGATAAGCAGAAGTGCTTCAGATGCATAGTATGAAGACAAAGAGTAGAGGGAGAGCTGAAGCATAAGAAGTCAACATAGATTCTGAAGACATAATACTGAAGCTTAAGAGGTTGAAGAGATATCACCAGATATTGAAGACATTGGTTTGGTAGACCAGTTCAAGTTGTTGTGACAACTCTACGTCTGGTTGGAGAGGCTGAGATTCAACTCAGAAGACATAGTCTTCACCTTGTTCTCCTTGAACTAAAGTCCTCAGACTCCGCCCAATAACTCAGGTGAGTCTTCAAGGTAGACTCCCGAAACCTTCACAGACTCAGTCACTCCGGGAAGTCACAATTGCATCTTGACTTCCTCAGACTGAAGACTTCTACACCGGCTGGAAGATCACAGTCTTCAAGAGTAAAAAGCTTCGGATCACTCGAACCGACTTCCTCAGAAATGCTCAACTACTCAGGCTGGTGGTTTTCCTCACATAGGTTCTTCAGTTTCCTCAGAGGTGGGTTGTTCTCAAATGACAAGTGTCAGTTTTTCTCTCAGAGCAGCCAACCCACAAATGGGGCTGGGGTGGCTATTTATAGCCACAGAGCAACCCGAGGTGAACGGACCTAAATGCACATGCATGCAATTACTCTCATGCCCTCGGAAATGACCGTTGCTAGACCAGTTCTAGCCTCTCACCACGTAACACGTGGCACAGTCAAAATATTCTCTCTCCAGACTCCTCAACCGAAGTTAGTTACCTCAGTGTCCTGAAGAACCACGTCTCAGACACATGAGGACTGAACTTCTACTGCAGGAGATATCTCTCTCTTCAGGAGAAATGCACTCGCAGTCTCCAGACTCCTCAACCGAAGACAGATTCCTCAGTTTCCTGAAGAACAACGTCTCAAACACCCGAGGAACTGAACTTCTACTGCAGGAGATTTCTTCAGGGTTTTTCTTCAGGATTCCTAATTGAGCACTTCCTCAGAACTTCGGAACTTGTTTTCTTCAACCCCTCCAATAGTGAGGTGTTTTCCTATGACTCAAGAAGTATAAAAGGTCTTAGCGAAGACTACGCTTCAACTTCGTCTTCAGCGCGAACGTCCTCAGGATCGTCCTCATCTTCAGCTTCAACCAAACGCTTCAGGATCCTGATTCCTCAGGATTTCGCGCAACTTCATTTTTCAGGAACCGCACCGATTTCTCCAATGTTCCTCAATATTTTGTGGGGTCAACATTGGCGGTTAAACACCTCATCCGGGACTGTTCTCATGTGTATACTCACAAACACATCAGTCCCTTAACCGTTTTGTCATCGAACTCCAAAACCTCAAGGGGAGGGCACTTGATGCACTTACAATCTCCCCCTTTTTGGTGATTTGATGACAATCAGGTTAAGCTTCAACGGGGATAAAATTATGAGTTTGAAGAATAAAAACTTTGAAGAACATTTGTATCATTAAGCTGGATATAATGAAGCTCCCCCTGAGGATATGCATATAAGTTGAAGAATGTTTAATATCTAAAGCATTTTGAGGTATATGAGGAGCTCCCCCTATGTCCAGGCATTTATGAAGCAGTGCATGTTATGACGTGTTTGAGGAAATTAAACAACGCACTTAGAGAGATGTTTGCAGAGACAATCAAATGCATATATGATAAACTTGAGGAAATAGCATGAGGTAATTGAGGAATAGTATCAGGAAAACACCAAAATTACAGTTTACAACTCGTTACAAAAAAAATCTGAAGAATGAGAGTTGTAACTGAAGAACCCCATAACTAAAACCCGCTTGAAGACTAACAGATTTCTCCCCCTTTGTCATAAAATGAACAAAAAGGGAAAAAACTGAAGCTAACGCCCCTTTGAAGTTGCTTCAAGGCTGAGGTGAGTCACGCCTGAGGCAATCCGTTGCAGTGTGAGGGCAGGCAGCGGTGTCTTCAGCTTCTTCAGCAGTCATCTCCTGGTTTGAAGAATAAGAATCCATGGCCGGAGGAGGAGTTGTGCAGCGTCTGAATTGCCTTGGGGGTCTGATTGCAGGAATCGGAGGCTGTTGAAGCTCCAACTTTGCAAGGTCTTCAGTGGTGATTACTTCTCTTATCAGGGCATCAAGATGTTGATATGTATGATGAGCATACTGATGCACTTTCTTCACAGAAGAATGTGTCTGAGCCATGTAGCTAAGGATTTCAGTAAACTGACGCTTCACCCAATCATGATTACGATCAACTTTCTGATGAAGACTAATCAGAAGCTCTCGGTCAGTCATCACTCGAGCTTGAGTTGTATCCTCAGTTGAGGCATGAGTTCTGGTTTCATCAGTTGTGCGAGACTGAGGATGACGAATGTTTCCACCGAGGGAATTGGTCGGGAGAACTTCTTCATAGAAGATGCCTTTGCCTTTGTCATTTGAAGCAATAGTATGCTGAAGCACTTCGACAGGCGGCAGATAAGTCCTGTGATTCGGGTGATCAGGTTGAAAATCAATTCCAGTCACGGCTCGGATGAGCTTCATGATCCAAGGCGCATATGGCTTCAGGATATGAGGATTCTGTGCTGCATCAACCATAGTTCTGAAGAAGAAGTCAGGGACGTTGATTGGCCCAGACATGCAAAGGTTCTGGAGTATGTTCTTCATGATGCCAATGACTTCTTCAGCAGTGGATTCATAGCCTTTAATGGGGCAGAAGGTCTTCGCCAGAATCCGATACAAAGTACTTGACAGATACAGAAGCTCAGAGACTGGAAACTTTGTGCGAGCTGGGGCTTCAGGGGCCTGAGGTTTCATTAGCATGTTCATCAGGTCATCTCGAAGAATTTGAGCCCCATAGGAGCAAGCAGCTGGAGAAGTGCACTGAGGCAACTCAAGAATATCAATTGCTTCAGGAACAGTGATGGTGTAGTGATGCTGCTCAGTCATCCACTCGAGGACCCATGTGTTGATATCCAGAGGATTTCCTGAAACATACAACATGGCATAAAGTTGAAGCACAAGCTCTTCATTCCAGTGTATGCATTCAGAGCAGAACTGAAGCAGCTTGGCATGATGCAGATCCTGAAGCACATAGTTGAAGCAGGGAAGGGCTTCCATATCCATCAGAGGAATGTGCTTGTGAGGAAACAGTTTGTTTTGCTTGTAGAGCACTGAAGCATAATAGTTCTTCCGAGTGGCAGTCCAGAACCTCAACAGCTTTCGAGGCGGAGCAGAGTGATATGGATTTTGAATCCCCTCTTGAAAGAAACTCATGGCGTTGAAGAAATCAGTAGCATCAAAGCTTGGAGTATCATCAGCTTCAAGGTCATGGAAGAATGGTCGCTTCTGCTTCCGACACAAGGACCGAGCTTGAACTGGGCCTTGAGCTGGGGAAGGCGCTTGAGGCACTTCAATCTGAAGAGTGGCTTGAGGCTGAGGTGGAGTCATTGCAGATGTGTCAGGCACAGATGTGTTGATGTCCTTGGGGAGACGAGGTGATGTGGCCTGTTTGTCTTCAGAGCCATCCTTTGAGGCTTCAGCATTTGTACTATTTCTGCTTCAGGAGGGGCATTTGTGCTTTGTTTGGCTTCAGCTTCAGTTTCAGCAGCAGGTGGGTCTGGCTGAGGAGCAGCAGCTGCATCAGTATCAGTGGTAGTGTTTGCTGCAGCATCAGTATTAGCAGCAGAATTTGTTGGAGCACTGGAGGCTTCGGGGTCATCAGCATCAGACGCTGAGGACGATGCACCAAAAGAGTCTTCAGACTGCAGAGAAGTGTCAGGAAGCACCTCGGTTACGGTGTTGGAGTGAGGCTCAGGTGAGAAGACGGTATGAGTGGGTGAGTGTGTTAGCCCATAGTCATCATCATGGACACGAGGAGTTCCATCATCCATAATGTCGACGTCCATGTCTTCAACTTCAGTGATAGTTGGTGGCGGTGGGGACGGTGGAGTTGGAACAATGGGTGTTGCAGCAGGGGGTGGAGTGAAGACGATTAAGCTGCACTGAGGATTTTGAGGTGGAGTTGAGGCAGCAGTAATATGAACGGTGGTATCAGCGGCCTGTTTGGTCGGAGGAGCTGAGGAAAGTGGTGTAGCATCAAAGGGTTCTTCAACAGTAGGCTTCTTCGCAGCAGGTGGAGTTGAGGGTTGGGCTTCAGGCAGGCGCTTGAGGCTTTTAGCAGCGGCATCAGTGGGTACTGAGGAAGCAGGCTGTCGAAGCTTCATCAACTTTGCCATCTGTTGAGAGATCCGTTCTTTGGATTTTCCAATATAAGTACGGTTGGCAGCGAACTCAATGTTGAGGCGTTGAACTTCACATTGATGCTCTATAAACTCCTGAGGAGTAACATCAGTGATAGGTTTCTTTTTGAAGTCACTGAGGACTTTCTTCAGTTTGGCCTTCAACTGTTTCTGAAGATCTCTTTGATGAATCTCGTTTATGAGGAATTGTTGAACATAGAATTTGATGTCTTTCGGGATGTCCAAATCATCAAGCGGAGTGTCAGGCTTAACAGACCAAATATCAATTATACTCCAAGATCTTCTTGGGATCAAGGAGAAGCGGGATTTCTGAACCCGTTGCTTCAGCTTTGCGTCTGGCCGCAGCACGCACGTATTCAATCTTATCAGCGTCAGTGGCGACGAAGCCGGCCAAATCCTCAAATTCATCTTCATCATCAGAAGATTGAGGAGTATGATGAATGGCGCCACGCATAGCAGTTTTCTTTGGTGAGGGGCGAGGGCCGCGTTGAAGAACAGTTTTGGTCTTCAGCTGAGGCTGAGGCATTGTGGTTGAGGCCTCAGGAGCACCAGATTCATCAGTGCGTATCCTTGAGGAGGGGGCAGCACCATCTGTGCGTTGACATGAGGAGCCAACAACTTGAGGTTTCATGCCAGGGGCCTTTTTGCGGTGCTGAGGCGGAGGTTGTTATCTGGGTGGAGACTGATCTTGAGGCGGAATCTGTATTGAAGCAGTCATGTCACGGACCAGACTCTTGACACGGCTGCGAGAGCGCTTGAGGTACTGCTCATATGCCGCAGGAAAGTCTTCAGGAGTGCGCATTGTTGTGGGATCAGGAATGACTCCAGGCGCTGGTGGAGGTCGAGCCTTGATACCCAAGGTCTTCAGTGGCGGATTTACTGCAAACATTTCCTCATGCTGAGGATTAAGCCATTGATAGGCCACCCAACGCTTGGCCCATTCCCTCGTGATCTTCTGTACCCGTTTCTTACGTTCATGAACGGTTTCGCGTTCAGGAGTCTTCAGCTTTTCATATAGCTTCGGGGGCAAGTCTTTAGCGCTATCCATGTGCTTACGTCGAGGAGCCATTTGCTTCAGCGGTGGAGACTGAGGAATTGTACGTTCGAGCTGAGCTGCAAATGAAGTGAGACTATGAGAACCATACGATTCCTCAGCAGACATGTACTTGTGACAATTAAGTTGCGAGGGAAGTGGGGTACGGTTATATGCGTTAATGAGGAATAGGCTGAGGAAAACAAAGGAATGAGGCATAGGTATAGGTCTCAGAAAGCTAGCAGTACAGTTGAGGATGAACTGGCTTGAGGACACAATAGTACTGAGGAATAATATGCTGAGGAATAAACCACTGAGGAATAAGCATACCAGACTTGAGGAGAATGCAGAGGAACAATGAGTCTTCGTCCCCGGTGACGGCGAACTCCGGCGACGTTAGCGCTCGAGCTTGAGGAGCTTAAGGGCGGCGGCGCGAGAGTGAGGGAGGCGTTGGGGGTAAATGACCGGGGGAGGGGGTAGAGGGCTATTTATAGAGGGATAAAAACTGAGAGGTTGCGCAATTTGTGGACCAGATTGCCCCTGATTGTTGGGATCCTTAGTGGATATCTTAATGGTGCGGTAAAATCGCAACAAATTGAAGACAGTTGTAACAGAAAATCCGTGATTTGAGGAACTTGAGGACATGGGCTGAGGATGAAGACAAATGGTCTCAGTCTGAGGAATACATGATTTCCGGATGAACGCATATGAGATAGACAGATTAAATAAGTGAGCATAGAGGGACGGGTCCGATCACGTTCACCTAGATGAAGAAGCAAAAGTTGAAGAACAATAACTATAGGTGAACGCTATTGAGGACAAACACGGTGATCATCAGTAATGAAGACTTCGAATCCTGAGGAAGCTGAGTGACATCAAATCCTGAGGAAGTTGAGGAACACCCAATCCTAAGGTGTTTGGGCGGTGGCGCTACCCAACTTATAGGGAATGAGACACTTGATACCATAAAATTGTCGTATGGATCTTGAGTCAATTGCACGTTAATTTCTTCACACTTAGCAAGGTAGTTCCTCATGATTTGAGGAGTACGACGCATCGTGTGTTGTGCATCATGATTCTTCAATATTGTTTAAGCGTTAGGATGTGTGTCCATTCACTGGATGTTTGAGGAATCTAAGATATTTAGCTCACACCTCAGAGTGCTAAATCGCTTCTCATCCAAAGACTTAGTGAATATATCAGCAAGTTGGTCTTCAGTCTTCACGTGGCTGATGACGATATCTTCCTTCAATACATGATCCCGAAGAAAGTGATACCGAATCTCAATATGCTTCGTCCTCGAGTGTTGTACTGGATTCTGAGAGATCTTGATGGCGCTCTCATTATCACATAGCAGTGGTACTTTCTTCAAGTTGATGTCGTAGTCCTTCAGAGTTTGCTTCATCCAAAGAATCTGTGAGAAGCTAGCGCCAGCAGCAATGTATTCAGCTTCAGCGGTGGAGAGGGAGACACATTTTTGCTTCTTCGATGACCAGCACACAAGAGAACGTCCGAGGAAATGACATGTTCCTGAGGTAGACTTCCGATCCACTCGATCTCCAGCATAATCAGAGTCTGAGTACCCAACGAGATCCAGCTGTGTGCCTTTTGGATACCATAAGCCTAGCGACGGGGTGTGAGCCAAATATCGAAGAATTCGTTTCACCGCTTGGTGATGCGATTCCTTTGGTGCCGCTTGGAATCGGGCACACATGCAAACTCTCAACATTATATCCTTCCTAGATGCACATAGATATAGCAGAGAACCTATCATGGAGCGGTATACCTTTTGATCGTAGTCCTTGCCATTTTCATCAGGGCCAAGTTGTCCATTTGTGGGCATCGGTGTCTTGATGCCCTTACAGTCTTGCATCCCAAATTTAATCAGGCACTCCTTGAGGTACTTCTCCTGAGAGATGAAGATGTCGTTGCGTTGTTGACGAATTTGGAGCCCTAAGAAGAACTTCAGTTCGCCCATCATGGACATCTGATATTGTTCACTCATCAAGAATGCAAATTCTTCACTGTATTTCTTGTTAGTGCATCCAAATATTATGTCGTCAACATAAATTTGACATATGAATAATGCATCATCATATCGCTTTGTGAAAAGAGTTGGATCGAGGGAACCAGATTTGAAGCCCTTGCTAATGAGGAAGTCCCTTAGTGTGTCATACCAAGCCCGAGGGGCTTGCTTCAGTCCATAGAGGGCTTTCTTCAATCTGTACACCATATCAGGTTTCTTTGCATCTTCAAAACCTGGAGGTTGAGCAACATATACTTCTTCCTCGATATTACCATTGAGGAAAGCACTTTTCACATCCATTTGA
Organism: Bromus sterilis; assembly: GCA_950022295.1. NCBI lineage: Eukaryota > Viridiplantae > Streptophyta > Magnoliopsida > Poales > Poaceae > Bromus > Bromus sterilis. The sequence continues at coordinate 353,157,953 of OX465597.1, forward strand.
TATAACTTGATATTATGATGGTTAGCGAATGCAAGCATAATACGAATGGACTCAAGTCTAGCAACAGGAGCGAAGGTTTCACCGAAGTCGATCCCCTCGACTTGAGTATATCCTTGAGCTACGAGACGAGCTTTGTTTCTGATGACTTGTCCATCTTCATCGAGTTTGTTGCGGTAGATCCACTTCGTGCCGATGACATTGTGAACTCGAGGATTAGGACGTTTGACAAGTTCCAAAACATCATTCAGTTTAAACTGAAGAAGTTCGTCTTGCATTGCCTGAATCCATTCCGCTTCTTGGAATGCCTCGGTGACTTTGGTGGGTTCTGAAATTGATACAAACGAGAAATGCCCACAAAAGTTAGCTATACGATTCGCTCTTGCACGAGTAAGAGGACCTGGTAGGTTGACATCAGCGAGGATTTTGTCCACTTGAACTTCATTTGCCACACGAGGAAGTCGAGGAGGATGATCTTGAGGCGCATCTTCATCACTGCTGTCAGATTCATTTGCATCAGCTTCAGGTGCTTTAGGAGCTTCAGGGGTGTCAGGAGCCTCAGGATCAGGATCGTCATCAGGATTATTTGCATCAGGATTTGGAATTTCTTCAGGTGCAGGAGGTATATGGATTTCTTCAGGATGATCCACAGGCATGATGTGACCTTCACCCATCTTCTTGATCTGTTCTTCAAGTGGTGCTTCACCTAAATCATGTGGCAGGTGGTCTCTTTGGGAGCCATCAGATTCATCAAATCGCACGCCTACAGTTTCGACAATTTTATGATGACTAATATTGAAGACTCTGTAGATGTGTGAGTTGATACCATAACCAAGCATGAAGCCCTCACATGCTTTGGGTGCAAATTTTGACTCATGATGAGGATCACGAATCCAGCAGGGTGCACCAAATACTTTGAAGTAACTTACATTGGGTTTCTTACCGACCATTAACTCGTATGATGTTTGATTGAAGAACTTATGAAGATACACTCGATTGACGATGTGGCATGCAGTGTTGATTGCTTCAGCCCACCACTTGAGTGGAGTATTGTACTCAGCCAGCATCGTGCGAGCCATCTCGATGAGGGTTCGATTCTTCCTCTCAACAACTCCATTTTGCTGAGGAGTGTAGGGAGCAGAGAATTCATGAGTGATTCCCAAGTCATCGAGGAATTCTTCCACACCGAAGTTCTTGAACTCAGTGCCGTTGTCGCTTCGAATGTGCTTGATCTTCAGGTTGTAGTTGTTCATGACTCGGAGGGCGAAGCGCTTGAGGATTGCTGGGGTTTCTGACTTATAGAGAAGAAAATGCACCCAAGTGTATCGTGAGAAGTCATCAACAATAACAAGACCATACATATTACCTCCAAAGCTTGAGTACTTTGGAGGACCGGATATATCCATGTGAAGCAATTCCAGTGGTCTCGTAGTAGTCATGATGGTCTTTGCTGGGTGCTTGGCCTTGGTCATCTTTCCAGCTTCGCAAGCACCACAGAGCCGATCCTTTGAGAATCTGATTTCCTCAATCCCGAGGACATGTTTCTTCAGTACCAGCTTCTGAAGATTTCTCATTCCAGCGTGGCCGAGTCTTCGATGCCATAGCCAGCACTCTGAGGCTCTTGCCATGAGGCATGTAGCGACCTGAGGACCTTCAGAGAAATCTACAATATACAGGTCACCTTTCCTAACCCCACTGAAGACAACGGAGTTATCGCAAACCATGAAGACAATACAACCATGTTTTCCGAAGAGAACATCGAGATCAAGATCACACAACATAGATACAGACATCAAGTTGTATCCAAGGGATTCAACAAGCATGACTTTATCAATGTGTTGGTCTCGAGAGATAGCCACTCTGCCGAGACCCAATACCTTACTTTTACCTTTATCAGCGAAGGTGATGGTTTTCTTTGAAGAAGGACTCAGTGATGATTCCATAAGAAGATTTCTGTCACCATTCATGTGATTTGTGCATCTACTGTCCATCACCCATTCAGTCTTTCCCTGCAAATGAATTAGTATCTCATACAGCAAGTTATGAGCCAGTCTCAGTTTGAGGAATTTAAGGTTCCTCACGATGTTCCTCAGGATTGATTCTATGAAACCAAACAATATAATTATCCTTCAACTGACTCAAATGGTGTTGTCCTGGGCATATAATCTGCAGAAATTGTAATTGCCTCAGGACATGTCCCTGCAAGGATGATTAGTTCTTAACCACCCACATCTTTATGGGTGGTCTTGAGGCACATGAGGATTGATGAGGGTGATGAGACCTAATGGGGTGTGAAATGGTAGCATCAGGATAAACAAATGAATAAGCATTCTTATGTGGAGCTTCCCTGTGAACAAAATGGGTAGCAGATACATGATTATAATCATTTCCTTTTGAGGTATCGTCCTCAGATGATCTCCTCGGCTCATTTGCATCTGCATTCACAGGAAGGTTAGTGATGAGGTCCTTCGGAACCCAGATCTTCTTGACTGGAGAACCGTTCCTGCAGTTAGCTTCGATGTATCTGGAAAATACCTCACCATTACCATTCTTAAACAGTTTATAGTTTGATTCAAATGACTCAATCATCACATCTGAAGAAACAGCATCATAGCCAGATAAGGTATAGGGATCAGGAGGGGGCATCTTAGCCCGAACCCAAGTGGTCTCTGGATATTGTTCAGGTTTCCAGTAAGACCCATCGGGGTTGAGTTTACGAGTGAATGCGACACCTTCTTTCCTCGGGTTTCTGTTGAGGATCTGTTTCTTGAGGATGTCACAAAGGGTCTGATGTCCTTTCATACACTTGAACATGCCTTGGAGGACTTGGTCATGAAGAAGAAGGCAGGAGTTGTGTCTTCAGCTTCATCATCAACATGTGATAGACCAGATTCCTCAGTGCTGAAGATTTACTTTGAGACAAGCGTCGTGGCAAGAGCTAGACCGGCCACACCCTCAGATTCTTCAGATTCTTCTTCCTCAGCATCAGGGTTGGAACCGGATTCTTCCGAGTCCAATTCTTTGCCGAGATATGCGCGAGCCTTACGGGAACTGCTGTTCCTGTATCCAGTAGACTTTGAGGATCGTGAGGATTTTTTCTTTGTCTTTTCATCAGAACTGTCATCTTTCCCTTTCTTCTTCTTATTCAGTCTAGCTTCCTTTTCCCATAAAGGACACTCAGCGATGTAATGCCCAGGTTTCTTGCACTTGTGGCAGACTCTCTTTCTTGCTTCGACAGAGTCATCATCTTTTCTTTTTCTTGAGGACGATCTTGAGGAATTTCCGACGTGATTCTTCTTCGTGAATCTCTGAAACTTTCTGGTGAGGAGAGCAAGTTCACGGCTGAGAGTTTCAGGATTATCAGTATCATCCTCAGACTCTTCATCAGAGGACACTCTTCGTGCTCTAGCTTTTAGCGCGTGGACTTTAGGCGTGGAGCTGTATAAATCTCGTTTTTCAGAGAGCTTCAGTTCATGAGCATTGAGGCGCTCGAGAATGTCCGCTGGATCCAGAGTCTTGAAGTCAGGCCTTTCTTGAATCATCAGTGATAGGAACTCAAATGAGTCATCCAGTGGCCTCAGTAGTTTCTTCACAACTTCATGATCTGTGATATCAGCGGCACCTAGTGCTTGAAGTTCATTTGATATGTCAGTGAGTCTGTCAAAGGTTTGTTGCACGTGTTCATTGTCCAACCTCTTGAACCGATTGAAGAGACTGCGGAGTGTATCAACCCGTGAGTCTCGTTGAGCTGAAACTCCTTCATTGACTTTAGACAGTCTTGTCCATATCTTCTTTGCAGTATCCAGACCACTTATACGGTTGAACTGAGCCTTGTTGAGATGACCACCAATGATGCTTCGAGCTTTTGCATCAAGCTGCCAGTTCTTCTTGACAACTTCGGGAGCAGTCATCAGATTTGCTTCAGGAATGCCTTGATCAACAATGTCCCACAGATCCTTGTCAATGGCTTCAAGATGCATCCTCATCTTGTTCTTCCAGTATGGATAGTCTGTTCCGTCGAAGATGGGGCAGTTTGAGGCAACGCTCATTGTACCTGAGGTCGACATAACTAAAACTCCAGGTGGTTAAACCGAATCACACAGAACAAGGGAGTACCTTGCTCTGATACCAATTGAAAGTGCAATATATCGAACAGAGGGGGTGAATGGGAGATTTTCAATTTTGCTACCAGATTTTGATTTTCTTCAGGACTGAAGCAATCATGAAGCTGAAGAAGTAACCAAAATCATGAAGAAATAAAACTTCACAGAATGTAATTATTAGGACAGCTGATCATAATGCAACAGAAATAAATCAATTCAGATAAGCAGAAGTGCTTCAGATGCATAGTATGAAGACAAAGAGTAGAGGGAGAGCTGAAGCATAAGAAGTTAACATAGATTCTGAAGACATAATACTGAAGCTGAAGAGGTTGAAGAGATATCACCAGATATTGAAGACATTGGTTTGGTAGACCAGTTCAAGTTGCTGTGGCAACTTTACGTCTGGTTGGAGAGGCTGAGATTCAACTCAGAAGACATAGTCTTCACCTTGTTCTCCTTGAACTAAAGTCCTCCGACTCCGTCCAATAACTCAGGTGAGTCTTCAAGGTAGACTCACGAAACCTTCACAGACTCAGTCACTCCGGGAAGTCACAATTGCATCTTGACTTCCTCAGACTGAAGACTTCTACACCGGCTGGAAGATCACAGTCTTCAAGAGTAAAAAGCTTCGGATCACTCGAACCGACTTCCTCAGAAATGCCCAACTACTCAGGCTGGTGGTTTTCCTCACATAGGTTCTTCAGTTTCCTCAGAGGTGGGTTCCTCTCAAATGACAAGTGTCAGTTTTTCTCTCAGAGAAGCCAACCCACAAATGGGGCTGGGGGTGGCTATTTATAGCCGCGGAGCAACCCGAGGTGAACGGACATAAATGCCCATGCATGCAATTACTCTCATGCCCTCGGAAATGACCGTTGCTAGACCAGTTCTAGCCTCTCACCACGTAACACGTGGCACGGTCAAAGTATTATCTCTCCAGACTCCTCAACCGAAGTTAGTTACCTCAGTGTCCTGAAGAACAATGTCTCAGACACATGAGGACTCAGCTTCTACTACAGGAGATATCTCTCTCTTCAGGAGAACTGCAATCGAAGTCTCCAGACTCCTCAACCGAAGACAGATTCCTCAGTGTCCTGAAGAACAACGTCTCAGACACCAGAGGAACTGAACTTCTACTGCAGGAGATTTCTTCAGGGTTTTTCTTCAGGATTCCTAATTGAGCACTTCCTCAGAACTTCGGAACTTGTTTTCTTCAACCCCTCCAATAGTGCGGTGTTTTCCTATGACTCAAGAAGTATAAAAGGTCTTAGCGAAGACTACGCTTCAACTTCGTCTTCAGCGCGAACGTCCTCAGGATCGTCCTCAGCTTCAGCTTCAACCGAATGCTTCAGGATCCTGATTCCTCAGGATTTCGCGCAACTTCATTCTTCAGGAACCGCACCGATTTCTCCAATGTTTCTCAACATTTTGGGGGGTCAACATTGGTGGTTAAACACCTCATCCGGGACTGTTCTCCTGTGTATACTCACAAACACATCAGTCCCTTAACCGTTTTGTCATCAAACTCCAAAACCTCAAGGGGAGGGCACTTGATGCACTTACACTTCATACGCCCTAGCTCATCGCCATGGGGTTGCCCCGTTCTGTTCGTAACGAAGAAAGATGGAACAGAAAGGATGTGCGTAGACTATCGCCCGCTAAATCTAGCAACGATAAAGAGCAAGTACCCACTTCCCAGGATCAATGATCTTTATGATCAACTTGCTGGATCCTCTGTCTTCTCCAAGATGGATTTGAGATTAGGTTATCATCAAATCAAAATCCGAAACGAGGACATTCCCAAAACGGCTTTTACTACTCGTTATGGTCTTTACGAGTACACCGTCATGTCCTTTGGTTTAACCAATGCCCCCGCCACTTTCTCGCGCATGATGAATTCGATCTTCATGGAGTACTTAGATAAATTTGTTGTGGTTTATCTCGATGACATTCTCATCTACTCGAAGAACGAAGAAGAACATGCCGAACATCTAAGGCTGGTATTGATGAAACTTAGAGAGCATCGCATGTATGCTAAATTCTCCAAGTGGGAATATTGGCTACCAGAAGTGACCAACTTAGGCGACATGATTTCTGCAAAAGGCATTGCTGTGAATCCCGAGAGAGTTCAGGCCGTCCTTGACTGGACTCCACCTGAATCGGTTAAGCAAGTTAGGAGTTTTCTTGGCCTAGCCAACTATTGCCGTCGCTTCGTCGAGAAATTCTCTAAAGTTGCAAAGCCTCTAACTGAACTCCTCAAGAAAAATAAGAAATTCCAATGGACTCCTAAGTGCGAGGAAAGCTTTCAAGAGCTAAAAAGAAGATTGACTTCTGCACCCATACTTGCGCCTCCAGACACCAAAAAGGATTTCGAGATCTTTTGTGACGCCTCACGGCAAGGGTGAGGATGCATACTTATGCAAGATAGACATGTGGTAGCTTATGCTTCACGCCAGTTGCGTCCACATGAAGAGAACTATCCTACCCATGATCTTGATATCGCTGCTGTAGTTCATGACCTAACCACTTGGCGACATTACCTCCTTGGTAATCGTTGTGAGATCTATTCCGACCACCAAAGCCTCAAATACATATTCACCCAGCCAGATCTTAATCTCAGGCAAAGACGCTGGATTGAGTTGAGAAAATATTACGACGTAGGAATTTCTTACACCCCAGGCAAAGCCAATGTCATGGCTGATGCACTAAGTCATAAGTCGTATTGTAACAACCTCATGTTACAACAGTATCAACCACTTCTTCATGAGGAATTTCGCAAGCTCAATCTTGAGATTGTTCCTCATGGCTATCTTTCTACCTTGGTGGCGAAGCCAACTCTTGAGGATCAAATCATAGTTGCCCAAAGGCGTGCACGAGGTGTTCGCCGGATCAAGGAGAACATTGCTATCGGAGTTGCTAAATGTTTCTCCACATATAGTAAAGGAACGGTATTATTTGGAAATCGTTTGGTACTACCTAAGAATAGGGAACTAAGGAAACTCATCCTCAAGGAAGCCCATGACACACCCCTCTTGATTCATCCCGGTAGCACAAAAATGTACCGAGATCTACGCCAGAGATTTTGGTGGACTAGGATGAAGAGAGACACTGCTCGATTTGTTGCCGAATGTGATGTTTGTCGTCGCATTAAGGCAGAACATCAAAGACATGCTGGTACACTTCAACCTTTGCCTATTCCAGAGTGGAAATGGGACAAAGTCGGTATGGACTTCATCACCGGCTTTCCAAAAACCCAGAAAGGAAACGATGCCATGTTCGTTGTCATAGATAGGCTTTCCAAAGTTGCTCACTTCCTTCCTGTCCGCGTGTCTATAACTGCTAGCCAGTTAGCGGACTTGTACGTCTCTAGAATTGTATCCCTTCACGGTGTTCCTTTGGAAATCAATTTTGATCGTGGTAGCCTTTTCACTTCTAGATTTTGGGGAAGCTTCCAGAATGCTATGGGAACTCATCTCTCCTTTAGTACAGCTTTCCATCCTCAGTCTAGTGGTCAAGTCGAAAGGGTTAACCAAATTCTCGAGGACATGCTCAGAGCTTGTGTTATCTCATTCGGAAAGAATTGGGAGAAGTCTCTTCCATTCGCCGAATTTGCTTATAACAATAGTTTCCAATCTAGTCTGAACATGGCTCCTTTTGAACTCCTATATGGACGACGATGTCGAACACCACTAAACTGGTCAGAAACCGGTGAAAGACAATTCTTTGGACCGGACATGATCAAGGAAGCAGAAGAGCAAGTTCGCATTGTTCGTTATCAATTGAAAGCAGCCCAGTCTCGTCAGAAAAGCTACTATGATCGTCATCATAGGCAAGAGAGCTACAATCTGGATGAGAAGGCTTACCTTCGGGTTACTCCTATGAAGGGAACCCAACGATTCGGTATCAAAGGCAAGCTGGCCCCACGTTACATCGGACCTTTCCGCATTCTTTCTAAATGTGGAGAACTTGCCTACCAACTTGAACTACCCATGCACCTTTCCCGAGTACATGATGTATTCCATGTGTCACAACTCAGGCGTTGCTTCAAGGACCCCATCCGCGAAGTCGACCATGAAACGCTTGATCTCTAAGATGACCTTTCTTATCGAGAGTACCCCGTTCGTATTCTTGATTCCACAGAGCGTGTCACTCGTCGTCAGAAGATTAAGTTTCTGAAAGTGCAATGGTCACACCACTCTGAGAGAGAAGCTACGTGGGAAAGAGAAGACCGTCTCCGTGCCGAGTATCCCTCCTTCCTTCCGCAGACTCAATTGGGAGAAGGAACAACCCCCAGAAGATAAGACCGTCTCCGTGCTGATTGGGGGCGAGTTGTCACAACCCCGAGTTAGGTATGTGCTAGGAGTAGCAAGTCACTTTGCATCATGCTAATAATTTCAAAAGAAATCATTTGAAATCAAATTCAAACTCAATTGGGAGAAGGAACAACCCCCAGATGAATTAATTCAAAAGGCCAGAAATAAATCTTCTCCAAAAATTCATGTTTGATTTTTGAAAAGTCTTATAAATGAGTGTGATCACATATCAAGTGATGTGGGACCAACCCCATGCTCATGGATTTTTCAAATATTCAAATAGGACCTTGGATTAATTCAAAAACCCCTATTGGATTAAAAATTCAAATAATTTGAATTTTAAAAAGTGCCAAACTTTGCAAATGGCTAATATATATTATTATGAGGCCATATAAAAAGTTTAAGCATTTTATAAATTGGTTTGCTATTTAATTAGCAGAGCCAAAAACAAATGTCAGAAGAAAACAAAAAGAAAAAGGAAAACGGAAAGTGGCCCACTTACCTGGGCCTCCCCAGCCCAACTCACCGCATCGCAGCCCAAGCCCGCAGCCTCCCCTTGTCGTCTTCCCCGGCGCGGCAAGCAGCTCACTGGAGCGCATGCCGATACCGGCGGCAGCAGCCTGCCTGCCTGGAGGCCTCCCAGGCGTCCTTATCGCGCCAGAGAGAAGCCGTGGACAACCGCTTCTCTTTCCCCCTCTCCAGCGCCATCCTTTCTTCCTCCCTCGCTCGATTTCGCCTTGGACAGAAAGTTCGCCGGAGCGCGCAGCCATGGAATCCGCGGCCACCGTGCCCTAGAGCTCTAACCAGCAAGTCCACCGTGTTCATCGCCCTCGACTTCGTCTTCACGCAGAAGCTGGATCCCTAATTCCTCCCCGAGCCAGCGCCATCGTCTTCAACCTCTCGTTGGACCCGTGAGCTCGCCGCCGTTGAAGCCTCCCCGAGCAAGCCGTCGCTTCCGTTCGACTCAGGGTGAGCGCGGGATCAAAACCCCTAACCTTTCCCCCTCGATTTCGTCCTCTAGCCGGATCTGCCATGGGAGCCGTAGCTCAACGCCGCCGTGGTGCTCGTCGGCGAGCACCCGTGAAGCAATCAATCTCGGGGCCATGTCCTTCACCTCCGCCGTGCTCCACTGCGTCGATCTAGCCTAACCCCGCTTCAAATGGAGCCCTGCATCAAGTTTTGTCTCGCAGCCGTGGCTCCGCCGCCGCAAAGCTCGTCGCCGTCAAGCCTCCCGAGCACCCTAGCCACCCCAACTTGGCCCAATCGATGCGCGACGCCAAGACCTACATCTCAGTGGTCGCAGCGCATCGTTTGGTGCCCGGAAACGCCGTCCCCGTGGACGCCGCCGCGTCTGGACGTCGCCGGCGACTAGCCGCCGGCGAGGCTGATGTGTCCGGCGAGTTTAAGTGCTACCCCCCCCTCAGAGGCACTTACACGTGGGCCCTAGCCCCTAATTAACCCACTTTTAATTAAAACAAATTGGGAGTTAACACTGAGAGGCTGACAGCCCTGGCCCACAGATCAGTTTGACCAGAGTCAAACCCTGACCCCAGCATGACATCACAGTGACGCAGTAAATGTTTATTTGAATTAAAACTATTCCAGAAATTCCAGAAAATGGTTTAAACTTTGGAAATTCATAGAAAATTCATTTTAACTCCAAATTTAACATATAATATATGAAAAATGATCAGGAGAAAATAATCTATCCAAATATACAATTTTCAACTATGTTTGAGTTGAATTTAAAATGGGACCAGTAGCATTTGCTATTTGGTTTAATTGGAATTTAATCAAATTAAACTCAAATGCTTTTGCAATTTGAACCTTAGCAACATGCCACATTTCACTTGAACATCAGAGGCATATCATACACATTTCAAGATGAATTACATTGATCAAAGAATAACATTTGTAACTTGGCTAAATTGAATTCAAATTGGAGTTTGAATTTTCAATTCATTTGCAATATACTCCATTTAAATGGAATTGCCTCACACATCAGAAGCATGCAAACCAAGTTTCAACCTTCAACCATGTGCTTGTGCATTGTATTTACTTTGCTACCTTGTTTGTTGTTTGTCGAGTAGAAGTTGAACCGGAACAGGAGGCAGCCCCCTTCGTTGAAGATCCCGAGACTGAACCTCGTCAGCAAGGCAAGCAAACCCCCATTGATCATGTTGATAAAATCTCAGTTCCCTCTCATGTCTCGCTTATGCATTGTATAGGATGATTACCATACTACGTTTCTACCGCATAGATGAACCCATTCCTTTGCACGACCTATCATTTGTCACAGTAGTAAGCAAACCACAATCCTAGCAAATGAAGGAGTTGATTGATATCATGTGACCCCTGCCACTGTTACTGCTTATTGCATGCTGATGCCCCACAGGCGTAAGGGATCGAGATAGTCTTCGCGGGTAAGTTAACCCAATTTATTGATTCGACACACGGGGAGCCAAAGAGTATTTATAAGATTTGACAGTTGAGTTGTCAATTCAACCGCATCAGAAATATACTTGCTTGCAACAAAAGATAAGTGGTAATGGTAATAGGATAATGATAGTGGCAACAGCAAAAGTAACAGAAAAAGTAACAGCAAAAGTAACAACTAATGACCAGCAGGATTGAAAACACTGTAGGCTAGGGAGATGGATGGTTGGGCGCTGCATGGATGAGAGTGAACATGTAATAAATTCTAACACGGGGCAAGGCACACAGAAAAGCAATGATCATCTAGGCAAATATCAAACATTAGGCATGTAACCCGCAGGTAGTTGTGCGTGCTTGCAATAAGAACTTGCACAACATCTTTAGTCCTACCATCCCGCTACGAACGGGGCCAAAGGGAACTTATGGAGATTAAGGTGCTCCTGTCAAAAAGCACCGGAACAAAGCAACAAACTCAATGGATACATGGAATCCTCAAATTATGGACCATCCCCTTTGGTGTCCCAAGCTGTCACCTTTGGGATCGCCGGTTCCAGTCCATAATAGGTGCATACAACTAATAGATATGATCTAGAACACAAATATATTCATGAAAATACATAGGGTTCAGATCTGAAAACATGGCACTCGGGCCCAAAGTGACAAGCATTAAGAGCAACAAGTTGAAGCAAAGAAGATAAACGCCAATCTAGATGATAGGCAACATGCCCCCAACAATCTGACGAACTATTACATGATCAAACTCATCCAATCCCTACCATCCCCTTTGCCTACAGCAGGGAATTACTCACACATGTGAAGAGAAGTCATGGAGGATGGATGGAGTGGTGATGGTGATGACGATGGGGACGATCTCCCCTCTCCGGAGGCCAAATCAGCCTCCAGATTAGCCCTCCCGAAGAAGAACAGAGGGTGGCGGCAGCTCCGCGACGGAAACTGGGAAAACGACTTCTGTTCTGGGGTTTTCCTGTCACGGGGATAAATAGGAGTCTCGGTAAGGCACCAGAGGAGGGGGGAGGCGCCTAGGCGGCCAGAGGGCGCGGCCCCACCCCTGGCCGCGCCAGGGGGGCGCCTGGGGCCCCCAGGACTCCCTTCTGGTCCCACTTCTGGCTTCTGGCTCCTTCGGGTGCGTAGATTTTCTGGTATTTTTCTGGGAATTTTCCGGGACGTCTCAAAATCCATTTTCCTGCACACAATAAAACCATACAGGCAGCTCTGCTGAAAACAGCGTTAGTCCGGGTTAGTTTCGTCCAAATCATGCAATAATGAGGGCAAAACAAAAGAAAAAGTGTTTGGAAAAGTAGATACGTTTGAGACGTATCAACTCCCCCAAGCTTAGCATATTGCTTGTCCTCAAGAAATTCAGTTCAACGAACTGAATGCGACAAAGAAAACTTTGACAAACTCTTTTGCTTCATTAGATGTATATAAGCATGTACTAAGAAAAGAGTTTAGCAAGTATTGAAACAATGCTATAAGGACAATGCACGAAGCAATTCTTCTTTCATGTGATCAGTCACAAACAACTAAAAGTAAATAATATACTGCTGAAAATCAAAATAGGATCATAATGCACATAACTTGAACATACTTGAGTTGCATTTCGCTAGCCTCCATGAGTGAAGCAAAACATAAATGTAGAAACTCCTTCGGAGTTTTAAAGGTGACTAGAACTCAGTATTTCAGACTAGTAATAACACAAGCATGCAGAAGACAATGTAATACTTTGGGACAATGCATGTTACTCTAAGAATGACAATTATGCTCTCATAGTTGGTGCTTTGAAGAAAGAATGGGAGACTCTCGAACCGTGGCTTTTGGTGGCAAGGTTGAAAACCCGTGAAAGGAAGCAAAGACTAAACATGTGCCAGAGCTCTTGGTTTTGAAAACAAAGATAAAACATTTTTGTGAAATGCAACTTTCCAGTCAACGGTGAACGGTAAAGGTCTCTCAATATCTCCCATGCCAACCATATATAAAGCCTTTTGCTTACACATATTCCCTTATCCATAAATCCTTTGATGGTCTACGGAACCTTTTATTTTGCCTCAAGGATGGAAGGAGGGTATCATTCCATCTATCATAAGCAGCATTTGGTCCATTTCACTCCATCATCAAGTATGGGGGAAGTGTAACTCTCATATTTTTTTTGTGTTTGACTAGTTAAAACTTCCGTCAAAATATTTTTGGCATGCAAGATACTGATTTCCCCTCACCGCACCATGAGCTTGTACGGTTACAAAAGGGAAACTTTTGAAAATTTTCGAGATGGCACAAGAAAGTATAATTTAGGAGTGTCCGGTAAATACCACATATAGGTAGGTATGGTGGACTCAAATGGAACAACTGGGTTTGAAAAGGAGTTTGGAAGCACATGCAGAATTCCGCTTAGTGCGAGCGAAGGCTAGCAAAAGACTGGGAAGCGACCAACTAGAGAGCAATAAATGTCATAATCATGCAGAGCGACAAAGCAACATTGACTCGGGCATGAAAGTGATATAACTATTCTGACACAAAAAGATCATCAAGGAAAAATAGACTTTTTTAGTCATAAGCATGTGTGAACATTTGCCAAGTCAATCCAAAAATTCTCCGAAGGGAAATACCACTTCAGTATGCCAAACCATGAACAATGCAATGCATGTAAATCATTTCAACAACACATTATGTACTCTAGCTATTTGAGACTAGCCACAAGGAAAGCATGAACACTTGGAAAGCATTGTAAACATAGCACTAAGTCGCTACAAGCTGGTCTCTAGATCATAAGTACAGGCATATGTACAGAAGTAGAAACAAGAAGAGTTCATACCGGTTTTCCTTGTTGCTTCCCTTCCGTCGATCTTCTTCATTACTGCCTTGTCGCTTGCACGATCGAACGTGGGAAATATAATCAAATGTCATCACGGACTCGAGCTGAACTCTGAAAACAAAGCAAACTAAAGAAAGAAAGGAAATATTTTTGGGTTTTTTTAAGGTTAAAAGAGAGAAAAAGAAAAGAGAAAATATTTTTGTTGTTTTGCAAAGAAAGAAGGAAAGAAAAACGGGCAAAAGCTTCGAAAAGATCAAAGCGAACAACAAAAAAGATAAATAAAACGGATAATACAATGGAAAAGTGAGAAGGGCACGTACTCCCCCAAGCTTAGGCTTTTGGCCCAAGTTGGTAGTAGCTAATGTCCCCAAGATCCTCCTGCTCCAGGGCAATACTGGTGAGTCCATGGGTCGTATGAGGCTTCCGGCATGTACACCGAAGTCCTCGGATCCTACCACGAAGAAGGATCCGCGCTCCAAGCAGAGGAAGACCCTTCACCCAACTGGGTGACAGTCTCCCCCTGGAAAGGTGGGAACTCACCATGCTCCTCCTCGTCGGGCACAACCCCCTCCATGGGGTTATGAAACTGATGCTGGACCACGAACTCATCGAACTGGGTAACATCAAAAGACCATCTGTTCCTGCGAGAAAAATTGAACAAAAGAGGTGCAGGTAGACGGATCTTGCGTTCCGTGGTAGCTCCGAAACGCAAGATATAATCAAGGTTACCAAACTCGGAAGTCATGGTAACAAACTTATGCCTTTTCATAGCAGTAAGATCAAAACTTAAATAAGTAAAAGGCTTATCATCGGGGTGTGGGGTGCCATTAAGAGACTCTAGGATAAGTGTGGCGTAAACGCCACCAAATAAATCTCCCTTGTTACCGTTCATAGCGAGGCGTCGAGCAATTAAGGCACCCACATTATAATCAAACCTCCCCGAAAGGGCGGTTGCCAGGATAGCAATATCCGGCGCAGATATGTTGCTCGTATTCTCACGAGCTAGCACCCCTCTAGCAACAAAATACGCAAAATACCTGATGTGTGGGAATAATATGTTGGAGATCTTTGACCGATGAATATCCCTTGTATCCATGCTACAGAGAGAGTTGAAGACGGTTCTCAGCTCGGAGGGCTAAGAGCTCATCTTCGCCGTTAGTCCAACATTCGGTACACCTATTATTTCAGAAAACTTTTCCAAAGGCATGGTCAAAAGATCATTGTAAATTTTAAACTCAACAGAACCAGCATCAAGGTTATATCTAAAACTGTTAATGAAACAGGAGGTGAGTTTTTGATACTGGGCAACACGGCACGTTGCGAGCCGCGTCAGACCTGCATTAGCACAAAGGTTATAGAACTCCTCCTTAATTCCTGTAGCTTCAAGGAATTCATCGCACGGGAAAGTCATAGCACGTGCTGGATTTGTGTCCCCAAACAACTCTAAGGGCACATGATCTTCGTTGTAGCTCACCCTAGCAGTCGAGGGTGAAGCTGCAGCTCTTGTAACTCGATCGGAGCGCTCGGGCCTTTTCTTCCCAAGCCACCCCTTTGCTCTTCCTAGCAAACTCATTTCTGAAATTTTTGACAAATTACAAAAACAAGGATTTAAACAAAGTGAGTTAAGGCAAACTACCCAACTCACTTACCTAAGGCATAAACTTGCATCAAAACTTGGAAAATAAAATTCTACACATGCATGCAAGCTCATATAAACAGCACCAAGGGCTACTAAATACTCACAAATGAGGCCACCAATCAAAAATCTAATTGGAGGAGTTGAGGAGTTACATACCAGGGAGTATTTGTTCAAAATTTCAGCTCGAATGGTGGGCTGTAGAGAGAGATCGAAAATCGCCTCCAAGGACAGCAAGAACGCAAGAACTGGAGCAGAACTCGTGTTTTTGGAGAGAGATGAAGGAGGAGGAAGAAGACATACCTAGAAGTGGGGCCTATGGGCCCCAGGCGCCCTATGGGCGTGGCCAGGGGGCAGGCCGCGCCAGCTGGCCGTCTGGGCCACTAGTGGCCCCCCTGGTCAGCCCCAGGTGCTTCTGGGTCACTCCCGGCATGGAAATTTTTATTTTTATTTTTCTGGATTTTTTCTGAAAACTTCACTGTTGAAAATTTCTCGGAGTTCAAAAAGCTGCAAAACTTTCTGAAAACTTAAAGCAGTGATTAGTATTGTGAAGCTTCAAAAACACAAAAACTTGGTACAGCAAAGAGAATGAAAGCTAAAGCAAATGAAAACATAACAAGCTTAACTTTTTACCTATATAAAACAAGCTCACTAGTAAGGTTGATCAAGTCTTACCAACGAACCGGCGATACATAGAACAAGAAGTCTCACCTCTTATGAAGTGGTCATTGCACCTTTACTTTAATGGACATTGTCCCCACCATAATGGTTTTGTATTTGTGGTGCACATGTAGTGGACAGTCCCATTATCCAATCTTCACGGTCTCAATATTCTCTATAGAGTTAAGGCCATGCCTCTTGTCGATCTTCTTTGGAAAATACACCGTGTGTTCTTTATCATCAACGTTGAAAGTGACCTTTCCTTTATTACAATCAATAATAGCACCTTCGGTGTTAAGAAAAGGTCTACCAAGAATAATGGACATGCTCCCATCCTCGGGAATGTCAAGCACAACAAAATCTGTAGGGATCAAACAGTTAGCAACTTCAACGGGAACATCCTCACAAATACCAATGGGGACAGTTGTTGACTTGTCAGCCATCTGAAGAGAGATATCTGTAGGGATTAGTTTCTCTAAACAAAGCCTCTTGTAGAGAGAGAAAGGCATAACACTCACTCCTGCACCAAGATCACATAAAGCAGTTCTGACGTAATTATTCTTTATGGAGCAAGGAATGGTGGGTATACCTGGATCACCGATTCTTAGGAATCTTGCCACTGAAAGAGAGTTAGCAAGCATAGTAGATATTGCCTCATTAGGAACTTTTCTTTTATTAGTAACAATATCTTTCATATATTTCGAATAGGGAGGTAACTTAATAGCATCAGTCAAAGGAATTTGAAGAAAAAGAGGTTTCATCCATTCACAAAATTTATTATAATGCTCTTCTTCTTTAGATTTGAGGGACTTACTTGGAAAGGGCATGGGTTTCTGTATCCATGGTTCTCTTTCCTTACCATGTCTTCTTGCGATGAAGTCTTCTCTAGAGTACCTCTTGCATTTATCGGGTGCTTCTTCTTCTCTTACCTTGGGAGAATCATCCTTCTCCGCGTCCTTTCCTTGAGGCTCGGCACCGTCTTCTGTTTCAGCATCAGAGGTAGATATGCTGTTAGGATCAACAGCTGGCTTTTCACTTGTGATAGGATCATCGGGATTGTCAGCCTCCTTGTGTTTCTTCTTCTTCTTTTTCTTCGGAGAGCTAACAGTCTCGTCTTCTTCTTGTACTTGAGAATCTTGATCGATCCTCTTTGGATTCCCCTTAGGATAGAGTGGGTCCTGGGTGTGTGTTCCACCCCTAGTTTTGATGCCATAAGCTTGTATGTCCTGTTTTGCATTATTAGCAAGCAAAACTTTTTGCACATTAGAAATTTGTTCAAGCTGAGTTTGAACCATATGAAAATGATTAACAAGACATTTAACATCATTAACTGTTCTTTCTAGAACATCACACAAACTTTTGATAGCAAGAGAATTATCATGCAACTGACTTTGTAACTTCCTATTAAAATGGTCTTGCTTAACAATAAAATTATCAAGCTCATCTAAGCATTGATCAGGAGGCTTACCTTTAGGGATGTCACTTTCAGTAAAGTCTAATAGAGAGTGTACCTCTACCAAGGGAGGGTGAGTAGTAGGCTCACACAACTTCTCGATAGGCGGTAAATTCTTCACGTCTTCAGCTTTAATACCTTTCTCCTTAATAGACTTCTTCGCTTCTTGCATATCTTCGGGGTTCAGAATGAGCATGCCCCTCTTTTTAGGTGGTAGAAGTGGTTCAGGAATGTACCAATCTTCATATTTCTTGGCAATTTTGCACATTAATTCTTCTGCATCGTCCGGTGTTCTTTCCCTGAAAACACAACTAGGACAACTATCCAGATAGGATCTGGATTCATCGGTTAAACCAGCGTAAAATATGTCACGCAGTTCATTCTTGGGGATTCCATGTCCCGGCATAACCTTAAGTAAATCACAAAATCTCCCCCAAGCTTTAGGGAGGTGCTCATCCTGCAGTTGTTTAAAGTTATAGATTCTTTGCAAAGCAGCATGTTGCAGATGAGCTGGGAAATATTTATCAACAAAGAATTGGACCAAGTCTTGAGGACTCTTAATGGAACCATAGGGTAGTGCATCATACCATGATTTAGAGTCTTCCTTCAAAGAAAAAGGAAAAAGCTTTGCCACATAGAAGTTTCGTATCTTCTCATCGGTAGTGAATAGGTTACCTAGCTCAGCGAGTTTGGTCAAGTGTGCTATAGCATCATCATTTTCTCTGCCATCAAAGGGGTCAGCCTCGACTGTAGATAAAAGTGAAAGATCAACAGAGAAATCATAATCAGGATCAGTGATGCATATAGGATACGTGGCAAATTGAGGATTAGGAATAGCTTTGTTCTTCATGGAATGCTTTTTGAGCAGCTCCTTAACAACACCAGGGTCAGAGTCGACACACTCTATGAGTTCCCTGCAAAAATCATCATCAAGAGTAACATAATCATCATCAAGGATTTTCTCCTTGAGTTCATCTAAGCACGGGTAACCAAAAGTTTTGCAGGTAGGAATATAGGTAGCAGGGGTCTCGGTCTTGGATTCTGCTGCAGCGTTAGCAGTCTGAGTTTCAATATAGCGACCAAGAAAAGTAGCATCATCAAGAGTAGTGGAAGCATCATCAAAAGTATAGGACATAGTGACAGACTCAATAGTAGCATCATGTAGTGGTGGTGAAGTAAACTTACTCATAACAGAAGGTGAATCAAGTGTAGCACTAGTGTTCAGAACAGTACCTTTTCTTGTACGGGATGGTAAGATCGGAACCTTGGGGTCTCCTTTCTTACCCATAGCGGATGATGTGCAGCAGGAAGGATACTTCAAGTAGACTTGTAAATATTGCTATGCTCCCCGGCAACGGTGCTAGAAAATGCTGCTGGATGCCCCATAGGCGTAAGGGATCGAGATAGTCTTCGCGGGTAACTTAACCCAATTTATTGATTCGACACACGGGGAGCCAAAGAGTATTTATAAGCTTTGACAGTTGAGTTGTCAATTCAACCGCACCTGAAATATACTTGCTTGCAACAAAAGATAAGTGGTAATGGTAATAGGATAATGATAGTGGCAACAGCAAAAGTAACAGAAAAAGTAACAGCAAAAGTAACAACTAATGACCAGCAGGATTGAAAACACTGTAGGCTAGGGAGATGGATGGTTGGGCGCTGCATGGATGAGAGTGAACATGTAATAAATTCTAACACGGGGCAAGGCACACAGAAAAGCAATGATCATCTAGGAAAATATCAAACATTAGGCATGTATCCCGCAGGTAGTTGTGCGTGCTTGCAATAAGAACTTGCACAACATCTTTAGTCCTACCATACCGCTACGAACGGGGCCACATGGAACTTATGGAGATTAAGGTGCTCCTGTCAAAGAGCACCGGAACAAAGCAACAAACTCAATGGATACATGGAATCCTCAAATTATGGACCATCCCCTTTGGTGTCCCAAGCTGTCACCTTTGGGATCGCCGGTTCCAGGCCATAATAGGTGCATACAACTCATAGATAGGATCTAGAACACAAATATATTCATGAAAATACATAGGGTTCAGATCTGAAAACATGGCACTCGGGCCCAAAGTGACAAGCATTAAGAGCAACAAGTTGAAGCAAAGAAGATAAACACCAATCTAGATGATAGGCAACATGCCCCCAACAATCTGACGAACTATTACATGATCAAACTCATCCAATCCCTACCATCCCCTTTGCCTACAGCAGGGAATTACTCACACATGTGAAGAGAAGTCATGGAGGATGGATGGAGTGGTGATGGTGATGACGATGGGGACGATCTCCCCTCTCCGGAGGCCAAATCAGCCTCCAGATTAGCCCTCCCGAAGAAGAACAGAGGGTGGCGGCAGCTCCGCGACGGAAACTGGGAAAACGACTTTTGTTCTGGGGTTTTCCTGTCACGGGGATAAATAGGAGTCTCGGTAGGGCACCAGAGGAGGGGGGAGGCGCCCAGGCGGCCAGAGGGCGCGGCCCCACCCCTGGCCGCGCCAGGGGGGCGCCTGGGGCCCCCAGGACTCCCTTCTGGTCCCACTTCTGGCTTCTGGCTCCTTCGGGTGCGTGGATTTTCTGGTATTTTTCTGGGAATTTTCCGGGACGTCTCAAAATCCATTTTCCTACACACAATAAAACCATACAGGCAGCTCTGCTGAAAACAACGTTAGTCCGGGTTAGTTTCGTCCAAATCATGCAAGAATGAGGGCAAAACAATAGCAAAAGTGTTTGGAAAAGTAGATACGTTTGAGACGTATCACATGCTTAGAGTGATACAATGTTGATACTGTTATGTGAGTCGGGATGGTAGTGATCATGTTGATGATGGTGGAAATCTGTTGGTGAATCTACCCTAATACAAGGTGAACGATGAGAGGCTGTGTAGGAGTACACAGTGGGTTGTCTCGTTGAACACCGCCCTAAGTCCGAGTTCTTGTGTGGTGATCCAAGATGAAGAGTACAACCACACATTGGGCTCACTGAACCCTCTCAACCTATTAACTCATCCCTTTCGATGTCCAGATGTCGCAATAGTTCGGAGTTCTGGTAGGTTTGTGGCCTGGCTGCTAAGTGAGAGAACGGCTCAACCGAGACCGGCTTATGCACCATGCACACATCATATGGGTCCACTTCGGTAAACCGGCAGGGTTCATGATAGTGGTAGCCAACCCAGGTAGGCGGCTTTCTTGGACTAGATCGACTATGAGGTAACAGTTGTGGTGAGAATCCTCGCCGACACTTCTTGAACGGTGTCGAGTACAAAGGCGGTAACTGATGATCATGTGTGTGTAGCGGTAGACCCCTACAGGGTTAACAAAACTATTCGAATAGCCGCGTCCGCGATTAAGGACTGCTTGGAAAGCTTAGCTTGATTATTAGACAACTTGAACCGGATACTTATAAAACTTACCAAGATAAGCGTGAGTGCTATGGCGTGCTTTCTCGTGGGAAAGTCGAGGAAGGCACCATAGTGGTGTAATTGATTGGAGATGTAGTGGACTCGTGTACGCTTCTTACCTCAAGTCTGGTACTCGTAGTTCAGGACTAGCCAAGTCAAAGATGGCACTTCTGCAATTGAACCCCACCTCCCTTTGCCTTGATACATGTGCATGAGTAGTATAGTTCCTACGTAAGTCTTGCTGAGTACGACTTTGTACTCACGTATGCTTATTCTATGTTTTAGATGAACCCACTGACCCCGAAGGTGGATTCTTCATCGAGCTCGATGACTGAAGACCAAGCTAGTGTAGTCCCAGTCAGGCGACTGGTTCCCTCGTGGAGGGCTTGTGTTTAAATAAGGCTTCTTAAGCCATTTGTTAAACTTTTCTGTACTCAGACCTACTTTGCTTCCGCTTGTTTGTTGTAATGTTTGTAGGGGAACGCGGCAGAAAACAAAAAAATTCCGCACTACGAACATCCCAGGACCACTATGGAGACTGCATACAAGGTTTTGATCTGATCGTTACCGACTCGTAGCGCAGCGGAAGTAGAGTCGATGTAGATCGTTGGTGCAGACCCCCGCAGCTAGGATTTACAACCTCCCAACCGCGAGGATGTTCTCCCTCGTCTGCTCCTCGGACAGCGCTCCGAGAGGCGGTCGGACAGTCCCTCGGACGATGTCACGGACAGCCCTTCGGGAGGACCCTCGAAACTTGAACGGTAACTCGGACAGCCCTTCGGGAGGACCCTCGAACAGTCCCTCGGGCAAAAGATCGAAACTACGACCTCTCTACGGGGTTGCACACATACGGTGTCATCTATCCGGCAGGGCTTCGCCGTCCAGAACTAGTTCCTGCCGGAACCCAGACAGCCTTTCGGCTCTACGAAACTATTTCGTGGGAGGGAGAGAAGAAAGCCAGATCATGCAATGGCACTTGTTGAGAGTTCAAGTGAGAACTTGGATCAGATTTGAGAGACCCCTCTCCACCCCTATTTATAGGGTGAGAGGCTATGGGGAAAAACCCAAAATGCCCTCCAAACTGCATCATTGCCTGCATCATCATGCAAGCTGCATCATCGCCTGCATCATCATGCAAGCTGCATCATCGCCTGCATCATCATGCAAGCTGCATCATCGCCTGCATCATCATGCAAGCTGCATCATCGCCTGCATCATCATGCAAGCTGCATCATCGCCTGCATCATCATGCAAGCTGCATCATCGCCTGCATCATCATGCAAGCTGCATCATCGCCTGCATCATCATGAATAGTGTATCCACTATTCATGAAGACATTTATCTGCGACCGTAAAATCCGAAACTTTTCTGTAGGTCTTAGAAAAATTCCAGTACCCACTAAAAGGATTTTGGACGCGTTCCGAAACAATTCCGGATTAGTGATTTTCATCTGCGAAAAGCAACCAAAGCGGTTCCGGCAGCTCCGGAACATTTCCGGTTTTTTCTCTCTGGAAAAATCCCAGAAGTTCCCAGAACAATTCTGGCACCCTCCAAGAATTTCCAGGCGTGTGCCGAAACCATTTTGACTTAATGATATATTCCGAAACAACTTTTCGGTTTTACCGAAATTATTCCGGTGTTCTCTTTCCGGAACTTTTCCGTTTTCTCCGAAACCTTTCCGGTGACTTTCTCTCAGACTCCCTGTCTAGTATTCAGCAGATAGATGACCCTTAAGCGTGTGACCCTATAGGTTCGGTGAAGTATAGACATGACCCGGAACACTTTCCGATCAATGATCAACATCGGAGCCGTGGACACCCATATTGACCCCTATACCCACACGAATAAATATTCGAGTGAACCTCCAGTTGCCGTGTGCTATTCCTGTTGCTTCGTGATATGTTACAAATACCCGAGGTGAGACTTATCGGCATCCCCGTGGATCAACACTTGTCCACTATGCCAGTTACCTCGTTACTAGTATTGTTCTCTTTTCTCGTTCCCGCGTTCCGGCATCCCTGTGATCAAATCACACTGTGTCTGGCCAGACGATGGTGGATACCGTAACACCGAGAGGGCCCGAAGAATATCTCTCCATCGACGGAGGAGCAAATCCCAATCTTGAGCTACCTAGTTCCTTGTCATACTTTTCCGTGAACCCGTAAGCCGCCGTAATAGCCACCCTTTTACAGATGACGTTTAACAAACCCCAAAGTTCACGAAGCAAGTACGAAGGAACTCGATACTCTCATGGTCTAAGGAATTATGCAAACGCTCAACTTTCTCTGTGTTATAATCCATTAACTGGTGACGAATGTATCTCATAGCATAACATCAATCTGGGTCGATTCAACACAAATGTTCTTCTAACATTGTGCCCTCAAAATTGCCGGCATAGTCATGCCCATGATCAGGAAAACAGAACCATCATGCAACACTTGAGCTAGTCTTAGAGGCGAGACTAGGAATATATATTTTTTATCCGTTTATTATTCCACACGTGCATATGAGTCTTCCTCCGAGCCTCGTGGTTATTGCAGACTCGAGAACCATAGCAGTTATAGCATGGAATATAAACATAATTAGGAACATGGGGATAAATAATAACATTTATTATTGCCTCTAGGGCATATCTCCTACAGACTCCCACTTGCACTAGAGTCAATAATCTAGTCAATGCTAATGCACTTTACACCTACGGCATACTGGTGTAAAATATGCTTCACATGTGGTATAGCCTGATGTCCAACGGATCTGACAACTTCAACTCCGTGTGTATCTTTGCATATCCTCGCGTTTTCACGCTTTCACAAAATTCATATTTTGTGTGGACTTGGCTTTGTATATATGCGAATCACTGGTCGAACCTTGATTCCTCAGACTGAGCTATGGAGCAACTATCTTCAATAGTGTTCCATTGACCAAAGCCATATTGGAACCATACTAAGTTCATGAATGAACTATATGATTCAACATTTTCTTTGTTGCTTCTAAAGCAGCAACATACATAGCCATTTGTTATAGAATTTCGCCACAGTAACCTGTTATGAACAATTCCAACTTACTGTGCCACCATATTGTGTATTACACACACAAAAACTTTAACTCAAATCGAAAATCGCATGGAGCATTGATGAAAACCGTATCGATGTAATTACTTACAACAAGTTCTTCATAATCTCTTCTTGCGAGAAAACATGTCATCAGTGCTACTTTAGTACTCAATGACATTTTTCACTGTTGTCCCACGATCAGTTCTTTGATCACTTTGGTATCTATACTCGCAACAACTTTGGAGTATTGGACATATCTGGTTGTTTTACATACCATGGAATACATGATTAATCCCAACACGAAGGTGTGTGGAATCTCCATTATGTAATTTGCTCATCAGTGTTTTGGGACACTGAGTCTTGCAAAAACTCTTTCCATGTGACTTTGGCAAGAATCACTCCTTGTCGTTTTTAACGCTAAACTGTTTTAGCACCTTGTCAATATGTATTTTGGCTTAGCCCTATTAGGCAATTATATCTCGTAGATAATTATGCCTAATATCAAGACAACTTAGCCCAAGCACTTCGTTGAAAAACTATTTTCAATGAAGTCTTAATTTGTGTCAAGAAATTTATATTATTTCCAATTAACAATGTGTTAGGCACACAAGGTTTTTAGAAATATTATTATGCTCCCACTTACTTTCTTGTAGCCACAAGCATCTTCGTTATCCATCGATGAAATCAAACTCTTTTGATTATTTCATCAAAAACGAAGATTCCAACTCCATTATGCTCTCTTTTGTCCATCGCAGGAACTCTGAAGTTTGCATACTTACTAGCATCCTCTGGACTGACAAAATACCTTGGACTGTATCTCCAAGGCAGTATTTCCATCTCATGGAAATCCTTTTGGCATCCATGTTTCATATCTCATGAATGAAATACGTATTAATTGCTAGTTTAACCCGAACCGACTTTAAGCATCGCTACGGAGAGACAATCTCGCCGTAGTTAATTCCTTGAAATTGTTATAAGCAACAAGTCGAGCTTTATGGATAAAACATTTTTATCCGTATCAGTTTATAGTTCCATTAATATTCGTTAGACTCTAAGTCTTCCGAATGGTCCATCAAGATACAATCTTGAATTACGTATATGGAAACTATCTCGGATTTGTATTGGCATTTAGCCAATTCCGGAGTCAGGGCCCATCATCGCTTCCTTGATTATCGTAGGTATGCTGTTGTCTAACAACAATATCTCGTTTGCGCACCTGAGAGGTTTGCACGAGTTTTGCCTACGTGGCTCAGTTGCAAGTTTGACCGAAGTCCATACATCTCATGTAGAGGCTTCCGTATCAGTTGCAGTAGGAAACTCTGGAATCACTTCCAAGGTTCCTTTCCTTTGATCTGATGACGAAGATACTGTTATCTCGTCGAGTTGCACTGTCCTCCCACTCACCTTTTTTCAAGAACCATTCTCTTTAAAAGCATACCGTTCTTTGTGGCAAAACCTTTTGCCTCGGTATAGTGGTGGAGGAATTCCCAATAATTTGGGATAACCTACAAAGTAGCACTTGTCTGATTTGGAATAGGTTTGTAAACAGTTTACACAATCCCCATATTCCAAATGTTAAGAAAAGATAAAACATGGTTGGGCGTACCATACCATGGCGTCATTTCAACAGACCTGATGGCGCTCCTTTAAGTGTAAAAGCCGTAGTCTCTAAAGCATTACATTAAAAGGGATAATGGCAAATTGATTTATGTCATCTTTGATCTTACCATGTCATAAATGGTTTGATTACATCTTCAAGGACATTCCACTTGCAGTGGTGTTCCGGGAGGTGCAAGTTATGAAAACTCTTTTCACAACTCATCAGACATTGGCTAAACTTGTAACTCAAAAATTCCTTTCTGCAATCAAATTGTAGAAACATAATTTTCTTGTCACAATAACTTTCACTTCATTTTTGAAAACCTTTCGAATGATTTCAAAAGATCCAGACTTACGTCTCATCAAGTAAATATCCATATATCTACTTGAGTCTTTTCTGAAGATAGATAAATCCACTACTAACAACATTTATCGGACTACACACATCAAATGTATGATCACCAATAAGTTTGTTGTTCGTTCCTCATGGCCTGTGAACGGTATTTCAGTCACTTAACTTTTCGGACGAAAGTTGCAAGTGTGAGATGATTCATAATCAAATGACTTCAAAATCCATCATTATGGAATTTCTCCATGCGGGTTTCTCCAATGTGACCAAATGCAGTGCCACACATATGTGGTATTCTTTTAGTCTTTCGACATTTAGCGTCATTGTTATGGATGTATCATATTACCATCAATATTCGTAACATACATCCCATCCCCAATGGAAGCATGGCCCTTTATGTTATTCATAATACTGAACAACAATTGTTCTTTTATGAACAACCTTCTTGCAACATACTTTATGCAATGGGCTAGAGTGTATAAAACTCTAAAACGAATTATGAAAATAAATACAGATGGTGATACACCGATGGAAAGTATAGTAACTTTTACTATGTTCCCAGCGCGTATCTAAAACTCATTACTAGCAAGTCTTTTAGGCCGTAGTGGTTCTTGCATCGAGTTGCAACAGAATGCAATCGAGCGGGTATTCCTGTGATCAACTTTTAATCATAATACCCAAGAATTATGGACTAACTGTTTAATCACAATCCCAAGAACTATTTATTTTTGACCAGCCTTCCATACATCAATAACTTTCATGACTTTTATACATGAGCTGGACATTCCAGTCTTCTTTCTTTTTGCCCTTATACTTTTAACAGTTTAACTTTCAATATATTTCTCCTACTCTCAGAAGAAGCACCCAACTTTAAGAGTGGCGTTAGCCCCGGACTTCCTAGGCGTGTGAGTCATACTAACACCCTTTGGACATTTCCTTTCTCTTTAAGTTGTTTGTTTTATTCACCTTCATCATATGACAGGCGTTCTTCTGGATCCCTCTCTTATCAGTCAAATGCCCAGTAAACACTGTACTAATACTTTGCAAACAGATATTGCTTTGGATATCTCATATCTTTTAGCCTTTGTCTGTATCTGAAAACAATTTTCAGTTCCATGAATATTACATAACTATCCCAAACTTGTGAAGTTCGGGTCTTATGGAAGCAAACGTATTGCACTTGACCACAATGGAATTCTAGCTTTTGGATCGAAGGACGAGAGTCACATCATCCATAGCATTAGCGGGAGGACACCGAAAGCATGCGATAGGACAAAATCCTTCTCGGCACTCTTGAGGACAATCCTCGCATTACGTTACCAACCGTAAAGTTTTAACCAGATATTTAACAGCTTATTCAATTTTAATAGGGAAGGTGGAAACGCGAGCCATTATTCTACAACTATTAGCAAATTATACTTAGACAGTGTTCATAATTAATTGCACTCAGAATTAAACAAGTTAATTCTAAAATGCGCTCCCACTCAAATCAATATCTCTCAAAATTGATTATGAGTGATTCAAGATCCAAATATCAATACAACGCCATAGAATCATCATCTCATGACGAGGATTTTGATTTGGTAGGCCAACTTGCCGATCACATCTCTATGTGACTCTTGTTCATCTTTCGATGCATGTGTTCCGAGCTCAGGACGATCCTGCCATGAACGTCAAGACAACCAAGTGATCTTGCTGCGAGGTCTGACCTCACCCGCCTTACATTTCTCCAATCGTTCGTACCCATGCATCCATGGCGCACCCCGAAAGGATAGATGCTGTGACGGTGCTACATTTGGGAGAACACTAACTACTTGATATTTTAAGTGAGAGATCACCCTAATAAAAAGCGACTACCGCGCAATCAAGAAGGGTGCAACTTAAGGGATAAACATCTCAGGTAATTTATAATTGCATGATATGGTATAGCCCCTTCTGACGGAGAAGTCAAGTATTTCTTCATCTTTGGCATTTGCGTCGGAGTTCACCTTCGCGAAGTTTGCCACCACCTTGTCGATGCACCAAATAATATTGCTATCTCTATAGCTAATAAAATAAGTGCATTACATAAGGTTGACTCGCAGGTCATTAAAGTGACAATCATATGGCTCCAGCCATCATGCCAAATCATGACACGCAGGTCATGTTAATAAATTTACATTATATAGTCATCTCATACATAATCAAATTAATATGAGCTTTGCTATACCACATCACATGCACATCCTGCAAAACCAAGTTAGATGCCTCTAATCGGTTTATGCAAAATTTTATTTTACGTGGCTTCTAAGGTTTTGACTTAAACCGCAGCTACCAACGTTTATCATCAAGCATGATTATTCAAGTCGCTAGATTAACTTTGCGGGGTGTATGAAACACGAGATAATAAAATCTCGAGCCCCATACTGAACTTCGTCATACGCGTGATCCCCGTGCAGATCATATCTGCATTGCCCTTTAGTCTGCAGAATTTCTTCTTTCTCTAACTATGGTGGAATTCAACGAACTGTTAGCACTTCTTTGATCAATCAGGATCGCAGATTGCCAGAACTTTGAAACTCCACCATACTGTTATTGAGATCAGAAATACACAAATTCCAGGGAAGCAACAAGAACATCGGGTAACAGATTTCATCTGCCACCCGCATAAATAATTTTCAGCAATAGATCTGATCTACTCTAAAATTATATTATGCAATACCCATACATCTCTATGTATTCTAGATCGCAACATGCATCTACGCATAGCACGGCTCTGATGCCACTGTAGGGGAACGCGGCAGAAAACAAAAAAAATTCCGCACTACGAACATCCCAGGACCACTATGGAGACTGCATACAAGGTTTTGATCTGATCGTTACCGACTCGTAGCGCAGCGGAAGTAGAGTCGATGTAGATCGTTGGTGCAGACCCCCGCAGCTAGGATTTACAACCTCCCAACCGCGAGGATGTTCTCCCTCGTCTGCTCCTCGGACAGCGCTCCGAGAGGCGGTCGGACAGTCCCTCGGACGATGTCACGGACAGCCCTTCGGGAGGACCCTCGAAACTTGAACGGTAACTCGGACAGCCCTTCGGGAGGACCCTCGAACAGTCCCTCGGGCAAAAGATCGAAACTACGACCTCTCTACGGGGTTGCACACATACGGTGTCATCTATCCGGCAGGGCTTCGCCGTCCAGAACTAGTTCCTGCCGGAACCCAGACAGCCTTTCGGCTCTACGAAACTATTTCGTGGGAGGGAGAGAAGAAAGCCAGATCATGCAATGGCACTTGTTGAGAGTTCAAGTGAGAACTTGGATCAGATTTGAGAGACCCCTCTCCACCCCTATTTATAGGGTGAGAGGCTATGGGGAAAAACCCAAAATGCCCTCCAAACTGCATCATTGCCTGCATCATCATGCAAGCTGCATCATCGCCTGCATCATCATGCAAGCTGCATCATCGCCTGCATCATCATGCAAGCTGCATCATCGCCTGCATCATCATGCAAGCTGCATCATCGCCTGCATCATCATGCAAGCTGCATCATCGCCTGCATCATCATGCAAGCTGCATCATCGCCTGCATCATCATGCAAGCTGCATCATCGCCTGCATCATCATGAATAGTGTATCCACTATTCATGAAGACATTTATCTGCGACCGTAAAATCCGAAACTTTTCTGTAGGTCTTAGAAAAATTCCAGTACCCACTAAAAGGATTTTGGACGCGTTCCGAAACAATTCCGGATTAGTGATTTTCATCTGCGAAAAGCAACCAAAGCGGTTCCGGCAGCTCCGGAACATTTCCGGTTTTTTCTCTCTGGAAAAATCCCAGAAGTTCCCAGAACAATTCTGGCACCCTCCAAGAATTTCCAGGCGTGTGCCGAAACCATTTTGACTTAATGATATATTCCGAAACAACTTTTCGGTTTTACCGAAATTATTCCGGTGTTCTCTTTCCGGAACTTTTCCGTTTTCTCCGAAACCTTTCCGGTGACTTTCTCTCAGACTCCCTGTCTAGTATTCAGCAGATAGATGACCCTTAAGCGTGTGACCCTATAGGTTCGGTGAAGTATAGACATGACCCGGAACACTTTCCGATCAATGATCAACATCGGAGCCGTGGACACCCATATTGACCCCTATACCCACACGAATAAATATTCGAGTGAACCTCCAGTTGCCGTGTGCTATTCCTGTTGCTTCGTGATATGTTACAAATACCCGAGGTGAGACTTATCGGCATCCCCGTGGATCAACACTTGTCCACTATGCCAGTTACCTCGTTACTAGTATTGTTCTCTTTTCTCGTTCCCGCGTTCCGGCATCCCTGTGATCAAATCACACTGTGTCTGGCCAGACGATGGTGGATACCGTAACACCGAGAGGGCCCGAAGAATATCTCTCCATCGACGGAGGAGCAAATCCCAATCTTGAGCTACCTAGTTCCTTGTCATACTTTTCCGTGAACCCGTAAGCCGCCGTAATAGCCACCCTTTTACAGATGACGTTTAACAAACCCCAAAGTTCACGAAGCAAGTACGAAGGAACTCGATACTCTCATGGTCTAAGGAATTATGCAAACGCTCAACTTTCTCTGTGTTATAATCCATTAACTGGTGACGAATGTATCTCATAGCATAACATCAATCTGGGTCGATTCAACACAAATGTTCTTCTAACATTGTGCCCTCAAAATTGCCGGCATAGTCATGCCCATGATCAGGAAAACAGAACCATCATGCAACACTTGAGCTAGTCTTAGAGGCGAGACTAGGAATATATATTTTTTATCCGTTTATTATTCCACACGTGCATATGAGTCTTCCTCCGAGCCTCGTGGTTATTGCAGACTCGAGAACCATAGCAGTTATAGCATGGAATATAAACATAATTAGGAACATGGGGATAAATAATAACATTTATTATTGCCTCTAGGGCATATCTCCTACAATGTTGGATCACATGCTTGTGATCTCTGTGTGCACTCTGTGAGAGTTATTAATAAAATGTATACTTTGTAGAGAATTGCAATGATACCTGTTGTTCATACAAGGCATGTGTGTTGCGTGTATGTTTATAACATGCATGTCTTTGTTTGGGTTTTTGAGACCTTAGTTGTTATGTGGCTGGAGGTCTTTCATACACCAAGTGGCCCTTAGATGTGCACAGCTTGGGGCATTGCGATGCGATTGCTCGAGACTCTGTCTCATGCACACTTTGTTGTATGATTGAGCCCGCCCTAGACCCCGACTAAGTGATCGGGCTGGAGTAAGTCTATGTAAAAGTTATGAGATAGTCGATAGTATGGTTGAGGCGACTTGTCTGTGAATATGGGAGTTCATCACCCATATCTTTAGACTTGTGTGCGGACGATGAGGACCCATCTTAGTTGATCATCCGGCCTGGATGGGATGCCCCTCACGTACGATGCTTTCCGAGAACGTTCTGTGCTTGGCCTTGTCTACTTAGACAAGTGGGTACGGTTCTCAGCTCTCCATATGACTATGTCGTAGCGGGACTTGCATACGCTAACCCCGGGTCCCGACAAATAGATATTGTTTCTAAAGATTCCCCAAAAGATTTTGCAAAGCAAAATCAAGCTGAAGGTTTGCAAAAGTAAGGAGAGACAAAACGTGGCAGAATCTGTGAAAAACAGAACAACAGGTAGTAAATAATTTTTTAGGGGTACTTCTGCAACTCAAATAAAAAAAATCAGAACATATGAAAGTTCCGTGATTGTATAGAGCACGCTGTGTAAAAAACTATGCTCAAAAATATGAACGGTCATTTTCTATGATTTTTTTCGTCACAAGGACATTATCTGTTTTCTGGACAGCATGTCACAACTTTCACTTCCCTTTTCATATGAGGCTATAATTGGCACAAAGCTTGGAAAATAAAGATACAATGATATTGCTACAGTAGTAACAATCATCAAGATCACTAAAAACAGAAGTAAAAACATCTTGGGTTGCCTCCCAACAAGCGCTTTCTTTTACGCCTTTAAGATAGGCATGAAGATTATAAAAGATGCTCACATAAGATTAAGAATTTTGAAGCAAAAGAGAGCATCAAGAAGCAAATGTCAAACACATTTAAGCCTAACCCACTTCCTATTCCTAGGAAACTTGTAAACAAATAAATCAAAGAAGAACAAAGTGACAGGCATAGGAAGGTGGAAAAGGAACAACTTAAAAACTTTCAACATGAAGAGAGGTGTTTTTGTAATATGGAAGTTTCTACAACCAAACTTCCCTCTCTCAAAATAATTTTTAGTAGTATCATGAACAACATCGAGAATATAACTATCACATAAATCATGTTGTTCCACACGTGTATAGTTTTCAACACGGTTTTTAGGATCATAAGATAAATGCAACCCATCACATTGAGTTTTGATAAGAGAAAAATTCTCCGGAGTTGGAGATTTCAAAAGGATAATAGGACACTCAAGTGTGGGTGCAATAGCAAAAATTTCATGCTTAAGATGAGGAACTATAGCAAGTTCATCTCTGTACGCATCATCCATAGTGGCATCACGGCCATAAGCATAGAAGGCATCAACTTCATCAAAAAGGGATATTTCAAAAGAATCCATGGGATCATAACACTCATATAAGGTAAGAGTCAAAGGGTGACGAGGGGGTGACCCCACGACTCCTACAGATAGGCCTACCCGGTGTCCCTAAAGATAGAAGGACCATGAAGACTCGCATGGACCCGCCTTGGCCCGCTAGTTGGCACCGACATAGGAGTCTGCGACTCACAAGGAAGGTGCGAAAACCTGCCGTACGGAGCATGCTAGGGTTAGGAAATCTTACCTGTAAACGTGGATGAACTCCCCGAGACCTAGCCCAGTATATTAGGGCTAGGAGGGGCGAAGCCAAAGGCAACCAATATCATATGTAACCCTAGCCTTCAGCGCTCCAGCCTTGGCATCCACTGTAATCGCATCTCCACCATCAATAATATCGAGCAGGAGCGTGCCTTCCTGTTTGCCGACGAGCTATCGTCCAACCTGTGCCTCTCATGACTAACCCAGGGTCCCTGACCATGGGATTTTCCGGGGTTGATCCCCGTCAATTGGATCCGTCTGTGGGAACCGCGCAGGTTGGGAACGCGATCTCGGCGGCCTCATCATCATCGACACTCATCGACTCGACGGCTTCGGCAAGATCTAACCTGTTCGAGTCCCTCGGATTCACAGCCCGCCTTCCGGCCCTCCAGCCAGTCTTTTCCGATCTACACTCCGGCGTCAATCTGATCTTCGGAGCGTATCAGATCTACATCAAACATTGGGGGGCCCTTCGCCTCATCGACGGCACCCGCGCACCCACGGCAACACCTGCAGCAGTGACCAGAGCGGGCACCGCCCGCACGGCCAACCTATCTGGCGGTTGTAGCTATCCACCCAACTCAAGGCTCCACGCCACTCGCGACCGTTCGAGTGAAGCCCCGACATGGAGAAGCACCTCCACACGTATCAGCAAGGAGACGACAAGGACACCATCGCAGGTGTTCATGGCAGAAGTTGGCACACCAGCGTCAGGTAACAATGGACGAGTCGACGATCCGGGCACTCATCAAGACACCCCAACCACCAGCAGGGCGGCAGGTCCCGGCAACACCAGTAAGATGGTCGTAAAGCTAGGAGAACCGGGATCCATACCAATGAAAGTCCCGGAGGAGCAAGGACCCAGCAATCAAAAAAGCAGCCAGCCGTCAGGCAGCAGGCAGCAAACCCCGGTTGCAGCGGCAGACGAACCACCCAAAGAAAAAATATATTTGTCCAAGGAATCAATGGCAATGGTAAAGGAAGCAGTCGCCCTCGGCAGGCTACTACCACAAGATGCCTCAAGGGAAGATCTAAGGGCATACAACAAGCTAGCGGGTGAGCTAACCAAGTAGACGAGATAATGGTGCCTAGCCATGGAGAAGCAAGAGAAGGTGGAAATCGAAAAAAGCAGTCGCAGACAACCTCCCAGAAGCGACTCACCAGGCCGCGACTCCCCCACCCGCAACAGATCGAAACTCAACAATCTGCGGAAGACAAAAAGGGCGAGAGTGGTGCGGAAACTCGAAGACGACTTCAGGTTAGAGGAAGACGACGACGAAGACGAGCCCCTCACTCCGGCAGAAGCACTCATAAGCGCCCAGGACTACCTGTCCCGCACCCAGAAAAGCAGAAAAGGCAAACCGGATCGACACTTCCATTGCTTTGCAGATAATGAAGTACGCCATTGATGCCTCGATGCCCAAGAAATCCAGCACGAGACGGCAGACTCGCGAGTGGACACCGGACAGGGACCCCAGTCCACCAGACGACGACGACAGTAACGACGACAGGCACAGACGCGCCGACAGGAACAAGAAGCGCGACAACGACGACAACAACAGGCGCCACACCACTCGACGAGATGCGCGAGATGACATCACACAGAACAGTGTCAACCGCAACAGGCGAAGACGCGCAGCACGAGAGGAGTACTCAGACGAAGAGGCTTCCAACGAGGAAATCGAGCCATGTGGAGCACTATGCTTCACACGTGCCATACGTAAGATACGAATGCCAAACGGTTTCAAACTGAACTCCACGACACTAAAGTACAACGGACTCGAGGAGACGGAGGCATGGCTCGACGACTACCTAACAACTGTCAAGTTTCAGAGAGGAACCAATGTCACGGCAATGTAGTACGTACAGCTCATGCTCGAGAGCTCCGCTCGGCATTGGATGAAGAATCTCCGGCGCGCATCCATCAGCTCCTGGAGCCAGTTCCGAGGAGCTTTCATAGAAAACTTCAAATCCACATACAAGCGACCAGCCTCACTCGAGGAGCTGCGGGCATGCAAACAAGGAACAAGGGAGACCCTGCGAGCATACATCCAGCGATGGACGATACTCAAGAATTCAGCGGAAGACATCTTGGACGAAAGTGCGATCGACGCGTTCAGGCGAGGTCTACAGCGCGTTGAATTCAAGGAACAGCTCGGACAGATGAAAGTCCGAACACTCGCACGGCTGTTAGAACTAGCCAACAGCTGGGCAGACGGAGAAGATTATGTTCGTAACGAAACAGAAACCCACACTGCACGATCAGAGTACGACTACGACTACAACGGAGATAGAGGAGCCAACAGAAGAAGAAAGCGACCCAGACGGAACTTCTACGACGACAGAAGACCTGACATGGTCGCCGCCGGTTTCTCGGACGATCGGAACGGCAGGCACCGCGACGACAACAGACCACAACGACGAGACAACCCAGAAGACGAGCCCCGGGCTCAGAAGCGAGAATGGAGGACAAGGCAGCCACGCTACGGCCCTCGCGCATTCCGCTCTGCCAAAGAACAACTCGACGGACCGTGTTCCGTACACGGATTCAGAAATGAGCGAGGAGAGCTCAGATCGTCCCACACCCTCAGAAGCTGCAGAAGCTTCAACGAGTTGGCCGAGGAGAAAAGCCGCTCTGCGGCCGCAACAGTACGACCAATCGCAAGCATAGCAGTCGGGCCAGTCGCCGACAACGCGCCACCAGCCCCCCCTCTACCAACAAGACAAGTGGCCGCCATCCAGGAACGGCAAAGGACACCAGAAGAAGAAGATCAGTACCCAGAAACCCACGGGAGGATCTACATGATACAAGAAGGCAGGCCTTCAAACAGGCAGCAAAAACAAGTCACCAGACAAATCTTCCTGGCAACCTCCGCACACCCGGCCGTCCCAGAGTACCTGCGCGGGTCAGAGACAGAAATCGCCTTCTCCCGGGATGACCACCCGCCAGTCATTCCCCAACCAGGGCACGCCATGCTAGTACTCCAGGCCAGAATCGGAAATTACGACATGTCGCGAGTATTCATGGACGGCGGCAATGGGATCAACATCATTTTCACCCGAACACTCGACGACATGCTCATCCAAAACAACACACTCAAGTCCTGAGGCACAACCTTCCATAGGATCGTACCAGGAAAAGCAGTCTAGCCAATCGGAAGGATAAGCCTGGAAGTAGTCTTCGGGAATGCGACAAACTTCCGCAAGGAAACACTGGACTTTGAAGTGGTCGACTGGAAGTCGCAATACCACGCAATCCTCGGGCGACCAGCTTTTGCTCGCTTCATGGCCGTACCCCATTACGCCTACCTCAAGCTGAAGATGCCAGGCCCACACGGGGTTATCACAATCAGCGGCAGCTTCGTCAGATCCGACCGCTGCGACAAAGAATTCCATAAGATAGCAGAAGCCTTCATAGCCCACCAAGACAGCAGGACCACGGGACTCGCAGAAGAAGCGCTCCCGTAGAAGGAAGGAACATCGCCCGAAGAACCCAGGCGCTCGGAAACAAAGCTACCAAGCCCTTAAGGCCACTACATCATCGTTCTAAGCAAAAGGGACATGTCTTCAACAGAACTCCCCCCTACTCTTTGTAAGAGACAGCAGGAAAAGTATTACGTAAATATTTTTCCCCAAAATCTGTTGGCACTCGGGGGCTCGCCGAAGCAGCCACCCCCCGAGGCGTGCTCCGCAATCGCGGCACATTAACTTGGCACTCGGGGGCTCGCCGAAGCAGCCACCCCCCGAGGCGTCCTCCGCAATCGCGACACATTAACTTGGCACTCGGGGGCTCGCCGAAGCAGCCACCCCTCGAGGCGTCCTCCGCAATCGCGGCACATTAACTTGGCACTCGGGGGCTCGCCCAAAGCAGCCACCCCCCGAGGCGTCTCCCGCAATCGCGACACATTAACTTGGAACTCAGGGGCTCGCCGAAGCAGCCACCCCCCGAGGCGTCCTCCGCAATCGCGGCACATTAACTTGGCACTCGGGCGCTCGCCGAAGTAGCCACCCCCCGAGACGTCCTCCGCAATCGCGGCAACCCTCTAGGAACGTCCCCCGCAACTACAAACACAGACGACCCCCCAAGACAGCATAGAATATATACAACCAAGAAGAAGCATATACAACGAAGGGAAGCACCTAATCTTTAGGCTCCAACTTCGCCTTAATAAGTGCACCCAGATGGCGGTCGTTCTCTTCGCAAACTCGCCTCACAACCTGGTGCGCAGGCCTATCTAGAGCAATGTAGTGCTCATTCATCGGATGATCCCTACCGCCTGGAGGACCCGCCACCACCTGAGAAAAATCCACCCCGGCCAATGACTATGGACCAAGCCCAAAGAAGCTCGGGCTCCAGCACGAATCTGATGATCCATCACTCGACGTAACTCGGCAGGCTGAGAAAATACGCGACAGAGCCTCTCAAGGGACGAAGGAACCACCTCCAACGAATAGAACTCAGCATGGATACCACCCAATACCCGTTGGCAGTATTTGAGAGCATCCGGCACCCGCTCAACTCGGAGACGAAGCAAAGCAAACGCTCGAGCACGAGCCCCATCCGCCCAAAAGGGATTGCTCGCCTACACTCCGGGATAATCAAGCCGTGGCATCTCCGACTGAAGGGCCCTCTCTTCATCCCGAGATCGCCCTGCCAGCACTTCGAAATTCAAAAACCACGATCAAGACAGAGACGGCGAAACCTACCAAGCGAAATCGAGCAACCAAGCAGAGGAGAAACTCACCCCGCAGGAGGTCGGACAACTTCACCACCCACGAAGCACGGCTCTCAACCACGGCCTCGGCACGCTCGCGCCGAGTACGATGAACGGCTACGGATCCCTTCAGTTGAACAATCTCCCGCTCAGCGTCCTTCAGTCGCAAGCAAACGGACTCATACGCACCCTCGCGAGCGTCATCCTTCAGCGAATTCCAAGAACGAAGAATGCCTGGAGTGGCCTACCGCAGGACGAACAAAACAAAGAAATCAAAAAACAGCAAGAGCAACAGCCAAGCAGTCACTCAGATAAAGGTAGAAAACGATCAACCATCACAACAGAGTCACGAATTACAGACAAAGTTTCAAAGCGACGCAACATTATTGTGCCTCCCCCTCACCTACGACAGGGGGATCCTGAGCATCTACAACCTGTTGCAGGCGATGAGCCAGCTTATCGGCTCGGTCGTCCTGCTCATCAGAATAGTCCGGGATGGTCTCAACCAAGGAATCATCAAAGGAAATCCCATGCCCCATAAGGACGACAAGGGCCGTGGAAGAACCACTCACCACGCTCTCCGCAACTAGCTCCACCATACGTTTCCCATCCGGGCCGAATGCAGCCACCCGAGTGCCCAGGCCATCAGGCTCCTTTGAACCCTCCGGCATAAGGTGCTCGTGCGCAAGACCCACAAGATCGGAAGCCCGGGTGCATACGTCCCCAACCACTGCAACAGCATCTGCAACAGCATCTACAACAGCTTGGAGAATTCCAGACCCTGACGCAGCAGCCTCCATCGGTTTCGCACCTATAGCATCTGCACCAAAGTAAAGAAATGTCATCACGGGAAGACAGTAGGAACAGCAAGACCACTGGTTGAATGACAAACTTACACACAATCGAGTCCGCCAAGGCGCGAAGACGTTTGCCCTCGAATGCTTCCACCCGCGCACGCGCGTCCTCAGCCTGACGAAGGCGAACCAGCTCCTCATGTTGACCATGCAATTCCGCCTCCTTGGAAGCCAAGGTAGCCTTAAGAATGGAAACCTTCCTCCCCGCCTTCTCGACTTGCTTCTCGGCAGCCTGGCGACGGTCTGCAAGGCAAGACAGTACTCATAATAAAAGACGCAGCGACCAAGCTCAGCAGCGCAAAAATAAAAAAATCACCATCCATAGCAGACAAAGCATCCTGGGCAGAATCATGGGCCTGTTGCCAACGCTCAGCATCAACCATCAAACGCTCACAGTGTTGGAAAACAGGCTTCAAAAACCAAACAATCAGGTGTTAAGGAAAGACAAGACTACAAGCAACTGCAAGAAGTTACTTCTAGCCTCGGGGGCTACTCCCATCGGGAGCACTGCCGTGCCCCCGATGATAAAGTCGCACAGACACGAATCAACTCACCAGCTTGGAGACACGGTCGAAAGCACGAGACTTGTCTTCAATCGCCGGATCAAGCCGGCCAAAGTATGGAGGACCAAGTTCAGTTGGCTTGGGCTCAGGAGCAACAGCACCAGGCGCCTCAGAAGAGGGCGCACCAGGAACTACACCCGCAGTCGAAACGGCAGGAGTCGCCGTCGGCCCAGATTGACCAGCGGCAGCCGAGAGCTCCTCAAGATGCTTGGCTGCCGCCCCAGATCTCATCGACTTCAAGTCAGTAGTAGCTGCGCTGGTGCACGAAGCAACCGGAGCAGGCACAACACTACAAAATAAGTATTATCAGACGCAGGAACAAGGAAAAGGGAACGGGCAAAAATCCAGCAGACTCTTACCCGACACGCGTAGCACGAGGGCGCCCCAGCCTCCCAAGCCTGACCCTCTTGGGAGGAGCGGCCGGAGCAGTAGCCGAAGGGGAAGGCCCAGCAAACGGAGCAGTCGGGGGGAGATCATCACCTAACGCAGCATGATCTTCAGCGCTCAAGGGGCGCGACCTCTTCACGCGAAAGGGACTCGAATCTTCACGATCTCCAGTTTCCACCAGCACAGCTTCAACATCAACAGTTGGCGCAGCATCATTAGCTGCGGAAGCGCCAGGTTCTTCAAGAATATTGGCGTCCTCCGGCTGCAGAGGATTACACGGCGTCGGAGCATGGCCCTGCAAGGCAAGCAGTGTCACACAACAAAGCAATACTAGGTACTTGTCCAAACAAACGAATGAAAACGGACACCAACCGGCGGCGGAGAATGATCAGAAGCATACCGAAGGACAAGGCGCAGTTCCGACATACTCGAGCACTTGGTCACATGTTGGATGCGAGCCAGCAGGGCGTCAGGTTCAAGCTCTTCAGGCGAGCATCTCGTCGAGTCACCGAGTCCCTCGTACTGCCACATAGGGCGAGTTCGATGCTGCAACGGTTGAACCCGCCTCCCCACAAAAACAGAGATGAGGTGACCACCAGTCAAGTTATCCTTCAACACAACAATCCTCTCCAAAAACTGAGTCAGCTCGGACGACTACACCTCGGTCAAAGAATGAGACCACGAAGGCTGTCTGACCACCCGCGTTTCCGGATTGAAAGAAGCAAGACCAAATTGCTGACCAACAACGCAGCGATCCTTCAGATAAAACCAGCCTTTTCGCCAGCCGCTAACGGAATCGATCTTCTCCAAGTCAAAATACGAATGTTTATCCCCAATGGAGATACCCACCCGACCCACGGCGTACTCAAAGTTAGTCCTTTTATACTAAAAAGGCGCCTCCAAAGTCCCCAATGGGGGTAAATCCCCAGGAAGGCCTCACAAAGAGTGATGAAACACGCAATGTGCAAAATCCCGTTGGGAGTCAGGTCATGCAACTGGAGTCAACAGGAATACAACAAGCCGCGAACGAAAGGATGCAGCGGAAGAGAAAACCCGCGGTGGAAGAAAGCCTGGAAGCATACCCGCTCGTCCGCCGCCGGCGCCGGAATCGACTCATCACTAGGGAGACACACATCACCCTCCACCACCACGCCGTCAGCAACCAGCGCATCCAGATCCCCGGCCCCGAACGTGGACCGTTCCCACTTGCCGGACATCTTGGCAGACTCTACAGCAGTACGGGGGCGCTTGGTCATAGATCCCGCAGCAGCTCGCAGAGGAGAAAAGATGAAAGGCTCAAGAACAAGAAGAAAGAGGAGGAAGGCAACGGCTGGGTAAAACCTAAAATTTACCCAACCGCAAGGTATTTAACTCAAGAGCCTAGCAAGAAGGGCTACGTCCCAACCTTATCGCCCAGCACACGTGGCACGATCGCATAAACAGGCGAAGAGTATGGAAAATCCAACCGGCGCAGTAACAACACCGCCCACTACGCGCGCAAAAAGAGGACCATGATCGCGCGACGCGAAAATTTCGGCGGGACAGCGCCAAGTCATTTCCTTTGGCAAGCTACAGTGGTCAAAAAACACCAGAAGACCACGCCAACGTCATATCACAGCAAGACGTACCGAGTACGCCATCGAGGCTCAGAGATTCCATCTTTCTGATCTTTTTCCCGATGAAGAAAAAAAAACTTACTCCCATCGGGAGAGCACATCATGAGAGTCCCAGGTGCTCCCTCACCTAAAGGTCAGCAGCGTGCTCGAGTGATCACTCGCACTCATGAGAGTCTCGGGTGCTCCCTCAACCCAACGCAAGACACATATTCGCCCGCCAAGGTCATACGGCGCTAGAGTTTCGAGTGCTCCCTCACCTCAAGAGCGGAAACGGCATTAGAGTGACTACTCGCGAAAAACTCCCCGTCTGAGCACTCGAAACAAGCTCCACGGGTGATTGAATGAACAGCTCGCTTGATGTTTTATTCCAAGTGGGTGCAATGCTATTAGGCTCCGCGCCTCAAAAACACACATTCCTGGAACACGATACACTGTGCCCAGATGCCACGAAACATTAGCGTGTAGATAAGACCCCGCTGCGAAGTTCGGCAAGGCTGGGACTTGCCGAAGAGCGATTTCACTCTTAACCTTTTCCATGCGCTACGCATGATAGAAGAAGGCGGGCGGACGCGCCTTAGGCTATACACATTACTGGCGGCAAATGAACACTGTAAGACCTGAAGCGGCAGGACTTTTGCTCGACACCAGTGTTCCAAGCTCACGTCGAGGGACGTGGGTTTGATTGGGCTACTACGGTATTTGCCCTAGTGCAATTCACCAAGGCTCGACCAGTCGACTCCTTGGGCCCTTTCAGCTTAGCATCCCTCAAAATAGGTTTTGTCATGGCCACCAGACTGCCAGCGACCCGCGGTTGTACCGCGCATACAAATAACCGACAAATGGATGTACACGAGTCCATGCGCGACTCTTCGAGTCCCCCAGGCACTCGGGGGCTACTGACGAGGGGGTGACCCCACGAGTCCTATAGATAGGCCTACCCGGTGTCCCTGAAGATAGAAGGCCCATGAAGACTCGCCTGGACCCGCCTTGTCCCGCTAGTTGGCACCGACATAGGAGTCTGCGACTCACAAGGAAGGTGCGAAAACCTGTCGTATGGAGCAAGCTAGGGTTAGGAAAGCTTACCTGTAAACGTAGATGAACTCCCCGAGACCTAGCCCAGTATATAAGGGCTAGGAGGGGCGACGCAAAAGGCAACCAATATCATCTGTAACCCTAGCCTTGAGCGCTCCAGCCTTGGCATCCACTGTAATCGCATCTCCACCATCAATAA
Organism: Bromus sterilis; assembly: GCA_950022295.1. Taxonomy (NCBI): domain Eukaryota; kingdom Viridiplantae; phylum Streptophyta; class Magnoliopsida; order Poales; family Poaceae; genus Bromus; species Bromus sterilis. Next base: position 353,199,974 of record OX465597.1, read on the forward strand.
TATCGAGCAGGAGCATGCCTTCCTGTTTGCCGACGAGCTATCGTCCAACCTGTGCCTCTCATGACTAACCCAGGGTACCTAACCATGGGATTTTCCGGGGTTGATCCCCGTCAAAGGGTTACTCTCATTAGAAGGTAGATGTGGATGACTCCATTCTTCCTCCTTTTTTTCGTCACTCTCCTCCTCTTTTTCATCCAAGGATCTTTCAGGTTCAGCAATTTCTTCTTCCATAGAGTCCTGCAAATCATTAGTCTCTTCCTTTGGGGGAGAGATTCTCTCAAGATGATTAGTAATATAATAATTTGCATCATAATTTTTCAAACAATAGTTAAGTATAGAAAGACTCTCAGATTTGTAAGGGGCATCATCAATAATTTTTAAGAAGTGAATTAATTTCATAGGCACCCTTATAAGCAACAAATTCTTCTATTTCCTCGGCATCATAAAAATCATAGTTTCTCTTAGCATAAGAAGCTAAGGTTTCATCATCAGTGTACTCACATTGGAAAGCAAGGTGTTTGTGCCTCATAAAGCAACAAGATTCATCCCTGCAGAAGGATATATTATATATTGAGCACAAGTTTCTAGCATACTCATACAACTGGTGCATTTGTTTCCATAAGTGTATCCCCTTTTCAGACAAGTGGTGCTCCTTGTAATAATACTGTTGATCCTTAGTGAATCCTCCATGCCAATAAGATATGGTTTCAAAGAAGTCAGACATTGATTGGAGTAAAGAACTAGACATAATATATATTTTTGGATTTTTGATAAAGGACACGAAGATAAAAACTGAAACGTAAACTAACAAGACTAAAAAGCAAATATAAAAGATAGTGTGCAACTCCCCTATCTTGTAGACTGGAGTCCCCGCCAATGGCGCCAGAAATTGCTTGATGCTAACGAGGAAGATAATTCTCTCGCTTCTCGTTGGTTACCCCAAGTGGAAGGTGAGATGTAGCATTGCAGCAAATTTCTCCTATCAAGAGGATAGGGTTTGTCTCTCGTAGGACTCTCAGAAATACAAGAAGGTGGTAAACTGAACAATGGCGCTGAGGTTGCTAACTTCCCCTGGACCTGCACATACAGCAAATAACTTTCCTCCCAACGAGTACATAGGAGTTGTCAATTCCTCCGGCCTTGCTGTTTACAAAGGATCAACGCAAGACATGATAATAATAGTGGCAACTGAAAGTAAGAACTGAAAGTAAATTTAAGGTGTAAAAAATGATGTGAATATGGACCGGGGTCCCGTGATGTTCACCAGTGATGTCTCTCTCCCAAAAGACGATAAAAGTGCTAGCAAGGTAAAAAAATCACAGCTGGGCAATTGACAGGATTATAAACGCACCGCAATGCTAACTATGCTACAAAAGAAAGGGAGAGGCTCAAAAGAAATGGGCAGTACGCCAAAGTAAGTAGACCGAAATCCATCTGCATCTACTACGAATCATCCACCTTGAGATATCTATCCAGAACATCTCGCTGGTATTAAGTTGCGAATCCCACCCAAAGTGTAAACTCAAAGCAACAGACAACTGCATTAAAAGAACTATGCGTAAAGTAAAAAATCCTTGCACCCGCAAGTACAAGCACCGTTGTTTTATCCCTGGTAGAAACAGCACATCCCCTAGTCTCATGTTTCTGTCACTCAAGCTAAACATCAGGGGGCTGAACCCACAATCAAGCATAACGCTCCCTCTTGGAGTTGCAACAAATAAATTTGTCAAAGTAAAATACAGCAACAGAGAACATGCAAGAATTTACTAAAGAACACAAATATAAAAGAGAACCAAATATATTACTCATCACAATCTGAACATAATCTCATAATCCATCAGATTCCAGCAAAATCAGCATAACAACATAAAAGACTACAAAAGTGCCTCGATCATGTGAGGCAGCTCATGAGGTCCCGAAAGTGAAAGAAAAAAGAGGGGAGAGGTACATCACATAGCTACTGGTCACGGACCCATGGTCCAAGGGGGACTACTCACGGCACATCCGGGATGCGTCCATGGCGATGGATGGTCTCCCGGAGGGGATTCCTCCTTCCGGCAGGGTGCCGGGGCAGCTTCTCCTGGCAGCCCCGATCTTGAAACGGCGGCGGAACAGAGAGGAGAACGGTAATAGTAGATCGATATTAGGGGTTTCCGTCCCGCGGGGTAAATATAAGCGAAGGGGGCATCAAGAGGGGCCATAGGGCAGCCAGGAGGCCTCCTGGAGCGGCCTAGGGTGGGGCCGCGCCAGGGACCCTGGTGGGTCCACCCCCCCTCCTTTCTTGATTATTCGGGAAGCTTCCGGGTCACTGATTTTTTATTGGATTTTACCGGAATTTATTTGGCAGGTTTAATAGCCGGAAAACCTGAAATACAAAAACAGCAGAAAACAGGATTGGCAACTGGGTGCACTGAGTTAATAGGTTAGTCCAAATATGATAAAAAGTGTATGAAAGTTCAAGAAAAACATGGCAAAGTCACACAAATCATGTATGGAGCAAGGAGAAATTATAGATACGTTTGGGACGTATCAGGAGCTTTAGGGGTCTCCCTTGGAGATGCCCTAAGATAACAAGTTACACCGTTGGTGGCGAGCCGCTCTTGTAGCCTGCTTGAGAGGACATGGCCATCGCTCACCATCTGGACCGTTCACATCCGTTCACATATGTGGTTATTGGGATCGAGGCAAGTGGAGGAGACTATAGAAGGATAGAGAGGGATTTGGCGTAATTCGGTGGTTGTTGTATTGAGCCTCTCGGGCGGTTTATATAGAGTACAAGACTTGGAGGGCGAGAAGTCTATCCAAGAGATAAGGTAGGAGATGATTACAAATCATAATCTACCATATACAGAGATATGTCAATATACTCTAACTCACCCCCCCGGTAGCGGTGAAAACAATAGGAGCATCGCGGACGGTCAGACTGGAGAGGGCTGACATCCCCCTGCAATCGTAGCGGGAGCGTCATGGACGAAGTCGCGTCGCGGATGCGTTGACTAAAGAGGAAGTCGTTGATACACAAGATAGCTTCTCGTCCCTCGTTGGTTAACCCAAGTGGAAGGTGAGATGTAGCGTAGCGGCAAATTTCCCTTATTTAAGATGCTAAGGTTTAGATTGTCTCCAGTAGGAGTCCAACAGATACAAGAAGGTGATGAAGTGAACAATGGCGCCGTTCACAACTCAAGGTTGCTTACTTCACCTGGACCTGCACACACAACAGATAGTTTTGCTCCCAACGAGTACAGAGGAGTTATCAATTCCTTTGGCCTTGTTGTTTACAACAGATAAAACGCACGGTATAATAATGATAGTGATAGCTACGGAAAAGTAAATACTGAAAGTAAATTGAAGGTGTAAACAGTGTTGGAAATATGGACCGGGGTACTATGATGTTCACTAGTGATGTCTCTCTCCCGAAAGACGATAAAATAGCCATGCGAGGTAAACAAATTACAGCTGGGCAATTGACAGGATTATGTGCGCAAACCAATGCTAATTATGCTAAACAGAAAGGAAGGGGCTCAAAAGCATGGGCAGTACGCCAAGACAAGTAGACCGAAATCCATATGTATCTACCTACTAATCATCCACCTTGAGATATCTATCCAGAACATCTCACTAGTATTAAGTTGCGAATCCCACCCAAAGTGTAAACTCAAAGCAACAGACAACTTCATTAAAGAATTTTGCGTAAAGTAAACCATCCTTGCACCCGCAAGTACAAGCACCATTGTTTTCCCCCTTGTGGCAACAACACATCCCCTAGACTCATGTTTCTGCCACTCAAGCTAGTCATCGGGGGGCTTGAACCCACAATCATGCATAACGCTCCCTCTTGGAGTCACTACCTACTACTTGGCCACAACAATAAACAGCAACGGAGAACATGCAAGAATTACTCAAGAACATAAATATAAAAGAAGAGAATCAAATATATAACTCAATCAAAATCTGAACGTAATCTCATAATCCATCGGATCCCAACAAACTCAGCATAGCAATAGCAGAAAGATTACATAAGTGCCTCGATCATGTAGGGCAGCTCACGAGGTCTAATCCATGAAGAACAAAGAGGGGAGGAGAACATCACATAGCTACTGATCATAGACCCATGGTCCAAGGTGGACTACTCACGGTTCATCCGGGAAGCATCCATGGTGGTGGAGAAGCTCCCGGAGGTGATTCCTCCCTCCGGAAGGGTGCCGGGAAGAGGTCTTCTGGTTCTCCCGATCTTGGAAGCGCGGTGGCGGCGGAACAGAGGAGAGATCACGAAAAAGGGTTCCGTCTCCGAGGGTTTCTCGTCACAGGAAATAAATAGGCGAAAGGGGGCATCCAGAGGTGGGCCAGGGGCTCCAGGCGCCCCCCCCTGGCGCGGCCAGGGGTGGGGCCGCGCCCTCTGGCCGCCTGGGGCCCCTCTGGCCCCTCCCGGGCTCTTCGCGAAGCTTCCGGTACGCTGATTTTTCCTATATTTTTCCTGGAATTTTTCTGGTACTTTTAATAAGGGGGAAACCTAAAATAGAAAAACTGCAGAAAACAGGAACTGGCACTGGGGTACACTGAGTTAATAGGTTAGTCCAAATATGATCAAAAGTGTATGGAAGTTCATCAATAACATAGCAATATCACACAAAAGAGGCATGGAGCAAGCAGAATGTATAGATACGTTTTGGACGTATCAACATCCCCAAGCTTAATTCCTGCTCGTCCTCGAGTAGGTAAATGATAACAAGCATAATTTCTATGGTGACATGATAACAACCATATAAGAACTTTGTAAGTAAAGAAATCAAGGCATGTAATTCAATTCAAGTCATAACATGCAAGAGTCTATATTTGGCATTGAAATAAGCAACATAAGAACATAAAGGTGCAAGAGCTCTCACTGTCCGTGACTCGAATGTCTCCAAATGGTTTTTGCGTGCAAGAAATGGGATAGGGATATACGAGAGAAAGTATTTTTATGTTGAGAAATCAATCTACTAAAGTTTCACACTTGGTCTTCTTTGGAATTTTATCTTGACTCATCCCCGGACCACTAGCCAGGTACAAGTCAAAACGATCCACTCCTTTTCGATATTTTGAGCACTCATGCAATGGATGAGCGTAAACAAGAAAGTTGACACTTAGGATGGCAAAGACAGAATATGGTGGAGGAAGACAAAAAGGGTGTGAAAGGCTCACATCAATGAGGACAATCATAGGCGAGAGAAATCCAAATGATAGATATGATGTGAGGAGTAGGGATTGCCATGCAACGGATGCACATATGAGCTAAGGTAAGCTCTCCAATGGAACTAGTGGGGGTGCATCCAACTTGCTTCCTCAAGAAGACCTGGAGCTCATTTGAGGAGGCTCATCATTGGAATATACAAGCCAATTTCTAAAGTGTGAAGGTCCCCACATAGCTATATGCATGAATGATAATCTCTATGGAGTACAAGATATAAGAGGGAGTACCAGTGTGGATCTCTCAAAAGGAATAGTAGTGTGCCCCCTTCTCTCTTTTTATTTCTTTTTCTCTTTTTTCTATTTTTTTGTATTTTTTGGTGGCCTCAATGGCTCTTTCTATTTATCTCTCATTTGTCCTCTTTGGGATCTTTTAATTTTGTCCACTTTGGGATCTTTTCCTCACTTTAGGGGCAACACTCTATATATTACAAGAAGTATAGACGATCTTTCACACTTTACAAAAGTACTCATATCATAAAGAAGATGTAACTATCATGATGTATGCAAATGTATGCCCCTGCCAGTGTAGCAGGATATGCAATGATACTAGCGCGTCATGTAGCCATGATTAGGGCAAGGCCCAACTAGCATGCGGCTCATCGATCAAGGAAGTAGCATGTATGACATGAAGATCAAGTCATGAGAAGATGGATGTTGCATGGCAATGTATCTCGGAAAGGCTATGGAAATGCCTTGGTAGTTAGGTATGGTGTCTGTTTTGAGGAAGGATATAATGAGGTTTATGATGACAGAGCGTATCGTGCCAAGGATTTGGATGTACCGGCGAAGGTGGATGCCAACTCTCGGAGTGAGAAGAAATCAATGCACGGCACAGGAGAGGATAGAAAAATATGGGAAGATAGAAGTGTCGACTTTCGAATACTCACATTAGTCGAAAGAACTCATGCAATTATTATCGGTAACTCTCAATCTAATAAGGAGGTTTCACAAAGAGACAAGTACCCCGAGGAGGAGTGTATGGGGGTTTGGTTATCCTTGCGCATCCTCGACTCATGGTACGTGAGTGTACTCTAATATTTGACCCCTCAGAAGAGTAGTGATCCATCTAGTAGCTAGAGTTCTCAACTAATTTGTAGGTTTTTAAAAATAAACACGGATTGCCAAAATACGACATCTATCACTAATAGGCTAAAGATCTTGAGACCAAAAGTCCAAACATTACTCAAAACAACACCTCAAAACTATTGCAAGTTACTACTACAAAAGAATATCAACCTCCATTACCTACTTCAAGTCAAGACACAAAACTCAGTGCAACAAGCAAACTCTCTAAATAAGATAAACATGAAAAATCAAGTGAGTTCCAGTAACAAACTAAACTAAAGCTCTTAAAAATATAAGCATGAAAGCTAAGAGCAAAACATGACAGTAGCTACGAAAAGATAAAGAACACACACAACAAAGATAAGCATGAAAAATCCTATGTTGTGTTCTAAATTTTGGAAGTGGAGCGTGTTTCTCTCCCACACAAAGAAAGCTGGGTTCGAACTTGTTATGAAAATCAAGAGAAGCTAAAGAAAGGTAAAAACAAAACCTAAGAGCGAGACGCTCCAAGAATAGCACATAACGCATGAAGCGATAAAAATATAGTGAAACGAGAGACGGACTGATAATTATCGATGGAGAAGGGGATGCATGGGGGCATACCCAAGCTTAGACGCTTGAGTCTCCTTGAATATTTCTTGGGGATGCATGGGGGCATCCCCAAGCTTGAATGCTTGACACTTCTTAATCTTCTTTCATCATCTTCCCTCGCACACTTGAAAACTCCCTTCATACATATCTCATCGTAATCTGATTAGCGAGGTTACTACCCATAATAAAATAATTTTTATCTACTGGAAATAAAGATAATATTGAAGAGCTACTGTTTCTCAAGATTGCCGAAAAGTTTTTGCAAATAAAAAGCAAGCTTATGGTTTGCAAAACGAAGAAAAGGCAAAACAGGACAGAATCTGTGAAAAACAGACCAGCAGGTAGTAAAGAATTTTTTAGGGATACTTCTGCAACTCAAATCAAAAAACTCAGAACATACGAACGTTTCGTAATTGTATATAGAATGCTTTGTAAAAAATTCATCTCAAAAAGATTAACTGGGATTTTTCTCTGATTTTTCTAGTCACGAGGACAGAATCTGTTTTCTAGACAGCATGTCACAACTTTCACTTCCCTTGTCGTATGTGGCTATAAAAGGCACAAAGCTTGAAAAGTAAAGATACAATGATATTGCTACAGTAGTAACAATCATCAAGACCACTAAAAACAGAAGAAAAACAAAAGGTAAACCTATATTCGTTGCGGGCTGCCTCCCGAAAGCGCTTCTTTAAAGCCATTAGCTAGGCTTAATGCAAATAGATCAAGTTTTTTCAAGAAAATAACTAGCCCGTGTGACGGACTCAAAAGGCAACTTAATGTTTTTCCTAGGGAAGTGTTCCATCCCTTTCTTGAGAGGGAATTTGAATTTTATAATCCCTTCTTTCATATCAATAACAGCACCCACGGTGCGAAGAAAAGGACGTCCCAAAATAATTGGACAAGAAGGTTCACATTCAATGTCCATAATAGTAAAATCAATGGGAACATAATTTTCATTGACAATGATAAGAACATCATCTATCTTCCCCAAAGGTTTCTTTACGGAGGAATCGACAAGACGAACACCAAAAGAACAAGCATCAAAAGGTTTCAATTCAAATATATCATACATTCTTTTGGGCATAACGGAGGTACTAGCTCCAACATCACATAAAGCATAGCAAGAAAAGTTATTCAACTTAATTTTAATCATAGGATCCCAACCATCTTGTAGCTTTCTAGGTATGGAGGCTTCTACCCTAAGCTTCTCCTCCCTAGCTTTGATGAGAGCATTAGTGATATGCTCCGTGAAGGCAAGATTAAGTGTGCTAGTGTGGGGGTGTCTAGACATCTTGTGAAGGAAACGAATAACTTCAGAAAGGGTGCAATTATCAAAATCAAGGTCACTACTATCAAGTAGAGTAGTAGTGGTGTCCTTTAGGCTCACTTGTTTGGTAGCTTCTATAGTCATAGGAATTTATTCTTCTACGGTTGAGGTCATAGCATCACCATTAATAGGTCCTATGGGACTAGGGGTGCATTGGGTGCTAAGAGTTTGGATATCCTCAACCACTTGGATAGTAGCAACAGTATGGTGTGTAGGAAGGCTCTTAATTCTATCCTCTACCATAGGGATAACTTCTGGTTTGGCTTCCATTTGATTTATCAAAGTAGCATGTGTGTGAGACATATTGGAAACTTGGGTCTCCGTGGTGGTGAGCCTAGTCTGAAGGTTAGAAATCTCAATGTTCAGACTCTCTAGTTGTCTACCAATGTCTTGCAAGATGGAAGTGTGCTCTCCTAATTGTCTAGAGAAGGTCCTATTTTGTTCATACTGGGTGTGCATGTAGTTCTTAGTGGCCTTCTATATTTCCAAAAGTTTCTCATAACTAGGCATGTCACTATCTCTTGGGGCAGATCTTCTGGTGCTACGATAAGTGTTGTTGTTCCCATAGTTGTTGGACGGGAACGGTCTAGGATTGCTGATACGTCCAAAATGAATCACTATTTTATATTGTAAATTTCATCCTATTCATTGATATATTCCACTTTAAAGTATTGTTCTTATGTTGTTTTGGCTTGTTTTACACAGTTTAGAACTTTCCGGTGCCGAAGCAGCAGAACCAGAATTCAGCGGTGAAAAGTGGACACCAAGTTTCTGAATCAGATCAAGTCCAAATGCGATGAAAATTTACGGGGAGTGTTTTTATGAAGATTGACTTGGGATCATCGAAGATGGAGGGGAGGGGACCCACCAGGCAGCCAGAAGGGTGCCTGGCGCGGCCCCCCTCCTGGATGCCTGGTGGCCCCCCTCGGTGCCCCCTCTCTCCTATAAGACCCCCCTGGGGTAGAAACCCTATAAAAAGAAGAGTTTCCGTGTTTCGCCGCCGCCACGGGGCGGAAACCTACAGAGGAGAAAAGCCATCTCCGGTGGGCAGATTCCGCCAAGGAGATCACCTCCCGGAAGGGGAGATCGTCGCCATCATCATCATCATCGTCACGGGCATCATCGAGATCATCATCAACATCATCCCCAACATCAGCACCATCTCCATCTCCATCCCATCTCATCTCACAATTGCAACTTGTGTTGTAATCCATACTATCTATCCTCTCTACTCTGTTGGTGTTGATTACTACTTTGTGGTGAATGCTATTGAGTTTTGTTTGAGAAATATCATTGTGTCCAGATTTTTTGCCACCCATCTATCTTTTATGTCTTGTGAGTAGTTACTTTAGTTCTTGAGAACATGAGAGAACTCTAGTTGTTAGTAGTCATATGATGTTGAAGTGTTATGTGTTGTTTGATACTTAAGTTGTGTTGTTATTTCTCTAGTGGTGTTATGTGAGTCGAACACTTAACGCTTCACCTTTCATGGGCCTAGAGGAATACATTGTGCACAAAGGATGCTTATGGTGGGTTGCCGGAGTGAAAGAAACCTGAACCCCAGTTCGCACACTTTTGCACAAGGGAGTTATGGATCCTTGATCGTAATGTTGTGGTTAGGCTTATGCCTTAATTACTACCTTGTATTTGCGGATGCTTGCAAGGTGTGTAATCATAAGAGTACACTTATCTTAGTCTAGAAGGTGTACTAGCATTGATCCACCCACCAACACTTATCAACACAATACATATTACTTGGCGGAGTATGGTGAAAGTAACTTGGCTAACTCTCCCATGTGTTCTCGAGAACGCTTTAGCTTTTATAAGTTTAGTTCCTAGGCTTATCCTTGTGAAAGGATTGGGCCACTTGCTACTCCTCAGTTACCTGTTTACTTTGCTTGTCTTTTACTTTTCTGTTGCTTAAACCAAAAACCCCTAAATATTTACCTTTGAGTGGGTGCAGCCTTTCCTTATCCAGTGTCACTTATCAGCACCTTCTGCTCCTCGTTGGGTTCGACACTCTTATTTATCGAAAATCTACAATTGACCCCCTAGACTTGTGGGTTATCAAGAATCGTTTATTGGCGCGGTTAACAGGGGAGGCAATCCCACTAAACCTATTAACTTCACCGCCATCAACGAGTTTTACTAGCGCCGTTGCCGGGGAGTGTAGTGCTATTGGTAAGTGAAGCCGGTAAGGAAACCTTTATTTTCTGTTGTTACCTTCAGTCCTTATGGACTCTTCTACTGTTGGTTCGTTGATGGTAAGGAGCCGCCCCACGACTGTGGTGGTCACTCCTACCCCTAATGAAATTGTGCCCTATAAAATACCATCTGGTATTATTAATTATGTCTTGGCTAATCGTTATACAGGAGAAGGACATCCGGGAGAACACCTGCTATATTTATCACAATTATGTTCTTTATTTAAGCTTGCAGGTGTAACAATGGAGTTCGTCATGAAGAAACTATTCTCCGTATCACTCAAAGATAAAGATTTAGATTGGTATAAACTACTCGATAACTCTGATCTGCTTGAATGGCCAGAGCTTATGTCTCTCTTTTATGCAAAGTTTTATCCTCTTCGTGAAATTCACCAAGACAGGAACTACATCTACAACTTTTGGTCTCGCGACGGAGAGAGCATCGCTCAAGCTTGGGGGAGACTGAAGTCCCTGATGCTCAAATGCCCAAACCATGAGCTCCCCAAGGAAATTATACTTACAAATTTTTATGCCAGGCTTTCTCGTCGGGATAGGGAGATGTTGGATGCCTCCTCTAGCGGGGTATTCTAGACCAGAAGTATGGAACAAAAATGGGATCTTATAGAAAGGATCCAGAAGAACACTGAAGACTGGGAAATTGATAAAGGTATTGAACCCGCTATAAACTATGAGCATGACTACATTGAGAGTTATGTGAAGACTGATTACTTTAATACCTTTTGATCTAAAATTGGTCTTGATTCCCAGATAATGGTTGACTTTTGCAAGGACTTTGCTTCTCATATTGATTCTTCTAACAAGAAGGAGAGTCAACATCATAAACCTTTCAAGGAGTCACCTATTGAGATTAATGTTACTGATCCTGTTTTACCTGCAGTTGTGTATGAACAGCCTCCTTATCCCTCAAGGAGAAAGGAGCACTCTTTTGTTACAGGTATTCTAAACAAAAACGGAAGGACCTCTGACGAACCTGAGGACATGAGCAAGGTCAAGCCTCAAGTTGCAATGGTCAAGGATCTGGTAACCAGTGATATTGAAGAATCCACTATTAGTTTTTGTGTTGTTTCCACTAACATTGTCACACCCAAGAACAAAGGCCCAATTTCAGGTACACCAGTTGTATCTGTCAAAATAGGAGATCATAATTACTATGGGCTATGTGATTTTGGATCTAGCGTCAGCGCTATTCCCTTCACACTTTATCAAGAGATCATGCACGAGATTCAGCCGTGTGAGATCGAGGACATTGATGTCACGATTCATCTTGCAAATAAACAAACAATCTCTACAGTTGGGATTGTGAGAGATGTTGAAGTACTCTGCGGGAAGGTAAAATATCCTACTGAATTTCTTGTACTTGGTTCAGTGCAAGATGGTTTTTGCCCTATTATCTTTGGTAGGCCCTTCCTCAGCACTTGTGGAGCTATAGTAGATTGAAAGAAAGGTAAAGTTTCTGTTGAATTCAACGGTGATCCGTATGAATTTAATTTTTCTAAGTTTTCTAAGCAGCCTCGTGGTACTGACTTGTCAAGTAATGACAAAATTATTGAAGAAATTGCTTCTATTGCTATTCCTCCTGATGATACTTTGCAGCAATTTATGGAAGACCACGAGAATGACATACATATGCAGGAGAGGAATGAACTAGATGACATATTTTTAAGACAAACTCTTATCCTGAAGCACAACCTCCCGGTTGAACCTTTAGGAATCCTCTCGCAACCAAAAGAAGACCCGGTGTTTGATCTAAAACCACTACCCGATACGCTCAAGTATGCTTATTTAGATGAAAATAAAGTATATCATGTTATTATCAATTCTAACCTTTCAGGGTATGAAGAAGAGCGATTATTGGAGACACTCCGCAGACACCGAGGTGCTATTGGCTATACTCTTGATGATCTCAAGGGTATTAGTCCATCCATTTGCCAACATACTATCAATCTCGAGCCCGATGCTAAACCAGTTGTTGATCATCAACGACGGTTGAACCCAAAGATGAAGGATGTGGTTAGGACGGAGGTTCTCAAACTTCTAGCCGCAGGTATCATCTATCCTATAGCTGATAGTAAGTGGGTAAGTCCCGTCCATTGTGTTCCTAAGAAAGGAGGTATGAATGTTGTTCCTAATGATAAAAATGAACTAATACCTCAAAGGACTATTATTGGATATAGAATGTGTATTGATTTCAGGAAGTTGAATAAGGCCACCAGGAAGGACCACTATCCTCTGCCCTTTATTGATCAGATGCTCGAGCGGCTGTCTAAAAACACCCACTTCTGCTATCTTGATGGGTATTCTGGCTTCTCCCAGATTCACGTTAACACCGCGGATCAAGAGAAGACCACCTTTACGTGTCCTTACGGTACTTATGCTTATAGGCATATTCCTTTTGGTTTGTGTAATGCACCTGCTACTTTTCAGAGGTGTATGTCTGCAATATTTCATGGTTTCTGTGAGGAGATTGTAGAAGTTTTCATGGACGACTTTTCCGTCTATGGAAACTCCTTTGACCACTGTCTCCACAATCTTAATAAAGTTTTGCAGAGATGTGAAGAAACGAATTTTGTGCTCAATTGGGAGAAGTGCCATTTCATTGTTAATGAAGGGATAGTTCTTGGACACAAGATTTCAGAAAGGGGAATTGAAGTGGACACTGCAAAAATTGAAGCTATTGAAAGGATGCCCTATCCAAGGGACATCAAAGGTATTCTTAGTTTTCTAGGTCATGTTGGTTTCTATAGAATATTTATCAACGACTTTTCTAAGACCTCGAGACCCCTTACCAATCTTCTCCAGAAGGATTCTCCTTTTTTTTATTTGATGAAGATTGTAAGGAAGCTTTCGAAGTTCTTAAGAAAGCCTTGATAACCGCTCCTATAGTACAACCACCTGACTGTAATTTGCCCTTTGAAATTATGTGTGATGCTAGTGATTTTGCTGTTGGAGCTATTTTAGGACAAAGGGTTGACAAGAAGTTGAATGTCATCCACTATGCCAGCAAGACACTTGATAGTGCTCAAAAGATTTATGCTACTACCGAGAAGGAATTCTAGGCAGTGGTGTTTGCTTGTGATAAGTTTAGGCAGTATATTGTTGATTCTAAAGTTATTATTCATACTGACCATGCTGATGTCAGGGATGTACCCCGACAAAGCCCATGGTCAGGGACCCTGGGATAGTCATGAGAGGCACAGGTTGGACGATAGTTCGTCGGCTAACAGGAGGATACGTTCCTGCTCGATATTATTTCTTGGAGATGTGATTACAGGGAAGGCCAAGGCTAGTGCGCACAAGGCTAGGGTTACAGATTGTGTCTTGTATGTCTTTGACGCCTCGCCTCCTAGCCTTTATATACTAGGCTAGGTCTCGGGGACTCCGTCCTGGATTACAGATAGTATTTCCTAACTCTGATCTTGTACCGCACGGCAGGTTTGCACCTTCCTTACGAGTCGCGAACTCCTACGTCGGTGCCACTAGTGGGCCAAGGCTAGGCCCGGGTGGCATCTTTGTGGGCCTTCTGCCTTAGGGTACACCGGGTAGGCCCATCCATAGGAGTCGTGGGGTCACCCCCTCGTCAGTAGCCCACGATTTCCTGGGGGGCTCGAAGAGTCGCGCAGGGACTCGAATTCAATCTTGCGTAGTTTCTATGTATGCACGGTTCAACCGCGGGTCGCTGGCAGTCTAGGGCCTTGACAAAACATGTTTCGAGGGAATGCTAAGCTGAAAGGGCCCAAGGAGTCGACTGGTCGAGCCTTGGTGAATTGCGCTAGTGGAAAATACCGCAGTAGCCCAATCAAACTCACGTCCCTCGAAATGAGCGTGGAACACTAGGTCGAGAAAAATTCATGCCGCTGCAGGTCTTACAGTGATCATTTTCCGCCAGTAAAGTTCGTATCCTAGGCGCGTCCGCCCGGCTTTTTCTATCATGCAAGCGCATGGAAAAGATTGGGAGTGAAATCGCTCTGCGGCAAGTCCCAGCCCGGCCGATCTGCGCAGCGGGGTCTCACCTACACGCTAAGCTTGCGTGGCATCTGGGCACAGTGTATCGTGTTGCAGGAATATGTATTTTTATCGAGGCGCAGAGCCTGGTGAGTAATACACCCACTTGGAATAAATAATCAAGTGAGTTGTTTTAGCGGTCACTCGCGGAGCTTTGTCGAGCGCTCGGGCGAGGAGTAAGGTCGGGGATTACTTGCTCGGGAGGTCTTCGAGTGCTCGGGTACTTAGAGTTCTACGAGTAATCACTCGAGTATCGTCTTTGCTCTAAGGGTGAGGGAGCACCCGATACTCTAGGGCCGTTCGATCTGACGAGTGTAGGTCTGTTTATCTTGTGTCGTGGTGAGGGAGCACCCGAAACTCTCATGGGTGCGAGTAATCACTCGAGCACGTCTTTACTTCTTGGTCAGGGAGCACCCGAAACTTTCATGGGTGCGATTAATCACTCGAGCACGTTTTTACTTCTAGGTGAGGGAGCACCCGAAACTCTCATGGATGGATAGCTCCCAATGAGGGTTAGATATATTTGAAAAAATGTATTTGAGTCAGTAAAAACGGTGCTTGCAGACTGCGTTTTCTTTTGCACTACCCCTTTAATTTACCTCTTGTTAGTAAGGATAACTATCTCCTTGCTGGAGGACCGTCAAAGATGCTCTGTCTGCGAACCGTCATGTCTTCATGACCGGTCGTAATGATGGCCTTTGTGGCGTGCTGCAGCCGCCTGTTGAGTTACCGATGCACGTATTGAAAACGCACGAGATTTGACGCGTCCAGCGTACAGTGCCGCCCGTGTGAAAGTATCTTTTGTCTCAAAATTCGAATTGCCCAGCACGCTCGGTCTTTGAATTAATTGCTCCCGTCGTCTGGGCTTCTGCGTGCTCTTGGGTTTGTGCTATAAGTAGACGCTTCTTCTTCATCTAGCAGCAGTGTTTGACCTCTGCTCATCTTGCTCCTCTTTCTCTTCCTCTTCTCATGGGGCCCAAGCGAGGTGCAGGTATGACTGGCCGCGGCCGTGTTCGCCGTGGCCGCGGTAGTCGTACTCCACACTCCTCTCGCGGTGGCCGTCGTGGTGCGTCATCGACACCTTCCTCCTCTTCCTCGGAGGAAGGTTTTTGGCGCTACGATTTTCTCCTTCGCGTCCGTGGCCGGAACGCTGCTCGCATTGTTCTTCCTCCTGCATTTTCTGCCCTTGTTTCTGAGCGTAGCCTGGATGGCTTGCTTCTTCGTCTTCATGGATGCTCTCGGCCTCCTTCTTATGTTGAGTTGGAGACCGACAGTTCCCGCTTGATTTTTCTTGGTTATGGCTGGAGGTCGTTTACCCGGCGTTTGAACTTGCGTGATGGTGATACTCTTTGTTTCCGTTTTGATGGCGAAGATACTCTCATCATCCTTGCTTTTGACCCGAGCGGCAATCGCATGGATCCGTCCTGGCAGGAGACAAGCAGCAATACTTCCGGCAGGTCGGGGAGTCCCACGCCCATGTCTTCAACGGCTTCGTCTTCTGGCGACTCCTCGGGTGGTGATGCTGTGTCCTCCATCTCTGGAGAGGACCTCAACGTCAAGCCAACGATCAAGCGGGCGCGCCAGGAGACCTTGTAGAACTGGAGGCAGCGGCGTCATCTTCGCCGGCAGCTCGGGTGGAGCTGGAGAAGAAGCTGGTGGAGCAGGAGAAGAAGCTGGTGGAGCATCGTCTTCGGTGCTCCGCAAATAAGTCGAGCTTCACCTTTTTGTTATGTCATTGACATCATGAGCTGGCTGCTTCGACTCCTCCTTTGTCTGTGATGATGCTCGTTGTCTTAGTGCCAATCATCCCAGCATGGTCACACATGTAGAAGTCGTAATTCCTTGGGTGATTGATGCTGTAGGCTTATCCGCTGCTTGTGTCTTTTGTAACTAGGTTAGTTCTCCATGTAATGAGGATTGCCTTTGAGTAATCAGAGCTTCCTTCTATCCAATGTGCTTCGAGTCTTTTTGTACTGAGAATGATCTTAGGGTCCTTGTAATACGAACTGTGTTTGAGTCTTTGTAATGGAATCTGTCTTCGAGTCCTTTGCGATGTGATCTGTCTTTAAGTCTTTCAACGAGAGTTGTCTTCGAGTCCGTCAAGTTCTTGTACTGTGGATTATATCGGGTGCGCGACGGCGCTCCCGATGGGATTTGCCCCCGACACTATGTTCGAGTTTTAGAGTCGAACGTAGGCTAAGCTTTATTTCCTTCATCGTTCTTCTGCTAACTGCCGTCTTTTATCGGGTGCGCGACAGCGCTCTCGATGGGAGTAGCCCTCGAGTCTTTAGGTGATCGTTGGCGATCAGGTGAAGACTTAAAGGATTGTATGTGTCTTGTGTTCCATCCATATTTCTCCAGAGTACTTGGTGTTCCATCTGGTTGTAGCCGTGTCTTCCCTTTGATTCCGAACGGTTTTCAGCGGGTGGCGCCTGTCAGGGGTTTTTTCTTGGACCTTTATTTGTAAGTTACGTGCTGCGCGGGAGATGATTGCATTTCTCCGGGGTAGGTGTGCTCGAGCCCCCGAGTGTTTGTAGAAAGATCGCATGGGCGATGGCTCGAGCCCTCGAGTATTTTGGGTGAAGGTCGCGTGGGCGACGATGGCGTTTCTCAGGGGGAGTTTGTACTCGAGCCCCCGAGTGCTTTGGGTAGAGATCGCATGAGCGACGATAGCGTCTCTCGGGGGGAGTTTTGTATTCGATCCCCCGAGTGCTTTGGGTAAAGACCGCGTGAGCGACGATAGCGTCTCTCGGAGGGAATTTTGTACTCGAGCCCCCGAGTGCTTTGGGTAAAGATCGCGTGAGCGACGATAGCGTCTCTCGGGGGGAGTTTTGTACTCAAGCCCCCGAGTGTTTTGGGTAAAGATTGCGTGAGCGATGATGGCGTCTCTCGGCGGGAGTTTTGTACTCGAGCCCCCGAGTGCTTTGGGTAAAGACCGTGTGAGCGACGATAGCGTCTCTCGGGGGGAGTTTGTACTCGAGCCCCCGAGTGCTTTAGGTAGAGATCGCGTGAGCGACGATAGCGTCTCTCGGGGGGAGTTTTGTACTCGAGCCCCCGAGTGCTTTGGGATGGTTGTATTTGGGCAACATTATTTTATTGCGTCGAAGGGTTACATGAGCTGCCAGTTGAGCATGATTGGTGGAGACTATGGGTAGAACAGGCGTAGGTTCGCTACGTTCCATGGATTTCCCACGTCCTCGTCAGTCTTCGGGTTCTTCAGTCTATAGGCGCCTCCTCCTATGACTTCTGAAATTATGAACGGTCCTTCCCATTGGGGGGGAAAGCTTGTGGACTTTCTCTTGTATGAGCCATAGGACAAGGTCGCCTTTGTTGAAGGTTCTGGTGCGCAGGCGGCTGCTTTGGTAAGTGCGCAGCTTTTCCTGGTATCCCTCTGACCTTGCTAGGGTTGTGTCTCTTGCTTCTTCTATTGTGTCCTTGTCATCTTGCAGTGATTCCTCTGTTTCCTCTTCTTCGTATCCCAAGATCCGGGGTGCCCCAAATTTGAGGTCATGTGGTAGTACTGCCTCTGCCCCGTACAACATGAAGAAAGGTGTGTACTGGGTTGCGGTGTTTGGGGTAGTGCGCAGGCTCCATAGTACGGCGGGGAGTTCTTCTACCCAGTTGCCTGCGTCCTGCTCGAGTGGTGCAAGGAGCCGTTTTTTGATTCATCCGCATACTAGGCCATTTGCTTTTTCCACCTGGCCGTTGGACTGCGGGTGCGCGACTGATGCGTAGTTGATTTTGATGCCCAATTCTTCGAAGAAGTTCTGGAATTCTGCCGCTGTGAAGTTCGTACCGTTGTCCGTGATGATGTTGTGTGGTATCCCGAACCTGAAGATGATTGATTTGATAAAATTCACTGTCGTGAGGGTTGTGGAGCTGGTGATGGGCACTGCTTCGATCCACTTGATGAGCTTGTCGACTGCGACTAGCAGGTGTGTTCTTCTTCCCTTTGATGATTTCTTGAGGGGGCCCACCATGTCGAGTCCCCAGGTGGTGAATGGCCATGATAGCGGTATGGTCTTGAGTTCCGAGGCTGGAGCGTGTGGTCTGCTGGTGAATTTTTGACAGGCGATGCAACACCGTTGATATCCTCTACGTTTCTCATGGTTGTTGGCCAGTAGAGTCCTGCTAGAAAGGATTTTGCCACGAGTGCTCGACTACTGGCATGGTGCCCGCAGGTGCCTTCGTGGATCTCCAGTAGTAGGGTTTTTTCATCTTCCTCGTCTATGCACTTTTGTAGGACCTGGGAGATGTTGCGCTTGTAGAGTTATCCGTTGGTTACTGCGAATGCTTTGGATCGCCGACTGATGCGTCTGGCTTCTGCGACGTCCTGCGGTAGCGTGCCTTCGATTAAGAATCTGAGGAGCGGCTCTCTCCAAGATGGGTCTTCGGGTGCGGCTAGCTTTGGCTCCTCGACTGCGTTGTTGGATTCTTCATTAACGATTGGGTTAACAGCTGCCACTTGCGCTGGTTCACTTGTGTTGTCATCCTCTGTATCTGCTTCTGGTCCGAGTTCTTGGATTGTGATGATGATCTCGTCTATGTAGACCTGGATGTTTCCACCAATCTGGTTTCTCTGGTATGCTTGCGTCATTCGCTGGTATATTGTACCTGCGTTGTTTAGACCGAAGGGCATTTTGGGGCGGCAGGATGTGCCGCAAGTGGTGGTAGCCAAGGCGTGCTTTTCGTCTTTTTTCTCCATCCTGGCCTGATTGTGTCCTGAGTAGGCGTCGAGGAACGATAGTAGATCGCATCCTGCTGTCGAGTCGATTATCTGATCGATTCTTGGCTAGGGAAAGTGATCCTTTGGGCAGTGTTTGTTGACTGGCCCGTAGTCGACGCACATTCGTAGCACGTCTGTGTCTTTCTTGGGGACCAGCACAGGGTTGGCGATCCAAGTGGCTTTCTTCGTCTCTCGGATGAATTGGGCGTCGAGTAATCGGTTGACTTCCTCCCCGATTGCTCTGCGCTTGGGTTCTGAGAATCTTCGTAGTGCTTGCTTCACTGGCTTGGTGTTTGGCTTGATACGCAGCGCGTGTTCCGCGAACTCGCGCGGTACTCCTGGCATGTCGGCTGGGCACCAGGCAAAGATTTCCCATTCTTCACGGAGGAAAGCGATGAGGGCAGTTGCTTGCTCTTCCGGGAGGTGGTCGTACATGCGGACTGTTTTTTCTGGGTCCGTCGGGTGCACCTGGTGGGTGACCGTGTCGCTGTCGATCCTGAAGTCTCGCCCATACTCTTTTGACTCGCTTCGACTTGCTAGAGGAAAGATACTTTTGTCTGTCGCCATGGATATTTCTGTGAGTTCTTTTTCGGCTCCAAAGGTGTCAGAAACTTTGTGGAAATCGCGATCACATTGGTCTGATTTGGTGAAGCTTCCGTTGACAATAATGACGCCCGCGGATCCTGGCATCTTGAGTTTGAGGTAGGCGTAGTGCGGAACCGCCATGAATTGCGCGAATGCTGGACGTCCCAGTATGGCGTGGTACTGCGACGGCCAATCGAGGATTTCGAACTCGAGGGTGTGTCTTGCGAAATTGCGCCTGCTGCCAAAGACAACTTCGAGCTCGATTATTCCAAGGGAAGTAGCCGATTCTCCTGGGACTACTCCGCACAACACGGTGCTTGATATTTTCCATACTGATCGTGGGATCAGCATCTTGTGTAGGGTGCTGACGAAGATTATGTTCATGCTGCTGCCTCCGTCCATGAAGATTATGTCCATGTCGTACCCTCCAATTTGAGAATCGAGTACAAGGGGCGCGTGCCCCGGCCTTGGGACCGCAGGTGGGTGATCGCTCTAGGAGAACGTGATACTAGTTTCTGCGTCGTCTAGCTGTTAGACTTTGACTGCATTTAGGTTCTCGGCTGCTCTGGCTTGCGGGGTGTAGGCGTCCTATTGGGCTTCCGATACCCTGCCTTCTTGGATCGTGTACACCTGTCCTTGAGTCGGGTTGGAGCGTCTTTCAGGACTTGGAGTCGGCGACTGCTCGGTTTGTCGGGTGCGCTTGGCTTCTCGCTGTTTTTCCTCCTTGAGGCTGTCGTCGAGTTCGTTGAACAGGTGGCAGTTTCCCAGAGTGTGGCCCGATCTGATGTATCCCCAGTCGTCTTCGAAGCAGTGGATCGTGCAGGGTCCTTCTAGCTTCTCCCTGACCGTGAGTTTGCTGGATCCGGCGTGTTGTTTCCTCCATGATACTCGGAAGAACAACGCGTGGTCCGCCGGGTGCTCGTGGACTCGCGGGTCGATTTCGATCCCCACGCTTAGATTCTGGTTCTTTATGAGGTTGGCTAATTCGTCTGGTCTTCGGTCTGGGTCGTAGTATTCGCCGGTCTGAGTTTCAGAGTCACTGTCCTGGCGGGCGACAGCTGTCCGCACGGCGGCGAGTCATCGAGTGGTCGACGAGCGAGAAGCTGTATAGTGTGACTCGTCGAGTGGGGTCTCTTCATAGGATCCTCGTGCCTGTCTTCTGGGTCGTAGATTCCTTCTTCGTTGGCTATGGTCTTGATGATCGTTGATCTCGAGCTCAGAGTCAGTGTCTTGTTGTGTGGCGGGTGCCTAGGTGGCGGTGGGTCATCGAGTGGTCGGCGGGTCATCTGCTTCGTGCTGTAGCTCGTCGACCGGGCTCTCTGTGCAGAACCCTCGTGCCTTTCTTTTGGGTCGTCGAGTTCTCCTTCGCTGGCGGTGAGCTCGGTTTCCGCCGTAGTGTTGGTCTTGGCACAGCTGCAGGCCGAGCGATCTCGATGGGGAGGAAGAGATGTTTGTCGTGATCTTGAATTCTTCGGATGGATTGAATCTGGTTCTTGCTCTTGAGTTGTGGCTTGCTGAAGACGGAACCGCCGAGATCGTAATTCCAACCTGTGTGGTTCCCATAGAGGGCGCCAATTGTCAGGGATGTACCCCGGCAAATCCCATGGTCAGGGACCCTGGGTTAGTCATGAGAGGCACAGGTTGGACGATAGCTCATCGGCTAACAAGAGGATACGTTCATGCTCGATATTATTGCTTGGAGATGCGATTACAGGGAAGGCCAACGCTAGTGCGCACAAGGCTAGGGTTACAGATTGTGTCTTGGATGTTATTGACGCCTCCCCTCCTAGCCTTTATATACTAGGCTAGGTCTCGGGGAGTCCGTCCTGGATTACAGATAGTATTTCCTAACTCTGATCTTGTACCGCACGGCAGGATTGCACCTTCCTTATGAGTCGCGAACTCCTACGTCGGTGCCACTAGTGGGCAAAGGCTAGGCCCAGGAGGCATCTTTGTGGGCCTTCTGTCTTTGGGTACACCGGGTAGGCCTTTCCATAGGAGTCGTGGAGTCACC
Organism: Bromus sterilis; assembly: GCA_950022295.1. Taxonomy (NCBI): domain Eukaryota; kingdom Viridiplantae; phylum Streptophyta; class Magnoliopsida; order Poales; family Poaceae; genus Bromus; species Bromus sterilis. The sequence goes on from OX465597.1 coordinate 353,221,738, forward strand.
CCCTCGTCAGCTGTCATTAAGTATCTTATGAAGAAAAAGGACGCCAAACCAAGACTCATTAGATGGGTACTCCTTCTTCAAGAATTTGATGTACAGAATTTTGATAGAAAAGGAGAAGACAATCCGGTGGCGGATAATCTTTCAAGGATGGAAGATATCCCACACGATCCTATTCCAGTCAACGACAGTTTCCCAGATGAACAGCTTGCTGTTGTAAAAGTACAATCTCATTCCGACCCTTGGTTTGCAGATTATGCTAATTTTATCGTTGCAAAGTTTTTGCCTCCAGGTTTTACATTTCAGCAGAGGAAGAAATTCTTCACGGATTTGAGGCACTACTTTTGGGATGATCCACATCTTTACAAAGAAGGTGCGGACGGGATCGTAAGAAGGTGTATATCGGAGTACGAGCAGCAGGACATTCTTCGACAATGCCACGATAGTCCCTATGGAGGACATCATGCATGTGAAAGGACCGCACATAAAGTTTTACAATCAGCTTTTTATTGGCCTACTCTTTTTAAGGACGCCCGAAGGTACGTTCTATCTTGTGATAAGTGTCAGAGAGTTGGTAACATTAGCAAGAGAAATGAGATGCCTATGAATTACTCGCTAGTGATCGAACCTTTCGATTTCTGGGGTTTTGATTTTATGGGTCCTTTTCCTCCTTCACACAAGTAAACACACATCTTAGTTGCTGTTGATTATGTAACCAAGTGGGTTGAAGCAAGCCCCACTGAGAGTGATGATCACAAGACATCTTTGAAAATGCTCAAGGATGTAATTTTTCCTAGGTTTGGAGTACCAAGGTACCTCATGACGGATGGAGGGTCACACTTCACGCATGGAGATTTTAGGAAAGCTCTAGCCAAGTACGATGTCAATCATAGGATTGCATCACCGTACCACCCTCAAACTAGTGGGAAAGTTGAGCTCACCAATAAGGAGATCAAGTTGATCTTACAGAAGACAGTAAACAGTTCTAGAAAGGACTGGTCAAAGAAGTTAGGAGATGCTTTGTGGGCGTATAGAACTGCTTACAAAAACCCCATGGGCATGTCTCCGTATAAAATGGTCTATGGCAAGGCTTGCCATTTACCATTAGAGTGAGAGAACAAGGCTTTCTGGGCTGTCAGAGAGCTAAATGCTGACCCAAAGTTAGCTGGTGAAAAGCGTCTCATGAACTTGACTTCTCTAGATGAGTGGAGGAGTGAAGCTTACGAGAGCGCTAAAATGTTCAAGGAAAAGGTAAAGAAGTGGCACGATAAAAGAATTCTGAAACGTGAATTTAATGTTGGTGACAAAGTTTTGTTGTTTAGATCTCGTTTCAGGTTTTCTCCAGGTAAACTACTTTCCAGATTGGAAGGACCTTTTCATATCGAAGAAGTATATCGGTCTGGTGCAATCAAGATCAATAATTTCGAAGGCACCAAACCTCAAGTTGTGAATGGACAAAGACTCAAACATTACATGGCAGGTGACCCTATCAATGTGGATGTGAACATGATATATACAAGAACTCATGAAGAACATGTTGCAGCCCTGTTTCAGACACCGGCAGAAGCATAATAAGAAAAGGTATGTATTACGGTAAGGAAACATCGCGAACGTCAATAAAATTTTACTTTTCAAAGTTTTTGCAAAATTAGGAAAATTCCATGCCCGAGTGGAGCCGGAGAGGAGCTCCAGGGGGCCCAGGAGGCCTCCTGGCGCGGCCCCCCTCCTGGCCGCGCCAGGCACCCTCCTGGGTGCCCTGGACTCCGACTCCGACTCCACCTAGGCTTGAAACCTTCCTTCTGTTGCAGAAATTTTTGCTATATATTTTCCCGGATCGTTCCGGCAGCGTATCTCGCGATTTCGTGTTTTTTATTTTCGAGATGTTTCAGCCAGGAAAACTTTCAGCTAGACCTAGGTGCCATGGCTTCCCCAAGTTCCCCGAAGGACAAGTTCGTCTTCAACATCATCAACCCTTACCTCGCTGAGGTGAAGAAGCACCCCCAGGTCCTTCATGTGGAGGACGGTGACCTCCACAAGGAGGATCTGAAGGGACCAGTCAATGAGGGGAGCACCAAGGAGCGGATGAAGGAGATGGAACATGAGGTCTCCAAGTTCAAGAAGATGGTGGAGCGCGGTGTTGAAGCTAACTTCGACATCATGAACGAGATCGAGGCTTCCCACAAGAAGGAGATGAAGGAGATGTGGTCAAGTTTGGCCGCACTATAAGAAAAAGTTTATGAGCTCCAAGCACAAATCTATGATCTACAGAACCAGAACTGTGAGTATGAACTAAAGTTTCTGCGCATGGGTTTAGGTGCTGAGTGCAGGATCTTGGAGACGGAAATGTCCTTCGAGACTGCAGAACTGTTGCCATGGAAGCGCTTCGCCAAGGAGTACATGACTGACAAGAACAAGGATGAGGAGTAAATCTCCTCGGGTAATGGCATTCCCTTAGCTTGTTCCAAGCTTGGGGGAGTGCCCGGTATCTTTATCTTTGTATTTAGGAGTCAAGTAGACTCATATCATGTCTAGGGAAGTTACTTTATGAAATAGGTGTTGCTTCGAGGTCTATCACTCCTTTTGTGGAGAGCTTTGTATCCGTGAGTGTGGGGTCGTCCATGAAGGAATATTAATGAGAAGTCTATTGGTTTCTTCGCTGCACTCGGTATTCTCTTCAGGAAATCGACATTATGATCTGATTCTTATGGGGAGTATTGACCTTATATCAGGTATGGCTTAGAAAACTTTATTTAAACCTTGGAAAGTATAGCTTTGGTCATAAAAACAAGCATGTTTTTCTCAAAGTAGCGACATAGCCAAAACCTTTGTGTTATTATGCTTGAAGTGTTATGTTGACAAGGAAGACAACTTGATGTTTCATGCTAGTTTTAATGTTTATTCTTTGTATTGCTTGCATCTAAGTTGTCATCAATCTTCTGGTCTGTCAAAGCCTTGCTAGCCAAAACTCTGTACTAAGCGGAATTCTGCTTGTACTTCCATACCCTGAAACCAACATCTTCCACTTGAGTCCACCATACCTTCCTATTTGTGGTATTCCACTACCACTCCTAAAGTATATAATTTATGTGCTATCTCTAGATGTTCAAAATCTTCTGTTTTGTGCCACTGATTCAGCTCATGAGGAAGTGGTGGGTAACCCATGATCTTCTTAATTTGGACAAGTTTTATCTTGGGATTGCATGCCTAATCTACAAACCCCTAATACGAGAAGGGACTGGTATGAGTGCCCAGCTCGTAAAAGATAAATACTAACGCACAAGTTCCTTTTCTCATTGAACAAAGGAATTTAAGGGGATGTGATCGTCCCCACATGGGAGACGTTCCTCGAAACTTGTCCAAATCATGAAGTGAGTGAGTTATCTATCAGCAGTCATTAACGGATCATGCACCTCCCAAAGGCCTGTTTTTTATTCTGTTTGATCTAGAGATGGCACATGAGTTCTCCCTGCTTACCCTTTTGCACGGGGTTTATTCTTTATTTTGTGTTGAGTAAGTCCTTCCTACTTCCTTCCTTCTTGAGAGAGAACAGACACTTGATGTTAATAAAGATTCTTGCATAAAAGCTGCATTGAAAGTTAGCATGTTACATCTTTGTTGACATTATCTTTTGATAAGTGAGTTGTTTTCAAAAGCTTATGCTTAGTAAACATCTTCCTTTGTGTTAACATGTGCACTTCTTGACTGATAACATGTTCTTTCCAAAGCTTCAACTGGTTCCATTATAAGTGGAAGAGCAAAAGTAAAAGTTATTAGTTGTTCCTTGACCAAGGCTATGTTTTCCATGATTTGATGAGTTTTCCAGGTCCTACTTTGTTATAATTGTTACTACTTTCTCATAAGGAACGTATGAGTTGGGGTTGCTATTGAGGATGCTTTAGTTTGGTGAGAAATCTTGATGCTTCTTGTCCGTATTCTTTTATCGACACTTCACTCTCTAAACTTTTGGACAGGTTTACCGAGCTCAGCAATCGCTTGGGGACAAGCGAGGTCTAAGCTTGGGGGAGTTGATACATCCAAAATGCATCACTATTTTATATTGTAATTTCATCCTATTCATTGATATATTCCACTTTAAAGTATTGTTCTTATGTTGTTTTGGCTTGTTTTACACGGTTTACAACTTTCCGGTGCCGAAGCAGCAGAACCAGAATTCAACGGTTAAAAGTGGACACCAAGTTGCTGAATCAGATCAAGTCCCAATGCGATGAAAATTTCCGGGGAGTGTTTTTATGAAGATTGACTGGGGAACACCGAGGATGGAGGTGAGGGGACCCACCAGGCAACCAGAAGGGTACCTGGAGCGGCCCCCCTCCTGGCCGTGCCAGGCACCCTCCTGGATGCATGGTGCCCCCCCCCCCTTGGTGCCCCCTCTCTCCTATAAGACCCCCTTGGGGTAGAAACCCTAGAAAAAGAAGAGTTTCCGTGTTTCGCCGCCGCCATGGGGCGGAAACCTACAGAGTAGAAAATCCATCTCCGGTGGGCAGATTCCGCCGGGGAGATCACCTCCCGGAAGGGGTGATCGTCGCCATCATCATCATCGTCGTCACGGGAATCATCGAGATCATCATCAACATCATCCCCAACATCAGCACCATCTCCATCTCCATCCCATCTCATCTCACAATTGCAACTTGTGTTGTAATCCGTACTATCTATCCTCTCTACTTTGTTGGTGTTGATTACTACTTTGTGGTGAATGCTATTGAGTTTTGTTGGAGAAATATCATTGTGTCCAGATTGTTTTCCACCCATCTATCACCTCTTTTATGTCTTGTGAGTATTTACTTTAGTTCTTGAGAACATGGGAGAAGTCTAGTTGTTAGTAGTCATATGGAGAGCCGAGAACCGTACGCCAGCCTCGCTACAACACAATCATATGGAGAGCCGAGAACCGTACCCACTTGTCTAAGCAGACAAGGCCAAGCACAGAACATTCTCGGAAAGCATCGAACGTGAGGGGCATCCCATTCAGGCTGGATGATCCACTGAGATGGGTCCTCATCGTCCGCACACAAGTCTAATTGATATGGGTGCTGAACTCCCATACTTATAGACAAGTCGCCTCAACCATACTATCGATTGTATTATAACCCTTACATAGACTTACTCCAGCCTGATCACTTAGTCGGGGTCTAGGGCGGGCTCGATCATACATCAAAGTGTGCACGAGACGGAGTCTCGAGCAATCGCATCGCGATGCCCCAAGCTGCGCACATCTAAGGGCCACTTGGTGTATAAAAGACCGCCAGCCAGATCACAACTAAGGTCTCGAAAACCCATACTAAGACATGCATGTTATAAACATACACGCAGCACACATGCCTTGTATGAACAGCAGGTATCATTGCAATTCTCTACAAAGTAGATACTTTATTGATAACTCTTACAGAGTGCACACAGAGATCACATGCATGTGATCCAACATTACAACAGACAAGCGGAAGCAAAGTAGGTCTGAGTACAGACAAGTTTAACAAATGGCTTAGAGAAGCCTTATCTTAAAACAAGCCCTCCACGAGGGAACCAGTCGTCTGACTGGGACTACACTAGCTTGGTCTTGGTTTGAGTCTTCAATCTTCGAGCTTCGGGTAGAAGCCACCATCGGGGTCGGTGGTTTCATCTAAAACATAGATTAAGCAAACGTGAGTACAAAATCGTACTCAGCAAGACTTACGTAGGAACTATTCTACTCATGCACATGTATCAAGGTAAAGGGAGGTGGGGTTTCACTTGCAGAAGTGCCAGCTTTGACTTGGCTAGTCCTGAACTACGAGTACCAGACTTGAGGTAAGAAGCGTACACGAGTCCACTACATTCTCCAACAAATTACACCACTATGGTGCCTTCCTCGACTTCCCCACGAGAAAGCACGCCATAGCACTGACACTTATCTTGGTGTATTTTAGAAGTATCCAGTTCAAGTTGTCTAATAATCAAGCTAAGCTTTCCAAGCAGTCCTTAACCGCGGACGCGGCTATTCGAATAGTTTTGTTAACCCTGCAGGGGTGTACCGTTACACACACACTCATCAGTTACCGCCTGGGAGTGGGACCCTTCAAGCGGGTACCGGCGAGGATGTTGCCACGACACTTCGCCCACAGCTCCGTTCTAGTCCAGAGAGTCGCCTATCTGAGGGGGATCCGTATGGAAGTCCGGCCGCGGTTCCAGTAAAGCCTCAAACGATGTGTGCAGGGTCCCAAGCCGGTCTTGAAAAGCCGTTCATCCACTTCGCAGACCGTGCCACAGCCCTACCAGAACTCCGAACTAATGCGACTCCTGGGGTTCGAACGGGGTGAGGTACTAGGTCAAGAGGGGTCAGTGAGCCCAATGTGTGGTTGTACTCTTCTTCTTGGATCACCACACAAGAACTCGGACTTAAGCAACGAGACAACCCACTGTGTACTCCTACACAGCCTCTCATCGTTCACCTTGTATTAGGGTAGATTCACCAACACATTTCACTTTCATCAACACCATGTTCAACATCATCCCGACTCACATCAAAAGCAACCTCATTGTATCACTAAGCATGCAATAAGCAGTAACAGTTGCAGGGGCCACATGATATCAACCAACTCCTACATCTTCTAGGATTGTGGTTTGCTTACTACTGTGACAAGATGATAGGTCATGCAAAGGATATGGTTTCAACTATGCGGTAGAATCGATACAAAGTGATCTCCTAAACATGCATAAGCGAGACTGAGAGTGAATTGGGATTTTATAGACATGATCAATGGGGTTTTCTTGCCTTGCTGACGAGGTTCAGTCACGGGGTCTTCAACGAAGGGGGTGATCTCGGATTCCGGCTCCACTTCTATCAGCAACATGACAATCATAGGATCAACATAATGTACAATGCACAATCACATGAATAAGATTGTAATGGTGATGTTCAAGGTACTGATGTGTTGAGCATTCCATTTAAAAGGAGTATATTGCATTTGAAATGCAAATTCAAACTCCATTTGATTTATCGATGAATTTCAAATGCATTTGAATGCATGAAAGTTCATTTGAAAATGTTGATCATGAAGTGATGTGGTATAGTTGAGATAATGTTTCTGATGTGGGGTTGAAACCATTCAAATTAAGTGTGTTGCAAAGCCAATTGCAAAATCACTCCAAATTTGAATTTGAAAAGGATCCATATGCATGTTTGCTACTGTTCACCCATTTTAAAATGGTCAAACATAGAAACAAGTTACATATTCATAATCCTTGTATTTTTCTGATAATTTTAGACATATTATTTGTCCAATTTGGAGTTAAAATGAATTAGTTATTGAATTTCAAAGTTTAAAGCATTTTCTGGAATTTCTATAATTTCTTTTAAAATCAAAAATTGATTTACTGCGTCATGCTGACATCAGCATGACGTGGGTGGGCTCTGGCCAGTGGGGTCGGCCTGTCAGTCTCAGTGGGGGTTAATCCCCTGTTTATAATTAACCCGAGGGGTTAATTAGGGCAGGGCCCCACCTGTCATTGGTCGTGGGAGGGGGTTAGGGGGTGATTGGCACGCGGGTTAGGGGGCCTAATGGCCGGCTTGACGCCGGCGACTCTGCACGCGGCGGAGCTCCGCCGGAGTTGCGCTACAGGCCACGGGAGGGCTCGGGGCGAGCACCAAATTGAAGCCCACGTGCTCCCGCGTATAGGGATGTCATCGGGGGGTCTCCAGGGGAACTAGAGCGTTGCCGGCGTTGAGTATGGCGGCGGCGCAGCTCTGTCCTCGGCGAGATCAACGGCTAGGGAACGGGGAGGTGCACAGAGAGGCTGGGAGGAAGGGGAGGCTCACCCTGAGCATGAAGCGGAGCTCGGCGTGGCCGGCGAGAGGCTGGCGTGGAGGAATTCCTCGCCGGAATAAATGGCGGCCGGCGGTGAGGAATCGAGGATGGCGTCTGCTCCAGGGGCTCTGAGGCTCAATTGGATCCGCGAGAAGACGAAGACGGCGGTGCCAGTGCTTCTGGACACGGTGGCTAGGCTTCTCGACGTTGAGGGCCACGCTGGTGCGGCGGCGTGCTCCGGCGTGGGCTTCGGGTGGCGCAAGAACGGCGAGGAGGAGAGGTAGAGAGGAAATGGCGAGAGGGGGAGTGGAGGCGGTGGCCTTCCAGGCGTCTCCAGGCGCCACGGGAAGAGAGAGGGAGGCAGGTAGCTGCCTGGCACGCCCACGGCGGTCGCCGGCGTGCTGCCTGTCTGCCTGTCCTGGGGAGGAAGACGCATGTGCCCTCCCCAGGTGGGCTGGGCTGGGCCAGGAGGCTGGGGGGCTTACGTTGGGCGAGAAGTGAGGTAAGCCTTTTTCCCTTTTCTTTTCTGTTTTCTTTTCTGTAATATGTTGGCCATGCTAAAAATAAATAGCTAGGCATTTTTCAAAATGCTAAAACTTTTTATATGGCCTCATATTATATTAGACTAGCCACTTATAAAGTTTGGCACTTTTGAAAATTCAAATTATTTGAACTTTAAATCAAATAGGGGTTTTTGAATTAATCCATGCTCCTGTTTGAATATTTGAAAAATCCATGAGTATGGGGTGGTTCCCACATCACTTGATATGTGATCACACTCATTTATAGGACTTTTCAAAAATACAAAAGGAATTTTTGGAGAAACTTTTTATCTGGCCTTTTGAATTAATTCATCTGGGGGGTGTTCTCTCTCCCATTTTGATTTCGTTTGAGAATTTTAACATGATGCAAAGGCCTAAGCTTACCCTAGCACATACCTAACTTGGGGTTGTGACAACTCATCCCCACTCAACAGAATCTCGTCCCGAGATTCAGAAGTCTGCGAGAGGAAGGAGGGGTACTCGGCACGGAGACGGTCTTCTCTTTCCCACGTGGCTTCTCTCTCAAAGTGGTGTGACCACTGAACTTTCAGCAACTTGATCTTCTTTCGGCGAGTGACACGCTCTGCGGAATCAAGAATACGAACGGGGTATTCTCAATAAGAAAGGTCATCTTGGAGATCAAGCGTTTCATGGTCGACTTCGCGGATGGGGTCCTTGAAGCAACGCCTGAGTTGGGACACATGGAATACATCATGTACTCGGGAAAGGTGCGGAGGTAGTTCAAGTTGGTAGGCAACTTCTCCACGTTTAGCAAGAATGCGGAAAGGTCCAATGTAACGTGGGGCCAATTTGCCTTTGATACCGAATCTTTGGGCTCCCTTCAGAGGAGTAACCCGGAGGTAAGCCTTCTCATCCAGATTGTAGCTTTCTTGCCTATGATGACGATCATAGTAGCTTTTCTGACGAGACTGGGCTGCTTTCAATTGATCACGAACAATGCGAACTTGCTCTTCTGCTTCCTTGATCATGTCCGGTCCAAAGAATTGTCTTTCACCGGTTTCTGACCAGTTTAGGGGTGTTCGACATCGTCGTCCATATAGGAGTTCAAAAGGAGCCATGTTCAGACTAGATTGAAAACTATTGTTATATGCAAATTCGGCGAATGGCAGAGATTTCTCCCAATTCTTTCCGAATGAGATAACAGAAGCTCTGAGCATGTCTTCCAAGATTTGATTAACCCTTTCGACTTGACCGCTAGACTGAGGATGGAAAGTTGTACTAAAGGAGAGATGAGTTCCCATAGCATTCTGAAAGCTTCCCCAAAATCTAGAGGTGAAAAGGCTACCGCGATCAGAATTGATTTCCAAAGGAACACCGTGAAGAGACACAATTCTAGAGAAGTACAAGTCCGCCAACTGACTAGCAGTTATAGACTCGCGAACGGGAAGGAAGTGAGCAACTTTGGAAAGCCTATCTATGACAACGAAGATGGCATCATTTCCTTTCTGGGTTTTTGGAAAGCCGGTGATGAAGTCCATACCGACTTTGTCCCATTTCCACTCTGGAATAGGCAAAGGTTGAAGTGTGCCAGCAGGTCTTTGGTGTTCTGCCTTAATGCGACGACAAACATCACATTCGGCAACAAATCGAGCAATGTCTCTCTTCATCCTAGTCCACCAAAATCTCTGGCATAGATCTCGGTACATTTTTGTGCTACCGGGATGAATTGAGAGGGGTGTGTCATGGGCTTCTTTGAGGATGAGTTGCCTTAGATCTCTATTCTTAGGTACTACCAAACGATTTCCAAAGAATACCGTTCCTTTACTATCTGTGGAGAAACATTTAGCAACTCCGCTAGCAATGTTCTCCTTGATCCGGCGAACACCTCGTGCACGCCGTTGGGCAACTATGATATGATCCTCAAGGGTTGGTTTCGCCACCAAGTTGAAAAGAGATCCACGAGGAACAATCTCAAGATTAAGCTTTCGAAATTCCTCATGAAGAAGTGGTTGATACTGTTGTAACATGAGGTTTTTACAATACGACTTACGAGTTAGTGCATCAGCCATGACATTGGCTTTGCCTGGGGTGTAAGAAATTCCTACGTTGTAATCTTTTATCAACTCAATCCAGCGTCTTTGCCTAAGATTAAGATCTAGCTGGGTGAAAATGTATTTGAGGCTTTGGTGGTCGGAACAGATCTCACAACGATTACCAAGGAGGTAATGTCGCCAAGTTGTTAGGGCATGAACTACGGCAGCGAGTTCAAGGTCATGGGTAGGATAGTTCTCTTCATGTGGCCATAACTGGCGTGAAGCATAAGCTACCACATGTCTATCTTGCATAAGTATGCATCCTAACCCTTGCCGTGAGGCGTCACAAAAGATCTCGAATTCCTTTTTGGTGTCTGGAGGTGCAAGTACGGGTGCAGAAGTCAATCTTCTTTTTAGCTCTTGAAAGCTTTCCTCGCACTTGGAAGTCCATTGGAATTTCTTATCTTTCTTGAGGAGTTCAGTTAGAGGCTTTGCAACTTTAGAAAAGTTCTCGACGAAGCGGCGGCAATAGCTGGCTAGGCCAAGAAAACTCCTAACTTGCTTAACCGATTCAGGTGGAGTCCAGTCAAGGACGGCCTGAACTCTATCAGGATTCACAGCAATGCCTTTTGCAGAAATCACGTGGCCTAAGTAGGTCACTTCTGGTAGCCAAAATTCACACTTGGAGAATTTAGCATACAGGCGATGCTCTCTAAGTTTCATCAATACCAGCCTTAGGTGTTCGGCATGTTCTTCTTCGTTCTTCGAGTATATAAGGATGTCATCGAGGTAAACCACGACGAACTGGTCCAAATACTCCATGAAGATCGAGTTCATCATGCGTGAAAAAGTGGCGGGGGCATTGGTGAAACCAAAGGACATGACGGTGTACTCGTAAAGACCATAACGAGTAGTCAAAGCCGTTTTGGGAATGTCCTCGTCTCGGATTTTGATTTGATGATAACCTAATCTCAAATCCATCTTGGATAAGACAGAGGATCCAGCAAGTTGATCATAAAGATCATTGATCCTGGGCAGTGGGTACTTGTTCTTTATCGTTGCTAAATTTAGCGGGCGATAGTCTACGCACATCCTTTATGTTCCATCTTTCTTCGTTACGAACAGAACGGGGCAACCCCATGGCGATGAGCTAGGGCGGATGAAGACTTTTTCCAACAAAGCTTCCAGTGGGTTTTAAGCTCAGCTAACTCACGTGGGGCCATTTTGTATGCGCGTCTGGAAATTGGTGCGGTTCCTGGGGCAAGATCCACTATGAACTCTACACATCTGTCGGGTGGCATGCCCGGTAGCTCTTCAGGAAAGACATCCGGGAAGTGACGAACCACCGGAACATCTTCGAGGTCAGGAAGGGGAAGCACATTCAAAGAATGCACCTGGGTTCTTGTTCTTGGTGAGGAGTAAGCTATTGTCTGGCCTGAAGGATGTGTAAGTCTAACGGACTTGGCTTTAGAATCAAGAAAAGCATGTTGTCCTTATAACCAATCCATACCAAGGATGACATCAATGTCGGAATACTTGAGGGCTATGAGTGAAGCAAGGAATACTAAACCCTCAATTGCAATTTGATTGCCATGGCTTACTCTATTAGTTTGCCATTTGGAACCAGGAGTTTGAATGATCATAGGGGTGAACATTTCATCAAAGGATATCTCATGCCGAAGTGCATAACTCTCCGACATGAATGAGTGAGATGCTCCTGGGTCGAAAATAACAGAAGTGGGAACAAAATTGACTGGGAGCGTACCAAGAATGACGTCAGAAGTACTATCAGTTTCCTCAACAGAGATTTGGTTCACACGTCCAAGATTTTTGGAAGTGAAAGACTTGGTGGTGGGAACCTTCGGGGGTGGTTTGGCACGAACATTGGGGTTTTCTTTGGCATGGGGTGGAGCATTCTGACTGACGGGGCACTCACGAGAATAGTGACCAGGCTGGCCACATCTGAAGCAGGCTCCAAAGATAGTGCGGGGAGCTAGGTTGTTTGGTGGAGCTGGTGGACGAGGCGGCACAAGGGATGGCCTCGGTGGGTTGTTTTGGTGAGTCAAACTGTTAGGAATCTAGATCATGCGCTTCTGAGGGCGTGAACTGGAAGAAGGGGCAAGCTCAAGAGCATGCTTGCGAGACTTCTCAAAAACTTCATTGCCATGCTCAGCTCTGAAGGATCTGTTGACTAAATCCTCAAAGGTGGCAAATTCGATGAGGTTGAGATCATGACAGAGGATGGGGCTAAGTCCCTTACGGAACTTTGCCTGCTTTCTGGCATCGGTGGTGATCTCATCTTGGGCATAACGAGCAAGACGGTTGAATTCCCTCACATACTCATGAATGGACATCTCTCCTTGATTCAGATTGCAGAACTCTTCCTTCTTGCGCTCCATCAACTCATCCAGAATGTGGTACCCTCGAAAGGCAACACGGAACTCCTGCCAAGTCACTACGTGACCATCTGGCTGCATTGCAACATAGTTCTCCCACCACTGAAGAGCAGCACCTTCCAAGAAGTATACCGCGAAAACAACTCGGTCATCGGGAGCAACATGTGCAGTGTCAAGCTTACGCTCGACGGAACGGAGCCAATCATCAGCTTCAAGGGGTTCAGAAGAACATCGGAATACTGGTGGCTTGAGGAGGATGAAGTCCTGAATGCTAACCACCACATTACGATGGTGGGCGCTATTCTGCTCGATGAGCTCCAGAAGGCGTGTCTGATCACGTCTAGTCCGCTCAGCTTCCATCATGATTTCCGCCGCAGAAGGAGGGGTTGGAGGTTCATCATCATTTCGATTCCGATCACGGTCTCGATTCCGAAGAACAGCACTACGAGTTCCACCTAACATCCTGTGTGATAAAAATCAACAGTCAGAACAGGTTGTACGATGGAGTCAAGGATAAAAGGATATGATTTCAGAAGGAGAAGACTATAATGCAAAGGCAATGATTCAAAGAAACACGGGATAATTCCGGCAGCATAATGGCTACACCGGGATGGAAAACAAGACAACCTCGAGGAGATTGGACAGAACTTCCTCAAGGAACTCAAAAATACGGAGACTCTGGACAACCACAACAATCCTACGGCTATAAGGAGGAAATCAACGAGTTGTTCTATTCAGACATAAATGATCCTAGTCCTATCATCCTGTAGAAAAGATAAGGGTGACTCAGAACTCAGATCGATGAGGGTAAGGAGAAAAAAAAAGAAGCCTTACGTTGTTCCCTTCTATACCCAGAGTAACTATATAACTATAGAAGGCTAGACTCGACTTCGGCCAAGGCTGGTAATCCTACAGTCAGTCCTGCTCTGATACCAAGTCTGTCGGGACCCGGGGTTAGCGTATGCAAGCCTCGCTACAACACAATCATATGGAGAGCCGAGAACCGTACCCACTTGTCTAAGCAGACAAGGCCAAGCACAGAACGTTCTCGGAAAGCATCGAACGTGAGGGGCATCCCATTCAGGCCGGATGATCCACTGAGATGGGTCCTCATCGTCCGCACACAAGTCTAATTGATATGGGTGGTGAACTCCCATACTTATAGACAAGTCGCCTCAACCATACTATCGATTGTCTTATAACCCTTACATAGACTTACTCCAGCCCGATCACTTAGTCGAGGTCTATGGCAGGCTCGATCATACATCAAAGTGTGCATGAGACGGAGTATCGAGCAATCGCATCGCGATGCCCCAAGCTGCGGACATCTAAGGGCCACTTGGTGTATAAAAGACCGCCAGCCAGATCACAACTAAGGTCTCGAAAACCCATACTAAGACCTGCATGTTATAAACATACACGCAGCACACATGCCTTGTATGAACAGCAGGTATCATTGCAATTCTCTACAAAGTAGATACTTTATTGATAACTCTTACAGAGTGCACACAGAGATCACAAGCATGTGATCCAACATTACAACAGACAAGCGGAAGCAAAGTATGATCCCGACTGATTTTAACATGATGCAAAGGCCTAAGCTTACCCTAGCACATACCTAACTTGGGGTTGTGACAACTCGCCCCCACTCAACAGAATCTCGTCCCGAGATTCAGAAGTCTGCGGGAGGAAGGAGGGGTACTCGGCACGGAGACGGTCTTCTCTTTCCCACGTGGCTTCTCTCTCAAAGTGGTGTGACCACTGAACTTTCAGCAACTTGATCTTCTTTCGGCGAGTGACACGCTCTGCGGAATCAAGAATACGAACGGGGTATTCTCGATAAGAAAGGTCATCTTGGAGATCAAGCGTTTCATGGTCGACTTCGCGGATGGGGTCCTTGAAGCAATGCCTGAGTTGGGACACATGGAATACATCATGTACCCGGGAAAGGTGCGGAGGTAGTTCAAGTTGGTAGGCAACTTCTCCACGTTTAGCAAGAATGCGGAAAGGTCCAATGTAACGTGGGGCCAATTTGCCTTTGATACCGAATCTTTGGGTTCCCTTCAGAGGAGTAATCCGGAGGTAAGCCTTCTCATCCAGATTGTAGCTTTCTTGCCTATGATGACGATCATAGTAGCTTTTCTGATGAGACTGGGCTGCTTTCAATTGATCACGAACAATGCGAACTTGCTCTTCTGCTTCCTTGATCATGTCCGGTCCAAAGAATTGTCTTTCACCGGTTTCTGACCAGTTTAGGGGTGTTCGACATCGTCGTCCATATAGGAGTTCAAAAGGATCCATGTTCAGACTAGATTGAAAACTATTGTTATATGCAAATACGGCGAATGGCAGAGATTTCTCCCAATTCTTTCCGAATGAGATAACACAAGCTCTGAGCATGTCTTCCAAGATTTGATTAACCCTTTCGACTTGACCTCTAGACTGAGGATGGAAAGTTGTACTAAAGGAGAGATGAGTTCCCATAGCATTCTGAAAGCTTCCCCAAAATCTAGAGGTGAAAAGGCTACCGCAATCAGAATTGATTTCCAAAGGAACACCGTGAAGAGACACAATTCTAGAGACGTACAAGTCCGCCAACTGACTAGCAGTTATAGACTCGCGAACGGGAAGGAAGTGAGCAACTTTGGAAAGCCTATCTATGACAACGAAGATGGCATCATTTCCTTTCTGGGTTTTTGGAAAGCCGGTGATGAAGTCCATACCGACTTTGTCCCATTTCCACTCTGGAATAGGCAAAGGTTGAAGTGTGCCAGCAGGTCTTTGGTGTTCTGCCTTAATGCGACGACAAACATCACATTCGGCAACAAATCGAGCAATGTCTCTCTTCATCCTAGTCCACCAAAATCTCTGGCGTAGATCTCGGTACATTTTTGTGCTACAGGGATGAATTGAGAGGGGTGTGTCATGGGCTTCTTTGAGGATGAGTTGCCTTAGATCTCTATTCTTAGGTACTACCAAACGATTTCCAAAGAATACCGTTCCTTTACTATCTGTGGAGAAACATTTAGCAACTCCGCTAGCAATGTTCTCCTTGATCCTGCGAACACCTCGTGCACGCCGTTGGGCAACTATGATTTGATCCTCAAGGGTTGGTTTCGCCACCAAGTTGAAAAGAGATCCACGAGGAACAATCTCGAGATTAAGCTTACGAAATTCCTCATGAAGAAGTGGTTGATACTGTTGTAACATGAGGTTTTTACAATACGACTTACGACTTAGTGCATCAGCCATGACATTGGCTTTGCCTGGGGTGTAAGAAATTCCTACGTCGTAATCTTTTATCAACTCAATCCAGCGTCTTTGCCTGAGATTAAGATCTGGCTGGGTGAAAATGTATTTGAGGCTTTGGTGGTCGGAATAGATCTCACAACGATTAGCAAGGAGTTAATGTCGCTAAGTTGTTAGGGCATGAACTACGGCAGCGAGTTCAAGGTCATGGGTAGGATAGTTCTCTTCATGTGGCCGCAACTGGCGTGAAGCATAAGCTACCACATGTCTATCTTGCATAAGTATGCATCCTAACCCTTGCCGTGAGGCGTCACAAAAGATCTCGAATTCCTTTTTGGTGTCTGGAGGTGCAAGTACGGGTGCAGAAGTCAATCTTCTTTTTAGCTCTTGAAAGCTTTCCTCGCACTTGGAAGTCCATTCGAATTTCTTATCTTTCTTGAGGAGTTCAGTTAGAGGCTTTGCAACTTTAGATAAGTAATCGACGAAGCGGCGGCTATAGCTGGCTAGGCCAAGAAAACTCTTAACTTGCTTAACCGATTCAGGTGGAGTCCAGTCAAGGACGGCCTGAACTCTCTCAGGATTCACAGCAATGCCTTTTGCAGAAATCACGTGGCCTAAGTAGGTCACTTCTGGTAGGAAAAATTCACACTTGGAGAATTTAGCATACAGGCGATGCTCTCTAAGTTTCATCAATACCAGCCTTAGGTGTTCGGCATGTTCTTCTTCGTTCTTCGAGTATATAAGGATGTCATCGAGGTAAACCACGACAAACTGGTCCAAATACTCCATGAAGATCGAGTTCATCATGCGTGAAAAAGTGGCGGGGGCATTTGTTAAACCAAAGGACATGACGGTGTACTCGTAAAGACCATAATGAGTAGTCAAAGCCGTTTTGGGAATGTCCTCGTCTCGGATTTTGATTTGATGATAACCTAATCTCAAATCCCTCTTGGAGAAGATAGAGGATCCAGCAAGTTGATCATAAAGATCATTGATCCTGGGCAGTGGGTACTTGTTCTTTATCGTCGCTAAATTTAGCGGGCGATAGTCTACGCACATCCTTTCTGTTCCATCTTTCTTCGTTACGAACAGAACGGGGCAATCCCATGGCGATGAGCTAGGGCGGATGAAGCCTTTTTCCAACAAAGCTTCCAGTTGGGTTTTAAGCTCAGCTAACTCACGTGGGGCCATTTTGTATGGGCGTCTGGAAATTGGTGCGGTTCTTGGGGCAAGATCCACTATGAACTCTACACATCTGTCGGGTGGCATGCCCGGCAGCTCTTTAGGAAAGACATCCGGGAAGTCACGAACCACCGGAACATCTTCGAGGTCGGGAAGGGGAAGCACATTCAAAGAATGCACCTGGGTTCTTGTTCTTGGTGAGGAGTAAGCTATTGTCTGGCCTGAAGGATGTGTAAGTCTAACGGACTTGGCTTTAGAATCAAGAAAAGCATGTTGTCCTTATAACCAATCCATACCAAGGATGACATCAATGTTGGAAGACTTGAGGGCTATGAGTGAAGCAAGGAATACTAAACCCTCAATTGCAATTTGATTGCCATGGCTTAATCTATTAGTTTTCCATTTGGAACCAGGAGTTTGAATCATCATAGGGGTGAACATTTCATCAAAGGATATCTCATGCCGAAGTGCATAACTCTCCGACATGAATGAGTGAGATGCTCCTGGGTCAAAAATAACAGAAGTGGGAACAAAATTGACTGGGAGCGTACCAAGAATGACGTCAGAAGTACTATCAGTTTCCAAAACAGAGATTTGGTTCACACGTCCAAGATTTGTGGAAGTGAAAGACTTGGTGGTGGGAACCTTCGGGGGTGGTTTGGCACGAACATTGGGGTTTCCTTTGGCATGGGGTGGAGCATTCTGACTGACGGGGCACTCACGAGAATAGTGACCAGGATGGCCACATCTGAAGCAGGCTCCAAAGATAGTGCGGGGAGCTAGGTTGTTTGGTGTAGCTGGTGGACGAGGCGGCACAAGGGATGGCCTCGGTGGGTTGTTTTGGTGGGTCAAACTGTTAGGAATCTAGATCATGCGCTTCTGAGGGCGTGAACTGGAAGAAGGGGCAAGCTCAAGAGCATGCTTGCGAGACTTCTCAAAAACTTCATTGCCATGCTCAGCTCTGAAGGATCTGTTGACTAAATCCTCAAAGGTGGCAAATTCGATGAGGTTGAGATCATGACGGAGGATGGGGCTAAGTCCCTTACAGAACTTTGCCTGCTTTCTGGCATCGGTGGTGATCTCATCTTGGGCATAACGAGATAGACGGTTGAATTCCCTCACATACTCATGAATGGACATCTCTCCTTGATTCAGATTGCAGAACTCTTCCTTCTTGCGCTCCATCAACTCATCCAGAATGTGGTACCCTTGAAAGGCAACACAGAACTCCTGCCAAGTCACTACGTGACCATCTAGCTGCATTGCAACATAGTTCTCCCACCACTGAAGAGCAGCACCTTCCAAGAAGTATACCGCGAAAACAACTCGGTCATTGGGAGCAACATGTGCAGTGTCAAGCTTACGCTCGACGGAACGGAGCCAATCATCAGCTTCAAGGGGTTCAGAAGAACATCGGAATACTGGTGGCTTGAGGAGGATGAAGTCCTGAATGCTGACCACCACATTACGATGGTGGGCGCTATTCTGCTCGATGAGCTCTAGAAGGCGTGTCTGATCACGTCTATTCCGCTCAGCTTCCATCATGATTTCCGCCGCAGAAGGCGGGGTTGGAGGTTCATCATCATTTCGATTCCGATCAGGGTCTCGATTCCGAAGAACAGCACTACGAGTTCCACCTGACATCCTGTGTGATAAAAATCAACAATCAGAACAGGTTGTACGATGGAGTCAAGGATAAAAGGATATGATTTCAGAAGGAGAAGACTATAATGCAAAGGCAATGATTCAAAGAAACACGGGATAATTCCGGCAGCATAATGGCTACACCGGGATGGAAAACAAGACAACCTCGAGGAGATTGGACAGAACTTCCTCAAGGAACTCAAAAATACGGAGACTCTGGACAACCACAACAATCCTACGGCTATAAGGAGGAAATCAACGAGTTGTTCTATTCAGACATAAATGAGCCTAGTCCTATCATCCTGTAGAAAAGATAAGGGTGACTCAGAACTCAGATCGATGAGGGTAAGGAGAAAAAAAAAGCCTTACGTTGTTCCCTTATATACCCAGAGTAACTATATAACTATAGAAGGCTAGACTCGACTTCGGCCAAGGATGATAATCCTACAGTCAGTCCTGCTCTGTTACCAAGTCTGTCGGGACCCGGGGTTAGCGTATGCAAGCCTCGCTACAACACAATCATATGGAGAGCCGAGAACCGTACCCACTTGTCTAAGCAGACAAGGCCAAGCACAGAACGTTCTCGGAAAGCATCGAACGTGAGGGGCATCCCATTCAGGCCGGATGATCCACTGAGATGGGTCCTCATCGTCCGCACACAAGTCTAATTGATATGGGTGCTGAACTCCCATACTTATAGACAAGTCGCCTCAACCATACTATCGATTGTATTATAACCCTTACATAGACTTACTCCAGCCCGATCACTTAGTCGAGGTCTAGGGCGGGCTCGATCATACATCAAAGTGTGCACGAGACGGAGTCTCGAGCAATCGCATCGCGATGCCCCAAGCTGCGCACATCTAAGGGCCACTTGGTGTATAAAAGACCGCCAGCCAGATCACAACTAAGGTCTCGAAAACCCATACTAAGACATGCATGTTATAAACATACACGCAGCACACATGCCTTGTATGAACAGCAGGTATCATTGCAATTCTCTACAAAGTAGATACTTTATTGATAACTCTTACCGAGTGCACACAGAGATCACAGACATTACAACAGACAAGCGGAAGCAAAGTAGGTCTGAGTACAGACAAGTTTAACAAATGGCTTAGAGAAGCCTTATCTAAAAACAAGCCCTCCACGAGGGAACCATTCGTCTGACTGGGACTACACTAGCTTGGTCTTGGTCTGAGTCTTCAATCTTCGAGCTTCGGGTAGAAGCCACCATCGGGGTCGGTGGTTTCATCTAAAACATAGATTAAGCAAACGTGAGTACAAAATCGTACTCAGCAAGACTTACGTAGGAACTATTCTACTCATGCACATGTATCAAGGTAAAGGGAGGTGGGGTTTCACTTGCAGAAGTGCCAGCTTTGACTTGGCTAGTCCTGAACTACGAGTACCAGACTTGAGGTAAGAAGCGTACACGAGTCCACTACATTCTCCAACCAATTACACCACTATGGTGCCTTCCTCGACTTCCCCACGAGAAAGCACGCCATAGCACTGACACTTATCTTGGTGTATTTTAGAAGTATCCAGTTCAAGTTGTCTAATAATCAAGCTAAGCTTTCCAAGCAGTCCTTAACCGCGGACGCGGCTATTCGAATAGTTTTGTTAACCCAACAAGGGTGTACCGCTACACACACACTCATCAGTTACCGCCTGGGAGTGGGACCCTTCAAGCGGGTACCGGCGAGGATGTTGCCACGACACTTCGCCCACAGCTCCGTTCTAGTCCAGAGAGTCGCCTATCTGAGGGGGTCCGTATGGAAGTCCGGCCGAGGTTCCAGTACAGCCTCAAACGATGTGTGCAGGGTCCCAAGCCGGTCATGAAAAGCCGTTCATCCACTTCGTAGACCGTGCCACAGCCCTACCAGAACTCCGAACTAATGCGACTCCTGGGGTTCGAACGGGGTGAGGTACTAGGTCGAGAGGGGTCAGTGAGCCCAATGTGTGGTTGTACTCTTCTTCTTGGATCACCACACAAGAACTCGGACTTAAGGCGGTGTTCAACGAGACAACCCACTGTGTACTCCTACACAGCCTCTCATCGTTCACCTTGTATTAGGGTAGATTCACCAACACATTTCACTTTCATCAACACCATGTTCAACATCATCCCGACTCACATCAAAAGCAACCTCATTGTATCACTAAGCATGCAATAAGCAGTAACAGTTGCAGGGGCCACATGATATCAACCAACTCCTACATCTTCTAGGATTGTGGTTTGCTTACTACTGTGACAAGATGATAGGTCATGCAAAGGATATGGTTTCAACTATGCGGTAGAATCGATACAAAGTGATCTCCTAAACATGCATAAGCGAGACTGAGAGTGAATTGGGATTTTATAGACATGATCAATGGGGTTTTCTTGCCTTGCTGACGAGGTTCAGTCACGGGGTCTTCAACGAAGGGGGTGATCTCGGATTCCGGCTCCACTTCTATCAGCAACATGACAATCATAGGATCAACATAATGTACAATGCACAATCACATGAATAAGATTGTAATGGTGATGTTCAAGGTACTGATGTGTTGGGCATTCCATTTAAAAGGAGTATATTGCATTTGAAATGCAAATTTAAACTCCATTTGATTTATCGATGAATTTCAAATGCATTTGAATGCATGAAAGTTCATTTGAAAATGTTGATCATGAAGTGATGTGGTATAGTTGAGATAATGTTTCTGATGTGGGGGTGAAACCATTCAAATTAAGTGTGTTGCAAAGCCAATTGCAAAATCACTCCAAATTTGAATTTGAAAAGGATCCATATGCATGTTTGCTACTGTTCACCCATTTTAAAATGGTCAAACATAGAAACAAGTTGCATATTCATAATCCTTGTATTTTTCTGATAATTTTTGACATTTTTTTTGTTCCAATTTGGAGTTAAAATGAATTAATTATTGAATTTCAAAGTTTAAAGAATTTTCTGGAATTTCTATAATTTCTTTTAAAATCAGAAATTGATTTACTGCGTCATGCTGACATCAGCATGACGTGGGTGGGCTCTGGCCAATGGGGTCGGCCTGTCAGTCTCAGTGGGGGTTAATCCCCTGTTTATAATTAACCCGAGGGATTAATTAGGGAAGGGCCCCACCTGTCATTGGCCGTGGGAGGGGGTTAGGGGGTGATTAGCACGCGGGTTAAGGGGCCTAATGGCCGGCTTGACGCCGGCGGCTCTGCACGGGGCGGCGCTCCGCCGGAGTTGCGCTACAGGCCACGGGAGGGCTCGGGGCGAGCACCAAATTGAAGCCCACGTGCTCCCGCATATAGGGATGTCATCGGGGGGTCTCCAGGGGCACTAGAGCGTTGCCGGCGTTGAGTATGGCGGCGGCGCAGCTCTGTCCTCGGTGAGATCAGCGGCTAGGGCACGGGGAGGTGCACAGAGAGGCTGGGAGTAAGGGGAGGCTCACCCTGAGCATGAAGCGGAGCTCGGCGTGGCCGAGGAGAGGCTGGCGTGGAGGAATTTCTCGCCGGAATAAATGGCGGCCGGCGGTGAGGAATCGAGGATGGCGTCTGCTCCAGGGGCTCTGAGGCTCAATTGGATCCGCGAGAAGACGAAGACGGCGGTGCCGGTGCTTCTGGACACGGTGGCTAGGCTTCTCGACGTTAAGGGCCACGCTGGTGCGGCGGCGTGCTCCGGCGTGAGCTTCGGGTGGCGCAAGAACGGCGAGGAGGAGAGGTAGAGAGGAAATGGCGAGAGGGGGAGTGGACGCGGTGGCCTTCCAGGCGTCTCCAGGCGCCACGGGAAGAGAGAGGGAGGCAGGTAGCTGCCTGGCACGCCCACGGCGGTCGCTTGCAAGGTGTGTAATCATAAGAGTACACTTATCTTAGTCTAGAAGGTGTACTAGCATTGATCCACCCACCAACACTTATCAACACAATACATATTACTTGGCGGAGTATGGTGAAAGTAACTTGGCTAACTCTCCCATGTGTTCTCGAGAACGCTTTAGCTTTTATAAGTTTAGTTCCTAGGCTTATCCTTGTGAAAGGATTGGGCCAGTTGCTACTCCTCAGTTACCCTGTTTACTTTGCTTGTCTTTTACTTTTCTGTTGCTTAAACCAAAAACCCCTAAATATTTACCTTTGAGTGTGTGCAGCCTTTCCTTATCCAGTGTCACTTATCAGCACCTTCTGCTCCTCGTTGGGTTCGACACTCTTATTTATCGAAAAGCTACAATTGATCCCCTAGACTTGTGGGTTATCAAGAATCGTTTATTGGCGCGGTTAACAGGGGAGGCAATCCCACTAAACCTATTAACTTCACCGCCATCAATTGCTACCAAAATTACTCCTGTAAGCATTGTTATTGAAGTTGTTTCTAGAGATAAAGTTCACATCTAGTTGATCCTGAGCAATCAAAGAATTTAAAGGAATATTTTGAGGATCAATAAAAGATTTCTTGGTAAGTAGAGAAATAATCAAGTCAACTTTTTCATTTAGGGAGGAGATCTCCTCGACAAAGTTTACCTTCCTACCCATTGGATCTCTTTCGGTGTGCCATTGGGAATAGTTGGTCATCATCTCATCGAGAAGTTTTGTGGCAGCACCAAGTGTAGTTGACATAAAGGTCCCTTCCACGGCCGAATCTAGCAAGTTCCGCGAGGTAAAGTTCAAGCCTGCATAAAAAGTCTGGATAACCATCCAAGTAGTAAAACCATGCGTAGGGCAATTCTTAACAAGAGATTTCATGCGTTCCCAAGCTTGGGCAACGTGTTCATTATCCAATTGTTTAATATTCATAATAAATCTCCTCAACTGGATAATCTTAGCAGGGGGATAGTACTTCCCAATAAAATCATCCTTGCACTTATCCCAATAATCTATGCTATTCTTAGGCAAGGATTGAAACCAGATTTTAGCTTCATCCCTCAAGGAGAAAGCAAAAAGCTTAAGCTTAACAATATCACCATCTACTTCTTTGTACTTTTGCATATCACAAAGCTCAATAAAATTATTTAAGTGCAAAGCAGCAGCATCTCTAGCACCAGAGAATTGATCTTTCATAACAAGGTTCAGCAAAGCAGGTTTAATCTCATAAGAAGGTGCTGAAGTAGAAGGTGTAGCAATAGGAGTGCAGATAAAGTCACTGTTGTTGTGACTAGTGAAGTCACACAACTTGGTGTTTTCAGAGGAACCCATAGTAGCAGCAAGCAAGATAACTATTTTTTGATTTTTGATAAAAGACACTAAAGTAAAAACTGAAAGGTAAACTAACAAGACTAAAAAGCAAAGATAAAAGATAGTGTGCAACTCCCCTATCTTGAAGAGTGGAGACCCGGCAACGGCGCCAAAAATTTGCTTGATACACGAGATATCTTCTCGTCCCTTGTTGGTTACCCCAAGTGGAAGGTGAGATGTACCGTAGTGGCAAATTTCCCTTAGAGAAGATGCTAAGGTTTAGATTGTCTCCAATAGGACTCCAAAAAATACAAGAAGGTGGTGAAGTGAACAATGGCGCCGTTCACAACTCAAGGTTGCTTAATTCACCTGGACATGCACACACAACATATAGCTTTTCTCCCAACGAGTACAGAGGAGTTGTCAATTCCTCCGGCCTTGTTGTTTACAAAGGATAAAACGCACGGGATAATAATGATAGTGATAGCTACGGAAAAGTAAATACTGAAAGTAAATTGAAGGTGTAAACAGTGTTGGAAATATGGACCGGGGTACTATGATGTTCACTAGTGATGTCTCTCTCCCAAAATACGATAAAATAGCCATGCGAGGTAAACAAATTACAGCTGGGAAATTGACAGGATTATGTGCGCAAACCAATGCTAATTATGCTAAACAGAAAGGAAGGGGCTCAAAAGCATGGGCAGTACGCCAAGACAAGTAGACCGAAATCCATCTGTATCTAACTACTAATCATCCACCTTGAGATATCTATCCAGAACATCTCGCTGGTATTAAGTTGTGAATCCCACGCAAAGTGTAAACTCAAAGCAACAGACAACTGCATTAAAGAACTTTGCGTAAAGTAAACAATCCTTGCACCCGCAAGTACAAGCACCGATGTTTTCCCCCTTGTGGCAACAACACATCCCCTAGACTCATGTTTCTGTCACTCAAGCTAGTCATCGGGGGGCATGAACCCACAATCATGCACAATGCTCCCTCTTGGAGTCACTACCTACTACTTGGCCAAAGCAATAAACAGCAATGGAGAACATGCAAGGATTACTCAAGAACATAAATATAAAAGAAGAGAATCAAATATATAACTCAATCACAATCTGAACATAATCTCATAATCCATCGGATCCCAACAAACTCAGCATAGCAACAGCAGAAAGATTACATAAGTGCCTCGATCATGTAGGGCAGCTCACGAGGTCTAATCCATGAAGAACAAAGAGGGGAGGAGAACATCACATAGCTACTGATCATAGACCCATGGTCCAAGGTGGACTACTCACGGTTCATCCGGGAAGCATCCATGGTGGTGGAGAAGCTCCCGAAGGTGATTCCTCCCTCCGGCAGGATGCCGGGAAGAGGTCTTCTGGTGCTCCCAATCTTGGAAGCGCGACGGCGGCGGAATAGAGGAGAGCGCAAAAAAGGGTTCCGTCTCCGAGGGTTTCTAGTCATGGGAAATAAATAGGTGAAAGGGGGCAACCAGAGGTGGGCCAGGGGCTCCAGGCGCCCCCCCCTGGCGCGGCCAGGGGTGGGCTCGCGCCCGCTGGCCGCCTGGGGGCCCCTGGCTCCCCTCTGGCCCCACCCGGGCTCTTCGTGAAGCTTCTTGTACGCTGATTTTTCCTATATTTTCCCGGAATTTTTCTGGTACTTCTAATAAGGGGGAAACCTGAAATAGAAAAACAGCAGAAAACAAGAACTGGCACTGGGGTGCACTGAGTTAATAGGTTAGTCCAAATATGATCAAAAGTGTATGGAAGTTCATCAATAACATAGCAATATCACACAAAAGAGGCATGGAGCAAGCAGAAATTATAGATACGTTTTGGACGTATCAACCGTCGAGGTACTCAAGCAAGGTGATAGCCCTTGTGTCGATGTCGAGGGAGCCGAGAGCGTGGGGCCGTGCCGAGGTCGGGGTAGCCGTGTGAGAGGTCGCCGTAGTCGATGTCGTGGCCGGTGTCGAGGAAGCCACACATGAAGCCGAATGCGCATAGTGAGCGAGGAGGATAACAAAGACGCGTCAAGGCAGGCGTCGATGAAGGGGCCGATGCCGGAGCCGATGCAGTCCGATTCGTCGAGGATGAGGTGCGGCCATAGTTTTGTCGTAACTAGTCACACGCCAAGGACGAAGGCATACTCTAGTTTTTCAAGAACCGAGTACGCAAAGAAGAAATCGTCGGTGACACAGTGATGGTACAAAATCTCGCCCCCTCATTGGTTACCCAAAGTGTAAGGTTGAGATGTAGATAGCGGCAATTTCCCTTGGTGAAGATACCAAGGTTGAGGATCGACCAGTAGGAATCCAAGATCGACAAGTAGGTGGCAAGGAAACAATGGCACCGTTTTTAAGACAAAATTTGCTTCCTTGACCTGGACCTGCACACACAACAAATAACTTCGCTCCCAACGAGTTCAGAGAGGTTGTCAATCTCTTCGGCCTTGTTGTTTACAAAGGATCAAACGCACGGGATAATAATGATAGTGATAGCAACGGAAAAGTAAATAAAGCAGTAAATAAATAGTGGGTGTAAACAGTATTGGAAATATGGACCGGGGTCCTATGATGTTCACTAGTGATGTCTCTCTCCCAAAAGACGATAAAATCGCCATGCGAGGTAAACAAATTACAGATGGGCAATTGACAGGATTATGTGCGCAAACCAATGCTAACTATGCTATAAAGAAAGGAAGAGGCTCAAAAGCATGGGCGGTACGCCAAGACAAGTAGACCAAAATCCATCTGCATCTACCTACTAATCATCCACCTTGAGATACCTATCCAGAACATCTCGCTGGTATTAAGTTGCGAATCCCAACCAAAGTGTAAACTCAAAGCAACAGACAACTGCATTAAAGAAATTTGCGTAAAGTAAACAATCCTTGCACCCGCAAGTACAAGCACCGTTGTTTTCTCCCTTGTGGCAACAGCACATCCCCTAGACACATGTTTCTGTCACTCAAGCTAGTCATCAGGGGGCATGAACCCACAATCATGCATAACGCTCCCTCTTGGAGTCACTACCTACTACTTAGCCAAAGCAATAAACAGCAACGGAGAACATGAAAGAATTACTCAAGAACATAAATATAGAAGAGGAGAATCAAATATATTACTCAAATACAATCTGAAGATAGTCTCATAATCCATCGGATCCCAGCAAACTCAACATAGAAATAGCAGAAAGATTACATATGTGCCTGGATCATGTAGGGAAGATCACGAGGTCTAATCCATGAAGAACAAACAGGGGAGGAGAACATCACATAGCTACTGATCATAGACCCATGGTCCAAGGTGGACTACTCACGGTTCATCCGGGAAGCATCCATGGTGGTGGAGAAGCTCCCGGAGGTGGTTCCTCCCTCCGGTAGGGTGCCGGGAAGAGGTCTCCTGGTGCTCCCGATCTTGGAAGCGCGGCGGCGGCGGAACAGAGGAGAGATCGTGAAAAAGAGTTCTTCTTTTGGGGTTTCGCGTCACGGAGAAAATATGGGCGAAGGGGGCAGCCAGGGGGGCCACCAGGGGTCCAGGCGGCCCCCTGGCGCGGCCCCACCCTAGGGCGTGCCGGGAGGGCGCCTGGGGCCCTCGTGGGTCCCCTCTGGCGCCTCTTCGGTGATTCCCGAAGCTTCCGAAGCGCTGACTTTTTATTGGATTTTCCAGAATTTTTGGAGCACTTTTAATATGGGGGAAACCTGAAATAGAAAAACAGCAGAAAAGAGGAACTGGCACTGGGGTGCACTGAGTTAATAAGTTAGTCCCAATATGATCAAAAGTGTATGGAAGTTCATCAATATCATAGCAGTATCACACAAAAGAAGCATGGAGCAAGCAGAAATTATAGATACGTTTTGGACGTATCAACATCCCCAAGCTTAATTCTTGCTCGTCCTCGAGTAGGTAAATGATAACAAAAATAATTTCTGTGGTGACATGCTAACAACCATATAAGAACTTTTAAGTAAAGCAATCAAGGCATGAAATTCAATTCAAGTCATAACAGGCAAGAGTCTATATTAGCATTGAGACAAGCAACATAAGAACATAAAGGTGCAAGAGCTCTCGCTGTCCGTGACTCGAATGTCTCCAAATGGTGTTTGCGTGCAAGAAAGGGGATAGGGATATATGAGAAATAAGTATTTTTGTGTTGAGAACTTAATCTACTAAATTTTCACACTTGGTATTCTTTGGAATCTTATCTTGACTCATCCCCAGACCACTAGCCAGGTACAAGTCAAAATGATCCACTCCTTTTCGATATTTTGAGCACTCATGCAATGGATAAGCGTAAGCAAGAAAAGTTGACACTTAGGATGGCAAAGAGAGAATATGGTGGAGGAGGAAGTCAAAAAGAGTGAGAAAGGCTCACATCAATGAGGACAATCATAGGCGAGAGAAAGCCAAATGATAGAGGGACAGGACTACAGGGCGGCGCCGCACCTGTGCGTTCCGGTGCGGCGGCTATCCCTTGCCATATATAGAGTACTAGTAAGTAGCAAATTGTGTTAGCTTTTACGTTTGTGAATTTTTAAAATGTTTTATCTTCTAAACCGTTAACTCAATTGAAGATCCGTTTGTACCATTAGCTTTCTCGCGACGAGATCTTCGAAACTAGATCCCATGTCAACATGTTTTGACAACTTTTTTTCATTATTAATTGCCACATTTCTGTTACATACTTTCTGAATAATTATCCATATAGTTGTCAGATTATACCAACTTGGTTGTCAAATCACTGCACACTAAAAATATACATAAATGAAAACTTTTTTTATGATATATGTATGTGTTTATCTGTAAAATCACCTAAAAACACATCCATATTTGTCATGTTATTTGTACCTAAAATGTTATAATGACTTGTTGTGCTTAAACGATTGGTTACCGGTTTACTTATATTAGGTTGCCGTATTTTTTACATCCAAATGACATGATGGTTTATTGTTATTGTCAGTTTTATCAGCTTGAGTTGTCATTTTATTTTATCGGGTTGTATCATAAGCTTAAGTGTACGAACTGTTCCCTGGTAACTATGAACAATTATTTGTGGCAACAGTTCCTAAAAAAATGGCAACTAGGATGACCTAAATCTGGCAACTGATGATGACGAAAAAATTTTATCGAAACATGGGATAATAATGATAGTGATAGCAACGGAAAAGTAAATAAAGCAGTAAATAAATAGTGGGTGTAAACAGTATTGGAAATATGGACCGGGGTCCTATGATGTTCACTAGTGATGTCTCTCTCCCAAAATATGATAAACTAGCCATGAGAGGTAAACAAATTACAGCTGGTCAATTGACAGGATTATGTGCGCAAACCAATGCTAACTATGCTATAAAGAAAGGAAGAGGCTCAAAAGCATGGGTGGTATGCCAAGACAAGTAGACCGAAATCCATCTGCATCTACCTACTAATCATCCACCTTGAGATATCTATCCAGAACATCTCGCTGGTATTAAGTTGTGAATCCCACCTAAAGTGTAAACTAAAAGCAATAGACAACTACATTAAAGAACTTTGCATAAAGTAAACAATCCTTGCACCCGCAAGTACAAGAACCGTTGTTTTCTCCCTTGTGGCAACAACACATCCCCTAGACTCATGTTTCTGTCACTCAAGCTTGTCATCAGGGGGCATGAACTCACAATCATGCATAACACTCCCTCTTGGAGTCACTACCGACTACTTGGCCAAATCAATAAACAGCAATGGAGAACATGGAAGAATTACTCAAGAACATAAATATAAAAGAGGAGAATCAAATATATTACTCAAACACAATCTAAACATAGTCTCATAATCCATCGGATCACAGCAAACTCAACATAGCAACATCAGAAAGATTACATATGTGCCTCGATCATTTAGGGCAGCTCACGAGGTCTAATCCATGAAGAACAAATAGGGGAGGAGAACATCACATAGCTACTGATCATAGACCCATGGTCCAAGGTGGACTACTCACGGTTCATCCGGGAAGCATCCATGGTGGTGGAGAAGCTCCCGGAGGTGGTTCCTCCCTTCGGTAGGGCGCCAGGAAGAGGTCTCCTGGTGCTCCAGATCTTGGAAGTACGGCGGCGGCGGAACAGAGGAGAGATCGCGAAAAAGGGTTCTTCTTTCGGGGGTTTCGCGTCACGGAGAATATATTGGCGAAGGGGGGCAGCCAGGGGGGCCACCAGGGGTCTAGGCGGGCCCCTGGCGCGGCCCCACCCTAGGGCGCGTCGGGAGGGCGCCTGGGGCCCTCGTGGGTCCCCTCTGGCCCCTCTTCGGTGATTCCCGAAGCTTCCGAAGCGCTGATTTTTTATTGGATTTTTCCCGAATTTTTGGAGCACTTTTAATATGGGGGAAACCTGAAATAGAAAAACGGCAGAAAACATGAACTGGCACTGGGGTGCACTGAGTTAATAAGTTAGTTCAAATATGATCAAAAGTGTATGGAAGTTCATCAATATCATAGAAATATCACACAAAAGAAGCATGGAGCAAGAAGAAATTATAGATACGTTTTGGACGTATCACGCAGTCGAGGCGATCGTAGAGGGGTCGATGCCGTAGAAGACGTTGTCGAGGCCAATGAAGACGAGGCACGGATCTGAGTTTGTCAGACTCGGGAACGCGTCGGGGACGAAGGCTCTCCCGGTGTTTCCAGTACCAGTCGTGCAAGGGTAGGGACCATCACAAACTTGTCGCTATGTCAGAGAAAGACTAGAAGAGGAGGACTCCACGACGGTTGCGACGCGCAGA
Source organism: Bromus sterilis (assembly GCA_950022295.1). Classification (NCBI taxonomy): domain Eukaryota; kingdom Viridiplantae; phylum Streptophyta; class Magnoliopsida; order Poales; family Poaceae; genus Bromus; species Bromus sterilis. The sequence continues at coordinate 353,252,462 of OX465597.1, forward strand.
GCGGCAAGGGAGAGATCTCGATGTTGTCCGCGGTTGTCGCAGTAGAGTAGCAGGTGGTGTTGGGATACGGGGCAGAAAACACAAATTTTTCATACCTACGGTACCCGAACCCAAGATCTATGCTATGGCAATGTAAAGTAACGGAGGGAATCGGTTTCATACCTTTGAAGACCGAAAGAGGGAAATGTTCTTGCAAACGTGGCTGGCGTAGACTCGGAAGTACAACCTCCCTGTCGTGTAGTACACCACCGGCGAGGATGACTCCCGGTTGACCTCTAATGTCACGACAGTTTACTTCTCGCCCCTCGTTGTTACCCAAAGTGGAAGGTTGAGATGTAGACAGCAGCAAATTTCCCTCGGTGAAGATACCAAGGTTTGTCTCCAGTAGGACTCCGATAACGACAAGAAGGTGACAACGGCGCCAGAGGTTGGAGGTTGTCGTGGACCTGCACACACAACAGATAAATTTGCTCCCAACGAGTACAAAGGGGTTGTCAATCCCTCCGGCCTTGTTGTTTACAAAGGATAAAACGCACGGGATAATAATGATAGTGATAGCAACGGAAAATTAAATAAAGCAGTAAATTGATAGTGGGTGTAAACAGTGTTGGAAATATGGACCGGGGTCCCATGATGTTCACTAGTGATGTCTCTCTTCCCAAAAGACGATAAAATATCCATGCGAGGTAAAAAATTACAGCTGGGAAATTGACAGGATTATGTGCGCAAACCAATGCTAATTATGCTATGAAGAAAGGAAGAGGCACAAAAGCACGGGTGGTACGCCAAGACAAGTAGACCGAAATCCATCTGCATCTACCTACTAATCAACCACCTTGAGATATCTATCCAGAACATCTCGCTGGTATTAAGTTGCGAATCCCACCCAAAGTGTAAACTCAAAGCAACAGACAACTGCATTAAAGAATTTTGCGTAAAGTAAACAATCCTTGCACCCGCAAGTACAAGCACCGTTGTTTTCCCCCTTCTGGCAACAGCACATTCCCTAGACTCATGTTTTTGTCACTCAAGCTAGTCATCGCGGGCCATGAACCCACAATCATGCATAACGCTCCCTCTTGGAGTCACTACCTACTACTTGGCCAAAGCAATAAACAACAGCGGAGAACATGCAAGAATTAATTTAGAACATAAATATAAAAGAAGAGAATCAAATATATAACTCAAACACAATGTGAACATAATCTCATAATCCATCAGATCCCAGCAAACTCAGCATAGCAACAGCAAAAATATTACATATGTGCCTCGATCATGTAGGGAAGATCACGAGGTATAATCCATGAAGAACGAAGAGGGGAGGAGAACATCACATAGGTACTGATCATAGACCCATGGTCCAAGGTGGACTACTCAAGGTTCATCCGGGAAGCGTCCATGGTGGTGGAGAAGCTCCCGGAGGTGATTCCTCCCTCCGGCAAGGTGCCGGGAAGAGGTCTTCTGGTGCTCCCGATCTTGGAAGCGCGGCAGCGGAGGAACAGAGGAGAGATCGCGAAAAATGGTTCCCAACTCGGGGTTTTTGTGTCACGGGGAATAAATAGGCGAAGGGGGCAGCCAGGGGGACACCAAGGGTCCAGGCGGCCCCCTGGTGCGGCCCCACCCTGGGGCGCGCCGGGAGGGCGCCTAGGGCCCTGGTGGGTCCCCTCTGCCCCCCCCCCCCTCGGTGATTCCGGAAGCTTCTTTTACGCTGATTTTTTATTGGATTTTTCCCGAATTTTTTGAGCACTTTTAATAGGGGGAAACCTGAAATAGAAAAACAGCAGAAAACAGGAACTGGCACTTGGGTGCACTGAGTTAATAGGTTAGTCCAAATATGATCAAAAGTGTATGGAAGTTCATCAATATCATAGAAATATCACACAAAAGAGGCATGGAGCAAGCAGAAATTATAGATACGTTTTGGACGTATCAACATCCCCAAGCTTAATTCTTGCTCGTCCTCGAGTAGGTAAATGATAAAAGCATAATTTCTGTGGTGACATGCGAACAACCATATAAGAACTTTTAAAGTAAAGCAATCAAGGCATGTAATTCAATTCAAGTCATAACAGGCAAGAGTCTATATTTAGTATTGAAACAAGCAACATACGAACATAAAGGTGCAAGAGCTCTCGCTGTCCGTGACTTGAATGTCGCCAAATGGTGTTTGCGTGTAAGAAAGGGGATAGGGATATATGAGAAAAAAGTATTTTTGTGTTGAGAACTTAATCTACTAAAGTTTCACACTTGGTCTTCTTTGGAATCTTATCTTGACTCATCCCCAGACCACTAGCCAGGTACAAGTCAAAATGATCCACTCCTTTTCGACATTTTGAGCACTCATGCAATGGATGAGCGTAAGCAAGAAAGTTGACACTTAGGATGGAAAAGAGAGAATATGGTGGAGGAGGAAGACAAAAAATGTGTGAAAGGCTCACATCAATGAGGACAATCATAGGAGAGAGAAAGCCAAATGATAGATATTATGTGAGGAGTAGGGATTGCCATGCAACGGATGCACATATGAGCTAAGGTAAGCTCTCCAATGGAACTAGTGGGGGTGCATCCAACTTGCTTGCTCAAGAAGACCTAGAGCTCATTTGAGGAGGCTCATCATTGGAATAGACAAGCCAAGTTCTGTAGTGTGAAGGTTTCCACATAGCTATATGCATGAATGATAGTCTCTATGGAGTACAAGATATAAGAGGGAGTACGAGTGTGTATCTCACAAAAGGAATAGTAGTGTGCCCCCTTCTCTCTTTTTATTTGTTTTTCTATTTCTTTCTTTTTTGGTGGCCTCAATGGCTCTTTCTATTTCTCTCATTTGTCCTCTTTGGGATCCTTTTAATATTGTCCACTTTGGGACGTTTTCCTCACTTTAGGGGCAACACTCTATATATTACAAAAGGTATAGAAGATCTTTCACACTTTACAAAGTACTGAAATCATAAAGAAGATGTAACTATCATGATGTATGCAAATATATGCCTCTGCCAGTGTAGCAGGATATGCAATGATACTAGCGCGTTATGTAGCAATGATTAGGGCAAGGCCCAACTAGGATGCGGCTCATCGATCAAGCAAGTAGCATGTATGACATGAAGATCAAGTAATGACAAGATGGATGTTGCATGGCAATATATCTCGGAAAGGCTATGGAAATGCCTTGGTAGGTAGGTATGGTGGCTGTTTTGAGGAAGGATATACGGAGGTTTATGATGACAGAGCGTATTGTGATGCCCCCAAAATCAATCCGTGTACAGTAATCATACACGCAAGGTACACGATCGAGATCAGGGACTCACGATGAGATATCACAACACAACTCTACAAATATAATAATACAAGCTGTATAATACAAGCCAGGGGCCACGAGGGCTCGAATACAACAGCTCGAGAGCACAAAGTTAGCGGAAGCAATAGTATCTGAGTACAGACACAAGGTACACATGATCTGCCTTAAGAAGGCTAGCACAAATAACAACCGATCGAAAAGGCGAGGCCTCCTGCCTGGGAACCTCCAAGCTACTCCTGGTCAACGGGGAACTCGGCGTCGTAGAAGGCATCGGGGATCTACATGTTGCGGTGGTCGGCATCGGGGATCTCCTGCTCCTGGGCTCCAACGTCGACTACAGCGGCCGATCAGACAAAACAGTAAAGGAAATAAAGCAGGGTGAGTATCTAGTATACCCGCGAGTCTTACGTCCGCTACTAAGCATTATGCATTGTATCAACGGAAAGAAGAGGTTGTATATAGTGGACTGTAAGATAGAAATCCAGAGCAAAGGTAAGAAGCTAGGCCTAACGAAGACTAGCATCTTCTGACGATGTCTTGCAGCATGAGGTAAGAATCAGCCAACAGTTAATATAACAGTAATGAAAGTAACAATGCAGCAGAAGTTGCTGCAGCATTGTATAATAATAAGTTGTAATCATAATTAACAATGCCTCCGAGTTCACCTCCTCGACATCCCAGCGAGGAAGAAAAATCGGAACCATACAGTTTAATAATAATAGTTTGTAGTGGTAAGATCCAGCTTCAGCATAAAGCGTCCTGTTACCGTGGACACGGCTATTCGAATAGATTAATCTTCCCTGCAGGGGTGCACTTGTGTTACGCTACACGCACGGATCTCCAGGGTGGCGGGAACCTTGTTAGGGAACGCTCCACCGAGGCTATCCGACACTTCATAGCCCATCTTTCAAACTCAACAGGGAGATCATCCGCCGGACTATATCCTATGTACGCGGGGCTTTGGACCCTAACCCCGACGTACTCCTGCACGGTGCGAGGCTGGCCGGTGAAGTTAAAGCAAATCCAAATAAGACACCACCGCGCGAGCAAATAAGACAACACCACTTCCTGGCGCAAGCCGCGGTACTGCTGACGTCTGAAGAGTCCTCGGACGACACTACGAAGCAGAGGAGCCCATAACTCGTAATTCCCACGGGTAGGTAGTGCGTACATGGCATATAGCCAACTCAAGACATTCACTGAACCATTTAGCATTTTTATTAACCTGCGTGACAACCGTTATCGTTGCCTCGACTTAACTGACCCGCGGACAACGACAGCAGCCAGGACCACCAGTACATCGGTGCTTGCCCTGTCGTCCCACCAAGGCACTGCGGTTACCAACAAGGTGAACTGTCTCCTTACCTTGTCTCGCGTGTGCTCCTGGAGGAGCTCAACTTTCGTGGTTTGGTAACTCTCGCGGCCAACGATCAGGGGCCAAGCACACCGGTACACTGGTCGTACCCTCCCTGTCGTCCCGTCGCAATACCACTCGTGGGCACCGTTGGGTCGCCCGACTTCTTACCTTTAAGGACACTAGTTGGTTCGAGTTCCTACCATTAAGTGAAACCAGGAGGTATCACCCTCGATGGCACACTTAAAGAGGTTTGACAGAGACATCAGCGGAATGAACTAAAGAGGTAAACCTCATATCATCTCGGTGATGCTACGCTACTGAGCCGACGAGAGTGAAATACGAGTCCATTCCACTCGTAAGTCAAACTCGAAGCAACTCGGCAGAGTCTCGCCGTTGTAGGTTCCCTAGGGTGTCTGCATTGATCCGTACCTGTTTCAGTTGTAATATATCGTTCCTGCGATCACTCCCAGAGTGATCACGGCCCGCTATCTAATCCTAGCTAACAATGCGCAGGGCTCACTGCTGAATAATGCATAAGTAATAATAGGCAGCATAGGATTAAAGGAAGGTACAACAAGGGGCTACAATGACAGGCTATGCAATTGAATAGGATTGTAATCGTAGCAGCAGCAGTAACAATGCCTAGTGCAAGAAATGTACGGAAAGATAGGCGATATCTGGGGAAGAGAATGGCTATGCTTGCCTGGAAGCTCGATAGTAGGGGTACGGTCGTCGACGAAGTAGTCGTACTCGGCATCGATGTAGCCGGCGGCAGCAACGAGTTCTATCGAAGAATAAAGGGGGGGAGAAACAATAAATACACAACAATAATAGCAATAAAATTGTATGACATAGCATATATACAACAACGGGGCTCTTATGCAGTGTTAAGTATTTTAGTCGAAGTGGGAATTTATCTGGGGATGACTCATCAGTACCGATTGATTACCGGACAGATGATCCGGAGGGTAAGGTTCCATGTCTGCAGTGTTAGAGAGATCTGACTGACATGTGGATAGTGTATTCGTGCTCGTTGATCCATTCTGAACAACTTTCATGTTCAGAACATTTTCATCCGGAAAGTTTTACCGGCTCCGGGTGATTACCGGACAGTGCAACCGGAGGGGGAATGTCTCGTGTTTGGTATGTTACAGGGGTGTGGTGGGAGTATGAGTAACGTATTCGTAATCGTGGATCCGTTCTGAGTAACTTTCGTATACAAAAGTTTTTCATCAGGACAACTTTTATCGGTACCGGGAATTTTCGACAGACGGCCCGAAGGGGGAATGTCGATGCTCTGTACGTTAGAGGGGGTGGTAGACATATGGATAGCGTATCCGTATTCGTTACATTTTTCTGATCAACTTTCATGTATAAAATATTTTCATCTGACTTACGGATTAAAAGATATTGAATTTTAAAGTTTTAAAACAATTAAATCAATTTTTTGGATTTCTCTTTATTATTAAATACAACATTATCCAGAATAGTAACTTTGACTGGGTCAACCCTGACAACAAGGACCCACATGTCAGTGACCCATTTTAATAAAACAATTTTGTTAATTAAAATGGTGGGGTGGTCCACATGTCATACACTCTATGTAATTAAATCATTTAAATATTTTATTAAATCCAAAATATCTAGGGGGCCCATGTGTAAGTGACACAGAGTCAAATATCACTTGTTTTATTTAATCTAAAGGCCTTGAGCCCACTAGTCAGTCACACATGTTACATTTAACAGCTATTTTAATCTAACCCAAAGGTTAAGTAGACTGGGTTCATGTGTCATAGAGCTAGGGATTTTATTTCATCTCAACTTAACCACTGACTAATTAATCAGGGTTAGAAATTTGGCTGCCCCGTGAGCATGTCGGAGACGAGCCCGTCGGCGGCAAGACCAGCAGCGAAGGAGCCGCGGCGGCGGCGTCCACGCGCAGGTGGTGGGTGGGGTCGCGGCGGTGGTGCCGACTCGGACGTGAGCGTGCACACGGGGCGCAGACAGAGCGCGCGGCGAGGCCATGAGGGCGCGCACGGGGGGGCGCAGTGCACACGCCCATGTTGAGCACGGCGGTGGCCGGCAACCCAAGAGAGCAGGGGCGCGGCAGCCAGCGCGGTAAGGCGTGTCCGCGCGGCGAGCCATGGCGCCACAGGACCGGGAGCACGAGGCTCGGCCGAGCTCCACGAGCTCATGCCCGCGGCTATGGCGGGCGGAAAATACGGCGACGACGTTGGGGGGGAAGCTCTACGACGAAGGAACGGAGGAGGGGAGACATGAAACCGACGCGGAAGCTCACAAGGGGGTGGACGACGTGCACGCGAATCGCGGAGGTGGCCGGGGCAGCACGAATCACGGCTGCGTTCGCCGGCGGTCGCGGCGGAGGGAGATGGCGCGGGCGTCGCCCCTGGAGTCCCCCGGTCCGATTCCGAGCTCGTGAAGACGAAGAGGAGCGCGGTGAGGCGTCTGGACACGTCGGGGGGAGCTATTGCCATCGTTGGCCGCGTGGATTCATCGGCGCAGCCATGGATCCGCCATGCCTGAGCCTAGGGAGAGGAAGAGGGGGCGAGGGGGAAGGGGAAGGTGGGCAGGGGGTTCGGGGGCAACTGGCCTTGGCCTTATCCATGAGGCAAGGGGGGGGCAGGTGAGGGGAAGGTGGGGTGGGGGGTCGCGGCGTGCTCTCTCTGCCATGGCAGTGTGCGGGCAGGTGGGAGAAGCGACAGGGGGAAGGAGAGAGGGGGGGTTGGGCCTGGGGTGGGCCTCGCCCAGTGCGGTAGATAGGTTTCTTTAGTTTTTATTTTCTTTTTCTTTTTTTGTAATTTCTCTGTTGAATTTCTTTTGATGCCTTTTATATTTTAGAAAAATATGCCACTTGTACCATAATTAATACAACATCATACCAGAGGGATACAAAAAGTGTTGGGACTTTATAAAGTCACTAGATATTTATTTGGAATTTGCAAAAGGCAAATAGTGTTGTTTTAGCATTGTTATTATTTGTTTGGAATTTTCCATAGTACTATAAATACCTATGACCACATTGGCATGGTCCAGTGATTATTTGGGACTTTATAAAAGTGGTTCCATGATTTTTGGAAAAGATTTTATTGTCACAATATTTTTAATATTCATCAAAAGACATATAGGGTTTGTTTGAATTTCAATTCAAATGGCTTGGACTTGTTTTCATAATTTTTAGTTCATTTAAAATTCCCACTTGTTTATTTTATTTCCATGGCAATTTAACAATTCCCAACTATTGTTTTTATTTTAAATATTATTCCTTTATATTATTATACCATTTTAATAAAACAACCATGGCTATATATAATCATGTCCTAATGATTGCTAGGCATTTTATAAATAGATTCCACAGTGTTGGTTTAACTAAGATTTCCATTTTTATATTAACTTTCAAAATAATTTTTGATGACACCACAAGATTGGTTTCACAATCAACATAGACTTGTGATTATTCTAATGACTAAGGGTGACTTGGTGTAACCATGATCATGTTGATTGACATGCATCCACAATTCTTGGAGCAAAGTTTTATAATTTACCCAATTGAAAATTTTATCCGGGTTGGAAATTGACAGAGCTATGATCAAAGGTGATCATGGCTTGATCATCAACGGTAATGATCACCAACAGTGGAATCACTGTAGTGATTACTGTTACTGATTCTGAGGGTGTTAAAATTCTCCACCACTACAAAGAATTCTCGTCCCGAGAATTAAAAGTAGTGTTAGGGGTAGAGTTTCAGTTTCTCCTTCTAAAAAATCTTCTGGTTCCTGTTGTCCTACTCAAAGAAATTAATACTTCACGTTGAGGCCTTCACGGCACGACACCGGTGCATCTCGTGGGTTTTCATCCTTTCGTCGGGGGCTTCATCGCACTTACGAATAGGTTAAGAGGTAAAGCTTAAGGGGGTCGGATCGATACAAGATCCATCAAATGGGGTTGTTCAAGGGTATGGGGTACAAAGTCCTTCCGAGTTTAACCTCAGGGAAGTACATCGTGAGAAGTTTTAAGCGGATACGCACGTATTCGATGCCGATGACGGAAGATGGGAAAGGGGCCCCGATCATCAGACACAATCACGGAGTCTGATATCGGACGGAATATCACAAGGTCGGTGACAAGAGTCAGGTTTCGGTCCTGTGGAACTGTGGGTTATAGTGGTGGCATATTACGCGATCACGATGCAAGGTTTGTTAGAGAACAATTTGTCAACTATGTCGGCAACATCATCAGTGCCAAGGGCGAGGGACGAAGAGAACCATTTTCCTGCTCGTTAAGACGAGGCGGACCAATTGGCAAAGTTCTCGTTCATCGGTGGTCACCGAAAAGTCATCAACAATCGTAACTAGTTGTACAGACAATGTAGCACACAAAAGTGTTTACATAAGCAGGGAATTATCACTGCCCAGATAATTTATATTAAAAGAAAGATTAAACAGACGAATGGAAAGGAAAATGTGATGATACACAAGTATCAGGTGTATATCTTTCCCAAGGGAAAGCAGAGCACGATATACATGACCAAGTTATATTGGCAGAGAGTCAAGGGAGGTTTTCGATGATAACACAAATCATCGAGGGGCAAGAATGGTATTTCACACGATGAATCCAATCGGCACATGGAAGAAGCCATGTAAGATTAGTCAGATAATAATCCACCAAAGGTCGGGTGGTTCGCAAAGAATCTGATGTGAGTATCGACACTCAACCAGAAGGAGAAAGATTGCAAAGGCATCGGATGATAGAAGCATCTGAATAATTCGACGCTTAAGTACAAGGGAATCGTGTTTTCCAGAACAGGAGGTGGATGCTGTCATCCATACGGACTTATCGGTGGCAAGGGATTGCAAAGGCGATGAACACGCAGGTTCTCGGGAATTTATCAGAGAGTAATCGTCGAAATCTTCAGGTGAATCAGTCGATCATCGGGAATGCAGAGGTCTCCGGAAGGAAGGAGGTACGTGAACCTAAGTCAGAGTTATTAAAAATTTACCAGCAAGGATAAGAGAGCAGAGTCCCAGAGCATAGGTACGGAGAAAAAGATCCTAATTCCAAAGATATCACACGCAGTGACATCGATGTGGGCCCGTAAGCCAAACATTAAGTTAGCAAGTAGTTTTGCAAATACTAGACTCGACTTCGACCGAGGAGTGGTTAGGGGTTTCCTACAGGCAGTCGGCTCTGATACCAACTTGTGACGCCCCCAAAATCAATCCGTGTACAGTAATCATACACGCAAGGTACACGATCGAGATCAGGGACTCACGGTGAGATATCACAACACAACTCTACAAATATAATAATACAAGGTGTATAATACAAGCCATGGGCCACGAGGGCTCGAATACAACAGCTCGAGAGCACAAAGTTAGCGGAAGCAATAGTATTTGAGTACAGACACAAGGTACACATGATCTGCCTTAAGAAGGCTAGCACAAATAACAACCGATCGAAAAGGTGAGGCCTCCTGCCTGGGAACCTCCAAGATACTCCTGGTCAACGGGGAACTCGACGTCGTAGAAGGCATCGGGGATCTTCATGTTGCTGTGGTCGGCATCGGGGATCTCCTGCTCCTGGGCTCCAAAGTCGACTACAGCGGCCGATCAGGCAAAACAGTAAAGGAAATAAAGCAGGGTGAGTATCTAGTATACCCGCGAGTCTTATGTCCGCTAATTGTTGTAGTTATAGACCTAACAATAGATATAGGGGTAGTGATGGAGCTATGAAGATCTGTACGCAAAGATGGTTACACAGGGAGAGGTTATACAGGTTAGGCCTCTCCTTGGAGATAACAACCTTAATCCTGTCCCAGGTAAACTGGGGTGTTCTTGCTCAAAGTGTTGATCTGTTGTCCCTTTCTATGGTAAAAAGGATGGGCTTATATAGAGTGCGCCCTGTCCCTTCAGTACCCAATAATGGGTTTTAATTACAGAGTTAATGGTGTCTGTTATTACAATGAGAAACGTCCCCCTATTACACGCATTTAAGTAGGGGAAACGCATATGAATTTAATGTCTTGGCGGCTCTTCCTCTTCTTGTCCGAGTGTCGTGCAGCTCGGCTTTTCTTGCTTCCGAGTAACCACCTTACTCGGTTGGTAGTTCTTTGCTCCGAGTAACGCCTTACTCGGCAAGGTCTTATCCGAGTAGGGCTGCCTTTGTAGTGGTGTCAACCGAATAAGCTAACTATTTGGATGAATCTGATTTTATCCGAGTAGCTTCTTACTCGGATGAAAAAGAAAGAGAAAGAGGTTTTTTGTTTATGTTTTATTTTATAGATGTTTTTCAAGAGGTGGTTCTGCTAGGGATACCCCCTGATATAAGGTTCATGAGGGTATACCCTAGGTATTACCACGACAGTAGCCCCCAAGTGCTTCTGGGTGCTTGTGAGAATTCATGAGGTGCACGGAGATTAACTTCGATAAGAGGGCCGGAAGGACTTTATCAATGTTTGAACTATCCCCTCGATTATGTGTAGGGTGAGTTGTTTTTGGAAAGATCGGCGACACTCGGGCGTCTCTCGGAAGAGGTGGTTGAGGCCTCGGGAGGCGTGTCTTAGGGTAAAAAGGCCTTAAACCCCATATGTAACCAGATCTGTAAAGTTTGATATTTAAAGCATCAGTTGATGAGCTTTAAATCATATCCCATGGGATATCAATTCTTTACCCCTCACACCGTATCATGCTAATAATCTGGCAATCTGCGTCAGAGGCGGATTATAAGCGATTTTTCTTGTTCGGAATTTCTTCTGTGATGCCTACTAGGGCTAGTTCGGGATCTTTCGAAGGTGACTTCCTGACTTAGCAGTTCCGAATGTTGACTTACTCGGATTGATCTTAATGGTCCTTTTCCGAGTGGTGACTTATTCAGAACAAATTTAGAGTGATGAGATCCTTTTCCGAGTTGCGGCTTATTCGGAAAGGTCATTTGCCTATTTTTCTTCCAAGTTGAGATCCTGTTCGGAGACATCATTTTAAGGGTTTTTTACTTCCGAGCTGTGCCAACTTAAAAAATTTGTATGTCTTGCTTCCAAGTTGTTTTCCCATGGGAGCGAATCTTTTTTCTGTCAGAGGATCTTTTCTGTCAGATATTCTATCAGAGCGGTTCCTCGATTTCCGCGCCCGTCAGTTATTCTATCATTAACTGCACGCCTTTTAAGGAGGCTAGATTTGGGGGGCCGCAACAGGCGCCCTCATTCAGTGCCTTGAAAACTGCGTGAGCCTTCTCCTCGCATCTATAAATATGACTTCCTCTTTCTTCCTCCTCAGTATAGCGCTCGCTCCTGCTTCTTCTCTACCGGTGTTCTTCTAAGTTGAGAGCTTCTCCTCCCGTTGGTGACTTCCCAGGTCTTCTTCGAACCGGCGGGGCTCCCTTCTGCGTGTCCCCTGGCATCATGTCTGCGGGGGAATGGTTGCCTTCCGTTGTCACGACGGAGCTCATCCGGCGCTATCAAGACGAGGGGTTAATCCCTCGTCATGGCTGTCGCCTTCCTGGCCCAGGTGAGGTTGAACCTCACCCTAGAGAGGATGAGCGAGTTCTTCTTCTTTCTCATGTGGATAGGGGATTTTCTCTTCCGCCTCACGCTTTCCTCCTTGATTTCCTTGCTTTCACCGGATCTCAGCTGCATCATATCGTTCCCAATTCTATCACTCTTTTGTCTAGCTTTTTCTCTTTATGTGAGGGCTTTCTTGGGATAGATCCTCATTGGAACCTTTTCCGCACCATCTATACCATAAAGCCCCAAAAGATAAAGAACTCTGGGGAAGCAGAGATAAATCATCTTTGTGGGGGGATGTTCTTGGCGAAGAGGCAAGGTATCCAGTATTTTGCCTCCAGTTTGCCCGATTCTGTGAAGAACTGGCAGAATAGCTGGTTCTACTGTAAGGTAGATACCGCCCCTGGCACTCGGACGCTGCCTCCTTACTCGGATGTCAGGCTGTCCGACTCCCGAGGCTGGAATCCTCGGTTGGTTGCTTCCGAGAAACAGCGTGTTTTACCCTTAATGAGGGAGGTGGTGAGGATGAAGAAGGCAGGGTTAGATGCGATGGATCTTATTGCTCTTTTCGTTAGTCGGAGAATTCAACCCTTGCAAGCCCGAGCTAGGAGGATGTGGGAGTACACAGGGATTGATGATAACACCCGCTATAACAACTCGGCCATGTCTCAGAAGGAGTTTGAACAACTCATGAAGATCATATCCAGCGTGACTCATGGTGCGCAGATGTCTGGCCGAGTTAGGCCTCTTGATATTAGTCGTCCTCCAGTTCTGGTGATTTTCTTTGAACCGACTAGTCTTTTGAGTGTTGTGATAAATCTTGAGTTTTAATCTGGTTATTTCGTCTATTTTTCAGACGAACATCGCTCCATCTCCAATCCCCCTAGCGCCACAGCACCCTATCGAAGAAGACGAGGACAGCAACAACGACGCGGGACTCGGGGTTGAAGATGAAAAGGAGATGGAGTCTGATGTGGTGCCTCCTCGCCCCACTGCCGAGCACCGCTCCAAGGGTAATCACGACCGTGAGGCAGCTCGGGAAGGATCTGCTCGGGGGACGAAACGTCCCATATCTCCGAGTAAGGGGGAAAGTAGTGGCAAGGCCACCGCTCTTAGCCCGAGTCATGGGAAAGTGGCTCCCATGAAACAGCGGAAAACGCTCTCTACCCTTGGCGGGATAAAGGTTAATGCTTCGACGGATGCCGCCGAGATTCCCAGGAAGTCTTTCGGGTCAGGGTCTGTTCAGGCTGCTCCCGCCGCTGTTGCTCCCCCACGACGAGCTCTTAAAACAGCTCGGAAGTAATATCCGACAGCTTTTATTTTTTTCTCCTTTGGTGATTTTTGCAAATCTTAACTTTCCTCATATTGCAGTGTTCGTCCGAGTGGATCCGAGTCGCTCCCTGGAGTTGAGACTCATGATGCTGCAGCTTATGAAGATGTCAGTAACTGTGTTGTGACTGATTTCCAGGTGCTGGGTTCTATTCCGGAGCAAATTCCAGTTGATGGTGAATACTCGTTCTTTGGCTCTAGATTTTATCCTTGCTCCGTGCTCTTGCTTACAAGTTTTCTTTTTGTTAGATATGGATGTTGGCCTTGACGTAGACCCGATCCCTACTGCAAATGTGGCGACCTTCCCTGCTTCCAGCGCCCTGGCTGCTCCAGGAAGCTTCTACCGATTAGGAGGTTATTGCCCCTACGCCAGTTCAACCTGTCACTTCGGGGGTGGATGCCGAAAACACGCCTGTTCCTCCTGCTACCTCGGGGGTGACAGGCGCCGGAAAGAGTTCTACTGTTTCTGTTGCAGCCTCAGGCGGAATTCGGCCTCCTCCTACTTTCGTCTCGGTTGATACCTCGATTGAGGATGCCACAGTAGATGGATTGAAGGAGTCTCTGACGAAGGCCTCGGAAATTGAGCTGCGGTTACGTGAGTTAGCCTCCGACGCGGGGATGATGAAGACCAAGTTGCATGTAAGTACTTATGCAAGCCTTGTACCCACTTGGTGTGCGGATTCAATTTCCGAGTTGTTTTTTGATAAACTTCCCGTGGGGGCATTACTTAATGCACCCAGTGGGTGTAGCCCCCAAGGCTCCGAGTAACTTTCTTGAGGTTACTCGGAGTCTTATGTTGTAGATGTTGTTGGCTTGATAATCTTCCGGTGGGGGCACTTCTTAGTGCACCCACTGGGTGTAGCCCCCAAGGCTCTGAGTAACTTCTTCAAGTTACTCGGAGGCTTATGTTATAGGGACTGTTGGCTTGATAATCTTCCAGTGGGGGCACTTCTTAGTGCACCCACTGGGTGTAGCCCCCAAGGCTCCGAGTAACTTCTTGAAGTTACTCGGAGTCTTATGTTGTAGAGTTTTTTGATTTGGATGATTTTTCCTGTGCCAGGAGGCTTGCAAACTTGGCACTGATTTTGTGAAACTACAAGAACATGAAGCTTTAAAGAAAAGGCATGTTGAGGATAATGGTAAGGCTATGTTTCTAATAGGAAATTAGGAGTTTCCAAATTGTTTGCCATGTGATGTTTTTAACATCTCAATCTGCAGAGGCTGCAAAGAAAGCATTTGATGCGAAGGTGAAAGAAAATGATGAATTTGTCAGTAAAATGAAAAAGGAGATTGAGAAAACTGAGAAACGTGCGAAAGAGAAGAAGGTTTTGGAGAAACAAGTGGCCAGCCAGAAGAAGGCTCTTGAAGAGAAAGAGGCCACTATCTCCCAGCTTCAATCCGACCTGCAGAAACTGTCCGAGCTACGCTCTAAAGATAAGGAGAACCATGAAGCTGAGCTGGCAGCAACTCAGGATTCTGTCAAAAAAGCTGAAGAGTATTGTGCCGGTAGATTTGCTTCGTTTAGTGAGATGCTATCCAGCAAGTTGTTTTCTTTGCATCGTGCGTCCGACCTGTTGCTGCTAAGTCATCTCGTTTGATTTTTACGGTTATTGTGTTTTTGCAGTTTATTCCACCAATCCTGAGGCGGAACAGGCGCGTATGGCCGAGTTTGCCGAGCTGATGAAGAAGGACAATTACACTCCCAAGACGACGGAATTTTCCTTCTCCAAAGGCCTTCTGACCATGAGGTGCGCGAGTGCAAATAAATATGCTGAAGAAACCATGGGTGCCACCCTAGGTTTGAAGAATTACATCTCGCCTACTGAGGAGAATCGTGTTCATCTGGATACAGTTGTTCCTCTACTTCAAGCAGCTCCGCCGCAAATTGCTCGTTGGAAAAGGTCTTCAGCTCGGAGTGGCGCGAATTATGCTCTGGCCCTGACTAAGGCTCATTTTTCGGAGAAAATCCATAATCTGGAACGAGTTGGAGATGGTGACCCAGAGCATGGTCCGAGCTGCACGACCTTCTTGTCCCGTTATGCTGAGACTGCGAGTCGTATTGCGAAGATGCCAGATTTCTTCGTGGAATCTACTAGAGTTACCAGTGAATCTGATGAGGCTAGTGATGCCTGATCATGCTGGGAGACAGATCATTGAATTTGCCTCGGAATGCCGAGGGGTTTTGTAATAAATAGTTTATGTCTTATTATTGTGCCCTGGGTGCACAATTTGTCTCGAAAACTGCCGCCCTTTATTAAGAAGGCCTGACTCTGAGGTGTTGATGTGTTTTGCCGGGATTTTTAACTTCAAATAAACATAGCAAGGAATCGCCATAAATTTTGCGTAAGCGGGCCGTCCGAGTAGCGCGTGATAAGCACTCGGAAAGTCGACTACTTCGAAGGTGATCTTTTCCTTCCGAAAATTATCAGGTGTACCGAAGACTACATTCAGAGTAATCATTCCTAGCGAGTGTGCTTTCTTTCCCGGGATGATCCCGTGAAATTCCAAATAACTGTTACTGAGTTTAGACATCGGGATGTTCATGCTTTTTAAGGTACTAGCATATAAAATATTTATACCACTGCCTCCATCCATCAAGACATTCCTCAGCCTAAAATTGCCATTTCCTGTTTCCACCAATGGGTCAACTATCAGATCGTGTCTTCCAGGGTGAGGGATATGAGGGGGATGGTCCGATTGATCAAACGTCATCGGAACATTTGTCCACTTCATATAACTCGGAACGGCTGGAGCAGCGGTGTTAACTTCTCTGAACCTCAACTTTTCAATTCTCTTCGATTCTCGGCCTGCAAAAATAACCAGAACTCCGTCTTCCCGAGGAAAACCTTCACTGTCCAGATCTGGACTTCCTTCCTTTTTCTTTCCCTTGTCCTGCTGTGGCCCGGTCTTTGCATTTTGCGCAGCTCTCTTGATCAGTCGGCACTGCCTAGAGGTATGCTTCGGGAAAACTGTATTTCCTTCAGCATCTTGGGTGGTATGAAGAGGACAAGGCTGGTTTAGGATATCATCATCATTTGAAGGCCTTTTTTGACGAGGCTGCCACTCCTTCCTTGGCTGATTTTTGCTATGGATCCCTGCCGCATTTGCGGCCGCTACCAATTCGGCGTCTGTTGGTGCTCCTTCTGCCTTTCTCTTACCGCCCCCACCTCCATTCTTTTGCTTGGGTTTGGAGGCCGAGTTGTTACCACTTCGATACTGCTGAGACTTCTGCCAAATTTCCTCTTCCCCATTAGCATATTTGTTTGCGATTTCCATCAATCTGCCAAGTGAAGTGACATCAGGGGACCTTGCGAGCTTCAAGCTTAACTCCTTATACTTGACACCTTGCTTAAAGGCATGAATTGCTTGGAACTCGAGACTCCTTCTACCGAGTTATGGAGTGTGATCCATCTCTGAATATATTCTCGAGTGGGCTCATTGTGACCTTGAGTGCACAACTGCAATTCAGTCAGCCCTCCAGGTCTCTTGTAGGTTCCTTCGAAATTCTTGACGAAAACTCTGACTAGATCTTCCCATACCCAGATGTTGTTTGGTGGAAGCTGGTTTAGCCATGTCCGAGCTGAGCCTTCCAGCATCAGGGGAAGGTGCATCATGGCTATCTCATCTCCACCTCCTCCTATCTGTACTGCTATTCTGTAGTCATCTAACCATGTCTGCGGCTTAGCGTCACCCCGGTACTTCTCTACTCCTTGCGCTATCCTGAAGCGAGGGGGAATCGAGGTTGACCGGATTCTTTCACTAAAACAGACGGGGCCTGTAGCCATCGGATAACTAACTTGATCTTGTCGATACATCCTGGCACGATCTACTTGATTTTGTACTAAATGGCTTCGAGCATCATCTTCAATATCTCGGTATCTTTCCTCTTGATGATCCACTCGGCGCCGTTCTTGGTCCCTCCTCTGAGCTGCGTAGTCTTCATCCCTCCTCCGAGCTGCATAGTCTTCATCTCTCCTCCGAGCTGTATGCTCATCACCTCTTCGAAGCTCTGGGTTCCGGAACTGTTCATGGCGATATTCATCATGAGGCTCCCCCTTGTTCCGAGGTGAATGATTTATGTTTCTTCGGGGAGTATAAACAGACTGCGAGGTTCTCGTGAGGGGAGGCTGAGACTGAACTCACTGTAGTGATTGACTGACTTCAGCGTTCTGCTCCACTGCTTTTTGCAACAGGAATGCTAAGTGCTCTATTCCTTCAGCTGCTGAACCACTCGGCTGCAAGGAATTTGCAATCCGCGTAGCTGCTATTAGATTTTCCATTGGAGTATCCAGAGCTCGGAAGGATCGATTTTCGCCATTCCCCCTCAGTTGTCGACTGGTTCTACTCTGCTTGAGGCGGGCCACCTCCCGAGCCTGATGTTCCAATGTATTCTGTAGTTCGGATAGACGTTGCCGTTCAGCTAAATTGGTTAGCCTGGCTGCCTCTAAGTGTTGCCCTTCTGGAGTCGAGGTGTCTATGGGGATTTCCAACATCTGCTCTGCTGCTTCTGCCATCGCTTGTTCTTCCCGAGAAAGGGGCCGTCGACTGGGACCTCCAAGCTCTAGACGCCTGAAAGAAGATGTCCACCGACGTCCTCCTCCGAGTGGTATCTCTTCATTGCCCCGAGCTACTTCGTTAGTCCGATCTCCGCCCTCTTTGGTTAGTGGCCCCTGAGGTGGTGGAGTTCCGGCCATACAAACTTCTGCCATGGTGACAGGAGAACCGTTGCTCCCTTCTTGTTCGGCCTCCGGCTCCGGATCAGACATCAGAAGGTCTTCATCGTCGCCGGAGTTGAAGATGTGCAAGAGTGATGCAGTCGGACCTTCCTTTGCGATCAGCTCGCTAATGGCCTGCTGATCTGACTCCACAGAATTGATGACTGCCACCTGCTGAATCGGGCGGGGCTTGTTTTGATAAGGAACGCGTGGGCGGCCTGACCTCTTCTTCTTGTGGTGGATAGGCCGCAGAACCTGGGTCTGAGGACGTGCTGGTAACTGGAGGCGAAGAGCCCCCGATGCGTCGGCTCGAAAGTGTACGCTGCCCCTTGAGGGCAGCAG